>OU744328.1:17674293-20256793 GCA_916610235.2 Lasioglossum morio | reverse complement strand
TACAAAAAAAAACAAGATCAGGAACAACTAATACAAAAAACAAGATCAGGAACAACTAATACAAAAAGAATCATAGAAAAAGTTTCACTTCAAACATAATGAACGATCAAAATTTGCTTCGCAAAGAAGGAGAGCGTATGGGAAATGCTATGAACTACGTTTCTTTCTTTCTCATACGCTCTCCTTCTTTGCGAAGCAAATTTTGATCGTTCATTATGTTTGAAGTGAAACTTTTTCTATGATTCTTTTTGTATTAGTTGTTCCTGATCTTGTTTTTTGTATTAGTTGTTCCTGATCTTGTTTTTTTTTGTATTGGTTGTTCCTGATCTTGTTTTTTTTTTAACATTTCCAATCTTAATATGCTTCTAAACATTATTAGACTGCAAGAAGTTTCACTTCCACCGCGCGTGGTTTTCCACACGTATATTTTTTTTATTTTTCTTCTGCACGGACATCATCTCATATTTATTATGATAGTGATAATTATTTTATCTATAAAATCTTAACTTGTATAATGTCTAACTAGACTAAATCATTAAATCATTGGATTATGTTACTTATTTGAAATTTAAGCTAAAAATATATTTAGGGAATCTTTTATATTATATTATCAAATTATCGCAACTTATATTGTCAAACCTTTTCTGTGTCAGCATATTTAGAATTCAGTATTGATAAGTGGTGATCGTACCTATTTCAGTAATAAGAATAAAATTAATTGTGTTAATATCTTATTCCTTAATATATTTTATTATGAATTCATCTATATATTTCGTTATACAATTAATTTGCTAATCGATGAACCTGCATTGTTATTAATGTAATACATATAGGTTCATACATAAATAGAAATGCTGAGTTGACAGATTTCCTAACCTATTCGATAACCCATCTCTTATGGACAAATTTAGTAACTCGTATTTATTATGTAGTGTGTGATTTTTTATGTACTATATATGAAGTTTACTTTGACATGCGCAATTTAGAAATAAAGATAATTAACATCTGGATTATATTATTTTCTTTCGAAATTAAAAGTTACCAACACAGATCAACACAGATGTGCCATATCGCTAACCGTTGTTACCGATATCTTGCGGATGAATTCGAAACTATAATTGGCCAACAGTTTGAGCGTTTCGCCTCTGCACTAAATGGCGCTGTACGGACGTGTAGGGAATATCTTATCGGCGCGAGTTCAAATATTTTTATCGTTGTTAATAACAACAGTTGCCTTGGCAAATTAAACAAAATAACTTCTCCTTATGCCAAGCGGCAACTGTTGTCATTCATTCTTTTGTAATCTTGCGACGTGACAACACGTTCTTTCTAATAAGTTCTCAATTGTAATTAATAAATTTCTATAAGTTATTTTCTTTACATTTGAGTTATTTTTCTAAATTCAATTTTCCTCCGACATCAAGATATTGCAGAAGTGGAACTGCATTAGTAAATAATAATTTAGACTATTTCCACAGACGTTTCTCGAGGGCGCCATCTAGCGGTAGATGCGGAACTAAATTTGGCAAACAGTTTGAGCGTTTCGCCGCTGCACGGAATGGCGCTGTACGCAGGTTTGGAAAGAGCAAATGATTCGTGCCGGATTTACATGGCGTCTTATGGGAAAAGCGGCACGATTCATTTGCTGCTGTAATTCATATTCGGTACTCTTCATTTATTCATTTTGCATGAATCTTGTTCATCTTTATTGTATAATACAGACAGAGAGTACACTACCCAGAACACTCCCACACATACAATCCTTTTTTTTAGCCCTTGAATAACAATTTCATTGAAGGTTTGACCCTAAACAACGACGAGATACTACTATTAAAAAAAAAAAAAGAAATTTAAATGAACAAGCTTTAATAATATATTTTATTCTGATGAAACGTGCCATTGCAAAATGTTATGGAAGGGAATAGGTTTTAAATAATCGTGGATATTAATTTACATTCTAGTATACAATATTAACAATAATTCAAAGTGTGCAGCTATTAGCTCGGTATTATCCTTTATTCGTGAGATACTGAAAGTTCTTACGAATAGAGGATAATACCGATTACCAGGTCTCACCACGTGGAGGTTGCTGCACACGAGACCCGGAAAGGGAGTCAGAACGAATGCAATATTCCTTCTGGCTCCCTTTCTTACAACGCAGAACTTATAATACTAATATACTACGCAAGTACGTCGAGTAATTATCGCGGAGCAAAAGGGTGTGAATCGGAGAAGAAGTCCCCGATTCACGGGGGACAAAAAGCGAATCAGGCTGAAGGCACTGATTCTTTGAAAAAGGAAAACTAAGCAAACCAGAGCAGAAGGCTCTGGTTTGAGGGTACCGCGAGCAATGGTCGAGAGGAGTTCAGACAACAATACCAACTTCAACAACCACCTGCCGCCACTGACGGACATGGGTGGGAAAATTTTACCGATGAGTGGTAAAGAGCGGACACAACGCGTCTCGACCCCCCCATTAATATAAACTACCGCGATCTCCCCGTACCAATAAATCTGGTACATACTACATGCGAGCAAAAGTGTCCGACACAGTAGAAGACTGTGTCGGAGTAAAAACAAAAACGAACAAAGTGAATTTACGGCGATAATTACTCGACGTATGTACAACGACGACATACAATTAAAGTCTTATCAACTAACGCAACTTAACTATACGCTGTCAAGTCTTCTTTGGAGATTGTCCTCCTCTCTTCGTGAGTCTTCTTCGGTGTTTGTCCTCCTCTTCTTGGTGTGTCCTCTCCGTCGACGATGAAAGACTGCTGAATCATAACTGAAACAGACTAATGTTAATTAAAGCACACACAAACCCCGCACACGAGTGCGAATTTCTACTGAACCACCAGAACAATACAACCAAACACACGAGACCATACGAGAGACCACATGACGAGAGCAAACAAGAAAACCAGAACCAGAAAAAGAGCTCCCATGAGCAAACCAGAAAACGAGCTCATGAGAGCCAACCCAACCCCGCACACGAGGATAACAAGACGACCTATAGGCGATTCGGGTAGCCCCAGGGACGCGACTCCCCGTACTCACTCACAGCCTCATTCGTGAGTGAGCCCCTGAGGGAACTCCGATCGAAGGAATACCAATTTTCAACAAGATGTAAAAATTTTCGAAGAGGAAATTCAGAAAGTTTCGATGTGAACACTTTGGAAAATCAGAAATTCAAATTGGAATGTTCACTAACTGAACAAGTTCTTTGAAACAGCATAGTAGATGTGAGCCAAGAGTAAACGAACAAATCATCTATGTATGGTCGACTGCGAGCTAGCTGAAAGTAAATTCATAATCAATGTAATAAAGTAATATGTTTCTATATTTTGCAAGTTTTAAAGTCTATCAAAAATTGTACTCGTGCGGCTATTAACTCGACCTTATTCTTTATTCGTAAGATACTGGAAGTTCTCCCTGCATTGTTAATAATGTAATACATATAGGTTCATACATAAATAGAAATGCTGAGTTGACAGATTTCCTAACCTATTCGATAGCCCATCTCTTATGGACAAATTTAGTAACTCGTATTTATTATGTAGTGTGTGATTTTTTATGTACTATATATGAAGTTTACTTTGACATGCGCAATTTAGAAATAAAGATAATTTACATCTGGATTATATTATTTTCTTTCGAAATTAAAAGTTACCAACACAGATCAACACAGATGTGCCATATCGCTAACCGTTGTTACCGATATCTTGCGGATGAATTCGAAACTATAATTGGCCAACAGTTTGAGCGTTTCGCCGCTGCACTAAATGGCGCTGTACGGACGTTTCTCGAAGGCGCCATCTAGCGGTAGATGCGGAACTAAATTTGGCAAACAGTTTGAGCGTTTCGCCGCTGCACGGAATGGCGCTGTACGCAGGTTTGGAAACAGCAAATGATTCGTGCCGGATTTACGTGGCGTCTTATGGGAAAAGCGGCACGATTCATTTGCTGCTGTAATTCATATTCGGTACTCTTCATTTATTCATTTTGCATGAATCTTGTTCATCTTTATTGTATAATACAGACAGAGAGTAGACTACCCAGTACACTCCCACACATACAATCCTTTTTTTTAGCCCTTGAATAACAATTTCATTGAAGGTTTGACCCTAAACAACGACGAGATACTACTATTAAAAAAAAAAAAAGAAATTTAAATGAACAAGCTTTAATAATATATTTTATTCTGATGAAACGTGCCATTTCAAAATGTTATGGAAGGGAATAGGTTTTAAATAATCGTGGATATTAATTTACATTCTAGTATACAATATTAACAATAATTCAAAGTGTGCAGCTATTAGCTCGGTATTATCCTTTATTCGTAAGATACTGAAAGTTCTTACGAATAGAGGATAATACCGATTACCAGGTCTCACCACGTGGAGGTTGCTGCACACGAGACCCGGAAAGGGAGTCAGAACGAATGCAATATTCCTTCTGGCTCCCTTTCTTACAACGCAGAACTTATAATACTAATATACTACGCAAGTACGTCGAGTAATTATCGCGGAGCAAAAGGGTGTGAATCGGAGAAGAAGTCCCCGATTCACGGGGGACAAAAAGCGAATCAGGCTGAAGGCTCTGATTCTTTGAAAAAGGAAAACTAAGCAAACCAGAGCAGAAGGCTCTGGTTTGAGGGTACCGCGAGCAATGGTCGAGAGGAGTTCCGACAACAATACCAACTTCAACAACCACCTGCCGCCACTGACGGACATGGGTGGGAAAATTTTACCGATGAGTGGTAAAGAGCGGACACAACGCGTCTCGACCCCCCCATTAATATAAACTACCGCGATCTCCCCGTACCAATAAATCTGGTACATACTACATGCGAGCAAAAGTGTCCGACACAGTAGAAGACTGTGTCGGAGTAAAAACAAAAACGAACAAAGTGAATTTACGGCGATAATTACTCGTCGTATGTACAACGACGACATACAATTAAAGTCTTAGTAACTAACGCACCTTAACTATACGCTGTGAAGTCTTCTTTGGTGATTGTCCTCCTCTACTTGGTGAGTCTTCTTCGGTGTTTGTCCTCCTCTTCTTCGTGTGTCCTCTCCGTCGACGATGAAAGACTGCTGAATCATAACTGAAACAGACTAATGTTAATTAAAGGAAACACAAACCCCGCACACGAGTGCGAATTCCTACTGAACCACCAGAACAATACAACCAAACACACGAGACTATACGAGAGACCACCTGACGAGAGCAAACAAGAAAATCAGAACAAGAAAAAGAGCTCACGTGAGCAAACCAGAAAACGAGCTCATGAGAGCCAACCCAACCCCGCACACGAGGGCAACCAGACCGACCTATAGGCGATTCGGGTAGCCCCAGGGACGCGACTCCCCGTACTCACTCACGGCCCCATTCGTGAGTGAGCCCCTGAGGGAACTCCGATCGGAGATATACCAATTTTCAACAAAATGTGACAATTATTGGAAGAGGAACTTGTGAATGTTCCGATGTGAACACTTATTAAATCAGAAAGTAAAAGTGGAATGTTCACTGACTGAACCAGTACTTCGAAATAACGAAATAACGAAATAACGAATCGAAGGTAGTCAAGGGTCAACGAACAAAGCATTGAAGTACCCTTGGCCGATTCCCAACTTAGCTGAAAGTACTTTCATATTCAATTCAATGAAATATCTTGTAACATTTTGCCATTCTTAAATTCCATTACACATTGTTATGAAAAATTGCATACGTGCAGCTATTAGCTCGGCATTATCCTTTATTCGTGAGATACTGAAAGTTCTTACGAATAAAGGATAATGCCGATTGCCCAGGTCTCACCACGTGGAGGTTGCTGTACACGAGACCCGGAAAGGGAGTCAGAACGAATGCAATATTCCTTCTGGCTCCCTTTCTTACAACGCCGAACTTATACTAATATACTACGCAAGTACGTCGAGTAATTATCGCGGAGCAAAAGGGTGTGAATCGGAGAAGAAGTCTCGGAATCACAGGGGACAAAAGGCGAATGCAGGCTGAAGGCTCTGATTCTTTCAAGAAGAGAGAAAAAATAAACAAACCAGAGCAGAAGGCTCTGATTTTTTGAAAAAGGAAAACTAAGCAAACCAGAGCAGAAGGCTCCGGTTCGAGGGTAACGCGAGCAATGGTCGAGAGGAGTTCCGACAACAATACCAACTTCAACAACCACCTGCCGCCACTGACGGACATGGGTGGGAAAATTTTACCGATGCGTGGTAAAGAGCGGACACAACGCGTCTCGACCCCCCCATTAATATATTATAAACTACCGCGAACTCCCGTACCAATAAATCTGGTACATACTACATGCGAGCAAAGGTGTCCGACACAGTAGAAGACTGCGTCAGACTCAAAAAAAAAAACGAACACAGTGAATTTACGGCGATAATTACTCGGCGTATGTACAACGACGATATACAATATTAATTATATTACAAAATAAAATATTAACAAGTAACACAACTTAAATATACACTGCTGTCTTCTTTGTTGTGTGTCCACCTCTTCTTGGTGTATCTTGTTCGGGGTGTGACCTCTTCGTCGACGATCAAAGACGTCCAGCTGTTGTATCCTAACTGGAACAGACTAATCATATTTAGACCTAACGCAAAACCCCGCACACGGGTGCGAATAACAACATGACCACCATGACAAAACAACAATCCGCACACGAGACCAAACGAACAACCAGCTGACGAGAACAAACCAAAAAAAGAGCTCTCGAGAGCAAACCAGAAAAAAAGCTCACGTGAGCAAACCAGAAAACGAGCTCATGAGAGCCAAACCAACTCCGCACAAGAGTGCAACCTGACCGACCTATAGGCGATTCGGGTAGCCCCAGGGACGCGACTCCCCGTACTCACTCACAGCCCCATTCGTGAGTGAGCCCCTGAGGGAACTCCGATCGGAGGAATACCAATTTTCAACAAAATGTGACAATTATTGGAAGAGGAACTTGTGAATGTTCCGATGTGAACACTTATTAAATCAGAAAGTAAAAGTGGAATGTTCACTGACTGAACCAGTACTTCGAAATAACGAAATAACGAAATAACGAATCGAAGGTAGCCAAGGGTCAACGAACAAAGCATTGAAGTACCCTTGGCCGATTCCCAACTTAGCTGAAAGTACTTTCATATTCAATTCAATGAAATATCTTGTAACATTTTGCCATTCTTAAATTCCATTACACATTGTTATCAAAGAAAAAATATTATACGTGCAGCTATTAGCTCGACATTACCCTTTATTCGTAAGTTACTGAAAGTTCTTACGAATAGAGGATAATGCCGATTGGCCAGGTCTCACCACGAGGAGGTTGCTGCACAAGAGACCCGGAGAGGAAGTCAGAATTGATCACATAATTAATACTGAGGAATATTTTGATAAATGTACTAAACTTAAAGAACCTATAAACATATATTTAGGAGATAATAGTTTTGAAAAGCAAAAAAAATAGGAAATGCTGTTAGCTATTTTGAAACGTTCGGTATGAAAAATGAAATAGTAATGAAAAACGTGTTCTATGCAAAAGATGTTCTATGCATTCAAATTTAATAAGTTATTGAAGAATTACTGAGAATAATACGATTATTTCTAAAGGAAATTTGTCAAAAATTATAGATGGAAATGGTAAGCTTATAGCAATAGCATTCAAAGAAAATAGAACGTACAAAATGAATTGTAAATTAAAATACAAAGAGTTTTCGGTAAATGTTGCTCTCAGTAAAGAGAATATAAGTCGGAAAGAAAAGTGGCATAGAAGCCACTTTAGGATATGTAAATTTTAACTATTTCAATATTTTATGTAAGCAACAATTGGTAACGGGCATTTCAAATAAACTGGAAACAGAATTTATGAAATGAAAGACGTGTGTATAGAAAATAAAATGCATAATTTGCCATTCAAAAATAATAGAACGAAAGCCAAAGCTATTCTTGAAATAATTCATACAGATGTTGTGTGTGGTAGTTTTCAAACAGCGGGCACAAATCGAGAAAAAAATATTTCGTCTCCCTCGTTGACGATTATAGTGAAATTGCAAAAAACTGTATTAAATCAAAAGCAGACGTGTTTTATTGTTTGGTTAAATTTTTAAATGAAAGTGACAATTTAACAGGAAAGAAGGTAAAATTTTACAGATGCGACAATGGGAAGGAATATTTAAATTATAATATCTATAATTTTGTCAAAGAAAAGAGTATCGTTATAAGTATTTGTCAAGCGTATGTACACGAATTAAATAGAACCAAGGAACGGTTCAATAGAACAATAATGGATATGGCGCGTTGTTTATTAGCAGAGGCAAAAGTACATAAACGATATTGTCCGGAAATAATGTGTACAGCTGCGTATTTGAAAAATCACTATAGAAAAGAAAACACCGTACGAGACATTTTCTTTAAAGAAAACCGAAAATATTTGTATTCAACAAAAGATATAACATTAAATTATGAAAAAAGATGAAACGGGTGAAACGTTCGATTGTTATGTAGATGCCGAATGGGTAGGTGATATCGTTGATAGGAAGTCAACAACTGGCTATGAAATTCGACTATATGGGAAAGTTATTCATTGGAAATCGAGAAAACAAAAATGTGTCACAAAAGCTTCGTACATTTGCAGAATATGTAACATTATCAGAAACAGTTGACGAATTGATATTTATAAAAGAATTAGTTAAGATATTTTAATGTTAGGTTGGATCAGCCAATAAAGATTTATAAAGTAATTCGGGAACTATTAACTATTAACATAGCGAAATTGATATTGAAACATTACGAAAAATTCAAATCATATTGAAATTCATTATGATTATATGCACGAGTATGTAAAAGCAAAGACAATCGATATAATTAAAGTGAACTCGGAGGAGAACGTTGCTGATATATTTACAAAATCCTTATGCAGAGAAAAATTTGAAAATTTTACGAAACTAATTAATATTAAATAAATGGGTCGCGGAAACAATCATGTAGGTGTGCCGAAACGCAGCTGCGTGTACGACGATAAAGTCAGACCGCGGAAGACAATGGATGGCTTTTGCTAAAAACGCGACGATACGCACTACGATACGAGAGACGAGAGACACACGGTTAACGATCACGATTTACGGATTTACGGATTTACGGATTAACGAATACGGACACACTTTTTCTATCACACTTGTATTGTAATTCTATCTTTGTTATTGCTGTCACAATATTCTGAATAAAGGGCAGGGCAGATATTTTATTCTCGAAAACCTTGTTTCTACATACCAAGTACGTCGAGTAATTATCGAGAAATTAGATAGGCAAAAGTGCGAATTTGACAATATTTTTTAAAATCTTTCGAACACTGAACTGTCAAAGTTTTTTTGACCGATGGCAATTGCAATAAGAATATTGGAGGTAAACATTGAAAATGATTGTTCAGTGAAAACAATCAGTTGAAAGTGGACAAAGCAACAAGCAGACAAGAATATTTGAATTAAAACTCACCAGTAACCCCTGCTCACTCCTAATCCACTCTTAATTCACTCCTAATCCACTCCTGGTCCACCCCAGGTCTCCCGGCACATCCCAGCATACACACTACCGCACACACTGTCACAAACGCTATCACAAACGCTATCGCAACACGTCTTTCCCTGTCAACTCCGCGCGCCACGCCGACCCGACCATGCCCGTCTGACTGACTGAGCGCTCTCGCTCTCGCTCTCGCTTCGCTGCCTCTCCCCACTCCTCTACCATCGATCGATTCGATCGCCGAGTTACTAATTATTGATAAATTTCTTATTTCTCGCTGTTCAATGTTTATAACAATTCCTTTCGCCAACGATGTTAACCAGCACTCCCTTCACTATCTGACCATCTAATTTTTTAGTCAATATAGGCAATAGAACTCGAGATACAGAATAACTTTCAAACCATGCACATTCGCATTAATTTATTCAACATAAATACTACGATAAATTTATTATTTGTGTGATAAAGTTGACATAGATAATAAATTGTTATAGATTTTTTCTTAATATAAAATCAATTTTTATGTAATATTAGAAAGAGAATATATTTTTTTTTAATGTACAGGAAATATTTTATGTTTATCATGGAAAAATATTGTTATTCTGGAATATGCTGGAAGCCATACACACCTTTCATATTACAAATGAAGTATTGGTTTCAAATATAAAATAAATCGTCATTGAATATTGGAAGTACAATTTGTACTTCCAATTTACTTTGAATTCGTGTGTGTCACTGAATCGACATACATTCATATTATGAGAACATTAATGCGACAATGTTGTTGCACGAAAAATAATCGTGTAGCTCTTACACGTATTACACAATATGAGATTGAACTGTAAGATTAAAAAGTTTGTAGCAACAGACTCATAGTTAATTAATGTTCTTATAATATAAATGTATGTCGATTACGTGAGACACACGAATTCCAATTAAATTAAAAGCAAACATTTTACGTTACATCATATTTTAAAACAAATATTTTTCCATGATTAACATGAAATATTTCCTACATATTAAAAAAGAATATTATAGTTCTAACATTACATAAAGATTCCTTTTATAATGAGAAAAAATATATTATGATAAATATTATCTGCATATTAAAGAAATATATTTTTCGCGTAATATGAAATAAAGATTCATTTAATATTTATTTCGAGAGTCCGAGGCTACTACGTACCATCACAGTCTACATTAATTCTTAGAATCTGAAGAGAAAATGGCAACACCGCGGTGTTGCCATTTTCTCTTCAGCATGGCTATTATTAAAGAAAGGGCTGTGGAAACATACTCTAAATAAATTCGTTACTGGCTATAGTGGTACTTATTTTTACAAATTATATTTCATTTTATTTAAGTTTTAATCTTTAAATGGAGAGGCCTTGTAAGTCGAAAATCGATAAAAATAGAAATAAAAACTATTTGAACCGTTTCGTGAATCGAACCCGGCTCGGCCGCTTGGCAGTCCACGGACCTAACCACTTGGCCAATTGTACTATTGTGTATAAATTGATCAGAACTTATATATAAATCGTGACTAGAAAAGAGTTTTTAAAAATAATTAGAACAATATTAAGACCTGTAAATAAGAATGTAGATAGGTTAAGCGTTAGTTCTTCGGTTTAGCATAAAGTGTAAGATGTGAGTGGGGTTAGTTCAAGAATATATTGATTATATTGGCTAGATTAATTTTTGAGATTTAACAATAAAAGAATCCTTGGCTATGAAATTCGACTATGTGGGAAAGTTATTCATTGAAAATCGAGAAAACAAAAATGTGTTACAAAAGCTTCTTACATTTGCAGAATATGTAGCATTATTAGAAGCAGTTGACGAATTGATATTTATACAAGAATGAGTTAAGACATTTAATGTTAGGTTGGATCAGCCAATAAAGATTTATTAAGATAATTCGGGAACTATTAAGTATTAACATAGCGAAATTGATATTGGAATTTTACGAAAAATTCAAAACATATTGAAATTCATTAAAATTATGTGCACGAGTATGTTGAAGCTGGTTGAAGCACAGACAATCGATATAATAAAAGTAGAGTCGAGGACCGGGCGAATGAACTAGCAAGTAAACACAAGCCAGTGTCATCTGGCGTACCTCGACTAGGTCGCGGAATAACCTTGTAGGTGTTCCGAAACGCACCTGTGTGTATGACCATGAAGACGAAGAATGGCTTTTGCAAAAATCGCGACGATACGAACTACGATATGAGAGACGAACGCGATCACGAATTATGACAACGACACACGGTTAACGATCACGATTTACGGATTAACGAATACGGACACACTTTTTCTATCACACTTGTAATTCTATCCTTGTTGTTTCTGTCGCGATATTCTGAATAAAGGGCAGATATTTTAATCTCGAAAATCTCGAAAATCTTGTTCCTACATACCAAGTTATGACTTCTGAACGTGTATTATTTGAGTACTCGTATTATGGAGTAATCATAAACATTTTTATTGTTTGCTTCATTGTTATAGATAAGGGATTATAGATAATAAATTGTTATAGATTTTTTCTTAATACAAAATGAATTTTTATACAATATTAGAAAGAGAATATATTTTTTTTTAATGTACAGGAAATATTTTATGTTTATCATGGAAAAATATTGTTATTCTGGAATATGCTGGAAGACATACACACTTTTCATATTACAAATGAAGTATTGGTTTCAAATATAAAATAAATCGTCATTGAATATTGGAAGTACAATTTGTACTTCCAATTTACTTTGAATTCGTGTGTGTCACTGAATCGACATACATTCATATTATGAGAACATTAATGCGACAATGTTGTTGCTCGAAAAATAATCGTGTAGCTCGTACACGTATTACACAATATGAGATTGAACTGTAAGATTAAAAAGTTTGTAGCAACAGACTCATAGTTAATTAATGTTCTTATAATATAAATGTATGTCGATTACGTGAGACACACGAATTCCAATTAAATTAAAAGCAAACATTTTACGTTACATCATATTTTAAAACAAATATTTTTCCATGATTAACATGAAATATTTCCTACATATTAAAAAAGAATATTATAGTTCTAACATTACATAAAGATTCCTTTTATAATGAGAAAAAATATATTATGATAAATATTATCTGCATATTAAAGAAATATATTTTTCGCGTAATATGAAATAAAGATTCATTTAATATTTATTTCGAGAGTCCGAGGCTACTACGTACCATCACAGTCTACATTAATTCTTAGAATCTGAAGAGAAAATGGCAACACCGCGGTGTTGCCATTTTCTCTTCAGCATGGCTATTATTAAAGAAAGGGCTGTGGAAACATACTCTAAATAAATTCGTTACTGGCTATAGTGGTACTTATTTTTACAAATTATATTTCATTTTATTTAAGTTTTAATCTTTAAATGGAGAGGCCTTGTAAGTCGAAAACCGATAAAAATAGAAATAAAAACTATTTGAACCGTTTCGTGAATCGAACCCGGCTCGGCCGCTTGGCAGTCCACGGACCTAACCACTTGGCCAATTGTACTATTGTGTATAAAGTGATCAGAACTTATATATAAATCGTGACTAGAAAAGAGTTTTTAAAAATAATTAGAACAATATTAAGACCTGTAAATAAGAATGTAGATAGGTTAAGCGTTAGTTCTTCGGTTTAGCATAAAGTGTAAGATGTGAGTGGGGTTAGTTCAAGAATATATTGATTATATTGGCTAGATTAATTTTTGAGATTTAACAATAAAAGAATCCTTGGCTATGAAATTCGACTATGTGGGAAAGTTATTCATTGAAAATCGAGAAAACAAAAATGTGTCACAAAAGCTTCTTACATTTGCAGAAATATGTAGCATTATTAGAAGCAGTTGACGAATTGATATTTATACAAGAATTAGTTAAGACATTTAATGTTAGGTTGGCTCAGCCAATAAAGATTTATTAAGATAATTCGGGAACTATTAAGTATTAACATAGCGAAATTGATATTGGAATTTTACGAAAAATTCAAATCATATTGAAATTCATTATAATTATATGCACGAGTATGTAAAAGCAAAGACAATCGATATAATTAAAGTGAACTCGGAGGAGAACGTTGCTGATATATTTACAAAATCCTTATGCAGAGAAAAATTTGAAAATTTTACGAAACTAATTAATATTAAATAAATGGGTCGCGGAAACAATCATGTAGGTGTGCCGAAACGCAGCTGCGTGTACGACGATAAAGTCAGACCGCGGAAGACAATGGATGGCTTTTGCTAAAAACGCGACGATACGCACTACGATACGAGAGACGAGAGACACACGGTTAACGATCACGATTTACGGATTTACGGATTTACGGATTAACGAATACGGACACACTTTTTCTATCACACTTGTATTGTAATTCTATCTTTGTTATTGCTGTCACAATATTCTGAATAAAGGGCAGGGCAGATATTTTATTCTCGAAAACCTTGTTTCTACATACCAAGTACGTCGAGTAATTATCGAGAAATTAGATAGGCAAAAGTGCGAATTTGACAATATTTTTTAAAATCTTTCGAACACTGAACTGTCAAAGTTTTTTTGACCGATGGCAATTGCAATAAGAATATTGGAGGTAAACATTGAAAATGATTGTTCAGTGAAAACAATCAGTTGAAAGTGGACAAAGCAACAAGCAGACAAGAATATTTGAATTAAAACTCACCAGTAACCCCTGCTCACTCCTAATCCACTCTTAATCCACTCCTGGTCCACCTCTGGTCTCCCGACACATCCCAGCATACACACTACCGCACACACTGTCACAAACGCTATTACAACCCCTATCACAATGCTACCACAACACGTCTTTCACTGTCAAGTCCGCGCGCCGCACCGGCCCGACCAGGCCCGACTGTCTGACTAACAGCACTGACAGTGACTAAGCGCTCTCGCCCTCGCTTACCTGTCTCCCCCCACTCTTCTACCATCGATCGATTCGATCGCCGAGTTACAAATTATTGATAAATTTGTTATTTCTCGCTGTTCAATGTTTGTAACAATTCCTTTCGTCAACGATGTTAACCAGCACACCCTTGACTATGTGATCATCTAATTTTTTTCTAAAAATATGCAGTAGAACTCGAGATAGAGAATAACATTTATAACATGAATATTCGCGTGCGATAATAGTTAATTTATTCGATACTATTCACAGAGAAATTTATTATTTCTGTCATTTCTGGCTGTCCAATATTTATAACAATTTCTTTCGTCAACGATGTTAACCAGCACTCCCTTCACTATCTGACCATCTAATTTTTTAGTCAAAACAGGCAATAGAACTCTCGAGATAGAGAATAACTTTATAAAACCATGCACATTCGCATTAATTTATTCAACATAAATACTACGATAAATTTATTGATTCTATCTGTTCAATGTCTATAATCATTTTTTTGGAATTTTAATTGTTTAGAGTAAACTCTCCCTTATTCTGTTCTTCAACACATTTCCTTTTCCACAGATCGATTCTTCGAACATTTATGTATGAAAAAGTGTAAGGTAATAATTCACGTTTATGAAATCATTCATTGCTTATTCTGGATCTTCTGGTTTTTACAAGTTATCAGGTATGATTACAAGTACAATGCATTACAAGTAGCCTAGCATTTATGTGATTTTGATTATACTCTGTTATACTTTTTAAAGTCTGTTTTAATGTATATGACAACAGGAAATTTTTAAAACAAAGATCTCTGCCAACTATTTCAACACACCAGAAAATGTTTCAAGAACATATATATACGCGAATATTTTGGTAGAAAGTAATCATGGAAGTAAGGAACTGTGTCTTAATTACTTTATAATATACGTATTAATGTAACTTAATATGTAATATATACAATATATAATAAATTAGTGTATGTACTTTACTTTGATTTTAGATATTAATGAATTTATTGTGACAAGTGAAGAAGTCTCAGAGGCGGATATGTGTGTATAGAGTCCATTGACTCCCCTACAAGTAACAGAGATTCGGGATTTGTATGTTCAAATAAATTTCAATTACAGCTTAGTATTTCGTTTTATAACATATATTATTTTATTTGTGTGATAAAGTTGACAATTTTTTCCGTAGTATTATACTTAATATAATACTGTGCTCCTCTTCCGTTTGGTTTGGTTTGTAGGGATTTTGTATTACCGTTTCGTTTTTATTTTACAGTTTCGTGTTTTCGTACAATCTATGTATCGTATTGTATGTCTTTTTATGTATCAGCGTAGTGAAACCTATTTCTGAAATACATGCGCATTTTAGAAATAAAGATAATTTATTTCGAAATTAAAGCGCTACTTCTGCTGACGCTATACTTCTGCGGCCGTCCAAAATCGACCAATTTTGGGCCCTCAAATATCTCGTTGGTAACCATTTGGCAAGGAAAAGAAAAGAATTGAGCAATAATACGTCTGGTATAGCATTTATTTTTTATTGCGATAACGATTTGTGTTCGTCCGTCTTCATTAGGTACACACACTTTTCTGTTCATCCTTCAACGAATTAGAAAAAGAAAACAAAGAAGATGTACGATTGTTAGAAAAATGAAAATAAAACTTTAGAAAAAGAAAAAAAATCGGTGATTTATCGTAGGTTGCTTCACGTTCGCCACCTATGATATCTCGTGTATCGTAAATTTAATTTTCTGTCCTTTAAACAAAGACTATTAAGAAACGTGTACGAGAAAAACTTACTATTCCCGCATTAGGACAAAGAAAAAAAAATAAACAGAAATACCTGCTTACGGAAGCTTGATTGCCGAACCATTGCCGAACCGTAGACAATGAACGATGTTCCTCAGCTGGACACAACTTTTGTACGCAGATAATATCAGCCAGATCCAAAGAACGCATGACGCTTCGTTCAACGAATTCTCGATCGTTTTATTATCCTCTTCTATTATAGCGGAAATACAAATTCGTTGAAATTCGTTGAAATTCCTATAAAATTCTTCGCATTTCGAGAAAATGCATCGTTAAAACCGTAATCCTTCACCTCGTAAACAGTTAACGATAAAATTTTGTATCTTAATAATCTTAACGAAACAACCGCGCATACCGAGCGTCCCAGAAAATTCTAAAAAAAAATTATACAGGTAGAATTAATTGTGAAAAACGCACGGGTAAGGTAATACAGCAGCGTTGAGATCGTTATCGTGCGCACGCGCGCTCCTCTGGTGTAGTGTGTGTATGATCGAGTACAACCACACAGGAATCGAACCAAAACGACTTCTAATAGTACATTTACATAGGACGAATCGTATGAAAATCTTTATGCAAAAACTGTACAAGCATGCGCGCTCGTCTACGCGTAATACACGTTCACACTTTTAACAGTCTACATTGGTCTATATCTATACCGATTAATTGCTACGTATCTATCGAAAAACTAGACTGCTTTAACATAAAAACAAGGAGAAAAGAAAAGAGTAAGAAGATTGCATCTATAAGAACATCAGTTCCATGAAATTTTCGTACATGCAGAATCAAAGAAAATATAAATATCGTACCGACCAAATGTAAGCACACTTTAACCTTTACAAAAAAAGAATGAATACATGTATAATTGCAATTATTCGGATTGCAAATATATCATAAAGATACTAACACCGAACATCTCCTAGGCATATTTTCATTGACGGATGATAATAATTGTCTGGATACATGCGTATAGATAAAATAAGTTTCACGTTGATTCTCCTAGGTATAATGGGATAGGATTTCCTAGTGAATTTATAATATAGTACTATGTATCGTAAAACTTCATTTTGTTTGATTCGATAGAGAGAAAACACGTCTCTCGGGCTATGCTTCATATATGTATATCTTATGTAAGATAGTGCTCTCACACTGACACACGCTACGTTCCCATTTTTCACGCTACTGCAAAGAGATAAGATCAATTGCCACACACGACGCGCTTAACCTTAACTATTATATACACGCGTATCGCATTTGATTTTAATCTCTTGTCGAAGCTTTCGTTCTTTCAACGTTTACCAATAAAACAAAAAAAAAAGAAAACAGAATGAAAGAAAAAGAACACATGGAATGGCAAATCCCATCTCTTTTCCCGTGACTCATCCCGACGAAGCAATAATGCCTATTGTTATCGGAAGAATGTGCAATTCAGCTAAAAACAATCCCAATGTCTTTTCAGCTTCTTTCCAATACCTTCGATGATCAGAAGCTCCTATAGTCGTTATAAAAATGGATTTATCTCTCTCTCTCTCTCTCTCTCTCTCTCTCTCTCTCTCTCTCTGTGTGTCCAACGACGCCCGATTAAATTAAAAACTTATCCGATACACAAATTGTAAAATTTAAATTTCAGAATATTATCTGGCAGAAAATATCCGTACACGAGCTAAATTTTGATTTCCCATTCATGTACGTACATGTAATGAAAAAAAAAGAGAAAAGAAAAAGACATTACGAGCGAACGCGATCGAAACAACTCGCTTTTTTCTTTTGATTGCACACACACACACATTTTGTCAATGTTCTTCGCTTTCGATGATCAGATTTATCATTCCATTTCCATGTTTCATTACGAAATGAAAATCTTTTAACCATAATGCATTGAATTATATAATCTATCTGTACACTCACAACCGTTCAAATACACAATAATATCAACATATTTAATATTGGACCATTATGAACAAAAAAAAGATGCTTAATGGATAAATTTACAGATCACAGAATATCAACGTGTCGCGAAATTCTATAGCGAAAAATACATATATGCACACGTCTATCTTACAGTAATTCCGTCTTCGTCTTCCTTTGTTCTTTTCTTATTTTCCTTTTCTTTCGTAATATTTTCTTGAAAAATAGAAACGAAACAGATTTCGTTAAAGCGTTAGTTAAGAAAACGTGAAAAAATTTTTTAAATTAAAAATGTTATCTCGGTTAATAGAGTACATATATAATGTAGTACATATAATAGCGTTTCGCAAGGAAGGAGACAATAGATTTCACGCTAAGACGCGTTTCTCAGAAATTTTATTTCTGTATTTCATGAAAAAAGAGAAATCGTTTCACCATAATTCTCATATATTCCATTTCATTCAGTCATTATTTATATAAGATAAGGTAATACAGTAATTTGCTATGTACGAATTAATTTTAGCTACTTCCATATCAGATCTGAATTACAGACAGTATTTGGAGAGTCCAATCTCAGCTCTGATTTGAAAACAACTTGTCTCTATATAAGTCCATATTAAATATATTTTACAATAATATTATCATTGTACATGAACAACGTATGCTCTACACCTCGCTTGCTATCGTCAACTAACCAGTGCAACGAGTAATTTTACTCGATCAGAGTAAAACTGGATTAAAATAATTATTCTATGGTATACTCGATACCTCATTGAATATATATATATATATATATATATATATATATATATATATATATATATATATATATATATATATATATATATATATATATATATATATATATTGTGTGTGTGTGTGTGTTAATGAAACATGTATTTAGCCTGGCAAACAATTCACCGTCGTAACACACATTTTAGTTTTTAATCTTTCATCTTCGAATTGAGAAGAAACGTAAAATACAACTCGCGTGCGCTGATCAGAGCAACGATTGGCAAGTAGGTGTCAATTTGTTAAAATAGACGAGGGGACTGGATTTGTAACCCCAATGTGTGCGCCGCCCTGGTACCTGCTGCAGTAAAAATTAACATTATACATACATAAATCTTTCTAAACATTCAAACTATAGTAGAAAAACAATAAATTTTAACTATTATAACTTTCTTCTCCACGATTCAACGTGTGTCGTGATTATTTCGAAAAAAAGAAAATTATTTTACATACGTATGCACATACTATGTCTATGCTTATAATGTTTTGAAAAAACGTAATCAGGATAGTAGTTATCCCTATACAATTACGATACTGTACAGAGTTGTTAACCATCTATATAGTATTCGAGAGCTGCTAGATCAAAATGTTAATCTGAAATGCATCTTCGAACAAAACTAATCCGACAGTGTTTTTGAAGCTAGGCAAAACAACAACAACAACAAAAATGAATGCTTACATGAAGTTGGTAAACAGGCGAAAGGAGGTTATTCCTTAGTTTCCTCGGTGGTGGTGGTGGTGGTTGTGGTGGTGGTGGCGGCGGTGATGGGGGTGGTGGTGGTGGTGGTAGTAGTATTAGAAGGATTTTGAGACTCTGAAGAAGACGAAGGTGGTGCTTCCGTCGCTGTGTCTGTCGCATCTTGACTCGAATCCGAGCTATCCTTTATGTCTTCCTCCTTTTTTTCTTCACTGATTCCAGTACTCTTAGTGTCTTCCGTAAAATTTTCTGATTCCTCTATCATTTTTTCTTCCTTGAAATTGGATTCCTGAGTCTTTTCAGTGCTTTCTTTACTTTCAATTTTTGTAGCACTTTTATTCTCGTTTTCTACTAATTTTTCCGAATCTTCCTTGTTCTCGTCCACTTCCATTTTCATAGATTCCTCTTCGGAATGCTTCTCACCCTTATTGTTTGCTGCTTCTTCGTCCGTATTGTTCTCATTGTTTTTCTCTTGCCGTTTTGGACGCCCGCGTCCACGACCAGTACTCTTTGTCGAAGTGTCCCTCTTCTCCTTTTTAGGTGGAGATGGTACAGGCGTAGACGATACGAGACCTCTTGCTGAACTACGAGTACGTCTCCTCCCTTCTACTTCTCCAACAGATGCATTTAAATCCTATAATAGTAAAAACATGTTAAAATAACGAAACTAATAGTGATACATTTTAGCGTTTTAGCATGCGAGTGTAGAATAGAAAACGTGGTAACTAAATACCAGATGTAACAAAATTTATTCGAGCGCATGCAATAAATATATTTTGCAATAGCAGAATGGCATGTGCTGAATTGTAGAGTATAATTAATGAATTAACTAAATTATCAACAGACACATATAATAAATAAATATACTGATCGAAACACAATGATGGTAATGAAGAACGTGCCAACGTGCCCGTTGGCTATTCATAATTGGCGGTCATGCAACGTATTTGTAGCGAACTCTCTCTCCCCACCATCGATTCGTGACATTCCCCTTAGACCCTGCACCACCCCCTCCATTACCACTATTCCCATACTCTTTTGCTCACGTAGACATGGCAGCGGGAGCGGGAGCGGGAACGGGAGCGAGAGCGGGAGAGTCATCAAGGAGGTTAAATAGAGGGGAAATTTTGTCAAGCAAAGGGCTTGACTAAAGCTTTGGATTTTATACTTAAAAAAAAGGCGAAAAGACGAAATGAACTATGGTTACACGATCGAATGCAAATAGCAGAAAAGGAAAAAAACCTTTGTGAGTCGTTCGCCTTCCTGAGTGGTCCTTTCCAATGTGGAAAGTCTTTTGGTGCCTCCCCGTTTGTTTTTCGCTGGAGTAGGTTTTTCATCTGCGGAATGGTCCTGTAAACATTTCATCGATCCGTTTCATTCGATTCCGATAACCGTAAAGACGCAAACAAAATTGAAGAGTCACCGCTAGGTGAATCAAAGATGAATAAAGATTGTCCGCGTTCAATTTTGGTTCAGAGTGAAAACTATTGAAATATCGGAGATTTTGTGATCGAGGTTCGGCGAGGATCACGATGGCCTATGTACGAATACAAAGTAACGCGAACGAGATACATGGTTGCGCGCGTGCGAGATAAGATTTATCAAAGACCGTTCAACTACACGGGATACACGCCAAGTTTGTTTAAGTTTCCCGCCATTTTGCCAAGTCGATATGTACAATTTGTAGCGTCGTAGGTCGTAGCCAGCAAGCAACACTGTTCCGAGGCGAGGCGAGGCGAGGCGAGGCGAGACGAGGCGAGACGAGACGAGACCAGACGAGGCGGCATTTTCGTGAAAAACCGCGTGGAACATGACCGTCCTATCGAAACTCGTTTCCCGCCTTTTTGATAGAGCAGCCCTATCGCCACCGTTCAGCAACTCTCCTCGCCACAAGAGTCACAAATAAAAAAACATCCACCATCTTTGCGAACGAAGGACAAACGGCGCAGCTTTGAAAAATCACCGAGTCCATAGCCCCGCGCAATAAGGCACCATTGTCCTGTGATCGTACGAGCCCGTATCTCGCGTAATCACTCCTCGAACATGGTTCGTTCGCTGTAGCACGCGTTATCGTATCGAATTTTCGAGAGAACGAGCGTCTCCTCGTATTCGAGGGGAGCGCACGCCGCCTTGGCATGAAAACTCGGCTTGATGAACATGTTTCTCGCCTTCCTGTCTGCTTACCTTCGACACATCCTCGATATTGTTATCGTTTTTGTTTTCCGCCTTAATCTCGGACATTTCCCCGCGATCGAATCACTCAAAAACACTGGAAAAACCGCGATTTCTCGGCAAGAATTCGTGCTGAGCCCGGTCGCACTGTTTATACGATAAGCAAAGATGGCGGTTAGCGTGGGTCACGTGACACATCATCAAACGTAGAGCGGGAGTTCAGAGCGCCGCCTCGCGATTGACTCGCTAATTCGACACGTAGCGACGCAATGTAAACGAGCGACAACCGCCGACCGCCGGGCGACTTCTCTCAATTTTATCCTTTCATTTTTGCTACCACCCCGATATCTGCTCTTCCTTCTTCTTCTTACCACGCATGTACTGCCTGACGTACACATTTTTCTATCGTCAATTTTTTTTTCATCTAATCTTTGCGATTTCTCTTCGAAATCGTTAAAACGTTTCGCCACACCGTTTCCGGTTTTACGTTTATTACGTTTATTAATGAAACGAAACGAAACAAAACGAAATGAAACGCAACGCAACGCAACGTGTATCCGATTCTTCCGATATGCAATACGAATTACTTCGTATAATCTACTACTTACCCCTCTACACTTAAAAGAAGAAAAAAAAGCCGTTTCTGCCGTTTAATTGCAAGTATTATAGTCGATCATTTAATGGACGCACAAGTTGCGTCTCCTGTTACATGTTTCTCAAGCATTAGTAAACCTTAAAATCGATATAGATTGATATCAAAAGAAAATAACGTTATCTTTACTCTAACGAAAAACGAAGCGGATATCAGCGGATATCAGCGGGTATATACAATATTTTCAGTTGCATTGCATATTGCAATTCCAACATGAATTAGTCGAATCAATGTTTTGTACTTTGAGGCAGGGTAGCCGAATATTAGATTACCGAATGACAACAATAACAACAACAAGAACAACAACAAAAACTAACTGATTGTACAGCGGTATCTTTGTACAAACTTACACGTGTTCTTATATGTATGTATATTGCCGTTTTTAATTGTTTGCTTCGATACTTAATTTTCCGTATTCGTACTTGTCACAAATCGTATCAAATGTTCAACTTTATGTCCAACAACCAACATCTCTATGCTCTTGATATCGACGATCGATCAATATCGCGCTTTAATGAGTTGGCATTCTTCTAAACCAAAATCTTGCTCTGAAATCGTCGCTACATGTCAAGAATGCTGGAGCAGTTGGCGAATGGACAATCAGTCTCACCGGACCATTATGTCCCAATGATAGCAACTGTTTTCTAGATGCGTTTCGAGAATTCCATGCGCACAGCGATGTCGTGGCTTCGTCGGGAAACATTACATAATCTTCGGTATGATTAAATATAGCTTGTGCTTTGTGTTCTTGTTTGCCTATGGAAAGGTAGCGATTAATTACGATTAATTACGATTAATATAATACTCCATAAAAGTATATAACATATATAAGTGTATATATGCAAACTGTATGCTAAATATATGCTTAGCCTTATGTGATTCAGCCTTTTACCTGTAGTTCCGGCACCTGTATACGCTATCAAACATCTGCTAGTCGACAGCTCCCATAATTTGATCAAGGAATCTTTTCCTGACGATAGTAAATACTGAAACACACAGATAAGGTAAAATTACAAAATTCTGTAAATTGAAAAATATTGTGTCAGGATAAATTGTACAACGTAAATAAATTCTTTCTTTTTTCTTTTTTTTTTCAATTACTACCAACCTTTCCGTTTCTTGTGAATGTTACCGAACATACTTCGTAGCCGTCGTGAGCCTTTACAAAGGTATTTATACATCGATTCGACACTCCGTCCCATAATTTTATACTTCCGTCTTTACCAGCGGATGCATAAGTTTTTGCATCTGGAGAATATTTGATACTAGTTATTCCAGCAGTGTGCTGATGGCTTGGTATACTACATACGGAACACTGAGCTGTATTAACGTCGTACAGTCTTACAACTGGATGGTTAGTCCCGACAACTAAAAAATCACCAGTTGGATGGAAAGATAAACATCGTATCTGATCCGCGTCTGTGATAGTTCGAAATGCTTTTTTAACGCTAGCCTTGCTGAAATCAAACAGTTTAATGGAAAAGTCTCTGCTGCCAGACACCAGAATAGGTTCCCTCGGATGGAATTCTAGACACGTCACTTCTTCCAAATGATCGTACAATGTTCTTATGACAGGGTGACCACCTGTTTGATCGCCAGGTGCCATTTCATCTGGAGCTGATTTAGCTAACATTCTATCGACGTCTAAAATTTTAATCGACGCGTCCACCGATCCGGTTGCTATTAATTGACCATCCGCCGAAAATGCTCCTGCTCTGCAATTTCCTTTATGCGAGGTAACGTAAGCAGTCTCGTATTGTGCTGGTTCTGGAGCTTGCGTTTGAGCTTCCGTTTCGAATTCCAAGTCTAGACCAGGACCCAAAGTATTATCAAATGTTGATGAAAATGTGGATACGTTGCTGGTGTCTTTCTTGGAACGATCAGGTTCGTGAGCCAGTCCGATCAACATTAAATGGAGTAATCGGTCTGAAGGTGGACAAGGAGGTTCCGCTTGAATTATGTTCGACAATTGTACAGCCAGTGTTTGATGTCCATCGTAAAATAGTTGACTAAAATGTTTGTTACATTGTGTTAGCATTTTCGACTTTTCACTGTTGCCATAAAGAATGATAAATGTTGTACAAGTTGAAACAGTAGAAATCGTCATTTCTAATACAGAACTATGAAACAGTTGAAACAATTATGTGCGCGTGTACAAAGGAAAAGGAAAAGAAAGAGAAAAAGAATAAGAATAATAAGAAAAATATGTAACCTGATCATAAGTCTGTAGAGTAATTCTCTGCTTTTTATAATATTTTTCGGGTCTACCTCGGGTTCCTTCATCTCGCTGGAATTCCGTATTTTACGAGGATACACGCGATACCACGGTTTCCAGTATTTAGAACGCGCTAAATCGTTGTCTATTTATTTAAACGTCCATCAATCGATGCCTTCGAGTTTTAAGGTTAGAAATCCTTGTTTTCAACTGATTTCGACAAGCAGATTTGCTATTTGAATTTTACAAAATTTATTCAATTGGTCTATTAATTTGCGTACATACGGATCTTCGTCGATAAGAAAAATTTTTTCACAGACGGAAAATTAGCAGAATATTGCATGTGATTGCATGCAGTAACCAGTAACTGTCAGAATTGGTCAGAATGACCGATGTGCACAGGGGTTCGGACGGCAGTCCGGATTTTTCGAAAGGGAGAAACGCGCCTAGAACGAAACGCAGGAAGTTATTATCCTCCGACTACTCTATTAAAAAGAGGCAACCTTTCAGTCTATCGAGAAAACGGAACCAAGATATATTTGTGACTAATAAAACGAATTTTAAGGTAATTATTCTTTTCCTATTATAACCTTGTCTTTTGTCACTGTCAATACAGTGTAGTAACTAAATAGTAAATATGTAGAAAAATAAAATCCGATTATTATATAGATTCATTTATAATTTCTTCTTGTATTTTTATATTCGGTTACTTTACAATTCAGTTGATCCAATAGCATATGTGTACACATACTGTTGTACGCATACGTACTTAAGTACACACATGTATTTACATATGTACACACATGTAATATAATACCTATAAATACAGGCCATACACACACAGGCGAGTGCGCGCGCGCACACACAACGCACACGACACACGCATAACTCTACCTCTTTTTCTTTCTTTTCTCTTTTTTTCCATTAACACAAACGACTCGTTTGATTCTTTTCAATTAACGCTTTTAATGTTTTTATAATACAAGGCACAATTAAAAATATGTGAAAAACTTCTCAACAACGGTGCCCACCAAGTGATCGTTCATGGTCTTGGAGCTGCTGTACTTAGGGCTTGCAATTTGGCTCTTCAGTTGAAGGAAATACATTACGGTGGAATCGATTTGGATATAAAGACATCTACTACATCTGTCATTGGTGCGTAAGCATTCTAAGTCGATTTTGAAAATGTTTGCTATAACAGTGTTACGTTTTGTTGTAGATGACTTTGAACCCCTTGGTGACAGCGCTGATTATGAAACGATTAGTAGGAATAATTCTGCCATATGTATTCGTATATTTCGAAAATTTTCAGTAGGTAATCTCAAGTATCCCGAATAGCTGTGTATTCTGTAAAAACATCCCAATATTTCCAATGAGTTGTAGCGATAAAATTCTGAATAATAAATGATGGATCGCGATACGATAAACAGGAAAGTACGGTAATTGTGTTGGATTCGTTTAAAATTGAAGGGAGTGAAAATGATGTTTTCTTTGGATGAACTAGAAGATTGGTTAGACCTAACAATTTTTGAAATATGGATAAATTTAGTTTCATTGACCATGTTTACAATGTTACTAGCTCTAAAGCTAGATGACAATTATTTCTTGGGTAATGCTGGCTGGTGGATAGTATTTTCACCTCTCTTTATCGCGGATGGCTTGAACACTTACTTTTGCGCAATTATTTTTATGAGAATGCATATGGAGGGAGTGTTCAGAGATGCTAATTTCAGAGCACTAAGGAGCCTTACGATACTACTGTTATTGTTTGTTTTCAAATATCTTTTATGCAAAAAGTTGACAGGCCAAAGCACTTTGGAATACTCGGAACTGATGAGCCCTATATTCATCCTCTGGCAATTAATTGCAGTTAGGGCATGTCTACGTCATTGATTCTCACAAATGATGTAATATTTACATGAAGAGATTCAATATAAATAACTGTTCTGTGCTGTGAAATTTCTGTGAAAATTCATAATATTCATTTCTTCAACAGATTTTTAGTTTTCTTCTTTGCGTTTATCATACATCCTTCTGTTAGTTTCTCATTACATCCTTGTTATGTAAATGGTTAGTTTGCGAAATATTTTTACCATATATACACAATAATGAAACGTTTAAGAGTAAATTTCAAGAACTAACTTCCAAATGTAAATATCGCATTGTAATAAAGGATGTTTTATAGCAGAGCCAATGTTTTGTCGATGTTACCTTAAACAAGTCATAACTTTATGTTTTGTTATGTTATTCACATTTAACAGTGCACAATTGATGGAACGACGATATTTTTAACTCGAAGACATCCATAATTTAACTTGGAACTTTCTTGCTTTCTTGAATGATAATGATCAATACCAGCAGGGTAGTCATCTGGACTTCTGGATCAATACTTTGAAACTTAAATAAATTAGATGTTTCAAATGCCATGTTATTCACTGCTATTTCAATAGACATAGTGGGAAAGCGAGCATATTGCATATATTTATACGTGTACATCTTTGCTGTTATAAATATTGCTGAGCTTTGTGTTAAATATGTAGTGTTATGTCAAAGACAGACACTTGTGCCTACATATATGTATATATAAATGGAGATGCAAAGGTATGTATGTAGATAATAATTTCGAAAAGGAAAAGTAACATGAAAAATACTATATATACTATATACGATAAAACTGGAACAAAGTAAAAGGGAACATTGGGGGACATGCAGGGACATGTACATATATATATATAAAATTTATTATTATTGAGGGTAATATTGAATTGTTATAAATATTATTGAATTTATGTATTAAGAAATATATATATATATATATATATATATATATATATATATCGTTGGACGTTTCTGAGATCATTTGAAGCGACATTTTCCTGCATTTTCCCAAAGGACAAAAATGAAAAATGTCGTCCGCGACTTTGTTTAGGAGTCAATCGAGTCGATAGGAGTTATTAACGAAAAACTCGAACCAATCAGAGCGCAGCTACAACGGATTGATTCTGGCTCGGCCAACGGCGACGCCACGCTAGGCGGGACCTGTCGCCGAGTCGGTCTCCGTTCGCTGTAGCCGCGATTTGATTGGTCCGTGTTTTTGTCATTTTTTCAAAGGAAAATTTCGCTTCAAATGATCTCAGGAACCTTTCATTTCCGAATGTTGAAGGAATTTTGAGACACCCTGTAAGGATATCTATAGATGTACGTATTACATATGTGTTTCCTATAGGAAAGAAGGAAAATCTAATTTAATTTTTTGTGTTAAAAAAAACCTTGTTTTAAAAATACAGAGTTATTAGGGGTGTGTGTAGAGTCTGATATATATACGATCATATGTATATAATACTGTGCATAATATGTAACGAGGTAATAATAAACAATATGAAACGTATATTTAGTAGTGCTCTATTTAAATTCTAAAGATAAACAATCGACAAGCGTCAAGCTTAGTACAGCACCGTGGTACAGTCTGAACTCTCTCCCTCCAAACCACCAATCCTGTTTGTGTAAAATCAATATTTCTAACAGGAGGGTGAGAGAAGAAAGGGACGGGACCGTGAGTGTCCGCGACCCGGAGGCGGTGGTGGAGGCGGTGGTGGAGGCGGCGTCGGAGACGGAGGAGGGATGCAAGTCCGGCTACACGGATGCTACACTATAGACTATAGGTAAAGCCTGTTGCTGCTAAATACCACATTTCAAAACTCGTCTTCGCAATTACTTGATCGGCTATTCGGCTGCAGTTGAAACAAATTGGATTGGAATAAGCATTAAATAGTGATGTGCTGTGGACATCAATCCAGAGATTATGGATAGGCTGACTAATTTGACTCATGGTCAGTTTTTCCTTATTTTATAAATTATTCTTTGCATGACTAGAACTGCGCGTGTTATATTTATTAGATATTATTATGTCGTGTAATAATTAATGATTTCACGTTGATTGTTCTTAAGCGATATAAAAAAATTTATCACTGTATAATTATTGTATTATTAATTATTATCAGTGAAATAAATACCAACTTGAATAAATTTGTTGCTTAGCTCAAATATATACACATATTTATGTGTACATACTATATACACACACACACAAATGTTTATATATATATATATATATATATATATATGTATGTATATATACATACATATATATACTGCATACATATATATACTATATATATATACACGTATATACATACTGTACATATGTATAGATATATGTATGTATGTATGTATAAGTAGTTTGAAGGATTTAAAATAGATTTGAGATAGATATCATAAAAATGTAGCCTACGAAATGTATTATAGTAATTCTAAATATAGAAATCTTATTATTTTTGCTTTATCAATATAGGTATGAACGAAACAACGTCGACGCTGATAACTGGACAAAATTGTGTCTCAAATTTGTCGACGTCTTCAGTTTTAGAACACAAGTTTCTACTGGTCTCTCCATCATTGGTTTCCATAAAACAAGAACTGAAATGGATTTTTTTCTTACACACGTATGGGTTTGCGTGCCTCTTTTTTGTACTGGCATTTTATACATTTTTATCCATGCTACATTTGAGGTACTAAAGACCGGATCTCTTGTGAAAAATATACATAATATAGTATAGTATAATATTATATATGTATAAATGCGGTAATACAAATTCTCTCTGTTTTTCAGGTCTCTTATATCGAGCAGGCCTTATATGTCAACGATTAATATGTTTTTATGTATACTCGGGACTACGAGAGCAATTTGTCTCTTTACAGATCCGTATAATCTTAATGATATCATGGCAAAAACCATCACATTGATAGGGTGGGATGTCGGATTCCCTTATATAACGTATGCCTTTAGTCTTGTACAACTGGCTTTCCTGCAACTAACTCAGGTAATATGAACGCAACTAGTACACGAATCTTATCGAAAACAGACTCAACGTACAACTCGATAAAGTTTCAGCTTAAGTTTGGACCACAAAATATACAAAAGGAATCATGTGTGTGTTTCACTATGGCGGGACACTTGTTTTTGCTTATCACCAGCCATATTGCTTTCGCTTCGCCAAATATTTGCGTCGTAAATTACATGGTTCAGTCTGTGTTCCTCGTCTGGAGTATTCTTTTGTATCTATCGTTCCTACGTGCAGGATACAAGATAATATGCTTGTTAAAAACTGTACCGAGTAGTATGTTGATGAGAGACAATTCCAGCAGCCATCAGAAAGGTAAGTTCTCGCGAGTCGTTGACGTATTGAAAGATAGCAAAGATATTCGAAATTACGACATGCCGAATATTCTCCAAGGTATCATGCAGTTGGCGATGTTAGCACCGTACGGTAACTTGGCATCGTCCGTTGCTGCCGCTCTAGTACCTACTTTGCTCAATGCTAAACCTAAGACCGTGGAGGAAACAGAGCCTTCCACTTTTCTGATCGAGTCTGAGAAAAATTCTAAAGGTAATTATAAAAATGATATTTCGTTATTTGAGCGAATCCGAACTCTGAACTTGATTCGCGTATTTCGCATGTTGCATGTTGCAGATCGACTTACAAAACTACCTAGAAAGGAAGAGAGACTACAAAAAGAAAGTGAAAAATTTTGCAAAAGTCCATCGCGACAAAGTGAAAAGCCTGTATCGTCGACGGTACCAGAAGTGTATGTTCGTCCTCCAACACCTACGCCGTCGGCAGCTAATTTGCCTATAATAACGGTATCGAGTCCGAGCCGTAGAAGTTCTGTAGGCAGCAGACGGAGCAGCGATGCTTCCAGATCCTCGCGCAGAAATTCAGAGTGCAGCGTCCGATTTATGAACGACGAGGACGGCTCTACTACGTCAGAGTGTCGACGAAACTCGGATTTTAGCCCAAGGCATTCGCCCGATATCGATCGAAAGCGATCTCCGGACAGAATGTCCAGGAGACATTCGGAAAATGTTACTCCTGTAGGAAGCGTGAAAGATTTAAGGCGGTGTTCTGACTTTACACATGAAAAAACCAGAGGTTCTCAATTTGCGGCCAAACTAAAACGTAACAGCGACTTCGGAAATAGAACACCAAGAAGAATGTTACCTCCGAACGAACATTACAAATTATCCAGAGTCGTGGATCTAAGTCCTGCAGGTAACGCGTCGATTATCATTAATAACGAATAATAATGTATGATGATTAATAACGAAATAGACAGAGTAAGTAATATATACTGAATATACTGAATAACTGCCCTCGATGTATACGCTTCAGGCTCAAGACGCAACTCGGATATCAGTGGAATCGTTTCGAAAGCCGAGTTACGTAGAAATTCAGATATTTCCTTTCGTCGTAATTCCGAGATGATACAAATCAAGCCATTAAACTTGGACCGTCGAAGCAGCGATATAAGTATTAGAACTTTAAGTAGAAGCCCTACCCATGGTCGTAATATAGTTCCTGAGAAGATTCAGATACAAGAGAAATCCGAATCGGATTCGGATCAGCCTGATTGTAACGAGAAAGCAGCCTTGATGACAGAAAAGACCAAAGACAAAGAAGATGATGGAAAAGGGCGGAAGAAGAGTTTATCTTGGAAAAACGAAAAGGGAAAAGAGGATACCGAAGACATAACCGTCGAGACTTTACTTCCTGAAAAAACTGCAACCGATACTAAAATTCCGGTACATTTATGTATAGGAGTTTATGTATAGGAGTATAGGCCAGGCCTCAGAATTATTGACTCGCGACAGCCGATTGTCAAAGGGTGCTACGGCCCATCGACCCGGCCGCGCATCGCGCTTCCCGTGGCAGTCCTAATTCTCCTAGCTGCCACAAATAGCGCCTGAACCTGAATCTGAACCTGAACCTGAACTCACTCGGGAATCGAGAACTAGCTGATCCTAGAACTAGAACCGCCACGGGAAGGTAGACGCGCGCGCGCGGCCGGGTCGAGCCCTGATCAGTGATGCCAGACGGAGGAACCTGGAGGAACTTACTCCTCCGGCTGGGCCCCCCACGCTTACTTCTACTGCGCACGTGGTACACACGAACGTACCTCTACTCTGCCTGTGTGAGACTCACAAGAGTCTGAGAAGTAAGAGTGGGGGGCCCAGCCGGAGGGGCAAGTTTATCCAGGTTCCTCCGTCTGGCATCACTGGCCCTGATATAGACAAACCCGACGAATGTTCCTTTAAATTTCGTTTGTTTCACGGCACGCACACACGATTATGTTCTGTCTCATCGACACGGCCAGGTGGACAGTAAAAGTAAAAGTAGGCTTTCGTCTATACGTACAACTCCACACAATCAAATTTTGCAAAAACTTCAACGTTTACAACATATGTTCCGTTCCTTTCAAACCAATTTCTCTTCTCGGTGAGTAGAAGGTGTTGATGTAGAAACAAACTTTTTTTCAGAGTAACGACCTCACACTTCATTCGATATTGAATCACATTGCGTACGTAAACAGATCCAAGTCTGATATGACGCCTCTGCATATGCTGGAAGCGAATACTGCTGCACCTAGGAGACGACAAATTCGAAAAGTATTGAATGTTATATATGCAACTGCGATTTTAGGAATCGTTTTGTGCGTTGCAGATATTGCACGCATTTTTGGTCCATATGGTAATGTCATATTTCTATGTGTAATATATTTCTTGGTCGAGATACTGCGGATGAACATTCTGATTTACATTGTTTTAGGACTTTTAGCCGAAAGAGTTGAGTATGGTACGCAACCAACTGTAACTCAGTATCCAAGACCTTGGCCATGGATTGCGTATCAAACTTTATGCAGAGGTATAGAACTAACAATGGGTTGGGCAATGGCAAGTATTGCTAAATAACCATCAGTAAGTCCGAGACATCGGTATCCAAGCGGGCAGTTCTAATGTATGTGTATGTGAAACGAGGTAATAATCCTTCAATTTAAAGCAATACATTAAGCAGTAAGCAGTAAGCAGTGGAACAATGGAATGATATGTCGAACCGCGAACATTTCTAAGACTATATATTTTTGTTTGCGATCCTACTTTGAAACATACAATAATACATATACATCTGTATGTATGTATATGTACATCATATTCGTGATATTCTTTAACGTTCATTTACATTTTTGTACGTCTTACAGTTCAATGACTGAATGCCACTTATTGTTAGAATCTTTCAAAGAAAACGATAGATAAACGAAGGAAGGCATGGTATGATTTAACAATTCGTAATTGCTCTAATCGATAGAAAATTCAAAATTTTTTGTCTCTCAAGAGCGGACATGTCCACGAAGGGAGCCCGGCGGGTTGTTTGTTCCATATTTTCTTATTTAGAAAAAAATTACAAATCCAACGATATATAATACTTTATAGTTACAATGAATTTGAAAATTTTCAATTTAAATGCGCCACGTGATCTTTTTAACCGATCGATCTCAAATTTTGCACAAATTTTTTTCTCACCGCAAGGAACCATTCTGGGGGGGAGGGGGGTCGTGAAAAAAATTCGTTGGTGGAAAAATAAGGTCTACCCTAATGTACATGTATACAATATAGATATGTATAGAAACTGTAGGTCTTTGCGACTCTCACGGATAGCCCGCTGCACTACTTGCTGAACGTATCTGCTCAAAAGTTGCAATATTCTTTTTCATTAATTAATTACTATCGGTCCAACACCGTAACAGAGTTACATTATCCTAATTATATTGACGGTGAACAGAAAATGTTGTTCAACTGAATATAGCAATAGATGAACATGTCAATTCCATAAAAAAAAGAACATGTTCTAGCTCTAATAGCTTATACACGTATATAAAAAGATATATATACAATACATATATATCATGTTTTTAAAGAAGCTTTACACAAAAGATATTCTTCTAAAGAATATATTTTGATTGACAAATATTTCTATTCTTCGAATTAGATTAGTTTGAAAAAGTATTATTTTAATAATATTTTAGGTTTCTCACTTCCTTGGTAAATTCTTACAAAACAGTGTATTGAAACCTAAAACAAGAAATCTTCTCATATAGAAATAGAAATAGTATTGGTGAATCTTGCAAAACAAAAAGAAGGGAAAAGAGAAACTATACTCTGTTTCTTACTGAAAAAACCTGAAACGTACATGTATGCATATACAAATATATGTTAGGTAGTACTAGATAGGTACATCACTCGTAAGTAAGGAATTTTTACTCTACATCTATACTGCACCAACTGATAATTAGTAGTAATAATGCCAGTTCAACATTGAAGTGCCCTACTATTAAATGTTTAACAAAAATTCTTTATAACCGATATATATATATATATATCGGTAAGCAAATTTATACATTGCTCGATCTCTGCTGGCAGAACGACCCAGAATTTGCCCGGCTGAATGCTGGCAGCTCGAGCCTGAATTAGTGCGACCGTGCTGCCCTCTTAAACGAAGGCAGAATTCAGGAACAAGCTGCCAGCATTCTGCCGTGCAGGCCCTGTGCTCGTTATCTGCTCGAGGCAGGCCTGGCTGACTGGGTATACATATATCCTATTTACAAATGCAAGTTTTAACAATGTTGTGATTCTATATGTGATACATAATTTATTTATAGAGTAGACCAGGCCTCGGAATTATTGACTCGCGACGGCTAATTTTCGAAGGCGGCCGCGCCGCGGCCGGTTTGAGGTGGCATAGCCTTTGAAAATTGGCCGTCGCGAGTCAATAATTCCGAGCCCTGGAGTATATAGAAGATGATTCTTTCGTGTTTATACAAGTGTGGAATAAGAATACATTATTTTATGAAATAAGCGACTGGCGGCTGGCGACAAATATTTATTCTTGCAGGGATATGATAGTTTTGGCAGGTTTTGTTTAGATTTGTTTTTGATTAAGTTTCGTCGGTCAACCTGTTTAATATAATTATAATAATATTTCTGTTGGAAGAAGATAGCGAATAAGAAGAACGCATGGCGATAGAGATAGATTGATATATACATAGATAGAGAGTCTGCGAGAAGCGTCGCGCCAACGCCAACATGCGTATAGTCGCAATATTTTCCCAATGTTATGTTATAAGCATTATATAAATAGAATAAGTGATAATGTAATAAATATTTAGGTTAAGGAAATTTATGCATTTAGTTACACTCTGATTAAAACTCAACACATTAATTTATATAAAATTCTAATATTGTTGATAATGTCGCTTCATTTTACACAACTTTTACTATGAAATCTAAAAATACAGAAGCATACGTATTTAGAAGAAAGTTATCTGTACTTATACGAGCACGAAGGTTCTCGTTGATTATTTATTTGACACCACAATCATTCTTGATAAATAATATGTCGTCGATGTTCAATGTGCCAAATACATGTGTTACCTACATTAAATGTTTATGAAAATCGACTCGAGCGATGTAGTCTTATATTCATATATAAATGGATATTTATATACAAACTGATTGTACATACAATAATAACAAATGGATCATCGTTTGAATTAAACTGATACACGCTGTTCAAAATGGTGCATAATAAATCACTATTTTTATTGATGAAAATTATACATATTATTAGAATACCTGTGCTATACTTGCAAAGTTTAGTGCAAAATATCACATAAAAATTGGAAACAATATACAAGAACATGTTATCTGAGAAGACATTATATATTTCAAGAACTAAAGCTGATGTAATACAATATATTACATACAATATAACCGTATACCTTTCAATTAAGTAGATAAGATTGTAATATACATGATGTTTGATCAGTTCAAACAGTTCAAAGTAGCGTCAGCCTAGTCATAAATGATGATAATTTGATCAGAATCGTTTAGATTTTGTTTCGGTTAGTGTAACATTTATTTCAGAAGTATATATTTTTGGTACTGGTAGCTAATACATATATACATATAAATATATACACATATGTATTAGCTAATGTTCGTAGAATCGTAGTATTGTGTCGCATAGATATAAGTATATTAATTGTTTCCTCGTTTCGTGACATTTCCATTTCACAAATATACCACAAATAAAGCTAATGTCAAAAGAAATAATATGTAAACAATAAAAGATCATGAATCAATAAATACCGGTTCAATTCTTGTTATTATCTAATTTGACAATTTCAATACATTGGTATTTCAAATATAATTTTAACAACTTACATGTACGTTATAATATTAAACGAGTGTTGATGCTTTACAAATAAGAATATACTGAAAACCGTTTAAGGTCTGTTTTTCGAAAGAAGATAGCTCAAGTATTTAGTAATAACTGCTGACCGTATCACTCCTAAATTGCCAGTCTCAAGTGGTGGAAATGAGATGAACAGCTATTATAACTGTAGGTATCGTCTTTCGGAAAGCAGATAATAATTAATTATACCTGGTAACACCAATTTCCCCATATTATGTTATTAACTATATCATTCGTGTTACACTGTACACGATGGATGTATGTATGCGTGTGCGTGTATGTGACTGACTCACTATAAGAGAAAGAGAGAGAGAGAGAGAGAGAGAGAGAGAGAGAATGTGCGTAAGTGCGTGTGTATGTATGTATGTATGTACAATAATAATCTCAACCTTTGTAATCAAAGTAGTCTATTTCTGGTTCTGGTTCTGGTTCCGGCATTTTTGTATTAGACTGTATTTCTACTTTTTGGTTCTTTTTCGTAGGCAGTGACAATATCGTCCTAACAGAGGAAATAGGATGTTGATAAAATATTAACGAATTTACGTCTCTGAAATACTTACTTTACAGATCCGTTAGCTTTCGAAGTATTCAACATTGGTCCAGGAACTTTTCTCTGACCATTATTTCGTTGAACGATTTCTAATAAACTATAGCTCGGCAACCAACACTGCAATGAAATTACGTTAAATAATCAATGTAACAATATCATTATATGTAATATAGTTAAAATAGAAACTGACGGAATTACCTTATCTTTTACAGCAGTGGCGACAACATTTCTTTTTGGCTCCTGATCGTATGCTTGACTTTCACACCCAAAATGCTCGCAGGACTCGTGAATGAAATGACGTCTATCTTTATTCATGCTATCGAACGAATAACTGCGCGACTTTTGCTTCGAGATCTTTGCCAATTGAACTAATTCTGTCAATTTTTCATGGACCATTTGACAAAAGAGTGGATCTTTTTTAGCCCACTGCTTCATGAAATCACTATATCTGGGCATTAATTTTCCACTCAAATCCGGGTTTACAATTTGCAAACCTAGTGCTAATCTTCGATTTCGTTCTATCAGCTTGCATTCGTCGTTGCATTCTAGCGTTTTCAACTGATTCTGTTTCTTTGCACCTTGACCAAACACCTCTTCCAAATCAACGGAATGACCTAGTTGCATATCAGCCATTTTACTAGCTAATATGCTGCTCGCTATTCTTTGATACTCTTTCGAATTCTCTGCACAAGCACGAGATGTAGTTCTATGTCCGCACTGGCATGTTACCTGCGTAGGGCAATGTTCGTTGAAAGTGGTCGAAACAGTAATTACATCTATTGTGTATGGTGTACAGTGTACGGTATATATTGTATATGAATAAATACATGTGTATAGCTTGTTGGATTACCTTCACCATTTCTTTGCACGGCGTGTCTAGGCATTTGCCGTCGTGACACGGAGCGGCGCAAATGTGTCCGCACATTTCTCTTGGAATAGTACACGGTTGGGAACATTGTTGTCCAGGTTTTTCGCACTGACCAGGATGACAAATTGCGAGACATTTGTGTCGACCGCAAGAAATAGGCTTGTTACATGGTAAACCGCAGGAAATTCCATTAAAGTGACACGGTACAGCTTTGCGAAGCTCGTGTTTACCGTGACACCACCTCTGCGTAAGGACGGTGCAGGGAGGACACGTAGGCTCGTTATGACAATTATGAAAGACTTCGTGCCCACAGGAATGCTGACGAGAACAAGACCTATCGCAAACGGGTCTTCTAGTACCACAGGGCACTGGAGGATATATCACGGCAGCTCCACATTCGCAATATAATTCTTCGAAGCTGCTACGCCAACAAGGTTGACACCTTCCTATATGTATCAACGATGTCATATTTACAATCTACATACCGTATACACTCCACGACGAAACGACGATAGGACACCCTGGATTTCTAAGGTTTCTCGATACCAACGATGCGTCCTGCGATCTACATAGTACATCTGTTTACATGAGAAACCCAGGGTGTCCGATAGCTTTATCGTGAAGTGTATTTATTATATACGATCAAATATCTATACGTATACGTATAATATTTGGATTTGCTCGTACAATGCGATGCGATGCGACGCGACGCGATACGATACGATACCTTTATGACAAGTTTGTTCGCATTTGTGTTTGCCGCAGCTCAATGTTTTACAACACATCAAAGGACAAATGTGTTCTACTTCTATGCAACACAGCTGGTTACATTTATGTTTGCCACAAGATCGTTTTTTTGTGCATCGTTTTTCACATCGAGCATCGTCAGCTTTTGATATTAAATCCTTACAAGCTATTTCTCTGTCCATGTTTCCACAACGACACTTAACGTCTGTAGTTAAATCGCAAATAGGACAATCCCCTTCGTGACACGTTGCTTTGCATACGTGAGGATTATCTGTGACAGAACGTGATAGTAATCGTACGATTACGATTATTCTTTTAAAATATACGTATAATAAATACATATGTATTGTTTTGATCTTGAAAGTACTTACTCGGTTGACCACATTTTAGACTTTTCGAACATACTTTGTCGCAAACCGGAATTGGGTCTAAACAAGTTTGTCGTTTCTCTGTCAACGGTGTTTGGCCGCAGCAACAAGTCGTCACTTTCTCCGGGGTCAAACTACACGGATCGCAAACACCTGGATGGCATAGCTTGGTGCACGTATGATTACCGCAATCTAATAATTTACCACAGACGCTTTTGCAAGAGTACGTCAGCGAAATATTACTTTGACAAGTTATTTTTCTTTTGTCTTTACCGCAATAACATTCTGAAACGAAAATAATACCGATCCTACATATTTCATGGTAATATGTATACTGGAGTCTGAAAATTACGTAATTCATGTTGTTATACTTGAATTTTGTACCTTGCTCAACTGTTTCCTCGCAACTTGGACAATCGCCGTGATGACACTTTTTCTCGCATTTATGCGTGCCACAATTTAAATCCTTATCGCACGTATCGTCGCACAACAATAGCTTGTGCGCGCTACATTGTACTGTTTGCGATGTTTTACCGCAGCCACAATACCTCGTAACCATTGCTACGCATTGCGGACAAGATCCAGGATGACAGAGAAGAGTACACTTGTGAGGACAAGTATTTTTTGATAATATTCTACCACAAACTTCTCCGCAAGAATGCGCAACATCTCTACGATTCCATTCTGGAGCTCTCGTCTTACCGCAAAAGCAGAAATACTCGTCGGGAATCATTATACTTACATTCTGACATGCCGGACATCTCCAACCGTTATCTGAAGAGGAATTGAATCGCTTATAGCTCTAACCGAACGAATACGATTAATATAGGTATAGCATGATATAGGTGTGCGCGTACGCTTACCCGCTTGCGAAGATTTTGCCCATTTTTTCACACATTTCAGATGTAAAACATGATAGCAATTAGAACACGACCAAATATAGTCGTTCTGTCTAATCCACTCGCAACACACTAAACATTCAAGCTGTCCTCTGTTTAATTGATCGGCTAATCTTTCCCTTTGACTCGCGTCGTCATCTAAATTGGAAAACAATCAAATAATTAATTAATCAAATACTAACTGTAAAAATAATCCTAAAGATAATCGTCAAGATACTCCTAAAAATAATCTGATCTCACCAAAAGTCTGACTCGTTTTATCTGAGTTCCAACGTATACGTACCGAGCGGAGATCTTCTGTGTTGTATTCGTTTTTGAATACTGCCCTTTTCACTACCCTTTTCACTGATTTCTCTCTTATTCCTCCAATTTTCATTTTCCTTTTCTTTATTATCGAATATACTATTCTTGCTTCTATCCCTCTCTTTGTACGCTTCAGTTTTCTCTCCTTTTCTCTGCTCTTTGAATCCGTTGCGTCCTTGATAATTGTATGCTCTTTCTTTGGTTTCTTTTACCACGGCTTTATTAGTTTCTTCGCTAATATCTTGTTTAGCTTGGTTAGAATCTTTTCGATTGCATGTTTGCTCGTTTCTATCCGATTGCTTGTCTTCCACGGTACAACCTTGCCAAGTTCCATTCTGCCCTTGGTAATTATGTTTTCTTTCTTTGTAATTGTATTCCTCCCTATTATGTCTAGCATTATATGGATATTTATGGTACCTTGTGTTTTTATGGTACGTATTCGATTGTTTTGCCCCTGAACCTAAACACGTAAATTCTTTCTCTTGATTATTAGACTGCTTTATGCCGTTAGACTCTACGTTATTGTCTTTGGTAATAGTGTTTCTTCTGTCCTTGTTTTCCATCGATTTTCCAAACTTTTTATTCCTATGCAGATTCAGATTTGTATCTGTATTAGAATACGGTTCTTCCTTTAATCCGTTTAAGCTCGATACATCTTCTATATCTGTTTGCAATCTATCCAAATAATGTTTATTAGTATAATATTTATTACCTTGAAACTTGTAAGAACTTCTGCCTCTCTGATGATACGAGTTGGTATATCTGTTTTTTTTATAAACTTGATGATCTTGTTGTCCCTCTTTCAGGTTATAATTTCTTCTGTTCTCATATTGTTTTTGTTCGCATTTATTTACATTATCGATCGACGTCGAATATCTATCGACGGTTCTTTCTTCTTCTGTAAGTTTTGTATCTTTGGTGTAACAGCCAGCGGTGTAACACCGGTCGATGGAACAAGGAAGTTCCATATATTGAGAATCCTGTCTTTTATTAGCAGACTCGGAATTCAAATTCGGTACAAATTCTCGAGCAGTAGCATGTAAGTTTGACTCTTTTTTCACAACGGTTGCAACTTGTTTCGTTCCTTTTGCGTAACTGTGCTTAATCTTGGTCTCGTTGGCATCGTAATCGTTGCTCCAATAATCGACAGCAGGTACAAAGCAATTTTCTGGTTTCACATTTTTTGGCAAGTGTTGCATATTAGTCGACGTTTCCGAATTATCTGAGGCATTTCTTAAATGTCCCTGTCCCTGATAACTACGACCACTTGTCACAATGTTGGCCATTACATTCGTATTCGAATGATATAAAGTACTTGGACAATTTTCATGGAACACAGAATCATTTTGCACATAAAATTCTCGATTTTCTCGTGTATAATCGTTAATTACATCGTTAGGAAAAAATGTCCAGCTTCTGCTCGTAGACGCAGCAACATTTTGATCAGAGTATAAATAAAAATGTTGATCATCCGGCTCAGAATACGAACCATCCCATGTAGCCATAACTTGTTTGGGTTCACACGTGTCTCTGACCGTATGTAAATATGTATTTATTTAGTAATAATTCTCACCGTATGCGAAGAGATAACGGACCAAATACAGTTTTCTTTACAGTATACTTTCGTATTGTTTGTTATACCGATCAGCATGGAGCAATTAAACCAAAAATATGGTTAACTTTCTTCTTGTCGAATGACTTTTACATACATACATACATATTTAGACGTCTTATTTCGGAAAAAGGTTGAACTTGGTGCAGAACACTTGTCGATTTCACAGAAGGTATCGTGTAAATCGTAAGACGATTAGCAACAATGATAATGGTATGTATTGCACAATAAGCAAAGAATTACGGAGGCTTTTCAATCGACGTCTAAGTCAGTGTAAGTAGTGTACATAAAAGTGTACAATCATGTACATACAATTGAACGAGTCAGTCGGTCAGTTCCAGTCAGTTCCACGTTCCACAGTTCCAGTCAGTTCACAGTTGTGTGCTACATACATATTTATGTATGTAGACGTGCTGAATACTGAACGATTTTCAACTAAAACCATGAATATTCTATCAAAATCATACGTTCGAATAATCAAGAAATTTTACAATAATCAAAATACTGTTTGAAATTCTGTAAAAAATATAATGTTACATATTTTTAAGAGAAAACTAAAATCTTCGATGCAAATACCACCACATACTACATACATATACATATATATATATATACAGATACGTAGATACAGATATATAGACACACGATGTGGTACACATGTGTGTAGTTGCAAGTAGTAAGTATATGTTTAGGGGGGGTAACGGAACCCCTAATTCTAGGGTATTTATCAGTGTTTCCGTTTCCAACCTCTGTGCTCGAACCTGAGGGTGATTTTCTCTGATTTTCTCGACTTTTTTCCCCCACTTTGGACGCTCATACTGATATTGATGAAAAGAAAAAAACCATTGATACAAATTGATACAAATGTATGTTCATCACTGTTGCCAAACTGTTTTTCAGCGTGGAGGTTGGTTACATTGATAAATACCCTAGAATCCATGGGTACGGGGGTGCGTTAGACGGTTAGACCCCTGTGGGAATTTCTTGGCGTACTTAGCGACATTGCGGCGAAGCCTGAAAGCTCCTCGACAAGGATAGATCCTCCTTGTCTCTGTGTAGAGCTGCAACAGAGACAGACATGTGTCTCTCGCAGGAGAGACAAAGACAGAGATTACGAAACAGGTTGATTTTCTGATGCGCCTACTTCACTTTAGTTTTGCGAGGAAGCAATATTTATTTATTGATGCTCTTTGTGTAGAAATGTTCTCCGAATAATTGCGCGTCGTCGTACAGAGCCTTTATATTTTTGTTGTTACCGTTGTTACGAATCTCCGCTGACAGTTCTCCTGAATAGGCGCCATCTGGTCTAACTAGCTGAACTAAAATTGGCTCTGAAATCAGTGATGCCAGACGAAGGAACGTGGAGGAACTTGCCCCTCCGGCTGGGCCACCACTCTTACTTCTCAGACCCTTGTGAGTCTCACACAGGCAGAGTAGAGGTACGTTCGTGTGTACCATGTGCGCAGTAGAAGTAAGAGTGGGGGGCCCAGCCGGAGGGGTAAGTTCCTCCAGGTTCCTCCGTCTGGCACTGGCATCACTGTCTGGAATTGGTCTAGACTCTGTCTGTATATTATTAGATATAAACATAATCTAAATAACTACTTAAATTATGACTAAATTATATAACCTTTCTGTTCACTGTTCAACTTTAGTCTTTGTACGTTGTAATTGTATTCTTATACTGTCTTATACACAATGGTGGAGGAAGTAGTTAATTCTACTAATAAACCGAAGGTACACTAATATTTTGAATAATATTTGAAAAGTTATTGGAAATTCTAAAAGTATATGTAGTTCAGTCTCTAATTCGGTAGTATCGGTATATACCTGTCTTCTCAATTTTCATTAGGTTATATTCGCTGGATATTAATTGAAGTTATGTTAATAATGCGTTACTGATGCGTTACGCTATGTTACAGACTAAAACTGCTCGACCACGTCCAGTTTACCTGTGGAACGTGCTGGATGTACAAAAATGGCTAAGGAGGCACTGTAGCGATTATTATCAATTGTATCATGAGAAGTTCTTATATGTAAGTATTTTAAGGAACACATTTTCATGTAACGCATTTTCTGTACTGCCAGTAATGAATATGCACTCAATATTATAAATGTTCCTCTCAGCACGACATTACAGGGAGAGTACTGCTGAGAATTAATGAAAATATTTTATTGAGGCTAGGAATTGATAACGAACAGCACAGAACGGATATCTGGAGAGAAATCATGAAATTACATCTGAAAACAGATATGTTGGAAATTAAAGATATCGAACGACGTAATAATTTAAATTTTGATTAGCACGACCAACACGATAGGCTGCGTTAAACTTGTATTTTATTTACAACAGAGCTTTATTTTTATGCTAATATACGATAAGAAAATTTGTAAATTTTCTCCTATAAGTATTATCCTTTTAGTTGTATTTTAAAAAGCAAAATATTCTTATAAATTCGAGTACTTTTGTGCATACATATTTATAATATGGCATATTCGATTATTTATATTTGTTTTACAATGATTAACTATGATTACAATAGCATAGTAAATGCAGAAATAATACATGAACCGTATACATAGATAGAAAAAAAAGGATCAGACCAAACTTACTTGATATCTAGGAGCTCGTAATCTGATGTCATTAATTTTTTTATAGGTGGAGACGTCAAGGAGATATGCAGCTGGACATTCTTTATAAAAAAGTACTAACCTATGCATGTCGAAAAGTTAGTAGTTCAGGAGATATTTCAATTTAAATAACTCTAAAATACCATTACTGTCGTGCTAAGACGTTACACAAGTAAGTAAACACTAACGTCTTTATACGACAGTAATAGTATTTTAGAGTTATTTAAATTGAAATATCTCCTCAACTACTAACTTTTCGACATACGTAGGTTAGTACTTTTTTATTTCGAATGTCCAGCTGCATCGATTAATGTATTAAAAAATACCTCATTCCATTTAAAAAAACAGAGTTGACCTTCATGTCTCCTTGACTTCTCCACCTATAAAAAAATTAATGACATCCGTTTACAAGCCTCTCGATATCAAGTAAGTTTGGTCTGATCCTTCTTTTTCTATCTTCAAAAGCAAGCGCGAGTTATTCAGGTGACCTGTTTTAGGTGCTGCAGCCTGTATATATATATATATATATATATTGTTAGAAAAATAAACGAAAAATTATTGTTTTCGTTACTTGTATATAAAAGATAGTTAGAAAAGAATATAAAATCATTTTGTAATATTAACTGATTTTATTCCATCACATTTTCACAGAAAATGTTTGCATTTCGAATGAAAGTTTGATACCGTAGATATTTATAACGCCTAAAAACATTTTTTTTGTGACATTATTATAGTAACATTAGTTATGTTATAACAATACGACTACTGCTACCAATATTCAGAAGTTTATTTTTTGGAAAACAAGCAATATACTATAATGGTTCCATTAATATTACTTCAATTGAAGCAATATCACTGTATGTATATGTACAACGTCGTATCCAAACCCACTCGAAATTTTCTATACATTATACATAGAATAAACGAGAAGTAATGATCTATGTTTTTGTTGATAGAAGACTATGTTGCAACTGTCGCAATTAATAATAATTTGTCTTCCTGCCAAAGGTAAACCGTAATTGTATCTGAAATAATTGTTTAATGTTTCAAGTTTCAACATTGAATATGAAAACTTTGAAACGATCTTATATTTGTATAATAAAATCTCTTCTTTATAAGATATAATACTTGAGGTACATATATAAAATTCTAATTATTCTGTCACAGCCTTATATACTGTCTAGAGTCCTTTTGTACTTATCGAGTAACTGTATTGTTAACGAATGTATTTTACGAATGTATTAGACTTTGAAAAAAAAAAAAAGAATAGAAGTAATGTAAATTCTTTGAAATTTTTATTAGTATATCTTTCGTGTGGTTTGATTTATCTAGAAATCCTACTACTGGTAAACTACCGTGAAATTTCGTTAGATCGTTAGATGCAAAGAGGAACATGTATATAGACATTCTAATGAATAATTACACGATTACATATCTAAAAATGCAAATACAGTTGGTATATGTACAAAATCAGTAAGTACAATAGCCATTGTAAGTATACGTATAGTATAAGGTATTTCAGGGTTCACCAACAAGTCTGAGCAATGACTAAATTAGAATAGAAAGAAATTCTGATATGTATGAATGTTTCGTTGACTTTGCGAGAGGTAGTCATTAATCTAGTCATTAATAATTATTTTTATTTAAATAATTATATTCTGCTTTTTAGTCTTGTGTATATGTTAATACTATGTACACTCACTCCACTGACTGTAAATTACCGGTTTCAAACTATCAATAATGTCAATGTAATTCACACGCGTGAATATCGAAGACAAACGCGAGCAGTTGCGTGAACGAACAGCGGACAGTTGAAATTGTTTATTGTTTACCTGGACGTACGGAAAATATACTGAGCTCCTTCGATTGCGATGCGAAGTGGGTCCGTGGAGTGGGTAGAAGTGAGTACAAGTGGGTACTTGGGTACGAATCTGAGTCGGAGTGGGAGTGGGAGTGGGAGTGGGAGTGGGAGTGGGAGTGGGAACGCGTAGTGGCGTAGTGGCGTAGTGGAGTAGGGACAAGTAGGGAATACTCTGTCGCGCGGATTGGCTATCGGTGAAATAATGACTTACCACCACTCCGACCGTATTTAGTGAGGCCCGGCCCGGGTTCGAAGCATGGTCTAATTTTTTATCACGATTTCCTAATTACTATCTTCTAAACGCACAGTGAAAATTTTTTGAAGTGTTTTTTTTTTTATGAAATATTGCATTTTCAAAAGAAGAAACGTGGTAAAATGAAATTACACGATGAAGAAAAGAAGCATAAGCAAGCGGTTTCTCTATCCATTAGCTTAGCGCTTGGTAAACCTCCTGTCCATCTATTGTACTTGATGAAATTTTCAATGTTACAAGCATAGCTCTTCCATGTCAGGATCTTGCATGTGTTTTCGCGAAGAGAAAACATATAATTCCTCGGTTTTGTTCGATGAAATCGAGCACCTATTTTCATTGCTGCTATGAATATAATGTCCGCTTCCTTTTTTACTGCGTGTGCAAGTTTGATGCTTCTCGATGAACGATTGCGTTGATCCTCTGATCGGTATTCCTTTGCAAAACGACGCGACTGTCGGGTAACTTCCGGAAATTGTTCGTCTCCATTCGTATCTGCAAATAAGTATTCGACGAAATCGCTTCGATTGCTTTGATTTTGTATTAACAATGAACAACAATTCGACTGCAGATCTTTACGCAAAATAATTGTCTGTGCAAAAGGAAAAATTTGTATTTTCCCTTAATAAGTTTAATAATTTGATAATTTGGCAATACATATGGACGTATGGTGTTGTATTATAGTATGTATATTGACTTTTAAATGGCTTTGCAAATTCTCTTAGTCTGTCTACCGTTTTATACAATTTCACCAACCCATTTTTGCCAGAAATGCGTAAAATCTGCAATCTAGCGGTAGCATATATCTTATATCTTATGTATAGTGCTGCTTTGCTATAATATAAATATACATAGATGATGCATTGTGAATGATACCTGATAGAAGCACGACTACTTTGCGTCTTATCTAACTCCGTATTATCGATTGGCGGAGTAGACGACCATTTTCGCGATTTAAACGGACATCTCTGTTGGAATTCTCTTCTGAATTTTTCCTGTAAAGAAATTGTTGTTTTGAAAACAGTTTCGTGTCGTTTTGTTTCACAGTTACTGACGTTACTGTTGTACGTTTAAGGATCCTATAAGTATTTACAATATTTACATATATCTTACAATAATACGTTATAACGAAAATATTTTATGTAGCACGGTTGAAGATTATTCTACCATAGGTATACGTATAATAATACATATATTCGAATGCTTAAAATTTTCTTGAAAAATGCTCTTTTCAGTTTTCAGCTTTAATTTTGATTTTTAGCTTCTGCGAATAAATATTTGATTACTTACGTTATATATGCCATAGATAAACGGATTATAACAACTGTTCGACATTGCCAACCAGTCACAGACGAAATATATGTAATTAATATATTCGTAGCTGAAATTAGAATAATGAATAATGAATCTGTTCGTTGTGATAAATATTACGCAAGTAATGTACGTAATATTGTAATCGCATTACTTACTCGTTTATTGGAAAACAATATTGGAAAAAGTTGTATGTTTGAAGGGGCAGCCAGCAAACTGCGAAAAGGGCGACGACAATAATTAACATTTTGATTACCTACAAATATAATAAAATGTTTGATTAAATGATGAAACGTTCAAGTGTAAAGAAGGGGGTTGAATAATCAATTGATATTGGGAATTAGTACTCTTTGTGTTTAGATTTGATTGACATGCAATTTAATTTCATAATTGATTGCAATTTGTGACGAAATGTGGCAAAACTGTGATACAGTTTTCGCAGTGTATCGATACAATTGAGGAAAGTGATATCCTACCTTCATTTTGTTTTTCATCAAATTCGCATCCCGAGAATCTTCAGCATTCCCGGGCGCCCTGTTGCCCCATAATTTCACTGCCATCCTTGCATAAACGAAAGAAATCACTGTCAGTGGTATAAGGTACCGCAGAATCACCAACAGTCCTGAGTACACACGCATTGTTTCTCTGGACAAATTCACGGGGTAACAGAACGGTTTCATGTGCACTGGATTCTCTGAAAGGTCCAAAAATCCAACGATGTCAAGCGAAAGGATATAATATAATTAGAGAAACATTAGAAACATTAGAAACATTAGAAACCATACACCAGTAGAGCGTTAATAATCGAAATAGATTGCAATTTAAAGGTCGAGCGAGACTAACTTTGTAGCGACCAGCGACGCAAAGGGTGAATTTACAGAACGAATGCGTCGCAATTTGTATTATGTATCATGCGAGATATATGGGTATGGGTGAAATATTTGCCAAGCAGTTTTAATCAATGCACGAAACTGACGAAATTAATTGAATTCCCATCCCGTAATTCTAATTGAGACTCACCGTCGTCGTCCTCGGACACCATGATCACTCTGAGCCCTACCGCCATCGGTGTCGACACCACCGCAGCGAGTAACCAAATTCCGATGATGATTATTTTGGCAGTTTGTTTGCTCGGCTTCGCGCTGTAAAGAATAATCGATCGTTTATTATTTTCTAAGGAATGGTACCTAAGCAACGAGAAGATTGATTGAATGAGAACGCACAACGCACAACACACCTGAGTGGTTTCAAAATCGCTCGATGTCGATCAATCGCAATCGCTGTCAGCGTGAAGACCGAAACGCTGACAGAAACGCCTTGCACGAAGGGACAAAAGGCACACATGAAATGGGGCAGATTCCATCGTTGTAGTAGTGCTGCTTGAAACTGAAAGAGAAACAATGAAATTTCATGACTGGATATCCGCACAAAGCTTGTGCAAATGAAAAATCGCTTACGTTAATTACGAAACGAGACTGCCAATTCGAAGTGAACCTTTGCAATCGTTTAATCATTCATCTATCGATATTGTTAAATTCTTTTAACATTCTCACCTTTTAAATTTACACCTCTACACAATTTGATGATAAGTAAATTCATAAAATTCTCTCGATATCCTATAAGCTTGGCAAATAGTGGTCGCATATAGAAATAAAACATCCGATCGGAGTGTTTAATAGCACCGAACACCGAAACGAGAGATTTATCGATCATGTTCGTTACGTCGCGCCGCGCGATAAATATTGTGCTTTCATAAAATTTGCGAGTTCGCGTTCCCCTACTCGGAATAACATTCTAATAAATATTGGTTAATCTACCATATTCTGCGGAGGCCGTGCGGGACGCGATCACATTTTTTTTATTTCTACTATCTAAAAAATGGTAGTTATTTACTGTCGATGAATTTCCGAGATTTCTCCGAGATTTTTCCGAGATTTTTCCGAGATTTTTCCGGAAATCCATTAACGAAAGTTTCCTTGAGGGGTCCTTTGAGGGGTCAGAGCAGATTTCGATCTGCTTCGCCAAAAATGAGAAACGATGCGGGAGTAATTTGTACACGTCCGAAGTTACATTGTAAAGGATAGGGTTAGCGTTGCCACAATTTATCTTTCGGGTCTCAAAGGATTTGGTTGATTGTATACACATGTTTCATACGAGTTGTTGTCTGTTTGTGCGTGTGCTGGGAATGTAAACAAGAATGGTGGTCGTACCTGAAATGGAATCACGAACAAACCTATGACAATGTCAGCCAGCGCCAGATTCGCTATGAAGAAATTCGTTACGTTCTGCATCCGCTTTGACGTCGATATTATCCACATCACGAGAGAGTTCCCTACCACTGCCAAGATCGAGAGACTGCCGTATAGTATGCTGAGGATCACGACGATCAGCGTTGGCACTTCGTACGGGCTCGATAAATCTCCTCTCATGTCTGGAAAATATTAGGATTCAACGAAATTACCGGTAGTCGTATTATCTCAGACGACTGCAGAACTTTTGCATCAATTGCAACCTACTAGAATATCGAATAAAAATGTATTCCTCGCTTGAATCATTTTAACGAGTAAATGGTAATACATACCATGTACATGTACATGTACATAGTATATAGTACATATTACATAGTACATAGTACATACATAATATGTATATTTAACGACACCCTTAAATTCTTTTAGCCATCCGTAGTCTAGTCATCGCTAGATTTATCGTCGACGTTCGTCGCACGAGACACTATCAGATTTCTTCGCGCATCGTATATGAATGAAAATTTATATGTATACTATTCCACTTTGCAGAACAATCGAGTTATCCCGAGTAGTTCGTTGTAACCGTTGTAACATTGTTATGTACTCGGTTTAGCTAACAGCAGGGCAAAAAGCGTGCTCGCTTCAGGAAGGGAGGAGGTCTTCTTGTTGCACGTAAATAGTTGCATGTTGTTGCATGTTGATAGGTAAGTTTCCGTCGCGGTGACAATGAACGAAAACTTCCGTTCGCTTGCGGAAGGAAGACACGGCTCGTTATCATTTTACAGTAAATGTTAAATTACAATAAATTTCGCTACGCGACGCGACGCGACGCGACGCGACGTATCGTTAGCAAAGCTTAATTAATGCGACTAAAGAGAGCTTCAGAAAGTTAATCGTCAGTTGAAGGTTTTATTGTTTAACAAGCGAGTTCCGTTGCAAGTTTCGGAACAGCTCGAGCTCCGAGGACTATGCTCGTTAAAAGTTATGAGATAAGAATAAGATACATAGCGCGTTTGCCACGGACCGTGCCACGAACCCGCCCGGCCATTGTCGCGTTAACGAAAGTTTGCACGATTGCACGTCGCGTCCCGTCGGACGCGGACGGGGTAACTCAAAATAACTCTCGCGAGGATTAGCTTGAATTAAATGCCGAGGGCTTTGTTGTTTTGCGAATGCGAACTATTGCGTAAACTTCGGTATTTATCTGCGGAGACAAAGACCATGTTTCACGCGATTTTCCCCAGCAGAGTCTGCTAACTTCGGTTTTAAACTCTGCGTCTCACTTAAACCCTGTATTTCTGAACAAATTTGTCCCATTTTCGCGAGCATAATCTTGCATCGTAACCTCGCATCGTAAGCTTGGATCCATTTCATTGTGCTTTTATAAGTTTAAGCTATCCATTTTACAATAACAGCAAAGAGCAGTTGTTAATTTCAAAGTATTCACGCAAGATCAGAAAATCAGCGAACGTTAGTTTGTAATTGGATGTAATTATTACAGTATTGGTCGTACCACTGGATATATTGTACATTGAACCATTCCCGATCACGTAAGTATCGTTGCTGTTAGGCCACGAACTGTTCATGGTGATAGTGTCCATCTGTAACAAATGAAACAACGTAATGGAGCTTTTACCAATCTCATACAATTGGAAGTGACGAACAAAATTATTAATGTGATAAGTGAATAAAATTGATGTGATAAAACAGAAATTGTTCGCTATTCAATCTAACATTATGTAACATTACATGTATGTGTATATATATATATATATATATATATATATATATATATATATATATATATATATATATATATATATATATAAGATGAAAGAAATAAGCACAGAAATACAAACAGAATCTGCAACGACGTTATGCTGGTTATGGAATGTTCTCTACTTTCCGTTGATTTCGAGGGCTTGCCTTAATTAAAACAGCACTACCACGCACGTAGTACAGTAATTTCGTTGTGATAGGCGTCGAAAAAGGTATGACGGTGTGAAAGATGCAGAGACGTGATCAGCGTGCATGCCCGCGCCCATCAATTCGGTTTGTTAACGATCTCCCCTCTTCTATGTTAGTACTCTATAACACGGTATTTACATAAATTATGCAAGTTTCGACAACGGTGGTGTCGCCATTCTGTATAATGCAGTCGACGACTTTGTTCGTATCGATGTAAATACATTTATAACGATAATGGATCGGTTATAATCGATTCTGTGACCACGTACGACCCTGAGCGGCTTACCATAAATTCCGGTCCGTAACCCGTAACACCGTCTATGTAGGCTGGTGTTCAAACAATTGCAGATGGTTGTTGAGGGAAGATGCATGGTGTTTGCCAAAAATCGAAATCGGTCGATTGCCGCGAAATTATTTAAAGTTCCAAAGATATTCTCAATTCGAATTCCCCTGTATGTGCATTTTTTGAGGTTCAGATTCGGATTTGGGTAAACGGATTGCGCCATTACTACCATCGGTATTTTCGCGGGAATCGGAAACTGAGCGCTGTGATTGCAAAAAAATGAAGATCGCGGACGTGCTTATGGCTGCCAATGCGTTAATTGGATACGGATCGTGCCGAGTCCGAGTCCGAGTCCGAGTCCGAGTCCGCGGCGAATGCACGTGTCATTGAAAACTAGAGCAGAAAATTTCCGGTAAACGAGACAATCTTGTTTCCGTCCGATAAATACCACGACAGATTTCAATATGCGAAACAACCGATAAAAGTTTAATTAGCACGGTAACGAGAAATTCGCCGTAAAATATTGCATTGTCTTCGGTTCGTCTAAATGGAATTGGCTGTTACGTTTATTAAAGCAGCGGCTGGGATTGTAGATTCGCTATTCAGTCAGTGATATATGTATATGTATTCAGTTCAACTTGAAACAGTTGAAACAAATTTTGTCTGACGGTGTGTGACGGTTGGCTTTGCGTGCGCCGCGCGCTATGCGAATTCAGCCGGATCTCGTCGATTTGAAAAAGAAAACCGATAAACGGAGAAGCAATATTTACCTATGGTAATAATGAAAAAGCAACAACATAAAATAGAAGGAACAAGGTAAACGATCGAACCACTGATTAATCACGGAGAACTTAGTAATTACCTAATTAATGTTGTGACGCGAAGACTGAAGTTTAAATGAAAGGCCACTGGAAACTGGAATCCCGTAATCCTACTGCTAATTAAATTCCCGCTGATTAATTCATTAGGATAGATTTCAAAGTTAATCACGCCGAAGCTCGATGGTTAAATAGGATCTCTGACTAAATGTAATTGGATAACGTTGTGCATATTATCGATCATCGTCTAATAAACTCGATTTACTAATGTTCTTGCCAACGAAAGCTATCTATTGAAAACTCAAAGATTTATGATTCCGTTCGTCATCGGCGCACACCGCTGTATCTTTTCTTTTGGCGAGCTTCGTTCGTCGAAATTTTCCATTGTTTTATCGAAGGCTCGATTATTTTCCATCGTTCCGTCACGAATGAATTCGCAAACAGATTACAATGAAACCTGTGCACGAGGAACTGTCGTCGGCGCGACAGGAGCAGAAATTATCCAATTGTTTACAAGACGCTTTAAAGTTGTTAAAAATATTAAAATATTCATGTATGTTAGTGTATAAGAAAAATATCGCACTCGATAAATATCTCAGGTTTTTGCTCCATGCCTAATCTGTTGAACCTCTAACTTATTACTCTTTCGACTGTGTTATTTCTACCATTCTAATCGATCAGAATCGCTACGGGTTATCGTTACGTTACTCCACTATATGTATGTATAGCCTATGCCTATACTACAGTATTATACTACACTACAGTACATTATGTATGTATTTCACCTAGCTGGGTCAATCTCCGCTTCGAATTTTTTCTCTGCGGACCTGACTCGTTCGACCATAATTCTCCTTACCCAAGCCAGTTCAGCCCTTGCAATTGCCTTTATTCATCTCTGCGCTAAAAGTTTCTCTCCCAGGTGGGCATTTCTACCATTCTGTGTGTATCTTCCATTTTCATCGTTTAATCATTCTCATATTTTGCTTGAGTACCGTTGCGTGTATTTCATACCGTTCAGTTGTTTGATTATGCTGTAAAGTGTAAAGCAGTAAAGCAGTAAAGCATATTCGCGCATCTGCAATGTGGGATGCGCTTTTTCCGCATCGAGACGCCTCAACCGAGAAAAATCCGATCCGAGAATTTTTATTCCGAGAACCGAGAAGGCCAGAAGGCGAGAAGAATATCGCGACCGCGACATATCAGCAACCCTTCGCGTTCCTTAAAATTCGCTGTCCTTACGGATCCTGTTCCTCCTCGTTTCCTTTATAGAATTTACGTGGGGAAAATCTGATATTTAAATAAAATTCTGTGACAACTACGAATATGACAGCTCCAACGAATATACATACATATGTAGAATTTGCATCTCGGCATCAATTTTTTGCACGGTCCGACCTCTAATGAGCGAAATATTCATGAATGCATTTTAAAGACCACCAAAATCATTTGCGGAAAATACATACATCTACGTACAGTTACAGTGTCGAGCAGCAGAGATTTTGCAAGAAACATGAATTTAAAGTTTAAAAAATTACGCGTTCCTCTGCGAGAAGAGAATTCTACCTGCCCGTTGAAAAAGGCGTTCAGGCGTTCAGGCGTTCAGGCGTTAATTAAAAAAAGAGAATAACATCGTTGAAATGAATTTGCAGATTCCTAGGCGTTGCAAAGGTTACAATAACTTACAACGAAATTACCCAAATTATTTTTCTAGCGTGTGTTAGCAGTGACGCAACTAATAGAGAGTTTCGGGAAAACCTCTCGAAGAAATGTTTGGTTCTTTGACATATTTATGGCAGGGATTTATGACGCGGTGGTCGCGAAGCAGGTAAACAACCCCAATGCCATACGACACAATAAACTGAGGACCGCGTAGGGTCCCACAGGTATCGGTGCCGAACTAATGGCTGTCTATTCAAAGCGAGACCTTTAGAAAAAGCAATCGAGCCGACGCGACGCGACGCGACGCGACGCGACGTCGTATTGCTAAATAATAACAAGAACACATGGTTCTTTCTGATGGATCTGGCCACGAAATGGGGAAGGCTAAGCCTTTGATAAGAGGACTGTGACCCCAGAGGACTTACCCCAGAATCTATGGACAGGAAGGATCTTGTTTCTAACATAGGTATATTAATAACACTCGCGAGCTGAACAGGGAAATCAAGGTGGTTAATTAAATCTGTAGCTTGTACAACCTTAAGCAGTATAAATTGTTTACATTTCGACATTGCATATCGTTGCAATTCAATTGAGAAGATGGCAAAAAATTGCGAGCACAAGGACTCGGTTTATACATAATTGGGGGTTTCCGAGTACTAAAGAAGGAACTAACGGGCTAAGTGAAAGATGATTATAAGGTACACAAGGTTTAATCGTTTCATCGTCTGATCGGACTACATGTACCTACATACGCGTGTATGTAGCGCAACATATTGCGGCACTATGGTCATTCGAAACGCTCCGATAGTATGTACCTTGTTACGGCCACGCTTCCTCCGGACAATATGCACTTTGTGCTTGATAACGCGATTATGCCATTTGGCCGACGTAATACGAGTAAGCAAAGGCCACTTTAATAGGCGACGTCTTCTGTGTTTGTACCATACTAATCGTCTGGCAAGAAACCAGATCGAACAATGCTTTTGCGTGCCGTGCGTGCCGTGCGTGCCGTGCGTGCCGTGCGTGCCGTGCGAGGCGCTCAGGTTCAGTTGGACTTTTCAATTAGTACGAAGCTATTTCTTGATTGTGCATTGTGTTGCCGGAAGACGATTTATTCATCTATTCGCGAGACTTTTTACGCTGATTCTGTCATGTTCCAACGAATACATTTTCATTTATGACTATTTCCAATTGATCTGCTTTCATGTAATTTATTTTTTTAACTTCACCATCGACAATACCCTCGACCAATTTCCTCCATTCTATTCGTAGCAGGCAGAGCAATCTTCTTAATTGAACCACGAATTACATCGTAAACGGTATTTACACTGTTTACGGGACACATTCTCGTGCAGTCAAATTTTCGTAAGGCGTAAGATTTACGAGTGGCTCGAAGAGAAATTGCTTCAAATTGCTTCACGCGTTTAATCGTTTCGAGACCGTTGCGTTGACCAAAATAGGGTCTCGAATCATTTGATAGCCTCGTCCCTGAAAAAAGGATCGTGAAGAGTTCGTCAAGGACTGGCCTAACTGCATGGCGATCTAACTGCCGATCTAACTGGCGATCTAATTGGCCGGCTTATCGTTACAGCCAAACTGTACCGCTGTTCGTACTTTTATCTTTCCGTGACAGTTAATTAGAGAACCCGTGCTACGTATCATCTCATCTCCCCGAAATTTTCTCAGCATTCGCTTGATTCACTGTATTTCTACGATTAAAGATCGAGGACTGTCATGGCAAGCAGGTAGCGCGACTGTCTGCATTTAACGAGAGAGCATCAAGTATATGAGATTATTTAAAAAATTTTACGGCTATGAAGCATTCTCGTTACGCGTTCTCGTTACGCGTTCTCGTTACGCGTTCTCGTTATGCGTTCTCTTTTCACACTGGTTGTCTTCTTTTGAGTTTGCCTTTAAAACAAGGTAGTTTTTACTTGATGAAACACAGGTCCGTATTTCGCTAAATCTTATTCCTTCTCGCGTTCTCGCGTTCTCGCGTTCTCGCGTTCTCGCGTTCTCGCGTTCTCGCAGCAAACTTTATAGAGAAGTGGCGCTACAATAACGTGGGAACGCTGTCGCGTCGCTTTGAAAAAGATAGTAGGTACATGCATTTTTGCTCGGGTCCACGATTCGCAAATTCGCAATAATATTCATACTTACTTTTCGTCTGTTTTTCCATATTTCGAATGCTTCTCGCCGAGCGTACAACGACGAGTATTAAATAAATAAAAAGCATATATCCTTAGTTTATGAACAGAACAAAGGCTGACACGAAGCGAAACGATCTCTATCTCTCTTTCTGCACGTTTCGCGATAACTTGGGTGAAAATGTTCGTGCCCAACTTACATCGAGAAACCAAACAATACGATTATGGAATTTCAAGAATAACAGCTAAACATTTTTGTAAGGTCTGTCTTTAGGATCACCTTTTTTTACACTTGACTACGGAAGGTGTTTCTACCTGTCTAGCTACCTGTCTAGCTACCTTTCTAGCATTCTCATACCGATCACAACTAAAGAATAATATTTTCATTTGAATCTTCCTGTCTCTTTATGAAACTGCCATGGGCTCCGACATCAAGTTTTCGCAGGCAATTTGAAATTCTTGGTTAACACATGCACGTATATTGCCGTGACTATACATACTATATGTTGTATACTTATGTATTGCATCGTACACTCGTGACGTAACCGTACAATCATTTTCTGGGAGACAAGTTTTGAAAAGTTTTGAAAAGTTTTCTGCCGAAGCAGGAATCGAATAGGACAATACAAGATGTTCTGAACCGTTCAAATTATATTCAGTCAAGTATGACGCAGAAAAAACACGAAATATTTCATCAACGAAATTATTCGAATACGAAGTATTAGAAATTCGCTTTCCACTCTAATTTACCCCTCTCTCTCTCTCTCTCTCTCTCTCTCTCTCTCTCTCTCTCTCTCTCTCTCTCTCTCTTTCTCTCTCTCTCTCTCCCCCTCCCTCTACCTCAAAAACGATGGTCAAAGTTTCCGCATAATAATGTTAATCGCAGGTTTTTATACGAAATATGATTATGCATTATAGAATCGAGTAATGTGCACTCGTAAACAGCGGAATATTAACAATAATCGAGTGTGCTATAAAAACATGCTTGCATTGCAAATGGTAGACACGTTATTATTAACCCAGATCGTCAATTCTTTCAATTGCTATCGTATACCCTCCAAGAATTTCATTACAAGCTTGATTTCATACATCATTTTAAAATATAGACCACCGATCCGATGAACCTCCCACGATTTTATCAAAGGCACGACCATCCACCAAATATGTACACACGATTGTGAAAACAAAAAACAAACACTCAAATATGCGGCCGGATTACAGAAATTCTGTGATTCTGAAATATTTCGAGCAAGTGTAGTTTTTCGAATACAGTAAGTATGTTTATTCTAATTTACAAGGTCCAGATGTATTTAAAGAGGTATTTACCTAGGTTAAACTAGTAGAGAAGGACAGAGCGTGTAAACATGGATCGCGCAGTCGAAAACTTATTGCATACGGCCCCAATTATACGCGGTGGACAGGCGACGGGTGACGGGCACCCGGCTCCGGGAGCCGTAGCCAAAAGTCATAAAATCCGAGCGCAGGTTGACTGATCCCTATTGTGCGTGCACGGAAAACAGGCCCATGGAAATTGGAAACCTTTTTTCCGTGTACGCACAGCAGAGACCCGTCAACCCGTGCTCGAGATTTATGACTTTTGGCTACGGCTCCCGGAGCCGGCATCCGTGTGTGTGAGCGGGACCCAAGGCTTTAGGCCAAACCAGGGCTATGAGAGACAAAGGAAATGTAGGAAATGTGGGAAATGTGGGAATCGGCTACCCCTACCTGGCCGGCCGGCCGGCCCAGTGCAGGATTCAGGGCCCAGACAGGACTCGCGCGCTGACCGGCATTTTTTACCAAATGTTTCAATGAATAAATTCAGATCCAAATATAGTATAATAACAAGACTGCAGTTTTTTATGCAAAATGAAAAATTAGTAAGATACAGAAATGAAACAAAAAAAAAAAGGAATTTCTCAGTGTGAAGATTTTACCAAGTCGAGAACGATATAACAAAATCCTAATATTCTTTTTCTATCGTTATAATTCTGTGTTTCATCTTCATCTATTTATTTTTTCCATAAATACATAAAAATCGCGACGCAATAATAATATTACTCACGCTAACACAGAGTACTTGTTTTATAGATTTTTCAGATGAACGTTTAAGTCAGCCAGCAGCTGTTTCGTAAAATTTATGTAATCACTGTGTGTATTACGACTAGAATGACTAGAAAGCGTTTCGCAAGCATTCTTCAAAAGAAAAAATTTGCAAGCAGTGAAAATATTAAACGTCCCGTCATCGCGGTTTGCGATTCGGTTGCCGTATCATCAAATTTCGCCGGTAAAAGCTTACGGATCGGTATTTCGTGTAGTATTTCGAGAGTATTGCGAGTAGTATTTCGAGTAGCATTTCGGGGCAAACATGATTACTTACGGATGTTGTAACGGAGGTATCCGTGAAGATCAGTGAAGATCGAGCACACAAACCACTTGAGCGTGGTGGGACCGGTGGGTTCGTTCTAATTCTATTAGAATTTGATCGCGGCGCGGCGGCGGAGGCGGCGGCGGAGGCGGCGGCGGAGGCGGCGGCGGAGGCGGCAGTCCGATTTCAATATCACGATTTCGATTGTGTTCAGTTGTTCAATATCGAATAGTTGGTCGCGTATGCACTGTGCACGGTGTCCTCGACGCGTTGCGAATCTAGTGCGCACCGTTTTGTCACAATACAATTTTCTTTTTTGTATAGTTCTCTTGCGTTGAATATCTCGAACACTTGGAACATCAATACACAATATTATCATATAATAACGCTGACATTATCGTTGTTTATAATGTACATAGGTAGCTGCATCGATATTTAAGTTTTGCGAAGATCAATATCAGTTCCAGGAGCGTTCAAACATGATGAATTTCTGCTCAGAAATGTAGCATACGATCGAGATATTTGCATTGAAAACGGAAGAGCTAAAATATTATTATTTGTTTTGCTGAAAGTTTCGATGTATTTGTTCGAAGAAGTGTAGATTGTTTAGATACTCGTTGTTCATGATAATTTTTCGAAGATGTTTCTTTGGCAGTTTTGTTACTTCTCTGTTTATCGTTTACAGGGATGTGTCGGATGGGATGGTATTGTATATGTACCAGTATACATATGTATGTATAGCATGGCATGGTATCGCGTGCTCGGTCAAGTCAACAATGCGTTTCGATATTCGAAATTATTTCATGTGCAATCGTCGTGGTATTTTTTTTGCTAAAATCCAGTAAACCGTCGTTCCCGAAATAGTTGATCAGGCGGATCCACGGAGTCGTAAAAATGTTGTAACTGACTGAACCACCTGGGTAAACCTGGCTCATCGATACGTAACGCAATTTTTTTCTTTCTTTTTCTTTCATCGATCAAGTGTGATTCGAGGGGTGTAAAATAAAAAAAAAACAAAAAAAAACAAATATCTTCCAAGTACATATGTTGTTCTTGAACTCTGGTATTATGGCATTGCGTATAATTAACATCACGAAGCGTCGAAAGTCGAAAGTATTGAAATTGACGAATGAAAGTTTGCAAAACACAACCAAAAACCGTACCGTAACGTAACGGTGATTCTACTTTCACGAGGCTACCAATTATAAAAGAATTTCGATTTTATAATTTTCGCATTTTGTGTCTGGTAATTCGATGCGGCGAATTAAATTCCAGACAGAAATATACGTTTTTGACTTAATTTCACATTAACGACTGTGTTTCGTCTCTCTTATCGACTCTATTTGATAATTATCACAGAAAACACTTAACGTTCTTTGGAATTTTTTCTTCTTCTTATAATAGTGATTTTTTCCACATTTGTTATTAAAAGTTGTTCCAGAAAAGCGAAGCTAAAATAGTGGTTCGTTAAAACTGTCACAAAAAGGACTGATCAAAAAACACTGTAAAGCGTTAGAAACTGAATTATTATTAGGTATATTAGGTTGTTGCGAGAGTTCGTTTCGTGTTCAACTAACGAGCACGATGTGAATTTAGATTGGCTTTTTTCAGCGAGCTAATGACGCGGCTAAATAAACGAAAACTTAGGAAATAATAAAATAATAGCAAGGCGTAGAAATGAGCTGATGACCGAATAAACGAGGACACGCATCGAATTCGCCACTTAAACATTTATAATCACCACTATAATTATAACCAGCCATTCAAAAACAAACTTATCGTGCTTCTTACAACTACTAAACAACGATCATTCTGCATCTACTAAATTATTGGTAATGAAATTCACAGATCACCTCAGCATCCACTTAAAGATCAATCATGGAGTCCCTGGAGACGCGAAGACTGCCCTTCCTGTCAGATATTTCCGCGCGAACAATTGCAATCTACGGTTCCTCTGTTTCTCTGTTCCTATCACCACGACCCGGACAATGTTTAATCGCACAAAAGGGTTTCAATCAGAGTTAGAATTGCCGCCGTTCCATGGGTTCCACCATCGATCGGGTCTGCGCTGTCATTTTCACCTATTCCGTATTCCCATGGGACACCTGGTTCAAACGGTCCTCGAGGTTTCGAGGTTTCGAGGTTGCGAGGATGATCGAGTCTGTCAATCATATCTAACGCGCAACATCTTGTCCGACGCGTCAACGTATCATCGTAAAAGTCGAGCAGCTCCTAAAAATCCTCTGGAGATCGATTATCCTGGTGACCGAGATCGCATGATCACCGTATCATGGAACGTCGTGGAACGGTCGTCTAATCGAAGAGTAGCCCGACTGGCAAATATCCGAAGAGATCCCCCGCATTCGACACCGCACACCGCACCAGATTCACTGGATCACAGGTTGCTTTTCAAACTGAAGAGCGATGCTCTGAATTCAGAGACCGGATGACAAACTTTCGCGCAACTCTTCCAGCACCTGGTGTCTCGAAACTTTTCGAAAATCCTGCACATCTGCGTCTCGCCGAGTTCGAATCCTCGAAAGTAGATTCTCGATTAAGAGCACGTGTCTCCGTTATGCGTTTCCGGCACACCGCGCACAACCATCCTGCCGCTGTCACGACTCGACTAACGTTGTCAACAATCGCGGGTTCGGTCAGTTGCGTTCGACGTGGTCTGGTGACCGTTGACAGCGCGGTAAGCGTTGCGTTGCGTTGCGCCGCGCCGCGCCGCGCCGGGCCGAATCAAATGGCTGCTGCAGGTTGCGGCAAGGCAGGCTGCTCGAATCAAGGATCAAACTGTACTTTTTCAGGACGACTCCGTCGTCCCACTCGTGATCCGTCGAAACATTGTTCACTGGCGGACGAAACGCAGGCTCAACTCGTAGATCCTTCTTTTTTCTTTCATTTTCGCGCGAGCTCTTTTTTCTTTCTGCTTGGCTCCGTGGAATTGTGTTTGAGATTGTTCGAAGCGGTGCAGAATGGTTTTGAAGTGTGCTGATTAGCGACGAATCTCAGGGATCGGCAGCTGACCGGTGAGCGCTGATCATCGATGACTCTACGAGATCTCGATGGATCTCGATAATTGTTTGGAATTGTTTGTGGTTGCGTGAGGTAGCTTGAACATACGAGTGTCTAGTACAAGTGCCGAGTGGCGAGGATTCGTGAGGATAACGGCCAATTAGATTTGGTAGTTGATTCGAATTGTTTGCGTTTGCGTGACATAGTTTGTAGACCAGGCGAGCAGGATAAATGGTGAGGATTGGTCGGTGGAGGATAAGCGGTGATTAGGATTCGTTAGGACAAGGGTTGAGGAGGGTCGATTGACGAGGGTTTCACGAGATCGATGGATCCAGCGCGCGATCGGCAACCGTTTCGGACTGAACCGCGCTTTCCGAGAACTCGCGGCGAAATGTCGTCGGTTTTCCGGATGATTGCCGTTGGGGCGCTACACTTCGGCGGGCTTTTCTTTGTGGAAGGAGATGATCGTCGAACCTGCGCTCTTCGTGACCCTGCCGCGCCGCGCCGCGCCGCGCCACCTCCTCGGATATTCCACTGTTCCATCGCGCCGCACCGCGCCGCGAATCCGAAAGCGCTTCACACCGTGTACCGTGAACTCTTGACACTCACCCTGCTATTTTCGACGTAGCCACGACTATACCCGTTTTCGGAAATTTACGTTTGAATAATGAACAAACCCCGGTGCTAGATACAGTATCTGTTCAGTCTTATTTTTCTTTTTCGCGTATTGTGCTCCCGCCGCATTCAGAACGCGAATCTACGCAACGAGACACGAATCCACGAATCCACGTTTTTCTCGGAAGTACTACAAATTTCAAAGTCTCTGAAAAAATTGCACAGTTTTCGATCGTGACCAAATGTAATTTGGAATTGAAGATTGAAGCTTTCCTTTTACGACGACTTCTTGAAATTTGCTTTGCGCTCGAAAGAGTAATCGTCTCATGAAACATAAATGAGGAGGAATAGTATCGGTCGTACAAGTTAGCGGAACAGGCTTCCGTTAAAACTCGATAAAACGATAAAACAAAAATCGTAAATCTAATTTTAGGTGGTCGCAGTGAAGAGGAAGTTTCAATCTTCAATTTTATACCGTTTATACCGTTTATACCGTTTATACCGTTTATACCGTTTATACCGTCTGTCGCGCGTCGTCCCTTGGAACTTTATTACGAAACAATAAAAATTAATTTTTTAAAGATACCATGTTTTTAAAAACGTACTAAAAAGTATAAAATAATGTTTCCTAGTTCATAGCTGTGAAAATACTTGTAAGATTTAAAAGGAAAAACGTGGGACGCATGCAACAGATACGAACTGTTGTGTGAATTTTCTCAACGGCAGCTACTCTCTCTACACTCCTTACTATTATAAACGGATAGAATTTATAAAAAAAAAATTTTTTTAATATTGCATTGTCATCCAGTTCTGAGCTATGTATCAAATTTCAAGTCTCTAGCTCATCGGGAAGTTAGTTTTAAATCAATTGCAAAATTTGTCACCGAACAGACGGACAGACAAGAAAGCGAGCTAATATAAACGTGGTAAAAATAAAATATCACAGAACCGTTCGCGTTACGGTTTTCAGAATTATACATATTAATGAATACCGGGAGGAAAAATGGAAATTAAAAATAAAAACGTGGTAAAAAGTATAAAGTTTATACAATATTTATACGATAGTGCCTTCCATGAATCAGACGAGAAATGTAATTCTCACATTTCGCGCATCATACAGGAAAAACTGGGTAGCAATTTTTTGCAGCCGTTGAATGGCGATAATAGCTGGAAGCGTGTTGGCATATTTGTTGATATTGTGGCTCGTAAAATTAATAACAACAAGCTCGAGAACGATGTTGACAAGATCTTTTAATAACAAATGCGGTAAAACAACTTTTAATAACAAATGTGTAAAAAATATCTAGGTCAAATACAAAACTGTGAACGTGAACACATTAAAAGCATTAAAGGATTCTGTTCGTATCGTTCTCGTGAATTTCCGTTCGTTTTCGTATGTTCCGATTGAAAATTTCATTGTCAGAGCTGTTCATCCGCGAAAACACACGTGTAAGAAACCGGCACGGCGTGGCGCGGTGCGGTGCGGCACCGGTAGCCGCGATTTATGGTGGGTCGGTCATTCATTGTCATGCAGTGGCGAACAATAGCGCGCGAACTACTTACGTGGTCGATCCAGCGGACAATGATCGTAACCTGCTGGCACTCTTGCGTTTCTGAAAAACACATTTCAAACAATCATAAGATCGTACCGTCCCCCATAAACAATAAACTGACATATGTACGCATATACTTATATACATCTGGAAGCTGAAAAGTCTTAACCGTAAGCCGTAAGGGAAGCCCTTTTCTGCTCCACTAAAGTCAAAATACGACAAGACCTCGATTAATCGAGAGAGGAAAATTCAAGATACACTTATAATACGTAAACAAATTACTGATTTTCATTAACGCGTTCAATCTAGAACTAATTTTGCTCCGTTTTCCATTTAAGCGTCCTATAAACGCAACAACGGTGTTCGATAAAATCTATTACAAAAATAGTAAACGTACTTGTTTATATTACAATATTGTATGTGTATTGTAACAATTTGTAATTATCGATTTTCGGTAGGCCGCAGCGTTTAAAGTTTTAAGTATCAACGATCGCTGAAAACGAGTGATTCCCCCCATTAGTACTCTACCTATCATTAGTATGTACTTTCCATTTCATGAAGTACTACAAAAATTGATATTTAATCGAGAATTCGTGAACGAGTTTTATACGTATAATACGAATAGTCAGTGAATTTTCTAGCAGTTTGTTGGCACAATTCAGCCGCCAATCCAAGTATCGATTCAAGCGATATAAAATTTTACTCACGTTTCCCATTGGCTTTTCATTGTTCCACGCATCATTTCCGATTCGCTAGTTCGCGATCTTAGTTGCTCTTTCACAAACTTTAATTATCGAAAACTAAATGAATGTACATTGAATGTATCAAGCTATACAAAGTCAACTCCATTCTCTCGAGAAATTCCGTTTCGAAAATTCTAAAAGATTACGAAACCTGCTTCTTCGTTAATCAACTTTTTCATTTGATTTTTCTGAACGATTCGAGAATTATTCGAAAGATTTGTGTTTATTTTCGAGTGGAATTATTTTTCTAGGCGCCTCTAGTAATCCGTTGTAACTGCGTGTCGTGTCCTTGAATGCATAATACAGCGCGGGGTGCCATAATACATGAGGGGAAGTGATCGAATGCCTTTGTTACGGCATGCGTCGACGATCGGTTTGATGTCGACCTGTGTATCGATTGTGATGTCACTTTCTCTCCCTCTCTCTCCCTTCCAATAAACTAATACGGTAAATCAGATAGAAAGAAAAATATGAAAAATTGTTGCGCTATACTTTCTAATTTTCTATGTTGTATATTTTAGTAGATTGTGGATTTTTCTCTTTTATGTTTCTCAATCGTTTCATCAATAAGTAGAAAGCGATACAATTTTTCCCGTAAATACAATATGTATAAAATCTCGTGCAATCAACTTGTGTAAAAGAAGATTTGATTCTTCTGTAAAAGAAGGTTTTATTTCTGAAAAAATTCCTTCTCCGAGCCGATATCATCTTGTTTTGTCTAACGAGCTTGTTAGGAGCAACCATTCATCACGCTGCTACCGCCTGGCAGTGCGAGCTGGGATCGTATTTGCACCGACTTACGAACCTGTCATTCTGGTTGCAATGGTTAAGGAGCATTTTCGTTTCACTTTGTAGCAAACAGATGTTGCTACCGTTACAATATCCGTCTCGAGAATTGTTCCTACATCAAAATAAAATCAAGACAGATAATCGAACGACACCAAACATAAATTGGCAATCTATTAGAAAATGATAAGAGAAAGGTGAACAGAGGAAAATACTTTCGTCAGTTCGATCTGTCAGCGTTTCTCTAGTGTTAAGCAAATGCATTTGCGCTTATGCAGAGTGCACAGGGTACAGGTTGAACCCAGTGGAGCACATGTTGCATCGATATGCCAATACCAGCCACCAGATGCGTTTCCTCTCGCCTCTCCCATCCCTCTACCATCCCTCTACTAGCTGCGAGATGCAGGCTGCAGCGCGCCGGAATCGATTCTATTGTTGTAAGTTGTAACACGGTTTCGTTACGTTCCTCGGGAAACAAAGGAGCCCAGATCTTACAGAGATGCATCTGATTGCTTACGGTTACGGTTTACCGATGATGCTCGTCAGTCTACGGATCTTGTTGGTCTTGCCCGCGTCTCGCCACGGGGCTCTTCTGGTGTGTTGCACTGTCTGTGGCGGAACTGCAACGTCCGGAAGAGCGGATAGACATTTTCCACGTGCGATCATTCTGCCAAATGCACTCCGTTCACGATATCAGTTGTTTCACTGAAATTCAACAAAGTGGATCCTCCTTTCAAACCTGATCAACAATATAACCGTGAATTTTAGGCATTCCAGGCGAAGATGCGATTCGAGGGAAGACAGTAACCGCGAAAAACGCGAGAAAATGTTGATCTTCCTGTAACAATTTTAACGAGTCAAAGAAAAATAATATATGTAGCTGATTTGATTTTCCTTCAATCTTTTCGCCGTTTCGAATTTCATCAACCAGCACTCTATTGCAAATGCATCGAATCCGTGGTCTACGATATTAAACCTATGATACTATCCAAGTCTAAGGGAGAGAGAGAGAGAGAGAGAGAGAGAGAGAGAGAGAGAGAGAGAGACAGATAGTAAAGGAAAATGATCGCGGACACTATGGTAACGTCGCGCATATTGAGCCGCGATGCAAATTCCGAAATATCTCGAAAGCGGTCTCAGAGTGCGAACGTTCAAACAGCCAGGACGTCGCGTCGCGTCGCGCCTCGCCGCGCCGATGTTTTATGCATGCTCGTTGATTCTTCCCGCGAGAATGTTTTTGAAGTGAAACTTCTTTGCTGAGGGTAACCATTTTCTGACGGGAAGGATATGTGACGTGTCGATGCAACGGAAGTGGAAAGTCGACCGCGAAAATTTCAACTGAGAATGAACGCAGAAAAATCATTTCTTACCCCTACGGGATTCGAATCCCGGTCCACCGATTGGAGACAACCAATGATCTTTAGAATGATAGCGAACATTTTGGAATACATATATGCCCTGCTAGAAGGGGAACCGAAACATGAGAAGTGGGTTGCCTGCTAGAAGGGGAACCGAAACTTGAGAAGCGGGTTGCCTGCTAGAAATTAGCTGTCGCTGCTTGGGAACTAGTTACCACTGGCTACCAACATTCGTACCTACGTCACTTCAACCCTGCTAGACACACCTTCGTATCATCTCGTCACCGTACACATTTAATATTGAAATCTTTTGTATTCTCTTTCAAATAAATAAAATTACTTACCAAAATTTATGTGTTCTTTCTTCTCTACCCTGTACATGAATATGCGATAGTAGAATTACATTAACATCGTCGAAACTTTAAGTAAAACAAGATTGTTTAAATTCGACAAAACTTGAGTTGTATTACTAAATTTCGGACCACCTCCTTCTCTATCATTTTCTCCTAATACAAAGTACAATTTTCGAGCGTCTAACTTGTCGTTGAGTTGTACTACTGAATTTCGGATACCTACTTCGACATCATGTTCTCCTAATAGCGAGTTCAAAAATCGAGGTTTTTCGAAATTTCCTCGAAAAATCTGATCCTAAGTATAATCAAGGTGCTTTGGACACCACCTCCGTTCCTCTGGAACTTTGGGCGTCATTCAGACAACTGTGTGTTGCAGAGCCGCGCCACGCCGCGCCTCGCCGCGCCGCGACGTCCGTGAAACTTTAGTGGATGTTTCTAATTGCAGAAGATACGGCTAATGCCTCGGGAAGTCACTCTTAATCTATTAAGCAGGCGATCCACTATCGAAAGCGTCTCCACGACGCGACGCGACGTGTCTACGTTTCTCTGACAGAAAATTGCTAAAGGCACGTGTGTCGCCAGCAAGAAGCAAACTTTCGAGTGTTGAAGTCAGTTATTTGAGTATAATTATTCGCCGAATTACTTGAATAATACGATCTCTCGTAAGGCTGACAGTTTTAACGGTACATGTATGGTCGGTGTCAGTAGATATTTCGAACGTAACACCTTCGTGTTGCAACTTGGCCAACAGCCGTGTAGCTGTAACGCGTGTTCCGTTTGTTATCGTTATCGTGGAGCCGTCGTTTATTGTCGAAAACGGGCCATCGAGGAAATTGGACCTACTTTCTGCAACATTTATTTCCTCGCTGTTTTTCGCCGGTCTTAATTGCGCAATATTGAAACAACTCGGAGAAATTAAGCTTTCTCGCGGTGACCAAGTCAATTCAGAGAGAATCGAGACAATGAAAATTAAATGGAGACGATTCAAAACTGAAATAGTACGTTTAATGGCGATTTCTTTCATCATTTCGTTTGACTTCCTTGAATATTCGGTTTTAAAGACACGATGGCAGATTTCCGATGATTACTGCATACGTATATGTATGGTATGCAAAAGGAAAGTAACTTCCCCCACAGAGTTGGACGCACCGTTCCCGAGATACGGCCATTATTATTAATTTTTCTTTTTTTTTTGAAAAATTCAAAAGACTACATACGTTGTGTGGTTGGGCATACCCTGTATGCTGTGGGTAAAGCCTTTTGAAAATTTCGTTATTTTTGCGGTAGGACCCACCGTTCCCGAGATACAGCCATTATTATTAATTTTTTTTTGTTGACACGTTCAGAAGTCATAAATGTCGAACGCGGGTAGACGGGTCCTTATTGAGCGTGCACGAAAAAAAAAAAAAAACAAAAAAACAAAAAAAAAGGGCCTATAGAGAACCTCTTTCCCGTGAACGCACAACAGGTATCCTTTAGCAAAGGATTCTTTTATTATTAAATCGGCGACTATTGTTATCGGCTCGGGTATATCGGTGTGAACACCACTACATTGACTCAATGAATCGAATGTTCAAACTTCTTAATTTTCATTATTTTTTCATGAGACTTTTCAAAAACGTATTTCTGACATTTTTCTGAGTAAAACAAGACCAAACACGATATAATTAACTTCCCGATTCATAGGGAAGTTACTGTTTTCAATTGTAATTTCGTGGTGTAATCGACGAAGAAAGTTTCGGTCGTAAGATCCGTGTTCGACTCTCTATAGAAGTCTCGCTCGGCTTGTCCACTCGTGTAAAAAGAGGCTCGTTTAAAAGTAAAACTAAACATCTAAAGAATGAAATGTCAATAAAGAAATAGATTGTAGTGCCATTTGTTGAGACCGTTGCGTTCTAAAATTGATCGTTTCGTATGCAACAGCTCAGCATGATTGTTGAAGAGAAATCGATGATATCCCGAGGAGGTTGCAGTCACCTATCAATGAGTCATTGGTAAATATCTGTACTAGAAGGACTACAATGACGCAACACGCAATTTAACCTGGCAATAAACCAGTAGATCAAATACGATGAAGAAGGCGTGGTTAATGTACCGTTAACGCTAAAGATCAGTCTCTTTGTACGTAGAATGATCGTAATGCGGTACTTTTTGCAATGAAATCGTCGAAACGTGGTCTTGAGATTTATTACTCATAGTATGAACGTATGTATGCATAAATTATAGCGATCGTCAGATCAGATGAAAATATCACCTTCAAAATCCCCGTTTTTATCGATACGACTCGTCAACTAAAGGTATCAAGGACACATTTACAGAAATTTTTTGAGTTTTCCAAGGATGACGCGTAACTATGTATAGCAGCGTATGTACATGTGTAGATCGTTCCAGTGAAAATAAGGAACCTTGTTCGCTTGGAAGAAAAGAAAGATTTACGGAGATGATGAACGACTTTAGTTTTCTTGAAAAAGATTTCTTCTTATCAATGTACAGTGTACAGACTTTCGGAAAAAGCATTAAATTTATCTAACTGTTTTTTCGATATCTTTTCTAGTTCAGGAGCTACGAGCTCATAAATCAAAGAGGATGCTCAGATAAAAAGGGTGGCTAGTTTCTTAAGGTGCAGAGTGTAGAGTGTAGAAGCATTTGTCGAACGACAATTTATAATAACTATACTATAATACACTGTTCTGAAACACGGTTGGCTATTGATCAGAAACGAGCGATATTAAATTATTTTATAAAATGGAGGTTATGCTGGTAGTAGAAAAAACTTTTTTATAGAAAAAAACCTTTGGTTTGAATTACGATTCAGCTATTGTAAGCAACAGGAGGCAACTAGAAATTTCAGGAGCAAAGGCAACAGTTTTTTAATGTTATACATTTCGAAAATCTCGTTCGAAAAACCGTATGGTGTCGACGGGAAATAGTTTGCGAAACGGTAGGGCAGACGTCATCGAATTCGCCGCGAACAGCGAGTCCGAATATTGGATTTCAAAATCGCAAATTTCTGTTCCGCACTACTGCAATTTCCACGCAACTTTCCTGCCACTCCGAAAATCGGCTACATAGAAATGTCGCTGGGGTGTACGCGGATTACCGCCGCGCCGCGCCGGTGGAAAACTAAGCACAATAGCGTAAATTAATATCCGGCGAATGTTATTTAAATACGATGGTAGACCACGAGAGATTGTAGCTGAATCGTTGGACTTACATAATTCTACGAATAACTCCAGGACTGAATTGTTGTTGCAGAATGCCGCGAATTTAAATTACAAATGTTAGATTAATTCGTTCAAACTGTAGAAATGTCGAATCTTCTGCTCGGAACTTAATATATTGCTTTGAAACTATTTAGGTGGACGACAAATTAATCGAATGCACGTAGATTGCTTTAGCGCGTGTGTGTTCAATTAATTGGGTATCGATTCGATGAGAATATCGAGTATTTTTAATCGAGTGCCGCGCACGAGATAGACTAATTCAATTATAGATGTGGCGACGAGTATTAATCGTGCATAATGTCCGTTAATTGAAATATAATAATGTATTATCCATACGCTTGGAGAAGATTGTTAGGAAGATATTACTATACCGATTCATCCACATTCTTCCATCAGGTAAAACCATTTATATTTTAAAACACAGACTTGGTTAGTTAAAAAAATATAGATAATACATAGTCATGCTGATATAATTAAAAGTATACATATAAGAACCTGAACGGATCGATAGACTGGAGACTGCAGCAAGGTTAAACAAACCTTTTTTATTTGAATAACACAGCTCAGGAAACCATTAATTCTTCATCTCGACAAACTTGTCCTCTGTGTAACTTAATCTCCAAGATATAAAAGACACAGGAAAACTCGCATTAATCTCGAAGATCCCACGTTCACCCTGAACAACCCAAGATGTCTCTCGTTGATTCACCCGCGAAGTTTAACAAAAAAATCCCATTTTTCAGGTCGCTGAAGTGCAATTAGCTTCGTCGCTTGTTCGCCGTTCGCCGCGCCGCGCCGCGCCGGTCGCCAAAGAAAATTCATATTTATTAATTAAATGGGTTAAAAAAAGTTGTGGGATCCAAGTCGTATGGTCCAATATTAATAAAGCCGTGTCGTCTTTTCACGAGTATCCGAATTTACTTAATGTCAGCGAGTCAGCGAGCGTATTCGGAACGGTAAAATGGTTGACGTTTCTCTTGCCCGTTCACGCGATCAAACACGATCGTGACAGTCTCGACGATTAAAAATCAAAACAGTATGATTAACAAATCGTCGCGTGCACCACGCGGAAGATTTCCGGCCGGTCGCGGTCGGTTCAAGCTCGGTTCAAGCTCTGTTGCATCGGTCTTGAGCTACTTTAGGTTAATTTCGCGTCCTCGCGCGATGACGTCCGCTGAAATCGAAGGATAATCGAGGATGCCAGAATGCGCATACCTACTGATACGTATACGTACGGTCCGGTGTAAGAAGGAAACACATTTTCCCATAGACACGGCGGAACGGTTGCGTTGTTCGTAGGCGTGTCACGCGAAACGGCGCGGCGCGGCGCGGCGCGGCGACGCGACCCGACGCGGCCGATTCTTTCGAGCCGATGCGATGCGTTGCGGCGCGGCGCGGCGCGGCGCGGCGCGGCCTTGTCAACCTCGTCTGCCGAGCAACACAGTTTAAACAAACTCGGATCGGTTCAGAAAGACGAGGAGGGGCTCGCGAAACCTCTAGGTATATAGGGGCTATTCGAGTCGTGGTCCGAGAACAAATCATCGAAACATTGGCGAACGCGTTTCCTTGGAAGATCCGACCGCTGTCAAGAAAAATGCAGCCACTTTTGCTGGTAAGTGGACTTCGCGAGCTATTCACCCTCTCTTCGGCTTCTCTTTCACTCCTTGTCGACGGAATTTAGCTTTTGCGCGGGCCGAAGTGTGCTTTCCTGTGCTTTCGTGCGCGTTCGAGCTGGCCAAGTGCTGCTTTTCGCTTCCCGTGTAAAATCGCTTCGGATACTCTGAGAATGATCGTTATGTTCTTTGGTCGTGCACTGAAATCGATTTGAATGTGCATCGAGCGATTTTCTTGAAACTGTTCTCAGAGTGTGGCTGCTTTCGGTTTTACATTGTTAGATCAGCATTTAAATTCACCCTTAAGCAAACTATCTTTAGTCAAAGTTCGCTTGCCAATTCGACAAAAGGAAATTGTTTGCATGCAACGGTACCCCGTGCAAAATGCAAATATATGCATCGAAAAGAGACAACTGTAAATTTTCCGCTTGAACGGTTGCGAAGTGCACAGGGTGAGTTCGTGAATGGGTTAGCTTTTTCATTCGTACACAGCAGCACAGCGATGGCGAATCATTCTTTGAGTGAAAAATTCTGACAGGCCAGAACGGAGCGCGCGTACCTATGTATCCGACACACTCCGATACGCTCCGATACAGGATACAGAACCGATCGTGTGTTTCGTTTCGTTTCGTTTCGTTTCGTTTGCGCCACGCTTGGAAAAATCCGGTGGAACCTAGAAAAAAGGCGAAAGAGGAACAATTAGCGTGTGGAGTGAATGATATTCCTGTTAGACCGACGCGACAGGTGTATTTTCACAGTGACGAAATATGTAACGACTTTCTTTCTTGTTCGGTGTCTTTGAGTTGGAACGATCAGGCTGAAACAGCGTTTTGCATCCTTGTTAGGATGGCAGAATTATGTATGGTTCTCGAACATTTTCGATGGAATTTGCATAATTATGCATGCTAGGTGCAATGCATGAAATCCTCCTTTCTCGCGAGGTGTCCTAAAATTCGATATAATTTCGTTCTATACATATACATATATTCCATCTACGTACAATAGAGTAGAGAGTATTAAGCAAGAGTAGTGTATAGCAGTGTGTAGAGTAGCCATGGAGAGTAGAGCGAAGCGCACGAGTGGACAGTGCTGGACAGTATTAATGAGAAATAAATATGTTCCTGTACACGTATTCCTGTTTCCCGACGCACTCCATAAAACCGCAAGCTTAAGTACAGTTCCGCAGTCTATTCACGACTTTTTCACCACCTTCGTTGCAGAGTTTTTATCTTATGTCCTCTCTTATCTTCCGCATTACGTAAAGTGCAGTGTACATAACCCAGAAGATACAATCCTATTTCCATTCTTAAGAACACATTGTGCCGCGTCAATATTTGCCATTAAAGGAAGTGAAAGTCAAGACCACGCGCATTTTTGCAGTTTATCGCGAAATACGATAAAATACATATTTTCTAAGAAACGTGCTCGTTTCGCTCGGAAACAAATTTCTACCGACTTAAACACAGATAAATCTTCACGTAATCGTATAACGTATCCGATGATGCACCGGTTTCTATTATACAATAAATTAAAATTAAACCTAACGATAAATCGGTAAATACCTACATGTTTTCTAATTAAATCCATTGTAATCGCACGCATCTGTTGCTTATCTGTTGCTTCGTCGATAAATAAATAAAAAAATTACAGGCAGACGCATCGATCAAATATACTTTAACACTCGCGAATTTAATTAACAACCAAGAGCCTGCTACTTGGAGAGGATCGCGCGCAACGAAATTCAATTCCCTATAATTCTGTTTCAGATATTCTCATTCGCCTGTCTGTTTGCACTCAGCACCGGTGCCATTACTGCGTCGGAGCCGAAGTTGGTTACCAAACTTGCGCCCGTAAACAGCGCATCGTACGAAGACACTGCCAAAGATTTGACAGCGGCTGCTAGCGACCGAAGTAAGCGACTCCCAACTGATTTTATTCGCGCAGAAATCTGAGAAATTTTCTACCACCGAAAAAAGTCCTATCGATTTTATAGTTATAGTTGATTCTCAAGTATCGCCGAGATTTAATCGCTGCGCCGCGCCGCGCCGCGCCGCGCCGTCTGTAGTCTGCGCTGGTCTGCGCTGGTCTGCGCTGGTCTGCGCATATTTTACAATCTGATTTACTGCTTCATCGTTTTCTCGAGTTCTCCTACGTTCTCGCCAGTATCCTTCTCGTTTCTCCTTTGTCATCAACGTCTTCCTCTTTTTTTTCTACGTTGAAAACTTGCTCGAACTCTAGCCATTGATCAAAAGCATCTAACTGCAGGCTGCAGAACTTTATGACTACGTTTCATGTGCTCGGTGTTGTTTCGTTTTTTTACGAGACAAACATCCGGACAAATTATTCAATTTTCCTCTATTATTATTGGAGTAGTTGTGCAACTGTGAGCGATTAATTTTTCGGAAAAATGGAACCCACGGTAATACAACAGTCGTAACAACTGTCCAGCCCATTCTACGTTTACGATATGTGGGTTGCAAGTGCAGGATGGACATCTGTTATGGTTGTTGACGCAACTAGAGCTTCCTTTTTCCAAAAACAGACCGTGGTTTATATTAATAAACGAAATGAACTCGCGTGCGTGACTGTCACCGTATCTCAACGTAATTCGTGTGTGTGGTGTGTGTGGTGTGTGTGTGTGTGTGTGTGTGGCGGGGAGGAGGGGGGGGGGGGAGGTGTACCCGCGAACAACAATTCAGCCAGTTTCTATCTTTAAAAGACTGGAAAACTCAGTCTGAAACTGGAAATCGTAGCAGATGAATCACCTATGGAAATTCTGTTTTCCCGTTACGCTGGTCATTATATGCATGATCTAATGCAGAACTAAGCTGCACTGCATTAGAAAGACACCGGCGGATGTTGAAGGACCTTCAGTGGTCTCTTGGCATTAGCATGTTATTACAACGAATGTCACTTTTTCACATTGGCTGCGCGTTTGAGACGTCCGATCGTGGGAACGGCAGTGACACACTTATTTAATACGAGAACGTTGGATAACGATTGATTGTTTATCCCGAGGATAGCCGTAATTCCGCTCGGACAATGAATTCACGTGCTCAATATGATTGCACAATTATGATCGTCCTCTGGACGTGTCGCGTCGAGTCGTGATTAACAACAAAATTATTAATACAACATTAATCCATCGACAATGCTTCCGATCGCGTTCCTCGTTGTCATTCTGATAAAGATCGATATGTATGAATTATGAGTATGCGTTAATCTGCAAAATTAATTGTTTAATCGTTGGTTTCGGGAAAATAAAAAAATATAAATACTGATCTCTTGTTAGAATTTGAAAAATTAAATACACGAGATGGCTAATACGATGAACTACGTCTTGAAAGGGTTAACGATGGTACCGTGACGCATGGTTTTGCGTCGTGTCACTTCCGCAATTAGTACACGAGCCAACGGAGAAGGAGCATGCGTGAAAAGTGAAAAAACGTGCATCCATCAAACGATGCATGCATTTTCCAAGGCTCGGCTCGTTGTCTGCTATCTTACACGCTGGCCATAAAGTGTGAGAAAATGAACTTCCTTGCATTGAGAAAGCCTTTTTACAATAATTCAGTTTATCAACTTGATTCTCGAACGACGTCATCGCGCAATTTTTCCACGGTTTTGTCAGTGTTTCGCACTGCAAACTTTTTACACGCGTTCATTCATGCGTAATAGTTACGAATAGTAGAAGAAACGTAAATCACGCTTCGACAAGTGTCTCGCAGTCGTTGATTAACATCAAGCTTCACGAATTATTCAAATCGTTCCGCGGGAATAGAATAATCAGAATCGCACGTTACGAAGGATGCTCTAGGCCCTGTTCTTCCTTGCGTATGGAGCACTTTGCTACGCTTACTGCACTCGTCGAAGCTGCCGTATGCCGGTTGAATTTTAAATATCCCGATGTTCAGTGGGAAATTACGGAGTTTAAAATCGCAGAAGTTAGATAGGTAGTTGTAAACTCCGGCGTGGTAGATTTCAAACGGTTCAAGTGTAAGTACTGCTTAAACTAACGTTCATAGTAGCGGGTAGCGGGATGGAACTTTATCGATTGCTATATTGGTATCGTTGAACATTGTTTTGGCGAAACACTCGCAACTCCCCGACTACTACGTCTACTACCCATAAATTATGAATACTGCATCAAAGTGGCCGCGCCGTGCTTGGTGACAATGGTGAAAATTAACAGCAAATAGCATGTTAAATATGCATTGTTAGTACACGCGGAACATTGACAAACAGCTTCCTTTTCTTTTTTTCTTTTATATGGCTCTAATGATTTTCCAATGATTTTTCAAAATGCTCCCGAAATGATCGTGACAATGAACTTTCAAAGAGAACCGAAAGTCCCCAGGCTCTCGAACTACATAGATATTTTGTTTGTCTTAAAAGCTTCGTTGATTCCAGCGTTCCACATTAGTAAGGATTATGGTCAGCTCGGATACGGCGGGAACAACGTGCCGTACGGGACGTACTATGGTTCGATTTATGGCCCTGGACAGGGATACCGCGGAACAGGATTGAACCCCGGTTACCTGAATACCGGATACAACAGGGGATACGGGCCGAGTGGAATTGTCGGAGGCGGTCATCTCGGGTAAGGTTCCCACTGCAATTTAAACTGGAATAATGTCCCCGTGATAAAGTTGTCGCGTGATCGTTGTGTTGTCGTCGTTGTCTGACTGGAACTGGCATGACAGCTTTCGCGTTCCAACACGAGAGACACAGATGCCATGCCGGCCAAATTATGGCGAGCCTTGAACCTTTCACGATTCAAAGTACTATTGTCTCTAAGTAACGATGAAACACGAGAGTTTGATGCTGCTTGGAATTACGAGTCTATGCTTAAATACACTTGTACTTAAATGTTTCACATCCTGTTAGAGTAGAGTAGACTAGTAGATTAAAATTGAAAAAATCTACTCTAATATTTTACAACGTTGAGCTATATACTATACTATATTTTTTGGTGTTCGTTGAATCGTCAATATTTTAAAACGATAATGTAAAAATGTGTAAATGTGTAAATGTGTAAATGTGTAAATGTGTAAATGTAAATTCTACATGCGTAGGTATGGTTATTATGGGAACGTTGGATATAATCCCAGTTATGGCAGTGGATACGGAAGTGGATACGGAACTGGATTAGGTTATGGTGGTTACGGTTCATACAACACCGGAAGTTACGGTTTAGGGTACGATGACGGGTATAATGGATACGGACGCGGCGGTTATGCGCGCAACGGCGGCTACGAGGGTTATGGGTACGGATCAGGATACGGCGGATACGGCGGATACGGCGGATCGAATTATGGATCCGCGTACGGCTCGAGGAGTAATTACGAGCCTTACTATGGGAGCGGCTATGGAACTTATAGTTATCCGTCAGGATACAGGGGCTACTCTTAGTTTACTCTCGAGATTCAACATCGAACGCATGTACTGCTGCGCATCAAAATTCCGACACCTTCAAAAAAATAGATTCAATTCAATTGCATGGACCTGCTATGTATTATCTCTACGAGGCGCTAAAGTATTGAATTTTCAAAAAATAGATAAAACGACTAAAGTCAGCTTTTCGGGTTGTCTGACAGATGTTTCATTTTAAACGCGCATCCAGAGAAGCACGAACACCTTGACTTTCATTACCTCATGCTTCCGTGGCGTTGAAAATTTTATTCACAGTGCTGTACTCGTGCCTATAAATGTATTTTTGCAGTATTCTTGCAGTATTTTTGGTTACCCTAACAAACAAGGTACAAAGCATCGCAGCAATATCCGCGGATACTGATCGACTGCGATTTTGGCATTTCTGCCGTTTGTGCGTTCATTCTTTCTTTAAGCTACTTTAATTCTACTTTAATTTTTAATTTTTATTACACCTCGTCTAATGTACATACATACCGATAATAATAAATAATAATATTCGGACATAATCGGATACATAACATTTCCAAGTTATACTCCAAGTTATATTCCAAGTCATAAGAGACAACAAGTTCTCCTCGAATAATATTATCGGAAGAATTTTCACAGGAATAAGATAAGTTTGCTATTTTGTACGAAACCGCGAACATCTACCGAATTTCTGCGAGCTTAAATAAACCATTTCTATTCGATATCGCTGTCCGTCCTCGATCTTCAAGAGGGATCTGTAGATCGTTTCGTGACATCATCGCGATAAAACTGCGCGCGGAAAAGTACAAGATTCAACGAGGAATGAATTCCGTTTAATAAAACCGAATTATATATTTCGAGATTAGTTTTATTTATTAAAAGTACAGGATTGATGCTCGTGAAGGAACACTGAACGCCCGCAATATTAATATGTACAATTATTTATAATTTATTTATAATTTATTGAAAGTTTATCGACCGTCACGCCTTGAGAATCGGGCACCGTGGACACCCACATCCACGGTACAACCACAACCAATCTGTTAAGATAGATCAGCGTATCGAGCACGTACAGGAGCACACGGTCTGCTCCACGGAACATACATAAATCGTAATGATTCCGATTTATGTAAAATCGAGTCACGAAACTCACGAAGATCGTTAAACCATCAAAGACTGATGTAAATACGACAGTCGTTCTGTACGTGCTCAATATTATTAGAATATTATTAGATGCGCCAATAAGTAATCCATTACCTTTCCTCCATTGGCAACATACATTTAAAAATCCTCCTCACCGTCGCGCGTCGCGTCGCGTCGCGTCGCGTCGCCTTGTACAAAATGGCGGAAGGTGTTGCGGAGTAAGATGAAATCGCAGCAATTATCGTTATGAAAATAAATATTAAATTCAGTATACAACGGATTATCTGTTGTTACACCTATCTTAATGTGTTATTAGCACTTGAACGATCAATATCTAGTTTCTAGCGTACGAACATGAGGGCAGAATGCTTTCGTTTCTCGCGATGTTTGCGTAAACTAAGCACTGAAAGATAAGCACTGAAAGATCAACGAAGAATCGTTTCAATAAACATCGTGCGAAACGAAGTGGTATTCTTGAAATTAAATATCACTTGACGAGTATGAAACGATGGGGATAAAACTTGCGTTAAGACTCAGAAGAAGAAGAATCTCAGGAGAGTTTGCAAATATTACTCGACGTCCGAAGAGATTACTCACTGTTCCCTGCGTCCACTTTCTAGACAAGTCAGAAAACGTAGACATACCGAATTGTTGCATCAAGGTGTTGAACTGGAAGGGTTGGACTCTATCGACGTGCACCGTGAAGACTGATGAGCATCGACGAAAGCTAGCTTCCCAGGGTTAACGCGGGGAAAAGAGAACAGGTAGGGTCAAGATCCTGCTGGTGGAAGAGCAACCGTAGCGTTGAAACGTGACGAAGAGTACAGAGATTATTTCGTTTGAGACCGTGGGGCGACGGTGAACGCGTTTGCCATGATCGCGATCGCGATCAGGATCGGGATCGGAATCGGTATGGCCATCCGTCAGCTGTCCAGCAGCCGATGGACGGGCAGAGGTGTGTGTTATCGGGTGGGGTAGCATCGGCGGCTTGTCGTCTTCCGGGGCTTCTAGTTTGTACATGGGAGAATTTGGTGAGATTTAGGCCGCGGCTCAATTGCATCGCGTTACAATTGCACTCTTCGTTTAGCGTTTCTGTTGTTCGTCCGTCGCCTCTCGGTCCTGCTCCTGGCTGAAACATTTAAAAATCCGAGATTCGCTTGACGCAACGCCTCTCTCAGATTCTCGATGTTGCCAAGCTGATGCAGGCTGAGAAGCTTCGTTTCGATCTTGCCGGTTTGCGTGGCGGTTTGCGCGGCGGTTTGCGAGCCGCATGCGTTGCACGTATACGGGACAGGCATGGCGGATGGGAACATGTCTTTCATGCTTTGCCCGTCCGTCTCGTCGCCGCCGGGGCAGTACGGCACGAACACCACGGGAATGAAGCCAAGCTGACCGATTAGGGGAGCGGATGTCGTGCTGGTGGTCGCGGCGGTATCGTTGCCGGGCTCGACAAGGTAGCAAGGACAGGTTTTCGGGTCGGGCCCTATCGACTGTTCGTAGGGCTTTTTGTTGGTTGGAGGTTGAACCCCGATAGCGGTGACACCTTCTAGCGTCTCGGACAATTCGTTTACCTGTTTGATCAGCGCAGCGTTATCGTGCTCCCGATACCTTACGTTCTTATGAGCCTCGCCTCGCTGATACGTGGCGCCGCCGTTCGTCTCTAGCTGAACGATCGGAACCTTTAGATCGGGCAGACTCGCTTTGGTCACCTGCTGCTGCGAGAATTTACGATGTCCTCTGGAGCTTTCCTCGGATTCTTCGAAATACTTGACGCGGCTAGAAGTCTTCACCTCGTTGTAACTCGTTCCCAGCGGCCTCGTTTTCCTAACCGAATCGTTCTCATTCTCCTTCTCCTTCTCCTTCTCCTCGTTCGTGTACTTGCGAGATTCTTTGCGCCGCTGGAGGAGAGAGTTTATGGCATCCGCGTTCTGATTCACTTGCCCTTGGGAATACTGGCGTTGGTACTGTGTGTCCTTTACACCGAATGGATTGCTTATCTTTACTGGGTACTCGAACCCGCCGGAATCCACTCTCTTCTCGTGACTTTCGCCGTAAGTCTCGGCTTTCCTGTAGTCTGCGTTGTACCGAGAATTCGAACTTAAACGTTCTATTTCCTTACGACCTCCCTTAACTGGTTCTCTCAAGCTGAACGGGGTTGTAGGCTCGTAGTACTTTATCGGATATTGAACTTTGACCGGTCCTTCGTGATCTGGTTCGGATGTTGGTTGCGCGCCAGGTACATACTCCGGGTCGCCAGGCCATGGACCGTCCGGGCCAGGTGAACCAGTTGGCCATGGACCATCCGGACCATTGGGACCTACTCCACCATCGCCACCTACCCCGCCACTTCCTCCAACTCCTCCAACACCACCGATTGGTCCTCCAGGACCATCGGGACCGCCAGGTCCGACGCCACCAATTGGACCTTCAGGATCCGTGGGATGTCCAGGATAGTGGCCCCCACCTGTAAATTATTGCATACGTCTCAATCAATAATTCACTCAACGAATTTACTAAACGCACGCGTCCGTCCCAGTTAATTAACAGAATTTCAATACTATCACACGAATATGTGCATCGAATACTCGAATACCTGGCGATGGCGGTCCTGGACTCGAAGGGTATCCAGGGTGCGGTGGATATGGCGGTATTCCCGGAATCTGATCTGTTCCGGGTACTGTTTCCGGCGGACTCGGTTGACTAGGATCACCGCCAGGATAACCTCCCGATACAGGAGTTCCCCCGTTGCTCGATCCACCATCGCTTGGTGCTGTGAAACGGAATGGCACTAAATACTTTTCATTCGTGTTCATCCTTGATCACGCTAACTTCATAGTACATACGGTGAGGTTGCGGTGGTGTCACAGGATGACCTGATCCAGCTGGCGGTGGATGTTGTTGACTGGGACGACCGTGATGATCAGGTTCTCCGGGTTTAGGTTTACTAGGTTTAGCTGCTGAAAAAACGAGTGGTCTTAATTGCTTTTCACTGGTGTTGATCTTTGATCGCGGTAACTCGATGGTACGTACGATGAGGTTGCGGTGGTGTCCCAGGGTGACCTGACCCAGCTGCTGGTGGATATTGTGGATGTCCTTCCGATACAGGAGTTCCACCGTTGCTCGATCCACCACCGCTTGCTGCTGTGGAAAGGTGTGGCATTAATTACTTTTCATACGTGTCCATTCTTGACACCGGTAACTCGATAATACGTACGATGAGGTTGCGGTGGTGTCACAGGGTGACCCGCTCCAGGTGGTGATGGATATTGTGGGTGTCCTTCCGGTACAGGATTTCCCCCGTTGCTCGATCCACCACCGCTTGGTGCTGTAGAAACATGTGGCATTAATTACATTTAATTCGTGTTCATCTTTAATTGCATTAACTCGATGATGATACTACGTACGGTGAGGTTGCAGTGGTGTCCCAGGGTGACCTGACCCAGAGGGTGATGGATACTGTGGGTATCCTTCCGATGTAGGAGTTCCCCCGTTGCTCGATCCACCACCGCTTGGTGCTGTGAAAAGATGTGGCATTCATTACTTTTCATACGCGTCCATATTTAATCGCGATAACTCGATGATACGTACGATGTCCTTGCGGTGGTGTCGCCGGGTGACCTGCTGCAGGTGGTGATGGATACTGCGGGTACCCTTCCGATGCAGGAGTTCCCCCGTTGCTCGATCCACCACCGCTTGGTGCACCGCTTGGTGCACCGCTTGGTGCTGTAAAATGGTGTATCGTTAAATATGGTACTTTCCATTCGTGTCCCTTTTTTGTTCGCGGTAACTTGATGAATACGTACGATGACCTTGCGCTGGTGTCGCTGGGTGACTAGCTCCAGGTGGGGATGGATATTGTGGTGGTGGATACTGTGGGTATCCATCCGACACGGGTGGTCCCCCGTTGCTTGGTCCACCGCTCGGTGCTGTAAATAGTTGTGCTATTAATTATATTTCATTCCTGTTCATCGCTGACAGCGGTAATTTGATGGTACGTACGATGAGCTTGCGGGGGTGTTCCGGGGTGGCCTGATCCAGGGGGTGATGGATACTGTGGGTACCCTTCCGATACAGGTGTTCCCCCGTTGCTCGATCCACCGCTTGGTGCTGTAAAAAGGTAAGGCATTAATTGCATTTCGTTCGTGTTCATTCTTGACAGCGACAGCGGTAACTCGATAATACGTACGATGAGGTTGCGATGGTGTCACAGGGTGGCCTGCTCCAGGTGGTGATGGATATTGTGGGTGTCCTTCCGGTACAGGAGTTCCCCCGTTGCTCGATCCACCGCTTGGTGCTATGAAAAGGAGAAGCATTTTATGATACATTTCATTTATGTTCGTCTTTGATCGTGGCAACTCGATGGTACATACGATGAGGTTGCGTTGGTGTCCCAGGGTGATCTGATCCAGATGGTGGTGGATGTTGTTGACTAGGATGACCGTGGTGACCAGGTTTTCCGGGTTTAGGTTTACTAGGTTTAGGTGCTGTAAAAAGGAGCGGCACTCATTACTTTTCATTCGTGTTCGTCTTTGATAATGGTAACTCGATGGTACATACGATGAGCTTGTGTTGGTGTCCCAGGATGACCTGATCCAGATGGTGGTGGATGTTGTTGACTAGGATGACCGTGATGACCAGGTTTCCCGGGTCTTGGTTTACTAGGTTTAGGTGCTGTACAAGGGAGTAGAAAGAACTACTATTTACTTATCGTTCATAATTTCCATTTATCGTGGTACTTTTGATGGTACATACGATGACTTTGCGGTGGTGTCTCAGGGTGACTTGATCCAGGTTGCGGTGGATATTCTTGACTAGGATGACCGTGGTGGTGACCAGGTTTTCCGGGTTTAGGTTTACTAGGTTTAGGTGCTGGAGAAAGGTGTGTTGTTGCATTAATTACTTTTCATTCGTGTGTTCATCGTTGATCGAGTCAACTTGATGGTACTCACGATGAAGTTGCGGTGGTGTCACAGGGTGGCCTGATCCAGGGGGTGATGGGTATTGTGGGTGCCCTCCCGATACGGGAGTTCCCCCGTTGCTTGGTCCACCGCTTGGTGCTGTAAAGAGGTAAGGCATTAATTGCATTTCGTTCGAGTTCATTCTTGACAGCGGTAACTCGATCATACGTACGATGAGGTTGCGGTGGTGTCACGGGGTGGCCTGCTCCAGGTGGTGATGGATATTGTGGGTGTCCTTCCGGTACAGGAGATCCCCCGTTGTCTGAACCACCGCTCGGTGCTGTAAAGAGGTAAGGCTTTAATTGCATTTCGTTCGTGTTCGTTTGTGATTGCGGTAACTTGATGATACGTACGATGAGGTTGCGCTGGTGTTACGGGGTGACCCGCTCCAGGTGGTGATGGATATTGTGGCGGTGGATATTGTGGATGCCCTTCCGATACAGGAGTTCCTCCGTTACTCGATCCACCGCTCGGTGCTGCAATAGTTGTGTTATTAATTAATTTTCATTCGTGTCAATCTTTAATGGCGATAACATGCTGATACGTACGATGAGTTTGCGGTGGTGTCCCAGGGTGACCTGATCCAGGGGGTGATGGATACTGTGGGTATCCTTCCGATACTGGAGTTCCCCCGTTGCTTGGTCCACCGCTCGGTGCTGTAAATAGTTGTGGTATTATTTACTGTTCATTCGTGTTGATCGTTGACAGCGGTAATTTCATGGTACGTACGGTGAACTTGCGGTGGTGTCACAGGATGGCCTGCTCCAGGTGGTGATGGATATTGTGGCGGTGGATATTGTGGGTGTCCTTCCGGTAGAAGAGATCCCCCGGTGCCTGATCCACCGCTCGGTGCTGTAAATAGTTGTGGTATTAATTACTTTTCGTTCGTGTCAATCTTTAATCGCGATAACATGCTGATACGTACGATGAGCCTGCGGTGGTGTCCCAGGATGACCTGATCCAGGGGGTGATGGATATTGTGGTGGTGGATATTGTGGGTGTCCTTCCGGTACAGGAGTTCCTCCGTTGCTCGATCCACCGCTTGGTGCTGTAGCAAGATGTGGCGTTAATCACATTTAATTCGTGTTCATCTTTAATTGCATTAACTCGATGATACGTACGATGAGGTTGCGGTGGTGTCCCAGGGTGACCTGATCCAGGGGGTGATGGATATTGTGGCGGTGGATATTGTGGGTGTCCTTCCGGTACAGGAGATCCCCCGTTGTCTGAACCACCGCTCGGTGCTGTAAAGAGGTAAGGCTTTAATTGCATTTCGTTCGTGTTCGTTTGTGATTGCGGTAACTTGATGATACGTACGATGAGGTTGCGCTGGTGTTACGGGGTGACCCGCTCCAGGTGGTGATGGATATTGTGGCGGTGGATATTGTGGATGCCCTTCCGATACAGGAGTTCCCCCGTTACTCGATCCACCGCTCGGTGCTGCAATAGTTGTGTTATTAATTAATTTTCATTCGTGTCAATTTTTAATGGCGGTAACATGCTGATACGTACGATGAGTTTGCGGTGGTGTCCCAGGGTGACCTGATCCAGGGGGTGATGGATACTGTGGGTATCCTTCCGATACTGGAGTTCCCCCGTTGCTTGGTCCACCGCTCGGTGCTGTAAATAGTTGTGGTATTATTTACTGTTCATTCGTGTTGATCGTTGACAGCGGTAATTTGATGGTACGTACGGTGAACTTGCGGTGGTGTCACAGGATGGCCTGCTCCAGGTGGTGATGGATATTGTGGCGGTGGATATTGTGGGTGTCCTTCCGATACCGGAGTTCCCCCGTTGCTTGGTCCACCGCTCGGTGCTGTAAATAGTTGTGCTATTAATTAGTTTTCATTCGTGTTCATCGTTCACAGCGGGAATTTGATGGTACGTACGGTGAGGTTGCGGTGGTGTTACAGGGTGGCCTGATCCAGGGGGTGATGGGTACTGTGGGTATCCTTCCGATACAGGAGTTCCCCCGTTACTTGGTCCACCGCTTGGTGCTGTAAAATGGTGAGGCATTAATTAATTTTCGTTGATGACCATCTTTCTATCGGGGTAACTTTATGGTACGTACGATGAGGTTGCGGTGGTGTCGCCGGATGACCTGCTCCAGGTGGTGATGGATATTGTGGAGGTGGATACTGTGGTGGTGATGGATATTGTGGTGGTGGATATTGTGGATGCCCTTCCGATATAGGAGTTCCTCCGTTACTCGATCCACCGTTTGGTGCTGTAAATAGTTGTGCTATTAATTATATTTCATTCGTGTTGATCGTTGACAGCGATAATTTGATGGTACGTACGGTGAGGTTGCGGGGGTGTCACAGGGTGGCCTGCTCCAGGTGGTGATGGATATTGTGGGTGTCCTTCCGGTACAGGAGTTCCCCCGTTGCCCGATCCACCGGTTGGTGCTGTGAAACGGTGTGGCATTGATTACTTTACTCATTCGTGATCGTGTTTGATCGTGGTTACTTGGTGGTACATACCTGGACCTCCCGGTGGAACCATGCTCGGTACGTTGCTGGTTCCATCGAACTGTCTACATACTGCAGGGAATAATAAGTCCTTCCACTCCGTTGTTACACCGTGGTGTTCGTGTTGTTCGTGTTGCTCGTGTTCGTCGTTGTGTTGCTGAGAGTCATCGGGTTGATGATGCTCGTGCTCGTGTAAAAACAGTTCGATCGCTTTTCCTGGCTCAACTACTCGATATCCCCAACCATCGCTTATGTAAAATGTAGTCTTCAGTTTTCCGTAAGGGTCTATGTAACCGTAGCAACCGTACGTTATGTCGTCCGGTCCACGTATCTCGTGATGGAACTGTCCGGTTGGGCTGATTTCGTAACCATAATTGTATGCATCTGTAAACATAAATTGAATACATTATACTTACGTTTACACGTTTCCTACTTTTGCATCGTTCGTATACATGTAGGTGGTACGTTTGCATTTAATCACATAAGGAACACTTACTGGAGTAGAAGTCTTGATTTAGATATTGCGTTTTCTGATCATCGCTGATGTTCAATATCACGTCTCTACTCCGCCTGCTTCCTTGTTGCTGAGTGCCTTGCCAGAGAGACGCGGCAATCACCTGTTGCGTAGAAACGTTCGATCAGTTCCTCGATACGACCACTCTATTCTCTTTAAACACTATCACCTCCCCGGTATATTGAAAAATCTCGCGTGCTTTCGGTCAATATCGTAATAGTAAATTATAAGTCGTGAAGTTAAGGAACAAACTGGGACAACTTATTGGCTAATTTGCCATTTGATTAACGCGATATATATGTATAAAGACCGAATGATTTCGAGTGCGCGTTTATTGCTGCAGTTACGGAATTAATCGATGGTCAATAGTTTTGCGAAGAGAAGGCAATTTCCTTTCCTGGACGTGTCACAATGTTGTTCGATTTAATTGGCCAATGTTCGATGGAATTATTAAGTTAGGCATGGTGCGACAGTTACTGGAATGCGCACTTTTACTATATCCCTTGACTTGGTTCCCCTTCTAGCAGGCAACCCGCTCTTCAATTTGCGGTTGCCCTTCTAGCAGGCAACCCGCTTCTCAAGTTTCGATTCCCCTTCTGGCAGGCAACCCGCTTCTCATGTTTCGGTTCCCCTTCTAGCAGGGCATATGTATATTCCAAAATGTTCGCTATCATTCTAAAGATCATTGATTGTCTCCGATCGGTGGACCAGGGTTCGAATCCCGTCGGGATAAGAAATGATTTTTCTCCGTTCATTCTCAGTTGAAATTTTCGCCCCCGACTTTCCACTTTCCGTTGCATCGACACGTCGCATATCCGTCCCGTCAGAAAATTGTTACCCTTAGCAAAGTAGTTTCACTTCAAAAATTGCAGTTCGTATACATGAAATATTTAAATTGGCAATGCAACAACGCACCGTCGCGTCGCGACGCGTCGTCGTGGGTCATAGCTCGTAATCATGACTTGCCCGGAAGATAAATGCACGCGAAATCAAACTTGATTCCTGTCGTATACGAGCGTACAAATTACCGTCTTGTTTGCGGACCTCGAGGTAGTTTCATGAACAACGCGTTGAACTTTAACTTGAACTATTCGCGATCGAAGATTCGCTAGATTGTGGGTGGACGGATCCAATTTGACAAATTTTGCGCAACCTTTCGCATCTAGATTCTTAAGGTAGTAGCCAAACCGTTTTTAATATTCTTACTCGAGACTGAAATATAACGGTTATTGTTTACGATTTGTTTTGTTCGACAAAACCAATCAATCTTTCTTAAACTGACTAACCACGAGGAAAATATTATTCAGTATGTATTTGGAAGCTGTCGATGGCTTAGTTTGCGGATATAAAAGGTTTGATTCGTCTCGATCGCGAATTCCCAGACTACGTTCTGCAACGTCTTGTTGAAAAAGCAAGATAAACCGGGATTACATTCGCCGCCATCAATTCCGTCTGTCCACTGCCTATAAATAACCCACGCCGTATTAGCGTAAGCGAACAGTGGTATAAACGTATAAACGGTGCGGCGGTTTTGTAGCGCAGGCCGCCTCTGACACGGCTTTTAATCTTTTCATGCCACGGTCCCCCGTAAAAGTCAGCCCCGCGAGGAATCCCTGATTTATTTCTCGCACGATTACTTTTTCGTTTGCGTCGCCATTTAGGGTAATTAAAAGTAAAGGTCGCGCGCTCTTCCGAGGGAGCAACACGGTAACGTTTCGTAATCGAACATCCGACAGATCGCGGTTGTACAACGGCGCGCGGCGTTACCTGTTCTCTTTATCATTATCGACACCGGGGCTTGTCGATTTCGGTTTCTCCTCTCGGATGTTATTCTCGAATCGGCGAGCCAAAGTCGAGAAACAGAAGGGACATCGATCAACGTCGTCGGTTCTTTAAGGTCACCGTCATTTTTCCTGGCTTCGACGCGGTGTAATTTCATTGAAGCTTCTTGGTCTCGGTCGTGGTTCGGTTTTACGGTAAAATATTGCAATTGCGCGTAGAAAAATTTCAATTGTTTTCACTGGTACGTAGCATCGCCACAGTTTATTTAAAATATCATATTTGTAAATTCTTCGTGTATCTCGTTTCGAGAGTGATTGTTCTTATTGTTAGTAAATTTAATGTCACGCTTGACTATCTTTCATTGTCATTCATTATGATCATTGACATACTTAATGTACGTCACCATTAACCACGAGCTGCGAATAATTTCAGCACCGATACACAAATATAAAAATTGGGAAAGGTGAAGCTGTGTTGCAAACGATAGCGCATTTTTTAAAGCAATTAGCTGAGCGTAAGTGGTATTAACGCAGACATTTAACACGATCAAGCTCACAGCGATTACACGCTGTGTATGATTAATGATTAGTCGTAGCCTAGCCGTGGTTCAACCTCCTTCGAAGGCACTTCGCGGACGGAGGACCTTGCTCTCCTCGTCTCCCCGTCTCCCCGTCACCCCGTCACCCCGTCTCCTCGAGTTCTGTCGACAGATCTAACGAATCGGCGCGGCGATCCACGAAACCAGCGGAAATACAATGGTTACAGAATGTGTGCGCGGGAGAAGACACGGAAGCGTCAACGGCGAAAGAACCGAAACGGAATTAATTTAACTCGGAAAAAGGAGAGGCGTCGCGCTGCGCTGGGAATTTACTTATGAATCACAGAAGCATCTGCTGCCGAATGGCAATGCTAAATTCGAATTTTTACACGTGCTCCGAACAATGGATACACGATTTTCCATAATTGTTGAAACTAATCTATGATTTATGGATGTGGACTTTTTAACAAAATTCTTCGGTAAACCAATCCTCGATAAACTCGTCCTCGACAACAAAATCGATAATATCAATCATTTCTTTCGGGATTATTGAGTAAAGGAAGATTTTTAAGCTTCCATTTGGTACAGCAGAATTATTGAAAAACCTATCGATAGGCTACCGATAGATAAAGCGTTCAAATAAATGGTTTGACCTGTTCTGTATTTCATTTTTTTTTTTTTCAGGAAGCAACTTATAAAAATAGAAAGCAGCATAAAAATAATGTCAGTCCAGTTGCAACACAGTCTCCGAATTCGCACGATTAAACACTTTCTGACCGGTGCGGTGTGGGGTGCGGTGCGATGTACCGCTTTCCTCAGAGTCGTCCGCATCCGCGTCCGCGTCCGCGCGAGTGAAGCGAGTCCACGCTTTTCACAATTTGTTCATTATTATTCCCTTACAGTCGACGCCTCGAACAAATTGCTTTCCATTTACATGGCCGGCAACGTGTTCGAGAAATCAATCGGTTCTACATTCTAGTTTCGCCCATGAATAATAAACGGAAAGACGAAACGTGTTCGCCGTCGTCAGAAGTGGCACGCGGCAGCTCGGATCCTGCTCGGATCAGCCATGATCTCGGGATTGATGATCTCAGCCGTCGCCCTGTTGTTCCACCCACGAAAAGGGAAAGCGAGATTCGACGGAGAGCTCTTCTTCCCATTCGGACACGGTAGCTCTACGAGCGTCTCTCGCAGCCGAGTACGAAAGGTTAATATATGTATGCTGACGCTCGACCTGCTCTGTGTCATGAATCAACCGTCACCGTCACCACCGGTAATACGTGTACCTGTGGTATTCGTGCCGCGATATTTTAGTGGACAATGAGAATCAGCAGGTGAAACTAACCGAGCCGACGAGCATCCGCGTCCAAGCATCTCGGCGTGATTGACAAACTGTGTGGGAGTTCCCTGACAACGAGAGAGTTCTCCGATACCCGGGCTGCATTTATGTTCCACGTTCCGAGCATAAATGGCCCCATTCGTTTTCCATTGCAGGAACCATTTCGATCAAGCATGTGCGCAGTGCGGTTCATTCAAAAATATTTACCGACGTTCTACTCGCGACGTGCTATTACTAGCCTCGAAGCATCGAATTAGATTCGTGTCGACGACGAAGGAGCGCGTACTGGCGTAAACTTACATTGGAAATTGGAATAGGGTTTGCCCAATTGCAAGGTGTTTGTTTTGCACTTGTTTGATTAGTTTAAATGGTCTGCGGTTCGAACAGCTTGGTCAGTGCGCGATGGAATCTATTAAATGCTCGTGTTTCGTTTGGTCATCATAGTTTTGCGTTTGCGTTTGCTCTTGCGCTTGCGCTTGCGTTTGCGTTATCGCGATACTTATAGTTCGATCGTTCCGTTTATTAAGATATTAAAATCTCTCAGTTTAGGTTAATCGGAGAATCTTATTTGCGGAGCTATCCGGTCTCGTTGCATCGCAGCATCCGCCTCGTGTTTACATTGACGAACAAATCAATACTCCGACACCATAATTTCGAGAGTTATTGTGCTTGATTAAACGATGCTTAATTAAGCGGTTACGAGATGAATTCAGATCAAAGTACATGTACAACGTGTTACGCAAGTTTCTCTACTAAACTCGTAGAGAGTAACCGATGATGCCTTGTAATTCTTAGACGTTCATAATTGAGAACTTGTTGCTTTCTGTTCGATGTTTTGATTGAAAAGATTTATCAACATTTTGTCAGTTGAAAGTATGCTTTTCTCTATTTTCTCTATTTTCTCTATTTTCTCTATTTTTTTTCTCTGTAATAGTCTATAACAGTCTAACAATAACGTAAAGACGTTTAATTTCTGCAGAAATGTACGAGTTTGGTTTTACGCAGAAAAAGGACATTTCAATTAGCATTTCGAAACACACTGAAAAATTCTTGTCTCTGGTCATTGCAAATTCGTATCGCGTTTCGCATAAAGGTTAACAGCAGAGTGCCATTCACGATACGATCACGTTCGAACTATGTATTAAAGATTTTCCGCGGAACAACCATGAAATTTCAGATAGAATCTGTTAAACTGCTTCTTCGATGAAATTACAGATTTTAGATTTGAACGACCCTAATGTCCCTTTAGCTCTCGATATTTCAACCTTTTCCTCCGAACCTACATAATTGAATGAAATTCAACAGAACTGAATTGTCATTTATTTACGAACAGTCATTTCTTTTGTGTGTACAAGAACAAAATGTTTTAAGTACAACATTGTTTAACGATTTAACATTGACTGATCGCAGTCAAGATCGCAGCCAACTTTCAATCCAAGGGAATGTTCTGTGTGCAATCAATTTTTAAACAGTTTGGAAACGTCTAGAGAATGAATAGACAGCTTCGAGTTTCCGATGAATAAGAAATTGCCTGCCTGGATCTTCGATTCGACGGATATCCAACATCCAATATTCTTCTTTATTCAATTCCATTATTATTTCGAGAATTCTTTAATCAGCAAAATAATTGCACGAGAGCAACCAAACTTTGAATTCCATCCAACTCCATAGTGATTATATTTTCAATGAAATTTCTTTTACGGTTTCCCGTGCGCGTGATAACGATACAATCGTCATACATGGACGATGAAATGTTCTCGCGCGTCTCGCGCGTCTCCACGTGACCTGAGCAAACTTGAAGACCGCGTCGAGCGATCGATCGATCCATGAAAAAAATCATTCCGTAATGCCTGCATATTAATGGCATAAGGGGCACACAGCACAGCCGTAGCTTTCGTTAAAGAGCAAAAGGAAAGTACCATTCACTGATCCATTGCGGAGAGAAGACGTTTTTAAGAGGTTTCTGATCCGCAGCTGCGTACGCTTTAAAATTAATCGACTCTTTTGGTCTGCGACCCTGACGACACCGATCGGTCATAAACTTCGTAATACTGGATTCCTGTTTCTGTCATTGAGGCGGGATCATTGGCGGCATCGATCATCAACAGTTAGAGTCCCGCGCGAGAAGGAAAATGAGAAAATCAGTTGGTGCGAATGTGCAATCAATTAGCTTCTTTATGATCCTGTATAACTCAATTTTCTTCTCTTCATTCTTCCGTCTCTTCAGCTAATAATTTAAATTTATCGATCGATCAATTGCTCAATTTCCAGTGTACTCGAACTTGGAATTGATTGTCCGAGTGATATCGACACGGCGTGGCGTGGCGTTATTTAAAAAATAATTCTTGTTTTTTATACTTTGATTACTCGACTAATAACAGCAGGTCCAGGTTTTATATGCAGTCGCGCGACCTCGTTTATACCGTTAAATTGGGTAATTTTACGAGGACGTAAAGCGCAGCTCACGCTTGAGCACCGCCATTATCGAACATAACTCTGGGTATTACGTGCACGGACGAAGGAAGCTTCTGAAGCATCGCCTTGAATTTTAGGCGACGGTAATTGGAGTGGCTGTGCGTGGAACAGAACTGGAATGTTGCTTAAACGTGCTTTGGAAACTTGTCATAAGTAGACTTGTCTTTGTGCTAAATGGAAACTGTCTGAACCGATTCCGAGAGGGGGAGGTTGAATCGAAATTGTTTTTGCGCGAGATAGAAATAGCTTAAATCGACTGCAAGGTAGAAACTGTCTGAATCAATTGTGCGAAGCAGGAGTCGAATGAAAATAATGTTTGTGTAAATCTTGAAAGGTAGCAGTGCCCAAGGAGATCGCGTCGAACCCGAGAAGGCCGAAATCCATCATCGAGCCATGCAACGACCGCGTCGCGTCGCGTCGCGTCGCGTCGCGTCGCGTCGGATGGTCGAAGCGTTCGAGCGGGATCTGGCTGTAGTGCGCAGTGCGCAGTGCGCAGCGCGCAGCGCGCAGCGTTCCAGGGCAATCCGTACGAGTCTAGATCGGCTGGCCCGATGTCCCGTGCATCGCGAAAACTAGAATCGGCGCATCATTTCGCAGTGAAAGTCCTCGCGGAGTTGCGCAATCGAACGTCGGTACAGCTGGAGGCGATGCCTCTGGTCCAGCGATCCTATAATTCGTATATGCCCGACTGTGTTTCGCCGTTTGCGGTATGTATTTGCCGGCACAAAACAACCTTGTCCTTCTCCGGCTGACCCGAGTTTACGAGTTTACGAGTTTTGCTTTAGATAGACGCGGCTTCTCTCTATTCGGAGAAAGTTCCCCTAAACGCGTGTTCCGCGCTGCCGCGAATTTCGAAGCTCGATCGTGTCCATCGGCCAATCGAGAACCAACAACCACTGACTTGAACCATTTTACGAACAACTAACTTTTACTATTTTACTATGACAATTCTACGAATAGCTAGATAAACGTAATCTCGTTTCGTTGTTATTACAAAGAAATATGCATCAGCGTCGCGTAGGGCTCAGAGAATCGACAATGACTGACTGATAACGAGAAGACGATTGTTCAGAAGCAAATTGAGTAATTCCTGATTCCAACGTACAGCCGTTTTTTCCATTTGCTGTTGTAGTTGGTCGAGATCGCGTAACTCTGAAGTAGCGCGTTCACACCAAGCAAGCTTGCTATCGTTCGTACGAACCGTTCCATCTCGGCCTTGAAACAGCTAAACGTGAACTCCTGGCGAGCATCATTCCAAAAATCAAGATAATTCTTGGGTCTCGCAATCGGATTCGAACGTGACACTTGGAATTCACCTTCTGTTCTCAGTCGTCTCTCTCTCTCTCTCTCTTTCTCTCTTTCTAGATTTTTCTTCTTCCTTCGTCAACGTAATCGTACTAATTGCTCGCCAGAACAATGGCCGGTTGCAAAGGGGAGAAGTAATTTAATATGAGAATGCCAGATGGGGGATATTACCGAAACCAGATAGAGGCGTTTGCGTTATTGGGAGGATTACGAAAAGAAAGTTGCCCCCCCCCCCTCTCTCTCTCTCTCTCTCTCTCTCTCTCTCTCTCTCTCTCTCTCTGTCTGGATACTATCTACACGGATTCATTGTCAGCCACGGTCCCGGAGGTCGTCGCAACAAGTGTGCGAAGGCTCAACGTTGTTGCGGGTTTCTAGCGTCGTCCAATGAAAACGCGAATACAAAATCGAAAGCCGTCCATCTTACGAACAAAGGGCAACATTATAGTCGCTGTTCTTGGAACTTGTTTCCTAACGTTTGTCTATGGCTGTACCCACGACCGCGAAAACTTCGAAATTGACAATTCTTCTAAATAATGTGAAAAATTGAAAAATTGAAAGTGATTTCTAAATAATTTTTTATTTTCACTAAACTGTGTACCACTCGAAGGAACGATACGTTCGCAAGATTTTTTAACTCGAGGGATCGGTGGAAATTTGATTCGATCGGTTTTACAAGAAGACTAATGTTTTCTACATTCATATTCTGAATACGTACATGCTTGAAATGTCTAGTCGACTAACGAGCAACAATAGAAAAAGGTTCTCGATGTTCGTTTACCCGAAGAGCTCTCTGCATAACCTTTTAACATTGCTGTAAACGTGTGCTTGCGGTGAGATCGTCTCGAATTGCTTAACACGTTTTCTTGCGTTATTGATTATAGTAAATTATAAATTCCTGGATCTACCACTGCAATCTTGCGTGGTATTAATCAGGGAAATTGCGATCCGTCTACAACGTCCCAGAATATAGTTTAATAACTGTCGTTTTATTCGAACTTTCTGGTCGCTTGCACGTTATAAATTAATTTCTCGAGCGTGTTCTGCAAGTTTTTTGATAGGTGCAGTCGCTGTAACCTGTAACCTTTCCGCGATAAAACGAGTATATACGGTCATTTTGATTCCGAGATCATTAGATTTTCATTTCGCTAATATCACTTCAGTTCCAGGCTCCCTGTTTTCAAACTGACATCCGCGCCTGGTAGTTAACGGGGAAAAGGCAGGAAAAGTCAGAAAATGGGAAGAGTTGAGTCGCGGTTGTTTAACCGGGAGGGATACATAGTTTACGCCGCGCCGCGCCGTAGCGATCACTCCACAAATCATAAACGTGTAATTATTATCACCTTTCATTGATGATAACTTGCTCATCGGGCGGCGGCGAGGCGAGCAGGGGTTTCTAGAAAACTCGTGCTATTTCAGAACGGACGGGAACGGAACGGAACGGAACGGAACGGAACGGTTCGCGGGTCTGCCATTCAATGGATGTCTCAACTTTCATGGGTGGCACTTATTCGATACGGGAAATTAAAGCACTGATCTAAAAAAAAAAGAACAGTATAAAAGTGTTGCTCTGTACGCGCGCGAAAATTCAAAATCTCAGAGTTTCTTGATGACGCGACGCGACGCGACGCGGCCGCTCGGTAAAAATATTTCAACTTGGTTACCCGTGTTCTATACTCCTCCGAGAAGCAAGGACGTTTCAAAAGAATATAAAAAAGATATTCGCCTTTCAAGTGGCTGGCATAAATGTTATATTGCTTCGCGAGCACCCCTAGTTCCGCCTTTCAGTGGTTTATTGCGATTTTATTAACGATAAAGATACCTTTATCGTTACTTTGAGCAATTTAACCCGTTGAGGACGAACCTGGACGAACCTCGACGTACCGACGCGACGCGACGCGACGCGACGCGACGCGACGTCCAAGTTCTCGAGTTGTTAATCTATAATTTCATTAAAACTCGATTAAATCACAAACTTAACATTTTCGACAATAGTAAGCAAAATTATTAAGTTATCTTCGTACTAACTATATTGATATTTACGCTTTTATATTTCCTCGCAGAGGAAATTGATCGCGGGACAACGCGCGCTTCGAAACATTGCAAACGTAGATGAGTTTACGAATGATTGTTCGTTCGAAAGATTCGAGTTTTCGAATGTCCCGATAAGCTTCTGGATGCGGTTCGTACCTACGACGATAGACGAGAGACGAGAGACGAGAGACGAGAGATTGTTGCGAAGGTGTAAAATTTTGGTATTTTTGCTCGCGAATCGTTGAAAATTTGCAAATCGCCAATGTGTATTTACGGTGGTATCGCAGAAGCGCAGCAAACGAGCAGCTGCGGACCGGAACAAATTAGCTGAGCTTTTGTATTCAACTAGCCGTATCAAAGCGTTAAACGCTGTATCTCGCCGGATTTGTAAACAGTACAAACGGATCGCACCTGAAGATAATTTCTGCTGATTCAGAGATAGCGGCCGGGCACCTATAGTTCAACCGGTAGTCGTCAATCATTGCCAGACTTTCGATAGAAGGGGCTATTCGTAATGGAAATGCTCCGACAGATGAGCAGATCTTGTGTTAACCATTGACTGACTATTATTTCACAAGCCCTTTCTTTTTCTCGGCCTGAATCTCGGCCTACAGAGTGTTTCATAACGCGTGTGTCACCATCTCCAGGGACGATCGCTTTCAAACTATGTATGTATTCGTTATTCCGTTTTACAACGAAAAACCAACCGAGAAACTCAACGTAACGCCTAACCGAATCATTCTGTCAGTAGATGTACGTCGGTAGATAAATCTCCGTTAGAAAACGAAACCTACCGAACGACTAAACAATTTCTGCTTCGCAGAAAACCAGAATCAGACGAAAAATCGACAGATAGATATTTTAATTATCGTAAAGGAGTAATCGTAAATAATCTTTGTATCGATCTCCGTATACATCCGTAGATCCGCCGTTTAGACCCGGCGTTAATCGGTCGATCGTCGTATTCCGGTATTACAGTTGATAATAATAGTACAACCTGATAATCGATTGAACGGCTTAATTTACGATTTAGAGAACAACGATCGATCCCGCACGGTCCGATTAAACGAGTCACGATCTAACGATTCGCATGATTCTCGGCGAACATAATAGCGTTGCGCGCCGCACCGATGGCGGGTGGCGTGTGGCGGGTGGCGGATGGCGGCGCGGCATTGAGAGCGGCATTGAGAGTTATGAATGAAATGTAGTGCAACGACATTCTGTTCAAGCGCCAAGATCAATGGAACACACGGACGTACACACAGCACAGCACAGCACGGACAGACACAGAGCCGCCTACCATTCGCGATACACACAGGCCGGCAATAATATTATGTCAGCGGAATCATCGTTCGCACAGTTTTCCGCGGTTTCGCTTGTTGTTCGCGCTGGACATTGAACAACACGTTTCCATCCTGGCAACAATGCCACAAGGAGAATTACTCTTACGATCCGAATGTGTTTTTACTTTTTACCGAAATACTGGGGAAGCCTCCCTCCCCCCACCCCCACTATTTCTTTCGATTTATTCGCGTAGGCGTAAACAGCCTGTCTACGACTCTTATTGTATCGTATCGCAAGTAAACAAATTCGACTACGATGCTAGAACGCGTACGATGATTAATGCTGTTTACCGTTTCATCGATTTTAAAATAGATTTGACTGGCTACGATCGATTAAGTTTATCCGCGCGAAAAATTGCGATGTTTCCATCCCTTATTCTTCCTCTCCTGTAATCGATAGAAATGAATTTCGGTACACGAGTACCGAAGAGAACGATTTTCCGTCCGGTTAATCGTAGTCGGGAGATTAATATTAAAGGTTGTCAATGTCAACGGTAGTGTCAATGATAGCTACAAAAAAAGTCACCATTTTTTCGTTGAACCTATCGATCTGCACATTTTCATCGTACAAACGCATAACAATCGACAATCTTCTAACGAACAATTATAAGAATCGTCGAAATTCATTTCTCCCGATTTATTCGATTAATTTCACTAAAGTTCGCATATTGTATAACACTAATAAAACAGTTTCACAAAGTAATTCCTGGGACAATAAATATTTTCACCTTCATTTTTGAATCATCTTGTATAAAGAATCTCGTCGGTGAGCCACGTGGTGTACTTAATTCAAGAGAGACCGTTTACGTGCAACGATACCGTAAATGAAAATCAGTGCTCCTTATTCGTGGAGATCTTGGAAACACGTAACCTCGAAACGGAGACGCGGATACAGGCCCTGGTGTACGTATGTCGATGAGTCTCGTTCCGATTGCGATTGTTGCGATTTTCTATTGGCAATCGTATGCCTGTTTCGCAATTCGTTGGTATTCCGTCCCGACGCGGTGCGAATTCCGCTTTCATCCCAGAGAACGCGCAGGTGTAAACGATTATGTATCATCGTTATGTTTACGTCACTGCTACTGTATCTCAAAATTTAAGCCCCCGTGCCGCGTTGCGCCGCGCCGCGCCAACGAATTAGCACTTGAGCGAAAAGTTCGTATACGTATAGCTGTTCAACTTCCGCGAGCTCGACAAGCACTATTTCTATTTTTTTTTTTTTTTTTTTTTTGATCGATGCGAAGAGTGATTCTGTGAATTTATCTTGTAAACAGAAGAAAATAGACGCGTGTTTGCCAAATAAATAAGCTTGAGCAGACATCTGTACTCTACTGTATCGTCTAACAGTAGAGTATAATCTAACTCGAACTGTGTCGAACTCTTCACCTAGACTCGACTCGACTCGACTCGACTCGACTCGACTCGACTCGACTCGTAATAATTGAATGATCCACCGATCGGTAAAGAGGTGACGGCAACTGGCACAGATCGGCAAACCGGAAGCGGTTATCGAAGCACACTGATCGAGAGCACGGTGCACGAGTCCTCGGATCACTATGGTAATTCTCTCGGGTATCGAGGATCAGGATCTAAAATGGGGGCACGTACCAGGCTGAAGAATGCGGCGTGGACACGGCCGATCATCCTGGCGCGTTTGTTTCTTCCGTCAGCAAGAAGAAGGCATCGTCCCCGACGATGTCTCTGGTGTTGTTTTCTTTTTTTCCTTTTCTCTCCTTTTTTTTCGACAGATGATGATTTCTTCGGTTTGTACACGCAGTGTGCCGTTCGAACTGTAAGACTGAAGACGTAGCCGGCAGAAGAACGCTTATATACAGGGTGGGGGTCAGCAACCAGACCAACTTGGTGCCCATCCTCCTTGGTGTCCTCTCTTTTCCCCATTCTTCTCCGTTTCGACTCTCTTCAGGGATAATTCTTGCGTGTTCTCCCCCACCTGCCTCCCTCACCTCGCAACTTCGAGACGTCGAGACGTCAAAACCCCCTCTCACCTGACCGACACCGACGCGACGATCCTCCGAATACGGTGTCGCGATCCTTGTTCGCCTATCGAGGACCCTTCCCTTCCGTACCGAAACGATACTAATCGCGGCTAATAGCTTTGAAGAAAATCATTTCTTCGAACAGAAGCATCGAAATCATTTTCGTCTGGCTATATCAATCGCGCTATGGCGTCGAGTAAAATGAGAATGGGTGGTTAGCAAAACGATGTTCTTTCGAGTACTCTTTTACCTTTCTGCTCTTATTCGAGCGCGAACGCGCGCTCTCCGATCGTGGATACGGAAATCGTTTTGCTATCAGGAAGATTCTGCAAGATTCGATCTCTCTCTCTCTCTCTCTCTCTCTCTCTCTCTCTTCTCGCAGAGTTCTGATTTGGGCACCTCTCCGTAGGGTCTATTCAGGAAAATTTAATTGTGCGCGATATCGATTTTGCTCTTGATTGCGCGGTATTCGCTGGTTGGTATTTCTTGATTGGAAATCTTTTCTGATTGCCTGACAGAATCACCTTATCTTTTTGCCTGTTTTTCGAAGCGTTTAATGCCGCGACGAAATTGTAGGAGATTCCGTTGAATGGACACTCCGATTTCGGCCCTTTCGGAAATTTCCTCTCCTGTTCGAGATGACCGAACCTCGGCGAGAACTCGTCTCGTTCGAGAAAGAACAGAACTATATGAATACGTGGTAGATCAGAATAATTTAGGGATAAACGAAAATTGTGTTTCACGATGATTTCGATTCTGTCGGTGGTGGTAATGGTTTTTATTTTTATTGATTTTGGTTAAACGTTTTCTTCGACGCTTCTATGCTTCTACGCGAAGCAATTAATCACAATCGATTACCACGTGTAAGCAAGAAACCGACAATGTATGCGGCCGACTATGTAATCGTTAATGAATTCTGTCCGCTATTTTGACGTCGGAGCTAGTTAAGTATACGAGTTTTGCAGGATGGATTGCTCAAGATCGACGATTAGATGCATTTTCAATTAATGAATCCATATTAGATTCGACAGATGTTCCAAGTAATTGTTCGCTGTTTCTTTCGCTTCTTTAATTAAGTAAATCGTCGCTCTTGCAGATTCCATTTTATCAAGCTAATCATTTTATTCGTAGAATTTTAGTTAAGAATTTTAGTAAGATTTCATGGGTTCGGTTAGGAAGGATAACTCGTTCGATTTGCTGTGTCGGATTTAATAATGAATTCATCAACATCTGTACATCTCTACATCCGGAACACGCGTCACGCTGTCAAAATCTTGTATTGTTCGTTCAACAGCCATCGATCGCAACGATGACGCGCGCAACACTTCAAGGACCTTGATCGCAACAACAAAAAATCACAATTCGATTAGCCTCGGTCGATTCTGGGATTCGAGCAAAGATAAAAAGTCTGGGATTAGGTTTCCAAACGGTGGATGCAAGTTTTATAAAGACCGCCGCCCCATGCATTCAGAAAAATCTCCGATTCGCGAAACAAACTTTCTCGCCAAGCCAACTACCAGATGAAATTATTATTTTATCCAACGTTCGCGATATATCACATATTTTGAAGATTCTTCAAGATTATTCTTCCGAATCTCTCAAGAGAATTATTCTGCTAACATTTTGTCAGAAATTTCCTCGTTTCCTTGTCGTCCAGGCTTTCCCTGTCCAGCTTCAATTTATTGGATCGTGCTTATTATGTACATCTGTTCGAGAAACAGTTGAAACGAACAGTCGTAGTCGGTTCGCTAAACGGTTAGTTTATCCGAATAAGTTTAACATGCTCGCTAGTTTCAGATACGGCAGAGGATCTCTTTCAAAACTTTCGAGGCTCCCATGACTTGGAAACCTGAATGCTTCGGTCTTGAGAGTGTGCGGCTCAAAACTCCCCGGTATCCTTGGTATACTTCGTACCATTTGCAGTATACGTCGTAGTCGCATCGCCGACCATAGATAGGTGTTTCGTAGTCGGCACGAGACGGGAGACGAGAGAGAGAGAGAGAGAGAGAGAGAGAGTGAATCATCTCTCGCCGAAGATCCTCCGTGCAATTGTGGCCATTCGATTTATCGTGTTTCGTGGGTTACGATTGGGGAAGGCCGTGGGCCGTGGGCCATGGGACGTCAGCCGATTCGACCTCCGGCTGAATTAGACCCGTGCGCGCAAACAGGAACGCATTCTTCTACGACTAAGCGAATTCACGCAGTTGCATCCGCGTGTCTCACAGTCTCACGGTTTGCACACCTGAAAACGATTACAAGATCGTGAGAAATCGTCGTTCACTGGGCCGACCAGCGAAAAAAACGCAATCAACGGGCAAGGCAAGGGTTGCCGATTAGTCATCGATTAAACGATCAACAAGATGCTTCGGGATTCTGGGACAACCTTCGAACCGAAGGAATTCCAATTAGCAAGCAATATGTAAGCTAAGGTCAACAAAAAAGTCGCAAATTGATAGAGAATCGCTGGTCAAATGGTACACGTGAATGGCGTACATGGTAAAATGAATAATGCCAGGTGAAGCAAAACTATCTTTAAAAAATCTGTACACGTTTTAAGGACAATCTGTGTTGCTAGACTGGGGGATGTCGAGGCTAGCAATTAGGAACGATTTACGTTGAATCGAAAAACTTGATGCGCGTGTCCGACATGCACTTATAAATTTTTGATTGCTGTAAAAGCATATCGCTTCCTCTCTCTCTCTCTCTCTCTCTCTCTCTCTGTGTCACTCTTGCTCTATACATTCTATACTATATTTCACTTACTTCCTACTGTCTACGGTTTAGTATTCGCAAAGGGACTCGGATCTGTGCCATTTTCCCCAAGTCGTTCGCTGTAGCCAAACCGTTTGCGTAAAAATTCTGTTCGGTCCACTTCCCGAATGAAGAATTCATTCATTCGCGAATGGCCAGCTAAAGCGACAGTTCTCGTTTCTTTTTATTCTTTCGACGTACACGAGGAAGTATTTAACGACACGCCGATGCCACCAAAATTGGCGCCGAGTCGTTGCTTTGATGGTAACACGCGATACAGTTGCGAGGATAAAGCACCGTTCGTGGACCTTGGTGAAATTAACAACGGGGAATCCTGGGTATCCGGGATTATCGTGTTTTTCTCATGTTCCCGACATGAACTTGAAACGTTAGGTGGACTGCTTTAATTGGATGAATTAAACATAAGCGACTTTAATTGATCGACAGTGTTTTCAATTTTCAATAATGTGTTCCGAGTACGAGATACATACTAGTTTAGTTCAGGTCGTTTCTCGTACCGTAATTTTTAATATAAACAATGTATTCAACCGATCGCGAGTAAAATTGTCGCAAACCATGATATGTTGTACCGATTAACATAAATCTAGGAACGTTCAACCCTCGTGAATCATTGTTTAAAACAATATTTGTCATGGAAGCGTCTAATATACTTTACGACCGACATTGACGCAAGTCTTTGTTAGCGAAATTTCACGAAACAACGATTTCGTAGACAGCGAGGGTAGGGTTAATGGACGGTTGCGAAACCCGAAATAATTAATCAAATCGGTGACGTGGTTTCCGGTGCTCTGTTACACATACCGTTGCCATTATCAACCCTTTGCGCGCACAGGGACCAAAGCAGAAGACAGCAGATGGTTGCGCGCAACTGCAACCTCCTTGATATAACCTAACCGAGTGCCGTGCTGCTGTTTGAACTGTGTGTAGACCGCGTTCGTGTGTGCACGGCTAGCATAACTTTATGCAGAAATTTAAGGCGCAAACCTTGACTTTAAAACTGGTCCCACAGCTGCTCATACTCGGACGTCGAACGCCGCCCGCGCCGAACGCGAATCCAAATCACTTTCTTCGCGAATGATGGGATCAAATCACAGAATCAGAAAATTCTTTTCTATCTAACAATCACGTTGGAATTCACGGCGAAACAGGTTGAAAATCAGTCATGGAAAACATTCGTGACACGTTTCAACCAGCGATTTAATGTACTGTAAACTGTAACCTGTGTAACATTGTACACGTAACATCACGAATCTACGAGAGTTATACTTTAGCCACGAACAATGTCAACACGTGACATTGAATGTCCAATATTTTTCTACAAGTGGCACGAGTTCGCGTAAGACCAGGTGGTATACTGTCGACCGCGACGCGACGCGGCGCGCTGCGAAAACTGCGCTCAGAGTGGACCTATTTATCTTCCCATCCGGGGAAATAATTTTCTTTCTCAAGGTATTCGTCGTGATAATGAAAATTCAAGTCGACCTTGTTCGAACGAACTGGGAAACCCGAGCGAGAAATGAGAAAAGTACGTAAGATATGATTTGCTCGCTACACGCCATTAGTCCCCTCTTTCGGCCAATCCTTGCGGAGAGTTTCGAAAGCGATAGAAAATAATATTTTCGAAAAATATTATGGCACTACGGATTTCTCCGAGTACATATAGTGCTCTTTGGAAAGTTCCAAGAATGATCGGCAGTTCTTTCTTTCAATCTCGAGGAGGTGGCGAATGAGGGTGGTCATTTTACGGTGACATGGAAACGAAATTGCGCGTTCCTATATAGCTTTTATGTGTTATGTGTGCAATATACACTGGAGAAGCTCTATGTAACCTAAAATGTAGGCAGAATATGTGGGTTCCCGACTCTCTGAATACAAAACAGAGCCAGTGAATCAATCAAATTTTATTCGTACGCGTCGAACTCGAAATAGACGAAATGCCGTACGACTGGAATTAATGCAGATGATACGCTGTGCGTGGAGCGTTATTAATGAAACGTTCGAACAAAGCAAAACAAAACAAAACGAAACAAAACGAAACACAACTGTAAGGACGCTCGGAAAAATAATAAAGTCTCGGATTTTCCATAAACCTTTATTCGACAGAATGCTTCGTTTGCCCTATAACGACAACTCTGTTGCTTCTTTCCTGGCTCCTTTATAAATGTTTCCGCAACGTGGGTGGTTACTTTCGAAAACCAATCATAAGTACTTAAAACTAACGCACGCCCCTAAAAGGCGACAAGGTGAGGGAAACTGGACGTACCCTCGCCTTGAGCCCTCGTTGTCTAAATACCTGAGGCCCTTACTAGATATTCGCATTTGGTCTGCAGATGTTTTACGGTACGTCAACGGCTATCGAGACCTTTAGCTAAACTCTAAAGTCCCTAATAAATTATCATAAAACAGAAAGTACCGCTAAATCTAAAAAATAGCCTAAGGTCACGTCCGCACCGTAATCATGAACTGCTCCCCTTTCTGAGACACGGTACCCTGCTGCAGTCCGCATGGACCGCGGTCACGCGAATCCTTACAAAACAAAACAAAAACGTGATAATTTATCGGTAGGAATCGTTGATTTTACTATTTTCTTATTTCGAAAAGACTATTAGAAAATTGCCGATAAGTTGAAGGAGAACTCTCCTTAGACGAGGATGGTTATATGTATAATCATAAATTATTTCGAGAAACAAGGTGACATCTAGGTATAATATGTTGATTCGATGCGAAGGAAACAACATCCCACACGATCCTTGCTTAATAAATACATTTCGGTATTTATAGTGTAATATTTTCAACGAAATTGTTTAATCGGTATTTGCTGAAAGAATACCTAACTTGTTTTGACATGCATTCCAGGCGGCTCGAGTATCATAGTGTACACGTTCATTATGTAAATAATATTTATTATTCAGCTTATTCGTGTCCATCTTTACGTTCGGGATTACGCGAAAATCCGCGGAGTTGTCAATCAGGAGTCAGGAGGTTAATAGAATTAACATTTATCCTCGCGTTTCAGCGATCATCGGTAAAACTACAGGTAACGTGTGATCCGTGACTAGCAAATGAATCATAAAAGAAAGTATTATAGGTACAGCGACTGAACGCTGATCAAGAAAAACCCAATTCCGCGCGGTGGCCCACATTCGGATTCACGATTCCCGTTAGTACATATACTCGATCTCATCCTTGCTCTACCGAGAAAACTTTGTAACCGCTCCTAATAATAATAATAATGATAATAATTTGTCCAAGGGTAGCACTTGCTATGCATATGAGAAAGGCAAAAGTAGCAAAGAATGCCGAAAAAACGATTGATCGTTGAAAAGAGTGAGTCGCACGACATTGAAATTTCCCGCAAAAAAGTTTCTACTACTCGTTGCCATTCCGCTGCGGCATCCAGGATATTTTGCATGCCAGATGCGTGGTATGGTATGGTTCCTACCGATCGCAGCTGACAGATACGAATTTTTTAGCCAACCCGATATTGTACGTAGACCGCGTAGGCTACGATTTCTTTTTAAGAGGCAATTTCGCCTTTCCACAATTACTTACTAAAAACAAATAGCACGTTGTAATTTCAATCCTCTGTTTCTCCTGTAGTGTTTCAAATATTTAGAATGCCTGCTTCTTTAGTTGCGATGAAATTCCGATGCAACAAGTAAGTACAGTTGACTATTTTTAAGCTTTTCGATGGTGTGAAATGTGAAAATTTAGAGGGTGTAGCAAAGCTCTTCGGAAATTGTTCCAAATTTTCGGCGAGCTTACTCAAATCGAATTATCGGATATTTCTGCGGGACAGCTGCAAATTCAGCGAACCCGAACGCCAGAAAAATTTTGGTGTTGCTTGAGCGCGAACGAACTTTCTAGATCGTGTGGGCGGGCGATACGCTCGATGTAATTCCGCGATCGTTGTAAACGTTGTAAATTTCCTAACGCGAATAAATTCGATAGAAATTTGGAAGGAATTTGTCGTAGGACGGCGCGCGGCGTGGTGTGGCGTGGCGTGGCGTTGTCTCGTACCGGATCCTGCCCATGCCCATGCCCATGCCCGTGAGAATGATATTCGCAACCACTTTCTCCCACAATACCGTTCATCCTACAAATTCCGTAGAGGATTCTGCGAGGTGTGTATCGGCACAACAATTTATCTAATTAATTCGATCGATCCGCGCCAATCCGATGAATCTCGGCTTCAGCCGAGAAACCGAGAAGGATCCGCTCGGTCGGCGATCGTCGAAAATAGAAAAGATATTCGTTTCGTAATCGATTCAAAGCGAACACGAGGCTTCGCACTTTAACAAAAATCAAACTCGAAGCAGTTTCGATCGCCAAGAAAAATCACATTCGACGCAGCTTCGTTCTCTAGAAAACGAAAAGTCGAGTTTAACCTCGGATCAAAATGGTTAACGAATTAATTTCCGAACAATTGGGTTTTGTACGATGTAAACTGGAAAGCAAAAACCAGCCGTCCGCCAACAGCTTTCATTTCGCTTAAGTCATCTACGCCTAACAAAACCGTTTAATACCAACTACAGTTTCCAACCAGTTCGTTTCAAGTTTCGAACAACGGGAACTCAACTTGCTGCAAGGTTTCTTGCGATTCGCAAATCCATTAAGTTCATCTCGGGGATGATTCGTTTCAGCGCCGAGCCGTCAGGATCTCCTCTTTTTTTTTTTTTCTTTTCTTTTTTGCTTTTTGCAACTGAAAGTCGTTGCAAATACATAAATTATTGATATCATCGTCTCGATTAAACGAAATACCTTTCTGTGTCGAAAACTGTATCATTCGAACCAGTTCAACTGCATGGATCAGTATATTTCCTGCCGCGGTAAAAGTGCTATTATCGGTTAGATCAGGATTCGAAATGAAGGTCTTGACGCGTCGCGTCGCGTCGGTTTCGCATTTTGCGAAAGAGGTCCTTCGAGGATCGGCTCCGTTTCAGCCACGTTTCAGATCGGTATCCCGAAGTGAAAACTGCATTTCAGAATGTCGCGTCGCGCATCGGCCCGATCCAATCAGCTGAAATGAAAAGAAACAAAAAGCGATACCGTTGCCTAACCGTGTCTCTTTTCCGTCTGTTCGTAATCCGGTCTGGTCACCATCAATTTTCGTTCAAAGGGAATCAAATTCATCCGTTCGCGAATAAACGAGCCGAGCGAACGGATAATCCGGCGAATTTATGTCAGCTGATTGAAATTCGCTTCACGGTACAATTAAGTTACTTCTCAGTTCGCTTTCTTATTCGGATTCCGAGACTAGACGAGCGAAATAAATCGAGATCGCGTTTGTATACGGGGGTGCGGAAGACTCGCGTAAACGAGAGAGAAATATTTCGAAATGTTTAAGTAAGCAAAACGAAAAGGTGCAACGATTTCAAGAAGCAGAAGTTATACTCTACAGACTATAGACATTTATTTCTTCTCTTAAGAATTTTCACTGTTATTGTACTACGCTTGTTGTTGTAAACAAGTAAAAAGAGTGAAAATATTTCTGATGGAACTATTTCTGTGCACTTACATTACAAGCTAGTACACTAACGAAATTGTTATTGAAATAATTAATCGGACAATTTGTTTCGAACTTTGAAAATTGGATACACGAGCTGGATGTCACGAAAATGGTGAGAGATTCGTTCCGAAAGGGAATCAGGAGTGAGGAGAACATGTCCGTATAATAAGACACTCGATTCTTTTCTTTCTCCAGTGATTTTCTTATTCGTTTGAGACGATTGCGTAGAAATACTAGAAATAAAAGATTCGGGAGTGTTGTTCAGAATGTTCGGGGAGCTGTATGGTGTATGTCGCAATAGAAGGAAGGGCACTACATACACCAGAAAGTATCGAGTCACCCTAAATTAACATAACATAGCTCGATATCCGACCGCATCTTCTGTCAAACAGAGATCTTTCTATTTCTGATCGCGCGATTTCAATGATTAAACCGTAGCGTCGAAAGGCGTTCCCCTTCGATTCGAAAGTTTCGGATAACAAAATTGAAAGTTTCCAAACTGATTGAGATGCTGGTTCAATGTTATGTTATCTTGATCGTTTCGAAGGACTTTTTAATAAAGTCGTTGTCTCGACAGTTAGCAGAGTCGTCGGATGAGGGAAAAAAGTTAGCCTTCCTCTGCCGGTAAAGGATCAGTCTGGATCAGTCGTGACGCATGCATGAAATATCGATTGTATCGAACTGCTTCTCATTGTCAGGCTGTTGTCGACTCTGAGCAAAAGACCGATTATTCTGTCAACGATATTCTGTATCGTACACGCGTCATTCGGAATGAACTGGATTTCCAATGTTGATTTTTCCGCGATTTCCCGAATCACGTGTTAACGTGGTGAACGTGGAAACGAAAGGATCACGGAGTGTCAGGGATTACCGATGATCATGAATCACAAGCGACAAGTCATCGCGACACAAATCACTTTCTCTGGATGCTTGAGCGTCAGATAGAACGATACCCTCCGCGCGAATCCTCTTGATAATGTCCGAAGACGTAATTTACATGAGCTAACAGGTTTGACGCGACCGGCCGCGGCCGGGCCGCGACGCGCGATCTAAAACTTTCGCAGCCGGCATACAGAAAAAGAAAAAGAAAAAAGAGAAGAAGAAAGAAGGAAGAAGAAAAGAGAACCAGTCGCCGGTTGCTTGCGCGTTCCGTTTCCTCGACTCGTCGCTGACATTGTTGTCGCTGGTGATATAATCACGCCGCGCCGCGCCGGGTGATCGCACGCACGCACGCACGCACGCACGCACGCACGCACGCATTGCCACCGAGTCAATGAGCGGCGAGCGGATTAAGGAAAAAATAGCAACAGGGAAGCTGTACGCGTTATCTCGATAGAGCCGTCCTTGCGTAACGAGCGAAAGAGAATCTAATGGTACCATCGACTCCCAGTTTCACGAGTGTTATGACTTCCGTGGAAACATTAGCGAACTTTCTTCGAGAATATTTCTCCCTTCTCGAATTCTCAACCTATACAGCAATTAAAAGGAGGCAGGAGGAAACGCTAGAGCGTTACCGTACACGTTTAACACAACCTTGGACTATTTTTTTAAATTTGTAGTTCTCTGGACACGAGGAACCAAGCTCGAGGAGCTGCAGACGTTCCAAGATTTTCAGATCCGAAAACAAGAACTCGAGACTCGGGCACCTCGATGCATCGCGTTGCAAACACACCGTGATTCATTGGAACGTCCACGTCCGCGAAAACGTGACAGAGGCGTTCTTACGTGTGCAATTACGGCCAGCCGAAACGAAAAGACGTTAACTTCTTAACAGGGTGAGGATCGCTGAACGTCAGAGTTCCGAGGCGACTACTTCCCGGTGACCCGTGGCACGTGGACGTGGACGTGGACGTGGACGTGGACGTGGACGTGGACGTGGAGGCATTCACGGTTGTTGTTCCTTTTTATTTCGCGCAATAGGAATTCGCCGATGCGACGTCAGAGATTATTCTCGAAGGCGTGCGTCGGTGTATCGCGGCCACTTGTTGTCACTCTATCAAAATTATTGTCACTTTTTGCAGGAAGGTTAAGGCCCGGCCCGGCCCGGCCCGGCCCGGCCCGACCGTGGGCAAACCGGTTCGGTTTCGAACGAAGCAAGTTTCGTCCTACCGATTATACCGATACCCACCCACCCGCGAACCCTCCGAATACTTTGAATCTGTTTTGCTACCCGATACATATCGCGATACCTACCAGTGATGCTTTCCGAGGTTCACGGTGGCAGTGTTACGTAATCAAGTCAGATGACAGCGTGGAATTTCTGTAGGTGGTCTGGGACATTGGTCTTTTACCGAAAGCAGAATATTCCAGGAGTGTTGTTCCACGCAACACGTGGAACGTCTAGCCTTAAACAGTTCTCAGCTTCTCTAGGTTTGTCTTCGAAGGTATGGGTTAGGTTGTGTTCGTGCGAAAGATCTACATCTTTCGCAACGTGCATCTTTCAGGGAAATAGGGAGACGAACGTTTGATAGAATCGTCAAGATGTAATCGCCGCGATTCTTGTCTTGTCTCGATCGAGAGCCTGGGATATCTACACTTTGCATATTTGCTCTTTCGTTTCCGCAGCAAGTGGAGCTGTTTAAACAATTCACTAATTTATTAGAGCCACGGTACGTAAAATGCATTTTTACAAGAGCAATATTCAAGCGAGAAAAATGGTAATAATGTCTAGCAATTTCACTGGAAATTTCACTAGACGCGAGATTACGATAAGCACTTCTTCAGCAGACACTAAGTTCTGGGAAGCTGGAAGCTCGGAATCATGGGGGTCGCGTTAAGCAAACTATCCTTGTATTAAGCGCACGGTCTCTGTAAAGACGACAGCTTAATTATATCGTAAAATTAACATTTTCCTTCTCCTTGTTCTTTTTTCTTAATAATTCCTTGAACCGTGTAACGTCGTCTAACGGCAAATGTTTAAAAAGTTGATCAAGTAATATGTAAGTATATCACAACATTCACAACTATCGATTAAAGAATCTCTATCTCTATACTCTATAGTCTATAGTATAATAAAATCGTGTCCGTCTGTAGCTAAAAGAACTTGCGAATATCAAGCTAAAATTTAGGTGAAAATGTTCGCGAATAGTCGATCTTTCGATCCGAACAGCGTAAAACCGATTCTCCGAAGTTGCGGTGTCGCTGCATCAGTCTAAGTCTGAGGCAGCATCGTTCAGCCTGGAAAAGAGTAGATTCGCGGTACGCGAAATCGAGCCGTATTTTAAAGAGAACAGTAAATCGGATTCCTCGGTGAGATGCGTCACGACCCGGTGAGGACGACGGTATTTACTTGTAAGGATGGATGAGCCAGAGCGATTGATCAATCCATTACATAGACATAGACATAGACTATAGACGACCGCGATCGCTCCTCTTTCGAGCAGGTTGCACGCTACGAATTCAGGGTTCCTGTGGCTGTGACACTGCTGCAAGCAACTTGCTCTCTCGGACCTCGGACCTCGGAGAGCTAGCCTTGCGCGGATCCCTCTGCCCTGGAAATTCTTTTCGTCTCCTAAGATAATGCCTTTTCCAGAGGGAGATCTTCATTTGCCATTCGCATGACAAATTCGCTGCTATTGCGAATCGCTAAGTCGCCAAGTCGACGTTTTGTAACGCGTTCGATAATACCTTTAACGACGGATGTCGCGCGCGCGGACATCTATAGGACACCAATTATGGTAACCGCATCCTCACCGGACTCGTTCCGAGCGTGCTTCGCTTCGCAACAATTTGCATCCCTTCATGGGACAATCAACGCGTCCGAGCGATGCGCGAGAGGCGCATCAGTTGCGTCGAGGACCTCGCCGCGCCGCGCGCCGGTTGCATCTTTCAATGCGTTTCAGCTGCTTGTCAGCTGCGTGCGAAATGTTTTCTCGATTCTTTTATATTTCACGCGTTGGTTGCGCCACTTCGTTTAGCCTTAGCCGTTCATTTGAATTAAACCGTAAGTTCACGGTTAAAGTTTATCCTATATCGATTACTCTGCTGATTCTTCCAGATCGTTTTACGAGGAAAATAAAACAAATTCTGAGATCCAGCAAAGAATTTTGTGGGAACGCGAACGGGACTGCCGAATAGACTGTCGAATAAATTGCAAAGTAACGTGTTGCAAATCAGTTCCTCGCGTTTCAGCGTTTTAATCAGCAAACTTTTCGGAGTCGCCGAATAATGCGGGAACTGTTGTTCCGAGAAGAGTTATAACAGGAAATTCTTCAGCGAGTCACTGACCTCTGTCCCGATCGAGTGTAACGTTGCCAAGAAAACGGACACGCGTTATAATTTGGCAAAGCTGTATCGTCTAAGCCTACTTTGAAAGGAAGAAACATGCCGACGCAGCCAGCGACCTTTGAAGCGATAAGATTGACACTCGTGTACCGTTACACGCGTCTATCATTCGGGATCGAACACCGTTCTTTCGACTGGTTTACAGCAGATTTTTCGTCGGATTGTTTTTCCAGGTTAGCAGGGACCGCGTCACCGATCTTCCGAGCCTCTTGTAACTCCCTATCATTACATTTAATCTCGCGAGCGGTGCCGTTACTTCGTTTAGATCGTAATCTATGAGTCGACAACTATACCGACGTTAATACGTCTGCATCCGCGACGTTCTCGTGGACCGACGACTCGTTTCGAATAGATTTATTTGGCCGTCGCGTCGCGTCGCGTCGCGTCGCGTCCATTCCGCAGACCTGCATATTTTTGCATTTCATTCTGTTCCATTAGGTCAATCAGATTAATGGTACGCCGTACGCTACACCGTTTGCACGTTCTTCTACTTCTTCTCGCTTCCTTTTTTAAATCACTATTTCTGTTTTCATTCAATAAAATGGTAATATTCCAAACAAAAAGATCATTTCAACCCCTCGGCTACTTCTGATCGGTAATCCTACTCTCATTGAAAAAAACAAACTGTAACGTACTTACTCCATGAATCTTTCCGGGGTACCGTTAACCGTTCGCAATTCAATGAAATAACGATCGAACGTGACCAATGGTCTCCGAAAGTTTTAGTAAAAATAGTGAAAGGGAGCTTTCGACGAATACGAAGAGGAAACAGGATACTTAGATTCGCAGCGTTTTGTCCTTGTGTGGAAACGGCGCGGCGCGGCGCGGCGCACGTCCCACATATTGGAAAACGCTCAGCGCATTGAATTTTTCACAGGCCACTTTCCCAAGCTTCGAGTACCGAAAAAGCCAAGTTACAGCGCAGCGAAGTGATCGTTACTACGACCACGCGAACACAGTCCGGAGGCGTGCTCCGGTCTCCGATCTCCGGTCTCCGGTCTCCAGGAGATCGCACAACTGACACATTTTTCTCTTACGACGCTGAATACGACGCAACGTTCTTGTATTCGTTGCGAGCCACGACCCGGATCAGATTTTATTTATAAAGCCCGATTTTCGAACGGTGAAATTTCACGTATTGCCGATCACTTGGCTATCGTCTATGCTCAACGAAATTGTTGTGCGTGTGCGAGCACGCTACCTATCGTTTACTTAATAATCAATGGAAAACATACTTTCACGGGGCAACGAGATAATATCTCTGTCTGATCGTGTATCCTTCCACCATTATTGTGTTTCTCCGTTTTCGATTAATTAGATTATCGAATTACACGATGTTTCCTCTCATAAAAAATGGTAGCGTTCTTGTAACAAAATTTCTCTGTTATAGATGTGTCTCTGATAAACAAATGTCTGCATAAAATTGCAGTTTCTTCAGCATTAAGTATTTAACGATTATTTCGGTCTGTTCTCAGCGCGAGAACGATAAATCGCCACGTCGCGTCGTTCGTTACTTGCTGAATTCGAAACCAGTCCAGACCACGAGTGCTCAGGAAGAAACAGATTGAGATGTTCTCAGGTGTTACGATTGCTGAAAGTTCGGGCAACTTCGTTGAAATAAGACGGTTTTCAAAGCGAAAAACTTTAGGAGGCGCGGATCACGGTTGGTGGAAGGAAGAAAGTTCCGTAACGGATACGCGTTTTCGCGTAGCTCTTAAGGATTGTATGGACGAGGGCGCGGACGCGATCACGGCCACGCCGCGCCGCGCCGGTATATTTTACGGTGACGGCGGATATTTCGCGGATATTGTCTCTGATATAATGCATCTGGCGTGTTAGCTGGAATTGTTTGCAGCGGTCTCAACAAATACATGCGCTGCCTTAAAGCGAATCTATCAACTTCACGTTACAAGTACAACGATCTTCTATCGTTTTGATTTGAACAAGGGATCCGTGTAAGCAAATTCATTTCTGTGGAGACGTTTTAAACATCCGAGTAAAAACATTCTCGTTATCGTTACGAAGTAACGTAGAATAGTTTTCTCTTTAGTGGACCATAAATCAAGCGTTAATGGAAACGTTTCGTTGTGCTATAGAAATGCATGCCGCAACAAAATGCACAACGTCTTCTGATCTATTTAACATCTTTGTACGTACGTCTCGAAGCGAAATCGACTCCTCTTAGCAGATTTTTACTTTCGACGAGACCGGAAATAATTTATATGTGTCCCATAGTTTGTATGTGCTTTCTCTAACATCGGTCGTGTTACATTGTCCATTCGTCGAATACTAAATCTTCGGCATTGTTAGAATTTTTTTGCTCGAAACTAGAGTTAGTTTCACTTTCAGATTTGACTGGCTCCTTTGCGATCCTTTAGAGACCGGTTAATAAATAATAAATAATAAATAATAAATAATAAATAATAAATAATAAATAAGCTGCCGTAATTGTGTGCATCGAATGAACGGAGAATATCTGTTTGATGGGAAGGCGGCATTGCTCCGCACACGGTTACGGTCTATGCAATTGAATTTCGTACCGGAAAACATACTCTCGCTATCCGAGGCGATATGCCGTACACGTTTGACCCCCGTGCGTGAATTTTTAAGAAACTTGAGCAGATTCGCTACATGTGCGCTGGCGGGTGTGCGGTTTATTGACCCCGGAGTTACAAGACCGGTGAACTGGGTATGTATAAGCTGGTATAAGCTGGTACACGGCCGTTCTTTCGTAGCGGGCCTATACGCGGTCAACCCAAATTCTGCGATCGAAATGTCAATGTCGAGGCAACCTGTCGGCTGTCGAAACGTCGATATACGTACGTCGCGTCGCCGATACACCTCTCGAAACGAGAATGTAATAAGTACTTCTTCGAAACCTTGACACCGCGCGAGCAAACTCCGTTTTCTTCTCTCTGCGAACTGTCAAACTCGAAAAACCCGTAGACATTTCACTACCTTCCCTAATCCGTACCTACTCTACCGATCTTTATATGTATTTTATTTAACGATCTACGTGTTTGCAAAAGAACCTTGAACCTTTTTTTATTTCGGCTTGTTTTCACTCAATGGAAGTGGCATAGTGGCGTTTTCAAGTTGTACTAAAAATGATTTTTTGAATTTTCATCAATTTGACCAGAACAGTTGCATTTAGCATTTATGATCCATAGTAGCTTCGTTCGTCTTCTCGAGCCTCTTCAGTCAACAACAACCAGCTTCTCGATAGTAGTAGTAAATCAACGCAACTCGCACAAACAGCACCAACATTTTCGTTCTTCCGATTAATTATTGATCCGTGCATTTGCCAACTCGAACGAAGTTTCGGGTCAAGGGTGCGCGCGGGCCTTCAACAGAAAACAATCGACGAAATCGGCGTGAAAAGATTAAGTGCCTCGCGCAGCAAGGGGCAGAGAGACTCGAACAAGTGAACGAAGTGAACGAAGAAGAAGCGCGATGCGATATCGCGACCGAATCCGCTGTAGAAAGCGGAAGCTGTCGTAACACGGTCATTACCGACAATTAACTCGTATACGCTTAACGCGAGTACTATTCGACATCACGCCGCCGCCGCGCCGCCGCGCCGCGCCGGCCGGCTGGAGGCATCGAACGGCTGTTTTGCGAGCTGACCGGTAACCCCGATTCGAGCAAGCCAATGAGAGTAACACTTTCGCTTCCACTGCAGGCACAGTTGCCAAACATCTTCCGGAATTCTTCGCGGTGACTCCGGATAATTAACCTTTTACCCTCAAACCTTTAACAACCTCGATACACCGCACCGTTTCTTCGTTTCGTGAACCGAAACAACCGGCTGGCTCTCCTCCATCTTTCACGTTTCGATCTGTTTGGTAATCTGCTCTGCGTCCCGCGTCGTCGTCACCATTTTCCTCCTTTTGCCACCCTCATTTATCTCTATTTTATTTTATCTCTCTAAAATAATCCGACAGCCACGATTCCCATGAAAATGTATCCTCGGCGATTTTCTAAAAGTTGTTTGAAACTTTTCGGCTAAAGGCTAAACCAACCATGCGGATTATATTCACCAGTTTATGATCGATTTAATCCTCTCTTTCGTAACGTGCAGCTTTGCTTGCTTACCACCGATGTTTACACACACTCTTTCCGCTTCGTTTATACACACAGCCTGTCGTTCAAAGATTTCGAGATCTCCCTGCCACCTGAATTTTTCTTATTACGTTAGACCGTTAGACCGTTAGACCGTTACACCGTTGCGCGTTGGACCGTTTCACCGAAAGACAAATCTCTGACAAAATTCATTACGCGAAACACATTAGAAGAACTTGAAAATACTGTTACACTGTTTTCGATTTATCAGAATCATTGAGAGGAAGAAATTCATGTGATTTTTCTTTCTCTCGGTTGACACATGAAATTTCGATTTTGCACCAAGATCTACATACGCACGATTGTATAACTGAGCATGTGTCGGATAAATATGTCTGTTGAACGAACAGGCGCTTCAGTCTTTAATAAAACTTTACTGGTCTACACAAAATGGAAAACGTGACATACTGGAGAAAACGAAGCAGCGGAAGAGCCTGAGATTCGCTCCGTGATCCGGCCAATCTCGAAACACGGAGATGTCTCGCTGCAAATATGTAGTTGTAAAACTGCAAAAACTACAGAATGCGTGCAACCGTAATATGATACTGTAATATGTTCGAACGCTACACAATTATTATGCTCACGCAATTTTCTGGTTCGAAGAAACAATCGGACGCGACGATCGAACGGAAACTCATTTGAACTGCATAGCGTAAAAATGATAAGAGTGAAACGCGTCATTGTATTTTACAGAGACAGAGATAAAGATAAATGAACAACGGTTAAGCGAACATCCGCAGTCGAATGGTAAGAAATGTTTCGCTGTCTACGTTGCGTCTATGTATACTTTGTGTTCAACACTTCCTCGAACTCGGCTGCATTTGTCTGAATCATGTCCGCTAACTATGCAATTACTTAGAATCCGCGAGAATGCGTTGCAGTCATTACACAATTGTTGCATAAGGAATCTACCCTGGCGCTTACCGAACACTTTCCTCGCATGCTGCAACTAATTAATATTACTGTCAATATTCTAATTCGGTAATCTTTTCAAATTATTCAAAGTATCGCAGCTTCCTTAAGGAGGAATCAAATTTTAAGCAATTAATTCGTCTATTTGAAAACGGAGGTTAAAGTAAAATCAGGTCTCTATCACAAGAAATAATAGCTTGAAAATAAATGTGCAGTGTCGAAGGAAATGTACAAGAGTTTTGTTCGGAATAGGAGTGGGTAAAGAATCGTTAGCCTAGGGCCTAGGTAAATAAGATGGAGTGCGAAGGAGGAAGAGGTACACGTCGATGGAAGACAGACACGTTCTTCTTCTTCTTCTTCTTCTTCCTCCTCCTCCTCCTCCTCCTCCTTTCTTTCTCTTCCTGGCCACGCGATTTTTCGACTTTCGCGACCAATTCAATTGGAATGTTTGGAATGCGTCGGTATCGGAGTACCGAAACCGGCAGACATAACACGTCGAATGATTACAGCACGAACGAGTTATGGATACCGTGCTTCGGTAGACGTTATAAATCGTCGTTGAAAGCATAATGAATTCGTGAACACGGCTCGGTACAGGCAATTCTAAATTCACTATTAGTCGGATTAGCGGCCGACGCTTCTCTCTCTCTCTCTCTCTCTCTCTCTCTCTCTCTCTCTCTCTCTCTCTCTCTCTCTCTCTCTCTCTCTTTCTCTTTTTCACGGGACGTCGCACAAGAAATATTGCAAAACACAAAGCCCAGAAGTGTGTACGATTCACATAAATTTGTGGAAGGGATAAATGTTCCGAAGAAGAGACAAACAAAACCATTGGACGGTAGGAGTTGATGCATAAAAATTTTCAATGCAATTTTCCTTTATCCTCTCGCAATTTCGAAATGGCCGACGCGTACAGAAGACTAGCCAGATTTTCAGATAGCAAACACAGTGGAATAATCGCTTAAAATTTCGATTTCGTTTTCCAACGGTTCGCAACAGATGTCTTGATAGTAGACTCACGAGTTACATGAAATTAAACCTTTAACCCGGACAAAGTTCGATGCAGATTTTTCTGTTGCATCGCGTATGTCGCGTGCGCGGCATATTAAAACATTAAAAGGAAGTAAAAGGAAGAATGCATTGCGATCTGTAACACGTTTAGTCAAGTTATACGTCAACGAACGTTGCGTTGGTTCAATGTGACATCGCGCAATACATTTTTTTATTTTATACGATACATCTCCGGAAAATGGACTGCGCAGCGTCTAGGAGAGAGACTGGTACTCGTTGTCAGCCATTTTATCAAAAAGTTAGGTAACAGAACAATTGCTATGAAAGAGGTCTAACTTACAGATTGTTAAACTCGATTGTTCTGCGAATCGTCTAGAGATTTTCAATGCATCGAGGATCCGGTATCCGGTATCCGGTATCCAGTATCCGGTATTCCATTCCGAAACTATATCGCGTTTCTCCGTGCCGTCAAAGACTATGATATAATAAACTCGACTGATTATGGTAAGACAAATCACGGTGGCGACTCGCGTCCAAAGCTGTTCTAGACAGATTCTGTTTTCGTCCTTCCTTTCAAGAACATCTCCATGTAGGGTGAAACTGTCAGTGAACTGTTCGCTCACGCGGGATGACACCGTGAAATTGTCACTGTCGGCCTTGCTCCGCTCTGCTCCGTCTCCTTGCTCTGTCTCCTTGCTTCTGCGAAATCTTAATTAGTCGTGGCTCGTAATCTTGCGTACGTCGAGCGTACACGTCGAGCGTACGTCAAAGCGGGCCCCTCAACGACGAGTCTCACAGGTCATTCGAAAGTTCAACTAGCTCCTGGTAGACCTTTTTTCATAAACTATGGGTCGCGCGTTGCTGTACCGCGGCGGCACTCGGCACCGTACTTTTGCGCATCACTCGTTTGAGTCGCGCTTTTCTTGCGAAATTACGCGCGATTAAGAGATTTATTTGCGATTGGTCGCGGGCTATTTTATTGGTAGTTCCAGGCGTGTCACCGGGGACTACCGAAGTTGTAATCCGACAAGCGGCAAGAATTATATCTACTAAATAAATCATAATTTTGCCCGGAAGTTATAGGAAGTTGTAGCTAATAAACAGAGAATCGTTTTGTCGCCGCTCGGCGAAAGATGTTACATCGAAGCTGAATTGTAGAAATCGAAACGTATTTGCTCGGTGGGATTACCTTATGAGACCGTCAATGACTAATAGTTCGTTCTATCTTACTTTCTAATGCTCCGCTCGTTGCGGGGACAAGTGGTTGTACGAGCAATACCGACACAAAACATTGAACTTCGTTGCCGGCACGCCATCGCTACATGTGTCAACGAGAGGCGTGCGGCATTTTAATTTGTCGATCTGTCGCGTGTGTCTCAATTCGTCCCACGAATGCCCACGATCGTACCTTTTCGTACCTTTTTGAAACTCTTGCTCTTCTTCTTTCGAATCCTAGAAAAATGATTCTCGCCCTCGAAAGACCATAATCATTTTTTAGCAGTAAAACATCTTCACTGGGCCGACAATGCTTCGAAAAAATTTTAAAAGATGACAGATTCTTCGTACTTTGGATTTACTCGATAAAAATCAATTTTTCTTTCGAATTGTTTGATATCAATTTAATTCCTTGTTACGGTAGAAATGTTCGAAATCGACTGTACGCTGGCTGACGTGATACTGAATCGCGCACCACCGATTCTTCCCAGGTATCGGCAACGATGGAGACCCCTCCATTATCCCTGTAATCGTATATGTATAAACGTGGTTGTTGGCGCGCGACCGCTGATCCCCCTCAAGGGTCTTTATCCCTTTTTTTTTTTTTTTTTTTTTTTTTTTTCTTTTTACAGGAGCTGTCCGTACTCGACGGCATATTTGTATTGGATAATGTTTCTCAAACATTATTTTTCTCTTTGGGTGTTTAGCGAATCTCGTGACTTGTTCCAGTAGCCTGACGGCTCCGGGTTAGGTCTCTTCGGCCCCCCCGTGCTCGTTAAACCTTCATATCTGGGAAATATTCCCTCCACTTATTGAGGTTTTTTAGCGGCCTAAGATAGACGTCCTGCGTCTAAATATGTTTACTCGCTTCGCTTGGCTTGACCATGCATTACGGCACCTGTGTCGTTGCATTTCCGCCATCGAGATTCGCACACCTTTAATAACAAGGAATCTCATCGCAACGTCGCGCGTCGCGCGTCGCGCGTCGCTTATCTTCTACCATACGCATACAAAACTAATTCTAATACACAGATAACTATATGTATATCTAATATCTAATACTAATTCTTATTTGTTTTTACTAGTATGTTCGATCCGTGTCTTACTCTCTATTCATATAATTATTCTAACACTAGAAGGGTTGAAGGGTTGATGTATCTATCCGCAACATTCCTGTTTCAGAGAATATCAACGTTGACCGCCTTGATCGTGTGTACACAATACTAAAATGTTGTTATTGCCACGTGAACAACTAGGGTGTACACTGTACAGTAATTAGAAAATTATTATCCGATCCCCCGAACCACGTTAAATCCTGATTCCGACTGCGCGACACGGGATCCCGGGACTCGGGATTCTGTTCGAGATTTCCATTAACTATTGCCGCATTCAACTTCATAACTTTCGATAACACCATTAATACCCGATAATTCTCTCGTAACTCTACTTTACATGGGAACATTTCAGTGAAATTATCGAACTGGATGCTCGAGAATTTCTCCGTCTACCAGAATTCGTTGAGCACATTATTGAAAATTTCACTTGTCGAGTGACCAAACGAATCTGATTATTGTCGCTCCGTTTATATTCGATGGTGTACAAGCGTACATTGTGTTTTCGTGTCTTTGAAAGGTCTGACTCGAATTTCATAGTGTGCGCATCGAAGAGCTCCACAACTATTTCGATCTCCGATTTTACGGAGCAGTGCGATTGCAAGCATTCTACACGCACCAGCGATTAAGTCGCGGATTTACGAGTGAAAGATCGTGGTTCGCCCAGAGGGAAAGTCGATGTCATAAAGCTGGTCGAACCGTCTGTTCGCTATCGAATTCTGTGTGAATCCTGTGCGATAGGTTCGTTCGATAGGTCTCGGGATAAGGCCAGTCAGTCAGCCAGCCAGCCAGCCAACCGGATCTCTTGTTCGTCTTCGTCTTGTTGATCGTCGTCTCGTGACATTCGTGCCGAGCGCGCGAGCGGCTCTGTTTCGCGAACGGAGCAAAGACACCCGAGCCCACAAATAATTACAAGGTGAGACCAGGTGAGGCCAGGTGAGGCCAGGTGAGACCAAGCGAGACCGAAGAGGTGCCACTCGCTCGTGATCCTCCCAGGATATTAATTGTCCATTGTTTGGCCGCGTGGACGCGCGAAACCGATTTCCACACTCGGCCATCTCGCTCGAATGTCACGAACGATTAAAATTCGGCTCTTCGCAACCGATTGCCCAACGCGTTGCAACGTTTCGTTTGTGGATTCAATTTTCACGTAGTCGACTGTACCTGAACGATCTTCGCGTTGTTACTGTTGCTGTTGCTGTTGCTGTTGCTGTAGCTGTTGCTGTTGCTGTTGCTGTTGCTGATGCTGTTGCTGTTGCTGTTGCTGTTGCTGTTGCTGTTGCTGTTGCTGTTGCTGTTGCTGTTACTGTTGCTCTTGCTGTATCATCTGTACAAATTTTTAAGTCTCCTACTCTCTACCAATTATTCTGATTATCGTTAAATCACTGCAAAGATATTTTTTCCCATGCTTTGTCCAACAAAATTTTAGTGTTTGCACATTAATTAATTAATTCCGTCGCTCGATAATAGCATGCGTTACTCTCTGCAACGGTAACGAACGTATAATCGAGTACCGATGGGAACGATATCAACGATCGCATCGGCCACACGGTAAGTATACATATTTCAACGATTAACTTGTTACCGATATAGGTACCATATCTCCCATCGCTATTGTGTACGTAGTATGTGGCTTCGTTACGCATCTGGATCGCCTTAATTATCGTTCTTTATTACTAGTATCTCCGGCGATGGCACTCGGGGATGGAAAATTTATGGTTCTGTTCTTCTTTGTCTGCAGACACGTTACGTCATATTTTATCCGAAGATCAAGAGCATAAGCCAACCTTGACATTCATGCGCAGAGACCGTTTCCTGGTCCGGAGAAAGCTGACATTTTACACGTTTTTTCATTCTAGACATTCTAGACAGTGGAGAACAGCGGAGAACAGCGGAGAACAGCGGAGAACAGCGGAGAACAGTCTTTGCGATAGATTCGCGTCCCTGAAAATCCCAAGTACTTATACTTGACATTAGTATTTCATAACCCAGGGTTAATATCTTCTTCGTTACAATGTAAGATTCGACTTGATTTAATCATGGTTTCCACGAAATCGTTAGAAATGCTTCTGACTAAAGCTTTTATCTAATGCTTTTAGCGAGGATGAAGTAAATCGTTCTTGGGATCCTTTGTAGATGAAATAGTTCGCGCGCAGGATATGTAGTATGCAGATTTCGCTTTCGCGGCACCGACACTGACTCGTTCAATTACAATGAATTCAAAGCACGAGCGAGGCATCGTCCATTGTAACGTAAACGTTCCGTCTACGTCGAGAAATAGGTTCGACGAATCTAGACCTTGACTTTTCGTAGTCGGACAATTACATCGCGAATTGAAACACGCGAATTATTAGCTGTACACCTGTGCAGATAAGGTCAGACGGTGAAAGCTGTAAACCTTTTAGGATCCACGATCGACATTGCTCAGTGACATCTCCTTTAATTGAAACTTAAATCTGCGAGTAATCGAAATGGCGAGTCTGTCGTAATTCCGTGTCACTTGAAATACCAAGCTGATCGGAGGATCTAGAAATCGAAATGTACAATTAATTATAATAATTTTAACAAAAATCGGACGAATTTGAATTTCTTGGAACGTGACATCTTTCGGTGCGAGACACATTTGTGTAATCAGTTCCAAGCACTGGCAAGTGCTTCCAAGTTGAAAAGCATTATGCAAATTGGAGAAATTCAATAGCACACCGTTAGCGCGTGGGTGTATCGATACCGGATATAATTTGTTTAGCGAACTCATAACTGTATTCCTTCTACAGTACATACAATATTAAACTGCACACTTTTTCGCGTTGCTCGCGAATGCATAAAATCAGCAGTCTGTTGATCCGATATGTTTTTATTTATTCGATAAGTAGCACGCGTGTCCCGAACCGTCAGACATAAACCTAAAACGATCGAATCCTCGTGGGTTGAAAAGTTCGTCGGATGTCAGGTTCGATTGAAAACTGGTCGTTGATTAATCGCGTGACACGTGAAGCGACATTACCGTGCCGTAGAACAAAGAAGAGGGTGTACATTAACGTGACGAAAGAATAGGCCATAGGCCGCCCACCGGCCGGCCCCAATGCCCCCTCAACTATTGCAAAATCTTTAGGGACACAGAGTGTATTCTGAATATCATCTTCGTGATGGAGATCGTGTATCGCGTATCGCATATCGCATATCCTGTCACCCAATGAGCCTAACACTCCGGCTAGAAACCGAATTAATTATTGCTCTTATTGGAGCAAACGCAATGTAACAGGAACAATTGAACGCCTTTCGATCATCGAATCCTAAAGTTTTTAATGGAAGACAGATTGAGGAGCATTCCTCTTAATCGACGGGTTTGGAGTTCGGATAAAAATATTTGAAGCCAGGAGGGAGGGGCATTGAAATCACTGCATAATAGTGCAGAATAGCGAGGAATGAACGAGCTCGTTTAAAAGAAACTAGGGACAACCTTTTTACGGGTGTTCATCGCGCTAAGAGAATGGCGCAAAACGATTATCTATCCTTAAGAGTGCGTTCTACTAACTCTGGGACCACCTTGACACGGTTGTTCACATTTCAACCGAATGGTTGCACTATTCTGTAGCATCGTTATAAATAATTACGATTAAAAGGAAATGTCATATCTCGAGACCGGGATCGAGTGATAATCCTCCCCGGTTGGGGAGATGGGAGGGGGGAGGGGGGAGGTGATTATTTCTCGATATTAATTAAATGTCACGCGAATGGAAACACATCTGACCAGGAGTAGAAGGAATAAATATGACAAGCATTTCGCTTCGCTGGACTCTCTTTAAACGTGATTTCTAACAATGATTTTACCTGCACTTTTCCAGCCATTCGAACGTTGCAAAGGTTTAACAACGTTTATGAACTTTTTGCAGTTTATTTTTGTAACTTTTCAAAAAACATTTTTTCCGAATTTTTTCGCAATTTTTCCGCAATTTCACGCAACCAATCCTCCCCATTTAAGTGTCCCGATGGTAACCGGACAATCGGTGACACCGTATCGAACATCTGCGGAAATTTGCGTGTCTGCGTGCATCTCGATCGATCATCGACGCAGATTGTCCGTCGTAAATCTTTGGAAGGGACGGCTGGTTCAGAATTTCTTTCGCCGGAACTCTTTCGATCCAGATTACACGCGTGCGTGTCGAGATTCGAGAACGCTTTGTGCCCCCGTAAATTCGGTACCGACTTTCGAAGATCGTGTGCCATTCCGAATTATACGAGGGCTTACGCAATCCCGGCCCCGGCGTAATTCGTTGAAACGCACGCAAATGTTTCGGTGCAAACACCGATCTGACGAACGTTAATTAATCGACAACGCGTTACATGCTACCGTTTCCTGTTTCGATCACGGGACTCCGTCACTGTTCGCGTCTTATATTACCTGGAAATATTTACATAGTTTCTCGTAATAAACCACGTTATCAAATGTTGTAGATTTTACCAGAGTTACTCGAGGGAACAACGATTTTTTTCAATAAAACAAATCATGCGATGAAAGCAGAAAATAAATTCTCACCAAGCTCAGCTTAAAAGTTTTTATTCGTTTGTTGAAATATCGATAACAAATATACATACATAGAAAATAGAACAACAGTTGATAATTCAGTAAAAGGAAATGAATCAAGCCTGCACGACAAATGCTGCGGGAAAATATTGTGAAAACGGGTGTTTCCAGGCACGTTCGCTACGCAAATATATCTTTTCGCTAACTCGCGCTCTCTCTCTCTCTCTCTCTCTCTCTCTCTCAATATATATATATATATTGTATGTATATTGTATATGTATGTACCACGTGAATACTACCATATCCGACAGATCGACGGATCGACAGATCGGCTAATTAGCGGGGAACCTTTCGATATCCACTGAACGATTAACTGTTGATCCGATTGCTTTAGAACTCCTAGAGAACCTGCCGACGAAACAGTTTCCTCGCTTGAGTAAACGAATAAATAAAAATTATCTTATCATATGCATAATATATATATATATATATATATATATATATATATATATATATATATATATATATATATGCGAATACGTATATAAATACGCAGTGTATCCGTAAATAATACTAACGTTACAATGTAAAATTCGCTATCCTTGTACATACTGGCTGGATCTACAAAGTCTTTCCTTTTCATTATAGAAACACACGCGTGAAGAAGATCATATAATCGTGAGCAAGTGTACACGCATATAATACAGCTTTCTAGCAGTGATTTCGAAGTAAATCGGAATATCGATGTGCACAGCTTAACCAACAATCAAACTTTCCACGATGTAACTGGTGAAACAGCAATTTTGCACAAGGTATTCACAACTTTTGCTCGTATCTTGATCGTATTTCCTCTTCTATTCTAGTGATTTAATTTAATTACTTCCAATTTTCTGGCGCTCGTGTCTTTTACATATTTTTCAAGACCAACATTCATTCTCCAATCGAATATAATACGAATAATTCAAAATTCTAACAATTTACCGTAAAATACCTCGTAAAAAAGTGCGCTATTGTCAAATTGCCTTTTACCGTTTGAACGATAGAACGATATTTGACGATATTCGGCAGCCTAGTTTGCAAGAAGTCTACCTTACGAGTACAACAAATCGCGTAGAATTCGTGTAAAAAAAATTCGTCTATGGAACAACTTTGCTCGACGCTATGACCATTTTTACAATTAATATCAGCTACTTTCGAACTGTACAACTGGATGGTTGCCGGAACTTGCGTACAAACTAAACAGACGTACCGCACGATGCGAATTCTATTGCGCCGAATGTAGAAATACACATATACATATGAATACGTTTGGCGTTACAACATTCAAAAGGTAGTAGTTCTCTTCACCCTCCTATTGCAAATATACATTATTGCAATGTCTGTGAACAGTGAGAAGCCCAAAGGTGCTATCGGCGAACTAAATCATTTTCATTCGTTTCAGATTCAGGGTATTGCCCCCCCCCCCCCCGCCCCCACTGTACTTGTTCGCGGCTTCCGCCTAGTCAATCTTTGTTCAAACCACTGTTTCAACGAAATAAAATGCTTGAACAACAATACATCGATTCAGCACGTCTGTATCCCTTCTACTTTTGTATTTAATTTTTACATTTGATTTAAAATACAATACATGTGTACATTGGATCTATTTTTATATTATTTGTATATGTATATATATATATATATATATATATATATATATATATATAATTTATCCTACAAGTAACGACTTGTGCATATTATGTACCAGCTACATTTATTTGCTTAAGTGCACGTCGTCGTTACAAATTCGCGCAACGCAGAATAATTCCAAATATGTATGTACGTGTATATATATATACACATACTCGTAATTTACATTTAAAGTAATCGTCACGCGTACAGAAAAATATATTACATTGCGGCTCCAAATCCATATACACGAAAGTGGTGCGCGCGCGCGCGCGTGTGTGAGTGTGTGGTTGGGGTGTGTGATAGAGCGAAAGGAATCGTTCTCGTTAGAAAAAATTTAAGTTAAATCACTGTATAGTATAATAAGAACTCGCGCGAAATTTATCCGTAAAGCTGAGCAAGAAACGCGGATAATAAAACTATATGCGAATCCATTCTCGATTGAATTCCAGCTTCTCTCTTTTTCACGTAATAAAAAAACAACGGAAAAACGGCGACGTAAAATATCCTTAAGAATGTAAGCGTAATCGCGTGAGCAGTTCGTACAAAGATCAACCCTTCCCTAGTGTGTTTCATAATTCTGTGACCAAAGTGTTGTTACTTAACTATTTCGTTAACTATGCCCGTAAACAAAACGTTCAACTCAAATGCAAAGTCACAAATGCTTCTGTGTTAGGTTCAGTTTTGAAAGAAGTAATTTTCAAGCGAAATCAAGTCTAACATTCCAAAGGTAAGTTTGAACGTAATCGGTATCTTTCGGCTGAAGAGTGTCCCTGAATTGGTGGTGTAACTGAAAAAGAAATGAATTTACATGAGAAAATCTTTCCCAAATCTTTTTCACGCCTTTTCGAATTTCACTGGCAGTTCTGAGACACTCTACATAAATATTTATATACATTTTATTATTAATTCGAACTAGAGTCTTCGTCGTAATACAGGATTAGTCGAGCAAAAATCATGTCTAATACTTTCATATCGTATATCCATTCATAAATATTTCGCTTTCAAACGACTTCCGTGTTTCAAACAAAATACAACTTTTAACAAAGAGTATACATTTTAGAGAATTTTTTGGTACTTGATATTAGGATAAACTACATAATAATTTTACATACTACAATGAATGTTTTTGAAAAATAATTAAACAGCTTTTGCAATTTATATATATATATTTTTTTTCAAATCAACGGTTTCTTGCTATACGGAAAGGCAATTTTTTATATAAGTGTTAACATACTTTTTCTACCAAGCCTGTATATGTGTATAGTGACATATATCACAGCTAAAGCAAACGTACTCATTTCATACAAAAGAAACATTTTCGAAATGACATTTGCATGAAATTACTTTTATACTCGCGATCTAATCGAACAGATTGGTAAATCCTGGCCAAGCAACTGAAAAACACCCTGCACAGATCGCGCTATCAAAGCTGCAGAATTTTTCGAACCGGAAGTCTCTACGCTTCCGACCCGTGTAACATGTATGTATATAACTTTCGATTTCCTTTGTTTCCTTATCTAGGCGCGTAACTTGTTAAATCGCTGCAAACTAACTGTACATAATACGCACTGTGCAAAGACAGATGTCCGAAATTAGTCTGGGCAGTCTCGACTTTTAATTGCATCCGGGACTGTGTCGACGATTGAAACATGTCTAGGATTTTTAAATAAATCGTACCAAAAATGGTAAAAAATAGTAGAGAATAATAAATTATCAACTTATGGACGCAACAGAAAACGATTAGTTCAATTAGATTAATTTACTGCTAACGCTACCGAAGATTCGTTAAGAAATTGTTAGCTATCGATTACAGAGTTTCAAAAACTATAAAATAGAAAATAATTAAAATAATCGCTGATCCATAGAATGAATCTTTACTCTAAACATGGCAAACTAAATTATTGAACACATAGATTTTTGGTATAGAAATAAAGTTAGACATTTTTGTCTCTGCACAACACATGAATTTATAAGATTCTAAAGCTGAAACCACGTTACCCGACTACACTACATCGATACCCAAGTCTAACTAACGTACAGGAAACGCGTCCCGATCGAGGAAACATCGCGAATCCAACGGTGAGACTGAACTCTCGTCCCTGAACTAAAACTCCCTGTGAATTACGTTATGAAAATATAACGAGGCGTCGCAGAGTGTCGAACACTGTAATATTATTTATATCCTTATATTTATACTCTAAACGCGCCATCGCGCACTTATCCGCGGCGTTCTGTGCAATATCTAACATAACACGTTCGAACGGAATATCGATGAATTAGAAATCTTCATCTATAATTGAATGTACAGCTGATCGACAATAGGTTGCATTTCGCTAATTACATTTCGTACAAATGTCCCCTAAAGCGTGTCCCATTATGCTTTCGATGTGTCAAGATTCAGTCCCACGCGATTCTACGATTATCGAGAACAGTTCTCGCGATTCATGCGGTGCGGTTACCGCAGAATGACCCTTACAGAATAATCAAACTCGTTCTGCGTATTAGTATACGGAAGAGAATGGAGAATAGAGAAAAGAGAATCGTGTATCGTGTATCGTGTATCGTGTATCGTGTATCGTGTATCGTGTATCGTGTATCGTGTATCGTTATCCTCGCTTACTAACCTGTCGAAAGAACATTACCACGACGGACGATTATTAATATGGTTTCATCTCTGAATTCGTTCCGCTTTCTCCTTACTGGTTCTATTTAATTTAATTTTTCACGTTTATACTCTTTCTGCTCTTCCGACGATTCTTCGCGCACGGCTGAAACCATTCTTAACATGAGAATGGCCAATAGCTTGTCTAACGGGTCCATGAAACCTCGTTGAATCCATTTTGGTATTGTTGTACGGGCATGAGAAAATCCTAACTTCTGCAAGATGTAGTCGATGCCATAGGGTTCGATACTCTTGCCAGCCCAAGATAGTAATCTTTGCATCAAACAGAAAGGTTCAACGTTATTCCATAATTAAGAATCTTAATTTTTTCGAAAACATTACAGGAGAATTTCTATTGTTATTTCAATTGTTATCGTTGCTCTTATCTTTTAGATGTCTGTAATTTTCAATGAAATTTTTCCTATTTCCTATTTGCACGGTTACTTGAGTAAAATATTAATATTTGAATAGTTTGAATAGATATCTTTTGAACAGAAGTTACGAGAAGCGATATTCACCTAACAGTCGGTTCTAGGTGCCAAGTTTTACATCTGTACGATCTCCAATCTTTAATGAACATATCTGCAGGGTCAAATTGTTTTCGTTTCTTTTCGTCATCCAACGTAGTCGATGCTGCACCGGAAGTGCTTGCGGTAGACGCACTTCCGCTTCTCTTTTCTTGAGGATCCGGACTATGCGCACCCATATTCTGCATAATGATAACAATGTAATTTATACCATAATCTCGTTGCAACGAAAAATATAATAAAAACTACTCTTACCACTTTTTCCTTTACGTACGAGGTAATCAAGTCATGCAAGAAGAAAAAGGCCTCTGCGTCCACGGTAACAAAGATATGGTCCTCAAATTCAGTTATAAAACTACATTCGACTAATGGTTTTTCACCTGTTAACCAAATAGTTGTTATATAAGATATTTTCTAATGATCTTACCGCAGCTAGTAATTACATTCCATAGCTAATCGTATCACTTTTTTTGCATAAATATAATTTGCGTATTAGTGAAAAATGCTCTAAAAATTAATAACAGCCTGTATCTAATGATATCTAATGGTATCTTATGGTATCTAATGGTATCTACAGGTATGCAGTTTTCAAAATATTTCTTTCTCGATCTATCGTTTTGCGATACGTTCTCGGTGCACTCAATTTACTACGCTAACTATGCTCTCCGTGAAACTACGCGATTACTCTTTCTCGCTGACAATGAACGAGTTACGAGTAAAACAACGTGTTCTCTAGTTGTATCGTTGATTATGCAATTGTTTAATATTCCATAATGCTTTTTAATCGTATTAGTCTGTGCACGACATGCGCGATTAGTTCAATTATGATTTTGCAGATGTAGTAACGTAAATCTGCACACGAATACATGTTCGATAAATATCATGCAAATCGATTTTCCTACGATACAAAGCCCTCTACAGATCGCACAATGCGTCTTACCAGACTCGAATGAAGTCAACTTTCACGTTGTACTTACTATATAAAATATGTTTAGGAGCTCCTAAAAATATACGAAGAAAATAGTTGCAATAATTCTCGCAAGACGTGGTCGTGTCAATTATATTATTTTCACGCACACTCATGTGCAATAATAAGAAGAGACAATGTATTGAACAAAATTGCGAACTTCTTTGTATGAAGTTTTAAATGAAAACAACAAGACGCGAGTTGCTCACCGATAACGTCCGGAGTTTTGGCTGTCTGAAGGTGTTCAGTTTTCAAGTATAATTGCAACGACGGTAGCGCAAATATAACTTCTCTCGCATGCGAGTGTTCCTGCAATTTTCCAGAAGTTGTTGACGTACTTCTTCCACGAGTCACGTTGCCACTGTCGGACGTACTGTCTGTGCGTTCTCTTTCGACACATGGAAACCGATCTACGGCTGAAAAAGATTGCAGACATCGGTTAATTTTGCATTCCGAGATTGTGTTATTTATTAACAGGTTGACTGCCGTGTGAATTTAAAATATCAACGATTTACCATCGATTTCGCTGCTAGCAAACGCATAGTGGAACCATTCTTGCAGTGATTTGAACTGTGGCGGGAATAGGACGCTGCGGCTCAGTCTACAAACTGTAGCCATTGAATGATGCCTCGCGTGTTGCTCCTGTTGTTGGCCTAAACTGATGGTCAATGTTTGCACGACGTGTACGTCACATGTATTTGGAGCTGAAAAACGCGTACTCGTTAATAAGTTTTCGACGTTTTCGTACAATTGAAATCTGAATCTGGAGTTGGGCATTATTTGAACTAAACCTCGAATAAATTGTCGAATAAACTGTCGAGTAAACTGATTTATTCGTTATTTGAAATAACTTTTGCCGAAATCTATCCGAATCTGACCGATTCTCGCAATAATATTTACATTCGACGCTTGGGATTTCCTGAGCTTCTGTAGCAAAACTGATGCAAGGTTCCTTTAACGAAAACAACGCCCAACTTTTGCTCTTAAAATTGATTCCGTGAAAGCAGGCTAAGCTGATGTTGCAACCATGAAGCTCCATCGTTCCACCAAGTACAGTTCCTGTTGTTGGTAGAGAGAATCTTAAACTTCCCAGCTGGAGATCTGCTACTTGAGCCAACACTCCTTGCCAATGTCTGTGATGACGAGCGTCTGATATCGTTGTTTGATTTATATTACACGGACCTGTAATTCTACATGCAGTTTTACATGTAATTTTACAGACAATAAAATGGTATTTATACCTTCACCGGTAGTTCTGTACTTCATGTGCCTCTTTCGAAAGCTGCTGTTGTTCACTTTTTGATGTTTCGGTTGTAAAGAACTGAATACTCGTTTGCTACTCTTGAATTGTTGATTAAAAAACTCGTCCAATTTATAATACATTTTTAGAAGATCTGTTGTCGTTGACTTGCTGATCATAATTTGCAATTGATCCCATCCTAAATCGCCGTGTATGAAAATGATTGCTGGCCTGTATTAATGTTTGAAGAATTAATCAGATTAATTTAGTCAAATTGTATTAGAGAGATCGGAAGTGTGCAGAAGTGTGCAGAAGTGTGCAGAAGTGTGTAGACTGTAGACAAATGTATGTATAAGCAACCTTCTTGTTGGCATGAAAGTTTCTCCACTGTGACTTCGACTAATCTTCCACTCGTCTCGCAAAGTAACATCCAACGAGGAGACTCTGGACATTAGCACGCTAGTCCCCATATAGTCTAATCTCAATTCCAGCGCAAATAGCGTCAAGCCTAAAGTGTGATCAGGTTCTATTCCTGGTTCTTCTCGAATACGTACTATAAAATAACAAGACGATTGTTGCGATTGTCCGTGACATGAATTGTCCGATGCAAAGAGTATGTTCGTTTACTTACTGCATGTGTCAATTTTACTCAATTCTATAGTGCCACCCACGATACCACCCTTCGCGTCTAGACTGGACCCTTCCAAGCCAACACCTATATACAAATTTTTATGCCCAGTACTACCGATAGAAAGTCTTCCGTCTGAACAGAAATCCTTGGTCATCCAAGTAACGTTGCCCATCACGTTGCTCATGTTCATGTGAACATTCAGGCGAGTGAAATTTATAGCAAACAATACTAATGTTTCCCATGCAGTCTCTCTCAGCTTCACTTCCGAGGCTGTTTGTTTGTCCGAAGTGAAACTCCACCCTCTGCCAATATCTAAAATATTCAAAAATAATCGAAACTGTAAATAGTGAAATGGCTGAAATGGCTGAAATGGAAAAGATGAGGTGTGGTGCAGCATACCTTTCAATCGCGCGTGCTTCGGCATATCGCTCTCCAAGCTCAACCTTAGCTTGTCCCTGTTCAACGTTGGACTTCGTTCCGGAGCACTCTTTGATAAACCATTGGTTCCATGTTGTCGTTCGTGGTGTTTCAGCAAAGAACTACCCATGACAGATTCGTCTTGATTCATAGATGGACTACCATCGCCCTCGGAGTACGCTGTACCCGAACTTAGATCACCCAAGAATAATCGTCGCATAATACTGCGTCTGTACCACGCCTTTGGAAAGGCCAGTATCTCGCTTAATCTTCGCATATCGTACTTGAACGACGCAGACCCGAAATCGACAATCGCTGTAAAATTATTCAAGAAATATTTTAGAATGCATAGTATTCGGTATTAAAAAAAAAAGATATCTTTTCACAACGAGTCCAACGACCGAATGAACGAATGGACGAATCATATGACCGATTTATACGTACTAGAAAATCGTATAACTGCACGGCTAGTGTCTAACATCTTTTTCGACTGTTCGCTTTGGAAATTTAACTTCCTACTTCTCGCGATATGAAACTTTACAAACTCGACGTTGATGCTTAAAGAATCCTTCCTCTCGCTGTCCGATAGTGGCGACCACTGGGTTTCCTTTAAACCGGTTTTTTTCCCACCGCCATATGGATGGAAGATATAAATGGAAAAGTCAGCGAGACAACCGGTGACGGATAATCCACCGATGGCCGAACTTGATTCTTTCCCTGTGGACTGCGTGCCTGGAGATTTGTACTCTCGAAACTCTATGAGCTCCTCTTCCGCTCGCTTGGACGAAAATACTATATCGAGGGACGGCAATTGAAGCATACATTCTACACGAGACACTGGTAAGCAGGAAAACCTGGTGAACACGAAACAAGATTATTATGGGATTCGTTTCTAACAGATTGCAGTGTAGTACAGCTTACCTAAATGTAGAGGGTTGCATATGAAAATATACTATTACATCGACAGGAAAACTCGCATAAACGTAATTGCTGCTGCTCGCCGCGGTGGCTGCCCAGGATGTACTTTCTGTGTTTTCCATTGGATAAACCGGGTTCGTTTGTGCATTGCTATGGAAGTTTGTTTTACACGGTATCGGCTCTAACGTTTGCTCCAAAAATTCAAGAATATGGGGACTTATTATAGTTTCTTCCGGTATACTCTGAAGCGTCATCCACGCGAACAAACTGGCCTTCTTTGTGCTGGATTTTCTGAACGCTGTCACCGATGGCGTGGGATTCAGCATGCTATTATCCGATGAAACGCGTGGAGACATGGATTCTTCGGGAAGCGTTTTAGATTCATAGTGCACCTGTACGATTTCACCGGTGTTAATATCATTAAATATCATTAAAATATGGTGTTGCTTGTATCATATTGACACTCGCACGGCCATGGGTAAAAATGTTCTCCTACCTTTACATCTAAACCGGGAATATGAAAAATTGTCAAGTCCACGAGGGGTACGTTTGTGTGTTGCAAATACCGTAATCGGGACGTGCTCGTAGTAGACGACTTTTCTTTACTACTCAAGTGTTTTCTACTACTACTAGGACTGCTTGGTTGAAATTCGAACGTGCCTCCCGAACACGATCTCTCCTTTTTCATTCTACTCATACTGCAAAGAGAAACATGCATGTTAATCGATTAGCATTTTGTGAAAATTCCGTGAATACGGAACGCGCAAAAATATAAACTCTGTTACTTACATTTTAATTTCATCCTCCTTTCCTGGATCTTTTGTGTGGAGTACACACTGGCCACTGTTAATTAGAACTTTCACGTCGAGTTCAAAGTCTATATTAGGATCTTGAGGTTTCTGAGGTGTTATGTATGGCGACGACGTCGAAGAAGATTGCTCTTTCGGAAATGAGTCGAGTAGCGGGGCGCTGGAAATTATTTGATATATACCAATAAAAGATTCTCTAGAATGTATGTTGAAACATTCAAGCTTACGCGTTGCACGTACTTTCCCTCCATACTGTCGTAACTCGAGGTACAACTGATATCCCGGCTCTTCTTCCTCAATTCGACTCTTTCTCCCTCTATTTCAATAGTTTGTGGCCAATCCAATTCTCCTTCTGGTAAACTTAACTCTGATCCGGCGCTTGGCAGAGACGATTGCCTGCATAACGAAATTATATCGATCACGATCACTCAAAACTACATTGAACCTACCTAATAACATACCTTCCCATCGTGTGCGTATCGCTAAATGTAACTCGCGGACCACTAAGACCTCTTACTCGAAGGGAAGCAGACCTGCAAGCGAATATTTATTATTATTCTTTTAACACGTTAAGAACAAATCCAATCGATCACCGAAATAAAACTATATCGTACCGGCTTGGACCACTCCTAGGACTACTTTCGTAACTGGCAGAATTCGCTGAATTGACTTCCATGTTTATATCTTCAGGACTCTCTAGCTGGTTTTCAAGTGTCGGGGATGGTACTATAAATGATCGTGATCGATATGCATTTGTCTTACCGCCAAGCCCTAATTTGCCTTTTATTCCAGAGGCTTTGACCGATTGCCTCCGTAATTTCTGAATCATGTCTCTGAATAATACGCAAAGAAATATTAATAATCCATTGATTAATAAATAACGCTCGGTGTTAAAAGTTATTATGCGTCGTTACGCGCACCTTCTAAAATCTTTGAACACGACAGCCTCTAGTTCATGCAGGCGCTTCATTTCTTGTTCTATGGTTCCATGGGAAGCACCCAGCGATCGTAGATCGTTTATGATTTTCGCTTGTTCGTTCATTTCTTTCTCAATAAGTTTTGATCTTTTCTTCGCATCGAGGGTTGGATCGAAGACAAACGCTGGTAAACTGTCTGTCCAATTCTTTGACTTCCTCATTAATATACTTTCCTGTAAATATATAGATACAGATGAAGATATAATATTTAGAGTGGCGCGAGTTACTAAACTATTATAGAAACTAAAATATAAATTTGGGAAACGAGGCATCTTTGTTGTATCATTTCGAATACATTACCGAACGAACGGGACCAGGGGAATTGGACAAAATAAATATAATTAAACCATACTTTTTTTTTAACCTGGCTCGTGCTGTTATCTGGCTGATCCGCGTCGTCGCTATCGTATTCTGCAGGTGCGTGAATGTCGTCTTCCTCAGAGCCAGTCAACATTGTTAACGTATGTCCGAGCGCTGACAGTTGTTGTCCGACACTGACGTCCAAATGAATATCAACACCTTCCATTTGCCATTGTACATTTAAAATCCACTTGGCATTATCTGGAAATAGAATGAAGTAGATAGATTGCGGTCAGTCCAAAGTAACTTGATGCAATAGAATATCTATAATTCTGCCAATTCTCTGAATTACCAGACTTGTCTGGTTTTTGTGCAATCGTTCTACTGCACACTTCGTAAGTGCCTTCCGACACCATACATAAATTCATTATGCTGCTATCGGTCGTGTCTGGTTTCCAATCGTCCAAAGAGGTTTCAAAATCTTCGGCAAACCTCAAGCACAGGCCCATAAATCTGTACAACGTAATCGGTATATTATAATACTCTCTTCCTACGAACTTTATTAGATACTGGACGCATCGCAATGGGTACAACTTGAAAATTTTTCGTACTTGAGATCGCGCGAAGCTCGTGAAATGTCATGTGACCGTAGATCATTGGTGGACATTCGATGACTTTCATCGAATGTCGAAATGTGTTTAAAATCGACAAGACATCAAGGACGTTGAAATTTCGAAAGAAAACTTGAAAAAATGATTTGCCGTCGGTATGGGCAAAAGTATAAAAGAATGGCCCGATATGTCGGCTTGTACCTCTTGATGATGCAATACATCCAGTACGACAGAGTCAACGAACGGCATACCTTCCTTTACTGACTAAGCTACCACTGCTGCATGCAGATATGCTTGTATTTTCCAAGGTGACTACAACTGCATCCCTCGATTCACCATCGTAGAGTCCTCTATTCATTCCCCAAGTAGGCGGTAGAGGATTCAGCGGTACGCAAATACCCATATCGTCTACAGTTAATTGCAAAAACAGCGTTCCCAAGTGAGGAGCGCTAAGCTGACTCGTTATCTGACCAAACGGAACCTTCTCGAAGACTTGTTGCGTAGCCGTCAAAACTTCTTTATTCAAGTTCGCTCTCTTCTCGTTCCAGTACTCGTACGCGTTTTTATAATTCAACCAGACGAGAATGGCTTTGTCGATAGCTACCGGTTGGATGTATATCAACGGCCGTTTCAACGTGATTAAAACCACTTCTTTATCTTCGCCTTGCGCCATTTCTTCTTGAAAGGCATTTCTTAATCCTACCCTAGTATTGAAAAACGCAAACTGCTGGAATTCCGTTTCGGCCTCTTCGAATAAAACGTTTTTTAGCAACTGTCCGAGGCTCAAGTTAATATCAACCTGCGCCTTTCCGAATAGTTTCATATATGGATTTGGTTGCGTAGCACCGACAACGTTTTGTACTCTATTGGACAATTGAAGTTCAACGGCTCCAGTCTCTAAGCGCACTGCTGAATTCGTTGGAGTTGTTGCAGTCAGTTGCACTCTCTGTTATCACGTAAACGTATCACATAAATAATTTAGAAATTTCAAGAGACATCACATTCGATACACATACATACATACGTAAATAGTAACAACGAACAGATTGTACCTTGATGCGAATAATTAATGAGAACAATATTCTTTTCACCGGTGAGTTATTCGGTTCCTCGTCCTCTAACCACAAAGGAACAGGCTTCTCTCCGCCATATACTTTCTGTACAACTTCGTTCACTTCTTTCATGAACACTTTTTGCACAAATACTAAATGGTTGAGGAGATCCGTGGTCAACGAATGTTCAAATACACCGATGTCGGCAGTAGCACTCAGATAGCTGCCCTGTCTTAACACCACGCCGTCTGCGAATCATACCGAAACAAACATAAGTTGTTTATACGGTAAAGGAGAACATTTTAAATTAATTACAATGTTTTAATGTTAAATTCTTATAGATCACCGACCAGCCAATTTACTGTCGTTCATATTACTACTGCCATCTTGAATGTATTCCGCGGATACGTGTACTTTGGGAAGTTCGATGCTAGCTTCGGAAGGTAAATTCGCTTCGGTCACTTGGAGCTTCGTCGTGAAACTCAAAGTGTGATGAGGTAGGTCTATCGTAAACTTGGCTTTACTGCCAGTTATACCGGAACTAGTAACTTGATCCATTTTGTACTGTGCTTGCAATGACGGTAACAATGCCGCTGTTATACTCAAACTTTGAAGTATAATGTTGAACTGCATAACAATAGGTTCCAGTAGACTAGATATAACTTGCGGCTTCTGTATATCAACTTGTGGGACCGAGGGATATCGATGCGGGCTACCAGGTACACCCGTGTCCACATCGTCCTGCTGTTGGCCTCTGGACATTCTCGAGGAAGTCCTCGTTACTCTGAGTTCCTATACGAGAAACAGATAACCCAGCTACTGTTACGAGTTAGGTATTGAAAACAGTGGTGAGAACTCGCAGAACTAACCAACCAAGCGAGACCGCCGCGCTAATATACAAATCGTTAATACGCGGTTGTTCAAAATATCGATTTCTACAAGAAAATAGCGAGCGAACGAGAAGTAAAACGAGAAAGAAGCGTGTCCAGATTTACTTGTAAAGTCGATGACAACTGTTTGCTGCCCCTGGTCATCATACCGTGCAGAGCCACCGGATGCTGAGGAATATCGATATTGACAACACCGACTGTCAGCAGACCGCTATTCTTATCCTTCTGATGTTTACTGATACTGGAGTATAAAGCTTGCGACTTTCCCACGGTTACTTTCACAACTGTCTGTTGGCTAGGAGCTACACCTTCCAACAACACGATCATGGTTCTGCCAATTTGTCCGGTCAAGCTGCATTCGAAACTCGCTGGTCTTGATTTCTTGCAACAAGTCAGACTTGCTTGAAGACTAGTTATTTCCGCTTCGAGTTTTAAACCGCTCAGGGTAGCTAACCATCTCGTTCTGTGTATCCTAGCGACGCCGAAGATAATTAATCTTGTACGTTCCCCTGTAACAATACCTGCAATACATTATTATAAAACGATTTCAGTTTGAAAGATACGTTTGATCTCGCGAATGGTGTGTTATGTACTGACTCAGTTCTCGCGGAAGTGGCACAGGTGTCGAACTGTTTTCCGCGTTCAAACCTTTCTCAAGGTCCGCGTCTTTCGTTTCGTTCAGCAGCTCATACTTTCGACCACTTTTATAGTGCTCCGATGTGTCCGCTGGTATGGAAAATCGATGCGTGATAGTTTTAGTCTCCGGACGTGTAGCATACAAATCCAGCAGGTAATAGATTGTTTTCCAACATCGAGGTGTCATGTGCGGGGTATCTTTACATTTATCGGGAAGTACGCAGAATTTATCCAAACCAGATCCGCTTGGACTTGCTCCGAAATTCGGAGTGATGATTCCTTCGCTCAGATTAATGTAACCCTTGACGCTTTTCCCTGTGCTGCGTAACTTTTGAGCAAAACTTTGCGGTCGAGATCGACTGTTCGTGTCGGGTGACGTCACTTTCGATAGATTCGGTTCGAAACTGTTCCGGAGCAATGGAATATCCATCTTCTTACCACCTAACAAAAGCTGTTCTTGTAGATCGGAGGCTGTCGAGTAAATAATAAATAATAGTTAATTTCTATGCTAAAAATATTGAAAAAAAAACCAAGCTAGCAAATTGTTGTATATTTACTTGACGACGAGCCATTCTTAGCCGCTATATCGTTAACAATTAGATTATTGTTTCGTTTACTTTCCGGTTGCTGTTCTTTTAATTCCATTTGGGTTTCCTTAACATTCTGATACATATTACTAATCTGATGTAATAATCTGAGAAGAGGCATATTTACTTGTTGGCTAATGTACCGTATATTTAAACTAAAATTCACAACTGTACTTGTATGCTTTTTCAATTGGCCCCGAGATATATACAAAACAGTTTGCTTTTGAATCATATCGTCTACAGTCATGTCAGCCATTTTCTTAACATCTATATCGATGCCGATCTTCTCGCATAAAAATGCTGGGGTTTCCGGTGGTATATCCAAATGGAATTTGTTGTTGTTACCTTTCTTCATTTGGTATTTGTTGCCTGTGTCGTTTAAATCTGTATTAGCGCATCAAATAAATCTGTTTCCTGCGACGACTGTTCAATATATGGTACGTCTACGTGTATACCTTACCTTTCTTTTTGTCTGTGACTTTCCCGAATTCGCTAACGACGATGTCGATGCGCATAGTTTCCATGTTTCCCACCAAAGACAGATTAGATCCTAATGAATCCAAGGAAGATACATTGTTCACGTTCCCTGAACCAATAGCGGAAAGCATTTGTTGCGGCATAACGGACAAGGAAGACAAAAGTGGTTCGAAAATTAAATGCGCGTCTAGCAGCCTGAGCGAATCTTTCATTGGATAAAGAAGAGTACCGCTATGGACATCCGAGTCTTCTGTATCATCCGTTGTCATCGTATTGATTTTCGAATCCTGAAAATGAAAATAATACGATCTCTTCAATATTTCGAATTATATCGAATCAACTAGTACATTCAGTACATTCTATGCAATGTACGAAACAGCATCTACGTAAAGTATCGTATCGGAATCGAAAGCAAAGTTGAAATACCTTCAAAGACTTTTGTTCCGCACGAAAGACCTAAGCGAAAGGAATATCGATAAACCTTCCGATACCAAAACCACTCTGAAGCAAATGGTTTTTACAGAATTATTGTTGAAACGTTCAGAGATAGTACTCACCCAATTCCCTTTCAAATTGCTTTTATCATTATCCTTTATAAACTCTTGTTGTTTGGCCATCCAGCTATACAGATCTTCACCTGTGTTCAAAGGCTTAGTAGAGTGATGACTTGTCGGGGAAGTGACTTGATCCAAACTTCCAGTGCTATGCTGGCTACCGTGACCTCCGGCAGAATAAATACTCGGATTGGAGCCAAGTTGATGGGAATGGGAAATGTGAATCTGAGGTGTCTTCTCTTCTCTGAGCGTGCCGTAACCTGATAAACACAAAATTCTGTCTATACGTACGTAAACTTGATTAACGAGTGCAACAACATTCACCGTACGCAGAGGGTAGAAAAGAATGTTAGAGGATTAGAAGTATAGAACAACGTATAAAGGGAAATAAACGTGGAATATACCTAACCGGTGCTACTCCGAAATAATAAGCCAGTAACAGGTACGAAGAAAACAGGAATCGATGCATAGACAAAAATGTTGTGCTGTGATCCAAGTGCAAAGCAATACGAATTACGGAGCAGTCTGCACACTGGAATATTTGTAAATCGATCGAATGGAAAACTCTGTTGATCGGTCGTTCGGTCGTTCGGTCGTAGGTTTAATGGACGGTTCAATGAACGGTTCAATGAACGGTTCAATGAAATTTTGATTCGACGTTACACCAATGTATAGACTGCTACTACTCTACGGAGTTTGATCATTTGGCACTTACTTATGTTATTTGGTTCCCGAGTTTGATTGAATAACCCGCCACTTGCAAGCAATGGAAAAACAATACTTGCTCGTGTACTAGCAGGCACTTGCGTGGGTTGTAGTGATTTTCCTTTCTTTGGATGAACTACTGGTGGAGAGGGGGAGGTTAATGAATCCGGGCCTGGAACCGGTGTTGCTATGGGGGTTGTATCTTTCCCCCGAGGAGAACTTACAGGAACCGTCAAACCATCACCACAAATACCTGGTCATTCCATATCAAGCCAAGTGTTTTGTTCAGAAAGCCCAAGATTATATATTACCAAAATATGTTCAAAAGAAGCGTCATAAAGTCTCGATGACGTTATCTTAACAATGTTATTTACAAAATGCAATCATTCGATTGACTTCTACGGATAATACTCTAAAAATAGTACTCGAAACTGAAGTAAGTTGAAGACTTGCATGCAGAGTAAACTTGCAATGTTAGTCTCAGTGTCGAGAAACCAGGGACCGAGAACGATTATAATTAACCGGTCTCAGTCCCTGAGAGAGACAAATTGTACAAAACTCTGTATACAGGTCTAAGATTTATAACTAGTGTTAATAATAGTTATGGTACAAAGTCAGATAATACTAGTAGAAGCAAATGAACGTTTAGAAAACACAAAGGAAAAGTTTTTAACGAAAAGACTGAAAATAATAAACATAATGCTGACGTATTTTACAATCACTATTTCTAGTGGCACATGCTATAATGTGCCTATATGTATAATATATGAGAATGCATAGTAAAACATTAAGCAGTTATTGAAATCACAATTTAAAGCAGATGCTAAGAAGCTGCAGGTGTATTCGATCCAAGTCTTTTCGAGATACTTGATAATCCAGTAAAATTATATCGAATGTAAGTACAGATACTGTACCATATACTTTCAGGTATGTATATATTGCATTTCGGGTATAGTATATAGAATTATCTAATTAATACTCTGTTTAGTATCATTTATAGTACCTGTAGTCTTATCTTGTCCACCCTTGACATGTATATGTTTATGCATGTGGTCCGTATGAATTAACATAGCACATTCATCTGTGACTTCCTGTTCATCAACTTCTCCCGCACTACCCTCACCGTCCGTCAGCAAATTCTCCTGCGAACGAGTAAGTAATACTACAAATTTCTATCCGCTGTACTTAACAATTATTGTCGGAACACCTCGTTTAATCATGACCAGCGACACAATAAAAATTAGGTACCGAGCGCTAAATTCTCAGTAAAACATGATACTCGATAAATCTGACGACAAATAAATGTGAGAATAATTTCGAGGAGACATTCTTTTCACGTTTTCAGAAGTTTTGAATTTCACAGGAAGTCGTAGTATTATCACAAAATCTATGTATAGTTCATAATATCTGTACCTATTAATTATATGTATAACATATTGCACAAAGATTAGAATTCCATCACCGATTATACTACTATACCGTACACGGATGCATAATAAAAATAAAAATAAAAATTTTGCTTGAAACTTGAAGCGCAAGATGGAATAACTGGTTTTCTGTTGTACGATATTATTATTTTATACGAGCATAGTATAAAACGATTAAAACTTGAATGCTATAGTGTTAGGGGATACGAGACGTGTTAAGAACACACAAATAGCGTTATTGTACTATTGAATGTTACAACGGTACACAAGAAGAGTTAATGTTTAGTCACACGGTAAAGCTTGTACTTTTTTTGTTACTGTGAACAGAAATTGCGGTTTTGATAGACTCTCTTTATGGATAAATATTATGGAGTGTGTTAGAGCTACTTTGTGCGGATATTTTTAAAGTTCTTACGCCATTTTATTTTGCTATCATCCTTCAGCACTCCCTTCCTTACTTGCTGAAAAAAAAATGATCTACCGAATTATGTTCCCTATACGTTATGTCGTGTCGTATACTTCTGAATGAAATAAAAAACCTCTTCCGTAACGTCGAAGTTATGTTATTAAAATGAACGAAATTAATTCCAAATCCATAAATCCATACGAAGAGTTAGAGAAACAAATATACTGTTAATGATTATATCAGAAAAAATTAATACGTCTAAAAATAGTTATCATTAGATTGCAAAACAGTACGTATAGAATTCCATTCCACATATTTCAAAATTCAGACATGTTATATATTTTTCAGTGTATGCCTATGTAGATTATTGTAGATGATAGAATTTGTTCTTACCTCTTCCGGATCTGACACAGCGAACGTCACATTCAATGGTTTCACATGTTTCGTTTTATAATTATGTTCTAATAACAGCGGCGTGTACAGAACATTCTTCCATTGTCTACTCAGCACTATAACACCCTAAAGAACGAATATTGTATTCGATACAAGTATTGAATATTAAATATTAATAATAAGAAAGGAAATCATCCTCGAAAGATAACATACCTGACGAAGTGTCGATAACAAAGGCAAATCAGACTCTTTTAAATTAGCTTCGATATTTGTTAGATCGTTTAGTAGAACATAATTCTGAAGAATTGTACATAATTGACACGATGGATCTTCTTGCAATGTTTTTGCCAACGGAGTCAATCTTCCGTAACGACTCTAAAATAATGATACGAATAGTATTCTTGAATATTCATTATTTCCTTCCCATGAAAAGAATGTATGCGAATTACCTTAGCGGGCATATGAATCGCTTGTACGTCTAACGCTTCTGCCATAAGACAGGCCACGATAGCCGTGGATCTTCTGTACATAGTCCTAAACATGTGCACGATCCTCATTGCGAATTTATTACTAGGATTCATCCAAGCATTTATGGCTGGCGACGCGGTGCTCAATAAATTCCAGTCTAATCGAGTATAGTCAATTTTTCTAGTTATCGGTGTACGCGGTGGAGCCGCGAAATTAAACCACACCGTTTTCAATTCTATAATACAAGAAACCGTGTTTCCATTCCCCGCTTTCGATGCAAGACTAGCGCATGTAGCACTCGGATTTATTTGAACTCCGTTAGGTAAATTCGCTGATGCTGTTTCCGGTTCAGTCGCAGTCGCAGTCGCAGTCGCAGTCGCAGTCGCAGTTGCCGTCGCAGTCGCAGTCGTAGCCGCTGTCGCAGTTGCAGCAGATACTTAAATAAATCAGAAGTAAGTAAACATGTATTCGCATGCACACCATACATTTTTATTTATTTAATTATGATTATCGTATACCGGCTGTGTTATCTAATTCCTCTTGACTTTTCACGCTGTCCGTATAAAGTACTTCGGCGTCTACTTTTTTACTATCGCCTCCGTTCTCTCCTTTCTCAAATTGCGATCTTTTCACCACTTTAAGTTTAATGCCTTCTAATCCACATTCAAACATTATAAAACCCAATCTGTCTTCTCCGCTTCCCAGAGTAAATTCCTCTGTAGCTTGTGGAGGACCGCTCTGTTTCTATAACAAATTCGTTTACAAAAGGTAACACGGTGACAAGTTCATTTACATTATCGAAATTATTATACACAAATTTAAAAAAAAAAGAAAAAACATATAGAAAACCTACACTTTTTTCTTTCTCGTCCACGAACTGATGCATATAATAGTCAACACACTTCAACGGAGAAGTTATTCTGGTACATGTAAACAATACCCTCGAATAATGAGCAGGAATTGCTGTTATTACAGCATCTTTTAATATCGAAGACTCGTTTCGTAGCCTGCGTAATTGAGAGTGAGCCTTGCCTATTACATTAGAAACATTACTAATTGGTTGAGTGAATCGTTCAAGTTACGCATTTGCAGAAGTACGCCGAATAGTATAGATTTACATACCTATATTCAGCGTAACTACAATTTCTTCTTGTTGCTTCTCTGAAGTCTCTATGTACACTGTCTCCCCGCTGCCGATGTCTGTAACCACAGCGGCTGTTTGATGACCAGGTAAAAATGCCTTGCTGATTTTGTTAACCTTTTTCTGATTCGTTAATACGGCTGGTTTGTGAAACGTTTGAACCACTTCTCGTGCTTGTTTGCCGATATAGAACCGTATTGTTACATCGTCGAAACAGATAGCGAATAGCGATACGCACGTTAAGTCACGAATATTTTCGAGGGCGGAGAAAGATATAATTTCTTCGACGACAGAAGCTTGTAGCAACGTTATGTTCATCTGAAAAAAGGCACCTCGCCGTTACACAAAGCAGAAACTTGCAGAAACTTGCAGAAACTTGCAGAAACTTGTACAAACTTTTACTTACTTTTGGTAAAATAATACTGCCTTGCACTTGTGTCATAATACTTTCTTCGTACACGTTGGTTTGCAGAGCAATTTTACCTATCAGAATAAGGCTGTGTGAATAGTACTCCTAGCATTGTACACGAAAGAACTTTTAAATATTGAAACTAACGTTTATCGTCACCTTGTCCATTTTTGATATTTCTTTCAGCAGTAGATCGTTTCGAACTAGTTTGCACCTGACTCCAGTACGATAAGCTTTGATCCTGTTTCAAAACGTTGGCGTCTTCAACTTTTCCGATGCATTCGTGATGAAGATGATTTAAAATAGACAGTGGGTGTAAAGTGGCTAACGTTGGAATGATCGCATCGATGAAACGCTGCAAAGATTCCAACACCATGGGACTCAACATAATATCTACATCTCCCTTGAATTTGACTATTACTGTAGTACGCGATCCACTTTCGTGTTGTGCTGCCAACAATTCCTCTTCGTTGTGGGTGGTATGATCCTCTTCTCCTACAAAGAACGATAAACGTTATCGTATTTGTAAAAATTGCTCGACTGTCGTACGTTTTACCTTCCATTTGACTTATAGTCGCGCTATCCCAAAGGTATGGGTGCGTAGGTGTCTTGTTCGATGAACCAGCTGTAGGCGAACCGTCCGATCGAGTGATCATTTTCAACGATGTAAATCCTTCGGCGATAGTTTCGAATTTCGGCACGTGTTTAGCACCAACGTAAACTAATCTACCATCCTCGGTGCGCTGGAAAAGCGGTGTGGTAAACGCGCTAGTTCCAGCCGGTATCGAGGACTGACTCCAATTCGCACAACGCACCTGAAATTCATTAGTTAGAGTGAAAGTTTTCAATCGCTGGAGATTATTTTAGTAAAACCGTATTCGATATTACCTGAGTCAAGTGACTAACGTAACTCGACATTAGCAACGGGGAATCAACGATTGGTTTGTTCACTTGCATATGCAAATTGACCAGGGTAACGTCTTCTTGCGAAGACACGGCCGAGATGAAACTTGTGGATGAGACAGAATGACTGTCGGACGAGTCACGCAATATACCGTTTCCGGTCGGATCGACGTCGTTTTGGAAACTGGTGTTTCGATTCACCCTGGGACTACGTTTCGTGGTTATCGTTTGCGGCTTTGCTCTTTCCAAAGTGTGTGCCTTCTCGGACACGGGAACGGTAGCGTTCGCGGAACTTTCTACAATAGATAAATCGGATGAGAATTTCTTTTTCATGCTATCGTTCCGTGTCAGAACCGAACCAGATCCAATGATAGATTGACGCAAGCTGGACGTGCGACTTCCGCTTAAACCGTGACTCGTGTCCTCGTCAGCAGAATAGAAAGCTTCCGAATGATTTTCCGAAGACATGGATATTGTCCGTTGAACCTGAAGATAGAATCCGATGTAATCAAGATGTAACAGGCCCGAATCCGATGATAGACGTGTTAATCGCGCACCTCTTGCTTCATTCTGTCTTCGGACTCCGAGTTAACGTACAACGAATGATGCGAATCAGAAATGTTAATACTATCAGTTCTCGTAGATGTTTGCATCGACTCGATGTAATTCGTGTCTGTGGACACTATTGGCAACGAGTGTGGACTATTCGATTCGAACGGCTCTACGTCCGATGCGTTGAAATAATCTACCGCTAATTTCGAGTCGGACACGCTACTTTTCGGAGTAGCTTCTATCTCGGGAACGCTTAAAATCGATTTACTACGTTCCGTGTGCAATTTAGAATCCGAATCCAGCTTTTGAGGTAAATGTGCTACGGGACTTGCATCGACTAGACGAGAATACGGGACATCTCTGGAGCTGCTTCCGCTGTAACAAAAATACACGTGTAATAAATAAATATAAATTTTTTTAGCGAAACAACCAATATCTTAACGCATTTGCACTAGCAGCATTATTCTATATATTTTGCCATTCCACCGAGCCTATTATTATTATTATTATTAGAAATAAATCTTTGCGAAACAACCATCAATTAATATATATATTTTTTTTTTTATCGAAAATAGGTGAAGAGATATGCGATATCTTTTATCAAGTATAGCGTATGTATGCAAACCATGCAGTATTTAAAGAAAAGAAACGAAACGTAACACAACACAACACACAAGTATAACTGAAATCGTTAATAAGCCGGCTGAAAGCTATTCCGAGGATTACCGCAGTGATGTATAAGAAAATCTTCTGCCCAGCACTTTCCGATCCCCACTGCATGCGAATGGACTTGCCGTTGCAGTAATTAATTTTGTACTACTATGTTCCTCGATACCGGAATCTTTAGTATGATCTGCCACAGACCTGGGACGTTCAACTTTTTTCGAAGTGTGCACTCCATCCTGTGTGGCAGTCAACTTTACTCCTGCGACTTGATAGTCTTGCAAAGACACATCTTGCAAGTTATAAGGCGATGTGTGGAATACCAATTGACCGTCGTGTAAAATGGACTGCCCGAAACCCTTTTCCTTTCCGGATTCGTTAATTCTAAAATAAATTGAAGACGATGTATTCTCTCGTTCCTCCGAAACAAAATCCGCGGAAGAAGGAATATCGTAAGTTTGAAGATTGCGTATACCTATAAGCAGCAACATTAATGCCGTCTTGAAAATCATGATAATTTGGCTTAAAGAATCTTGGCCCGTTTCGATTATTTCCAAAAAACGTACAACCTCCTATGCAACCGCACTTTGTTGGCTTTACGCAGCTTTCCTGGGGCCATAAAAACCATAAACGCTTGGTGGCTTCGTCGTGTAACTTTAAATATTTATTTTGTACTAAATGCAAATTGTGTTCAGGGGTTGGAAGTGAAATTGCGGCTTCTAATATGACTGGACCTAGAGCTACCGATCCAACTTCTAACCAGACGTCGGAACCATCGCCTGGAATACAAGGTAACAAGTGAAGTGTTATGTAAGTGTAGCTGATTAAGAAAGATATTATTAAGAAACCTATTGTGCTATTACGTGCAGTTACCTGACATACGACTGCTTGCATTATTGTGTGACCTTCCGCTGCCTGTTGTATTAGTGTTACTTGTATTCGCAAAATGATCAGCTGCCGATACAAATTGCCGAATTAATATTCTAGGTAGTACGCTAGTTACGCCAGACTTGACTTGATGACCATGAAGATTGCAAGTAGAAACACGAATAGGAGATATCCAAAGATGCACGGCTGTGCCCACCTCTTGGAAATGTAAATCGACTGCGTCTATCGCTATTCTTGTCATCCTATACTTTATATCCTCGGAACTGGGACACCTAAAACGATATACGACGAAGCATAGTGTCGCCTCAGAGACGTTATCGTTCGTAGAATGTTCGTAAAATGATTGCGTACCTGTAATGTTGATCGATGTCGCTATCGGGACATTGCAAAGGCGGAATACCATGATGACAATGATGCGGTAAATCAGGAGGACGTAAAGTATTTTCGTTATTCTTGACCATCAGTAAAAATGTTTCTAGAGACGTGATGAGATGGTGCAATTGCGGAGAACTCATTTTCCCAGTTAATTTACCTAATTGCACTTCGATCAGCCATGCATACTCCAAGGTCTCTTGGTCTAAACTTCTTCCTTCGTTACTGAACATCGCGTGTCCCCTGACTTGCAGTGCGCTCAACATTAAATGGCCTTGATTCATGTGACGTTCCTTGCTCGATCGAACCACGTTATCGGTGAGCAACGCGATAGCAGGCGAGAGAAGCAATTGAAGTTCCGTTTCCCTGTACCGCTTCTTCATTTCGAATCCGAATCGTTCGAGAAGTATGACGGGACACGGAGGATCATTCTCGCCGCAATTCTTTATCAGATGGGCCTGAATGTCGTGCATGGTGATCCCAACTATTACTTCCAACGGTCTATAATCTCTGGGATCGAACGCCTTCGATTTTGCGTCTTCGTCGTCGACAGACTCGATACTACTGTTCTGTACATCTCTGTCCTTGCTTCTTTCCGTAGTCGTGGACGTAGGATTAGTTCTACTTTGTTGCATGTCGGTGAACGTTTGATAATCGCCGAACAAGTTCTCTTTTAAATGTATAAAATTTTTCAACAACGATCCGTATAAAAACAATATCGAGGGGCCTATCTCAAGATCTAAAGTCACTTTGTCGGGAGCTATAGATTGAGGATCGAACTTCTGACTACCGTTTGTTGTCCATTCGAGACCAGGAGATTTTCTACATCGAGGAATCCTCATTGGGGACAAAAGAATCTCCTCTTTCTCCGGTGTTGTAATATTTGCTTGAGGAGTAGGTCCGAGCGGTGGACACAGATGATATGTATAATTAATACTTAACGCCACGATCGGTACGGACCAACAATCAACCCAACCTGCACCTTTCTGACAAACATTTCTCCACTTTTTATTTTTACTTAATTCCGATAGATATATGTGTGACCCGTCACGCGTCATAATCTTCGCATTCTTATGCAAAGCTAACAAAATCGTATGGTTCGTGTTGACTTCCGGCAGATAAAAGGAGAGATCGACACTTTCGCCTTGAATCCAGAAACGTAAACGTATCGTCACTGGCAGATAGTCGACGAACGGAAGATCGAACGACAGCTCAAAGAATTCCCCACAAAAAGCGATGTGCGCATTTTCTTGATTCTGCGATGAACAATCGATCCAATTATACTCGTTGCATAACGTAATCAATTCGAACTCCTTTAACAATAAGTTAAACTTCCAAGTATAAGGTACAAAATGTAAAATATCGGGTCTGGCTTTGCTGGCCCAATCGTTAATCATATCCTGAAAAAATTCTTTGTGCGAGTAAACTAAGTTAGCAGTGGCTTTGCATCCGGTTAAATTCAAAGTCCATTCCTGATGGTCGTTCCATCTTATCGGGTAATGGCATTTAATACCGAACTCTAATGTTTCGCTTTGAACTAAACTTCGATATTGTAAACTGGTGGTTGCTTCTAAATGTAACAGTTGCCCTGTTATCTTCGTGGTATAACCGTCTTGTAAAACTATCCATGGCATAGTGATTTCCAGATACGAACCAGGCCCTACGTTCACGTGAACAGCATTCGTTTCCGTGTTTTTACTAAACAGTATATCGATCGTGGCTTCGTTTAACGTTGACAATCTGATGTCGAACGATTGAACTTGTCTCTTCTCTCCTGTCACAGGAGGTTTCGTAACTTTCAGCGGCTGATAGTCATTAGGGAAAAAGAATTTAAACAAGTGTTCTCGTTGTCTGTCTGCCCAAGGTCCATAACTGAAATCCGTACCTTTGCCACATTTAATATCGATACCCCAAATCGGTGGCATAGCCTCTACCATATCCCCATTTACCAGTTGAATCATTTCTGGATGTTCAGGGACAAATCCAGGTTCGTCCATATAGTAGTATACTTCCATGTTGTTCGAGCTTAATACGACAAACCCTTCTCCCATGTATCTCGGTGGATCATCCACCATACCAGTGTATTTCGGACTAGGTGCTAGAATCACTTTGAAATTTTCTGCCTTACATTTCGTAAAGTGCATAAAATGATCGTGTCGGGATGCCGCTGGTTTTGTAGAATATACAAAATGTGCTTCCTCCACGGTTATCGACAAAGTTGTTGGGACCAATCGATTACCAAACACCACTCTCCCCTAAAACAATCAAATTTTCTTGTATCCACATAAAAAAATACACATTGAAAAAGAATCTGTATCTATTAGAGCTGTGCGCGAACCCGAAAATATCGTGTCGATAATTTTATTTGGGATTGGAACTGATTGGAACTGATTGGAACTGATCAGAACTGATCAGAACTGATCAGAACACGGGTTCTTCGCGCACACCTCCATCGGAAACACAAATGATCAGCTAACCGTGCAGACATCTAATTTAATAACTGGTATTAAATCTCTCCAAGTTCGAGCTATAACATGAGCTTCTTTCTTTCTAATATTATCAACGTGACGCGAAACATCCATGGCGTTCGTTTGCTGGCAATTTTGATTAGCAGAATTTCTAATTGACTCTGCGTCACGATCATCGATATTAACAGTATAATCCTCTTCGTCGGGAAACATTTGGGCTCCGAGACCAAATGTTTTTTCTAATTGTGCATACAGTTGACAGCGATTGTAAACGTGTAATTCAAAGCCATTTAACATGACCGATAGTCGAGTATCGGAATGTGAAAGATCTGAAAAGAAGAAAAGAACGAATGAATATTTCTCTTTAGATTTGTTATAATTGTTACGCAATTGTATTTCTCACACCTTCGGATACATCTTTGGGAACGTAACTCCTCCACCATCTGAATATAAGCCATCCATCTTGAACTCTCAGACTATAATCTGTTGTAATATAAACTATATCTCGAAACATTATCTTTCCGCTTAGTACGCTTAGAGTGAAAGAACCTGATAATAGAAACAATATATTCCATTTATTTCTCGAAAAGAACATATATATTCAAAACATATATAATATATTTTCAACACTCACCTACTTTAACATATCCGTCTCTAATAACAAATCGATTTAATAATTTCGTTAATATATAGCCAATCACTCTGCTATTGTAATAAGCTATATAAATAATCCAAGAAGTAGCAGATACTAATGAGCAAAGTAAATATATAAAACTTCTATCCATCTTAATATCGTCGAGGTTGACATGATCGGAATAATTCCAGAAAGCTGGTTCAATTCCAGAGAAGGATGGAACCGTAACATTGTACAGCTCGTTCTCCTCCATGATGATGTCTTTCTTGTATTTACAAAATCAAGAACGGTTACTCATTTTTCATTTTCTTGTTAAACACTAAAAACACAAAAGAAAAATTATCAAAACAATATTAGGATAGCAAAGTTTCGCCTATTTTTACAATTTAGTATTCTTTTTAAACTTTACTCTTAAAACGAAACGAAATTCACTATCAAGTTCTTCCAAGACTGATAAACGGAAAACCAAAAGTATGTAAACATAACCTAAACGATCAGCTCTATTTAATTAAAAATTATCATTATAATTTACTGACCAATTACCTTAGATGTTAAAGTGAATTCATCAATTTTTATCTTCGTCACCGATACAAATTACTTGAAGAAATATTATTTTGTTCAACAGTATGAAAATGACAAACATCGTCAGTTGTTACTATCAACATCAACGATTGTACAACAGTAACTATTATCAGCATTGGGAGACACGAATTCTTTCGTTACATGTTTATTGCGGATCAGTGGCATTTAAATCGTTATCAGCTTATCAGCGAAACTAAAGTATACATACACACACACACACAAACACAGGGTACTACAATCGAAACGTAGTTTTTAAAAAATTGTTACATCGATAAATGTCAAGTTAAATCTAATATGCTCGATTAGTTTACCTGTATTTGATACTTATATAAGAATTGCATTCAATTTTTGTTGTGTCACTCATGGTTTAGTGTTTATTAGTATATCAGTTTTAATAGATGTCATAGAACTGTCATCGATGGACAGTGATACACATAACCACTTCATAGTTGACTACTGACATTGACTATAAATGCAGTCACGAAGCATTTTACACGTAAAGCATCGCCCAGCACATTCAAATGAACTTTTCTTTTTCTAGATCCTTCGTTTAGTACGAGAAATGATTAAAATTGTGAATAACATACAACAAAGTTTAATGTTGTCTAGTGATTTTTGAACCTGCAGCTGCAATCTTCATCAGTCTCCATCTCAAATTTCTGCATCTGCGATAGTGCTGCACCAACGGAAAACTAAAAAATCAGTGGTTTTCTTGCGCCCTCTACCCAAACAGCTAATATCTCGAGATAAGGATCCTTTCATCAGCCAGAGCCAACCAGAGACAGCCAGAGCTGACTAGAAACAACCAGAGAGGCTCATATAACTTAGAGGGACACACTTAGCGACACAACTTAGAGGCACAACTTAGAGGCACAACTTAAAGTGACACACTTAGCGACACAACTTAGAGACACAACTTAGAGTGACACACTTAGAGACACAACTTAGTGACACAACTTAGAGGCACAACTTAGAGTTCTTTCAAATGGCAACTGATCCGATTGGAGAAATGAGAAAGCGCATCCTTCACCGTTGCAATTGTAGAATCGAGTCTACTCCCTTGATTTATGTAGTTTATGGAAGTTTCTTTTTTTGTTTCCGTTTTTCTTTTCCTTTTGGTTTCCTGTTTTTTTTTTTAATTAAAATCTTTGTTCTCTATACATCGATATCGTAACCGTTTCAAATAAAACTGAATTACTTAGAAGATTTTTGATAAAAAGTTGGTGTACATACGATTAGTATTTCATTAGACACCGAATTACGAAGTATATAAAACAAAGATTCCCATAATCTCGATGCATTTTAAAACGTTTGAATAAAATCATTATATTTATTTATGTGTCTATATATATTTAAAATTAATTTATACATAATTCACACACATGAATAACATCACGTTTTGTGTTAGATGCTTTACTATATTGTTTCAAATGTAGTGTATATTTATATGTACGGAATTCGTATGTTTGTAATTTGTTCGATTAAAACAGTTCAATATTCTTATAGTAATTTAGAATAATACAGAATATCATATTTATGCATTGTATAACGTAAAGAATGTATTTATTGTAGCCATTATTTATAAATAATTGCTGATTTGCAGGATCACCTTGGTAATTGTGAACCAGCCTTAAACATCATAGAAGCGAACGCCATTTTGCTGGTAGCCTCGTAGAGCGTGGTGTTGGCCGAGGGTTTGCTGTCAATTAAAATTAATTTGTGATTTTTCCTGTTCATATTGCAATACAGAATATTCGTAAGTATAAGCAATATATTTATTTTTTAAACAATAATAAAATGTTTGCAAGAAGAAGCCTATAACACAATTACAACGACATTTATGCATTCTCCGAAAACGAGATTTTTTCTATAAACTTCTTGTTTTATTATTTCATGCATTTTTCTTTTCTCTCTTAGTCTCAACTCGACTGAATGTTTTGATTAACAATGCTTTATATATTTTCTTCATACGTAGCTATTTCAAACTTATTTTTCACTTTTTGTGACCTTCAAATTTTTTGTATCTAATTCGTTTTCAAATAAAAATTAACAACAGAATAATATATGCAAATAATAATACTTGAACATAGTCAAATGTTTCGTATGATACTAATACAAAAATATTTGCAATATTTTTCTTTGCTCATTTCAAACTCGGGCATTTCAGTATGATATAAAGGCTTGTCTTCCAAAATATTATCTAGATAATTTATAAAAGTACTTTTTTCTTGTTTCTTTTTTTATCTAATCAAACAATACATCTTCGTAATGCTCAAGAACTTAATAGAACGAAAATTTGATTGTAATATTTTCAGAGTTTCGTTTTAAGTAGTCTATCTAAAAAAATCAAACTCCAAGAGTAGAATCCAATTTAACGTATAGGTTGAATATTTTGTAACACATCTTATATTAGTTTGCAGCCATGTCAAATGGTAGTGGAGATCATGATGACGAAGGCTATGTTGTCAAATTACGTGGACTTCCATGGTCCACTACTGTCGACGAGATTATGAAATTCTTCAGTGATTGTTCCATTTCAAATGGCAAAAATGGAGTACATATGACTATGTCTAGAGAGGGACGGCCTAGCGGAGAGGCTTATGTTGAAATGGACACACCAGAGGATATAGAAAAAGCTTGTAAGAGAGATAGAGACCACATGGGCCACCGTTACATTGAAGGTAAATTAAGAATTGTAAAAGTAGATGAATTTTTACAATATATATGTATATATTGTAACATATCTATATATATATATATATATATATATATATATATATATATATATATATATACATTTGACTATTATTAGGTTGGCAAGAAAGTATTTTTTATTTTAATGTGAAATAAAACCAAATTTCTTTATTCAAACAATGAACTTTAATCAATAAAATATTTTCTTATTTATTCTTTTTTGCAAAAGATCATTGAACGAAAGGGAAAATATCTTATTCATTAAAGTTTATTGCTTGAATAAGAAAATTGTGCTCTCTACTTCACCTTAAAATACCGAAATTACTTTCTTCCCAGCCAATATCTAACGAATTCATAAAAATTCTAATTCTTCCTTTAATTGTAGTCTTCAAAGCAAAAAGAGGTGAAATGGAGTGGGTAGTCAAAAGGAGTGGTTTGAACCTGGAAAATGCAATGGATGATGGTTGTGTGAGACTTCGGGGCCTGCCATTTGGATGTTCCAAAGAAGAAATAGCACAGTTCTTCTCAGGTATTTCATACAACATACATCAGCTTGTATGTGTAACTATTTTTTCTTACGATATATTATTAAAATTTCACTTGAACCCTCTTGATAACCAATGTATCCTTAAATATTTTCTTTTCGATCAAAATATTTTCCTCTTGTACAATTTTTGTTGATTACAAAGAATAATCTTGAATCACAGAGAACCAAATATGTATTCCTTTCTCATTCAAAATTTCGACGATAATGTTTCCTGTTTTAGTTTTGTACCGTTGACACAGATATCGATGCATTCTAGAATTTCGTACTTGTTTTCATAATCAGCAGAGTCTCTGTGTTTCACAATTATCGAAACTGTCCAAGTTAAGATTTAAGACTTTCAAGATTGAAGTTCCTATCTTCTACTAAGTCTTCAACTGAAAAATTTTTATTATAATTTCCACATGCTTTCTATTTTGTTTAGAATACATCTTTGTTTTTATCAATGGTAGAACTTAATTCTTAACTTTGGCCTAGTAAAGTACATATGTTTTTTTTTATCTTAAATGAATATATGTATCTGTATATTTTTTGGAGCGAGACGTTTTGCACGCAATGTGCAAAGGATATTAAAATCTTGCTTCTTTATAAGGGTTTTAATAAACTGACGATACTTTAATTAATAATGGGTGTTACGCTACAATGTCGATGTTTGATTATGTGTGGGTCAGGGTTGGAGATATTGCCGAACGGGATTTCACTACCGACAGACTACACGGGCCGCAGTACTGGGGAGGCTTACGTTCAATTTGTTAACAAAGATGTTGCGGAGCGCGCTCTGCAGAAACACAAGGAAAAGATAGGACACAGGTGGGGCACTGACGCTAGCTGGGTTTGGGTATACTTATGACTTTTCAATATCATTTTATGATCGTAGTACATGTAGGTATATAAATTTTGTTAGTAAATAGCGGGAAAAAATTTGTCAATAGATGCAGTTTTTTTATCACCCTCCAATATTAACAGAAGTCCATTGTAAATGTAAAGAATGCTCCTCCAAGTTGTGTTACAGCTTCTCTAAATCGCTTCGTTCTTCTGTTCATCATTACAATGTGAATTGGTTGCTTAAAGAAACTGCTTCTATCCAAATACAAAAAAGAAAGTTAGTCGTACGTAAGCGAAAGTACTGTTGGCCCAACTGAAACCTATGGGTGGGTGCCGGGCGGGAGGTACCCCCTTACATCGTCACCAAATCCCATGGGAGGTGGGTAGGGCTAACCCAGGATGGGTGGGCGCTACAGAGGTAGTTATCATCGATCTTAATCTGGCACATCTGTTTGACAATTGCACAATTGTACGTTTTATGCAAACCAAAACCAAGAATCAATATCAAGCTCTCAAAAGCTTCGCACAGTTTCTTTTTGTTTCAACAAAGTATCACTGGTAAACTACAGCTCGTAATTGCACGAAACATGTTTTACTGCGATGATGGTAGTACGATACGCTAACTCTGACGTTCTAGCTTTCTCCGAGGCTCGTGAAACTATTCAATTTTCTAAGAACACTTTTTCGTTTAATTGTATCGCTTCACAATACGTGGTCATTAGTTTCTTATAATCGAATTGCATAAAGTGCAATTGTAATTGTCATATACCTGAGGATCATCAGCATCTCAAAGGCTAGGGTGACATAGGTACGACAGAATGCAATGTCACCGTGGGAGGGTATCTACACAGGTTTAATAAATCCGTGGAGGTGCAGTATGAACAGTTAATCTGTTACAAAATCTTCAATATGGATCTCTTCTTTGAATCATTTCTTTCTTTCTCTCTTTTTTTTTTCTTTTTTTTTTACTTTCTTCGCATCACACAATAATCGAGTACATATACTAGACTACCTGCGGCGCGCAGAATTCTATGTTTTGGTTTCACCATTACCCATTTAACATATCTATTTTTTGTTTTTACTTCAAAATTCGAAGATTGTGCTCATTGATATTTTTGCATTGAAGTTTCTTATTCGAAGGCAGCCGGTTACAAACGGCAGTAACGTCTATGTGAGGATAGTAACAATGTTAATATCGATCTTAACAGATACATCGAAATCTTCCGAAGCAGTTTGTCAGAAGTACGTGCTAGTATTGGACCAAAAATGAGAGGTGGGCCAATGGGAGGCTTTAATCAGAGACCTGCTCCCTATGATAGAGGTGCACGATTCGGTGGGATGAACCGATTTAGCAATAACGGCAGAGGTTCTAGAAACAGAGGTAACAATTAATCCTTCGTTTGTTTGTATTGTGAAACGTTCAGAAGGTAAGATACCTTATTGATCTTCTTTTATAACTTCTTCGTACCTTATAGACTTCGACGGCGGTCCCTGGGGAAGCGGAAACAATTTTGATTCTCGTGGAGGAAGCATGGGTATGCGTGGTGGACTAGACATGAAGGGTGGAAACTTCAGAGGTAGCGGAGATACGTGGGGTGGCAATTCTGGTATGCACAGCATACACATGCGTGGGTTGCCGTTCAAAGCAACAGAACAAGATATAGCTGATGTAAGTGTACGTCTGAAGTAAAGAATACTCCACCAAATCAAATTGATCTTTCACACTAGATTTGATTACAGTTCTTCAGACCTATTGAGCCAGTGAACGTGCGGATTATTCTTGAAAATGGCGGTCGTCCGTCTGGAGAAGCTGATGTTGAATTTGCGACTCATGAGGAGGCTGTTAAAGCAATGTCTAAGGTTTCTATATTTTTATAATAAAAAAAACAATGATCTTTTTTTATTTCACCTAAAATTAACACTTAATGTACGTTACAGGACAAAAGTCACATGTCTCACAGATACATTGAATTATTCCTAAATTCCACTGGCGGTTCAAGCGGAATGTCATTGGGCGGTATTGGAAACTTCTGCGGAGGTATGCTTCTGAATTAGAAATCTATTTTCAATTTGGGATTGAACTGAGATTGAGATTTAAATTATTTGTTTTATCAGGTTTGGGCAATAACTTCAGGCCAGGATACTCTCCAAACAGAGGTTTCAGCTCTCAGTTAGGAGGGAATAATTATAATAGTTTTTGAGGCCGGGTATCGCGTTTCTTACGCTATCGACGGTAAAACGTGTCAAACGCAAATCAAAGTTTTTAAACAGTGAATTATACATACGCATTAATTTTAAGCAGAACATATGGAAATCTTATGTTTCACTTCTGATAACGCTAAAGTATTATTGATGAATATTGATTAGTTGAGATACGTTAAGAAGGTGAATAAGAATTCATTTGTAGTACCTTCTATTTTGTCTTCTTCCATTCTCGTTTTGTTTCTACGTTGCAATTATAATTACAAAACAATCTTGTAAAAGACATTTTATACTTAAAAAATTATTTCATTTAATTTTGCTCGATAAAAAAAAGAAGGAAGAAATCTAAGTCATACAAATTGTTCAATGCTTTTCCTTATTTCTTTTCTTCGACACACACACACACTCCCACACACAGATAGTTTTAAATACATTGTACATCCGCTACTTCATTAAGATCTTATTGAGAAGTGTTCCAAATTCAAATATCATAAAAAATAAGCATATATATATATATAAAAATTCTGCAATGACAGCTTCGATGAGAAGCTATTGGCAGAACTAGAATTAAGACATGTGTGCATTCGTGCAAAAACAATAGTTAGTTGACTCATCGAATGCAAATAATCTTCAATGATTAATTCATACTGTATTATATTTATCTAAATAATAATTCACAGTTACATTTACATAGTTTACGTTAACGCCAACTTTTCAAAATAGTGCAAAAGAAGAATACTTAAAGAAAAACATTTATTCAGCGTATATAAACGCTGGGAGTGTCCAACAGTGGAAGCTGCGGCAAATTGGAACTTCGGTTCAAGTACGCAACGCTGCGCTATATACATTTTTGGCATTTATGAAATTGTATATCTGCTTCTGAACCCATCGATTTAATTAGGCTGGCATGCAGAGAATATCTCTTAAAGTTAGTTCAGATTTAGCTTTTTTATTCGAAATAATTTATTTCACAATGAATAAACTAAAAGACGTAAGCAGAAAATACCCTGCAATTTTTCTTTTTTTAATAATAGCCAATGTTATATTATGAAATCGAACTTACTAAATAATGTAAGTTCATATAGGCCACTCGGTTACTTGCAGCATCTTTAACTATTATGAATATCTCTTCGAGAGACAATATTTTAAGTGAACGGACTTAAAATACTTTTTTAAGTATTTTATTGTGAAGAAGAATGTTGTACAAGAGGAGGAGGGAATACTTGTATTCGTTTTGGACCTTGTATTTTGTATGTGAAAGGAGTCCATTCGCAAGAGACGAAAATTGTATCCTCGTAAATTGTCTTGTGCATGAAAAATTCGTAGGAATGGTGTATGTTTGATGTGACCTGTGTTTTATAAAGTATAACAATAAATATTATCTTCATAATTAAAGACTTATATACTTGTAGCACATCTCCTAACTGAACACAACATATAATTAAATTATAAGGGAAGCTATGAAAAAGCTACTATGTTACAAAAACAACTATATTTACAGTTACAGATCAATTTCTACATTCGAATTGAAGTCGATTGGTCGTGTGAAAATCGCAAAAAATAAAAAAAAACCGTATAAATTATCGGGTCGGGAACACGAAATATTTTCGGGTTTTTTATTATATAGAATTATTATATAGAATTCGTTTCATTGAAAGAATGTTGTCCCGACTCGTCCTGAAATCCTAAAATATAAACGTGCAAAACACCCTGAAATAAAAATAGTAAAAATGTTCAACAAATTTTATGTTTGTGTTTCTAACATAAACATTTTCCAATCGATGAGATATACATTCTTTCATTCCAATTTCTGAAAGATGAATTATAAAGAGAGAATATATCATGAATATTCGCAGCCTGGAAGTAACCTCACAAAGCGCGTCATTCACGCGTATAAATACTTTCGTTATGCCAATCTATGCTAATAATTCCGGCTTTGTTGTGCGTGACCGAGCGTACTGTGACTGTGAATGTGATGGAGGATACAACAAGGACAATTCAATAAATCACACTTCAAATTCAAATAAAGGAACTCGTTCATCTTCTAAATATGTATGCGACTAAAAATCATTGATATTATTATCATTTATAACTCTGATTTCTATATATATATGTAGCTTTTGCACGAAAAAGCTTCATGTAAATAATACTTTGTCAGAAAGCATTATTCGGTGCTAAATAGACTTGTTATCATAAGCGAAAGATAATAATCTAAATCGGATCTTTTATTTACTCGTGGTTTAGCAGTTTTGATTTTCAAGGTATCGCACGTTCAATTGTTTCGAGATGAATTTATGAAACTAGGACGTCTACAGTCTACATACATCCCCATGAAAAGCTTCAAAGCGGTGGGATCAGGTGGGATTTGGGATTGTTTGGGATTGTCGCATTGTTAGTGTGTAGAGGGCAGACCGTGACGCGGAAATTTGAATACTGAAGCCACAGGTATGTATTTATATTTACTTACTCTCGACTGTTGATTAGAAAAGATTAGATTCCTTATCAGCCCTCGAACGTAACTTGACGTTCATTATTGGCATCAAGTGCACCGCGACGCGTTATGTTCGTACACCGTATCGTCTAACAATCAAATTAATTTGCTCACCTAAATAGTCGTCAGCAATAAAGGTAAATATGGAAACATTATCACGAAACGAGGTACAGGATTTTAACGACACGGCTCTGTGTCCTTTTATCTTACTATTTAGGTGTAAAGTTATGCATAGTGTACACAAGTTTTTATTAATAACAAAGCACATGGATGTCGATGTATATATATTCATCACATCTCGTACTGAAAATATACATACCTACATACTATTACTTATTATATTTACAAGATAAATTCGTCATATCTATTCATACTTTTCGTAATATTTATGATTGATTCACAGTATCCGAAGACATGGACGATAGTCATGGAACGGATGATGCTGTTATCAATAGCGAAGGCATTGAGAATAATGTGAATCTGACTTTTGCCAATGAAAGGTATAATGCAGTCACCTACCAAGACTGTTTAGCAATAAAAAGAATAGATAAACCTATTAATTAATTTTTCAATGTAATTTTGTTAAATATTATTGGGTTGGAAAGAAAGTTCATGAATAATCAAAGATAAAATTAAGGTATTTATTCATATGTTTATTCAATAACACGAGAAGTTATCTCGAAAATGGAAAAAGTAATAGAACAAAATGAAAAATATTGAATAAATCTGTGAATAAATATTTGAATTTTAGCTTTTAATTTTAATTTACAGATGCTACGAACTTTCGTTCCAGCCCAATATCTTCTTGATGATTCTGTTAAAGTAGAACTTTTTATTGTTACAATGTTACATTTAGTTTTACATGCTATTCATCTTTTAAAGTCGATTTTCAAATTTGTATATTTTCAGATACAATGATAATTACGAGGGACAGCATTTTTTACTTCCTAGTCCAAATGCACGTACGCCTGAAATACCTGTAAAATATATTAGGAGATCCAGTGTGGGTCGGTATAATCCAGCTTTGAGAAATCTTATACCTGTACGCCTTGGAAAACCGTACGTATTTGAAGGACTTTCCTTATAGCGTAACTGTTTCTGTACATTTTGTTCTTTGTGTTTCAGTGAAAAAGGAAGTATGCCAGCGGACAGTGCTGGATTATTTTCCTACATATTTTATACTTGGGTAACACCTTATGTATGGAAAGCAAATAAGAAGGGCATCACAATAGATGATGTACCATATATTTCATCTTACGAGACTTGCAAATACAATGAACAAAGGTAACTGTTGTACATTCAATTGATAAAAGTTACATTTATCTTCTTGAGTTGCTTTTACGTGTAACACTTTATCTACCGGAAGCGTATTGATAAGATTCTCAACCATTGTGCTATATGTGGAAGCAGTTTAGAAATATTTTGTGTTAAATAATAATTCTTAAAGAGTTGATCATATAATTTTACTGGTTTTGTCTTGTTAAAAATTTATTAAGAAATTATCTTGAGTGTAGATTAAATGTAAATCGATTTTTGAAAGACAGTGTCTCACTAATAATTTGTCCTTTTGATATTTCGCGTAGTATACAAAACAGCGGAGATACCGCGTTGAAATAGAGTATATAATTTATTTATTTATTGACGAAGTAAACCTAGGATTTAGCGTCTACCTATTGTATTAATTAAACTTTATGTAACGATATATACTGCATTATTAACATTGTAATGTATGTGAAATATCCTTGGTAACAAAAAATGTATCTTTTATACAATGCAATTTTATGTTTAGACTGGAGGTACTTTGGCAAGAGGAATTGAGCAATCGCGGTCCGCGTTTGGCATCCTTCCAGAACGTCGCTTGGCGATTTGTGCGAACAAGGATATACATTGCTTGGATCTTACTAACTTGTACGACACTTTGTGGATTCATAAGTCCTGTACGACTTTCATTTGTAGTTCTATTTAGAGTTTTATACTCGCATACTACTCTGGCGATTCTTTATTCGAAAAGTATATGTCAAGCAGAACTTATGTTGTTTCGGATTGTTCTGAATCTATTATTGTACCTCCAGTGTTTGTAGGTGACACTGGTGAAAACATATGGTTCTTTTTAAAAGATGAAACAGACAAATGTTATGACTAGACTGCGGATGTTTATGGAATTTCCAATTTTTGTAGACAAATATTAAGAATTTTAAGAAAGTGCAATGGCAAAATCCTATACTCTTTGTAGATTCGAAACAAATATAAAAAATAGTACTGAATTCTATCGAATTTTATATTCTAGGATTTTTTGAAAATTTTCACAGGCCATATAAATAAATAAAGATCTGTAGTGCAGTTGTGACTGTCACAAGATATTTATTGTCTTGAAAAAAAATAAGCTCTGCTTCAAATGTGTATTTTTTTTAAACAACACATAGTTTGGAAGATATTAATTAATGACTTTTCTTTTGTAGATGATATTAATGAAGAAATTATTAGAACATATCGAATCCCCGGAAGAAAATTATTGGGAAGGTATAAAGTGGGCATTATTATTAACGTGTTGTGATCTTTTACGAATGATATTTTTCACTTGGACGTGGAACACAAACATTAGAACAGGACTAAGGTTGAAATCTGCTTGTAGCACTCTTTTGTACAAGAAAATTATAAGACTAAATAGTCTCGGAAATAAGAGCACAGGAGAGGTAAGATAATAATTTGATCAGTATTTACGCGTATATTAAGCTGAGTATTTTAGTTTATTATTGCCGTTTTGTGGTTTTAGTTAATCAATTTATTTACTAACGACAGTCAAAGACTTTTCGATGTCGTTATTTATGGACCTATGATCCTTAACGGACCGATAATCGTTACTTGCGGTGTATTTTATATACTATGGACATTTGGTCCACTAGCCCTCCTCGGAACACTTGTCTTTCTTTTGTTCTATCCTTTTCAAGTAAGTAGCTTCGTCTGTACAATCAAATTCAATAATTTCTCACAAATATTTTCGAATACGATATAATTATGTGTTTATTTCTATAGTATCTTATATCTCGTGGAGTTGGATATTTCCGTTCAAAAACGGTTGTCATTACGGATAGACGCGTGAAACTGATGAATGAAATCTTGGACTGTATAAAGTTAATTAAAATGTGTTCATGGGAGAAATATTTCAGCCGCAAACTTCATGGTACAATTTTAACTTTTAAATTATCACTGAACAGTGGATATCTCTATGCAAAATCAGAATTTTCCAAGTCAATTCTAAGAAATAGAAGCTGCATAAACATTTATTTCTTCTCTTAACCGTTTCATTAAACCACAGGCAAAATATAATCGTGTTTCTTAAATCGTCTGTGATGAATGGTGCAACAATGGTGCAACAATGGTGCTTACTTTGATCGATTTAATTTTATATCGGAAAATGTTTTATTTGTTTCACGTTATTGTTACAAATCGAAATCGGACATTTCATACGTAACAACCTAATACATAGTGCTGTGTATTCTATGCTATAATCATTATCTTTTAGATATACGAAAGAAGGAAAAAAGCTGGTTGCACAAGACTGTATATTTCCAAAGCCTTGCTATTTCCTTAACGCCAGCTGTACCTGTAATATCGGCAATCATCACACTTTTAGCTCATTTATCATCAGGCAGTAGTTTAACTGCTGCACAGGTATAGTCTTTCAAATATCCATGAACTGATATACTATTACAACGACAGATATTTTTGGAGGAATATTAGAATAAGTCATTTATAATGTATTATAAATTTTTGCTTCAGTAGTTACTGGAACATTTATACAAAGTGCTTAAGGATATACATGAAATAAGTATTGCGTTTAATAAAATATGTATTACAGGCTTTCCCAGTTATAACATATTTTTGGATTATGATGAGACTGGCACTCGTTTCACTTAAGGACTCCACACGATATTTTTTCGACGCTCGTATAGCCCTTAGAAGATTCAAGGTCTCCCAAAATTCAAGTTTAAAGCACAATTTAATTTCGTAATTTTACGCTTTGAGATTTTACTTAAACTTATGGGAGTCAATTTCAGTACCTGTTATTAGCGAACCAGTTTTCGTGCATTCTACCATAACATTTGTTTAACATGTCCCCCTGACCCGTCGCGTCGTCACGTTTCGAAGTCGAACTAGACGATGATTTGTTGGTGAGGTCGGTCCTGCGTGCTAATTTTTTATGAAATTATATGGTGGACGCGAAGGGGTTAATATGAATGAACGGAAAAGACACATAGAATTTGCACGAGATTTGTGTTATTAATAATACGTACCTGGTTGTTAGGTGGTGTAACATAGGTTCAGAAGCTTTTCATAACAGTCGCATGTGTAAAAGGGAAAGTGCTGTATGCCGTGTAAATAAGTAAAAGATAATTGCTTTTTCTCTTACTCCTCCCTCTGGTATTATTATCTGCACATGCAGTTGTATAACCGTAATCGAATTCAGAGCGGATGTTGTACACAACAAAATATGTAGAAATAATTCATTAGAATATAATAGTAATACGATATGTTACTTTTCCAGGTGTTTCCATTCATATCGTTACTCAATTCTCAATTTCGTTCCTCTTTCATGTTCATACAAGTGGCCTTAGTTAGTATTGCCGAGTCAAAGATAACATTCAACAGATTGCAGGTGTTTATTTTTATCTATTTATTTGTAACAGTAATTACTAACAGTACTAATGGAATCATGGAGATGATATTGTAAATGCATTTTCAGTAGTGCCTACGATTCTTCTTTAGTTTTGCGAATGAGGAGTTGATAGCATAGCAATACATGCTTTTTTTTCGTTCGTTCAAACGTGCAGTGTTATGCGAGTTATTGTATTTGGTGTTGAATGCATTTGTCAGTCAGAAAATGTGAATATAGACATACGGTACGGGTACGTCTAGTCTGTTATAGTGCACTGGTGACTTCAGCAAATTTTATTTTGCATGTAGCGTATGTTATAAACGCTTCAGCATTTGCAGTATGTTTACTGTGCAAAAGAACGAAGCACCCAGTATAATTCTAAGATATAATGACAAACAATATCTTTATGCAGAGATTGTATTGTACAATAATCGATTTATTGCATTTAAAGTATTAGATAATCCGCAATAACACATATACTCTTAAAACTATCCAATTCAATTAAACAGTGGAATTCTTTTTTAAAGTTTACAGTGTTCTTATTTTATTTCTTACGCTTTTCTATTAAATATGGCTCGGTCCTTCTTTCTTTTGCACAGTAGTGTATATCAGCATGATAAATTTAATATCAATGTTATTATTACTCGTTTTGGTTGTGGGTTCCGAACAAAGCACTGTGTAATAATTTTTATCTTGTGTACAATAGTTGCATACAGAGTTAATCAATTAACATGATTTAACACTAGGTTTATGGAACTCTAGAAATAACTGTTTCACATTATTTTATAAACATCCACAAGTATACCCAAAGAAATATAAATTTGGTAAATAATTCCTCAGGGAAGCATCTTTACGATCTTATTATCGCAAATTTTATATTAAAATCCGTCATTTTGACGGGTCCTGTAAACCTAGTGTTAAAGAGATAAATATTCTAATCAATTAAATCTATTTTATAGTTCTATAAACTTTTTACATTGAGACACTCTGAAAAACTATTAATAATGTGTACTGCATGAATCAGGAGAAAAACATGTTAATAGTTGGCTGGCACGGCTAGATGGTAGTTTGAGAAGAACGTGTTATCGTCCAGCGAACATTACTTTCATTAACTATTAAGCTTTGAAACACAGTTATAATAATTAGCGACATTTGCGCAGAACGTATTGCTTCTAGAAGAGAGCACATGCCATGCATCAAAACCAATTGTGAAATCTCAAGCAGTAGTCATTGCTAATGGTACATTTGTTCATGAAAACTCCACTTTGCACGCTAACGATTCAGGATATATTAATAACGGAGGAAAGTAAGTGTTTTTGATTAATGAATTAATGACTTACCATTGTTTCCTGTTGTTTTGTCTAAATTAATTCTCGATATCTGATTCCAGAAAGGATTCGACGAAGAAAGTTGAATTGGAAAAGCTTAACGAATCTTCCAAGGAGACTCGGTATACCGAAGTACTTTCGGACATTAAATTTGGGGCTGCGAAAGATGGATTGATAGGAATCTGTGGCCACGTAGGAAGCGGAAAATCTAGTCTACTGCTTGCTGCCATGGGGCAGCTGAAAATGACCGAGGGACATATTTTCAGAGAAGGTTCATGCGCCTATGTTAGTCAGCAAGCATGGATTGTTAATGCAACGCTCAGAGAAAATGTATTGTTTGGAAACCAGTTCGACGCTCAACGATATTATCACGCGGTTACCGTATGCAACTTGAACGAAGATATAAACATGTTACCCGGTGGCGACAACACCGAGATCGGCGAGAGAGGCATCAATCTTTCAGGAGGTCAAAAGCAAAGGGTTGCTCTGGCTAGAGCACTTTATGCCAACCGGTGAGAAATGTTTTCGTGATAAAACTGTTCGTGTAGAACTGTTACCTACCCTTCAATTTCGATGATTTTTCAATATGTCTATTATAAATAGACTGCGGATTTGATGCATTTATGAAAAAAATGAATGAAAATTGTGCAATTTAAAACACTAAAATGATTGTTGTGACAGAATTCCAGAATAGCGAACCTGTTCTGCAGATTCACGGTTTTCTTTAGCACTGATGCAATATGCAATTCAATAATTTGTAAAAAAAATATTTAACGGTTTCTTTTTTCTGTTCAAGAGATATTTATTTCCTGGATGATCCGTTGAGCGCGGTAGACGTACACGTGGGATCGTACATTTTTAAGAATTTGATTCTCGGAGCACTCAAGAAGAAATGTGTTCTTTTTGTGACGCATCAAGTTCAGGTAACACAGTTATATAGCTCGACCCATGTTTTCTCTCGAGTCGCATCCCGAGTTCATATATATATGAACGAGATACGAACAGAATCATTGATTTATTAAATGACATGCAATGCAAAAAAGACGCTTTTTAAACATTTTTTATTCGAGCTATACTTGTTAAATCGTTGAGAAATACTCGACTCTTTCCTAGAGTTATTGTACCACGCATAAATGGCATAATTTTTTATCAATTCCAGTTTTTGAAGCACTGCGATCAAATCTTTTTATTGAGTAATGGTAGAATCATAGAACAAGGATCTCACGATGAATTAATGCAATTAAATAAGGAGTATACTGCAATGGTGCACAGCTCCCTATTAAAGACCGAGAAAAATACAAAGGAGTAAGTGTTATTTAAACGTCGTTTTGTTATCGCTTAAGTTTGTTGTTTATTTCGATTTGATTTTGTAGACAAACCGCTTCAGGTGCTCAATTAGAAAGTAAAAACTCTGGCAACGACTTGAAGATGCAAACTGTTAGAAGTAACTCAGGAGACGATCATGCAAATGGTGAAACGTCCAGTAGAATGCACGGAGGAGGTATGAATTGCAAAGGCTCTATACCCGGGTTTGGTGGTGAAATTCGCCCCTATCCCGATTTTAACACTTTACCTATCGGAAGCCTATGAGCAGTTCAATCTCAATTAAAATCGGGTCGGTGGCGAATTTCACCACCAAATCCGAATATTGTAAATTAAATCTATGATGCAGTTCATTAAATATGCGTTTACTTTTTCTAGGGGCGACCCTGATCACACAAGAGAAAGTAGAAACTGGTACAGTGAAATTACACACTTACCACATGTACATCAAATCTGCAGGTGGTTACTTTGTGGCTCTTTTAGTTTTTTCAACACTTTTCTTAAACGTGGGAAGCTCCGCGTTCAGTTCTTGGTGGTTAGCTACATGGATCAATGCTGGTGGTGGGGTAAATATTTTTTTATTTTTTCTTTAGAAGCTGATTTAGTAAAATTATACTTCTATGTTACAATCGTTTCTTTTTCTTTCAGAACATCACTGATCCCCAAACTAACGAAACTGTAGTATCAAAGAACCTAAATGATAATCCCGACTTGACGTATTACAAAAATGTTTATGGCGGCTGCATCGGAGCTATTTTGATTACAAGCCTGATACGCGGTTTAATTATCACTTACACTACGATTAGTGCTTCAACTACGCTACATAACAAAGTGTTCAAAAAGATGATCGAGTCCACGTTGACATTTTTTGAAACCACGCCTAGTGGCAGAATACAAAATATTTTTAGCCGTGATATAGACGAAGGTAAGAGTGTATTAATTATTTCAGATATCATTTAATATTCAATTAATATCAATTAAATTCTAATTTTTTATTTAATTTGTTACTTGGTTTTAGTTGACAATTACATACCGATCTCCGTAGAGAATATGGTGCAGAATTTCTTCATGTGCAGTTTCCCAATCATTTTTATATGTGTAATAATACCCTGGTTTTCCTTGCCGTTAATCATTCTCGGTTGCATGTTCTTTTGCATTAGTAAAATCTTCAGGTAAAACTAACAGAATTTTAATTAATACCAAACGGCATTTTTTACTATTATTACCATTTAAGCATATAAAAAGTTAAATTGTTTTCAGAGTGGCAATGAGGGATTTCAAGCGAATGGAGAGTACTACAAGATCGCCCGTTTTGAGTTTCGTTACAACTACGGTCCATGGTCTGAATACAATCCACGCGTTTGAAAAGGAAAAAGCTTTTACGGACAAGTATGTTACCGAACACTAGTTCTAATCTTTTTAATTTACGATCATTAAGATTGTAAAGATGCATCCACGAGCAATTATCCAACAAATTTATTTCTTTGGCTATATATTATTTAAAAGTTCGCTAAAAATTTGGATAGACACATAATTATTAAAGTTTTTTAGATTCGAAGAGCTATTCGACTTGAACAATTTGGGTCTTTTCCTATGTCAGTCGATTATGAGGTGGTCAGCGGCGAGACTCGATAGTTTGGCCATTTTATCTTCTTCTATCACTGCTTTTCTTGTGATCGCATTTAAAAGTCAGATATCACCAGCTTATGCAGGCTTGGCGATGGCCTATTCCACCCAAATGACCGGTGTTTTTCAGTACACCGTACGTTTGATGGCAGAGACAGAGACGCGATTTATAAGCGTCGAAAGGATAAGCCATTATATAAGAGTCAGTAAACTATTTACAGTGATTTTACAGTGAACCTATGGATGTTATACGGATAATTAAAATTTTCTTACTTTGTCGCACAGTCTTACACACTCTACTAGTCATTATAAATGCATAACATCCGCAGTTTACTAGTAACCAAAATATAGATTATTGTGATTAATCAAAAGTATATCCATGATCCAGACACTGCAAAAGGAAGGTATTTCCAACAAGTCACCGGTAGATCCTTCCAACGAGTGGCCATCTCAGGGTAAACTGGAGTTCCATAAAGTTCAATTGAGTTATAGGAAAGAGCTAGCGCCGATATTGAATAATATTTCATTTGTCATGAACGCTGGAGAACATGTAGGTAAGCCTAGTTTGAAAACGATTCGTTGTAAACAACGGATAAGAATAAAACCTAGAATAAACGTAAATAAAAACTTTGGCAAAAAATCCGTTGTCTAGTTATCAACGTCGCAATAAACGCAATATAACAAATTTCAGGTATTGTTGGACGAACAGGAGCAGGAAAAAGTTCCCTTATCGTTGCCTTGTTTAGGCTAGTTGAAATTTCTTCTGGGAAGATTCAAATTGACGGCATAGATATAGCAAAAGTGAACCTGGACATACTGAGAAGTAAATTAGCTATAATTCCTCAAGACCCTGTTTTATTCAGCGGAACTATAAGGTAACTGCAATCGAGGACCTAACAAAAAGATATGTCCGAAGATAATGTGAGAAATTATTAATATGTGTCGCAGGTCAAATTTAGACCCATTTAAGCAATGCGACGATTCAGATATTTGGAGTGCTTTGGAGAAGACTAAGATGAAAGAGAAAGTGAAAAACTTGCCGGGACTGTTGGATGCGTTCGTTGAAGTAGGAGGGAACAACTTGAGCGTTGGAGAAAGGCAATTACTTTGTTTGACCAGAGCACTTCTACGCAATACCAAAGTACAGCATTCATTTGACAATATTACGTAGACATTAGGTTCTTGCATATGAAACCGTTGATAGAATATTGTTGTTTACAATGGTGCTAACAAGATTTATTTAGGAAGAAGGTTGGACAGTAGTAAATAATCATACATTTGATATGCAGTAACCCAAGCAATATTAGTCTGTGCATTACATCGCTTATTTTATATCGTTAAATTAAGTTATTAAGGCTGGTAGCTTCATTCGTCATTATCAATTGTAGGTAATGATCTTGGATGAAGCAACAGCTGCCGTTGATCCTGAGACTGAAGAAGCTGTGCAGAGCACAATACAAAATGAGTTCTCGCACTGTACCGTGCTAACGATAGCTCATCGTTTAAAGACTGTTGTCTCGTGTGATCGCGTTATCGTTATGAAAAATGGGCAGATAATTGAATTTGACGCACCATCCACACTATTATCCAATCAGGACTCCGAATTCTCAAAAATGCTGGCGTCCGCAGGCAAAGCCATAAAAGAATCTTGAGTCAATTCGTATCAATGATAGTATTAACCAAAAGTATTTCTTATAACACATTGTTTTCCAACGAATGTAGAAAGATTACATTCAAACAATTCTTTCTATGCTTTTTTATTTTCTATTAACACAAGTATATATATATATATATATATATATATATATATATATATATATATATATATATATATATATATATAAGTATATTTTTTATACATTATACCTGTAATGTATTTACATATTATAGATTTATGTGTACTGTGTAGAATTCTTTCTGAATAAAAATATATACTTTAAGCGACTATTACTCGATACAACGAATGAATAATAAAGTTATTCAATTAGAAGGAAGTGTGTATTTACGGTTAGTTACCTTTAATGTCAATGAAAAAAGCAGTTTTATTAAATAATACATTGTAGAACGAGAAATTTTGCGAATTCAGAGATACATCGAATGGCGCGCGTTCATTTAAGGATTTGAAATATTGATTTATTCACGGCGGGAGGCTCTGTCTGCTCATGCTCACGGCGCTTTCACTATCGCTGGAAAGCTCGGGGAATCCGACCAAAAAATGTTCACCGCCATGCCACTAGCTTGTTGTTACTGCTAAGATGTTTATTACACGTTAAGCTCTCTCGTTGCTTTATACTGAAATGTAGTCTATACGAATTGCCGTAAAGGCAATACTTGTCGTCGTCCAAACTGTTAAAAAAAAGGTGGGTCAATGCCATCGATCAAATCACTTTAGCGAACGAGCATGATACTAGAAATAGTCCTGACCAAAGGGTTACAAAGGTCTTAACATATTATATACGTTTCTTAGATTCACATAATCAACAACTGCATGTTCTTCAGTATTTCAGTCTAAACCTCAAAATCCTTTATTCTCGTTACCACGCAAGAAATTGCTATTCTTCAGAAGATTTGTCAACAAGATAGCGGCAAATAACGCGAATCTTAACGTTATTAATGCTTTATCTACCGGCTATTTCTTATCACATTTACGGAACACTACAACTGACTGTTTTCCATTAGTTTATGAAAATAACGAGATAACTATATCAACATTTTTAGCCATATCTATTACAATGTAAAAGTAGTTGAAACAATTAATTTGTTGAATAATTCCTCGTGCATCTTTACGATCTCAACGATCGTAAATTAAAAATACTGGAACTCGTCGTCGTAAACGTAATGCTGTAACAAAAAATCTCTCGCGCAAATACATATGTATGTTTAATGAGTATTTTGATTTTAGGCCTCACCATTGCAAACATAATACCTATTATGATGCTGGGGCGCAAGCAGAGCCTCAAGGGGGACACCGTTCTGGCCGATTACGGGCCAGAGGAGTCCCTCAACGAGAGCACCGACATAGAATGGGTGAACAAGGTAGTATCTGCGCGAATGAAATACATTCTTGAGGCTCGCCCGATGCTTATCAAATTACGATAATGTTTGCTTAATTCATTTCAGCGGTGGATTAGAAGATTGATGAGGTTCTGCGCCCTAGTATCATTAATTTCTGTTTGCTTGAATACTCCCAAGACTTTTGAATATTATCCGCCCTTTCAGTATGTTACCTTCATTTGCGACTTAATCGTTACGTTTTTATTTACCGCTGAAATGATCGCCAAGATGTACATTAGAGGTATATTGCAGGTAACCGAAAGTTATAGTTCGCACAGTTTCGACATTTCTAAACTCGGTGTTAAATGTTAACCATGCGATTATATTTGATTGCAGAAGGAAAAATCTTATTTGAATGACCATTGGTGCCAATTTGATGGGAGTATGGTTGTCTTCCTCTGGTTGTCCGTAATTTTACAGATGTTCGAAATGCTAGGGCTTGTTACGAAATTTAGTTGTGTTTCAATATTACGGGCACCAAGACCTTTAATTATGATACGCTTCCTGAGAGTCTTCCTTAAGTTCTCCATGCCGAAAGCTAGAATTAATCAGATATTCAAGTATGGAACTATTTAATTGTTTTAAACGTTAATGAATATATATATAATATTGTATATCTACATGTATATCTACGTTTATACTTTCAGACGTTCAAGCCAACAAATATACAACGTGACTCTTTTCTTCCTGTTCTTCATGTCCCTGTACGGCCTGCTGGGTGTTCAGTTGTTTGGAGAATTGAAAAACCACTGCGTTCTCAACACAACCCATCCGAAGCACATAACTATAAATAGTCTAGCTATTCCAGATACATTCTGCTCGACTGATCCTGAATCAGGATATCAGTGTCCAGAAGGGATGACCTGTATGAAACTCGAATTGTCAAAGTATATTATGGGTTTCAATGGTTTCGACGAATTTGGTAATAATGTCGCATTAAGCATTTAACGTTCAAACATTTAATTAGAATTAAACTGCGGATCTTCGTGCAAAATAAAAATTGTCTGCTTTGATTACGACAAAAGAGAGTTACATAAAACTATTGATTCGTCTTCGTAACAATTTTAATAGGCTCTCTGTTCTTCAGTTTAGCATAACATCCGGCAGTCTAGTTCTAATATTTGACAATCGACAGCTAAAGGAATAATTTTTCTTTCCAGCTACAAGTATTTTTACCGTTTATCAAGCTGCGTCGCAAGAGGGTTGGGTTTTCATTATGTACCGTGCTATAGACAGCCTGCCAGCCTGGCGTGCAGTCCTTTACTTCAGTACAATGATATTTTTCTTAGCGTGGCTCGTGAAGAACGTTTTCATTGCTGTTATCACGGAGACTTTTAATGAAATACGCGTACAGTTTCAGCAAATGTGGGGAGTCAGAGGACATATCAGCAATAGTACTGCGTCACAAGTTAGTAAAGAGCCAATCATTATTTTGTTTAAGGGAGAGGGTAGTCTCGCTTCCAGGATTGCAAGGGTGCGGGATGCGGCTTCTCGTTTCTCGATAATGCATAGACGGGGTTATGCAGTAGTTAGGTAAAAGCGCTAGCCAAAAGATCAATCTAGGATGTTATCGCCCGTGAAAACTCCTATCTTTAGATTTATGAGGCGTTATCCGACAGCATGTAGCATGTATTTATCGAGTTCCAACCCTGTTTAGTGGAAAATATTCTAATGTATACATCATCGTTTCAGACATTAATTGGTGACGATAACGGCTGGAGTTTGGTAACTTTAGATGAAAACAAACACGGTGGTCTAGCATCTCCGGTATGCCACGCGATCCTGAGATCTCCCCACTTCCGGATGGTAGTAATGTGCGCCATTTTGGCGAACGGCATTACCACCGCGACAATGAGTTTCAAGCATGACGAGAAACCAAGACACACGTACTACGACAATTATTACTACGCCGAGATTGCGTTTACGATATTCTTGGACCTCGAAACCTTTTTCAAAATATGGTGCCTCGGATTCCGCAGTTATTACAAGCATTCGATTCACAAATTCGAGCTGCTGCTAGCAATTGGTACAACCATACACATCATTCCGTTCTTCTATCTTACTGGATTCACATATTTTCAGGTTTCTACCTTCACGTTCATTCGATCTTCTCCTGAAACCGCAACATAAGAATTAATGAAATATTCGGTTGGAAAGAAAGTTCGCAGCGTTTTTAAATGAAGAATCGAAGACAAAATTAACGAAATTAAGTTTATTCAATAACACGAGAAGTTACCTCGAGAAAGGCGAAAACTAATAGAACAACAAAATGGAAAATATGTTATTGAATAAATCTATGAATAAATATCTGAATTTTAGCTTTCAATTTTAATTTACGAACGCTACGAACTTTCATTCAAACCTAATGGTTAGGAGCAGAATTGAAGTATGTGGTCTTAAACTAACGGAAATGTATTTTAAAACTAGGTTCTGAGGGTAGTCAGACTTATCAAAGCATCGCCGATGTTAGAGGACTTTGTGTACAAAATATTCGGACCGGGAAAAAAGCTTGGTGGTTTGATTATTTTTACTATGTGGTTACTGGTTATATCGTCCAGCATCTCTATGCAATTGTTCTGTTTCCTCTGTGACTTTACCAAATTTGAAACCTTCGCTGAGGTAAGATATTATATTTTAAAAATTATGCGTTCTTTCTATGCAAAATAATTTATAAACTCTCTTACAGGCATTTATGTCTATGTTTCAAATCCTCACGCAAGAGGCTTGGGTCGATGTTATGGATGAAACTATGCTGCGAACACACGAGACAATGGGACCCTTTGTAGCTGTCTACTTTATTTTATACCATCTTTTCGTCACACTGGTAAGAATTATTCTTATAACAGTTTAATCACTAGACTAGACTGCGGATCTTTACACAAAATAAAAAATTCACTCTTCCTTTAATTATATTATTAAGGTGAAACTAATGATTCGCCGTTGGTCTTAAATCTTTTCTAATACCTCCACTGTTTTAAATTGTACGTATAGTTAAATTGTACCGATTTTTCTCGTAAATTTATAAAATCCGCAGTCTATTAATCAAACGATGATCGTGCTTACCGACTTCTGATTTACTTTTCAAGATCGTGTTGAGCCTGTTCGTCGCAGTGATATTGGATAATCTCGAATTGGATGAGGACATTAAAAAACTGAAGCAACTGAAATTTCGCGAGCAAAGCGCAGAGATAAAAGAAACTTTACCATTTAGGTTGAGAATTTTTGAAAAATTTCCAGATAGTCCTCAAATGACATGCTTACATAAAGTACCGTCAGATTTCAATCTCCCAAAGGTAATATTATAATCTTTAAATTGGAACGTTTTATCACGAATAAAATAATCGTATGATATTTTTTAAATATCTAGGTACGCGAAAGCTTCATGCGGCAGTTTGTTTTCGAGATGGAAAACGAAGAGAACGAAGGTGTGAAGAAAGTGAACGAGACCTTTGACTCAAAAATGATATACAGGAAACAACGTCCAGTTAAGATTTTAAACAATCCGCCGAAAGTCCGAAACGTTGTTACTAGCCTGAAAAAAGCAGCTGTTACCTACATTATAAAGTAGTATATATTATGATTCTGAATAATTCTTAAAGATTACTTGTTGTTTCTCATATATTTTCAATATTGTTATTTTTTATCGAACTTTCGATACTGTTCCGTTTTATATATTTTTAATACTATGTTCCACAGTGATTCGAACAATCAGAGGCTTCTATTAGGTGATTCTGCAATGATACCGGTACCAGGAAAAGGTCTTTTAAAGCCTCAAGGTACGGTCAACAGCGCCAAGCAGCTACGTATCGACCAAAAAAAGTAAGTTATAAAAAGTGGAGTAACTCTGGCTTCGACTACTCGTTTTAATTAACAATCCTCGAAGTCCAATTAATAATAGTCACGCTAAACGAACATAGTTTAGTTGAGAGAAGAACGAAGAGCTTGTAAAATTAAGAATTTTGTGGTGTCACAGGTCGATCAGGAGAAGTGTTCGCAGCGGTTCCATCAAGCTAAAGCAAACGTACGAGCACCTGATGGAGAACGGTGACATCGGAGGTATAAACAGAGTGAGTTCTTCTCGCAGTAGACCGCATGATTTGGACATTAAATTACTGCAAGCGAAACGGCAGCAGGCTGAGATGCGCAGGTAAACCAACCGATTCTGCACCGTTTATTAGCAAGTAAACCACTTCTACCACTTCTACCACGTGTTTGTGACTTATAACGCTCTCACTACCCGTTGCACCCAAATGTAGAAACCAACGCGAGGAGGATTTGCGCGAGAATCACCCGTTTTTCGATACACCGTTGTTCGTGGTGCCGCGAGAAAGCAAATTCCGTAAGATTTGTCAGTCGCTCGTTTACGCGAGATACGACACGAACGTGAAAGACCCGTTGACCGGCAAAGAGAGGAAAGTTCAGTACAAGAGTCTGCAGTAAGTGCTTCTGTTTCGAATCTGGCTGCTTTTGTTTCCTGACACACCGTAGTAGAACATTGCTTGAACATCCGATTCGGACATGAAATTAACAATGGCCAATTTAATCCACACGCTTTTTAGCAACTTCCTCGGCTTGGTCACGTACCTAGATTGGGTGATGATCTTTGCTACGACCATGTCCTGCATCTCCATGATGTTCGAAACGCCACGTTACCGCGTTATGGAGGTACCCGCGTTGCAAATCGCTGAGTATGGTTTCGTTATCTTCATGAGCATCGAGTTGGCGCTCAAGATCCTCGCGGACGGATTATTTTTCACGCCTAAGGCCTACATCAAAGATGTTGCCTCTGTTTTGGACGTTTTTATTTACGTCGTACGTTCGCATCCAATCTCATTGATATTCTGATCATTTTGTCTTTTTTTGTTCTGCTTCCATTTCCCAATGCTAATTCAACGATCAATTCAATTCAGGTTAGCCTCGTGTTCCTTTGCTGGATGCCGAAAAGCGTTCCGCCCAATTCCGGCGCTCAACTTTTGATGATCTTGCGTTGCGTCAGACCGCTCAGAATATTCACGCTTGTGCCGCATATGAGGAAGGTCGTGTACGAATTGTGTAGGGGGTTCAAAGAGATCTTACTGGTAAATAATCTCGGCGCAAAACCGGTTCAAGTTATTCCAAGTTAATCAAGGTTTTCCATCGAGGAATTTGTAACATGAACGACTCGTGATGTTGCTGTTGCTATTGAAAATCTTTTCACACACACACACACATATATAAATATATATGTATATATATATATATATTTTTTTTTTTACTACCTCCTTGCCTACCTTTAGTTTTTCAAAGAGTTGTTTGTATTAGGAATCCCTCAGTTGATTTTGCTGGGTACTATTATATGCGAAGAGTTCAGACAAAAAATGAATAAGAAGCTTTTTAGGTGTCCACTCTGTTGATCCTATTGATGTTCATATTTGCGAGTTACGGTGTACAGCTTTACGGTGGTAGATTAGCTCGTTGCAACGATCCGACCATTCTGAAACGGGAAGACTGTGTCGGCGTGTTTATGAGGAGGGTGTTCGTGACGAAAATGAAATTGCGACCGGGCCAAAACGAGAGCTATCCATCTATATTAGTGCCACGCGTTTGGTAGGCGTTATACAGTATAAAATTATTCATTCTAAATCGAAGAATATTTTTCAATAGACAGTGATATATTTTAGGGCAAATCCTAGGCGATTTAATTTCGACCATATCGGTGACGCACTGATGGCGCTTTTCGAGGTGCTCTCGTTTAAAGGATGGCTCGACGTTAGAGACGTTCTTATCAAGGCTCTCGGTCCCGTAAGTTTCTTTATTTTCATCCCATTTTTTCATACTTACCGACCACTGTGCGAAAATAATAACTTTCTAGGTCCACGCCATTTATATCCACATCTACATCTTTCTGGGGTGTATGATCGGTTTGACTTTGTTCGTTGGTGTTGTTATCGCCAATTATTCTGAAAACAAAGGGACCGCGTTACTCACTGTCGATCAAAGACGATGGTAAAATCATAATAAATCAACGGACTGCGGATCTTTATGCAAGATAAAGATGTTCAGCAGCGATTAATTTCTCATCCCCTATTAGTAGTAGTTCTTTACACCTGAAAACGACATAACACTATTTCATAGTTCGCCTGGCCAATTTCTTCGTAAATGCATAAAAATTCGCAGTCTATTAATCAATTACGTTCGTGTTTTCCTGAAAAATCTGATGTACGTTATTTTGTGACCCAGGTGCGATTTAAAAAAGCGACTGAAGATCGCCCAACCGTTGCATTTGCCACCCAGACCGGATGGGAAGATATTCAGAGCGTTTATCTATGACATCACTCAGAACATCTATTTCAAACGATTCATTGCGGTCATGGTACTCATAAACAGTGCTCTTCTATGCGTTTCTGTGAGTTGGACAATTTTTAATCTATTCTCGTATCATCTATCCTCGCCTCCTCCTCGCCTCCCACATCCAGTTTACAAGTATAGTAACAACACACAACACACTGTTCACAAATACTAAACAGATACTTTGAAAACAGTATTAGTAACCTTCGGATAGAGGAGGGTTAGGCACTCTACTCAATTCACGAAAGACTGTTACCTTGAATCATTTGTTCCTTGCCGGCTACCATTAGACCGTGGTAAAAGTAAACCGACACGTGTTTTTTATTGCCATAACGACATACCAATCTTTTTCTCTCTTTCATTTCGTACACTCAAGTGGAGAATCGAGGAGGAACACACGGAAGCACTCGCTACGGTCTCCACGATTCTGACACTGATCTTCCTCGTGGAAGTGATCATGAAAAATATTGCTTTTACACCACGTGGCTATTGGCAGTCCAGAAGAAACAGATATGATTTGCTCGTGACAGTCATGGGTGTTATTTGGATCGTCATTCATTGCACAATGAAGGTACGTTGCTCTTCGGTAATCAATTAAGAAAAAATAGAAAAAAAAGAAAAATAAAGGAAAGAAAATCAGTGTCTCTGTGTTTCGGTAATCTAATTAATTCTAATTATATTTGTGTGAAACTGACCGACTTGTAAATGACAGGAATGATTTCTTGCAGAACGATCTGTCGTATGTAATCGGCTTTATGGTCGTGATCCTTAGGTTTTTCACCATCACTGGCAAACACACAACTCTCAAAATGTTGATGTTGACGGTCGGAGTGTCCGTTTGTAAAAGTTTCTTCATTATATTCGGCATGTTTCTTCTTGTTTTCTTTTACGCCTTAGCGGGCACCATCATATTTGGAACTGTGAAATATGGAGAAGGTATAGGAAGGTAATGTGTTTACATATTCATAGATAGAACAGGGATATTTTAACTAACAAGGAAAGGACACGTTCACCGATAGGCTAATCTATAGAATTTTTATTAAAAATTATAACTAGTATAAACACCGATGAAATAACAAACGTAGAACAAATATGTATTCATGGAGGCTGTGTTCGTCACGCCCTCTTCGAAATTTAGCGGCGATATGTAGACTTAATTTGGATTCTATTACTTATCATTAGACTCCGGATGTTTATGCAAAATGAAAAGTTTGTATATCAACTGCGAGATGCAGGAGCTAAATATAAATTTATATTCTTTGTTAATAATTTTAACGCGATGACAATACTCTCAATTAATACTCTCAGAATCTTTTAATATTTTCATTGTTTTAAATCGCACTCGCTCATTTCTTTTATATTAATTCGAACTCAGTGTCCTCTCCTTGTGAATAATAGAATGGCGCAGGCGTGTTTGATACGATGTGACTCTAAGCAAAATGATTTATCGTTTAGACGTGCCAATTTCGAGTCACCCGTGACTGGCGTTGCTATGCTCTTTCGCATTGTCACAGGAGAAGACTGGAACAAAATAATGCACGATTGCATGATACAACCACCGTATTGCACTCCAGCTGCTAATTATTGGGAAACTGATTGCGGCAATTTCCATGCTTCCTTAATTTATTTTTGTACATTCTACGTAATCATTACTTACATTGTCTTGAACCTTCTAGTGGGTAAGTACCAATTGATTTATCAGGCAGCGATGGTACAGGTTCCTTGCAGGTTTAACATCCTCGGATAACAAATATCTAATCCTTTCGTAACAGCTATTATCATGGAGAACTTCTCTCTATTTTACTCGAACGAAGAGGACGCCTTACTTTCGTACGCCGACATAAGAAATTTCCAAAATACCTGGAACGTTGTCGACAATCATCAAAAGGGTGTCATACCAGTGAAACGGGTACGCCTGAAAATATTGTTGTCGATCTCGAAGTCTGTTATAAATTAGATTAGAAGTAATGATGTATTAGTGTGTTTCAGGTGAAGTTCATTTTACGATTGTTGAAAGGCAGATTGGAGACCGATCCGCAAAAGGATCGGTTGCTCTTCAAGCATATGTGTTACGAACTGGAGAAACTGAACAATGGCGAAGACGTTACTTTCCACGATGTCATTAAGTGAGTAGTAATTAGTGTAATTACCTTACAGGTTTTGCACTCGAAATCCTTTTGTAGATCATAAGCGCCTTTTTGCACTCCAAATTAACTCTTTTGCAGGTCTTATTATTAAGACAATTTTATTCTACAGTTATACAGGGTGAACTACGAATCGTGACCAGTAGAGATTACTCTGTTATTAGCAGTCCGATCAAATATCCGAAAATGTTTTTATCAGGTATAGCAGGATATTTCAAGAGAACTTTCACGTGACAATAATAGCAAATTTTTTGTGAAACAAAATTTAAAGAAAAAAACATTTTTTTAATGTTATAATACTTAGAAAAAAACATCTATATCTGATAAAAACATTTTCGATCGGACTGCTATGACATAAAAGAGTACATAATCTCTACTGATCACGATTCGTGGTTCACCCTGTGTATATAAACTATATACGTAAGTAAACACGTGTATCTGTAATAGTACATATTAGTACACACAACCTAGACCTCTGGTAATTCTAATTCCCTATATACCTTTTTCGAGACACTGTTTTTCATTTGTGCAATACTTCTTGCAGTATGCTGTCGTATCGGTCAGTTGACATTCGAAAAGCTCTTCAGCTGGAAGAATTGCTGGCGAGAGAGGAGTTTGAGTACATCATCGAAGAGGAAGTTGCTAAACAAACAATTAGAAATTGGCTGGAGGGTTGTTTGAAGAAGAAGCGAGCCAGTGGGGTGAGTTTCCACGAAATGCAACAGCTGAAAACAAGTTAACAAGTTCACAATTTTTATGAATCTTATAAATTGTATATCGCAGAAACAAGAAAATGACCTTGTAGCTAGTCTTCGCGCGAACGCTGATCAACCTATACAGCAACAAGAACATCCAGAAGAAAAGGGAAAAGAAGCAGACAAAGAAGAGGAAACAGAAACAAAGGTAGACACATTAGCTTCCCATTCCTTTCTCTTCGGAAAGAGAAAAACTGTAATTGATTGGTCCATCCATAAAAAAGTTATTCTCGTTTAAAGTGTGTGCCATCGATTGTTTCACTGACTGTATGTTTTCGAGTAGGATGCGGATGGATCCAAGCATAGACCAAAGAAGCCTGTAGTTCTTCCAAGGTCCGATAGTATAGGCAGTGGATCAAGAAAAAAGTATTTAACTCCAACGTCATCAGACTCGGCTTCGATCAGATCTGAAAAAGATAAAAATGTACCACCTAAAAAGAGGAACAATAGACCACCGCGTAAGTTATTTTTGTATGTTTATCGATCGAATACCTTCTCTGTCGTATTGTTTGAACTCGTGCATTTCATTTGAAGCAATGGCGAAAAATAATCTGCCACATCTCACAGAGAGCACGGAACCGCCCCGACAACAGCGAGAAGTCTTGAATGCAAAGGCAACCGCGCCAAAACCTCCCAGCGTTATGATAGAGGTTCGCGAATGGTGGAAGGAGCAACTTGCATACAGCAGCGAGTCCAGCGAAGACGAAGTTTAAACTTTTTCATGGAAAAAGCATGCTTGTAAAAATGAAGCACATGCTTTCTATGATTGAGATGAAAATTTTATTCGATATTTTCAATGATGCAGAACATTCCAATGCATCTTCGCTTGTGCTTCTGTTTTATTTGCATATGTACGAAACAAATTGGCTCGAATTAGTTATTCTAAAATAATGATTCGAGAGAAAGAAAGAAGAAGTTTTGTAGAAAAGAAATACCTGTAGCCTCGATACAGAGAAAAAGAGATTCCTGAAAGGCTATGAAAAATGACAAAAGATGACTATTTTTTTGAGTGCATAATTTTCTAGCACAAATGTCGCACAACAATCCTCTAACAGGAGCTTTCTACGTTAAGCCAATACGAAGCAACATTATATAAGTGCTGAAACTTTTTATCGTTTCATTTTCACACGTAAAGCGTAAAAATAATTTCGTCAATGCACGGAGGAATCGTGTTGCGTAATTTTTGTGCTTAGACTTCTTTCTTCCAGCACTTAAGATCACTGTTCTTCAAAACCGCTAACAGATAAGTTCGTTTACCTCGTGTGTCAGCGTTCTACTCAGCAAATACTCAGGTTCCACGTAGATTAATGTTTTGTAGATTGTGCAACGCGGTTTTACACACACTGAGAATAATTTGTTAATTCCGTTACACATATATTTTTTGTGCCAGTTACCAATGTTGAAGTACGGAATTTGTATAGAACAGTAGTGTTTAGATACATGGTAGGTTTTGTACAATAACAAAAAAAAGTATTGAACCACGGAAGTGCTAATTAAAATAAATCAAATTGACGTTGTCGAGGACAACTGTGAGGACAACTGTTAGTACAAGGAACACGAATAATGATTTCTTTTCTATTGGAAACAATTCTGTTGTTGAAGGTTTTATCTGTTCGGTTGAGCCATAAATAATTTCTCTTTCCTTGTATCCATCTTCATGTAAACTATATTTAACATTAATCTATTATAAAGAGTCTATCGTTATCTATTAACGATTACTTCTTTAACAACTACGAGTTATTCGTGGCTCGATCGAATACGTAACTAATGTAATGTGAATCCGTTTACAACAGAAACATTACGTCCTGAAGGCCTGTATTATAATGATAAGAAAGTAGTAACTTTAATATTGGCAGTTGTGAAACATTTGCATCTGTTTGTAAATGTCATACATATGTTTTTGTTATATATATAGCAAAAGTTTGAATGATTTGATATCTTCAACAAACATTTAATTGTACGAATTGTTCATGTAAAGAAGAAACGAGATATCAATAATTCACTGTCATCATATTGTTCGAAGTATAAATGCGATTAAATATGTAAATGAACAGAGTTTCTGAAGTATGTTGCAGTTTGATTGAACACTCTAACAGAGTTTTAATATGTTCACCTTGATCACGAAAAGGAAGTTAGTGGATAAGTAGTTGATATCGATGACATTAGATCATTAAGGATTTTTTTAATAAGAATTGGAAGCGTGGATAGAACAAATTATGTGTAAAGGGAAGAGAATGCCTAAATATTAGATATGTATATTCAAATGAGACAGCACAACTATTTATATTATCTATGTGATATATCACACAGATCAGGAGAATTTAGAGCTATAAAATAATATTGTTTACAGTATTGTAATGAATGTTGATCACTGTTGCTAGTTTATGTGCCAATGTGCTGTACTGTAACAACGGAACGATAATAAATGTTGATAGATACAATTATTCTTAACTTGTTTTTTAATTCGTGGACGACATAAATGAATTATTTAAAAAGGAAAAGGCACAATCGTGTGTAAAATACTCAATGGCACATATTTTGTTAAAATATTATAACGGATATACATAATTTAAAAAAGCGTAAAAAGTATAAAAATATAAAAGGAATGACTTACGCAACGCGCATAGTTTACATGAGAAAAATATTATCATCCGCAGCCATTATCTGATTAGCATCGGACATTTTATTAATTGCCGCAGTAATTTCACCTGATGTGAACTCTTCAGACTGTTCACTGTTGATGTATTCCCGCACTCTTGACAGTGGGAGCGATTGCGCCCTTTGCTGTTGGAATAACTTGTGCAGAAGTGTTTTGAACACTTTCAATCTGAAATTATACAAAATACATTGCGTATACGTTACATGTAAAACACACGTATCAAAGTAAAGAAGAAGCAAGGGTTCCACTGAATTCGAATGCAATGCAAAGACCATTCTGTACTCACCTTTCTTCGGTAATTTTTGCAGGTGATTCCGAAGACGAGGTCGAGGCCTTTTCAGTGTCCTGCGATGTACCTTCGGACCTGCTAGGAGTCGAAACAGTTTTTGTTTGCGATCTAGTAAGCCTACTCGTAGCTTCATCGATATGACTATCATCTTCATCTTCGAAATTATAAGGGTCTTGCTCTCCATTCGTGGTTGTTCTTCTAGCGCGTTTCTTCTTCGTTCTCTCAGCTGGTTCGTCCTCGTTCGCGCTTCCTTCGCTGTCTTGTCGTCTTCGTTTCGTCTTCTCTTTCTCTAGAACTCGCTTGAAGTAGGCAAACTCTATTAATTCTATTGCAGCGTGTGCATCTTCGGCAGTGACGTTCTTTGACAAGCGAGCCTTCGCGTGCGCCGTAGATAATCGAATCAACGTTTCCAAAGTACGAGCCGTTACAGGTTGAGTCTGTAAATAAGAAGGTAATTAATTAAGTACAGATAAGAGTAATTCTTATCGCACTATTTGACCGGTAATTGTGAAAGTAGTGTAAGCGAAAAAAGTTTTCATCTTCATGTTTCTTACGTTTAAGTTTTAATTTATGAAAGATTTTGTTCCATATGGGGACGAATAGAAAACTATCTTCTGACGTGTTTAAATACGAAAGTCTAAATATCTCGTGACAAAATATGTATGACTTGCGCGATTTTCATAATCACTGGCATAATTCGAAATATAGAGATTAGTGAAATACCCTTGCTACGTCGGACTCCACCGATTCCTCAGACCTCAGTTTTGAATATTCGGCAGCTATTGCTTCGCTAGCTTCTTCCGTGAGTTTAGGTTTCATGCAGCGGGCGATGTGAATGTATTTTCTCATAAAGCTTATAGAAAGAATTTGATCACTGAAAAATATTAACTTATTATTTATATTCGAACTCGCTGTTGTTTTGTCGTAGCGTTGACTTTTACTCAAGTACCTTTTCGAACGCAAACGCCCATGTAACAAAGGATCATATTTTTGGTAAACCTGAGTCTCTCCTCCTTCAGGAAGAATCTCATCAGGATTTTTAGTAGTCAGTATGTCTATTTTGCTGCCCAGAGGCAACGCTTCTCCATCTTGTTCCGTCGGATTTCTGTATCTGTGCATCCTCACAACATGATCACTGATAATTTGATCTTGTTCGGAATCCACTATGTCTAGCATCACGAATAATAAATCGAAACGCGAGAGCAGCGAATCTTGAAGTCCAATGTTCTCCATAGGTGTCTTATACTGATCGTACTGTGAATATGAACATTTTCGTCGAATACTAGTCGAATACTCTTGAACACCTGTTACAGTCTATTTCACAAGCGCTTACTCGCTGTATCTGTCTTTATCTTCGAAGATACTCTTCGAGTGAAGTTACCAAATAAGAAAGATACAGAGGTCACTGCCAGTATCGCATGCTGAGAAATTGGCAGAAAGTATGCCAATCCTTAATTTGCGATTATTAAGATTGTAAAGATGCATTCCCTGAGAAATTATTTACCAAATTTATTTCCTGGGCTATGTATTATTGGAAAAATGGCGAAAAAGCTAGATAGACGCATACTTGTCATGTTTATAAAATAATGTGAAATAGTTATTTCTAGAGCTGGGTAAACCTAGCGTTAAATAAGAGCCCAATAGTATTTTAAGTAGACTTTCTAATTATCTATAAATCTTAAATTTTCTAGATAAAGTTAGTTTCTTCGCAGATCTCGAGAGCATGTTCTTGTGAAACAGACTTTCAAAGCATCACTTACTCTTCCGTAAACTGGATTCGCAGCTGCCAGCACAGAACATCTTGCATTCAAGCTGGCATGTATCCCGGCTTTGGCGATCGTTACCTTTCCTTGTTCCATCACCTCGTGTATGGCTGTTCTATCTATATCCGACATTTTATCGAACTCGTCTATACAAATAATTCCTCGATCCGCCAAAACCATAGCACCAGCTTCCAATCTACGCTCGCCTGTTTCGTTGTCTACAGTTACAGCAGCTGTTAGACCTACACCGGATGATCCTCTGCCAGTAGTTGGTATTGCTCGCGGTGCAGTACACAAAACATAACGCAGAAGCTGTGATTTAGCAACTGATGGATCACCGATCAGCATAACGTTGATATCTCTGTAGAAAAACAAATGTTTAGGACACGCGAATACAGTAGACGCATTATGCGACAGTACTTACCCTCTCAATCTTGTACCGTTAGGTAATAGTTTCTCGACACCGCCAAGTAATAAACATAATATTGCTTTCTTCACGTAATCGTGTCCATGTATAGAAGGAGCCAGTGACTTGCCAAGTAGCTCGAAAATGTTCTTACATGGATTGTTCTTGGCTAACTTTTTACACATAGCCACATCGTCGTGAGAAATGGACAAATTAGCTTCCTTGCTCAATTGCATGATATTGTTCGCAATTAATATTGTTCTAAAAAATAAGACATTCTCTATGTCTGTATGATTCTAATAGATTTCTAGTGAGTTTCTCCGAGTAACAAACCTAAAAGTGCCTGTTGTATATCCTCCTTGTTTACCAGGTAAACATCTGAAGCTTCCTACAACCTGAACTCTATCGCCTGGTTTGCAGAGATCCACCAAGTCGTTATCGCATACAACGTCGATGCTTCTTGGTAACTGGCCGGTTGGTGCTTTTTCAGGCATTTCTTGTATAGTGAGTGTTTGATGATCTTTATACGTAGAAAGGCCAAATTCTGTTTCTAGAGGATTACCGTCTTCATCCTGTAGATCAAATACACATTAGACATTTTTTAAATTTCTAAATGATCTCTAATCGTTAACACTAAATCTACCACGAGGGGTCAAATCACCCATTTTATGCATCGAACGCTTTTGATGATCGGTAGGTTTAACGTTAAGGAATCGAACGATATAAGCTTTAAGAGTATATTACTTGAGTTGGGTACACAGCAGATTGTGGAAAAGCGTCGAATGAAGTTAAATCGGTGTAAGCTCTTTCCATTACTGTCTTTGTTGTACTGCAATAGTGAACGCTTCTAACAACCTTTGGTCGCACTAACGAACCTAATAACGTTTACATGTATGCATTAGATAGTGTTAGATTGTGCTATACGACATTAAATACAAAAGTTTATGGAATTGAACTTACATTTTGTAACAATACCCTCGAGGCACACCAAGTTACTTAAAAAACGAGAGGTAAGAGTTCTCGGTGTGACGTGCTTGTTTCCAAAGCTTCCTTCGAAAGCTATAAAAAAATCTACATTTCCTTTGGCATACTCGGTATCTATGCTTCCAACAAATTGCTTCAATGCATTTTCGAAAGCAAGATGTTCTTCGAAACAGTTATTTAGCAAACTACAAGTAAAGTTGGTTATTATAGACATTATTGTAAGCGTTTAGTGAACCAAACAATTAGAAATCTGATGTTGCTAGACTCACCTTGCCGCACGAGTAGGATTCTTTCTTCTCAAATCATTAACATTTACAAACAATCTGTGTTTGTTCTCTTCGATCATATTCTTAACAAGAGTAGTATAGATACCTTGATCCTCCTAAAGAATAAAGAATAATCAGAAAGGGAATAATCGTATCTACCTGTTGAATATTTTTACTTACCATATCGTCCAAAAAATCAACATATTCTCTTTGTATCTCTTCGAGCCTCTGATCTCTGTCTATAGCGTCCATTTTCACTTCGATTGATATTTACAGGAACTAACAACGTAAACAGACTTGCAAACGATCATGTGCCTGCCAGTGCCTGCCAGTGCCTGCACAACAACTTTGCGCGGGAAAACAATAAATCGAATCACTCAAGATTCGATATGTCAGGTCGATATACAGAATCACCGACAAGATACTATCAGAAAGTATATACTACATAGACTGCCAGCCCTCCCCTGTGCTATTATATCCCCTGGACCATATATATATTATATATAATATAATATAACTCAGTTACATAGATTGTGTTCAAATGCGATACATGATCCACCGAAGAAATATTATAACAAAAATGAGCAACTCGAAACAGTGAAAACATTAGAAGAATTTAAAACCACTGTGTTTTATATAGTGTGTGAATTCTTATGTACTATGTATGAAGCTTACTTTGACATGCGTATTGTAGAAATAAAGATAATTTACGTCTGGATTATATTATTTTCTTTCTAAATTAAAAGTTACCGACACAGAGGTGTCAGATCAGTAACCGATGTTCGCGACATCTAGCGCGTGAATATGTAACTATATTCAGCTAACAGTTTGACCGTTTCGCCGTTGCAAGAAATGGCGCTGTACGGACTGTAGGAAGCAGGGATCTCTCTGAGACCACAAAAAGTTTATATATAGATAACCGGTGCTTCTATGTAGCCTACTCTACTTAGATGCACGAGCAATAGAAGTATAGGAAGGAGGTAGACAAATTAACTACGATTTGTTTGGTTCAACGAGAACACTATACTTGATCTATATAATATTGCACTTTATAAGGAAACTGTACATGACTCGGCACGAGGTCCGCCTCGTACATCAGTCGGATATGGAATGGCGGCAAAGAACGCTTTGCCCTTCTTCTCCGCCAAGGCGCAGAGCTGCCAACTTCCCAGCGGAGAGCTCACTAGGCTGGTCTGGGGGAAATCCCTACAGGACGTTTCTCGAGAGCGACATCTAGTGGTAGTATCGGAACTAAGTTTGGCTAACAGTTTGAGCGTTTCGCCGCTGCAAGAAATGGCGCTGTACGGACGTTTCTCGAGAGCGACATCTAGTGGTAGTATCGGAACTAAATTTGGCTAACAGTTTGAGCGTTTCGCCGCTGCAAGAAATGGCGCTGTACGGACGTTTCTCGAGAGCGACATCTAGCAGTAGTATCGGAACTAAATTTGGCTAACAGTTTGAGCGTTTCGCCGCTGCACGAAATAGCGCTGTACGTAGGTTTAGGAAGAGCAAAAGATTCATGCCGGAATTTACATGACGTCTTATGGGAAAAGCGACACGAATCAGTTGCTGCTGTAATACATATTCGGTACTCTTCATTTCTTCATTTTGCATAAATCTTCTTCATCTTTATTTTATAATACAGACGGAGAGTACACTACCCAATACATACACTCACACATACAATCCTTTTTTTAGCCCTTTAATATCAATTTCATTGAAGGTTTCACCCTGAACACCGACGAGATACTCCAGCCCGCGTGCTATTCCGCTTGACGAAAAGTGGGTGAACTTTTGGCACGGAGATAACGTGGAAATTAGAGTGATTTGAAAGACCACATCGTTACAAGTTCCACCACCGACAAGAATAGTATTAAAATAGTGCCAAAACATCGTCTGAAATATGCCGGAGAATGTAACATTTAATAATAGTTGACATGCGCGTTATATGAAAAAAAAACAAAAAAATATTTATTTTGCAGAAAGATCCGTTGTTTAGTAATTATTACTTGTTTAGCTATAACAGTACCCAAACAATATAGTAACATGTGCAATGTGCACGCTCTCGTGTTTGCAAAGGACAACGTTAATCGGCGTCCTACTTGATAAATCTGTTGTGCGTTGCAGAAGATATCTTTAGAGATTATACGAACGGCTGAGTGTAAAATATTTTATAATAGAAACTGCTGGTGTAATATATTTCTCCTTGTTTAATATAACATATAGATATATAGGTATAGTTGTTGTTTTGATTTGAACGGTGCCAGTGTGGCACCCAACATTGCTCCGTCGACGTCCGTCGTAAAGTCAAAGCGCACACGTCACTACGTCACGTCGACGCAGTGGACGCAGTTCAGACTGTTCAGAGCCGAGCGTGTGGCGCACGTACACACCTGTTCGCTGTTCGGAAAGCTTTACATATCGAAGCACGGTGACAGCAACATCATTTTAATTGGCAATTGCTTTTCTTTCGTTTTTATCCGAACCTTTTCGACAAGAACAATACCAGAAAAAAATGGCACCAAAACAGAGAATGCGCATCGCTAACGAAAGAGCTACGAAAAACATCACGCTTCGGGGAAACGTTCCAAAATCAACGGTAAGTTGTTTTCGTTGCTGCTGAATTAAATTTATCTAATAAACGCTCTTGATCAATGAAAATAATTAACGACGATTCAATCATATTAAAACAATTTATTGTCAATTTACAATATTGAGGTTATAAACTTTGATAGCCGAAACAAGTAATGCATACATATGTACAATGTATTTACTCTGACGTTACCTACTTACAGTATTGTTATATCGTATTTCTCGATCTTTTTACGCCGCAATCTGTTCGCAATTGTAGAACCAATAAATAGATTATATTCCAAGTTATTTGTTTGTTCTATAGTAAAAAGTATGGTTTAACACTTGTATAATAATACTTGTACCATATGTAGCATAAACATATGTAATAATCTTAAGGTATTAGATTATTAATACTTTTCGGTATACTTCAGTATCATTTTTATTTGAAAATCTACAGTAATATCATTTATTTTAACGATACTACCATATCTTATAATTTTATTTGACAATTTCTAGAAACCACAGGAAGATGGATCTCCGGTTGGACCATGTTTATTAGCACTTTTCCTATTTGTTGTATGTGGTTCCGGTAAGTTACATTTCAATAATCTTTTCGTTTCTCTTTTCTTGCTTTTATTTGCACAATAATCGATTTATTTTTCAGCTGTATTCCAAATAATTCAGAGCATTAGAATGGCTTAAGAGATGTTGCAAATGTGCAAATCGAACGGATGTTGCTGTTATTGTTAATATGAAAAGCTGTCTACAAATAATTGGTACACAAACGAGATCAACAGACTGTTTTACTATATACTGTAAACATGTAGGCATTGAAATGCTGTTGATACAAAACTGAAATTGGAGTCTCGCTAAACAACTTTTCCCATTTGCCACAATACGAAAAATTTATTTGTAAAAATTTAGCATTTATACACTTCTTACTTAACTGCATTACATATTGATTGTATCGATGAAAGAAGATTGCATTTAATGCATTTTGTTCAGATATTTCCAATTGAATATAGCACAGTGAACGAAACACATTTTTTCTCATTTTCTCACGTCGTATACAGCAATTATTATGCATATTTTCATAAAAAATGTGAATTCTTCCATCGATACGTGCATAGTAAATAATTGTATATATGTACGATCGATTAATTGTATCAATTCATTAATCAAAGCATTCCACTGTGAGCAGTTGGTAGCTTTTGGTTGTCGATATATTTTAGAGGCCTTAAGAACGTAATAGGTCCTTATATATGTAAAATATATACTATATATAATATCAATGTAATTTATCCTAATGAAATATTTGCTACTGACAATTCTTTGTCTCTTTTAATAAATTATATTATGAATACATATTAATGTTTTATATTTTTAACAATCCTTAGTCATTTATAAGCTTTTCCATTCGTTACAATTACAATACTATTGGTCATTACTGATTTAGGTTGAGATTATAGTGGAGCGGCGAGCATCGATGATAGCGGCGCGGTGAGCAGCGCGGCGAAAACAAAATAATAAATGTATATATATATATATAGTTAATAGCTTCTCGCTATTGGTTTCTTTTCGCCGCGCTGCTCACCGCGCCGCTATCATCGATGCTCACCGCTCCACTATAATCTCACCCTTAGAGTTCAGAACTTCAATTTGAATAATTTCTTTTTGTAGATTTCAAGCTTACTGTTGTGAACTAACATGTCCTCATGATTCACATGAGAACTTTCTCTTTATCTTCAAATTTATATTTAGATTTCCTGGTAATGTGAACGAATTTTTGGAGTATTACTTTCCATATTTCAAATTTCGCGCCAGCTGCTATTGACAGTTGACACTACTGCGCCCTACTGTGCGAAAGAATTATTTGGAATTACATATTCGTTAGTATCGTATCTGATCGTATCTAAGTTCACTCGGTGACTCGCTACCACTCGCTACGAGCTGAACTGAGCTGAACGTAGCCGATGAATTTTCTCTGGTTACGTTACGGTCGAATGTTGTTGCAATTTAAATTAACGGAAAACTTGTGATGAACGTGTAGGGAGAGACTTGTTTTTCGACAAAAAAAGACTGTTATTGCCAAACTCTTCTACACTACGTACAAAATATTTGTTGCATATTGTAAGAACGCAATACCGTGAAAGGTTTAAATAAAATGGCTGGTATATTTAATTTGTTTGGTACTACATCCGATCTCAACAAAGGTATGAATTTGTACTTTCGGAAGTGGTAACTATTTCGACAGCAGATCTTTATGCAAAATAAAAATTGTCTACCTGAATTGCAACAAGCTGGTATGAAATCGAAATTTATTCTTTAAATTTTTGTTCTGTTAAATTTTTCTAACGTTTTCACGGTTTTAAATTACGCCTACTCATTTTTGTTATAATAACTTAATTTTGTTAAAATCCGCTGTCTAGTGATAATTTTCCTACTGTTTACAGTATCATTTTTATAAATATCAATTATGAAAATTTACCAATTATTTCAATCGATATAGGTCAAGTTGCAAAACCATTATCGAGAGCGAATACATCTCTGGGACTTGGTGGAACTCCTTTGAAATCTTCTAATCAATCAAAGCCAAAGGGATTATCATTTAGGTCTAACTCTGATTTAAATGTATCTAATACACCACATTCGAACCAGGACTTATCTAATAAACAACAAGAATGTCTAAAACCAACTTTAACACAATTGGACAGCAATGGTCGTTCGCTATCACCACGCAAAGTGTTCCTGAAGGTATTATTACTCGCACTATTGATGTTTTATTAATGTTTCTAAATAAATGTAACATATGATTTATGTACAGAAACAAAATGCTCAATTTGACAAACTAAATAATTTGTCTCCGAAGAAAACATTTAACCAAAATGTGCAATTAGAAAAACCATCCAATGAATTTGTCTTCAAGGTACCATTGCCACAGAAGAATATCGTTAAGAATTCGTATCCTACACCAGAGAAACTGGCACCTTATTACGATATGCAGGTTGAATTTGGTAAGATCTTATTGTTAGCAATAACTAGAGGTGTCTGGGAATCTGAAAATGTTCAGTTCCCAACAGTTGGGATGGATTCTTGAAGCCTAATCTACTGGGGACTTGTCCCGAACATGCTCAGAAATCCGTGATATTCTCGGGAATCCCGTTATATTCGAAATTCTCGTGTTTTTGCACAGCTGTAGCAATAACACGTTGTAGAATATTTTAACTTGAACAGATTTCCTAAAACATCTATAAAACATCTATAATTTTGCAGATGATATCTACACGAAAACATTGAAAAATGATTTCAAGGAACTGTTAATGAAAAACAAAGACGAAGTACTACCATATGAGGATGAAGGATTTGAATCAGGTATAGAAAAATTGAAATTCACTTATAGAAAAGTGTTCTCAATTAAATATGAAATTTTCTATTTAGATCCAGCATCGATAGACTTCGAATTACCCATGTTACGTATGTCTACAAGATCCGATAGTGAAAAATCGTTGAGCAGGTTGACACTTAATTTACCGGAATTATCAGACGATGATACTTTTTAATTTAATATCGCGACACTGAAATACCTTGAGACTGCTTTAAATATTTTATTTAAGATAAGACGTAAATTAAAAATATATAGTATATAATATAGTAGTATAAATCTAACGAAAAGTATTCTATTTTTTATACTTATCTAATGTATCATTAAAAACAATAAATTATCTATGTATGTAACGTCAGTCTTTGTTTTGTTACTATAGATGTATCGATAATTGCTAATTTCACTAAACACAGATCACTTGTTAAATGCGAAAAAGATGTCGACAGAGAAATGTGTGATTGTGATAGCGGGTATTTTGCAAGACCGTACCTTCAGTCATGTTCGTTTTATTGCAGAATGTTTATCCACGTTACTGCCGAATTTCAACTATAATGTTATTTGTAAAGATTCAACAGAATGGAAAGTAGGTGACAATTGTTAGTTACTGTATTAATATCTACTGTAAAACATATCTTTCAGTCTTGGTTAAAACAAAGATGCATGTGTTGTGGTTGGAACCACATTAAATCTCCTTTGATATGGAAAGAAATTGGACTGACCCATACCAGCCCTATATACATTGGAGGTGCTTACCAATTTTGGGAATTATTACATAAATATTATAATATTACATCTCATTTAAACAAGGAAGATCTTGATGCTTTACAAGAAGATTTTGCATATGTAATTAATAATATGTGTGTAAATTCAATATTTTATAAACAACTAGTCAATTTTACGTCTTGTAGATTTATGATGCAGAAAGTAAGAAATGTAAATGTTTAGAGACACGTCAGGAACGTCGTAATATAATGATAATAGGAGCAGGAAGATCCATGTGTCACAATTTAGTTCCTCAATTGATAATGATAAAAGAGTTCTGGTTGAGCCACGGACTAGTTATAAAGTTATACGACGAGCCAGGGTGCTTTTTTAAAGTAAGAAGAATTTTCGAAGATGCAAAAGGACTCACCGGCGGTTTAGATGCAGTCAAAGTTGTGTACGATATACCTGATGGCTTACACGATTGTGAAGTGTTGATTTGTATTGATGCTTTGTTAAGGTAAATTGAAATAGTTGACATTTCAATTTTATTAATAAAGAGCCGTCCAACTTTAAGATTTATCTGTTCAAGAGAGGAGTTCGAGGGAATAGAAAGTTGGTTGTACCGCAACTACAAGTCTGCCAAAGAATTATCTATGCTAATAAATAATCACGCGCCGTCTCGTATGAAAATAGTTTTATGCTCATTAGGTCCCACGTGTTTTTTTGCTAATGTTATGCACAAATTTGTTACAAACATACCAAAAACAAATATTGTGGCTGTTGGATCTCAGTATGGATTAGAATTGATATATGTGTTGGCACGTTCAACAGGTTTCCCTTTAAAGAACTTTGGTTGCCCTCCAGTTTGGGGTTTCCTGGGTTGGCTTACTTACTTACTTAATTCAATTGTATGCTTACATTATTTTACGTTACACATTTATTACCAGACACTGACTTCAATTGTAGGAATTAATCAGTTTGTGGATGTTCATCGTATGATTCAAAAGTATGACTATTATCTACCTAATAGAAGAGCTTTAGAGGCAAGTGATAATGCGGCGCTGCCGATTGGCGTTCAACGTTCACAGTTGAGATGGTTTTTTTATATGGTCCACAATAAAATAGATCATTATAAAGAGATTTATATACGCAAGGTATAGATGAAACAATTTCAACGCTAGGTTTACAGAGCACTAACAGTATTTTACAGTACTTTATAAAAACAACGAGAAATAAATGTATTGAATAGTTGAATGGTCCATTGATGCATCTTTACAATTGTAGTAATCGTGAATTAAAAATATTAGAATGCGTCTCGTAAACCTAGAGCTAATTTACTGTTTGTTAGAAGTTGTTTTTGTTATAAAGAAATACAAATTTCGACACTTGTTTCCATAGTCTCTGACTCAATATCAAGTAGGTAGATCTGAAGATTTTCAAAATTGCCGAGCAATTTGCGATCTGTTAAAGTTATGGTACAGCGAGGAAGTGGGTGATGAAATTTTATCGTTGGGCGTTACTTCTGATGGTAAGTATATATGCGTATAATAAATGTAAAAATGCTGGTGCAAATATAAATATTTTGTTGATCACAGGTTCATTTGGTATCCCGGAAGGATTAGTATTTTCACAACCAGTATATTTGAAAGTGTTAGAAGATCAATCTCGAGTATGGAAACCTTTCAAAGATTTCCCAAAACCATATATGCCAGCCGGTATATTTCAAAGTCTTGTGGACACTGCTGTGATGATTAATGATAAATTCCCAATCGCTGAAAGCAGAATGGAAGATTTGAATACTGGAAACTATAAAGAAATATTGACTCGTAGAACTTCCTAATAACTTGGAGTATTTTTAATCCCATATATTCTGCCAACAGAACATAAAATTGCACATGTATCAGTAACGGAATAATTACATTGAAAAATTCGTTATAAACAAGTAAAAAGTTAATACAAGCAATGTCGATAAGTAACTTAACATTTTTACCGAATGGATAAAAAAGAAGAGTTTTGCAATAAAGTTTCTTAAGATAGATTTATTACCTACTAAATACAGTTAGAATAAATTAGCTAAGAAACGTTACTATTAATTGCTTGCAAAAATTATTACATTTTATCACGATAATTCTTCAAAAACATAATTAGTTTACGGGTGTAATACTTTTTATCGTACATGATATAATGTATTCGAATTTAATGGTACAATTTGTTTCCTTTGTATACACAAAATAATATAACAAAGTATTATTACCTGCTTATATGTATCGTTAACAACTGGTAATCCATACCATTTTTCATTTAATTGAAGATTCTTTATACAGAATTTTATGTCACAATGGTAGACAAATGGATAAACGATGCATATCATATCATTGCATTCGTTATATCGTTACTATTCAATGCATGACTGTAGAAACAGTCGGTAATATCTATTTTCGTTCAAATTAACGTATATACGTTTATATATTGCAAAAGAAAATGCATAAAGAATTAAGATCTAGCCAAATATCTAATCGTTTCAATGTTTTTCAACGATAGGCAGTATATTGAAGATTTCGAAAATAAAAAAAAAAACATGATAAATATGAAAATTGTAGAGATTCGAGATTACAAATTCTAAAGACATCTCGTTGGGGAATATTATAAAAGGAAATTTGTTATGAAATAATGTTCACGCAGTTTCTGTGTTTGACTGTATAGATTGGTGATAAAAAACATAGGTTGCAAATTTCACAATCACTTTCTCTTAGAACTGACGACATCCAATTCGTGCGAGTAAAAACAGATGTTTAGATTGCACGCCGTTACAATAGGTATAGTAAAAACTGTATTCTAACACAAAAATCTCTGACAATTTGAAAATTATGCTACAAAATTGATAGATGGGACATATGAAAATTTTCTTAGGCAGTTTTTGCTCGAATAGCAGCACGTTTTCCTGTAACGGCCTGTAAAAGAATAATAATGCGTTATTATTATTATATATATCAAATGAATCGAAGAAACATGATTGCTCGAACATCCGCAGCATGGAATACTACTTACCTGGAAGCCAGATTTTATGCTAGCTACTGAACATCTTGAGCCACAGGTTTCACACTGTAAGAAAAATAGTCGAGTGTCCTTCTGAAGAATGGTGTCTGGCGAGCGGCATGTGTGACAGGTAACATATTCCTTAATGTATCTCCTAAGCACATTTTCTATTTGTTTCTGTTGGAAACGACCCTTAATAATAAGTTGACTATTTCCATCAACAGAACCACTAGTTCCTAACTCAGCAAGTAAAAAGTCGAGCAAATGTTTTGGTAGCCTATGAAGTGTTTTACATATCTGCAATGGGAAAAATTATGGTAGAAAACACACCAAGAACAATTCTCTCGGTATTAACGTATGTGCAAAACATCGATGCGATACTTACTTCGGTGAAATTAGCAAATGATGTTTTCTTGGTACCTATACGTACTACTTGCGGCGGACGCATAACAAATTTTTGTTTCTTTCCAGCAACCATGTCAGGGTTCTTTTCCCTCATTATGTTGAATACTCTTACCAACAGTTCGTCGTATGTGTAATCTCTGTCCGATCCGAACCATAAACTTGTTTCCTCTGAGAAAAAGAATACACATTTAATGTGCTAATAAGAAAAAGCTAAAATCATCGAAAAATTTACTTGAAAAAAAAAGAAGAATAACGAGAACGTACAATTTCTTCGAACATTTTTTTTCTGTTATTATTCGTTGAGGTGTGCGAGAACCCAAAAATGTTGGATTGGCAAGGGGAAATTCTGATGTATTCGAGAATCCCAAAATTTCCGGGTTCACGCACAGCTCTAGTTACTAGTATAATTTGAATTAGAATGAAACTTATGAAAATGCAGAGATGCTACAGACATCTTGAACTAATGCATAATATGCGTGTAGAAAACAGCAAATATATCTCTTACCGTACTCTGCATTTCGCTCAGATTCAATGCAGCATGTTAACAAATAATGAGTAACATAAAATAATGAGTTACCCGCAGCTATGTTATAATTTCAATATATAATATTTACCATTCTCTTTATCTTCTATTTCTTTACGCTCTTCTTCTGCTACCAGCTCGTCGAGATCTTTCTTTTTCTTTTTCTTCTTCTTAGTTTTAGAGAAGTCCATGTCCAAATCAAATGTGTCGTCCACGGCGACTTCTTCGGTTTGTTGTTCAACAACATCCTTTCGAAATTGTAATGAAATATATAACTAATGAAAACCAGTTATCTCGACAATTATTAGCTAATACTGTTTTCAAAGTAATACCTCTTTCTTTGTATCTGGCAAAGCTGCATCCAATTCGTCCAAATTAAATGCTTTTTTCTTCTTCTTCTTCTTTCTTCCAAAATTTTCTAAGTCCAACGTGTCGTCGTCGTCGGCGAGTGCAGGAGGGTCTGGCTCCTGATTTTCTTTATCGCCGGTGGTCTCCATTGTATCCCCAGCATTATCAACTTCATTATATGCAGTATTAAGATCAAAGTTAGTTTTCTTCTTCTTCTTCTTTTTCTTCAAAGTAGGATCGAACACCTAGAAAGTTTTATAATGTAATTTTCAAGAATTTCATTTACCAGGTAAACTAGAATGACACAACGTTGGATATTAAATAAAATTCCATTATTTTTAATAGTACTCAATGAAATCATTACGTATAGACAAGGTATAGAATGTACAAGATATATTTAGATATCAATATATATACATATATATTGCCCCTTAAACCCTTGCCCCACAATTTATTTTACAGTTTCAATGATCAGAGTATTTCTTTGTAGTCCGTAATTTCGTAAAAAAGGAGAAAATTTATATCTATTGTATGCCTACATGCTCTTCGATAACTATACATTAACAAAACCTAAATAGAATTTCATCTTGGTTTAAAGGAGCTTAATAGCATACATATTTATTAGACTCTGTTCAAAATCTTAATCACGAATCTAACCCGATTATTGTAAGGGCAAGGGGTTAATATATTCACTCTAAAATATATTTTTCTAAAAAAATATGCGCGAAAGATTACGATGTATTATCGAGTACGAGTGCAAGAAACAAAAATTTTGCTAACGAAGGGAGAAAATATATATATAGCGTGTTGGAGTTGAGGTGTACTATGTCAAAGATGCATTTTTATTCCTCTTTAGTACTATCCACATGGCTTTGAGGTTGGGATGCAAAAAACTGCAGTATATTTATCGGAATGTAATCTTGCTAGTGTATATTCTTCGTATATCGGCGAATGCTTTATTCTATCGTCGATGGGTTACTAGGGATTGTCAAAAAATCGAAAAGTATGTCAAGTTGACCACGCTCCCATGCTTTTCCGATACGATACAGATGATGCCACTCCTGGCATAGATTTCAGCATTTCTACGTACCGAATCTTCTTCAGTCATTTTCTATACTTCTTTAAATAGTTTTACGATTCCGACAAACTGATCAATTTGTTCACTTTTTTTAGATGTAACTGTGTATCTTCATTGCACGGATCCTGGCTATCTTCTATTCTGCACCACCTATATAGCACTTACACATAACGTCTTGCTAACGAATATTGCATCAGAAATTCGCCCAAAGTGTGATTCACAAACTCGATCCTGTCGTGCTATCGACATATCGATGAGTTGCGAAAAGCTTTCTTATTGGTCAATTCTATTAGGTTCGCCGATAGGAGCCTAATACATATATTTATCTGATATTATATTAGATCTTTTATAAACGAATAATGTTTCTTCGTTTATTGCTATATAAAGTTACAGTAATATAAACTGTAAATATATTTTTGAATATACATGCGTATCAATGCGTATCGTTCTTCAATCTTATGATTATATAGTTCTTGGTTCATTTTGTAGATAATGCCATCTATTGGTATTTTCTCTTATCACAAAGATTGTCTTAGTTTGCTTAGTTACCGATCAAAAGCGGGAAATTTGTATGCTATTTGAACTTTAAACTTGAATTTTATTGATTTCAGCATACCCGTTATTTCATTACCTTTTTGATTTGTTAGAAGTTTTATAGAAAACTGTGAACTTTAACTAAAGATCAATTAATAATAATTATCAATTTTAGTTAATGTTCTATTATATTATTATTGTTAGTACTTGTGAATATAGTTGTAAGGATTACATGAAAGATTTTACTGTGGGTATTATAAAGAATTTAGGAAGACACATATAATTGTACTGTGCAACGTTTTTCTAACATGTATTTTTTAACACTAGATTAACTACTGGATCGATAAAAATTATTTATTTCTGATTTTCTCTGGTATGATTATATACAAAATAAAAATGTTTTGCATTGCCTGTGGGAAGCAGGAATGACATAAAAATTGATTTATTATTAGAAAGAATTTGAAGAGATAAATATCAATGATTTCGATATGAATTTTGTAGAGATCAGTACAGATACACTGAGATACACTGAGATACACGCATGCAGATACAGGATTGTGAGAGCACTCTGTGGCGGCGCTGGCAACGATCAACTCTCTGTCTAGAGAAGTTACTTATCTATGATTATCTACTATGAACTTGATTGTTAATGTGCCCAAAGGAGAAATTAATATGATACATGCTAGATGCTGCGAGAGGCGAGTTCGATGTGAAAGATCAGCTGTGTACCAAGTGATCATTCACTTTGCCGGGAAAGTGATGCGAAAAGTGTCCCGCGGACGATGAACAAAAGAAGTGATGCACGGTGAACATATCCAACGCGTGTTTCATTGCGAAACGTACATGTCAGCTGCCTAAATAAGCAAAAGTACGTATTAAATCATAATAACGCATTCAAATCCTGCTTCCTCGTAATCCGCGTAGCGTTCATTAACATTCAACCGAACGTGTCCGAATCGTATCAGAAAATGACACGAGTGACGAGCCGATGCTGCATTGCGAAAAATTTTCATTCTCAACGATGAACCGGTTAGAATCGTACAGTTTTAACAAAAGTGTTTTTATCAAATGATCATTCTCGAGAACGTTTCACCCCTATTTAGATAGAGTTTCGCCTGTCGATTAACAATTAATCGTTCTCCCGATCGATCAGCGAAATTGATGTGTCTAAATATGTACATACTTATGTACAGACGGGTAAGTAAATTATATTTGCATGGACGTACATATATATTTTTGGTAACTTTCCTGTAACAACAGAAACTCGAGGATTTATTTCGAAATATGTACTACGAGTGCGAACAGTCGACCTTGAACTGTGTCACACAACTTTTCTCCTATTGATCGTTTTTATATGTAAAATGAGGATTGTAGGCAGTAGAAGTGGTTGATCAATTTCAATAACGTAACAAAAAAAAACACGAATTTCTCGATTGTTTAAGTAATCGTGCAACTTTACGTTATAATTCACGAGTGTCATCAAATTGTTTGCGTGTAGCGCGCGGCCGAACAGCCTCTCGATACATCGAACAAAACCTGTTATCACTGTCTCTTATGGAAGTGACGTATTTCCACCTGCAACTTTACGCTTGCACGATATTAATGTATACCTACGTATACACGTAATCGATAATTTTCGCGCAGTAATAGTTCTTTTGAAAATGAATCCTTTGAACCGGCAACTGTGGTTGCAAGGACCAACGCATACGTGTGCTTCGTAACAGCATAATTCACGGAGAAATCATTCGAATTTCGAACGAGAAATTAGACTGCAATTTCGCACAATGCATAACGCGTGTATATCGAAAAGTGGAAATAGGTGCTAGCGAATAAGTTCAAATTTAAAAATAATACGAATCTCAAAATTGTCCTAACATCAAGTTTGTTTTCATAGATATATATTTATAAAATCTGATTGATCTGGTGATTTCGCAAATAAAAAAAAAAAATATATATATATATATATATATATTTGCAAAATCATATTTTTCGCGGAAATACTTGGTCTGTCGGGAAAGGGGCGTATGTTGATTACGATAGATTACCTACCGCTATCTCGTGCTCGGTTTCGTCATTTGTATGCATTCGATATCCACGCACGAGTAAATGTTTATCCGGCTTTTAAAGCATTTTGAAAAGTGTTGGATGATCAAGGGAGATACTTCAGTCAGCTTGCGTGCATTGTTTCAGCCGCGTTTTCTCTTTGATTAATTTAATCGTGTGTACGATTGTTATTTGAGAAATACAAACACGGTTACAGTGGAATAAAACCGAGCACTGTTTTTTTTTAATTACCATATTCATTGAAACAATATATTTGCAGCAGGTATAACTAGAAGTAAGTTTGAACACTCGTAAATCTATGTTCAAGTTTTTCACTGATCGATGTATATGGTAAACATGAATTGCAAAACTAGAACATCGTCTCACGAGAGTGATGATTGTACCATCTGTAAATGGTACCGTCGCACTGATAGCAGTATTGTGTGTTTACTTTCGGGTCGCACGAATTTAGAAAGAAACAATCGCCGATAAGTCGGATCAATCGATCGATACAAACATTGGCACGGAAAACAAATGAGCAAGGTTTTATTTCCAGTCCGATGATCAATTGTTCGGTTCCATTTCTTTTTGTTGTTGTTGTTGTACAGATACTAAGTATCGATTGAATATTTCAAATTCTTGAGTAGAATACGGTGGACGCTCGATAAGTAGCCGCCCGATAATGAGACGTTACGCTCTTCGTATTTGCACACACGCGCGTCCACGCTGTCGTCTAAATAGAGAGAGAGAGAGAGAGAGAGAGAGAGAGAGAGAGAGAGAGAGAGGCCGTTGTCCTATACGTGACCACGGAGGGAAACTAAACTGATTAAGTAGCCGCTTCTTATAAATTAAAAAAGTTTTCGTCTGCACCAGTGATTTCACGAATCCATCTTATCGTCCCCGCGTCAGTACTTTACGTCATCATCGGTTTAATGTTAACTTTGATGTCGTCGGGTTGATAAAAGGGGAAACAGAATGCGAAATATTTCAGTAACTCGGTCTCGTAAGCCAGATCCGTTCGGTGAACGTACGAAGTAGCATTCGAACTCTCGGTTTACAAGGACTTTGGTAATAATTAACTGCTAATTAACAGAATAATGAGTACGCACGTGGGAAGCGCGGTGTCGTGCGGGGATGGCAAGAAACCGGTAAAGACCAAGGACGAAGAAGAAGCAACGAAGAGGTTGACGTGCAAGCTCGATGCCAATGGTCGTCTAAACCTGAAGGAGATTCTGTTATCCTTCAATGGGCCGGTCAGTCAAGAACGGGCATGGGCGTTATGTTATCAAACAGCTAGAAGTTTGTCAAACCTGCCAGATAAGAACTTCTATGAAATCTTGGATCTATCGCAGATCGTCCTTCACAAGGATGGAGACGTATGGCTCGGCGATCTAATCGGTGAGCGTACTTCATTCTTATCTCGGTAATGTTCCGTGTCCTCTTATCGGCGTGTTTTGTTTTATAGCGTTAGTTCATGGAAAACGGATAATAAACAAAGACATTACGCACGCGTGAAAAACCGCAAATATAATACATACACTCTCTCGAAGAATGTATCATTTGAGATATATCACCTGCATGATATTGCATGTTTGTAGTATATTGTCGCGTACGTATGTCATGTGTAATTGCACCATTCTTTTACCGTGATTGATAATTTTTCATCGATACAGTGAATTTCAGTTAAGGTTTTAATATACGTATAGCACGGTGTCTAATTATCCTGTATCCTATATCACTATGTATACTGATTACTTACACATTCGATGTTCCATATACAACCTAACACGTTCTGTAGTTGCACCAACGTTTTACTGTGATTGCTAATTATTATTGATACTGTTGAAATTTTAATATATAGCACAATATCTAATTATTCCGAATACATCACTAACTAATTACTAGGCTGCGGATGTTTATGCAATATTCAATTGTTATAGACGAATTTTGAGAAAGTACAATAAAATAGAATGTTATGTTTCAGTGGCTTTTGCAGATCTGAGATAAATTAAAATTTTGCTAAATTCTCTCGAATTCTATATTCTACCCACTTTTTAACACTTTCAAATGCGAAAAATGCATAAAAATCCGTAGTCTGCTAATTACTAATTCAATGTTTCATATTAGAGAGAATTTACTAGACTGTATAATTCAAATATAAAAATTGCATTTTTGCAAAGCGTGACACAGTTTTTGAAGTAGGAATTACGTAATCGGTCGAGGCACGCGTTCCTTGAATCATGAACGCTTAATTACGATAAGAGGACTATTAATATAACCAACACGTTGGTAGAAGAATATCTGAATTAAATCGAATAATAATTTGTTGTTATTGAACTTTGCCCAGGATATAGAGAAACGCGTGAATTATTACGAGAGAAGCGGATTCTTAAAAGATTTAGCAATCTTTACAACAGCCGGCACCGATCAAACGGGAATTAATCGCATACGGTTTTGTCTGGGCCTTGCATACGCTAACTATTTATTGAGGAGCTTGAATCGTGTCGTGCTCTTTCGACGTGTATTCGCTCGTATTGGAATTTGGGTTTGCAGATGGGGCGTGATCTTGGTAGTCGATGTTGGAATGGGAGTCGCTATTCGCTATTCGCTATTCGCTATTCCGCTACAATCATCGCGGCATCGATCGTTCGAATTGACTTGTTTACAATTTTTTATAGCGCGGAAATAGTTATAGTTTGCTCGGTAATTTACCTGCCGATCGTTTCACCGATCTACAGATCGCTCTTGGTTATTCCAGGAAACCAGATTGTTAGGGGTTTTAATATTCACTTTTTATTTCTTTCATAAATGTTTGTTGCGTTTGTTACAGACTCTAAGCAACCCCCGGTCTCCCAGCAGAAAGTAAGCAACTGCTATAAAATGCTTGTGATAAGAAGACTTTGTTCTCGGATAAAGCAAATTATTCTTATATTGCAGGCGATGTTATCACTAGGCATGATGATATTTAAAGCTCTTGATTTTGGCCTAGACGAACAAGAAGAAAGATTGTTATCACCGGATCTAGAGGAACTCGTTTCGTTGATGACCAGTTTAAACGATGGTAACAAAACTTGCTAAAGATAAATCGTTAGCAATCGAGTGACGACTACCAGTCTATTCGGCTGGCAAGAAAGTAATTTCGGTATTTCAAGGCGAAATAGAAGCCTTCAGAATATTTCATTCTGTCCTTCTTTATGTTCGGCTCTCTCTATTGAAATCTCGCTCGACGCGGTCGGCGCGGTACACGTAAATAGGCATAAATCAAAAAATAAAGTCATCTTTGCAAACGCTATTTGCCCAGAATACGCCTGGTGGACAGTATTTAAGGATTTACTGTAATATCTTAAAAAATTGCTCAGCATTGTTTTATCACTGTTTTTGTTGTATGTAGAATGCGAAGGAGAAACAGAAGAGCGTCCGCAGGAAACGGACGACGAAGGTATCGAGCGGGACTCCAGCGATGCCGATGCAGACGAATTTTTATTACAAAAGAGTCATGATATGTACGAACAACGGCCGTCTATAATCTCGTTGAAAGATGTGATGGAAGTAAGTTGTTGACCGTGAGCTTTTAGTGTGTTTGCATTGACATATCGGTGTCTATTAATTTCTGTTAATTTGTATTAATTTATAGCTATGCACCAGGCACATGCAAACTAACGTTGAGTCTGCTAAAGCTCATTACAAAGCTGTTATACGGACATTCATAGCGGAGGCTTTGGAGCTATCCCAGCTATTGGATATAGGAGTGTCCGAACAACTTAAATCGAGTCAAAGGGAAATCGGCAACAACGATGGCAATAGGATAAACTCGATGTCTGTCCAGAATCTCGATACTTTAGATTTCATTGATTGGGTAAGACTTTATCTGTCGCGTGTTGAAATCAATTTTTTACACGATTCATGAAACTTTTCGTTTTAAAACATTCCACACGGTTCAACGAAATATCGTTGAAATAAATTCAACTGGTTAACAGTTCAGTGGAAAAACAATTAAAAAGCTTTTATACAACATCTTGTATAGAAATTTTATCGTTTCATTGGATGAATTTGTTTAATGAATTACAAACGCTCGAGTAATATAGAAATTATTGCGAATTCTACGTTAGTCCGTGGAGTAATTGGTGCGTAAATGGGTCCATTAACATTACCGTATCCCATAAAGTCATTTGTCATTTTGCAGAGATAAGATATTTGAGATTTATTGACTTCACTCTCTACCGTTATAGACTGACATTAGGATTTGGAGGGCTATACAAGTATGTGATCGTTAATAATTGTTTGCGCATGGGAGGAAAAAAGTGTTAGAGTTTAAAATGTGTTAATACGAGCATGTAGCATGATTCCATAGGATTATCTGCACAGTTTCGATAGAATCGAATTTTTTGAAGAACAATTGTCCAACCACCTACAAATGCATGTGTCCACTTGTGCTCACTTCAAACACACGTACAGTCTGTACAATAAATAATTAATTGAGCTTGCTCTATGCACACAAATTGCCACACCAACGAATATCAAGATACAATAAATAATTTTTCTATACCCTAATAACGATCGTAAAAGAGACAGAGAGAGATTATAAAACTACCGTTTCAATATTTGCTTCCGCTGCTATTTTATCGTATTGCAATTTGTATGCAACCGACGGTAGATCTTGCATCTTTTGTAGCACGTTGAAGCTTGTCGCGAGGATTTACAAAAGATATTTCAATAGGCGCGGTTTTGGGTACAAGTTATACAAGAGTTGCGAAAAGGAGTGAAACTGAAGAAGGTAGAAGCCAACCTGGGTGCAAAAAGCACACCCCGTGGCCACGCTAAAGGAGAAGAGTTTGAGTTAACACCGTACGAAGTCTTGATGGAGGATATTAAAAATAGGAGATACCGCCTAAGGAAAACACCCTCGCCCTCGCCACATTTGCGAAAAGACGCTCACGCCATTATCCTAGAATTTATTAGGAGTAAACCTCCGTTGAAAAAGGTAACAGGCCTTCCAGTTCAACAAGAATCAAACAAGGAATGATCGGAAAGAGTAAAGTCGACTGTTGACTATTTTTCAAGTGAAAACATCTTTAGGCTCACCGCGTACGCAACTGCTGGCCAGTGAACGAGTCTGATCCGTCATGCTCCGAGACGAAACACTATCTCCCCCGAGTTTAGCCGAGCGAGCGATCGAGCGAGAGAGAATTCGATCTTATTTTTGAATTTCCGTGTTCCGGATCATTCCTTGGAAGATTCGCCTAAATAATCGAGGAGATTTTTTCATGGTGGTGTCGTTGAATTGCTGTTCAGGCCTCTGAGAGAAAACTACCACCGCGACGAAAGGAATGGACTCTCCGAGAATTACTTATGGAGAGCATAAGAAAGCCACCGAACCTGAGACCGTCCTCGAACAGATATATTCCTAAGAACGAACGGCCGTCCCGAAAAACTGGTAAGTTAACTTGCCTGTTTACTTGCACAGCAATCGTTTATGCATGTTACGCGTTGTGTTGCTTTATAAACAGTTTAATAAATCGATAAAAGCTGATGTGTGAAGTTGATATCTATGTACCAAAAGGATACGGTTAAATGTTCGGTGAAATTGTATATAGTCGCTGCTGGATTATTCGGTACCTTAATAAATCTCCCTGAGCAAGCTGCGGTTTTAAATACATATAAAACTGTCTATTTCGAGAAAAGTTCATGCTTCTATTGTTAAAACTAATAGTTAAAAGTTGTATTCTAATATCAATTAAACTCCACCCTGATGAAACAAAAAATAATTCAATTTTCTAAGAAGAAATCTACGAAAGAGGTTCTCCGTTGCATAGGGGGAAGAAATATTGTAATGGAGTTCGATGTACGTGAGCGCACGTATCCCCAGGAAATATTATGCCCCGTAGGTACATAGAGAAGAACCACGCGACGCACACGTGCGACTGTATTTTTAACGGATATATATATATATATATATATATATATATATATATATATATATATATATATATATATATATATATTTACTAATTGTAAGAAGTGTCCATGCGCAAGGATACGAGGGGTGCGCGGGCGCGGGCGCAGGCCCGCACAGCTCTGCCGCCTATCTCTCGCCCGTGATCCCGAGAGTACAGCCTGGCAATTCCTCGCAGCTCGACCAGAACAGTGGTATCTGTGTCTCTCATATTACTTTTAACAATAATCCCCCGTCCCCGAAATGCTTGCATCTCGTTATTATTTTCCTCAGAATTCTTCCCTCTCTCCTAAATCGATTCGATCCCACGATCAGATTAATGTGAAGTTCGTCAACGGTGTGCATCAATTTGACCTATTCCGTTATCGAATAAAATAAAACGAGTAACCATACGAAAGCAGTAATCACGTTCCGAGAGATACTTAAATATCGCGGTTTGATAATTGTTATTTCCCGTCGCGAATATCTCTCGATCTCTTGATTGTCGAGGGAGGGAGGGAGGGCCGGTCTGAATGAATCATGATTGGGTATGGACAGACTCTGGTGGCTTAGGTATCTCGAGCTACAGACTGAGGCGCGATCAATAACCGAAAGCGCGGAAAGGGCGAGTTGACGTCGGCCGAGAACGTCATCGTTGCGAGAGCACGCGCTCCGTCAGATCGCGTTTGATTTCTCTCTCTCTCTCTCTCTCTCTCTCTCTCTCTCTCTCTCTCTCCCTCTCGATGTTTCCTCGGGTTTCGTCCTGCAGCAAACGTTTCTTTCGCTTTTGATTCGTAAACGCGAAATCCCGTTCGGGTGTCCAACGGGTGTAAGCCGAGTGTCGTCGGAATGGGGACAAGCACACTAACGAACACGTGCACTTGATGTTCAGTCGCTACCCGGGGATTTACGAGCACCGCACACGGTGGACCAGCGACACGGGACGATGAGAAAGACGAACAGATGAACGAAGATTGTCTGGATGCTGGTAACCAATTAACATTTACATTTCCGACGAAGATCGAATGTCATCTCGACGCGAGACCACTGTCGTTTATCTCTCACCCTCGTTGGAATGGTTGGCGGATTTAAAAAGAAAATGGTGTTGATTCGCAGGCCGCGAGATTTTCCAGTTGAACCAGAGGATCGCGAGGGATTCGTCGAACGTAACTTCCGGTCAGAGCTCGTGGTTGTTACAAGTAAAAACATAAGATTCCAGTGAACCGTTCTATAGAATAAATGTTGATAAGGAGAAGATTGGAGAAAGCATGAAGTTCATGATCGTAGGCGGTGAGTCCCGCATGATAGTCTTGGGCGAAGTTCCACCGTCGCAGCCGGAGCAGGAACAGGAACCAGCGCAGGATGTGGCGGCTCAGTGGCTGCAGACAGAGGACCCTTCGACCAGTTCAACGACAACAACAACGGTCAATGCAACTGGGACTAACGTACCGGCTACCGCGAGCCGAAGTCGAGCTAATGTACCACCGGTACCGCAACCGAGACAGAGAGTCAACAAGCTTGAGATCAGGGTACCGGGAAACAGGAATCGTAAGTCGCGTAGAAGGCGCATTACGGTCCCAGGTAATCATACCATTCATCTTCTCTTCGGCCGACGCGACTGGTGATATGTATGAATATGAAATTCCATCACGAATATCGGCGCATACTGCCTAATAATCGCCGAACGCGTTCTTTCTCTTGCTTCCGCATACTAAAATCAATTTTCTGCATTCTTTTGTATGCACGCGCGGGACAGTCCACCACAATATTTCAATCGCTTTCGATAGTTTGTCCAAAAGATGCTTCGCGCGAAACTGCAATGCTACAAACTAGAAACACAATTTGCAAATGTAAATTTGTGAATTTTTAAATATCTAATCTATTTTTTATACAAGAACTGAACAATTCAATGTCGTCGTACAAAATGTCGTACATCGAATAATCATTTCTATAAAGATATCAGTATAGAAACGTCTGGGTCTAACAAGACCCACCGATGGTCATCCGCGTCACATTTTTACCGAAACATGGTTTTTTTGCGATCTCCGTGTATATTTTTCATGTTGCATTTTATTGTGACCTTTTTTCGGAAAGTTAGCATTAAATTGCGTACAACTTTTGTGTTGTGGGAGTTGTGGGAAGTGTTAAGCGTGTTAAAACATATGTAACGATCAGAACTCGCGCATCAAACAATGGAGACTTCTTTCGATACAAGAGCATTTGTGTAATTGTAATAACTGTATTTAACCCAATGCATGCTCAGGAAGCAGCAATGTATGTGTATGTATTTGAAATTTACCGAGGTACCATTGTCTTATATTTGTCTTGTATTCTGGAAAGCTTTGTTTTTGCAAAAGATTCTCAAGGAACGGATAACATGTCGTGTTCATTGATCATCGGCATACATACTTCCGTGCTCTCTGCGATAGCGATCGACATGGTTGAAACCTATTAGCGTGAACGAAATTTTTAGATCAAACCCAAAGTAGTGGTGACATCAAAGGAAGCGAATCACCTGCAATACCAAAACCTCCTAGGAGGGATCTTGATGGTTCAAATTCTACAACAACCAGACGAAAAGTAATACCCGTGGATTTTGACTTAAAGGTAGATACTACTCCCACCTTGAATTACATTTACTTATTAAGGTACCAATCTTTAGGATTTGCAGGCATCGACGTATAGAACGTAAGGACTAAAAGTTCTAATAATTGTGAAATTATTCTGATTATTCTAAAAGACTGGTTGGTAAGCGTTCGAGCATTCAAGCTTCTAAATTTCGATGTTCTCGATGAACAGCTCGACGCGGAAGACGAAGACGACGACGAGGACTATAACGAAGAATTTGCAGTTACAAGATTCGAGGAAGAGGATGAAGCAACGAATTACTGGCAACTTAAAGAGGACTACAATACCTTTGCGGGCAGAGGCAGTGCTCGTAATAGGCACAAAGATCAGAGAGATGACGATGAAGCGGATTCAGCGAATCCTTGGCGGAAAACCGGCGGACTTCGCCTGACAAGAAACGAGTATCACCGGTTTTGCGATGCACAGCTGGAATGTAATTACTACTGATTGCTTGCGACTGATAACTAGACTGCGGATCTTTGTGAAAATAAAAAATGTCCAAGCGAATTGTAAGAAACCGAAGTGAAATCAACATGTATTTCGTATTTGAACATTTTTCCCAGAAATGCATCAAAGCTGCAGTCTAATAATATCAGATTTATCTTACGCGCTAGTTGGTGATATGTAACTGATTGCGTTTTGTAGCCTACGATCTTGCAACCCAATGCCCATCTAGAAGAGCATCGGCCCGTAAACATGCAGCCAGACGCAGTATAGCGATCACAGCATTGACTGGTACCACGTCTCTTCCTCATTCAAGACCCCAGAGTCGTCAGCACATAGGCGTGACAGAGGCGACATTGAGTCAGGGACCGAGTCCTAACATCAGCCTGAATCCAAGTCCAAGTTTAAGTCCCCAACCGCGACAACCAAGACAGCCCCGTCGCTCGCAAACGATTACCGAAGGTGCAACGAAAGACTCGGAAGATCATACCGAAGAGTGGCAAGAAGATAAAGGACAGGTGAGAATCCGAGGGACCATAAAATATCAGAAATCACAGTCTTCCCTCGCATAGTGTGACAACTATCGGATTACGGACTATGGAATCTCAGAAAGCGTAGAGGTACCACGTTCTCTGACGTTTCTGCCGAAAAATAATAGTATCCGTAGAGAGAAACGCGACACGATGCTAGGGAAGACTGTACTCGCGCTTGCTAGTGCATTGTATCGACGTCCGTCTCGAAGCATTCTATTTTTATGAAAAACAAAAAAAATAAATGAAACATTTTCGTATCTTTAGAAACCTACGTTAGGCGATATGTTCCTGGATGAAAGGCTTTCTTTGACCCTCGAAGAAATCGTGCATATTCGTAGTGTACTTACCAAAGCCGAATTAGAATCTCTGCCGGTAGAAGGACGCGTGAAGGAAGATGTAGAAAAACGGCGAGTGTGTTTCCTTTGCCTAAAGACTAGATTTGGATTGTTGGGTCCTTGGGGACAGCGTTGCCGTTTGTGTGAAAGGACCGTGTGCGTGAAGTGTTACTCCAAAGTGAGTTCCCTATCTGTACAGAGAATAAGAACGATACAGATTTTATCTTGATGTTGATTTGGATTGATCGTTGTATCTTTCTATCCTAGATGCGCATCCCTACGGAACATTTTGCACATGTCCCCGTGGTTTTACTATCACCTGGACTACTTCTTTCTCCGTCATCGTCGGAACCGGACACCAGTAAGAGTTCTTGGCTGAGGGGCAACGGAGCAGCTGGATCTGCGCCGGCATCACCAGCCTCTAGACGCAAAGAATCCTCACTGAAAAGCGTGACACCTTCATCCACGCCGACTACGACACCTGTTTTGATACTCACGCCAACCTCGACGCCACCTTCTCACGCGCGCAAAGATACGGACCATTTGGATAAGAGGTGATTGCGTTTGCATCAATGGATCAATGGATCAATGGATCATTCATCTATTATAGTTAATACACTGTTTAATAACTTTTCTCATAATTGGTCCAATGGAATTTTTTCATGTTAGTTTTAGATGTTAGACCGATTAGTTTGCTAGAGAACGAGTAAACAAAAGTTTTTTTAGATTACAATTGATAGGAATCGTACAAAATTTTTCAAATTGATTTTTTTTTCAACTTTTATAACTGAGCCTGTAACGAAAATTTTGAAAAATGCCTTTTGTACATTTCTGTAAGTCACATGCATCCTGAAAATTTCATCGAATTTTTAGACAGTAAAAAAATTTCAGGAGTCGAAGAACACATCGATATATCTCCAATTTACTGTAAGATTATTATTAAAGAAAAAATGGAGCTATTCTGCAGGTTCAGGCTACTTTGAACGGCTAAAGTATTAATTTGTAATTGGTTGTTCGCAGAAGTTGCAAAAGCAGCGGCAGTCCGGCGAACGTGCCATCACCGAAAGCGTTCTCTGGCTTCAGCAGTCAAAGTTCGGAACAACGATTGGTTGCGGAACGACTGCGAGGCGTTTCCATGGTCGTTTGTCACGACTGTCGCATAATGGTGATACAGATAATTAAGAGTTCGAGAACAACAAGGGCTACGTTACGCAACAATGTCATTTCGCGACTTACTTTGAACCTTTCGCCAGCTTATGTTTGAGAGTCTGCTCCGCCCCGGTACCGAATGTTCAATGGTCGACCAACTTTTGATTGGCAATCTGGCGCGTCTTCTCGTTCGCATTTCTGATAAGTGGATTTACATGCTACAGTGCCAGTATCGGAGGCACGTAGATTAGATTTGTTCTCCTTCTACCAATGTCTTCTTGTTCTCCTTGTAAGAGTAATCTTCTGCGAATGGTTGCCAGTCACACTCTTCGAGACAACGAGCGTAGATTCGTTTGCTACGCAAGACCTTGAATACCTTAAATATATTGTATATTGATTCTATTATTTCTATTATTTGGTACACGATGGCGTCGATGGGTTTACACGGAATCGTTCTTATATTATAATATTGTGGAACAGGTGGACATATTCTTTCTTCCGTGCAGTTATTTCAAGTGTCCATTACGAAACAAATTTTTTTGATTTTCTGAAAGAGTTAGCACTAGCGTTAGCAAAAATTTGTTAATTGTTCGGTGAAACGAAAATTTCATGAAAATTATTTATTATCGTTCGAAAAGAAGAAAGATCGAGGTACACTATACAAAGCAGGGTAGATCTAATCTGTTTTTCGGTAAAGTATGATGAAACGTAAGAGATAAGGGATCTAGTACGAGAAACCGATAGATTGTGGCATCTAATATAGTCTACGTACCTACATTCAGGCTTATATCTAGGTAGTATCGTTAATGCATGCAACAAAATGATATAATTATGGAGTCGAATATTTCATTACGGTGGCTAAGATTCCATTTTGGTTCGCAGCGGTGGTGAACTATTTTTGCTTCCGAATTCAATGATAATTATAGTAATTAATCTTAATGGTAAAGAAGGGGATACGCACCGTGTGCATTCTCAGCTCGTAAACACTGGAAAATGTTTAAACTTGAATAATTGTTCCGGGGACGGATATTATGTGAATTCGCCCTCTACCTTGTTGTAAACACTAAATCTATCTGCGTCCGCGCGACACTAATTCATATCTTTAAGAGACATCGTTTAATACATAGGGTCAGTGTCGGATGCACAATTGTATCATAAGTCAGTTGTGATTCATTTTTTTGTAAATTCAAAGATTTTGTACGGTATTTGTGATATTATTTATTACTTTGTGTGTTTAATATTTATTGCGATTATTTATTTTACTTTGCGAAACAATAAGCAAACATAAATCTTTATATTGTAAATGTAAATTATAGTATATATAGATACGTATTTGTATTTTGTGCGATTCATACGAACTCATAGCGCGATCTTCATCTATGTCATTTGTTGTTCTTATTATTATTGCGATTATTATTAGTTTTCTTTATACAGTATTAAGTGCGAAAATTATGCTAAATGTAACTGCGAACGAATCAATTGTACGCTGAAGCAAATTAATGAGTTGAAAGGAACACGTTACAAGGTGGCTCTTCTCACAGACAGATTTCTAGGGAATTAGTACAATGAAGTGGCTGATGGCCTGTACAGATTTAGTGCTGTTAAAGAGGAAATGTACAAACGTAAACTGATAGTGGTTCAGAGTACAAATGAAAGGGAAACGAAGAATGCGAAATTGCACTACAATTGATGCTGCTACGGTCTAACACTGATGAGTTGTATACGTAACAGTGGAACTATAAATCTGTTAATATGTGTAAAGTGAATTGGTGAAATCTACTAATGGACAAATGGCTTTCAGTTGAGAATGGAATTTATTTATTTTTTTAGTCACACAGCTAGATTCTCCCAATGGTCTCCAGCAAAAATCAAAATGATATTGCAGCAAGGCGCAAGAGGATTTACGCGACAGCTAATAAGATAATCATCGATTATAATAATTTATCGTTTTTTATGTATATCAACAACATATAATATGTATATCAATGAATGATTAGTAGAAAATCTTGTTTTTATGATGAAAATGACCAAAATATATCATATATTCCAATCCATCACTCAAGACGTTATCTCTAATAACAAAAAAAACAATAACTGTTTTTCTCTCATTTGACATTTTATTGTAAATATTTAAAAAAAAAAATGATATATTTGTAAAGGTTGTTTACTATTATAATTGTTCTTTCATGCATAACGCTGTTTACATACACGATAGAAAGATATATTTTTTGCCCTTTATATGCGAGTGCTGAAACAATATCAAAATCAATATTATGTTTTTAACTTAAGAAACTGTATACGATCTTGAAATGTGCTTCACATTTCTGGCCAACAAATAATACGTAATACATGACTTCATGCTAAAGTGATCCAGTTCTATATCCTTTTTCAGTACCTTGAACTCTAAACAATCGCATTCTTCTTACAATAAAAAAGCTATTATTTGAGTTAGAGTAAGTTGGAGTAATTTACAAACAAATATATCTCTTATATAATAAAATCGTGTCCGTCTGTCGGTCTGTAGCTAAGAAAACCTGCGCAGGTGCAGCTAAAGTGATGGTCGAAAGGTGGTCAGACGGCGGTCAGGTGATGGTCGGGAGGCGGTCAGGTGATAGTCAGGAGGCGACCAAACACAAACACAAACTAGGATTTGTAATAGAATTTGTATAGAAAAGTATTAAAACAGAAGAATTAAATTTTTAAGTCGATGTATAGTGAGCGTAGATCGTAGATTATAATATAATTATCCTGATATATCTTGCAAAGTAGAAAATTTAGTAAATATTTATTTTATTATTATTATTAACATTTTAATATCATCTATTGTTCGAAATTTGACGCTTGTTTATCAGTTATTTTATTTGTAAACCCTGTAATAAAAACCTTAACAAGTCTGGAATTAAATTTCTTTACTGAACAATTTGCGAATTGTACAGTATCGAGTATTCTTTGAAATTGGAGGATCTCTGCGCGCAATTTATAAATAGATGGTAAACTGCAGAACGATTTCATGAATACCCCGTATGTACAACTTATATATATATAATTAAGGCAACAGTCTCTCGACAATTATAAATATATAGTTATTGAAGTATGCATTAATATTTTAAAGATGAAATCTAGTTAAATGCAAAGCTTGCTTATTTATTAACTAATACAACACCCACGAACTGTCGCACGTATAGAACAATATTTACATTTAATACTGATACGTCATAAAATTTTCAATAAATTTATTGAAAGAATGAAACTCACGTCACAGGAAAACAAGTACAGTATCGCGTAGCAAATATTCCAGTGAGAAACATTATCACAGCCGTATATCCTATTTGATGCGTATATGAAAAAAATGTAGAGTTGCATTAATGAAAAATATTAAAGAGTCTCAATTAAAGTATAAAAAAAAGAAGAGTACAAGAGAAGTAACATTAAATATATATATATGTATATATATAATCATCGATCGAAGGAAAGATCATTTGATTATATGCACAAAATATTCTATACACGATAATAATATATTAAAACTAAAAAGTAATACAGTTTATAGCCTGCAAGTATTCATAATTGTACAGTGAATTAAATACAAATTTTTTGTTTTTAGATTAGATGCAAAAACAAAAGAAATACAAAATTTTGAATTTGGTAGACGACACGTGTTAACATTTTGTTACAATCCACAGCACAAAAGATGAATATTACCTCCATCATTGAACTAACATATGTATATTGCAAAGCAAACATCCTAACAAAGCTTTTTTCTTACCAAATTATATCATTACTGATAAGTAGCAGCGGATATTTGCACATATTCTCAGAACATTTAACGTATAAAAGGCAGGCGCTCTAAAATAAACGACATTTACTAATGGTCCGCAGAAGAAATAATCCCTGAAAAGAAAAATTAATATATAAAATATCGTGAGAACATCCGCAGTCTACTTATGAATTTGAAGAGGCGGTTGAAACAAAAGGAATACTCACATCTGACTTAACACTACTTTTTAATTTCAGCAGCTTTTAAATATAGAATATCTTTGTACATACACGTGTGGCTATTGCTGTTTTCGACAGGTAATATGTTATCGTTTTCTAAAGTACGAATTCAGCGCACGTCAACGTTGCGTTGCAACGAGGTGTCGGCAAACCGATGCAATTCCTGTCTTCACCGTGGCCATTACTCGGTGCTTTCACCCTGTTTTAACGATTATTTCCTCCGCAACGCTCACAATAGCCAAATCCGCACCTTAGTCGTCACATACACTGCGTATATTAAACGAATTTACACATTAAACGAGTATGATTTTATTTACATTTGAGCGATAAATACACAATAGGTTTGCGTTCTGTCTATCGAATCTTAAGAATACTACTTATCAGCATCGATGACTCCAATGGAAACATATCAGTATGAAAATCCATTGATACACGTAAACTACCGTTTATAAGTATTATTTGACCACCTTCAATTTATCGAAAATATATATACAATATATTTAAAATAAAGCATCTCAATGGAACTTTTGTCACAGTACTTCTTTTATACACTCATAAAAGTAATAATTAATAATACAGATAATATTCAACATCAATTACTGTGAATAAAACGATAATAAAATAAAACTGATAATAGGTTCAATTTTTCCTATATACATATATATATATTCTCAGAACTATTCAATTAAACAGCAGAATCCTTTTTCAAAACTTACTGTGTTCTTATTCGATATTTTACGCTCTTCTATTAAATATGGCCTGGTGCTTCTTTCTTTTGCATTACAGTAGTGTATCGATGAATGAAGTATTTAATAACTTTCATCTATTTACTGGTCAAATAACTAACGTGTAACGCATTATAACGCTTCTATGTCCTTCATATACATTTATATTTGTTGATATAAACTTTTAAATTCGATTCCGCCACGTGGTCAAATACTTGCTTATGAACGGTAGTGTAAATACTACATTGAGAGGAAAAAGGGTTTTCATACGCTATCCATTTTTGTTTCCAGCTGTTAGTGAACACTGTCTTTACATAGGTTCTTCCATATGAAATGTCCGTTTCTTTTTTTAACAGTATCGTTAAACGAACATAACTTTTTCCTAAATAAAACGCATTGGTCAACACGAGCACATTCTAATCAACATATCATGTCAATGAATTACAAGTTTCTTGATTGTATTATGGTAGAATTGGATTTTTCAATCGTTTATATTCGTTTTTTTATACCACTGACATTTCCAGTATTGAGTTCTTTCTAGCATCGACACGTATAGTGCCTCCATTTACCATCACATAATGATATTCATCGATATGTTTCCTTCTCCACCCATATAAAAAGAATACAGAACAATCACAATGATGAACATTAAAATAAATGTTATTTAAAATTAAGCTGAAAGATCAGCGTCGTACATAAAACAGTATGTAACAAACAATGTAGACTATAATAGTATCTCTTGATCAAAAGGCTTCATGAAATCGGACATTTCATATTCACCAATCTAGCAGCATAGTACTGAGTTAAAAATCAATTGGAAGAAACAGTAAATTATGTATGAATGGTTTTCTTTCTCTCTCTCTCTCTCTCTCTCTCTCTCTCTCTCAATGTTTGTATTCAATACATGTAGTTCTATATAATAAAAAACAGTGGATTGAATTACAGTAATCTCCCGTTATATACGTTTAATTTACTCACTTTACTCCTCGAAGCAATGGAACAAAAATTTACAAAATTTCTAATCAATGTTAAGATCTTTGTTTTTCTCCTGGAGCTTGGCAATAGGGGTGAACTGAGATTACACAGCAATTGAAAATTAGAACTACGTTGCAAATGCTTTAACGATAATAATTTGCACATAAATCTACGAATTATTAAATATACCATGCAATGTGCTTTGAAAAAACAATATTGAATAGAAATGAGTGAACGAGTAAAGTATTTTAATAGATTGATGCGTGCGTATAACGAGAGACTATAGTATGTAATAGGATTATGGCCAGATGCAACAATCGTGATCTAGTATTCTGGATACGATAAGTATAAGAAAATATTTGGTTGGCAAGAAAGTAATATCGGTATTTCGAAGTGAAATAGAACCCATTTTCTCAATTTTTTCGGAAAATTTTCAAGTTCCATGAGCGCGGAATTGTGAAGGTACCAGAAAGATGGTTGAATAGAACAATTGGGGTTTCAGTTCACCTTAAAATATCAAAATTACTTTTTTTGGCAAACCAATAATTACAAGAAATTTCGATCCGCGTGAGAGGATTGTCACGGGTCACGGATCACGGCAATCTGGAAATCATGCTTGAGAAATGAACGTTCGAAATGCGAATTATATACAGAATGAAATGTCGTTCGTGGAACTATGATCGATGCAGTTTTTCTCTGTCAGGTGTTTCTAACGCGAAGCAAGTAACGTATTCGATGCTATCCTAGAGAATTGTTTACAACGAAGTGAGAGGTAAAGCTAAATTACATAAAAACTACGCATTTAGTATCTAGTCAGATTTTGTCATTGTTGGCAATAGATTAATGATAGTAATCAATGTTTTACTCGAAACTAACATTCCTGTACAGGATGCTCCATAGAAATATGATTCGCGATGAATGGAAATCTGTTTTCTTTCTATGCATGAAAATCTACGAGATAGAGAGAGAGCATGTAAGAATAGTCCTTCCGATTCCCTTAGGCTGAGATCAGCGTGTACAGGAATATCTTTTATAAGATAAAGATAAACTTAACTTCTGTTAATAAATAAATATTAAAGACGTATTATAAAGAATGTAATGCTTATTGGAAGACGGTATTAGAATCTGACTGTAAGAGTTTTAACTTTTAACTTTTATCTGTATTAAAAGTGAGGGTTTACGAGGATACAGTTGTAATATCTCCATTGTTAGTCAAGATAATCGATGGTACAGCTACCTTGCGTTCTAGAACTAAAATAGCTACGGATTAAAAATTATTAAAATTTCTTTTATTTAAAATACACTCTGTTAAAATCTTTTTAAAAATCATTCGTACATTGTAATACGGACAAGAAACGAAAGAAAGGTGTACAGTAAGTAAAAGATGTAAATACATGATTAATACTGAAAAGCAATCACAGAATTTAAAATCATTACTTCCAACTGTATCCGCTGACCCCTTTCATTACGCAAATCACCGTTCACGTGATAAAGTGCTGGACAACAAACTCGGTTAACAGTACGAAACTTCATGCAATATGTCTTCTTTGATTAATCAATCGATCCCTTCCTTTTATTAATACAAAGATCCGAAGAAACGACGCCGTTTCTTACGTCTAGGGCTTGAAACGGAAATAGGTTCCGAAAATAACTGTTTAAAGAAACTGTTCTGATAAAGGTTCTGATTAAAACAATTACGGACAATCTTCATTTCGAATAACTGTTACCAAGATCCGAAACTTTGGTTTTTCGTAGCAGATATTCAAAGTAAAGGTTTATCAAGGAGATGTTTGAAAAACCGAAACCGAAACCGATATCGTAACAGTTCATTCGATCAAGCTCTCCGTACGTCCGTCTCTGTTTCCGGAATTTGATACTCAGCACTTTGGTCGTACAGTTCTAAATTTATACATAAACAATTGGTAAACAATGATTAACGTATCAGACAGGTAGCACAAATACGTTGAGGCCCGATGCAATCGTCGTGACAAAAAGCGCCACACTGCCGGCATATTACCATTGCACCCCTCATGTTACACTCGCAGGGAGGAGGTGGATCTCCACCCATTATCATTCCAGGTGCTACAGGTTCAGCTCCACCGCCTCCCCTGCCATCGGCACCCCTTGCCTTCAACGTCACAGCTTGATGAGAACCTTCTCCGGCGCTGGCTGGTCTGCCACGTACCAAATGCACCCCCACACCCATACCAGCTATTTGTGGAGGCAATGGTGGGGCAGAAGACGCCCTAGGTGCGCTGTCTCCGACACCTGTCCTTTGTACAAGTATGTATTGCCCTAGTCCACCTGTCGTCGTGGATCCTAACTGTGCTACGGTATTGCTTTCTGGAACCTGTAAAATTTCATATCTCCGTTAGCTACCAGTCTGTGTTCCAATCGCCGTTAATCAACTGGAAGTTGCAACGTTCTTTAAGTACAACTCTAAATCAAACAGGCTGACCATTCAGACCGTAATAGAAATACTATATTTCAAGCTGTTTCAACCTGGCGCAGTGGTGAATATTTAATAATTGATAAATGTAAATCGAACAAGTGCTTCTACTAACAATAAGTTTATGCGGGCTCTGGAAGTATGTTGAGCGAGCAGAGCGCCGTACTCAATGCATTAAATAGACCTTTAGTTATCCTTACTTTACTTGTACTCGAATAAAAACGGCATTACTCAAATATATTTGTATCGATTCGCCCGTTCGTACGTTACTAACGCTATATCTCCGCTCTGAAAGTTAACATCACGATTTGTTTTCCACACTTAGAAGCAGAAAATTAGTAAGAAAATTTATTTATTAGATACCTGTATGATACAGTGATCAACACAAGCCACTCGCAAGATTAGCACTGTACACACAGAAAAAGTATAAAATAGTACATGCGCAGGCCGAGTGTCTATTTTATACGAGTGATCGAAATGCGAATTGAGTGATTAAATAAATGGAAATAAGCATGATCGTACTTTCTCCGATATATTTGATCCGATTCGAAGTCTACTTGCATCCGTTTCAGGTATATGACAACAAGGAATTTGTTCCTCGAGTTTCGATGATATTAGTGATGATTTACGAGAGCAATGCGCTCTTAAATTCAGTGTAGAATAAAATGTAATGTAAACTATTGCGTACGAGTGTTGAGAATGGTGTAACATACTTCTGCTGATGTTGCTTGTCGCGCCGTGGCAAAGACGTGTCTCAGCATAACTGCTTGCGTTTTGTTTTGAGCTTGTTTATTGTGTTGTATTGTTTGAGACGGTTTCTGAGTCTTGACGGTCGTGATCGTGCGACCGCCTGACTTACTAGTGGTGAATGCACCATCGCCTCTAGCAAGTAAGCTCGGCGGAGGTTTTAAATGTGCTTTCAACTGATCTCTATTTGGCGAACTTTGTATGACCTGCAATTAAAAAAAGAAACAAACAATGTTTACTTTACATTAACAAGGAAAGGAACGGTTTCGGGTGTAAAACCAGTTTAGAGCACGAAAAACTGAATGTAATGTAACGAAAGAAATGAAAAATTTCTTTACGAGTCTTTATTGTACGGAGGTTTATTGTCAGGTAAAGTATATTAGAACATCTTCTAGATAATAAAGAGCTGTAAATAGATTTTTCATATCTCTCGTTGCATTCGGTAAAAAATTCTTAAAATTAGAGTTATTTTTCGAGCTTGAAAGTGGCTTTACCCCGTACGTATATCGTCTCGAAATTGAATGAGGTAGCAAATTCACGAATATTTCGTGGAATCGTTTCACCTATTTACGTACACGTGAAATAGGAACCTCTAAAATGTACTTTAAATTACCGCTTGACATATTTGATAGCTGCGTTCCAAATTAACAGCGCCAGGTGGTTCTTTCGTGGTGCTACGAGATCTGCCTCCCCCCTGCTCCTTATTACTATTCCTAGAACCCCTTTGACTGCCTTGATTATTCGAGCGCGAAGTCCTCGAGGTGACCGCCACAGTTGCTCCAGGATACTGTGGCTGTTGTATAGTCGCAACAACCTGCCGCGGTTGGGCCGGTGCGGAAGCTTGTTGTTGTATAACAATAGTATTTTGCGCTCGATTCTGTTGTACCCCGATCGCAGCCGGTACAACATTCGGGATTGGATTTTGCGTAACGTTGCTCCTGACAGTCCGCGTAGAATTGTTTTGAGGGTTCAGTTGCACCACCTCGTCCTGCGTTCTCATTATGTTCACTTGCGGATTGCCGGTCTGTTGAGTTTGAAGGTGACCGGTGATTGGAGACGCGCTGTTCAAAGCGGCAGTGGCAGTGACAGTGGCAGCGGCAGCGGCGGTTTGATCAGAATGGAAACTAGTCTGTACGAATCTGATCGATTGCAACTGCGGGAAAGCTATGATCGGTGAACTCTGCGATTGAAAGTTCTTCATTATACAACTTGTGCCGGGCGTGCCAATCGCGAGGCCCTCGGATTGAAAGGGTGTCCCTTGGACCACTGGTAACTGGATACAGTTAACCGATTCCACGTTCGAATCGGCATTGATGAACTGTTGAGATTGAGTTGTCGTCGCGTCAGTGGTAGTTGGCGTGTCGTTACATTCATCTTGAGTGGTAACGGTAATGTTTGCGGCCACGGATCCATCCAAAGCTGCAGCTACCAATGGCCACGGAACTTGAAGCTCCTCCTGCGTCTTCACAAAGCAAGAGAAACCTCGATAACAGGAAATATTCGTTGTAGCGTGTAAAGAGTGCTTACGGTTTACTACGCGTCTACTTACCCTCGCAGTGTTATTAATGTTATTAACAGTCGGGTCTACTGACCAACTACATTCTAACATTTCAGAACAAACGTAATTGTTAGCCTCTCGGAGAGCTTCCTCTTCGTTCCCGCCGTTCACATCTTGCTGGTCTCTAGCAGACTCTGCTTGACCCGAGACAACTCGCGTTTCTGTTTCCTCTGTACTGTTCGTTCCCATTTCCATTCCATCAAGAATAGGGTACATTATCTCTTCGGGGCATCCTGAAATCTCTTCATACGCTTCGCGCATTTCCCCTCTTACCTAAAAACAAGTATACTCTTGGTAAGATAATTAAACTTATGAATTCTGTCTTTGCAGAGTGCACAAGGCTTCACCTCCAATTCATGAATACGTTGCAACGTTTCACTATCAATCTCCATTCCCTCTGGAATTTGTGATTCACCATCTGTTGGATTCTCATGAGAGACCTGAGCCGTTTCGCTCGGATTGTTATTAATCAATGCAGAATCTTCCATAACAATTTCTGTCGATCTAACTTGCTCATGCGTCGGCGATGTTTCGAGCATGGTCGTCGTCTCGCAATCGGACATTGGATAGATTTGTTCGTCGGACATTTGGGTCGTCACCTGTTCCTTCGATATTTGCGATATTTGATCTACCGTAGTCTGAGACGTGCATTCTCTCGATAGTTGAGATATTGCTTCGCTAGGTGCGTGGGATACTTGTTCTATTTGTTCGTTCGATTTTGGTGATGCGCTTTCTTCTGGCAAGAGAATCGTTTCTTCCGTAACCTCGAGAATATGATCTTCCATTGGTTCGAGATCCTTTTTAGTGTCGGCCAAATGAATTTCTTCGTCGTACGTATTTGTAATAGCTTCTTGACAAACTTGTACGACAACTTCGTCTTCGTCAACGGTCTCTTGCTTCTCCGAGAGAATAGTTACTTTCTCTTCTTCCTCTAGTTTATCCTGAAGCATTTCAGTGTCTGCTATCGTTTCTACGGAACTTATGTTTACGGATTCTAAATGTTTCTCGTCTATTAACGTATGCGTCGTTTCGTTATACTCTTCTGTTAATAATTCTTGTATTCCTGCCGTCTCGACCAATTCGTCTGTATTATCTATAGTAGTTTCCACTTTACAATTATCTTCCTCTACTTTGTCTTCGGACATAATAACAGGACAAGGAGCACCCGATGCGGGCGTATCTACACTAGATTCCAAACGAAGTCTTAAACTAGAACGCGTTACAGCCCCGCCAGATCTTGATTCCGACATACAATGGAGACCTGACTTGAGCTTCGGTTCACGTTTCTCGCCCCATATCGGCTCGAAATGTTTCACTTTCCATGGATCTAACTTATTCTTATCCCGCTCTGCTTCCATCTTCAATCGTTGTTGATTTTCGGGAGTAAATTCTCCTTCTGCCAAGCGTCTACGCCATTCTACACATGCTCGTGAAAAGAATTCATTGTTTAATCCGGATGTGGCAGCATCCTGGCAGTAAGAAACAAATCATATATTCCCAATATCTTCTACTTTCTCGTAGAAACGTTCGTGTAAATAAAACTCTTGTGAAAAATAGTTTAGAATTATTAAATATTACCTGTCTATCTACAGCAGGCAATAGTTGCGCCAGTTTCCTTTGATACAAAGGTGGTAAACCTTGAAACGTGTGCCTATTTAAAAGAGCACGTAAACTTGTGCTGGCTAAAATACTCGTAGGAGATTCCAGATCCACGAGACCAGCCTCTAGCTGTGCAGTCGCCGATAGTCTCTTCGTTGATCGTCGACGCCCAGATTTCAAACTAAATCCTGGCAAACTAGCCAGTACCTCTCTCATTGTGGCAGCAGGCTCCTCGATTGCTACGTTTAAACATCCAATTACTTAAAACCTTAAAATTACTTGGAACTATTTAAAACTGTTTTCACAATCTTTCTAATCTTTTCAAAATACTTTACGCGATCTTATAGTTTTTCTTTTATTTATTTAAGAAAATTTAATAACTAAATTGTTTATTTCGATACTATTAGAATACGTTACGTGCACATTCATAAGAGACTTTACCAACAAATATTGTTCGATAATAAAATATTTATACGTTATATGTATGAGAAATATCACATATTTTTCAGTGGCAGTGTACCTCGATAATAGATTATGTTTTACGTTACAGAAAAGGATGTCGCTTACTAGTGTTAATATGCTGCACATTGTTCACCGGAGGCGGTGGGTCATTCTGTGGCGGCGGTGGCAACGGTTTGACAACGATCCTTGGAAGAGTACGAGAATTACCAGCCGCTATGGTAGTGTTTTTTCTGCGTCTCTTGGCCTGCTGTCGTAGCGCATGTTTGATAACTTTTTTACTGTGCACCATGCTAGAATAGCCAGAGCAACCTGGGCTGGTTTCACACCCTTCACCTTTGCCAAGCTCTACATCTGTGTCCATGACAGTACCTATACATCAGACATTGTTATGCGAAATGCCGGCAGCAAGTCGAACGTGAAAGCCACGGTACCGTTGCATTCGACGAAACACGGGTTTCGTCGCGGTTTATTTCATATTGCGCCGGATAGTTCTACTAGCACGATTACCCTTTTCTCAAGAGATAAACATTCTTCAACAACACCACCTTCGTGACATTTTCCACACGATCAACAGGAGGTCCGAGTATTTCGAGCGATATCTTTTAATCCATGTTGCCCGAACGTCTGTGTGTGCCCAAAACTCGATCACATTCACGAGTTCTGCTATTTCTTAATCAATTGGCAAAATGCCATTCGTAGAAGCTCGTAACGTTCCGCTTCCATCCGCCATATTGTATTTACATATTTATACCATGGAAGCGCACCGTCGACATAGAGTGCTTTCTAATTTCGCATATTATGCTACCACTGATATACATATACTCTGATCAACTCTACGATATCCTAAATACGCAATCGTTGTTCTTCCACGTGTATATACGTATCTGATACATACGTATATATACCATATACATGAGAATCATACGTCTTGTAACAAAACTAAGAATCGTTTCGATATACGTGGTTATTCTACGTTACAATAATAAGTCTTTCATTATACGATTCGTAAAAATTTCATTGTTTAAACGAATCAACGAGAAATGAAAGGCATACTGCTATTTCTGTGCTTGAAATACTTTATTTTACAATTCGATTTTACAAACAAACGTAATGGACATAGAAGATGGAACACACGAGAGCCAATAGAAAGCGAGTATTTCGAATCGGGACGACATAAAATTGAGGTTTTGATTGGATGGTGCGCCCCAGTGACGGGGAATTTAGTTATTTTCAAGGACTTACTAGGGGTAATTACTAGAAGAAAGCGGGTTCTGTTCCGCGCTAGAAAATGATATTCTGCACTACTATAAGCGCCATTATTATTCGAGTAAATATAATTAATTTTGTAGTAACTAGTTAACTAGTTAGTTATTTTTTCCCCACTTTCCAGACTAATGCGCGTCATTCGAGTAAATATTCCTTATAATCTGACGCCGAAGTGTCCGCGCTTATTCGAGTCCGAACTTTACGCGATACGTTTCATTACTTTACGCGATACGTATACAGAAAGAAAAAAATTAGAACGTATCCGTACCATCCCTGACCATCCGTACATAGTACATATACTTTGTGAATTCGAGAAGGAGGCCCGACAATTTTGCCGCCCAGTTGTTTCAAAGATCGTAAAAACCATTGCGCGTGATCAACGCTGATCAGCGCTCGGGAATTTTTTTTAGGGCTGTATCGTTGTATCCATTGTACAAACGAGAACGTATTAATTTGATATTTGCTCGTTGTTTCGCGAATAAACCGAGCATCATACGGTAAACAATTTCCGTGGCAAGGTCGACGGCAAGGATTTTTTTCTTATAATCGGTGTTCTACATTTCCCGCCAACATGGCAAACATGGCGGGGCTCGGTCAGTTTCCCGCCAAATCACTAATATATATCAGTGCGCCAAACCATCACGGAGCCCTCGTATGGCGCAGATCAGTCGTGTATAGCGGTGTAAGGTAGTCGTGTTTTCCTGCGATTTTCCATCGGTTTTCCGACGAAAATGGGGCAGTCGGACGACATCGAGGATTCTACGTACAGTAGGCATCAGGATTTGTGCCAAAAATTGAATATGGATGCGACTGCCGCGTCCGAAGCCTGGAGATCGTATGAGACGATCCGACAGAATTATACTCTCGAGGTACTTTTTGAATTACTCCTCTCCCCTGGTTATGTCAAACTGCACCCGTCTAGTTTGATTAATTAAAACGGTGTCTGAATTATTCCACGATCATTCGCTGCACCCATTAATCCGAATTCTTTACTTTCACAACGTACCGATTTGTTTGACTTTTTTGCGCGACGTTCAATGTCGTTGATTTCGCGGTTCGGTAGATGATCAAAGCGCACCAATTTAAAATTCACTAATAATCGTAAACTGTCTGTCCAAAAAAGACGATGTAAATGTCACTGTTTCCACAGGATCTTTAACAATTACTCCATTCCCACGATATGCCATAGTTATCGTTCAAGACTGTCTATTTTGAACTTTATCAACCTTACAGAATCAGAGAATTAACTGTATTTTCGTTAACAAATTAGTTTTTACAGACATGTATTATCATCAGGCACAGTTGAGAAGTTTGAATTTAGTCTTTCAGCATAAATCTGCTAAAGCAGATGGAACCATATTATACTCTTTGTGGTTTCAATAATTACTTGGATCGAAAGCTTACTCGAACCGATATTGCGCATACAGTGGGTATAGAAAGTATTCGTACACCCTTTGAAAGCGAATAACTTTCCTAAAATTTTACCAAACTTGGGTTTTTTTTTTAATCGTTAGAAGGATTAACTTACTAGGTAACGTGTAAATAATTGTAATAATTTTTCTTTTAAATTGCTAATAGTTGCGATTGCAAAGGGCAAACTTTTTATCTGTGCCTGTAATGAAAATTTAGATGTCTTTCGTAGATCTAACAAAGTTATACGCGTGTACTAGGTTTCATTGAAATCGGTCGAGGTTGCTATGAAATATAATTCATTGAGAACAGCAAAAATTGTAAAAGAAAACTGCAGCTTAAATGAATCACGAAAGACCTATTTACATTTAATGAAAAAACAGTATACCAATTGTAATTCTTTTCAGGGCGATCAGTTGCATTGGATAGGGTGTGCACTGTACGTAGCATGCCGTAAATCTTCTATACCCACTGTTGGAAGAACAGGCCCTAACGTGGAAGGGAATTGCGTGTCGCTGACTCGTTTGTTACAACTGTGTAATCTTTCGCTGATACAATTCTTTACAAAGAGTAAATCATGGGCAGATATGGCAAATATGCCGCAAGACTTCCGTTCGAAAATCGTAAAGTTAGAAGGAAACTTCTCTGTCTCTATGGTGATATTCAAGAAATATCAACCAATTTTCAACGATGTATTTAAATATCCAGCAGAGGATATCTCAAGACCGCCAAGATCGAGAAGACACAAAGCAATGCCTTGTACACCGGCAAGAGTGTTTGAATTCTGCTGGACCTTATTTATTTGTATAAAGGGAGCATTTCCTGATATCTCTGACGATCTAGTTAATTCCTATCATTTACTATTAGTTTGTTGCGATCTTATATATAACAATGCTCTATTGGCTAATAGGAAAGACCTTTTGAATCCCAACTTTCCAGGTAAATAGACATAAAACGCAGTAGATAGAAAGCAGAAGTTTTTAATTTACTTTTTTATTCTTCCTTCGAATAGGTCTACCCGCGAATTTTAACGATGAAAACTATACTTCGCCTCAAACAACGAACTGTATAGTCAATTTGCTTTGCGAGCGCCACGAAGCTATTGCAATGGAGGCTAAAGTAATTAAGGAGTATCATCTAAAGAATCACATCAAAAAATTATTTGAGGAAAAAGTTCTCCGTGGAGATCCCACAAGCTTTTCTGGTATTTTGGAAGCTTTATATTTCGATGGAAACAACAAAGCTATCAATAGAGTGTACGAGCAACATGTGCTGAGCGTGGGAGATTTTGATGAAAGAATATTTTTAGGTAGATACACTTTTCATTAATTTATACTTACATGAGATTCTTGCTCCTAATCTTGCTTATATAAGGAAGAAATGCTTGAAAACAAAAGAAAAAATACAACAAGTTGCATGTCTGTATGCTTACTTTTTTTCTTTTGCTTTGATAAATATAAAGTGTTTTCGAAACTGTAAATTCAAAAAGATGTTTCGTCCTCTTCGTTTTATATGTTTATAATTAGGTATGTACAGAAAAAAGTTCGGCAATTCATGCAAACTGTGTTAATATCCTATTTGTAATTAACAAATCCCAAATGTAAATAACAAAGTAATTTCGCATATATATTGCGTTTCTCTGCTCTCGGATAACATAATACATAATCTGTAAATCTACAAAGGTTATCATTTATCATAGCGATCTGCATATGTTTCTTGATTTGCAATTTTTTTTATTACATATAGACTGCATGACCGTCTGTATCTTATCAAATAATAATTTTCATTTCTTGCTGTTAATCAATTTGTGTCTGCTTTGTCTTGGCTGTGATTTGAAGCTGATTGGAGGCGAGTCAGACTAAATGGAGTATCGAGCTTGGAAATAGTTGGAGGAGATATAGCGTATGCTAAATTAGCCAAACATATTTCTCTGAAAGGTGGGTTTACAACATTCAGGACGTTTAATTCCGAGTTGTTCTAACATGATTGTATATTGAATAATATAATTACGTATATTCACGTTTTGCTGGAAGATTGAGCAGAATTTTATTTTCCCTATAACGGATTGTACATATATAAAATCAAGAACAACATTTTTGTTATATTATGTATTATACACTTGTGGATACAGTAAATGTATAAAAATTTGTAGACTACTAATCGTATAATTCAGTGGTTGTATGTATACTTTTGTGCGTGTGCGCGCGCGCGCGCGTGTGTGTGTGTGTGTGCGCGCGTATACGTGGGTGTATTTTGCTTTTATATTAAACTATATACGAAAGGAAGAAATATTACCGTAAATTGTGTTTCGATTTCTCATATCTGATTTCCTTCTGTTTTAGATCATGATGCTAGTAATAATATTGGTTCTCCTACACAGATGATGAATGTTGGAGACCTACAAGAACAGTTTCAGTTGAAGAGGGAGCAATACAGTGGGGTAAATATATTTACCATAATTATAAATAGCAATTTCTTTGTTCATTCTATCGTTGAACTTTCCAAAATAGATACAGCATTTAGCTCCACCAACACCACTAACCGGACGTAGCTATCTTAGATCGAAAGATATTACGAACGTAACACCGGTGTCCACTGCGACACAAAGTGTAATTCGACTTCAAGCCATGTTGGCTGGACAGACTTCACCAAGCGAAAATCTTCTTCAAATATTAAACAGCTGTTCTCAAGACGAGAAGTCGCTAGTGGAAACAAAGGTGAAGGAAATAGGAGAACAATTTTATGCAAACTATAACAAAAGCATGAATCCGAAGGAGGCTAATTCGGATTTCGGGAAGCAGAGACTCTACTTGGGTCAGACTCTATTTTACAGACTCTTAGAGATGATTTTGAACGAAGAGAAACGCAAGAAACCAAGTTACGATGTGACGGTACGTTGAACGGCTTCCCAGAAGAAAACTATGTAAACTACAGTCTCTGAATAATATATCTCTTTTTTTTCAGAATCTTCTTACGAACGAGGTTTTTATTCAATGCCTGTTCGCTTGCTGTTTGGAGATCGTCATTTATTCGTACAAAAGCAACGACAAAGTTTTCCCTTGGATTTTGAACGCGTTGAATCTAGACGCCTACTACTTTTACAAAGTGATAGAAATTATAGTTAGAGCAGAAGACCAATTATCGCGCGACGTCGTCAAGCATTTGAATCAAATAGAGGAGAAGATTTTAGAGTCCCTTGCGTGGCAAAGCGACAGTCCTCTATGGGCAGCTATTCAATCGACGCCGGAAGGTGTGCCAAGTTGCGAAGAAGTTTCGCTGCCGGGAACATTGGAAACCGTTGATCCAAATATTCCTGGGCAACCGGTATTGCGGAGAATTGCGTTGGACCGTGGCACCCATCACGACGTGCAGCAGAGTCCTATTTCCTCAGCTTCCGAGAGATTTCAGTCTCCTGTCGCCGCTTCGGGTGTAGTCAAGAAGCGTTTATTCGCTGACACCAGACATCTTGGTGGTCAGAGCGTGTTGCGAGTAGCTGGTCAAAGCGTATTACCACCGCAAGTTCTGGCTATAGATGGTAATCCGAGAATACTGTTGCTGCCCGAGCAAATAACAGTTTCTCGAGCGTCCAGCGTTCAGTCCACGAGTACGCCAATTCAAACGATGTCGATGAACAGGGAGCCAGCGAGACCAAAACGGACAGGATCGGTCGCGCTTTTCTTTAGGAAATATTACAATCTCGCGAGCGTCCGCATGTCGGATCTATGCGGATCTCTAGAAATCACAGATACCGATCTAAAAAGAAAAATCTGGACAATATTCGAGTACTCGATCAAAGATAGAACGGAATTGATGAAGGATCGGCATCTCGATCAGATTTTAATGTGTGCAATTTATGTAATCTGTAAATTAGCAAAATTGGAGAAGAACTCATTCACGGAGATCATGCGGTGCTACCGGTTACAACCACAGGCAGTCTCGCATATATATAGATCAGTGCTGATCGCGAAAACATCAACGAATCAGTTGCCGCCGAACAACGAGGAATCAGGCTCGAAAGATGTGTCGGATAAAGAGGCGAACGTGGCACCGCCTACACCTTCAAACATGGCGGGAACTTCGCAAAGCTTTGGCGAAGAGACACGCGGTGACCTGATCAAATTTTATAATACAGTATACGTGCCCCAAGTGAAAGAAGTGGCAAACAAATTGGGATTAGCACGCGGCAGCGTGATGAATCTATCGTTGAGTCCCCTGCCCAAAGGGAAACCCCCAGCAAGTTCACCAGTCAGACACGTAACCAGTAGTATTATGACCCGTAATCTGGACCCAAAAGCCATCTCAGCTTCTCCAGCACCACAACTTAGTTATTGTTTCAGTCGTAGTCCTGCTAAGGTAAGTTCAACCTTCCTTTTAACCCACATACTTACATAGGGCATAGTACGCTCTGGCTTATGGAGCATTTTACTATATTAGACAACAATATTTTTCACTGTCGTAATAAATCTACAGTTCCCGCGGATAAATATCAAAGTGTCGTCGTCATCGTTTTCTTGTCGTTGCTTGCTTCATAGCTATGTATTTAGATAAATCTGTGGTGGCAAGGAGAAACGCCGCATGTCGCAATTTCAAAATGTTTCAGTTTATGCATTAATTAAGTTTTATAGTATCGGATTTACGTATTCACCAGACAAAAATTCATGAAAGAAAATTCGAAAGGCTCTAAAAAACCAACGATCAAAATGAAAGTACGTGACATGCGGCGCTCTTCCTGACAATCACAGAAATTTCTGTCACAATGCAGAAATATAGATCGATTTTTGTTTTCTAACTTGCTAATCACATGTTTCCAGGATTTGGAGGCTATTAATAGAATGATGATTTCTGTTGATCCGAAACGATCGGTCGGCAAGAGACTTTTATCGGATGACACGGATGTAGAAATGACGGAAGGATCTCCGAAAAAGAAGTCTGCCTTTGTCGCGCGTAAATTGGAGAACATAATTGGTGAACGACGTACGCAGAACCAATAAGGAAAGTCGAATACGTTTTGTTTTTTCTTCACGAAGAACCAGTACGCGAAGGCTAACGAATGGAGTACGTTCAGAAGACATTTGTATTTTCGTTTTCGATATAAATTCATTGAAACTCGAACATGTAGGGGAAAAAGCATTTTCAAAAACGATCTTCCGTTTCTTGGCTGTGCGGCTTGATGTAAACGATTTATTCGTCGTTTCTCAGGTATGATCGTGTAAGAAACAGGAAAAATCCGCACGATACCGAATCGTTGACAAGGGTACGATACTGTCGTTTCGAATGGAGCCAGAATTTAATTTCCAGTATTCTTCTTTATATCTCACGTAACGAAATAATGAATTTGGACATTTTTGTCGTATTTTTTACATATTGATACGATTCTCTATTGTTACATTTTATAAATATGATTCAGATTGTGATTTCATATATCACTGGAAATAATTCTGACTTTTATCGATGTCACTGATCAATGATATTTTGATCAAGCTATGTGTTCTCTCTGAAATTGTATATACATATACATACGCGTGTATATGTATGTATGTATGTATGTATGTATGAACCTTATATACAGGGTTCCTCTTATAATCTTTACACGCAGTTACCTTTTCTGATTATTTTCTAATCGAAGAAACGTTTGAGATGAAATCACTTTTAACACATTCGTGACTGGGAACGTAGTGCTGCTAAGCGTCTCGTGTAACAACCGCCGGTCACGAGTGTGTTAACGAGGAATAAATTCTGCGTAAATACTTTTTCGAGTAATAAATAGTTTAAGAGGTACAAGCAAATTATAATTGGGGGGTACTCTCTGTATATGATGAATTTGTAAAAGTAACGACTATATAGACGGTAAATTGACTTTAGTTTACCAGTAGATTTAAGCATCCTCCGAGGTTAATAGAACGCTCGGAATATGCAAATATAATTTGGGTGATATTTAATTAAATTTCCTAGGAGTAAGTTTTGAAGTTACAAAATTCTTAACGTTTCATCGTCCAATGTATTTTGCTTGTTCTTAAATGTAATAAGTTATTTGCGCCTCTTAAGACATTTTTGTTCATTCGCGGACTATCTCGGATTTCTTTAGCACGTGACGCGTGCATTTAGGTATAAGTATTTTTCAAATTTGACTTCTGATCTCATTAATCTGCTTTTATACCAAACAATATAAATGTATGTGTATATTTATATATGTATATCTATATATATGAATTCCATTGTGAGTACATATACATATATACATATGTGTATGTATACATATGAGTTACAATTATTATTATTATTATTATTATTATTAATTAAGAAGATAAGATTGACATTCGATGAGGTAAGATGGAAAAAGATTTTTGTTTATTCAGTAAGAGTTGTACAGTACGGACGATATAAGTAACAATCAGTAAAAATAAAAATGGATAGTTATCTCAGACAGAAATCATAGCCTGATCATACAAATGTCTCTCAGTACCGCCGCTCGCAATAGCAGTTCTTTGAATCTGTATTCACGAATGTTTACAACTAGACCGACGAAACTTTGTGAAGAGGTTTCAAGTGTCGAGAGTTTGTTTCTCGTTGCGCAATTATGGCAGTTCCTCTAACAACTTCTCCCTTTAGATAAAATGGAAATGTAAAGTTTTATCGGCATACTATTAATTATTAAATAGTTTATATGTACATAGTATTGTAATTCGAAAGTAAATTAGAATGAATAAAAGTCGAAAATTTTATATGTTATACCTGTTCTAATATGACGTATCGAGTAACATGTAAATTAATAAATATTTAATACATATGTAATTTCACTTTTTGTTAGTGTAGAGTCAGGGACAGAAATATTCGTATAGTAAGTATATCAAAATAAAAACCAAGACATATTTTTTACGTTGCAATTTATATCTGAATATGTACAATATATATTATACATGAATTTTTCCCACAATAAATTAGATTCTTTACTATACCCCTTTTCTATTATGTAATATTGGGTTGGAGATTCGTAGATATTTATTCAGTAACATATATTTTCTTTAACTTTCTGTAACTTCTCGTGTTATTGAATAAACACCTTAATTTTATTTTGAACTTTATTCTCTCCAACCCACTATAATCGAATTTTATGATAACATTGGTTTGTAAATTTAATTTTAAATAAACTTGACACACGCAGGCTGGAAAACCTCTATTTACATACATAAAGCATATGAGAATATTTTCAGATAAATATACATATATATTTAAAAGAAGCAAAATCATGTTATTTTTTAAATAATATTTAGCTTAAGTATCATATTATTTAAAAGTACGAACAGTACCAATCACTAAAATAATATTGTCGTTTTCATATGGAATCATTTCATTCATAACCTATTACAATAAACAAACGAAACCTCAATGTCCTCAATGTTTTGAGAGAAACGAGTGCTTAGCAAAACATGTATTTCTCTGGTAAAATTCGGAATGTTCAAGTGTTTATAATTAACCAAATCCGTAGACATTTCTTTACCAATAACATACAAGAGAATGTTCATAAACAGAGTAGAGTGATGCAAAAATTGTTACGCAAAAATGAATTGAAGAGGCAAGTATTAATTGTTGATAAATTTCTCACATTGCAAAAGTTTTTCCTTTTACTTGTGCACTACTTAATAATTTCTTACTGTATAAATTTCTAGGGGTCAAATAGAAGGCATCACCTTTAGCGAAACGATGAAGAGAGGGCCGTCTATACACACAACACGGAGGATGAATGTTTTAAATAAGGTTTTGATGGAACATATCACAGATTTTATGTCCACCGGTGAACTAGATCCTAGACTTGAAAGCAAAAGCATAGAAATCTGTTTTGTAAAAATAACACAAGATTTTAAACAAATTAATATATATTGGATAGACAATAGTCTGGATAAGTCTGATACAACAAAGATATTAAATGACTGCACGCATCGTCTGAGATACGAGTTATGTCAACTTTATGTTATGGGCAACTTGCCCCCAATTAGTTTTGTGAAATATAAATACGTGGATAATGCCAAAGAAGTGGAGAAAAAATTAGCAATAGCAGATTACGGAGAAGATTATCAACCTAGCTTATATCCACTTGCTGTGAATCACACCATTTCATTAAAAACCTTTACTAAAGTTGATCAGCAAAACACAGACAGTCCCGATGATAACTTTAACGTAACTCTGCCAATAATGCAGCACAACGTATTTAATTTAGATCACGATCGAATAATGACAAAGGTATGCTACAATGAGAAGTAATCGCGATGCATTAGTAACATTAGAAAACAATTTTTTCTTTTGTAGATCAAGGTTTCGCTATCTCAGTCAAGACAAATGCTTAAGAAACGAGCAACTAGCGCAGGATTAAATTCATTTCCTGCTTCTGAATCTGTTTTGCAAACTGAACCAAATTTTTTAACTACCCAAGAACAGAAAGAACAGTTTGAAAAATTCTTGAAAGAGAAGCAGAGAGAACGAAGACGAAAATATAAGAAAGATCGTTCTAATACGGATGTGATTTATCAGCTTAGCCAAGACAGAGAAGATGATTTTGACGATGATTATGTTGATGATTTTCATGGTGATGAGTTTACTGATGACACTGACAATGAACAGGTGGATAGATAATAAATAAACTTTTACCGGTAATATTAACACAATACTTTTTTATTGTAATCTATTGTTTTATGAACAGAATCGACATCAGCATTTATTTGGTTTCACTCGCGTTTCATTTAATACCATAATTGTACATAATATACAATTGAATTTTCCTTTGATACACTTCCAACATAATTTCTATGGAATATTTTAATTTATTTAATCATTGATCCCATTGATATTATGTGATTTTACGAAATTTATTTGTAATGAACCGTTTGGTTTAAACTGTTTGCCTATTTGTGAGGAATTCGACGTTTCTCCCTCGCTCACTTTCCTTTTTACAATACAGTATTTTCTATCTAAAGCCTGAGAAATAAATCGAAATTCATAATAAATATTAAAATCTCAACGATTTAATATTAATATTTCGAAAAGTTTATATAAAATCAACAAAGAGAATATGAACAGATTTTTTCCAAGATAGTTCAAGGAGTCAGAGACTACACTACTAATATGGCATTACATCAATTAGAAATTAAGTTATATAGTAATGTGAATTCGTAAGCAATTGTATGGTACGATGCGGTACATATACCTAGTCTAAATCACACGACATATGCAGTCCATCCAACCGCACGAGAGAGTTAAAAAAATATACATATGTAATTCAACATTAAAATTATTGCACTAAATTTCAACTAGATCGGGTTTGTGTCGTATTCAATTCTTGTTCTTCTACGGGTTTCGACTCAACCTCCTGGTTAGTGAGTATCAGAGAAATCTGTTGCTCATTTACAGGTTTAATGTTCAGGCGGACGTCCGACGCTGATAAATTAGGTATCGAGTCACTTAAATTGCATGCTTCTAATACATATTTATTGAAAATGTCACTTTTGTCTGCATAAACGTGGTGACCTGCCCCCGTTATCGCCTAGAACAAAAAGAGACATGGTAACTCTTGCGATTTAATATTCACGAGATGTACTCTATCTTCATGTTCGCTATTTTACCTGGACATTGATGTACGACGATGATCTAGCTTGCTTAAGTGTCTCCCATGAAGAATTGTCGACCCATGATCGACTTCCATATAACAAAGTTATTGGAATTTCTGGATTTAATTTATCTATTCTTCTGACGATAGGATTCTTGGCCCAGCCAAAACCTTGCATCATCGCATGGAACGCACTCTCACCCCTAAAGATCAATAAAATATTTAACATTGACAGGATACGTTGATTATAATTAGACTGCGGATCTTTATGCATTTATGGCCTACGAAAATTTTCAAAAAGTGCTTCAATATAAAATTCGATAAATCTTAGTAAGATTTTTATTTGTTTTTGATCTACAAAGACTGTTCCCATTAACACTAAACTTCTATCTTACAAAAACGACAAAGCTCTATTTAATTAGATTTTCTGCAATTTTTATCACAATATGTGCTTGGATAAAGAAATTTGTTGAATCAATTTACATATAAGCAACTTGATAATTCCAATTATCATGCGTTTGCAACTAAACTTAATGCCCAATAAAATACTTACGTGGGAGACTGTGCATTGCATTGATGTAAGTACTGTGAAATTACAGTAGTCTCATCTTTTAGAATAGGTACAAACTTTTTTACAATGTCCGGTCTAGCTTTCTCGATCAACCACTGTCCTAGAAAAGAACAATATTTCTGTTACGATTTATAAAAATTGAGAGACTTGCACAGGAAAAGATATTATGCAAAATTACGAACCAAATGGACCAGCCACTCTGACTGCCCACAGTGGATTCAATGGTTGAATCACGTAAGCTATAGCTTTTACCCATAATGGTATAGGTGCTTTTGACACTGCTTCTACAGGTCTTTCAGGGAAACCCCAAGGATCCGCGAGAATAAGATGTTTAATTCTTTCAGGATGTTGAATACAATACGATGCTGCTAGGAAGCCACCCATCGAGTGACCGAGCAACATGAACTTTTCTAACTGCATTTCTCTTCTCCACTCTTCGATGGATTGGACTAGCTGATTTTCGGCTTCTTGGGCTTCATTACTAAAAACAGGACGGCTACTTCTACCGAAACCTGGGTTGTGAAGAATCGGTAATAAAGAAGAACAAAAACGTCTAAAGGCATCATTAGAAAATAATCTAGGCATAATCAAACAATTTTTACAGAAATTTCGCGTGACAATATAAAACATAGGTGAAATGAAGAATATCTAAAATAGGATACTGAATTTCATAAAGAAAAATAGTTGTTGATATTGCTTAAAAAGCAACGAAGTTTAGAGGTATTTAAATATTAATTTGCACAGTCGTTCCTTGTTTCGGTCTCTTTCCAAAAATATCAGAATATAACCAAAACATGCAACGTAAGAAGAAAACACAAAGTATTCTGATAATAACAAGAAGATTATCTTTTTCACAGATGCGTGTAATTCCAAAGTTCAATCTTACTCATCTACGACTCATGTCTGATAATTGTTCTGTCTTTCGACATTCAGAAAAAATATATCTATTGTATTTATTTTTTATTATTTAATATAATATAATATAATATAATATAATTTTATTTATTTTAGTAGAAAGTGATAGCGAAATGTTCGAATTGTTCTATATTTACCTAATATATCAATAGCGTATACTGGTCTCTGCGAAGCTAACGCATCCAGATTTAAACACCAGAGCGCTACACCTGCTCCTAGACCATGTAACAAAACGATTGGTGTTTTGGGTGATTCTTCGTTTAAAGAAATTGTCCATATTTTATCAGCTGTTCCAACAACAGGTCCTATGTCCACGTACCAGCCACGATACGCGGTACTCAAACCTATATTATGAAATTATAATGATAAATCAATCATAAAATTGTTTGAAAGTTATAATATAAAATCTGAAAAGCATTCACGTTGAACTTACAGGAAAGGATTTTTTTCTCCGCAGCACGTAACATAGTAGACGACGAGGCAGACCAGCTAAACCATCTCCAGAACCAGCTAACAAACAAAAGATATACATATTCGTGTGATCGTAATTATGTTTAAACGATTTATTTATTTTTAATGCATCGTGTGTTACTTTTTCTAGTTTATAGTTTCTACATGTATTAATAGATTCGCTCGGGTTAAACTAATTAGACTTGTTTACGCGTTAAACGTTAATCGATTCAATTGCACTCTCTGCATTCGATTAAACGGGTTTTTTAATTTATGTAATTCCATACCATTGATTTGTTTCATAATACTAGATAGTTGACAGCAATGCATTGCTATATTTTGTCTGGGGCGTGTACAATGAATTCAATGTCAGAAAGAATTTCAAAAAAACTGTTCTCGATTACACAACAATGTTGATAAGCATGATAAGGATGTAATGTACGATTGAGACAATGAGTTTGCAGAACACCAGCAGACATACTCAAAAGCGAATTTTCTTCTTAATGTCAACACTAAACCGACTGAACTTCTGTTTTCTTTGGTTAAGAAACTTCGGATTAAGAATTGTTTAGAGCGCGTGACCTTGGGACATGATCCAACACGACACAGATAATTCCGTCGCTTTGTAGATTATTTTCTTATATTCTTATATTAGATATATATATGTTTGCATGACAAAACGATTTCGCATAGACTGTTATTCGAAATGTATGTATATGTAGGCCGTTTCTGCGATGACATAGCCAAGTGACTGTACGGAAGCCAAGTTTTTGTTGTAACGCAATGTGTTGAAAACCAGTAAATTGTCAAGGCTTGTACAGAAGGTCATGGAAATGGTAGGAAATCGCACGCATGCCGATGACAGTTACTAAATAGAAGAGAGAAAGAGTAGGTTTCACGCTTACCTTTTCGATGTGACAACTTCATGATCTGCCATTAGCCTTAAAGATGCGGTCGTTGTTCCTTCACGATGGCCTCTTTGTTGACAATGCGGAAAAACAGTGCGTCGACGTAGCCGATTCTATTATCTAGCCGAAGTGTCGATTCGAGCACGCTATCTGATGAAAAATGGCTCACACGGGTGGGAGAGTCAGCTGATGTATATACTTTGTATGAGCTGGAGAACTTGCAAGTTCGACTTTGTCGGGACATGTGTTTATATATCGTACATTATGACTCTTCTGTTTTTTTTAACACGCATATACGACACTGTACTATGTTGAACTGACTGACTGACTGACTGACTGACTCTTTTACAGTTACTCTTATGTCATTTAAAGTAACGTAACACCGAATCACTCGAAATCAATATCATCTAATTCTTTCTTTATATCTTAATATAGGTTAGATCACTGTCGATAGATTTCAAGGTAAATATACGTTAAATAGTTTAACTGACGTGGTACGAAACTAATGATTTTTCAAATAATTTCGACGATTCAAATGAACACTCGAAATTAAATGGTAAATTCTTTAATCTGTTTACCACTGTTTGTGCAACCGAAAAAAACAGTATATATATAATTTCAAAAATTTTTTCTTATATGTTTTGGATGTTTTTGGATGTACATATATTCTTTATCTGATTTTTATGCCTACGATTGTAAAAAGGAGAATGTGTAAAAAAATGTTTTAAATATTATTATACATTTCTTGGCTTGAAAGCGATAAAGTCATGGAATCTGTCATTCATTATTATCAGAAAATGTTAGGGGTTAAAGGGCACTGTGTACCGACGCGACGGTGAAAGAGTATAAATTGATTAACATTATTAATTACAATATAGTATTTCTCTAAATATTTCTCCGAATAATAAATAGATTGGTAGAATCTTGGTAGAATTTCATATCCCGTTTTATTGAAAAAAATTCCAAGGAAAAACTCGGGTGTTTGTGGGACTATACCATGTGTCGGCACAGTACGAGATAAAATTGATCGAATGCAACACTTGGTGACTTTGTAACGTGCGACAGACAAAATGTAAGTGTACAGTACAATGATGAAAAGAGTATCAGACAGGGCATTTTATAATGACCAGAGAGCCTCTGTATACAGGCTCTGGGTGCTTTTGGCTCTCCCGACAATATGAGCTATTCATCCCAATCAGCACATCCTCATTGCACTCATGCATGATTCTCATTACTCGGTCCAATTGTTTCGGGAATTCAAAGTTGCACGATAGCAAGCGAGTTGCACTTCCACTCTCGTTGGCATTTGCACGGTTATATCAGATGAACAAATCATATTTGACTAAAATATTTTAAATCCAACCTCGAGTCTACTAATGAAAAACAATCAAACAGTTGACGTTATATTTTAAAAAGAAGGAAAACCGAGGGAGAACGAATTCCTCTGATAAGCAGAAATCGATAATTTTGTCTCGCGGTAGATATATATATATATATATATATATATATATATATATATATATATATATATATATATATACATATATGTGTGTGTGTGTGTGTGATAAAAGCATGGAAATTTCAACTTATATTTATTCGTGTTGATTGTTACGGAATTAAAGAAACGGTGATACGGAGAAACATATGGAAAAGGTTGTTCGATTTTAACGATGCAGAGAAATGAAAATGTGTGTTTCCTCTTTGAAAGAAAATAGACGTTCCATTATTTTTATTTCGTAGACAAGTTTTGTGGGAAGTGCACGTATAGGGGCAGTGCACGTTTAAATTTTGAAAGGCGTGTTCAAGGAAAGGCAGGATGTAGACTATGCCTGTGTGTATGGTAGTATATGACGCATACCATGCATGGCGTAAGGATACACGTGCAGTTCGGGCGTCGTCTGCTGGCACTACTTTCCTGTCTGCTCGTGGAACAAGAGGATCCTAATCGAAACTGACAATTTCAGAACTAGGATCACATTATCTTTTTTATTTAACATTGGACAATTTTTTTTATTAAAGAATTTCATTTTATCCTGTAGGAATACGAAGGTATTATACAACAACAAACATTTCAATATTTATCTCAACGATATTAACAAATATACTTATTCTTATTTTGTCATAAAACGAGCTTTCATCGTTTAACAATTTCTATTCCGCAAACGAAGCATGTTACCTAAAACCAATCGATGATATCCCAACACAATTCACGCCTTGTTTTCAAATATCGTTAATGCTCGGTTATGCGTATCACTCATTCTCCATTGTTCTTTAACGACGCAATTAGCTATCCGCGGTAAAGAAGCAAATTTTCTTTTTCGATATACCCGTACTAGTGATTCACAATATACAAAGGCGTGTCCTTCGGATTCCATGCTCCGGATGCATTTCCACAAAAATGTGCTTTAAATTTCAATTCACATTATATCCGTTCCATATGTTCCGCGATACAAACTAATATACAAAAAGAATGATTACTAATTATCGTACAAGTTTACCACTCTACAATCCTCATTAGCATAGTTCCATATTTTACGATAAACAGCGAGAGTCTCCACGTAAAATGTAACCCGTTTTGCTATCAGTGCAAGCGAATACGTGTTGTATAAAAAATAAAAGGGGTTAGGTATTTCAAAGCTAGTGTCATTCGAAACGCGTTCGTTACATATAGGGTTGAAATAATATTTTTAGTGCGTGAAACGGAATGGACCCATAGTCGGTGCAGTTGCATAGATATTCTCTGGTGACCACGTTTCTAATAGTTTCTATAGATTCAATGATTCCTACGGAACAGAATACCTAAGATAATGATGAGTTACATATATTTGCAGTTAATCAAAGTTGTCTCCGGTCCTGTGTCACCACGTCTCGCAGCACGAATGGATCATCAGCGAGTAGCGTTCTCTCCTCGGTTCTCCTCGGAACGACTAACCGCGTCCACTAACGGCCGACCACGGGCGACGTCGAAAAGATGTGTAGAAAATATGCAGCCGCTGCACAGTGGTCCAAAAATCGCGAAAACGTGGTCGAAATCCAAGATTTCATCTCAGCTTTTTGAACATTTCTAAGTAAGAATTTTCGGGGTCTCTGATAATGAATTTGACATTCAAACACATAGAATACAAAATTATCGTATAAAACTTTTGAAATACTTGAAGAATAAATCTTCGCTACACATTGACATATATGTACAACTAAACTATGGAAAACTATAACTATATACAACTGCTAAAAAATGTAACGTATAACGTAACCTAAACATCGAAGTCAGTCCGTTTCTTTAACACTAGATCTACCACGCCAGTGAGAATGACTGGTTTTACAATTTCATTCTGAAATTCCTACTTTATGTTACATTTTCTTCTTTTTTTTTTTGCAATGATGTGATAACTTTTACAGCGACAACTAAAGGTGTAATATAATGAATGTTATTTTTGTTTTACTTGTATCAATACCAGTCATTTCTATAATCGGTTTCCTGAACAAGGAACCGTTAATTAGAAAAGTAACTAGATTTATCGATGTTTTTCTTAGGAAATGTTATAACGCTCTACGTCTTATCTGGCAGCAAAATATAAACATAAACATACACGTGATGTAACGTAACATAATGTATCGATGCCGCTTCACACGGTCATTCTGTACACCATAGTGCTTGACTGAGAATAAAAATAAAATTTCGAATTACTATATATATATATATTATTTGTTAACTGAAATGAAAAAAATTTCATCGTAAAGTTAAAGTTGAAAAATTGGGTTTTGGCTACGAATTGTCGCTTTCTGGACCACTGTGCGCCGGTCGGTCGATCGATCGTTGAAAATCGTAGTCGAAGATGCGTGGGTTAATACAGATTTAATGGGTGGGACGAGAGAGAAAGAGAGAGAGGGAGAGAGAGAGAGAGAGAGAGAGAGAGAGAGAGCAAGCAAGAGAGAGGGGGACTACTTTTTAATCGCGAAGAGCAATGTTCCGCGACTCGCGGCACCTGTCGTACTCTGCGCGATGTAGTTTAGCGCGGTGGCGAACGACGGGACACGGAGCTGCGATCTGATTGGTCGGGCGAAAGGGGCGCGCGGTTGCTAAGCAACGGCAACACCGCGCGCGTCACCGGCCGGCATAGCCGGCACCGAAGCGTTCCTAGCACTGTGGCGCAGAACGACGTTGGCTCTCGTCGGGTGCGAACGCGCTACGGTTTTCAAGCACCAGTAGAGTAGACTTTAATCGAGGCTTTTCTTTTATCCTCTCCTTCTTCGTCGACCGAGAAAGAAGCAGACTACCCAGCTAGTTTCTTTCACTGGAGTAGCCCCTAAGAGTCAGGGAAAAGAGAGAGAGAGAGAGAGGGAGAGAGAAAGCGAGAGAGCGTTCAAGTAACAAAGCGGCGGGAGCAAAGTTCGAAAAAGAGACCGAGAAGAAAAATGGCTGAGGACAAGAAGGAGACCAGCCCGAGCGCCGAGGGTGAAAAGCCACCACAGGAAGCGCCGCCGGCTGAGAAGCAAGAGAACGAGGAGCCGAAAGACAGCAAAGAGGAATCGAAGAAAGTAGAAGAGAATGGCGACGGTGAGAAACCGAAGGAGAACGGCGAGGAGAAACCCACGCCAGAGCCGAAGGACATGCGGGCTATAGTACTGAACGGTTTCGGCGGATTGAAAAGTGTCAAGGCTCTCAGGAAGCCCATGCCCACCCCCGCTGAGGGAGAAATCTTGATTCGAGTCAAGGCATGGTAAGTACTCTCTATTTACGTGTATCTCGTTAATTCATTTTCGCGTATATCGACGAATCGTACCTCCGAACCGCGAGAGATTTGGACTTTTGAAATCGATCGTGTTCGACCGACGTCGAACGGATGACAATCGTATTATCGTTCATTTTGGTCGTTCGCTGCCTCCGGGAAGTATAGAAATTAACGAGTTCTTTCGCGTTACCGTCGTAATCTAAAGAGGAGGAAGTTAATTACGATTGACGCAATGTTAACGGATCCGAGCTCGGTTTTGATAGCGTCCTTAATCCGCCTCAGAGTCGAGAGGATGTTAGGAATATAAATAGTATTGGACGAGCGCGAGCGATGCGAATTTTGATGGGTGCACGATCGCAGATTTTCCGCGGATGAATTATCGCCGGACTCGATGATCGACCGCACCGGTCGAACCGATACGATTTCGAACACGCATACGTGTACGTGTACTTGTAGGCTGGCCAATGTAACTCGATCTGGTTCGATTATCCGTTACTCGTTTCGACGAAGGTGAATTGCCGCGAGGAAAATAAATAGAAAATACGCGCCGGGGTTTCGACCCGAGCAAACAGACCGTTACAACTACGCTGCATCTTTGAAATTTAAGGCGTGGTATCTGTTCCGAGACGCCGATAATTATGTAGAATTTTAATCCTTACGTTACGGGACGGATGAGTAACTTTATAACGGACGCCGGAGGTATTTTAATCGACGCATTTAAGAATTTTATGCACGTACCGTTTGAAAATTGTACCGGATCGAAACTTTCTACCTATATTAATCAACGCGTGATCGATTCTCGAACAATCTTTTGACCTCTCTTTTCTCAAATTTCAAGGACATTAAAAATGGAATATTGTAGTTTTCTTCTCACAAATATTTCCTTATTATCATTCTACTTTTTCGTGTACATATATTTTAGTGTAAACGTCAGTTTTAAATGCTTTTCGTGTTGCAAACTGACATTTTAGATGCAACATTGTTGAGAAGGTATTCCACGCTGGTCGACGAGGAAAGTGTTATTAAGTATTTGTCAGGACGCGACGCGGTCTGTGCATTAAATAGGCGGCTACATTTATAGAATACTTATCCGTGCGTTTAATGTCCGTGCATGCGTCGGCAGATACGCAAAACGAAGTTTGATAAGCCGTTTAACTCCGCACTACGTTTATTGTCGAGTGTTCGTGCGTACAGTTTTTCTCTCCCGTTCTTTCTCTTCTCTCTGTTCATCGTTGAACTGCAAATTTCGATCAATATATCATACGTACATACGCGGAAGATAATTGAGTGGAATTAAAGCATTATTATGTTAATGATATATATGTGTATATATATATATATATATATATATATATATATATATATATATATATATATATATATATATATATATATATATATATATTATCGACGGAAGTTTCTGGGCTACGGTAAACCACGGTTGATGGCTCTACGCGCTGTCCATTAATTCAGACGTGGGAAAAAGGATTATTAGGTAGACTGGCACGCCGTTAATGCACGTACCTTTAGCGATATTAGGGTTCGCTTTATTTCATACATTATGCTCACCCACTGTGTCGCCCGCGTAATTTATGGCGGTGGTTCTGATTAACATAATTTGAATTCGAAAAGCTGGATTAGAATTTCAGAACTAGACCTAGATTTGGTTCACCCTTTTTTAAATCGGAATGTACTTGATATTCCTAATAACGTCAATTGCAAAATTTTGGACAACAATAGAATTTGAAAGATTGCTTTTGTAAGATTTGACGTTTGTTTTTTAAATTTTTTATTTCAATATTCTTCTTCGCGATAATGTGAAATACCTTCCTATAATTAATGGTATGTCGTAACGAATACGACTCGAAGACGACGCTCTTGTTTTCTGCGCTTTCTAATCTTTGCGATAATGAATTTTACGTTCTATTCATAAACACTGCATGAAAAAAAACGAGGCGGTTTTTATCGTGCTTTACCGATATAGTATTCTTTTTTTTTATATATTATTCAACTGTACATTGTCGACCTCCTCGGCGAAAATCATCGCATATTCGTGAAACTCGTATTGCTGTCAATTGCTTGCGCAGAGACTCTCTCCGACAGTTCATTACGAGCTGCAAAAACTTGGTTCGAAATTTGTTTAACGAATCCTCCGTTTCCCCGCGTGTCTCACCACTGACAGTCTTCTAGATTTCGCGTTGGAAATTATTTTTTGAATCTCTCTCAATCGGACCGAACATTCTTAATACACCAGTATAAATGAATGTGCTATAATATCTGATAAATGAATTCCAATCAAGCAACAGAATACTATGTTAGAGTGTTAATAAGAATTTTGCACTCTTGTGTACTCTTTAGTAGTTGCTTCAGTTGAAATGATCTTGTGACCAGCGATTCTATTGTACAGGGTGACCCAGAAGTCACCGGAGCATTTGAAATTCGAATTTATTTATAGTAGAATATTCGGGAATTTAACAATAAACGAAAAGATTATTCGATTTTAAAGCAGTCAGTCTGAGACGACTGGATGATCGTTGGGGCCACCCTGTAGAATCAGGTACACAACTATGTAGTATCTTCAAAGTGAACATTATTGGACACGAGTTAGTCTTATCAGATATCGGAATCATTTCTATGTTTTTGTCGGGTCCTAACATCGGGGCTTGCCACCATATTATAGCTTTTTTAAATGTAATCTGCGAGTCTAGGTGTTATCCTATTGTTATAATGTTATTTCACAGATCTCTATATTTTTTTCCTGTATGTCTGTAAATTTATACCCAATGTTGTAATAAATCTTTTTTAAGATTTCCAAAAAAAAAAAAAAAAGATACCGGAATCACTTTTCACTGAACAGTTGATCAATTTGATAAATATTTACGGTTTTAATTTGCCAATTGTTCGTATATTGGTCAGTGTTTGAATTTTTAATGTTTCGGTAGTACTCGGGTAGAAGAATCGTGGATAAAGACCGAGCGAAGTGTTACTGTTGGAATCGCGGCCAGGGCATCCTTTCTTTATTCTTCGTTTTCTAGCCGGCGAACAAAACTTTCGCCATAGAAAATCTCCCTTTTATCTCCTACGGGCGGAGTGTAAAGGTTAGGATCCCGAAAAAGAACGCGTGCAGGGAGAGGTCTAGGCATAAAGGTATAAAGTTCTGTTTCGTGAGACTCGTCTAGCCCGAGAGAATTTCGTTTCTTCGGGTTTCTTTTCTTTTTACTTTTCTTTTATGGTTGTCGTCGAAAGTGATCGACGCGCGACGGTGCGACGCGACGGTGCGAACGGGCCCGGAGGGCGCAGGCGCGAGAAAGAGAACGCTCGCGCGTGGGGTACCAGGGGAACACAGCGTCGAATTCGCCAAAGGCGTGCGGACCTTTTCACGCGTGAGTCACGTTTCATAAAAGCGATTGGGATTGATGAGAAAATAGCCCCCATAGAAAGATATCACGCTGCCAATGCTGGCTCGAATGAATTTGTCTGCACGACTACAGAGACGTTCGTTACGCTGGCACCCCTGCCTCTATAGACGACGCGGACACAGAAGTGCCTCCGCTTCCAACGTGGACATTACACCGAGTGCGCTACACTCCGGCTCAATTGTCGTTTGGAAATTCTTGCCGATGGGAAAATAACGACTTTCTTGCCCCCCCCCCCACCCCACCCCTTCCTCTTGCTTCTCTCTTTCTAAGTTCTTATCAGAAATTTTTCTTGTCGACACAAGAAGTATGTACAAGTATTAGAACTCGCCCCCTTTCCAGAGCACGTTCACGAAAAATCCATTTGCATCGTTAGCGCTATTTTTCTGGCCACCGGAACGTACGCCCACGTGAAATTGTTGTTGTTGTTGTTGTTGTTGTTGTTGTTGCACTTAATTCAAACATTTTGTATTCTCCGATTTTATGTTTCCGTGTTTAGATTATTTGTGGATTGCTTTTTACGTTTGCGAGAGCAGGCTCTTTTTTTGTCGATTTAAATAAAAGATTTGTGTTCGCCGGGGCGGGGGTTTGAAAGTGGAAATTAGAAGACACGTTGAAGGCATGTTCAGCCGCATATGGCACAATTTTGTTCAAGGTCGCGCTGGGGTCGGATAAGAAACTCGTAACGAGTACATTGTTTACTCTGGAGGCGAGCTTCCAGAACACTTCCGGTGCCCTCAGCCATTGCATACCGTGTGTCTGTCTTTTTTCTCTTCTGTCCCCTCGCGGCCCCAGCTCTTTTCAGTTGCTTTAACGTTAACGCGTGTTCTTGGTTTTGTACACAAGATTATTTATACAAGTTCAATTGAATTCGGAAGTAATTATTTGATATATAATTCGAGCGAGTCGATCGCAGTCTTGTAAATTATTTTATTCGCGGGAAGAGTAACACACAGACCGGGTACGCTTCTCGAGAAGATTTATTTTTAATTGTTTTCTTTATTTTTTTCGAATGTTTAAAAAAGAAATTGTTGGATTCGACGGTACAGCGTATAGCATCGTTCTCGTAGAGTCGAGTCAATGAACATTGTTCTGTTTTTCCTTGAAAAGAGAAGTAAAATAAACGGAGACTGATAAAGGTACGGCAAACTCGAGGGCAATAAAACGCAAGAAATATAGCGAGAGAGGTTCGTTTACAAATGTGCGTCACTGCTATAAAATTGATGGAGCCTAATGACATTTTAAACAATGGATGACCCTTCGAGGAACATTTTTATGGTTGGCCGTCTCCAAATTACTTCCGCAAGAAACGATCGTCGTATAAAAGACAATTTTGCACGATTACACGATTCGACTAAAAATTTACACGTAAATCACCAAATGGACTACCACGTGGCAGGCAGTTAGCTAACAAATTACTCGTTAATAGATGAAGGATATACGCGTCAACGACAAAGTAGAATTAAATTTAAAATCGTAGAAATTTTCAAGAAAATGTTAAAGCAAGATTTATATTCGGCTGTTGTTTATTGCACAATTCATGCAGACAATTTTTATTTTCCATAAAGATCTATTCAAAGGTATCACATTCGTTTCACTTGGAAATACCTCCGGGAAAACACAGTCAGTCGCGATTTTACCAGATCGTTCTGCTGTCTCGTTTTCGTAGAATCGTTAAAACTTTATCGTTGTCCAGCTCTCTTTCTTCTTTTCCACGATGTATTTTCTAAGTATCGCACTTTTCAGTTTCACCATCGTAGATCGCGATCACCCGGCTTAAAAACCAACCGATTTTGCTCGAACGGCGCGGCGCGGCGCGGCGCGGCGGCCGCGTTCTTGTGTGTCCGTAGCCCGTCGCGGTAGCGAAAGTTTCAGAAACTCTATCGGCCTGTTATAATAGCGGAATTCATGTGCTCCGGATCGGCGTCTACGCTGGTCTATTCAATCGATAAGGAACATTCCAGCGCGGAGTTATTATTAAACTTTAATAACCATCCAATAAAGAAGTTCAAGATTACACTGGGAAAACGCCGCTATTGCGTCGACGTCGCCGACGTCTTCCTATTATTTCTTCGTGTATAGGGACACCGGATCATTTACCGAGATCCAATTCAATTTCATTGGTTTCTATTTCGCGCCAACCCTTTTCCGCTGTGTTGCAAATCGTTGCAACGTTTCAACATTTAATAAGACATGTTATAATTCAATCACAGTTTTCGATTTTGCCGCAGTTACAGTTAGTTTATCGTTCGAAAAATTCAGAACGTTCACAACGAGAACGCGTTAAAGAACGAAATTAAGCAAACGCGCAAACGAGGTTGGTTTTCCGATGGAACTTTGAACGGAAGCTCCAGTTTTAATTAAGAACGCAGCGAAAACTCCTATTACGGTTTGTCAGTCGGCAAACGAGCGACGCCATTCAATTTTAATTGACGATAGCGTCGTTGAAGACTGTACGAGCGAATAATTGTATCTCGTTTATCCGAGCAACGATTCGTGCACACGGTTAATCGGGGTGGTTAAACGTCGTGCACGTGAGTCAGCGTGACGCGATAATTCATCCGCGTGCTTTTCTAAGATGCAATTTTCCAGAAGTGTGGCCACACGGCCGGGTCCGCGCGTTCCAGCCAGGTTGTGTGTCACAAGTGAAGCGCGCACGATTCGCACGCTCGTGATTCTTGATCGTGTGCCACCGTGTATACCGTGTATACCGTGTACACGGTGCACACGGTGCACACGGTGCCTGCTCATCGGCACACTCGAACAAACGGATGGGAACGATACGTTCCGTTTATTTTATCATTGATCCTTCGATGACGGTCCATTTTCATTCAAGATTACGAACGCGACCTCCGAATTGGAATTTTTCGCAGTCAATTGAAATGCAAATACTTTTTCTCACATTCGAGGGAACATTTCCACATAAGAACCACATAATTGCAATTCTCAATTGATTTTGACACATATTAACTCTTTGCACTCGGAGCTATTTTAACTGGAAAATTAAACATTTCTTCCGATCTAGAATATTTCCGTACCTTATGATTTTTGCAATTTTATGAATATGAAATTGGTACGTTACCTTATACCGTACCTAAATGTTCAGTAATTGATTAGATACCGATATATTAAATAATGTAAACAATATTTTGAAGAATGGTACAGCAATTTGTTAGTGGTGCCTCAGAGGGGACAACGGACAACCGAGTGCAAAGGGTTAACGCGTGACTAGAGGGCGTTATTTTATAAGAATTACAAATCCCCGAAATTATTTAGTCTCTTTTATTTTGTACAATATGTAATTTCAACAGTTGTAAAACAAAACAAAAAAACAAGAAACCGGTCGTGGAACGGTTAGTAGCGTTGAGAGAAAGAACGTTTTGGCGAGAGAACGTCGCGTCGCCAGCAAGGTGGATGACACGAAAGCGTCAGAAAGTTAAAGGGAAAAGGGACTACATAGATACAACCTGCAGAGGCTCGTCACGAGTCTCCGAGAAAAATTCTCGGTAAAATCTCGGACTGAAATGAGGCTGCACCGCGGAGAGATTACGGTATATATCGACTGTTGAATGGTATCCGTTCAGTTTCCCATAGCCGTGATATTAAGAGCTCGTTGTCGCGATAAACCCGGCTAGTTGAATATAATGCTGTCTTTCATTAAGTACGCTGAAAGGTTGCATGGTAAACTTGAAGCGGTAATGCCCGAATATATGTTGTATACCGTGAAGCTTCCTGTATGCGATTCCGGAATGCGTTCTGCTCGTGAGGCTGTGTGCGTTGCGCTTCCAAATATTTGAGCTGCCTGCGCGTTTCAGTACTCAATTAAAACTACTTCGAGGCGCGGCTATTCCTTCGATTTTATTCCGTAAACTGTAAACAATTTTCGCTTTGAACAGATGACTCCAGAATTGCAGTATGCGATGGAGTCGGTTAAATAATTCTTTACAAATGGGTTTCGCTACTGTTCCGTACTCGTGTATCCTACAAAATTCTTGTAGGAACTTACAATTAAGTAATTTTTAATTAGTCGAATAACTGCGTATCGTATGCGTGATAACGGCACGCAATAGTTGCATACCTTGCATATAGGGTTAAACGTAAACGGTGCTCTTGTTAATTATTTTAACAATAAATTTTGATGGCGGTGGGCAAGTTTATTGATTTCTGTTACGAACTTCGCCAATGTAGTGGAATTGGTGTATAGAATAGCCCCCCTCCCCCGCCTCCCCGTTTCGTTAATTGATTGCACAATCGTATTATACAACGGTGAAAGAACATTTCATTGTACAACGGTTCGTGTATCATAAATGTGTAGACGTAGCATGCGCCTTTCAAGTATTCCGCTGTCAAGAGAAATTCCGGAAACACATCTGCAGACTAGGGAATTGGGAAGGTCGAGCGCTGTTTACCAGCCTCGTATTCAAATATTAGACGGGTAAATGTTGAGCATACGTAGTCGTTCATCCCGCGAAGCGTGCGCGCGCTCACCGATAATTTCACGACATTGTAATTTTTTATAATAACACTTTTCTCTGCCTCCGTACACACCCCGATGTAATTCTGAAATTGTATTGATTGTTTCGTATCCATAGTACACGTTTGCACTGGTTAATGTCAGTAGATAGCACCGATAATTTAATGAGCGCGTTGATCTACAATTCGCGAGGAAAATATTAATTTCCATGCATGTATAGGTATATAACAGTTGCAGCGAAATTCGATTTGAAACTATCGTGATCGCTGAATCGCTCGATATCGCGCTCACTTGTTCTCGCGAACGGATTACCGTAAGAGGATTAGAGTGCGTAGTTTCCCAGCTTGTAAATCTACATTGTTTAAAGTTCGCGCACGAAGAAGGCTTGCAACTGCAGAAGCTTGTACAGCGAAGTTGTTTTGTTTTGCGACGGTTAATGGGAAAAAGTGGTTTCTAATGTTTCCGGTACAGCGACTCCAATTTTCCGAGGTCTTCGAACAACCAGACTGTTGAATATGTTTTTGAAAATTTAGCATCACCGGTGTCCAGGGAGATCGGTGCTTCCTTTCTTCTTGATTTACTTCTCACATTTTTGCAAGTATCTCGGAAGCTTCTATTGCAGATTCTAACATTACCAGTAGACTAGACAATTTATTCCGGACTTGAATCGTTTAAACTATTATCTTACACTGTTTTGCATTTTATCAGTTGATTTTTGCCATAAAACACGAAGGTCTGGTTATACAAGGTTATATAAAACACCCTTATATAAGGGTTCGAGAGAAAAATATTTAAAATATTTTCGGAATACTTAAGTCCAGCGCGGTTCCCGTCGAAACTATTCGGAAGGGAATCCGTTGAATCTGGAAGTCCCGGCAGAAGGGCGGCGCGGCGTTCGGCTATTATGGGGGTTCATGGTGTTTCATGAATTTCGTGCGCACGCATATACGTGTGTAGCCGCGTGAATGTGGGGGGGTGTAGAAAATACGGGTGTGGTTCGATCAATACGGACATCCCATGGATCTATCGGTGCGTGCACACCAGGTATACACTGCCGGGATGAATCACCTCGAATTGTGACTGCCCGTATCGGTCATCTACAATCAAACGCATTTATCCAATTAACTTTTCGACAAGAAATATAAATCCTTGTCAAAATATTCGGCTTCGTCGCGACCCACGAATTCTTCGGCTTCCACACAATTTACAATTACCGACAGGCTAGTAGTAAGCATTTTACCAAATGATCTAGTAAAAAAAATTTAAAAAAATAGAAGAACTGTCACCGATGACCGACAACGACAACACGTTAGCGTAAGCACCGTTATTGACTTAACGAACTAATCGCTGGTACGAGTCAGTGACAAGCGATAAGATCCGATTGGAAAATCTAGACGCCGCGCCGGTCACCGGTGACCGACAACGCGCGCCAGGTGCAGGAAACATCGGGTAATCAAATTGAAATCAGATATATCGGTCCTTGACAAGCGACGAGGTCTGAACTGAAAATTCAGACGCCGAATGAAGGCGCCAACGTGTCGTCGGATCAACGAGACACGCACTTAGAATCGGTATTGATCACTGAGAAGCTATAACGTAAAATCTGAATACCGGTCACCAGCGACCGACGATGCGCAAACGAATGCAATACGATTGGACAAATTGAGGATCGATATTGATCGATGGCATTCAATAAAATCTGACCGAGAAGATTTTTGTTTATAAATTATGTTGTATCGATCGTAAATGTTAAATAAATAAACAATGTGCGGTGATATCAGCGCACAGGTTCGATCAAAATTTAAAAAAAAAACAAGCAATCTTGCAATTAACGATATCCCAACGTTTCGAACCTGATATGGAACATTTTCAGGAGAAGAATTTTCTTATGCGTCTAAAAAATAAACATCACTGTAATAACTGTGTTAAACAGATCAAACAATATGAAAGGGATTTTGTTAATTGCAAGATTGCTTGTTTTTTTTTATTCTTATTTTGATCGAACCTGTGCGCTGATATCATCGCACATTGTTTATTTTTGTTTAATTGTGTTTCTCTATAAAATGAACACATCTGGTTTGTATTTTTTTCGTTGTAAACGCGAATATGTAGAAACAAGTGATGTGTCCCAGTCAGAAAATAGCGTTCCGATTGTGAATGACCAGCGTCGCATGCGGGGCTATGCAGGTCCCGTGCACGTTGACGCGAAAAGTAATGATATTATTCCGCGCACGTTTCGAATTCTTGCCCCCTCCCCTCTCCGTGAATGACTCCGCGCCACGCGTCCGCGTTTTCGTTAATTCCGCGCGAACGATCGCGGTCGGGAAGATTAATCGCCACCGTGTGGAATAATTGGATGTTTTACCGCTGCCAAGTACAGTTGTACGAAGGCAGAAACGTAAAACGGTTTCTCGTCGCTCGTACCGTACCGACACTTCTGTTGACATTCCTCTATTGCCACTCGTGACTCACAAAAACAATAACAGCTCGCGTTTGGACCCGCAGCTGTTCTTACCGTTTCAATTCTTCGTGCCTACTACCTACATCTGGCCAGCTGTATACCGGGTGCTTCTGCGCGTTTCCATCGACCACGGAATTCCGTCGAAAGGACACGCCCTGTGTCATCATCCTGTACAAACTGTTACGCGTAGTAATCAGTCCTTTCCGATTAGCACAAATTTTATTTCCGACTTTTAAGTGTTGTTTGGTAAAGGAGTAGCTCAAACATAAATACGTTGATCGATTTAATAGTTATCGAGTGTGCGGTATGGCTGGAATTTTTTAATTGAGCTAATAGTTAGTGAAAAAACTACCCAACTGAGCAACTTACTTTTCGAAGAGATGTTAAACTATTTTGTGTGCACGGTTACCGACTCTACCGACAGACAGAACGAATCTGATCCACTTGCAGCGACGCTTTTGTTAAATTGTGTCTAACATCTTCGAAGCATGGTTTTAATTGGGAGAGAAATTGGTTTTTCGTGACAACGCGTGCTCCCCAAAATTCAGTCGAGTTGCACAGGATTGAGCACGTAACTAATTTTTCTCGTTCGTTCAATCAAGGATGCCGTTTAATAGCTTCGTTAATTTTTGGCAGTTATCGTGTAGACTTTATCGACCGGTGGATCACAAAGCAGTAATAAGCGTCCCGTGTAATTAGACCTAACGTGGCGTGCTTGTACACGATCTATGTATAATCTTCTATACGGTCGCGCGCGATACTCGCTCTCACCTAGTCGATGGACCGTATCCTTCGTCGATCCAGTCGCTGATTTACAGGAGCACAGCACTTGGCAAGGCGGTAACACGTATCGAGTTTCTAAAGCAACGTATAGATATCACGTATCGCATTCTACATCTGTCTACAGTCTACAGATATCATTTATTGATGGAAAAATGAAACGGATAACATCGTTTAACCGAAACGCGTCCCTCGATCGACTCAGATCTCGTCTAAAACAGCGAAACGAACTCTTCCTTCTTTAATTTATGCCGGTAATTATCGGATCGCGGAGCAAGTTTCTAATTTATTACCTCTCTCGAACTCCATTTTTCATGTAACATTCATCGACCACTTTTTAAAGACGTAATTAACGTGAACATTGAAACTGCAGGATTTCGGAATTTTTTCTTTGTTAGTTGTACGATCTCTTATATGTATGTAGCATTTATTCGTTACTGCGAGTTGCTAATGCTGTGCGACGTCGCTCCTTTTGACGTCAACAGGTACATTTCCATCGATTGTTATAATACCGCCACCTGATTCCTTCATTGGAATAATGCACATCTGTTTTTAATTACTTACTGCTGAAAAAGCATTCGTCGCGATGTAAACACATTACTAACTGCGTCTATCTTAAGGGGAGAACGATCGACCGATCGACCGATCGGATTATAGAAGTGGAATTCGAAATTGGAAATTCCTCTTTTGTCCAATCACGTTCGTAATTAACGGAGCTGCGAAACGTGGACAGTGGTTTGAAAGCAGTGCTCTGGTGATTGCGATGCGTGGATAGGAACCGAATCGGATTCGATGCTCTGACATCGATAACGAGCATCCTTAGCGCAAAGCTGACTGAAAACGAACACTTGTACAATAGGCAATAGCATAGATACACGTCGACGAAAGATCAATATGTTACGAAATTGTTAGCAAGTAGCCGAGGACGTTATCTTGGAACAATTCTGAGGCAAATCAAACACCGACGAAAAGACAGCCTCGTCTTACTCACTTAGCGGTCAGATCCTACGGGAACAAGCTCCTTATTTTTAAGGATCCTTCGTGTAAACATCCGAGAGACCACCCATATACTTATGCGACCCAACGTAGTCGCCAGCAATCGTCCATCTACAACTCTGTTTAGTCTTGGTCACCCTCGTTTCAAGGCCAGACTAAAACCCTGTCGTAAAACCCTCCGGAGGACGAAGCGGGGCGGTTCTACTATCTTCCCTCATCTGTTTTTAAGTATACCGAGACCATTCCACTCGAACAATTTACTATTTGAATCTACAAGGATTCAAAAAAAAAAGAAAAAAGAAAAAAGAAAAAAGAAAATTTGTCTGATTTGTCTGAATTCTTTCGAAACGGCCACGATGGTACACCATGATACGCGTGTTAGCGACAGGGTGGTTTTACGCGAAGAAATTATGTAGTTGCATCTTTGGTGTGTCATGGTATCGGGGTGAATGGCTGGTGAAAATAGGATGGTCGGGGCAATTCGCGTCGGGGACCACCCTATACGTGCAAGAAGTAGCGATGGGATGGATCGAGTGCCTTGCAAGTATGTCCGAACCTTGATCGATTAGACTCGACCCTCTGCAAGTATTTCCGGTAATACAGAGTACTTCCAAGTGTACTCGAATCCGTTGTGATTTCTTTGAAAGACGAAAGAGACTTTAAGAACGTTAAAGTTTTTCAGCGTAATGAGGACTACAATATGGTCATAATCGTTATTGTTTTGTAGGTGAAAGAGTTTCGGACATTTCGCGGTCACCTTAATTTTTTAAAATAGAAACATATTTCGCTTATTCGATGGAGAATACTCGTCCTTAATTTCGTTGAATTCTGTAGATCTTTTTTAGGTGTTAATCGATAAACACGAAAATATGGTAAATCCCTGGCCATCGCATCGGTAGTTGGAACTTGGCTGACTTCGAGTATAGAGATCGAGACCCGTGGAACGAAACTCGATTATGGGCAATTGATTCGGATTCGTAAATACAGTAAATACGTATTGAACTTGATCCCATCGCTGATAACGAGCAATCCGTCTCACGCACACCTAGACACGCATTGGCACCGAGGCGAAGCCGATAAAAAGCAACAAAGAACTCGTGTTGTGTATCGGTGTTCGCGCCCCATTGAAAACAATTGATAACTCCGCGGTGACGGCGGGGTCATCTATCGTGCAAAATAATTATTGCTTGCTCGTATATTTTCCGCGCTGTCTGTTCAGCCTCGTGTTTTTCCACTACTATCTTGCGAGCGGCGCTGACCTTCGCGAAATTACAGGTTCTCGGTGCTGTTCGACAAAAGGAAAAAAGGAAATAAAGCCTGAGGAAGCAAAAAAATTGTGCAGTTATCGGGCGAAGTTCGTCGCGGTCGCGATTTCACAACCTAGATGCAACCTCTTTATCAGAGAGAGAGAGAGAGAGAGAGAGAGAGAGAGAGAGAGATAGAGAGATTTCTTTAGACTAGCCGCGGCTCGTGAAAGTAGAATAACATTTTTCGAGAGCGGCCCGGTATCGCGCATTCTTTTCGCACCGGAATAAATTGCATTCCGTTCCGCGAACTTTCTTTGTCTTATCGCGAAGGAATACATCTGCCGGGGAAAATGTGCAAAGTACTCCCTAAGAATTGGACAGATTCTAAAAGGGCCGATACGATCGTTCCCCGGATTATCGCAGCCGTTTTAGATAGGAAAAATTCGAGCCCTGGATTAGCGCAACATTTTATCCCGCATTAGGGCGCGAACATTTCGTTCGTTCCATTCGCGACACAGCGTAGCGCTGTTACCCACCGGATTAACGTAACAAATTACAATTCGGATTAGCGCGACGAGTTTCCGTATAATGCTGCGACAGCGAGAACGCGCGTTTCAAGATTCACATCGGATTTTTTATTCGCGACGAATCGGACGCGCGCGTCGAAGCCATCAGAGTCAAAGGAAGCTGCCGATCACGGATTTTTTTCTTCTCGTTTCAACGATTGATACGTTCGCCAAGGATAGTGCTACAATCGGAGAGCTCAATTCGAAAAACAAAGAGTCGCGATTGGGGGCGAACTCGTAAACAAACCGCGCTCGACCCGATTTCGCTCGTCACGAGTTCTGCGATATAATCCTCCTCGTTAGCGAATCTTGTCATCTTTGAATTTTCAAATTGGAATGATCGTTTTATCCGTGCGACATTCCGCTGGCGGTCGCAACACCGACTGTACGTAGTACTATGTAGCTGGAAATCAGAAAAGAAGGGGTTGCATTTTTAGTCTGAGAACGGTGAGAGGGTTAGGTTGAATTCCGTCACGAGCAGTGGGGTACTCGTGTTTAAATAATTTTTAGCAATTTCTGTGTTAGCGGAAATTTCGCGGAGTTGAGTTGAAAAGCAGCGTTTGAAATTTTGAACGTCGAGGCTTCGAATTGGAGGGAAACGGATCAGCTATCGATTCCGAGGATTGAACCGAGTTTGAACACATTTTCTCAGGGGGCAGTATCGTATGACGAAGCTGACGTTTCAGCCGTTGTCAGGAAATTCTATGAAAGCCTTAAGGATAATTGGGAGTAACGCGTTTCTACTCGGAAGCATATTAATTGTCTCGAGTTAACCGTCCTGTCCTGGCCAAGACGCAACACCGACACACGATGACTTCAGAAGTGAAAAGCAACATGACGTCGATCCCTTAATTTCATGGGAACGCCTAAGCCGAGAACGTAGAAATTCCAGATACCCGTACACTCGACTATGAGGTCGCATTAAACGTTGGATGAATACATTCCTTCGGTTCATTCTACTTGGAAATAATCATTTTATTTCTTCCAACGATGCACAAGCGACGTACTTCATTCGCCTAACTAGTAACCTTGGCACGTCTTTACGACGGGTTCTAAATTCTGCAACGATTCCTGTCCATTCCAATAAAAACGATTCTCTATCGAATGTTATCGAATGGCGGTATTCATCGTTTCTAACGAATACACATCGATATATATCGATTACGATGAACGAAAATCGGTGTCTGTTGGTAAGTACTTGCTGCGATCGTAGAGCACGATGATTCTTTCGAGATAGCTATAAAAACCGATCGATCCGACAGGATTCGTGACATCGATGCGTATCGCCATAGAAAAAACGTCGATATTATTTCCGAAAGAACAGGGATACCGTTGACGAGAACGATTAATCTTCCTAACGAGGGTTATCGATAACGCAGCGACCGTGGTCTGATCGGCAGGCAATAATTCCCCGCAGATAGCCGCTCATTAAATCGTTTCGAGTACAAATGGCTTTTCTCGATTCCACGACGGAACAAAGAAGCGTAACAAACAGCGTGATAAGATCGTCAACGTTCATTGATTAGTCGGGTAGGGTAATCAATAATCGGCAATCGGCAACCAGCACCAGCACCAGCACCAGCACCAGCACCAGCACCGGCACCGGCACCGGCAACCGTTCCGAATATCATCCTGCCATGTCCTGTACACAGTACACAAGACGACGGCGGGTTGCAATCGTGTTTCGCAACCTCGTGTGTGCTAGCACGGCGCGCACCGTGTGCATCGGTATCAGTTGGGTGCACCAGTAGCCATTTACTCGTACAGAGAACTTTACTAACAGAGGTAGACACGCGACAAGATCTGTTGATGGGCGTGCGTCTCCGATTCGGAAGATAAATCACGTCTGAAAAGAAATTAGACCGGCGGAAAGGGCACGTCGAATCGATTCGAGCGCCGTTTTAATACCCCCGCGGTGCCACGTTGTCGGGCTTCCTCTTGCACATACGATATCCTGCCGGTAACCAGATTCTACAGGTCCGGATTACACGAAAATTCTCGCGACCGATGAAATAGCCGCGGACGGTCCGTGTTCGAGTCGCTAACGATCGCAATTTCCTCGCTCTTCATTCCAGCTATCGCTCTTCCGGTCTCTCCTGTTCTCCATTCTTCTTTCCATCATCTTTCGTCCTGTCCGCTTTGTAAGACGCACCTCTTGAAAGGGCAGAAATTTTATTTGTAACATTGTTGACCGACGCGAACGCTTGACCCACTTATAACAGATGTACAAGGTTTTCGCAAAGTTCTGAAATTAAAACGGAGAAAACACGTCGGTCCGCAAATATGTACATAGATTTAATAGACACCCTGTGTAAGGCGCAAGACGATTTTTCCGCTCGTCGCTGACCTATGCACGCAGGAATCGTTGCGACGACGAATCGTCGCCGGATCGTCGCCGGATCGTCGCCGGATCGTCGCCGGACAAGAACTTTTGTACGCAATGTCGCTCGTTTTCTCGGGCTCAATCAACGGGGCCCTCCTCGATATATGCACGTACGGTACGGTCGAGTCACGCGAGCGAGATTCGTGCTTGTGATTCCGCTCGGTGTACTCACAGGCGCCTCGATGTCTTCTCCGACGGATCGATCGGGCCGCCACGGCTCCTGCTGGGGTGCTACGCCTATATCCCGAGCCCCCATCTGTCACGTGACAAACGTGTAATAGCAATTGGAACGACGGCGACGGCGACGGCGACGGCGACGGTGACGGCGACGCTACTTCGAAATGCCTCCCTTTCTTCTTCGTTTTCATTTATTTCGCGTGCGACGCCGACAACCGAGTTCTCCCGCTCCACGGCGCGGCGCGGCGGTCAATTTCCTTGACCAGTGTTCTTCGGTCCCGTTTGCCAACATTGCCAAGTACACGCGCTAATGCATCTGTATGTTTATGTAAAAAATTTCGCGGTTCAAGTGTCACTTGTATCGTCGAACGTAAACCTTTTAATTTCTAATCGGGATTTCAATGAAACTTTTAGCGACATATCTGTCTCACTATTCTGATCGAAATTATTCCCAACGCGATACCATTTGGAATATGGATTTAAGTTTGTACGCGCTTTACCAAAGCTGTAGAGTTTGGAAAATATCGTTTAACTCGCAAACGATAAGTAGAAAATTGATCCGTCGAAAAAATTCTTAGAGAATTCTAAAAATAGCCATTTCAAGGGCAGAAAACGCCCTAATTTGTAATGCTCGGAACACTCGAAATATTAGGCGCAGGGTTCGAATAAGCGCGTCGAGCACTCTCCTTCTATCCGATTCTTCTCCTCGGGTTCTCTGGTTCTTATTTTCCCGAAGCTCGTGTTCTCTCTCTTCAGCTACCTTTGTTTTATCCTTATACTTCCTTTTACGTCTCTCTCGCTCGGCTCTCTTTTTTCATCTGGCTGTCTCTCTTTTTCCCTCTGCTCGTCCCTCTCGCTTTTTCTCTCTATCTCTCTATCTCTCTTCGTTCCTCTCCGACTCTGTTTGGCCCATCGCCCCCGAGGTCCCGCCATGTCCCGGCTACTATCCCCTTTCATTCGCGCACATGGTGTGCGTGACCCTGGGGTGCGTCGTTGCATGTCGTCGGTCCGCGACGGTCTCGCCCGTTCCTTCTCCCGGGTTACAATTGGCCGGTGCCAAGAATCGAGAAAATTATTCCCCTCAATTCCGCGCAATTTAAACGAATTAACCGATCGCGAGGCAACGAGCACCGCTCGGTACAAGTCCCCCGGAGGAGAACCTACGCAAAACCTATCCCTCCGGGCCCTTCGCCGAGCAGAACCGGAAACACCGTGCTCGACCGTTGAAACGAGGTTGACTTCAGCCTTCCTGTACTCACTCTATCGTACCGCCTCCGTAAACATTCGGACCCTCGAATCTCCAATTCTACCAAACACGATATCCTGGGACACCGTTTATCCGAACCGTTCGATAAACGAGACACGGTTACTGGTAACGTGGTAACTGGGGATCATTCCGATAGTGAAAATCCGTTATTGGAATAATAAGACCAATGTTAGCATATTAATGTATTCTTATCGAGACTTATCTTTTTGCTCATTGAAATTTATTATCGTGTAATTACCGATCAACTTTTGTTCGAACAACTTTTTTTCTCAGGTTACCGGAAATAGGTACTTACGTGAACGCTTTCTAGTTTCTATGCATCTGATTTGGGCGAAATTGGGCAAATAAAGTCAATTGTTATTTAAAATACAATGTACTCGAGAAGAGTAGTGTGTAAAAAATCAGAAAAGTACTTTTCCACATCTTTTTTTTTTCTAACTCGATACAAAATTCATGAACATTTAACATGAAAAATTCGGATCGGAAATTGTCGCGGGACAGACGAACATCATCGCCGAATGATTCGATTTATCGCTTGAGATTCCTGTCGCTTGCATCCAGATTTTTCGGCTACTCGTCCTGTCGCTTTTCTACTCGTTATGTCCCGCCCGACATTATAGCAACGCGTTGCATCTGACGTCGAGAACGTAAAAAAGTTTGGTGTAACGTTTTGCTCGTGTGCCGTTCTGGAAATAGCATTCGACCACTCTTCTATATTCCGCAGTTTCTACAACCGTTCGCGGAGGAACAAATTTTTTGGTAGAAAATAGTTTTCTTACACCTTTGTTCGTAAATGAACGTCGTCGTGGCACCTCGCTTTAATTCTTTTACCGTTGCAAATTCATATTACAAATATTTTATTACTTATGCATATTACAAACGCCCGTTCAGCGTATAACAATGTGCACAATGTTCATCGGATGATTAAAAAATATGTTTCTTGCGGCTCTAATAGCCGGAATAAAATTGTACAAGAGTCTGCGTTTCGACGTAATTATATTCATAATTGATTAAGGGAAAACGTGCTCGAACACCGAACGTTGTAGCCGATAAATCATGTCGAATGTAGTTGGCCGAGTAAGCATCTTTCCGTGAATGAAAATGTTTCGTGTCACGCGATCGGCTTTAAATCACGTACAAATTATCCGGTAGTCGATGATAATGGCAACGGACCGAGGCGTCGCGTCGCGTCGCGTCGCGTCGCGCGTCGCCTGAATTTCATTATGCCTAATCGAACGGGTACGTGACAACAACCCTTTCGAAATCATTATATTAAATCCCCATTTCTAATGATCCCCTTTAATTTTATCAAGGCCTCGCACGAACACTGGCAATTCCAAAATTCTTTTAATATTCCTTTAAAAATGGACGTGCCAACCATGAAACTCGCAGTTCTCAAGGTACTAAAACGATGAATAATTGTTTCCATATAAAAATTATGATATTGAACTTGTTTAGAATTCCTGTGGCTGTTAATACAGTCCTTCTCCGTGAATGAGTTTTTGTAATTTTAGTAATTGTAATATAACAAAAAGGTGGTCATTCGACTGCGATAGTTAAACTGTAGCTACCCGTCGATAGTTGATACACGTTTCCAATTATCCTGGATACCTATCGTGAACGCCACTGTAGACACAAGATACTGTAACAATGAATATTTAGTAACCTGTTACTCTGCACAAAACTTGGATGGAGTCGTTAAATATGTATCGTTTAAGCGAAACATTCTTCCTCACCACCTTTACGGTTCATTAAAAAGTCATGCCACAATTCCCGTCGACTGAAACCACGGATCTTCGTGCATGTATAGTTTTCAGATCTTCCAAAAGAATGGAAAAGAATTTTTATAGACTCATGATCGATCCTCTTCTCTTTCGCTCGCTCTCTCTCTCTCTTTTTATACGACTTGTACTCCTCTAAAATGAATTATTTTTTGCATTCATTAATAGGGTATAGAATTAAATCCAATAGATTGCATAATCTCCGACTAGGAATGGCTCCTGGTTAATCATAGATATGCGCGTTTACAATGAGTCATAACTGAATTCTTCGAACTAGAACACTTTATACTCGGAACCGAACGTGTTCGTGTTACCAGCTAATAAAAATGCAGGAAATTAAATACCATTGTAACTTCGTCTCGCGATTTTCGATACCAGAAATATGAATTCGATCTGCGATTAAAGTTCTCGCTGGAATGTTAGGATTCAATGCACACGTGGAAACAAAATGTACGAATACGCAACAAAACTATTTTCAACGCATCGATATTATGGAAAGAAGAATACCATTCGACCACGTACGAACGATTAAAATCATTTTTATTTCGCATGAAATTCGCACAGTCTATCGCTCGCGAATTAAAACCTGTCGCGCTCAGCGTCAAGAGCTTCGTTTTCCAATAACTTCGGATGGAATCTAATAGTACTAATTAATCTATAATCGAGTTCCAATGTCGACGATGGGTTGGTAGCGCGTCGCGTCGACGAGCGCTGTTTTCGCGGAAAGTTCGCGAAATCCATTAAAATCCATTCCGCGGTGAAAACGCAACTTGGTCCAATTGTCATTTCGCCCCTTCTCCCTCCCCCTCCCCTCTACCCCTCCCCTCTACCCCCGCTGCCGATAAATCCACCGTTCGTGAAATTATTGCATTCCACCGTTGACTCGTTGCATTCGATTCGCTTTCGTCGAGGAACTCTCCGTGGCTGGACGTTATTACGTCGCGTCTGCCGATACATGACGCAGGATATAATGCGCATCGATCTTCCATTGATTCCGCGGTGAAAAAAGCCATGGCGAACGAGCTTGGGAAACTCGACAGTTAATTAAACACCATCCTCGGACAGAAAAGAGATCGCGACATTTTCCTCTTTCTCTCTCTCTCTCTCTCTCTCTCTCTCTCTCTCTCTCTCTCCCTCTCTCACTCTTTCTATTTTTTATTCTAAAATAAGTTTCTGCGTTGTTAGGTCGTATTACATCGATGATTCAGGCATTGGAAAAGCTCGACGGTTGATCGTGAGATATTTCTGATTGAAAATCGCGATGATTTATCAATTTCTTTTAAACAGGTTACCGCATCGTCGTTACAATAATCTTCGTAGCGGAGCTGGTATTGTAAGACTGGTTCCGATAAACGATAATCGATTGAACTTAATTGGTCGGTAAAGACGGCGATTTTTATATCTCCTCGATACATACATGTGTCGGGAGTCATGTCGTGCGCGCAATATTTGACAAAACTTTTTTGTTTTCGACGTGGTCGGGACATTCGATGATAACGATATCGAACATGACGTGATTCGTATATTTGCTCGTTCGATCGGCGATTCGGTAGAGCCTCGATTATCCAAACCGACGGTATCTGAATTCTCGTGTATCACAAGTAAATAGTTTCGTCTAAAGCGATCCGTATACAATACGAATCATTCTGCAAATCGGTAAACGTTTAATCTAGCACTGTACCTCGGTAATCAAGTTTCGCTATCTGCATACAAACTCATGTTTCTCCGATTATTTCGGATAAGAGGGGGTCTCCGCTGTATCGTGCAATAAGCGAGTGAATACGATCGAAACGGTGTGGTATCGTTTCAATCAGAAAAAATGCACTAAAGTGCATTTATCTGATTATGATTTCATTGGAATACGTTGGACTTTGAAATCGGTAGATGAGAAGAGAAGATATATCAATACGTGTAAGCATTTAGAAGAATTTAAGGATTTTCGTAATCTCCAGTGTTGAAAATTCTCAATTCTGCGCCGTCTCCGAAAAGATTGTATCGTATTTAATACGGTGTTTAATATTTTCTGAAATGGAAATTACTTTTTATTGCGTTTCGAAGTCGGATCAACTTTTTTTTTATATAATCTTTCTATTTCACAATTATTTCGGTATTCGTTTCGTTCTGATTGGTCATACATAGAAAGAAAAGGCTCGTATAGATCGAATCGAGTAACCTCCTCCTTTTTCGAAGTCGGTTAAAACTCTGACGAATGTGTTGGCGGATGTTTCAACATTTTTTCCGAAATTTTGGTGGTATGGAATCTTACCTGAACCGACACGAAGACAGAAATCGTGGAATCCAGCGCTTGTACCCGTTGCTCCGGATGTTTATTGCAGCGGTGACGATGCCTCCGTTATCGTCGTCTAACCTTGCACTGTTTCATCCGATTCGCACACAGCCTGTGATTCATTGTGGCCGATTGCCGGCAGGAAATTACGCGTGTGTCACAGAAGCGTCGATAAAGCTTTACGATGTACGCGTCCGGGATAGCTAGCCGAAAGATTCGCTCCGATACACAAACCCCCGAAGAATCGGTCTCGTTACGATCATCAACGGCTACACCATCGCATTTGAATCACTATGAAAAATCCAAAACGAACGAGACCGCTTTCGCGGCACCGATCGACCGATCGACGCAACACCTAACAAGCAAAAAGATCGATATCTGTTCGGAATTTTGAGTACACGCCACTTTCATAATAACCGGCAGATTTCTCGTGGATCTCCGATCGCTTCGAACCTTTAGGTTTTGTCCAGCTAGGAAGCTCGTTTCGATCGTTGCGAGTGACGTGGAATGAACGGCACGCGAAACAGCCGTTGAAGAAAGAAGTACATATACATATAACGCGAGTTTAATGTTCCGCGGCAGGCTCGCTGGGGGCTTCCGGTGCGGATTCAGCCGAAGGAGTCTGCGAACGATGATTCACTCGTTATACATGCAGATAGTAGATGTTGATTGCACCGCGTACCCTAATAATTCTTGTCGCCTGAGAACGGCAAGAAGCTTGTAGACCTCCGTACGCATCATCGTGTTTATAGTTGACGCTTCTTGCTCTGTACAGTGAGCAAATGCTCTGTAACCCCGATCTAGAGCAAATCGTTCGACTTTTTTCGATTTCTAGAGGATCAAATTCTTCGAGGCATTCGCATCAGCTGACTTCGCGGTGCCATTACACAGCGGACCTTTCTGCAACGGATATAGAAAGAATATTTTTCAACGAATTCCACAGATTTTATAGAAATGGCCGTCACCGTGCAACGGCGAACAAAATTTCAACAAAATTGCAACAAAATTTCAACAAAATTTCAACAAAATTTTCTAGCCAGCAGCGGCGGCTCGGTAAGCATTTTGGGGCCATGAAACTCGAGCTAGAAACAGAAGTTGAATATATTTATTTCATACTAGCTGACCCGACAGACGTTGTCCTGTCCAAATTTCAATAAAGTTTGCGATCGTTACTTCCTGCTACTTGTACCGCTTCGAAGATTATGATTTCTGCAGTTTGTCCGAATATTCCGACTTTCCTTTGTTAATATTTGTTAACTTAACAAAACAAAAAAAAGAATTACGCATATCCATCGTTTGAATCGTGCGTTATGGTGTTGAGTTCATATAGAAATCCCATAGAAAAAAGTACTTTCATTTTATCCCAAATTTCCATTTTTCCGGGCAACTTTTTCAATTTTTCTTTCTCTAAAAACCACATTTGGACTATTATGAACAGTTAAAAAGAAAAATTAGCCAAATCGGTCCAGCCGTTTTCAAGCGATGTCGTGACCAACGGACAGCATTTCATTTTTATTATTATATAGAGAAGAGATTCAGGGCCCTATAGTCCGCTTACCGTTGGATCCGCAGGCAGCCGAATGCCACTGTTAGCCAGGTCTACTCGTCAGGGTAGAACATTAAAAGCTATACATGGAACGAAGGATGTTCTTATTCCTGATGTCCGGGTGCGTTCATCGGGTTCATAAAAAATCCACGCAGGTTCATCAGACGCGTGAAGCGTGTCGGGGTTGCAATGGCTCGCGCGTGCGTGGACGCGAGAAAGAAAGAAAGAAAGAAAGAAAGAAAGAAAGAAAGAAAGAAAAAAAAGGAAACGCGCGAATCGATGTCGATGAAATATTCGTGAGCGCGCTCGTGGCCGTTCCGTTTTTTCCAGGAAGATATAAACGTCGGTGTCGAAGTAAGGAAGCTTTGATAAACCGTTTCACGGTCGGTACGTGGCGGCTATGGGTTCGCGTGCGACGCCAGGCGTCGGTCTAGGCGTCGTGGCGCCTCGTGGCGTACCCCTCTGTCTGTCAGCCGGTGCCTGCGACGGGTACTTAGGGTAGCAGCCGCGAAGGTAACCGCACACGTGTATTTATACGCGAAGCGAAACGCCGCGCTGCGCCGCGCTGCGCCGCGCCGCGCCGCGCCGAGCGTCTTCTCCTCCGCTTTGCTGCTACGCGCGTCCTTTACGTGCACGTTATCGTTTCCTAGGGTACATACAATAAATAATCTCTTCTTCGTTACTTTGCTATTTTTTTTCTCGAGAGACGAGGGACACGTTCAGTACTTACTACATGAATTTATTTTTTCTCCAATTTCGAGATGCAGTGCTCGAAATAAATAATTCCTAAAGTATTTGTAAAACAGATTTCATTGTAATCGAATGACGAGTGAACGAGAAACTTTCTCTTTTTCTAATGTTTGAAAAATTAGAGAATACGTAACATGATATTTGGTCCCCTCAGGGTTTCAAATTCATTTACCAATCCTCTTCCCCCTCTTTCCACTCTCACCATCGGCTTTTCAGCGGGACCTACTGTTTGTGGTGGATTCCGAACCACCTTTTGCCAACAACACGTGAAAAACACCCCGGGTGGGTCACTTTTCGACAAAATTAGAGAAGTTTCAGAATATTTCAGTAGTTGAACGTGTTTTCATGTTGCCAGACTCACCCTGTAAGTATAGCTTTACTCGCACACACGGAAAACCGTTCTATTTCAGCCCCCTGGTTTCAGAACCGGCAGACTCACGCACGTCGCACTCGCCTCGCACTCACGTGCGCGCGTTCACGCGTGACTACCCGTGCTTTCCTTCGGGGAGAACCGGAACCGTGAAAATCTGCTGCTGCTCTCCTGCCACACCAGCTCTTTCTTTCTTCTTCAAGACACGCGCTCTATTTTCGTCTTTTACGATAAGCGTTCGTAACACTTTCGCCGGAATCTGAGGGAACCACGATGGCTAAAATTGGAAGGGACATTCCTTTTTTGTGCCCTTACGGGTCCTAACAGGAAATGCGATGAGAGATCTCCTTCCGCTGGATTCCTTCTGCGGCTGATTTAATTGTTTGGAGACACGACGCACTGCGTCGCGGGGATCTATTAGCTTGTTTCGTTTGAAATGATTGATTTCGGAATGGAAATTCAATGAATTGTTTCAATCAAGAAATACTACTATGGTCTACAGGTTTATTAGAAAGTACACGTTAGCGTATCGTTGTTGTCTCTGCTGTTTTTGAAGGTACGAAGAATTCTCGCGATTCACCAAAGTTCATCAATATATCGAACACTACGATATGGCTGTAATAATTATCTTCTGTAGAGTTCTGGAGATTTCAGGGTCACCTTAATATCTTTAGCAGAGACAAACTTGTGCGAAAGGAAGAAGCACCCGTTATAGTTGTAAAACATAACGACAAACAATATACAATTTATGTAGAAATGCCGCAGTTTAGTAACAAGGCTAGCATCAATGGTCCTGTGATTATAGTGACTATGCTCGAGATCGAGGTATCTTTCCAGCAGATATTTATCGTAACGACGCGACCGTGCGATCAGTCTTGTCCGATGTGCATACCCCGGTCACTGTACACAGTAGTCAGCGGTAGATAATCGTATACAGACGATTATACCTATATCGAACAGTAATTCGAAGCTAATGACTGTATTCGATATGGCAGTGATCCGACTGGGTTGTTCACCATATTCGATAATAATTCGTTGTTGTTGATTGCACAGTAATTTATCGTTAACGATTATATTCGACGATAATCTATTAGCGATGATTCTACTTGACTGTCTATACTCGTTGTCACAACTATCATAAACAAGCATACAATTAAGTGATTACGATAAAAATGGGTGTGTACCTGTAATTTGAAACAGTGGAACGATTCGATCAATTGAAGAATGTCAACCCATTTATTATAACTTAATAAAATTCCAAAAAAGAACAAAAAAAAACGAAGCAAACACAAAGAATTTTTATTTTGCATAAAGATCCGCAGTCCAGCAGTCGACAGAATGATTGCTTGGACGACTGTCGACGGGCACGCGTTTCGAAAGGATTAAAATAGCTTTGGGTTTCACCGTGATAGGCTAATAAATATTGCAAAAACAAATGAATACGTAGAAAAGACAGGCGGTTGTCGAACGAGCAGCGCATATTTCGCGAAGCTTAATTAACCGAATGAAAAGTTGTAACGAACACAGGAGCGGGGCAAAACCCCCTAGGGTCACGGTTAATTCTCTGTTTAATAAATTGCCGTTAGTTGATTTGCATAAAGATTCGCGGCTGTACTAATGACCGAAGCAAAGGCGCCGGAATACTTCTGCAATCGTGTTACCGTTTTCCAAACGATTGCGCGTGTTCGGGGGAGCAAGTACATTAAAAACCAGTTTCCAAGGTATCTCTCCACGTCGACGCGCAGACACACAGACGCACAGACACACAGGCACACACGGTGGAAAAAGGAGGCATCGATAAGGCTCCATTCACATGACGGACGCGCGTTCTTTATTCATGATAAGCGACATTGTCGTGCGCGTAATTATCCTGCGGCGCATGGCTCGCCGATAATTTACTCGTTTGTCGCAACGCATTAAAAAATAATAATCCGGTGTTACGTGGGTGACGCGTTTATCGATCGCGTTTCACGTTTCGCTTGTACGCGCGCGGTTACCTTGTGTATCGCGAACTTTCCAGTTCAAGTATTTTTGCGCCATTCGACGCATACGACGCGACGCGACGCGACGCGACGCGACGCGATGCGACGCGACGGTGCGGTTTGCGAATATCGATGCTTCGACACCGTCACAGTTTCACGATCGAAATAACGATACGTCTTCGTGAATATTTTTAACGCGTATCGGCATCGGCCAAATGAATGAATTTCAAACTTTCTGGAAATGTTGATCAAACTCTAAAAAATATAAACATTTCTTTGCGAATGGCTTGTGCTGCCATTCGCGAGAATAATGCTGGAACACAATTCGATGAAGATGCAGTAGCTGAAATAGAATTTTTTTGTACGCTAAACTGATTATTGTGGATTTTTATACAAAGTAGAAATTAAGTATTTATGAAATAGAAAATTTTAGGGAAAATTTGAGTTTCTGTATCGTCAGAGCAGCGGGAGAGAGAGAGAGAGAGAGAGAGAGAGAGAGAGAGAGAGAGAGAGAGAGAGAGAGAGAGAGAGAGAGAGAGAGAGAGAGAGAAAGCGCGAGTTATCGATTGCAGTGGTGGTTTACACGCACGTGCCTTGTCTTTTTCCAGCGGATTGAGCTTCCAAGATCTGATGGCCAGACAGGGCGCTATCGATTCCCCGCCGAAAACTCCTTTTATTATGGGATCCGAGTGCGCAGGTGACATCGAGCAGGTCGGCGAGGGCGTGGAGAACTTTAAAGTAAGTAAAACGTTCCTGTCTGCGATTCCTCGAACGGAATTTCGCGAGCAGACAAGACGAGTCGAGAGATCTCGTCCTATTATTAACAGATAACTTTTTCGACCTCTCACCACTGAAACACGCGACACCAACTAAAACACTCGCAAGTCCCACTGTCCACGATGCGTCGCGTCACAGATGCGTACACGTACCTTACTTCTTATATCCGCGAAACGTACAAGAAATTTCTGAACGTTACGAGAATGTTGAGTGACGATGCGCGACGAGGGCGTGCTAATTCTATAGAATTATATTCGAAACAGAAGGAAATTCTTGGTGGAGCCCTTTGTACAGAGAAATATTGATCGCAGAACGTTTATAGCTGCAAAATAATGCTCGGAACGATAATGTTAAACGAGATATTTCGTTTTAGTCACATTACCGGGAAAATTTTATTATTAATTTTCTGAGATCCGTTTCCGAGAAAGCATTCGGTACATCTCTTTTTTTCGAGTAGACGATAAGGGGTTGTAATTAAAAACACTGGTTTCCGCTTCCTGAAAGAACGACGATAACGAAAGCTGCTTAGTGCTTGGTAAATAAATCTGAAGACCCTTTGACGGTCTATGAATTCTTCACTGATGACTCGAGAGATCTCGTTATACACAGAGTGTCTCGTTGAAATTGCTTCCTCTGATCGTTTGTGGATCGTATTGGAAAATATTGCGAATAAAGATCGAGTTGTTTCAGATGAAATTTTTCACGCGAGTAGTTCGAATGTTCCTGAATGTATTCAAATAATCGAATGTTTTTCGAGGAATTTTCCAAGAGACTAATTCGATGGAGAACACCCTGTATAAACAGCATTCGGAAGATTCTGTTAAGTATTATATATAGCATCTGAATTTTTCTGTTTGACGTCACAGATGGTACTTGAACGATGGATCCGGCGAACACATTTCCTGTGCGAGCATAAACTACGTCCAAAAAAATCTAGCCAGAATTCTTTCCTCTCCTAGGAAGTGATGAATGATAGCGTGGCTGCCACGGGGCAACAAGTTATTAACAACAAAAAACTTAATGATGTAGTCATTTCGCAGACTGTCTTCAACAAGCATCGAAATGAGAAAATAATCGTCGTTGTTGTAAACCCTTTAGATAACTATCGATTATCTATATTACTGCTCTAACATCCGCAGTATGTTGAAACGGTTGACACAAAATTTGTTTGACCGACATTATGTCATAATTAGAGAGTAAAATGAGTAGTTGTAATTTCATACGGTAAAAGCATTAGAAGAATTTTAAAATACAATTATTTTATCACCAATTTATTAAACATATCGAGAGAGAAAATAAATGTCTGTTTCACCTCAGATTGTTGCAAGTCGGTTAGAAAATTGTTATTGTGCATAAAGATCTTTGTCTATATAATAATGTTCACGGTATAATGTTTGGTAAGGTTAAAACAGACAGTTCGCTGGTGAAATGTTGCAAATTTTCCACGCGACAACACTCAATCGTTTTGCGCGTCGCGTCGCGTCGCGTCGGTAAAATGTTAGACGTGTTCCGGTCGTTGACGAGATCGCGGACAAAATCGATGGGAATGGGGCTGACTCGGAGCAATAACTATCGACGAGGCAGAGACAACGTTACAGGAGGAAAAAGCACCTCCGCTTCGTCGCGATTTGCATCCATTATCATGTCAAACGACTCCTCTCCTCTCCTCGCGTCTCGTCTGGCCGCTCTTCATTTGCCCTGTTACGAGTGGAGGAGGACGATACTTCCCCTGGCAATTTTCAATATTGATGAACGATAACCGCCGGGGATTGCACTTCGCATCAGAGTTTTCGTAAACAATTTTTGTTAGTGGGTGCTCTGGAAGTTTTTCTTCAATTTCAACGATGCGCAATTTACGAACTGCATTCTTTGAGACGAAAGAAAATAGGCTAGTTTTGCAACTCCTTTCATTCTTGGAGACTGTCATCCCTTGCCGTACCATTTCTTTCAGTACAACTTGTACTTTTTCTTTTACCCTTCTTCTCGGAAAAGAATAGAATTTGCTTGCGTTCGTTTAGTAATTTAAAATGCTGACGCGAGTCGTACTGGTTGTACGGTAAGGGGTTAATAAAAATCCAAACTACCTTTCTCACGGAGGACAGAGCCGAGAAAACACCGACGCGACGCGACGCGACGCGACGCGACGCGACGCGACGGTCTAAAGAGGCTGGAAAATTTTCGAAGATCCGTCGACGCTGCCTTCGTCCGTTAACAGAGATGCTAGATCTTATAGAACCACCCTCGGCGAGAGGAGATAATCCCATAAAAGGAGAAATAAACGGACGAGCTGCAGAGAATTGAACAGCCGTTTCAGCGTACGAGCGCAACAATGCTAAGAACTCTAGGCAGCCGTCGAGATGAAGGGGGGTGGTGGGTTCGTGTCCACCGAGCGAGAGAGGAAAAACTCGAATATTCCATCTCGTCGAGGTTCCTCTGCAACCCCCAGCTGTCGGTCGTTTACACGTGCTGCTCAGGATATCTGACCCTTAAGGGGTTGTCACACTTCGGATATCCGGAAATGTGATCTGACGTCACCAATGTCTCCGACAAGGAAACTCACTCGACCCGAAAATTCCGATTCTTGGGGAACTTGTGTACTTACTGCGCGATGGTTCTCCCTTCGACGGAAAATCAGGGCTGGAATTAACCCTCCGATATGCTCTCTTTACTTGATTTTATGCTGACAAGGATAGGAGGAAGTTACAAATTTGTATACCGTTCGCTCTAGCACACGATTTTACTTGATTTGCCTTTTTGATTTGACGTTTACGACGAATTCTCGTAGTCCAATTGCTTTTCACCCTTGCGCATTATCAACCTTCATACATTTAGCTCATCAGGAATACGAATAGCTACACAGACGATCGTGGGAATGAATAAATAATATTTCCCTCGCTTTTCATTTACAAATTAAATCGACATGAAAATACAACCGTCGTATCTCATTCGTTTTATGTATTATTAGGGCGAGTTTTTGTTGTTGTCTGAACTCTCTCCGCAAAGAAATAGTTTAACAAACTAAACAGTCGTTCGATTATCCGAACGTTAATCATTAGCCATCGGTCTTCTTCTGAAACGTTGTATTTTAGAAACTAAACGATGACGCAAGAAAACTGTATCTTCTCGAATAATCTTTCGTTGTGTAATCAATTTTGAAATATTAGAGAGTCGGTGTACATAAATAATGTACAGCAACAGGGTACAATATATGTATGTAGAAGGTTCGAAACGATAAATAAATTTCGACGAAGACATTACAGAATTAGCATCTTCGTTCTCCAAGGTAGAATGAACTTGACAATTCATTGAAAAAAAATTGTGGATCACTCGCAGAGGTACAGCCAAGAGAAAACAAGGATTTGCTTTCGGGTGAAAGGGAGGACGTGGGGGATAAGAAGGAAAATAAAATCGAGCTCGGTGCAATTCTATGGGGCTTCTTCGACGAAGAGGACGTTAAGAGAAAGAAGGAACGGCTGTATTTCTTTATCTGCGAGCGTGTGACGACCCCTTAAAACGATCCACCACCCCTCACGACCTTCGCAGACCTTCGCAGACCGTCGCGAATCGCGGAAATGGACCAGCCCGAAGGCGGTTTCGCTTCGCAGATACGTCAGAACGACATTCTGGAAAAGTACCGTGGGACTCCACCCTCCTGGAAAGATTAGTGGGTGAAAAATTCAAGGCCGGGCTAAACGGGGAATTAGCGTTCCCGAGGAACTGACTGAGCTCCGTGGAACCTGTTCGGGAGTGGTTTCCTTGCTGTTCGCAAATATGCCGGGGAGAACAATCTCGGGGCACCCGGCTGGCGCGGCGGCCTCCCTTTTCATATGCTCCTAGTCCTAGATCACGTCCGAAGTGGGTTTTGCCTATCCGGGGGATGATATCTGAGAGTTGTACAGGCTGTTTCGTAATTGATTATGGATAAGGAACAACAGCGTTTCGGATGAGTCAGTTACGTGGAGCTCGACTTGTTTGTCGGAGACGTTATTCTTTGAGGAAGCAACCCGTAGTCGTCGCCTATACAGGTTTCGCACTCCAAATTGATTCTTTTGTGTTTTTCTACAAATTTTTTTTCTTAACGCTTCGCTGCATAGTGTATCGTATCTGATACAATTCACAAATCTCGTATATGCATACTAACTAAACTACAATAATAATAGTGTGTTTTCCGACTATGTATATTTGTGTTTATTTTTATGAAAATGTTGTTTTAATTTTTTTTCAATATTTTCCCTTAACACAAAAACACAAAAACTGATCTTCTTTCAATGTTTTCATCCGAATTGAAAAGATCGTGCAGCGAAGGGTTAAGTTAAGGGTTAAGGGCTACTTCAACGAGAAAACATTCGAACCTGATCGTTTAATGGATCGATAAGGAAGATGTAGGGTGGAATGCGAAGAATGTAAGGATTTCTCTGGCGTGAAGGAATCCGGCTCGGAACGGACTAGATCGATTAATGTACGGGACACATTCGACTGTTTGGTTTTAGGTGGGCGATCGAGTGGTCGCGTTTCCTGATCACAAAGCGTGGGCGGAGCTCGTTGTCGTGCCGGCGACGTCCGTTTTTGGGTTGCCACCCGGAATGAGCTACCTCGATGCATCAGCGATCACTATGAACTACACCGTGGCTTACATCCTGCTGTTCAAGCTGGCCAACCTGGCTCCTGGCAAGAAACTCCTGCTACACAGCGCTGGCGGGGGTGTGGTAAGTTACTACTCATTCTTTTTCGCTTAACGTCTTGCACTGCAACAACGAGCCAGACTCTCGCGATCTTATCTCGAACTTGGAAATTAGTCAGAAAGATTCTTAAAAATATATTGAATAAAAAACCTTTTAAAAACCCCGCCTATATTAAAATGCTGAGATTTTTTAAATCTCATAAACGCACAGTATGTATTATTAAAAGTATTAATCCAATCTCAGCTGGTCGGTGCTTATTTGCTCCACGAGTAACACTAGATCCTCCTTAAGATGAAGGAATAAACGCGCGACAAGGGGTTCCATTTAAATTGTCAAATTCGCGGGTGTAATCTGAAATTCGTATCGCGTTTCTTGCAACGGAAATAGAGCTAGACACGTGGAGGGTTTCTGCGATTCGACCGAAATATGCCGTACACGTGTACGGGGTGTTGTTACAGCTAACGTGAATTATCGTTGTCCCCATTTGGGGATCATGGGTGCTTAACGCCACCGCCTTCCTTCCGATACTTCTCACGTTTCTGGAGTATACGGTGTCCTTCCTTGCAGCACACTTTTCGTACAGGATCTTGCGCAGCGAACGGAAATTATATGTTCGGAGAAAAAAAATAGAATTGCTTCTTCGAAAGTTTCGATTTCAAATCAATTTGATATATCGATCGTCGCGAAGTAACCTTAGCAAAGAGTTGAGAGCGACGTAAAATAAATTAACAAAAAAAAAAAAAACTGTACGATAACGAGTACGAGACGAAAAATATTGGAACGGTCGCTCTGTTCATTTGATATTTAAGAAAATATCTAAATGCAATTGATCAAGGAATAATTGAGAAAGTGTACAGTATAGAAAGGTCAGGTTTTTCAAATTTTTCAAGGTCTATTGTTCTGCTGAATAGAGACGAGTGCCTCTTGCTACATAATTGTAGCACGAGTAGCTAACGACATGGTAGCCTGTAGAATCGAGAGAGGCCACAAGGGGAGGTTTAGGTCAACAAAACGTTGTCATGACAGCGAGAAAGTGACACATTCGGTACTGTACGAAGCAGTGCCCATTAACGTCAGCTTTGATCAGTTGCCAGAGCCCCTCCCTCCCCCCCCCCCCATAGATTAGTTCGCCGTTCAAACCTAGTTAGATAATTGTTGAATTCGCAAAGATCGTTATAAAACTCGTACAAACGACGAAGTTGAATAAGAGGCGTATCGATCGAAATCGTTTCTTGATCGGGTTAAGTCAAAGCTTCCGATGAGAAGGTTCGTTTAAATTATTGATCGGATTAACGTAGAAGTGTGCAGTATCAGAAAAAAATCTATTGTCGCCAGTGGAAGAATATCGTGATGCTTTGTTTGATGTGAATGTCTGATGAAATTGACACGATGAAATTTATTGTGAAAAGCCGCAGCGTGCTTGTGAATATGTTATTCGGCATTCCATCGAAGCTGCCACGCCAGCGAAAAGCGGAGAGAGAATTTTGTGCGAAAGGTCACGGCTTGCTTGCACTCTCTCGAAACCCTGAACAAAGAGAAGTGCAACGTTCCCCGATCAGCCAACGGAAATACAAGAATGTCCCGCTAACCACATCATTTACCATTTCCTTGATGCCACCCTCCACACCCATCCAGAGTCAACATACGCTTCCATCACTCCCTAACCCGGCTTCCGGCCGGCGACACCTTAATTCCGAAACCTTCGCAGCAGTCAAAATGAACTGGCAGCCAGCCTTTTGTGCGTGGACCGACGTTTATTACATTCGTATGAAGCGTAGGGGATTGAAACGCGATAACGCAAACGCTTTAATGCGATGAATATACCGCGTCGAGTACGTGTGAGAGACAGATTTAGAAACTAATTGAAGACTGTGCAGATCTGGTGCACAAGAAGAATTGAACAAATCGGAATTTGAAAAATTCTGCGAGGGAAAGCAGCCTAATTTGGACCGGCTTCTAAAATCGAGCACAGAATTGTTCTTCGATTTTCAAAGTTAGTTGTTTCAATTGGATTGTTCCAAGAGAAAATGGTGCTCCCGGTTTCTCGCGGTAAAAGCTTCTCGTGTATGCATAGAAAACAAAGCGTATTTTTCGATTTAAATCAGTTCATGAATTTCAATGCGAAAGTTTTCACTCACTCTGCGAATCGATGGGAACAGGTAGATGGAAATAGTTGATTTACGTGTTCAAGTCGTTTTCAAGTATCGTGTATTTAATTGACAGCGCGTTTACGCGTGTTTACGAGAGAAACGAGTAGACAACATTTCAAACGGTAGAAGAATTGAAAAGTAAAAATTTAAATTGAGATTTATCGTGCAGAATGTGTGTGTGTGTGTGTGTGTGTGTGTGTGTGTCCGCAGTCTAATTGTTAAATCGCTTGCCTCTGACTTAGTAGTATGAGTACTAAAGCAGTTTAACTCTCATCCAGGCTTAGGGTAGATTCGTCTATCTACTGACACTTTGCGGGAACACGGACTACCCTTGCTTATTCCAGACAGCTTTAAATCCGAGTGAGAAATGCAGAGACCCCGTCCGATTAGGGGTTAAGTAACTGCGAATACTTCCATCGATCAGCGAGAGGAGAGATGAAATACTGCAGAGAGTAGAATTAGCGAAGACGAGATCGTTCGAAGATGAGAGAGATATAAAGAAATTAGAAACAGTCTGCGACAAGCAAAATGCCAGAGAAGCAATACAATTTCAAATGGAGTAGAAGCAAGGAAACGTAAGATGCGTTAATTCTGTTAAGTCGAGTCTACTTTGCACTCTCTGGAGGCGAAAATTGAATAAAATCATTTGTACAGTGGGTGTACAGCGCCGAGTATTCGTACCACACCTTTTAAAAGCAAATATTTTTTTGAAAAATTGGACCGAACCGATCAAAATATGTATTTTATCCAGATGTTAGAAAGGAGGTTACACTTTACTATTCACAGATTTATTCGATAACATATTCGGTAAGTTCTCGCGTTATCGAATAAACATACGAATAAATACATTAATTTTATCTTCGATTCTTCGTTTGAAAACGCTACGAATTTTCTTTCGAGATTCGCTTCGCGGAAAACGGTTTTCTCGCTTCTCTCGCTTCTCTCTAGTGTGTGTCCGAGAATGTTTGACGGGTTCGCGACTGTTAAGTTTCCGACAAGATCCGCAGAGAATGGTATCCGGGCACGCGCTTAGCTGCACGGTAAACAACGCGTTGGATAGCAATAGCGTCTGGCCCGGAAGCCGGAGACGCGAAATCGAATTAAGCCGGTCCGTGTGAACGGAGCTTAAGGGCACCGCGGTACACGTGATCCGGGGGTGGCGGTGGCGGTGACGGTGACGTTCGGGGGTTGCATGGTGGGGGATATGGCGATGACTATGGTGGTGGTGCGGTCTCAGACGGGCGCGGCCCGTGACGGTGGTCGATGAGAGAGCGAAGGGTTGCCAGGGCAACCCCCACACTCCCATGGCTCTCTCCTGCACACCGGCAGCATCCCCCGTAGGTTTTCGTCGTCTCAACTTCCAACTAGGGATGCTCGATTCCGATTTGATTCTTCGGAAGATCGATTCTTTCGAGGGGTTACGCCTGTCGGACATTCTCGAAAAATCAACCCTTTTCTGGAATTTTCATTTCCAAGCAACAGCTAACCGAAATACTCACAAACTTTCGACTTTATTCTCCAATCTTTTCAAACAGTGCGTCCATCGTTCTAATCATTCGTATTTTCAGGCTAGAAAATATTCCCTTCAACGATAAAAGTAAATGCAATGATAAATATTGTCGTATACACGGTGTCTCGCGAGATATCACCACCTTGATTCACGTCATAGGTTGTTGATCGTAGCGAGAAATGTCTTCCGTATAAAACATTGTTATCGTTTTCTATGGAAAACGAACGTACAGAATCCGTAGAAGTAATCGTTTCGTCCAACGAAAAATTTAAAAGTTTTTCGACGCGATCGAGTTGGGTGCCTCGCCCTGTACAATTGATTTATGTAATTGCGTGGCACGTTTCAAAGGAAACGCGTCGAACCACAAAGGGTTGACCTGTTTTATTGAAAATTTTTCAATTAACTCCACCCATTTTAAACGTAGCGACGGCCCGGTGTGCAACGCGGTACAGGTCTGCGGGGGCGATTGTAGTTAGCTTCGAGTGTAACCTGTTGAGCCGTATTGATCCCGACGCCATCCCCTAACCCCGCAGCCCAGCCCAGATGCCTTCTTCTTCTTCGCCTTCGACGACGTTCACAGAGAAAACCAACGGATAGAGAGAGAGAGAGAGAGAGAGAGAGGGAGAGGGGAGAGAGAGAGAGAATCATCCCTTCCTGTTTGCAGCGCGCAACGGGAACGGGAACGGGAACGGGAACGGGATGACTCGCGGGGGTAAGTTGTGTGTTCGCGGGGCAGTAACCTTGTCCGTCTCGGTGCACACTCGTAATTGCTCAACACCAGAAACAGCCGGGCCCAGTCCGAGCAACTGATTTGTAATTTCTTCGGTAAATTTTAGGGGTGCATTTTTCGGGGAGGGGCACACCTAAGCGCAAACGAGCGAACCCTGTTTTATCGCGCGCGTGTCTCCAACCCTTCGGAGAGAAAGGGCAAACGCGGTCACGGCCCCGTGAAATCGCGAGTATTATGGCTCTCGGTTAATCGACCTCCACGCGTTTGTTATCGCCGGCTAGTATATCTGGATAAGTCAATCGCGATGTTTCGTACAGTGCTTGCCGCATACGACCCCACCCGAAATTGATAAGGTGCTTTTCGTAGGTCGTAGAAAATTTTCGGTGTCGACGCAAGGGTCGATCACAAGCATCGCGATCCTGTAACAACAACAACAACAGCAACGATGATCTGTACGGTACACTAGTTAATCTTTTCTTTAAACGTCGGCATTGTTTGATTTAAACTTGAAACTGTTGAAAACACGATCCTACGATAACAAGAACGAATATACTACGCAGCGAGCGTTCCCTTTCATTCCCGCGCACTGTTGTTGTACCTTTTCTTGAAACGTAACCTAACCACTGGTTAAGTAGGATCGTTTTAATCGCTTTACAGGATAAAGAGAAAATGAGCCCAGGAACGTAGGCTATATGTAATCCTACGATAATAGAGATTGATATGGTATTACGATATATCGGCACAATACTATAGTCGAATCGTCGTTTGATCAGTCTATGGGGATGGATAGAAAATGAATGGAAAGGAGAGCGGGTTGGTGGTGAAAACGGATACGCGCGGCGAGGTATCGCTTATTTAAACGGTTGTTCGGCATCGCGCCCCTTCGCGGGACGCGTGGTGGTTGCGTCTCACTCGGAACGGACTAGAGAGAGGAGAAAACAATTGGTTCCCGGGGAACAATATCGGCGCGGTGCGGCGCGGCGGCGTCGCGCGTCGTCTCGGTGAAGGCTGCGGTCGCGCGCATGAAAACCGCACTTTTCTCCGGTGTCGCGGTGTATGTATCAGCAGGAGGGGCGGAGACACACGCGGGGAGTCGGAGCACGTTCACCGGGAAAGCTGGGAAAAGCACTTGACTTGAAAAATTGCATTTCCTGATCACGTCGGACTTTTCCCACTTTCTTCGATCCCTCCCCCCGACCACCCGCCAACTCATATTTTCCCTTTCATCGTCAATACCTCTGTAGTCTAGTAATATAGCGAGATTCACGGTAACTAACTATTTGTACGTTGTATAGGTGGACGCAGAATCCCCCGCGCCTCATTACTACGTTAATCCGAGTATATCGGAATGCTTTCGTAAATCCGGCTCGTATTTTCTCGTTTCGTCGGAGCTGTTAGGGGAACCCCTAATATGTATTCGGTGGTAGGTACGGCTAATGAACACACCGAACGAGATTCGTCCGTATACAGCTGATAATTCTTGTTGTCGATGTACTTACGGAACCAACCACTTGTTGACGTTAATTACGTTAAATCTTTAATGTTGCCTAAATAAATCGACGGCGAGAAATTACAGTATAGCTTTTTCTACGCTGAACAAATTTCGACGCAGCAGAGCTTCGTTGGCACTTTTTGAACGAGGATTTTTGAAAATCGGGAACGAATACCGAGAAACGTATACTTACTGATATTTTGGTATGTACATAATTATGGGGGTAGACTCGTTTCAAAAGCGCTAGATAAAAGATCAATCTAGGTCGCGCGATCACCCTCGAAACTCCTATTCCCGCTTTACGAGCCGTAAAATTTCCATTATTCGACGACACGTAGCTGTCGTCGCAACTTTATCAAAATAATTATGTGCGCAGCTTTATGCTTCCGAATAATACAAACTACGCCTCGTAAACGTAAAAGTAGCAGAACTAGATTGATCTTTTATCTAGCGCTTTCGAATACTGAAAATCCCCATCGTTTGCATTATCGAGAAAGCAGAAGGCGCATCTCGCACCCCAGCAACCCTTGCGATCCTGGATACGAGAGTCTACTTCGTTAAATGATACATTTACAACTGCACCAGTTGGTGGGTGTATTTTATGTTTACATTGATGAAATTGGTGAAATTGGTGAAATTGGATGATTCGGTTGACGGACGGTCGGGTGGTATCCATCATAATTTCGAACGATCCGAGAAGTATGCAAGAACGTGTTTTCCAGATAGCGGATCCATCGACCGGGCCCTTTTATGACGCACAATTTAGAGCGGCTTCTTAACATTCTGGCCGTGGCTGCTCTCTTTCCCTTCTCGCTCGCTACCTCTTTCTTCTCCTCCATCTCCTCCTCTCGTTTTTTCCCCCTGAAATTCTTCTGCCTCTTCCCCGGTCGTCTTCTCTCTGACCGTGGCCCCTTCGGGCCTCCGGATTGGTCATGTTATTGGGTATCGAATTCTCTCTCGACAACGGACGAGAACGCAGACAGAAGAAGAGAGCACCGGTCAGCTCTCGATTCCTGGAAATAATGAATGCTGCTTCTGTTGAAAATCTCCGGCCGTTTCGCTCAATTTTTACCCCACTTGACGCGCGAGCAACGATCCTCCGCTGCTTTATAACTCTCTCGTTTGAACCGGCCAGACGGAAAACAGTTGCCCTTGGTATTTATATCTCTCCGACCCTTCATCTGACCGATCGAAGCCGCATAATTGATCCCCGTTCAGAAAAAATTATCAGGGAAGTACACACGCCCGCCCGCCCGCCCGCCCGCCCGTCAACCATATACTCGCCTGGCTCTCGACCAACTCGTCGCTGTTTCTGGGGGAAGTACCCCTCTCTAACGCTGGACACTTGAGCTTTTTCTTAAATAAATAAAAAAATATACACTACTCTCGCCCAATAGTTCGCCTTCTTCTTCGATGCGTTCAACTCTGCCAAACGATATTTATACCATCGATTCTCATAAAATCGTGTTTACTGTTTCAACGATTGTAAAATAATAAATCTGGAATCGGTCATTCCGACCGGTGGTGGTAGGTTTAGCATTAAATATTCAAGCTATTCTGAAACGAGGAGATCCAACTGTGCAAAGAAAAAGGATTATCTACGTGAGAATTCAGCTCGAGAGTCGAGAAAGAAAGATTAAGCGTGTGCCGACCTTGGAAAACGAGGATCAAAAGGAGGCACCGTTATCCCGAGCTCATCCCACCCGGATATTCATTTTGATTTTTTGTTTTAGGGTCAAGCGGTGGTCCAGCTGGCCAAGACAGTGAACGACGTGACTATTTTCGGTGTGTGCAGTAAATCGAAACACGAGTCCCTCAAAGCGGTCGGCACGATTGACCACCTCCTCGAACGTGGTACAGATTACAGCAGCGAGGTCAGAAAGTACGTAAGAAATTTTCGAAATTTTCGAAATTTTCGAAATTTTCGAAATTCGCTTTGTCGTCGAATGGACAATGATCCCAGGATCTACGACTGGGAGGATATTTATTTTGATTTTATCGCAGGATCTCTCCGGAGGGTGTGGATATAGTTCTCGATTGCCTGTGCGGCGAAGAGTGCAACAAGGGATACGCACTGCTGAAGCCCATGGGGAAATACATCCTTTATGGGTCCAGCAACGTGGTCACCGGAGAAATGAAAAGCTTCTTCTCAGCGGCGCGATCAGTACGTGATCTAATCTAATCCCTTCCTCTCCTAACTTTTTCTTCGTCACCTATTCCGGATGTCTGTGAAATTAGAAATTAATTTGCGATGCCTAGCTAATCTTTATCAAAACTGAAACGATTAAGAACTCTATTGGGCTTCGAGAAGTACATGACAAATAAGAAATTAACCAAATTTTTACCTTACTCAATTGTTGGAAACTACTTTGATTTCTATCTACTTTTTTTTAGAATCTTATCTAATTACGTTATCGTACCAATTAGAAGTATGCGAGTACAAATATTCTTAACGGTAATATTCTCCATTTTTCGTAAATTTTGTATATGCACTATATGATATCGGCGCTACAGGTTCGATCACAAATACAAAAATTAGCAATTTTGCAGAATTATAATTTCGACGTTTCGGTTCTGTCTTGAACCATTATCAAGAAAAGTCCGCGTCTGTGAACAATTAAAGTAATAAAATTTGTTATTCATTAAACTGACCATTTAATAGTTATGAAAATTAGGTGTTTATACATACATGCTAATTGTGAAAAAAAAAACAGAATGAAATGAAATTAAGTGATTCTGAACGGTGCTCGTTTTGCAGTGGTGGCAAGTGGACAAAGTGTCGCCGATAAAGCTGTTCGACGAGAACAAAACGTTGTCCGGGCTGAATCTCCGTCATCTGATGTACAAACACGGCAGCCAGGAATTCGTGCGGCAATCGGTGGAACAAGTGTTCACCATGTGGGGCGAGGGTAAGATTAAGCCGGTAATAGATTCGACGTGGGCATTGGAGGATGTGCCGGAAGCCATGCAGAAGATGCACGACCGCAAGAACATCGGTAAGATTGTGTTGGACCCGAGTCTCGAGCCGAAACCGAAACCGGCGACGCCAGCCAAGGGAAAAGCGAAAGATAAGAAAACGGCCAATCAAGACGAAAAGAAAGCATCCAGCGTAGAGTCGGAGGAAGGAGAAAAGAAGAAAGAGCCTGAGTTGACAAACGGAACATCTGAAGACAAATCTGATAGCGGTAAATAATAGACGAAATCACGTTTCCTCGCGTCTCTGCTCCTAAACGCAATCAACGCATTCAGGAAACGCTATAACTGCTAATTTGCGATACCAACCCTTTTTGTCGCCATCAAATTCTTTAACGCTTCATCTACCGAAAGACTATATTAACAATTTAGTACTTAAGAGGGGGTAGATTCATTACCAGGATTGCAATGGTGCGGGATGGATGGTTATTCCTTTAATTATTTCTTCAAATATAAATTACAACAAAATTCGAGAGTTATATTTAATATAATTAGCAAACAAAATTGTTTAAAATAAGTAGGTGTCAAGAAACTGTGCTTTGAAGTCAATTTCAAATGAAACCCTTAAGATAACAATAATATATGTATAAAATAGGCATCTCCATTCCAAAATGAAGTTATGCTACTTCATAGTGACCTGAATGCGTTGAGGTTTATTCTGTGTACTTTGTATCATGTTCTGACTATTGTTTCTATTTTGTTTTTAGATTCGAAAGAAAAAGAATCGAGCTGAATTAGCGGCATTAGCTAATTCTATTACGCGTATATCTATACATATATATATATTATATATATATATATATATATATATATATATATATATATATATATAAATAAATAAAAGAAAAAGCAAAACTGATATCCCATGAAGATCAAGAATTTCCAGATAAATATTACTTCATTATTAAGTCAACTACAGCTTTGTTGCTGCACGAGGAAACTGAACATTTGAACCAGCAATTGATTCAGCAGCAATCTCCGCAGAATCGTACGCAGATGATTGAACCTTGAACTTTTTCATAACATAAAAAAAAGACAACAGAAGAATCGAGCTTCAAGAATTTGCCTGGTTTCATCGAAGATGTCTGCCTCGGTTAGGTTTGAGTCTGTAAAACGGGCTCGCTCTCGCCGGGAAAATCATCTGCATGACTCTGTTCTCCCTTGTTTCGTCTGTTTTTGCGCTGAGAGAGCTCGAGAGAGAAAGAATCGTGAGCGAGAAAGTGGTGCACAGGAGAAAAGAAAGAAAATTACAAAAAAAAGAAAGAAAGAAAGAAAGAAAGAAAGAAGAAGAAAAAAGTAACAATCATATTTGCCCTCTACGATCAATAGAGGGAGACAAACGACAACCAAATACAAATATCAATTTCGACGCGGTCCACAGTAGTTTGCAGAATATAAAAGAACTATTATTTTTATTTTTACACACTGACCAAAATGATAAAAATTGATTTTCACGTAAGAGTAAAATAAATTGTTGGACGCCCGGACTCGTTGGACCGGCCTTAGACAAAACTGACAGTTGCTCTCTTTTATCGAACACGTCTTTTGAATGCTTTTTTTTCCTATCTACACTCACGACTCGAAAATCGCAATGTTCAACAAAAAGACCGCCCAACGATTCTGCGGTGGCCAACAAAATCATCGCTACTTTATCTACTCGCATTGACTACTATTCTACTGCGATACATATATATATATATATATCTCCAGCAACATTTTACACTACTATAATAGTACCATTTATTGTAATTTAATAGAGTATGGTAATCTAATTGAGCTTCGACGGTGGGCATCGCGTGAACACGAGAAGACGGAAAGCCCGCCCGAAAGGCGAAAGGAAAAGCGAGTGTGTGTAACTTTCTTTTTTTTTTTTTAAATGTACGCCTATTTTTTACGAAGAATGTTTTTACTATGATATTTTATTATCCGAATATTGTCGCGATACGATGATTTTGTAGCTTGAAAGTTTTAACGATAAACAAGTATGAGAATTCAAAGTGTTTGTTGAAGCATATTCGTTCTTGAACTTTGTAAAATCGATGTCCCTAACTGACCTGTTCCGGTCTACCACAACAGGCGGGCATATTTTAAAAATGATAATGTCGACGCCAATTGGCTCGATAACTTTTGCAACGATTTACCAACGATTACGCGTCTATCGTGATGACTTCGTTCTTTTCTCGATTCCTAGCATTCGAAAAAAGGTAGACGGACCTCGTTTTTTAACACACCGTTATTTTTACTCCACGTTTAACGTCCAATTCCGTTTTCCGAGTCATCGCAGAACGAAACATCTCCGTTTTTAATTTTGTAACAAGTATTTCGAACGGTAAATGAAAAACAACAATGTGTCTGAATTTCCGTGAAATCGAGTATCTGTATTTTTAAACGTACGTACATGTGATGCCATTTTGTAGTCGACTTTTTAACATATGATCTATTGACGAGTGGGGATTATGAACGATTGCATGTGAGGTTACAAGTTAGCGCAATTGGTTTGTTGAATCAGAACGAACGGATGTTCGAATGGTGTTGAAAGAGATAATGATTAAACGTCTCGTTGTCTCGTCGAAGGACGCTGAGAATACTCGAGATTATTACGTCGAACGACAGAAATATTAAGAGAGAAGAAGAAAAAGGAAGACGACGATGAAATGTATTGAAAAATAGCTCCGGAAAAGAGCGCGTTGATGCAGAGTGAAATGCATATCTCTCCGAAACGGTTGGAACAATTTTTATGTAGCTCGATTCTGTTAGAATTTGATACTAACTCTGTATTACCGATAATATCTATATTATAAAAGATCACTATTAAACAAGAGAAGTTGCTGATGAGTGAGGAGGGGATGGGGGGGGCTATACATATTATATATATAAATATAAATAAATGAGTAAATAATTAAAGTAAGCCGATGACGCGCGCTCTTCCGCGGCTCGTTGTTGTCGACACGACGAAAAAATGATGTAAGAACTATAAGAATTATTAACTATTAACTATTACTACTGCCGTATCGAATCTCTCAGTCCAAACACGGGTGCCGCGAGTGCCCGTACACTCACGAAGAACGTATAATATATCAGTCTGCGTAAACGAGAACGATGAGTAGATGAAGAAAGAAAACAAAGGTGGAAATAGATAAAAGCTCGCGGAGAGAAATGGTTGAATGTGGATCTGCATATTTTAAGACATCTTTTGAACACTTGTATGTGAGAGAGTGAGATTGAGAGAGAACGAGAAAAAGAGCGAGAGAGAGAGAGAGAGAGAGAGAAAGTACTGATTTGAGAATAGGAGAGTTGAGTTGAACGCGACGGTAATATCCTTCACTCGAGAGAACATGGTACACACTTTTATCCACATACGTGCGACGATACACATCATACTGTATATTTTATGTAAGGCTTTAAATGTTTCATCAAATAACTCTATTATATTATAATATATCTATATATTTGTATCGATCGTTTTCCCTATCCTGATCATTTGTTTAGGTCCGGAAGTATTTGTAGCGTGTCCGTAATTAATACCCGGCGTAACCAAGGAGCTTTATAATACTTTTTCAATCAGTCTTGGTCGGCAGCGGAGGTGTCCAGAATGCGCTGTTACTATACGGTTAGCACGAAAGTAATTTTTCGGTATTTCAAGGCGAAGTAAAACTGAATTTCTTTATTCAAGCGGTGAACTTTCATCAATAAAATATATTCTTGTGTTATTCTTTTTGCCAAAAGATCGTCGGACAAAAGGAAAAATATCTTATTCGTTAAAGATCGTTACTCGAATCGAAAGACTGACCTTTATTTCACCTTAAAATACCGAAATTACTTTCGATTTATTTTACGATTTCAGTGATCAAAACATTTGTTGTAATTCTCTTTTTCCTAAAACAGAAGAAACTTTATATCTATTGTAGGCGGCGGATATGTTCCTGAATATTGGAATTTTATTTCAATATAAAGGAAATTAATAGCATACATATTTATTAGACTCTGTTCAGAATCTGTAAACTGATTAGAGGAATGGGAGCACAGTCGTTTGCAAGAAACGTTATACGAATATGAACATTCTGCACACGCAATTTAAAATATTGTCTATTTAATATTGATAATGAGACTGTGAGCAAGACTGCGTTGAAACTTAGTGTAATCGCTAGGCCTAGCAAGTCATTACAATGTAATTCATCAATTATCCTATTGGAAAATTCAACGTACCGGGTCTTAGTTATAGACTTTCCTTCGAATCTCTCTGCCCTGTGGTCTAGTGCGGATCATCGCTGCGCCGTTTATTGTACCGACCACCATATCTCTGTAGAACTTTATAATTTCTTCACTGTCCTTGAGAACCAAGAAGGCTGAAGCATTTCAATATATTTATTTGTGGAGTCGCTTCAGGGATACAATCCAACCGGAATAAAGCAATAGAGTTCCAGAGATTAGTTGATTACGTTACAACAGATCTCTTCATCTTCATCTTCGTATACCTCCAGCTCAGAAATGTGTATTAATAATTTCCATGTACGGGTGTCACAAAATTATACGTCGCGGACCCCATATACCACCGATTCTACCCTGACTTCGTCGAAAATGACATAAGGAATCCCCGCAAATTTCACCTTAAACGCGACAAACAAGTCCAAAAACTAACATTTTTTTATACCTTGGTTTTTACGTTGAAGATTAATTTTTCGGGGGCTAGATCGTATAATTTTCGACTAAATCGGGGGTATAGAATTGCGTTATGGTGTCCGCGACATATAATTTTGTAACACCCCGTACAATTCTAATTCCAATCAAAACTGCCATGAGTTGTCCGACTCGCGTATGCGTTGTTAATCAATTTTCTATTTTAGAATGAATAACACATTTCTGTGCTTTCCAGTGAATAGCATCAGTTCAGATACGATCTAACAAAGGATTTACCGATAACAGGACCAATGAAATCATTCCGGTGTCTCTTACCTTCTTTAGAAAAATCTTTCTTTACATTTTTTCGTTCGTGGAGGCCCTGCATCGTGGGAGAACAGGACGTACAGTTTGACAACGTGATACATCCATATATATATATATATGTAAAATTGTAAAATTCGTCTCGGAGGTCCGGGCGAAAAGCCATCTCTGTTTTCTTTAGCCACGAAAAAAGATACTCCTGGGGCCCTCGAAAGGTGCTCGTGAAGGAAAACAAAAACATTTTTCGCCCGTTCTCCGGAAGCTCGATATATAGATTGTATTTTTGGCTTATTATTGTAAGACTGACTATGTTGCTATATTAAAGATTGCTTCGAAAACAACATTCCTTATGCCGGTTTAAGATTCCCTAAATCTTCCGAAAGCTCCCTGTCAAATATTTTCTTCATCTTCTCTTTTGTAAACGAAGGAAATCTGTTAACGGTCCCGAATAAGAATGTAAATTAAAACGAAACGAGGTGGATAAAATGTTTTCGTTTATTGTTTATTTGTATAAAGGTTATAAAACTTAAAAATATATTTAACACACGTTAAATGCTGTTCTCTCTCGGCTAACTTAAATATATTTTCGGACGGATTACGCAAACGAGGAACAGCGCTTTACAGAGATTATGTTCATGAATAATTTAACATGCAACTAAGTGTACACTGATTCCCACTTTGCACCAAAGTACTTCGCTCACGTTTGGTCTTTGTATAAGATAAACATAATCGTAACTTTGTACAGCTTTATGGACGGCGTTAATGGAATCGAAAGAGAAATTTTCGATTTCGTTGTGTTCTATGTTCGAAGCTAAACTACACTAACCTACGCTAAACTCCTGTGTTCGGAAGTATCGCGTTAAAACAACTACAAAAGATATTACCAGCACGAAACCTGTCGGCGTGACTAACAATGCGGCAGTGTTGAAAATGGGACAGTAGGGGCACTGTGAGCTACCACAGACTTCGCAAATATTCAACGTGTACGTAGGCAAAGCGTCGAATATCGTTTCGTTGAATCGTTCTGAAACATCATTTCAAAAATATATATATATATATATATTCGCTATGTATTCGAATCGACAACTTGCAATTCAACTGTTGCAGATAGGTACTCACCTGGCGAATAGTAATCGTAAACTCTGATGGGCAGGAACCGCGACATGTTCGCAACCGGAAACCATCTTTCTATAGTGAAGTTAACGCACGTTTCCTCTTGATCCAGATAATCGAAGTAGAAGAGAACCTTCTTCTCTTGGAACCTCGCTCTCTGAAGGTTCCTCACTTGTCTCGAGAGAATGTATCTGTCCAAGGTTTGCTGTTGAATGATGTAACCCGTTGGTATGGCTACATCCAGCACTGCCATTCCAGAGCGCGACGATTCATTTGTGTTTGTCCACCTGCGAACGAGACAGACGCATTATTAATCAGGGACTTATATACCGGTATTTCTTCGGGGTTATTTCTTCCTGACCATTATAGAAACCGAAATATCGGGATACTCGTAAGTGTTATAGCCTGGAAAGAAATAGTTTACCTCTGACAACTGAGATACGATATGTGAGACTGATTTCTGCCATGGAAGTTAGCTCTGGTGACTAATTCGAACGACTTGATTGGTGGCTGGGTCTGGAATTTAGCAATGTCCACGTTGTACTGTACCGACATCTGCAAAATCGCGTAACCGGCACCTTTCGCTTGTACTTTGACCGTTCCCCATGCTTCCGGTATCTAGTAGTAGAAGAAGAAGAAGAAGAAGTCAAATCTAGTAGAACTATTTGCGGAGAATCTGTGAAGAAAATTCATGTTTTATGGTAATCACCTCTATCGTTTGAAGCCTTGCTAGATTCTTGTCGTTAACGAACAACGTTTTCGTTTGTCCAGGAAGAGCTGTTGCTTCCACGGTAATACTGAGCGAACTAACATCCCTGATTCTCGTCCTGACTGTATAATCCATCAGAGCTTTCATAGCCCACGCTGTATCTTGCGTGGATGCCCACCCGCCGTCCGTCAATCTTTGGGAGTTGAGCCACTTGACGATAGGCTCTATCATTGTCTCTTGTCTGGCCACGTGCACCAGAAGAGCGTACGCGGTAGTTTCGATGTTCTCGGAGTCGTAGGTGTACGGTAAACGTGGAAGGAGGAACGGTTTCTGATTCTCCAATTTATACGGAGGAGGTGGAATTTGTTCTCTACCCCAGTAGGTTAAGTCGCCTTCTCTGCGGGCGTGCCTAGACAAGATATTGTAAGCCTGTCCCGCGATGGAAGCTTTCGCCAACAACAAAGCATAGGCAACTATAGCTATCTCATACGGTTTGCCACGTTCCTCCAGAAGCTTCAAGTTCCTTTCCAACCATTTCACTGCATTGGCAGAACTGACCGCGACCTGGGTACCCAGGCCCTCCGGTAAATCTTTGACGCTTTGCAACGTAATAAGAACGTGAGCCGTCAATGTGATATTCCTGTGCAATATTATATCCCCTTCGTAGTTTAGAGAGCTGTTCATCTTTCTGTCCGCCAGCCACGTTACTTCGTAGAACGATCCCTCTCGCGTTTGATGTTCCAATAACCAAGAGACTGCCTGAGCTATAACGTCGGGATCTACGTACAAATAATTCTCCCATTCGTAGAACCGAGCTTCCTGTAGTACACGGGCGCAATACGCTGTCAGCCAGACGCTCGGCGAGGACTGATTCCAATCGCTTCTGAACAAACTGAACGATCCGTCACGGTTCATGAAGGAGAGTTGTCGTTGGTAACCGATATTCATGTAGTAAAAGCTCTCCTTCTCCTGTGTCCTGTTACGTTGGTTGATCAGCCGCATGTACAAAGTTGTGTACAAGTTCGCTGCGAAGCTGAACATGTTCTGCTCGGCGCAGTCCATGGGTAGGTTCATCAGGCTGGTCGCGTTCACTGGCATCGTAGGGAATATCGGTCCAACGACGTCTCCGACGACGCTGATCACTGCCTTGTTCGAGCCGAATACGTAGTAACGATTCTCGTCGTACGGGATGATAGGAGTTTCGGTGATGTTAACGTGCATATACTGGAACACGTATGCACGGTTGCTAAGGTCAAGGAGAATCGACTGATGACGATACTGCGGAACACCGTCGGCTTCCACGTGTAAGGTACGAGTAACCGAGTCCCTTCCGATCACAGTTGTCGCATAAATATGCACTTTGATGTCTCCGAGTCGGACGGGTACAATCGGTAGGTAGACGATCGACGCATCCTGCGCGGGGATCCAAACAAAGAACTGATGCTCGCCGAAGGATGTGCGCGGTTTGTAAGACTGCACGATGCCGTTGTCTTCTACGTGAACGAATTTATAATCTCTCGAGTCTGCCAGAACGATCACGGCTTCTATGTTGTGCCGTAAGTAATTGAACACGGAAACCCGAACACCAATTTGTTCACCTTGCTTGCTGCTAGAAGGCATCTCCACGTTTATGTAAAACGGTAGACAACCTACGTAGTCGATGGCTTTTGGTAGCATGCCGAAACCCATGCTCGGCGACATACCAAACGCCGTGATCATCCAATGAACCGGTCTTCTCGGCACGTCTATGTTGAAGATGTGTCTACCGTGCGGCCCGATGTTGATGTCTTTCCATAGCCACACGTTCTCGTACAATCTTTGTATCCTGTTGTACCGCCATTTTCTGAAGTGCGCTATGTCAGTGATGTTCCGGAACTCGCAGGCTGCTTCGTCCGTGCCGTCTTCGCAGTCGAGTATTCCGTCGCAAGTCTTGTCCAGTCTGTAACATCTTCCGGTCAGACATTCTCCGTATCCTTGAGTTCGATTGCAATTATCGGGCCGTCGATAGACGAAAGCATCTGTGAACACTACCAGTCCTATGTAGTCGAACGTTCTGTTTGCATCTATACCGAACGTTGAAGACGGATAGTAGACAACCTCGTCTGGATCGCCGTCGTGGTAGAGCCAAACGTGACTGTGGGTACCGTTAGTGTCTTCGTCGAAGTGTGCCATTTTCGTGATAACGGTGGCGTAAGACAACTCGTTGCCAGCCTGCATGGTGAAGAAGGAACGGTCTACGCCCGACAGGGCAACGTAAGCGCCTGGTTCTCCGTAAATCGCGACTTCAACGTTCTCGCCGGTCCTGGCTTTCTTGTTGTTGATGAATATAGTGAAGTTATTGCGGGAAATACCGTTGACGGGGAACGTTAACGAGTCCGCTACCACGTTGGCGTATTGTCCGATCTGATACACCACTATGGTGGCAACAGGAGCCATTTCCGCGCTCAACGGAACGGCAAACGTTTTGACGTTGTGCTGCATGGCGTCTTGACCGGTTAAAAGAATGCTACCTTTCGCCATGATTATGTAGTTGAAGGTATCGATGTAGAAATTCGTCTGGACATGGAACACCATGTACTCTCCAACCTTAGGCTTCTCGGTGGACGTGGAGATTTTGATATGCTGCTGATTCGGAGATTCGTGCGCCAACAACAATAACTCCGCCTGAGTTCTATATCCTTCGCCGTCCGTGAAATAAGCGTAAACCCTCATAGAGGAGATATCGCTCAATATTTGTTGAGCCTGTTCCACGTTGTGCTCGAGTCCAAGCTGCTTTCTCAAGTCAATCTTCATAGACCAGATTCCTTCGTGCTCCGACGAAGGCTGCAAATACTGATTCTCCATGGTTCGGCGACCGCCTGTTCTCATCTCGATGTCCGCTCGTATTTCCATTACCGCGTTCATCAACTGCGATTTCTTCAACACAGAATTATCGTGGAAGGACGCTACCAGATTCACCGAGAACGGCATCGATGGCTTGAAAACCTGTGGCGTGCCACCTAAAAATCTGATCTTTGTAGTAGAATTGAAAATACGAGCGGTCGAATATCCCGTAATTATCTCTTCCAAGAATCTTTCTCCAACGGTTGCGGTCACCGTAACTTCCACGCCGCTCGACGAGGGCACGAAAGTTAATAATTCAGACATGGGATATCGAAAATGGTACGTTCCATTGAAAAACCTTAAAACAGGAACTTTTTGATCGGAATAGGACGATACGCTTAGCCACGACGGATAATATTCGTCAAAGAAGAAATATCTTTCGGTAACTTCGCCACCGTACTCGGTGTGAATTCTGTCCAACGATCTGAAGCTTGCTTTCAAAGTCAGATTTCCTTTCGCGGGTGCTCCACTGGTATAATTAGCTTGAACTATACCGTATATATAAGGATCGTTGTCGAAGAAGAACGCTGGCATCGTAACGTTCACTTCGAAACGCGTCTGGTAATATTCTTCGACCTGGAATGTTTTCTCCTCCACTTGATTTTGCGCGATCACCTGTATAATCCATTCTCCGAAAACCGGCTGATCCGATAGTTGATAAGACAACGACACCGTACCCAAGTTGCTTTGTCTACTCAACCATCTCCTCATTATTCTTCTATTCGGATCCAACATGTACACGTCGATTGGATTGTTAAACGCTTTCAGCTCCGTATTTATCGGTATGGTCCTGAATCGTATCGTTTCTCCCTGCATGTACAGAGGCTTGTCCAATTGAATGAAAATTGTCATCGATCTTTGGGAGAACGTGAGCTTAGTTTCGTTCAGAAACGCTTGACCACCTGTCAAGCTGTTGTACGTCCCTTCCACTCTCAACTTGTATTCCCCTCCGACAGAAGTCTGCGGCATTTTCATCATCAAGGTTTCCGGAATGCCTTCTTTTACCTCTTGATGATCTGCCCCGACCTCGACTCCGTTTCTTTGGATGGACGCGCGCACCACCATCGGTAGCGGACTGTGCAACACGTTTACGTCCACCTTATAAATCTGACCTGGTCTGACCATTCTCGAGGCGACTATGAAATACGAACTAAAAGGAAAAATTATCGTTAGACGATGTTACGGTGCAACGATATTGTAAAGAGAAATGTTACTCATTGCACGCTTAAAATTCATGCTACAGTCAATGCATTAACCCTTTGCACTCGGAATTATTTTTCAATTTTACTTGAAATTTACTTGAAACTACAGTTTCTTGACTCCTACAATTGTTTAAACAATTTTGTTTACTAATTATAAACAAAAATTACCCGATTATCCAGACATCTCGTAAGTCACAGCTGAACAGCTCTGCTGTATATATAAAAAATAAAAGAAAAAAATAAAACACGTTTCATTTACATGCTCCATTCTCCGATGTCGAGTCACACTTTGAAAATGAAGTGCAAAGGGTTAATTCGATTTTTAAATTGGTCGCCGCTGGTCTTCTCTGTGAGCAATGCGACAATTAGGTCGACCATTGTAAACAAATGCAAGGTGCATATGTAGGAGACGATCGGGCCAATGAATCATCATCTAATTAACACGTTAGATCGTCAATCTACTCACGCCTCTTTTATAATAATACTGTCTATGGAGTTTCCAGAGTTCCGTGATCCTAATCCGGTTGGATCTCTTTCGTCAAAACGGTTCCAAGGAATGCGCGTCGATTCATTCGGTTCCTGCGAGAACTGGCCGTTCCCGCAAGCGAAGGTTAACACCAAAATAAAGATCCACATTTTCTGCAACACGGAACGATTAAATATTCGTAACGGTCCATGGACACTGGGAACAACTGTTGTCGTCGGTTCTCGTGAAACGACGTCGAAAGGGAAAACCGTTTCCCCGTTAATTGCGAGTAAAATTAACGGTCAACGCCCAAAAATACGCGTTCACCGACTAAATAGCAGCGTAACACCGTTTCTCACCTACAGGCCACCTGTCTCAGCGAGCTTGTACTGTTTCTTTTCCTCGATCAAATCCTCATATCAAAACCGATCACCATCAACACAGACGCGTGCATTTAAGAAATGTACGTGGACGCTTCCGCGAGAAAACGAAAAGCTTGGGACCTGTTGAATGCACTGCAGAAAGATGTCATGATTCAAAGGAGTGGTCACCTCCTCGTACACACTCCACTCCACTCCACGCCACTCCACTGTATTTCGTCCGACACAGAAAGTGAATTAGACGCGCACCGCGCGCACGCGAGGGAAAGAGGGAAAACAATCGAAGCGACATCTTTAGAGACCGCCTATGCACTACACAACGGATATTGTCACAGTCGGTTACAGTTGGTCACAGTAGAGCGTAAAGTAGAGATCGTGTTACCAGAATTACCGACGAGATATTGTTAAAGACAAATTGCCACCACACAACCATCTTGACACCTACGAGAGACTGTCAGTATTATCTCCTCGGTAAAATCGATTATCATAAATTGTTACATTCTGCCGATTCTGCGCACCGAACGTATTCCAAGTTAAGCAGATATTTCAGACGATGTTTTAGTGTTCGTTATTTAAGATTTACAATATTAAATGCAAAACTCAAGGACAAAAGATTCCTAGAAATATTCAGAAAGTATTGAAGCATAATTATAAGAAAATCAACGATTCCGACTTTATTTCATAAACGAGAATTATTACCTTACACTTTTTCATACACAAATAATGTTCGAAGAATCGATCTGTGGAAAAGGAAATATGTTGAAGAACAGAGTAAGGGAGAGTTTACTCTAAACAATTAAAATTCCGAAAGAATTATTATTGTAGTATTATTATAGTAGAATTTATCGTAGTATTTTGTTGAATAAATTAATGCGAATGTGCATGATTTAAAAGTTATTCTATATCTCGAGTTCTATTGCCTATTTTGACTAAAAAATTAGATGGTCAAATAGTCAAGGGAGTGCTGGTTAACATCGTTGACGAAAAGGAATTATTATAAACATTGAACAGCCAGAAATAATAAATTTCTCTGTAAATTGTATCGAATAAATTAACGCGCGCGAATATTCATGTTATAAATGTTATTCTATATCTGGAGTTCTATTGCATATTTTTCGAAAAAAATTAGATGGTCAGATAGTGAAGGGAGTGGTTGTGGGCATCGTTGACGAAAGGAATTGTTATAAACATTGAACAGCGAGAAATAAGAAATTTATCAATAATTACTAACACGGCGATCGAATCGATCGATGGTAGAGGAGTGGGGAGAGGCAGCGAAGCGAGAGCGCTTAGTCAGTCAGTGAGTCAGTCGGGCCGGCGGATTCGACAGGAACGGACGCGTTACGGTACCGGGGGTGCCAAAAGGTCCTGGGAGACCAGGGGTGGACCAGGAGTGACCAGAGGTTCCCTGGTGAGTTTTAATTCAAATATTCTTGAATGCTTGTTGCTTTGTTCACTCGTGGTTCACTTTCAACTGTTTCCACTGCACAATCATTTTCAATGATTACCTCCAATATTCTTATTGCAATTTCCATCAGAGATTGAACTTTCACAGTTCAGTGTTCGAAATATATTTATATTTCTGATGTTGGACTTGTGTTTTTCTTCCTACTTCTGTTTGTCAAATTCGCACTTTTGCCTACCTAATTTCTCGATAATTACTCGACGTACTTGCATAACTTGGTAGTTCGGTGTTGTAAGAAAGGGAGCCAGAAGGAATATCGCATTCGTTCTGACTCCTTTTCCGGGTCTCTTGTGCAGCAACCTCCACGTGGTGAGACCTGGTAATCGGCATTATCCTCTATTCGTAAGAACTTCAAGTATCTTACGAATAAAGGATAATACCGAGCTAATAGCTGCACATATACAATTTTTGATAAAAATGTGTAATTGAATTTAAGAATGGTAAAATGTTACAATATATCTCATTGAATTGAATATGAATTTACTTTGAGCTGGCTCGCAGTTGGCCAAGGGTACATCATTGCTTCGTTCGTTTACCCTTGGCCACCTTCGGTTCGTTATTTCGAAGTTCTTGCTCAGTCAGTGAACAAGACAATTTTAATTTCTGATTTCCAAAGTGTTCACATCGGAACTTTCACAAGTTCTTCTTCGAAAAATTGTCGCATCTTGTTGAAAATTGGTATTCCTCCGATCGGAGTTCCCTCAGGGGCTCGCTCACGGGTGGGGCCTTGAGCGAGTACGGGGAGTCGCGTCCCTGGGGCTACCCGAATCGCCTATAGTTTAGACAGGCCACACTAGTGTGCGGGGTTAGTTTGGCTCTCGTGAGCGGGATTATTTTGGCTCTCGTGAGCTGGTTAGATTCGCACTCGTGTGCGGGGTTAGTTTGGCTTTCGTGAGCTGGTGGTAGGTAGGCTCACGTCAGCTGCTCGTCGAATTTACTCTTGTGAGTTCGTTTTTTGGTTCTTCTGGTTTTCTCGTATTCTCGCTTTTTCGTTCTTCTGGTTTTCTCGTTTTCTCGTTTTTTGGTTTTCTCTCGTCAGCTGTACTTGTTGTCTAGTAAGAATTCGCACACGTGTGCGGCATTATGTGTTGTGTATAACTATTATTAGTCTGTTTCAGCTATATTACTACAGCCAGACAGCCAGCCATTCATCCATCTATCCATCCATTCATCCATCCAGCCAGCCAGACAGGTGGGTCAGTTGTACTCATGTGCGGGGTTGGTTTGGCTCTCATGACCTCTTTTTCTGCTTTGCTCTCGAGAGCTCGTTTTCTGGTTTCTTCTCGTCAGCTGGTTTTTCGTTTGGTCTCGTGTGCGGATTGTTGTCTTGTCTCGGTGGTCATGTTGTAATTCGCACTCGTGTGCGGGGTTTTGCGTTGGGTCTAAATATCATTAGTCTGTTCCAGTTAGGATACAACAGCTGGACGTCTTTGATTGTCGACGAAGAGGACACATCAAGAAGAGGTGGACACACAACAAAGAAGAAAACAGTGTATATTTAAGTAGTGTTACTTATTAATACTTTATTTTATACTATAATTAATATTGTATTTCGTCGTTGTACATACGTCGAGTAATTATCGCCGTAAATTCACTTTGATCGTTTTTTTTTTTACTCCGACACAGTCTTCTACTGTGTCGGACACCTTTGCTCGCATGTAGTATGTACCAGATTTATTGGTACGGGAGTTCGCGGTAGTTTCTAATATATTAATGGGGGGGTCGAGACGCGTTGTGTCCGCTCTTTACCACTCATCGGTAAAATTTTCCCACCCATGTCCGTCTCTGGCGGCAGGTGGTTGTTGAAGTTGGTATTGTAGTCGGAACTCCTCTCGACCATTGCTCGCGTTACCCTCAAACCAGAGCCTTCTGCGCTGGTTTGCTTAGTTTTTCTCTCTTCTTGAAAGAATCAGAGCCTTCAGCCTGATTCGCTTTTTGTCCCCCGTGGATCGAGGACTTCTTCTTCGATTCACACCCTTTTGCTCCGCGATAATTACTCGACGTACTTGCGTAGTATATTAGTATAAGTTCGGCGTTGTAAGAAAGGGAGCCAGAAGGAATATTGCATTCGTTCTGACTCCCTTTCCGGGTCTCTTGTGCAGCAACCTCCACGTGGTGAGATCTGGGCAATCGGCATTATCCTTTATTCGTAAGAACTTCAAGTATCTCACGAATAAAGGATAATGCCGAGCTAATAGCTGCACATGTACACTTTTTCATAGAGTTTAAAACTTTCAAAATATAGGAACATATTTCATTATATAGAATATGAATTTACTGTCAGCTAGCTCACAGGCGGCCAAGGATACATCGATGGTTTGTTCGTTTACCCTTGGTTGGCCACCTTCGGTTCGTTGTTTCGAAGTACACGTTCAGTCAGTGAACAAGTCAATTTTAATTTCTGATGTGATAAGTGTTCACATCAGAACTTTGACAAGTTCTTCTTCGAAAAATTTTCACATCTTGTTGAAAATTGATAATATTCCTCCGATCGGAGTTCCCTCAGGGGCTCGCTCACGGGTGGGGCCTTGAGCGAGTACGGGGAGTCGCGTTCCTGGGGCTACCCGAATCGCCTATAGGTCGGTCAGGCCGCACTCGTGTGCGGGGTTGGTTTGGCTCTCATGAGCTCGTTTTTTGGTTTGCTCACGAGAGTTCGTTTTCTGGTTTGCTCACGAGAGCTCGTTTTCTGGTTTTCTAGTTTTCTGTCGTTAGGTGGTTTCTTGTTTGGTATCGAGTGCTGATTGTTATTTTTTGTTCTAGTTGTTGTGTTGGAATTCGCACTCGTGTGCGGGATTTTGTGTTGCGTCTAAATATGATTAGTCTGTTCCAGTTACGATGCAACAGCCGGACGTCTTTCATCGTCGACGGAGAGGACACATCAAGAAGAGGTGGACACACAACAAAGAAGACAGCAGTGTATATTCAAGTAGTGTTACTTATCAATACTTTATTTTGAATTATAATTAATATTGTATATCGTCGTTGTACATACGTCGAGTAATTATCGCCGTAAATTCACTTTGTTCGTTTTTTTTTTACTCCGACACAGTCTTCTACTGTGTCGGACACCTTTGCTCGTACGTAGTATGTACCAGATTTATTGGTACGGGAGTTCGCGGTAGTTTCTAATATATTAATGGGGGGGTCGAGACGCGTTGTGTCCGCTCTTTACCACTCATCGGTAAAATTTTTCCGCCCATGTCCGTCTTTGGCGGCAGGTGGTTGTTGAAGTTGGTATTGTAGTCGGAACTCCTCTCGACCATTGCTCGCGTTACCCTCAAACCAGAGCCTTCTGCTCTGGTTTGCTTAGTTTTTCGTTTTCAAAGAATCGGAGCCTTCTGCTCTGGTTTGTTGTTTATTTTTTCTCTCTTCTTGAAAGAATCAGAGCCTTCAGCCTGATTCGCTTTTTGTCCCCCGTGAATCGGGGACTTCTTCTCCGATTCACACCCTTTTGCTCCGCGATAATTACTCGACGTACTTGCGTAGTATATTAGTATTATAAGTTCTGCGTTGTAAGAAAGGGAGCCAGAAGGAATATTGCATTCGTTCTGACTCCCTTTCCGGGTCTCGTGTGCAGCAACCTCCACGTGGTGAGACCTGGTAATCGGTATTATCCTCTATTCGTAAGAACTTCCAGTATCTTACGAATAAAGGATAATACCGAGCTAATAGCTGCACACTTTGAATTATCGTTAATATTGTATACTAGAATGTAAATTTATTTCCACAATTATGTCAAACCTATTCCCTTCCATAACATTTTGCAATGGCGCACGTTTCATTCTCCGCCATATTTCAGACGATGTTTTGACACTTACCTACCGTCCCGCGGAATAGCACGGGCGCTGGGCGCTGGCAGTCTCTCGTCGATTGTCAAGTCACCGGGTTGCCTGCTCGAAGGGGAACCGAAAATTGTAGAGCGGGTTGCCTGCTAGTAGGGGAACCGATACTTGAAAAGCGGGTTGCCTGATAGAGGGGGAACCGAAAATTGAGCGACTTAACAGTGTGTATTTTTCAAAGAGAACGAGAGAGAGAGAGAGAGAGAGAGAGAGAGAGTTGTTATAAACATTGAACAGCATGAAATAACTAATTTATCAATCATTACAGAATCGGTTGATGGTAGAGGAGTGGAGAGAGACAGGGTGTGTGCTAGTGGTGGGTGAACAGTGGTAGATATGAGTAATTAGGGTTTCTTTGGTGAGTTTTAATTTAAATATTCGTGTATGGTAGTTGCGTTGTTCATTCTCGGTCCACTTTCAACTGTTTTCACTGAACAATCATTTCCAATGTTTATCTCCAATATTCTTATTGCAATTTCCATCGGGGGAGAAACTTTGACAGTACTGTGTTCGAAACATTTTTACAATTTTTGATGTTGGACTAGTGTTTTCCCTCCTGCTTCTGTTTGTCAAATTCGCACTTTTGCCTATCTAATTTCTCCTTAATTACTCGACGTAATTGCGTAGTACATTAATATAAGTCCTGCTTTGTAAGACAGGGAACTAGAAGGAATATCGCATTCGTTCTGACTCCCTTTTCGGGTCTCTTGTACAGCAACCTCCTCGTGGTGAGACCTGGCCAATCGGTATTATCCTCTATTTGTAAGAACTTCATCTATCTCATGAGTAAAGGATAATACCGAACTAATAGCTGCACACTTTGAATTTTCAATAGTATTGCATACTAGTGTGTAAATTAATATCCACGATTATTTGAAATCTATTACTGTCCCTAACACTTTGCAACGTCACGTTCCCTCAGAACAAAATCTATTATTCAAGCTTGTATATTTGCTTTTTGTATCAATGCTAATAATATTATTCGAGCCTCGAGCTACTGTCGTCCTATCACTTTCCCCAATCTCTATGTAACCATCGTGTGCTAATTGTGTTCCTTTCTGTTCCTAGCAATTCGGTACGCAGTAAGTTACACTTGTCTCTCGACAGCAGCCATCCACGTTCGTATTAGCATGGACATTGGACATTCGTACCTCTACGTCACCGCATCCTGCCAGTCAGACACCTTCGTCTCATCTCGTCGCGATACACATGTAATATAATAATATTCATAATAATATTGTACATTTGTGGTGAAAAATAAAAAATATTACTTACAACATCTAATGTCTTCTTTCTTCCCTACCCTCTACACGAATGTGTGATAGTAGAATTACATTAACATCTTCGAAAATTTTCATTAAATCAAAATTATTTAAATTCGACAAAACTTGAGTTTTGTAAGAGCTTATAAGTTTCATCAAATTTTCGGCTGCCTGACTTGTCGTTGAGTTGTACTACTGAAATTCGGATACCTCCTTCGACATCATGTTCTCCTAATACCGAGTTGAAAAATCGAGGAAATTTTCGAAATTTTCGATTTTTCGACCGTCTGACTTGTCGTAGACTTGTACTACTGAAAATCGGATACCTCCTCGGCTATCATGTTCTCCTAATACCGAGTTCAAAAATCGAGGAAATTTTCGAAAAACTCGATTTTTGAACTCGGTATTAGGAGAACATGATAGCCGAGGAGGTATCCGATTTTCAGTAGTACAAGTCAACGACAAGTCAGACGGTCGAAAAATCGAAAATTTCGAAAATTTCCTCGATTTTTCAACTCGGTATTAGGAGAACATGATAGCCGAGGAGGTATCCGATTTTCAGTAGTACAAGTCAACGACAAGTCAGACGGTCGAAAAATCGAAAATTTCGAAAATTTCTTCGATTTTTGAACTCGGTATTAGGAGAACATGATAGCCGAGGAGGTATCCGATTTTCAGTAGTACAAGTCAACGACAAGTCAGACGGTCGAAAAATCGAAAATTTCCTCGATTTTTGAACTCGGTATTAGGAGAACATGATGTCGAAGGAGGTATCCGAATTTCAGTAGTACAACTCAACGACAAGTCAGACGCTCGAAAAATTTCGAAAATTCAGTAGTGCAACTTAGTGGAGTCAGATATTCAGGAAGAATAGGTGGTGGAATAAATATATACGGTTCTTTATGACATTATCTTTATTTATTCATTGTATTTTACATTAAATGTTGATATTGTACATGTACATAACTTATATTCTAACGATGTACACGCGCATCTTAAAAAAAACCTGCGCACGCGCAACTAAAAAAAAGTTACAATCTAGGATTTGTAATTGCACGTAGCGAAGTCGCGGGTACAGCTAGTACATACAGAAACATGAAAGAAAACATTCGACCTTTTATACTAGTGGTGGAACTTTTAGCGATGTGGTATTTCAGATCGGACTTAAACTGTAGGTCCCGTCGTTTAATAATCAACTGCTATGGTTATTAAGCTGTAGGTCCCATCGTTTAATAACCATAGCAGTTGAAAAAGCGACGTAAAATAATCGAAACAAAGGTATTTCAGATAACTGTAAGTTCCACGTTATCCCCGTGCCCGCTTGTGTCCTCTTGCCTATGTCGCTGAATAGAACAGCGGCTGGCAGTCTTTATTAGTATCTCCTCGGTGGTTGTAGGGTTGTGGTCAGAGACAGTGATGCCAGACGGAGGAACCTGGAGGAACTTGCCCCTCCGGCTGGGCCCCCCACTCTTACTTCTCAGACTCTTGTGAGTCTCACACAGGCAGAGTAGAGGTACGTTCGTGTGTACCACGTGCGCAGTGGAAGTAAGAGTGGGGGGCCCAGCCGGAGGGGTAAGTTCCTCCAGGTTCCTCCGTCTGGCATCACTGCCTACGACTGGTCGCGTAACATAATATATATAATGGACGGGGAGGCGGACGCGGTGCTGCCATCTATGCCATGTCGCGGTAAATTTTTAAGTTATTCGTTTACATTACCTTTTACATCTTTAAATCATAGCCTGACTTTGTCTCTACGCGTGAAATTCATTATAAATGTTGTAATAAATGATACGAAAAGTATTGCATCGGATTAATAAAATTCAACTATTTATCGTTGTCAGAAAATAAAACTAGTTTATTATAATACTGCCTTTTGGTCATTAAGAAACTTAGTGGCGTTTATTTATTCGTTTAATAGCAAAATTAACAGCATTATTTTCCTATGCAAATGTTACCAGGACACGAGACATTCGTACAACCGATCTGTTCCGAAAAAGGCACCTTGTCGAGCAAGAATTCTGGTCGAACAGGTGCGATGTCGGTGAAACCTTTCCGTCGCGCCTTGTCCATATCGAATTCCTTCTCTTCGACGCTCGTGACTGGGATTTTCACTGGGTAATTCAGGGGAATCACCTCGGGAGCGAGGCCATCTCTTCTGGACAGCTCTCTGCAGACGAATGCGAGACCTGCTATGTTGATAGGCCTCGAAGGCGTATCCAATTCGCTTTGTTCGAATTCTTTGTACGGTGAACAAAATCTGGAGCTTGCCTCCGCTGCTCTCCTCTCTTCCTCGTCGTCGTACAGCACCTTCGTGCACAGGAATTCGTTGAACGAGCCTAGATTCTTGAAGAGCATCTTCTGTTCGAAGATGCAGAACGCGTTAGTCGTGTACGTGCCGAAGCACGTCAGCCTTAGAAATATGTTTATGTAGCCAGATGGTTTTCCATCATCGTCCACGAGACCAAACGTATTGTCTATAGTGTATGACTTGGGAAGATGCTTGTAGTCGTTGCTCGACATCGTCACGTAATCGCAGAGGCAACCAGACATGGGAATCCTTGTTCTTCCGAGAGGATGTTTCTTCACCTCCTCGGGACATACGAGGATCTCCTTTATTTTATAAACGTCCAACAGTACAGGCTTTGCACGCAGTTTCTCCACCAATTCGCCGGCGACTCTGGTGAAAACGTATATTTTTCCAGCATTGAAGTAGACGTTGCGGAACCCAGACTCGCGGGACGTTTCTTTACCCCTGTCCGGTTTGGTCAACAGGAAACTTGTTTGAAAGATTCGAAACAATGGCATGTCTGGAAATTGCATATCGACACCCAGGCTGGCTGGATCGATTCCCTGCAGCTTCTCGGCGTGCAAACTGACGTGGCTTACGAAAACTTCCAGGATATACAATTTCTCATCCTTCTCGGAAGTACAGTGGTGGCTCATGGTAGCAGAATGGCTTTTGTTCAATGTTCAGGGATAGTAAATACGATGATTCGGGGAAATGATCTGCTAGAAACTTGAATTTTCACGGTAAAATATGGCCGGAACGATAGATTTCTTTCAGAGAACAATTGAATTCGTTTGGAAGGTGCACATTTGAAATTGCCGCGTTTTCCTTCATTCAGCGAGATTCAGCGAGATTCAGCGAGATTCAAATAATGCGGACGATACAATAAGAGCCTTTTGAAAATTGTATTTGATTGATGCACGCGATACAGACGGTTCATTATATTCTACTGATATTATATAGACGTACTGTTTTTCTTTTGTTACTGTAATATCAAAATATTTTGACAATCAAATTCATATTTATACGAGTATATGATTTTTATACGCAATACCATTTTAATCATCTAATGATATACTTATAATATATATATTTGTTTTGCACGTGTACTAATCACTAATGTATTAAGATACAATTCGATGAGGATACTCGTAATTTGACTACGGATCTTTATGCATTCATGGAAAAATTGAGTAGATGAAATTCAAAATTGTTGTAAAATTTAGAAATATTAAAGATATCAATACATGATTTCTCCTTTATTAAAATCATTAAAGGAAGAAACAACATTCACTTTAGTTTCCATTTCTTGCAATCGATGCAGACAATTGTTATTTTGCATAAAGATCCGCGGTCTACTCATAATACATTTATAATCTTGATGATTACTACTGATAGATGATTGCAGCCTATGCACGGCAGTGAATGGCTGATACTTCTCAGAACGTTTCCATTTATAATTACTTATAAACTACAATTTACTTGCTATAAATTTTAACTAAAAAACAAAACATGTGAGCAAGAGGGTCATGTGTTGTAAATCTAATGAACAAGTAATAAAATTGTTCTCAAAATAATTGTACTATCACCTTCGCACAAGTATATGTTTCGTGTAAAAGCATTGAAATAAATTCTGTCTATGCGATATATAGTCCAGTCTTATATTTCAAGAACATATATGGCAATTATTTAGAATATATAATTTTCTCTATTCGCTCTTGAAGGTGTAGAGCAGAACATATTTTTCATATTCTCTTTCCAGTCGGACAGATGTAATTCGTCATCGTTTGATAAAATTCGTTCACCGCAATAAATATTTTGCTTCACCGGAGTGGTGTTACAGCTGTTTGTCATATTCACTGTACTACTCATATTATACGTGTGGTAACCGGTGTCTTGTACAGAGTTCGATACGCTTTGCTGATCAGACATACCTAATTTAGTAAATGTGTGAACATCGTTCTGATCTTTCGAAGAAACCTCTCTATCCTCAGTCTCAAAATTCCTTTCGATGTAGGTCGAACTTTTCACCACGATTTTCGTCTTAGGTGAATCGCTAACTTCTGCACACTCGGAGCGATTATCGAATTTCGAAAACCTGTGGGTTTCGTAGTCTGCCGTCGGTGCCTTAACTTTGTCATGGGATATATCTAGAAGATTGGAAAACAAAATGAAATAGTACCTCCAAATATATCTGTGCTTGCAAGGAAAAACGCTGCATGTCCCGATTACAAAAAATTTGAGTTTACGCATTAATCAAGCCTTATAGTATAGGATTTACGTAGTTACCAGAAAAAAAAGTTACACAAACAAATTCGAAAGGCTCAAAAAAATTATTCAGTTTAACCAATGTCCTATGTCGAAGTATACGTGATCAAAACTTTAAACGGCGTTATCTCGAAAGTGAAAGCATGTAACGTGCGTTTCTTCCTAACAGCCACAGATATTTCGTCTTAATGTGCCGAAATGAAAGCATATCTAACAATTATTTCATTCAAATAATATTGCAAGAATGCGCGCAAGCACTTTGATCGGTACTCTAATATTAAATCGCATAATAATACCTAAAGAATCTGTTGAAAAGTCTAATCGTACAACCGAACGACTTCGGGATTTTATACTTTCGCAAGACATGTTTCCTCCCCTGTGAATTGGCGATATATCGGGGGGAGATAAATGGTCGGACACAATTTGAGACGCATTGTGACGAACATCTGAATCACGCGAAGGCTGTAAACGAATTTTGTTAAATTATACCAAACAATTAGGCCCATGAACAATTAAGAATTTTGATTTACCGTGAATGTAACTCCATTTATTATCATGCCACTGTGCGTATGACAGGAAGACAATATAGGAGATCCATTTAATTGTACAGATGACAAAAGTACAGAGGACTCTTCTTCGTTTTCCATACACTCGTTGTGATTGAAGAATAACTTTCGTCTCAAAGAGTTGTTACTTGTGTTCGCGTCGTCGCTCTCAGCATTTTGTTCCTAAGAAAATGGAAGAAATGAAATTCAGCAGAGAACTCGATGTATTGTGTTTAAATCAATTCTAAACGCAATCATTTACTTGAGTGAACGTGAAGTAAGGTTTTAAAGCGTCTTCAACATGCGACGGTAGCTGAGGCGGCAACGATAATACTGTTTGGCTCCAACCTGTAAAAAATATCAAAGTTAAGTGATGGAAAGGTGGTCTGCAATATTTATAGTAATTACCGTCTTTCTTCAATTTCGAAGCTACCGCATTCGTGTCGCTAGATACTCTGGTCGGAGTGTCTGTTTTAATTTTAATTCTACCATCTTTTCTCTTTACGTCCCATGGGCTTGGAATAATTTGACTCTCCATAAAAAATCGATCGATAGCTGCCTGAGCTTTCACCTCGGTCTCCGAGTCGATGGCGTGTATTTGTTGCTCAGGAAATTCTTCTATACAAGCTGGCTTCATCGTAGCCAATTCGTCCACGCTCCATGCAAAATCTGGAGATTGCTGGGATGGACTTGAAACCTATATAAACAATATTATGAACAAATGGTGGACATCGATCGACCAAATTAGTGTTACCAAGAATGTTTGGTAGAAGAAAATTCTGAAAGACTACCTTAGCGAATACTGTTGGACTAATTACAGAAAAATGTAGTCTACTTGTTAAATCAGTCTCAAATGGGTTTCTTGCCATAAACTTTGTCAGACCTGACGGTGGAGTAATGTGACTAGGAAGTACGCTGAAACAACCGATGTTGTTTTGATACGTTGCCTGCTTTGAGATCGACTTATACTGTTTCACAGGTGTCTTGTGTACTATAGGGCTTCTAGTTCCTACGCCGTCGCATTTCATTTCATTCTTGATCGGCGTTGTCCACTTTAGTTGATCCATTTTCAATGTAACTAGAAAAACACGATGTTTAGAATAGAAAAAGCAATAAAACAAGAACGAACGAGTGGGAAAAATGTCACGCTAGAACTGTGTTCAATCTGTTCGAAAAAGTAATAACGATTCGAATATTTTCGACAAGAATCGAAATCGGAGTCGCGCACTTCAGACAAAGAATCTTCGTTTTTTCAAGTAGCTAAGGAACTGATGATTTTCATTTATAAAAGAAAGAAAAACTATAAATTGTTTGGAATGCTTACGTTCACTGCTGTTCACTGCCGACAGTATCGTAACGTCTTCGATGTAATTTACCTGAATTTACCTCCTCGCCCTTTCAACTTGTGACCGTTACCGCGCAAAATAAATCTGGTATTTTATGGATTTTCTTTTATTCGATTCACAGTTTTGTTTTGCGGGCAACGATCGAACACCACGAGAATTACAATTTCATAATTCACCAATTTGTTTACAAATTTGAATTATTTTGAACCAACGAACTGTAATCACGTGATCATGTCACAGATCACACATCGGATGATGAACTGTTCGGTGGACGGTGAACGGTGGACGAAACTCGAAACCGTTTGAAACACTTGAAACTTGAAACATCGGTTTGAAGTTTGAAATATCATTGGGCGACATCACACGGGACGACGGGAAGACGGAACTAGTGATGGGCACCATCGACTGAAACTATCGACTAAATCGATAGTAGTCAACTACTATTTTCAGTCGACTGATTTTTTAAACTATCGACTAAATTCAATTAACTGAATCAGTCGCCGAGCTATTGGTTAAATTGTAACGGGCGGGAGTTTTGAATAGATTTTATAAAATTTACTATCAAATACATTCACTTATTAGCTATATCGAATAATTCGTTCAATAAACACAAATAACAATTATTATACTAGAAATATTATACAATTATTAAATAACAATACTTATATTATAAAATTTTCATCATAATCTAAAGAAAAAGTAGTATTTTATAATTATATCTGTCAATAACAGATATTTTTCTAAAAGGTACCTTAACACTTTGCCTTTATATCGCATTATTATTAAAGGATAAATAATAATATGTGAGATAGACGTAGGCATAGACTATAACCCGCAATCTAGACGTAACCACTAAAACAAAATTTCAGTCGACTAAAAACTATCGACTAAATATTCGATAGTATGCAGCAACTAAATAGTAATTAGTCGATAGTTGAAATTAGTCGATGGTGCCCATCACTACTACGACGGGATAGTGATGGGCACCATCGACTAATTTCAACTATCGACTAATTACTATTCAGTTGCTACATACTATCGAATATTTAGTCGATAGTTTATAGTCGACTGAAATTTGGTTTTAGTCGTACGTCTAGATTGCGGGTTATAGTCTATGTTTACATGTTTATTAACATATTTATTTATCTTTTTAAATTATTATTTATCCTTTAATAATAATGCGATATAAAGGCAAAGTGTTAATGTACTTTTTAGAAAAATATCTGTTATTGACAGATATAATTATAAAATACTACTTTTTCTTTAGATTATGATTGAAATTTTATAATATGAGTATTGTTATTTAATAATTGTATAATATTTCTAGTATAATAATTGTTATTTGTGTTTATTGAACGAATTATTCGATATCGCTAATAAGTGAATGTATTTGATAGTAAATCTTATAAAATCTATTCAAACCTCCCGCCCGTTAAAATTCAACCAATAGCTCGGCGACTGATTCAGTTAATTGAATTTAGTCGATAGTTGAAAAAATCAGTCGACTGAAAATAGTAGTTGGCTACTATCGATTTAGTCGATAGTTTCAATCGATGGTGCCCATCACTACGACGGGACGAGTATAGCCAATGGAAACGCGGCCTGCGCTCGTCTACGAAATACGAAAAGCGGCCTCCAAGGCTCGAGGCGCTGCTCGCGCACCAACTCTTCAATCTTTTTGCTTCCCATTTTGTAACCCTACGGTACAACACAACTACGTCGACCGAAGAGTACTGACGTTTCGTTGTGCATGGCCGACGTTGTGCATTCCGAGGTTCGCATTCGCGTGGTTATACCTGCTGTGTCAGAATAATTGCATTTAAAACGTTAGGATCGCGGCGAACACCGACATCGCCGAATACGAGAGTGAGTGGAAAAGCAAGGAACCGGAGAGAGAGTTTCGTTTTCTCTGCGAAGCAGAAAACGAGAGAATTCGTGTATCCGAACACGTTCTGTCTGACATAATCCGGTATAAACTGGATCGAAGCAGATGCATCGATAAACGGATTTGATCATTCATTTTAGGAAAAAAGATTCGTCAATTCGGACTCTCACGGCCACTCGAAACCACCTATCTAGAATCCTCGTTCTTTCGTCGGCGGTGGTAGGATTCATTTTGGTTGGAGAACCCGTAAAACCACGACCACGCGACAGAACGCGCAGCAATGTCCAACGAGGAGACTTCCGCCGACCGCAATGTCGAAATCTGGAAAATCAAGAAACTTATAAAAAGCCTCGAAATGGCTAGAGGGTAAGTAACTTGAAAATTTACCTATCACCGCGTCTCCTCGTTGTCAGCTGTTCGATTCTCAAACATATATTTTCAAGTCTACGTGGTAACTCGAAAGTAACGGGTTTCTCGCCTTTCCGAAATAAATTTCACGTGATCTCATCGAATACAAATTGATTTATTCCATTTTTTTACTACTGAATCTTTATTCATAAATCAGCTGACCCAACAGACGTTGTCCTGTCGAAATTTTAATAAATTTGTTTGCAATCAACCTGCTACTTGTACCGTTTCAAAAATTAGGATTTTTGCAGTTTTTTTTCACATTTTCCAACTTTCGAATAATCCTTTGTAATTGTCTCACATTTGTCTTCCTGAAAACTTTTCCAGGAACATAACGAACAAAACAAAAAGAGAATTACACAAATATTCATCGTTGGAATCGTGAGTTATGGTCTTGAGTTCGTACAAGAATTCCATAGAAAAAAAGCACTTTCATTTTTTCCCAAATTTGACATTTTTCTGAGCAACTTTTCCAATCTTTATTTCCCTAAAAATCTTATTCGGACTATTACGAGGCAGTTTTTGAACATAAATTAGCCAACTCGGTTCCCAGCTGTTCTCAAGTAACGCGCTCACCAACGAAACAGCATTTACAATGCTTCGGCGTTTCGATATCTATGTTCAGATCATTTTCGAGAAGATTAATAATTGCATCTGTAAAAATTAATCACTCTGTATTCTATCTCTCTCGTTTATCGATTACTAGAATTTTACAGAAAACTGTGTTTGTTTTTGCAGGAACGGAACAAGCATGATTTCGCTGATCATCCCACCGAAAGACCAAATATCCAGAGTGAGCAAAATGTTAGCGGATGAGTTCGGAACTGCGTCGAACATTAAATCACGTGTAAATAGATTATCCGTTCTGGGTGCGATCACATCGGTCCAACATAGGTTAAAATTGTACACCAAAGGTAATTTTCTATCTATCGAATCATTACTATCTTTTCTAACTATATATTCTGCGTTAACGAAATTTCTAAATCTTTTTTTACATGCTAAACATATATACACATAGTTGCGAAGTAATCGTTGCGTTATGTTCTTTGGTTATATATAAACCTGTTTATTATTCATTTTAGTGCCTCCGAATGGCTTGGTTATATATTGTGGTACCATCGTAACGGAAGAAGGAAAAGAGAAGAAGGTTAACATTGATTTCGAACCTTTCAAACCTATCAATACGTCTCTTTACCTTTGTGATAACAAGGTACTGTTCCTCTGTTATTTATACGACGAATGCGTATAAAAATTAATATATATATATATATATATATATATTGTCGTAGGATTACTGATTTTATAGATTTTATTATAGATTATTGGTTTGATTGAGATTTATTTTATAGATTATTGATTTTATTTCAATTTATTTTATAGATTATTGGTTTTATTGAAATTTATTTTATAGATTATTAATTTTATTGAGATTATAAATTTTACTATTTTCCAGTTCCATACGGAAGCTCTAACAGCGTTGCTCGCGGACGACAACAAATTTGGTTTTATAGTGATGGATGGTAACGGGGCACTATTCGGTACTTTACAAGGAAATACTCGCGAAGTATTACACAAGTTTACTGTAGATCTTCCGAAGAAGCATGGTATATAACTTAATTAGTCAAATTTCTTACTATTTATATAGGGTGTTTCACGCATTTGTTCACTCACCCAAATCAAAGAACTTTCGATAAAAATGAGATAGAGCGATGAAATATTTTTCTAAATTAAAGCTGAAACTTTGTCGAATATGGGAAAAATAGGGAGATTATGGTACGAACGTTTTTTAACCTTTGATAAGTTCAAATCCATAATTCAAGTTCACCCTCACAATTCAAGTATAAAGTACAATTTCAACGTTCAAGTACAAAGCTCTTGGGGTAATGCATGCATCGCCAAGAAACGAGAAGGCGCAATAATCCAAGAAACGAGAATAACGTCTACCCCCACAGGACGTTACGATAATTCATGGAAAATTCAATTTTAGGCAGAGGTGGTCAATCCGCGCTACGTTTCGCTCGGTTACGTATGGAGAAACGGCACAACTACGTTCGAAAAGTTGCAGAAGTGGCAACTCAACTCTACATTAGCAACGACAAACCAAATATCGCCGGTTTAATTCTAGCGGGTAGTGCAGATTTCAAAACAGAACTTAGTCAATCCGATATGTTCGATCCGGTGAGTTTATATACGATTACCGTAGTATGCAGGGTGTCTCAAAATTCCTTCAACATCCGGGGAAATTGGAGGTTCTTGAGTTCATTCGAAGAAAATATCGCTTCAAATGATCTCAAGATTCTCCCATTTCCGGATTATACTTTTCCGTGTAGAACATGCTGGCAAAGTTTGGCCGGAAAAAACACTGGGACACCCTGTATAATTATTAATATAGATTCGATATAAATGAGATGTGGTGTTTCACTCTTTCAGAGGTTGCAAGGAAAAGTGATCAAATTAGTAGACGTTTCGTACGGCGGGGAGAATGGCTTTAATCAGGCTATCGAATTAGCTGCGGAATCGTTGCAAAATGTAAAATTCATCCAGGAGAAGAAATTAATCGGTAACTATAAATAACTATAATTAACTGTAAGTAACTATAATTAACGATAAATTTTCTATTGTATAGGTCGTTATTTCGACGAGATCTCACAAGACACAGGAAAATATTGCTTCGGCGTGGAAGACACGTTAAGAGCGCTCGAGTTAGGCAGCGTGGAGACACTGATTTGTTGGGAGAACTTAGACATCCAACGATACGTTTTGAAGAACCATACAAACGCCGAAGAGAAAGTCTCGCATCTAACACCGGAACAAGAGAAAGACAAAACTCATTTCACTGACAAAGAGGTGGGGGTTGAAAGTTATTCGATTTGGATATCAGTGTTCCGATTACAACCGGAATTTGTAACCAATTTAAACTTGAAATTTCCCTCAATTTAAACACTTTTTAGATAGGGCTTGTTGGTACTCGTTTTATGAGAAAATCTTCCATCTAAGAAGTTCAGAACATTTTCGAGTCGAAATCCCCAGCAGCAAGCGAGAAAAATAGATTTTCGTTGAACGAAAGCGGCCAGAACCGGGGCTCTGGCCCCGTTTCGACCACACATTCGCGAAAAAAGGCGGTTGTAATCGGAACACTGATTTGGATACCGATAGTTTCTAATAAATCAATCATATTGAGTATTCTATTTCTGATTCTAGAGCGGGGTAGAATTGGAACTGGTCGAGTGTCAACCTCTACTCGAATGGCTCGCGAACAATTATAAGAGCTTCGGCGCCACCTTAGAAATTATTACAGACAAATCCCAAGAAGGTTCACAATTTGTAAGAGGTTTCGGCGGCATCGGAGGTAAGTTCACAGTTCTATTAATTAATTAAACAATAATTTGTACTCGTCTATTCAATGTGTGTACTAACAGAAAAATAGCTGGCAGATTCCACGTTAACTAACTAATTCACTAAAACCTGTGCATACTTAGCAATTGTATATATATATATATACAAAAATGTTTTAACATCTCGGTAAAGTGTAATTCAGAATTAGGGATTATTTCTTGAACTACTTTGTTATTTTCTAACTGTAGTCCGAATAGAGAGAGTGTGGTGTTGAAAAACGTTAACAAGAGAGGTTTTTAATCAAACATTACACGAGTTCATAATAATATTGAAAAAAAAATGGTATTGAGAAAAAAAAGGTTGGAAATATTATTATTAATTATGGAGTATATCTTGATGCATAGGAATCCTCCGCTACAAAGTTGATTTCCAGTCACTGCAGGCTGATGAGCCTCTTGATGATGTTGACCTCGATGATTACTAATTTCATCTGTGAAATACTCAAAGTTGACCAGGTAGCTCTTTCTCTGTCTTGAGTGCATTCGTTTATATTTCGTGTATCATAGAACATATTACTTTCAGAACTGGACAAATTTATCAACGAGAATTTATACTTCTTTTATTAATATGATTATGTGTATATATATATATATATATATATATATATATATATATATATATATATATATATATATATACATTATATGTAGTATACATATATATACATAATTGTAATGAAAGAGCCGAGTAATTGTACATATTACTATTACTGTATGTATTCTATAATGAAAATTTATGATTCTACATTCGTTGGTAATTAGTAAGTTGATCAAACATCATGTGTCTGTATTTTCAATGCAAATACAACGTAATGTTTTACTGCAATAACACTAATAATACTCATCACGAAGAAATCATATTTCTAACCGAGATTCAATGTCTTCTTCATGTAATCGTAATTGCCGAGCTTTGTTGTATCGTTAATATTTATCACGACAATGTATAATATACTTAATATATATACTTATGTGTTACACGATAAATTTGTCCAACAAAAATTTGCAATTTCTTCTGTTGAGTTTCTCACTAATAGTATAGTGCAATACTTCTGTGCAGATCAGTGTTCCGATTACAACCGCCTTTTTTCGCGCATGCGAGGCCAAATCAGTAGCGTATCTACAATGACGCAGCAAAGCGGCCAGAGCCCGGGAAAAATTTTGTTCGGAGCGTCTAAAGGGCGCTTCTGGGCGCTTTCGTTCAACGAAAATATATTTTTCTCGCTTGCTGCTGGGGATTTCGACTCGAAAATGTTCTGAACTTCTTAGATAGAAAATTTTCTCATAAAACGAGTACCAACAAGCCCTATCTAAAATGTGTTTCAAAATTTGACAAAATGTTTGAAACACCCTGTAGTGTTTTATATTATTCGAAAAGTTCAATAAAAAAATTTCTTACTACACTTTTTAAAGAGCGGCCAGAGCCCTGACGCCTCTTTGGCAGTTAATCCTGGTACTATTTATGTTCCGGCTTGAAACTTAATTGCTAGCGTTTTAAGAGTAGCCTAGTCCCGTTGTCTTTTCATATGTATATAGTATATACTAATAATTTTGTTGAAAGCTGCGGGGTGCTCAAGGTACCCCATTGTTATCAAAAAGGTTACGTTATTGAGGCTGACAATCGCCGTTCATGCTTGAGAAAAAGCGGTTGTAATCGGAACACTGTCGCAGATCTGTAGTATATACGTTTCTTCCGATGAGTTTGAATGTGAACATAGATATGTTTAGTTGAACAGTCCGAGGTATAATATTTATTTCTCACGAATAAAACGCCTGAAATATATCTTTGCTGTCTTTATTATTTTTCTCTCGGTGGTACGAACAAAGTTCCGAAAATCTTGTATATATATATGGGATATTTTTTTGTATTCGATGGTGGTGAGTTCAAATATTCTGTAATATATGCCACTTACATAATAATATTAGGTCCGTTCATGAATACATAACTATTATACAGAGTGTTACATTTAGTCTTAATTCATTTATTCATTTATAATTATACAGAATAACAATTGTACCAGGTAAAAAGTAAAAGTGTCACCAAGCTGTTCTCTCAGAATCTCACACGAATAGACAGAGCGGATTTTACGCATTTTTTGACAAAAGTGAGTAGGTGTAATTTGAACTGGTACAAAACATGAATTTGTAATTCGCTTCCCAGAAATGGGAGAGGTTCCTGCGGCCATTTGAAGCGAAGGAATTTTGAGAGACACTCTGTACATGAAAAATACGTGGTAATTATTACGTTTAGGGGAGGCAGCTCCGATGACCTTGACCGTAACAACATATGTCTTGGTCAAGCTCATCGGAGCTGCCTCCCCTAAACGTAATAATTACCACTAAATACATATATATATAGAGATATATATATACATATATACATCTGATTTTCGACATAACAGAAAAACCACTGATTCTTTATTTCATTCTGCCGTAGACGTGTACCTATCTTGGAAAAATTTCTTGTCATTCGCATGTCGCAGCTTCTTAGTTATTTCTACGCTCGATGCTGAAAATATGTTACCGTTCATTCTCGTACATCATTTTGCTTATTGTACGTTAAACAGTACATACTTATTTCCTCGTTTCATAAAACACTTATTCTCCTACTTCGTCGTATTTTGTCACCCAAAACTTTTATGTAAATTTATTGTTTGTATATTCGAGCAGGCACTTACTTAGGTAATTATTTAGAAGTTGGGCCTCTTCTCAGATTTGAATGATCTTGAAATATGTTGTCAAGATCATTATTCTGAACAACGTTTCCCTATACATGTTATCGCCGCTCGGTTTCAGCTTCCGAGATATTCGCAAAAAACTATTACTAATACTGTATTGAATTTGCTCTATTCTTGCAATAGTTTTTTTTGCGAATATCTCGATAACTAAAAGGGACCCGCCTATGTTAGAAAAGGAAAATGTTGTTCGAAATGTGTTGCTGCATGACATATTTAAATTTCATCGAGATCGGAAGACAGTGGTACTTTCCGAATAATTATCCAAATTCTACTTAATGTGATAATCATCTTTAACCACGGTAATCAAAATGTCTTGATAGAATTCAGAGTTTTTGTAAGTCAAATTCAACTTCATGCAAATCCGATTCAACCTACCACTATCCTCCGATTTAGATAAAATTTAAATATGTATATAGTATATAGTAACAATTAACCTTTAATAACTTCTTGAAGAATTTCAAACCTTTATTAATAAGAGTGATTTACTGATTTATAATTCATCTAATTTTCATTTAATATTGTTTAATTTATTTAATTTATTAATCATTTTATATCAATGATGACGAGATGTAGTATGCGAAAGAACTATACAAGGATGTCACAACTTAAATGTTTTAAAACTATTCCAATAATAATATAATAAAATATAATTCAAATATATTATATCTCATTTATTATCTCAGAATTGTTTTGTGCCAAGCATATTTACACAGCGCTATCGCTCCTAGAATTAAAATTGGAGTAATATGATCCCAAAAAAACATTATTGTATTTAATCCTTATGATATCCCCTTATTAAACTCTATCATTCTAATTAAATACCGTTAAATACAGTTGAAACCGACGAAAGTCCCATAAAAAAGTAATGAAAAATAAAGTTGTTGGACAGTAAAACGCGAGTTTACTCTACTATGCATATACTTATATGTCACTTTTGTAATTCTAGCAAACGACACATTATATAACTTTAATATCTGGTGAATTTGCTTTTATTACCGCTTATTTCCAAAGTACAACAATAATTATTGCTCGCTGCATGCTACGCAAATAGGCAAAATGGTAATTTCATCACCAAAGGAAAGGCTACGCTTTTCTCTTTTTTTCAAAGGTTCGTGTAAATTAGTGAAATTTTACTAATGACAAAGAAAAGTATGGAATAGTACAGTTTTTTTGGTGATGGATATATATATACATATATATATATATATATATATATATGTATAATCAGTAATTAATAAATGTTTGCCTAAGAAAGTAGCTAGGCTTTTATATAGTGTATTTGGTCAAGCATAAGTTCTAATTGATGGTTTGTTTTTATTAGCTTGCATATTGGGAAAGGTATAGTAATTGCTTTCTACTAATTTAGTGGTGACAAGAAGAAAACCAGTGAACCTTGAGAGTCTATATTAATAAGCCTTTCTACTGCATTTGTCTACTGCTTTAAATCATTAAATGCCCGAGCCGAATAATATGTTCAAAGAGGTCTGCACTTAGAGGTTTTTCAATGGCTATTCAACCATTCGTAAGCTGATAAAAAAACCCTCTGAGTAAACATTCCAACGCTTTAGCTCGCCCGTAAGGATAGTTACAGGGTAAATTAGATTTTGCGCTGTTCTGCGCATTTCTCGGTGTCAAATGCGTTCGAAAATTCGGGAAAAAATGTGTTATGTTTTGGATCCTACGGCGTATTTTTGAGAATTTCTTCAGATTTTTTGTTGTTGCAAACTATGGTTGTAAAAAATGATAAAAACGGAAAAATTCTCAAAGTGCGCCTTAGGATACAAAATATGACAAATTTTTTCCGAATTTTCGAACGCACTTGAGACCGAGAAATGCGTAGAACAGCGCACAATCTAATTCAGCCTGTAACTATCCTTACGGGCAAGTTAGAGGGTTGAAATTTTACTCATAAGGGTTTTTCTTGATCAACTTTCGAATGGTTCAGTAGCCATTGAAAAACTTCTAAGAGCAGACCTCTTTGACCATCTCATTCGGCTAGGGCCTTTATTATTTCTGCTTTAGAATGTTATACATTGTACATATACGAACAATAATTTGTTTATTTCGCTAACATAGTGTTCTCCAATTATATTATTAACTATATCTAGTTACTTACGTTCCAATCAGTGTTCCGAATTAAAACCGCCTTTTTTCGCGCATGCGCGACGCCAAGACAGTAGTGTATCTACAAGGATGCAGCAGAGCGGCCAGAGAGCCCGGAAAGAATTTTTTAGGAGCGCCTAAAGGGCGCTCTCTTTTACACGAAAATAGATTTTTCTCGCTTGCTGCTGGCGATTTCGACTCGAAAATTTTCTGAACGTCTTAGATGGAAGATTTCCTCATAAAACGAGTACCAACGAGACCTATCTAAACAGTGTTCCAAAATTTTACAAAATTTGGCTGAAATCGCCGCGCATGCGTAAAAAAATGCGGTTGTAATCGGAACATTGGTTCCAACACTGAAGTTTCGATTTTTCTTCGTAAAAATGCTAATACCTAGAAAAGTAATATATTTTACATTGAAACGTATATATCGTCGATTATTTTTTTACTCGAATAGTATTGTATTATCGCATTCTTACTCCTTCCTTTATACGATTATTAATAATTTTTTCCAAGTAGTATTTTTTTTTATCCAGATTAGAACCTATCGCTTGTCGTGCGAATAAATTTCTCAAAACTTTCTTTGCTCATGACTTTGAAATTATGACACTACCATTACATGTATAACATTCATTTAGTCTTACAATATTATTAATTATATATATTTATACCTCTCTATGTGTCATTTTCTGTTGCTATAGCAACTATATTTAGTTTTCGTCTAACTGCATTGCATAAATAAATGTATGCATTGTTGTTTAACGACAGTGTTTTTCATTTAGATCGTTTCCTGAAACGTATGCTCTCGTTAAAATCTGAAAAAATATGAACGCAGTCGCATATTTCGAAAACATTGAAAGACACTGTAATCGATATATCTCATGCATGATCATTTTTATTGATACCGAAGCTAATTTTTCTCGCTTGCTGCTGGGGATCTCGACTCGAAAATGTTCTGAACGTCTTAGATGGAAGATTTTCTCATAAAACGAGTACCAATAAGGCCTATCTAAAAATTGTTTGAAAATTTGAAAAATCTATCTTCTCGTTTGCTGCTTGGGATTTCGACTCGAAAAATGTTCTGAACGTCTTAGATGGAAGATTTCCTCATAAAACGAGTACCGACAAGGCCTATCTAAAAAGTGTTTCAAAATTTGACAAAATTTTGAAACACCCTGTGGTGTTTTATCAATTTAATTCCGTTCAATTGCATTTCATTCAATCCCATTGAATTCCGTTCAAATCCATTCAATTCTATTCCATTCCATTGATGCATTTATAATTTATGAATTATTATTCGTTTTCTACGAGAAAACTTGTCCGTCCTTATAGTGTCTCATCTGTAATATATATATATTGTTAAAATATTTTGATTCGTTTTTTTTTTTTTAATTTTTCTTCTTGTGTTCGATTGATTAAACAATCGAAACAGTTATATAAATATCTCGTCCGCTAAAGCAGTCTTTTTAATTACAGGTATATTGCGGTACAAAGTGGACTTCCAGAGTATGCAGCTGGAGGATGTTGAGGTTGATAGTTTTGATCTGGACGACTATTGAAAAAAATCTGTGCGACAAACAACAAAACAGTTCGTTTAGCCTCCGAAGAAAAAAAACATATATGTTGTCCCCTGATAAATTAACATACGACTAGCAACAACAACATGTGTAAAATACAGACATCCGCAGCAGAGACACACACACACACGGACACGGACACAAATATATATGTACACATGACGAACGTACACACACGAAGGATAGATACACACACACGCAACCATAAAATATACACCGTGAAATTATTTCATTGGAATATTCATTTAAGCACAAGATGCGCGGTGCGCCAATAATGCATTGTCCATGAAAAAATAAAGGCAACTCGAAGACTGTGACAGTTTAATTAAGCCAGCTTGAATACCTGCCTATTTCTCACACAACAACATTACCTTGTATTACATTTATATATAGTCTTTAATTATTCACATGGATTTACGTTCAATTAAATTACACCCGCCATTTGTGCCGAGAATACATTTGTAGGTAATTATTACGTTTAGGGGAGGGGCAGCTCCGATTATCTTGACCTTGACAACATATTTCAAGATCATCAAAATCTGAGAGGAAGCCCAACTTCTAAATAATTACCGGAAAATGATATAGAGAAGTTAAAAGAGTGCACTCTAACGGCGAAGACTCTAACGTTATTTTTGTTTCGAGACACAATCCACAAATAAACCTGTAATAAATCTGATTATTGTAAAACTCGAAGTTGCGTATATCCATGCATTCTATATACCGATTAACTAAATTCATATGAATAATAAAAAGAGTTCTGTACATAAACTTAAATTTCTTAACGGCACCGTTGCCTTAGACATAAGTTAAGGGTCGTGTGTAATAATCCCGGGAAATAAATAAAAATCTTTCCGTCTGATTCGAGAGTGACACAACACAATATACAATGAGAGATCATTTTTTCGTAATCTATATTAATTAACTTCGCTGGTACCCCGACTCTTATATTTTCTACACTCACAAATGTACATAATATATAAACAAACGCTTTTCGCATGTGTGTATCAAGGTTCAATCTTTTACAAACACGGTGCACACTCAAATTTAAAAATTTGAGAGTAATTTTAAATGTAAATTTATATAAAATAATTTTATTTGAATTGAATTATTAACTAGCGAAAAGGGAATAAATAACTTCTGCGAATATTTACACGTGGCAGTTTACTCGAAACAAGAAGAAGAAGAAGAAGAAAGGGAATGCTAAGACAAAATGTTACAAAATTATATTTGAACGCTGTTATTCATTTCACTGGCTTATTTCGTATGATGCCTTTTGTAATAAATAAATAATATATGCGTAAGTGTGAGGAAGAATGAAACGTGCAAGTTTTTGGCGAAGTATTTATTCAATTTCAAGTTTCACCTAAAGGAATCTTCAAGTTTGAATTGAGGGAACTTTCAAGTCAAATCTGACAAAATCTATTTTCTCGCTTGCTGCTAGATATTTCGACTTGAAAATGTTCTGAACATCTTGGATGGAAGATTTCCTCATAAAACGGGTACCAACAAGGCTTACCTCATTGTTATCAAAAAGTTTACGTTACTGAGTCTGAAATCGCCGCGCATGCGCGAAAAAAGGCGGTTGTAATAGGAACACTGATTCCGAATCATGGTTTAAAAAAACGTATTGTATCTTTCTGAAACCTGTTGCGTTAAATCAGGTCGGCTTAATGTTTCTTGGAACTTTTTCTATGTGTGTAAACATTCTTTCAATAGCTATATCTATAGGTGATTATTTATTACTATGTTTGGTGCGATTATTTCTTCTGCTTGGCCAGAAGCTCGTTTTAAGTACGCTAGTTCTGTAAGAAACACAATAAACAAACACTTCGAGGGAGACTAGAATAAGCAGTGGCGCACCCAGGGAGGGGGCACGTCCCCCATCAAAGAAATAGGAATCAAAACACTGGAGACTTTTGTCATTACATCTACTCGGTGCTCGGTCTTAGTCTTCGAGATATTTCCAAACACTATTGCTAATACTGTATTGAATTTTCCGTATTCTTCCGTGGCTACCGTTGACAGATATTTTCGCTAAAAAAAAAGATCAATTTGTTCAACTCGTCGCCCCCTAAAATTAAATGCTGAGTGCGCCACTGAGGATAAACCTTTGTAATCTAATGCATTCATCTTTCATTTTCATTTGTCTCGAGACAAATCGTCCATTTAAATTAAATCGATGACGTACTTAGATTATGGCTTACCTATCATCTCTCTTCGATAAAAGCATAGTTGTATAATAATCCTAACAAATTCATGAACTTCCTCTGTTTTAGCCAGTTTGTATTCTCATGTATTGATCACTATCAACAATATTTTTCTTTCGTCAGGAGCTACTTGTTTATATCCGAGAAGGCAATACAGAGGAGGTCTGATTGTTACAAAATTTTACTTTGGAAATAATCTTGTAAAAATAAATAAATTAGGATTCTTTTTATATTTGTATATCTCTATCTCTATATCTCTATATATAATAAAATCGTGGCTGCTGTGTGTATGTATGTATGTTTGTAACGGCTCAACGTAGAAAGCAGCGGTTTGAAACGTTAGACGCGGCGTTTCTTTGAAAAGGTTTAGGAAAAACTGTAACGTCATTAGTGATTAAATACGACTCTTTCCCCCTCCTTTGGGCACGTTTTCTGCTAATAACTTTTGAATGATTGGACTTTTTGGAATGCGGTTTGTTCTAAAACCTTTCCGAAGAAACGCCGCATCTAACGTTTCAAACCGCTGCTTTCTACGTTGAGCCCTTTTCAATTGATGCCGTTACAAACATACATACAGACAGACACGATTTTATTATTCACAAACAAACCAAATAAGACTTTTTCGCCCTCCTTTGTCCAGGTTTCTGCTTATAACTTTTCAACGAATGGACTTTTTCGATTGTGGTTTGCTCTAAAACCTTCCCGAAGATACACAGCGTCTAATGACTCAGAGTCCAGCTTCCTATGTTGTTTTATGAAAATCTATATCAATTTTTATACATAAGAATATTAATTCTGGGTTATAAAATACTAATGTCAAACATAGGTACTTAACATTTTTTTAGAATCTTATGTTCCTCCGTCGGATCAACAGAACACTGCCATTTGCGCGTCTTAATAAGTGTGAAACACAAAACACATAATCCAAAATCGTGACAAAGTTACTCCGACCACGGTCAAAATAGTACTGCCGTTCCGTTCCGTTCAGTACAGTAATGCCAGAATCGGAATCAGAGGAACCGAGGAACTTGCCCCTCCAGCTAGGCCCCCCACTCTCACTTCTCACAATCAGCTCTTGCGAGTCTCACACAGGCAGAGTAGTGGGGATTTAGGTCGGGAAATGTTGCGGGTAATTTAATTAGGATATTCTAATACTAATATCTCTATTACTCTATTACACTAAAATTCATTAACAAAATTATTCCTACCCACTTATCGTAATAAATATATTTTTTCTAATCATTTTTTAATTAATTTCGTGAAATTTTCTTGTCGAAAAATAATATCTCTATCTCTATCCGAGACCACCTTAGCGATTGGAAATTTAATTACGTTAATAATCAACCAGGAATTGTTATTGCACTTGGACAAAGTCGCGGGTACAGCTAGTCTTACATAAATCCACAGTAAATACTCGTATTAATGACAATAATATCTCCTCCTCTAATTGCTTTGAACAATAATATTAGTCTTTTAAAAATCACTATACGACATTAGAATTCTTTTTATATTTCTATATCTTTTCTCTATTATATAAAATAGTTCTGTCACGCTAAAACGCCGAGCGGGTTGCCTTCCGAAGGGAAACCGAAAATTGACAAGCGGGTTGCCTTTCTAAGGGGAACTGAAAATTGAAGAGCGGGTTGCCTTCCGAAGGGGGACCGAAAATTGAAGAGCGGGTTGCCTTCCGAAGGGGAATCGAAAATTGACAAGCGGGTTGCCTTTCTAAGGGGAAATGAAAATTGAAGAGCGGTTTGCCTTCCGAAGGGGAACCGAAAAGTGAAGAGCGGGTTGCCTTTCGAAGGGGAATCGAAAATTGACAAGCGGGTTGCCTTTCTAAGGGGAAATGAAAATTGAAGAGCGGTTTGCCTTCCGTAGGGGAACCCAAAAGTGAAGAGCGGGTTGCCTTTCGAAGGGGAACTGAAATTGACGAGCGGGTTGCCTTCAGAAGGGGAACCGAAAATTGACGAGCGGGTTGCCTTCTGAAGGGGAACCGAAAATTGAACAGTGGGTTGCCTTTCGAAGGGGAACCGAAAATTGAAGAGCGGGTTGTCTTCCGAAGGAGAACCGAAAATTGACGAGCGGGTTGCCTTCCGAAGGGGAACTGAAATTGTCGAGCGGGTTGTCTTCAGAAGGGGAACCGAAAATTGAGCGACGTGACAGTATGCATTTTTCAGAGAGAGTGAGAGAGGGGTAGCGGGTGAGGTAGAGAGAGCGAGGCGCCGCGGGGGTTGGCGAGCGAAGCGAGTAGGGGGCAGAGCCCCCTAGTCTTACATAAAAATACATAATCATATTAATACTCGTATTAAGGACAATAAAGCCGAAGAAAAAGAAAGTAAGCTCACTTATATTACAAAACAGATTTATAACAGTTTCATAGATTTAGACGCAACGTCACACGATTCTATAAAAAGTTTTACTTATTACATATAACATGATATAATTAGCCATCCGTCTCCGGAACTAAGAGATTAAGACTGGCGTCTGTAACCACCGAACCCAAATGTGTTTCTTCGTCGCCACGCACAGACAACGGAACAACGTGAATATTCGTTTTCCTCTCGTCCATCATTGCAGTCTTAATCCAATTCGAACCGTTGCATTTTGTACAACTACGCGCAGGTATTCTATCCAAGCTTACAGTTCTATTTCCGCAATCTACACATTTGAAGAATCTCTTTATCGCATCGGTGACACGCAAAGGATGCTTCTGCTCTTTGCACATCTCCGAAGCGGAGAACGCTGTGTATTTACAAATTAAACACCTGACAGCTTTACAGGACACTTTATAAGTACTTAACATCTTCTCCTCCATCTTTTCTTTCATTTCCAGCTTGTCGAAGTATTTCTCCTTCTCCTGTTCGTAAGACTTTTCGATCAGTTCGGTATGCGCAGACTTGGCTCGCAGCATTTCTTGAAATCGATCCGATAACACGTTCGACCTTTTAGCTTCTGGTTCCTCGCAATCCTCTCGTTCCCTCGTTCGTTTCTTCTCCAATCTCTCCGCTTTGCTCGATCGAGTTCTATTCGGATTCTTCGCTTCGATCTTTCCATTTTGCTGCACCCATTTAATCGCACTGCTCTTCGCCATGTTCATTTGCTTCTTAGTTATTGGTTGGGACAAGTCTATTGTTCCTCCGAGACAGCCAACGCCTAATCGTGGAATAGCTTTTTCTCCTGTGTCGCTCGATCTACCCGCGTTCATTTTCAACAAAGCAGACGTTACAGCCACTGGCTTTTCGTTCGACGACTGAGATAGTACTGCAGCTTTCCAACCCCTCGATCTATTTATAAAATTCTTCTTTGTGTCTCCTTGTGCTGGCGAAGAACCGGCAGCTTTACATATGGTATCGTCCACTGGTTTTGCTCCGAAGTTCTCAGTCTTCCCACTAGCCGAGAGCAAGGCTAATCGCTTGGCATTTTTCTCTTCTAATTGTTTATTCTTCACCGCGACGACACCATGAAACTCTGGCATATTATTATTGTTACTGCTAAACGACGACTTCTTCGGTTTATTCTTCAGCATTTCTATGGAAAACTTCTGTGTATTGCTTGGAGCTTGAAGCTCTGCTCTGCGAGAGCATTTCTTGTACTCCCGCTGCACATGATAAACGCAGAATTCGCAGCGACTGGTATTCACAATGGCATTACATGACTCCCCGTTCTTCTTCATCGATTTACATTTCCCAAAATCCTTGGATTTACCAAGGACCATGATTCTCTGAGGATTGTCTACAGACAACGTGGCCAGATCAGTGCTGTCTTTCGATTCCAAGACATTCGGATTCAAAATACCCAGCACGGTTCCGACAGTGGTTTTCCAGAACGATTTGTACGCGTTGCTGAACATGAAAACACACACCGTATTTATATTCTCAGATAAATCACTTAGTTTCCATATAGAGTATAAGCTACCTTTCTGTGAAGTCTTTGTCGGAGATTTGTTTACTAATACGCCTGCGATCACCCAATCGGTGTCTGTTTTTCCTGCGTTCACGTGAAGTTTAATCCTCGATACTGTCACTGCTGTTTTATCAGTCATTCGTGATCTCAACTCTGCAGAGGATATCATCGGAGTAACGATTCTCAATCCGAAACACGGATCGCTGTACACATCTTTCGATGCGACACTGTTGTTAGGTGAATTGTCGATTGTTTTATTTACATTTGTAGTTTGTTTCGCTGCACGAAAGTCAAATGATCTTGAGCTTATCTCGCGAACCACAGTCTTCTTAGCGGCATTTTCTTTTAACAACGACTTTATATCACGACCGTAACCAGAGTACTTTTGTTCCTCGAAGTAACGGCTGTCTTCTTCGTCCGAAGAGTCGAGATTATTATTGTGCACTTCGCTTTTCAATCCTGGATTAAGCGATTCGCTTGGATTATCTGGTACGGGTGTACTTTCGAGAAAATTGTAATCCAATTCTTTCAGCGCTGCAACTTTTGGTGGAGGCGGCGAAGATGGTTCTTCAGTTTCTTCGGTCGTGCCGTTAGATAAGAGATCGTTCAAGATATCGCCTACGTCGGAATCACTATTGTCGTTGTCCATTTTAAATTGCTGGAAATGAAATGATGCGTCACTCGGTCAGTGGACAATAAAACGGATATAACAGAAATAAAATAATCGAAACATCTTAGCGAGTTGATTCTTCAATGGGAATTATATCAAATCAAAATAAAACAATAAAATCAAGGCTGGAAGCTTTGTATTCTTCAATTACCATTTCGTTGTTATTAATAAATTAGTCGTAATTTCTCGATTGGGTTTTATGGGAACCCATTGTGTACAATAAACTTGAAAATGATACGTACCAAATTTCTTTATACTTTAAGACCTAACGAAAATATAATTTTGATTAGAAAATAGAATTGCAGTTTCAAATAAATTCTTAATCGATTTAATACGTCATTTTCCGCACCGTTTCAGTAAACACCAGGCTCCTCCGTCACTGTCACGCCGTTCGGTAATGTAATATAGCCATAATGGCTTTTGGCTGTTTTCCCGCGCTTTCTTACAGAGAGAAGCCATATTGTCGTAGTGATGGGTACCATCGACTGAAACTATCGACTAAATCGATAGTAGCCAACTACTGTTCAGTCTTAGACCATAGACTATAGTTTACTACTACTATCGACTACATTCAGTTAACTGAATCAGTGTCGCCGAGCTATTGGTTGAATTTTAACGGGCGGGAGTTTTGAATAGATTTTATATGATTTACTATCAAATACGAGAATCGAGAATCGAGAATCGTGAATCGTGAATCGACAATAGAGAATAGAGAATAGAGAATAGAGAATAGTATAGTATACAGTATATAATAGTATAGAATAGTATAATATAATGTAAGGTGTATTGATTAATATTATTATAATATATATTATATAAACATTTCTAATAGTTCACTAAATAGTTAAGGAATATTCTGTGTCCAAGAAATAAAGCGCAACATGACGTACAATGTTTCTAAAAAATTAAAGAAAACACGAAAGTTACTTTATTTTCAACACGAGTTCCTGTTGAACAGATCTGATCCTCCTCCTATCTTTCCCATCGATTTTTCATAGCAGAAAGAGGATTGTTGAAAATGCAAGGCGTTTCGAGGACAAAAAAAAATGCAGCGGATTGGAATAATAAATATGCTAACCGATGAAATCTGCATAACCTAGAATCGATAGAAACGAGTGTTTGCTGCGAAACTTACATATTAAACAGGGACAACGTTACTTTGCTAGAACAATTCTCACTCAGCGGCCAGTTAAACCGGCGAATGTAGAAGGCGGTATGGCGCGTGCAAGTAAGGTGGATAGACGGTAAGGTGTAGCAGCAAAGAGAATGTTTTATTGATGACTTATTGCAGGAATCGATCGTCGGTCTCGCAGCAGCAACTGCTCAAACAATATTGTAACCACATCTACATTGCCTCACAGTGGGGGCATTTCGGACGAAATCGGCGACAAAATCAAAGAATTTTCAATAGAAATCAGATAGACCCATGAATATTAGATTTTATTCCATTTTTATTCAATTTTATTCGATTTGTTGTCGACTGTTTCAATTTCGTTTCAATTCCAACTACTCCAATTACAACTTGTAACCACTAAAACAAAATGTTCAGTCGACCAAATATTCGATAGTATGTAGCAACTAAATAGTAATTAGTCCATATAGTGTCCATACACTAATAAGTCATTCATATCTGTTTTTTTTTTGTTCTACGGGAGGACGGTTTCTCAGAGACCTGGTTCCGAAATAATCCGCGTCGCAAACTAGTCGTAGCACATCGTCCATCTGCTAATCGTCGAGGAAAGCTGCACGTTCCGAACGGCTTCCCACCTGTTAGTCACGGGGAAAGCGTATGGTTACGAAGTTTTTCGAGCAGAACGCAGTAATACGCGCATAGCTCTCTCTCTTTTTTCCACTCGCACACGGCCGATGGTTCTTTCGATACCATCTGCACACCCTGCGGAAAATGCAGATGTCCGAATACGGATAGCAAACGCGTTTCCAGTTTCCATATTTCTACACGTATGTTTCGAAATACCGTGTTCAAATTATTTGATTAAATAAACTTTAGTTTAGTTATATATTAAACGATGTTGTCTGAACAAAGGTAAGAAACAGAATTAATCAGAAAACAGGGAAAAACATAACAACATTAATGAACAAAAAAAAGGAACGCTAATATATTTAAGTTACACTAAATCAATAAATAACAAAAAAAAGTCGAAATCCATAATTCAAGTTAAAAGATCAAGTTTAAAGCTGATCCTCGCAATTCAAGTTTAAAGTTCAATTTCGTAAAAGTCGAACGTTTGCAATTGCATGTTAACACATTACCGACCGGTGATTATTGCATATTTTTGAAAAATGTATGGTACATGGGTAAATTTTCATTTAGCATTTAGTATGAACTAACTAAGTCACCCTCAATAACGTCGTCTAATAGTTTTATTTAAGATTGCAATGTCAAAGAAAATTTCTATGCTTTTTTTGGTACAGCAGAATTATTAAAAATCCTATTAATAGGCTTCGGGTCGGTAAAGTGTTAAATTTGAAAACTGATTGTTCAATGACGGAATGCTTTTTGGATTCGATCTAGTTGTTTTGTTTGTTAAAGTTCTTTGATTTTGTCGCCGATTTCGTCGGGAATTGCCGACTGTGCTTTGTCGAAGTCGTAGGAAAGGTGGAAAATAGGTGGAAAACAGGTGGAAAATAGGTGGAATAGGTAGTTCTCGTTCCCCTTCAGTCGCGTGCCTCAACCCTTTGCCCCCCTTGCCTATCCTCGTACAGGATCCCCCACCCCTGATCCACCACCCACTCATCTACCCCGACCCAGTATCCCACGTTCCACCCCCACCTTGCTCCACCTTGCCCCACCCCTGCGCCGACGTCGATCCTTTCCCGCGCGCGCACCCATCTCAAACCTCCTCGCTCGTTCCTCGTCCGTCAGTCTATCGGCAACCTGCGAACCAGTCGTGTGTCGCAGTGCTTACGTAACACAATATTATTATTATTCTTACTTGCCTGTCTCCGGTGTGTGTTGTTAATTTAATAAAAAAAATCACCGTTCAGTTTCGTTTCAAATGCGATCGGCTCTCGTCTCTTTCACTAGTCTCTGTCAAAACAACAACAAAACACCACAATCAATAATAATTTATCTATACAATTCTTTCTCGCGTATACACAACCCCACACACACGGTACACATGTACACGCGTCCACACATAATTAATAATCCATCTCTACCCACACGGACACACGCGTACATATTATAATAATAAAAACGCAAAGCGCACACACCGTATCGCGTACATAGATTTCTATGTACAATACACTATTCGCGACTAATCAAGAAGGATACGGGACGATCGTTCGGTTCGCGGCTCGCTAATTAATAATAAAAAGAAATGAAAAGTCTCCTGGAAAATATCGCCGTTGACGCGCGCTAATAATAAAAAGAAAGTGTTTCGATTCAAGAAATAATAAACGCTCTCAACGTCCCATGGGAAAAATCGCCGTCGACGCACTAAAATAATAATAAAAAGAAGTTTCACTTGAAAAAAAATAATATACGCTCTGAACGTCTTCAGGAATAAAAGGAAGTTTCACTTGAAAAAATAATATCGCTCTGAACGTCTCCTGGAAAGAATCGCCGGGAAGATCGTTGCGCGGCGCAATAATTAATAATAATAAAGAAATGATGAGAGATACGCGTTCGATGTGTCTCCTGGAAATAATCGCCGTTGACGCGCACTAATAATAGAAAGAAGAAGTTTCACTTGAAAAACAAATAATAGCTAATAATAATAAAGAAATAATATTATACGCGTTGAACGTGTCTCCTGCAAAAATAAATCGCCGTTTCACGCGCAAGTCGCCGCCGGATCTCGGCCGGATCTCCGCCGTCGTTGTTGTTCCACTCGCCATCGATCACCGGACACACGATTCGACGATTCTCCGTTCGCCTCCGGTCCACGCGAGAATAAAGAGGAATACGACAACGCTACCGTACCAACCGAGACAGTGTCCAGAGTTTATTTACCACCGCCACAAGAAGTCGTCGTCCGGCGAATAGATGTGAAACAAGAAAAGTGTTGTCAACGAGAGCCGCCGCTCTGTGGAACACGTTCTTCTCTGGGTTCGGCCCTCCTCTCCACGGGCACGGTGTATCGATTGCTCGAAAATAGACGCGTGGGAACACCTGCAGGCTACATACACACGTTCTACGTATTGCTCAGAAGACCGTCTCACTTGCCCTCTCTCTCTCTCTCTCTCTCTCTCTCTCTCTCTCTCCAACTCTCTCTCTCGCTCGCTCGCTTGCTTTCTCTCGTTGCTGTGTGTGCCCCTCTCCTCGAACTAACTTTTTCTCTGCATTGGTCTCTTTCCTGACGTCCTTGCACACAGCGTCGTGTGTGACAGCAGGTGTATCGACGGGAAACACCGTGGTGCTGCCGTTGTAGGCCTGGAGGAGGAAGGGGAAGAAGGTTGAGAAGCAGGCGGCGGCAGCGGCGAACAAGAAGACGAAGAAACGTAACAGGAAGCGGAAGAAGAAGTGAATAGAGAGAGAGAGAGGGAGAGAGAGAGAGAGAGAGAAATACGGTGTGTGCGCGCGAGTGAATAGAAAAAAGAGAGAAAGATATACGGTGTGTGCACGCGAGTGAAACAAAGAGAGAGAGAGAGAGAGAGAGAGGGAAAAGGGAAAAGACAACGAGAGGAAAAGAAGAAGAAAAGTGACAGAGAGGAAGTAGGCGAAGAGGAAAAGAAGAAGAACAAAGAGAGAGAGAGAGAGAGAGAGAGAGGAGAGAGAGAGAGAGAGAGAGAGAGAGGGAAAAGACAACGAGAGGAAAAGAAGAAGAAAAGTGGCAGAGAGGAAGTAAGACAACGAGGCGAAGAGGAAAAGAAGAAGACGAAGAGTGGAGGAAGTAGGCGAATAACGCCGCGCCTGGGTTTTTCTCTATCTGTTTGAAGAGTTTATTTTGCAAAGTGATACGTCCTGGAGGCGCCTGTCGTCTTCGCCGGTACAACCATAACGCCGCCCGCTTTAAAACGCCCGAGACGGGATACGGTGGATTCATCGCCGCCACCCGCTCGAACCGCAGTACCCGGAAACCCCGGACCATCCAGCAAACTCGCTTGCATCATGGACGCGCCGCTCTCACAGAGTATGGACTCCGTGAACACGGTGGCCACCGGCGAGGACGAGGTATGTAACCCGCAATCTTTTCCCCCGTGCCACAGTGCTTTGTGTTTTCTGTGCCGTTAACGACGCGACGACGCGCATTACGCATCCGTATGTATATATGTATTTATATATGGTGGTCCATTTATTTTGAGTCAGTCGATTTGTCGATTATCATAGCATAGAACATCATAGAAAACAAGTAATGAATGATCCAAATTTGCAAAGCAAAGAAGGAGAGCGTATGGGAAAGAAAGAGACGTACAGTTCATAGCATTTCCATACGCTCTCCTTCTTTGCGTTGAAAATTTTGATCGTTCATTATCACACTGCAAGAAGTTTCACTTCTGCCGTGTGTGCTTTTCTACGCGGTGATTTTTTTATTATTATTTATTTTACGTCGCTCTCAACTCTTTGCTGAGGTTACTTCGCGACGGTTAATACAGTTTTGACATCGCACATGGAAAGGTTAGGAAATTGTAAAGGAAATTTGTTGCAACTGGACTCTGCGGGATTTATGCAAAATTTTAGGCAAAAGTGGGATGCATTAGAAATATTTAAGGACGTCAATGTACTAATACAGTTTTGACATTACACATGGAAAGGTTAGGAAATTGAAAAAGATATTGTAGTTCGGATGGGTTGGACTGCGGGTTTTATGTGTTTATGACAAAAATGAGTACGTGTGTACAATTTAAAGCAGTGGACACGTTAAAAATATTTAAGAACGTTAATGTACAATTTACGGAAAATTCAATATAGTATTAGCAATAGTTTTTTTGTAAATATCTCGAAAACTAAGACCGAGCGCCGGGTAGATGTATAGAGAAAAGTTGTTCAGAATGTTATCCTTAACAACATACGTCAAGGTCAAGGTCATCGGAGATGCCTCCCTTAAAGTAAATATTTACCTTTATTTAGCTCCTGTGCCTTGCAATCGTTGTGAACAGTTTCTATTTTGCATAAAAGTTCGCAGTTTAGTTACGACATTCTAATAATGTCACTGCGCGATGTTTCCGAGTATATCTCATTTATCCATTCATGTTAATGAACACTTGGTTAGGGAACAGTCAGGCATCTATTGAATTTTGGAAAACATTCGTGTCCCAGTTGTCAGATTTTAAGCGATAATTCTACCAAACGAAACATGATAGAAGGGGTGCCGAGTTTTGGAATTAGTCACGATCAAGAATCCCTTTGAGATCGGCCAATAGTGGCACGCGTAAGGCAGAAATTTTATTTAAATAAAAATTTCGAATAAACTGGGGTATTTTTAAGTGGGTTGTCCACCCAATTTATTCGAAAATTTTATTTAAATTAAATTTTTTAACGCTAACATCACCGAGTGCTCGAATCAAGGTTTCTGAATTACAAAAATTACAAGATAATGTACATTAAGACTAAATTTTTCATATACGCAATAATTTTCTGGAAAGATATCAAGGTATTGAATCAGTGACTTTATTTATTGAATTAGTAATGATAATAGTTTAATAAACAGCAGTTATTACATTTTACTATTTCTATGACAAAAGATTAGTGGGTATTCACATTTTGTCTGCTAATAAATAAAACTTTAATGTATGACCTAGTTCTTTGCGAAAAGAATTTTTAATACTTCAAAGCCAGATATTCAATAGTATTTGAGAATCAGAGCTGGGGAAAATAGTATTTGAAATAATAAATAATAAATAATCCTATTTATTTTAAAGTATGTGTAGAATTTTGAACAATAAAATATTTAATTTGATGCAGTTCGCAAACAATAGATTTATGAGTAGAAATAGTTTCCTGGTGATAAAGGTATACTGGTATGTTTATCAACAAATCTCAGTACATACAAAAAATACATTTTGTGTTCAGATTATTAAACTTGAAATCAATTAACTTGAATGTTTCTTCAATTTAAATTTGACATTTCCCTCAAACAAAAAATACAATATTCTATTTTGTGTGTTCAGATTATTAAAATAGAAATACGTTATTGTGTGGTTCCCATTGTTCAAATAGAAATATTTTATTTTGAGGTTCATATTGTTCAAACAGAAATATATTATTTCGGAATTGTATATCTTATTGTTAGTTGAAAGTACTATTTTCTTTAAGCAAAATAAAGTCGAAGATATTAAATAGTATTTGAAATATTTGTTTCGGGAAATAATGCCCACTTCTATTTTGGATCATCTGGAGGAGCGTCTACTTTCTCGAACACTCTGTATGTGCCTCCCTCCATCCCTCAGTTGATCGCTTCCTCGTTTTCACCCTTTCTCTCTTCTTCGGAGCGACACGCGCGCGCCAAAACGAGTTCGTGTATACCAACACAGGGATGAGGAGAGAAAGAAAGACGGAGAGATGCGAATAAATAGAGAGAGAGAAAGAGAGAGGGGGGAGGGCACATCCGGTATCCTTCCTTCCTTCCTTCCCATTAACTTACCTCTCGGTTACCCTCCGACTGTCCATCCTACTCCCTCGTTCGCCATATTACCTGTTTCTCTTGCGCCCTCTCTGCACCCGTTCTCATTCTTCTCGCTCTTCCTCCCTCTTTCCTTTCTCTGTTTTTTTCTCCCTTACGTTTCTTCCGTTCTCGGTCTCTCTCTCTCTCTCTCTCTCTCTCTCTCTCTTGCCGGTCTCTACCTTGCCGGTGTCTCACGAGACGCGCAGGCGTACTGTACGCCTGAACCTTATGTGTTTTACCTACCTACCGATGTTGCTTGTATACAGGGTGTTCGACTTATTTACAATATCAACGCGAACAGTTTACTGGCCGATTCAAGAAAAATTAATAATTGCGTCTGTAAATTATTAATTAAGTTGTTCAGTTGATTAACCATTGAATACCTAATTATGAAATAAGTTACGCACCTGCTTTCAAAAATTTTGAAATTTTCAAATCCATTCAATTCAATTCCATTTCACTCCGTTTTAATTCAATTCCATTCCATTCAATTCCGTTCAATTAAATAAACTAATGAAATGGAATGGAATAAAATTGAATAAAATGGAATAAATTAGTGGAATAAAATAATGGAATAAAATGGAAAAAATCAGCAAAATCATTTTCGACAAGTATAACTAAAGTAACCACCGTAATGAATACATATATGGATCACCGAGAACTTTGGTCGAACACCGCACAGTGGGACAAATGACTATTCTCGGTGGAAAAAAATCCTACGCATCAGATGCCCATTCAGTCCACCACCGCGGCGCTCCGTATGCACCGTACGGTGATACAAAAACTTTAAAAAATAGTGGCAGGCGTATCCGCAATATTCCGCAGGTGTTTTTTGTCAGAATCTCTTTTGTGTAGCTTGGACTTATTCCAGAAAAAGTTTCAAGATTGAACTCATTCCGACCTGCTAGTTCTGCTCTATTAAAGTCAACTAAATGACATAGAAATGTCATAGTAGTTAAACAATGTCTAAAAATTATCGTAAAAGACTTTACTAACGAACTCTGTGAACATTAATATAAACACTGATTTATATTAATATAGAAAATCGTGCATAGAAGCTGAAAGATTCTTATTTATTGCTATCACACAATTTTCTTTGTAACGAATATAAATGCTGTTAAATGAAACATTTCTATAAATTTCTATAAATTTGTTTGTCGATAATATAAATTCCTATTGAAATGTGTAAATTCCTCTTGAAATGTGTAAATTCCTATTGAAGTATTGATTAAAAGCTGCGACGTTCGTCTTTTGTTGAATTGAAATATAATTCAAAAAGCACTTTTAGTTTCTCTCGAATTTTACATTTCTCCGAGCAACTTTTCCAATTTTTTTTTACCCTAAAAACCTGATTCGGACTACAACGAACCTTTAAAAAAGAATTAGCCAAATCGGTTCAGCCGTTCTCACGTGATGTCGTGACCAACGAACAGCATTTGATTTTTATTATATAGAAGATTTCAAGTGCGATCGAGAAAAAATTTTACATTTACATGAATTACGATGGGTATACTTAGGGTCAGTGAAGATTCCCAAAGAAGTATATAATACGAATGCTATATCTATTTTCTGACATGACTTTTTACCACCTAAAACGGCCATTCGTCCCACTGTGCACCGTTTGGTTGGCCGTAAGTTGTGTTGTGTGGTGTGGCGGAGCATAATCCGGCCACCATATGATGTGACGCACACCGCACCGTGGAGGCGAGAGAGAGAGAAAGAGAGAGAGAGAGAGAGAGAGAGAAAGAGAGAGAGAGCCCTCGGCGGCTACTCGCGTTGCGGAAAAATCAATAACAAGCGTGGTCTGGCGTGGCGCGTCACTCTCTCTCAGGTGCACGGCTGGCGAGGAAGGAAGCCAGGGCTGTGTTAACCAGGCTAGGCAGTCAGCCAGACGGCCAGCCTGCACAACCGATATGCAACCGAGCGGACGATGGAAACGAGTCACCTGCGACACACACTCTTTTCTGTCTTGCGTGTACTCGCCATCGGCACCATCGACTGACAACTATCGACTAAATCGATACTAGCCAACTAAATACTATTTCTCGAAAAGATTCTCGATTCTCGATCAATATTTTTGATATTGTAAGGCTTTTTATAAAAGCAATTTATTCTTTCTTTACAGATGTTTATCATTTGACGTTCATAGACGTACTAATGTCTTCTTGTCTGTCTAACTTCTCCATCACCCTGCCAACGGCCATAAACTACAAACTACTACAATAGATATTGTTTTATTTAGTGCAATTTGAATCTCAAGGTAGAGATTATTTTGCCGTACATTGTTTTTCAATACATTGTGATATTCTGAATAATATAATACAAATTATAAATAATCGTGAACCAAAACATAAGCTATTTTAAAGATGGACTGTTTTCTTAAACCATTAAACCACAGTAATTCAGAAACGAGTTGTTTATTTTACATATTTCCGCCGTAGGACTGGAGAGTAGAACCTTTTTAAAATAACAGATATTGTTTTAAAAAGTTCATTAACACTTTGCCTTTATATAGCGTTATTATTAAAGGATAAATAATAATTTGTGAGAGACGAGACGTGTAGACCTAGCAATAGACTATAGCCCGTAATCTAGACGTAACCATTGAAACAAAATATTCAGTCGACTAAAAACTGTCGAGTAAATAAGTATGTAGCAACTAAATAGTAATTAGTCGATAGTTGAATTTAGTTTATAGTGCCCATCGCTAATATGCGATCGAGCGGACGATGGAAACGTGTCAGCTGCGGCACACGCTCTCTTGTGCCTTGAGTGTTGCTCGCGTGTTGTGTGTTCTCTATGTTGTATATCTTGTGTGTGGGGCACACGATCGAACTCCCGCCATCTCCGCCATACTGTTCAATGATATGGTTCTGTACATGCTACCGAGACACACGCACACACACTTCTTCGACACGCACAGCCGTGTTAATGTACACACAGGGTGTTCAGGGCGTTATTTCGCCCAGTGTCACAATTCTAGGGGTGTCCCACAAAAAATTGGTTAGTCGAAAAATAATCGGATTCTCGGGTTACATCTCGCTAACGCGTTCTCGAGTGTACTCTACGCCGCGCCGTCGATCGTTCAACCCGCCGCGCTACATCCTTATCGAATCACACCTTTACCTCCTCGATTATCTCTCGCCACACCGTTTCTAGACCCGCTCGACAATTATCCTCGGTAAACAAACGTGCGTGTGCGAATCTTTTTTCTGTACACACCGGTTTCAGATTCATCGACAGGCTGAGTAATCTATTTTACAGATTTTCCTTAATTCGATCGCTCGCAATGTAGTATAATATACGGTAATTCAATATTAAATATTAATTATGATATTCGATGTTTTATTTTCCGTGCATCATTAGCAGAGCAAATAGAAAAAGATATTCAGAAAATATGTAGTATACATGATTGAGTTCATCAATTATTATTCCCTTTGCACTCGGAGCTATTTTAACTCGAAAATTAAACGTTTCTTCTGACCTACAATATTTCCATTTTCTATGATTTTTTAAATTTGATAAATATGAAATTGATATAATACCTCAAACAATACTTAAATGTGTAGTAATTGGTTAGATACAGACATAGCTGATAGTGTAAACAATTATTTAAATAATAGTATAGCAATTTTTAGTGGCGCCTCAGAGGCGCCACTCGAGTGCTAAGGGTTAATAACGGTTGAACCACTGACTTGAGACAGTTGATTAGGCGGACAGAGCACGGTGGTTCCTCGCGTTATCGGATAAATGAAGAAAATATCGGCAATAAGAATAAACGGTATCAACGGGTTGCGTTTTCGGGTGACCGGTCTCAACACTGTTTCTCGCCCTATCTCTCGCCCTGTCTCTCCGTTTTCCTCCCGGAAAATCCAAGCTCGGCCACACGTCGCTATACGTGTCACCGTTGCGCGGCTGCGGAAAATAAGCCGCGTTAATAAAAATTATACACTCTGCTCCGTCAGCGCCCGGAGAGTTCGTAATTAAAATTTAGTCGGTGATCTTGGAGATAAAAAGCGTGTACCGAGGTAAAGCTTTTTTTCGGAGGGGGAACTTCTAGAATTTCGTTTTTCTCCCACCTTCTCCTAGATCCTCCCTCTCTCCCTCTTCGCCTCCTCTTCGACCAGTCCTCCCCTTCTTTTTCTGCGTGGACGCCACTGTTTTTCTGTGTCTGTTCGAGGAAAGCACGGAGAGGAAAATTTAATTCTCCCAACACCACGGATAAAACCGTATTTGTTGCGCGATGAGCCCGAGGGCGCGGCCGTAACGAGGAAACGCTTTTACATTTCCCACGGCTCTTTGGTCCACGGTATCCACAAATGGCCGCTTTCCTTCTATCACACAGTTTTTCACTGTTTTTCCCTCCACCCACCCTCCCTGTTCCACCCCGTGTACCGTTGTCGGATTTTCGGATGTTTTCAACAATACCGGAAAGCAAAGTAACGAACACGGAAAGTCAACGAGTCGATGAACTGATGTCGAGGAGGATTTATTCTATTTAATCAATGTATAATAATGTTTATTATACTGGTAATAAGTGATATTGAATACATTAAAATTCTTTATAATATACATGTATGTATGTGACGTTTACTCCACGAGAGAACATTGACCACGCTTTCGTTTATTATTTTAACAACGAACGTTACCTGTTATTCCTCGACATGAATCTCGCCGCGTTACCTGATCTGCGCGCGCGCATCCTAGTCTCTAACCCATTCATATTGAAATCTCCATATCGCACATAGTGCCAAACCAATAGGATAATCTGTAATCTAGTTGTACGCGACAAAATATGTTCAAAAATATGATCTCGGGAATCTCCTATTTCCGGATGTTGAAGGAACTTTGAGACCCTCTGTGTATACGTTTCTGCTTGGAAATATAATCGAAGAGAACCACGTCCTTTTTGAATGCAGTTTATATAATAGAGAAAAAGAGACGTTAAGAAGAAAGATAAACAATGAATTAGAAAAACATGGAGAGGATGCTTTTAGCATCCTAGCTCAAAGTAAGAGCAACTCAATTACAGCCATAAAAGAATTTTTAAATAGTATAAATAAGAAACCCTGATTGTAGATGGGGAACTATATCCCTTCTCTTCTCGAGTACCAAGTCAGCTTGGGAAAAAGTGAAGGGAATAGACGTAAAAAAGTTACAGTATAATCAGAGATTGAAAACTTAAAATATATTTAAGGAGAAGTAACCCATATAGTCATAAATAATAATTAGAGAAAATAAGTTTATTTTTATTAGATAAAAGCGACAAAAGTACAAAGAAGAGACAGATATGGAACATAGTGTAAAAGTTGTATAATACTCCTATCACTTAAAATAAAGGAACCTAACCTAACCTAGTCGAAGAGAAACGTACGAATGGGCGATTTGAAATTTTCGAGCATCGACGCAGGGGCAGAAAACGACTAGTTAAGCCGAGTACACGAGAAAGAGAAAGGGTCCGTGGAATGAATGAGCGGGTTTTCTTTATGCACGCACCTGCACACATCAATGAAAGTTTAACGCATTACGCGATACCGCGGTGAACCCACAGCTAAGAGGATAATGTGCCGTTACACTCGTGCCGGATAGCTATTTGCCCAGTGAATTCGAAATATCTTTGTCGATTTTTTCACGGGCCGATGAGATTTTCACGGAGTTTCGCACTGACCGTAGAAAACACGCGCGCTCGCGCATAAATACGTACCGCCGCGCCGCGCCGCGCCGATTTAGTCTCTGTCTTACGCGGCGATTGTCAGCCTCGGTAACGTAACTTTTTCGATAGCAATGCGGTACCTTGAGCACCCCGCAGACTTTCAACTAAATTATTAGTGTATACATACGAAAAGGCAACGGGGTTAGGCTACTCTTAAAACGCTAGCAATTAATTAATGATTTCGGCGCAAGGTTCGATCGTTTGTTCATTTATTCTATAAAACAATTCTGCAAATCACCAAGTTAAATACTCGACGTTTCGATCTTCGTGTAGATCATTTTCAAGATTAATTAGAATTGCCTCTGTAAAATAGGTAATTACTGCGGAAGGATCACTCTGTACTACGATTTCGATGAAATTTAAATGTCTTATAGATTTCGACATTTTAAACAACTTTTCTCCTTTTCCAATATAGGGGAGTCTCGCTTTTAGTTATCGAGATATTCGCAAAAAGCTATTGATACTACTGTACTGATTTTACCGTATTCTTGCACGCTCTTAGCAATAGTTTTAGGCTTTAGGCGAATATCTCGAAAACTAAAAGCGACCAACCTCTCTATACTGGAAAAGTAATAAGTTGTTCAAAATATGTTCAAATAGAACCACAAATAAACACAGGGTTGTGTAGGAATACGAAATTTGGATCTCTTGAGGAAAGAGGTTATTCTCACTTTATTTTTCCTACTAGTCGCCTCGTGGGCTAACGGCTTAACAACCAACTGAAACTGATTGTGAGACGCGTCTCGGACGCCTCGATCGTCACGCGCTCACACGCACACAGACGCACACATAAGTCTCCTCGGAGACACCTGCATCAAGAAAAAACGTAAACAAATGCTCTCGCCGCCCAGTCCACTGACTTCGGGGAAAGACAGAAACAAACACGCGCTCGTCGTTCGACTTTTCAAGGAACACGTAATTTAACAAAATGCGTTGCTGCATAACATATTTAAATTTCATGAAAATCGGAGTACAGAGTGACCATTTCGCAATAATTACCGAAATTTTTTTATGGTTATTATCGTTGAAAAAGCAGTTCTCGTTCTCGGCCATTAGAAGATTCGTCAGTGTGACGCGGTATCGAGCACCGACGCACTTTACAATCCAATATAAAACCCGAATTAACCGTTGAAATCAATTCCCCGATTTGTTGTCCCGTCAATTTTGAAACTGTAACAATTCCATTTGTAGCTGCCGTAATTACTCGGACCATAATGAAGCGGACACGAACGAAATTCCATAGCAGTTGCCGCGCGCCGCGCCGCGACGCGACGGGTCGAGGTCGAGTATCGACGACCGGTTTTCACCCGTACACTTCTCCAAATTGATTAAAGTGAATGGCATGGCCCGCGAGTGCAAACCCATCGGAGGGCTATTTCGGTAATTGTCAATATTTAAAAGCCGGATACTCCCCCGTGGTTTGTTACGCAATATCGAAAATAATAATCAGCCTCAGCCGACTTCGCTTCGAGAAGCGAGAGAGCCCCTCCTTCAATTCAGGGAAATGTCAAGTTTAAATTGAGGGAACTTTCAAATAAAATTTGAAAAATCTATTTTCTCGCTTGATGCTGGGGATTTCAATTCGAAAATATTACGAACGTCTTAGATGGAAGATTTCCTCATAAAACGAGTACCGACAAGGCCTATCAAAACAGTGTTTCAAAATTTGAAAAATTTGAAAAAATTTTCCCAAGGGACTTCCGTCATTTGTCTTCTTTTTATCTCGTTACTATCATAAAGAAAATATCATCGACTTGTGTTTTACATGTAATATGATATTTTCGACAAATACACCAAGTTATAACACATTTACAAAGAAATCAAACATAATACAGTATCTGAAAACAGAAAATGGGTCAATATTCACCCGAGGAGCGTACGAGTGTTGAAATAGCTCTGAGAATAAATGTTAATGCGACTTACAGCTTCAAACGAGAAAAAAAAAACTAGCACACAAAAGCACGAGGAGGATCAATGATATAATCGGTCAATGTCTTCTGATAAATATAATCGGTCGAAGTGGATGTCCCACGGCAAGAAGAAACCATTTAATTTTCAGTGGCCACGTTTTATTATGTATCGACCCCGGTTCTATTTAATAGACGAGAGAATCCGAGCAGCACGGGGCGGCGCGCGATCCAGATTCACAATTGCACCCCGGGCTTACGGAGAGAAGTCGTTGCACGTCACAGGAAATAATCCGCTTTTCTTGACCGCTCTCTTCTTTCCAATAATTGGATTTGCTCGCTCGTACGTTTCAGCGCATAAGGAACCATGTTAAATCGATTTACCGGGGAGCTTGTATCAGAGGTATCCTCTCTATCTCTCCCCCCCCCTCTCTCTCTCTCTCTCTTTCTCTTTATCTTCCGCTCACGGACCACGTGCCGTGTCTAGGTCTGGCCAGCAGTCGCGACATTGCACAGTAGTCAAGGAACGCGATTTTCCACAATTCCGTTTCAATTCAATTCCATTAAATTCCATTCAATTTCATTCAATACCGTTTCAATTCCGTTTCAATTCCATCCCATTCAACTCTTTTTCAATTCCATTCAATTCATTAAAACGGAATGGAAACGGAGTTGAATGGAATTGAGACGAAATTGGCACGGAATTGAATGCAATGCAATTGAACGGAATTGAATTGAATGGAATGGAATTGGATGACATGCAATTTGCAAGGAGTGAACAGAATTGAATGAAATTGAATTGGATGGAATTGAATGGAATGCAATTGAATTGAAAAGTAATTGTTCTATTATCCGAAAAATCGACTATCCGGCCACTTTTGTCTTCCCATTAGTTCTGATACGGGAGTCTCTACTGTATTTTCAATCTGTTAAACATGTTAAGAAAGAAAATAGACAATAGTGAACTTGACTCGAGTTTCTTGCAATTCAGGTACACAATTTTTCTTTCGCATAAAGATCTCCGCTGTCTGTTAACTACACGAGGAAAATAAGAGTAACGCTGTTTGCCCGTATACATGTGACACCGTGACACACGGTTGTGTGCGAGCGTTTGTTTGTCGCTTAATAAACACGAAATCGGTACACCGATTAAAGCGTTTGGGATCGCTTCTGGCGAGTACGGTGTTGGAATTCATCCGCGGCTATAAACGCCGATATCGATAATTGCCGCGTTAAGCGTTTAACCTTCTTTCTTTTATCGGTTAAACGAAGCCTGTAACGCCGCCCCTGTCGACACCGGCAGATCCTCATTGTTCCGCAACAAATCGTCGTGACCTCTTTGCTCGAACAGGAGAAAATACTTTCTCAACGGGCGAACTTTTTACGCTTCCCGCGGGGACAACGATACAGTCGATAACCGCAGGCTAGCGATGGGTTCGACCGTGTTTAGAGCATACCTTCGACTCGGATGCATTCAAAGCAGTGTGTCGATTACAACCGCCTTGTTTTCATTGCACTTTTTGAAAAATTTTCCAACACATTTTAGATAGGCCTTGTCGGTACTCGTTTTACGAGGAAATCTTCCATCTAACATGTTCAGAACATTTTCAAGTCGAAATACGCAACAACGGGCGAAATAAATCGACTTTCGATAAACGAAAGCGCCTAGAAACGCCTGTATAGGTGATTTCGAAAGCGTTTTAAAAAATTTAGTAGTTTCGGTTTGGTTTTTTAAGTGTAAAAACCGTGAGAGAGAAAGAAAGAGTTGATATTCGTAGGATTGTAAAATGTCCAAGTTCGATTTTGTGTTAGTCTATGTGTATGGCATCGATAAAGGCAAACTTTTCCGAAGACGAAAAGGTGTTGAAGCGTTGACCGGTAGGCGAGAACGCGACAACGTGTCACCATGGCACGCACGGTACACAGGAGTCAACAGGAGTTGAGAGGAGGAGCACAGGTGAAAATACGCGCGCTGTGTTAGCTGCTCGCTGGTTCCAATCAATAAATCGAGTCGCACGCGGCAACGCGCGGGCACGTCAGCTTCGCTTCTCACCGGCGTTGCTCGGCAATAGGTATCACGCGTGCGTGTACCAAACGCATTGAATTTCGTACAACACGGGGAATGATTGTATAACGATGAACAATAAGACTCGAGACTCTAGCGGCAGGGCATTATGGCAGAGAGCGGATGTTGTATAACGGTTAGCCAACCAAGAGGAACGAGACGGGAGCAGCAAACCGTAAACGCCACGAGCGTTTCATCCTCCATCTCCTTTTTCTTCCTTCCTCTATCTCCCCCCCCCCTCTCTCTCTCTCTCTCTCTCTCTCTCTCTCTCTTCTTCTTTCGCTTGCCCTCTTTTCTCTCCACACTAATTTCTTCCTTTGTTCCTCGTGACACTCTATATTCCTCATCCTCTTGTTTCTATCTGATAGCCTTTCTAGTTTTTCTTTGCTCTCCCATTCTCTCTCTCTCTCTCTCTCTCGAACTGTTGTGAACTTGAATTGCGGATTTGCACTTCAAACTTGAAGTTTGAAATTGAACTTTATACTTGCATTGTGAGGATACACTGTAAACTTGATTTTTGAACTTGAATTGCGAAGAAATTAATGAAATCTGTGGCAAAATTAAAGAACTGAATTGAATAAAAATCAAATAAAATTGAATAAAAATGGAATAAAATGTAATATTGACGGGTCGGGAAGTTCTTTGATTTTGTCGCCGATTTCTTTCGAATTGGCCAGAGTATTGCGGCGCGGAGTTTCATAACGCGCCAGGTTAATTAGAATCCTCGTTTTTTTTCCTCGTTGCATCGCGTGCAGGCCGATCCAGCGAGAGATATCGCAAGCAGTCGGGGGAATGGGTAAAACGGGAACGAGTTTTACTGGACGCTTAAGGAAGGATAAAAAGTCGTGTGTCGCATTGACATAATTTTTCCATAATAACGCTGGGGAGGGGAGAGTGTGGAGAAGGCGTATCGTTAGTCGCGCGCGCGATCGATCGATTGTCGGACATTTTCTTTTTTTTTTTTTTTCTAATAATAAACAGACTAGCAGAGGAGGAAGAAAACAGAGAGGAGAGAAAATAATTCGTTGTTAATTTTTCCACGGCGGCGGTAAACGCGCGCGAGGCCGGCCGTCACGCTCTCGCAGTTATACGATAAAAAAATTACCCCTCACGCGAATCCCTTCTCTTGCTCCCCTCTTCTCGCCGATACATCGCTGCTCGCTTCGATGATTTTCTTTCTTTTTTATTTTTATTCCCATTTACTAGCAGAAAGGGAAGAGGAAGTGGCGTGTTTACCGTCCGCGAACCACCGTCACCGTCAAACGATTCGCTCGAGCACGCAAACGCGCCGCGATTCTCGATCGATTCTTCGCCGCGCGTGCTTCCATAATAAATGTAACTCTTACCCTGCGGATTTTTATGCACAGTCCGGTTCTCGTACCGTTACTTCGTTTCACAGAAATTACAGGCGAAATCTGACCTTGTTTCTAATTTCTCTAACGAGGGAAGTTAACCCAACGAGCAGTGCCGCGTTTCCATATGCTCTATGGGCAACTCGGACAAATGCCCGGGGCCCCAAAGCAAAAGGGAGCCCCGAACGCAAACCAAGATCGGTGTTCCGATTTCAACCAGCTTTTCTTGCGCATGCGCGGCGATTTTAAGCACCACGCAGTCTTCGAACAAAATTATTAGTATATACATATGAAAAGGCAAGGAGTTGTTAGGCTACTCTTACCAACGCTAACAATTAAGTTTCAAGACACTACATAAAACACTACAGGGTGTTTGAAAATTTGACTAAATCTATTCGTCTCGCTTGCTGCTGGGGATTATGACTCGAAAATGTTCTGAACGTCATAAAAAGTTTTTCGAAATTTCACATTTTCATCAAATTTCATTTAATTATTGTTTTTAATACACAAAATAAGTTATTATTATTAATTATAAAAAAGATTTTGTATACTAAATCTGTAAGTTCCAATATTTTCTATCGAGTTATTCGAGATCACATGATGATAGGATTTATCGATGTTCATGCGATATGATTTATGGGGTTGTCACAGTAATACGCATTGTTGTTTTAAAGAGCCTTAGAATTAATATAAACAAAGAAGCGTTTGAAATACGTCAATTAATATTCTGTTTTCTTTTCTGTTGCAGGTGAGTTCGACGTCCTTAATTAGTCCTCGCAGAAACAATGGTAAAGTAATCAAGCCAGCAAACCTCTCCTCGTTTATTTTACAACATGCTGTAGTTAAAGCATAATTTCAATTTTCAACTTCGACTCTTTATGAAATACCGTCTACTAAAAAAGAAACGTTCTTACTAAAAATTTAGTGGTCGCACGCCAATCTCGGTGGAAGCTTATTCGATATTTTTGGAACTCCCTGTATTACTGTTATATTTACATTTAACTGTTACTGTACTTCGATTTCGATGAAATTTAAATATGTTAGATATTTCGACATTTTAAACAACTTTTCCCTTTTCCAATATAGTGGGGTCGCTTTTAGTTATCGAGATATTTGCAAAAAACTATTGCAAGAATACAGACAATCCAATACAGTATTACCAACAGTTTTTGCGAACATCTCGAAAACTAAAAGCGATTCCCTGTTGTTGGAAAAGGGAAAAATTGTTTAACATGTTGAAATCTATAAAATATTTAAATTTCATGAAAATCGGAGTACAGTGACCCTTTCGCGATAATTACCAAAATTTCTTCTCACAACGTATAGCAAACTAATTGCTCGAAGTTCTGAAAAAGAAAATGTCGAATCGTGTAGTCGAATATTAAGAAAATGATCGTTTCTTTGAGAGCGTCCCACTAATAAGTGGGAGTCACTGTAACACGAAGCTGTTGGTAAAAGATGAGTTTTGCGCGTTGATTTTTCGCGTCCACTGTATATTAATGAAACCTCTCTCGCCACGAAATTTAAATGTACACTGAACACACGCGTGTGTTGAGCTGCTTGATTTAAAATAGAATACGAAATCTGAAAGTCTGGAGAGTGAATCCTCCCCGGAGTGCCAAGAATCACGGTGTTCATAACTTTTGCCAGAAGTGCCACAGAGACGTGTCGTCAGTTCCGCAACCGTACTCTTAGCGAGGCTTTACCGTCACTGGCCGATGATCGATTATTATTCGCAAAGGATTTATTTTCTCTTTAACTTCCGGCAAACGGTGTATTCTTATTTCAACGGAGAAAACTTTACTTTTCCAGGTTCCCGGGGAACGGCGACTTTACTCGAACATATGAATTAAATAAACTTCTTATAATTTATATAAAAATTGAAGGCTGATTTGAAAGTCCGCGGGGTGCTGAAAGTACCCCATTGTTATCGGAACACTGCTAGGAACGCGATTTTTTTGTTCCACGTTCGTTTGACGAACCACTGTGCACTGCACAGCACCGTTTCACCGCGCGCCGACCGGAAATGATTTCGCACCTGTTCCCTCGACGAACGCACGTTCAAGCGTTCAAGTCAGTTTTCAAGGAGCACGGACACAAAAATAGATATTTTTCGCGTGACGAGTAGCCGTTCGCAGGGAGCTCGCCCTTTGTCCCGCGATGCTTTCATGCAATTAAATGCGCGTGTTACGCGGATCCACTTTAATTAACTTCGAAAATAATTGTACGCGCTCGCTCGCGCGCGCTGCTTCGTTGTATCAATATTTATTATCGCAGAATATCACGCTAATTAGCGGCAATACTGTACGCAGTGTTCCGATTACAACCGCCATTTTTTCGCGCATGCGCGTCGATTGTCAGCCTCGGTAACGTAACCGATTCGATAACAATGGGGTACCTTCAGTACTCCGTAGACTTTTAACTAAATTATTAGTATATACATATAGTAAGAAATTTTTTCATTACACTTTTCGAATAATATAAAACACCACAGGATGATTCAAAATTTTGTCATATTTTCAAACACTTTATAGATAGGTCTTGTTTTGAATCTTGGTTTATGAGGAAATCTTCTATCTAAGACGTTCGTAACATTTTCGAATCGAAATGCCTAGCAGCAAGCGAAAAAATCAGCAGGAATTGATGTATGGCATGTTCGAGAAAAATTTGTTCCGCGTGTGGTATCGGAAAAACCACGATTTTCATGGAAATTGTACAAGTTTAACGAATTTCACAAGGTTAAGAAACGTTCGTACCACAATCTCCCAATTTTTTCCATATTCTACAAAGTTTCAGCTTTGATTTAAACAAAATTTCATCGGTCTATCTGATTTCTATCGAAAGTTCTTTGATTTTGTCACCGATTGTCGTCCGAATTGCCCACTGTGCGACAATGCGACAGGTACGGAGATACTACCGTGTATGAAATATTACGTATCAATCAATGCTGTTGATCTATTAATGGCACGAGCGCGAGAGCGTATCCGTGCCTCGGACAACGCATTCGCGATACGACAGCTATGTAACAGCAGGAATCCCACTATGATGAAACTGGAATTCAGAATGAAGTTAATTGCAGTATCATTAAGTAATTTGAGCCAATGTAGTCGGACGGAAATCTATAGAATACCTCGTGGCATTCACCGGCGCGGCGCGGCGCGGCGCGGCGCGGCGCACACCGAAGAATATTTGATGGGGAAATTTGTGGAAAATCGGGCTCTCCGCGCGCTGCACGTACAGTGACTCCCATAAATATTCGGGCACGTATTATATTTCTTTGGCAATGTTGTATATTTAAAAGAAAAATTACAAATAATATGCTAAACAGATTACGACATGTTCTTAAATGTTTAAAAGTTCAACGAAAATCTATTTTTCTCGCTTGCTGCTGAGGATTTCTACTCGAAAATGTTACGAATGTCTTAGATGGAAGATTACGGTAGAATATGTTTTCGTAAATAAACACTAAATTTAACAAAGTTATGGATTATCGTGCGCAAACAGTCGGAATATAAATGAAATGGCAGGTTAGAAGGCGTAATGAAAACGCACGTTGCAAATACTGCTGTAAACGTAATATAGCTCGCATTAATCTTCCCTTTAAACACGTTTCAATGAAGCCTCGGTGATTGATCACATTAAAGGATATTATCATTTCACAATGAAGGTGTTCCGATACAGAACAGAGATTAATTATTATCTGGCCAGAGAACCGAGTATTATCGTGTTACATATATGTTATCGACATATTTCCGTAAAGTTATTGCTGTAAAGTTATCGTATTCCAGATAAATGTGAATACAAAATTTCAATGAAACGTTTCGGAATGTTTCGAAAAATTCTCCGGTCGGTACGGATATAGAACAATCGAAATATTAAATGCGGTAATTCATTGTTATTAACGATATTCGTAAATTACTATTAACACATTTGCTGACGCTACCGTTTAGAAGAAACGTTCTAATTGAGTTTCTTTCCGAACTGTTTCTGTCGGTGCCAGTGACGAGCAAAATTCTAAAACATACTTCGCTAGTTTTCCATAAAACGTGATAATACAGACTATTTTTCGATTTAATGATAAAGCTTAGGCAATAATAATGACACGATGAATACGATAAACGTAATATCACAGTTTTTTGTATTGTAATATCAGAATTTCCCGAAATTTTCACGTGAAATTTCCCTAAATTTCACAGTTTCACAATTTTCTATTCATGTCAACTTAAGAATTTGACAATATTTCAATTGCAGCATTTCTCAGTGTTGCATCTTTCCGAGTTTACAATTTCACAATTTTCTATTTATCAAGTTAATTCAACTTAAGAATATGACAATATTTCAATTTCAGCATTTCCCAGTGTTGCATCTTTCCGAGTTTACAATTTCACAATTTTCAACGGTAGAGCTTTAGAATATTAAAAGTGAAGTTAGGAGTAAGCATACATGGTAGTGCAAATAACTATGTCCACCTTGAATATCTCCGATACGACTTGGTCTCGCGCAAGCAACAGCACTTGTCAGGAATCAGGAAGAAGCAAAGTTTACCGATTTAAGCGCGTCTACCCGGTTCCTCTTTATTTTCTCGTAGCGGTGTGACCTAATTATCTGATTCGAGAAGATTAAATTGAGCAAACAGAGGCGGCTGCGAGGATGCAGCCAGTGATTCTTTATTCGCTTCGTAGACTTCTTCGGCTGCATCGACGTCGAAGATTGGAGTCGAGCGACACATGTGATCTGAAACAATAAAGATGTAGCTCACTTACAAAACGGATCTGCTAATTACACGGTGTCGGCCGATCTATCGGTATGTTTGCGCAATAAAACCATCAAACGTGTCTCCGTGCACAGCTGATCAATGGAACGGCTCGGCAAGCGATGCGGGGGTGAGTGGGAATGGATCCGCGTCAGTTTCGCGACTGCTAACGGCACGGCAGATCTGCGCGCTTATGCGCATGTCGAAATTCGATCGATGCTCGACGTTCATTGACATTGCCGAGCCGTTCGACGGCTGTCTCTCTCGCGTTTCGGTGAACCTCGAACCAAGGATACCTCATACCAGGGCTAGTTGACTAACTTTTAACATATTTCATTTTCATTTATACTAACGAACTATCAATTAATTAATCGTCCAGTTAAATTCGGAAACTACCACTATCCTCCGATTTTTAGGAAATTCAAATATTTGTTTCGAACAACTTTTTCCTTTTCCAATATAGGGGGGTCACTTTTAGTTTTCCAGATATTCGCAAAAAAACTATTGCTATGAGCCTGCAGGAATACAGAAAATTCGATACAGTATTGGTTATATGGGGTTTTTAATATTTAAAATATGTATTTCGATGAGACGTACAATTTTTATTTGAAGTATTTATCAAAATTACCATTATTTACGGAAACAAATGGAAAAACTATGATTTATCCGGGAGACCTACATAATGGACAGGATTAAACGGAGCGTTCCTTAGTGTGCAAGGGATAAGATATATGTACCAGGTCGCGTTGCGTCCTAAGACGTCGTATGTACATACATATTAGGTAACAGGTTATTACAGGATTTCAGGGAACGTTATTATCCGATGGAAGCGAACCATTCGTAATTACAGGCGGCGCAGTAATTAATCACTCGCTGGTCTGTTGAGCTCGCCGATTCATGGCGAGTGGTAACGATTGGGTCGCCATTGGTGTCTGTGTGTCGTCTCATCCTAGTTTCTGACATCGACGACACCGGAAATAGTTCCGAAGGGTTCCGAGTGCACGTCGATTTCGTCGCTGGTTTACTGTGCCGATTAAGCGTTTAATGACCGTCCGGCCAATCGCGTCGCTTCTTCCCAATCGCAGTCCGTAATCTCATCAAGATACTTTCCGAAATGTTGCCCGCTTCAGTCACGTCACACTTTCCGTCGCGCTTTCGTTCAACGAAAATCTATTTGTCTCACTCGCTGCTGGGAATTTCGACTCGAAAATCTTCTGAACGTCTTGGATGGAAGATTTCCTCGTAAAACGAGCACCCACAAGGCCTGTCTAAAAAGTGTTTGAACATGTTCCAAAAAGTGCAATAAAAACAAGGCGGTTGTAATCGGAACATTGTCTCCGACGCACCCCACTCGAAGGGGTTAATTGTTCTGTATTGTTTGGTTGACTTCACTGTTTTCCATTTCGTTTTCGAAAATATTGGCCGTCCGCCGATCTAACTTCGGGCTTTATACTCGTACGACGACGCACGCCAACTGGTTTTATTTTTTCTTAATCAATTACCTAGATAATAATTTCAAGCTTTGTGAAATCGGACATTTCTCGCGTGCACAAACTTGATATTATTTGTCAGAGGACAAGAGAGCCAGAGAAATGCAATTTTACACAAAACCATGATAATAGATGTTGAATTTAACCTATATTCCTTGAATTGTCGAGTGCCAAGCCGAACACGCCGCCATGTTCCACGCTCGCGCATGTTACAATTCCCACGGACATTTGCATATTTAATTCCAGTTTCTTCGAATTTCTCTACGAAGCTGTGAACACTCGTATAAAAGTTTCGTAGTGTGATCGTAGGATCGTTTGATCGCTTCGATAGATGAATTGTTTATGCGCTATCTATTCATTCCGAGAGGATATAGCCGGTTAAGTGGGTCAAAACTGGCCTTCAGCCGATTCGATGCATCATTGGAAAAACAGGTTACTTTCTCATTCCTGACAATTTACCCTATTTTTTTTCCATTCGATGCGCAAAATTTTGAAAAATAATATTATTCATTGCACTTATCGAGCTGCATATTCGAGAACTTTTCCCGATATTTTTGTTCTTGATACAGACGAGTTTTGATCTAAGAAAAATCATCGGGTCCGTTCTGTTTCTTAGATCCTATGTAACTAGGACGCTAGATATATACATATATCTTGTACACCGTTTTAAAAAACGCGTTCAAAGTTTACGAATGTAATTTCACGTCTATAACGTAAAGGATGAAATGCATTTTCATTCTATTCCTGCTTCCCACAATCAGTGCAGAACATTTTTATTTCGTTTTCTAACTCTGTTCATGTTGTCTCGAGACCCATCCCTTGCTGTACGTCGGATGTTACATCAAATGCGTTGATCTAACAAGCATATCGTCACTAGTTGAATGCTAGAATTGTAAGCGTTCGAATACTTTCGCGTACGAGTGTGTAATTACCGAGAGAACCGGTGCTCTGGTAAGTTTATTATTCTGTCAGACAGTCACGATATTCCCGGCCGATCCAACGGAATTAACAACTTGATCGTTGGAACACACGTTGGAGAGCAAGGTCAAGCGATTTGTGAATCCGAGCGGCTCAGAGCGCAGAGCGCCCCAGCAGCCGCGGATCGTTTATCTCGCACGGAACCGCAACAACCGAGCTATTTACAGTGCGAGCTGCATAGAATGTGGAGCGTGTATATTTTACAAACGAGACTTTTCACGGGGAACACTGCCCTTATTCATTCGGATCATCGTCCGCGATACATACCCACCATTTTCATCACCACTCGAACACGAGATCGCGAACACAAGACAGCACCAACTGTTTAACAAGGCTTGACGACGAAACGAGCGGCTGCTGTTCCCTCGGCGCGAATTGTGATGAAATCGGCGACAAAATCAAAGAACTTGCGGATAGAAATGAATAAGACAGCCACAGGAACCAACTTGTTCCGACGTTTTTGGGACACCCTGTATTACTGTTGTTTACGCTTTTTTTATTGTTATCGTACTCCGATTTCGATGAAATTGAAATACTTTATAGATTTCGACATTTCGAACGAGTTTTTCCTTTTCCAACATAGGCGGATCGCTTTTAGTTTTCGAGATATTCGCAGAAAACTATTGCTAAAAAGGAGTACTGTTGTTTCGATTAGATAAGCACTCGACTGAAAAGCGAGGCCTCGTTAAAAAGTAAGGTCCGTTCGTTCGGAAGATTTTCAGCTCGGCAAAGCGGGATATAGCGCGCGCGCTCCATTGGTGGGGGCGGTCGGACATTTGTCACAAGGGTCTATTCAGACACGAGAGCCGCGGGAGCCACGGGAACCAAGGCTCTAGGATAGGCATTTTCCAGAGGAGAGGGATGACTCCCGTCATAGGGGACTCCCCTCTGCACCTGTCTCGCCACCGGAGATGCCTATGTTAGAGCCGTGGCTCCTGTGGCTCCCGGAGCCGGTGACCGTGTCCGAATAGACCCTGCTGAATTCACCTGCTCGGCTCGGCTCGGCTCGGCTCGGCTCGGCTCGGCTCGGCTCGGCGCACGGTGCGCACCACACAGACGCAACCCGACGCCGCGCCGCGCCGCGCCGGCTAACCAACACAGAAGCCTGGAATCATTTCGGAACGCATGAATAAGTGATCGGGCCACTGTGCTCGGTTCTCTCGTACCTAGCGTCGGGACAGACACGGCGTCGCCAGAACGACCTCAGCCTCCCACCACCCTCGGTTTCCCGGCCCCTACCACCCTTCTCCCTCCCAACGAAGGCTCCCCCTCTTATATTCTTTCCCCCTCCAGTCGAATCCCTTACCCCTACCAGGCTGTGCTCACCCCTCTCCTCATCTCCCTCTCCTTTTCACCCTCTCCGCTTCGAGCCTCCCTTTTCCGCTCTGCCGTCGACCGCAACCGTCTCCGACCCTCATCACCCCCTCTCTTTTTTACTATACCGACCTGTCTCTTTCTTCTTTTGTGTCACTTTATTTATACAGTCTGCCCTCACCGTCATCCTCGCCCTCACCGGTTTGCACATCCTCCAGCTATCTCTTTTCGTTTCATTACATATGTCGCTGCTCCGTTCCGCTTTCATGGCCTCTTGTTACCCCCTACCCCACCATCCTTTCGGCTTTCTCCCCCTCTTCTTTTCCCTTCCTTTATTAATAATAATTTATTTAATTTCGACCTCGCGGCCAAGAACATTGGACTTGGTCTTACGGATCTACTATCTCTCACTCGTCCCTCTATAACATCCATATTCTATGGATATCTTCTATATGTATAATAAAAATGAAATGCTGTTCGTTGGTCACGTTACTAGTCGCTAATTTTTTTCAAAAAATGTTCGTTGTAGTCCGAATCAGGTTTTTAGGGGAAAAAAATTGAATTTACACATTTCAATAGGAATTTATATTATCGACAAACAAATTTATAGAAATTTGGACAGGACAACGTCCTGTGTATTATACTATATGTGTATGCATATATATGACAATCGCCGCGCATGCGTGAAAAAAGGCGGTTGTAATCGGAACACCGTTTGGTAAAATTATAAAATTATAAAAAAGTTATTCTATTTTAAAAGGTGTACGAACACTTTGTACACCCAGTATGCATATTGGCGAAATTAGTTCTTGTCGATTTGAAAGTTACTTTTATGCAGCTAAAATAAAAAAGTAGCAAAAACGGCGCGGCGTTGAAAAAAATGTTCGAAAGCCGTTTTCCCGTTGTGGCGTGGACGGTGAAAATTTTTGTGAAAAGTTTCGCGCGTTTCCTACGCGCCACTCATTTTTTCCATCGAACAAATTGTTGTTTTCCGTATTTTGCAAAGAAATTCCGGTTGTTGTTCGCCGGTTGTGTCGCGCGCAGTTGAAACTGAACGGCAGCAGCCGTCAGAAGTTGTCAGAAGCAACTGTTACGATTTTCCATGGCGGGAGAAAGGAGAGAGAAGCGAAGGAGGTGGCTTTATATGTATACATAGATATACATAGACATAGACATAGAGACATAGTCATAGACATAGACATAGACATAGGCATAGACATGCATAGACATAGACATACGTATACATAGAGATACACGGTGTAAAGAACGATAGCTAGGGGGTCGGCCCTGTTTCTTTATGACGATGCAGAGGCGGACATCGCCGATGCATGCAGGCGCCCTGTCGTCAGTTTACCTGAGAATCTAGGGTCGCTTTTTTCAACGGGAGCTGCGAAATTAATATTAATGAGCGCAAAACTACGGGCGTTTTATGCCGTGAAGGGACACCGAGCTCGCCAAAGAACCGCTGCAAACTCCTCCGGCATTATTCCGCGCAAGCTCAACGCGTCCACCTTTCTACCATTTACGATCGCACTGTTCACGCTAATTAACAATCGGACAATCTGCCAGCCTATCGAACAGCTTCGAAACTACGATTTTATTTGACGCGGTCAAAACTAGCGACCAGAGCCTGGGTAGAATTTTGTTCGGACCGCCTAAACGGCGCACAGTGGGCCATTCGGACGAAATTGTTTTGAAAATCATAGAACTTTCGATAGAAGTGAGATAGATCGATGTAAGTTTTTTTTAATTGAAGCTGAAACTTTGTAGAATATAGGAAAAATAGGGAAATTATGGTACGAACGTTTTTTAAACTTGTGCAATTCCAAGAAAATTGAGGTTTTTCAGCAGCACGCGTGGAAAATTTTTTTTAATACATGCTGTACATCATTTCCCGTAGATTTTTTCACGCTGATTTCAAACCTGGTTTCAAAATTTGTTTACGACATCAGGATTTTGCAAAAATCTAATGAAATCATTTATTTCGTTGAAATGATTTGCTAACACATTAGTTTGAAAGTATATCGTATTTTCATAAATGGAACACAATAGAAATAGTAATAATAATGAAGTATTTTACCGTTTTCAGTTACTTACGAAACATGAAGCGCTTCACATCTCGTCATTCTTGAAATTGTACAAGTTTAAAGAATTAGATCTGGGTTAAAAAACGCTCGTACCATAATCTCTCTATTTTTCCCAAATATTCTTCAAAGTTTCAGCTTCAATTAAGAAAAACATTTCATCGCTCTATCTCATTTCCATCGAAAAAGTTCTTTGATTTTTAAACAAATTTCGTCCGAATTGCCCACGTGCTTCAGGGCGATTTCGTTCAACGAAAATCTATTTTTCGTTCAGAACATTTTCGAGTCGAAACGCCTAGCAGCAAGCGGGTTGCCTACTGAAGGGGAACCGAAAATTGAGCGGCCGTGACAGAGAGAGAGAGAGAGAGAGAGAGAGAGAGAGAGAGAGAGAGCGGCAGAAACAAAAGTACAGTTAGAATGGAACAGCCGAAGAAAGCGAGAGGAGAGTAAAAAAGATCGAATTGTATCGTCTTTCGGGGAGGAGGGGGAGGAAATGAAACTTTCTTTGTGCAGAGAGTGTGGTAACTCGATCGTCCAACTTATGAACCGTTGTGGTTTTCGCTGCGCGCTATACGTAGACCGGAAGGTGTTCGCAAGACCGGATTATTATTGTGGACTGGTTATAGAAAGTAAAAGTCGGCAAGTGTGCACAGGGTATACACGCAGATCGCACGGCGAAATGAATGTGAGGATCGAACCACATGACGCGCGAGGTTCCTGTCGTGCCGTGTAATCGAGTATTACAATTAGCCTGACCTCGCCAATTTTTATTATTCATGCTGGCCGCCTATTGGTCCGGTGGTGTGTACGTCTTCTTCGATTGTGAAACGTGGCCCCCGATCCCGCGAGGTCGTCCTCCATGGAACTCTACATACACTCTATACAATACTTACCACCACCACACAACTTACAACACTCTACTATAGTTGCCTCTCCTGCGTCTTTTTTTTTATTTGTCTTTCGAAAGCGTCGAACAGTTCGCTTAAATGTAAAAATGTAAGAACTAGGTGACTTGAAATTTTGACATTATTGAATGGATCTACTTCGTATTAACACTAGAACTATCGGACAAGTCAAAATGACTCATGCGAATTTTTTTCGTTTAGAAATATTAAAAGTATAAATATGTTTTTTTGAGAAATTTTTTCAGTAAACTTCTCTATTGAAGTACATATTTAAATATCCCCTGTACGAAATCTAAATAAATGCCATATTGTGATTATTAGAAGGCAATGTATACCAACTGCGTTTAGTGCTCGGGTAGTTATACTGTTAAAGAAGAAATCTATTCCATTCTATTCCATACAATTCCATTTCAATTCCATTCGATTCCGTATCAGTAACGAGTTTCTCACAAATTTTCAAATTTCTTCTTGAATCCTAACTTATAAGAAAGTTAAAAGTATTTTTTTTTTATGAAAAAAGAACTGTTAATATTATGGATCCGAATAGTAAAATATTAATGTAATTAAATTCGATTTCGTATTAAGAAAAACAGGCAAACATTTCGAGATCGCATAAACAAAATTGTCTTGCTGAAATCTGTACCTACGTTATTATGTTGTAGTTCGACGAGTTTTGAGGAAAGCATTTTTCAGCCAATGTATATAATTACATAATGCATACACGTATCAGCAAGTACTTTCACTTTAAGAAAATATTGCATAGCAAACGGTGAAACTATGTAACTCTGAAATACCGCAAATAGAAACAGTAAAACATCTAGTAAGACCAGTGGCAAGGCGCGTTTCCGAGTTGTTCAGTTTTTATCGAGCTGTGTATAATCTCGATTATATTGTGAATAAAACTGTTGAAGTAAAAACAATAAACTAATCTGAATTACGAAGCCCGAGACGGTAACTAATAAATCTGTAACAAAGTTAACTGTTCTTGCGAAAGAGACCCGTTGTTCTTATTATAGAATGGCAACTGTAGAATACCGGCAAATAAATACGGTATTCGTTATCATCGTATCGATCGAACAAATTTTCATATTCAAATAATCGAACAATGCTGCCTGGCGCAATGAAAGCTTGCAGTTTTCGTATCGTAAGATAGGGAACGGCTTTTATGAGGGAAACGAGCGTTCGAGAACAGGAAACTCGGTGTCCCAGATCAAGCGGTGACCTGCATTTCTGGCAGCTGTAAGCGCGATTCGCAAGTTAGCGCGCGGCTGGAGTTGATTTTAGTGGTGATTTAGATGCGTTCCAACGTGTGCTACCACGCTGTATTACTGCTATACATATCTACAGCGACGAGTCCTTTTAAATAAATATCTTTTTCCGTCTTCACTCAGTGCCGGACGAAGCCTCTTATCACGCCCTAGACCAAACTTCAATCGAGACCCCGTTACAACTTGTCTCGAAAGAAATCTTAACCCTCGTCCGTCCCTCCTGTCAATGTGACACAGTTTATCCCCGAAATAATAAGTTATACCGTTCCGTTATTTCTAGGTAAATTTTCCCGAAACTTTGTGTGACTTTTATTTTTTTCATGCGGAACACAACCGAGAAACCTAACGCGCGTATGTTAACTCATCGATTTGATTAAAAAAACATCAAAATATTTTCTATTTTGTATCAACTGTGTCAATTCGACACCGGGGGACAAATTCAGCTCGTGAAATGAGGTACGGATGTGGGTTAAATAGATTTACTTAAAATTATTCTATTAAAGATTCGTTAAACAAACTATTTATTATTTATTTTCTTACCGAAGTCGGACTTTTGTAGTTGTAGGAGAGTGAGTGCTTCAACTATGCCACCGGAATTTTCTCGTGAACGATTTGTTGTGACGAAAAACAATCTTTAAACGAAAATTCTTTTCGAAAGAAATGTTTCAAGAAGAAAAGCTTAACCCTTAAACGCATTGTGTTGCCGTTTGGCAAATAGATATTGCTTAATAGAATAGATAGGCATAAATAGAAACTGTAAACAAAATATCGTGCATTTAAGGGTTAAAGACAGGACAACTGGGCTCAATTCCGTTTCTATTCCGTTTCAATTTCTTGACTCGAAAAGTTTCGGACAAGTGTCCGATCATGCTTGAGCGGTCCGGATACCCATCGCTATTCGCGGCTGCCGAAAATGCAACGAAACAGAGTTGCACGTGCGCTTAGAGGTCGGAGAAAACGTCGGTCTGCCGTGGTGTCTCGAGTACCATTGCATTTGGAGCGCGTCCGAGCAATTTCACGAGTCGCTCGGCAGCCTGACTACGTTGACACCACGATCTTATCGTTCCTTTTTCACTCGCCCTCCCCCTCTCTCTCTCTCTCTCTCTCTCTCTCTCTCTCATTTTTTTTGTTACGTTCATCGATTTTTTTACGAGCCAACTATTCGACCGGGTCGACAATCAAATCGACGCCGTGCGTGAAAGCCTCTCTTTCTTCGTTTCTTTCTCAGCTCGTTACTCTCTGCGATCGCTGAGTGCATTCGACTGTTACAGTAGCCCGGAACAAACAGTAGAGACTCCCGTATCCGTTCTCCCGTTATCCGAATACCCGAATATACGGACGTGAATATTATGCGTATGTACTGTTATCCGCATCAACGTTTCGTAGCGATGATTACATACAACGTATTTAGACGTAATAAATAGTTTCCTGTGTACGACCAGTTAAATGTAATCGTATCGATTCAGTCTGAAGCAGAGAACAGTATTCGCAGTAGCAAGTGAACGAAAACGTGTAGTCTTAACTATTCAAGAGAAATAGAAAATAATGAAAAATCTTGAAAGTGGTGAAAGCGCAACGAATTTAGCAAGAATACGAAAGTATATGAAAAAACAGATATTGTGAACGGAATTGAATGGAATGAATCCAAAGGTCAAATACATATGCTTATCTCTCTATATGTATAATAAAATCGCGTCCGTCTGTCTGTGTCTGTTTGTAACATTTCCACTAAAATTCATTATAAAATTCTTCTTATCTACTTCATTAGCGAAAAATGTGTTTTCTTTTTTAACATGCGGAACTTATTTCTTTTCAATTGTAGATTATTTTGCAGGATATTCCGTATGTGTGCTTTTTAAAAGTCTTAAAAAATTTTTGGTTCCACATAGTCCTGAATAAATTTAATACCACTCCAGGCGTATTTTCCTCTAGGTGTACGTAACGTGCACACGAGAATTCTTTGTTGGAAGATAGGCCTGAATGTATTAAGTCGAACAACGCGTCGAAAACGAGCCCGGTGCTCATCGAACCCGAGCTCCGGTATTTTATGTTTGTCTCGCAGCCGGAAGCACGCTTCTTGCACATTCGCTTCCCCACCGACCCTTTTTAACGTTTCCTTCGCCGTGTGGCTGCACCTAGTATTAATTTAGAGATTCGCGCGCCGCTGACATAACCACGCATTACGTCACCATATATATATATATATATATATATATATCGACTTAATACATTATATATATATATATATATATATATATATATATATAAATAAACATGTTGTTGCAATGAAAAATGAAAATGTTCAAAGTACATTTCAAAGAATATGTTCAAAGATCAAAGAACTTTCGATAGAAATGGGATAGAGCGATAAATTTTTTTTACAATTAAAGCGAAAATCTATTTTTCCCGCTTGCTGCTGGTCTTGGATGGAAGATTTCCTTACAAAACAAGTGCCGAGAAGGCCTATCTAAAAGGTGTAGTGTTTAATATTAATCGAAAAGTGCAATAAAAATTTATTTTACATTAGTGAATATAATTAGACTGGATATCTCCACAGTGATTTCTGTTTTCATAAATTATTTGACGAGGCTGGAAATAAGGGTTAGTAAATTTCTACTGTAAACAATTTCTATCGTCGACGATAAAATTGTTTATAACAGAAATAAAATGAAAATGCAATTAATATCTGGAAATTGTGCTACCTCTCGTTATCAACGTGCAAAATAAAAACTATATAACAGTAAATTTTCATCTAAAACTCTTTCATATTTATGTTCTCTTATAAAAACGTACACAGTCTAGTTACGAAAAGTCGGCGAGTACTCGAGACTATACAGGCAAACAATCTCCACTGGTTTTCATTTGAAAAATACGAAATAAATTACGCTTCTCTTTGTTATTTCACGCAATCGTCGAACACATTTGTTTTTCGCCGTAAACGCGTTGCGGAGACGCATTCGAGCGAGTGAAAAAATACACGAAGAATTTGACAAACGCGTGACAACAATTTTCGAGAAAAAATAAATCGGTGAAGTATAAACAACGTTTGGGAAACATTTCGAAAAAGTTTTCGCCGGTCCGAGATGTCACGTGTTTGCCGTTCCCCTGGAGCACTGTAAACAGTCCCAACAAAAGGATAGTGGAAGAGAGAGAGAGAGAGAGAGAGAGAGAGAGAGAGAGAGAGAGAGAGAGAGAGAGAGAGAGAGAGAGAGAGAGAGAGAGAGAAAGAGAGAGAGAGAGAGGTCCGTGAACTCGCGGGGAAAAAGTTTACCTGGAAACAAATCACTGAAAACTAACAATGCTTTCGAAATGCTGCATAAATATGTTCGTATTCGTTCTGCTGGTTTGTCGCGGCTTTAAAATTTGTGTCAACCCCGCGGGACTAAGGATTTATTTCTTCAATATATACAATTTGATAAAGAAGCAAATTTTGGTAATTATTCGGAAAGTCGTAATTGTCCTCCGATTTTGATCACATTTAAATACGTTACGCAGCAACGCATTTTCAACAACTTTCTCCTCTTCCAATCTAGAGGGTGCAAGAATACGGAAAATTTAATACAGTATTAGCAACAGTTTTTTTTACGATTATCTCGGAATCTATGCGTCCCAACAATAAGACCGTTCGACGCAAAATTAAAGCTGACGAAATGTGCCAGAAGATTGATTCGATTCAGTTTTCCGTTGTCTCGCATAGTTTCCGAGATATTCGCGCTCGAAATTCACTAACAATAAGTGTTCAGTGCACGTTAGTCACCTAGCCTCGGTCTCCCCTAGTCGTGTCGATCCTTTTGTCGTTCTGCCTTATTTCGAAGATGCTACAAGGTGGAAGGACAGAAGAAAACGAAAGCTCGTTGGAGAGATGTCGAAAATTGGAGCAAATCGCGCGCGTTAAATACTAGGACAAGTAAACAAACAGAAATTCCGTAGGCCGTTTAGGCGGGAATATCAATTAGGAGGAGCGGAACACGTGTCCGAGAACATCCGACACCATTATTTCCAAGAGTTCTGCAACCTGTCCGCGATCGCAAGGGAGTCGAAATAAATTACATACGTGGCCGGCAGAGAAACCAACCGGCCAGCGGCCGTTACTCCCGCAGAGATGGGATTTTAAGGGAATCGGCGTGAATTTAAGAGGCCGTCGCCGTCACCTCGGTTCCTTTATATTACTATGAATTATTCCAAAGCGTCGCGAACTCGTTTCACCATTATTTATATGTATTTACGACGCTGGTTATTTACGCGGGGCCTCATTGGACATGGATCAACGCGGCTCCGAATCGTCGCGTCGCGTCGCGTCGCGTCGCGTCGTCCGTCGGTTCTTGATCAAACGTTGTGCACGCATACGTACCATCCGACCCCATTACAAACCTATCCACGGATCGGTCGTCTAATCGTCTGTCATTTGAAATTGCTCTATTCGTTTGTGTCGGAGATTAATTATCATCGACCGCTGTTTTCCCGTGTAATTTACAGCTACATTATATTCCAATACATTATATTCGTCCTCGCGTTTACGGTAACACCGATTTGGCGCACCGAAAAAATTCATACCGGGCTGAAAAAAAGGCGGTTGTAATCGGAACGCTGTTCCTGAATTATACGGGAATCGTTAGTTGATTGGTAGTTTCATGCGCAAAGCGTTGCAAAGAGATTAGTTATAGTACACGGTAGGGTAAGAGTCAATAACCTGAAGGGAGACAATGCGGGATGATAATCACGATAGTAAACTCACTCGGTGTGCGAGTACGACAGGAAAGAAATATACTTTACTTTATTCTAACAGAATATTAAATTGTTCGAAATCTTTCTGACGTTTAAAGGGTATGGTCGTATAAAATGGTCAAATCATTGAATACCAATCAAGCCGATTTCATAGTTTAATTATTGTATTTTTGAGAAATGTCCAAGGTTCGTCAGTGCCTAATAACTTATAGAATAAATAAAACGTAACAATTTTTAGGATAGTCTTAGTTCTTCGTGGAGACAACGACGAAAAAATAGTTTTTCATTTTTTCTATCTACGGCACACCTAACCATAAAATTTGAAAGAAGTCATCAACAATAATTCTAACAATATATCGCTACTGTAAAAATGTAAAAGTTCTCGCTCTAGAACTTTCATGTGAAATCTGCATTTTTTCGATTTTTTGCAAGCAAGATTTTCACTTGAAAAAAGTTGAAACCAATGGGAGAGTATACATATATTTGGGTTCGTGACACGTGTCAGATTTTTCTCAGAACTTCTAAACATCGTTAACTAGGGAAAATAGGCCAGATACTGATTTTTCGATTTTTTAAAATAAGAATTTTGTTGAAGATTTTGGAGTTATATTGAAATACACACGAATCGCGTCTCGATTTGAGGAGGAAATAATACCATCAACGGGAACAGCCATTCGCGGGCGTTCGTGGCGGATTCAATCGTCCGTGATCGATTGTTCCGCAGAAATTGCATTTCCTTCTCAGGACTACTTGAAGGACGTCCAGGCAGGGCTGTAATAACATTGGAAAGAATGCGATTACTGTATTTGCTTTGACGGATCACAGTTCCTTGGAAATGGCTAATTATTCGATCGACCAAAATGGAATGAAAATGGTAAGCTTGCCGACAACAGATTTCTAATTCTCAAATTTCAAAGCTTTTATTATATTCGTATACAGTTTATTTAATAATAAACTATTATTATTAAATAGCGCCTTAAAAGTTCGTTCAATTAATGGAACTGATACGGGAAAATTAATTAAAAATTAAGCGAAATTCGGTTGGCAGTGCACTTACCTCCCAAAAAGTCCATGAAATTAACAATGAATCCAAAGTAATATTTGTACCCGAAAAAACCAACAAAGTAATAACAGAAATAATCGATTCCTCGTATTACACGCTCCATCATTTGCAATTGCAACAAGTTTTTTTTTCTTTAAATCGCACGGAGCCAATTAGTAATGATTGGTGTGATGAAAGAAGTTGTAAACGTCGATATGCAATTTGCTGCGAAAGTTCATAGGTCGCGTACACGTGAGTTGGAATGATTACAGACTACATTGAAAATGGATTATCGCTGAGCGAAGAAGTTACAGAAACAAAACGAAATATTCGATAAATATATTTATATATTTTTATTTTATTTTAATTAAATATATCCATTGAAATGTATCTAGACTTCTAGGTTTTTACTAGTTTAAAAAATGTGTTAAACGAGGAGGGAGGGGGGTATGAGAAACCGATTTTTAAAAACCGACAAACCCTGGCTGTTTGTTAGCTGTAATTGCTTGAAATTCGTCTGCAAAAATAGGAATATTAATAAGCGTGAGCAGGCGACTTGACAAGTGTGGATCAATCTTAACAGACTCCGAGTCTGAGGAAGAGTGAGTTTGATAGTGGAACGATAGGGTGAGGTGGGGGTAAGCGTCTTTCGTGAACCCAGGTTAAGTAATTGCATCGCGCTAACTTATGACGCGCGCACGTGTCCATGTAATGGCACCGCGAGAGACGCTCAACTTGTAATGATGTAGATGCATTAAATTACCACGACGAAGCCGCGCCAATTAATAAAGTTAAGAAACGCTATCGACTGACAGTATAGCATGCGATCCGCCCGGCTCGAGATAATTGCAGGACTAGCCATCTCTCCTTTCTAGACTCTAGCCAGTCTAGCCTCCAGACCAGTGAAAATTGGCGCAAACGTTATTTTCATAGCGGAAACGATGAAGAAACAATAAAAATCATAGTTTCTTCCATTTATTTCCGTGAATAATGGGAATTTTGAAAAGTACTTCGGATCAAATCTGTAGGTCTCATCGAAATAGACATTTTCTGTTGCATTGATTTTTGTCATTAATGTTCTACACATTGAGGTTGATCCCATTGAAAATGTCGAAGGTTCGGCTGGTGAAACGTTACTGCGATTTCGCCCAGCCGGAAAGCCCGCCGCGCCAGAGGCATACGTCACATGCTTACGGGTGCAAGGTTAAATTGAATAGGCGCTCGTGAATATGAACGTGAAGGAGTTACAGGGACGGCGAGTGAAGCCTCCTTCTTCCGGCAAACACGCCGGGGTAAGCAGCGTGTTGCGGCGCGAGGTGGTGCTATGCGAATAAGAAGCCGACAATTTGCCCGCTTCTCGCGAGAATCACGTGCCTGCTCTGCTCGGGATGGGATCAAGTTCGACGTCTGCTCCACCGATTTCACTCCGTTCCATTCAGTCTTCCGATTACAACCGCCTTTTTTCGCGCATGCGCTGCCAAAACAGTAGCGTATCTACAATGACGCAGCACCGCGGTCAGAGACCGGTAACAATTTTGTTCGAACCGCCTAAAGGGCGCCTCTGGCCGCTTTAAAATGTTACAAACGTCTTAGATGGAAGATTTCCTCATAAAACGATTACCAACAAGGCCTATCTACAAAGTCTTTCAAATTAGCGAAATTTCAAGATTAAATTGAAGGAACTTTCAAGTTTAAAATGAGGAAAATGTCGAGTTTAAATTGAGGGAAATTTCCCTGAACAAGTTCCCCTACTGGTAGAGGAAGAGTGGGAAATATGGTTTTGTGGAAATTCGAGCGTTACAGATTTGGTAAAAAATAGAAGTAAAATTAAAACTGCTACATTTGATACTTGAATACTCGAATGGATGCGAAGTACTTGAGCCCATCTCTGTATCGGTTATCGCGTCGAACCTGGAGAGAGATAGCGAGAGAGAGAGAGAGAGAGAGAGAGAGAGAGGGAGAGGGAGAGAGGGAAACATTCTCCCGTTCTCTTTTCTTTCACGAACAATTTACCCGGCTCAACAATTTTCCTCTTACCTCTTTTTTTCCTCTATGTAGTTTACGCCTCGCGGTGAACGCGGTGCGTACAGTAGAACGCGGACGCGGAGAAAGCGGTTGCGCATTGTTTCCACGATTTACACGTTTTCCACGTCTACGTGTTCGCAGCATTGTGTGTCGGACGCGTTGCGCACCGATTCGGTCGCGATTCTCCTCTGGGAAAACCTGCCGTCTTCGTAGCGGTGATAATGCGTGGGAAAATGCGGATCGATTGTACATGGCCACTCGGCGAGATTGATCCGTGCGATTCTCGTGCAAGCGAATGCATGCATACGTTGCACCAAGTGTCTCTGGTGAATCGATCCGTGCGATTGTCGACTCGTCATTTCTTATTCCGGAAAATGTTTCAAATAGAATTCACACAGCTTTCTGGAACGTGTTGCGAGTGGTGCAACGAATTGTCTAATTGTCTAATTAAATCGCCTACATTTCAACACGATCTTTGACGGTTGCAGACATTCGTTGCCGATTCGGCAACCGGAACAGCTAGATCCTATCAACAAAAACTTTTTCTTAATTATTGCGAAACGGTTACTCTACTCCGATTTCGACGAAATTCAAATATGTTATAAAATTTGACATTTTTAACAAGTTTTTCCATTTCCAAAATATAGGGAGGTCGCTATTAGTTTCCGTGATATTCGCACAAAACTATTGCAAGAATACAGAAAATTCAATATAGAATTAGCAATAGTTTTTTGCGAATATCTCTAATTCTCTAGATATATCTAAATATTATTTAGAATAATAGAAAGATATTTTTTTCTCGAAATCCTGGCCAACTCCAATTTCTAACCGAAGCCAAATTTCTCGCTCGTAAACTGCGATTGAGTTATTAGTTGCTGTCTCGAAGTGCGGTTCCATAACTCAAAGTCGAATGTTACATTTCGAACGACCTCGGATCAATATCTCTCCTCTTTGAAATCACTGAACCTGACAGGCCAAACAAGCAGTCCTCCGTTTGTTTTGTGCTTCTCTGTCGCTGAAACGTCAAACCGAGTATCCAGTGTCAAATATTGCGAGACCCGAGAATCGTCTTACTTCGCTTTCGATTATAAATAATGGAATTTAATGGAATAAAATAGAATAAAATAATGGAATAAAATTGAATAAAATAATGGAACAAAATTGAATAAAATAATGGAATTAAATGGAATAAAATGGGATAAAATAATGGAAGTAAATAGAATAAAATAATGGAATGACAGGCGAAACAAGCGGTCACCCGTTTGTTTTGTGCTTCTCTGTCGGTGAAACGTCAAACCGAGTATCCGGTGTCAAATATTGCGAGTCCCAAGAATCGTCTTATTTCGCTTTCGATTCATTCTTGACCCGGTTACTCGGTGACTGGAACACATTGTGGGGTACCACGGAAGTAAGCAAAACTGAGACGGTAAATTACATACTGATTTGGCGAGCTGCCAACTGAGACAGACACCGGGCTGTCCAACTGTCCAAGGCAAGACTTTCCTTCGCGGAAAAGGTATCACTCACAGATTAGAGCACAATTAGGGTTTTACAACCCTACAGAATCGTTACTAAACAGTGTTCCGATTACAATCGGCTTTTTTCGCTTTTGTCAAATTTTGAAACACTTTTTAGATAGGCCTTGTCGGTACTCGTTTTACGAGGAAATCTTCCATCTAAGACGTTCAGAACATTTTCGAGTCGAAATCCCCAGCAGCATGCGAGACAAATAGATTTTCGTTGAACGAAAGCTTTAGGCGCTCCGAACAAAATTCATTTTCATGTAAAACTAGCGAAGAGTATGTTTACACTTTTGCTCGTCCACTGTATAAAAAATAATCGATTCGTAAATACGAATAAATATGCGAATAAAATAAATACTAACCAAACGAAATATTATTTGTCGGTGGGTGACGTGCCCCCTAAAGCGTTCGACGCGGACCAATTCCATCAACTAAACGATTGGTATAGGCGAAATCAGTCGTTGAATTAGAAACGGGACAAAGGGGAGGCGGCGAGTTCTCCGTCGCATTACCGTTTCCTATTAATTTGACAATTAGCTATCGCTTCGGCCCCCGTGAGAGCACCAGTCAAACAGAGACCAGGATAATTTCCCGGTTATCTCGAGTCATCCTTCGACCCGAACACGAATCCTTTTTCCCGTACGGGAACTCCGCTCCGTATCTTCTCTGTTTCTTTTCCCCCGGCCGCCGCCGCCGCCGCCGCCGCCGCCGCCGCCGTCGACCCCCCTCTCTCCCCTAACAATTAGCTTAATTAACTCAATTATCGCTTTCTTTCTGCTTCTTTTTTCAGGTGCGCACCTTGTTCGTGAGCGGCCTGCCGATGGACGCCAAGCCGAGGGAGCTTTATCTGCTCTTCAGAGCATACGAGGTAAGTCCAGATGGTTCTTCGACCTCGATACGCTCGCCGCGCTGCGCCGCGCTGCGCCGCGATTTTTATTCCATTTTATTCAATTTTTATTGAATTTTTATTAGTACTAAAATCGTTCGAAATTCTAGAGAATTTGATATCACAGTATTTCTGAACAAATTTTCCAAAACCATAAAATGCATTAAGATCTCCCCAGTCTGGATACGATTGACCAAATCCTTTATCGCAGCGAAATCTACCGTGTATTATTGGATACGCAACCAAAGAGAAAGTTCCAATTTGTTAGACAGTTAGATATTCACTATTTTTCGAATGATCGAACGTAAATGTTTTCTGGCTCTTTGAGGAAAGACTGAAGACGCAGCCGGGTCTTATAATTGTGAACGGTGAGCGGAGAGAAAGGCTTCGTGTAACTTTTTCTCTTTGACTCTGCGCGCGCCACGCTCGAGAGGGCACAATGGGTTTAACTTTCGTGGAAAATCTTGAAATGGAGCGAGAACAATTTTATCGTTCCGCCGGAGCGCTCGCCGGTTCTCTACTTTTTTTTATCGTTAAACTTGTCACAGCAATGGGGTTCTTCTTGTCTGGGTCCGACACGCGGTTACCCATCGCATCACATGGAGGTCTGTGATCGCCTAAAAATTTCCCCTCAATTTTCGGTTCCCCTTCAGAAGGCAACCAGCTCCACAATTTTCGGTTCCCTTACAGAAGGCAACCCGCTGTACAATTTTCGGTTCCCTTACAAAAGGCAACCCGCTGTACAATTTTCGGTCCCCTTTCAGGAGGCAACCCGCTCCACAATTTTCGGTCCCCTTTGAGAAGGCAACATGCTCGACGTGCTCAATTTTTGGTTCCCCTTCAGAAGGCAACCCGCTTCTCAATTTTCAGTTCCCTTTCAGAAGGCAACCCGCTTGGCGTTTTAGCGTGACAGGAACTACAGAACTATTTTATATAATAGAAAAGATAATATACAGAGATAGAGATTATATTATTATTATTATTATTTATTTTAAACGGACCGAAGTCCTTTTATAGAAATGTATGCAGTATTATATAATATGACAGAAAAGAATCGTAATCTTAAGTCTTAATCTAAAATTCACATATTATATTTCTTTTTATCAATTTTGCTTATCCATTGCTGTTCCGGTTAGTTTTGATATTCTAGTCTCATATTACACACTCAAATTTAACATTAGAAATTAAATAATATTTTTAGAAAAGTTGAATTTTAAATTAATATTGAGAATTTTTTATAAGTATAAGTGAACTACCTATCGTGTTTCTCAGAAAGTATTATCTGTATGACAAAAATCAATAAGATATAAAATGTGTGTTTTAACGAGACCTACAACTTTTATCGGAAGTATTTTTCAAAACTCCCAGTATTTACGGAAATAGGTGGGAAATATATGAAATCTGCCACTAAGGGTAGGATTATTAAGGTTGCACGAACGCAATGCAAATTTTATTTTATCTTGGATCTTACGAAACCTTTGATAAGGAAAATATATTCTATTTAACCTCCTTTCTTTGTAGATTAACTGACGAAGATGGAAATTTCCATAATGTTTACTACACAGACTATCAGACAAGTACTTCCGAGGCGATTAGGTTAGCCTCAAAGGTTTGTCGCATTTCTATGCCAGAATCGTGAACGAAGTTACGTAATTCCAATGTGATTTTCATTAAACAAACTTCCCTCCGGAAGTTCTACAATAAATAAAACGAAGGTATAATTAAGGGGAAGCATTAAAGAAAACTTACAGTTGATAGAATCTGCAAACTTGGGGCCAGCTGTAATTCTCCTATTTGTAGTGCTTTAAAATATATGGCTGTTGTCAAGACATTCGAGACAAACTGCATGTTAACAAACAAAAAACAGTAAGTACACCTCTAATGTACTATTAGCAAACAACTTTTGTAACAAGCCATACACACAATGTTTTCGTACTATAAATTCAAAGCAAATAGTAAACACGTAAATTTCATTACATCTTTTATTTAGTATTTTATCTCGCATTTGTCAATATTGTCAAGAACCGAAGATCTGTTTACAAATGTTTCAATAAACTAGAGATCGATGGTCTTCGATCGAAGATATCCAGAACATAAACTACAAATTCGCTATCTCTTATTATAGTTTTCTCGCTCCCATTATTTCATAGGATATAGTTATTTCTAAAAAGAATCATTGCTGCCGTAAAATAAAATTTCCGTTTAAACGCTATTTATACATTGTTTCGTTCGCCGCTGTATTTTCTCGAACTAGATCGAACGGAAAATATCGGTGTGAAAAGTAAATTCGTAAAAATCGAATTTCCGAAATGTAGGCAATCTCGGTGCGATATGTTGAGCTGCGTAAGAGTAGTGCCGGAGAATAGATTGGTTGGCCCAGGTTGGCACCTGCTCTGATTCCGATCGAATTACGCTTGAAAGAATTGTACGGGGACGTAAAAAATATTGTCCAGAGCGAAGAAACCTCGGAATTTTGTTGCAGAAATCTACAATGGATCGAAATGGAAATAGAGCACATGGAACGTAGAGATTTGCACATTAATCGTAAAAAATTATTCCGATATTACATTAACGCATTATCGGCCGGAAAAATGGTACAGGCTGACCACTTTCTAATAATGGAACCTTCCTCCAATGGCAACAGCAATTTTCATTGCGAACTAACAACTCACTCTCGATAACGTCATCTAATACCCGACTAGAATTTCAGTTAGGCATGCCTAAACACGAATGTGGACCTGATGCGGAAAGAATGGTGTACGCCGTTAGTTGTACAGTTATAAATCGTTCGTACACCATAATCTCCCTATTTCTCCCATATTCTACAAAGTTTCAGCTTTAATTTAAAAAAATATTTCATCGGTCTATCTAATTTCTATCGAAAGTGCTTTGATTTTGTCAACGGTTTCGTCCGAATTGCCCATTGTGCGTCGTCCCGTTTTCGAATTTCGAATGTTTCGAGTGTTCGGACAGGGACGAACGGTCGAATGATATATGGAGAGCGTTGTTACACGAGTCCGGCGGTCTTTACACCGAGCCGAAAACACAGCACCCTGGCACCGTCGTATAATCCCAGCACGCTGGCCTCGCTGGCATGGTCTCCCGGCTTTTACTGGCACAATAAAACTTATGAGTACCCGTGTTATATTTGTATATGTATGTACCGCGCGTTGCTTCTCGCTAGAAAACGCGTGTTAATGAAATCTGAAATACCGTCCGGTTGTCCGAGCGAGCCAACGCGACGATCCCCGTTCATATCTGCCAACGAATATTTCACCGCGAAAATAATGGATGACAAGTCGGAGATTGTCGCGCGACGCGACGCGACGCGACGCTTCCTTTCCGTTCATTCCTTTGCTTTTATGGCGAACGCTTAATGGCCGCGTAAACTTACGCCTTTGCATTTCTCTGTCATCTTCCGAGCACTTTGCTCGACGATATTTCGCGATCAACTGCATCTTGCCCGTTCAAATTTTGACACGTTCGAAGTCGAAACGGCCCCACGGAATTTATTACGTCGCTCTTTTGACAGTCTCTGCTCTATTATCGTCTCCTACTTGCTCCGAGTCTACTTACATACAATTAGTAACGTCGCAAAAGATGGATTAGTCGATGATAAACAAAGGGGACGTCTGGAACTTTGTCGAACAAAGTCGGGGACAAAGTTTCTTTCGTATTTTAATGCAGAAACGAATCAAGTATTTTTTCATCCATTATTTTAAATCAACACGATTGTTGCATCAAGTAATGGGACGATTTTCATGTGTAGGAACACTGGTGATAAAATATCATACATTCTGCGCTGTGTATTTTTTTGTTCTGTTTTTCAATTCACACATTCGTTCGTTTCCGGTCGAGATGATTAATTTGTTCTAATAATTCGATTGTCGTTGGTACGCCCCGGGGCGGGTCTGTTATTGTTCGCGACTCGGTTTATTCTGGTTCGCGTTTCCCTCGATTATCCAGCGTAATCATAAATTCACGATTAGCTTTGTAACAGAATTCTTCCGCGGAATTATTCCGTGTGGCGCGGATGAATCGGCGAATCCAATTTTAGTTGACAGAAATCACGCTGCGCAAAATGTATCGCGGAGCCAGCTAATCGTCGTTTAACTTCGTTCTTACGAAATATTTTCGAAAATATTGATTTTAGAGGAAAAAGTTTCAAACAGAAAATTGCAGCTGGTAAACAATTCCACAAAAAAGGTTATACACATTTTTTACGTAAACCTACTATATTGGCTGTTATGACCGAAAATAACTCTTGACAACATATGTCAAGATCATCGGAGCTGCCTCTCCTAAACGTTAATATTTACCTGATATTATTATAATTATCAAACGTTATTTTTTGATTTTTTGCAACGCTCCTATACATACATATATCCCTGCACTGTGTAATAATAATAATAATATTTTAAATTCTGTTTTGTTTCAGGGGTACGAGGGGTCCCTGCTGAAAATCACGAGTAAAAATGGGAAAACAGCATCGGTAAGTCGCAATAATTTGTTCCTCCGTCAGATTTAGTATTTGTTTACGAGAAAATGAAAAGTTCATGCTACATCCCTGTAATAATTTTATGCGAAATATTTTTCACTGCCAGCATGTTAAATTAAATGAATGCCGTGACTGTCGTCCATTGATATAACGTTTCAAAGAAATTATTTAATATTGCCCAACACTCAGAAATCTCAGAATTGAGCAAAAAGTTTACACACAAAATATGAAACAACAAAGTGGGTTTTAAATAAAATTTTATGCCCATCCCTGCTTAATGGTATTCGTCGCGGATTCTGATCAAACAGTTCGAACGAGGTTTAAGGTAGTAAGAAGCGGTAAACAATAATTAGAAAAACAATTGCATTGTTGCGGAGGTAACAGCGCGGTGAGAAACGAAGAAACGATCGGGTCCTGCGATGGCGGCCGGTGTTACGTGAGTCAGGTAACACGGAAAAACATCTAATCGATTCCTGAGGAGGAGGAGGAGGAGGAGGAGGAGGAGGAGGAGGGGGGGGGGGTGGAAATACGTCAATTTTATACCTCCGCGGCAGCCATCATGTCGGCTCGGCGACCTGGTATATAATCCAGTGAGATAGCATTAATTTATGCGCTGCAGGTAGAACCAACGCACGCGACAACCTGCACACCGCCAACGCTATAAAATAACTCCACTCTAATAAAAGAAGTTTAATAAAATTCTAATAAAAAAGTTACATATGGTGTTCCCTTTCACTTTTCTCATGTGATTCTCGTCAATATGAATTTTTTCAAAATCTTTTCTGCATGTCATCTGGTAAATTAATTGCTTCTAACTGGTCAAAGAAAGTCATGGGATTGAATTGAATTGAATGTAGTTGAACGGAATCGAACGGAATTGAAACGAAGTTGAATGGAATTGAACGGAATTTAATGGAATTTAATGGAATTTAATGGAATTGAATGTAACTACACTTCGTTAAAGCATTAACGTTCTTGTCCGCCACGTGTGTGTGCGCCCGTGTGTATTCGCTTCGTGTAGATAGCTGTGCAACGCTATATTGCCCTTTATCCGCATCCCGAAGCTCGCTAAAATAACGCAGCAGGGATGATATCGATCGCGTAAAAGGAATGCATTTCCTCCGAATAAAAATGCCAAGTGACATCACCGTGTGGTTTTGTGAAGAAGTTATTAACGGAAAATATGGACCAATCAAAGAACGACCTAGACAAATTTTGTCTTGAGACACTTTTTAGATAGGCCTTGTCGGTATGTACTCGTTTTATGAGGAAATCTTCCATCTAAGACGTTCGTAACGTTTTCTCGTCAAAATCCCCAGCAGCACCTCGAGAACGTCCTGTGCTACCTGGGCTTGTACATACTTGTATATACATAGAGCAGAAGGAAAGTTCGAGATTTTTGATCGGCGTCAGGTCGTTTCGTCCCACTGTGGAAAATGGGCTTGTGCTGGACACGAAATAAGTTGGTACACCGCGTTCCGTGCAATCAGGCTCCTCGCCGACCGCCTCCGGTCACTGGCACTGTTCGGTACGAATCAATACGAGACAGTTTCAGCTACCATTTGTTTGTTCTAATTGCCCCTTCGTCGCGGTGGTCAAATTGCACAACACCCCGTCGGTCCCGTTACGATTTTCATAGAATATTGAATTTTGCGGAATTCGAGCGAAATTTCTGGATACGGTGCGCGGGTGATAATGATCGGACTGCGGATGTTTACGTAGCCATGGGATTCTATGTATACAAACAGTGCTCGCTACGCAGCTATTTACAAAATGCCACAAACACTACGCTTTACCATTCACCTACGTAAAACTTTTAATTATTAATTAATAGAAATAATTTAACTCGATATGAAATGGTTGCTTTTCAACGTGAAAAACATATAATGACAACGTGGAAGTCATTTATTAACATTCAAGTCATTCTGCAATTTATTTTGCATTATTGTCTGATAATTTGATAAACCATGCATTGATTATCAACTCGAAAATGTTATGAACGTCTTAGACGGAAGATTTTCTCGTAAAACGAGTACCGACAAGGTCTATCTAAAAAATGTTTCAAAATTGGAAAAATTGCGGGGTGCTGCGAGGAACCCCATTATTATCGTAAAGGTTACGTTACCGAGGCTGAAATCGCCGGTCTCCCCCTAATATTTTATACTCTTAACAGACGAATGTTTTCTGTAAATTCCGTATCAATGCCTCTCCGATAGGAAACTTTTTGCCAAGGGGTGGTATTATGGTGGCAGTCACTGTATCCGTTACGTAGGAAAATTTCTCGAATGAGGGGACGAGCGTGGAAAATAGTGTAGACAAGAGAAGGGGGCGCAGAAAAAAAATAGATTTGTACATGCTAAGCACACGATTGTGGAAAAAGTGCAAGTACGGCGTTTATGCATATATGTATACGGCACTCGACGAGGGTGCGCTGCGCGTAGCGGAATTCCGCATAATCGAAGGGGTTGGAAAATTATAATGGCCGTCGACTAGGGCAGCAGTTTCGTGCGTTCACGAGAAAGTTGCTTTATTCAATATTTTTTCGTATCCAGGGAAAAGAGACGACGACTCTTCAATTGCGACGAACGAGGTTCTTAAAAGTACCTTGCGAATGGAATGAATTATTTTTGTTCCTACCCCTCCACCCTCTCTTTCTCTATTTATCCACTGATTCGTCGTACTTGTTCCTTATCTCCGACCGTCGAAATTGTATTCGTCCCACGCTTTTGCAAGGTAAATTCGTTGTAATTTGCAAGCGAGACTCGTTTTTCTTTCAATCACAGTTTACTTTTCGTGCTTTGGACATTTTCGCGCTTGAATTTTCATATTGTAGATATCAATGGTAATTGAAGAATGATATCGAAGAATAAAAGTTCATTTGATTCGTTAATTAGCTTGTTAATCAAAAGTTTCGCTTTTCGCACTTTGGAATTTTCAAGTTGAAACTAAGGGAATATATGGTAATTATTAGCAAAAGGGTTGTACTGTACCCTTTATTCTTGTTAATTGCTGTTATTACACGAAATCGCGAGTCTTTTAATATTCGTGAGACACCGAGAGTGTAAGAAGAATTTACTGACAAAAGTACGCGTCGACAAATAAAAATAACGATTCTGATTTTAATGCGTGCGAAAAAACGTCGAAGCAAGAAACGCGAAAATTGATTGTGCTTCTTTATGTGGCGGGTGCAAAACTATTAACCTACATCTACGAGCTGCACGATGGACCTATTGATAAAAATGCCGCTCGGCAGAACAGTGTATTACGTTCGGAAATTCCATATTCTGATAAGAATTCTGGGAACGTAACCGGTATGTCACGAAATGAAAAATCACGAACCCCTTAGCGGTCTCGGTACATCACGAATTTTATTCGATCCACGCGACACGAAACGTACAGTAATAATTTCTGTCGATATTATGCATGTACACATATACGTGTTCGTACAGTACCCCGCAAAAGCTTTTTTATTGCACTATTAGAATAACAGAAAACACATACAGGGTGTGGCAGAAGTTTGTCATATTTTGTAACACTTTTTAGATAGACCTTGTTGGTACTCGTTTTACGAGGAAAAATAATTAAACGGAAGGTATTGAATGGAATTGACTGGAGCTGGGGAAAATAGTATCTTTAAATAGTAAATAATAAATAATCCTATTTATTTTAAAGTACGTGTACAACTTCGAACAATAAAATATTTTATTGCCCTCCTTTCCTCTGTCCACCCCTTCCCCTCTCCCTCTCACCCCCTATTCCTCCCTTCCTCTCTCCCTCCCACCCTATTTTGATTCCGTTTTCATTTCGAAATTTCAGCAGTTGATCATTAATCAATTATCCGATTGACGGATTACGATTGAAAATAATGCAATCGTTAACCGCTATTAACGACTTACAGTAGGGGTTTAATTCGCAATTGCGATGATTGATTGAAGTAAAAATTTAACCAATTTAATCAAGTTATATCAATTAGTTGTAAGAGCCACAAATTAATTTATCGAGACTTATATATACTACAAACTTGAAATAGATCTAATGTTTGGCAAAGCAAACATGCATCATACGCGACTCATGTGTTTATTCCGTTTGATTTCAGCCGGTGGGATTCGTGACTTTTCATACGAGGGCCGGCGCAGAAGCGGCGAAACAGGATCTTCAGGTAATAGCCCGTTTCGCGAACGCGCGTCGAAACTGAAATTCCCGGACTCCGCGATTAAACGCGAGAGCTCCCGAGGGCATTCTACAACTAGACATATTTTATATATATTATATATATATATATAACATACCAACGTGTATATATACACATATCAGCATATCCCGCAATTTTCAATCTTTTTTTTTTTATATAATATTATATATATAATTTTTTAAAAATATACATATATATATTTTTGCGTAAAGAAGATTGAGAATTGCGGACTATGTTTGTATGTGTATGTGTGTATATATATAAATTATAATATATATATATATATATATATATATATATATATATATATATATATATATAAAGTAACTCCCTGCCTTAGATTCCAGCTAGCACGGGTTAATGCTACGTAGCTCTTTTACCTATCAAGTACTACACACATACACTACCTTTCTTTCTGTCTATCACTCTCTCTCTTTCTCCCCCCCCCCCCCTCTCTCGCTCTCTCATTCTTTCTTCATATATATAAATATATATACACATCTCCTTCTATCTCTACCATTAGCTTCTTCCTTCTCCACTTGTGGGATATACAGTAGAAATACCTATTTTATTTTTACACAGAGTGTCTCAAAATTCCTTCAACATCCAGAAATTGGAGATTCTTGAGTTCATTCGAAGCAACATTTTCTTTTGCAAAAATTGCGTCCGCGGTTTTGTTAAGGAGTTACTAACGAAAAACACAGACCAATCAGAGCGCGAATTATTACTAATACAGTATTGAATTTTCCGTATTCTTACAAGCTGTTAGCAATAGTTTTTTTAGCAAATATCTCGAGAAATAAGACCGAGCACCGGGTAGATGTAATGAGAAAAGTTGTTCAGAATGTTGTCCTTGACAACATATGTTGAGGTGATCGGAACTGCCTCTCCTAAACGTAATATTTACCGAAAACAAAAAAACATTGAAGCGTACTCTATCTCTGTGTTCTCTCTCCTCTCACCAAATCCAAAGCCTCCACCACGTGTGCGCTCTTCCCGGTTTACTAATTTCGGGAATCTATTTGCAGCAGGGGGTTAGATTCGATCCTGATATGCCACAAACCATACGTTTGGAATTTGCAAAAAGTAACACAAAGGTTAGCAAACCCAAGCAACCAGCCGCTGCAGCAGCCACCTCGCACCCTGCTCTGATGCACCCTCTAACTGGACGTAAGTATGCACCGCCACTCGTTCACTCGCTGGATTACGTCTCACTTTACTATTCTCACCCCACTGCACCGACTACAGCGTTTTCTTCCTTCCTTCCTGTTGTCTCTCTCACACTCTCTCTCTCTCTCTCTCTCTCTCTCTCTCTCTCTGTCTCTCTTTCTCAGTATAGTTCTATCTTTTTTTTTATATTTTTTTTTCCGATACATGCCACCCCAAGCCACCCCCGGCCCGCCGCCCTCACACGTTTCCCCAGCACCGACGTGTAAGGGTTATATATCTATAAAAAGAAAAGAATCATATAGAATGGAATTATTCCAGGTCGGAAGAAATATTTAATTTTCCGGTTGAGAATAGCAAAGTTTAACAATATGAATGAACGTAAATAAACGAGTGTCGAAATAACTGGTTTTTAGTAAACATCGAGTTTCCAAGTAAAAGAGAAATTGGAATATTGTGGAATTCGAGAGGTTTCTTAGATAGGCATTGTCGGTACTCGTTTTACGAGGAAATCTTCTATCTAAGATATTCAGAACATTTTCGAATCGACATACCCCAGCAGCAAGCGAGAAAAGTAGATCTTGTGAAATTTTGAAACACTTTTAAGAAAATAAGAAATTTAACAAATCAAGGGAGAACGAAATACGGTACTGTATAAAACCTCGTTTCATTTACATTTCTCTTTCTCAAGTGACACTCGACAAAGCAGTGCAAATGGTTAAATATGTTCGTAACAGATCAATTACTAAACATTTTAGTATCGCAAGAGGTATTATATCAATTTCATATCTATAAAAAGAAAATAATCATTAGAATGGAATTACAGAAATGTTTAATTTTCCAGTTAAAATAGCTCCGAGTGCAAAGTTCAACAATATAAATAAATGTAAATAAATGAGTGTCGAAATAAGTAATTTTTAGTAAACATCGAGGTTGCAAGTAAAGGAGATATTGGAAGGGAGCGCGATGCGATCGAATAAATTGCGAATAAAAGGAATGGTCCGGAATTCGAGAGAGGTTTCTCTGTGAATGTTTGTTTTACGTTATCATCAATAAATATAGATCGGTGCGGCCTGGGATGCTTGAGAGGTTTCTTGAAATAAGTAGAAGTCATCCAGAGACAGGAAAGCCGGTTAAAAACAGTGAATTTTATTGCCATGATGTTCCATTTCAACCCTCTTCGCGAGTATATCGGTAATCAATATAATAAACGAGCGGAAACGACTACGCAAGTACGCCGGGTGTTCCATTTTATTCGTTGCTCTCTTTAAAAGGGCATCGTTTTATTTCATTTGCTACTGAAAAATATCAATTTTTCATCACTTCGCTAAATTCCATAAAGTTTTCTCTTGAGAATATGTGTTATTACAATAACAATAAATCTTTAATGAAGCTTTACATGAAACCTTGATAATTCACCAAAATATTAAGATCTTTAATTTTATAATACAAATTCAATTAGACCACTTTAACAAATAATTTTTAAATATAAATTCGATAGTATAAAATTGTTCATATTAATTTCATATCACCCTGAATAATAATAAATTTTCTGTATAAATTCAATAGTATAAAATTATTATGTGAATAAAACAAGTCCGACGCTTGACACTCGTTAACATTTTTTTCAAAGCTTTTCCAAAGTTTAAATTGTTAATAATATCGCAGCATTGGTGCATGGATTAAATGCTGGGAAAATAATTAAATAATGAAAACACTTCTATTAATATATATAAAAGATTTATTCAAGCTTGTTTATACAAAGCGATAAATGATTAAAATTTGATAAAGGGATTTGTCGTCAGTGCTTCATAAATTTCCAAATCTCCCAGAAACGAGTAAAAATTCAGCGTGGTAATGAACGATCTCATGAAATTCGTAGGTTTGAACGGTGAGGCGCGGCGAACGTAATTTCTAATGGAAGAAAAACCGAAAAAAGTGGAACATTTCGAAGCCAGGAAAATAATATTATCTCAGAGTAATTTTTCCAGGCGAGTTATTCGTCCGGTCGATTCTCTCCGCTGTTCCCGAAGTATTATTTCTGTTAAAAAAATCATTGGGGTACTCCGCCTCCCGCCCCCCAGCCGTCCCGCGCATTGCTAAAAACGCCCCAGCACCGGTAAATAATTCAGAGGGCCGTCGCACATACCATTCGCAATTTTACTGCACACAGAGGGTTTTCGTACGTGGCAGGACCTTGCACTTTATTGATTTCAGGCTGACCTGCGATTCCCACGGCGAACCCGTAAGTTCGAGCGAACCCAACCTGTGCCTCGGATCAGTGTTCCGATTACAACCGCCTTTTTTCGCGCATGCGCGAAAAAAAATATATTTTTCTCGCTCGCTGCTGGGGATTTTGACTCAAAAATGTTCTGAACATCTTAGATGGAAGATTTCCTCGTGCAACGAGTACCAACGAGGCCTATCTAAAAAGCGTTTCAAAATTTAACAACATCTAGTTTTCTCGCACGCTACTTGGGATTTCGTCTCGAAAATGTTCTGAACATGTTAGATGGAAGATTTCCTCGTGCAACGAGTACCAACAAGGCCTATCTAAAAAGTGTGTGAAAACTTGACAAACTCTATTTTCTCTGCGATGGTGCACTGCCTCACCCTGTATAGTAACGTACAAACTAATCGGGATAATCCCCATTTTTTTCTATGCTTTTACGCATATTAAATGCATAAAATAAAAAATGCGTTTGTGATTTGTCACGAGCCATGTGCGATATTATTAAAAAAAGGCTGGCTTGAACGGGATATACTGACATTATACTCTAAAAGGAACGGTCGTATGTTATTTGGATAAAACGTGGTAAAGAGCTTGAAGTCACTGCGTAGAACGCGTATGCCATAGAGTTCACGACAACCTTCGGCATGAAACGCTTCACCTTGTAGCGTGTGAAAAGCTCAGCCACCCGTGCAACTCGAGAGATCGTAGACGCGCATTCCTCGGCGCATTGGTAACGCACCGAGTTATTTGTCGAGACTGTCGGGCATTCGCATTCTTTTAACCCTTTGCACTCGAAGCTATTTTAATTCCAAAACGAAACAGTTTTCTCCCGACTTACAATTTGAATATTTATTTCTCTTTTATACAGTGAACCACGAAAGTATTTGAACGCGCTTTAAAACGGTACAACTTCTTTCTTTATAATCGGACCAAACGACCTGACCTTTTCTTTTTTTTTTTTGACCAGTTAGAAGAATTGATTTACCAGATGTCATGCAGAAAAGATTTTCACAAAATTCATATTGTTGAGAATCACATGAGACACTTTTTTTTATTAGAATTGTTTAACTTTGGTAATTATTGCGAAAGTAACAAAGGAACAAAAATTCCTGCATTTCTTTTTTCACAAACAAAAACATTTAAAAAAACAATCAATAGTAACCTTGATTTTGTGTAGTGTAGTGCAAAAAAAAATACTAAACAAAAAACTGATTCAAATAACAAATTAATTGGTTTACACGTGATCTTTGGAGATTTGATATATCGTGGCTACTTTTCTTCTGAAAGCAAAACAAATACAAAAGACTTTTGTATCATGAAAATCGAGAAAATCGCAGTGAAGCAGGAAGGAAAATTGCGAGAGGGAAAAAAGTAAATAAAATAATATAGAAACGTCGGAAAAGTAAATAGGAAGAGAAATATACGAGTAAATAAAAATGGAAGAAATACCGAGACATGCTTTTTAACAAAAGGACTCGAAGCACGAGAAATTGCAGTAGTATCGGATTGTTTAAGAATTTATTTCCAGGAAGGAAGGATAAAAACAAACACTCTTTTTCATTATTCGAATCTTTCTTATTCGTTCAGGTCTGGTTTATAGGAAAAGTTAAAATACAGAAAATTAAGAAAATCAATCATCAGAATGTTGAAAGATATGCAATATATAATTCAGTCATGACAGTTGAAAAATTTAAAAGGATAGTTGAAGCTTATGGTCATTTTGTAAACGTCGTTTAAGTTAGTTAATTACGATTGGACAGATAATGGATGATAATAATATAATAGAAATTTTTACCAATTGGACGAACAATCGTAATAACAAATTTTATGAATTTTCATATATAATATAAAATATGTACAATGATTGTGGATATTTATGCAAAGCCAAATTGAATGTAATTATTTCTTCCTTTAATGATTTCGACTGGAAAATGTTCTGAACGTCTTAGATGGAAGATTTCCTCGTAAAACGAATACCGACACAAGGTCTATCTAAAAAGTGTTTTGAAATTTGAAAATGTCTGCGGGGTGCTTAAGATACCCCATTGTTATCGAAAGGGTTACGTTATTGCGACTGAAATCGCTGCGCATGCGCGAAAAAGGCAGTTGGAATAATTTGTCAGTGAAAAGCAGTTCGATTGTTTCTTTCAACGCGATCGCGTTGCGGTATAGTAGTCACGAGTTGTTAGATCAATTGAAATGCTTTGATCGACTGTTATTATTTCGTGACAGTCGCTCGACTCGCGTGTCACATGCTTTTCGAAGGAAATTTTGTTCGGTTCGGTCCCCTTGCCCATGCACCGCGCCGGTGCACGAAGACTGCCGATTCGTAATTTATTCACGAAATGCATATAGTCTTGGCATCGTTGAAACAGGAAATATCAATACGTTTGAATTGATAAAAGCTAGAGAAGTAACAGTTGACATCGGACTGTACATAAAATAACAAATAACCGGCCCGTGTTCCGATTCACACCGCCTTTTTTTCGCGCATGCGTGGCGATTATTTCAACCTCGGTAACATAACCTTCTCAATAAAATTGGGAACCTCGAGCACCCCGCAGACTTTGAAGAAAATTACTAGTATATACGTATGAAAAGGCAAGAGTTTGGTAAGAAATTTTTTATTGCACTTTTTGAATAATATAAAACACTACAGAGTGTTTCAAAATTTGACAAAAAGGCCTTTTTAGATAGGCCTTGTCGGTACTCGTTTTATGAGGAAATCTTCCATCCAAGACGTTCAGAACATTTTCGACTTGAAATCCCCAGCAGCAAGCGAGAAAACTAGATTTTGTCATATTTTGTAACACTTTTTAGATAGGCCTTGTTGGTACTCGTTTTATTTCGTTAAATGTCCGGGTTAAAAACGATAACTTTCGTAACATTGTACCGTACGATTTGAACTTTTTTGGGAAGCTAGATCAATTAGTTTGCTACGGGATGTTAAAGAAACAATTTTGTCAAAAATTGCAATTGATCGGAATTGTACGAGAGAATGGTAAAAGTTGCATTTTACAACTTTTCTATGTGGGCTTTTATAATGGGCTTTATACAGGTTGGTGCGCCACATTTTGCCATCTAGATTTACGTCATTATTATTACGCATAGCAAACAATGTTTCAGATGAAGTTGAATGGTTTTGAGAGGGGCACATTCTGATGGTATATTTTTTTTTGTAGGTGGACTTGTAAAGGACATGTGAAGGTCATTAATGCTTTTTTAAATGGAATCATATATTTTTTATTGCATCAGCTGATGCTCCTTCATATTCTTTACAAAAAAGTATTAATCTATTTGTGTAAAAAAATCATTAGTTTAGGAGATATTTTAATTATAATTTGTTAGGAAATCTCGACTCTCTGGTGAATAATATGAATTCAATGTGATAATGTAGTAGGAGAGCAAGAACAAATTATAATTAAAATATCTCCTAAACTAATGATTTTTTTACACAAATAGATTAATACTTTTTTGTAAAGAATATGAAGGAGCATCAGCTGATGCAATAAAAAATATATGATTCCATTTAAAAAAGCATTAATGACCTTCACATGTCCTTTACACGTCCACCTACAAAAAAAAATATACCATCAGAATGTGCCGCTCTCAAAACCATTCAACTTCATCTGAAACATTGTTTGCTATGCGTAATAATAATGACGTAAATCTAGATGGTAAAATGTGACGCCCTTCTCTGTATCTAAATGGAGGATTCTGAATGCGATATTTGTACGAGCGCGAACGGTTCGATCGGATCAACGTCGCGTCGCGTCGCGTCGGCATCAGTGAAGCTTTTCCACTAACCACGTATTCTATTGCAGATCTAGGGAGCCCATTCTTCCCTGGTGGTCCTGAATTGTGGCACCATCCACTGGCGTACTCAACAGCTGGAGAATTACCGGGCACACTCCAACATGCGACGCTGGTCCATCCGGCGTTACATCCTCAGGTCCCCGTACGTTCCTATCTTTGACTATCTGCAGACAAAGCTCTGGAGCCGCCGACGAGCGCCCCGATGCACGTTAGTGATACATGATCGTTATACTCGATTATCTATACGGTACAACCTAGCAGGTAGACACTAGTGTTCCGATTACAATCGTATTTTTTCGCGCACGCGCGGCGATTGTCAGCCTCAGTAACGTAACCTTTTCTATAACAAAACATATGAAATATAGAAACATATGAAATATAGTATACATATACATATAAGAAGGCAACGGTCGTTCTTCCAAAAGTGTAGTAAGAGATCTTTTTATTGCACTTTTCGAATAATATAAAACCCTACAGGGTGTTTGAAAATTTGACAAAAACTATTTTTATTGCTTGCTGCTGGGGATTTCGACTCGAAAATGTTACGAACATCTTAGATGGAAGATTTTCAAGACGAAATCCCAAGTAGCAAGCGAGAAAATAGATTTTGTCAAATTTTCAAACACTTTTTATATATAGGCCCTGCTGCGTCATTTGTAAATACGCTACTGGTCTGGCCGCACATGCGCGAAAAAAGGTGGTTGTAATCGGAACACTGGTAGACACGCACGTAGAAAGATTCGCGATCTGACTAGCGGGTTCTTCGGTCGAGCACTGAACCTTGGCTGGAGGACGCTTTTCATTTTAACAAGAAACTCCGTCCTGTAATAATTATCTTTAGATGAATTTCTCTATTAGTATTTTTCGTAGGACAAATTCTATATTTTTATACCACTGAAATGTATACTAAAGTGAAACCTAAAGCCGTGCTCTCTACCAATTCTCACGTTTCAACCCTTTGCACTCGAACGGCGACTCTGAGGCGCCGATCAAAATTGCCGTATCATTATCCATACAAACAAAAATGAAATGCTGTTCGTGGGTAAGCGCATTACTTGAGAACGGGTGAACCGATTTGGCTAATTTCTTTTTCTAATGATCGTAATAGTCCGAATAAGGTTGTTCAGGTAAAGAAAAATTGGAAACGTTGCCTGGAAAAATGGAAAATTTGGGAGGAAACATTTTAAGGGGTCCATACACAACAGGGCCTATTGAGCAACATGATTGACCGTGAATGGTAAGTGATCGACGAATTGCGCAACTTGTTGTGTAAAATCAGAAATTCAGGGATTTTTTTTAGGAACAACACAATGTATTGTTAGAAAACACATTTCAAAATGATCAATTTCGGATTCTGACCTGGAGAAAGATTATTGCAATCGATCGTGAAGATGGAACGAGAGAGAACCGTCATTGGGCGATATGGTTCGCGATAGTGCGTGATAGGTACCCGCGTTAACCTGGCACAGCACTAGACGATATTAAAAATCAATATCTCCTGTTTGGCGAATCCGTACCCGGCTGTACCACACCGTTCGCGTTCTGATCGCAGGCTACAACGATCGGTGCAAATGGCACCACCAGCACGCCCAAAAACCTTACGGAACCTTGGGAAACCCATTCGGTTGATTCGTACTTGTTTAAGGGGTTAGGACCAGAGTCCAGTCCGGCATTAATCGATTTTTAACCAAGATTGATTAACGTGTACGATTAGAAGAATTAATCATTGAGAAATCGACGATTGATTCAATCGATTGATGAAGTTAATCGCCAATCGTTGATTAAAATTATTTTTGAAAACGGACTAAAAGGTATAAAATAATTTTTCCTAGCCACATACAGATTCCTAACCCCGTACAGATAGTTCTGAAAATTTTTAATTGGGAATTTAGAATAGGTATGAAAGTACTTGTAAGAATGGGTAAATTTTACACAACAAGTTGCGCAATTCGTCAATCAGTCCCATTCACAGTGAATAATAGAAATTGTAATTTCGGCGCACAGGTTCGATCCTATGTTACTATTTTCCTAAGCAGTTTTACAAATTAATAATTCGACGTTTCGGTCTAGGTTAATACCATCTTCAAGAATATAAGTGCGTCTGTAAAAATTATTATAAGCATATATATTTCTGTGTTAAAAAGCAAAAAGAGAAACAAAAGAGAAAATACAGAAACCGAAACCAATGGTTTGTAAATAATTTGTAACACTGCTTAGGAAAATAGTAACATAGGATCGAACCTGTGCGCCGAAATTAGAATTTCTATTTAACCCTCATCCACACGACGTGGTACCCGGGTACCTATTTTAAATTCATGTCGAATCGTGCAAAAAATTACCCGTGTGGACGAGGGTTAAAACTGGCGATCGAGATAAAAGAAAACATTTACAGTGAATAATGTTTCGCAATATATCTTTACTGTTAGCACCCGAGTTTCGTTGAATCGATGTCTATCGAGAATAAAGAAATAAATGGTTTGTTCTGTTTCATTTCAGGCGCCAATGTCTCTGCCGCATCCTACGACGCTGACGTCGATACACGCGTCGCTGCCCCATTTCTTACCCTCGCCGGCACTGGCATCGCCGGTGGGTTCGCCCTCGTCACAGCCGAACATAGCCGTCAGCAATGCACCGTGTTCTACCCTCTTTGTGGCGAACCTCGGCCAGTTCGTTTCTGAGCACGAACTCAAGGACATCTTCAGCAGGTTAGAGAACATCCCACAGGCGAAACGGTCGCGTTAAGAAGATCGTACGCCAGACGGTGCGCGCCCTTATTCAGACGCACGCTCCTCGCTTACTATTATTACCCGGAGGGGTCCAATTTTAATCTATAAATGCGGATCATTACTACGGTTACGCTACAGTCTCGGTATAACAAGACCAAACACTCTTTGGAAAGACCGATGGACGATCGTGCTGTTTCTCGAAAGTTCGCTGATCGATACAGCTCCTCCCGCTGTGATTACTTACGAAATTCTATCATTCCGATTATTCAGCTACTTACACCGAAAGGTCCTTAATCTGTAACAAATTTATAATCTAGCTGCTACTTACTAGAATCACTTTGCATCAGTGTTCCGATTACAACCACTTTTTTTGGCGCATGCGCGGCCAAAACAGTATCGTATCTACTGTTTCAAAACTTTCTGTTTCAAAGAGAAGATACAGTTCAAGTTGAAATACCTGTTAAAAACGGTGCAAATCGCTGAACTTTAAACACACATAACTCTTGAACCAGTAAATTTCTAAGCAAGTTAAAAATGTCTGGATCCCCTAAGTGAAGTTCAACCTTACTTTCCCCAACCACAACTTGAAAAAACGTATTTTCTTACATAATGAGTGACTCATCAGTAATTCGCATGTATAGGTTAAAATTGGACACCCTGTATGTCTCGCATCTGTATTTGCTCGTCATGAATCGTTGACGAGAACGTGTTTCTAGTGCCTTTTCAGGGGATGATGTTTTGTCGACGGATTTTCTCAAAAGGTCAGCTCCAAGACTGTCTCTCGTGTATGCCCTAAATACATAATTGAATTCTATCTATTTTCGAGTACTTCAAGTACTTGGGCGTAGGCTCGTATTTATTTCACGCATTGTTACATAACAAAACTTTCATGAAGAGTAGATCTAATTTTCAATAAACGCAATAGCCTCAGGGTATTCGGTTGCCTTTATCGTAGACGGGACACTATTTCTGAGCTTCAACATCAATTAAACCACTGAATACAGTTGAAACTATATCGTATTTGGTCTTATTTTAATCAGAAAAATGCCACAAATAATAATAGAAACGATATTATATTGCTATGTACATGTTTCTTGCGTTTATCACTGAAAATAATTTTTATAGCAAAAACCATGAAAAAACCATAAAAATCATAGTTTTTTCCATTTATTTCCGTAAATAATTGGAATTTTGAGAAATACTTGAGATAAAAGTTGTAGGTCTCATCGAAATCAACATTTTATGTCGTATTGATTTTTGTAACATCACAAACACGTGTGTAAGATTCGGAGGCGAGAAAATTGCGGGCAAGAGAAAAGAAGATCCGCGACTCGAATCGAACCCATTTAATCCCGGAAAGGAAGGTCGAGGACGAGAAGTAATTCCTATCGGTCGGGATTGTTCGTGGGTTCTATTCTCGCGAGTTATTTCAGCGTCGAATGCAAAGAGGAAATCGATAGAGACTCGTTGCGTCAGATTCGAGCCCGACTGACGTCATATCCAGGTTCATTCATCATGGTGGAAGATGCTTTGACCTGTATGCTCGCGAATTTAATGGCGCGCCGATTCCGTTGGCTCCTCGCCTCGCCGTCATTTCCACTTATTAATTGTATCGCAGTTTTTCTTTCGGCCATATGTTCGACACATCCAAGCGACGCACTATCGGCTAGGGAACCCGGTTTCTATGGCCAAAACTATTATAGCGTTAATTATTATAGACGGATTGAAGCCCTTTTACATAAGTGTTTACAATTTTTAAAAAAAGAGAAAGATATACGACTACTGGGGATTTCGACTCGAAAATGTTCTGAACGTCTTAGATGTAAGATTTCCTCATAAAAAGAGTATCAACATGGCCTATCTAAAAAGTATTTCAAAATTGTGTCAAATTTTGTCGAATTTCGGAACACTTTTTAGATATGCCTTATTGGTACTCGTTTTATGAGGAAATGCTTCCATCTAAGACGTTCAGAACATTTTCGAGTCGTAATCCCCAGCAGCAAGCGAGAAAACTAGATTTTGTCAATTTTTGAAACACCCTGTAGTGTTTTTTATTATCCGAAAAGTGCAATGAAAAAATTGCTTACATCCCAAAGACGTACAATGTTTCATTAAATTCGCCGTCATTAAAACAGTCTACCTTTTGAGAAAAGAAAACTCCGTCTACAAAACAATCGACCTACTAAAAATTTCAACAGAATAGTCAAACTAATATACTGAACAGAATAGCCAATTTCACGATCGTGTCAATTATTATCGGTAAATATTATACAGAGTGATTCAGCTAAGTGGGCCACCTAAATTACACGTACACCTATTTCGCATACGAAAGAATGAAAGAAACGCAAGTTGTATGGTATCAACAGCAGCATACAGCGTAATACTTAATTTTGGTAATTATTAGAAAAGTACCACTGTACTCCTATTTCGATGAAACGTGTTCCAAAAATGTCGGATAAGAAAGCCGCAGGAACCAACTTATTCGACGTTGTTGGAACACCCTTTTCGTAGCTGTCATCCATAATTTGCACTAATAATGGAGAAATCGTGTGAACAGAGTGATTTGTGGTTTGGTCGTGGGAGGGGGCGGAGAGTTTCGTCCACGCAGACGAAACTCCATGAGTAGTCTCTCAAAATTGAAAGTTTTCTCTCTTATCCCCACAACATGTTTACAAAAAAAAAAATTAAACAGATGCCGCGCCGGAGCAGGCATACGTTGCCACGGAGCGTGCACGAATACGAAAAATTAAATACAGTATTAGCTACAGTCTTCGCAAATATCTCGAAAAGTAAGACCGAGCACCGGGTAGATGCAATGACAAAAGTTGTTCAGAATGTTCTCCTTGATAACATGTATCAAGGTCAAGGTCTTCTGAGACTTCTTCCCTAAAGTAAATATTTACCCAAAATTGTTTGAAAATTTTCTATATTGCAGTTTATACATATTTGTGAATATCGTTGAACTTTGTGTCGACGCGGTAGACGCGGTCATACTAAAAATAATGTCGATACGCGATCACTGTCCGTCCAGAGCCCCGGTTGTTGGACAGTAAATACGACTTTACTGTCTACCAGTTTTTGAAAAGAAATGTTCGATAAACCGAAGGTGGTCAAATACTTATGAAGGATAGTGTACATTCTTGAAACAGTAGACTTTTAGCTTGGAGGTGCCATAACGTTTGGTCATCGATGTTTTTGCTGAACGACATTTTATTTGAACTGAATTATTATGATTATAAGATTTGAGGTAAAATTGAAAATAATCATATAAATTTATTATGCGGAAGAAGTAGGAAATACTTGAAACGGTAGACATTCGCTCGAAGGTGTTGTAACATTTGATTATACAATATCTGCTCTGTTAGTAAGCACGAACCAGACAGATACCACTACAAGATCCCATCTTCAAACAGTAGATTTTCCACTAGAACTTGCAAAACTTGATGTACAAACTTTTAAATGTCGAATAGAAACCAACGTAAAAAGAACACGAGTCACCGCATCTTGCACCAGTACTTTTTTCGTGCAACAGCCTCCGTTGCCTCGTCGCTGCCGGTGGCAGCGGCGCCATTGCCAAGCAATAACACCCAACCGTGTTCCGATTACAACCGCCTTTTTTTTATGCATGCGCGACTAAAACAGTAGCGCATCTACAATGACGCAGCAGAGCGGCCAGAGCCCGAGAAGAATTTTCTTCGGAGCGGCTAAAGGGCGCTTCTGGACGATTTCGTTCACAGGAAAATCTATTTTTCTCGCTTGCTGCTGGGGATTTCGACTCGAAAACGTTGGGGACGTCTTAGATGGAAGGTTTCCTCGTAAAACGAGTACCGACAAGGCCTATCTAAAAAAAGTGTTTCAAAATTTGACAAAATGGTTGAAACACCCTGTAGCGTTCGATATTATTCGAAAAGCGTAAGGTAGACCATTTTCTCGAAAAGGTTACGTTACCGAGGCTGAAATTTGCCGCGCATGCGCGTAAAAAGGCGTTTCCAATTGGAACACTGTCAACCACCACCCTCTCTCTTTTTACCAGAGTACCGTCTGTCATAACTAACTAGAGCACGTATTGTACGCTTCTCTTATTTATGCACAGTTTTCCTGGTTTCTCCCGGCTTCGTATGCACACGGGGGGAGGGTCGCCAGTGGCCTTTGTCGAATATCAAGATGTTCGCTTCGCGGCCCAGGCGATGGCCACTCTCCAAGGATCCTTACTCCTCTCCTCCGACCGGGGAGCAATACGAATCGAATATGCAAAGTCAAAAATGGCCGAGGTGGGCTTTACAAATCTCTGGATCGAAGTAGGTTTCATTTTATGCTACGCTAGCCGCTACCTCTACCGCGCGACACCATACACGACCACGAAAACGCAACACCAGTTTTTGAAGTGAAACTTCTTTGGCTGAGGGGGTGGGTTACCAATTTTCTAGCGTTACGGGTACTGTGACGAAACTTTTCTAACGGAGAAAGAACTTTCTTTGCTCCGACGGGAATCGAACCCCGGTCTCTACCACCGCTTGGTATTCCAACTCCTTAACCACTTGGACAACCGACGATTTCCTTGGACAAACGAGCCATTTTCCAAAACCAGTCAAACGACCATTTACCTTTCTCAATTTATTTTTCTAAAACTAAGGGACCAGGACGAAATGTGATTACACCGTTAAACAAGTCGGCCCATATCCTTCCTCTCTTGTTTCAAACGTCGATTAAACAAATTTAAATCTTTGCAATGTTCAAGTCAAATTTGACAAAATCTATTTTCTCGCTTGCTGTTGGAGGATTTCGACTGGAAAATGTTCTGAACGTCTTAGATGGAAGATTTCCTCGTAAAACGAGTACCGACAAGGCCTATCTAAAAAGTGTATCAATTCAGGGAAATTTGAAGTTTAAAAAATTGAAGGTATTTTCAAGTTTAAATTGATACATTAAACGGCTTGCATGTAAAAAAAATTTAATCCCACCGAATTCATGCTACATTCGGAAAACTAAATTCCCAAGAAAACGTTGGAAAAATCCAAAAGCATAGGTCTGCGTTTTCGTTGTCCGATACAGTGGACGAGGGGAGCTGGTCAGAATGGCCCTGAAAAGAGAAACACGATGAATTTTCTATCGACGACATTCTTTCTGTCCGTCTTTCTTTCCTTGTTTTTACTTCCGCGGCGAGGACCGGCGGCGACCGGTCAAGCTAATTCCATTTCCGCCATGGCGATATTCGTTTCTTTTGTTTGTCCGTTCATCCTCCCCCTCCCTCAACCCTCCCTTTTCGTTCGCTCTCAGTTGATCATCGATTTTTTCGTTCGCTAAAAATTTACAGTGCGTAGCGTATTTATACATATATTGTTTCTGTCTAAAAGCTAAATTATATGCTTTTATTCAAATTTAAATAATACGATTTGATGTTTTTCGAAAATCTATTTTCTCGCTTGCTGCTGGGGATTTCGACTCGAAAATGTTACGAACGTCTTAGACGGAAGATTTCCTCGTGAAACGAGTACCGACAAGGCCTATCTAAAAAGTGTTCTGAAATTTGACAAAATCTATTTTCTCGCTTGCTGCTGGGGATGTCGACCCGAAAATGTTCTGAACGTTTTAGATGGAAGATTTCCTCATAAAACGAGTACCAACAAGGCCTATCTAAAAACTGTTTTTAAGGGGCGGCTGTTTGTCTTTTTGTCCGGGGGTCGTTGTAACTTGTAACCACTGGAACGGGCCCTGGTTGTGCTGTACCTGCTCGTTTCTTTTGCTTCCGCTGCGCCGCAGAGCCTCTGTCGCGTATGTTTGCCGTGTTCCCCACCTTTTCTTTCGCTACGTCACCTCTCTCCGTCTTGATCCCCACCCTACTGTTCTCTTCTTCTTTTCTATCTTAGCTGTCCCTCTTAGCAACCCTTTAATGTGTGTATTTGATTCGAGCACCCTTGCACCCGAACCCGAGTATCGTCGCCAAGCGAATCTCGAGCGAATCTCGACGCGCTACGAATATCACTCGGCCAGATAGGCGAAGCTTTATTGCTCGCTATATGTATATTGCGAACTTCTAGACAGAGGTGAAACAATCGAGGAATATTCTTTCGTCGAAGCGAATCTTTTCGGTGAACTTTACTTTACTGTACTCGAAATTTTTCCCTTTCTCCTATAAGTTATTATGTGCTTGGTGTACAAATCGAAGCAGTTCAGAGTTTCGATCCTGTAGGACGAATGGTTCAGGAGTTATGGTTGCATAAAGTTTCACATGGGTAACCAATTATTTTTTGCCATTCTGAAAATTCGAAGTTTCGATCCAGGAAGATCAATGGTACAAAAAGTTATGAGCGTTCAAAGTTGAGCGATTTTAAGTGGTTTCTGCAGGTTCACCGGGTACAAATCTACTGGATCACGTACCGAATACCTAATAATTAGTAGAAGAAAGGTAAAGATTTTCAGTGAAAATTTGCAAAGTAAAGAGCAGCTCGAATTCTTTAATGTGCTGTTAGAGATACGCCAATTCGTGTTTTCTCTTGTACACGCATTCCAATGTTTACAGCTTGTCTCCATCAAATCAGAGTGATGGACAAATTTATTTTTTTTTCCCGTAGAAGGTTCCGTCTGGTAAAAATAAAAGAAATGTCTTCGGAATTTTCATCAATATGCATCTTGCCGAATATAATAATTCGAGGTACGAATTGTATCGTATGAATCTGCACAGGAAAGTTTAATACACATCCACAATTCTTCGATGTTCCAAATATCGTATCCGTTACTAAATACTTTGAAAACAAAAAAAGTAATTTTTAAATTCCCGATTCATAGGGAAGTTACTGTAATTTTGGATTTGGAATCAACTTGGAACAGGAGCATTTAACTGCAAAACAGTTGGTTTCCCGAGAATGAGTTACATTGATCGACCTTCTCTTCGCCGAAATTAGAGGATCGATAATCAAATCTATTCGTGGCGGTGGAAGGGGTGGCGAGAGGGGTGGGGGGGTGGGGCGAGTGGGACGGGCTGGAGAGACGAAACGTGTCGTCGCGTGACTGCTGAAGGAACTGCCCAACGTATTAAAAAGCTTTTCTTCTTGAACTTCCGTCGTGAATAAACCGACACCGACCGTTCCGCATATTTTTTTTTCTTCCCTGCTCCCGGCTACCAAAGATCTGCTGCTCCTTCCACCGTCCCCCTCTTTTCTGACCGAAAGCCCCGTGAAAGAGAGCTTTTCAGTCCGGACCAGGTCGCAGCCACGGCCTAATGAGCTACGTAAAATTACTCAATGGCCGAAGCGTCTCTCTTCTCCTCAGCCGAAGGGAAGAACCTCGTTCGGGGAAACGGACAAACGTAGTCTCTCTTTTAAATAACAATTTAAATAAATTATTTAAAATAAACTTTAAATAATCATGAAAATTGGATAGATTCATATAAATTTGGCTATTTAATATAATTTATATAATACTAGCTGACCCGATAGACGTTATCCTGTCCAAATTTCAATAAATTTGAGATCGTTCTAATTACGCATATCCATTGTTCAAATCGTGAGTTATCGTTTTGAGTTTATATAAAAATCCCATAGAAAAAAGCACTTCCATTGTTCCAGGCAACTTTTCCAATTTTTCTTTCCCTAAAAACCTTAAGACGTCAATAATGCAACTTCCTATTAAAATATTGATTAAAGCTGCGACATTCGTTTTTTGTTGTTGTATTAAAATATGATTCAGAAATCACTTTTAGTTTTTCCCGAATTTTCCATTTTTCCGGGCAACTTCTCCAATTTTTTTTTTGCGCTAAAAACCTGATTCAGACTACAACGAACATTAAAAAAAAAACCATATCCAAATCGATCCAGCCGTTCTCACGTGATGTCGTGATCAACGAACACCATTTCATTTTTTTATTATATAGATTTGAGAGGAAAATCTTGAATAACTGTGTAAATTTATATAAAATAATTTTATTTAAATTAAATTATTATAATTTGAGGTTGTCTCTTCTGATCCGTCCCCTCGCACAATGGCCGAATTCATTAACGCGGTTTTCTTGCCGCGAACCGGGCCCGGTAACTCGCGGACAATTTAGAAGAAAAATTAAAAAGAAAGGCACATCGCTCGATGTTCATTTAATTTCAGTATTTTTTCTTTTTTTTTGTTTAAGGGCGGTGGGGGTATCCTCCTACGGATTCGATACTCTCTCCTTCGATGCTGGTTGGAGAGGGTAGTGTGGGGTTCGGCTCTCTCCCCTCGGATGAAGTTTGGGGAGATTATATGTTGCCTTCCGCCATACTCACTAAACCCCCACCGCCCAGGGCCCTTTCCGGTCCCTTTTTTCCGCACTTGTCATGTCAACCCCCGCTATCCGCATTCAGCTGGAGAGCAGTGTTCCGATTACAACCGCCTTTTGTTCTCGCATGCACGGCGAAAACAGTAGCGTATCTACAATTACGCAACAGAGCGCTTCTCTGGGCTCTTTCGATCAACGAAACTCTCTTTCTCGCTTGCTGCTGGGGATTTTGACGAGAAAACGTTACGAACGTCTTAGATGGAAGATTTCCTCATAAAACGAGTACCGACAAGGCCCATCTAAAAGGTGTTTCAAAATTTGATAAAATGTTTCAAACACCCTGTAGTGTTTTATATTATTCGAAAAGTGCAATAGAAAAATTTCTTATCACTGTTGGAAGAGCGGCCGTTGCCTTTTCATATGTATATACGAATAATTTTATTGAAAGTCTGCGGGGTGCTGAAGGTACCCCATTGTTATCGAAAAGGTTACGTTACCGATGCACAAATCGCCGCGGATGAGCGAAAAATCCAGTTGTAATCTGAACACTGGCTGTGAGGACTTGTTAAACGTCTCGTAAAATGGCTATTCGACCGAAAGATTGTTACAGAGATTGTACAGTTTTGAGAATCCAACGATTACTTAAATGAAATATTAAATAATTTGTCGGTAGGTAATGTGTTAATGATATTTCTGTTTTATTTTCACCAGAAGGAACCTTTCGTGAGTGACTGTAGACATAGCTTTTGCGATACAAAGTGAAAAATCTATCTGGCCGGGAACTTTTGCATGCCACTGTACGTATGCATATTATTTTAACCATGCAATATGAAATACAACCGCCTATTATTTTACATTTAATTTTGCTTGTCGGCTGACCGCGAAAGTGTTCGTCCACGCGAAGAGAAATCGATTCAGTTTCCGAGCGGCATTGATCTCTCGAAACCTTTGATATAAACGATTGTGAACGTTTCTCTGCATACAGTAATCGCGTGAAACGATTGAATAATAGAGTAAAGATGAAATTGGATAAGGCTCGATTCTTGTTGCACGAATACTTTTGCCGGCCTCTGTATCTAATTTATGTACATGATCTACGCGATCTACGCGTGCCGGTTCAACTTCCAAATACGTCCATCACTCAGAATTGCATTGAGAGTACGTTCCTTTTTTCACTGAAAATGATGATATTGTCGGAAGGATTTTTGACGATTCGAACAAAATTTTTTTACTAATTAACTATAAACTAATTTAATTAATTTCTCTTTTAATTCCTAGTTGGACACCTAACCCAGATCATTTTTGTTTGAGAAAGTTTTTAGATAAAATAGTGTCTACGCACTAAACTTAAAATGTTAGAAAAGTCTTTCTCTCGAGTGGCCAAAAATCCTTCTGAAAATTATATTTTAGACGAAAAGGAACCTACTCCCCAAAATTTTATCCAATTCTGATTCATGGACCCGTCTTCGGAAGTTCAACCGTGGATCCCTATGTTCGAATTCCACTCAATGCCACTCAAATTCTATTCGATTCCATTCAATTTCACTCAATGCCATTCAAGTCCATTCAATTTCATTCAATTCCGTTTCATTCAATTCCGTTTCATTCAAATTCGATTCCATTCAATTTCATTCAATTGAAAAATTGTCGCCCCCTCAGAAAAGAAGTTTCGCTTCAATGAAATACAATCACCTTCGAGACAAGCATGACTCTAATAAAACCTTTCATTATAAACTAAAGTTAGGCTTAAAGAATGTTTGCAACTTCCTTTCGACCACAGAGCCGTTCGCAAAAAAACTATTCTCCACGGAAACGCTCTTATAACATTAGCCGTGTCTGTTTTCGTTGCGATCGCTTAAATTCTACGTTACGAATTATACAATTATCTATTCAATGAAACGTATTGCAATCTGTTTGGGGAAAAAAAAAGGAATCGGCAAACAGAAATTGCTGACCAAGAGAAACCGCACACCACGTACGAAAAGCGAACACGTTTCACCGAGCGGTCCCCAGTTTAAGAAGGGTTCTCGAATCGAGTCGGAGAGTGAGAGAGAGAGAGAGAGAGAGAGAGAGAGAGAGAGAGGGAGAGAGAGAGAGAGAGAGAGAGAGAGAGAGAGAGAGAGAGAGAGGGAGGGAGAGAGGGAGAGTGAGATAACCAACGACGCGAAGAGAAGGTCGTTGCGCATCCCTCTTCTGTCAATTTATTAATCTGACCCTTACGTTTTCCAGGGATCAAAGAGAGAAGAAAACGGGCAACCTTAAGATCGACATCAACGGCATGTAATAAGGGAAGAGAGCAAGGGATCGTGTGCTCGAGCGTGCTTAGGCCCCCTGGAGAAAGTCGAAAAAACAGTAAAAACGAGAGTCGAGGAAAATTTGGATCGATCTTCGTCTTCGCTACGGCAACGGAAACTATCGAGATATATCGTCTTCGCCACGGCGACGGAAACCATCGAGATATATCGAGATATATCAGGACGGACCGAAGAACCAAGACGGAGGAGAAGCACGGAAACTATCGAGATATATCGAAATATCAGGACATACCGAAGAACCAAGACCGAGAGGAGCGAAGAAGAAGAAGAAGAATAACAACAAATAGAAGGGGGGCAAGTACGCGCGGAGATACGTGAACAGAAATGGCGGACGCGAGAAACAGGCAAAAAGAAACAAAATACCACGAATTACAAAAGAAGGGGAGGCAAGAGGGGTAGCTCTTGCACCCCGGCAAGCACCAGTAGGGAAATTCTGTAAATTCCGCGGCGCATATACGGCGTCGTTACATTTCGCGACTCGCGGGGGCCCAAATAATCGCGTATAATAATATTCCTAGGTATATATATATATATTTTTAACGACTTTAACTTATCGATTCTCGTAGCCGTGTAAAATTACCTTTCTCTATTTATTTTCCACCGAGTCTTTGATAGAGATCGACGAAGAGAACCGTTCGAAACCGTTTCTCGGTGAAGAAACGAGAACGCGGCCAGTAGGAGAAGGGGGGGAAAGGAAAATATGGGTTAGAGCACGCGGAGGGTGGGTCCGAGTTTCACCCTAATCGAGGAACACGAACGGACCCATCGATATTTCATTTTCGAGTTGTCACTCGGTGTCCCGCGTATTCTAAACACGTGCGCGAACGAAGAAAGGAAGGCACTCTTCAAAGTCAACACGCTCACGTATATGTAAACGCTTGTTCACGCACACGCACACACGTGAATTCACAGTTCACAGACGCGGCGTGAGATTCGTTTGTCGAGAGCGAGCCGTTCTCGAACCGATTATCGTTCGAGTCGACAAGACAATGCTGATTTTTACGGGAAATTGTTGATCGAACACCAACCAGGAAATCGATTCGCTGAACGCGATACCAGGTGAAGGGAAGGGACCCTTTGGACTCGAAACTATTTTCATTCGATTATCGAGACGTTTTTTTCAGGCCAGATCGTTCGATTTGATGGGAATTCGATTCCATTCAACTCCATTCGATTCCATTCAAGTCAATTCAATTCGACTCCATTCGATTCAATTCAATTCAAGCCCCACATTACCTTGCGAAGGTTAATAATGTTTAAACTGATTTTTCTCAGAGCTACCATTCGAGTGCAAAGGTTCAACAACTGTTTTCGAAATTGTTGAAGATCGAGAAAGATTATTTGATGACCGATGGGTTTTTTTCCGCGCAGGTCGCTCTAACACATCGATACCTGGATTTTACGTCAGCTTTTATAAGCTACTTGAAAAATGTTCTAATTTATAGTAAATTTAATCGAAAAAATTTATAGTAAATTGTATAGTAAATTTAATCTTATTTATAGTGAATTTAATAAGGGACTGTATATCGTTGTTGGATAAGGCTTGAATTAATTGAATCATTTATAAAATGGTTATGAATGGTTCAAGTGGGAAAACACTATTTATGATCATTGTGGAGAACATGTAACTTATTTATTTATTTTCACTGTGTGATGTGATATTTTTTCACTGTACAGAAGAATTATTTATATTAATTAATTGTTTATATTTATATTAATAATTCGCCTTGGATTATACTGCATATATATATATATATATATATATATATATATATATATATATGTATGTATGTATGTATGTATATAGTAGTAGACATTTTTATGCTAATGGATCATTTTAATTCAAAATCCATATGGGACGTTTTTCCGTTGTTATTTAAAATTTTCGGTAATTATTGCGAAAGGGTTACTGTACTACGATTTTCATGAAATTCAAATACGTTATGCAGCAACAGATTTTGAACAACTTTTTCCTTCTTCAATATTGAAAAAGAAAACGTTGTTGAAAATGTCGAAATCTATAACATATTTAAGCTTCATCAAAATCGGAGTACCCTTTCGCAATAATTACCAAATTTTTTATTGTGTATCATATTTATTTCTTTATTTATTATATGCATTGTAGAAATCGTAGTTGAAAATAGTTGGAGAAATAATCTATTGCTACACAGAACTTTCGAAGAGCAACGAGCACAGTTGAGAAATTTGTTATTTTGCGCGAAAATAAACGTGGAACCTTTAAAGAGGTCGTTCCATATATAAAAATTTTCTCGAGTCCACCACTGACGTTTCTCAATTCAGGAGAATGGTTAAAGCGACTTGCTCGCGATCGATTTCCTCGTGTTCGAAGCCCAAGAAAAATTTTACTAAACCGTTTAAAATATCTCGAATCACATATCTTTCTTAAAATCAGCCGAAGAACAAACATTTAACCCTGAAGTTATGGGACGCCACACGGAAATCGTACCTGCGAATTGGTAAATCCAGCAGAGTGGGTTAGGTCGTGGTCGTGGGTGTTCGTGGACAAAATTTGCATATATAACATAGACGTGAACAAAGAGACGAAGACGAGAGTACATCTCCAAGCTTAATACCAAAGGTGCCCTAAGAAGCGTGTATTTTATGTTTTATCAATTGGCGCGCGTTCGCAAGAACGCGAGAGCATATACATTTAATTATGTATCTTGTTAAGAGGAGAGTTTTAAAGTAATCCTAGAAAGTCGTAATGGCAGGTTGAACGAGAATGCTTGTCTAAAAGAAAAGAGGGAAAGAAAGAGGAAGAGAAAGGGAGAGAGAGAATGAGAGAGTGTGATCGAGTACTACGTAATAATCTTATACATACATATATATACATATATATATATACATGTATATATATATATATGTTATATATATATATATATATATATATATATATATATATATATATATATATATGTATATACATATATATATAATATATATATTAACGAATGCGAACATATCATAGGATTAAGCAAGTAGAGAAAATGAAAGTTAAAGATCTTGGTGTACGGAAGGAGATAACGAGAAGAGAAAAAAAAGAAAATACTTTTAAAAACGATCTGTCGTTTGTACGCAGTGTTCCGATTACAACCGGCTCTTTTTGCGCACGTGCGGCGATTTCATTCCCAAAAATAACTTCTCACTCTGGCCGCTCATCCAATAGTGTAGTAAGAAATTATTTCTATTGCACTTTTGAAATAGTATAAAACGCTACAGGGGGTTTCAAACATTTTGTCGAATTTTGAAACACTTTTCAGACAGGCCTTGTTGGTACTCGTTTTATTAGGAAATCTTCCAACTAAGACGTTCGTAACATTTTCGAATCGAAATCCTCAGCAGCAAGCGAGAAAAATAGATTTTCGTTGAACGAAAGCGCCCGGGAGCGCATGCGCAAGAAAAGCCGGTTGTAATCGGAAAACTGATTCGTAGTGGCACAGGCGCGGATTAGGAATATTAATGCGGGGGGTGGTGGGGGGAGGGGGGTGGCGTGCTGCGTCCTGCGCGCTAGAATACAACGGCCAACTCGGCACCGTAAATTTGCCCAAGTGCCTTCCCGTTGGTCGAGTCATGCTGTAATCGCGTACCCGTGTGTGTTTGGTCTCGTCCCGATATTTCGAAAACGAACAAAAAAAAGAAACAAAAGCATATAGGGTAAATATTATGTCTAGGGGGGGGGGGGGGCAGCCTCCGATCATCTTGACGTATATTGTCAAGGACAACATTCTGAACAACTTTTCTCATTACATGTACGCGGTGCTCGATCTTAGTTTTCGAGATATTTGGAAGAAATCTGTTGCTAGAAGCGTGGGAAAGAGTACGTAAAACTGAATACAGTATTAGCAATAGTTTGCGAATACCTCGGAAACCAAGACCGAGCACCGGGTAGATGTAACGACGAAAGTTGTTCAGAATGTTGTCCTTGACAACATATGTCAAGATGATCGGAGGCTGCCACTCCTCTAAACGTAATAATTACCAACAGATATATCCTCTCTCCACGCAACCAGATCCGAGAATCCCAAAGGACAAAGAAATGGGACAAAAAGAAAAGCCTGCGAAGCCCCGATTCCCCGTGGCGAACACAGAGAACAAAAGTAACGCTTCTTTCACACTATCCTCAAAAGCTGTTCGGGCCTGCCTGAGATAGATATCTATCGCCTCGTCGTTTTTTCTACAATACGCGTTCCTTTTTAAAGATGCGTTTCTCGATCCAGACACGATCCCGTTCGGGTGCGACTTCGCCCTCCTCGCGCCGCCGCTCTTCAACGGCCAACACGAACGGGAAAAAATATACGCGTTCTTCTCACACCTCGTTACAACTCTCGGAAGATTCATATTTTTCTCACCGTGGCTTTCACGGGATAATTCTACAGATCTCTCCCGCGGCTTCTCCGATCGACCGAACGCCTTTCGACAATTCGAAGCGGAATTTCTTACACTGACTAGGTAGTGGGTACCAGAGATTATCCATTTACGTACAGCTGTAATTAATTGACATATAATACCGACCAAAAGATCCCTGAAAGAAACCAAGATTTTCTGATTTTACACAACAAGTTGGTGGACTCGTCAATCACTACCATTCACAATCAATAATGTTGCACAACACGATCTCTGAATTTCCGATTTTACAGAACAGGTTGCACGATTCGTCGATCACTACCATTCACGGTCAATCACGTTGCGCGACGGAACTGAAATAACTTAATTAAACGAAACTTAAATAAACGAATTATTGTGCAACGATGATTCGAATTTTGAAAGCGTGTGGTCGAATCAGAGAGAAACGGATAGAGGAACGATGAGATATAGAAGGGGTGAAAGAGAAGGGGAGCGAGAGAGAGGGAGGGAGGGAGAGGTAATGAGGTTTCAGGGTTGTCACTCTTCTGATACATATCGTTAGTCATTAAGGGATTTTGCCGAGAGCAGATCGTTCGAAATAGGCAAGTGCCCTGGAAAGCGTTTGCGATCGTCCTCTGACTCGAGAGAGAAACTCGAAACTCGAGCACGGTGAAAAAATGATCGCGAATGGTTCCCGGGAGGATCTCTCGATCGTGACGAACCGGATCACGAGCGAGCGAAAGGACAGGGGTTGGGGGGGTCCGTTTTTTGTTATCGTTACGCGGAGATTATCGAAACGCAGCGTCGCCGCTTTGAATTCGGCTTACGCCGGACGATTTCAAGAAAACGCTTTCTATACGACGATTTTTTACCGTTCAACTAGAGCGCAGCCGCTTGAATCTGCGAGACCGTTGTCGATTCACAACACACATATCAACCAAACTCTCCGACATATTAGAAAATCGTCGAGATATATATATATATATACAAATCTCTATATATATATATACATATATAATAAAATATATATTATAGATATTATATCTATACAAGTATATAGGCCGCGACTGAATGTTAACTTATTCCGTGTAGAAGGAGCTCCTCGTGTCCTTTGTGCTGTTTCTTTGGAGAAGGAAAGAGACGCAGGGGGGAATTATGGAGGGAGGGGAACAAAAAAACGGAGGAAGGAAACCGAGGGGATGGTGTGTAGTCAATTCGTCTCTGACGTAACCCGCTCGACGCGTCATTAGATTTGTGATGTTCGAAAACGACGGAAAGTATAGCCTAAGTTGTAACCCAAACGAGGCCTTACATTTGCGAATTCAAGGAAGAGAGAGTAGCGACAGCGCCGCTCGTTTTACGTTTTTATTTCCCCGCTGATAGAACCAGAGAGAGAGAGAGAGAGAGAGAGAGAGAGAGAGAGAGAGAATGGGAAAACGAAAGAAAGGGAAAAAAGATAAGAAGAAAAAAAAATAGGATAAATTTGTACGTATGCTTCGCGATTCCCCGTCTTTTTCCTCGTTGGGAATCGTTCTCGTCATCAGACCCACCCACCCCCCTAAGGCCCTCTCCCATTTTCTCGGACCCATGACTTGTTCTATTTTTCACGTTATTCGAGGATTCGAACCATGACTACCGACGCAGAAAACAAACACGGAGGCTCTCAAATGCCTTTCCAAGGGCAACGTTATTCGCTTGACCTTAAAACTTAAACATATCACATTACGATTTAAACAATATAGTTGTACTGCCCGAGATAGAACAAGAGAGTATGGAGATAGAGGCGTGTCTGTGTGATCGAGTGTTGGAGAAAAAGAGAGCGCGAAAGAGAAAGGAAGGAAGATAGAGAATTAAGGTGGGATCCAAGTGATGCCAGAAGCATGAATCCGAGGAACTTGCCCCTCCGGCGCACAGTGGGCAATTCAATTTTAAAGATCAAGTTTAAAACTGATCCTCACAGTTCAAGTTTAAAGTTCAATTTCAAACTTCAAGTTTGAAGTGCAAATCCATAATTCAAGTTGACAATTCAAGTTCAAAACTCATCCTCACAATTCAAGTTCAAAGATGAAGTTTAAAGCTGATCCTCACAATTCAAGTTCAAAGATCAAGTTTAAAGCTGATCCTCATAATTCAAGTTCAAAGTTTAATTTCAAACTCCAAGTTTGATGTGCAAATCCATAATTCAAGTTGAAAGTCTCCTCGGAGCCTCGATTCTGGCATCACTTATGAGATGTACTAAGCGTTTCGCATCTAGACGCTGCGTCCAGACGCGCTTAGGAGACCCTCCCTTAACACAGTAAGCGAAGACAGTGTTTTATAGGTGATCCGACCGGCGATGGTCGCGGCGATTCTGTCGTATCGCTCCCAGGAGATATCGTACAACAGTTTAGGAACTATTTAACACACCGACGGACTGGTGTGTTACTCGTGCGAACATTGAAAAAAAAACGGTATTTGCTCGGGATATCTTGTCACTCGAGGCTCACACCCGTTAGAGGACGTCGCCCGACAGGATATGTATTCGTTCGCGTAAAAGAGAAACGATAATGATAGAAACACAGAAATTTTTCGGCACTCACGGCCAAGCTTTTGCTACTTTTGTACTAAAACTAAAAGAGAAAAAAGAAATGGGGATGCTGTAGTACCGTGTAACCGTAGGAAAGGGCGGGTTCGACAGACGATTTTCCATGGATAGCTACGGCTTGCTCCGTCTATCTATTATTCTATGTATAAACTGCTGTGGGCGCTCTCCCGTCGCTCGTTGCGATGATATTCTCTCCCTTTGTTGCTGGATCTCGCGTTACCGACCACACAAATAAAACCCAGATGGCACGGAAGACGTCTCGAAGACGACTTCTTTCTTTCCCTGAATGCAATTTCTAGATTTCTGGTCACTGATTCAATGAAATTACAATGTTATTCGATTTTACAATTGAAATACAGTCACAAAGTACAGTGAAACTATGAATTATAATTAAGAAGAGAATAACTGGTGGAAAGAAGAAAAAAAATTAGTATCAGTGAGATCAACATGGTATTATTAAAACTAAACTTGTTTGTTACGTGTTCGTTTCAGAAAAGAAATATCGTTTGGAGAAAGACTTTCGAAAAGATAAAGAACGCGTTTCACCCTAAGATACTCGTGATCCCGAAAGGAAGAGTAGAATTTAAGAAATAAAATGGATTCGGAACGAGCAACGGGAATCAGTAGCGTGACCGTCGCTAAAGCAACGAGAGAACGTTTAGGTGAATGTTCAGCGATATATCGTGATCGATGATCGATTAATTATTGTTCACGGATCGACGTTACGTGTCCGACTACGTGTAACGGCGCGCATCCAATAAAATTATCGGGTCGGAAGATTAACTTTTATCGGCCGAATTTGCATCTTTCGATAAATAAATCAGTTTGAACGAAACAAGAGGCATATTCAGCCTCGGCGAAAGAGAAACAAAAAGGATGCAGATTCGGCTTTGGGAAAAAAGGTTAGAGGATCGAACAAAGAAAGAACGAGCAATGGACGCTGATGAAGCTCCGTTGCCACTGTTCTCCGTTAGAACCACTATGGGGGGCAGCTTATTCGCGATCGACGAATCGTTTAGATTGAATTTAAAAGTGCTTTACAAGTGAAACTAACTCATATCAGTAGACAAGTACGCTACCGTTCTTATACAGTTTAATAAGAATACTAGAGAGTCGCATTCGCGTAAGGATATTAGAAATCGATATAAATATGGAAAGTATATATAATAAATGTATAAATGTGTATCCACATGTGACGTCGTGAAACGAGGAGAGCGAGGCGAGTGACATCGAGCGAATGAATACGAACGTGCGAAAGTCCGTGAGAAAGGTACATGTGAATATCTGATATTTTCTACCGTGATTAGAGAATTAGGTAAATATTACGTTTCGGGGAGGACATTCTGAACAACTTTCGTCAGTACATCTACCCGGTGCCCGCTTTTAGTTTGCGAGATATTCGCAAAATACTATTGCTAAGAACTGGGGAAGGTTAGAAAAATTCAATACCGTATTAGCAATTGTTTTTCGCGAATACCTCAGAAACTAAGATCGAGCACCGGGTAGATATGACAAAAGTTATTCAGAATATTCTCCTTGACAACATATGTCAAGGCATCGGAGCTGCCTCTCCCCTAAACGTAATAATTACGGAGAATTATTAACTAACGAGTCCATTTCTCCGTTTCTTTCTTTACATACGTATATGTGTATATAATATATATATATATATATATATATATATATTTACTATATATGTATACACACGTATTTACTCTGCGATCAACCATGCTAAATAGCAGTAGGGTGGAGCTTATTTTATTGCGAACAACAAACACAAAAACGCTGTGAGACACGCGTATTCAGTGGATGAGATACTGACCGGCTTTTTTTTCGTGAATGCGCGACGATTTTAGCCTCAGTCAAGTAGGAAAATCGGGTTCCTTGGCCGCTCCGATAATTTCGCAAAGTTAAATATTAACAAGTTTTCCTTTTGTCGATCGTATGTTTAAACAAAGTTGATGTTCTTGGCGCGTCAGTTCGATCAATTTAATAAAAGCAATTTTTGCAATATCTTTATTTTTGTACTCAATTAAATAACTTAAGAATTATAGAAAAACAAGTTAATCAGTAAATGATTAAAAACAAATTAAGCAAGTAAGTTGATATATTTGAAAAATTAATATAAACTTGTTCTCATCAACAGAATATCACCTTTTGTGTTTTTTTTTTTAATAATTCACAGACGCAATTCACTTTTTTTGGAAAAGGGTCTAAACAAAAAGTGTCTTGGGTGCGCCAAGAACATCAATTATGGTTAAATATTACCGCTAACTTAGCTTTTCTTTTTGTTGGTGATTATTTAGAAAAAGAAATGTAAGTCTAACAGTTTTTAGATAGGCCTCGTCGGTACTCGTTTCATATTGAAATCTTTGACACGTCTCTTAGACGTACAGTTTTGTAACATGCTATTCAGAAGACGTCTTATTACGCATGCATGAGAGAAAAACCGGTCAGTATATCTCGTCACTGACGCGTATACCTCGCGAGAAGGTGGGAAGATTAATCCCCTCGTCGCGTCCAAGGGAAACAACGACGAACGAACACAGAGTTTGATGAACGCCAAAGACGTCGAAACACACATCTATCCAAAGATATCACGAGCCTCGGAGACGATTGTATCCTAGCGTTGGGCGTCTTGCGCGAGTCTTTCCGAGCTTCTGAGATTTCAAAGGAATTTCGATGCTCGACGACCCGACGTTAGCTCCTGGCGAGCTTCGAACACCCCCGAGACCGTGGAAATCGTGCTCAGAAGCTGCGCAAAAAAACCGAACCGAACCAATACGCCCGGGGAAAAAGAAGTCTCGAAACAGACCCCGAATCCGTCCTTACGAGAGTGAACTGAACACGGACGCCCAGAAAACTGTTTTTTTTTTTACTCGGATCAGTCTCGACGATCATTTTTTCCCGAGAGATAAAACACAAATTATTTTTTATCGCAGCCCACTCTGTCCGTCACGCGATTATCGATTGAAAACGTCGGTTGGACTGAAGCCGAGTGTCCATAGAGAGAGCTAACTACCGGAAACAACAACGAGAACGACGCCATTTTCGAAGACGATCGCAGACTGACGACGATCAAATTTTCCGGGGTTCAGAGAACGTGAAAGTGATAAAAATGAGAAACGCGAGAGAGCAATCGCGACATCATGTACAATTACTAGACATATCAATGTTTCTTTTTCCTTTGTAGGAAAATCGAGGCGACGGCCGCCATCGCGGACATCGTTTTGGCAAGCCCTGTCCTAACTTTTTTAGGCGTCCCGTATTTCAAAGTGATAGATCGTGGACTCTATACATTCCGAAAGTATGAGAACTAGGGACCGTAGTTATATCGTATACATATATATACAAATACATTTGTATATATAGATATATATATATATTCAAAGAAATTAGGCTCGTTTATAATTTTAACTACTATTTATTGCAAGCTCAACTATCGAGTCTTTTTTGTATCCGATTTGCGGATTTTATCCAATTATGCCTGGACTGCAAATCTTTATGCAAATTTACAACCACAGGAATAAACGTATTTTCATAAACATTAATAATACCTTTTTTTTCCACAGGAAGTCCCGTGTGGTCGATGAAAGAAATTTTTCTTTGATTCCAATTTTCCTGAAAGAAAAAAAAAACAAGAATTTGCATAAAGATTTTTATGGACCCTTGGTTGGCGTCGTTGGGTCTCTCGCGACCCGTGACAGTTTAGAATCAGAGCCGGGAACATCTTAGCCAGTGGCGGGTCAAGTCGAGTGGAGGCCCCAAGCGGTAAAAATTGTTGGGCCCTTCGAACTCAAATTAGAAATAGAAATTGGAAGAAAACTCTCGTGAACTTCATTCTTTCTCGCGTGCAGCTGGGGATTTCGACTCGAAAATGTTTCGAGTCGAGATCCCTGGAACACTGGGTCCGTGGAGGAAGGACTTGGTGGGGAAAGTAGGAGTTTGAGGGGTCCCTACCGTGCCCCTACCTCTGGCATAAACTATCTGCTACGTTGAAATATGAAATTTCTATTTTTTCTTCTTTTGTCTCTTAATGCCATGATTTATGAAGGATAAAAAAAGCTATTATAATTGTGCGTGGCGTCGCTCGCGCGCTTTCTGTGGTATTTAGTTTATCCACGAATCGTTGCGTCCGTTTTATGCTCGTCACAACGTATTTTTTAGCGGAACTAATATTGTCTGAGACGGTGACTTTGATCCTTTGTCTTGGTAGACCGAGGGTCGGAATTAACAGAAATCGTATTTACCACGACATCATTTCTACGTAATCATTCATTTGATTAGAACTTGTTTAATCGTAACCAGCTATACTTTAAATGTTACACCCCTAAGCTGCGTATTTATTTCTGCAAAGTATTCTTAGCTTTACGTATTTATTGCACCGTTGTACCATCGACCCTAACTCTTCTACTCGTCGCATCACGACTATGCTGTTCAAAGTAATTAAGGGTTCACTGAGAGCTATGCGGATCTGTTAAAAAGTCCGACGAAAAACTTTTATATTTGAATTTTTTTATATTCGTTGCGTTATCGCGGGAGGAGGGAGGCGTTCTAAATGCAACCAAGATAGTTCATAAACTAATCGATCAACACGAGGATATATAAGAAAATTTTGCCAAACATGTTTCATGTCTGAATCGTTATTTTTTTGGAATTATCGAAAATTTGAATTAGGATTAGATCTCGTGTGGATTCGATGTGCATTTATTTCATACGAACATAACAGAAAATCGCCGCGCATAAGCGAACAAACTCTGGTTACAATCGGAAGTGCTGGGATATTGCGCAACCAATTTGCAGGAACGTATGTACGTCCTAAGTTAGTGGGAGAACGGTTCTTAGATGTCTTTAAGACGTCCCAAGAATGTCTGGGTGCGCCCCCGCGTGCAATATCCTAGCTCTGGCCCATGTTTTCCGGCTCTGTTGAAAAAGATCCGCGGTGGATCATCGACGATCGAATGATCACGGATCAGCTGCGGATGTCTGCTCGACAGCTCGCACGCAGTTTCGTTCTCGCTAGTGACCAGGGCCCGCTCTAGCGGTTACGACGCCACGGACAAAAAGACAAATTGCCGCCCCTTAAGAATATATATTTTCTTAAATTTTGTCAAATTTTGAAACACTTTTTTTAGATAGGGCTTGTTGGTACTCGTTTTATGAGGAAATCTTCCATCTAAGACGTTCAGAACATTTTCATGTCGAAATACTCAGCAACAAGTGAGAAAAATAGATTTTCGCAAAACATCAATAATCATTTTATTTAAATTTTAAACAACATATAAATACGCACTGTAAATTTTTAGCGAACGACAAAAATCGATGTGTGAAATCTTCTATTAATTTGGACATTTAACGCATCAATATTTTTCTGACAGTTACAGTGAAAATGGCGGCCCGGGCAAATGCCCGGGTTAGATTAGAAGCTAATGCCCTAGAGCGGGCCCTGTACTAGTGAACTTCTTTAAACATAAGTACCTGAGATATTCGACTATTTATTAATTCATAAAACTCGCGTAAACAATCCCAAAGAAATGAAAGATGCTATTTTACCTTCTTCGTGAAACACCGTAGGTATCTTTTAAGCGATCGTTGCGCCACGAGAATAATCGCGAGCAGTCATTGTGTTTGAGTATTATTTATAATTTTCATTAGAAATTCATTAGAAATTATAAATTCATTATAATTTTTTAATAACCGTCAAATAAATATCTTGGTAGTTCTAGCGTTCGATATTAGTCGATGTTTCGATCGCGAGTAATTTCTTAGGCTACTCTTTTCCTTCTGGGAATTCTTCACTTTTCTTTATACAACTCTGTAGATTTTGACGAGGAAATTCCGTAGGTCCAAGTTCTAATGTTAGGAATGCACTGGTTCGAAAGTTATGGGTGTTTGAAGTTAAACGATGTTTCGAACCAGTGAATTCTTAACGTTGAAACTTGGATTTTCGGCATTTTCTCGTCGAACTCTACAGGACTCTATAGAACAAAGTGGAAAATGTTTGGCCCATAAAAGTGAAGTTTAGCCTATGTCTGTTCCCGCAAGAATCACATTGGAACGGAAGACGTTCGAGCTGTTGAAATCGGATTTCCGTCGATTATGTTTTGTACAGGATAAACGAATACAAGAGAAAGGAGATAGAGAATCTCTCCATGGCATCGTTCGCATAAGAGAAACAGCGAACGGAAATGTCGGCCATGTGTAACAAGAATCGAACACGTGGATGTTAACAGGACACTCTGTAATAGAAGCCAGGTGCCCGGAGTTGTGATACCTTTGTAACATTTATAAAAGTCTGTCCATGGAGGAAAACTGTTGGGAAATTCGTAGGCGACGCAAAAGAATCGATTCGATCAACGATCGATTCGCGACCAGCAATGTCGTTTAAATCTGATCGATCATTTCTATACACCTGGTTATCGCACGTACACTCGTTAGCCGCGCGAACGATCGTTGACGAACGAGTACCATGACCAACGTGAAACCGATTTATCTGTGGTTACCGCAACGACTAACGACAAAACGATGGAAAAATCTTCGCAGATTTTCATCGAAAGATCCAGGGCACACTGTGTCGTTGTACATTAGCAGCTACAGTGTATGCCCTTGAAGCAAGTGGGAAAACAACATTTTCATTTTTAATATCTGATATTCCAGATAGCACAGAGACAACTTTAACACGTCCCTTAGACGTACAGTTTTGTGACATGCCGTTCAGAAGAAGTCTTACTTCAGACGTTAAACTAACAATCCTGAAAAATAGCTTCAAGACGTTTTTAAGACGTCCCTTTAAGGATGTAAGACGATCAGACCTAAAATGAACGTTTTTAGGACGTCCTGTGCTATCTGGGATCTTAGTGGACGCGATTCTGTTTGAAACTTTAAGAAATTGACACGAAACTTGGGAGTTTCCTTATACATTTTGACAATTTTTCCAAACTAGGAATACCTAAAAGTCCGCGGTCGAGCGATGCTTGTTTCAGGAGAACAAAGTTGACAGTTCGTAACGAGAAAAGTATTTAAAGTCCCCACTCTTCGCCGAAGATTTAGGTCTAGCAGGGAGTGGGGATATATCACGTGGTCTCTACAATCTCCTAATGCAGGGTGTTCCAACTTATTCACCACCGAGAGCCGCAAAGGTGCTGCGTACAATTCGCGAGCCACAAGTTGGAACTACCCGTCCTAATGGACCATCAGTATGCATATCTATCTAGGAATATCACGAACAATTTACAAATCTGCTGCGTATATTTCTATGAAGCATTCGTTGAATTCGACATGTTTAATTACCGACGTCATAACGATAAGGGCATTATTATAATTAAACTCAGTTACAGAGGTTCTCCATGGATCCACTTGAACGTAAACAAAAGAATGAACAAATTCTACGATATTTTATCTACTAAAATGAACTTATTTGTGATTTGTTTTCCCGAAAAACAAAAGGTGAACCAATTTCATATAAAATTACGAAATTTATTGTGCCGTCAGGAGGAGCCACTTGAAATTCTCGAGATATTTATCATAACTATTTATTATCATCGACAAAAATAATATCAGTTACTAATGACACAATCGAAATAGAATATCGACCGCGTTTATCAGGCAAATTCGAACAACTCTGTTATCATGATTTCTCCCATGTATAGACAGTCTAATATCATGTTGAACAATAGAAGTTATTCCAACGAATCCACGCGTGTTTTTTAATATACGAACGACGCGCGAACCTGTCGTTGTCAATCGAAAATAAAATTAGACGGTCACGTTTTTCAATGCTACAACTGTAACTATACTCGGCTACACAGGTGGCGAAGTTTCCGTTCACGTCCATTCTCAGGATTCGATAAAATTATGGAAAATAGATTCTTTTTTTTACTGAAATGACGAATACCAGAAGGATTTTTTGGGCTCGAAAGAAAAGTTTTTATCATTTCAATGTCGCTCTCTACCTTACCGACGAAGTGTTTCAAAATTTTGTCAAATTTTGAAACACTTTTTTTAGGGATAGGGCTTCTTGGTACTCGTTTTATGAGGAAATCTTCCATCTAAGACGTTCAGAACATTTTCATGTCGAAATACTCAGCAACAACTGAGAAAAATAGATTTTCGTTGAACGAAAGCGGCCAGAGGCGTCGAACAATGGACGGTTCATTTTACTCTCGATTGACGCCGATGCGTAAAAAGAGATACTCGGCGTTGGGAGAAATCTCCCGACCGGAAACGAGGAAGCGATGAGGGGGGAAGGGGGGAGAGGGGACAATTACAAGCGTAAAAAACGTTGTTCCATCCTCTACCTAACGGATAATGTAAAATTATGCGCGTGTCACCGTATAAAAACAATTTACTCTGAAGAAGACGAATCACGCGTTAACAGTTACTTTGGTGTTTTCTTTGCTAGATAAATTTAGAGAAACTGGAGAGAGAGGCAGCGAGAGAAAGTGTGTGAGAGAAACCGAGAGAGAGAGAAAGAGAAATAAAGTCCCGACGTATTTACGAGGTAGACGATAAAAACAACAATAATAATAAATTAAATAATAACGAATAATAATATTTAATATTAATGTAATAAGAGAAATTAGTTGCAGCTTTCTGTGTAAGGTTATTGTGATATCTAAAAAAAAAATAATAACTTTACCGTAGCGATATTAATTAATTACAGAAATAAGAATCTGATGTTTTAGTGAGCAAATAATAATAATAAATATATATATATAAATATATCTATATGTATTATATATATTGTATATATATGTATACGTATATATGTATATATACATATGTATATATATATATATATATATATATATATATATATCAGTATGTCGACGGGGCTTTTGAGCGATATATGCCTCATCCGCGGCCGGTTAAAAACAGCGATGAAACACAACAAACGCGAAAATGAAGAAGAGTCCCTCTTCTTTATTTTACTTGTTGCGACTAGCACGTTCTCATGGGCGAGGCTCAAACGACAATCTTAGGCCTCGTCAGATTACTGCCAGATACGCGAAGACATTCCGAAAGATGACCAGCCGGATTATTTTTCTCTGAAAAAACACACACACACAGAAAAAAAACAAAAAGAAGCATGGTTCGCGAAATAATTCGATAAATTGCACGTTGCTAATGTGACCCGAATGGTGGGGGCAACGTTAACCGTGTGTAAATAAAAGAAAAAAAAGATTGACAAAAACCATGAGATACGGAACTGGCTCTATCGTATTCGGAACGTCCGCTGTGCGTGTCTGGATCAATCCGTCCATACGTGTCTCACGTCGAGACATTTGCACAAATGCGTGCATATTAATCATTGGGACTACAAAAACATATCATCATATGTAACGGTAATGATACACGAAAAAAACAAAATGTATATATATATGTATTTATATATATAAAAACATGAATATATATATATATATATTTTAAAAAAATATTAAGCAATAAGATTTTATTTATATGCCTGTAGGAAAAAGAATAAATTTGAATGATGAAAGAGAGCGAAATACTGCATATCAAGAATTGTGTGTCTGGGCAAGGATTAGCTTCTATACATACATAATCATAAAATATAAATATATATATGTATATGGGATATTCAATATATATATATATATATATTGTATATATATATATATATATACATATATATATTCTATAAAAACTTTACTTCGTCGTTGTCAGGCGTTTAATGTTTAAACTTAATTATCATTAATTAATTATTAGATTGTGAAAGAATTTCTTCAGGTTCTAAGCAAGATTTGGAAATAATAAAACAAGCAAAATATATATATTCTGTGTGTGTTTTCATTGTTCCCCTCTGTTCCTAATACAAATGTGCATATACCATAAAATGGGGTAGCTTAAGCACCCCGCAGACTTTTTCAAATTTTCAAACAGTTTTTAGGTAGGCCTTGTAGGTACTCGTTTTACATATTAGGAAATCTTCCATTGAAGAAAAGAAATTTTCTCGAAAATTCCAGTTGATCGGAATTGTTGAAAGAAAATACTAAAAGTTGCAGAAGAAAATGAAGAAGATTCATGCAAATTGAAGAAATGAAGAGTACCGATTATGTATTACAGCAGCAAATGATTCGTGCCGCTTTTCCCATAAGATGTCATATAAATTCCGGCACGAATCATTTGCTCTTCCGAAACCTGCGTACAGCGCCATTTCGTGCAGCGGCGAAACGCTCAAACTGTTAGCCAAATTTAGTTCCGAATCTACCGCTAGATGGCGTACCTCAAAAACATCTGTACAGCGCCATTTCGTGCAGCGGCAAAACGCTCAAACTGTTAGCCAAATTTAGTTCCGAATCTACCGCTAGATGGCGCTCCTCAGAAACGTCTGTACAGCGCCATTTCGTGCAGCGGCAAAACGCTGAAACTGCTAGCCAAATTTAGTTTTGAATTCACCCGCCAGATGTCGGTAACAGCGGTTAGCGTGTTTTTTCGTATTTACCGTATTTTTTCAATAAAAAAGAAGAATATTCATTCCTTCTTGATCTCGCAATGTGACAACATGTTTATTCTAAAGTTCTCATGATTGTAATAAATGAACTTTTCTAAGTTATTTTCTTTAAATTGTGAGTTATTTTTCTAAAATTGATTCTCTCCTCCGACAACGAGATCTTGCAGAAGTCGAACTGCCATAAGAAGAAATAGTTTATCAACAACAACGAATATTTCCACAAGCGACCTGACACCTCTGGTCGGTAACTTTTAATTTCGAAAGAAAATATAATCCAGACGTAAATTATCTTTATTTCTAACTTGCGCATGTCAAAGTAAGCTTCATACATAGTACATAAGAAATCACACACTATATAATAAATACCAGTTACTATTTATATGTATTGATAAGAGATGGGTCATCAAATAGGTTAGGAAATCTGTCAACTCAACATTTCTATGTATGAACCTATATTACATAAACCATGCAGATTCAATGATTAGCAAATTAATTGTATAACGAAATATATAGATCAATTCATAATAAAATATATTGAGGAATAAGATATTAACACAATTAGTTTTAGTCTTATTACTGAAATAGGTACGTTCACTACTGTTCACTACTTATCAGTAGAGAATACTATGCTGATATAAAAAAAGCTAAATATCTCACAAATGTGAAGTTGTCAAGTTAGTTAGTTTTGTTTTAAAAAATGTTTTATCAATAAGTTGATCTCCAAGGAGTAGGATCAAATAATTTAGTTTAAAAATTGTTATTTATACTATTATATTTTTAAAGTTACTTAATTATAAATAAACAAAGATAATTTCAATCAATATATATTTATTAGAGGATATTATTTAAAAAATCCCGAAAGATCCTCCAAAAATCTATACATTATATATCTACTATACATTGAAACTCTCAATCTACAATTTCCCTAGTCGATAACCGCTGTCACCGACATCTAGCGGGTGAATTCGGAACTAAATTTGGCTAACAGTTTGAGCGTTTCGTCGCTGCAAGAAATGGGTCTCTGGTATTGGTCAGTATCAGTATCTCGTTGTATCTCGTCGGTGCCTGAAGGGACGCAAACACGTGGCAATTTGCAAAGGCGCTGGCATCCAATTCTGCCATAGACTTATAGAAGTCGAGACTTCAATTCGGGATATGGAAAACTTCGGACACCGTATCCATAGTATATATATATATATATATGTATTGTGTACAGTTTGAACCAAGGTGAATCTCGAGTGTGAATTCGGACGGTTAGCAGCACATGTGTACATGATAAACATTTTTGTCGGTTACGGTTTCTTCGATTTTCTCTTATCACTTAATTCGACATAATTAAGCGGACAACATGTCACGTTCTATGAAAAATTCCGACGGAGATGCAGATACGAAAGCAGGTTTGTACTTTTTCTCTGTTTTTATTTTACGTTACATACATGTGCGCGCACGCGGTTTGCCTGGCTACCCGGTTAATTACATCGAATATACCGTAAACATTTGATCGGTTCGTTTGATCCATGCACACGGATATTTGTAATTTTAGAAATCCGTGCGATGTACAGTGGTCCAAACCGATGAAATCTGTGTCAAAATCAAAGAAGTTTCGTTAAAAATGAAACAAAGCAATGAAATTTTGTTTAAAATTCAACCCGAAACTTTCCAGAATGTGGAATAATTATGGAGAGATTGTGTGTACGAACGTTTATTTACCCTTAAAATAAATTCGTTAAACTTGCAGAATTTCAAGAAAATTGATTTCTTAACCACGCGCGGAAAATTTTTTTTTCGAACATGCTGTACATCATTTCCCGTAGATTCTTTTCACGCTGATTTCAAATCTGGCCTCAAAATTTGTTTACGACCTCCGGATTTTGCAAAGAATCGAATTATTGTTAAAAATTTCGAATTTCCATTTTTTCAAGGTTAAAAAACGTTCGTCCTGCAATCTCCATAATTATTCCGTATTCCGGAATGTTTCAGCTTTAATTTAAAAAAAATTTCATCGCTTTATCTCATTTCTATCGAAAGTTATTTGATTTTGACACAGATTTCATTGGTTTGGCCCACTGTGCGACGTAGATCTCGCGAAATTTGAACCGATTTTTGTTTAATTCTTTTGTATATTATAACTTGCGTTATTTTCTTAGATTATTCTATATCTAATTTTTGCATTTTCAAATAATCACTTATGAATTATTAAGTTATCTATTCCAAATTAGTTTATAATTAATTCATGGTATATTACATTGTTAAACTCTGTTAACAATTTTATGGCAGAAGGTGTTGTATACCAACGATTCAGATTTTCTCTAGCATTAGCAATTGACTTGTGTAATCTAAGCGTTTCAGTTCGTCTCTCTATCTTTGGTTCATCATTCTATCTACTATTTCTCATCTCTGAACTTCATCCCTTACTGGCCATTAGACGTAAAACATTTCCTACCTTATAGAACCAAAAACCCATATCTTCTGCTAACTTCTTCTTCTCGTGAGCATTCTCTTTCTCAGTTTCATTTTTTTCTGTTCAGTCTTTACCGAGTCTTGTCTAGACTACTAACACCTTTTGTATTACGTCTATAGTTTGTATTTCGTTCAGAAATTCTACCTAATATATATATTAAGTATCCGGGAACAACAATTCTACGAAGTTCTTTACATTTCCAGGCTACAAAACTCGTGGTATCGTCAGCACGGAAACAACAGTTGATTCCCCGTTGCGTCGCAGTTCTCGAGTCAAAACTGTTGGCAAACAGAATGAATCTTCCCCTGATTCACCCTCCAGCGACAATAGTAACATTAGCAGCACACAGTCGGGGAGAAATACAAGGCGTAGAACAGATACACAGAACAACTCTACGATGAGCGAAAGAAGTAGATCTTTACGTTTGAGAAGAAGTTCTGTCATATCGGATGCCATAGAGACAACGGATAAACACACTGGTGTTGTTGTCACACCTACGAAAAGGACTAGAAATATCTCTACCAGCGAAGGAGTCAACAAATTCGATGAACAGACTAGGTATGGTTTACAACAGGCATGGGGAAACTATGTGTGAAAAAAGTTATTGAAGTATATCATATGAAAAACTAACAGCGAGATTCCGTTTAACCAGCATTGGCCGAATGCCTAATTTACCGGATTCGTAGCTGAGTTTCCTATTCGACCGATTGCTACGAATATCGCTTGTCCAAACCGTATTCGAATAGATGTTCCTTTCTATCGATCGTATATTTGTTTAGAAAAGATGTATTGACGCCCTCGATGCACTGGTTCGATCGAATTTTTACTTAGAGGCAGTTCTGCAATTTATCAAATTCAAATTTCGAGGTTTCAATCTATGTTCAGATCATTTTCAACGTTGAAACTTGAATTTGATAAATTGCAGAATTGCTTCTAAGTAAAAATCGATTGAGCCAGTATGCCGAAGGCATTAATAAATCTTTTATATTTTTCAATGTTGTGTAAAGCCACGTATAAGCAAATTTAAATTGTTTGTCAGTTTTTAACTACATCAGACTGTTCGTAACGAATAATTGTAACTTATCCCAAGTTATATTTGGCATAACTAATATTAATACGAAAATGTATGTAAATAATCGTTAATTTTCCAAATTTAACTTTTTATGTGCTTTTAAAATGTTCTGGTTCTATCATGTTTTATGTATTTAATTTTAGCAAACGACTTACAAGAGCTGGCTCTGAAACTAAATCGCCGCAAATTATAACGAGACCAACGCGCAGAACGAGAGCTAGTTCCGTGGGACTGGAAGGTGTCGCGGAGAACAATGTTTTAGAAGTACATAATAGTGGATTAATGCATAACACTCCAGTCAATACCAGAAAACGAAGATCTATGGCACCCTTAGGAGCAACGGTTGTCGAAGAAAACGAAGGGAATATGAGTCCTTTCGTATCATTGGATCGTGTGTTGCCTAATCTGGAAAAAATTAATGAAACCTGTATGCGTTTCCTTATGTCGATCGTAGAGTTTGTTACTAACAATATTGTTATGCTTTCGGCGCTCTGGTAGATCAATTATTATTTTAAACAGTATTTTTTATTTCGGCGTTTCGATTAAGATCTAAAAGTAAATTATATAAAAAGTTATATATAAATTTATGAAAAGTAAATTATTTATAAATATATAAAGATATAAAAGTGTAAGCTTTAAATCATTATCAAGAAAAATAGAAGAATTGATCGTAAAGTAAGATCGAAACGTCGAAAACAAAAATTATTGTGGTGATTTGCGAATAGTATTTAAAATCATAATTGATCAAACCAGTGCGCCGAAAAAATAAAAATATTGTTAGAAACATGTATGTGTTTGTTTGGAATTAGAACATTCCTGCTAATACAGTAGATATATCGTATTAAATCTATCGCATTAACTTTCAGGCTCAGAAAACACTACTACAAGCAAACTAAATAAATCAATTTCCAAAGAGACGCTCAATTCAAGTTTTGGAAATACATCCAAAGAAGAGATGGAAGCTAATGATGGAAATGGTAATGTTAATTTATTCAACTTTCTTATTAATTGCTTTTATCATTTCTATAATGTTATTGAATTTACAAAAATTCTTGCAGCTTCTCTTTTTAAGAATGGTCTGCATTGAAACAAAGAGTTCAGCTTCATTGAAAATTGATATTTCCAAGATCTGCTTTTTTCTACGATAAATACTCTGTTCAATTGTAGCAAATTATAATGGTTTTATCGTGTTAATATGAAAACTGAGTTACAATTGATTTATATTCATAATGATTACAGCGAATATAGAACATGCTACTCCTGCAGAGCATCCTACCGCCGAGGCAGTTCAGGAGACTGAAACATCGATTATCAAAAACACATTGTCAGACATCAGTGAAAAAAGTAGAAGCGAGTCTATGATGACAATAACCCAGACAAAAACGTCTATACCAGATGTACCGAAAGCACAATCTCCAATCTCCACCGAACTCACGCCTAGGAAATTACGATTGAAAAATGAAAGTACAATAAAAGCAGAAGAAGAGGAGGAGGATGAGCATCTCAGCGGTAAGGAAAATCGAGCATCCAATATCATTGAAGATCCTAAAAGCAACGATCTCGCATTTCCCAATATATTATTGATGTCCAATAAATCACTTAAAGAGAACAACGACGATACAGATAGCTCAGACGCTGTGCAGCGTTTAACGGCGACCGACACAGAATCGTTGAGCGAAGCTCCGTTCAACGACAGCACAAGTCGGAGTGCTTCGTGCATAGAAGTCTGCGAAGATTCGAGTTTAGATGATAACATTCAGATCATGAAATGCCCAGATAATGTGAAAAACATAGATTCGGTGAGTTCTCTGAACGGTTGTGAGGATGCGAATGCGTTGTCCGTAGAGACGCAAGATGATTCGAATCAAGACGGAGACGTTCCGAAAACTGAGGAAAGTGACACGGTTACCGACAAGAGTTTTAAATTCGATGATAAGAAGAAGGAAGAAATACAGCGTAGTACTTCGAACGATGAAACGACTGCTGGAGATGAAAATATTGAGATGCGTTTAATCTTGGAAGCAGAAGACACTGTGGAAGAAGATACAGAAGTTTGTTTAACTCAGACGGAGACTGCGGAAGCTGAATACGAAGGAAATAATCAATCCGGAGTGTCCAACTTGTCTGAAGAATGTTCCAAATTGTCTGATATGATAACAGATTTAGATAAAATATCTACATCCTTGATCGCAGCAACAGGTGAAACTACTATGACGGATCTACGTGATACAGAAATGGCTACGAATGAAACTACTACGAAGGATCTACGAGAGACAGAAGTGACTGCGAAAGTTCCTAGTCGTGTAACGAAGGAGCCTTTCGACGTTCGTACCGAGTCGAATAATTTTGAACTTGCCAATAAAAATGAAAATAATACATTGTCCCCGGTAGAACCCATCGACGAAGCATCAGAAAAAGTAGACGTAAGTCAGGATACTTCCGAAGTTGATGATTGTTCGCCGTCGGAGGAGAAATCTACGAACGACACGGGTAGAAATGAAATTGCTGAGACTGTTCGAAAGCAGGAAGAAGAAATGCAAGTCGATCTGTCCGATGCGCCTACTTCCGAAGTGGATAACCATTCGCCATTGAAAGAGAAATCTACGAAAGACACGGAGAGAAATGAAATTGCTGAGACTGTTTGGAAGCAGGAAGAAGAAATGCAAGTCGACGTAAGTCAGGATACTTCCGAAGTTGATGAATGTTCGCTGTCGGAGGAGAAATCTACGAACGACACGGGTAGAAATGAAATTGCTGGGACTGTTCGGAAGCAGGAAGAAGAAATGCAAGTCGACGTAAGTCAGGATACTTCCGAAGTTGATGATTGTTCGCCGTCGGAGGAGAAATCTACGAAAGACACGGAGAGAAATGAAATTGCTGAGACTGTTTCGAAGCAGGAAGAAGAAATGCAAGTCGACGCAAGTCAGGATACTCCCGAAGTTGATGAATGTTCGCCGTCGGAGGAGAAATCTACGAACGACACGGGTAGAAAGGAAATTGCTGAGACTGTTCCAAAGCAGGAAGAAGAAATGCAAGTCGACGCAAGTCAGGATACTCTCGAAGTTGATGATTGTTCGCCGTCGGAGGAGAAATCTACGAACGACACGGGTAGAAATGAAATTGCTGAGACTGTTCGAAAGCAGGACGAAGAAATGCAAGTCGATCTGTCCGATGCGCCTACTTCCGAAGTGGATAACCGTTCGCCATTGAAAGAGAAATCTACGAAAGATACGGAGAGAAATGAAATTGAGGAGGAAGAAGAAGTCGATCTTTCCGATGCGCGTGTAGACTTGTTTCAAGATATTCCGGCTGACGAGTGGAAAAAAGAAAGAAGCTTCGATGAGAATTCCATGCACTCCATGTCGACAGAGAGGTTGGAGAACGAGAGTGAGAATGAATTCGATGATTTTGTTCTGGTCGTCAAGGAAACGTCGCATTCAGCGGAGAATATTGGAAGAGAAAAGGAATCGTCCGATTACGACTCGGACGATACGATTCTCCTGAAAGCACGGAAAGATTCGTTGAAAGAGAAAAGTAATGAAAATAAATCTGCGACGGTGAAAGATACACGACGATCTCTGCGACAGGAAGAAATTGTCGCAGCAGAAGTTAACTCTAAAACTGAAGAGAAACGTGTGGAAAATCAGACGGAAGAAGTACGGAACGCAGAGAATGTATCTACGAGAACGTCCCTAACGAACGAAGCTTCTAAACGATCTCCGATCGATACTCGCATCGAAAATTCAACCGATTCTAATTCAACGAATGAAATTGGTCAAAGTTTAGATACGAAATCACCTTCGAATAAGGGCGAAAGAAAATTTGTTCGCGAATCAGTGGAAAAGTCAGACAGCGAGGTTGACGAAAAGGATTCGTCGATCGAGTTTCCTATTGACTCGCCGTCGAGTGTAGGTGATAACGATTCGAACGAAACGGACCGAAGTGTGGATTCGGATATCGAGAGGGAATATAATCTATATGGTGCAGATGTGTGTAAGTTCTCAGATGATGATGTACCAGGGGACGAGTGTAGAGCATCGGAGACTGAATCGTCGGATCCGGATGACGACGGATCAGATCTGGCAGATTTTGTAGTCGACGATGAGATTTCTGAGGAAGTCGAGTCGAGCGAACTTGACGAGGAGTCATCCGATGCTGATAAAAATCTAGAATCTGATGCGACGAAAGATGAGAGCGACGAGAGAAGAACAAAGAATAGAAAGCAGAAAAGAGTCTCTGAAAAAGAAGAAAGTAAATCGGAGAATGATAAACATTTAGAATCTGATGCGACGAAAGACGAGAGCGACGAGAGAAGAACAAAAAATAGAAAGCAGAAAAAAGTCTCTGAAAAAGAAGAAAGTAAATCGAAGAATGATAAACATTTAGAATCTGATGCGACGAAAGATGAGAGCGACGAGAGAAGAACGAAGAATAGAAAGCAGAGAAGAATCTCTGAAAAAGAAGAAAGTAAATCGAGGAATGATAAACATTTAGAATCTGATGCGATGGAAGATGAGAGCGACGAGAGAAGAACGAAGAATAGAAAGCAGAAAAGGATCGGTAGGGGTACTGATAAGGTTACAATTTTGAGTGGCAAGAAGATAAAAAGATCTGTTGAAGAAGAAGAAGAAGTTGATGACGAGGAGAAAGAACTCGAATATGGACTTCGAATGCTACTCGAAGAAGAAACCCCGGAGAGAGTAACTGTGAAAGGACAACGGAAGAGAGTCGTAGAAGAAAATGTTGAAGCGTTGGAAAATAGATGTACAGATATTCCTAAAAAGGAGAAAGGTAAATTAAGAAAGGCAACAAAGATAAAAAGAAGTGTCGAAGAAGAAGAAGAAATTGGTAACAAAGAGAAAGAACTCGCAGACAGACTTCGAATGGCATTCGAAGAAGAAACCCCGAAGAAAGTACAACGAAAGAGAGTCGCGGAAGAAACTGTTGAAGTGATCGAAACTAAACATATAGATATTCCCAAAAAGGAGAAAAGTAAACTAAGAAAGGCAACAAAGCTAGATTTACCTTTACCTGAAAGTGTCAAGAGGAAATCCGAGATCGAAACAGGTAACAAGACGAAGAAGATCAAAGCGGAGGACGATAAAATGTCGAAGGGAAAGGCTGCGGTGATTCGTGAGAATCGACCAACAGTGAAACGTCTCGCGGAGGAAGTTGTCGAGAATCTTTCAGACCTCCCTACGAAAGTATCGAAGAGACGTAAACTATCTGAACCGAAAGAAGTGCCATCGAGATCGATCCCTCGTTCGGAGCTTGGCAAACGTAACATAAATGTGGAACAGGACTTGATCAGGTTGAGTTCTTACGGCAGCACAAGCAATTTCTACGTTGCGAATCTCCAAAAAGTGAAGAAATCTGAAAAAATGACTTCGGGAGTGAAGTCGTTCAGACAGAGAATGCTCAACAGAAATCCACGTCAACCTATTTCGTATTATACGATGTTTTTGGAGAAGCAAGCGGCTTCGAGTAAGCATTAGTTTCATCGTGAACCGTATTAAATTTCTAATATATATATATATACATTTCTAATCAAAGAAATCCTTTTTTGTTTTTACTTTCGAAGGTTTTTAAGGGTTTCGTATCTTGCTCCGCATCCTAAATTCAATTTTGAAGAGTTTCAACGGCTTTGTATCTTGTTCCGCATCCTAAATTAAATTTTGAAAATTTTCAAGGGCTCTAAATAAGGTGGAAACATTCCGTGTTTTCATATCTTGCATCCTAAACAAGGTAGAATAGGTAAAAGATTATGTTATATTACGCGATATAAGACGTTTTTGAAATAACGAACGGTAACATAAGAGAATAATTACAAAGAGATAAAAAATTTTTAATAATTTCGTATTCATTGTTTTATATAGATTCTGTCGCACACTTTCGAATTATCATGGTAACAATTATATTTTTTTTTTAATGTAAAGGGTATTTTTATTCCGAAGAGTCACACAATAACCGAATGTTATTTTACCAGGTAACAAAGTTTGAAAATTGATAGAATTGTATGATTACCGAATGTATGTTACTTTTTAGGTTTCTGTGAAACGATTGTTGCGATTTTTATATACATTTAATGTGTTTATGCGATATAATAATTATTATAATTTAACGAAAAGTGACATACATATATTTCTGCATTGTTAACAGAAATGTATTTTCCAGAATGCTTTTCGAGAAATGTGTCGGTCTTCTTTATCGAAAGAACGACCGTCGACGTTGTATTACAGTTGAAATAACAGAAATGTAAAATGATATTAAAATCTGTGATGTCCGTTTTGCTTTATAAGTTACTGGTTTTTTTGTTTGTTCTTTCTAAACATCGTTAATCGTTCAATTTGTTACTATACGAAAGAATATGGAAAATAAATAAATCCCGTCTGTATGCCGACAGATTCGTTTCAACAGTGAAATCGAAATATTTAAGTTGTCTCGTGCATGAAGAACAATCTCCGGTCTTAGGTGGAAGATTTCCTCATAAAACGAGTACCAACAAGGCTTATCTAAAAAGTGTTTCAATTGAAGGAAATTTCAAATTTAAATTGAAGGAATTTTCAAGTTTAAATCGAGAGAAACGTGAAGTTTAAATTGACGGGAGTAAAATTTGACCAAATCTAATTTCTCGTTTACTGCTGAGGATTTCGACTCGAAAATCGATTATTGAAGAGTCGCTTCTAAAAATCGATTTATTTAATGAAAATAATCGATTAACAAATCGACATCCCTAAGATGAACGTGTGTAATGTGTAATAGACATATATAAAAGAGACAATCATGATGTCACGTGCTTTTGACTTGTCTTCGTTCTTGTCTTATCGCGTGAAAAAGCTAAAAAGAAAGTGATACGTTCTATTTAAAAAAAAAAAACGTGACAGTAGATTAGCGATCAATTGAAATATTCTCGTTACCAGTGTGTTTCGTTTGCATAGTCGACACACAGAGGTTAGGTTCGAAATTCTAAATCCTAATTTAAATATCTTTTTGCACGATGATCGAACCATGTCGAAAAGATTCGCATTATTGTAATTGAAACTCGATCGAGTCGGTATTAAAATGATTCTGTACGCGGAGCAAATATTTTTATAAATCAATACATATTAGAGAAAAATGAATGCTGTGATCGCATTATGTATTTTTTGTGAATCGCACGGACCTAAAGTGATATTCACGACCCAAACGTATCGTAATCATGATAATCAAAATACGGAGAAACTGAAGTTCTATGGGCCCAAGGAAATATTGAGACGCGGCCAGAACATATTGGAAGACGAACAGTACGAATGCGAAGGATGTCGGAGCATCGGTAACGTCAAATATTTGAGTAACGAACATGAAACTAAGACGTCGTTCCTTTCTGCTCAACAATCGTTAACTCAAGATATTTGGTGCTTATTGAAACATGCATGTTTTAGGTATAACAATTGAAATATTATATACACTATCTATATAGATATAATTTCAATCCTTTGCGGTTCTATATCGAGTCTGATTTTTAACATTATGTTTCCTGTTAACTTGAACCGTTGGAATCCTAGAAATCGAGACTATGCCTCCTAAAGTTACAATTTCCTGTGGAAAATGTTTAATTTAACGAGTGTAAATGATGGCAAGCTGCAAACAATTGAAATCTAAAGATTCGCACGTTCGCAAGGGTCGAACGAGATATTATGCGACAAAAGTTTTTAGTTGACTCAAACTATATGATTTTTAAACTTGTCTATTTAGCATACGTGCTAGTTTGTTAGTAGAATTACTGTGGGTATATACTTACCTAGGGCCGCGAAGGGTTGATATTGTAGGTGAAAACGCATTGGTCGGATGTTACCGGTGTATTTACAACGGAACGATTACATTTGAATTTTTCTCTATAATTCAAGGAGTTTAAGTTGCGAAGTGCATCCTGGGAGAGAAGGGGTTTGCTATTTCGGAGATGAATACAGGGGGCATGTTTTAAGTCATACGTTTACGTTAAAAGATGCCCAGGTGAATTATGCAACGAAAAAGCATGTTTGGTAGCTATTACAACAAATTATTCAACCCAAACGTCTCGATAATTAATACGTTTAAAGTTTAGAGACACTCCGCAAAAGGAGGAGAAGTTCATCGATACAAAGGAGATTACTTGTGCTTCTTTTTTTTTTGTAGGCGAGAGGTTTCAGAAGATGGTGCAGTTTCATTGTTTTCATGAGGGACAAGCAGTTTCTCTTAAACATGTGGCCTTTTTTAGTTGACAATTTGAAGGAGGTGATCAGAGAACTGCAAGACTTTGCGGAAAAGAAATATAATGCGGAAGAAGCGGAATGTCCGCAGAGAGTTGCTCGTCTAACGATGGTTAACAATGGATCAGGATCGTATAGAAATTCGCATAAACAACCGAGAACTTTTTGCGAAATAACTAATGAGAAACATGTTTTTATAAGGTACGTTTTTATCTTACGTTTTTAACTTTTTTTTGTTTTTATTATTTCCATTAACGAACATTATATAATTGGAATCAGAATTCACATGTGGCTGGTATGGATTCTTAGCGCAGGAGCAAGACATTTCATAGAAATTTTTCCAATGAGCTTGTTAGACGACGAGTTAAATTATGATCTGGAACATCAGATTGGTTCGTATCTGAAAATCTGCTGAATTTCAAAGAATTTCTTCTACGTACAGCAGCGCTGACGCTATATACCAGAAAACATTTGCCTTTTCAGAAACTGATGAAGGATTCACTTTAGTAAATGCTAAATTACCTGTTCACTTGAATTTAACATCGAACGAAACTGAAACGAACTCGGAGTTTTCAGAAGTCTCTGGAAAATCCGCCACCGTGATACTCAGAGACTTAAGATCCATCCTAGGAAAGGACCAATTTCGACAACTCTTGTATTCTAGTTTAACGGGTGTTCAAATTTTAGTGAGGGGTCCAAGTTTCGAAAGGAAGGAGTCTCTGTATGGACTCAGCTCTCTTATTCCGTGCGCCTGTCGAAGAGTTAAAACTCAAGCTGCAGAATATATGGATCCTAACAAGTGTAATTTCATAGGTATCTATTAGAAAATATTTGCCATTAAAACTGTACTTTCAGAAGCACTGTGATTTTCGCTGGTAGTCAACTCTGTATCATTGATTCTCAGGTGTGGATACATCGGTGGCAGTACCTGTACCGTGTGCGAGCGTATGTAGATTAGATATTATTTCTGAACAACACCAAATTGATAATGCAAGTTCGCACGTTGTCAGATGGACAGGTACGTTGCCGTTGAAACTCCCGACACTACTGACAAAGATCGAGAAGTCACTCGATAACGAGAAAATAGGGAATTCGACGTTGAAAGCACACTTTGCGGCATTGCAGGAAGAATGGGCGAAGTATGTTCATTTTCTACATTTTACGAATATTTTGAAACAGAGTTGAAATCGATTAATTAGTACTTACACCGTTGCAAAAAATTCGTTGCCAGGAATCGCAATCGATGAAATTACTTGTCGATAGGGCTGCAGGCGAGCTCACAAAATGCGGGCCAAGTTCGAGTCGAGTCGAGTCGGGACTCGATTGTTCGAGCCGAGCCGAGTAACCGCACGAAGCGAACAGTTCGCGGGTATGCGAACTACTCGCACCGATGCGAATTAATCGCACCGATTGAGCGAGCCTAGGCGAGTTCTCGCATGAAGTTGGCCGCTCTCACGGGACGGATAGTTCGCATCGGTGCGCGTAGTTCGCATACCCGCGAACCGTTCGCTTCGTGCGATTACTTGACTCGACTCGCCCAATCGAGACGAACTTAGTTCGGCTCGCATTTTGCAGATGTTCGCACAGCCCTACTTGTCGATTACTTATTGCAAATATTAATTAGAAAATCTTTTAATTGAAGTTCTATTAGATGGATACTTTTAGAGTACATTGGTGCACACTATAAGACACTACTCATCCAACTTAATATATATATTACTTAATATTAGCAATGGATAAACCTTCCTGTAATTCTTCGTACCAGCTCGATTATTCAACAAGGCAAATTTTTAAATTGTGACACACTGATTTTCAAATTAAATTTAAATCTTATTTTAAATTTAAATAAGTTGTGGCAAATTATTTCGAAATTGAAAGTATAATTTTTTATTGTAATTTATAGCATTGCCAAGGTTATTCACGCTATGCGAGGTCGTGGGCATAGCGAAGATCTTTCCGGACTTATGCTTAGCTTAGGTGCTGGTCCTCACGATAAAAAATTATTAGATGCTTGGTCAATGGGTTTACCACCGAACCCAGCTTAATTGTTTAATTAACTGAACATATATATTACACATCGTAGAGTGTTTATCGGGTAATATATATTATATAATCTAATGTAATATGTATTTTCTTGTTTCGAATTTCTAATTTTGTTTTTTCAAATATTTATATATTTCGAGGTTGTGCAACATTTTTGTTATTTATAACGTAGTCGAGAAAGGAGGGTTCAAAACACCTAATGTTAATATAAAATAGTTTATTTTACATACGTCGCTATAAAAAATATATATATAATATCTACATAATGTCAATAAAATTATACCAAAAATAAAGTTTTATAGAAGTTACTTTCGGGTTACTTTATTTACGGCAAATATGAAGAGTATCAGTGTTGTTAAAATCATTATTTTAAAAACGAATAACTTTTACAAAATTCGATCCAACTGCCTTTCTCAGTCGCTAGAAGGATTAGTGTACTAGCTGTCGGTAACCGACATCTGGCGGGTGAATTCGGAACTAAATTTGGCTAACAGTTTGAGCGTTTTGCCGCTGCACGAAATGGCTCTGTACAGACGTGTAGGGAATATCTTATCGGCGCGAGTTCAAATATTTTTATCGTTGTTAATAACAACAGTTGCCTTGGCAAATTAAACAAAATAACTTCTCCTTATGCCAAGCGGCAACTGTTGTCATTCATTCTTTTGTAATCTTGCGACTTGACAACACGTTCTTTCTAATAAGTTCTCAATTGTAATAAATAAATTTCTATAAGTTATTTTCTTTACATTTGAGTTATTTTTCTAAATTCAATTTTCCTCCGACATCAAGATATTGCAGTAGTGGAACTGCATTAGTAAATAATAATTTAGACTATTTCCACATTGGTGACCCCGACGTGATTTCAACGTCGCAAGGAGTCGGAGGACCAAGATTAGCAGCCAAGCAGTTTTCAGCGTGCTGGTCGAACACCGGAGTAGCAGCCAAGCAGTTTTCAGCGTGCTGGACGCACGTGACAGCTATACCAACTGCAACCATTTCTCAGCGTGCTGTAAAGACACTCCTCATCGAAGCAGCGCAGCGCGGTCCACACCATGGATTCAGCAGCCGAACTGGTAGCGCGTCTACGAGCCGAGCGTGACCACGCCAGGAATGAACTTGCACAATTCGCTCAACAACATCAGCAACAACTTCAGCAGCAAGGTCAGGCACACGTCGATCATTACCGCATTCCGAAAATTCCTCCATTCTTTAAACTGGACCCCGCAACGTGGTTTCAGCAAGTAGAAGCAACATTTAGATGTTCAAGAATTACTAGCGAGCGTACTATGGCCGACACCGTCATTGCCGGTCTTGATCCGGAAGTCGCGACCGTTATTTGCGATCTCATGCGCGATGTTAATATTGCGGACCCATACACTCGTATTAAGGAACGCGTCATCGCAACTTTCGCGTCTTCAGAAGAGGCCAAATTGCGCAAAATTTTAGGCGGTAATCTCGCGATGGACGGGAAGCCGTCTAAACTTTTAGCTACTATGAGGAATCAGGCGGGCAAATTAATCAATGACGCTGTACTGAAAACTGTTTTTCTTGAATACCTTCCTTCTCAGTGCCGCGGCATTCTTGCAGCTTCTAAATTAGAAGATCTTCAAGACCTCGCTGTACTCGCCGACACGGTTATAGAATCGACTGGCTTAGACAAATCTATCGCGGCAGTTTCGGGGACAAGCGCGACTCGTTCCACCTCGCAAACGAGGTTAGATAAACTCGAAAAGGACATAGCTGCACTTACGACTATGTTCAATCAGCGGTTTTCAACGCACTCCCCACGCGCGCGTTTACGTTCTAATTCGCGAGTGCCTCCTACCCATTCCCGCTCCTCTAGCAAACGCCGGACAGATCTATGTTGGTGGCACAATCGTTTCGGCACTAAAGCGCGCAATTGCGCTCAACCATGTTCTTGGAAAAAATCCGATTCAGGGTCGGAAAACTAACGAGACCTTCCGTGTCCGAGGCGCCCGGCGTAGGTCTACCAAATTCCAAACGCCTTCATGTCCGCGACCGCAATTCCGGTTTGGATTTTCTTGTCGACACCGGTGCCGACATTTCATTGTTGCCGCGATCAAACAAATTTCACGGGAAACCGACTAATTTAAAATTGAACGCCGCTAACGACACTGTCATTCACACGTACGGCGAATCACGTCTCACCCTCGACATCGGGATTCGTCGTCCTATTGTATGGAACTTCTGTGTAGCGGACGTTCCCTATCCTATTATCGGAGCTGATATTCTATCCAAATACGGGTTGATTGTGGATTTAGGCAAGCAGTCGTTGAGCGATTCTCAAACTGGCATCAAGGCTGGTGTATTTTCACGCGCTACATCCAATTTTTCTGCCCACATGATTAGGCCGGAAGAGAAGTACGCGCACATTCTGGCGCGATTCCCTTCTGTCATTGGACTGCAACAATCAGTTCCCCTTAAAGACCGTGGCGTTTTTCATCACATAATCACTACCGGACCTCCCTTAGCTGAACGTCCGCGTCGTCTAGCTCCGGATAAGTTAAAAGCCGCTAAGGCTGAATTTCGTAGACTGGTAGAATCGGGCATTTGCAGGCCATCCAGCAGCCCTTGGGCAAGCCCTATCCATCTTGTCAAAAAGAAAGACGGGGATTGGCGAGTCTGCGGCGACTATCGTAGACTCAACCATGTCACTGTTCCCGATCGATATCCCGTGCCGCACTTGCACGATTTTCCTACAGTGTTGCATGGCAAATGCATCTTCTCAGCCCTCGATCTTTTCAAGGCATACCATCAGATCCCCGTCGCACCGGAAGATATACCGAAAACAGCCGTCAGTACACCTTTTGGTCTTTTCGAATATTGTGCCATGACATTCGGCCTCCGCAACGCCGGTCAGACATTTCAGCGCTACATAAATCGCGCTTTAGGCGATTTAGATTTCGTGTTCGCGTACGTCGATGATATTCTCATCGCTTCCTCCTCATCTGAAGAGCATGAGAAACACATCGATATCGTACTTCAGAGGCTGCAGCAGTTTCACCTGCGCCTCAACCTAGCCAAATGCCAGTGGGGCGTTCCTGAGATCACGTTCCTTGGCCATTCCATTAACAAAGACGGTTTCAAACCTACCTCCGACAAGGTAGACGCAGTTCGGAATTTTCCCAAACCTCAAACCGTCGAAGAGCTGAGAAGGTTCTTGGGAATGGTTAATTTTTATCGGCGTTGCATTCCTCACGCAGCCGCAACTCAGGCCCCCTTAAACGCTTATCTTCACGATTCTCGTAAACGCGACAAGCGGCCCATTTCCTGGACCCCCGAAGCAGAAACTGCATTCGAAAAATGCAAGGAGGATTTAGCCAGCGCCACACTCATGGCACACCCCTGTCCCTCCGCGGAGATTCGTCTCGTGTCGGACGCATCAGATTTTGCCATGGGCGCCGTCATCGAGCAATTCATTGATGATCAATGGCACCCACTCGCGTTCTTTTCGCGCAAATTCTCTCCAGCTCAACTCAAATACAGCACGTATGATCGTGAATTGACGGCAGTTTTCGAGGCCGTCAAACACTTTCGATACTTCCTCGAAGGGCGCGAATTTAAGATCTATTCAGATCATAAACCCTTAATCTACGCGTTCAAGCAAAAATCCGATCACGCATCTCCACGGCAAATTCGGCAATTATCTTATATTGCACAGTTTTCAACAGAAATTCGTTTCCTCGCGGGCAATGACAACCTCGTAGCAGATCCTCTCTCGCGTATTCAAGCCATCCGTTTTCCCACCCAGTTCGATTTGAAAGAGCTGAGAGACGAACAAGCGAATGATTCTGAGCTGGCACAAATTCTCAACTCCTCGAACCCACCGCTCGAACTTAAAAAGTTCACCTGGGGTCCGAACAATATCGAAATTTTTTGCGAGCTTTCAAGCGAGTCTATACGACCCTACATTCCAGCATCGCTCCGCGAGAAAGTATTTCATTTATTTCATTCTCCATCCCATTCTGGTGTCAAAGTAACTGACCGTATTATCCGTCAGAAATACGTGTGGCCCAACATGCATCGGGACATAGCCCGTGCATGTAAAAATTGCATCGATTGCCAACAATCGAAAGTTTCGCGCCACGTCAAAATGGTTCCCAAACAATTCACAGCACCTGACGGTCGTTTTTCTCATGTTCATCTTGACCTGATTGGCCCCCTCACGCCTAGCGAGGATTTTCAGTTCTGTCTCACCATGGTCGACAGATTCTCCCGTTGGCCAGAAGCGATTCCGATCAAGGAATCTTCTGCGCCAATCGTAGCAAGGGCATTCTACGATAATTGGATAGCTCGATACGGCACTCCCGAAGTTATCACGACTGATCAGGGCACGCAATTCGAATCAGAACTCTTCAATGCACTCCTTTCTCTCTGTGGATGCAAACGCATCCGCACCACCCCCTACCACCCCGCTTCTAATGGATTAGTAGAAAGATGGCACAGAGATCTCAAAGCAGCCATCATGTGTCATTCAGGCGAATGGTCTCGCACCCTCTCCACCGTACTCCTCGGATTACGCACCAGAATACGTTTGGACACCAACGCGAGCCCCGCAGATTTCGTTTTCGGCACAACACTCAGAATACCTGGCGAATTTTTCTTGTTCGGTGATTTTTCACCTAATCCCCAATACTTTCTCGAAGAGTTCCGAGAATACATGAGGGAAGTGCGCCCTGTTCCAGTAGCACACAAATCCAAGCATAAACCATTCGTTTTTAAGGACCTCGCTACATGTTCTCACGTCTTTCTTTTGACCAAGGCCGTCAAGAAACCCTTAGAACGTCCCTACACAGGTCCATACAAAATTATCGAGCGCATAAACGACCGCGTATTCAAAATTGACGTCAATGGCGTTCATTATAGCGTACCGATCGAGCGGCTGAAACCAGCTTATTTCGCTACCTCAGAAATTTGCGAGAACAACGAGAAGAACGCCAAAGAGCCCGACGCTCAACCACAATTAAAGACATACGCTCGAAAACGCGTTCGATTTCAAAAAAGCGTTTCCACAGCGGCAGTTTATAATTAACTTAGTCATAAGTTTTAGTTTATAAGCAACTTTGTGCAAATTGTATATTTTCTTTTTAAAGAAAAACGCTGTAACTGTTAGATTTAAGCGTAGTTAAAACATGTTTATTCGCCATGCACTGTGTTCACGTACCGCCACAATTTTGAATCATTCCGTACCTTCATTAGGGAGGGAGTATGTAGGGAATATCTTATCGGCGCGAGTTCAAATATTTTTATCGTTGTTAATAACAACAGTTGCCTTGGCAAATTAAACAAAATAACTTCTCCTTATGCCAAGCGGCAACTGTTGTCATTCATTCTTTTGTAATCTTGCGACTTGACAACACGTTCTTTCTAATAAGTTCTCAATTGTAATAAATAAATTTCTATAAGTTATTTTCTTTACATTTGAGTTATTTTTCTAAATTCAATTTTCCTCCGACATCAAGATATTGCAGAAGTGGAACTGCATTAGTAAATAATAATTTTTACTATTTCCACAGACGTTTCTGAGGAGCGCCATCTAGTGGGTAAATTTGAAACTAAATTTGGCTAACAGTTTGAGCGTTTCGCCGCTGCACGAAATGGCGCTGTCCTACAAGGGACCGGGTAAAGGTCCCTCCGGGGTGTCGGTCCATCTCGGGGGGGAGAGATTATCTCCCCCCAGGGGCCAGGGTCAGCTCACTCCCCCGGCCACGTCACTTCAACCCTGCTAGACACGCCTTCGTATCATCTCGTCACAGTAGACATTTAATATTGTAATCTTTTGTATTCTTTTTCAAATAAATAATATTACTTACCATAATTTATGTGTTCTTTCTTCCCTACCCTATACACGAATATGCGATAGTAGAATTACATTAACATCTTCGAAAATTTAAGTAAAGCAAGATTGTTTAAATTCGACAAAACTTGAGTTGTACTACTAAATTTCGAACCACGTCCTTCTCTATCATTTTCTCCTAATACAAAGTACAATTTTCGAGCGTCTGACTTGTCGTTGAGTTATACTACTGAAATTCGGATACCTCCTTCGACATCATGTTCTCCTAATACCGAGTTCAAAAATCGAGGAAATTTTTGAAAAATCTCGATTTTCAATGCGTCTGACTTGTCGTTGACTTATACTACTGAAATTCGGATACCTCCTTTGATATCATGTTCTCCTAATACCGAGTTCAAAAATCGAGGAAATTTTCGAAAAACTCGATTTTCCGACCGTCTGACTTGTCGTTGACTTGTACTACTGAAATTCGGATACCTCCTTCGACATCATGTTCTCCTAATACCGAGTTCAAAAATCGAGAAAATTTTCGAAAATTTCGATTTTTCGACCGTCTGACTTGTCGTTGACTTGTACTACTGAAAATCAGATACCTCCTTCGACATCATGTTCTCCTAATACCGAATTCAAAAATCGAGGTTTTCGAAAATTTCCTCGTTTTTTGAACTCGGTATTAGGAGAACATGATGTCGAAGGAGGTATCCGAATTTCAGTAGTGCAACTCAACGACAAGTCAGACGCTCGAAAAATTTCGAAAATTCAGTAGTGCAATTTAGTGGAGTCAGAAATTCAGGAATATTAAGTGGTGGAATAAATATATGCGGTTCTTTATGACATTTGTCTTTATTTATTCATTGTATTTGCGTACATAAAATGTTGATATTGTACATGTACATAAATTATATTCTAACGCATACACACACGTGAACATACTCGATTTATCTGCACTTTGATACTGATGGTGGAACCATCGTCCATTTCGCCCTGTTACCTCCCCGCAGAATAGCACGGTGGCAGGCAGTCCTTAATGATATCTTGATACATGTCCGTAGATAAAATAGATTGCTTCTGTAAAAATAACAATAAAATAAATATACGGTATATATTATTGAGATTTCGTGGCGAGGGTTTAAACGCCTTAAAATACTAAAGTATTAAAACTTTCGAACGCGGCTCTACTAACGAATACGGATGATATATATATGTTGTCGGATAAGGTAGAAAAGAAAAGAAGACGACGTGGGCTATTACCTGGTTGACTCCATTCTGCTGTTTATTCGTTTTGGCTCGGTTTTTATAACTATTCTTGTCGGTGGTGGAATTTGTAGCGATGTGGTTTTTCAAATCACTGTCTTTAATAGTATCTCGAATGGAAATATGAAACTCTAATATATATATATATTTATATGTATGTAAAATGATATTTGGTCCCCTCAGGGTTTCAAATTCATTTACCAATCCTCTTCCTCTATCCACTCTCATCATCGCCTTTTCAGCGGGACCTACTGTTTATGGTGGGTTCCGAACCACCTTTTACCAACAACACGTGAAAAACACCCCGGGTGGGTCACTTTCCGGTTTTTTTTTACCAGACGGTCATCCATCCTAGTGCCGTTCACGTTCCACATTGTTTAGGTGATCTAACGAGAACCGGTGCTTTCAACGGGACTACGGTTGTTGGCATATATATATGTATGCACGAATCAATTGTGAATGAGAGAAAATTCTTTTGCAACGAAAATTTTTCATTAAGACTGTGCTCGTGTAAAACTGGTTTTTCAAACAAATCGATGCGTTGTTCGTTCGAATAAATACTATATATTTACTATGTACAAATTATACTAAAATAATATACAGAAATGTTAAAACGGTTTTAAAAATCAATTTTAAAACTATACTGAATTAACTAACACCAAAAGAAATCTGCGAAGTTTCTAAATCCTGTAAATTGACCAACACGGCTGTTTGCGTTTCAGAAAATTTTGGAACGCAGATCAATCTTATCGTCTGTCCTTGATTCGCTGGAAACAAATATATTCTACTTCACCATTTTCTTCCTATCACAATGTGAGAATAAAAATCATTTGAAGGTATTCTTACGTGTGAATAGTTTGGTCTCAAATTTCTCCATATTGCCGGCGAAATAAATGTCAGGACATTCTGTCATAATGAACGGATCGGTATTACAATATGGATAAGCTGGTACAGTGTCCGGGGCAGTCGGTGCGTAATGTCTCCAATCTAATGTATATTCTAGCCATGTCAACGGAGATACGTTAACGAGTCCAGCAACCTTGGTGATATCGACGATCGGTTGACCACTGGATCCAGCTACGATACGAGAGTTGATTGTACCGATCCAAGGATTCGTAGCTCCATAGAAACTCTTCAGTCTGTAAACGTAAAGAATTAACACATTACCGACCGGTGATTATTGCATATTTTTGAAAAATGTATGGTACATGGGTAAATTTTCATTTAGCATTTAGTATGAACTAACTAAGTCACCCTCAATAACGTTGTATAATAGTTTCATTTAACCCTCATCCGTCTTTCGTGTCAATTTGACACAGGTTTCCTGAAATAATAAGTTATACTGTTCTGTTATTTGTAGGTAAATTTTCCCGAAACTTCGTGTCTTGTATTTTTATAATGCGAAACACAACCGAAATACCTAAGATGTAAATGTTAATTCGTCACTTTGAATAGAAAAATTTCTTGTTATTTTATCGGTCCTTTATCGCCGTGTCAACTTGACACCGAGGAACAGATTCGGTTCGTGAAATAAGGGACGGATGAGGGTTAAGATTGCAATGTCAAAGAAAATTTCTATGCTTTTTTTGGTACAGCAGAATTATTGAAAATCCTATTAATAGTATTTAATAGGCTTCCGGTCGGTAAAGTGTTAAGAACGTTTATTATTTGCAGCGCGAAAATGGCGAAATTGGATTTTTGCGAGATCATTGTAAGAAATACCGTATATTGTAGGAATGTTGTAATTCTCTGTTAAAGACATGTAAAAACGACAAGGCTGGTTAGAGAAAGAATGTTATTGTTATTTGGAATAATGATGCTTGTCAACTCTTAACGGTTTTATCCCGACGCGTGCAGGTAGCCGAGTGGCCGTTAAGGGAAGACAAAAGGTCTCCCTAAGCCGCCAGACCACGCAGGGCTAGGTACCTGAGATTATGACGGTCATATAGTACGAGGGAAGACACAAGGGGCCTAGACTACTAGACACCACAGGGTTAGAAATCTGAGATTATAATGAGCAATTATACACAGGAAGACACAAGGTCATCCCAGAACCGGTAGGCCACTGGCGAAACCGGTGGAGTTGGTATCGCAATTATAATAGAAACAAAAAATATACTAGGGAAAGGGAGCCTCAGCATAATACCGAGACGAAGTCCTGAAAAGCTATCCACCGTCTATAATTTATAATGAGTATTATTTGACGAAACAAATACTTCAAATACTATTTCATATTTTCGACTTTATTGTTGCTTAAAGAAAATAATACTTTAAAGAAGATATATATAATTTCGAAAATAAAATATTTCTATTTGAACAATCGGAACCAGAAAATAGGATATTTCTATTTGAACAATCTGAAACACAAAATCGAATATTGTATTGTATTGAAGGAATTTTCAAGTTTAAATCGAGGGAAATGTCAAGTTTAAATTTAGGGAAACTTCAAGTTGAAATTGAGGGATATTTTCGAATACTATTTTCAAAAATTACTGCCTCAAATAAATTATTTTATTGTTCAAAAATGGCTGCATCAAATGAAATATTTTATTTTCATTACATACTTTAAAATAAATAAGATTATTTATTATTTACTATTTTCCCCAGCTCTAGGCAGGTGGATAGGAAATAAATATATAACAATACCTGGAGCTTTCAGGTAATATACAAGGATGAAACGGTGATTGAGGCAGCATGTGGCAAGTAGGGTCAAATTCACCCGGCATCAATACTATGGGACAACATCGTGCAATAGGAAGAAGAAAATTGTCCAATTTGTGCGCTACTATTGTAGCCTCTTTGAACACTGTTTCGTTGTGGGTATTGGTTTCGAAATATCCTCTATGATTGTAGATTTCTATGGATCCTCTTATACTGTTTCCTATAAATAATTCAGTGCACCACTTGTTTCATATATTTCAATATTTCTCTACAATTTTCTCTAGATCATCTTTACGGTAAAGCTTGCGAACACTCGCAGCGCACGGCTTATCTAAAAAGTGTTTCAAAATCTGACAAAATGCATTTTCTCGCTTGCTGCTGGGGATTTCGATTCAAACATGTTCTGAACGTCTTAGATAGAAGATTTCCTCATAAAACGAGTACCAACAAGGCTTATCTAAAAAGTGTTTCAATTGAGGGAAATGTCAAGTTTAAATTGAAAGAAATTTCAAATTTAAATAGAGGTAAATGTCAAGTTTAAATTTAAGGGAATTCTTTTCATTGTGAGGAATGTGGAAAATGCTAAAACTATGAAAGTTGCAAAGTTGAAAATGGTAAAACTGTGAAATTGCTTAAAGTTTATGAAGTTTATACTGAACTAATATATAAACAGCGAACATTGTTAGTTTTGGAGACAGTAACGTCAAAGATCTTGGTAAAATTCTGTGCTTTGCGAGTGTTTGCAAGCTTTACCATAAAGATGATACTATAAACAATTCATGGACAGCTCTAGCTAGTATGAACTCAGAGTAAGAATCACTCTATTGAACTCTGTACAACGTTACCTGCTATAATAACGCACGCTATGGATGCTACTTCTGTTTGAACCTTCGGACAACCGATCATTCCAGTTACCCATTCGGAGAGCAGATCCAAACTTAATAATTGCGTATTATTCACCAGATCTAAACCTGATATTATTAAAATCTTCCCCAGTTGTTCCGATGGTTTAGGGATGGTAGTTAGCTTCGGAATACACCCTGGATAACACCACTCTACAACCTACAATTAAATACAGTTTATATATTTCCAAATAGCCCGAATCGAAATGCAATTTATCGCAGCATCAGTATAGAAAATTACATTGATATTCTGGGATTGATTTTACAGTTTCGATTTTTAGAACTTTCTTTGTGGATCATACATTTCCTAAAAAAAGGTGAATATTTATATAAATCGTATACCTATATGTTCCTCTGATAGTTGTACATTAACAAAATCTTAATGTTTTGGCATGTTGAAAATATTAATTAATTGATTTATTATTGCAGTTCTTGAGTCTGGTAAATAGGACCAAAAGTTTGTTAATATTTCTTCTGCTTTCCAACAAAATCACCCAGAACAAATTTGACAATCCAAAAAGAAGATTAGATAATCCATACCAAATAATGTAAAATGAATGCCTTGAATATTAATAAAATCAAAACTTCCGAGCAATCGCTGCTAAATATCCAGTAACTTTTTTATGAAGTTCATTACTAAAAGCATGTAAATATATATAATATATAATATATATATATCATGAATATTGGAGAAGAATAAACTGTTATTCACATTACATTCCATGAATCATTTGTAACATAATAAAATTGATATTTACATGAAATTCACCATTTTCTAATCGACGTCCAAACACAGCCGTAACAATGCCAGTAATCATGCATTGAATATTCATGTGACTTCCGACCAGTTTAACACGTAAATTATCATCTTCCAGATACAATACATCTTTGAACGATCCATAATTCGCTCTTGGCAAATGAGTCGGTAATTGAAGTTCTTCGCTGAGATCTTGCAACACTGATGGCTTCAACTCTTGATGTTTATATAATATTCCAATCACGATATAATTACTTTCTTGATCTTTCTCGGAAAGTTCTGACAGCGTAACCAACTCGTGTTCAGCTAAATACAAATAAAATATGATTAAATATTGATTACGAACCTAACCTAAAACGACAACGTATGTACATACATACATACATATATACGTATTAATTACGAATCCTAATCTACATAAAACAACAACGCACGTAATACGTAAAAACTACGAACCTAATCTAAAACGACAACGTAAATACTACATACATACGTAAAAATTACGAATCCTATGTAATCTAAAATAAAACAACAACGCACGTACGTAAAAACTACGAACCTAACCTAAAACGAAAAACTTAACCGAAGTGAAAGGAATGTTTTACCCCATTTGGCCTTCGCTTTCTGAATCAGATGGTCATTTAGGGTTATTAATCTAGCGCTATATATACGATTATATTGTTTATCGAAACTTTTCGAATCAATTTGAAACTTATTCGAATCTTCGAGTTTACACGATTTCCGATGATGCACTGTCGGTGAACCAAATTCCATTACTGCGATTACCGAGGGCCGACTCGGTCGAGGTCGAGGGCCTCCAAGGGCCTCGGTCCGAGGCAGTGTGTGGATCTGGGGCACCCATTCGCACGCGATGGCCACCAGATGGCGCAAAAACAGTGCCGTGTCTAGAATAAGGTAGCATAGCGGCCAGAGCCCTGAGGCCGTTATATTGGCGGGAGTATCTTGGTTATACCGGTCAGTTAGTCAGTACCGGTGCAGTATTATTGGCGGGACGTGCGATCCACAACGAGAGTTAAGTTATTATTAATATTTTAATATACAATGGCAGCTACTAGTGGAGAAAGAGCTACAAAAAGTCCAAAAATTCGCGACTTCGAATTCATCGCGGGGTACTCAAGGTACCCCATTTTTCTGTTACTGAAGCTGAAGACGCCGCCATCTGGTGGCCATCGCGTGCGAATGGGTGCCCCAGATCCACACACTGGTCCGAGGCTGGTCCGAGGCTGAAACTTGAAATCGCCGCGCATGCGCGAATAAAGGCGGTTGTAATCGGAACTTCGGAACTCGAAACACTTCTTACACTTCGATTTGATTGCATCTGATTTCGTACAACACAGAATGTGACGATGGTTCCATAACCTCTACGTAATAATATTTGATTAAAGAGTTAATCAGCAAACTCCGAAGAATAATTGAAATCTATAAACATTGTGCATAATATTGTGTTCATAAAAAGAAATACACGGATGTTTTCTTAAAGATAATGGAAACGTGACAGCGCACATGTTAAAACATTTGTCGTTCTAACTAATCGAAAAGTGGATAATAATAAACATTATAATTATGTCGGAAAAGTGCAATTCGGTCGTAATAGTGAAAGCGAAACCTGTTCGTAAAGTTTTCAAAGCACCGGTTAAAGTAAATAAAATTCCCGAGGTAATCTTGAACGATCCTCTGTTGAACGCAGCGATCGCTGCGCTACCGAATAATTATAATTTTGAGATCCACAAATCCATATGGAGGATCAAAGAAGTCAAATCGAAGAGAGTCGTGTTACAAATGCCGGAAGGACTGTTAATGTACGCCACGACTATAGCTGACATTATAGAAGAGTTTACAGGCGCCGAGACTGTTATAATGGGAGACGTAACTTATGGTAACAAAATTTTCATTTCTTCATAATATCAAACCATGACGATTACGACTCGTTAAAATACGGCAACGGGGTTGGGGTAGGATACAATGAATCTGCTGTTTAGAAATTCACGTTAATAATATTTTCTATAGGAGCATGTTGTATAGATGATTACACAGCAAAAGCGTTGAACGCAGACTTTCTAATTCATTACGGTCACTCTTGTTTGATACCTATCGATCAAACAGTTGGGATCAAAGTACTTTATGTATTTGTAAATATAAAAATCGATGCTTCGCATTGTATAGAGTGTTTGCAAGCCACTCTACCTGTCACAACGAAAATAGCTCTAGTAAGCACTATTCAGTTCGCTGGAACTTTACAAGCAATCGCATCAGAAATGAAGAAAAATGGTTACGAAGTATCCACACCGCAAAGCAAACCGCTAAGTCCTGGAGAGGTACTTGTAATTTTCTATATAACAAGAATCTATGAATGTGCTGAACGAATTTCAGCTACATATTTCACGTTTTATAATACAGATTCTGGGCTGCACAGCGCCACAAGTTAGATGTGCTAATGTTCTTGTTTATATCGGTGATGGTCGATTTCACTTGGAAGCAGTGATGATTGCCAATCCAAAACTAAGAGCATTCCGTTATGATCCGTATGAGAAAAAACTAACTGAAGAATTTTATAATCATGAAGAAATGTTACGAACCAGATTAGCAGCTATAGATAACGCAACAGAGAGTGGAACATTTGGACTGGTACTAGGCACCTTAGGCAGACAAGGAAGTCTTGGTGTTTTGGGAAATATAGAGAATAAAATGAAATTACTAGGCAAAGAGAATGTTATTATATTACTGTCGGAGATATTTCCAAATAAAATTAAATTGTTCAGCGACGTTGATGCTTTCATACAGGTAACACAGTGTTCTGATGACAAACCGCTTTTTTTCGCGCACGCGCGGCCAAAACAGTAGCGTATCTGCGATGACGCGGCAGAGCGGCCAGAGCCCAGGAAGAATTTTTTCGGAGCACTTAAACGGCGCTTCTATGCGTTTTCGTTCAACGAAAATCTATTTTTCTCGCTTGCTGCTCGGGATTTTGACGAGAAAATGTTCTAAATGTCTTAGATGGAAGATTTCCTCATAAAACGAGTACCGACAAGGCCTATCTAAAAAGTGTTTCAAAATTTGAAAAATCGAAACAGTTACATTATTGAGGCTGAAATCGTCGCGCATGCGCGAAAAAGGCAGTTGTAATCGGAACACTGAGGTAACATCGTACTAATTTCTATCCACGATTGTTCGCTTATAAACTAAACATATGTTATGTGCGAAAATTATTTCGATAGATTGCGTGTCCACGATTAAGTATAGACTGGGGTACAGCTTTCGAAAAGCCATTTCTCACACCTTACGAGGGAGCGGTCGCTTTAAAAATGATCAATTTCAACATCCACGAACCATACCCTATGGACTATTATGCTGCTGCTAGTCTCGGACCATGGACCCCTAATCACAAAGAATCTGAGTTGGAAAAACAGATTGATGCTTGTTGCGGCAAATGTAAGAAAAATGATACGTAGACAATAAAGATCACTTTTAATGGAAATTTATACTTTTACAATTCCCCGTTTAGTTGAAGTTTCCATATTTATAAATTCGTTCCGTTCATTGATTCATAGAATTCTTTCTGTTCGTACAACTATTTAAAACATTCAATAACATAAAGATCAATTTTATTCCATTTTTATTCAATCTCATACGATTTTTATTCAATTTTATTCCATTATATATAAAATTAAGTTTTATAAAAAAATTTTATATAAAATTTGAAGAAAAATTTTAAATAATCGTATAAATTTATATGGATTTAATTATATAATTTATATAAAATTTGAGGGAAAAGTTTAAATAATCATATAAATTAAATAAATTATTTTATATTTATACAATTCGAGGGAATTTTATAATTATAAATTTAATTTATTATGAGATTTTTAACCTAATCCCCCCCCCATAATGAATTAAATTCATAATTATAAAATTCCCTCAAATTATATAATTAAAAAATAATTTATTTAATTTATATGATTATTTTAAATTTTCCCTCAAATTTTATCTAAATTATATAATTAAACTTGAATAAGAATGGAATAAAATGGAATAAAAATCGATAAAATGTAATAAATTGATCTTTGTATTATTGAATTTTTTGAATAGTTGTACGAACAGAAAGAATTCTTTGAATTAATATAAATTCGATCGTTTATTCATTTAAAGAATTCTTTTCATTCGTACGACCATTTAGAAAATGCAAAATTACATATCGATGAGAACCATCAATCGGAGATCAATTATTTCGAATATGTTCTATTATACGGTACATCGGAAGTTGCGGTGATTTAATTGAATCGCGAACGGAAACGCGTGTAGAAAAAATATATCGAAAGATATTTCACGGTGTCTTAATCGAGGGTAGTATGATTATAGGAAGATAGAAAGGACCGCGTGGGCGAATTACGTCATACGCCCACCTGTAGCCGTGCACACGTACGCAAAGCTTATCATATACCGCGCTTATCAAAGTGTGCGTTGAAAATGAAATTTATAAACATTAATGAAGAGGAGATCTGTTCTTGACAATGAAATTTGTAATTAACCAAGTATTAGAAACTCGAATTTGCAATTTTTCGAAGATAATCGTAACACGTTACACATAGTTAAAATTTCACGATTCCAAGAATAATAGTTTTATTCTTTCGTCGACGGTATATATTTTAATGAACAAATTGTGGACTTTTTTGTCCGTTAAAATTTACGAAAATGTTCGATTAATTTGATGGCAGATCAGCGATGAGATATTATGAGAAAAATATTAAGAAAGGTCACAGGGTAGATCGCATAGTTCCTGGGGGTGGAAGGCTGTTTCGGCCGCACCCCGGCGTCGCGACGTCAGTCGTCGTTCCAACGTGGCTCAACAAGTACACGCGGTGCTCGGTGCAGTTCTTTCAAACATCCAAAATGCATTGAAACACCTAAAAATCACCTCGTTTTCTATCGAAAAATACATACCAATAAAACGTTCAACGAAAATTCGTGAATCACATTTATTCGAGAAATCAAAGTACAACTATTATATATTTGTATCTCGCTTCTCTCCATTGGATTAGCAACTAATTAAACACTTTATTCATAAATCTGTAAGTACATGAGACTTTATAAACAGTATACATATATTTCTTTGTAAGAACTTATAAAACTTAATAAATGGTACAGTTTGTTGTTCTTTAATTTGTATCGACCTTAAGAAATATTTTATATACTAAAATAGTAAATCTTTTGTCTGTAATTCTGTAAGATATGTTATCTAGATTTTAAATCATTCCAACGTATTCGAAGAAAGATACATGTAATGATAATATCGTTGATTGCGAAAGGAATATTTTCGAATGAAATCCAAAGTGATGAACGGAGACAACTGGGAAGAGAACTGGTCCAAACCGCAGTCGCAGACTAGAAGATCATCGCTGCAGCGGAGTGTCAAAAGATCCGACAAGTCAGGCTTGAAATTATCCAAACCGTCTCGAAGAGCTACACCCAGAGAGAGGACTCTGCGAAGATTAGAAAGCAACGAAAGAGAGAGAATGAGAATGCACAGTTTAAACGATGCATTTCAGGTAAAGTTTATTTCTGATAGTTTCTCTTTACTCAGAATTCTTGTGCTCTCAAGATTGGACCATTAATCGTTGCGCTTTGTAGTCTTTACGCGAAGTAATTCCACACGTAAGCAAGGAGAGGCGACTTTCGAAAATCGAGACCCTAACTTTAGCAAAGAATTACATAGTTGCTCTCACAGATGCAATATGTGCGATGAGAAGCGAAGAGAAAACAATAGATCAAGAGAATGAAGTTTCGCAACCTCAAGAGTCCTCGAGTAATATGAATATTTGTCGAAACATGAATATACCGATCCCTTCGGAGTCTCGTAGCTAGGAATTTTCTAAATTCTATCTGGATAAACATTTGTGATGTACTATAATTCTAAAAACTGTGCAGGCCTCAACAAATAATGATCATTGCTATTCGATATTCAAATTCATTTCAATATTGTGACTGTTCGCAAAAACATAGTACTTGAATTCGTTACAGAAGCAACAGCCCGAAGTACCTTGTAGTCCAACAGTAAAATCGATGGAACTGTTTGTTCAGTTATTATAGAATTCGAATTTGATTTAACTTGAATAATTTTAATATTATTTCAAGCTATTCTAGTAACTACTGTGCCAAAGATAACTTATATTTTCATAAGAAAGAGAAGAGATACTATTTTACTATTAAACAATTAACAGTATTGTTGCTATACGTATATATATATATATTATATCAGAATTATTTTGTAAATATAAAATGCATGCTATATTCTTCCAAACGTCGAAATAAATATTGTTAATGCAGTAACTACGATGTACAATATAATTTGTTTTCTTCACATTCGTATGTACTTGATCGATCTTTTACCCAGCGTTTTTCACTACTGAAAAACATCCTGGGCCCTTGCGATCCTGGAAACAAGCTCTTAAAGTACGAAATTGAAAGTTTCGAGATTATAAGTACTATACGCAAGTAATTAAAAGTTAATAGACCAACATAAAAGCAAGATTTACGGACAGTAAAACTGAGATTTCCTCCGGAATTATTATTTACTTTAACCAGTGAAAACCGCTTTGACAACTTTACGAACAGGTTTCGCTTTAACTATCACGACCGAATTGCAACCCTCCGACATAATTACAATGTTTATTATTAATAATTACATGTATTATTATTATTCACTTTTCGATTAGTTAAAACGACAAATGTTTTAACATGTGCGCTGTCGCGTTTCCATTATCTTTAAGAAAACATCTCCGTGTATTTCTTTTTATAAACACAATATTTATGTACAATGTTTATAGATTAAAATTATTCTTCGGAGTTTGATGATTAAATATTATTACGTAGAGGTTATGGAACCATCGTCACATTTTCTGTGTTGTATGAAATCAGATGCAATCAGTGTTCCGATTACAACCACAGTTTTTTGCACATGCGCGGCCATTGTCAGCCTCAGTAACTAACATTTTCGATAACAATGGGGTACCTTAAGCAACCCGCAGTTATTTCAAATTTTGAAACACTTTTTAGATAGGCCTTGTTGGTGCCCGTTTTATGAGGAAATCTTCCATCTAAGACGTTTGGAACATCTCGACTTGAAATCTCCAGAAGCAAGCGAGAAAAATAGATTTTCGTTGAACGAAAGCGCCCAGAAGCGCCCTTTAGGCGCCTCCGCTAATTTGCACCGGATCTAAAAGTGTTTCTACATAGTACTTATTGTAGGATTGTAAGAGACTAAATTGCGAATTTTGATAGCCTCAGGCTAGAATAAAAGGAAAAAAACAAATTCTTCCTGGGCTCTGGCCGCTCTGCTGCGTCAATGTAAATATTTAGAATTTAGGTTACTGTTTTAGTCGCGCGTGCGCGGAAAAAGGCGGTTGTAATCGGAACACTGGCCCCACGTGGTCAGCACTGAACTTATAAATTTTCTCAATTGTTATGAACCGCAAAATATAAATTTCTCTATTGTCTGATAAGTGTATACCGTAGTTATTTGGTGATTAACAACCTTAATTAATTAAAATGATCAACTACTGTCAGTAATAAAGTAATCAAAGTTACACGATTCCGCCAAAGAGTTCCGCAATGTCAAGCAATAATACCAGTGATAAAAAGAAATCCACGCACTTAACAGTGTTGCAACGATTGGAAATTGTTAAACTACTCGAGGATCGTGTTCCCCCAAAGTGTTTGGCCGAACACTTCGGTGTCCATGTTCAGATTATTTATAACATTAAGAGAAGGGCGCCGTATCTTATGCGAGAAGTGAACAAACAGTATCATATACATAAAAAAGCGAAAAGAGTGACAGCTCCTGCGTTGCAAGAGCTAGACAATAAATTGTACCTTTGGTTTGTCGAGCAATGCACCATAGGCAACACCGTGAACAACACACTTTTACGGGAGAAAGCGATCGAATTGAATGCAAGCTGTGGCGGACCGTCAACGTATAATTGTGATCGAGCATGGTTATGGCGATTTAAAAAACGTCATGGCATAGGCGAGAAAAATGAATCTGAGGTAGATGATGAGGAAATTGAAGAGGAAGATGATGAGGAAATTGAAGAGGAAGAAGAAGCAGTAGAAGAACATTCGGTAATTATTTACAAACGGGTCCTCCTCCTTCGATTTTGATAACCATGAAATATATGGCTAGAGGCATGATTCTCAACAACTTTCCAAAAGTAACGATTGCACGGCATACATTCACGACTAATATATATTTCTAAGGTAAGTTAAAGAATGTTCTCTGGAAATTGTAAATAGATATTTACTAAGCAAAGCTAACCGAAAACAGAAGCCTGGCCATTTAATTTTTCGAAATTACAATAAAAGTGACGCTAATTCGTTATAATTGTTGCTTATTTACGATGTAGTACAGCAAATGTGAAACAATTGAGCAAACTAAGATAGAACATTCCTAAACTCGTAAAATATCTTGTCCGTTTACCAACACCGCCGTGTTCACGTAGAGTCGCTTCTCAACGATAACAATATATTTCATGGTCGTAAAACCTGGATAGGACCCTTTCATAAATAATTACAGAAAAGTTTATTGTGAATTTCAGAACGAACACGTAGCAAATGCTATGGACGTTATTGTGAAATGGTCGAAGCAATTCGACTTGCTGGTGCAATTGCACGCGACTGCTTTAAAAGACTTTTTTGATCAAGAGGTAAAAACTCCGTAGTGTGTCAATTTATATGTATTTAATAAAAATCAAACGATTGATTGTAACCGTGTCATTATTCAAATCGTGTTTTAGTATAAAGCAATATTTACGTTTTATGTCCATGTATATAAATCGGTAACAGTATACAGTCCAATTCGTATGTTTTTCGACCAATTCTAATCAGAAGAATCTCCACAATTTAATACATATATTAATAATGAATTTCGTCCTCTTTTGTTGAACAGGTGCAGCTACAAAAAGTTGCGCAGGCGCAGGTAAAAACCCCTGCGCAGGCGCAGCTAAAAAATCCTGCGCAGGCGCAGCTAAAAAAACCTGCGCAGGCGCAGCTTAAAAATCCTGCGCAGGCGCAGCTAAAAAAATCCTGCGCAGGCGCAGCTAAAAAAATCTGCGCAGGCGCAGCTAAAAAAATCTGCGCAGGCGCAGATAAAAAAACCTGCGCAGGCGCAGCTTAAAAATCCTGCGCAGGCGCAGCTAAAAAAACCTGCGCAGGCGCAGCTTAAAGATCCTGCGCAGGCGCAGCTAAAAAAACCTGCGCAGGCGCAGCTTAAAAATCCTGCGCAGGCGCAGCTAAAAAAATCTGCGCAGGCGCAGCTAAAAAATCCTGCGCAGGCGCAGCTAAAAAAATCTGCGCAGGCGCAGCTTAAAAATCCTGCGCAGGCGCAGCTAAACAATCCTGCGCAGGCGCAGCTAAAAAAATCTGCGCAGGCGCAGCTAAAAAATCCTGCGCAGGCGCAGCTTAAAAAATCTGCGCAGGCGCAGCTTAAAAAACCTGTGCAGGCGCAACTTAGAAGAAGTTACAAGCTAGGATTTGTAATTGCACGTGGACAAAGTCGCGGGTAATAAAGGTAAAATATTGCAGTTACTGATAATGAAATTTCTTGCATTGAAATCTATTTTTTTGTTTCGGCTACGGAATCCCTTTGAAATACCGAGTGTCGACCGTCGCTGCTCAAACAGATTGTTTCGGTCCGTTTCGGTACATTCCCGCCAATATAACTGCCTCAGGGTTCTGCTACCTCATCCATCATATGTAATATAGATACGTTAGTGTCAGTTAGTGTTCCTTGCATAAATCATTGCACTGTCTGCATATGAGATCGCGAGATGTGACTGAGTATGCAGTCGATAGCAATGGCCCCTGAATCTGCTACAATTCGATCCTAAATAATATGCGACAGACGAAACAAAATCAAAATTAAATAATAATTCAATTATATTATAGAAAAAAGGCATATTTAACTGTAAATGTTGATTTCCAAGAAAGTTGAATCTTGTATTTATTCCAAAGAAATATACTGTTCATGGTTAATGAATTGCTTGCATACCCTTATATGATTAATGTAAAATTTCATGTCGGAACAAATTGTAAAATATCTATTTCTATCTAAATATTTGTTTACATTGACAAATACATATTAATTTATAACAAAGTTGTACTAAAAAAAATGTTCAGGTCCCACCGAGATTTGAACTCGGATCGCTGGATTCAAAGTCCAGAGTGCTAACCATTACACCATGGGACCATTTGTATTAATGCCTTTTATTTTTACTGTTTTAAGGCTCGATCATTTTTTTCGAGTACAATCGAATAGATATAAAGGACATTTCCACAATTTTTAATTATTTTTATTATTACCTTATCATATACTTTATGGCAGCTAAAATATACAATTATCAATATTCTTTGAATATTATATTCGAAGATTCTGTATAAATAATAATTTTGAGAACGGTATGGGTATTCATAATTGCAACTAAATTTCTATTAAAATGCAATAATTAATGATCAACGATTAGTGTTTTCAATCATATAGGGAATCGATGCAGTAAAATCGACGACAGTGATAGATGTTATACAAAATAATCGATTGAATGAATCGCGATTTTTGACAAGTAATTATTCTCTTCGACCCTAATTGAATTATAAATTTCAATTTATACAAAATAATCTCGATTGATTATTAATCGCGATTTTTGACAAGTGATATTCTCTTCGATCCTAATTGAATTATAAATTCGAATCGATTAACGTCCAACTCTATGTATAGTCAACTGCATCAGATGTAGTGCTGATCAAAATGTCAGAGACTGGAGTGATCGCTAGCAAAGTAAATACATATGTTTCATATCACTGCATTGGAAGTAGTATATGAGTGAGTGAGTGAGTGAGAGAGAGAGAGAGGGGGAGGGGAGAATAGAGGGGCAAGAATAGAACTGGGTTTGGCAAGCGTGGTGATTTTACACCTACCTTTTAACCGGACCGTGGCTGATTGTATTGTATCCATTTCACGATACATACCATGCTCGGCCTAGGTGGTTTCCCTAAGAAACGTGTATTTCTGTTTTACATACTATTACAACATTTTATTGTCGCCTGTGACACAGAGTCATTTAACAGCATTCCGTACGGGCGAAGCTAGTTTCCAATAAAGTGGTACATTAGATACACAGACCAGAAACATGAGATTACGGAACAGTTGTGGGGATCTGTGTGTCGTAAAATTGTAACGTGTTACGACCCGATAAATAAATAAATTCCGTGAACTGTGTTCGCGGGATCGCACACCAACTCGGACAAGGGTGTCTCCGAGAAGAAACTTGGAAGAATGACTTAATACACGATCGTTATTAAAGAGGTTCGATAAGCGATGGTGGATATTATGTTATGTTGGATATGTTGGCTGTTTTGGGTGGGACTACCGACACTTACAGCTTATCCTATATCATCCTCGATAGAAACAGGTATGTCGATCTCGTCTGTGCCCAACGTGTGTTTTAATGACAACTGATCAACTTCGAGGTTATTCGATTTCCAACAGATTTTCCACATACCCATGGTTCGTCGAGATGGGAACAATATTGGGTGCAGTATATGATCGCTCTTTTGGGTATCACTGCTGCAGCATTTACTTTGGTTGGATGTCTTTGTTGTCGAAGACCTAGACGACCCAAAGGATTCCAGGTAATATATATTGTCGTTCTCGCTGACGTATCTACCAGATCAAAGTCGTACCATTCGTCACGGTCCTAAGAATGATTTATACATTTCTAATTGTAGGATACAGCAGAAAAGTACAAGCAGGTAATATCGACGATACGAACAATGTGAATTTTGGTCTGTTATTGTTAGTCGAATAGATTTTTGAAAGTTCATAGTCTGCTCTTTCCATTCGTGTACAGTAGAGACTCCTGTATTCGAACTAATAGGTAGACAAAAGTGGCTGGGATAGTGAAATTTTCGGATAATAGAACAATTACTTTCTTTTTTTGCATGAAACATCATTTATTCAAGTATAAAATACCATGTATTCTTGCTAAATGTATTGCGCTTTCACCACCTTCAAGATCTTTCATTGTTTTCTATTTTTCTTGAGTAGTTAAAACTACACGTTTCCGTTTGCTTGCCATTGCAGTACTGTTCTCTGCTTCAGACTGAATCGATACGATTAGTTTATATAAATATGTTGTATGTAATCATCGCTACGAAACGTTGTGCAGATAACAGAACATACGGATAATATTCACGTCCGTTTATTAGGGTATTTCGAATTATGGGAGTACAGATACGAGAGTCTCTATTGTATTCCAAATTGAATAGAAACGGAACAACAGAATCCACCCATGGATGTTTACGTGCAATTAGATAGCTCGATATTAATATGGAAAGAGTCACGTGACGATAGTGATTTGTTATTTCAATATTGAGTACTTCCAAATCTGCAAACGATCACAATTTCTTTAAATATTCGCACGACTATAGTAACAAAGTATTGTAGAATGTTGTAATCAGAACTGTGTCCGAATATAATATTATATAAATATATATTTAATGTTAATATAATATTATATTTATCAATGTTTAGTGCATCTGAATTGTTTAGTTTTTAGCAATGCTTATGTCTGTTTCCTTTTGATAAAGTGATCCAGCGAATAAAAGATGTATTGATGCTCTCAGTGTACTGGTTCGATCAATTTTTACTTAGAAGCAATTCCACAATTTATCAACTTGAAATTTCGACGTTTCGATATCTATTTTTAGATCGACTTCAAGAAAATTTATAATTGCGTCTGTAAATATATTAAACAAAATTATATTAGAGCATGAATACATATTTTATAAACAAACATACGATCGATAGGAAGGAACATTGATCTAGTGAATGGTGAGGAATGTTTTATATTTTAGGAATTCAAAGATGGGAACAACGTTGGACAGGAGACGGCACTCGATCACGCCGTCGAAGGATTAGAATTAGATGTTCCTCGTATGTTAACCATTGCAGATAGAGTTCAATTCGAACCTCTACCAGTGGATCACATTATATCCGGCTCGAAAAGTTCCACGAAACCTAAACCGTTGCCGCTGTCGACATCGTTCTTCGAAGAACGCGATTCCGATCCTAACACTCTGCCGGACCACTGTCGCGAATGGTTCGATGCCGAGGAATTATCTACGCCCAGAGAGAAGCTAAAATATCTGAGGGAATTAGGGCACGGTTGGTTTGGGAAAGTCGTGGAAGGTCGTGCAGACTTGGAAGGATGCGAAAGGATATCGAAGAACGAAGGAGTAGTCGTGAGAATTCTTACAGAAGAAGCTACTGTCAAGGAGAAAGCCTGGTTTCTCGGCGAGGCGACACCGTACTTGAAACTGCAACACCAAAATCTTTTGAGTTTGTTGGGCGTTTGTCTAGAAACCGATCCATATTTATTAATATTCGAATCTTGTCCAGTAGGTGATCTGAAACGGTTTTTGTTATCCAACTACGATCAAAAGTCACGGAACGCGCTTGTCAAAGAGAATATTCCGGTTCGAATGGCACTGGATATCGCAGCCGGTTTGAAGCATATGCACAATCGTGGGTTCGTGCATACAGATTTATCGGCAAGAAATTGTTTAGTGGCGTCAGACTTGTCGGCGAAGTTAGGAGATTATGGGATTGGCGTGGAAAAGTATCCGGAAGATTATTACGTGGTTGGGGATCGTGCATTGCCTATAAGGTGGTCAGCTCCGGAGAGCATAGAGTGTACGGATACTACTATCGAGACAAGAGAGATCACGCCTCAAGCGAATATGTGGAGTTACGCTATACTCCTTTGGGAGATTGCTACTTGGGGAAGAAGCAAACCGTACAATGACAAGAGCGACGAGCAAGTTATCGAGATGCTGTTGTCTCTGAGAACTGATTTCTTGCCAGACGGTGCACAAGCGTTACAGAGTTACTTGGAAGGTTGTCCGTCGAATATTCATCAAGCGATTCGTTTATGTTTGAATTCGAATCCACAGAAAAGATCCACTATCGATGAACTGAAGCGAGTCCTTTCGAACGAGTACACCGAGTACTTGGACTTCGATCAACGATGGGAAAACTTACCAGCGAACAAAACCAAACACATCCGCAGCGCTAGCCTACAGGATCTCAGAGGCAGCATCGATTCGGATTATTGGACTACGATCGTCGACGACACGCCACGGCAATCTTCGTTTCGTCTCGGACCGACCGAGTTGGTCAGGAACGTGCCGGATGTTAAAAACATCGTTGTGCATCACGAATCGAGCTCCGAAACCGAAGAGGAAAGTTGGAAGAGACAAATCGAGCAAGGAGTTTACACCGAGAAAGTGAAAGAGAAATCAAAATCCGTGACCGATCTGATGGTGCTGGTTCATATCGACCTTGACTCTGATGCAGAATTGTCGATGGGAACTCAAGCGTCCGACAAACATGTTAAAAAGAAATTATCGACTACCGGTAGCGACAGCGACATCAGACACAGCGTTCGCACGGACGAATTCGACGAAGCGTTGAGAAAGTTACGAGATCCTTTGTCAAATAATGCTTCTCGCAAGATCGAAACATTAGAAAGGCCTAAGCTGTTAACATTAACGATGGATCAGGGTCAAACGCCGATTCTAAGGTTATCGTTAGACGACGAACCGATCGTAGAAACCAATGCTACCGTAACTACAACCGTAGAGACTCGTAACGACAAACACGTGTTGAGACTTTTGTCGAAAGGAAATCCCGACCTTCCCCTGCTCCGTTTTGTACCTGATCTTGCATCTTCTTGCGAAACGTTACAAGAGAACATTGAATCTCAATGCAACGATGTTTCTAAACACGAAAGCGATACCTGCTTCTCCAACAATTTCTCAGTGAATTACAAGGAACTTGAGAATCATGTAGTCGACGTAGAACTGTGGAATCACGCGTTGGATTCCGCTTTAGAAAAGAAAGTCCCCGGTTTCTTGTACGAAGGCGAATTCAACGAATATACAGAGACTAAACAACAAACTGACGACACGCCAGAGTTGACTGTAACTTCCGCGGCAAGCACTCCACAATTTCAAACAAAATATTCTGCGGTCGATGAATTTTCTAATGTCGACGATATGGACATAGAGCAGCGATGTACACCTAACGACGAAGAAGAGGAAAGAAAACAGTTATCCACTCCGGACGATGAGCAAAGTTCTGATTCTGGTTTCAGAGATAAAGAGTCTTGCGAAGAGGAAGAAAACGTTTGCTCGTCTTCGGTTGCTCCACCGTCTATTAGCGATTCTACCGCGGAACAACAGTTGCAGATTTTATTCGAACTAGATGCGATTCTCGATGCCGAGTATTACGCAACGTTACAAGCCTCTGAGAAACCAACGGAAAGCTTGTCCCTTGTTAAATGTACAGATAGTAGCGTGCGTCAGGTAAACGACGAGGAGTCTGACTCTTTGCGAACCGTAGATACCATAGTTGAAACAGAGATTGATAGAGGTGGTGTTCGAAATGTTGATTCAATGGAAAGTAATACTGTGAAATCCGTATCGGAAGAAGAAACCATGGAAACTGTAAAAATTTTCAATAATGCCAATACTACTTCTCCGCAAAAAGATTCAATGCAGAATCACAGAATCGCAGAATTACAGAATCGTTCAACGAGCGTGGAATGTATAAGCGAAGAAGAGATTAAAATTGAAATGCAGAATGAGATGGAGGAGGGACAGAGATCTGACACCGAGAACGAAGAGGAAAGCCAAATTGAAGATGAAATTGAAAGATTTGAAAACGAATGTGAACATAGAGACGAAGATGAAAGTGTAAATAGAAACGAAACCGAAGATGAAATTGTAAATAGAAACGAGATTGAAAACGAAATCGAAACTGACAATAGAAATGAAAAGAAATATCACAATCAAAATGCAAGCATAAACGACGAAGAGGAGGATAGCTCTACAATGAGTTTGCGTAGCGATAATTCTTATGTATCGTTTGGCATGGAAGAAGAGTTTGTTACAGCAATTCGAAACGAACTGAGAGAGAAGTTGCCTCATGCTCAAATGTCTGTTATAGAGCCTTTGGAGATGCACGAGGCCGATGATAATACTTCTTTGTCTACCGATATAGAAAACAGACAATGGGACGACGACGACGACGAAGATAACGATGAGACATCGAACCAAGGCAGCGGAGGAGTGGGTATTTCAATAAGGTATTTCCTTATACTTTTAATTCTTTAAATTTCTACTTTTAAGGGCGACTGCAGACTAGATTGATCTTTTAACTATCGCTTTTGATTACTGAAAAATACCATTTTTGCATTATCGAGAAACGAGAAGGCGCATCCCCACACCCTTGCAATCCTAGAAACGAATCTACCCCCTTAACGTTAATCATTTATTTATAAATCCACATTAAACAGCGATTTATATTACACACAGGTACAACATCTATGGTACTCCGCTTAGTCCGATTCAAGAAGAACGAGAAAGTACTCTTACATCGGAGTCGTTAATGTCAAATTCGAGAGACACGTCGATCACCTCGAGAGAATCAGCTGTATCGGACGATGTGTTGTTAGTCGATACTCGGACGAACAAAATGGTTCTATTGGAAGGTTTAGGAGAGAGATTACAGGACGACGAACGAGACACAACCAACGGAGATCTCTCCGAAGAAGAAAATTTAGATTATAATTGTTCGGTGGTACGTTCTCGCGATGAGAAGTCACATATCATGATTGGAAGCGGAGTAGCTCCTTTGCCAAGTCCCGAAGAAGAATGTAAATGGCAACAATTACCACCGCCTTTTCCGCTTCCCTTGCCGTTACCGGTAGAGGATGGCCTAATGTCGACAAGTTTTGGAACCGAACACGGATGGGGTAGTCAAGACGAAGACGAGGAGGAAGACGAAGAAGAAGACGAGGAGGAAGATAATAGTTCTAGTTCCGGAGAATTTGTTTGGAAGGTACTTTAATGCTTACGATATTATATGAGGGTTGTGATGTCGAGTCGATCCCGAAACTAAGATACGGATCCCGGCTAGGTGAACGGCGAATGATTGTAGAGTCAAACTCCGGAGAACACGCTTCTTTATTTGTAACTTGCAAGACTTGGCTTGTTGGCTCCAAGTCAGACTCGACTGTACTTGTGATGTCAGTTCGGTAGTCGAAACAGTACTGTCTTGTCGCGTTCGCATAGAAAAAACGGTAAAGGTTTAGAGTAGGGGTGGGTTTGGAAAAAGTTGGATATGATTGGCTGGAGGGCGTGTTTAAAACAGCGGTGGAAGTAGGTAGGAGTAGGAATTCGGTTACGGGCGGCTATGGTTGTAAAATTATGGCCTCGGTGCGCTATTGTTAAGTTGGTTCCGCATGTGTTCGTCAGCTGCGGGTCCTATCGGTTAAGGACTTTTAGTAACGGTCGAGTCGCTATTTTTTTTGGTCTTTTATGGCAGCCCCGTTCGCTGGGTCGCCAGGACAGGTAGGCTGATCTTCGCGATCGCGCGCTTGTCCCTTCGCAGAGGGTTTTACGACGGAACAAAGGTTAAATATAAAACGAACGACAATGACAACAAACACAGTGATCATTTAACGATGCTTTTTAGAGGTACAATGAACCGCACGTCGAACAAGCAGTTCAAGCTCGAAGTACATTGGCAAATGCTAACGAAGGATCAGCAGCGGTTGCCGATATCGAAGATGAGATGGACGCGGAAGAAGAGGAGGAAGATGAAGAAGATGAGGAGGAAGAAGAATTTACACCGTCCGCCTGGAACGCAACGTTAGCTCCGCATCGTTCCGCGTTAAGATCTCCAGACAAAACATTAAAATCTGGCGTAAGCAGTTTACAACAGCTATTTTATCGTCACTATCTTTTTTTTTTCTAACGTAACATAAAGATTTATAACGTTTTTGTCCTCCATTTTGCGGCTAGGACGAATCGGTAGGTGTATCATTTATTTGCACATAGAGTAATCCATATAATTTTTAACCTTCTTCTCTGATGAATCTTTCTATTCCAGATTTAATTTGAGGTATTTAGCAAAATGTACTTTTCACATATTAAATATATGTTAAATATAGATATAGCTTAACCATTTTTATCGGATCGACAATCTGCGATTTGTCCAGGATCAAAAGAAGAGTGTTTGGTTCAAGAAGCAACGTTATCACTGCGTATACGAATATCCGAAGGAAACATTAGCTACCGATACTCAAGGAGAAACATCTACCACCTGGGAGCCTACTTCGTATGCTGGTAGCGTGTCTAGATTTTCATAATTTCATCTTATATTTAAGTAACATTCCTAACGAGTATAATTTCTTATCAGAAATTAGAAGGGGATCATTTTATTTTTATGCCTTCTTTTAGATTGGGAGGAAATGATAGATGAGCCACGATTAGATCTATATCCTCTGGATTATGATGACGGCAACCATTCCGGTACGTTTCAATCAGTGTTCCGATTTCCAATCAGTTCCGATTACAACCGCCTTTTTCAAGCATGCGCTGCGATTTCAGCCTCAGTAACGTAACCTTTTCGATAACAATGGGAAACACTTATACCTTATTTACTGTTATACGGGAAAACTATTAAAACCAACGTTACTGCGTTTCCAAGAACATTCTACAGCCAAGACCTTTCAAAACTATATTAGACTAAACTGTAAAGACCCTTTCGTGAAAACAAGTTTTCATTTGTTCCCACTTTCTTAAACATTTGCCTGGAAACATTGAAAATTATTGTCTGGTTATTTGTCTGATACTTTGAAGTTTCATTTCTGTGCGCAGGAAGCGAGGAATTTTTTGTGAGCAGTTCGAATCGTCCATTTCAATTTCAAACGAGCGACAGTAAGTACGTGAGTCAATTCTTCCCCGGGGCTGCTACATCGGTCAACGACGAACCGGACGAAGTAGACGGCGGTCACCAAGAAGCGCAGCAGAATAGAATAGAATTGTTGAACGATTACGGTCAGCAGCATCAGTTAGGGGAACTGAGACACACCAGAGATCGTTTGAAATTAAACTTGTCTACGAACGGCACACCACCCTCTCTTTTCGTTAAACAGATCGAACAGGATGACGTCGAACAATTGGAAGACAAACGCAAGCTCACGGAATCAGCAGAAAGTATAAACTTTGTACAAGACCAACGTATCCTACCGAACTCTTTGAACCATGATCTTTCGCCAACGGTGCCTCTCCGTGATATTCAACAAGAGAGAAGCGTCGATCCAGCTTCTTCGAAAAGTGCCCAATGTGATAGCCAGTGGAACGTCGAACCCACCGACAAGTGCAGTGTTTTAATCGACGACTAACGTATATTATCGCAAAGCTAATTGTAAATTTTTAAAGGGAATACTTTAGCCGAAGTCCGTCCGAAAACAATTCTGTTGGAGAATTGCCAATGATTTCCGGCGAGGTCATTGTATGTAAATTTGAATCTCGAATATAAGGCTCTACGTGTACATAAGATATAGCTAATTTTTATGTTACGGCTGAGAAATTTCCATCGATTGTCTATAGTATTTCACATTTAAGATCTTTCTTTGTTGTATAGAAAATTTATCCGATACAAATAGAGCTTAAGATGTTAACATAACTTTTTCAAGTGAAACTTCTTTTGGCAGGGTGTAAGCTTAATTCGCGACAGGAAAAAGCATAATGGTCAAAAGTGACGGTTGTGCGCTATACCCCCTTTCCCTCTTAAATTGAAGGAATTTTCAAGTTCAAATTGAGGGAAACGTCACGTTTAAATCGAGGGAAATGTCAAGCTTAAATTTATGGGAGTTTAAGTTTTGAATTCTGAGGAATGTGGGAAATGCTAAAATTGTGAAATTTTTAATTTGTAAAGTAGAAAATTCTGAAACTGTGAGATTGTAATGAAAGAGACATAGTTGATAGCATTTCCCATACGCTCTCCTTCTTTGCTTTGCAAATTTTGATCGTTCATTACTAGACTGCAAGAAGTTTCACTTCTGTTTTTATACAATTAGCTCGTGCAAATACGAGTTGCTACTCTCGAGTAGCTCGATTTGTAACGGCTACCTGAAAATTATCGAAAGGTTTCGTTTCGCGTGTAAATATTGATTAAAGATCGTTCAGTGCGTAATTGTTACCCGAGGATTAGTGCCTGTGTAAGTTAATGTTATTATTTTAATTGACGATGTACGACAATTATTCCCATTGACTTTTTTTGTTATTGTTATCTTTCGATATATGATATTTTTCATTCGATTGTATTATATTAAGGGAGTTCACGCGACTCGTAAATTCCAGGTATTAGGAAACTTTTCGTACAAGTGTAGTAAACTCTTAATGCAAGCCTACTTTTCGCTCGCTGCATAGTTCGGTATTAGGAAGTCAAATAACTCCGTGAAACTGCAGCGATTTTTGGTCGTAACCCAAGAGTAGGTCTGTTTTCTTAATACGTGTTGCGGATATTTGCATACAAAGTTGCATAATTTCTGAATTTACGGGCCGCCGACATTCGTCGTAAGATTAGTTCAGTAGAAAAAAACGGCTCTCTACTCGAAAAGTATTATAATTTTCAACAAGAAATAATACATTGATTCAGCGTCGATTTTTAGATCAAAGTTATATTATTGAAGCATAAATACTTTTATATATATATATATATATATATATATATATATATATATACGTATATATATATATATATACGTATATATATATATATATGTATATATATATATATATATATATATATATATATATATATATATATATATATATATATATATATATATATATATACATATTGGCTTTTACCGTTATTAGAACTGTGATCAGTGTTCCGATTACAACCGCATTTTTCGCGTATTCCCGGCCAAAACAGTATCCGTATCTGCAACGACGCAGCGGAGCGGCCAGAGCCCGAGAAAAATTTCTTCGGAGCGCCTGAAAGGCGCTTCTGGGCGCTTTCATTCAACGAAAATCTATTTTTCTCGCTCGCTGCTGGGGATTTCGACTCGAAAATGTTCTGAACATCTTAGATGGAAGATTTCCTCATAAAACGAGTACCAACAAGGCCTATCTAAAAAGTGTTTCAAAATTTGAAAAAGGTACTGTTACTGTTGAAATCGCTGCACACGTGCGAAAAAAGGCGGTTGTAATCGGAACACTGACTGTGATCGAATACAAATGCGTGCACTTTTACTTCGATCGATCTGATATAAATCAAGTTAGCCGAACCAGAGAAAAATAGCGCAAGAAAATGAACTCGTGCTGCGGTATTTTGTTATATATGTTACTTTTTAAATATTTTTAATTTTTTTACAACACTTTTTAAGCACCTAAAGTAGCCTTTTAAACGATTTTTAATGTTTAGATGATATTTTACAACAACAACAACAAAAAAAGAAAACAATGGAGTGCACGAGGAAAACAAACTGTTTAATGTCAATATAGTTATTAACTAATGAATTCGGCGAAGTGCGTATATTTATTGAAAATGACGAATACCAATGATACATTAATAATTATTAAGTGATGCTACATAAGAAATACCTTGAACAAAAGCTCTCAATATTGCTATAGTAAATAACAAATAAATGATAGCATAAATGCAAAATAGAACGGAATAGTATGAATATGCTCCCTCGAAACGATAAGTTAAATGTATTTGTCACCCGCACTATTACATTTCATTCATAATTAATACGTGAACATTAAGAATTTACATTCTACAGTTACTGTTAAATAGCACAACCAATCATTATGCGATTTCTACTAATAGAATTATTATTATTATGATTATTAGTACTGCTAATTCTGTGCTCATTATAACATATAGAGTATTAAATAGAGAACAATTAATATATTGTTATACAGAACAGAAAAACTTAGTTACTCGGAAACATGGCGTCTCAGTTATTATTTCCCACACCGTTAATTATTATTAAACTGAGGATCATTAAATTCCGCGAGTCTTCGTGACCTGCATTTCAATCCTATAAAGTTACAAACTACAAATTGAATGCAGTCTTGCCAAACGATTGAATACAATTTAACTTTCTTGACAACAATGCCTTTATTGTACAAGTAATAAGAAATAGTTAGATATGTTTTTGTTTATAAATATATGTACATATTGTTCTTAGTTTCTTTATAACATTTACTAGCTACAAAACTATCGAATAAGCGTTTGAAACATGCGACTTTTTAAACATACAGAAAATTGTAATCGGAGAAACTAGCTTTTACAAAGTCAGAAAATAACTTGACTGTACTCTAAATATTTCAAACGAAACACAATCACTTTTGTAACGCATTTATTTAAATAACAATACAGTAAAGACTCCCGTATCCGAACTAATAGGGAGTTCTGTTCCATTCAATTCCGTTCAATTCCATGGGGTTCAATGGGGTTACGGAATACGGGAGTCTCTACTGTATTTCATATGTTTCTTGAGAAGTTTATATATGCCGCTGTCGATTACGCCACACGATAATAAGCCCTTGATGATCCGCAGATGCGAAAAGAGATTCATCGTAATTGAAACACAACGCAAGAGTCGGTGCCGCGTGTCCCTCGAGTCGATTAATCTTCACCGCTTTGCCTTGTCTAGCTGAATCGAGCAGGTGGATCGTACCATCTTCGGAGCCAGTGGCTATTAAACACGACTCCATTTGCGGGCCGAAAGTAGATCTAACGAAATACTGTCTGTAAGAGAAGAACAAAATTATATTTCATATATTAGTTTCTGATAATCGAATGGGTAAATGTTTACTTTAAGGGAGGCATTCGAATAACTTTTTCCTTTTCCAATATAGGGGGTCGTTTTTAGTTATTCAGACATTCGCAAAAAACTATTGCAAGAATACAGAAAATTCAATACAGTATTAGCAATAATTTTCGGAGATGCATCGCCTAAAGTAAATATGTACCAAAGAATAGAAATCATTGGTTTTCGAAGGATAAGTTACTTGTGCTTTATCGGGTATTTAGTCCACAACGACAAAGAGCCCTGATTATCGGTGATGTGATATAAAAATATCGCGTTGCAGGCACTGCTCACTAAAAGCGCTGGCCATGGAGCATTCTTCGAGAACCACGAACGCCACGAGAGACTCGTTATCATCCCACCGATCTCTTGTACCCTGCGTAACTTTGTCAATCGTCCGGTTCCTGGTTCCAATTGAAACGACATGATAACTCCTCTGTCGTTTCCAGCCCATATCGCTGAACCACCGCTGCCCTCGCAAGTCAACGATAAAATCTAAATCGAAAATTAGAACACGTTAATAATCCTCCTACTCTATAATTCTTCTTTTATCATGAAAATATTGTTAGCAACGATCTATGATGCGACATAAGGAAACATTTGTTAGAAGGAATACTAACTTTTCCACCAATTTTACAAGAACCGCCACGCGTATATATACCGGTGGATATATTTAAGATCTGTACGTATCCGTGCGAGTTGCCAGCTACGACTAAATTATTATTCGTAGGTACAAATCCACAACATAATACTTCCACTCTCTGTTGATCTTTAACTTCTCTCAAGAAAGCTGGATCTGTTTCCGCAGCCACGTTCCATAATCTTATCGTGCAGTCCAAAGAAGATGAAACTATCAGATCGTTGCTGATACTCCAATCCAACGCGGTGACTCCTTTCTTATGGCCTTTTAGCAACGCTATAACTTTTGGTGGTGTGCTAATAGTCTCGCATATCGACAACAGTCCATCCAACGACGCGCAACACAATCTGGATTTGTCATTGTTGGCGAACTTCAGCATCGTTACGGGCGAGTTGTGCTGATCAAAAACATGGTGCACCCCGTCGAACGCAAAATTCTCGGCTATTGATTTTCTTTGGTGGCTACATAATTTTGTTTTAGTCTCCGACTTCTCTTCTTCGGTGGCCTGACTTCCGAGACTATTTTGTTCCAAGCTCTCCTCGCCGTATCGCAGAGATAACAATTTAGCTCTTAACTTTAAATACTTCTCGCAGACTTTCGGATCTTTGCAAAACCTCTCCTTTAGCAACTGATTCCTACGACGAATGTACAGCATACCTGTAAATTATATATCATTTTACAATTTCAATCTGATATTTCGATTGTGGATCTTCATGGAATTATTATAGGCGTTCGAAACATTTCGAGAAAATGCTGGGACATGAAATATGACAGAACGTATGTATAGTACGATTTTATATTCGTTTCAGATCGAAAGAGATTTTGTAATACACTTTCGTAATAAGTACCTAGAATTCGTCTGCGAAAATTGGGAAATTTCATAACCATCACCCGCAGTCGTCTAGTGGATTATTATATGTTTGAATACAAGATAGAATAATACAAACCTAAACAAGGCAGCTTGTTTACACGTTGCGCATTGTATTTAGCATCCAGAGCAAATATTTGTTGATGGCACATAGTAACCATTTCATAGTATGTATTTTTCAATGAGTAACATTACAATTACAACTCTGCTAGAGCTTTGTTAAACCAAAAGAATATTGTAAGTACTTAACCTAACAACATCGACAATCTTATTTAGTATAAACCACGGTGCCCGTGATCGTGATCTAAACTGTCTAAACCTAAACTGATCTAAACCAATCTAAACCAATCTAAACCACTAAACTCAGAACTCAGTATTCTGATCAGTGATGCCAGAAAGGGACAAAACAGACCCTCGGTACTCTCCTCCTTTTCCCTTTCCACTATCCTATTCCATCACCATCTAACATCCCCCACAGTAAGCCGTAGACAAGCTACGCGTGCACATATTACTCTGGTCATCAGAGAGGGGGTACATCATTTCACCGTGATTCCCCTCATCTGGCATCACTGATTCCGATTACAAATTACAACCGCCTTTTGTTCAAAGTCTGCGGGGGTGTTGAAGGTACCCCATTGTTATCGAAAAGGTTACGTTACTGAGGCGGTTGTAATTGGTTGTAATCGGAACACTGCTGTACAACGCCATCTTTACGTAAAGTATATAAAGAGAAGAAATAAACTGGACTAAACCAGTAATCTCTCTTCCGATGAGAACAGATGAGAACGTACATGAGAACGTACGAACATTGATTGGTCGTAGAGTTGGCAAGCCTGAATCGTCTGGTAATATAAAATTGGCTAGTGGTGCCGTGGTGCTAGTGGCTATGAAGTCTGATAAAGCTGGATATAAAGCATAGAGAGGCGGTGCTGGTGTGTATTAGGGAGGAGGGGGGCCTGCGGTCACGTGACCGAGCTGCGTTTTGAGCGCTCTAACCAGGTACGAACAAATTCGTTGTTTTTTTCATGGTTTTTCGCGCGCCACGGCCGAAAAAGCCGAGGCGTCGTGAATTGTCGCTTGTTTCCGACTCCGGACGGTCCTCTGAATACGGAAACATCGCTTCTAACAACTGTGAGTTACTTGCGAATATTTTAACTCGATCCGTCTCACGGAGATCATCTATCCAATGCTCCACCGCGGCCGATGGTTGACAAGCCTTCCTCGCCAGATCCAGAAATGGCGTCTGCCGTGCACATGGTCTGCCGAAAATATTCCACACGAACGTCGTTCTACTGATTCAACAGTCGAAAAAAAACCCTACACGGCTGGATATATATCTTTATCGTCCGTTCAAAGGATTTTTTCCCCACTCGCTCACTCGCAACCAGCAAACGAAGAAGGTGTTTTTTGTGATGCGCCCAATAATTCCTCCTTCGTCGTATTCTCACCGCGCACGTCAACAATTTTCTCCGATTTCCTTTTCTCTTATCCTCGTCGTCTGTTCCACACCATTTATCTCGCAAACGTTCGGAGAAACTTTCAGTGTATGTAGGTAAGCTTCTTTTCTCCTTTGTGTCGGCTAGTTATGTTCCTCTGAAATATCTGAATAATATTTCCAGAGGATCATTCACAGGATCATTCCGCACATCGCTTCTCTCTCTCTCTCTCTCTCTCTCTCTCTCACTCACTCACTCACTCACTCTCTCTCTCTTTCTCTCTCTCTGTGACGCTTAGATTATTCGTTCTTCCATTAGGCAACCGTTTTAGGGAAAAAGCTGACTATTTTAAGAAATACTTGGTCAAATCGGTTGATTTTTCATTTATTCACAACTAGTTCGTTGTATAGTTCTCTCACCCTCTAACCTATTCGTCGTTTCTTCGAGTCCCAACAATCGAAATAAATAATCTCGTAAACATTCTTCTCCGTTTTATCTTCTAACACGTCGTGTTTCGTCTCCTGTGTATTTTCCTCATCGTCATTTTTCATATCTTTGATCGATACACACTTTCTGCCCGCGTACACTTTTCATTTCCATCAACGGTTTTTCTCTCATTTAGGTTATTTTGTCGATACACAAATACTCTGTCGCGTTGTTCTTCGAGAATTCCTGCGAAGTGTACATAAGTGAAACTTCCTAAAATCATTTGCTTTGTACAGGATTTGTTTTCGATGGTATTCTAGAGAAATTTCCGAGAAATTTCGATGTTACTTGAGATACGGTTGTGTAATCAAACCGAATATCCATCATAACAATCATTTCTGATCGCGAGCAATTTTTAGTACAGGCTTTCGTTGAGTCTGTATTTATTTTTATTCTTCTTATGTATTTATTTATACTGGAAATATTTTGTTTTTTGTGATTCTGGAAGAGATTATTGTATCAGTGTCAATATTGTTTATTAGTTTAATCCAATGCTAGTTGGAATAAAAGATGTATTAGTGCTCTCGGTGCACTGGTTTGATCAAATTTTTACTTAGAAGCATTTCTGCAATTTATCAAATTCAAGTTTCAATGTTTCGATATCTATGTTCAGATCATTTTCGCTATCAAAATTTGAATTTGATAAATTGCAGAATTGCTTCTAAGTAAAAATTGATTGAACCAGTGTGCCGAGAGCATTAATACATATTCTATAAACAAATATACCATTGATAGAAAGGAACACTTGTTGGAATGTTTATTTTTTAGTTTGTTGTTTGCCATTATAGAGGAATAGATTTATTTATTATTTCTTATTTCATGTTGTTATCTGTAATTCAAGATGAGGCTCAACATTAGAAGCTTCAATAATTAAATTTAGCTCATTGGTCCTTCCAACTATTATAGATACTATAATAGAGTTCAAACATTTCGTTAAGAATAATAACAAGTGTCTATTGGCTTTTACATTTTAATAATTAAAGTAGCTACAATATATACACATAAGAAAACTTAAATTAAAGAAACGTAAAGTCGAGAAACATCTAATTTTCAAGAAAGATGCATATCACAAACGTGTTGTGAAATACAAATTCGAATATAAAATATGTATTAATGCTCTCGGCGTGCTGGTTCGATCAAATTTTTACTTAGAAGCTATTCTTCAATTTATCAACTTCATAGATTGAAATGTCGAAATTTGAATTTGATAAATTACAGAATTGCCTCTAAGTAAAAATTCGATCGAACCAGTGCACCGAGAGCATTAATACATCTTTTCTAAACAAATATACGATCAATAGAAAGGAACATTTACAAATTCGAACGTTTCGTTTCCATTCGAAAGTTTCAAATGAAATGTTTCTTCTGTTACAGACTGTAAATAGAGAGTGTACATAGTGTGATAGGTGCGTGAATATAGGTGTGTGGGATTTTAGTTGGCAATGAGTTCAAGCAACAAATCGGTGTCCTCCGGCGGGAGAGGCATCAACAAAAACAAATCTTCACAACAACATGGAAAATCGGATCATCATCAAACAAAATCATCAGATTCGACGAAGCACGAGAAAGCACAGGTGAAGAGATCTTATTATAATTCTGTCAAAGAAATGTTTCACTACGTTATTTCTGTCACCCTGTACATTATAGAGAATTGTTTGTTTTAACAAAAATGTTTTCTCAGTCGAATACTGTTCAGGCACGTCATACGCAAATCATCGACACTAGAATGGGCAGTGGCGAAGATCCTATTCTGAAGGAGCGTATAAAACAAGTGATGGATATGACCAGACGCTCCGAAGATGAAGTTGTCATGGCTTTGCATGACAGCGACGGAGACTTCGAACGCGCTGTCAATGACCTTCTGGAAGGAGTGAAAACAGAGTGGGAAGTGAAAAAGAAAAAGCCTCGTCAACCTAGTGGTTCCAAGCAAAATATGGAGACTACCGGCGGACAAGACGAAGCTGGCGATTGGGACGAACGGCGTAATCAACGCGGCGGTGGACCTCCTCGAATGCGAGGACGTGCTAATCATGACAATCGTGGATGTAAGTTGACGCGTCGTATATTTAGACATCGCATTCAACTCAAATTCAACACAAATTCAAGTGAACGAAAAATTGATTTTCTTTTGTAATTTCTCTACTATTCTAAATTACATCTACATATTTTCGTAGGCTTCAAAACTGTTTTTACAAGTAGTCCGATATTAGAAGGACAGGAACCTTTTGCAAGCGATCCTAGAATTGTAGAAATCAAGATTCTCTAACAGATTGAAGTACTTGAATAGATTTCTTAGTTGTTTAAGATATATGAATAATAGAAACATATATAAACGTAATTTGAATTATTGTATATAATTTTCACTTAATCGCACAGTCGCAGAGGACAGAAAACTTCTGACCAAAGTATATATATTCGTAAAAGGTTCAGATGAATATGGTCAAGGTTTAATTATACTTGAAAGCATCAATCTTACTTTTAATATATTTTATGTAGGTTCTTGTTTTAAGAATTACTTTTGTATCGACTGCCATTCGAACAAAGGATATGAAGTTGTACAACCCAAGAAAGAATGTAATGATTATTCCGTAAAACTGAAATGCAAATTTTACTATGAGCTTCTACTATTCAAAAATTTTACACGCGTATTATTATAAATTCAGCACAAAGTTAAAGGAGGAAAGAATGATATATTTCACTTTCAACTTATTAGAATTATAAGTGAAATATCATCAATGTTTTACGATAAATAACAAGATTGTATTTCATCAGATTTCGTACAATTTCTACCTATGACTAGAAATACGAATATTTGGTCTCTGTGAACGACCAAAGTGGATTATGCAAAAAAAAAAAGTAGATGGTTTATAAATGAAGGAAATGTTTATTTAGGGCGTGGCAGAGAAAATAAAGAGAACGAAAGAAATATGGAGGATGGTGTTCGCGATGGCAGCTACAGCGGCAACAGGAGAGGGAGAGGTGGTTCGGGAAGACCAGGTCGAGGTGGACGAGGTGGAGGAAGAGGACTTGGTCCGAGAACATTCGCCAATCGTAATGACCCATCCTCGACATCCTCACCTCACAATTATAATCGGTCGATTGATACATGGACAGGTAACGATGAACAACAACAAACTGTTCAGGAACCAAAGATGGGTAAGCTTCAACATAAACTCCTCCTAGTTTTTCTGAATATTTTCGATGATTTTAAACACTCGTTTTCATCAATGTTGTAATGTATACGAATAGATGCATGGAATAATTTGGATTCTACAGAAGACTGGGACAATGAAGAATACACAGGTTCACTGGCAGATACGAAAGTTTTTACCCCGAGTACATCCGTACCAGAGTCTACACCCTCTGTAGAAGACCCGAAAATTCAAGATCTTCCATCGGTCCAGACTAATCAGAGTGTAAATCTGGCTCTAATACAACCAGAGGTGCGTGCGTTCAATACTTATTACAGAATATCTCATTTGGCTGCGATAGCAATGCAACAAATGCAAACAAGCACTTGTCATTTCCCATATCTTTCTCACTTAGTTGGCTAGAAATAGCCAAACCATAGTTTTACTAAAGCACACACCTACTCTCACGAATTAGATTTTATTTATTCATTTAGCCACCCCGTACAGTTTACGGAAAATTAGAACTCGAGGACAAAGTTTCTTTCTATCGATCGTATAATTGTTTATAAAAGATGTATCGATGCTCTCGGCGCACTGGTCCGATCAATTTTTACTATTGCAGAATTGCTTCTAAGTAAAAATTGATCGAACCAGTGTGCCGAGTGCATCAATACGTATGTTAAGAACTCAAGATCGTTGTAAAAAGTCTGTTTTCCTAATCTATGTTACACAGGAACTACCGAAACTGACGGAAATATCACCGATACAACAGCAGACACTGATTCAACAGTCTCAACAACAGCAGCCTGTTCTGAACCTACCAACGATGCAGCTCACGCAGCAACCAAATGCTATTAGCGGAGGGGTCTTGACGGCTGCACAGACACAGTATTTGACGCAACTCACCCAACAAACCAGTGAAAATCTAAAAGCGGCTGGTCAAACATCATTCGCTTCGTCAATATCCAGCCAGGTAAACCAAAAAGGATATATTAATAATAATAATAATAATAGATAATAGAACAATTACTTTCTTTTGCATAAACATCATTCCATTCCATTCAATTCAATTGCATTACAATCGATTAAAATCCATTAAAAAAAGTTGTGAAATAGATTTTTAAAATAGAATACGAAATAGAACTCGAGTCATCAAACCATCAAAGAATCAATGAAATTAGTAATTATTTTACGGAAAAAACTTCGTATATATTTGTGTTAATATATTTTATCAACTTATTAGCCGCAAAGGCAGATGAAACAACGTCCACGAGTGCCACCGCCATCGAAGATCCCATCTAGCGCGGTAGAAATGCCGGGCGATGCGGTGAACAGCGGTATTGGATTTCTCGATGTCCAATTCGGCGCTTTAGAATTCGGTAGCGATTCGAGTTCTCTCGATGGGTCTGCGAATGAAAAATTCAATGCAGCTAGTAACGCGATTCCTAGCACAGACGTCAGTTCCACCACGAATGCTGTCAACACTGCCAATACAAATAATTCGTTGGACATTGAGACTACGCAAAGTTCAACAACACCTTTCAACACAACTTCTCAAATGGTAATTCACATTTCATCAGTATCGCCATAATTGAAAATATTTTGGTAATCTTTTCAAAGTTTAGCCTTTTCACCGATCGATAATCGCACTACCCTAAATATTTTCTCTATTGTGGATAACAGAACAAGGTTTAAAATTTGACAAAATCTATTTTTCTCGCTTACTGCTGGGGATTTTCACTCGAAAATGTTCTGAACGTCTTAGATGGAAGATTTCCTCGTAAAACGAGTACCAACAAGACCTATCTAAAAAGTGTTTCAATTGAGGGATATTACAAGTTTAAATCGAGGGAAATATAATGTTTCAATTGAGGGAAATTTCAAGTTTAAATTGAGGAAAATTTCAAATTTAAATCGAGGGAAATGTCAAGTTTAAATTTAAGGGAACTCAAGTTTTCCATTGTGAGGAATGAAAAAAGTGTTTCAATTGAGGGAAATTACAAGTTTAAATTGAAGGAATTTTCAAGTTTAAATTGAGGGAAGTTTCAAGTAAAATTTGAAAAATCTATTTTTCGAATATTACGAACAAAGAGGTGAAACTTTTAAACGATGACTAATGTTTCTTACGACTTCTACGTAACGGAGGACGTAACAACTTTTTTTCAGTTATCGAACAGTGAGAATTTACCAGTTTCAAACGAACATTCGATGAATGCGCAAAGCTACGCTGCTCGTGGTAGTGGCACTGGCCAGTCGTTGGATATAACCAAACAGGATTTCACCTCGCAAGTTTCACCAGGAAGTGCACCGTCGTACGGTACAACAACGACCTATCAGTCTCAGAAGCCGTCGTTCCAGCCACCGACTGCAGCACCAAGCGCGTACAACGCGTACTCCACGAATGCTCAATCTGCCCAGTCATCGTTTCAAACTGTGTCAGGCACGAGTGCTAATAGTTATTCCGCGACATCGACCGTTACACAAGCAAGTTACAATTCTTCCTCGTCGTTCCCTCAATCCAATACGTCGACTTTCAATCAAGCCACACCTGCGCCAGCATCCGCAACCTCCGGTTACAATCAACCAACAACTACTAATCAGGTAATTCATAGAAAAAAAGTGCTAACAGATAAACGTCAATAGACAAGACGGATTTTATTATGCATTTTAAATATGCATTATTAAAACATTACAAGAATTTAAAGAAGAGATTCCTTAGGAATATAGTTTAATTGAGTTGCGAATTCTTTTTTTTTTAAATCTTACAGACGTAATAGTTATATAAAATAATGTTTCTTATGAAATAGGTTTATCAGTCTGCGAGTGGATATGCACCCGCTACGACGTCACAGTACCAAGCACAGTCTGTAGCGACAAATACTGTGTCAAATAGTAGTACGGGATATCAAACGAGTGGTTATCAAGGATCGTCTTCGTTTCAATCGACACCGCAAGCATATCAACCATCCGCTACAACGTTTACTTCGCCCATTACGCAAGCTTCTGGAGCCTATCAAAGTGCAGCACAATCTGTAAATATCTAATTTTACCACGAATAGACACTTTCTTTTTTTGTTCAAAGTTTCATTAACAACAAAGGATCACGAGATTCATGAGAAATTATTTTATGGAACACCGTCCAAGCTAAAAGCTTTTCGAAAGTAAGGGTGTTTACCCATTTGTTCGCAGAAAAGGTGATCCACATTAACCACCTCGTCTATGAATCTTTAAAAATGTTGTTTACCTTTACTCTTTATCCATCATAGAAAGCAAAAACTTTTTTCATTTCCATTCGTTTCTATAATATTTCGTAAAATCGATTTTCCATCCTTAATTTTCCGCATTTTCTATAATCTGAAACGAAAGAATTGCGTTGTCTCGGAAACAAGGTGTTTTTCTAACTAATGTTTTCTATCTGTTAAACAAAAATTATTGAGTTGTACACTCTATCTTGTTCCCTGTCATTCAATGTGAATATATATTGTTGTGTCCTCTCCCCTCGTCCCTACGTCCGGTGGTCGCACGCAAGGTTAGGTGATTCACAAATAATACAAGTACTCTCGCTTATACCAGGCCGCGCGGTGCGTTCTCTCCTTGATTCTGTGTTCGACTGCCGATCTAGCACAGCGGCCACGGGCCCTCGGGCCCCCCACCACTGCACCATCAACACACGCGCGGCACATCTTTATTTATTATCTTTATTTATATATATATCTGTGTACACCACATATATTATCCACTTGTACTAAACGATTAAATTACATTTCTAGGTATACGCAAGTGCGTACGGTACATACACAAGCCAACCGCAAACAGCGTCCCACAATCACAAGTTAAACAGTAACCCGACAAAAGATTCTCAATACGACAGTAACACGACGACATCGAATAGTTCCCTCGCAACAACAACAGCACCTACATTAGGTCTCAGTTCTGCATCGGTGAATAATTCGCAGACTAAAGTAACTAATTCGAACGGTAAGTTGAATCCTTTGATACAGCAAACGAGAGAGAGACTGCTCATAGAATTCAGTGAGAAAGTATTCGAAAATAACAAGTTCGTAATGTGATTTTGAAATTAGCCGTTCCAAAAAGTTCATCGAGCGGTGTAGTAACAGGTAGTAGTGGCACTGGAAATATGACCGGCGGTGGAGCAGCTGGCAGCATGACACCGATGTTAAGTCATCAATACATTTTGGGCCAAGGCGTACCATACGCGTTTCAGCAACCAGTCTACAGCTACGAGGAATTACAACTTATGCAATCAAGAATACCGCACATGGTCAGTTATTATTTTATCGATCGAATTTATTTCTGCAACCGAGTGAAGTACAAATTATGTCTCCTATTTTCTCGATATAATTTCTACTTTATTCAATGAAAATCCTTCTTTAGAGTAACGTACACTTTAGAACGGGTACCATTTATAACTTTCAATTATTGGCTCTATATTAATTAACACGTTCGCTGCCCCAAGCCACAATTCGGAAATATTCGACAGAATTAGAGGCCGAAGAGTCAAGACGATGACTACGGTTCAATTTGGAAAATTGGGTAGCTGCCCTGCGCAGGTTCACCGAAAGAGTCCGTTTCAACGCAAAAATATTGTCTAGAAAGTATTCGTCTTTTAGTATCGGTCAAATTGCATAAAATTTATTTTTAATCGCACAAATAATTACGGTCGCGTGGGCAGTTAACTTGTTAAATGTCTTGATCGTAGGCCTATCTAAAAAGTGTTTCAATTGAGGGAATTTTCAAGTTTAAATTGAAGGAAATGGCAGTTAACTTGTTAAACTGTTTCAACGGAGCAACTAAAAGTTGCTAGCATTTGCATCTCGAAAACGAGGGTGATATTTCCTCCGTGTATCACTCTAAAGTGTGTTATTCTATTTTCTGTTATGATCACCTAGTTAAAAAGAATGCTGAAGTAATCGTTTCTTTACTGCTTGGTAGCTGCTCGTTACTTCAATATTTTTTAAAAGGAATTATCAGTATCTATTCACACGCTCATCCTCACGATGGCACACAAACTTTATTATTGTATTGATCCCATAGTGAGACGTGTCGCATCGGTTAACGATCGAAGAGGTTTTCATTTCTATTTTGTAGAAAAATGAAACCGTCTGCGATCAATTACGGAGAGAAATATACTTGAAAGTTTCATGAATTTTAATGAATGTCTTGATCGTAGACACACACCGTTAGCTTACACATCTTTCCTCCTTTCGTTTATTATGATTTCAGTTGCTCCATAGCTCATGTCACTTGTCTCAAACTGTATGAGAATATGAAAAAATATTGTCGTTTCAAAGTGGTCAGGTTGTACTTTGTTTCGTAGAGTTTCTGAAAGGATGCTGGCTTTGTTACCGCTTGGTAACAATTTTCGATTGAACGAAAGAGATATACGAGAGACATGAGAGATGAGAAGTTCACAAGTTTTTGCAAGAATATATAGTTTAAACATAATGTTTACATATACAATGTGTATGCATGGTGGACGATTTATCTGAAGACATTGAAATATCTGGAGAACTATAAATATCGGATGAAAAAATTGATTAATGAAAGTTGAGTCACATTTTTCATCTGACGCATAATTCTCGAGATATTTCAATGTCTTCAGATAAATCGTCCACCCTGTATATTTTTTTTCCTTTTCCTTAAGTTCTAAAACGAAAGATTAAAGAGACAGGTACAACTCGAACCGCATGTTATCTACCTTAAAACCCAGTACGCGTAGAATTAGCTAAATTAGTTAGCCTTCTTGTATTTGGAGTACACAGTGTATGCATGTAGTTTTGTGTTTGGCCTTCCTGACTAACCTGCAGCCAACTACTGGTTACTATGACGCGGCTTTGGGCTATCAGACAACCGGCCCAGCTACCAGTCTTGGTGGAGGACGAGGCGATGCGCTCTCCGGCGTACAAGGTGTCCAAGGGGTACAGGGTGTACAAGGAGGCTATACCAGTATTAGTGACGCCAGGTTCGCCAGAAGCGACAGCAACGCGTCACCGGTTCCATCCACTATGTCGCAACAGGTAAACCTTCGAACTTTTGCTAGATTGCAGAATCAGCTTGCAGTGCGGAGGCTTATTTACTCTCCGTACACTTTTTAACACTAGAACTACTGGACCAGTCAAAATGACTGGCGCAAACTTTTTTCGATTAGAAATATTAAAAGTGTAAATATGTTTTTCTGAAAAATTTTTTTAGTGAACTTCTCTATTGAAGTACATATTTAAATAAAACTTGGACGAAATCGAAATAAATACAATATTGTTATTATTATAAGGAAATTTATGCCAACCGCATTTAGTGCTCGGTAGTTTTAGTGTTAAAAACTAATAACTGTTTTTATAATTCTACCAAACGACCTGATACTTTACAATCAATTCGAAAGCATTGGTTTATGAAATGATTCACGAGAAAAATTGTCCATAAATTATAATATTACAAGGTTAAATAGAAATTGTAATTTCGGCGCACAGGTTCGATCCGATCTTACTATTTTCCTAAGCAGTTTTACAAATTAATAATTCGACGTTTCGGTCTAGGTTAAGACCATCTTCAAGAATATAATTGCGTCTGTAAAAATTAATATGAGAATATATATTTCCGTGTTAAAAAGCAAAAAGAGAAACAAAAGAGAAAAATACAGAAACATTACAAGGTTAGAAGGATAGACATTACAAGAAAGATTACAAGGTTACATGCAAAAAAGGCAAAGCGTGTCTTATCAGCTTACCGATTTGTTGCGCAGCGTAGATCCAAGTAATTTATGTTTTGATTATTGTTCGCACTACTCGCAGACTGCCACACAGCATCAGCAGCCGATGATGAATCCTGCACTTCCTCCGACGTACGCATACTTCGCGTATGGCAGCGGAATCATGCCAGGTGCTTTCCAATATGGAACTCCCACTGCTATTTATCCTGTAAGTCTGTTTATCCGATAAACCATTTGTTCTTGCGGCCGATTAAAGGGAAGATTTTCATTTTCCGAAACAATTACAGCAGATAGCTACAGCCGGTAATGCGGGTACAAACAGTGGTGCATACAGCGCTAAACCGGGCAGTTACGGTTCTGGATACGGAGGTGGTGCAAACTATGATGCTCTAGCATCGGCGGGTCCCTCTGCGGAGTATAAAGGTGCAGCGAATAGTTATACCAGCACGCAAACTGGCAAAACAGGAACATCTACCGGAAATACCAACACTGGCGGATCATCTGCGACTGATATAAGCGCGACTATGTACCCGAAGACTCATGTGACGCTTGGTAAAGTGAATGTAAGTTTCTTTTCCTAGTAACTATCACAATTATATTTTTTAAGGGAAACTTCTTTTGGCAGGGTGTAAGCATGATTCGCGTCACGGATTTCGCGACACGAAAAAGCGTAACAGTTAAAAGGGAAACTAGATTGAATGTTATTTCTTCCATTTCTTTAAATTTTTCAATTTTATCTACTCAATTTTATCCCCAATTTATTCCTTGTTAATTTCCAATTTTTACAGATAATAGATTGATCGTTTCATAAACACATTTCAACAAGAATATTAATCATTCCCCCAGCGTAATAATTTGTAGAAATCATTTGTTTTTGCAGTTTCTTAAAGTTTCATATCTTTGAAACATTAAACGTCTCGGAAAGTACGGAATTGTTGTTACAAAGGCTGACCATTACATGAAATTGATTCGATAAATTTCTTTATCCGAGTACATGTTGCAATAAAAATTGCACAATCTCTAAATAAATAGAGCCTTCAGTACAGTGTTGGGAATCTGTATGGAACTAGGAAATATTAGTTTGTACTTTTTAGTTCGTTTTTAAAAACGTGGTATTTTTTAAAAATTTATTTTTATTTCCATAATTATTTTCTGCTTTCTAGTCTTATGTATGTGAAAGTTTTCAATCGATTTTTAACATTTTTACCACGTTATGAAATTATAATAGAGACATGTACTAAATTCAGACAGTATTGCGACCGCGACATATCGAAAACAAATGCAAGCAGGAACGGTGTAACGATTCTTTCACTTGGTAAAAGAAGCGATGATGTACTACGAATCGTCGCGCGGCGACGTACTATCATATACTGAGTTCCGTCGGGGAAAAGTGGGTCCGTGGAGTGGGGACGAGTCAGAGTGCGCACGCATAGTAAAGTAGAGAACGTTGTCGCGCGGAGTGGGGATCGCTGAACGCGATCACGTAGGTTTCGCCGGGAGGTGAAGAGGAAAAATATTTAATCGTTATTGCTCCGAAACGGATAGACTTTTTAAAATTTTTTTTTTAATAATGCATTGTCATCCAGTTCTGAGCCACATGCCCGATTTCAAGTCTCTAGCTCATCAGGAAGTTAGTTTAAAATAAATTGCAAAATTTGCTACCGAACAAACAAACAACAAAGCGAGCTAATAAAATAAAAAAACGTGGTAAAATAGTGTCCGGGGTACGATCACTGTCCGTGCAGAACACGTCCGTTGGACAGTGAAAGAGCTTTTACTGCACTACGATAGTTGAGAAAGGCGATAAACGCTAATCCCATGTTGTATTCTTTCAGTCTTACGACAAACAAACGTTTCACTCGGCAACTCCTCCGCCGTTTAGTCTGACCGGCAGTCAGAACGCTGGTTTGCCTGGCGCATACGGAACGCATTTGTTTATCCCGACAATGCCGCATCAGTTGCATCAGCCACTTCATCAAGACGGTGGTAGCAGCACGGGCCAAAGGTCGAACACAAGTTCCCAGAATAAAGCTCAGGCGAAACCTGGATATAGTCCTAGTTACTGGGCCGGAAGCAATTAAATCATTTCGAATTGCACAAAGAAACGAAGAGGAACATCATATATCTGAATACAACTTCGCCATTGTGATACACGGTGGTGTGAGAGATATGGACATTGACATAAATGACATGAAGTAAACACGAGATAAGACATTCTTTCTTTCTTTTTTTTTTTTGGTGAAACTAAACGAATCTGGTATGACACGAGTTACGGTAAAATATATAAGAATGAACCTTGGAACATGCGGAAGAATTAAGCAACTTTTATCGATTGTGCGTTTCACGAGTAACGATTCTTTTTTTAAAGAAGTTTTACTTATTTCATTATACTCACAACAAAAATTCTTCCTTGTGTTAACATATTACTTGCGAGATTCGTATACGTATCGTTCTTCTGAAAACGGAATATGTACGCGAAGAGAGAAAGAACTTTTGGAACAGATACGCGACGGTGGACACGCGGCGAGAGAAATTGCATAGTTCTTCCTATTGCGAGGCGCACTCGTGCCAAATAAAACTGCACAGCGTTATCGCGACGCTGAAGACCGTGGAATATGCATGGATCGTACGATATTTGTCAATACGAAGAAGGCAAGCAGAGTTTCTGTGAAACAACACTATAAAGGGAAAAACAAAAAATATCCAAGATTTGTGAGTAGCATAACTCTCGTGTGAAATACTGGAAAAAGATGAATCTAGAAGAGTAATTGACTGTTAAATCTACTCCCGATCTCCTATCTGTATACTACTGTGCAATTGCGAATTATACTGCATCGACTGCAAAAGGGTGATAGTCTTTTTTTGTATAATCTAGGCATCTCGGCTCACTAACATCTTTAAAGTGCTTCTTTACGTGAAAACAAAGCACCCCCCCCCCCCCGTTCGCGATGAAACGTAAAACTATACTATTGTAAATTACGATAATTGTATTGTATTTAACCATGGAACTTCAGGTATATAAAGTTATAATCATCATGATGTTGTCACTTTTGGTATTTAAAAGAAAACGAGGAAGAAAAACACAAGTGTATAATTGCACTGGTTTCGCATCTCTTGCGCGCACCCATTATTATTAAATGTATTCGTTTAGTCGCTTTTATACATTTCTCTCCTTAGTTACCAGAATTTATCCGACCTTGTACAGGGTGTTTATTTTCTCTTGAACACCTAAATTATTATCCGCTACCATTAAAAGTAGGAAAAACAAAATTTCTTGTTAATAGCGAGCGGGAAATAATTGAGGTGTTCGAGTAAAAACAAACAGCCTGTATTTTATTATGGAAAAAAAGAATAGGCTATGAAACCAAAAATGAGAAGGATACCGTCATATCATGTTTTGTCAAAGAGTGTTGGATTCGAGATAAAAGAAAAGAAACGAGAACGGTACTTATTTAATTGTATTGTTTATGTTTACGAGGGAAAAAAATAACAAAGAAAAGGCGTTGCAGGTTAATCAGTGCCCAATAATTATTCGAGCAGATATCAATAATTTTTCTTCTTGCGGTGCCTTCGAATAAAGTTCACAGAGTTGAAAGAAAAGTCTGCTTTTTCGCAGAACTTTTCACGTGACAGAATTTTCACGATACTTTCGTACTGTAAGTTATATTGTCGAGGGACATTTACCTTTAACCCCCTTACTCATACATTGATTCCTTACTTAACGCTCTTATAATCTATATCATTCACATAATTTTGATAATTTGTAACATAGAAAATAATAGTTGGTCGCTTTAGTTTATTCATTGACAGTGTTTTTCTTTTGTTTCTCTTGTTTCGTCTCGCAACGAAACGATCGTTTCATTCGAATCGATCGTCTTGGAAGAAAGATTCGAATGTAGTTTCTTGTTTTCTATCCGCTGACCCACAAATGTACGGTTCGATACGATTTTGTGTTCTGGATATGGGACGAACGATGCTTTTCATCAACAAATAATTTATACTTATTATCGAGTAATTATTACAGGCTTTAATAGTAACCTTTTCGAAGTTTACTATGTAAGGAACTACGTTCTATGGAGGAGAATTAAGACACGTACTACTGACATTCTATTTCGATGTTTACACGATGTATAGTCCAAATAATAATCTTATATGTCTACGCCCGTAAGGTCTACGATTTCTGTTTCCTTTTTTTACTTTATTCGCTTTCGATTACATTTCTAGGATTTTGCTTAAACGAACACCGAAACTGTAATATTTGTTAATACGTAAATAAAAATGAATTTTTAGTTGATCGAAAATAAGAATACTGAGTGAGCTTGATTGTCGAATTAGGTACATAACATATATATAGTTTCGCGAGAAAACCACAGAAGTGAGAAGAGAAGCAAAGAACATAACAAAAACAAACGTTTACAGTTTTTACAAATTTGATAATGCAGCGATTTCGAGACGAGATATATGTCGATACGTTAGTTGTATTAACGAACGTTCACTTGTAACTCGTTTCAATTACATTGTAACGTAATCAAAAGAAGAACATGATTTGTCGAGAGATGACACGTTATTTATGCCGATAAATCAGATGTAACCATTTGTACAGTTATAAGAAGTTCTAATGCGAAGCAAAAGAAAATAATAATAAACAAACACGATACACGGATTTCATGGACACATTTTTTCTGACGGACACTTAATATTTATTGCATTGTCGATAGAAAAGCCATATCGGTTACGAATCACTTCTCTCTCGAGAAATATGTAGGGATACGAAGCGTTCTCACGAGGTGCTATTTAAAATATTTACGATTCAGTGCGTGTACTATACCATGGGGGGGATATAATAAAGTGTTTTACCGTAAATCGTCAAAAACCGCATCGAGAAAATCGCTGATACGTGGATGAAGTGAATAACTGTAAGTAAAATATCGTTAGCATATAGATATTATATAAATATATATATATATATATATACAGAAATTTGAGTAACAGCGGTATGGACAGGTACATTTGAAAATCGTGGGAGACCAAATGTAGAATAGCTCTCTTTAAAAAAAAATGTAAATGTGTAATCAAAAGCTTTCGAGTAACATCAGTTCTCCGCAACAAAAAAAAAGATGCCCCGATCTACACGAATTACCTTTTATCGACTGCAGGATGTATTACGATAACTTCGAAATGTTGTTCCTTGAAAGATAATAAATCTTACAAATATACATACGATTTTGAATGGTTGTCGGAAATATTACTAATGAATAAATTATGCGATTAGATCAACGAACTTGCTGTTTTACACGTAAATATAGTGATCATAGATCTTCTGGTCTCGCCCCCCTTCGGTGTTTACATTTATTTTGTTCGATCAATCATCGAAAATCGAAGGTATATTTCCAACGATTTACGAGTTATGTATTAACATATAAAATGACCGAATCTTTGAACATCAAACAATTCTGAAACAACTTGAAATATATATACTATATATATATATATATATATATATACATGCCTATGAGAGAACTATACCTACATACACTCGCAAAACGAGACATGTAATCGGAGGAATCTTCGGTGGGGGATCGAGTTTGGTATCATTGGACGTCCCCCTTCGAGACGAACAACTTTCGTTACCCACTTGTTTTCATCCGATGCATTGTTCTCGAGATATTTCAATGTCTTCAGATAAATCGTCCACCCTGTATAGTTTAGAATAACTTTTTCACTTGTTTTGTGCGCTCGGGCAAGGATTATTAACTGTATACCCCCCGTATATAACAATGACAAAACAAATGGGGAAAGAATGCAAAATATTTTAAGGGATGAGTAAATGTAAAACGACACGTGAAATTCAGATGAAACAGTTCGTTCTCGTAATAATTACCACACATTTAATAATTTTTGTATTTTTGTCAAGTATTAATCTATAAAAACGAAAATGCAAAATGCATTATGCCATTACAGCTATTAATATTATAATTAAAAGAAACAAGAAAATAGCTACTACTGTGTATAAATATGAATATCTGACAAATAAATATATTAAAGGAACCCCCTGTGACCGTTACACTCCCTTCCACAAGTCACCGGACACTTATTCGCATTTCGATTTTTTTATTATTTTATTTCTAGACAAATTTTAAGGAGCCGGGTACCAACTGAAATTTTCTATTTTCGTTGGCATAATAACATTTGTAAATCCAGAATTTAATACTCGGTCTAATTACGAAATAAAAATGGTAATTATTAATTTAGCAGAACATGTGAATCTAATTTTACCACGTTTTTGAATGAAAAAGCGTAACGGTCAAAAGTAAGGGTTGCGCCTTATACCTGCCTATACCCCCTCTTACTGCGGGATTATGTTGACATCTTCGTACAACGTCATATGTATAAGCAGTATTCGAAATGATTCAAGGTAGAGGGACAGCAACGATGAGATATAAAAATCATTATTAATAAATTAAAATCAACATTAAATTGTAAAAGCTCCATCGAATCGGTACCCATCATGGATGCGTACGTGATACAGGTAACGTTTCATCGAATGTTCATCAGTGTAAAGAAAAACTATTAAAGTTCGAGGTTATGTTTTATTGTAGGTTAGACGTATGTGGTTGACTCAAGAAGGATATTTTCTAGCGGTAAATATATAAATGTTTTCTTTTATCTCGATCGCCAATTTTAAATAGAAATTGCAATTTCGGCGCACAGGTTTGTTTTGAAATATTAAATTTAAATTAAATTTGTTACTAAGCAAGTAAGTTTGTACCAGCATACCATTGGTTTCGGTTTCTGTATTTTTCTCTTTTGTTTCTCTTTTTGCTTTCTAACACGGAAATATATATTCCTATAATAATTTTTACAGACGCAATTATATTCTTGAAGATGGTCTTAACCTAGACCGAAACGTCGAATTATTAATTTGTAAAACTGCTTAGGAAAATAGTAACATCGGATCGAACCTGTGCGCCGAAATTGCAATTTCTAGGTAAATATATATGTTTACATTAAAACGCTAAATTAACACAATGAAATTGAATAACCGTACGTATCTCTTTCAAAGGATTTATTATCATTGAGACATAATCATGTCTCGATACCACAAATTGGATCTGAGATTGCGATGACAAAGGTGATGGAACATTTATCTGCCCCCTTAGACAGCCTGGTGCTTTACCATTTAAAGTAACTATTATTCATAATATATTGATTGATAATATATTGAAACTTGAAGTGAGTCTATATTGCCTTTTGTGTCACCGTCGTGTAATTACATTTTAATAAATTCTGTGTTTGTAGAACTATAGCAGCAATGATGAAAAACGATCCGTTAACTATGTACAACTACCAAAGTTCTGCGGTACAGTCTTTAACGAAAATCCTTCAAATGCAAAAAGAGGAAAATTGGATGTTACCTGTTATGAACATGATGTGCCTGGAATTGAGATTGTTAGCGGTATGCGCTGAGAATAGAAAGAATAACAAAAGCTCGAAACCTGGAGAAATCTTAGAGAAATGTGCGGATTGTCTGATGGGATGTTTTCGAGTGTGTGCGTGCGATAATCGCAGTTCAGAAGACGACACGAAAAGATGGGGAATGCTGGCACTGGTTAATCAATTGCTAAAGATTTACTTTAGGATCAATAAATTACATTTATGTAAGCCTTTGATAAGAGCGATCGAATCGTCCCCGTACAAAGCGCTGTTCGCGTTGGCGCAACAAATTACGTACAAGTTTTTTGTGGGACGAAAAGCGATGTTTGACAGTGATTACAAAGCAGGTAACGATTCGCTTAAACTTTTAATCGGAACCAGTGTTCCGAATTACAACCGCGTTTTCTTCATTCCATATAATTCTGTTTCAAATCCAATTACATTCTTTTGAGATAAGCCTTGTCGGTATTCGTTTTACGAGGAAGTCTTCCATCTAAGACGTTCAGAACATTTTCGAGTCGAAATCCGCAGCAGCGAGCGAGAAAAATAGATTTCTCGTTGAACGAATGCGCTCAGAAGCGCCCTTTAGGCGCTCCGAACTCTTCCCGGGCTCTGGCCGCTCTGCTGCGTCATTGTAAATACGCTACTGTTTTACTGTTAGAAAATGGCGGTTGTCATCGGAACACTGTAGCAGAAAACTTGCTAAACTATTGTAAAAAAATGATTGTGAATCTTTTGCAGCTGACGATTACCTGACGTACGCGTTCGAACATTGTCACAAGAAGTCCATGAAAAATAAAAGACTAATTTTAACGTATCTTGCACCGGTAAAGATGTTACTAGGATATATGCCTAAGCAAAGCTTATTAGAAAAATACAATTTAATGGAATTCTGGGAGTTAATGGAATCTGTGAAGAAAGGAGACTTACGTAATCTCGAAAAAGTGATGGAGAAACACGAGACCTTTTTCATAGGAGCCGGAATATATTTGATCGTGGAGAAATTGAAAATAATAGCTTATAGGAATTTATTTAAGAAAGTATATTTGGTATTAAATATACATCAGATTCCTATACAAAATCTACTTTCGGCTCTGCAGATGCATGGATACGACGACGTCGATATGGATGAAACAGAATGCATTGTAGCGAATTTAATATACGAAGGAAAAATTAAGGGCTACATATCTCATCAACATAAAAAGTTAGTTATATCGAAACAAAATCCTTTTCCAAAATTGTCAACGATACCGTAATCATATTACATATTAGCCACGTTCGTATTTTTTAAAATAAATTCTTGGAAAATAAATGGAACTGTGTTTTTCTGTAGAAGTCTGTCGGCCAAAGAAACAAGAATATGACCTTTTCAAACAGTATAACGCGATCGGTAAGCGCATTATTAATGTTACGAGTTTTAACTCTTACAAAATATCACTCTTATTTATTCCGCCAATATTATCTTGTAAAACTTTGGCAAAAGTTATACGTGCTAAAACATTAAAAAAAAGAAACCAATTATTGTAAGCTATACGGGAAAACGTACAATTTTCAAACGCTCGATAAATCGTTCGAGCGATCGCGCGAGGTATGAATATGCAAAAATCCGATATTACATCAAAAATCCAAATCTGGTCAGTTGAAACCGGCCGTTGGACGAGGAATCTGCCTTTGTGGCAGCAACGTCGCACTGATGTGGCGAATGGCTTTGTGGAAGCACCATCGCACTGAATATTGTTTTGCAGGGCAGCACCGTCAGCGCCAACTGTCCATTGGCCGACTGTGCCAACTCGCGTCTAGGTCGCGCTCTGATTCGTCTGTGTTTTTCGTTAATAACTCCTAAACAAAGCCGCGAATAACATTTTTGTTAAGGAAAATGTCGCTTCAAATGACCCAAGGAACCTCCCATTTTCGGCTCCTAGGGTAGTTTTGGGACACCCTGTATATTACACGATCTAATAAATTAGTAGAATCAAGAAATAAATTCGGATTGAAGTTCCATTATACCGCGCGCGTCAGGTCTATTTACATATTTAGTTTGCATTATATCAGTTGACGAGAAGGAGGTGGAACGTAAGAGGGTAAGACGTACGAGTGCTACAAGCAGTGTTCCGATTACAACCGCCTTTTTTCGCGCATGCGCGGCCAAAACAGTGGCGTATCTACAATGACGCATTTGACAAAAGATTTGAAACACCCTGTGGTGTTTTATATTATTCGAAAAGGGCAATAAAAAGATTTAAAGAGCCCTGACGACCCTTTGGTAGTTATACTGGCGGGAGCGGGAGTATACTGGTATGAATTGTCGGAACGAGTGTTCCGTCTTGAAACTTAATTGCTAGCGTTAGTAGCCCCTTGCCTTTTTGTATGTATACTAATATTATTATTATTATTTATTTTAAACGGACCGAAGTCCTTTTATACAAATGTATGCAGTATTATATAATATGACAGAAAAGATCTTAATCTAAAATTCACATAATTATGGACAGCGCGAAACTAAGCAAATATATATTAGGTACTATTAATTAATTTCGTTAACGAATAGTACAGCACAATTTCATTTTGAATGGCTGTAACGTGCCATTGAAAAAATCAATATTATTATAAAATGTGTTTGAGCTAGCAATAATGCGATTTAAAGGATTTATTACTCCATATGAGGATTTGTAGACTAATGATTTTTTCAAAGTCTGTGGGGTGCTCAACGTATCCCATTGTTATTGAAAAGGTTACGTTACTGAAGTCAAAATCGCCGCGCATGCGCGAAAAAAGGCGGTTGTAATCGGAACACTGATCGAGGTATAAATGTGTAATAAATCCGATATTACATATATTACACGGCGATCTAATAAATTAGTAGAATTAATAAATAAATTGGGATGAATTCAGATTGAAGGTTCCATTATACCGCGCGCGTCAAGTCTATTTACATATTTAGTTTGCATTCTATCAGTTGATGAGAAGGAGGTGGAACGTACATATGTAAGACTGCGCAAGACGTAAATAAGAGTGCTACAGAGTTTTGTGTTTCGTACCGATAATTAATCATACTTTTCTGTTATGATCGTATATTTGGATTGCTCGATCAGTAAACTGTAATCGTGGTGTCTCCTCGGTGTACAAGAGAATCAAGATTCGTTTCGAAGATGTTTAAGTAAAATCACGATGTACTATCGATTCTCAGTGTGATTGGTTAAGCTAGTGTTCAATGCAAGTATGGCCGCCCTGCCATCACCCACGCAGGTATATTGTAATTTTTCGAATTTTATTATGATATAAACATTCAAACTAATCTGTACGTCATTAAACACGTGATTAGAACAAATTCATTTGTCTTTCCCGTAAAAGTAACGGTCTTTTGTCGTACGTATTTTTTTCATTTCCACATTCGCGAAGTCGATATATCACTTCAACTTCTTTGACAGCATACATAAATCATTTGTTAGGATGGTTCTTCGGAACGTACTAATGTTTTTTCTTCCTTTATGGATATCGATTCTCGGAATGATTTGTTCGAAACAGTATATTTGCAAAATATAATAACCTCGCGATAAACGTTTATGTACAGATTAACGAATGTTAGTTACGATAGGCCTCACATTTCCGGCAGTTGAAATTGATATCTACCACCTAATATCCTCGAATGTGTTTGTAGTTGATAAGACGGTTGGATGATATTTAATAAATTCATTTTTACAGGTGGCTGGAAGCCATACTGCTATATACGAAGCCTACTATAATCAGGTATATTCTTATTATTTTCGTAATCACAATGAATTGAAATTATGTGCAGTTATACAATCTAATCCCATTTTAACTTGAACTTTTATTAATTAGTCGAGAAATTTTTCGAGGTAATCAATTTTACCGCGTTCCTCTCTGTTTCCTTTGTAAAAATCTATGAAAAATGGAAATAGGAACTAACTTTCATTCAAATTATACGATACACGTTCGCTATGTTATTTTTTTACCATTATAACTTGATAAATGTTCCTTTCTATTGATCATATATTTGTTTATAAAAGATGTATCAATGCTCTCGGTGCACTGGTTTCATCAATTTTTACTTAGAAGCAATTCTATAATTTATGAATCATTGATGTAACATGTTATAATTATTCTAAGGTTGACCCAAACGGATATGGGCGAATCGGTGCGATGGAAGCTGCGAGATTTCTTAAGAAATCCCAGCTGGATGACGATGTACTCAGCCAAATATGGGATATGGCAGATCCACAGTCGCGTGGATCGTTAGACAAATCTGGTCTTTTTGTTGCTCTGAAGTTGTGCGCATTGGCACAATCGGGGAGAGATATAAATATGTTGAATTTAAGTATGGAATTGCCTCCTCCAAAGATGGTAAGTCGTCTCGTATTTGACCGAGTGATTTGATCGATGTGATTGATTAATATTGATATGGTTTTAGGGCGATATACCAATAATTTCTCAGAAAAAGGTAGTCAATAGTTTGCCAGTGATAGCGCCTATTAGTAACGAAGATTGGTCTATTAAACCAGCAGAGAGAGCAAAATACGATCAACTTTTTGATAGTTTGAAACCTAAAAATGGATATATATCTGGGAATAATGTTAAAGGTGTTCTTATGGATAGTAAACTTCCCTTTGATACGCTTGGGAAGATTTGGGAGCTTGCAGATATGGATGAAGACGGTATGCTGGACAGGCACGAGTTTGTCGTGGTAGGTTCTCAACCAAATATCCTCAAACTATTCCATTGAATCTTCTCTTCAGTTTTCTAATTGTTATCTATCAAATTGTTTATGCAGGCCATGCATTTGGTATACAAGGCATTAGAAAAATATGCAATACCAAGCGTGCTTCCACCAGAGTTGATGCCACCTGGTAAAAGAAAGGATATTACTGTACCGGTATCGAAATCTCCTGTACCAGTAGGAATAACAGCTGTACCTCCGCCTATTCCATCTCTGCCTAATGTATCTGCTGTGAAAAATATGGCTGGCTTGGATTTGGCAAAAGTATACTATACATATATATATATACCATAAAGAAAGTTGGGCATTAACCGATTAAACATTTTAAATTTGATCTGTTGAGAAATATTTAAGAAACTATTGATTATACAATCCAACAAATTATATAATAGTCGCTAGCTGCTTCTTATAGAATTTCTCAGTTTAAAATCAAATCCGCAACTAGTGTTCCGCAATTAGTGAAAACTAAACATGCGAGAAAGTTCAGGTTTCAGTCGAAAGAGACTCTTCCCCGTATATTCACGTAAACAATTATATCTTGTTTATATTTCTCGATAGTTGTAAGTGTTTGTTAAAGTTTGGAATTTACAGACGTTTCTGCTAAAGAATCCGAAAAATATTTGCTTCTGTCTGCACTCGAGCAGGGGAAATATTCATTGGCAAATAAAGTAGAAAAAACACGTGTTGGATAATGTAATCATATATTGCAATTGTAATTTGAAATCGTTGAACGTTGCCCATAATTTATAAAAATTGAATACGCTTCAAAGATATCTGATTTAATGTAAACAAATGTATGATACAGACTAGTGTACAATGGGTAGTTTCCGCTGAAGAACAAATAGCAGCAGGGAAATTGTTTTTGCAAGCTGATTTAGATATGGATGGATATGTCTCAGGTTTAGAAATCAAAGATGTCTTCCTTCAAAGCGGACTTCCGCAAACCGATTTGGCTGTTATATGGTTCGTGTAATTTCTGTGATTTTATCCGTGATTCGCTTGTGCGTAGAAAGTAAAAGATTATTTCATTGTTCAGGAGTCTCTGCGACATATGTCAAAATGGAAAATTAAATCAAGAACAATTCGCTTTAGCCATATGGCTGATCAAGCAAAAACTTAAAGGCATCGATTCACCAGCAAGTTTGACTTCCGACATGATACCACCTTCTATGCGAAAACCATCGGACAACATTATGGTGAGTCGTTTTCCATTTCATCTTTCGATAGAATATCATTTCATTGAAAACGTCTAATGTAATGAAGTATAAACCAGCAGTACAATTAACGAATAGTAAAGCGTTTGCGACCTCTGAACGCTCTCCAAAATATTATTATAAAAACAGTAAGTATTAAAATCCCACCAATCATCATTACACCGTAATTCACTTCCAATTCTGTTTCTCCTGTTACGTTTAATTTTATTACACCAGCGATCTCATTCTTTTGCCAACAACTGTCGATGAAAATATTGAATATATCAAAAATTACAATATGTCTGTTATTGTATTCAAATTTATAGAAATATATACCTGTAAATATTCGTATCTTCGAATTTTAGCAATTCAAAAATTATATGCGCTTCAGCGTTAATACGAATTCTTCCATCCGATCGTTTTCGAACGACAGGCGGGTGCAACAGTTCTTTATCCATTTTCCAAGTAATCGGTATGTCTGTGTTTAAACTTCTAACAAAAGGGTATAGCCGGATAAGATAGCCAAAAATGCTCTTGAATCGAATTGTATCGACGATGGGCATTATTCAATAGGGCACCAAGAAAAAACATACTGTGCAAAGTTTCAACCCTGTATCTCGATCGGGAAGGTAGTTATGGGGTAAACTCGAATAAATTAGTTTTTGGCCTATTTTCCCTAGTTTTTTTTGTACTTGATTAATTCTTCTTTTATGTCTAACTGTATAATAATCAATTATGTCAATCAATAAATATTTAAAAAATATTTTGGAGCAATTGATATTATCATTAATTTTTAGTTATTCATCTTCTTAATTCTGGTAGTATTCAATATTTTCTGCAGTATATCTATACGTGTTTTCGAGTTTTAAATACTCCGTTATAGAGAAAATCCATTGTAATACTATTATTCTAAAGCATTCATTTTTGGTACCTCGTCTTTAGTGCGGAACAGCAATTATTGTGTATGAACCACCGTTGTTTAAAAGCATATTTCGACGGACAAAGTGTCCGTGTTTAATTATCTTGTACCTTTACCCCGTGCTTTTACCTTTATCATTACGCTCACCTTTTTTTTCTCTACTCGGTTTATGACTCTGTCAATCACGACAAACAGGTAAGGGATTACTAGGGTTGTTGTTACCTGTTAATCCCATATCGGTCGCGGGTATAGTTGGGGACGGGTACAGTCACTTACCCCCTCCAGACCGGGGTATGGGAAAAGGATACCCCGAAATGTGAAAATTGTTACTCCAAGCAATTGTGATCATTCTTGGACAGAGCTCCAAACGGTGAAGGTCGTAGTTTGTGAATTATTTCTGAGTTGTTTAGTTATTTTCCGAGTGTTATCAGCATGGCAAGTGAAAGGGTAGAAATCGTTGAAGCCAAAATCTTGTGTGTTACGCGTGTTAAATGTAATATTCTGGTTCGAAAATTACGCTGTACACAAAAAAGGTAAATACAGTTATAGAATCAATAAGGTGGTCTAGAATTTTAAATAAAGAGATACATTTTTGAAATATTTAAATACTGCTTCTAAAATAAATCTACAAAAATACTACGAAACTACATTTTTTCGAGGTTTTTGATTTTTTTAAAATCTGAAACCAATTGCATAGTATATATTCGGATTATTGACATGTGTCAGATTTTTCTTAGAATTTTTAAATATCGTTAACTAGGGAAAATAGGCCAAAAACTAATTTTTCAATTTTACCCCATAACTACCCTCCTGATCGAGATACAGTATGTTTTTTCTTGGTGCCCTATCGAATAACGCATCGTCGATACAATTCGGTTCAAGGGCATTTTTGACTATTTTATCCGACTATACCCTTTGTATACAAACGTATGTTCAACGAGAAATTCTTTATTAATCAATTATTTATCGATTTACCCTGGGCATATAAGTATCGCTCTCGTCTTATATTTTTGGAAAACGACTGTGCGTATAACTGGTGGTGGTGGAACAGGCATTCCTTGAATTATAGAATATATACCAGCACTATTGTTGGCTCTTTCAAGTACTTTTCCATATTTATCTCGAACCTCGAATATTTCCTTTTTCGAACATTTTACCTAAAGAGAAGAAAATATATTAAAATGCATACAACCTTGTGGTATACATATTTTTAAATATTACACGTATACATATATGTATATTTAGAAAATTCGAAAATACCTTACAATATTTGATCATTAATTCTGTTTTCCTGTTCTTAACTTCCGGAGTGTCTACAATTTCTTTTGGCACGTACTCACTTTTACATGGTAACCGATTTCCAAATACGCGTAACGTTAACTTGAATTTAGCTATGATATTTTCTTTCGAACTATCAGCGTCAACCGCAGCTTCCGAATTAGACTGCTCTATCGTCTCGGTTTGTTCGTCTGCAATGTAATTTCTCAGTCGTTAAACATTATTTCGAAAAATCTCTTATTAAAACAATACGCAGCTTAAGAAAACTGTACCTTCTCTTTTAGTATTTTCACGTGACGAAATAGAACAATATCCGTAACGATTTCTTCTTCCAACTATATCGCACGCGGAACATTGAGACCATGCAGTCCACGTCGTATAAATTAATAGATTATATTTTGGTAGAATTGTTTCTGGTGTCGTATGAGGTCTGTGCGGTGCCGTTTCAGGATGTACCTGATTTATTTCGTTGGTCTTGTTATCGATCGAAAGATAATAAACTGTTGACAGCGTATCTCCCAGCTTGCACCAATACCGACCAGCTCGATCAGACTAGATAAATCTCATATTATTATCATAAATAAATTATGGATATTATTTCTTTTCTATCATATACTTATATTAATTTATACTTTGATATTATATATTGTTAATCTCTTGTCATCGGTTGAGATGAAAACGCTGTCCGATTCTTCTACAAGTTTGCCGGTTTCATTACTCGATGTAGTGGAACTATTATCATTGAAATACCACATTACGTTATCGCTGGTATACGTTTCTGCTGGAGAAATACATATCGGACATTTTAACCTGTAATTATACGGACTAATAATTACACCCGTTAATTAGTGGAAACAGAATTTCCTTCATCGTACACAACTATTGTTCCTTCGAGAGCTATAAGTGCCTTCGGGTACATTGTTTTCTCCGTTGTCAGTTGATCGTATGTCTTTCTCAAGCATTCGTAATATTCTTGCCATAGCTGTTTATGTATTATCTTGAGAGTTTCGTTTGCCCTCGGATATTCATACTCGTTTACATCGAGCAATAGTTCAGTGCCTTCGTGCAAATGAAGCGTTATAAAGTTTGCAATTGTGTTTAATAGGACAACCGCCTTTTGTCTAATTGTCTACTTTACTGTACCTTACCTTTCTGTTTGTCAAATATCTCGCTCACTTTTTTACGCAGTTGATCATACTTTCTTCGAAAATCGACTCCTACTATCGGATTGAATTCTATATAAAGTAAAGCGCACAAAGATATGAGAAATCTGAAATGCATCTTGCACATGATCACCGTGTTTTTGTCATAAGAATTGTTAATAACATGAAGTTTGCAATGTAATCAAATGAAATTCAATATCTCTATTTTTTTGAAAGCATACTTAGATATACAGCATTATCCAACAGAAATAGATCGAATGGCTATGTCAGCAAACTGCGAATGTCGTTTAAACAAAATATCAAATATACATCTTTCGTGTGCGAAGATGAGCAACAGTTTTGGTAATCAAGAGTTTATGAAAATTACGCCTCTTCATATAAAGCACAGATGTCGTGTAGAAGCTTTGGAAAAGGAAAAGATGAAAAATATTATGCACGTTAAACAGTTACAAATCGAAGCGAAGAAAGCAAGATTGAAATCCTTGTATGGTACAGACGATCCTGAAAAGATCAAGCCTAAAACTCGACGTCAACATATAAAAGCATTTATAATAAATACGTTGAAAGATAATAGATTTATAGCTATAGAATGATATATTATCTGGATCGCAAAGGAAGGCTAAATAACTAATAATATTATTTGTACTGCTACTATTATTTTCATAAAAATAGATACTTATCGTTAGAGCAACGATACACCAAAGAAATTCAAATGTAAATTCTCTGTGTAATAAATATTTAATACTATACCATCTTTGTTTTACATCAAACTATTGTATTATAATTTTATAATGTATTTATAATGTATAACTTTTTTTCTGCATTTTCTAAATTTCATTAAATTCTATATGATTTATAATGCATGGCATAATTTTTCTGTTTAGGAAAACAACAATATATCTGGCTATTCGAATCCAGAGTTGGACATGATCAGTAAAGATATAGCGGAACTCGTGAGAGAGAGACAATGCATGGAGCAAGATATCGCACAAAAAGAAGCCGACATCAAGATTAAAAACGGTGAAATTAAGAATTTGCAGAGTGAATTGGATACGCTTGCTTCGACGTTGAAGCAACTGGAAAATCAGAAGGGCGAAGCACAGAAAAGGTTGAACGACTTGAAGGCTCAGGTAAATGACAGTAAATGATACTGGGATTAGATACTGTAGATTAGTAATCTGCTTGCTTATTCGAGTAGCTTTGCTTTCATGTCAAATTAAAAACTGATCCGTATCTGTAACACGTATTCACAATGCTTTCATTCAAGTACACGTAAATAATTCAATGTACTACAAGGTATATCATTTAAAATATTTTAAATCTTACTGTTACTTGTGAACCCCTACATTATAGCATTACATTTCACTGTGTTTATTGCCTCTTGATAAATCTTTTCAAAATACTTAATCAACAAAACTATTTTCAAATGCAGACAAATATAAGAACGTTTCTTTTTCTATTTTATATTTAGTATTAGAAAAGACAAATTACGTGTCTGTTTACTTTGGAATTTGCCTTCGACATTAAAATACTCAATTTTTATCTCTCAATTTGTGAAGACACCTTCTTTTTCTAGTAAAATAGAATTCGAATTTACTGCATGTTTCAAAAATGTATAATAGCCAGAAGATGAATAAGGATAAATCTATAGTACGTACGTCGATTTGTTATGTTTCCTTGTCCCTTTACTTTTACTCTTCTTCTTTGTTTTATTTCAGCTGTGTTTGTATCCTTCTCAAGAATGAATACTTCATTTCTTTATCCGGATTCTATACTGAATTTGTTATATGTATACTTTCAATATTTCTGTTATGTTCACCTTTGTGAACATTCTTTTCTTCGTCGCATCTTAAACTTTTGAAACATTTTCAAGTATGCGTTCATGTAATAATTAAAGAAATGTTTACTGTCGATCTCTACAATTTTACATGGAGGTAATAATAATGAAAATGTCCCTACTATTTTTTAGCCTTGTAATCGTGTAATTTTTGCTTTCATACGTTCTGTCGTACAACGAATAATTTAGGTGCGATTTTTAGTAGTCAAATTGAGTGAATCACGTGAACGTTTATATTCCGAGATTCGAATATGTTGGACACTCTTAATGTACTTTTTTCATTTATTTTCTTTGCGTTTCGTTTTCATTATCATTTAGTTTTATTATGTTTAACTTGTAGAAGACAGAAGTAGATAAAGATTTGAGTGAGGTCGAGCAGAAGATTCGTGAGGAACTAAAAAAGGTACATCGAAAGTTTCTAATTTTATTGACAGAGGACAGGTATGACAAGAGATATTCAAATTTTATTTTTTTCATATAATAGGTATTGCATTTGCTCAACATTTATTATGTACGGGAAACTTGTAATTACTTCGAAAATATTGAGTAAGGGACTTTCCAAAAGAAAGTCAAATATTTCAAACTCGAGTATCTACCTCGTTACAATGATGTGTACATACAAGTATAGATTATGAACTTTTAAAAAAGCGGTTCAATATATATATATATATATATATATATATATATCATTTTATGGAAAGCTTCATTTGTTTTGAGTTCACTTGCATAGATAATGCTAGTGCTTTATTGCGATGCATGGTAAAATAATGTAGTATAATACTATTATATTTATTTCACAGTTTCATTTCACTTTTAAAGCTTTCGTTTATCCTTGGTATGAACAGAGAAATTCTGTCGTGACTCACCCTACACAATTATACATAATATAATTATGTATTCTATTGTTATCAACCATTAATCGACACGATAAAATTAATTAGATCTTGATCTTAAATTCTACACAAATGCATTACATTGTTTTGTTTTATACTTTATATAAATACAGTTATACACGGAATTTGACGATGCAATTGTAACATGATCATTCGGTGCTAACAATAATGTACTTATAAATTCAAAAGAAAAATATTTCTCGAGTTACGTATGTACGTGTAATATTTAGACGTTAAGATGATCATTAGTAAGCGACGTGTTCGATTTGTTCGACAACAGGTTGACAAGCTGCGTCAACAAGCGGAAGAGCAAGAATCTGTGTTGCACGCTCAAGAGGAAGAGCTTAATTCCAAGCGACAAGAATTGGAAGGATTGCGCCAAGAGGAACAGCAGTTGGAACAGCTGCAAAACAAAAGTAGGGACCAATTGAACGAACTGACGAAAAATTTGCAGGACACTCAGCTACAAATTTCTCAAGCGAAGGCGAAGATCACTCATTTACAAGAACAGCAACGTCAAATGAGCGACGCGATTGCGCTTTACGATTCCGCGCTTGCGGCAGGAGATGCCACTCTTGTACCTGACACTAGTCTGCAATTTAATCCTGAAATCGAAGATCTAGAGTGAGTTTCTCAAATATAATTTTACGAACTGTTTTTTTATTATTCCTACGAACAAGTATGTTTCTTTATTGTCGTTCGATTGAAACCCATCTAGGTATGAAACTGCCACGAGCAAGGCGGATGAAGCGACAGAGAAAAGGGCAGACTCTTTCTCGAATGTGAATGGAACAACACCGATGGATGGTTTCGATCAAGACCCTTTTGCGTCGAGTAAAGCTCAAGAAGCGTTTGACGCGTCAACACAAGATCCATTTGGAAATGCATTTCCATCTCAGCCTGCTTCGGTATGTTTTCAACTTAAGTACAATATACGCCCCAAGTGTGTGAAAACTTTCAGATTGGAATTTCGTACACAGTAGATCAAGAAAGCATTGACTCGACAAAGCATCGAGTCAGTTTTTTCTGTTCTTTTTTTTTCGTGGCGATAGTGCAAGTTGCAAAGGTAGCATATCGATACAATTTAATTTTCTCGCTACTTTATTATGTAAAAGTAAAAACTTATTCTGCCTGTATTTATCGTAGAAGACGGAAGTTTCTACTTTGTAATGCAGAAACGTAGACTCTCCCCTTTAAAATTAGCACACGTTGCGAGTTCTTGTTTTAGTAAATCCTTTCGTAGTAAAAGCAGAGTTTAGCGATGATCGTTTAGTAGTTCGCTGCAGTAGCGTATTCGCTTTGTTGTATCATGTTTCAAAATTATATATGTTGTTTTATCAAGTCAGAATCAGACTCGAAATATGTATCTGCATTTACATATTTTGGGTGATTCGTTCTATCATAGTTTCGAGCCAATTCGAACAAACAGAGTTACTGTAAAGTTCAATGTGTCCAGAATTAGTATGATATTTAGTAGCGTTGTAAAATACATACAGAATTAACGCAATTGAACCGTAAGATTTTCTCTCATCTCACACTTGCAATTGTTTTATTTTTGTCTGTTTGACAGTTTGACCCTTTTAGTGCATTTGATAATAGTAATGCGAAACAGGATCCTTTTGATCCATTTGGGAATGGAAAAAGATCTGACGTAAAGCCTGTAATTGCTACAGCTGTAAGTTCGATAATTTTGTTGGAATATTACAATTCTAGTTCTTATTATCGAGATAATTATATGGTGATAAATTGATTTGATTTATTCTGTAGGCAACGAAAGATCCGTTCGGAGACGATCCATTTGCGAATCTTCATGCACCGACTCGGCCGGAAAGTCCCAGTCCTGCCCTTCCTCCTAAGAAAGCAAAGCAACCGCCGCCTCGACCAGCACCCCCGCGACCTTCTCAAGGACCTACGGGTCCTATGAGAGCAGCGCCAGCGCCACCAACACCGTCTCCTACACCGGATCCTTTCACAAACGCTAACTCCGATCCGTTCTCCGCTCAGCAAGGTATTATGGATAATAATAACGGCGGTTTCACTACATCTACTGGATTCGCCGATTTTGCTAATTTCGATTCCAAGGTACGTACTCTTACGCAGCTTCTAAACAACAGTAACAACACGTGAAACAACACGTCAATAAGATGTGCTTTTATTCAATTAGTCGGTAGAATTACTATTTATTTAGCATGTCATTCTTTGTTAGTCCACAACTGATTTTATCCTTTATTTTTAAGTGTTCCCACATATCGTCCTGGTCACATTTCGTCGTCCCCCCTCTTCGACAGTTTTTAGTATGTTATATTAATTGCAGTATAGTACGTTTCATATACAGCTAGTTTTAACGAAAATATGTTGGCATGACTTTGATTATTGTATTCGACTTGTATTCGAATCAGTGTTCCGCGTATCTACAATCTAGCCTGAGGCTATCAAAATTCGCAATTTAGTCTCTTACAATCCTACGAAGATAAATTACACTTTCTCACGTTTCCTATTCGCAATCTCTCGTACAATACTAGAAACGCTTTTAGAGTCGGTGAAAATTAGCGGAGCGCTCAAAGGGCGCTTCTGGGCGCTTTCGTTCAACGAAAATCTATTTTTCTCGCTTGCTGCTGAGGATTTCGACTCGAAAATGTTCTGAACGTCTTAGATGGGAGATTTCATTATAAAACGAGTACCGACAAGGCCTATCTAAAAAGTGTTTAAATTGAGGAAAATTTTTCAAATTTTCACTTTTACAGGAACACTGATTCGAATTTACCCATTAACATTTCAAACGTGTTGACTACTGTTATATGTCATTCCAATATATTCCAGTAATTACAGTGTTATTTTGTAAAATACGTTTATACGATAAAGATTAATTGTACTGTTTGTTTTAAATTTAGGTAGAAGCTGCACAATTTTCAGTTTATTCATTGACCTGGCTTCTGGAGCATGCTGTCTACAAATTAATTTGTACTCTCTGTTCCAGTATTATAATTTCATTTTACGATAAATGCATGTCATGTTTTCTTATCGTTTCGTTCTTTACACGTTCAAGAAAATGTTCGAGTTCTACTTTTACATAAGTGTTTATAATAAAAAAAATCTATATATAATAATGGTACAATCGATATGGTATTATCATATAATCCTGCGTAGTTGCATTTGAAAGTTTTGTAAAGATTCAATGAAAAAAATCAATATTCGATTCATTAGATTAATTAATCCATGTTTTGAAAAACCGTTTGTTCTTTTTTTCTCAATTCACGTTCCGGTACATAAAAATTGATTTGCGCAAGTGGAGAGGAACAATTAATATTAGTAGAATCTCTGTAGAACATTGGTGAATATAATGAAAAGTTCTTCGATTTTGTGATGATTATTAACCGTGATAATTTATAGTATGTGTCATACTTAAAAACTGAAAACATTGAAAACACCATCGTGCAAAAAACTTGGTAAAATTTGCAAGTCAGACAATTGAGAGACTCCCGTATTTTCGGATAATAGAAGAATTACTTTCTTATGCTCAAACACCATTAAATTCCATTCAATTGCATTCCATTCAATTTCATAGATTTATGTAAACAGCGCCTAGGAAACGTTGTGTGTATAACAGAACGTACGGATTAATTATTCACATCCGTATATTAGGATATTCGGATAATGGGGGTACGGATTTGGGAGTCTCTACGTGTAATTAAATGATTCAGACCGAACTCGAACATTTTCAAGGATTATATCTACTATAAATACACTTTATAGCAATTGGCGAGGGTATGGTCCAGCAGCCTGACGATAACCAGCGATTCTCGCGGTATTCTTTGTACCTTTTCAGTAATCGAAAATTGAAAAAACCCCTGCTTCAGCCTGAACCGACACTGAATCGAACTACGGCACCGGCCAGACCAACGAGCAGAGCGCACGCAACAACAACGGTACACCCAAAGCTGCCGGACTTTACGGAAGATCCTTTCAGAGATTACCGGTACGAAGACCCGTTTAACATAACAGATCCGTTTGCCGACGACGCCGAGGACTTCAACGCGAATAAGAACAACGACACGGGCAAACCGGATCCGTTCAGTTGCGGAACAACGTCTTCCGTGCTTCTCCGTAAGGATTCGATCGCGAAAGACTTCGAGACCGACTTCTCGAACACTTTTCCCCTAACCAAGATCAAAATTGACAAAGACAATGCTAAATTCGACACCGACTTCGTCAAGGCCTTCTCCGACGATAACAGAAACATCAAGCCCATCGAAACGGACGTCTTCTCGAACGCTAAAACGAAGACGATCGACATGGACGAAGCGTTCCCAACGAAAATTGACAAGTCGAAGAAACAGGGACAAGACTTGAACAGTAAATCGAAGCCTGGTTTCAACGATAAGAAAATGAAAGCGTACATCGACAAAGTTTGGAACGGGAACAACACGACACTGGCGCTGAGCGAGGAGGAACAGGTTTTCTTGGCAGCCCAGCAAAGCTTGAAGACGGAGGAGGAGCGACGCAAACGCAAGCAACAAGAAGATTTGGAATTGGCGTACGCGCTCGAACTGAGCAAACAAGAAAAGTCTGGGAAATCGTAATAGGCTTTTTTCGTCGGTAGAATAATGCGACTCGATTCGATTTGTTTTTTGTCCAGTTGACTAGCGTATTTTTCGGGCACAACGACTTCGCGAATCTTGATACCAAGAAACAGGACTGAAAATGGTATATACGAGATACACTCACTTCCGTACGATTGTTAAATTAATCTCGAGAGATTTCAAGGTCTGCACTAATTAAGGCTACGAGGAACGTTTCTGCGTAAACTGCAAACTCTACGTATAATGTTTAATACTATTTAGCATATCATAATGGTAATTCCTGTGGAAAACAGAACAGAAAATATATCTAGACGGAGTTTAACTAGACATACGAAATACCCAAGAAACTCATAGAAGCATATTTATATACAGTGGGTGTACAAAGTCTCCCATACACCTTTTAAGATAGAATAACTTTTTTACAATTCTACCAAACGATCTAATTTTTTACAATCAATCTTTTCAGAAAATCTTTTAAGAAAATCTATTCTGCATATCACTTCCATAAACCAATGCCTTCTAAATCTATAGAAATAAACATCAAATCCTGTTCAATTGAAAAAAAAAATGGAAAAGATGCTGTCTGAACCATATTTCAATACAAAAAAAAAAATGAAAACGAACGTCGCAGCTTTTAATCAATATTTCAATAGGAATGTACATATTCGACGATCAGAAACAAATTTATTAGAAATTTGGACAGTTGATAACGTCTGTCGGGTCAGCTAGTTGATTATAAAAAAATCAGATCGTTTGGTAGAATTGCAAAAAAGTTATTCCATTGTAAAAGGTGTACGAACACTTTGTGCACCCACTGTATGTATACAATATACCATAACGAGATCCACAAAGCATTCTCACTATGTAACGTCGATTAGATTTTTCGATGTGGCCTTTTCGTTACTATATTTAAATGTCTTTATTCAATGTTCAAAAACCTTGATATTATTTCACTATAAAGGAAGACATTTCTATTAAACTCGTAAGTTTATTCAAATCCGACAGTTCACCGACAGAGGAGTCGAACGATTTTTGTAAAAAAGAAAATATATATATATATTCATTATTGCCTTGCAATGTCGAATTCTAAAGTGACACGACACTTACATACTCGCAGCTGATTGTACACTACCGCTGGAACGTAAATTAGCAATGTATAAAGGCAAAATATAACGGCAGATTTATTGGATTGACAATAAAACATTGTGGTAACGTACTCCGTGAGTTTGAAGCGAGAGAAATAGTAAATAAAACGGAGTGCATATCCGCGATGCAGGCAGACTGCAGACTCTTTATAGCGTCGTCGTTATCGCGAAACATACAGTAGTAGCGAACCAACGTTTCCATTCGTTGTGTAATCTGCACCATAATTATGCCCTTGTGTACGACATTGTCCGAACTCGATGTCTTCACCCAGTATTCGTTATAATCGTGAATATTCGAGGAGAAGAACGCTAAGATATTCGATGACATGAATGTTAAATAAGTAGAATTATATACATTAAGTCGCATAATAATATCAAGTAATATATGCTCTTGGAACACATCATCACGGTGTATCTACTTTGAGAATGAAAGAAATCGTTAAAGAGTATCTCGCAATTTTTCCAAAGAATAAATCACTTGTACAAAGAGATTGCGTGGCATCGCCACTTTGCCGCTCATCGTCCACATTCGAACAAGTTCGATGACACCACTTTAAACCTCAGTATTTACGTAAACGAGCAAAGAAAAGAATTAAGAATCTTCCCAGTCAGCGAAATCTGCTTCGAACAAACTTCGATCGATCTTTGTAATCGTACTTTGCGAGTAAAACGCGGTCCTTTTGGTGACCAGCCATAGACCCTGCTTCGTGCAGAGCCTTGGTCCCTGTTTGCTGTCAGTTTGCTGATGGAATTGCTCCATGTCGAGTCGAGTACAAAACGAGCGCAGACTCTCTTACTCTAAGAGCAAATGTCGAGGAAAATCAGGGAGTAAAGTCTGTAGGAAGGAAAAGGGAATTTTGTTTAGACTTTTAAATTATAGAATTGTTAAGTTCCACGTATTTTCAATTATTTAAATACTTAAAAATGTTCATATTTCGCGATCTACCAGCCCTCGACTTGGCACGGACTTCTGCCAACAAACTTTTCACTCGAATACCGTGGGCATTGTGGCCAACGAACCGAAAGATGTCAAATCGAGAGCAAAACAAGGCCAGACTCTTTGCCTCTTGCTCCAAGAGTAATTATCGAGGAAAATCATAGGTAAATCCTTGTAGGAAGAAGAAAATTTTTATTTAAACTTCTATCTAATGATACAATTTTAAGTTCCATGTATTTTCATTCATTTAAATATTTACAAATATTCGATATTTACTCTTCAAGCAAAGGTGTGTGTGTGTGTGTATATATATATATATAATATATTATATATATATATATTACTATCTGCATTCTTTCGTCGTGATTACTATAATTGTGTTATTATTGTTATATCGCCATTAAGTGATATTATATTACTATATTGTATTGGTATTGTAGTGTCTACGGAAGCGCACGCGTTGTTAACACGATTTTATCAGTTATCATTGTCAGTGAACGAGAAGCGAGTGTACTGGTAACATCTCACGCTGTATTTTCTTCTTGCGAATGTACGGTGTTAGTAATGCGTTTTTTTATTGCCGCTATTGTGTTCGAGAAGTGTACATGTATGGTACAAGTGTACCGTGTAATGGCGGTATACACATATGAACACATGGACGATCGTCGACAATGTGTGCCAGAAAACGATCATCGGCGAACCGACATTACATATTTTGTCATGTCTGACTCAAGTAAATTGAACAGTTTAGTTTCTCTTTCGTCGACGGGTTGAAATTAGTATAATACACGATTCGTTATTTTCCTAAAGAATCATGGTATATATACCATTCTTTTCTGTTTGATTCCGGAGGACACAATTATTACTAGCCGTATTGACGTGTTACGGTTCAAGGAAAATTGAAATTATTATGTAGGTGATTTCATAAGTATTATTTTCAAGATTAATTTTAACCCGGGATATGTACACGTCTACCTTTTTTGTAATTTATTTAAAGCCCTGGAGTCTAGTGAATACTAATTTCTTGTTAACGAGAATGTATACCTTGAGAATAAAGCATAGAAATATTGTCCCCCGGTTGTTGATATTTGTGAATACGTTGAAATGAAATACAACATAAAGATTATATGATAGCAAACTCTGCTTGCCATTTTTTTTTATTCTTTCCATGTCAGAGCCAAACGATTCATGCAGGATGAAATATTCCTGCGTTTCCAGGGTGAAAAGCTCGACCAAAGGTGAACAGAAATACGATTTCAAATCGAGGCTAAATCAAGACCCAAGTCTTTACGATTTTGCAAGTGCTTGCGATTTCCGATAATCTGACACTAAAACATTTAAACGAAAGTCAAAGGGCATCTCCATTTTTTTAAATGGCACTTCAATTTCGTCCGAAGGTCACGGTATACTGGGTTGTTGAATTCGTCTCGATACGGGCTATAATCAAAAATTGTGATTTAAAATTTTATCAAATTTTGAAACACTTTTTAGATAGGCCTTGTCGGTACTCGTTTTATGAGGAAATCTTCCATCTAAGACGTTCAGAACATTTTCGAGTCGAAATCCGCAGCAGCAAGCGAAAAAATAGATTTTCAAATTTTACTTGAAAGTTCCCCTCAATTTAAACTTGATATTTACCTGAATTGAAACTTGAAATTTCTTTCAAATTGAACTTGAATCCATAAAGGGAACATTTGGAGCTAAAATCTAATTTTTTCCAATTTTTCCATTTCCCCTGCTACGAAAAATAATTTTATCCACCTAACAGTTTTTACTCATTTTCATCGGTTAGTAATAAAAAAAGGTGAACACTTTACTTTACACGTTTGTAAAGTCCACAATTTTGAATATTCAAAAAGTCTTAATATAGTCTCTGGAAACGATTTCACGCGGAGCGACTCAATTGTAAATAGACAGCGAGCAATAATGCATGAAAATGCATCATCGCACCTAGTAGTTTAACCTGCTGTAATCAATTTAAAAATTTTCCTCAATCAGCACGGTGTACTGATTTCGGGTCCGTGGGGTTAAGAAAACAAGAGTTCTTATCTATGATAGAGTCTTGCTGTACTTAAAAAAGATAAAGCAGCTTATATAAAGCACTACTTCTGCAAAATAATACAGTCTTTGCTGTATGCTCACGATTGTGAACCCAACTTTAAAAGTAAAGTATATATAAACAAATATGAGTCTCAAATTTGCTAGCAATTTGTCTTTCATGTTCATGGAGGCACCATCTATCAAGGAAAGATACAAATTAGCAAAAGATGCTGGTTTTAAAGCTGTGGAAAGCGGTTTCCCTTTTAATTTTCCTGTTAAAGATATACTAGAGGCTAAAAGAACTGCTGGTGTCGAACAGATTCTCATAAACGTTTATACAGGTATGCAAAAAATTATGAGTAATGTAATGGAAAGAAGTTTTTATTAACAAGAATTTTTATTGTAACAGGCGACGTACGGAAAGGAGAATTAGGATTTGCTGCAATTCCTGGAGAAGAAGAAAACTTTAAGAAGAGCATCGATACAACAATAGAATATGCAAAAGCATTGGATTGCAAAAAGTAACAAAATTTTATATATTAATCAACGATAAATATGTATTTGATTTCTAATCTATTTTTCATTTAATTGTCAGAATTCATGTAATGTCTGGTAATGTGAATGAACCAACATCTGCCAACGACAATGTCTACGAGAATAATCTTTTATACGCTGTTGAGAAATTTCAAAAAGAAGGAATCACAGGTCTCATCGAACCTATTAGTAGCGTTGCTGCTCCAAATTATTACATGAATTCTTTTGAGAAAGGTAATTATCTGAAGTCGCCTGCCTTCTGGCGATTCATATCTCTGTATGAATGAATCGATTGATTTCTAATATGAATATTTTGTTCAGGTTTAAGCATAGTGAAGAAGATAAATAGCCCGAATTTGAAGTTGTTACTTGATATTTTCCACCTGCAGCAAATTTGTGGAAGTATTACGAAAAATATTAAGGAGTTAATGCCTTATATAGGTATACATTGATTCTAAAATATCATGTATATACATACATATGTATATTATAAATAACCAGATCGTTAATTTCTTTTTCGTTTCGTTTGTCTGCAGGACACGTACAAATTGCTCAAGTTCCAGACAGGCACGAGCCCGACACACCTGGAGAAATCGATTACAAATATGTACTTTCCGTTTTGGAAAAAGAAGGGTACAATGGATACATTGGGCTAGAATATCGTCCGAAATCATCTTCGGCCGGAGGATTAAGTTGGATGCAGAAGTATGGTTACAAATTCTAACAACATTATTTCAGTACAAAATAATAGTTAATATATTCTTTAATATTACATAAGAAAAGAATAATGAACAATTTACAAATGCAAATTGCATTTCAAAATGCATAATATTTTTACAATTTAATTTTTATTATAAACATTATACATATATACATAGGAAAACAAAAAGCAAGTAAGCTTATTTATATATATATGTGTTCTTATAACGATATACATATAATTGTTCTTACGGTATTAGGAAAAGAAATGTTTTATACTGATTAAAGTAATATTGTCGCATTAATTAGATTTTGTTTTTTGATTTATATATACGAGACACAAAAACAAATTCATAACGACAGTTTTAATACCCAAAATGTAGTTTGGTGTATACTACAAATTTCATTTGTTACTCGGTAAGCTTACATATATTTTGTTCTTTGTTCAATAATTTGTATAATAAACAAATAAACGTCAACTATTACACGTCGCACCATACTGTAAGATTTATAAAACAGTTATTTCTACTTTTAGTCATTTTCAGAACAGAGACTATGTCATAAAGTTATACAAAAAAAATGCGAAACAATACATTAGTACAAAGAAATACAAGACATTTTAAGAAAATTGTTCTATCTTTGCAAACAAGCATGTTACACGTATCAGTCAAAAAATCGATACATTATAGTCGATTTTAAAATGTGCTATTGTTCTCATTTCTACTATGACCGCATACAATTGAAAATTTAGAAAATCGTTCATTACATCTTGATAAAAATCATTGCAAGTTTTAAGTACTATATATATTTGCTGGAAAATCATTTATTGAATTCTTGTTTTATTAAATCGTTCGTGCTATGGAGTTATCGATCAAGCATCTAGAATAAAAAATAGTTTCAAATCAAATATATGATAATACATAAATTCACTCCAATATACGCGAAATAGGAAATATCATAAAACAATTCTATCCGATTCTTTAGTATTTTGTCAATTGTCGATACAACTGTCAATCGCTTTCCAATAGCCAACAATAGTTCTATTTATTACTATTCAATATTCATTGAAGTCTTCAACTGTATATTATACATGTGTTATAACATTCACGGCAGTAATTTCTTTCAAGTACAATTTACATTTATCATCACATCAATTTCTCATTTTTTTACATTTTATTGATAAATAATTTTTCAATAGCAACTTACTATAGTTTTAAAACAAAATCGTTGTAATATTGCTGGAAACTTTACTATTGACAAGGTAGAACATTCGTCGCGAGAGATATCTAAACAAGTTCTTTTGCATGTTAATTGCTGTAACAATGTTGTTACTGTACATAGATATTTCTATAGAATATTATGAATAACACTATCAACTCTGCATTCAGTAGTACCATTCACACTCTTTGCATGAACCTTTTGCAGTCATATATTAAATCTTTTTGCAAAAACTGAAATTAGAAGTAGCGACTGAATCAACGAACACGCAGCAGTGTTAAAGAGTAAGCTTGTAAGCTATGAGCTAGGTAAATCGCTTCGCTTGCTTGACAAAATTGTTCTGTTTATACATATATAATAGAATATTCAGATATAATTGTATACGATAACTGCAAAAGATTTATGTAGAGCTTTTGAAACTTAAATCAATTTCTGTTAATCAACAACAAGAGTTGTTTGTAATAAAGTCGATGAAAATTTAACTGCTGTATCAAACAACTTCGGTTGTATCCACCAGTGGTTGATTTGCATCTGCAGTGAAACCTACTACAGCAGTGCTGTAAAATATTTTAAATGCATTTAATCAAATCGATGGCTATAGACTGGGAAAGTTTCAGACATTATTAGATTAGTGATTGTGGTTGCACCGATAACCAAACACATATACTGATAATATTTGCATTTCGCTTATATAGAAAAGAAATTTAGCGTTAAATGTTAGTGTTATTAAAGCTGTACGAATATATTTCATGCGGCAATACAAAACTTAATCTTGTTATTATGAGTACATGATTTTTAGGGATTCTCATAAACGAATTCAGGTAAGTTTGTGTTTGTACCTTCTATTTTATCTAATTGTTATATATAAAATTAAATTTTATCTATTATATCTTTAAATAACATGTATCAAAGTCAGTTGAAATGAAAAAATAATAAGTGTGGAAACGTTTTCGAGTATCATGTTAATGATAAGATAAAATGTATTTCTAGATCACTATTCCAGGTACAAAAATTGTAGAACAGTTATGTCTTAAAAGATAAATATAAAATTTACAAGGAATGTCGATTAAATTTCGATTAAAAGAGAAAGAAATAAGTTTCGTATGATTTGTGTGGAGAAATATAATCAAAATTACGTAATCGATCAAAATCGAATGCTATAAGAATCTTAGGTAGCAGTATCTACATATTAAAACCATATGATAAGTGTAATGCATAAATATGCATTAAACCTTTAAATTATTCATTACATTCTAATCTTATATGCATAATAGAACATGCGCGCTACAAAAATCATAGGAAATCAAAAACATGCACAGCATTCAACTCTAAAAATCAAAAATCAAAGATATATTATATATGCTATATTCGTATTCAGTAGAAAAAAGTTATTCGCGTTCTATAAAGTAGATAAGCTTTCCAATGTTATCAATTTATTATTTTTTTTATAAATTACAGTTTTATTGCATTAGACAAGAGCATTTGATGTCTATCGTGTACAATATTTTCTGCGTATCCTGAACATTGGCAGATATACGTAAGTGAGAAATGTAATAGTACTTATTGATAAATAATTCGTACAATCTTTGTAGAATTCGTTAGGCATAATCCTCTTACGTTTACGTTAAGCATTGTAAAAATGTACATTCTTTATTAAACATTAATCTACTTTTAAACAATTCATCAGATTAAAATATACTGTATTCCTCCGTTTTCTTTAGTTTTTCTAATGGAAATTCTATTATCATATACTTACGTAATACAAAAGTTCATAGTACGTATACCATCCAACTATTAATATTCATAATCAAAGTATAATATTTCACGCTGTTAAAAAAGTACAATTATTAAAATAAGTAGCCAATCCTTAGAACCTCGATTCGTTATATACTTATAGTACAAAAAATAATAAACCTACTTTTAATAATAACTGCAAACTTCTACTTTCAACTAATCAATATAATATACATGTATGTATATTCTTTTTTATCAATGTCTACTTTGATTAAAATCGTATGGATAATACAGAATCAAAAGTTTACGTTATGGTAATATAGTGGTAACTATTATACATAAATTATATGTCTCTTAGTTCGTGTATACAGAGCGTTTTAGTAACTCTGTTGTAAAACTGTTACCAAACTTTCTAGCTTGGCTATCGTATTATAGATTATAGTACGCTTAAGCCTTAAGTAGTTCCTTGTATCGTTAGTATATACGTAGCAGATAGCAACAGAGCATGTCGCTTTGCAACAGAGCTTCCAAGGCGCCCTGTAGTTCTATGCATATACTGTACAGCAGGCCTAGGAAACTGGTGCTCCAGGAGTGGTAGAGATTTCGAGATGAAAAAACAGATGTGTATAACGAACCTAAGACGATAAGCAAATTGTTGCGACAGCGACTTGCGGAGGCCTGCTGCACAGTATTAAAACCGCAGGAAAATGAGCACTCGTTCTAGTTTCACAGAGGAGTAACAACTTATATTGAACTTATTGAGGAAAAGAAAGATGTTGTAGGTAACATATAAGCTGATGTGAATGTGTAGAAGTATTCACAGGACCGAACCTATTATCTTTCACGAATACATAATATAGAATAGACTATAGACAGAGTAACTGCAGCTAAATAAGCTTTGTATCAGGAATACTGTAGCATGTACTTGGACATTGTATGTAGACTAATCGCACAGCCTCGATAAAGGGATTCAGACTACACAATACCTGCTTGCGACCCATAGGGAGGTGGAGAGTCAAGCTCGGTCTCATCACCCCACTGTTGGGCAGTATGTCCCAACAGAGTATGTGTGTCTTCATTGCACAGCCGTTCAGGAAAGTTTACCCCATCGCCAAAACTGTAACCCACACCCTACCTTCTACTTGATGTTATCCCACATGTACTCAGAGGTAGCGTAACTACTTGTCTCCACACTTGTACCAATCGAAAAGATTGTCAATGAATTTCAAACTAGAAAAAACTAAAGTCTTCGAATATAAACAATCCTCCTTGATCGTTTACCATCTACAATTTTACAAGTGGCTAATTCAAAATAGTTACGTCACTTCTAACAATTTATCATGTATCAGTCTGTAAGAACCAGATGCACAATACCTCTTAAAATTGTAAGAAATATGTAATCGTAATTGTACAATGCTCGATATGATGCATCTACCTAAAAAAGGAGAGACCACGTGCACTGTTTAAATACTAATGTCACTAATATTTGTCTAATTTCAAATGAAGCTGACACCTATTTTAACGCTTATCCGCAGATTAATCGTACGTGAATAGAAACATTTTATTTTATCACGTATGAAACGATAAATGTCGCAAACGTGAAATATACGTGTCGATTACTGTACTGTACAGAATCGAAAACAGGAATAACAGTATCGCTGAATGTAACGTGGGGATTATACATATAAATATCATGATATGTATGTAGTTCGAAAAGATATTTTAATAAATAAGAAAGCGCATATCAATAAACAACAGAGATATCGATAAGAGACTTAAACCGAATGGATAGACATAGAGTCATAGCTTCGTTAGTTTATTATCACAAATAAAAATATGAATGTTAGTAATAATAGAGTAAACTTTACAAGTATAATAACTGCCTTTTACGATATCACTATGTATTAGGAAAGAAATGATGGCACAACAGAAACGAACAGTCGCATGCATTTAGGAAGCAACGTGTATGCAATGGATTCTTCATTACTTTGGAACTCTGTGTGTAAGTAGAGAAATTAACAGGAAATGAAAATCTTTGGAACGAATGATGATATTCTTCTACAAATTAAACGTATGAATCTGAGAAAAAAAGAAATAAAAGGTATGAAGAAAATGTTTCGTATCAAATAAATATGGACAACGGTAGTTTATATCAGCCCGTACCGTTTGTACGTTTAACAACTATGAACTGCCTTTCAATCAACGATTCTAATGAGTTCCATAGTAAAGGTTGTTGCAACTATTAACTTGGGATTTTATGCTTCTATAATGCTGACCTGTTTTGAGTACTGCCCATGGAGTCGTAAGTATTGGGTGGGCCTTGATGTTGCGCGCGTACTGCATACGTGACACCATTTCCAAGACTAGAACACATTCAACGCACCCATCGCGATTTAACTAATTCGTACGATTACTGTTAAACATATTAATGCAGTATATAATCATTGAAAATATTCGAAACCCTTATAATACTCGATACTTATTGTTAGTACTCTACTAGGTTTTTTTCCTAGCTTGACATTAAACGACACAAACATTAATTTATATAACTTTGATTTTGAAGGCAGTTTATAAATCCGTATATATTTTACAGAATCTATGACATTACTTCAACATTTACCATTTTCTTCATTTTCTATCTTATTGGTGAAATGATAACTTATCTACCTGAGTCAGTGCATAGATGATATCGAAAAAACAAAGAGAATACAATAAGTGACATTACAGGCTGAATATACATATTAGTATCTTTGTAAAACCTCTCATTTTCTGAACATGATCGTGTTTAATATTAGAAAATTCGAACTAGGTCTGCACACGATATCTAACATTTCTCTTAAAGTATTGAAAATTTGTAATAAAGTTGTCTATAATATTGAATAATATTATATAATATATAGAAGACAAATTGTCTGTACATATTGTGCAAATGGTTCACAGTTTAATTGAAATAATTTTATAAATATAATCCTAATGAAAAGAATTGTATTAGGGAATACGACATTGAAATCACATTCAAAGAACATACCTAGTAAAAACAGGAAGGAACCACAGTTTAGGATTATCGCCAAATACTTCTTGGAAATTTTTGTATTTTCCGAGACTGAACCCATTCTTGTCCTTTCCTGTTCGGAACATAGGTGGAGTAAATGCCTCTGTAAATATATCATAAGAAACATGGAGTAAATTCTGTCGAGAATTATAGAATGCGAAAATTATATTTTCTATTTAAATAAACTTTACCTAATGTCGACCTATTACGTAAAACCAGATAACAATGGTACAGAAAAAGAGAATTTAGAGTAACTGTGAACATCAATGCCACAAAGAATAACAAGAAAAGATGAAATCTATTCATTCCTTCCATTTCTCCCTGTGGAAGAAGTATTTCTATTATTACGGGAACAAACTACCAACTAGGATGTTAAAATCTTTTGTTATACTTACTCTGCAAAAGAGTATAATATACTGTATAGATGTAGCGGTAATGAATAAAGAGTAAAGTAGAGCATATGCCAGAAACAGCATGAAAAACTTGTAGTTGTGAAAGCCTATACAGTTGTTTACCCATGGACAGTGGTGATCCATTTTTAAAACGCATGTTCTACACACGTTACAATGATGTGCACGATCGGGCTTGATCAACTGACATTTCTCGCAGAAACGTATTACTAAAAATACAATATACAGAATCCGAGCGAAGATATACATATATACGAATACTCGTGTGTAAGCGTACCTCCTTTAATTGTAAGATTCGTAACTGGAAGATCTTGTGCAAATCTTTCTAAAATTTGTCTGTGTGCTTCTTCGGTTTCAGCTTGTTGAAACTTTTCCATTTCTACATCCGGTATCCTAAACTGTATAGAAAAGTGATATTATAGAAAGATTTAGATTTCAATAACTGTTACACAATTGAAATTGTTACCTTATCCGGTACTGCTATTAGATCTGTAAATACGGTTTGCCAGTAAGACCACAAAAACATTAGAAATACGGCATGATAGAAAATTAGGTAAAAGGCTGCCAACAAACAAGTGTAACACATAATTTAATTAAGTCATCCTAAGCGAATAGCTTTTCTTATTATTTCTTTGTACTAACAAAAGAGTTACATACCTTTCTGAACATAATTATCTATTGTATCTAAAAGAAGATGAACATAATTAATAGCGATATATAACATGAATAATATAAAACAAAGTATAATATATACATATATATATATATATATATATACAATTATCTGCATCGACACATAAAATATCTAACAAGAGTTGAGTATGGAAAAGACATATTAGTGCATTTAAAAATGATTTATTAATCCAATAAAATCAAATCAAATTAATCTGTCTTTGGAAGATTCGTATTTTCTGTCAGAAAGTTTTGTTTATTGAATATATGTATATGATACGAATCTAATCAGTTTCATTTGCAATTGATAAACCATTGGAATACGTAACAGGTGTCGAATAATTTGATATTTATTCTATCGAAGTAAGATTCTACTTCTATATATTCTATATACCGTTCGGTCTGAGCCTGAACTTTTCTTTTCGAGCATCGATTCATTCTACTATTCGTTGTAAACAAAGAACAAAGGACAACATAAATTAATTGGAAGGCACTGTCAGTTTTGTTATAAAAAGAAAAGTGGATATTGAATGATCGCAGCGAGAGGTAAATTATTGTGGAAAAACATGAATATCTTAGGATAATGCTTACAGAAACATAATCCCACCACATAAGCGTAATACGACCATACGATAACCGTCAATATGAAAATAACTGGTATCCAGGTGACGGTCTTCATAAACCACCAACAGGGTCCGTCTTGCTTTCCCATGCTGTCAACCGTTTTGCAAATATGCATTTGTGCACAAGATTATTCCCCGTTTACTTATACATTATTCTTTTCATAATCAAAACGGTGCACTGTCGCGGACACCTTGCACGAAACGCATACATGTAATCCAACATCCCATCGGAACACAAGCCATTGCCATTGTAGACGCATTGAGTTCACTTGATTCGTTCTACCCTAGAAATTTCTTAAAAATCCCCAGTATGGTTCGAAGCGATTCGAAGTTGTCACCAGTTGTCACCAGTTGTCATCCATGGTTGTCATCAGTTGACTATAACCAACTTCAGACAACTTTCACCAATGTGAACTGTGATGTCACCGCGAAAGCAGCGCCACCCTAGTTACTATTATTAGTCGCGTTACCGCGCGTATTTGAATGCCGAAATAAATAATAACCCGTTTAATCGTAATTTGGTAGATATGTAGCTAGAGAATATTGCAATACGTTTAGAAGGTCACTCGAATAGAGAAACTAACAGGAAAGGAAGACCATCTGCAACCCATAAAAGGAACGGAAACAGCTTCGCGAGATTAAGACCCCTTAAATGAAGGACAGCGAGGAAAGGCGAACCTGAGGACAGCTCTCCAGCTTTCATCAAGGACATCGGAACATAAATTTCCCGTCCTGAACAAAGACCCCTTTTTGTGAGAAATCGGAGACCCGAAGACAACTCTCCAACTTTCGTCAAGGACGTCGAAACATAAATTAGCCGTCCCGAACAATGGATCTCTTTTTAGGAGGAAACGTGCAGCTACGTCCAAGTGCGGGACATGTTGAGTACACGTGCACGCTCCTGGACAGTTTCCCTTTTTGGCCACCCCTGCGAGGCCTTACGCACCAAGGATGGGAAATTGGGACGCCCACGACATCTTCCCCCACGCAAGACCGCTACGCGACATCGACTTAAGGGAGGAGACTACCCTTCTGATTGGAGCTCACGACGCCCCACCAAAGACGCACCCCGGAACCAAAGGGCTGATAGAAGAAGCGGAGGACCGAAAAATCTCTGGGCCAGGGAGATCTCTCTGAATGATTGTTGAAGCAGCTTCGAAAAGTTTTAACGAAATATAGAGAAAAAGTCTTCCTTTTTGCTTTTCACCTAACTTTACGTAAAGAGTTCTTTTTTCTCCACCTCGTTTCCTCTCCTAAACGGGTCGCGTTCGGGAGTAAATACTTCAGTATTTCAAGGCGTTTGAATCCTCGCCGCGAAAAATTAGTAAATTAGCAGCTCGTGCCACCTAGTTTAAAGTCCGGCTACTAAAAAACTAGGCAGGAATATTACAGAACTATCTCACAAATGTGAAGTTGTCAAGTTAGTTAGTTTTGTTGATCTCCAAGGAGTAGGATCAAATAATTTAGTTCAAAAATTGTTATTTATACTATTATATTTTTAAAGTTACTTAATTATAAATAAACAAAGATAATTTCAACCAATATGCATTTAAAATCCCCAAAGATCCTTCAAATCCACCACCAGCGCCATCCTAGGGAATACGAACTATCCTTATAAGATGCATCACCGCGCATATTCGAATAGCAGAATAAACAGAAAACCGTTTAATTGCAATCTCGCAGATGCGAAATTAGAAATATCGCGACTGAAAGCTAAAAGGTCACTCGAGTAGGGAAAAAACAGGCAAAAAGGAGCAATAAACCAGCGGGAAACACCTGGAAGGGATTAAGATTCTTTTTCGAGGACAGCAAATGACAATATACCAGAGGACAACTTTCCAGCACTCTCCAAGGACTTCAAATCGTAAATCTCGGTCCCAAACAATGGGTCTTGTCTTGAAGAAACGGACAGTTTCTGACCAAGCGCGCGCCAATCAGCATCGAGGACGACGCGCTCCAATCAGAGAAACGCCTTCGCCCGGCGACACGAGGACCGATGTTATAAAAACCGAGCCGAAACGAATAAACAGCAGAATGGAGTCAACCAGGTAATAGCGCACGTCGTCTTCTTTTCTTTTATACCTTATCCGACAACATATATATCATCCGTGTTCGTTAGTAGAGCCGCGTTCGAAAGTTTTAATACTTTAGTATTTTGAGCGAAATCTCAATAATATATACCGTATATTTATTTTATTGTTATTTTTACAGAAGCAATCTATTTTATCTACGGACATGTATCAAGATACCATTATGGACTGCCAGCCACCGTGCTATTCCGCGGGGAGGTAAATGGAGGTAAATGGAAGCGGGGATAACGGTGGAAATTACAGTGATCTAGAAGACCACATCGGTAAAAGTTCCACCACCAGTATCAAAGTGCAGATAAATCTAGCATTTTTCACGTGTGTGTATGCGTTAGAATATAAGTTATGTACATGTACAATATCAACATTTTATGTACGCAAATACAATGAATAAATAAAGACAGTGTCATAAAGAACCGTATATATTTATTCCACCACCTATTCTTCATGAATATCTGACTCCACTAAGTTGCACTACTGAATTTTCGAAATTTTTCGAGCGTCTGACTTGTCGTTGAGTTGTACTACTGAATTCCGGATACCTCCTTCGACATTATGTTCTCCTAATACCGAGTTTCATTTTTGAGGCTTTCGAAAATTTTCTCCAATTTTCGAGCGTCTGACTTGTCGTTGAGTTGTACTACTGAAATTCGGATACCTCCTTCGACATCATGTTCTCCTAATACCGAGTTCAAAAATCGAGGAAATTTTCGAAATTTTCGATTTTTCGACCGTCTGACTTGTCGTTGACTTGTACTACTGAAAATCGGATACCTCCTCGGCTATCATGTTCTCCTAATACCGAGTTCAAAAATCAAGGAAATTTTCGAAATTTTCGATTTTTCGACCGTCTGACTTGTCGTTGACTTGTACTACTGAAATTCGGATACCTCCTTCGACATCATGTTCTCCTAATACCGAGTTCAAAAATCGAGTTTTTCGAAAATTTCCTCGATTTTTGAACTCGGTATTAGGAGAACATGATAGCCGAGGAGGTATCCGATTTTCAGTAGTACAAGTCAACGACAAGTCAGACGGTCGAAAAATCGAAAATTTCGAAAATTTCCTCGATTTTTGAACTCGGTATTAGGAGAACATGATGTCGAAGGAGGTATCCGAATTTCAGTAGTACAACTCAACGACAAGTCAGGCAGCCGAAAATTTGATGAAACTTATAAGCTCTTACAAAACTCAAGTTTTGTCGCATTTAAATAATTTTGATTTAATGAAAATTTTCGAAGATGTTAATCTAATTCTACTATCACACATTCGTGTACAGGGTAGGGAAGAAAGAAGACATTAGATGTTGTAAGTAATATTTTTTATTTTTCACCACAAATGTACAATATTATTATGAATATTATTATATTACATGTGTATCGCGACGAGATGAGACGAAGGTGTCTGTCTGGCAGGATGCGGTGACGTAGAGGTACGAATGTCCAATGTCCATGCTAATACGAACGTGGATGGCTGCTGTCGAGAGACAAGTGTAACTTACTGCGTACCGAATTGCTAGGAACAGAAAGGAACACAATTAGCACACGATGGTTACATAGAGATTGGGGAAAGTGATAGGACGACAGTAGCTCGAGGCTCGAATAATATTATTAGCATTGATACAAAAAGCAAATATACAAGCTTGAATAATAGATTTTGTTCTGAGGGAACGTGACGTTGCAAAGTGTTAGGGACAGTAATAGATTTCAAATAATCGTGGATATTAATTTACACACTAGTATGCAATACTATTGAAAATTCAAAGTGTGCAGCTATTAGTTCGGTATTATCCTTTACTCATGAGATAGATGAAGTTCTTACAAATAGAGGATAATACCGATTGGCCAGGTCTCACCACGAGGAGGTTGCTGTACAAGAGACCCGAAAAGGGAGTCAGAACGAATGCGATATTCCTTCTAGTTCCCTGTCTTACAAAGCAGGACTTATATTAATGTACTACGCAATTACGTTGAGTAATTAAGGAGAAATTAGATAGGCAAAAGTGCGAATTTGACAAACAGAAGCAGGAGGGAAAACACTAGTCCAACATCAAAAATTGTAAAAATGTTTCGAACACAGTACTGTCAAAGTTTCTCCCCCGATGGAAATTGCAATAAGAATATTGGAGATAAACATTGGAAATGATTGTTCAGTGAAAACAGTTGAAAGTGGACCGAGAATGAACAACGCAACTACCATACACGAATATTTAAATTAAAACTCACCAAAGAAACCCTAATTACTCCTATCCACCACTGTTCACCCACCACTAGCACACACCCTGTCTCTCTCCACTCCTCTACCATCAACCGATTCTGTAATGATTGATAAATTAGTTATTTCATGCTGTTCAATGTTTATAACAACTCTCTCTCTCTCTCTCTCTCTCTCTCTCTCTCTCTCTCTCTCTCTCTCTCTCTCTCTCTCTCTCTCTCTCTCTCGTTCTCTTTGAAAAATACACACTGTTAAGTCGCTCAATTTTCGGTTCCCCCTCTATCAGGCAACCCGCTTTTCAAGTATCGGTTCCCCTTCTAGCAGGCAACCCGCTCTACAATTTTCGGTTCCCCTTCGAGCAGGCAACCCGGTGACTTGACAATCGACGAGAGACTGCCAGCGCCCAGCGCCCGTGCTATTCCGCGGGACGGTAGGTAAGTGTCAAAACATCGTCTGAAATATGGCGGAGAATGAAACGTGCGCCATTGCAAAATGTTATGGAAGGGAATAGGTTTGACATAATTGTGGAAATAAATTTACATTCTAGTATACAATATTAACGATAATTCAAAGTGTGCAGCTATTAGCTCGGTATTATCCTTTATTCGTAAGATACTGGAAGTTCTTACGAATAGAGGATAATACCGATTACCAGGTCTCACCACGTGGAGGTTGCTGCACACGAGACCCGGAAAGGGAGTCAGAACGAATGCAATATTCCTTCTGGCTCCCTTTCTTACAACGCCGAACTTATACTAATATACTACGCAAGTACGTCGAGTAATTATCGCTGAGCAAAAGGGTGTGAATCGAAGAAGAAGTCCTCGATTCACGGGGGACAAAAAGCGAATCAGGCTGAAGGCTCTGATTCTTTCAAGAAGAGAGAAAAACTAAGCAAACCAGCGCAGAAGGCTCTGGTTTGAGGGTAACGCGAGCAATGGTCGAGAGGAGTTCCGACTACAATACCAACTTCAACAACCACCTGCCGCCAAAGACGGACATGGGCGGAAAAATTTTACCGATGAGTGGTAAAGAGCGGACACAACGCGTCTCGACCCCCCCATTAATATATTAGAAACTACCGCGAACTCCCGTACCAATAAATCTGGTACATACTACGTACGAGCAAAGGTGTCCGACACAGTAGAAGACTGTGTCGGAGTAAAAAAAAAACGAACAAAGTGAATTTACGGCGATAATTACTCGACGTATGTACAACGACGATATACAATATTAATTATAATTAAAAATAAAGTATTGATAAGTAACACTACTTGAATATACACTGCTGTCTTCTTTGTTGTGTGTCCACCTCTTCTTGATGTGTCCTCTCCGTCGACGATGAAAGACGTCCGGCTGTTGCATCGTAACTGGAACAGACTAATCATATTTAGACGCAACACAAAATCCCGCACACGAGTGCGAATTCCAACATGACCACCGAGACAAGACAACAATCCGCACACGAGACCAAACGAAAAACCAGCTGACGAGAAGAAACCAGAAAACGAGCTCTCGAGAGCAAAGCAGAAAAAGAGGTCATGAGAGCCAAACCAACCCCGCACATGAGTACAACTGACCCACCTGTCTGGCTGGCTGGATGGATGAATGGATGGATAGATGGATGGATGGCTGGCTGTCTGGCTGTAGTAATATAGCTGAAACAGACTAATAATAGTTATACACAACACATAATGCCGCACACGTGTGCGAATTCTTACTAGACAACAAGTACAGCTGACGAGAGAAAACCAAAAAACGAGAAAACGAGAAAACCAGAAGAACGAAAAAGCGAGAATACGAGAAAACCAGAAGAACCAAAAAACGAACTCACAAGAGTAAATTCGACGAGCAGCTGACGTGAGCCTACCTACCACCAGCTCACGAAAGCCAAACTAACCCCGCACACGAGTGCGGCCTGTCTAAACTATAGGCGATTCGGGTAGCCCCAGGGACGCGACTCCCCGTACTCGCTCAAGGCCCCACCCGTGAGCGAGCCCCTGAGGGAACTCCGATCGGAGGAATACCAATTTTCAACAAGATGCGACAATTTTTCGAAGAAGAACTTGTGAAAGTTCCGATGTGAACACTTTGGAAATCAGAAATTAAAATTGTCTTGTTCACTGACTGAGCAAGAACTTCGAAATAACGAACCGAAGGTGGCCAAGGGTAAACGAACAAACCATCGATGTATCCTTGGCCGAGTGCGAGCCAGCTCAAAGTAAATTCATATTCAATTCAATGAGATATATTGTAACATTTTACCATTCTTAAATTCCATTACACATTTTTATCAAAAATTGTATATGTGCAGCTATTAGCTCGGTATTATCCTTTATTCGTAAGATACTGGAAGTTCTTACGAATAGAGGATAATACCGATTACCAGGTCTCACCACGTGGAGGTTGCTGCACACGAGACCCGGAAAGGGAGTCAGAACGAATGCAATATTCCTTCTGGCTCCCTTTCTTACAACGCCGAACTTATACTAATATACTACGCAAGTACGTCGAGTAATTATCGCTGAGCAAAAGGGTGTGAATCGAAGAAGAAGTCCTCGATTCACGGGGGACAAAAAGCGAATCAGGCTGAAGGCTCTGATTCTTTCAAGAAGAGAGAAAAACTAAGCAAACCAGCGCAGAAGGCTCTGGTTTGAGGGTAACGCGAGCAATGGTCGAGAGGAGTTCCGACTACAATACCAACTTCAACAACCACCTGCCGCCAGAGACGGACATGGGTGGAAAAATTTTACCGATGAGTGGTAAAGAGCGGACACAACGCGTCTCGACCCCCCCATTAATATATTATAAACTACCGCGAACTCCCGTACCAATAAATCTGGTACATACTATATGCGAGCAAAGGTGTCCGACACAGTAGAAGACTGTGTCGGAGTAAAATAAAAAACGATCAAAGTGAATTTACGGCGATAATTACTCGACGTGTATACAACGACGATACACAATTCTTAATAACTATCGCATAAAATAAAGTATTACTGGCTAACGCAACTTAACTATAACGGCGTTGTCTTCTTTGGCGAGTGTCCTCCTCTTCTTTGTGTAATCAGGACAAGAGAAGAGTCCGCATAGAAGACGAAAAGGAGAAACCAGATGATGAGAACATACTAAAAAGGAGAAAACGAACTCACGAAAGCAAACCAAACCAAGTTCGCACACGTGTGCGGCTTGAAGAAGCTATAGGCGATTCGGGTAGCCCCAGGGACGCGACTCCCCGTACTCGCTCAAGGCCCCACCCGTGAGCGAGCCCCTGAGGGAACTTTGATCGCAACTTACTTACCTTCTCACGTTGTCTTCTGCCAATCCTCCTCCTCTCATCTCCTCTTCTCCCATCTTCAGTCATCCTTCCTTCCTTCCTTCTTCTTCGAGTTGTCGGTTTCTGTTTCTGTTTCTGTATCTGTTTCTGGCTCTGTTTCTGTATCTGTTAACCGTCTCCGTTTCTGGGCCCGTTTCCGTTTCTGTGACTGTTTCTGTGTCTGTGACTGTTTCTGTTTCCGCTATCTGTGTCTATTGTATATGGTTTTGATATCTATTTGCATGTTTTAATGCGTTTAGTATCTTAGACTCATATACAATAGTTTCCGTTTCTGTTTCTGTTCCCGTTTCCGTTTCTGTTCCCGTTTCTGTATCTGTTTCTGTTTCTGACACCGTGTCTCCGTGATCCGTTTCTGTTTCCGTTTCTGTTTCCGGTACTGTTTCTGTTTCTGTTTTCCGACAACTCTCCTTTGGGATGTGCCCTCTTCCTTCTCTGTGCCCTCTTCGTTCGACGGTAAGGATGGATGGCTGGCTGGCTGGCTGGCTGGCTGGCTGGCTGGCTGGATGGATGGTTGGATGGATGGATGGATGGATGGATGGCTGAATGGATGGATGGTTGGCTCTCTGGCTGTAGTACTCTAGTTGAAACAGACTAATAATTGTTATACACAACACATAATGCCGCACACGTGTGCAAATTCCTACTGAACCACCAGTACAGCTGACGAGAGAGAACCAAGAAACGAGATAACGAGAAAACATGAAAACAAGAAAACGAGAAAACCAGAAGAAGCAGAAAATGAGAAAACCAGGAAACGAGAAATCGAGAAAACCAGAAAACGAGAAAACCAGAAAACGAGAATACCAGAAAAGGAGTTGACGAGAGTAAACCAGATGACCAGCTCACGAGAGCCAACATATCACCAGCTCACGAGAGCCAAACTAACCCCGCACACGAGTGCGGCCTGACCGACCTATAGGCGATTCGGGTAGCCCCAGGGACGCGACTCCCCGTACTCGCTCAAGGCCCCACCCGTGAGCGAGCCCCTGAGGGAACTCCGATCGGAGGAATATTATCAATTTTCAACAAGATGTGAAAATTTTTCGAAGAAGAACTTGTCAAAGTTCTGATGTGAACACTTATCACATCAGAAATTAAAATTGACTTGTTCACTGACTGAACGTGTACTTCGAAACAACGAACCGAAGGTGGCCAACCAAGGGTAAACGAACAAACCATCGATGTATCCTTGGCCGCCTGTGAGCTAGCTGGCAGTAAATTCATATTCTATATAATGAAATATGTTCCTATATTTTGCAAGTTTTAAACTCTATGAAAAAGTGTACATGTGCAGCTATTAGCTCGGCATTACCCTTTATTCGTAAGATACTTGAAGTTCTTACGAATAGAGGATAATGCCGATTACCAGGTCTCACCACGTGGAGGTTGCTGCACAAGAGACCCGGAAAAGGAGTCAGAACGAATGCGATATTCCTTCTGGCTCCCTTTCTTACAACACCGAACTACCAAGTTATGCAAGTACGTCGAGTAATTATCGAGAAATTAGGTAGGCAAAAGTGCGAATTTGACAAACAGAAGTAGGAAGAAAAACACAAGTCCAACATCAGAAATATAAATATATTTCGAACACTGAACTGTGAAAGTTCATTCTCTGATGGAAATTGCAATAAGAATATTGGAGGTAATCATTGAAAATGATTGTGCAGTGGAAACAGTTGAAAGTGAACCACGAGTGAACAAAGCAACAAGCATTCAAGAATATTTGAATTAAAACTCACCAGGGAATCTCTGGTCACTCCTGGTCCACCCCTGGTCTCCCAGGACCTTTTGGCACCCCCGGTACCGTAACGCGTCCGTCCCTATCGAATCCGCCGGCCCGACTGACTCACTGACTGACTAAGCGCTCTCGCTTAGCTGTCTCTCCCCACTCCTCTACCATCGATCGATTCGATCGCCGAGTTACTAATTATTGATAAATTTCTTATTTCTCGCTGTTCAATGTTTATAACAATTCCTTTTGCCAAAGATGTTAACCAGCACTTCCTTGGCTACCTGACCATCTAATTTTTTAGTCATAACAGGCAATAGAACTCGAGATACAGAATAACTTTTAAACCATGCACATTGGAATTAATTTATTCAACATATATACTACGATAAAATTGATTCTATCTGTTCAATGTCTATAATAATTCTTTTACAATTTTAATTGTTTACAGTAAACTCTCCTGTTGTAGATGTATATGTGCGCCTGCAGAACTTTTTGTATATCGCGCGCTTCTTAGTAGTTAAGCCAAGCTGGCGCCACCTCCGTAAAGGTGATAGAGTTTTCACTTCTCCAATCTCATTCGTCGTTGTTCACGCGGATCTACCAAAGAGGTGTCTTGTGCTTATTATAACTTTTATTATCCACTGTAATCTTTATGTGCAATAAAGTTGCCTATTAATTAAAGTAAAACCACAACATCTCCCTTATTCTGTTCTTCAACATATTTCCTTTTCTACAGATCGATTCTTCGAACATTTATGTATAAAAAACTGTAAGGTAATAATTCTCGTTTATGAAATAAAGTCGGAATCGTTGATTTTCTTATAATTATGCTTCAATACTTTCTTATATAATACCGAATATGTATTACAGCAGCAAATGATTCGTGCCGCTTTCCCCATAAGACGTCATGTAAATTCCGGCACGAATCATTTGCTCTTCCTAAACCTGCGTACAGCGCCATTTCGTGCAGCGGCGAAACGCTGAAACTGTTAGCCAAATTTAGTTCCGAATCTACCACTAGATGGCGCTCGTGAGAAACGTCTGTACAGCGCCATTTCGTGCAGCGGCAAAACGCTCAAACTGTTAGCCAGATTTAGTTCCGAATCTACCACTAGATGGCGCTCGTGAGAAACGTCTGTACAGCGCCATTTCGTGCAGCGGCAAAACGCTCAAACTGTTAGCCAGATTTAGTTTCGAATTCATCCGCCAGATGTCGGTAACAGCGGTTATCGACCTGACCTCTGTGTCGGTAACTTTTAATTTTGATATAAAACAATAGAAAATAATAAAATCTGGACGTAAATTATCTTTATTTCTAAAATGCGCATGCAAAGTAAGCTTCATACATAGTACATAAGAATTCACACACTATATAATAAATACCAGTTACTATTTAAATGTATTGATAAGAGATGGGTCATCGAATAGGTTAGGAAATCTGTCAACTCAACATTTCTATGTATGAACCTATATTACATAAACCATGCAGATTGAACGATTAGCAAATTAATTGTATAACGAAATATATAGATAAATTCATAATAGAATATATTGAGGAATAAGATATTAACACAATTAGTTTTAGTCTTATTACTGAAATAGGTACGATCACTATATACTTATCAGTAGGGAATACTATGTGGACACAGAAAAAGCTAGAGAATAATGGAATTATACAATAAAAAATAATTTTTTTTTCTAAGAATCACAGAATGGGTAATGTCAGCATTCTATATTTATTTATTACCTGTGGTACTAAATCTATTTACCTATGCCACTTACCGTCCCAGGGCATACCACCGATACTGGAAGTCTTTAACAGTATCTCGTTGGTGTCGGTGGCCATCGGTTTACTATATGTTCTCAGAGTTTCTTTAATTTGTATAAGTGTAATTTGAATAATCCTATGAAAAGAAAGGTTCTGAAAACAATTTCAATCGAATGTTCTCATAGTAGAAAATTTATTATTACACGACTAGTTTACAAATGTATGGAACTTGTGCTTCTATCGTAGACACTTGCCTACGAAATATCATAGCCATACTTTTAACGCTTTAATTATTATACATATGTATATAATTTATTTCATTATACGTATATTTAAAATATTTACAGGCATTATTAATTAAAATACTTTGCTATCTCGATTTCTTTCGTTTTCAGTTGAAGTATTACTATACAAATAAAGCAACAAATACTATTAGAATTTCGCAGAGTTTCATTTGAAAATATATTATTTAAAACTTTAAAAAGTCATTACAACTTAATAAAGCACACAATTTGAATTACGTTTATATTTGATATTAGTTGAATCGATAATAAAGATTACACACACTTTATGGAGCATGTAATACTGAGAATTATCAAATAAATTAGCCGTAATACTCGGTACAATAAAGATGCGTATATAATTTCGAAATCTCGATGTTAATCAATTTACCCAAACGTATATGTATATTTTTTAGAAGTTATAAAAATTTTCTAATATAAATAAATAGTTACGAAGGAAGTCCCTTATGTTCCCTTTTTATTCTAGCATAGGGTCCGATATCCGGATCCATAACAAAATCATATAGCACAGAGGTCCAAGAATTGTGTTGCGGTAAATTATCATAAAACTCTGAAGCTATTCTCTTCACCTGAAGTAGAAAATTAATGATGAATTTCAAGGAACATTTATAGTTTTTATTCATACGCTCTGCAACGAATAAAAATATAGTTACCTCTGGTAATCTTGAACCAGGAACAGCAGGAAAATCATGATGTTCGTTATGATATCCAACATTAAACGTAATCCAATTTAATGGACCGTAGTAACTATATGTTTCAAATCCTTTCTTGTACATGTAATGTTCAGATATGAAATGTCCAGCCACAGGGTGCAAACCCATTGCCAATGCTGATCCAGAAAGTAAATAAACTAGAGCTTTCCCACCTGTGTAATTCATTAGAAATTACTAGCATATGCACTCGTATCAGTTTTTGAATTTGATTTCAATCTAGATTCTATGCTTACCAAATAAATACCATATTAATCCATCGAATGTAAGTTGTATCACTAAATTAATGTATTCCAGGTTTGTGGGCAACAATGGATAAACAATAAGGGGTCTAAACGCATAAAAAAATGGCTGTAGAAGTACCCAACAGAATTTCCCAAATGTTGTACAAAATAATTTGGCTTCTACTAATGTTGGTAAATCAGTGTCTAATACTTCGTCTCCTTGATACTATAAATTACATGTTAGACTTCTTATCGAATTTCATATATTATTACGGACGATTCAGGCTTTGCTTTTATACTCACACGATGATGAATGAGATGATACTTTTTGAAACTAACAGAAACTGGCAAACCTATGGGTAAATTTGCAAAATAACCAAATATTCTGTTGGCCTTGGGTCTGCAATGTCCAAAGGCAAGATTGTGGGCAATCTCGTGTATTGCTGAAATATAATGATATATAATATTAAATACTGATTAAAGAAGTATTAAAATCAATTATATTACAAAAATGTAAAACATTTTCTAGAACAATTCTGCTAATTTGATAATTTCTAGTAGCCCCTTTAATAGGAAATGATATTACATTTAATACACACCAACCTACCACTGATTAACTACCACACTAATGTTCTAATCAAGTTTTCCGAGCATTAGTCACAAGGTATGTTGCAGCTGATTAAATTCACTTAACTGAAGCTTATACATACCTAACATCAAAGAATGATTAATTACTCCTCCAAAACAATACGCTACAAGTAAGAGCATTGGATAACTTAAATCCTTTACAAAATACAAGGATACAAATTGAATTAAAACTAGTCCTGTCACTATCCATTTGAAGTTTGGATCATATCCAAACAGTTTTTTGATTTGTGGATATTTTTCTGCAATTAGAAGAACAATTGTTATCATACATTATTATCACTTCTCGTATCTCTGATACAACTGTGTACATAGATTATTTAATTACGGCGTACAGATGCGCATGTGTAAATGTTATTATCGGGATAAAGATAAATAAATTATATGATAAAAATGACAGGTATATAAGAACATTATTAATCGTACCTAAAATTATTTTGCGACGCGATGCATGCGGCTCTTCCGTGTAAACCCATTCGAAATCGGTTCTCGAAACGTGCTGGCCCATTCTTGAATGGACCACGTATTTCCTAAACTTTATAGAATTTTTGCTTAATACTGGAAACAATTCAACTTGACTAATATACGTTTATCGTACTTACATTAATACTAAAAACTACCGACTTCGAAAATCTTTCATACCCGGCGGAATCGTCAATCAGAAGTCAGAAGTATTAATCACTGTTCAGATTACAGCGCGACCTATCAGAACCATAAGTAATAAAACGTATCTACTACGTGTCAAAGTATCAATACGTGTATATAAGTATACTTATGTGCATGTGGTAACACGAAGGTAATTTCAATAAATAAATTATTAATATTAATTATTTTTGTACGTTCATCAATTCTTGCACCAGTATGATATTTTTTATTATAAAAATTTTATATACGTATATAAATATATGTATATAAGTGTACAAATAAGTTCGGCGTGCACCTACGAGTTACAGAATATACACAAATATACACATGTTATACATTCATTTTTCACAATCAAATTGTAATAAGAATTTTTCTAAATTCTGCGGGCACTTAAGGTACCTCATTTTATCGAGAATTCTTACTTTACTGAGGGTGAAATCGCTGCGCATGCGCGTGAAACAGTGTTCCGATTGAATCCACAGTTTATCACGTATGCGCGGCAATTTCAGCCTCAGTAACGTAATCTTTTCGATGAAATCGGGTAAGCACCCAGAAGACTTTTAAAAATTTATTAGTGTATACATATGAAATATTGAAGTGATAAATCGAACAAAATATTGTTCTAAAATCATGAGAACAATAATACCGGTACACTCCCGCCAATATAACTGTCTCAGCGATACGCTCCTGTTTTGGCCGCGCATCATAAAAACATACCTATTTACATACTAATTCTTCATTTTTATCTATTAAATCTGATTATATACATTCTTATACGTACTAATTTACGAGTGTTTCACTAAACCTGTGTACGTGAATAATTCCTGTCAAAGTTATGTGCCCATGTTACGTAAACACGGGTAAAGTAGTAAATAAGTGGATAAATCACGCGTAACCCTAACCCTATATAGTGAAGACATGGACATCGCCGAAGGAGAAAAAAATTCGGCACTATACGGTTCGCAGAATTTCAGCAAGTACTCGTCAGTAACGGGCTTTGGCCATATGCAAGCGGCGAAGAAGACAAAACGAAATGTTGCACTCCTCCAAGTTTGGGGAAGAAAACTATCATTGGTATGTAAACACAAAAAGTAGCACCCTACATATAGAACATGAAATTATTACATTCATAGCTGTACATCTCATGCTCTTACTGTAATTACTATATTTTGTTCAATAAAACATATTTTATTTGCAGTGACTGCCACTACCAAGGAATCTGCGATTCTAAACAGACCAAGAGAATATGCATGATGGCAGCAGAAACAGGAGTGAACAAATCGTAGCACGATTGGTATGTATATGAAAAAATAAGCACTCTCAGATACTGAATTTACTGTAATTACTATATTTCGTTCAATAAAACATATTTTATTTGCAGTGACTGCCACCACCAAGGAATCTGCGATTCTAAACAGACCAAGAGAATATGCATGATGGCAGCAGAAACAGGAGTGAACAAATCGCAGCACGATTGGTATGTGTATGCAAAAAGAAACACTCTCAGATACTGAATTTACTGTAATTACTATATTTTGTTCAATAAAACATATTTTATTTGCAGTCACCGCCATCAGCGAGGAATCACTACTCAGAAGCAGACGCAGAGAGTATGAAAGAAGGCAGGAGGAAGAGGAGTCAAGAAGCTGCTGCAATTGCCACTCAAGGCAGGATGCTACGCTAATGGCGCTTATGGACCACCACATACATATTCATTAGCTTACATATGATTTACAATTTTAGCAGACAACACAGATAGATGAGAGACAACAAAGATCACCTAGAAGTCAATGTTCTGTTCTTCCGGACGTTAGACTAAATAAATTTCCATTTTACAATGTACTGCAAGAATTATTGAAGCCGTCTAGCTTGATGCCTCAGGGAACTGCGAGATTTCAAAGGAATAATTTCATGTTTGATTTAACTCCGAAACAGTTGACAGATATAAGATCAGGAGATTTTCAGGTGGGAAGTAATACTGCACAATTGCATACAATTGCATTCTTTTAATCTGCACTTCACGACAAATAAAATGCATAAACCTCGGTGAGATACTTTTCTTGTCACTAATGTCTTTTAACTCATTTTATACGTAACTGATTAAAACGATTCAAGGAGGAAATACATTTTCATTTGACCTATATGTTTCGTACCTACAGTGTTGTACCGTATAAAGATCACACTACTTATTATTAACAAACAGTTAACAATAGCTTCACTTTTAATTATACCAGAGTTGACCGACTAGATCATTGAATTTTATTTATTCGAAAATTATCGTAACGACGGCGAAGATAGTTGGAAATGTTTATACGTGTGCAAAGAGGCATAAATTGATAGCGATCCCATAGAAAAATTCGGACGCGAAATAGGCAATAAACGTCGGCAAACAAGCACGCGTTAACGGGAGACTGCATCATCATTAGGTGCGGTAATATCACCGATAACAACAATGAAAACAGTTAAGTAACCGATGCATAACATCAATCGTTACGCGTTAACAGCTGAACGATCGGATTGTTCAAGACAGGCTACAACAAAGTTTCGCAAACGGACGATTTCTGTAATCCATTGAAGACCGATCGATCGCACGTGCTCCGAGCACTAGAGTCTCCCGAGCGGGAGAAGTGGGACATGTTCTTGAGAATGCTTCCGATCGATCTACAAATTGACCATGCCTGTCCTATATCGAAGATTTCGTGGTCTGCCGAATCGTTCGCGATACCCTGTCAACACCGTTGGGACGAATCTCTCAACAACGGTATAAGAATAATAAACTCACGATTACTTTAAAACATCTATCAACTTCGGTGAACAGTATTTAGCTACCTAAGTGGATTGAAAGGGGGCGTCGATCAATAACATTCAATCTTATTGATCGATCAATAAATACAATCTGAGTTAACGTCAAAAAACGCATATAATAACGGCGCTAGCCACTCGCACAGCCCGAGGTGACTTGTTTGGGAATGACGTAGCACATTTAGTAGGGAGATAAAGAAAAGAAGCCCAATTTATAATTACACATTTCGACACACGAGATAATTAATCCGTTTGTTCTTAAATACAGGTGGTCGATCGATGCGCGTCTCATTCATGGAAGAGAAGAGAAAGAGGATTTTTCGCTGGTATCTCAGGAAATCGGGGATGCTCGTTGAAACGATATTACCAAGCAAGCCAGGTAAACAGAGCTTTCGTGAGATCAGTCCCGTGATTGCCGCTTTATCTAAACGCCTAGTGAAAATTTTTATGTAATAGGCCAAATGACTGGCAACTCATCGTGACACAGACCGTAAGACTGTGTTTTCATTTCCTATTATTGCTGCTGCTGCTGCATGATGCTGTTGCTACCGTTATACAGCCTATACTACTGCTATCGCTGCTGCGTGCAGGGAATTACGAATTTCGGCTTAAACCGTCTTATTCTTTCCGTTTAGTGATCCCTTTAAGCGTGTCGTTCGAATTGCTCGATAGGAGAGTTAATGCAGCGCATACAGCAAGATGGATTCGAGCAGCGTGAAATCGAACCCGAACCCGCGAGTAAAGGCGGGCCTGGTGTCCGTGTTATTCTGGTGGTAAGTTTCTTCGATTATTCAACGACTCGGTCATTCCGATAGAACGAATACACTGCGGATTTTTATGCGAACCCCAGCTCTCATAGATTATTTTATAACGAATCCCTTGATGAAACTCGATGCGAGACCAAGAGAAAAATACTGTTCGTTTTGATCGGTCCCACGCGTTTCTTAGTTGCCGAAGCGCGTCATAAACGCACAGAATCCGTAGGATAATAAAGGCATTATTAGACTACGGATTTTATGCATCAGTGCTGAGATATTGTGCAAGATTAGCCTGAGTAAAGTAAAATTCTCGATAAAAATGGAATACCTTGAGCACTCCGTAATATATTGGTACTTTGTATCTAAATCTAAATATATTAATTGATGATGAGGTAACAGAGCCCTGAGACGCAGTATATAACTTTCAAAACTCTCAATATTGACAGAGTACCGAATTTTACCGAGGCTAAAGTCCCGCACATGCGCGAGAAATCTTGCACAATATCTCGAATTACTGCTGACCAGCATTGCTCAGCACTGATCACCGATAACAACGGTGAAAACAGTTAAGTAACTGATGTGTAACATCGATCGTTACGCGTTAACAGGTGGACGATAGGGTTGTTCAAAACGGGCTACAAGAAAGTTTTGCAGACGGACGATCTCTATGATCCATTGAAGACTGATCGATCGCACGTGCTTGGGGACAGATTGGAGAAGTTATTATCAACAATGCAAATAAACATCGACGTCCGATTAACCCTCGGAAGGCGGATGCTTTCCAAAATACTGATACCAGGCGAACAATCGCTTACGACTGTATAATATTTGTTAAACAAATTTATAGTAAAAGAATAATTCTTTTGAAGTGAAACTTCTTTTGGCAGGGTGTAAGCCTAATTCGCGTCACAGTTTAAACTGAGGGAAATTTCATGTTTAAATTGAAGGAATTTTCAAGTTTACATTGAGGAAAATGTCAAGTTTAAATTGAGGGGAATTTCAAGTTTAAATTGAGGGAAATTTCAATTTTAAATTGAGGGAATTTTCAAGTTTAAATTCATGGAATTTTCAAGTTTAAATTGAGGGAATTTTCGAGTTTAAATCGAGGAAAATGTCGAGTTTCAATTAAGGGAAACTTCAAGTTTTAATTTAAAGAAATTTCAAGTTTACATTAAGGGAAATTTCAATTTTAAATTGAGGCAAATGTCAAGTTTAAATTGAGGGAAATTTCAAGTTCAATTTAAAATAAATTTCAAGTTTAGTTTGAATGAAATGTGAAGTTTAAATTTAGGGGAATTCATGTTTCGAATTGTAAAGAATGTGGGAAATGCTAAAATTGTACAATTTTAAAGTTGCAAAGTTGTAAAGTAGAAAATTGTGAAATTGCAAAGAAAGAGACATAGTTCATAGCCTTCTTTGTTTTTGTTAACCGGCGTTAACATTCGCTATTCGAGGGTTAACACGCGGCAAAGAAAGCTAAACAAATTGCTCGAAATGTTACGTTTTCAGACGATGGAAAATCGAACTGGAAAATTCAAAGAAAAGCAAACGCGGACCCAGTTTCCTCAGGGCTATTCTCCGCACCTTTTTATGGGAGTACAGTCTGCTCGGGCTGTTGCATTTATTAAACGAATTAGTACTACGGTATTGGACACTCTACTCTTTTCCCCGTTCAACGATGCGATTGTCGAATCGAATTAATTAACCTAATTGAAACGATAGATTGGGAACACCGATACTTCTCGGAGGACTGCTGCGCTACTTCAAAACGAATACCACCGAAACGTACGAGTCTGCGCTACTTTATGCAGGAGGAATTTGTATCGCCACTTTTGTATACGTGGTAACGTCTAATCAGTCGATGTTCGGCGCGTTCCGCGTTGGTGCAAAAGTTAGGATCGCTGCGTGTTCCGTTGTTTATCGCAAGGTAATAAAGATGACGGTCGAGTATGAAGATTGAGGAGAATGCGCATAGTCTGTTCAAGAAAATCGTAGTCTTCTTGAATTTTGGTATATAGGAAAGTTCTGAAACAAACGTAGAAACAGCACGACGAGGAATACTTTCGGTGAAGTCGCCGATGATGCGGGTCTTCATCGATGTGGATGAAGTATACTTGAAATATATATTACAAAATTCGTCAATTCGAATAACTTTTAACTTTGAAATAGTTAGCGGTCGGCGTTTAGTTTAGGAGATATCAGCAGATAACTTTTGTAACTTTGTTAAACCCACCCAGATAGCCAAATGTCTCGTTTCTGCCGAGGACAGATATGACTGTGAGGGCTCGTAACGTACCTCGGCAGAAACGCGGTACGGGCTACCCTCGGCACGTCCAAGCGACGTTCAACCCATTCAATTCCCGATACCTGACCTCGGTACGCCCTACCCTATTTCTACCCGAGGTACGTTTGGCTATCCGGGCACTTGCACCTCCCTACAATGTTGTAATATCAGTTTACAAGTAAAGTTTTTTGCGAATATCTCGTACACTAATGTACAACCGCCAAAAACTTTAAAGAGAAATGTTAAACGTATCTAAAATTCATCGGCAACTTTATTGTACTTTCCATCCCAAATATTTTCGATTGTTTTTAATTTGTGCGCTTTTCTGTACAGGCATTGCGGCTCAGCAAAACCTCATTGGGTGATACAGCGCCAGGAAAGGTAGTCAATTTAGTGGCGAACGACGTGAACAGGTTCGATCTTGTTTCGATTTGTATTCACTACATGTGGTCTGCCCCGATCTCAGGACTGATCATAGCGTACTTCCTGTACACCGAGGCAGGCTACGCCGGTTTGATTGGCATCGCCGCGGTGTTCGTTGTTGTGCCGATTCAATGTGAGTTTTCGACAATGACTATGCGCATAGATTCTATATCGGACACACGTGTCGGTAAGACGAGCAACGCTTACGTATTACGGTGACGTGTTTCAGCATATACGGGAAAGCTGTCCTCCAACTTTCGACTGCAAACCGCCGTAAAAACTGACGAGAGGGTGCGACTAATGGACGAGATCATATCGGGCGTCCAAGTAATTAAAATGTACGCGTGGGAGAAACCGTTCTGCGCGCTCATAGAAACCGCCCGGAAACTAGAACTGCAAATTGTTATAAAAAGCTCGTACATCAGAGGCATCTATATGACTTTTAATCTGTTCACCACGAGAATGGCACTTTACTGCACCCTGATCAGCATGCTGTTGTTGGGGAACGAACTGACCGTCGACAAAGTGTTCGTGTTCTCCTCGTTTTTCAACATATTGGCGCAAACCATGGCGGGAGTGTTCGTACGCGGTTTCGCAGAAATAGCCGAATGCCTGGTCGCCGTAAAGAGATTACAGCACTTCCTGATGTACGAGGAGTTTCAAGAGAAGGGATTCAATCCGAACAAGTTCGCCGCTAGCCTCGACGATGCCATCGACATGGACGCGAAGCAGGCTTCGAAGAGAACGTCCAGAAACGATCTGCCGTGTATCAACAACGAGATAGAGGGTTGCGAGAATCTCGATAGATCGATGGAGAAAGGGAAACAGAAAGAGAATGGTTTTTCAGAACAGACGTTCGAGTTAGCAGCAACAGCAGTAGATACGTACGATCGTGATACGTTCGTGGCGAAGGAGGAGCCGTGCGTGGTTAAGATGATCAATGTAACAGCTAAATGGGAATCCAGTCAGTCGGAGAACACTCTGGAAGGACTGAACCTCGAGATCGAAAAAGGAAAGACGTATGCGGTGATCGGAATGGTCGGGGCTGGGAAGAGTTCCTTCCTTTCCGCCATTCTCGGTGAAATAGAGGTAACGGAAGGTCGCGTCGAGGTCAATGGAAGTTTGAGCTACGCTGGTCAAGAAGCTTGGGTCTTTGGTTCGACCATTCGGCAGAATATACTCTTCGGTCAGCCCTACGATCGACCTCGTTACCAAAGGGTTGTCAAAGCGTGTTCCCTTCCGAGAGACTTCAAGCAATTCCCTCAGGGTGATCAGACAGTGGTCGGGGAAAGGGGTAGCTCTTTGTCAGGGGGTCAAAAGGCTAGGATCAATTTGGCCAGGTCGTTGTACAGACAGGCTGATATATATCTACTAGATGATCCTCTGAGTGCTGTGAGTAAAGTTTCCTCTGTATCCTGAGGTGTATCGATTAAGCAAACAAGCTTCAATGACCTTTCGTACAATGCGATTTCAGGTTGATACGCACGTGAGCAAACACTTGTTCGAAGAATGCGTTCAACGATACCTGTCGGGAAAAACGAGAATTCTAGCGACCCATCAGCTGCAATACGTCAAGAGCGTCGACACTATCATTCTGATCGAGCAAGGAAAGATTGTAGTGTTCACGAGCTATCAGGAACTGTTGGAAAAGCGACCCGAGTACTGTCAACTTCTCGCGGACGGGGGCAGCGAAACCCACGACGATTCTTCTTTGGAAAAGAACGAGACGCGAAGACAATTTTCTTCGTCGAGTACCAAAGTCAGTTGTATCTCGCATCCTTGTATCGTTTAGGATCCCAGAAACGCTTCGGACGGAGAATAAACGAATCTGTATTTCTCATTTGGCAGAGCCGAACGTCGGAAGCTAGCAGCGGCGGTGCCGACGACGAAGAGGAGGACGAGGATCCCGAAAAACAGAACGATGCTTTCGAAAAGACATCCCGTGGAGCGGTCAAGGGACCAATTTTCATAAAGTACTTCCAAACAGGTGCCAACTTGTACGTGGCTTCTATCGTACTTCTGCTGTTTATAATGACTCAGTGCATTGTCAGTCTGAACGATTATTTCGTTCCGATTTTGTAAGTAATTCCTTTCCCATGGCTTTGTTCTTACGCGACGATCGGAAAACAGTCTTTACGAGCGTCGATCCTTTATTTGTTGTAGTGTGAACGTCGAGGAAGCGCGACAAAACAGAGTTCACGAGGCTAAACTAAACACTGCCAACGACACAAAGATCGATGATTCGGATACGACGACTTCGTACACTTATCTGTACATTTACACAGGTATTGTAGTGGGAATACTTATGATCGGAATCATCAGATCCTTGTCGTTTTACAAGATGTGCATGCTGTGCAGTCAAAAGCTGCACGATATGGCGTTCAGCGCGTTGATCAGAACTGGCATGCGGTTCTTCGACACGAATCCCAGCGGCAGGATCCTCAACAGATTCTCAAAAGATATAGGATCGATAGATGAACTGTTGCCGAAAGCGATACTCGATGCTGGCCAGATATGCATAATGATGGCTGGCTCCCTGGTCGTGTCTTGTATCGTCAATCCTTTTTTCTTGATCCCGATAGTGTTCTTAGGATTTGTATTCTACTGGCTACGAAAGGTGTTTCTCAAAACCAGCAAGAACATTAAAAGAATGGAGGGAATGAGTGAGTAACGATAACCTAACACCCTGTAGTTGCCTGTTGTTCGTCGTTAAAATAACGTCGACGCGTTTATCTCTTCAGCTCGATCACCTGTATTCACTCACCTAAATGCCACGCTCAACGGACTGACTACGATCAGAGCGTATTGCGCACAGGAAATATTGAGGAAAGAATTTGATAAACTACAAGACGTCCATACTTCTACTGTTTACATGTTCATAGTAGCAAGCACTGCCTTTGGATTTTCGTTGGACATCTTTTCCCTCGTGTTCACTTCGTTGGTTACCTTCAGCTTTCTTCTTTTAGAACAATGTAAGACTCTTAGAATTGTATGGAACAGCTCTAGGGACGGCTAGATAGTCAAGCACGTGTCTCGACTGTATGTCCACCGTCTCACACTTTTTGTCTCTTATCACCATCGTTTTTGGTATGTTCGGATAACGCTTGACCTTTTATCTGCCCAATAAAGTTACTCTCCGTTCCTCTACTGTAGTCTATTTATCGTCGCGACACGCATCGACCGATTTTCTCTTGTTCGCAGCGTTTTCGGGAGGCGAGGTGGGTTTAGCCATCACTCAAGTGATGGCCCTGACCGGGTGGATCCAATGGGGCATGCGACAGAACGCCGAAATGGCCAACCAGATGATGGCCGTGGAACGTGTACTCGAATACACGCAAATAGTACCGGAACCGAATCTACGCGACCGAGGAAAATTCGCGAAGAAGACCGAGAAGGCTATCGCTCTTCCGGCTAATGCTCCGACAAAATGGCCCGCCGAGGGATCGATCCGATTCAAGGATGTCTACTTGCGATACGTGGAAGACGAACCTCCGGTGTTGAAGGGGCTGAACATTGCCATTTCCACAGGGGAGAAGGTTCGTTTGGTTCTATAAGATATCCCGAATATGTTCTATAATACTTTCTCGAAAGGGATCATTCCTGAGGTGATTCAAATGTCACTTATTCCTTCGCGGAAATATTCTCCGCGCGTCTTTGTTAAGGAGTTATTAACAAAAATCGAGTTCTAATTGGTCCGTGTTCTTCGTTATTCGAACGACCTCGAAATCATCCCTTTTAAAGTTGTACAACATTTTCGGACACCATGCATCAAGTTGGTATCAAACGTTACAGGTAGGAATTGTTGGTCGAACCGGCGCAGGAAAATCCTCGTTGATAGTCGCCTTGTTCAGATTAGCGAAAGTCGACGGAGCCATCGAAATCGATGGGGTAAACACCGGGTCGATCTGCCTGGAGGATCTACGACGCAATATATCGATCATTCCCCAGGACCCCGTCTTGTTCTCTGGTACCCTGAGGCGCAATCTGGATCCCTTCAACGAATTCTCCGATGACGCACTGTGGGAAGTGCTCGAAGAGGTTCGCTCAGATAAAAGCATAATCTCAGTTTTCTACCGGAGAGTCAGTTCTTTGAAAATTAATCCGTTATTGAAAATTTCACACAGGTGGAGCTGAAAGACGCCGTTGTCAATGCCGGCACCGGGCTAGCCAGTCGAGTATTCGACAGAGGGAGCAATTACAGTGTCGGTCAGAGACAGTTGATTTGTTTGGCAAGAGCAATCTTAAGAAATAATCGAATACTCATGCTCGACGAGGCAACCGCGAACGTTGATCCGCAGACGGACGCTTTGATTCAACATACGATAAGGAAAAAGTTTGCAAACTGCACTGTACTTACTATTGCCCATCGGCTCAACACCATCATGGACAGCGATAGAGTTCTAGTAATGGATAACGGTCGTATGGCGGTAAGTAATTGAAACATGTCTCTCTGTATTTGAAAAATGTGCCATCTAATGCTTTTACTGGATGATCAATGATTTTTAATCTATGTTACAGGAGTACGATCACCCATACACGCTGCTCCAGAACAGCTACAGTCAATTCACGTCTCTGGTAAAGGAGACCGATCGCGCGATGTACGTTCAATTAGTTAAGATAGCAAAACAAGCTTACGTTGCGAAACACGGTGAACGATGATCTATTCTATGGGATCTCGGCGGTCCATCACATTACTTTACGTTTTTCGATTGACTCCTAATAGTTTACAAACGACGACTGTACGATTATACTTCAATATAAGTATATATACAAACAAGTATTCAAACAAGTTTCGAAAGCGTGCGCGAAAGACTGTTTATACATATATTTTTATTATCGTTGAACGAGCAAACGAACTAAAAAGTACAAAATAATGTTTCCTAGTTCCATACAGATTCCCAAGCCAGTACCGATAGTCCTAAAAATTTGTAATTATGAATTGTTGAATAGCTGTGAAAATACTTTTAATTAAACGTGGTATTTTAAAAAAAATTATTTTTATTTACATAATTATTTTCTGCTTTTTAGTCTTGTGTATGTGAAAGTTTTCAGTCGATTTTTAACATTTTTAACACGTTATGAAATTATAACAGAGACATGTAATAAATTTCAGACAGTATTGCGACCGCGACATATCGAAAACAAATGCGAGCAGTAACGGTGTAACGATTCTTTCACTTGGTAAACGAAGCAGTAACGATGTAACGATTCTTTCACTTGGTAAACGAAGCGATGATGTACTGTACTACAGCCGTCACGCGGGGACGTACTATTGTATATTGTATACTGAGCTTCGTCGGGGCGAAGTGGGCCCGTGGAGTGGGGACGAGTCAGACTACGCACGCATAGTAAAGTAGAGAGCATTGTCGCGCGGAGTGGGAATCGCTGAACGCGATGATATACGTTTCGCGGGGGGCGTAACGGTAAAAACATTTAATTGTTATTTCTCTTAAACGGATAGACTTTTTTAAAAAAAATTTTTTTTTAATATTGCATTGAATATTATCATCTAATTCTGAGCTATGTTTCCAATTTCGAGTCTCTAGCTCATCGGGAAGTTAGTTTAAAATTAATTGCAAGATTTGTACCGAACAAACAAGAAAGCGAGCTAATCTCTTCGAAACGAGTATTTACAATTTTCTATTGTATATTTTACATGAATCTGAACTCTGACAATTTCCGATTCGTGAATTTTTATCAATATTTTCTTCGTACCGTAGATTTATACGAATGTGCCACTGATAAATAAGTACGCGTCGAATGTTCTAAGGCGATCGTGACGTCTTCACAGTTGTTGAATAAATAACAATAAACATTCAGCGTCTCGTTTAAATTTATACCTGCCCTTTTAAATTTGCTACTTTCCTTCGGAACTGTCTCGCGTGGCTTTTCCATGAAAACAAACTCTAGGTGTAGATCATGGACCAGATGTGCGTGATAGATAATAAAATGGAGCGGGGAACGAATGATTAATTTCGACGTTGAAATAAATCACATCTCATATAAAATTCTTCGTTTCTTTGTGAAGATACAAAAACGAAAGTTAATAATGAATGCTGTACACATTATTTCTGTATACTTTACTGAGTCGCGTGTACAAGCAAGGATCGATCCGAATCGATTTGTGCCGTTATAGAGTCGAAATATATTTTAAACTTTGCAGGGAAATTATAATGTTGTACATTTTTTCATGAATAAGAATGCGGACACGTACGAGGTATATTATTCATGTATAATGTATCGAATTGTGTAAATAAACCTCTACTTTTATAGATTATTGGTTTTATATGCCGCGTATAACTAATATATATACCTGCGATTGGAAAATATAATTCACTGTTTATTACATTCCACAGAAAGGATATGCGCAAAAAACGTTTCAATCGATGTTCAATTACTGGAATAATGTTTCCATCACAATCAGACAACAACCCCCGAACCCCCTGGTGACGAGTGTTATGTATATATAATAGTATTTTAGTATATAAGTACGACGAATACCAGGACACATATTACTTAATCAATGCACAGAGTTGAAAAATAATAAACAAGAAAGTTAGTACTTATTTCATTTGTATCAAATTTCCTGTACAGTTTTCATCGAATAATTTATTATATTTAATATTTATTATACTATGCATTTGGTTTACCAAAACTATTCTGATTAACCTATACGCAAGGTAAACAAAGGGATTCTCGACAGTTATGGCAAGGTATTCTAGTGAATCAGATTCAGATAATAACAGTAGATATCGAAAAAGACGTAGTCGAAGGTCTAGGTAAGTAACATATCACAAAAACAGGTAGAAACATTAATTTATAGGTTAACCGAATGTTGACAATTTATACCTTTTTTAAAATGATGCGAAGTGACAAAGTACTTCTTTTTGGACTTTAGGACTGTATTTTGTTTTTCAGATCGTCTAGTTCCGATTCCAGCGATTCATCGTCGCATAGGAGAAGATCGTCTAAACATTCGAAAACAAAGCGTAGACATCGTTCTCATTCCAGAAGTAGAGGAAGAGATAGGGAGCGCAGTCAAAAGAGTTACAAAAGCTCCAGGAATAGTAATTCGAAAGGCAGAGAAAGGCATAGGTATCGTTCTAAGTCACGATCATTGGATCGCTCAAAGAGAAAAGTAAGATCCATATCGAGAGAAAAGTCGAGCAGTTGTTCGAGCAGTTCGCAGTCCAATGTGAAAGCTACTTGTGCTGAGAAACCTAAGAACGTAGTAGTCATAAAAGGTATAACCGATAGATTAAAAATATTATTTTAATTAGATATACAATTCATTGGAAGTGCTTCGTATTGTCGTATGTTATCGTATCGATTGTTATCTCGTATCTAGTCTGAAATAAAATTTAATTTGCAGATGATTTTCCAATTGAGCCACGTTTTAAAGAATGTGTATTAGATGAAATAAATGCGGAAGGTTTTACACCCAAGCAATTTTCATCTTCTAATACGAAGGAAAGAAAGTTCAAAAATATTGTGATAGATATTACAGCAGATACCATACAAGTTCCAGCAGTAGCTGATATTCCGTCTGGATCGGAAAGTATTTTTCATTCATCGGTAATTCATTTTCGTCTATAGTTCAATTTAATTCAACATCTGTGATATTTTCTATTTACATGTTTAATTTTGTTTCTTCTAGATAATGCTTGATCAAGAAGCAAGGTTTGACAAGTGGGTGAAGAAGTTATATACACTTAGACAGAAAGCCATAGCAGATTTAATACACTCAAATGTCACTTGATAATAATCTAGTTTTATTAAATGGATAACATTACTAAATATTATTCTTCCTTCTTCGCGTGTACCATATTGTACGAGCGTGTTATTTAAAAGTAAAATAAAGCAAGATCATTTATTTTTAACTTTTATCAGTTAATACTGTGGTAGTGTGCATATTCCGCGTACTATTTGTTAGTAGTCCTAAGCAAGCTAAGAAGATTTGACGAAGCGTATTCGCAGGAAGATGTAATTAAGTGTTCCAAGTAAATGACTTGTATCATAAAGGTGCGAGTGAAGGATCGAACACATTATGGCCTACCGCAGTATTTATTTATGCGGACGTTCGTTTCAACAGCTACATTTTAAACATCATCGAAATATACATGGTACGATAAATAGTAAATAAATACAATATCTTAACAAACGTTAAAAATTAGCGTACATTTGATCATGGTTATGAATTGGTAGATATATAGAGATGCAAAAAGGAAAATGATTTGAACAACGAATATATATCAAAGTAACCAATCAGTCTATGAAATTCTTCTTTTTCTTTTGTATATATAAATATTGAAAGAATGCGTTAGTGAGACAGTCAAGTAACGCTGCAATCGCTAAATGATTCGAACGATACGCAATCATGTTTAAAATACAATCATGATCGCCAAAAGTATCGTTCGTTCCTAAACATCGACTGTGAGGTGTTCATGTGTATCGTATAAAGAAATTTTCCATTTATGCTATAATAGTACTATATAGTATGAAAACCACGTCTGAAAAAAGAAAACAAAACGTGGACTATTCAAACTTTATCTTCTTTTACGTTTAAGCGAACAATCGTGTACTCTTTATCGTATAGTTGTTGAACCGGAGACTGAATGTGCTCTTCGTGACCGAGTACATTCAACATCGATAAAGAGAATCGATGCGGTTCAAGTTGTCACTTGCGATTATTATTGACAGCCACGTTTCTTCTGTTTCAGACGAAGATTATTCTATGTATTATGAAGAATGTTGCCCTATGCATTCCCTTTTCGTAATACACGCGATATACATATATGTATACATATAAATATACATATAAAATATAATATAAATATATATATATATAAATATACATACATATGTGTATATATACCACTACGCCTAATTAAATATTTAATATTGGTATCCTCCATTGGCAGCGGCGTCGCCACCACTTCCAGACGGATATCCGCCGTTACCGTTGCCACCGTTTCCGTTTCTGCCGCCTGATCCACCAGATGGATATCCGCCTTCCACAAAAGGAAAAACGACTATCGTTACTATGCATCAATACTGAAGAAACAATCGTGATTGGGAACGTCGCTTATAAATGCATTCTTAATTAATTGAGACTTAAAAGATTTTTTTCGGAATTGGGATAAGCAGACTTCTACTTTACAACTTTTAAATCGTACAATTTTACAATTTTACAGTTTCACAATTTGCAACTTTCCAACTTTAAAATTGTACAATTTTAGCATTTCCCACATTCCTCAATATTTGAAATTTCAATTCCCCCAAATTTAAACTTGACATTTCCCTCGATTTAAACTTGAAAATTCCATCAATTTCAACTTGAAAATTCCCTCAATTTAAACTTGACATTTCCCTGAATGTAAACTTGAAATTTCTTTAAATTTAAACTTGAAGTTTCCCTTAATTTAAACTTGACATTTCCCTCAATGTAATAAATTTCCCTCAATTTAAACTTGACAATTCCCTGAATGTAAACTTGAAATTTCTTCTTTAAATTTAAAATTGAAGTTTTCCCTAACTTTCACAGTTTCACAATTTTCTGCTTTTCAACTTAACAATTTGACAATTTTTCAACTTCAGCATTTCTCAATTTTGTATCTTTCCGAATTCACAATTTTACCATTTTCAACTGTAGAACTTTAGCATATTAAAAGTGAAGTTGGGAGTAAACGTACAGGGTAGTTTGCAATCCCCACTTTTGACCGTTACGCTTTCTCATGTCGCGAATTGAGAAATCTGTGAACGTTGATTTAAACCGGTGATGGTAGATTAGTGGTAGGTTTAGTGTAAAATGATAGAAGGAAAATTGCTTTATTTACCATTGCCAAAGTCAGATCCACCACCGTTGCCGCCTGGTCCTCCTGACGGATAACCGTTACCATTGCCGCCGTTTCCGTTTCCGTTACCATTCCCATTTGGACTGCCACTTGGGTAGCCATTGCCACCGAAATCACTTCCACCGTTTCCACCGGGTCCACCGGAACCGTATCCTCCGTTGTTTGCTTCGCCCTCGTATCTAATCTGTGGTTTAAATCCATCTTGATCGGCCTCGTATTCAATGATCTGCTTCCTTCCGTCAGGAAGCAGAACGTTGAATTCTCCTTGCGCGCGATCGCCATCTCGGGTCTCCGTGTGTCCGTAATCTGCGCCGGACTGCTCGTCCTTCACCTCATAAGAGAATTCGTACTTTGCCGGCTCCTAGATCATTAATCTCCATTTTCCCGACTGACATTTACTTAGACGTTAATTTTACTGTCATACAGCCAAAATTCACGCATCAGATAAACTTCCAACTTCCTTTATATTATCAGCATTCGATATAGAATAATTACATTCGACCTTCGCATTCGTATCGGTGTTCTTGTGAAACAGTTCAGAAACGAGTTGCGACAATTAGCCTGCGGACGATGTCTACGCCAGTTTGCGATTATTTCAGACAACATACTTTGTAATTCCACTTTTCCTAGTGTGTTCTCATTTAAACGTTTTTACGATAATAATAAGTACACAAAGATCATCCGCAGACTAATGTTACCTTACGTATAAATATTCGAAACAATCTTTGGATATTCTATATTCTATTACATCAATATCTAGTATGAATTCTTCAATGGAACGAATCAATTTTTCTAATATACATTACATTTATAATAAAACCAGCATCTCATGCAGTTTCATAATTGTTTGCTGTTATTTTTTTTAAGTAGTAACTTCATAGATCATTTAATGTAAAAGAGAAGGACTACAGCGAAGAAGTATCTTTGCATATTCACAGGGAACATTAGAAAATGTTTGTTTAAGAATAAAGATATAGTAAATAATAAATAGTAGATTATAGTAGATATAGTATAAAACGTTCACTCACGTTACTCTCCTCGTCCCCGTTGCTTCCGTAACCACCGCCGTTGCCATTCCCGTTTCCGTTTCCACCCGGTCCTCCGGCGGGGTAGCCTTCGTTTCCACCGGGACCACCGGAAGGATAACCACCGTTACCATTTCCGTTACCATTTCCGTTACCACCGGGTCCACCAGAGGGATAGCCACCGTTACCATTTCCATTACCACCAGGTCTTCCAGACGGATAACCGGCATTGCCGTTTCCATTTCCATTGCCGTTTCCACCAGGCCCTCCGGACGGGTATCCACCATTGCCGTTCCCGTTTGCTCCTCCAGACGGGTATCCACCATTTCCCCTGTTACCTCCACCATTCCCTCCGTTCGGTCCTCCGGACGGGTATCCACCGTTACCACCGTTACCACCGTTACCACCGTTACCACCATTTCCACCACCGTTTCCATTCCTGCCAGGAGGCCCATAAAGCCCCGACGGCCTCCCATTCCCATTGTTGCTATCCGGCGGACCGTAGTTGCTCGATGGCCGACCACCGTTACCGCCATTTCCTCCACCGTTTCCGTTTCTGCCAGGTGGCCCGTAAAGACCGGAAGGAGGACCGCCGCCGCCACCATTGCCACCGCCAAAACCGTTCCCACCTTCCGGTGGCCCGTAACTACTCGATGCTCCCCCATTGAACCCTCCTTTGCCAGCTCCTCCACCGTTTCCACCACCGAATCCGTTTCCTCCACCAGGTGCTCCGTAACTGCTCGATGGTCTACCGTTCCCAGAACCACCGTTTCCGCCGAAACCGTTCGACGGTGCTCCGTAGGAGCTCGACGGTGGCCCACCACCGCCTCCGAAACCGTTTCCTCTCCCACCACCACCACCACCACCACCACTACCACCGCCACCGTTCCTTCCGCCGTTCGAACCCGGCCTCCCATTGCCAGAACCGCCGCCATTGTAACCGTTACCGCTTCCACCGGTTGGCACTCCGTAACTGTTCGATAAACCGTTGCCACCGCCACCGCCGCCACTGCTACCACCGATGCCGTTCTGACCGTCGAAACCGGGTGGACCGTAACTGCTCGAAGGACCTCCACCACCTCCGCCACCTCCGCCGCTACCACCGCCTCCAGGTGGCAAATACGAGTTCACCGGAGGCTCCGAACGCACCAGGCTGAGGGCCACGATGAACACTGCTAACGCGATCTGCAAGTTTCGTGTGATTATGCCGGTGATTGTCACAGTGGTATTTTTAGTCAAGAAAGAAATTACGTTTCGATTTTTTAAGTGAAACTTCTTTTGGCAGGGTGTAAGACTAATTCGCGTCACGGAACTCGCGACATGAAAAAACGTAACGGTGAAAAGAGGGGTTCAGCCTTATACCCCCCCCTATTCTCTCTGTTTAGAGCAGTGAGTAAGGCCACTTTTAATATGCTAAAGTTCTACAGTTCAAAATGGTAAAATTGTGAATTCGGAAAGATGCAAAACTGGGAAATGCTGAAATTGAGAAATTGTCAAATTTTAAAGATGAAAAGTAGAAAATTAAGGGAAATGTCGAGTTTAAATTGAGGGAAACTTAAAGTTTAAATTGAGGGAAATTTCAAGTTTCAATTGAAGGAATTTTAAGTTTAAATTAAGGGAAATGTCAAGTTTAAATTTAGAGAAATTTTCAAGTTTAAATCGTGGGAAATGTCAAGTTTTGAATTGTGAGGAATGTGGGAAATGTTAAAATTGTACAACTTTAAAGTTGGAAAGTAGAAAATTGTGAATCGGTGAAATTGTCGAATTCCAAAGCAGCAAATCTTAAACTGTAAAATTCTATTTTTTTCCTGATGTTTCGATCCTGGTTTGGATCCTTTTCAAAGGAATTTGCGTCTAAAAAATATTCTATAATGTACTGTATGTAATATAAGGTGGATTTAAATTAAAGAAAAATAATATTATACAGCGGAAAATACTTTTTCAAAAGATACTTTGTTTTGATTTGATTTTTTTACGGTTTTCTATTAAATATTGGCCGTGTGCTTCTTCCGTTTCCACAGTAGTGTGTATTCAGTAAGTATGCAGAAATATCGAGCTGCTTTTCTTGTCGCTCTTTGTTGCCCTATTAACGTAGCTTTACAGATGTTTGTAATAACTTAATGATATATAACCTTACGCAATCAATTTTGAACCATTCTTCAGAGTTAGCACGATGCAGGGTTAAAGTCAAATACAATTGGAATAATATGTAATTTGTTAATTGTCTGTAATTACTTTCTCTTTGACATTATTACGGAAAATATATAGATGCCAGAAATATAGAAATAAATGAAGGTACTATTGAAAACACGGAGGCCGACGAAATACAGACACTGCGATCACTACAAGTAGAAACTACAAGTAGAACTAGCGAGCAATAAGTCAGACGTCGCGCGAACCTCTCGGAAAGCACCGAGTGCTTGATGAATATTTTGAAATTCGACGTATTCGAACGAGAACATGTGCTACGCTCTCGATTAACCCTTAGCATTAAAAATTTCTGTACCATTATTCAAAATATTCTTTACATTATTAAATACGTTGGAATCTAAGCAAATTACGAAATGTTTCAATATCGTACGAAGGTGTTATAGAAATTTCATATATAGTAAATAGAATATAATAATAATAAGAGTGTGTTTTCAAACACTTAAAGCGAAATCTACTTATGGATTAATTAATCCACTGAATCGCATTATCACAAAATCATGCACTATTTATAATCGTATTGATTTTGTTCAGTGATTCTTTACAAAATTTTCAAATGCAACTACGCAGGATTATATGATAATACCATATCGATTGTACCATTATTAAATTTTTCTTGTTGTGCATGTCCCTTCTTTGTTATTACACGAGTAGTATTGTATCTTTCTCTATTTTTTTTTACTTTTCTGTAAACACTTATGTAAAAGGGCTTCAGTCCGTCTATAATAAATAAAAAAAATGACAGAAACGCAACCTACGATGCTAATTCTTTAAAGTTCGTGTAGTTTTAAAAGAAAGCGTTATTAATTACTAGAAGAGAAGAGAAAAATTAGAATGTTCTCCAGCTGGAATCGAGGAATCGATCACTGCGAAACGGCGAGCACTGTTTAGAGTTGTCTGGACGTTTGGATCCGAAATTGAAAAGATTAGAATTGCGTTTCCGGGGAACAGCAGCACAATCCCGGAGTCTGGGTTTCGAAACGTACGATGTTACCGCACGAACGTTTCTACTATCGCTTAGACAATCCTTCGCCGCGGCGTAAGCTTCATCCTCTGTTCCGATGTTTATCAGTTGCGACAGATATAATTTCCCTCGCGCACGCGGGTGCCCCTTAGTTTTCTCACCTTAGACATGTCGGTGAACTGTGTCCCGTCGAAACAATAAAACCTCGACCGTTCCCGTGGTCCTTATTGTTCCCGTCGTCGGCTGTATCCTTGAGAAGGTGAGAGATCCACGAAACCCGGTGGATCACGCGAGAGCTACCGTTGACGATCGCCTCTAAGGTGGCCCCGTTGTTTGTTCCGCTCCTTTGCGACCGAATCTCTACCTTGACGGTTTTGCACACCTTCTACCACCGTCGCACGGTGTCGAGGGAATGACAAAGTTTGCTTCTAATCCGCTTTATATATCCCTGAGATTCATCCGTGTTTCTAGATCACGGTTTGGTGCAACAAGCGGCCAGGATTTACCGGTGAGCCACCGTGTAACTGTGTCACGGTGGTGTTGAATCGGCCGGTGACGGTGGTAATGGTGAAGAAGAGTGGGACCGTAGGCAACAGCCACCTAGTGTACGGGTTTCGTTCCATATTTCACGGGTTACGAATCCTATATTGTAACGCAATGCGGCGCATCATTAACTTCCAGAGCATCGTGCTTCTCTCTCTCTTTCTTCTTCTCCTCCCTCTCCTCCCTCTCCTCCCTCGATCTTCTCTTCTCGTTCGTTCGGTATCGAATCGTATCGTGTATCGTATCGTGTATCGTTTCGTTTCGTTTCGTTTCGCTTCTTTCTTCTACGTTCGGACGTACGAACGAGCGAACCGAAGAAGGATACCAGGACTCCCGTAAGGATTACGGGCCTTCTAAGGATCGCAAAGTTCGACCGGTTCGTTTTCGTTAACCGGCTTTGATTAATACACGCGGCAGGCTCGATCGTCTTTTCTTCGCGTTCGGACTTTCACGGAATTGTTCGACGCATCCGCGCGCACGGCTCTTCCGTGATATATCACGGTGAATAGAGACGTTGGGCAATTTTGCTCGGCCGGGCTTGCTAATTACGGGATAACTACATAATTAGCGGACGGAATGTTGGGTCGCGCGGGATTCGTCGGCCGATGATTATTGAACGGGCGCGGTGATCTATCGGTAGCTCGGCGATTTCAATTCAGATCGGCCGCCGCGCAGTGAAACGAAACGATCTCTGACAGCGATCGAAAATCGATTTTCCTAACGTTATATGTATTACTTGTAAATAACCGTATAAACTGGCAGGAATTTTGTCGGGTTCGCGAAGGTGATCCCTTAATTTTTTTTTTTTTTTTACGAATGTATGTCAAAGTTTCAGGAATTTGTTTTATTGGGACACATGAATCTACTTCACAGACAGGTAACTAAATGAATTAGTCAATAAAACGAACACGTTCTTATATAAACAGTTAAAGTTAATAAAGAACTATACATTTAGTCATGGAGAAGAAAAGTGATTTTCATTGAATTTCTTCCCACGAAACGGCAATCGTAAAAGACTCGATTAAACGACGTTACTAAATGTACAATGAGAACGATAATGTCGACAAAATATTTGTTCCAGTTAAGAAAGCCTTGCCGTCAATGTAATCTTTATTTTCATCGAATCATAGCGTCCGAGGTGGTTCAACCATTGTGAAAGGGAATGACTGGTATCTTTAACGAGCGTTAATGGCCACTTGCCCTCAAAATATCTTCACTCTTTTCGATCATCCATTTAATTTCACAAGCGATAAGTAGCCTTCGACATGAATGTCACGGATTTGATACAGTCCAATTTCCACGTAGCGTAATATGCTTATACTTTCAACTTGATGATCCTCCGCAATGTATAACGCCGGGGATCGCGATAATAGCGTTTCGCTATTATCTCCTCGTAATACCAATTTCTTTTGATTTGCCTGTCGAGACGTCTAAAACATAATTGCTTTCCGTTCGTTGTAAACGAGTCGTGTGAAAACAAGAATGGTCGCTGCCGGAGGAAATTAATTCAGGCGAAGCACATATCTACAAACGCAATTAACTGAAAGAAAACTTACCACAATAATTCTCTACGAAATTATAACTAAATACGTACCTATAACTCTCTTAATCATTTCTTGCTGACTACAATTAATTAATTGTTTTCATTCTCCTTTGCTTCGCTTCATTTTCACGTGTGCCATTTATTTCGCATTGAAACGTTTTCGGAACAATTCCATTCTGTTATATTATTTAACACTAAACCTCTACCATTGCCGGTCAAATAGACCGGTTCTTTATTTTTCATCTTGCAACTATTGAAACTATGAATGAATTGTATCGTTCGTTGACATTCTAATTCGATGTTTAAAATCGCTAAGGAAATCGGGAAATGGTATTTTAACATTCGTCGGGGTTCCTGATTCTGTAGCTTCTTTGGCTAACGAGTCAGCTTTTTCGTTTCCTGTTAAACCAATGTGCGCTGGGATCTAAATAAATTTAATAAATATTGTATTCCTACTATTCGATATAAAATTCAATATTTGCCTTTGATTTCTATAAGCAGTTTATTACATTGGGAATTGAACAAGGGGTTTTGCAAAGCTTTGACTACACTTTGCGAATCTGTAAGAATGAGAAAGTTGGAATCAGTGTGTGAGCTAACCACATCCAAGGCTTGATTAATCGCAAAACACTCTGCTGTAAATATGGATGCTGAGCCTGGTCACTTTTGTAAGCTAAATTACACGTTAATCGTTTTTAGTGTTAATCACTTCATCGAGGCGACGACGAATTTAATCAAAATAATTTTAGTCGTTGTCGACATTAGTGCAACAAGAGAACGACGTGTTCGTTGGGTTTCGTTTCAATAGCACACCTCCAGCAATAGAAAAATCCCTTAAAAGTGTTCGCCTCGGTGTCGTCTGGAATGGAGATATCGAAGGCTTCAACTATCTGGGATTATTCGCGAAATAAGACGTATCGTCCCCTTAACATTCAGCGGCAAAAAACTCCGCCGTTTACGTAGACGGGACACGATCCGAAACGATCTATAAAAAGATAAGACCGCGTAATTCGTGCGTGGGGAGGACTGGAAAAGGAGAGATGGCAATTAAACCTATTATGTCCCGTACGGTTAAGGCAACCAGGTATGCTTTCTGCCGGCGAGACTTTCTCATCCATGGCTCTTTTTTTTTCGTTTATTGCGAATGCGCACGTCACCGATGCACGGAGGGGTTTAGACCATCGCTGCTTAAAATGTACATACGTGAATCCCGATCGTATGTCGATTCGATGCATTCTGATCATATACTTTAGCATGGGATTATGGACCAGGCTGCTGCATCAGCGAAAGGACCGAACGAACAGAATTCAGTTTTATTAAAATTACGCAACGTCGCCTCGCTGTCTCTTAATTAACCGAAATTCCTACACGGACTACCGGTTTCCATACCACGGAAATTTTTCATAATCATTTTTCCATTGTCTCGCGTAGCTATAATGTTTTATAATATTTTAGGGTCGATCTCCTTGCTTCCTTGACACTAGATTGCCCAAGGAAGTCGTTTTGACTGCTTTTTCATTTCAATTAGAAAAACAATTATGTATATAATGACACAATTTCTCAGAATTTTGTGACTTTTTCTACAACATACCCAGATAGCACCGAACGTCCGAAGGACATTCGTTTCATGTCCACTTTATGTCCATATGTCCCACGTCCGTTACGGACGTCCCTCGGACATCCATTGGACCTAAATTTCGGTTATCCTAGGGACATCCGTTTTTTAGGTCCTAAGGACATCCGTTGGACTTCAATTTCGAACGTCCGTGGGACATCCGTTATTTACGTTCCTCGGATATCCGTGGAACCTAAATTTCGGATGTTCCAGGGACATTCGTTTTTCAGGTGCTAAGGATATCCGTGGGACTTCAATTTTGGACATCCGTGGGACATCTGTTTATTACGTCCCGTCGGATATCCGTGGGATCTAAGTTTCGAACGTTCAAGTACGAGTGACATAGTCAGAGTCAAAGCGTCACACAGTGGGGTATTTGGCCGAAAATAAGAAATGTATTTTAACATTTAAAAAATCAAAATGATTTTTGCTTTTTGTCGAAAAAAATTTTTTTCGAAATTTTAAATATAGAATTTTTAATTATTGTTCTTAATTACTAACTACTGTTCTAAGTACATATTTAAGTACTGTTCTACTTTTATTCGAAACATTTTATCCTCAGATTATGCAAACTCTTGAAAAGTAGTGATAATTGAATGCGATGTACAGAGCACTCAGATTTCATTCAGTTATCATTTAAATTAGTATTGTTATTAATATTTATATTATATATATATAATATTATAATAATAAGAATATTACTAATCACTTTGTAAGTTTTTTTCCGATTTCAAGACTTTATAGACGATTTTCCCGTTTCTCAGCCAAATACCTCACAGTAGCGTCGCGTCTCATCACCGTGCGTTTACGTGAAGTGAGGTTAGGTTAATTTAGCACGTGCTCCCTGTGCACGTATTCGTAACATTGCAATTAATAAAAAGTGTGTGCAAGTGATTCGATACCTTCAGCCACTTGTCAGGATTGTGTTGGTGACACTCGTTACTGCGATTTCAGGTAAGCTTTTATTTTATATTTATTTTATTACGTTTTTTCAGTCATTGAAACATTATTGGCAAAACGAAAATACAAAAATATTATTAGGTTGGAGGGAAAATTCTATCGTATTTTAAAGAGAACATTTGAGTCATTTTATAAAAATACATGTTCAATATTATTCAATGATATAATTTCCATTATTTGTAACAATATGTTGCCATTTTTCAAATAACCTGTCAATTTCTGTTTTCCCATGACTCACTAATTAACATGTGTTTTTGCATTACAAGTAAAATTACCTGCTTATTTAAAATACCACATAGCTTTCCCTCTAACCTAATATATTCATGTTAAAATCTTCCCGTTTATTGAACAATGTTTCTAACCAAGAAATTTTAATTTTCAGATGCAGCGAAGATATCCAAAACATCTATACATCAGAAAGAAAGAAGTGTTTCCATACAGATGCGGCGTACATTAGCAGAGAACCGTGGAAAGAAACAAACATTTTTAAAAGATTTTTAATAATAAAATTAAAAATTTATATTTTATAATTGTTATAAATATTTATTATGTTATAAATTACTGTATATATTAGTGTTATATGTGCTATTGTATTGTACTATGTGCCAAATCTATGTGTTTGTAATATATGTAATTTTGATTAAAGTAAAATTAAAATGCAGAACCCATATTCTATGTAGTTCCTGTAAACGTCCAAATAACGTCCTTATGTCCCTGGTACGTACCAGGGATGAACAAATAAAGTCCGTATGTCCCCAGATACGTCCCACATACATCCCAGATTGGTCCGAACGGGACATCCTATGTACATCACACTTTGTAAATCGTACCTCATTCGGACATTCCTGGGACGTATATCGGACATGTTTCGGACATACGGACATGATTCGGACATCCCTGGGACATACGAAGGTCCAATACGGACGTACTTTGGACATCCTTCGGACATCCGAGTGCTATCTGGGTATAAATGCCTTTATTAATAATTGTAGTTACCTCCCCCCTCCTTAATTTCTGGTATATATATATATATATATATATATATATATGTGTGCGTGTGCTATACCTATATTGCCCAAAAGCAGTCATTTTGACTGCTTGGGAAATTTTAAATAATCAAATGACTCTTATTATTGCATTGAGTAAATTTCTTATATAACCAGTTCGGCTCCGTATTGAAATAACAGTTTTCATTTTTTTTATCGATTACCGTCACATGATAACATACAAGAACATGATAAATTGTTGATTTGGCAGTATACTTGATAAGTTGCAGTTGCTCAATAAGCTAAAGTAAGTAGTACTTGTTATTTGAATCTTTATGCAGTGATACTTGTTCTAACAATGTTGTTCTAACAATTTTTTTTTTATTGTTAATATTTACTAATAACTTGTTATATAACTGTAAATAATATAAAAAATATTAAACAATTAATTTTCAACAAATTTCTTTACACATTAGTTATTCTTTCATAATGCAGTCATTTTCACTGCTTTTGGGCAATACAGGTATATACTAAGATTCAGTCTTTCTTGTGTTAATAAAAACGTGGTGAAATTGATCGATTTCGTACGACAAAGCGCTCTATAAATCCATAAGCGTGCACACGATTACGTATCGCTTGTCATCTTAATATTTCAATGTCTAGAGGTGTAATCCCGTAGAAAGCGTGCGACAATGACTTTCCGTATGTCCATCATATCTCTCCGCGCGGTAGTTAATTAATTTCGCCCGACTAATTAAGCCTGATTTGTTTAATTACTCCCGAAATAGAAGAAAAAACGGAAGTGGACGAAGAAGAAAAAGAAGAAGAAGAAGAAGAAGAAGAACTGTCGCGTCACGGAAATTAGTAGGGCACGCAGACACACGGATTCAACTGTCCAACGTGTACACACGCTCGCATCCTGGATGCAGAGAGTTTGTGCAATCAGTGAACTCGTGCTGAATACAGGTGGTGGCAACGTGGGATGTTGGTTAAGATAGGGATACATTATGCAAGATTGCGTCACGGGTTTATTGTATCAGCAGCTGATCGTACACGAGTGAGCGATAGCGGGGGCACACGGGCACCGTGGACCGTTTTATTTATTTTTTTTTATTTTTCTTCACGACCGGAGATTTATAGCGTTCGCGAATCCTGAAATTCGTCTTAATCGGTTACAGATACAGTTTCCGATTGTATCGCGACCAAGTGTGTCCGCTTTTATCATGCGAGCCGCTTAAAGTTACGCTCTGTTCAAGCGTGTTACGAGACACGGATGAAAATCCCAACTGCATAAATCGCATCGCGCAACACCGCGAAACCATTCAGATTTAATAAATGACCGGAGGCGGACTCTGGTTTAACACTTGATAAAGACGATTCTACTCGGACGACGACGTTGATGCATCGCGGGGCCCGGGAATGAAAAAACTGCACCGGAATTTCCGCGAAATTTCCAGGGAAATTAACCCTTTGCACTCGAAAATTCAACATTTCTTCCTCCATATTATTACTCTTCTCTTATATTATTTTTTTTTTCATTTGATCGAGATGAAATTGATCTAGTATACAATATACAATAGTTAAATGTTTAGTAATTCATTATGGATACCAAAATATTTAATAATGTAAACGATATTTTGAATAATGATGTATAGCAACTTTCAATGCTAAGGGTTAATATTCTCTTGTCAAAAAGGGAAGACATAACCAAAAGTAAAGAGGGAGATGCAATATTAGATGTAAGATGATAGGATAGATTAGAATATATTATATATATATAGATTGTAGCTAAAAGAACCTGCGCAGGTGCAGCTAAAGTGATGGTCGGGAGGCGGTCAGGTGATGGTCGGGAGGCGGTCAGGTGATGGTCAGGCGGCGGTCAGGCGGCGGTCAGGTGATGGTCGGGAGGCGGTCAGGTGATGGTCAGGCGGCGGTCAGGTGATGGTCGGGAGGCGGTCAGGTGATGGTCAGGCGGCGGTCGGGAGGCGGTCAGGTGGCGGTCAGGTGATGATCGGGAGGCGGTCAGGTGATGGTCAGGCGGCGGTCAGGTGATGGTCGGGAGGCGGTCAGGTGAAGGTCAGGCGGCGGTCAGGTGATGGTCGGGAGGCGGTCAGGTGATGGTCAGGCGGCGGTCAGGCGGCGGTCAGGTGATGGTCGGGAGGCGGTCAGGTGATGGTCGGGAGGCGGTCAGGTGATGGTCAGGCGGCGGTCAGGTGATGGTCGGGAGGCGGTCAGGTGATGGTCAGGCGGCGGTCAGGCGGCGGTCAGGTGATGGTCGGCAGGCGGTCAGGTGATGGTCAGGCGGCGGTCAGGTGATGGTCGGATTTGTAATTGCACGTGGACAAAGTCGCGGGTACAGCTACATTTCGTGACTATTAGACGAGGTCTCGCTTCGAGGATTCAATTAACTTGAATACGAAATAATGGTGATTTTTATTTACCCTTTCCGGACGAATATTTTCTTAAAATATTAACACTAAACCTACCACCACCGGTCAAAATGTACCAAATTTTTTTATTTTACGATTATTGATATAATAAAAATCATTTCACAAGAAATGGTTGTATAGATATCTTTATAGTGGAGGACACATTAGAATTGGAGCTGCATGAAGGCTAAATAAAATCAATCTTGTCATGTTTATAAGGGAAGAAGTTAGATCATGTATCAAAGTCTTGAGTGCTGGGAAAAATTTGAGATTACATTATTTGTTTGCAACATTAGGAATTGTTTCGTATAAAAAACAGCATAATTTTCGATGGCGTCGATGTGTGACGACGTTCATCCTTAAAAGGTTAATTATTATTTGTGGACTATAAGATGATCGCACTGTACAGTTCAGCTTTTACGTGTTCCACATTTCATTCGAGGTATTACGAAACAAAGATAGATTCATTAGTTTTGCGACGCATTTTACGACACGCCGAGAGAAAAGCAAATGAGCGGTAGTAAATGAAATTACGAATGGCTAAATTAACTCGAGGGAGGCTTAGTTAATAGTTATGTTTTTCGATGGTTATCTCGTCGGCGGAGCGTCAACGAGAAAAGATAGCAAATTAGTTTCGGAGATAACCGAGTTGCGTAAAGCTGTTATTGCTCTGGCTTACGTGCGTGCACAGTGCACAGCTTTCGCAGTTTTAAGCTGTTCGATTGTTTCACCGTGACATATCTCGGCTCGTCTCAAACAAGCAATTTATTATGCTCATTATAACCGCCGGCAGCTTTCCTCCTTAAAACGCAATTCCCCTAATCGTTTCATCTCTTAAATGCACCGTGAATTTCATCTTTCTCTCGTCGCCGTGATTGATTCCCTATAATAAATACTTCTCCGGTTAATGAAATAATTTCGCTCGAACCTTATATTTACTTTGTCTCTATGATTAATTATTTGCGATCGAAGTTGCGCACTTCCGTTAATAATATTGCTGCTGTTGTTGATGTTTATTAGGTAATATTTTCTTTACATTTTTCAGAACATGTAACGTCAATTTCCCACCCACTATACATATATTACGCAAAACAATCCTAGAGGAAAATAAACAATGGTGTGTAAAGATAATCTGGCTTCAATCTTTATAATGTAAAAAATCGCCGCCCAAATTAAATTAATCGCTGATCGACGACTAAATTTCTTTTCTTCTTCGTTAATCGCAATTAACGATTAATAAGTATTTAATTGATTAATGCATCTCTCTCCCTCCATATTACAATTTATGGATAGACCGTATTAACTTCAACAATTGATTAAATCAGTCTTCGATATTTCGATGATTTCTTCGTTTAATCAACGATTGACGATTAACTTCGTTTCTCGCAAGAACCGAAACGATGCAGACATAGCGCTACTTTAGCAATTCCGTGCACGTTATCACGATATCACGACCGATCGTCGAGAGTGATAGTTTTATCGGTGGATATGCACATTATAATGGGGTGCATCCGTTCTAAACGGCGGCCATTTATTCCGATGAATCAGAGCGTGCTTTCTCTGGCCGAGCAAACGCCGCGATGTATACCTGTTCAATACGCTGCGCCGGCATAATCGGAGGAGTTTCACCACTTTTTCTCTCTCTCTCTCTCTCTCTCTCTCTCTCTCTCTCTCTCTCTCTCTCTCTATTCCTCTCCCTCTATTTGATCTGTGAAAGTGTTGGTGGCCTGAAGATGAGCGCTCGTGCTACAGTTAGGTAATGTTCTTTTGCCCGATCTAATTTACTGTCCCTACATCGATCTACAACTGTCTCACCGAATTGCAACATCCGTGCCGTTAACGATGCAATGCGCGGTTAGGCGCTTACGCTTTTGATATAACGCCGGTAACTTATTGCCGGCGAGCTCTCCGGCTACGCGCTTCTCTCTCTCGTTTCGTCTCGTTTCGTCTCGTTTCGTCTCGTTTCGTTTTCCGGCGGTCCGATCGCGCGAGAATCGTTTTTCACGTGCTCGCAAATACGATGATGATGATGATGATGATGACGACAACGATAATTAGAATTATTAGACCGCCGGGATTTTATCGGAATTCTTACTTTTACACCGCCGTTTAACACTCCACTTACCATGAATTAATCGAAAGGTTCGAATTGTGTAATTCCAGTTACGACGCACTATGGGCCAAATCGATGAATTCTCTGTCAAAATCAAAGAACTATCGATAGCGGATTTCGAAATCGCACGATAGAAACGCAAACTTGTGCGTCCAGACGTGCAAAGCAAATCTAACACACCTTATAAAGAACGAACAACTGAATTATTCTTACTTTTACTTGCGCGAAGGTTTGCAAATCGTTTGTACCCATCTGCTTACGAAGCAAATCGAAGTTACCTTGAAGTCGATGTTACAAATCCTTCATCCATTCTGGTAATATCGAATTCCAAGCGGTTTCGTTCGATAAAAAAGTGATTGCGGCGAATAGAAAGGGAATACACTTGAGATTGGAAAAACTAAGGTCGAGACCAATTTATCGATTGAAGATCTCGACATTGAGAAGTTGAATCACTGCCGAATATGGTTATAGATTCAATTTCTGCGGTGATGCACAATCTACGTTCGTCTGATTCATTGAAAAATAAGTTCTCGAAGTACGTGTGTACCTTATAAAATACAGTTTGATCTTAATTAGAAATGCATCGTGAATAACATCGTCCATAACTTTTTACAGTGACAAACTATTTACAAGTACCAGTTTGTAATGTAATACGTAATAAACATCAGTAGACTTATGAGCATCAAGTTTTATTATATTAAAATTTATATTACTCTCAACTATTAATATTTATAATTGAGAGTTGTAATTCCTCTATATATATTTTCTTTTTCGTGGATATATAATACGTCATCATTAGACTGCGGATCTTTGTACAAATATTAAATGTTTTGCATTAATTCTAGGAGACAGGAGTGAAATAGAAACATCGTTTTTCGATGAATAATTTCTGCAAGTTTGTATAATATATTCATAATTCTTTGAACTCGTCAAACTCTTCGACTGTTTTATATATTTTATCTGCTTAGTTTCGTCATAAATGAATAAAGTTCGCAGTCTAATCGTAACGATATAATAAGGGCAAATTATTTAAACTACTGCCATATGTTGCATTTCTTTTCGGGATTCATAGGACTACCTGCAGGACAATTGAAGGATTTAGCGAAACCGTCCATGTTTGATACTGAACCAATCACCCTGAGACGTCCGGGACTGTGCACATCATACTTCGCGTCTCTCTTCAGGGATTTTGGGTCCTGGGCTTCACACCACAACTGAAAATCAAAATTTCAAGTATATATTTACTACTGATGAAAGGTGTGTTTCTCTCTGATCAATTTATAAATCGAGGACACTAGGGTTTCTCGGTTTTTAAGAGAAAAATATTTAATTCGAAAACCAGTTCCTTAAAAAGTCGATTTTTGTATAAACCATAAAGGACACTGTTATTTAAAAAATTATTGAAATCTTACGCTTGCAAAAGATAGGAAGAAGGTTTGGTTGTTGTTGTATTTCTCTAGTCCTGGTAATGCCGGATCTGGATTCTTGCATGCTCTCAATCTTCGATGATAAGCTCTAAATACAGCCTCCAGACCCATTGTGTCAGCGATGTTTTCGCCTGCTGTTTGGTTACCGTAATCCTAAAAATGATTGAACCCCAAAAAAGATATTAATAATTTATAGAATAACTAGATTGTGGATTTCATGCATTTATATTAATCAATCTACTATTGAAATTATTTAGGAAAGAACGGAAAAGGTCTGAGTGGCTTCTACAATAAAATCAATGCTGAAAAACATTTACCTTAACTCTGAAACTGTCCCCCTTTACGATCTCGTAATTGTTAAATTGACGAACGAAGCATTCTGCTCTTTTATCGTAAGCCGATGCCATTGCAGATAACCATTCCGTAGGCTTGCCTGTGCGATCGTATAAATGACCTACGAAACAATCCATTAATCGATTGTACTTTATAAATGTTAAAAGGTAAAAAAGAATATTAAAAGAATATTTCACTTGCCACTATCGTCGAAGCCATGATTTACTTCGTGGGCTATTATGCTTCCAATGATACCGAAGTTTGAATTCCTGTGTTAAAAGTGTCATTATCAACATTTCATTAATTTTCTGTATATATATAGTAAAGCAATATAGAAACTATATGCGCAAATTATTTACCATGGTCTGTTCGAATCGAAGAAGGGGTTTTGGAGATCAGCGGCAGATATTGCTTGATTAAACAAAAAAAATTGATTTTACTTTCTAAAATTTCTTGAACTTTCAACTAACAATGTGATTGACGTAAATAACATTTTTCTGACTATTTTCATAAATCTACGTATACGTAATGATAAAGTGTACGAACCTATAACATTTTCTGTTGGCATGAAGAACGCATTTACCATTAGCGGATCCATAGACAGTCTAGAAAAAAGAAATATATAGTTATAAAATATTCAATGATAATATGGTTGTTGAAATGACTAAATTATATCTTACGATGGATACTCGTTTGGGAAGAATGCTCTTCGAAATTGTTTCCATCTCATGTATCTGATATAGTTCACTATATTTTCATAGTAAGATGTACCAATCGTCAGCTGCAATGTTAATTCAAGAATTAAACTCAAGAATTAATCTGATATATTCGATCGTAATAAAGCAACTATATTGCTTGCCAAACAAGTTTCGATCTAATAACTTTTCTTTTCGTCGATCGTATGTTTAAACAAAGTTGATGTTTTTGGCGCACCGGTTCGACCAATTTAAGTGAAAGCAATTTTGCAATGTATTTTTATATAATACTTTTCTGCTATACTTTTCAAGAAAATAGTGATTGCGTCTGTGAATTATTAAAAATAAAAACAGAAAAGGTAATATTCTGTTGATGAGAACACGTTTACAATAATTTTTCAAATATGTCAACTTACTTTCTCAATGAAATTGCTTTATCTTGTTTAATTGATCGAACCGTTGCGCCGAAATCATTATTACTTTTTCTAAAATAAAAAAAAACAACACCACGTACTGTGCTCGTGTCTTAAGTAGTGTGGTATTTTAAATAAAATTGTGTGCATACCTGCTTTTCTAAAGAATACCTGCTTCAATCTCAAATGAATAAAGCATAAATTAATAATACAATGAAATAATAGAATGAAAATATTTTTTAATGCGTTGGATATTTCTCATCAAATGAATCGTTATAAAAAAAAGCAAGTTAGCTACCCCTTGGAAGTATCGGTGAACCATTGTAGTATTTTGGTACCAATCGGGAGAACCAACAAGATGTTCCAAATGCACCAGTTTATCCAGAATGAAATGTTTCGTATCGTCATCCAACCACGTGGACTCCTTGATCTGGTATTCAACTTCCTTTTGAATGTCGTCGATCATGTCTCTGGCCTGCAGCATCAACAAATAATACATTTATAAAGAACTATAAAATAAAGAAATTATTTGGGTGAAATATAAAACAGTAATAGAGTTAGAAAAATTCAAGAATATTGTAATGTCTTTTTTGTTTAACGTAACAAACTCATTAAGAGAGACGAACTCAATTTTTTTACTTGAATATCTAGCTTCCCACAATCGATGCAAAACATTTTAATTTTCTGAAAAATTCAGTGAATAATTCACTATTCAAAATAAATTTTTTGACGTTTACCATTCTCTCCAGCTTCGCCGGGAAATGTTTTTTCGTATATTCGTACCCTATTACGTCGGACAGCTCTACGTTCATGCACATATCTTCCCTGTAAAATAGTGAGATACAAACAACTTTCTAATTATTTTTTCTTCTAATTTTCAAACGTTATCGATGAACTGCGGATCTTATGCGTTTATGACAAAAATAGAAACGAACTATTTAAAGCAGTGGACATATTCAGAAGATTTGTTTCAGCTTTATTAATTATTAAGCTGAAACTAGTCTTCTGAATACGTCCACTGCTTTAAATAGTACGTTTCTATTTTTGTCATAAACACATAAAATCCGCAGTTCATCGATAACGTTTGAAAATTAGAGAATAAGAGAATTTTTATTTTCCATAAAGATCCGCAGTTTATTTATTAGAATTTACCTGTCCGATTGACGTACGGGGTCCCAATCTTTCCCTAATTCTTGTATCGCTACAGATGAGAGGAACCCAAATTTACTAATGAAGTCCCAATGAATGTAATTAACTGTAGCAAACAAAGAACGATGTTACTCGACGACGCTGCTATCAATAAATAAATCGACGATCGGTAGTAGATCAATCTTTCATGATTTTACCGATTACTTCAGCCGGTGTTTCCTCGAGTAAATCACGAAGATTTTCGAAATACGGGGCGAACGGTATCGTAACATTTAATTCACCCTCGGGCTCCAATCCTGCTTCGGCAAACACTTTCAACACCTTCCTTCTCCAGTTTACCTAAATTATTTAAATCATTCTATAAATATCGTTCGTACAATGTATCGCTCTATTAACAAAGTTTCGCAAAAAGTTTCTTTTTTATACGTTTCTCACCTTGCTGTTCCTGTTAGTATGTTCTAAACTGTCATACCATTCCTGGAATTCGCTAAGTGTCATGTTTTCCAGCTGAAACTCGCTATTCATTGAAATCTAAGAAGCAACGACAAACAATTTCGGTCAGTCTCTGAGAAAACAGTCATCCACGAGTCGAAGTTACAATCAATTTATTTACCTCGCCCAGTTTAATCGCGAATTTGATCAGCTCGTCCGCACCTTTCTCCAACTTGTCGCGAGAAATGTCTACGCCTCTGATCTTCGAGAATTCTTCCGCCACCGAAACAATATATTTCCGATATATTTCCGTGAGTTCTTCAATAGTCTTTCCATCATCTTCGTCGTCATCGTCCTCTTCTTCGTCATCGTTATCCTCTCCCTCTTCTTCGTCGCCTTCGTTATTCCCTTCTTCGTCTTCGTTATCATCACCGTTGCCATTCTCTTCGTCGTTGGTGTTACCATCATCCTCGTTGCTGCCAGTGTCAATATCATTGTCGCTGGTATTATCTTCGTTTTCATTATCATTCGGAGTTTCCTCGGTCTCTTTATCTTCCATCTTCCTCGCAAGGTGATGGATTCTGTGACGACCGAGTCTCTTACGTTGATGACTTTCGTGGACCGATCTCCCTTCATGTCCGTGACGATGGTCTCCGTTCCTCCTTCTTTCCACCCCTTCATTCTCTTCCTCGTTCGCCACCCTCTTCCTCTGCACCGCGTGCTTCTTCTTGTTCGACCGTTTCACATTTCCGTTATTCATTTTCTCACTACGTTTCATATCGTTCTTTCCTGTAGAAGACTTCTTCTGGACAGCCAATGGTATGTGCTTGTGCCTCGACGACGATTTTCTGCCGGTCTTCCGCGACTTTCGGTCAACTCCTCCGTGCTTAGCGCGTTTCTTCAGGCTTCGCACCTTGTGGAAAACGATCTCGTGAATAACGTTTCTCTTCGACCTTCTACTAAGGTGAGTTCCACGATGTTTCCTTCCCAGACTGTGTTTGCTGCTCGATCGTTTATTGTGGCTCCGTCTTCTCGACACTCTTCTCGCTTTTGATTCTTCTTCTTCTTCTTCTTCGTCCTGGTCTTCGTTGTCTTCCTCGATCCCTTCGTCCTCATCCTCGTCATCCTCCTCGTCTTCGTCAGGTTTAGGGAGCTTCTCTTTGCTACCATTCTCTTGACTACCCTCGCCACTCTCGTTGTTCTCGTCGCTGGCGTCCGAGCCTTGATACGACTCCGAAAGAATTTTGTACATACCGACTGGCAAATGGGGTGTATCCATCTGAAACGTTAAGAAATAATCGGTATGAAGACAATGAAACATTGTAATCAATCAAACACAATACAAAAAAACACAATACAAGTTCATCGCTAACGACCAAGATTTTGACGCGACGTTAAACCTTAATATAAAAAAAAAAAATAATTGTAATTTGCATTATTCAAAAGCATAAAGCTACACCGTGTAGATATTTTCATAAAGTTGCGACAATTACATGCTGTCGAATAATGAAAATTATATTGATCTTTTATCTAGCGCTTTTGACTAATGAAAAACTCCATCGTTGCATTATCGAGAAATAAAAAGGCTTGTATCCTCGCAATCCTGGAAATGTATAAAGGGTTAAAATTGTTCTGTGATCGTACGATTAATGTTTCGTTGCCGTCATATTCTAGCTGAACGAAGAACAGGTCGTAGAAAGCATTCATTCCCGTTAAACGAGCATAGTGATCGTCAACTATTTGCCAGTTGTATATGCGATCGTCCCATTCCCCTTTCTCCATTATCAACGGCCAACCCCCGTGCCTCCACAATGTTGCTACGATTGGCGCAAGTTCATCGGGTTTGTCTCTCTCTATAAAACCAATAACGATAACAGTAAAATTTGTTCTCGATCGCACTTGAAATATTGTATAATAAATTTATGATTTCGACGCATGGTTCGATCAATAAACTTTATTAACTTTATAGTAAGTTTATTGATCGAACCATGCGCCGAAATCATAAATTTTTTAACCCTTAGCACTCGAGTGGCTCCTCTGAGGCGCCACTAAAAATTCCTGTTCTATTATTTAAATAATTGTTTACACTATCAGATATGTCGGTATCTAACCAATTACTACACATTTAAGTATTGTATAAGGTATTATATCAATTTCATATTTATCAAATTTAAAAAATCATAGAGAATGGAAATATTGTAGGTCAGAAGAAACGTTTAATTTTCGAGTTGAAATAGCTCCGAGTGCAAAGGGTTAGGTAACGATAACGTTTGCCTTTTGCAATATATCCAATTTAATTATTTAACGTTTCACAACGTTCCAAATTTCCAAAATAAACTGAACTAACAACATTTGATTAAATACCTTCGTTTTTGCAAGCCTGGTACCACTTCTTCGCCAGTTTCACGGCGAATAGGTCATCTTGTTCAATTGGAGATTCGATAATGCCTGAAAATATTCAACGTTTATAATAACAATGTGGTATCGTCTGGAGATTGCCTGGAAAAATAATGTGTATTGCATTATACTAGATAGAGTTTAATACCAGTAATTTAATAGTTTAACACTTCAATGCATGATCTTTTTAATTAGAATGAAACAATTGAAAGAAGCTCAGGTTTTTTACTTAAGGCAAAAATATTAAAAGAACATTAAAAGAACATTTTCAGATAAATAAACATAAATGAACGTAGTAAGAAAACACATTCTTAGTAGGATAAATAATCAATTATATCGATCACAGATATTTAATGATTTTTAAATTAATGTTTTCGGCGCAACAGTTTCGATCAATTTTTAATTAATTAGCTATTTTACAAATATGCCTTTTTATGTATTTATAATTATACTTTTCAAGTGTAATCATTAAAACTTTTATTGCTTTTAATGAAACTTGGTTATTGAACTTGACTCGGATTCGTGAGTACATATTGAACTTGATCCCATCCCTAATTCTTAAGTCACTATATACCAGAATTTAAAAATTCACACAAATGAGCACCGGAGACACAAACCTTTCACTTGTTTACGAATTTTATTGTCGACCATGTCCCACAAACTCCAAGTGGTTTCATTTTCCGGGACAGGATTTTTCTGATCCCACTTTCCACACGCATATTGGTAAAAATCTTCGCAGGGGTCAACAGAGTCGTCGATACCTTCCTTGATCGTATCACCTGTTTCAAAGAAATACAAATTAAATAAGACAACAAGATAATAGTGAAAATATCATCTTACTTCTTCTGGACAGACTCGAAAGAACTTACCGATCAACTTGCACGCTTCGGTCTCGCATACTGTGCTCTCGTTCTCCTTATTTGTATCGATAGCTTCGCGTTTTCTGGCGAACAAACTTTCCAAACCAAGAGGGTAGTCGGAGAAAAACGGACTAGCACTTGCAACAGCTCCAATGGATGCTCTAGAAATATAAATATTACAAACTTACGTTAAACAACAATTATATTATTAATTACATGCATCATAATTATATTATTAATAGCTATCTCTCTTAAATTTTTCAAACTGTTACATTTAATCTGAGTAATAGATTTTTAACCCTTTGCACTCTGCTGTCCCCTCTGAGGCACCACTAAAAATTGCTGTACCATTCTTCAAAATGTTGTTTAAAACAATTACTAAACATTTAGGTACTGTATAAGGTAATGTACCAATTTCATATTCATAAAATTGCAAAAATCATAAGGTATGGAAATATTCTAGATCGGAAGAAATTTTTAATTTTCCAGTTAAAATAGCTCCGAGTGCAAAGGGTTAATTGTTCCGTTCTTGTAATTGTTAGCTGGCAAATTATCAACTCGTTAAGTTACTTTCAAAGGTGATTGAAAATGTAATATGGATGGAGACGATGAGCAAATGATAAAATTATAACTGTAGAAATTATAGAAAATTGAAAGAACATTTCGGAGGATCGGATATAATAATAATTAGAACATTTACTTACAAGATCAAAATCCGAATCATTTTCGGAGGCGTAACTGAGGCCGATCTTCGCAAAAGCAAAGTCGGTTCAACGAAAAACCAACCGGTCGTACTTTGTTGCGAAGTGTGCAGGAAATATTGTGTGCGGTCGTTTTATAAGCGTGAAATACGGGGGAGAAGATTTGATAGTCCTAACAAGATGACTCTGATAATGCAAACACATCGAACTAGACAGAAAGAATGCATCCTTTGCCCTTGGGGATTCTATAAATAATTTATTCTAGTATATCAATGTTGCCACCCAACACCTTCGTCCGTTAATGAAAATGCTACTTCCGTCCGCTTTGATAAAGATGGTTGCGTCCATTACCAAGGATTCAATGAAACGATAACGAATGCGTATCATCGAAACAAAGGTAAAGCATTCTATTTATGTATGTTAAATGTTATCAGTAGACTGCGGATATTATGCATTTATGATAGACTAGCTTTTCCCCGCGGCTTCGCACGCACAGGAAACTGTTTAATGCCCTCGAAAATTGATATTGTTTCTCCATAAAACCTTTCAAACCCCCATTCACCCCTATAAACTTTTAATTTTATGTCACATCGCCATCTTAGATTTCAAAATTGATGCCATTTTCGTAATTAATTTTTCCCTAAACCTCAATAACAACACCCATACCGATTTTTAGTCTTATTCGCACCATTTTACCCCATTTGTCGAATATAAGTTTGAATTTAATTTATAAGGAGTGAATTCTTGAAAAATCACCACGTATCTAAGGGTTAAGACTATTTGGTTTATACTTATAGTACCTCTTTATATACTACATAAATAATATATTTCTCGTACAAACGTTGCAACCCCTTTTCACCCCCTTAGGGGTTGAATTTCGAAATATCCTTTCTTATCCCTTGTATGGATCATAAAGGAAACATCTCTGCAAAATTTCAGCTTTCTAGGTCCAAGGGTTTAGCCTGGGCGTTGATAGGTGAATAAGTCAGGAAATCATTTTTATATACATACATTCCTGAAGTCTCACTGTTTATTTCTCTAGTGTTAATATTGTAGTAAAAAATAAATATTGTACTAATAACTAATAAATATTGAACTAAAAACTCATAATTCCATGTGGGGTTTTATAGCTTAATAAAAAAAAAATCAGTCGAAATTTACTGAAATTTTCCTATAATTTTTGTACCGTAAAAGATATCAACATGAAATTTCCACTAATAGTCATGAAAAAATTATTCCTACCTACTGATCATTATCGTAACAACTGTATATATATTTTGTAATCATTTTGTAATTGATTCTTTCAATTTTGTTGTCCTAAAATAAAATGAAAAATTGTTCATTTGTTAATTATTTAGTAGTTCTTCAGATAATTTAAATCACCGACGTCTGTGGTTATAAATGTCTCTGTATTTATTATTGAACTATTCATAATATGAAGAATAAATGTTCAGTAGAAATGAATCAATTTGTTTGAATAAATACTCAACTTATGTGTTCACTATAAGCTCCTAAAAACTCATTTTCCTCGGTTTGTTAGTTCGGCTATTAATAATGTGATGGAACAAAATGTGGACGCTTTATTCCACAGAAAATTAACAGTAACGTAAATTTGACAGATGATGAATATTATTAATGTTAATTATTTCATTTTTTTCTTTTTTTACATGCACATTTTTATTATTAACTTTATCGTGGAGTACATTGGAGATTACATTAGAGGCGTCAGTAAAGGAAACACTAGCTTCGGAAGATTAAAGATATCGAAAGCTATTAATCTTGATATTAGCTTCGTTACTTCCATATGCTACATTTCTTTTCGGGGTTCATGGGGCTTCCTGCTGGGCATCCGTAAGCTTTCGCGAAGTCTTCAGAGTTCGATAGAGATCCGATTACTCTTAATGGAGCAAGACTATGCGGATCACGCTGTAATCGCGGCTTGATTTTGTTTACGTCATAGACTGAACACCACACCTATAATTTATAAAAGGAAAGAACATTGTACTTGTGAGAAATAGAACAATTCATGAGTAAAAACTTGAGTAAAATGGTAATATCGTTATTACGTTAGCAGCGGATAGGAAAAACATTTGATTGTTAGTGAAATTCTCTAAACCGGGTAACATTGGGTCCGGGACATCGCAATTCCTTTGCCTTCGTTGATACGCTCCGAATACAGCTTGCAAGCCCATTGTATCCGCGATGTTTTCACCGGACGTTTGTTTCCCATAATCCTAGAATTACGTATGTGTGAAATCATGTATGAATCATAATTACTTTTCGTCTTACATTATTCCGGAAAGTCAAATCAAAGTTAATATCGTTTAGGAACAGTATGGAATTTATATAGAAATTTTAATGCTATTAAATTTATAAAGGATTGGTAAATAATGATCTTAGAATTAAATTGTCGATCTTAGAACTCCTGAAACTTTCTGTATACCAATTGTATATCAATCAAATACCTTACTCTATTGAGATTGTTCAAGAAGTTTCGAACAATAATAAATTATATATATATTATTCGTGTAACAACTGTATAATAAGCATACTGCGGATCTTTATGCATTTGTGGCTTATGAAAATGTTGAGAAAAGGCTAGAATCGTATAAAATATGACAGAATTAAAAAAATAGAATTTTCTTTCATTCCACTTTCTTCAAATGCATACACACATTCGCAGGCTAACGATATAGGCAATCTGGAAGTTGATTGCCGAAAGCAAATTCGGAATTCTACCTCAATCGGAATATTCGCCGTTCTATTTTCCACCACGCTGTATTTGGTATACTGATCTCTGAAACAGTCAGCCCGTTTTTCATATGCTTTGTCTGCCATGGCAGACAACCATGTCGTGTATTCGCCGTGTCTATCAAACAAGCGACCTAAAAATCACCGGATATAGATTAATATTTATTTCAGAAAACAAGTCACATTTCGTAATCGATTTACCCATATTGTCGAATCCGTGATTTACTTCGTGTGCGATTATGAATCCTATGATACCGAAGTTCGTGTACCTGTATTAAAAGAATATAATTTTTTAATGATTTGTTACGTTACGCTAAAATAAAAGTAATTCATTCTTACCATGGCTGTTTAGGGTTATAAAATGGGCTTTGGAAATCCGCCGCTGTTATTTCTGTAAAAGTATAATAGTGATTTCGAAGGATCGACAGATCTGCTAATAAGCTCGGAACTTACCGAAGGTATTTAGAGAGGGCATGTAAAAGGCGTTCACGACCAAAGGGTCTATATAAACAAACAAGGCATTTTTTCTTCTGTTTTACTAATGACAAACTGTTCAGAAATAAGCGAGTTCAAAGCGAACTTACTTTTCGGTAGGGTCTTCATCATCGTGAAGGCTTTTCAGATTGACTCTTTTCAAATATCGCATTACACCCAACATATTCTCGAAATGAGAGTTGCTGATAGTGAGCTAGAGGATCATTTAAACAAGTTTATTTTCTCGTTTACGTATTAACGTAATTCCCAAACGAAATGAATAATAATTAATCAATTATGTCGATCGTAAATGTTAAATGTGTAATTCGTTGATGCACAGTTTCGATCAATTAAAAACTAATTAGCAATTTTGCAAAGGGTCCGAACCAGGAACGAAACGTCAGAAAAGAAAACGTTTAAATTACAAAATTGCTAATTTAATTATTAATTGATCGAAACTGTGCGCCGACAGCATCAACAAATTAAATGATGAATAATATCTGAAAGCACTTTAGCGAGAATACTTTGGTAGAAAGTAGTTGAGGCCAGAAGAAGTAGCTTTTAAAATGATCGAAAATCTTTTTACCAGATTGACGAAACATTCACAAATAAAATTATACAAGGAGACGTGTTCGCAGTACTCTAAATTTTTTCATAAACGTGTGAACAATTTTAAACAGAATTTGAAATTCTACTTACTCCTTTAAAATGTTTTTTCATGGCCGTATGGTTTCGATAGATAGGCGGATAACCAATTAACATATCCATAAACACCAATTTGCTCAATATAAATTCCCTGGTGGTATCGTCCATCCAAGTCGATTTCTCGATCTGATGTTCGACTTCCTTTTGAATATCGTCGATCATATCCGAAGCCTTGAACAATTTAATAAGAGCTTGTTAATATTTTTTACTCGTCGCAGATGCTTCTTTTCAAATAATCCCACAAGGAATCATGAACTTATTAATTAAAAATATATACGAATAATACCGTTTTCAACCAATCGTCAGAGAAATATCGTTTTACGTATTCGTATCCTAAATAGTACTTCGTCTGTAATTCTTCGATGCATTGCATGGACCTGTGAAAAAAGATACAATTATTTGTACAATCGTTACAATGAAATTAATAAAAATTCTTTAACCCTTCGCTGGTCATGATTTTTTTAATTGAGATGCAAAAATTGAAAGAAAGAAGGTCAGTTTGTGTGTTCTATTTAAGGGAAAAATATTCAAACAAAATTAAAACAATATTCTCAGAAAAATAAACATAGTAAAAAAACACATTCTTCGTTTACTCTATACCGATTTGTTAATCAGATATGATACTCTGTGCAACGAAGAGTTAAAAAGTTGTTACAATAAAAAAATTCTATGATACAATTTGCAATACCTCTTATCGGATTTTTGCTCAAATGTGTTCCAGTTGAAATAAAGCTCTCTCATATGTTTAGTAGTGGCTTTAATCGTTAATCTGATGAAGTTCCAATGAACGTAATTCACTGAAAAATGTTATCCAAATATTGTTAATGACTTTATGAGAACACCATTAGCGTATTGGTCTCAGTTGAATTCGATAATTAAAAGAAGAAAGAAACGTTAATTTCGCACTCGTGCCTCGCAGTCAATGCAGACACAATTTTTATTTTAAATAAAGATCAGCTGTCTATTAATAACTGATTGCTATTATTGAAATATTTATTAACCTAGGCAATATGTACTATTTTCTATTCGCATACCGATAGTCCTACGCGGTGTTTTATCCAGTAAGCTTCGAAGTCCTTTTAAATAAGCATCAGACGGAATTACGATAATCGCGTCGCTATCGATTTTCATTCCCGCCGTTGCAAGTAGGTTTCTTACCTTGTTCGTCCAATTTATCTACGAAAAATGAACCATGTACTTAAACCCTTTGCACTCGGAGCTATTTCAACTTGAAAATTAAACATTTCTTCCGATGTAGAATAATTATATAATACTTAAACACAAAATAATAATTCTTAGTTTAACAATAGCTAACGTGTATTTTACAAATACAGTTAATTCAAGAGTATTTCGAAAGCGAAAAATATTTAATATAAAAATATCTCGAACAATAAAGAAGTTAATAATCTTACTTGGGCATCCATTGTGGTTGGTTCCGAATCATCATATTTCTTCTGCAGTTCTTCGAGTGTGCTATTCGACACCTCGTAATCTTGAAACATAAGCTGTAAGAAAGAACTTACATAAATCCTTGAAATTTTCTTTTTATTATTTCTAAATTTCGAAAAAATATATATATATATTTACCCTTAAGATACTCAGCTGAAATTCAAGTAAATCGTCAATATCCTTCTGTATCCTCTCCGTTGGTATTTCGACATCTCTTTCTTCGATAAGCGCCATGGTAACGTTTAACATGTATTCTTTACATATCTTTTTTAACTTCTCTATTTCTATCCTTTCCTCTTCCTTCCGTCGTCTTCTTTTTTCCTCTTCGTCTTCATAATCGTCATTACCCTCTTCATCATCCTGCTCGGCGTCGTCGTCAGCGTCACCGCTACCACTGCCGCTATTCTCAGAGTCGTAATCGTAATTCTCATCGTAATCACCAGAATTACCAAGATCGTAGTCACCGTTTTCATCTTCAGTGTCGTCATCATCGATGTATATGTACCTATTCAGTTTTTTATCGGCCTTTCTCGAATGTATTTTAACACGATGACCTGCAGGCATTTTCGAACGATGCGATGGTCTGTTAATAGTCCTCTTATTATGAACAATTCTCCGGTTATTATCAGGTTTCCTTTGTTTACGGTTTGACCTGTAATGAGCCTTCGATCGAGTCGCAGCTCTTCTCTTGATAACGTGCTTCTTCTTATCACTTAGTTTAGCGTTGCTGTGCTTCTTCGTTTTGCGAGTTGATCGTTTGTTGTTAATTCTCTTAATGATCTTTTCTTCTTGCGGAATTTCGTTGTCTTCGTCGTCTTCTTCATCGTCGTCATATTCCTCGCTATGATTTTCTGGCCTCTCTTCGCTGCCATGTTCTTGACTGCCATCTTTACCTTCGTTCTCATTGTAGTCTGGTGGAGTGACTTCGTCGCTGCTGACAAGCCTGTACATTTTGTATGGTATGTTCGGTGTGGAGATCTGAAACAACGTTGCTTCTTATTAATCTAGAATGGTTAGTGTTTTTCGGCGCAAAGGTTCGATCGTTTGTTACTATATTCTATAAAGCAATTTCGGACATTACCAAGTTAAATCACTCGACGTTTCGACCTTTAGATCGTTTTCAAGATTAATTCGAATCGCGCCTTTAAAATATTAAATTTCATCAGAAAGCAAGTGGGTAATTTTTCTAAGTAACATTATATAATTTTAAGAAAACATTATAGTTATAATATATGTTACTTCGAAAAATTACCCACTTGCTTTGTGATGTTTAAATTTCTAAATAAGGAAAATATCTTATTCATTAAAGTTCATTGCTTGAATAAAAAAAATGGGGCTCTCTGTTTCACCTTAAAACACCGAACATTACTTTCTTGCCAACCTAATAATTTCACAAACGATTTATAATATTAGTGTCGTATCAGTGGAATAAATTAATTTGCTTACATTCGTTTTCTAAAAACATAATAAATTATGTATATAAATATATAATCACCATTAAGTACGTATAATCAGTTTCCCAATTCCATGGAACGTCAACCTTCAAATCGTGGAAACTATTCACACCAATTAAACGAGCGTAATAATCGTCCACGTATTGCCAGGTGTACAATTCATCGTCCCATTCGTCGTCCTCCATTATTAGTGGCCACCCACCGATTCTCCATAGCGAAGTAATGACCGGACCAAGTCCTAGTCTTTCCACCTCGTCTGAAACATTCAGACAGTTCGGTAAATCGGAATATTGCATTCGCAAATATATTTTAATTACGTGATAGAAAGTGATAAAAAAAACATTAAATATATATTTTACCTGTGTCCATACAGGCGTTGAACGCTCGCCTAGACAGTTTCAAGCCCAGGAGATCCTCAGGCTTCCTTCTGTCTTGTAATATATCTATCAATGTAAAGTAATTATATTGATTACACAATCATATTTCTTCTTTTACACGTGTGTATAAACATTCATACGTTTATACACTTATCGGAAGTAGATATTCTTCGCTCTCTCAATTTCGTTATCTGCTAATAATAACGAATTATCATAGAAATAAACATTAATAATGGAAAAAGTATGTAAAATCACGTAAAAAGAAATTTTGAATTGAATATTCTTAAAAGTAAAATCTCTTAGGAAGACTTTATATCTTTGTAATGTTTCAAAGAAAATGATTCTTTTCGTTGTCTTTTAATAATAACAAATTACCATAAAAATAAACATTAATACTGGAAAAAGTATGTAAAATCACAGAAAATGAATTTCGTGTGAATGTAATACTCTTAAAAGTGAAATCTGATGCGAACATTGTCATATAATGTGTCCTGTAATGTTTCCAAGAAAATGATAGTATCAATTAGTTCTAATGAACAGTTTAATAAAAAATTAACAAACCTAGAAGACGCTGCTCTACTACAGCATTAGCCTTATACAATGGATTCCAAACATCTTTGCCTTTGGGTAGAGGATTCTGTTTTTCCCAATTCCCACACGCGAACTCGTAAAAGTTTTCACACGGATCCACGTCTGGGTTCATGCTCTCGGTCATTATTTTTGCTGTCGAAATTAAAGGAACAATATGATTTTATGCAAATCAGAACTATTCTCTTACGAGCGCATCAAGTTACAGAACGATCACGCGGTGAACAGCAAAATCGAATTTCCATTACACCGTTCATTTATTATTTATACACTTTAGTAGAGACGATTTTTATATTTATAGTATGTCAAATATATAGTATATAAAACCATTAACAAAAATGTTGCCTATGTTTTACTCTAACAATAAAGTTCAATCGTGTGAAAATAATAAAAACAATTAATCGAACAAAAATATGGTAATTATAGCGATAAAATTCGGACTTATGGCTCGTAATGAAGCCGTTAGAGTTGTCTTCTGTTCCGTAAAGTGACAACCATATTCAACCATCAATATTTTCAATACGGAATTCATTACACGAAACCGGTTATTATTTAATGGCTGACTAATAGTCGAACTGACCTGAATTGGTCCATCGAGTTATGCAAATGAAGATACATTTATTCCCTTACCAAGTGCAACACATTCTGCAGTTTGACAAAGTGAACGTTCTTCCGATTTTTTCATATCTGATTTACCATCCGCGCCGAACAACCATCCTAAATTATTGCGAGAATGGTCCTTCGTAAAGGCAGTCGTGCCGGCAATGACACCGACAAATGTCCTACAACACACAATTATTATCGAAATAATTTTAGATTTAACACTAAACCTACCACCACCGGTTCCACATTGATTACTTAGCAATTAATGAAATAATATAAATGATTTTATAAGGATTGATTGTGTAGATTTCTTTAGTATAGCACGTGTCATAATAGGAGCCGAATAAAATCTAAATAAAATCAATATTAACATTTTTATAAGGGAACAAGTTACTTTTATTTTAAGGCTCGGTAGGTTTAGTGTTAAACGATAAAAGACGAATAATTTCGCTTACAGAATCCATACGATTCGTGTCATTTCGGTTGCACATAAAATATGCTGACACTTGGCTGCGGAAAGGACGCGCAACCTTCCTGCGTATAGAGTGAAGAACACATCGCGACCGGTAGTGATTTCATATTTATGGAAAACGGAAGGACCCTGAAGCTGCTGATAATACGCATTTTCTATCAATACTTGTACGAGTACTCATAACTGCATCATTTCCGTCTATGTAAGCTTCCTATAGTAATATTTGTAATAAAATAATGGGAGTTTTAAATATTTCATAGTTATTCATTATATAATATTACAGTCAGACGAATTCTCATCATAATTAGTTCTTATTATAGAATCAATTAATCTTGGGTCCTTTTTATCTTTTAAATAGTTTTCAACCGCGTGTCACTTCATTAAAATCCTACTGTTATTTGTTTTTTTACTTCAAAAATGAGATAAATAATTGTCGAAATTTTACTGTGTTTTCTCTTTAATTGTAGATTATTTTGAAGGATATTCCATATATATATATGTGCTTTTTTAAAGTCTTAAACAATTTTCGGATTCCACTTTCAGATGCACATTCGCGACATTTTTCCGATTAAAATGACCGTTTAATCCACGATTTAGTGTAGAACTAAATACTTATTACGTTAGCAGCGGATAGGAAAAAACATTTGATTGTTAATGAAATTCTCTAAACCTAATAACAACAAACCTAACAAACTAAAATACTTTGTAATAATTGTAATCATTTTATAATTGATTCTTCCAATTTTGTTGTCCTAAAATAAAATGAAAAATTGTTCATTTGTTCCTTATTTAGTAGTTCTTCAGATAATTTAATAGTTAGTAGTAATAGCAAAGCGACCGGAAACGATGTTCAATGTTACGTTAATCATAAATTATATCAGTGCGGAAATAGAGCGGTTATCATTCTACTGTGCTGTTATAATTTTCATAGTCGTAAATATCATTCGCTTGTAACAGTATTATTATAGTTGTCTCGATAAAATAACGGTAAGAATGATAGATATATTATAACAATTACACAGATACCTTGATACGATGTAATTAATGAATTCGGTAGACTATATAAGGTAACAAAATGAATCATTGAATAAATCATAATGAATTATTAGACTGCGGATATCTGTATACATTAATAAATATGTCTCTTATATCGATCGTATTATTGTTAACATTTTACCGACCGGAAGCCTATTAATAGGATTTACAATAATTCTGCTGTACCAAAAAAAGCATAGAAATTTTCTTTGACATTGCAATCTTAAATGAAACTATTAGACGACGTTATTGAGGGTGACTTAGTTAGTTCATCCTAAATGCTAAATGAAAATTTAGCCATGTACCATACATTTTTCAAAAATATGCAATAATCACCGGTCGGTAATGTGTTAATAAGAAAAGTTTAACGTTCTCGGCGCTACGGTTCGAACAATTACTACTGAGAAATGAAAGAACAATTTTGCAGATTATCAAATAATCATCGACGTTTCGATTCTAGTTTGAATCCTTTTCAAGATGTATTTGCATTGCGTTTGTTTTTGATGTGATACTGTATACATTCATAGGAAAATTGAATAAACAAATAAATATATAAAACACGCGAAATAGTGTTTTCTTGTGGTAGCCGTAGAGCAGTTCGTTGTTTCGGAAACGAAGAAGAAAAGTTATAGGTCGTCGTTTAAGGCCGACCGTCCAATTTCTGCATAACTTTCTGATTAGAACTCGAGCTGTCTCGTGTCTTCGAATCGATGAATTTCATTTCACTTATCCGTGTCAGCGTCGAAGCGATCCACGATCGGGCAACAGTCAGTCGGCTACCGCTTCAGATTTACTCTCTCCTGTCACGGATATCCAGTCGCCGACACATTCTGCCCGTTGTCTGCGCGGCAACGTTGTTAACATGGTATATTTCTGCAATATATTTTCAGATTGGAGACTGCATCCTCGAAGTGCTCTGCTTGCTCGGGTTATTCTGGCCCCGATGAAAAATAAGATTGCGCAGTCCTTACGCTCGAACGTTAGCGCATCGAACGATCTATCCGATGATGCTACCGTTCCTACGGTCCATGATCTCTCCAGCGTATCCGGATGCTGATACAAATCGAAAAAAAAATTGATTACGCTGCTCCCCTGATTTACATAGTAAATTTTCATTAAAATATGATCAAAAACTGCGACGTTCGTTTTCTTTTTATTGTATTGAAATATGATTGAAAAAGCACTTTTAGTTTTTCCTGAATTTTTCAATTTTTCCGAGCAACTTTTCCAATTTTTCTTATCCTAAAACCTTATTCGGACTATTGCGAACATTTTTTAAAACAAGATTAGCTAAATCGGTCCAGCCGTTCTCAAGTGATGCGGTTACCAACGAACAGCATTTCATTTTTATTTATATATATATATATTTATTATTATTTATTACCTAGGATATATAAGGATATATAATATACTAGGATATATAGTAGGATATATAATAGGATATATATATTATTACCCTACTTTAACATAAATATATGTAGAAGATTTATTTATCAAGAAATTTTTTTAGTCATCTCTAATTGAAACATCTTTGTAATTTCAATAATTGTGAAATATAAATGAATACGAAACTGACCGGGTTAACTGGTCGTGTTAATCCCTTGCCCCACGATTTATTTTACGGTTTCAGTGATTAGGACTTCCATCGTAGTTCGTGATTTCCTGAAAGAGGAGAAAATATTATTACACTGAAGTAATATTTGATTAAACGAAGAAAGAAGTAAAATAATAATTAACATAAATACAAAACACGATAATTTCTGTGATTATTTTAACAGTATTATTTTGCTAATTTTTATTTTAATTATTTCGTATATGTACGTATATGTACCTTGTGTTTTCCTTTTTTTGTATTTTTGAATTATTATAAATAAAATTGAAAATTTCTATTTTAAGTTATAAATATGTTTGGTTTTTTATCTGTAAAAATTCGAAACTGATTTGAACCGATTTCATGGAAAAGTTAAAAACCGAAAACCGGTTGTTTCAAAAAGTCGGTTTTTAAATAAACCCTATAATGATGAATTTATTATCAAGGCTTTGCTATATGTGAAATATTTGATGTCTATCTGTAAACAGATTATAGCATTTAACGTAGCATTCCCTCCTCGAACGATGTGAACGTAAAACGGGTGATCGCGATGGGTGAGAGTGAGTAAAAGGATCGTAATCGCGATCGTCATCCTAGAAGTGAAGCACGTGCGAGAATGAAAGTCCTTGTGGGAAACGGTATGCGTGAAACGAAGAATCGAGAGAGGTTTTATTAAAAGCCGATTCCGAGCATCTTGTAACGTGTATTGCCCCCGTGAAGATGGCAAACACATTTCAATGATGAAACGAATACATAATTAAATTTCAAAACGTTTAATTGCAACCAAACGATTTTTATGGAACACAGAGATTCACGAACTTCATCTCTCTTATTATTTAATATTGTTATTGGATTAAAAATTGAAAGAAAAATTTAACGATTCTTCAAAGAAAAATAATTTATTACAATTTCAAAAATTAATCGATCGAATATTCTTCCAATCGATATAATTTCAGCAAAATTGTTTATATTATCTCAAACTTTTTTACTAAAGAAAATTTATCAAGAACGTTAATTCAGCAATTAGGAAATCTGATAAAAAGTGCTAAATCTTTATACGAAATATAAATGTTTTACCTGTATTGTAAAAAGATGGAGTGAATTAGAAATTAATTTTCTTTGAAAATATGTTTAATAGATTGAGAACAATATAACAGTAGTTTTAATTTCTCCTAATATTTTCACTATTTCAATTTACACCTACTCATTTTTACCATAAGTGCGTAAAACTCGTTGTTTAGTAATTATTACAGAAACTACATAAAAATAAACTAGTGTGAACTGAACAGTTTATGTACAGAAACAAATCTTGACTAGATATTAAAAAATCTGAAAAAATGTATTGAAAAAGAAAACTAATTTCAAATAAACCGCCAACATTTCATCGCTCAAAACAAGTATTTCATCGATACGTGTATTCCTTCTCAAACGACGTTAGTAAAATACTAAAACTATCTAAATACAGTTCAATTAATTATAAAGCTATTAAACTTTTTAGTATGTTGTAATACTAATACTAAAATTATATGGGCGCTTTCTTCGTCTCAGAAAAGGAGACGCAGATTCACCGGTAAGGTTATGGACTAACTGTGTAAGAATATAATTGTCCCAATTTTTAATAGTGAATCGTATCACGCATTAATAAAGTATTAGCCTGCTACATAGGATGTTAAAAATCCTGAAATTATTCTGATACAGTATATACATTTAAAATACTTCGTTAACATAAATATTCAACAGATTCTGATGCATACATTACATGGTCATATTATATTTAGTATTCTTGTCATACGTTAATCACAAAATGTTCTTTTTTAGTAACGAACAGTTACATAATGCTGATATGTTCTTTTATTTTTTACAACAGCAGACGAAATCTTTTCACGTAATCGAAAAACAAGAAATCTAAAACCATGTCGATGTTAGCGCGCATGCGTTTTACAAATGGTGGGGGGATCCTTCAGGGAAAAATATGCCATAATTTTAGTGAAAGAGGAATATCTGCTCCTGCTTCGAAAAGAAGCAAAATGGTACGTTTTTTATTGTAAATTTATAGAAGATACGCACGTTGAAAAATACTTTATTAGATAAAGAATAAAGTATTGAATTTATCGTGTGTTCGAACGTAAAAAAAATTATTCTTTACAAATTGTTTAATGTTAAATATTTTTGCGTTTAAATTATTATTATGATTGTTATCGTTGATAGTCGATAAATGTTCATCTTCTACGATAGAAAAATTATATGTGAAATAATATCGTGTCGCTCGACACAATTTCGTGTCGTGTGGGCGTAACAAGTGGTTGAAATTCTGTGTTACTTGTTACCCGAATTATATATCTTGTTCGTATTGTATTAAAACAATCAAACTTATACGAAAATCATAGCGAACTTCGTTAATGTATCTGTGGAAAATCGGGATAATGAATATTTACGAAATAATGTTAATTTTTTCGTATCATATGTTACACGGCGAAGAACGATCGAACTAATATCCTGATCGTATTGATCAAGTTTTCCCGTCACCGTGATTCTTGAACAAAGTTTCCTCGTACCTTTTTTTCATTTTTTTCGAACACTAACAACTGACTTTCGTTAAGAAATTATTTTTCTATTTATTGTTTAGGTAAAACTCACTGAAGAAGAAAGAGAGAAGAATTTGAAACCATTATTGACTAATGGTTGGTCTGTTCAAGCAGATAGAGATGCCATTCACAAGGAGTTTTTGTTTAAAAACTTCAATCAGGTTTGTCGTAAAATAATATTGTATTTAATATTGCCAAGAACAGTTATTATTACGGTAAATATATCATTTGTATAATTTCATTGATAGGCTTTCGGATTTATGACTAGAGTGGCAATGCAAGCTGAGAAAATGGATCATCATCCAGAATGGTTTAATGTTTACAACGAAGTGAATATCACTCTCTCCTCCCACGATGTGAACGGTTTATCGCAAAGGGATGTTAAACTGGCAACGTTTATAGATAATGTTGCTAAATTGGATCAAAATTAAAACTTGCTTGTATAATAATTAATATCCGCAAGCTTGTAAGTCATGTTTTGTTACTTAAATCCATCTATTGAATATTTCATGCTTGTTGAAGATCAATTGTGTAATAAATTCTATTTGTGTTTCGTAATGTTTCTAAATAGTACAGTATGAGATTTAGAGAGATATATAATTTATTTTTGTATATTTTACATATGATATTAAATTATGGAGTCCTAAATTATCCTAAATAAAACAGACAATGCAAAATTACTGTGGCTCTCATTTTCCTGAGGTCTCTTTCGGGGGATTCTCCTTTCCAATTGCCCAGAAATTCTTAATAGACTTTGAAACACCTGGACCATTATTTATCAGTACCAGTAAACCTGCCAAAGTAGCTGCAGAAAGCAAAATCAATGTAACATGTAAAACCTTTGGTAGTATTGGTCCGACAACACTGGGACGAGCGTAGTCTGTGATAATAGCCTCCAAACCCCTATTTAACAATTATTTAAGTCATTATCGAAGTTAACAGAAAAGTGGTTGAACTACACTGCTGCTCAAGAGTATGTGGACACTTCCTTAATTCTTATAACTACCTGAAAAAATTGATATATCTGGTAAATTTGATTACCTTGTATGTATTCCAATTCGTACTTTATTAAATATCTAACCGATAATGATAGAAAATAATTATATCTTCTTTTCATCTACTTATCCACTCGGATTCTAAGATGTCCTACAAATGTTTTTCACATATGGGACATCGTTTTCGAACTTTGGTACTATTAGAATACATTACGTACATATTCGTAATAGCCTTAAGCAACAAATATTGTTCGATACATTATATATCAGAAATTTCATGAACACAGTAAGTGTCCGTGTGCTTTCAAGCAGCAGTGTACGTGTAAAGCAAAACTGTGAAATGTGTTATTTACCAATGAGTATGCATTACAGTTAAAATTGACATAGCTCCATCAAGGATTGCATTTTCTGTTATTAAAGCAGCAGGAATTATGAAGGGCAGTGCCACAGCCACAACTCTTTCCATAACCCACAGTCGTACGTGATCACCTGTGGGTGTGGCTGCATTACGATTTTGTTGTAAACCAACCGTTGTTGTCTTTGGAAACTACAAGTGAAATTAATATTTATTTTCATATTATATATACCGTCGATGTCTGCACGTATTTGTAGAACGATTGTGTCTTATGTCTAATTATACTCACATTCTACAAAAGTGTATTTACCTTTGCCAGAAAACGATTGCCACTGTTATTTAATGTATTAGAATTTAAACATCGATTTATACCAGATAAACTTGTCAATGTTCTAGCAAACTGAGGAGCTATGCACGAGTTTGAGAATACGCTAGATTTTGAAAGAGATTCTGGAAATGTAAACATAATATAATTAAAATTTCATGACACTAAAAATCAAGTGATTATCAAGACTTAAAATACATAGAAAATTAAAATGATGAATACATGATACTCCATTTTTTCTCATAATAATAAGTAAATATTATTGCATATTATTATACGCTAATATCATAGTACCGTACATTGTTAGGTTAAACGAGAAGTATAAAAAGATCTTGCCAGTACAATTGTATGCGTATGAATTCTGGTAAGATTATGTAAACGAGAAGGATTTAAACAGTTCCGCAAATTACAAATGTACTCACCTAATTGTCTAACGTTTCGGAAAATATTTCCGCTAATCACCCTTTCGAAAATCATTCTGTTAATTATCTGCTGCCGAATTTATCAGTACGACTCCTCTTTTGTGAGGGAACGATCAAGTTCCTACTAATTCTCGTGACAGCAAATTTTTACAATTATAGTCACATACAGGTAAAAATACGATTGCAAATGAATGTTTTGAGTATCGACTACAGTGCACTATACCAAAATCGATTATTCTCGAATGTCGAATCAATAAATTTAATTTTACAAGTTGTACGTCATAAAAAATCTACGTAAATACGCTATACATGTATAAAAATTTACTTTGTCAAAGTTCTAATACATATAAGGTTTGTATCACTGAAAAATTCCTGAAAAATAAATTTCACGAAAATTTAATACAATTCTTGAAAGAAAAAGAATTTATTACAATTTAGAAAATGAATCGATTGAATATTGTTCCAATCGATGTGGTTTCGCCAAAATCGTTTATATTATTTTACTAATAATATATATATAGTAGCATTATTTATGATAGAGGGTGACCCAGAAAGAGTGTAAGAAAACTAAATGGGTGAGTCAAAGTACTTTATGCATTTTGAAACGCTTCATTTTCGAATTATTAACGAAAAACAAGGACCAATCAAAGCGCAGCTACAGCTACTTCAACGGAATCTGACGTCGAGCCGCGAATTACTTTTATAATTTGCTTATATAGAATTACTTCAAGAATCACCCATTTCTTTTACCTACAATCTTCCTGGAACACCCTGTATGTATAGTAGAAAAAGTTGTTCTTGTTTGGGAGACACCGGTCTAAACTCTAAAGCACGTGTTGTCACTCGGGTTAAAAATCAATTGACAACCATACGATTTTGGAAATACATTAGGTATAGTAATCGAATAGCAAATATTTTCGAAAAACGTGTAATTTTCCAATCTTCGGGAAATGTAAACGAAATATGATTTTCAGTAAATAATAGGACATTTTATAAATATGAAACAAACATTAGCTGTATTTCAAATTTAATTGTTATTTAGATAAACAATCGTACCAGACATGGAGAAACAAAGTGACAACTCAGGCAATACTTCTCGTGGTAGATACGAGAAAGGCTACAGAAAGAATCATCATTTCAGACATAATCGAGATTCACGCTATGGTAGTAAAATGTGAAATGAAATTTATTTAATATATTTACTCTGTAAAAATCTATCTGACTTTCTATTGTATAAATTTTTTAAGGGCATCAAAAAGATGGTTTTAATAAGAAATCTTTCAAACGCAACTGGTCGAATACTCAGAACGACGGAAAGAGAAAAAGATTAGACGTTGGAAGACGACTAAAAGAACACGAAGTCGGTATTACAGAGTTTATCGGCGATGAAGGATTTTTTGGTGTAATCAAAGAAAGATACACAGATTTCCATGTGAACGAAATCACCCTCGATGGAGAAATAGTTAAATTGACTAATCAAGACATTCCAGAAGATCCGACAGAAAATCAAAATGTAGAAGACTTGAGGCACACCATATCGGATACGATATGGGATCAACTGCAAATGCTAAAAAACCCAGAGTCCTCTCCTATAGAGATAGACGTAACGAATGTAGATAAGGATCAGCGTAGAGCGATTCATACGATTGCCAAAAAGATAACAAATGTCATTAGTCAAACAATAGACAAAGACAATAAGAAGATTATGATGATTTTACCAGATAAACAGGAAAATAGAATTAGTATGTTCCAAATGATTCTTGAAACATAGAGTTTCTTTATTTGTTTTAATGTATTGCATTCTTTTATTAGATCGTTATATACGGAGAGATAACCGGATAGATTGGAAAAAAAATGGTGAATATTGTTACTTTGTATTGCACAAAGTGAATATGGACACAATGGATGCTTTAAATCAGTTAGCTATAAACTTACGTACCAAAGCAAATAATTTCAATTACGCTGGAACAAAAGATCGTAGAGCTTGGACTAGTCAATGGGTTAGTTTGCGAAAGACTGAACCATCGGATATATTGAGAGCAGCAAAAAATGTACGTGGAGCGTATGCAGGCAACTTTAAATTTATGAAAGAACAATTAAAATTAGGCCGGCTCAGTGGCAATCATTTTAGGATTGCTATAAGGAATGTGAATGGAACAGATGAACAAATTGAAAATACAATGGTTTCGTTGAGGGACAACGGTTTTATTAATTACTATGGTCTACAGAGGTTTGGTTCTGTAGTTGAAATTCCAACTCATGAAATAGGGAAAGCTTTACTTCAGAGTAATTATTCCTTTTTAAATGTTACGAGTACAGTAGGACCTCGATTAACCAGCTTGATCAGGAGATGAAATGTTATTTTTGAAAATTTATTTCCCTTCGGGATCCGGTTAATCGATGTCCTACTGTTCTCTATCTTTTGGAACGCTTATTGAAATATTTCTCAATATTTATTTTCTATTTATGAAATTTAGGTAAATGGGACGAAGCGATTGAATTGATTTTGAAACCTAGAGAAGGGGAACAAGATCTAGATTTAGCAGAAGCTAGAAGGATATATGCAACAACCAAAAATGCAGATGCTGCTTACAGAAATATTAAAAGATGTGATAAAATAGAGGCAACACTACTGAGAGGTATTTGTATGGCTGGCAGTAGTAATCCTCAAGGAGCCTTAGATGCCTTACCAAGAAATGCACGCTTAATGTATATCCATGCGTATCAAAGTTTGGTATGGAATCAGATGGTATCAAGACGAATAAAAGAATTCGGGAAGAAACCTATCGTGGGAGATTTAGTATATGAAAGTAATAGTAAGCAAGGTGATGATGAAACTGAGGAGCTTGTTTTCAATGAAAATGTAGTCCAAACTGAAAATAATGCAGTACCTGATGAAAAAGTCGATGAACTTGAACATGAGACAGCTAGTGTGGACAAAAAAGAAGAAATTAGTGAAGTATCTGCGAATGTAACAGACAGTCCAATTAAAGAAGTAACATATGCTACAGAGTGCCGTCTAAAAATAAATGAAAATATTGGAAAAGATAGTACTGTCACTGAGAAAGATGAAGTCGAGGATTCGCCCAACCTTCCGGCAGTAAAGATTCTCAAAGAAGAAGATTTGCCCAACTATACGTTGGCAGATGTATTAATGCCTCAAGTTGGTTGGAAGGTCATATATCCACCTTACGCTAAACCATGGTACGACGAAGTTTTAGCAAAAGACGGATTGACTACAGATCTTAGACAAAAAAATAAGTAAGCTGTGGAAGAAGTCTATATACATACATAATATTTCAAAGTATTATCGCAGGTGCTCAATATTACATTTACCTCATTTCAGGAAATATAGTTTAGGTGGTGCTTATAGAAAACTATTGCAAATTCCAACAAATTTGTCTTGGAAAACTATGCATTATAAAGAGAAACATAGTGATCTTATTTCATGTGATATCGATGAAATGAGAAAGCTGGCAGCTCCAAAGGATGACCCAGGTACAGCTTCTTTGCAATTAGAAATATAAAAGATATGTTAAATTATTTTTAATCTGAGAGAAAAATAAATAAGCTGTAACGATTTCCTTTTCATTCACAGAAGGGCAGTATAAAGCTTTGATCGTTGAAATGTCTTTAAAATCATCTACATACGCGACAATGGCATTGCGAGAAATTTTGAAATTTGATACATCCCCGCAAGCACAAGCTGCTCAATCTGCAGCATGCAATGCCGAGTCAGGAAACTGTGATATTTCGAAAGATCATACACAATCTGAAGAGGGACATAGTGCACAAGATGACAAGAGCATTGACGAAGAAAATAATTCTGAAATAAAGGAGGAAGGAACAACTAATCCTAATGTACTTGAAGAAAGTGAGCAGGCCGATGATGATAAAATGGAATGTGTGTAATCAAACGTACACCTGTAATATGTTGTTGAGAAGGTGTTCTGTACTTTTCAAGTTCTTCTATAAGCAAAGAAAAGATATAACAAATTGAAGCAGCACAACATGCAACATATATATTAATATATAGCAATTCATAAAAGTTAAATTAATTTTTTTCTATAAATCTATGCAGTTTTCGTTTTCTTTATATGTTGACAAAATTTGTAATATCAAGCTTAATAAAGTGTAAGAATATCAGAAAGCTGTATCCTTATTTCGATTAGTAATAAGTTCATTGATTACGTGATTGGTAAAAAACGTGAATATAGCTGAAATATTTTTATTACTCAAAAATATGAAATGATTGATATTACTAAATAATGTACATTGTTCCTGTAGCATTATAACTATCAACATTTAGTTACTTCCTAGTAGTTAATTTACTCCTTTATAGCTTAGTAGTTTATGTTTATATGGTTGTGAGTTTTTTTTAATTAAAATTATCTAAAAGTAATGTAAAATTTCCCGCCGTTTCATAAACATGGAGAATGTATTACCAGAGAGGAAACGAGAGTGGACAAAAGTGGACCAAAGTAGTGGCTGAAAAGATCCTCATTTCCTCTCTGGCAAAACATTCTCCATGTTTATGAAACGGCGGGAAATTTGACATTCCTTTTAGATAATTTTAATAACAAAAACTTACAGCCATATAAACATAAACTACTAAGCTATAAAGGAGTAAATTAACTACTAGGAAATAACTAAATGTTGATAGTTATCGTTTAATAAATGCAACAAACATAATTGTACCGAGTATTATAATGCTACAGAAACATGTACATTAGCAATATGAAGTAATAATTTCATCATATTTTTGAGTATTACTCCTTCTTTCTTGAACGATATATAGACAAGTAGTTCACCTTTCTTTTTTATCAGTGATAGTCATATTTTAAAACATTTGTGGAGGATACTGGAAGCACTATCACTTTGACAAATTTAAAAGTATAAGAATACATAAATTAAACGTTAATTTAACAGAAATATGGTGCTATTAGGTGAAACATTTCCAAACTTCGATGCAGAAACTCAAAATGGCACAATTAATTTTCACGATTGGCTAGACAACTCGTAAGACTATATTTATTCGATGAACATAACCTATTATGTTGCTTACTAGTTTTTCTATTGACATTTGATTTACATACAAACAATTTTTCCACTTATTTTGTATTATTATTTCGGCTAATTATATGTATATGCGAGCAGTGAATATTTCTCAGTATTTCAATTATACTGTTTACATAATACTAAAATACGTAGCTTACGAAGTATCTTCTCTAGACAATTGCCGGGAAATATTGATGTATCGAAACACATGTTATTAATTTTAGATGGGGAATTTTGTTCTCTCATCCGAACGATTTTACTCCGGTATGTACAACGGAATTAGCCCGAGTGGCAAAATTGATGCCCGAATTCAAAAAATTGGGAGTGAAAGTTATTGGTTTGTCATGCAACTCGGTGAAATCGCATCGTAAATGGATAGAGGTAAGTTTGATATGAACATGTTATTTTAAAAAAATTTTATTTGACATTTTACGAAGATAATAAACAATACAGGCTGAATAAGAATTTACGAAATGCGACTGTATCTTTGTGATTTTTAGGACATCAAGTCTTACGGAGAAATAAACGGCGAGTTTCCTTATCCGATAATAGAAGATGAATCTCGGAAACTCGCATCATCATTGGGAATGTTAGATCCTGCAGAAGTTGATGGTTATGGTATACCTATGTCTGCTAGGGCAGTATTTATCATTGATCCTGCTAAAAAGATGCGATTATCAATTTTATACCCTGCAACAACTGGAAGAAACTTCGAGTAAATTTCTTTTCTGTATTTTTCGGATGCTTGAATTTTTATTATTGTATAATTTTATTAATACCACTTATTTTTTGGACACAGTGAAATTTTACGAGTAATTGAATCGCTTCAACTGACAGAAAAGTATAAAGTAGCAACTCCTGCTGACTGGAAGGTTTGTATTTATGATATCAACTATCTGTTTGAAACATTATCCTTATGGTTATAAAATGATTAATTTCTGCATTATGATGTTTTTTTCTTTTCTTTTCAGAAAGGTCAAGATGTTATGATTCAGCCTACTGTTTCTGAAGATGAGGCAAAAACGCTGTATGACAATATTAAAACTTTAACACTACCATCGGGCAAAACTTATTTGCGTATTGTACCTCAGCCAACCTACACATAAATAATTCTTTGAAATATGAAAAACAATTATTTTACAATGTATTTTCTTAAATTACCACAATTGATGTTGTAAAAATTAAAGTACACAATTCTGACACTATACTGAATTTTTTCTAATATTATAGTACTGTTGTATTCTTCGAAGTATAATTATAAATAAGCGTATTCATTTAGTGCCTTAACATTGGTACATAACAGCATATCATTCCAAACAGAATACAGTAGAAATGAACATTTTCTTTTATTTAAAATTTCTTAATAATTTAGGACAAAAATAAATTCAAAATAATGCGCTAAAATAAGTTCGCGAAAATTCCATGGTTAAAATTTTCATTGTCCGTGTCTTCCATGCACACTTTCCACTGTTTCTATTAACACAATTCACAACTTATTTCTTTTTTTTCTTTCTTGTAAGGCTGTTCTTCGATAGAGGTGCGTGTAATTATCAAAACGAAGATTCTAATGTTGGTATTTGCAAACAACAGAAGAAGCTGTTTATTGTATCACCCAATGTAATTAAAAGTACACTGTGTTATATACATTTTTTCCAAGTACACGATCGCTTAAGGTCTCTAGGCATAATGTATATAATATTTACACTGCTCTTGTTTTCTTTATTAAGTTATTACTAAATTTATTTTACTACATTACGGTTATACCTTATTTTATGCCTGAATGATCCGCGAACTGTTGCATGACTACGCAATAGTGTGATAGCAGTTATATAAAACAGTCCCTCGTCAAAACCAATAAAGATCATAAAGAATAATAAATTTAACAAAACTATACTTTGTTATTGTAAAGTTATATAATTAAAAGTTAATTACCACACAATATATCGAGTGATAAAATACTATTGCCAGCCTTCGTACTTAAACAGCTTCATGTTATACATTCACACTGACAGTAATGGTAATGCGCACGTGGCTCAACACACGAGCTCTCATTATTTGTCCCACTTCTCCCATATGATATGGAAGGAGAAATCAAATTCGATAAATGTTTTTCATTCGTTTCATCAAGTTCTTTGAATGCACTTGTGCTCTATTTAACTAAGAATTGTCGATGCATTGGGTCATTTGTTTAAATGTCTGTCGATCGACCGTTTTCTTTCATTATTATTATTTTTTTTGTTATTTTTTCTTTTGGGAATATCGTTGTGCGAATACTGCAGAATTATTGCAATAAAAATAGACGCAACAACGGAAGATTTGATCATTATCATCACCAGTATTATTCAGAACTCACTCAATTGTTGTCACTTCACTCGCTCGTTGTGTGAGTCTCTTGTTGCTGATCGGCTTGAAGTTCACCTTCCATTCTTGCCTGTCGTTCTGCTGCCGCTCTTGCTTGTCTTCCAGCACTAGACCGAAGATTTTTTCGTTCCGGAGGAGGTTCTACGCTGAGTCGTTTACCGCTTCGTGGTTTCTTTCCTTTAGTGCCTTTATTATCTTCTTCTACTTCCGATGCCGGTTTTGACGAGTCCCCTTTAGCGTTGTTAGTACTTTGTTGCGGTGTAACCGTTTCATCCGAAATGGTTGTTACTTGTGTCGTCGAGGCGGGTGTTAGTACAGATGCAGGAGTGGGTGTGGGTGTAGAAGTTGGTGTTGGTGTTGGTGTGGATACTGGCGTGGATGTTGGTGTCGGTGTTGGTGTATGTGCTGGAGTTGGTGTCGGCGTACGTGCAGGTGTAGGCGTAGGTATAGGCGTGATCGTGGTCGCAGGTGTAACAGTAGTTGCTGGTACAGCTGTTGTTGTTGCTGCAGGAGTTATTTCGATAGTTTCTCTCTTCTTGGTATTCGGGGATGTTTCAGTTATAGTGATAGTATTGTTCTCTTCTACCGGGCTTGGTTTAATTGTAACAGACGACGACGACGACCTCGATCCGTACTCTATATCAACTGCCGACACATCTACAGGTGTTATAGTTGTAGCCGGGGTGGTCGTCACAGGCTTCGTAGTAACTTCAATTTCGATTCGTGGCTTTTTATTCACGGGTTCAAGCGTTACCTCGAACATACTTGACGGCTGCGGTTGCTCGGATCCTTGATTGTAGTCGGTTCCACGGGCTCTTTTATCGCTCGACCGTTGAATATCTTCGAGATTTCTTGTTAAAAGCTCTGCGCTGGTTCTACTCAGATGTTCCAGAGCCTCTTTCATTTCCTGATCTTTGTTCTTCTTCTCCATTCTCCGATCGGAAAGATCTGCTATATCGTTCTGTTCCATAGTCTCTCTTTTCTCGTGCTCTACTCTACGCCTGTCTTCGCTGTGTAATGCTGACATGTCGGTGTACTGTTGTAATGCTAGTCCAGGGTCCATGGAGTATCTAGATTTTTTCTCAGTATCCTTTCGCTTAGATGTCGACTCGGTGATCGTGTCTCGTCTCGAGTTATTTCCCGACGATGTAGGTTTACGAACTGTTGACGCACTCGAAGTTGCTGGATTCAGAAGACCACACTGGGCAAGGCTTTCATAGGCCGATGACACACCACCGGGTTGCATGGAGAACGGATTCAAACCACCCAAACCTAGTGGCGTATATAAAAGACTCGGATTTGGAAAGAAGAAGGGGAATGGTGTCGTTGTTGGTATCGTAGACGATGCCGATGAAGTCGAAGGCACCGAAGATTTACTCGTAGGTGGTTCCAATTTACTACGAGATTTACCAGCGCTGCTGATGCTAGTTGAGCCAGTGTTCTTACTACTGACAGAACTGACAACTGGATTCGTGTCGGCTGCTGTGCTGGTCGTTGTTGCACCCAGAGCAGCTTCCATGCCCGCTAAAGACGGTAAACCGAGACCAGCAAGGTTCGCGAATAAAGAATTCGTTAGACTCATGTTGCTTAGATTACTGAGGTTGCCGAGTCCACTCAAAGCACCTAAGCTTGGTAAACCACCGAATGGCATTAGAAGAGGATTGTTCTTTGGATCAAAATTACCAAGCGACAGACCAGATAAAAGGGAGTTGTTCAGATTACCCAGCGAAGGAAAGTTTAGGCCTGAAGCCATCGACGTAGCTACCAGATTCGCTTGATTTGCTGATTGTTGATTAGTAGGGCTTGGCATCATAGGAGGTCTTCCTGGACTCTTACCCTTATTGACATTCCCTCTATCATTTCCTGACAATCTCTTTTGCAAATCGTGCGGAAGATTTCCACGTTCCTTCACAAGTTCGGCCCACTTTGGATCCACATCGAACATTGGGTTTTCGATTAACCATTGTCCTAATCGTTTTAGTTGTGGTGCTTTGCTTCCGGTAACCTAAATTATAGTTATATATATATATATATATACATATAATTTATTTAGTAATATTTCACTAAACTATCTATCACAATTTCTTTATTCAATCGATGAACTTTCATCAATAAAATATTTTCTTATTTGTTCATTTTAGCAAAAGATCATAGAACGAAAGGGAAAATATCTTATTTAGTAAAGATCATTGCTTGAACAACAAAATCGACCTCTATTTCACCTTAATATATCGAAATAGCTTTCTTGCCAACCCAAAATATAATGAAATTTTATTGTATATCATATAGTGTTTTACATAATAAACTACCGTGATCAAGAGAACAGCGTAGAAGAGTTTTCTTTACAAACCTTTTTGCCCGTTAATCGATTGATCACAGCAACATTTTCTTCACCCGTTAGTTTTTTCCAATCCAGTAAAGATGGATCCACGCGAGGGCGTCGTCGTCTAGGTGCATTCAAATATTCGGCGCTCAACTGTTCAGTTATGGCAGTTTGTTCAGCTAACCATTTGTTTACTTTCGCTTCATGCGAGTACGATCCAATCTTCGAAGAGTATTCAGCAACTTTATTAATATCTGCGATCATTGCTTCATAACTCTTTCTATGACCACTCGATGACGAGGAGTGCGCGGAATTGAAACTTTGGTGTTGCTGCTGCTGTTGCTGCTGCTGAGACTGTTGCTGATGTTGCTGCTGTTGTTGTTGTTGCTGCTGCTGTTGTTGTTGTTGTTGTTGTTGCTGCTGCTGCTTTTTAAATTCACGATTTTGCTGTTCTGCTTGAGCAATTAACGCAGAGAAGCTGTCTTTGTGCGAATGTAAAGACGGAGGAGGCAACCCAGACGTGGAACTTGATGCTCGTGAAGAAGGAATCGACGTAACGGTAATAGAAAATGGTTTCTGGGTACTCGTCGGAGGATTCGGAAGACCCATCGGTGCAGATGTCGGAGTAACCGTTACATTCGGCGTGATTGTGCTCTTTTTACTGTGTTCAGGATAATGAGTGCTTTGTTGTTCTTTCGCTGCGCTCAGTCCTAGCACTATTTCGTCAAGCTTTCTGCGTTTCTTTTCCTTTCCAATAACAGGTTCATCAGGCGGTCCGCCCTTTCTTTTCATTAGTTTATCTAACATACTATCTAACTTTCCTTTATTACTGCTAATTTGTTTATTTTTATTTGGCATTGAAAAGTCTTGAACTTCGTTCATAATATCTTTACTGTTGTCAGTGCTCATTTTTGGATACCTGCAAAATTATTCATATTTCAATTTACACTTGAACATAACTCGTGGAAACAGTGTACACGGATATTATATAACTTTACGGATGTCTCAAGACTGAATCTCTTATTCCTTAATAACAAATACGAAATTAACCTCACATAAATACATAAACAATTATAATTCACCGATAACGATTTCAGAGATGAGTATTCGTATCGTATTGTATATTGAAATTGCATTCCGAGTGATGATAATCTTACCCAGCAGACAAGTCGATGGGCGTTAAAGTACTCGAAGTTCCAGGAATAACAGTCGGCTTTCCAGGAACTGTATATTTCAAGTCAAAAGGTATACTCGGAGTTCGTGCTTGTTGATGCGCTGGAGGCGGTTGAACCGGCGTCGAACGCCTAGATTCTTCAGACTGCGACTCCTCGTTTATTTCCCAAGTGTTAGATCCAGATAACACTGCAGGCTTACTTAAAGCCGCGGGAGGCTGTACAGTTGTGTGACTACTATTCAATAGAGCATGCAGTTTTGCTGAAACCAAAAGCATAATGTACATTTTCTGCGCGTTGAATAATCTGAAACATTTGTAAAATAACTGCTTGGTAATGTCGTCGCTCGTCCCATTACCTCGTTCAGTCTCTACATCGATAGCAATGTGTCTCTTGCGTTTTTTCGATAGTGGCATATTATTTCCTGGAGTTGGATTTCGCGACACTCCATGATCCGTAGTTATCGTGATCACTTCTGAACATTCCTTTTCGTTTGACGGAATGTCCGCTTCGTCACCAGCACTGAAGTTTACAGATACCGGCCATTCCTTGTGTTCGATCGCATGAACAATATGCATTAAACGAGCTTCAATGGCATGCTCCTAAAGAAACAAAAGACAAATTTTAAATACGATAATGCTGATACGATAAGAACATTTAAATAGACAGAAATGAATATGTATATATGAATACAGTCGGAGGACAAAATTAAGTGGACATCCTTAAAAAAACTAATAACTCTTCTCAAATAAGTTTGAACGACTTGAGTTGTTTTACTCATTGTCTAATAAAAACTAATCCTCCTAACACGTTAAAAAAATTCAGGTTGTTTGGTTCAATATTAAAAGTTATTCACTTTCAAAAATTATCTACTCAATTTTTTCCCCAACTGTACGTGCCTTAATAGTTTCTTAATCTGTGCTCGACAATCGTTTAAATCGTCGAGAGTCAAATGTTATATTCAGAAGATTTGAAATGTTCTATTTACCTTCGGCCATTTCACAGAATTATTACAATTGTGTGAGAGAAGATGCACAACCGTAGGCTCGTTATAATCTACCGGTTTATCACGAAGAACGAACGTGTCTATTTGAGTTAATCGTGACAACGGTTGTATAACTTCCAAGTCCGGAAACATTGCTTTAAGCTCAGCTGCTTGAACGCTGCATTTATCTTCGATTTTGCATACTTTTTTATCTTTGGAAGCTTCCACTATTTTTCCTTCTTGTGCTTCCACTGCTTCGTCTTTAACGAGAGGAGGATCAGTGTTCACGTTTGTTTTACTATCCTCGATTGTTGCACTTTCAGTGTTTGTTGTTGATTTCTCTATTGTCTCTGTTGTGTCTTTTTGTTCCGTTGAACTTTTATCATCAGTCTCTTTCACAGTTTGCAAGGCCTGCGACTCTTCAACTTTTTCCTCTTGCGATTCCTTCTCTGTTTCTTTTGTTACATCTTTCTCTTTACTTTGACTTTCGTTCTCCGTTTCTGTAGTAGTCGTACTAGTGGTAGTAGTACTAGTAGTAGAAGAAGTAGTAGAAACAGAAACAGTAGTAGTAGTCGTAGTAGTAGTAGCAGCAGCAGCAGTAGTAGAAGCTGGTATTTCCTCTGAACTTGTTGTTTCATTGCTTGCTTTCGCTTCTTCGACATTGTTAGTTCCTGTGTCCTGGTCAGTTTTAGAAACTTCAGTTTTTATCGATTCTACTACTATTTCGCTTTTTTCTTCAGATTTTATTTTCGTAGCAGGCTCCTTATCCACGGACGTACTCCTTGGAACTGTTGTAATGGTTAATGCATTACTCAGAGGTTTCTCTTCAATTTTATTTTCAGCCTTGATAATAGTCAACTCGACTTGACTCTTTTCCGCGTCTGTGTTCTCTGTTCTCTTGTCTGTCACAATAGTGTCTTTGTCCTTCTTCGCGCCGACTTTTTCTATTTTTAAAGTACCTTCGCCTTTCTCTAATTTCACAAGTATTTCGTCTTTATCGAACTTCAATATGTCCTCCCTGTTCTCGATCTTGATTGCTTTCTCGGATTTATCCATGATCTTCGATGTTTGAATGTTGCTGTAGATTTTTGAATTTAAGATCTTATGAAATGAAAAATCCGGATCATTCAAAATCGTGATATCGGTACGGCCTAAGCCATGCTTCGCAGCTCCAAGCAGCAATTCTTTGTCATGTTTTCCAGGTTGCCACCAATCGGGGGTGTCACCTGACGGTTGACACAATGAAAGTCGTTCCTCCAAGTGAGGATGAGACAATATCTCCTCACGAATTTTACTCAGAAGATCCACACGATCTAATATTTGTCTCGCTTTCGCTGGACTGAGATGATCAACAGGAACGTCTGAAAAATCTTGGATATATACGTAACGTTCGATACCTAATGCCTACTAAATATTTAATGTTCGAATTCCAATATATTTGAACTTCAACGAATAAACATTTGATACGATGATGAAATTATACACATACCTTCTTCATCGTTCAACTTTGCGTTACATGCTTTCTTACACATTGCTCTAAAAGACATATAATAATCCGTAAGATCGTTATCTGTTTTCTTATCAAATCTAGCAATACTTTTAAACTTCGTCCAGTCGTATTGTGCCTTCTTCCTATCGTAATTTACACCGTAGGTTGACACAACGCGTAAAAATTCACTTTCCTCGCGACGAGACCACTTTGCTTTTTGTTCTTCGATGCGAGTTCGTTCTCTTTCTTTCACCATAGCTTCCATTTTTTCTCTTCTTTCCATTTTCTATGGAAAATAGAAAATTTAGTCCTGCGACGCGCCTCACGGACATTTAAAACGCTGTCCGAAATTCCATCTACTTACCAAAAGATACATAGCAAGTTGCTGCAAATCCCATCCTTGCATGTTTAAAGGTGGATCGTTCATAGGAGGATTGTGATTCATAGTTGTTTCACCTTCCATTCCAGTTTTCGCTTTTTGTAATATTTTTACGTCGTCTTTTACATTCTTAACGCTTCGTTGATATGAAGAAATAACTCGGCGCAAGCGTGTATTAAGGTCAACTACAGAGGGCCAAGTTTTTTCGTCGTCTAACATACCGTCATTTCCTTCGTGGCTGCCGCTAGGTTCTGGTATAGGCGTATCTGCCTTATTGGATATAGCAGGTGAATCGGTCGGTGTCTCGCGACTAAATTTATCGGAGTCTTTCAAGTCTTTCAACATTCCAAGAGATTCACCATCATCCATGTCGTTTTCCAAGCTGGTGTCATCTCTGCTGCTGCTGCTGAAATTTGAAGAAGCATTAATTTGCAACGGATACGATTTTCTCAGTTTCTTACGTTCAATTCCATTTCCACTAAAAATAAAATTATCTAATATGTATGCACTCGTGAAAACAGATACATACTTAACTGATCATAAATATAACAGTTATTTCGAAAATACAGTCTACAGGTATACAATGTCAAAACTAAAAAGACTTCCACATGTACCACTTTATAAGGCTGTACATATTAAGAATTTACATTGTGAACATAATGTTACGGATAATTATGTACATATGTACAATGTAATCAATCGTTTAGAAGAAATTGCTTAAGGATCACTGCATATTTGTCTGGTATATATGTATATATATATATATATATATATAGATTATATATATATGTGTGTATATGCATAATCCTCCTTCGCTGTAAACAAACTCTTGTAGGAAGTAATATTTTAAACTAGGTGAAAATGGAGAAATAATTTCCTTTGCTGTTATATCGTACAAATAAAATGAAAAGTAGGAAAGTTTACGCTAGTTCTACCATAGGCATGATCATAAGCGAATTAAAATGCGTGCCAAGCAGTGTATGTTAGAATGACTTAGCGGTAGCAACATAGACACGGAAGAAAAAACAAATAACGTAAAGAGAATAATTACTCACTTGCTTTGTGCGGTCTGAGACTGGGAAGGGGGAGGACAGCTTGTAATGAAAGAGAGAGCGGGATCGATCCTCATCTGGTCGTAATTCTCGTAGCCATGTTTGTAGCAGCCAACTATTAGGGATTTATCTGCTTGCGAGTCCCACCATTTCACTGGTCGTTCCGTCAACTGTGGAGGGTTTATCCGCAACGCACTGTAGGGCGGTTTCATTTACAATTTGCCAATTTATTTATGCCAATTAGATAGTAAAGTTAATACGAAATTTTGCACTCGAAATTTCAATAACCGCGAACCACACGATATTCGCTGAGTAGTAGATATAGAAAAAGAGGCTCGTTCTTATTAATCGAATTTGGAGAATCGTGATTAACACTTAATATAGTTCTAGTTTTTTTTCTTCTTTGTAACTAAAGGCAAATGTATATAAACTTTCAAACTCCTGTTCCGTTTGCCCCTTTAATACAGTGCACTGCTTTTTCTAATTACTTCTTACCATGACACCGCTGACTTGACCATCTTTGACCATTTTATAGCCGTACAAAGTGTTTACAGTAATTCGAAAAAAAGTTGCGTGTATATTTGTGTACATGTTTATAGAACAGGAATGGGAGGATTTTAATATTAGTAATGTAGGATCAGCGACTGATAGCTGTTTACAGAGCTACGAAGTAAACATAGTTTTAGCTCTATGAGCATTCCTCATACAATTACAGCTCCCAGGATAAACAAATACATTGCACATGCAACTATAAAGCTCTGTATAAGCACATATGTAAGTGCACGATATATTCCATGATAGTCAGTTGAGCAAAGAATAATGAAGGTTCGTAAGTAAATGTATTATCGATACGAGAACACTAACCTGACATGAACACCGTCAGAAATGTGTTGAACTAAATCCCCGATGATCTCATGCTTAATGTAGTATAGCATTCGAACTCGTAGTAGAACTCTGTAAATAAAAATATCGATCGGTTAGATTTCTGTTAAACAAGCATATCATGCTTTAACCTTTAGAAAGTCCGGCATTTTTCCATTGAAAATACAAACTTATTCTATATACAGTGACTCCCACTAATATTCGGACACTCTTAAATAGACGATAACTTTTTTTATTATTGTACTATACGATTTGAACATTTTTAGGAAGCTAGAGCCTTTAGTTTGCTACAGGATATGAAAATAAATTTGGTCAAAAATTGCAATTGATCAGAATTGTAGAAAAAATACTAAAAGTTGCATTTTACAACTTTTTATACGGGCCTATATTGAAAATTTGAAAACTACGTTTTGTAGATCTGTGTCAATTATATGCACTGCGAAAGTTTCATCGAAATCGGTTGATGCGGGAAAAAACAACAGGCATTGAAAGATGTAAAAATCCTTAGATTTACTGCAGTTATAGGCCGAATAATCGTGAAAATCTGCAATTTTTACCATCTTTAAACGTTTGTAGCTCATTGTAACGTCGCCCGATTTCAACAAAATTTTCCGAATATGTTTAATTGACACATCTATAAAACGTAGTTTTTAAATTTTCAATACAGGCCCACATAAAAAAGTTGTAAAATGTAACTTTTAATATTTTTTCTACAATTCCGATTCATTGCAATTTTTGACAAAAATTTTGTTTCACATTCTGTAGCAAACTAATTGCTCTAGCTTCCCAAAAAGGTTAAAATCGTATAGTACAATATTTAAAAAGTTATCGTCTTTTTAAGAGTGTCCGAATATTAGTAGGAGTCACTGTACAACCGACACGTTATGCTAAATTCCCAAGTTTGTCCCTGGCCATTACACGATGGCTACCCATGGCCCTCTAAAGGTTAATAAGATAAAATGTTTAATGAAAAATATATACGCAACGTACTTGTTCGCGTGACGACTCAAATGTTTCCTGTAATTACTTTCCAGGAATATGTCTCCGTCGTACTTTTCAGCGTTACTCCAGTGATTTGGATCGCTTGGACCGCCGTTAACAACCGATCCTCGTGTCTCTCTACCTTCACGGACTCTGCCCTTTTTCTTCTGTCTACTGTTTCTTCCGCCAGTGTTAATGCACACGTTCTTAATTTTCTCTCCATTCTCGACGGGGGTAATCAGATCCCAAATGAAGTTACGAATCTTCTCATCCCCGCGATAGTAACGCAGACAGTAAAGCAAAATGACTCGTGCACAGTCCTCGACATCCATTTCGCGCCATCCTCGACGAAACTGACTATGCTGAAGAATCTCTTCCCATCGGCCCCAGCCGAACGTCAACAGACCTCGTTCTACCTTGAAGCATTCGCTTCGCGCCCAACTGCCGTACATCACTTCACCTTCACGTGGTACATACTCGTCGCAGAACTTCCGTGTCTTCTTACCGAATTTGTCTCTTCGTTTTTTACCTTTTGATAATAATAGACGAGTTACTTATATTGTTATTTATCACACATCGCAAACAGTTAAATGTAACAAACATATAGGTCCTAAAAAGTATATGCCAAAAACGTAAGTGTCTTCAGAATAATATAATAGTAAGCCAGAGTGCAAAAATTACACGAAGAAAACTAAGATTTCTGGAAGTATTTGTACTATGAATATTTTCTTGTAGTCACAGCATCTTTTGCATACATTCCGTGTGGAACTAAGAATCATGGATGTTACATTTGATAAAAATGTTGTGGGTGAATGCTTTGCCATGCGTTACACAATACAAGATAAGAACACCGTGTTAAGTTGTCAAAATGAATATGCGCATGATAATACGAATGTTGTAATCATTAGCTTTATGGACATGCATGCATGTTACGTGTGTTTACGTGTATACGTATACAAAATATTATAGCAGAAATATTTTTAAAATGTGTATACAATTCATCTAGAACGAAACACTGTATATTGAAATTTATGAAAACTCAGTATTATTTAATTTTTTGATATTCGAAACATTTGGTCACTTAAGGGAGTAGATTCCATTTTCTAGGTTTGCAAGGGTGCGGGATGCGCGTTCTCATTTCTCGATAACACAAAAATGGAGGTTTTCAATAGTCAAAAATACTAGATAAAAGATATACGTCGCTATCGCCTTCAAGACTACTTCACTATTTTTTTTTTGTTTACGAGGCATAATTTGCATTATTAAAAAAATAGGATTTTTGAGGGTGATCGTGGCCTAAATTAATCTTTTACCTAACATTTCTAACTACTGACAAAACCCTTCTTTGCATTATCGAACTACGAGAAATTATTTCCCCGTTCCTCTATATGTTAACAAACTTTGCATCATGCAAGAATATTTTTGATAATAGCGACTGAGCATGAAGAAGAAAAGTATTTTTCAAACAATATCATAAAGCGTGAACGTTTATGCTATATACATGTACAATGTAACATAAATGAGATGTTCATTATGTAAATCTCATATGATGAATGTTATTACATTGAAAAATTAGTGGTTACAACATTTAGTATCAAACACATAATTACTTAGAGAAAAATTTTAGTGTCTTCATAGAACAAGGATTCGATAAACTGATAGTCGTACTGCTAGTTTGTGGTTAAAAAAAAAGGAAGACTCAAGTTCTCGTTATTAAATGTGTAAATATGGCAATACCTTCGTAATTATCGTAGATCATTTATCCACACCAGGTATCACAGCCACGGAGTGATATATTATGTGAAGTTACGATACTAAGAATGGTGTTGTGCTTTAACATGCATCAACAATGAACATACCTCTACCTGTTAACCCACTACTCGTTTCGTCATCGCTATTATCGTCAGAACTGTCGAGATCCGACATGACAACTGATTCGTCATGACCGTATCGCTTAATTTGAGTTCTTCGTCTTGGCTCAGATATCACTAATTCATCCTCTTCTTTCTTCTCAGTCGTATCGATTTCCGCTTTCTTCGCCCATTTCTTCCAAAAATCTGGATCATCGATGTTGATGTCCGATCTATTGGATGAACACGCGAAGCTGGCCTTCGAGAATGTCGATCCTTTCTCCGCTTCTATAGTAATGATCTACAGAAGAACAAAATACTCGTATTAATACCACGAAATACCACGTACTCTTAATAAAACGATAAACAGAAATGTGATTGACTTACTTGTGTCCTACGTTCAAGTATTTGTTCTATATCTTCTTCGCAGAACTTGTCTCCAGCATTGTCGTCATCCATAATAGCACCATAAGCACCTTTTTTTAGTAAGTCTTCTATCTCCTTTTTCGTCAGCTGTTTGTTACCGGGATCTTTACCCCCTTGACTCGTATTCATTGATTGTAAGATAGCTTTATCTAATCCAAGCTTCAGAGAAGCTTTGTCAAACATTTCTCTCTCGTAAGTATTACGACAAAGCAACCGGTACACCTTCACCATCTTTTGCTGGCCAATTCGGTGACACCGGGCTTGTGCCTATATAACCAACATTTGTATGAGGAACATAGATAAACTAAAAAGAAATCTTAAAGTAAATTTTGAAGGATCATCGAGTATAATACCTGTAAGTCATTTTGTGGATTCCAATCACTGTCATATATAATAACTGTATCAGCGGCTGTAAGATTAATACCAAGACCACCAGCTTTGGTGCAAAGAAGAAAGACAAATCTGTCAGAATCGGGTTTGCTATACCGATCGATCGCAGCTTGTCTCAAGTTTCCTCTGATACGTCCATCGATTCTTTCGTATGGATATCTAAACAGACATTTTGAATAGGAATATTAAGAATCCGTTCAGTAAAGTGATAACACAAATATCTCGCAACAAATGAAACAACGAATCCTTTTGTAAGTTAACATACTTTTTGTATAACAGATAATCCTCCAATAGATCTAAGCATTTCACCATTTGACTAAATATCAGTACTCTGTGTCCGCTGGCTTTGAGTTTCGGCAGTAGCTTATCGATTAAAACCATTTTTCCTGAACTGTTTACTAGCGCGTGATAGTAAGCCTCTGAATCTTCCTTTTCACCAGTCTTGTAATCCAATTGTATTTGATCTTCGGCGCCATTAAGTAGGAATGGATGAATACAACATTTTCTTAGTTCCATCATTGTATTCATGAGATTCGGAATGTTAGCTGACGTGGTTCCCTTCGCAAGGAAAGAGAAGTTTCGTTCTAGGATACCGCGGTAATATTTCTTTTGTATATTTGTTAATTCCACCTAAATAGACGAAAAACATTTATTAGAAAAATGATCCAACCGTGGACTATCAATCGATCCCAAACTAATACAATATGTGAAACATTAATCAATGTTTCCATTCACCTCAACGACTGTCTCTTCTTTTGGAGCTAACGATTTCTCCACATCCTCTTTAAGTCGACGTAACATCATTGGCTTCAAAAGGAGTTGTAATTTATGAACTTCAGTCTCACTACTTAAATTCCCAAATTCTTTAAGGAATGCTTCGCTGCTAGAAAACTGAAGTGGTTCAAGGAAGTTCAGTAATGAAAACAGTTCGTTGACATTGTTTTGTAAAGGTGTACCGGACAAAAGCACTCTATGTTCTAAATTCAATTGCCTAAGACCTTCGAGCAACTTGCAATTTCGATTTTTTAGTCTATGAGCTTCGTCGATAACGCAGAGCCTCCAATTATATCCTTTTAATTCGTTAAAGTCTGTTATAATTATTTCAAATGTGGTGATCAAGACATTAAATTTAATTAAATCTTTGATCTGCTGTCCTTTATCGTTTTTATAATAGACTTCGTATTCTTGGAGCATAGTCCGACTTGCTGCGCTATAAACAAAATAGTGTGTCTAATGAAAAGAATTGTCTACACCGGAGATATGGGAGACTATTTTATAATTTTACGATCAACTTACGATCCGTGATACACTACAACATTCATGTCTGTCCAACTTTCAAATTCGCGTTGCCAATTCGGAATGGTCGAAAGGGGCGCGATTATTAAAAATGGACCACGGATCCCATACTTGTAAACTGCGTCCACAAATGTTAGGGATTGAATAGTTTTTCCTAAACCCATTTCATCCGCAAGAATACAATTATGCCCGTTGTACCATGAAAACAACAACCAATTCAGACCTTCTAATTGGTATGGTCGTAAACTGTTGTTACTTTTATAAATTGGTGATTCTTCTAACTTTACCCAGGCTGACGCTGTCGGTTTCTTTTTCGGCTAAGGACAAAATTATGTTAACAAACATGTAAAAGCGTTATTTACAAACTAATCAGTTTATTTATTGGCGATATATTACCTTCCACTGATCTTTCGGAGGTAATTTATTAAACCTTCCAAATTGAGCTATTTTTTCTGGGTCAACATCCTCTTCCAACTCCCAAGTAGAGTCCTCATACTGAAGAGACCGCCATTTAACTAAATAATGTTTTAACGTTTCTCCGCTCGTCGGATCAGTATGTGTTGCTTCATCGAGTACTCGATCAACTTCTACAAAATCTGGGTTAAATGGGTCGTCTTCAGTCTGAAAAAAATACCTACGTTTTACTATTTTTCTACGTGTAATTGAATCGTAACTTTTATAGATGTTAACATTGAAAATTATTATTTCTATAAAAATTGTAGGAGGAGGTAACGGTAAATCAGTATTTACATTCTCGAAGATGTTGGTGTTCTGCTGTTGCCTCTGCTTGAATCTTTTCAGCTTAGCTTGAATTCGTTTGTCACCTTTATATAACTCTTCTTCAGTTCGCCATTCACAGTGCAAGTATGAAAAATTTCTATATTTAACGAAATACTCTTCAACTTCTACTATTTGAGGTTTCGCTTCAGTGACTGCCGTTTCTGGTTGAGATTCAGTAACTTCGTCTTCTTGCTTGCTACTATCTTTTACGGCATTTTCAGTGTCACTGTTCTTAGTTTCCTCAGAAGTTTCAGCATCTTTTTCATCCTTGTCGTCTGGTTCTGGTTCCTTCTCAGGTGTTTCTTTCTTGGTGTCGTCTTCTTCCTCTTTACTCTTGGTTTCGGAGGCTGCGTTTGAAGCATTATCATCTTTATCAGTCGATGTTTCAGCCTTAACTTCTGGCGGCGGCGGTTTGATTTCTCTTTTCCCCATACGTGAACATAATATGTGCTGCACAACCATAGAATCTTCATCCGTTGTATTCTGTAATAATACGGTTATTTATAACTGTATGTTTAAAATAAAAATGTATTGGAGAACACGTATAATAATGTATAATACATACTATGTACACAAAGTTCGGTTTATTAGGTCCGACTTCCCCACCTTCGTTCTCCTTCTTAACAGAAACAGGCTTTGCTGCGTTTGTACCTTCTACTTTCTTAGAAAGTTGAGCATCTTGCAGAGGTACGTCGTCATCCGAAAATCTGAGCATCACATCGTCAACATACTTTTTACGATGCGTATTTCTCGCAGAACGCCTTTTATTATCGTCCCCAGCTTCTGGCGAAGGTGGTGGCGTAGCTGCTAATTCTTCACCATCAGAGTCGGGTGCAATCCGGCTCTTACGTTTCCTAAACGTTGTTGCGAGACATTGGAAATTAATATTACCTTCTCCATTAACAATCGACAGACGGTGCCAGGACAATTCTGATTTAATTTTGCAAATAATTCAAACGTGCCCCACTGTCTGAGCGACCGCTGTCCGACTGTTAATATAATACCGAAAGAGAGTAAAAGTATTGTAATAAAACTTACTTTGAACTTCTGGGAGACTTTCCTGCTGAAACTTTCGAAGCGGTAGATCTCTTCCTAGCAGCTGCTTTCTTTTTATTAGGTGTAGCAGTTTCTGTAGCAGGTGCGGCCTCCGAATTTTCTTCTTTCTTCTCATCCGTTGAGTTATCCTCCGACTCTCCTTTTTGTTTACCTTCATCTTTTGTTTCAATTACTAAAGGTTCGGTGGTCGAAGAATCTACTTGTTCCGGATCACCTTGAATGGACGGTTCAGACAGCTTCGTATCCGCTTCCTTAACTGCGCTCGAATCAGAAACTGCGGTCTCTTCAGTTTCTTGTACAACTTCGTCATCAGCTGATTCAGACTGATTAACTTTTCTATGAAGAAAAATACAACATTATTAGTGAAATAATTATAATAGTTCATTAACAGACAGGTAATAGCCGACGTGTTAAGAAGCAATATTCATGTTTAAGGTAACTTACTTTCTGTTACGTTTCGTAGAATCCTTGTCTTTATTTCTCTTTCTTGGTGCTTTAGGAGATTTCGCTTCTTTTGGAGGCTTTGGCTCCTTCTTAACTTTCGGTTCTTTCGGTTCTTTAGGCTCCTTTGGTTCTTTTGGCTCCTTAGGTTTACGCGGTTTCCTAGGAGGTCGAGACTTTCTGCCTTTATTCCATTCCTCTTCCATATCGCCTGAAGATGGCTTAATGTCCTCAGAATCTGCTGCACTATCAACAATATTACTACTGTCTCCGGGAGTTACTTGATTGTCCGATACTGGTTGTTCTGGCTGTTGCTGAGTAATTGGCGCAGGGGCAACAGCTTCTTTGTCAGCTTTCTTTCTACTCTTCTTAGCTCTGGGTGTACCTTTACCACGACCACGACCAGTAGTACTTGAAACCTATTTAAAGAGAAATATTTTAAGTGCTGCATTTTATCTTGTAATATATTTTGCATGTACTTAACATGGAGATAAGATGAAAACAAAGAGAATTGACAATTTACCTGTGGACTATCAACAACAGCAGCCGTAAACATAGGAGTCTGTAGTATGCATTGAGGTCCACCGTTGCATTGGTCATTAGTTTCATGTTGCTGCAGTGCCTGTAACTTCTCCTGCAGAGCAACAATCTTTTCTTGATTTTCAGCGGCTGGAGGCATACAGAACAACTCTTGTAATTGCTGTTGCAATGCCGCTCTTTCTTGATGATGTGTAACCGGCGTACAAGAAGTACCAAACCCACCAGACGTAACTGCTGTCGATGTTGGATTTTGTGGTATATTGTACATATTCGGTATGGTACTACCACTAACAATATCTCCAGCAGGAGGATATTGTTGGCCAGAACCCACAATCATTTCATTAGGGTATATATTATTTTTTGGAATATTTGTATATTCTGTAAAGCCTGGTTGTACCGGATGTGTAGGTTGTGAATTTGGCACTGGCACTGCAGCTTGATGAGGGGGTAATACAATACCACTAGTTTGGTTAACTGTTGGTATCTGTTGACCATTTAAATGCGTGGGTGGAACTGCAGGAGTTTGTGTTTGCAGCTGGGGAGATGAATTTGGTATAGCAGGTTGCAACTGTGGCTGATGCGGTATTTGAGATGAAGTTATTGGAGCACTCTGTGGCATTATACCGCCAACTTGTGGGGTTACAAGAGGCTGAGATTGCTGTGTAGTCTGAACCTGTGTTACGCATGGCGGTGTCGATTGAGATTGCGATGGTTGTGGTAACTGGGGCTGGGAAATTTGTAGCTGCGACTGTTGCGTTTGACTTAATGTGGGTTGCTGAGGCTGAGCGATCGAAGGTTGTTGTTGAGGGCTAGTTATTTGTTGAATTTGCTGCTGATTGAGTTGTGGTTGACTTATTTGTTGTTGCGAAGGGGGTTGTTGGCTCATCTGAGGTTGTTGTACTTGGCTCAACTGTGGTTGTTGTGAAGACTGCATTGGTTGTTGAGACTGTACCGGTGCCTGTTGAGTTGGTACTACTTGTGGTTGATTTATATGTATCGGCTGTACTTGTTGTTGCTGCGGGCAACTAATGGGCTGTGGTTGTTGCTGCACTTGACTGCTAACCGCAGGTTGTGGAGGAAGTACTGGTGTACTATTATTAGCCGGTGGACGATTTACTGAATTTATTTCTAAATGTTGACTATGCTGGTTTGTTTCACACGTTGCTTGACTTTCAATAGTAGATGCAGGATTCTGAACTTGACTCGGTGCTGGTTGTTGAGGTAATGTAGACGCACTGGGGCAATCAACATTTCCATTTGTACTAGATGTTGGTAAAGTCTGTACAGGCTCCAATTGAGAGATATTCCCAGGAGCAGCTTCCAAAGGTGAATTATTCTGTGAAGTATTTTGTATCAAAGTATCAGCCTGTGGTGGTTGACTCAGTACATCTTGCGATTGATCTTGAACGTTTTGATGCAATGCTTCATTTTCTTGTTTAGGTGGTTCAATCGGATTATGAATAGGATCTACAGCATCTCTAGTTGTAGTCTCTGCAACACTGTGAATAGGCGGTTCTGTTCCAGGTACTGGAAACATTGGCGCGTTCTGTTCAGATACTGGAGGTTGAGCTTCTACTATAGGTCTATCTTCGTTTATACTCGGCCTTATTTGTGGCTGCTGTTGAGGTGGATGCGACCACTGAGCAGGCATTGGCATTCGGGGACCTGTGATAGGTGGCATAGAACTTTGTGCGGTAGTTTGAGATAAAACATTTGGGGCTTGTGGCAATGTTGGACGTGTTTGAAACTGATTATACTCTGGATTTGGAACACTTGGATTTGATACAGCAACTCCTGGTATCACCATTTGTTCCAATGCTTGAAGAGTAGTTTGTTGCGACGATGGATTTATTTGTATCGAAGTTGGAGGACAAGGTGACACAGACATTGCACCCGGTTGATTTGGTTGCTGATGTGGAAGTTGAACATGAGGATGAGGGGATAATGTATTGGGTTTTGCTGGTGACATTATAGGTCTAGGAGACATTTGTTGTGGTACAGCTGGTGGTCTCGGCGACATCTGAGGTCTTGGAGACATTTGAGGTGATAATTGAGGAAAAGTTGCACGGTACTGAGGACTCGTGGCATGTTTGGCTGTACCAAATTGCGTTGCTGGTCCAGAGTGTTGCGGTTGATTAAACATGGAAGTTGCATGATGAGAATATTGAGGATCTATTTGCTGTTGTTGTGGTTGTTGTGTACTAGGATGTTGCGTACTAGGATGTTGCGTATGCTGGGGATATTGCTGAGGATGAGAAGGATGTGCCTGATGACTTGGATGAGTTGGATGATGATGTGGCATCCTTTGCGGAGGTTGTTGAGTTTGTTGTTGTTGCTGCTGCTGCTGTTGCTGCTGCTGTTGTTGCTGTTGCTGGTGCATGGCAAAGCCTGGATAGCCAGGAGATGTCTGATACATTGATACAGAATTTCCTTGCTGATAATGCTGTTGCTGACCAACCATGTGTTGGTAAACGCTTCCTGTGCCACCAGCTTGCATCGCTTGATGTGGTACTCCCATATTTCCAATCATACCTTGTTGATTACCAAAATGTTGTTGCTGTTGTTGTTGCTGTAATTTTTGATTCATAACACCACTTTGGTCTTGTTGATGAGAATACTGCGGAGGCATGTGTTGTCTATAAGCACCAGGTTGCGGTGCCATCTGATTATAATGTCTTTGCATTTGTGGATAAGCACCTCCACTAGCTGGCCAACCTTGCATACTTGGGTCTATAGACATATTTGCTCTAGTCATTGAATGCTGCTGCTCCATCGAATACATGTTATCATTATAATTAGGATATTGTCCTCCACTCCCAGGATGGGGCCCTCTATGCTGAGGGGCCATACTCCTTGCTTGATTTTGAAATGCTCCTGGCACCATAGCACGCTGTGGTGCACCACTATCGAACGTTCCAAGATTTTGATTAAACATGTTGCGTTGTGTTGTATTTTGCAATTGATTAGAACTTCCAAATTCGGATCCTCCAAATGAAGTTAATTTTTGAAGCGGAGATTCTTGAGATATATAAGATTGACTAATGTAACTCCCTCCTCCATTAACGCCAGAGTTTGAACCATCTCTAGATACTACCACAGAATTATTCGTGCCTGCAGGGTCAAAATGGTCGTTCCCCCCGAGGTCAGGAAGAGCATCAAGCATCGAGCCACTAACATCTTCACCAAACAGGTCGTACGAGTCCATGTCTACGCTGCAGGACTCTTCGCCTCTATTTCAGGCTTAAGAGAGTATCGTATAGTCTCTTTTATAGTCAGTAACGTGCCCATTGTTGATCCACGTCTTTTCTGCCTGAAACAATGTATAAAAGAATTCATATTACCATTGCAACGCGAGTGCATTTAGTTATAATAACATTTCCTACATCATATTTCTGATTATTATGATTATTAATTTTAATTATTGTATTAGACATCTTCCGATGACAGTGGCAAACACCAAAGGGGAAAAGCTATACGCTTATGACTTAATTTCACATAATCGCTATAACCTTTCCCTTTTGGAGCATGTCCTCGTTTGTAATGCTGCTTCCAACCAATACTAAAGTTCCTAACATACACATATGTATGAACAATCATATTTTCCTATAAATAAAACTTATTAGCAACTTCCTATTACCTACACACATATATATCAGAAACAGTTAATTATGTACAATGAACCTTTAACATGCAAATTTAAAAGAAATATTAATATAAAAAAGAAAAACACAAAAATATATGAAGCTGTGTTATTTGTTCATGTACTTTATACTAATTAAAAATACGTTTTATTAAATTTATCTTTGTACTATTTTATTATGCAATTAAAGCATTTCTAAATATTGGAAAATAGAACAAAAGAATAAATATAAATTTAATACATATAATGTATTGTAATCAAAAATATAATACCAACTCATCGTTATATCTGATAAAATATATTTGTTTCTTAATCAAATATAAATTTCAGAATTGTATTTTTGAATAATTATATTATTTCATGAATTTATACATGTGTTCTACAGTTATAGTCTACTTTAATACAAAAAAGAATGTTCTTTCTGTCCTTTAGTGAGTGTTTGAATTCACTTCACTAAAAGTCTTAAAATTGTATTGCAAAGATACATACTTTTAACAATTTTCATTACTTCCATTAATTGCAGTAAACTGAAATCATACTGTATACAATAATACATATTTACAGTAATTTTGTGCATAATACATTTTTTAATGCAGTTAACATAACCTAACATTGAAGAAAGAGGAATATTTAAATTTGAAATAAACCATGTAAAATATGAACAAAATTACATTAAATAAAAAAGAAATTTATGTGCATATAGATGTTTCTAATGCGTTAAAATTTTGTACGGAAAGCCGATTACACAGCCACATAATCAAAAGTTAAGACATTTCTAAACAATCAATACAAAGATAATTGAAATTGTAATGTTATTGAAACTATGTAAAAATATTTTATATAAATCAGACAAATAATAAGAATGACATAATAATTTAGTATTAAAAGCTACATATTTCGCAAGAAAGTTTAATTTCCACATATTCTTGGCTTGTGCGATTTGTTCAAAGCGATGCCGAAAATGTTCAATTACGACGAACAATTGTGAAACAAGCAAAAACGTCTAAGAATAACAATACGGTATAACCGTACGCTTCGAACCAACGTGCAAAAAAGAAAAAAAAATTCGCACATCGACACACAATATTAAATCAAACATATTCGTGTTGAAATTCATAAACACAGAAAAATCGAAAGAAACTACGAACAAAAAAAAACACCTTACAAACCTGGAGCACTGACAGCAGCACTAAAACGTACGAAAGAATACTCTCGTTCTCATTAGAAAAATCAACTGAAATATACACGTTGAGTATTACAAGGGTGAACAGAAAGAAACTGGCAAGACGACGACGACGACGACGACGACGACGACGACGACGGGTATAGAAAGTTCTCACGCTTTAATTCGAACGCGAGGTATTTTGTCCGGAAAATATTTTCCCGTGGAATATCGTCAGTTCTCGAATATACAGAAAGCGTGGATAGAAAAATCTATTAGAACGTCGGTAGCGAATCGAAGCGAGTTCGAGAAAAAAAAACACGGATCGTCGGAAAGTACGCCATTATCGTGAGAGATTTCCGTTTGGGCTTCCGAGAGAACTCGTAGCGGCCACCGCGACGCTCGATATTCCAGCACCAAAGCGTCACTTCACTTTACCACGATTCACTCTTCCTTCGTGTATTTCGTAAGAACACCGTTCAAAACCTAATATACCGTTCGACGAAAGTAGTTTCGTGTTAATGTTTTACCGAAAAACCACCCTCGTTCGCGCGCGCGTTCACACACGATTTTCACCGACGGTGGCTGCGGCTGCGGCTGCGGCGGCACGGACCGTCGAGGTGCAAGCGTGTCCATAGGTCCGAATCATTCTACACATCTCTACCCCCTCCCCGCTACCATTCCCCTCAGTTCACAACGAAGGACTACTCTTCTCTCTTACCCTACCCTGTTCTATCCTGTCCTGTCCGACGGAGGCCACTACACACACCAGTTACACATCGTAACATCTGTAGAAACTCACACACTTTGCTTTCGCATCGTGCGCGCACACTTACTCGCTGCACCACCTGGTGGCGCGCGCATCTCTCTTTGCCACTTATAAACGTTCGTGTATGCACACACGTGTATCGTGTATACGAAGAAACAATAAGATGTTCCGAGTTGTGTTCGACTCGATTAAAATCTTCGTTTCATTAGACTGACGGCGTACGCGATACCGTGTGTTATTCGTTCTATTCCCTTTTATTTCTGGCTAAATTCACGTCTCCTTTCTTTATTTCGAAACGGTAACATCCGCGAGTTAAATCAATGTTCAATCGACAAATTTCAAGCACGGCTATTACTAAAGATAGACGTTCACGGATTGTTACTAACAGTTTCTTTTGTTTCGAGAAAAGGTAAATTTTACAGATAATTAGAACAAATAAGTTGAAGAATGTAAAGAAGATTGTATTATGTTTTAACGTTATTCGATACCGGTTTACGGAAATAAAGAATTAGAGGTTTGCCGTTGATTATCATAGCAAATCAAAGACGACAAGAAGTATTTAATACTTTCTCTTTGTGCAAGTGAAATTGTTGGAAAAGCTGATTAGAAGTTTGATATTTAATCGAAAAATAATATTCTATGTGCACCGCTTTGATACTGCATAAAACTGTGTACCTTCATTACTTGATTATCAAATCTTTATTTCAATAAGCGTCGTATAATTGTGTAAAAGTCTCATTGCATTACTACGTTAGTTCGTTGAATGGGAGAAAATCTCAATTCTATTCAAATAATAACTATAAACTTACCTATGAAAAACGTTATCTACCCAGAAGATAATTAAAAGAATTTGAAAAAAATATTAGAGAAGATATTTCACAAATATCGATTGATGTTCTAATAAAAAAAAGGAATAAAGACTTCTATTTACATTATAGTTAAGCTACTTGTTGATATAGAGTGTTTATTGAAATTATATCTATATATTATTTCTTGTAAGAATTTTTCAATAATCTATTAAACTCTGTGGCTTGGTCTACATTTAATTACATAACTTTTATCAGTTAAAAATATTACGTTAAGTTGTCATACGATGTTTGATTACCGTCGCCTTCAAATGTTAGTTACACAAGCAGAAACAAAAAATTTTCTACTAATAATATCGAAATATTGAAAGAATATTTCACAAACGACCAAAAATATTGAAATCGTTGCAGGCATCGTAATGTTTCTACGGATACATGCAAAGGTTAAATACAACATTTTGATCTGCGTAAGATGTTTAGAAAATTACATCTTTAAACCATTTCTCTTATTGTTAGCTACATTTCGAAGACGGTTAAACAGTTTAATACGTAAAGATGAAACGGTGACAAAATTCGTATCTTCGATCATATATACAAAAAAAGTACACATTTCTTTGTATATCGTAGTTCCGAAAGGAATCGAAAGAAAATAATAAACCGAAAGAAAGAATAGGGAAAAAGAAGCAGATTGGACGCCGCAACCTCCCAAGAATTACACTCCTAGCGCATAAAGTATTCGGTATCGTGGTAAAAACACACAGCGCAATTGGCGGTAGTAAGGCGGAGTCCGAATTATACCACAAAGAGAACCAATCAGATTTTACCTTATAAAGTAGGATACCAGGGCAGGATATTCGATTAACCAATCCTGTCCTCTAGGTATCAGCACGAATGTATATGTGTACGCAACATCTTCAATGAAACAGGGCTGCATTTGTCGTTGCGTTCAATTTTTTTTTTGATTACACGTAAATATAAGATTGGAACAAGTTCAACGATTTGCTATAAAACGGTAACAAACGAATAAAGTTACGTAATTCATCGATTTCTAGCTAATTTCGAATGATTGGTTAGAAAAAAAAATATAAACGGATAAATTTGATCGTGCATAACGACGGCAATCGTTTATAATTTTTTAAATACTTTAGAAAATATTATTTTATACAATTATATAAGAACGAAGTAGTAATCTAAGTGGTATCAATCCTTTAGTAGACCTGTTATAATATTTACAAAAAAAGAAATAATAACTAGAAATTCATACAAAATAAAATAATCTTATGCTTACCTTACTTGAAATGTTACAGTTAAACGAAATAATTTTTTCATTATTGTACCAAGATTAGCATTTTAACAACTATATCAGATTCTATTTTTAAATTTAGCTACATTATAAAAACTATAAAATTGCAACACATGAAACAAGCAACATGCAATGTGGTAGCTAGGTAAATCTGGGCAACTACATTGAAAAGAACGATGTTGAGCGTCGATCTAATATATATAACACTCTATTATTACAATGTAGTTCTAGCAGTGAACTACAATTAATAGTCTATATTATTGAGTAAATTATTTAAATCAAGAAGAAAGATAGAACTCGAATAAACGATTAAAGATCTGAAAATCAATGGTTATTTGTACATTGTTTCAGTACATTATATGTCGTCCTCTGTGCGAAAATACACAAATATATAAAAAGCATGCACATTTTTTCCTTTGTAACGGAAACCGAAGAAAGGTATTAACGATGTATAAATTGTAACGTAACATTTAAATAGGAATTTAAATGAAAAAAATTGATTGCAATTATTAAGATAATATTTGTATATACAATATAGAACTGTACATCTCCTATGCAGATTCAAGTGTCAAAATTAAGTTTCAATATTGTTAAATTAAAGTAGTCAGTACGGTTTTTATAGAAATCTACGTGATACCGATCCATTATAGATATTTAGCGTTTAGCAATGATTAAGTAAAACTCACTGTAGCGTACACGTTAATCCCATTTTCCTGGACATTCCATGTAAATCTACTGCACAAATGTTCACTTAATCGTTATCTTGGTGTCCATTTTGTTTGGTTAATTACTGAAGAGGCGTCAGTGCTGCCGTGGATTACGTTGACACAACATGACGGCTCTTCCGCGATTGGGGCGAAGTATATATCAAAAATTCAACTTTCTCAGACACTCCTTGAACTGTTTACATGAATTCAAATTTCACGAAAATTATTACACGTGGAAGAAGTCGAATTCAAAACACTTGTAGCAACAATATGCATTTCTATTTATGTTTCACATATTGACCGCCTTATACTTTCCGACAATAACCCGATTCCATAGACGAATAGACAAGAAATGAAACGCTTTCTGCTTACAAATACACCGATGGTGTCGACACTTCACGGTGTTTCTTTAAAAAAATTTGTAAGTTGAATACTATATATATATATATATATATATATAATATATATATATATATATATATTTGCATAGTGTGTCATAATTCGTTATGTTTCAATTGCTTTCTTAAATCACACGATAGATACTTTTCAACGCAATGTAACAATAAATTTCATCAATATTTTGTCTCGTAAAATAATTGCGACAAAAATTCCATTTTTATGAAAACATGTTTATATTGAAACTTTAATGTTTTCAACGTCAATGCGTTTATTTTAATATAATATTTCAAAAGCAACGTGTGTTAGTTTTCTTAAAAATGTTACTTGTATTTTATGAGAAATCTTACATGTATGGAACACTTTCATTGTGCATCATCTAGCGAATTATATAATGTTGTTTATCGTAAAATATTTATTTTCACAAATATAATACAATCTATATATATTTATATATCTATATGTATATTTCAATGTTATAAAATATATATATATATATATATATATATAAATACGCTACTAGTTTTTTCATAGAAATTAACCTTTACGTGAATGAAATGAAATGCGAGTTTCCATTCTATGGTTTCATATGAATTTGTATTGAAGTGTATGCGATGATAGTGTCGTGTTTGAGCATCTCATCGAAGAGGATATGTGTATATATATTATGGTTTCAAACAGAAGGATGAAATAATAGATGTTACAATTACATTAAGTCGTTTACGTTACTTTACTGTACATCGAATCGTTAATTCTTCTGTCATATAAGTGCATATTATAAAAAAATGTATGAATCTTATGTTATAATTTCAATTAATAGCAATCCTCATGCATTTGTTTTGGCATTATTCTTAATTCTTGTTCTTTAATTACAGAGCAAACATGTCTACTACATCACAAAAGCATAAGAATTTTATAGCAGAGCCAATGGGTGATAAACCTGTTACGGATCTTGCTGGAGTTGGAGAAGTCTTGGGACGAAGATTAGAAGCTGCAGGTTATGATAAGGTATAAACATTATCAATAATCTCATCAATCTAATCGTATATAATATACTTTATAAAACTAATTCAATTACTTATAGGCGTACGTAGTACTAGGACAATTTTTGGTTCTGAAAAAGGATAGAGAACTATTTCTAGAATGGATGAAGGATGTATGCTCGGCTAATGTAAAGCAATCAAGCGATTGTTACCAGTGCATCTCCGATTGGTGTGAAGAATTTTTGTAAAGTAATTATAAGGGTTTAACGTTAATATCGAATGAAAAGAAGTAAATAATTAATATAACAGAGTATCTTTTATAAAATTTTGACGGAAACTATAAAAATTGTTTCACTATAAGTGGATTCAGAATTGCAAAGAACTTTATGATAGTATAACAAGGGATAAATGTTGAGAATGATATTTTAATTATTTGACACAATTATAACATCGTAATGGTAAAAATATCTTTCGATAAATGCGACAAATGAGAGGTGATATATAGTTTTCAAAAACATTCAATGTGTGATTTTTATATATAATATTTAATAATTTCATTCAGGTTAAAAATTGTAAGAAATAAATTGAAAGGTTCATTTGAAAATATATTTTTGGAAAAACAGTGAAGTACTGTAATAATATGACATTAACTTCATTAAATTTTCTACTATATTTAATTAGATTAATTCATCTGTGAACATAAAAATCTTTGATCGCATACATTACTGTGCAAAAGAAAGAAGCACCCAGTATAATTATAATATACAATGATTAACAATATCTTTATGTAGAAATTGTATTGGACAATGATTGATTTATTACATTTAAAACATTAGATAATCCACAATAACACATACTCAGAATTATTTGATTAAACAGAAGAATACTTTCTCAAAACTTAAGCTGCTCTTATTTGATTTTTTACGCTTCTATATTAAATATAGCGAGGTGTTTCTTTCTTTTGCACAGTAGTGTATTTCAAGTTCTATTAATATTGTAATATTTATAACCATAAAATTATAGAACAATTTTTGTGAAACCATGATAAACAAATACCGATAGTTATAAAATTTAAAGTATAATTGCACAAAATATATCTTTTACAAGATGTGAGAAAAACATTACACTGTATGGTTTATAATCCTTTAATTCCTTTGTTATTGAGTGATATACATTGAGTGCATAGAAAAATTTCTTCAGATAACCGTTACTGTAATTTTTGCTTCCTTTGTGTAAACATACTTTTGATTTGTACGTATATATGCTCAATTTTATGACTTGGTAATGTGCATAACTTAATCTTACTGTGTTTACATAATATTTTTAGTGTTTCTACACTTTTGTATTGTCCCACTATTGTTTCAAAGATTACATCCCTATGAATACACTGAATAAATCATATTTAACACATTCAGGACAGGGTCGTATTTGTACATACCCACCCGTAGTACATCCCGTCGTGAAATGTGTTAAACAACAGCTTATATTCTTATTTAAATTTTCCCTCTACTAATATGTAATAATTATTATTTCATACTTTAAATTTAGACAGGCAAAGAATGATAATTTTTGTGTTGAAATATTTTCTGTGTTATTCCGCATCTACGTACAGAGCTTTTGTTGTGAAGTGTACAGAAAAAAAATTTCTTCTATAAAAACGTACACTATTATTGTTTGCAAAGTTTCAAGAGCTAAATTGCAAAAAAGGCACGAAGATGCGGAATAATACAGATAATATTTCAACACAAAACTTATCAAAAAGTATTGCTTCTTCGCTTCAGAAAATTGTTATAAGTTCATCGAAAAATCAAGCTGATTGTTTATCTCTCTGTTTTTGTCTCTCCTGCGAGTGATATATCTCCCTTTCTGTTCTTCGTTCGTGGTTCACCTCTACGCCGATATATTTTCGCTCCTAAAAGAATATAAATAGATCGAATTGTCTAGTGATATTACTACAACAATTCCTCCTTATTGGTCGATATTCTATCGACATTATCAGAAAATTGTGAATGGTAAATGTAATGGAAGAAAGAATAACTAATTTTTATATAAATTTTTTTCTTCCATTTTCTTCCAGACTTTTTAGCTACTAAACTTATGATTTTTTCGTTTAGTGTATATTTCTCTACAGTTGAAATAACGTGATCTTTCGGAGTTCGGAGTTTTTGGACTCGTAACGGTTACGGAGTCATTCGGAAGCATAGCGAATTGCTAAATATGCTATAGTGGTATGTGTTATAACACTAATACAACTGACTTTTGTGTTAGTTTTTTGATACCAGAGAATCACACATTGTTTAGTTATGATGTCGGGTCATTTATTAAAATGTATAAAATATCAAGCACAGTTTTCAGAAAATATGATTTTTAATCAAAGAAGGAAACTGACGAATTTAACAACTTTGTATCAATGTGATCCATTTAACGATGAACTAAGGTTAGTTTTTTGAATTAGATGAAGTAACTTTATCCACGTGATTTACAAACAATTATATATTGTTAGAAATACGTTGTCACCATCGGAAGAAGAAGTAGAACAAAATACAAAAAGGAATAAATCAGCAAAGAATTCCTGCAAGAGAATAGATCGAATATTGTGGTCTAGATCAGTTACAAAAACTGAAATTGAAAATATATTAAAACATGTTATGTCTGCAGGTATATAACTTGTGTGTAACTAATACCATCATATTCATTATACATGCTACATTTAATTGTAAAAAGCGTATAAAACCAAGAAAATTTTACACTGTTATCTATATAATTTTTAGTAAATATTATATTTATAATGTACACTAGAATTCTGATTAAGCAGCATGCTTGGGACTGAAACAGTGCCAAATAATCAATATTTACAATTACAAAACCATCCGGATGATTATAAACAACTAGCTTCTGGCAAGTTTAATATACTCTCTTTAAATCTGAATTTTATGACTGACTGGAAGAGGGATAAAACTATAGTTAGATATATTAAAGTCAAACAGTTGAATTGCAACAGATAAAACTACAGTTATGTTAGAATCAGACAGTTGAATTGCAACAGTTGCCAAAGAATAGTTGAGACAAATCTGCCAGTCAATCAGGCATTTTGAATTGTAATTACTTATGGATGTATAAAAGTATGATGTATTATCTTAATAGTATTATTTTTTTATAATATAAAATGATAATTTATTAGTTAATTCTAAATATAATTTCTGTTTCAGAGGATATACATACCACTGAGGCTCTTACACTACTCAAGTGTTGTAATAAAATATTTGATTGTTTGCCATCAAAGAGGCATGAATTTGTAGAATATTTATGGTGTCATTTATCTCTATGCAGTATGTTTTCTAAGAATTATATTCTCAATATTAAATGTTATACGTAGTTAATATGAAAAATGTTTCACGTAGAGTCGAATGGTTTTAGGAGAGAGATATATCTCTTAACTCCATAATTTTTTAACATAAGTTCGTTTACGTGTTCTCTATATGTTCACCTACAAAAAACTATTAATTTCATAATGTACTCCTCCCCCTGAAAACCGTTCATCTTTACTTAAAACATTTTTTGCTATAAATAGTAATAGTCATGTAATTCGAAGTGGTAATATTTGATGAACCAGCCTGTATATATTTGAATAATTTATAGATGTTGGATTGGGTGTTGATCATTATAATGAACGGTTAAAATTTTATTTAAAAAGTGGTTGCAACTTTTCACCTATGAATATTTTGAAAGAGATGAAGAGCAAAGGAATCTGTCCAAATACTACAACATATAACCAATGTATTGAGTATTATTGTAGAAAAGGAAAGATTCAGTGTACAAGTCCACTTTTAACTGAACTCAGTAACCAAAATATATCGATGACTAACAATATGTACAATTCATTGATATGGGGATATTATCAAAATGGGTAAATATGTATTACGATGAATTGCAAATTGCATTGAATTATATGCATTATACTGAATTGCAATAGGACTGGTTTAACTTTAATGGTCAAATATTTTGGATAACATAAATATACGAAAAAGGTTTCAGGTGAAAGTTATATAATATCATATACAGTGTTCTTTGACTTTGTAGTGACCTTACAATGTCTTATTATATACCATTTTTTATTATGATCATTGCAAGATCAAGTAAACAACAGTCTGATATGTTCCTTAACCCATTGTATAACTTTTGTCTGAATTGAACTGTTGGAAGTTAAATTGAACAACCTGTAGATTCTATGTTGTCAATTAGAGTTCAAGATTTTTTAGTAAAAATTTTGTGTATATCTTTCAGTAAGATGGAAACAGCACTAGAAATGTTTAATAGCCGAATCGAATGTACTCTAGAAAAGAATGAAGCATACACTGTTCATATGTGCATTAATGCAGAAGAAAATAAATTCCACATAATCAAAGATGTACTTAAAACATGTTCTTCACAAAACATAAGTTTTTCTAATAAGGATATTTTAACTGTAATTTATAGATTAACTTTAAACAATCACACAAAACATATTGATGAAGTAAGTATTTCTTACTTCTGAAGATTTCAATATGAAATATTAGTCTTATACATATTGAGACTTTTTATTGAAACATTTGAGATTTTTTGTTGTAGATAATATCGTATCTTCAGAATACAGTACCACTGTCTAGTGATGAAATTCATATTATGCTACAGTTGATGTATATTAATCGAACGGACATAGTTCAAAAAATCCTTTTATATCTTAAGGACCAGTATATTTCAAAGTTGTTTATACAAAATTTAGTTTATTATAGTATGGTGAGATAAAGTATTATATTCCTTTTTGCATTGAGTGTAACATTTTCGCATGGTTAGTCACACAAAATAATAAATATTTTATTTCAGGATGTTCATACCATTCTCGAGATGTGCAATTTCCTAGATAATAATAATCTATGCGAGAACCCTCTATACTGGGCATTGTATTATTCATATTTCAGAGACGATGATCTATGTTTTCCTTTGCTTAAAATATATAAACAGGGTCACAAGATAAAACCACATTTCTTTTGGCCAATGCTAGTAAGAAAGACAAACATGTACGACGTATCAGGTATGCACTTTGATAAAATATATATATATAAAAAATATCTATATTTTGCACTTCATAGGTATAATACAAGATTTTATCAAGTATCAATTCACTTCTTTTACTTGTAGGCATGGTATCTATTCTTAAGATTATGATTAATGATTTTAATGTAGCACCTTGTGTTCATACACTTTGTGACTATGTTTTACCATATCTGTTTGGACATTTCACGGACGGAAGAAAGATGTTGATAACATGTGGAATAAGTGAAACGATAATTGACAATGCTTATTTGTTGATGTACTTAAAGGACTTAAAAACGCAGAATGCTACATTCTATGGTAAATGTTACAGATTTATGCAAACTGTACAGTAATTAAATAATGATTGTTTTCCGATATAGTTAAGAAGTATCCTGGCCCATATTTGTACAATTACATCGTACCCACATTGAAGAATGCTTTAGTTAAGACAGACGATACAGGAAGTCTTGTCTTCATGAGTAGTCTTTTAGTACAGAACGATGTTGAAAATGTGAACACAATGTACAGTAAAGAAGCAACTGAAACAATGACATACGTACCTATCGATAAACTACTATTGGAAATATTGGCTGATGGTATTGCCACGAAAATTCGCGTAAAAAAGGTGTGCATGCACTTTTTCTATATAAAAGATATCTTATAGTACATTAACGTGTTTAATATTTTGTTAATATCGTACAATTTTTTATTCGGCTTGCATAAGCCACTAATTGTCTGCATTATTGTACCTATTATACGCTATATATCCATGCATGAAATTACTATGTTTATAAAACTACAAAAATAGTTATAACAAGCTATAGGAGTTAAATATTTAATAATTATTTAATACCTCTTTTTCAGATAGTAAGCCATATAGAAAACCAAAGAATTGGAATAACACCCGAAACAGCACAAAGGATACATCAATATATAGGACCAAATATGGCAAATACTTTAACGTCCATATTTCCGAAAATGTTAAGAAAAGGGTATAGTCGCATTCTTTGATTAAAAAAAGAATTATTTTAAATTTCAAGTGATTTTAAGTAGTGTTCATTCGATACTCATGTCAATTTATATGTATTATAGAAATAATTACAAATTCAGTAATGTAAATATGTGGGACAAAGATATTAACATTACCATTTAACACCATACGAGACTGAAGATATCCATGTTTAAGTGATGCAGTGAAAACTAAATATGTAAGTAACTATAATTCATAATAATTTATAATCAATAATTGAACATTTTTTTCAGAATAAATATTTATTACTCTTGTAAAACTTTATTTTACTATAACTCTTGCAGACATGTACTATAATCATTATATCGGAGATACCCAGGAAACTATCTGGGAAATTTCATTTGTAAATATGTCAGGTACTAGAATTTTTAAAGAAACAAAGAGTTGTGTAATATATATATAGTAATTACGTATGTGAATACGTATAGCTAATAATTTTATAGCTGCGAAAGTGTAAAGAATGAAAATAACAGTCAATAATGTGTTTCCACAATGCCATCGTTTTCAAAAATTTCGTCATTCTTCAATTGAGGTACAAGAAATTGCATTCATTCTTTGTGAAAATTATATAGTAGGACTATTACAATTTTCGTAGCCAAATACTTTTTCACAGATGTATTTGATCGCTTATAACAGGCTCAATGTTTCTTTTTACCTTTGTATGAATCAAAATATACGCAAAAGTCCGACAAAAATACCCATTTGAGCATTTCTACATTTTACGAATATTCTTTAAAATTAACAATATAATGAAAATTTTAATTGACTGGTGACATTTTCTTCCTCTTGGTATTTTCGTAAGTATACATAGAACAAGAAATACTCATCGAAGTTTATAATAATTAATGTTCAAATTCTCTTGCCTTGTTCTTTTATTATCTATGAGATAAATGGTGCAAGAATGTGTCAGACGATATGCAGTCAATTCTAGAGCGAAGTGGGAGTAATAACGGTCATCTGCGTGAATAAAGTTATTTTAAGCAAATTCATTATTTATTATATTTTTCTTCTTTTTACTGTTCACATTATGTCGTACTTTTTTTTGAATGAGGGGTATGAAGAATAATATTAATCCACTAACAGTAATCATAGCACCAGCTGTGTAGAATCCAGGATCATACGAATTCAGCTCGTCGTACAGACATCCTAAGGAAGTATAAATGATATTAAATGCCTCAAAGTTAGAATTATTATAAAACTATACCTGCGATAGGCGGTCCTAAAAGTGATGCAAAACCTTGGAATAATAAAAGCAAACCAAAAGCGTTTGTGAGATGTTGCAAACCCAGTAAATCTACTAAAAGTACAGATGTAAGGCCGACATAAGCACCAGATGTAAATCCAAATACAGAAGAGTAAATTGCAAAGGTTGCAAATGATGTACATTCTGTGCTAAGAATCGTTGCTAGAAAATTATAAGACACTAGTAAATCAATATTTTTCGAGAACAATAAAAATCACACAAACTACATAAGAATTTCGCTGAAATCGCATACGTAATATACAAAAGGCGTCTGTTTGGATGAATAGGCCTATACAGGTAAAATATACGAATAGACAAGGGATACATATTTGTATAACATTCATCGTTATTCTCATTTAAAGAATGGAGAAGCCTGATTTTTTAATAATTACAGTATATTGCACATAAAATTCCATTGAGAAGAAATGATTTCTACGTAAAATTAATGAAGGAAAGCGCATAGCTTACAAATATTTCTTGCAAAGCACAAAATCTATACAGGGTGCGGCCGAATAACATGTACAAGCGGGCGGGGTGTGATTCTACATGTAAATATAAATCGGAATGGTCACAAATTTCATTTGACGCCTCGTTTACGAGAAAATCGAGTTTAAATAAAATTGGTCGGACAATTCCTTTTCAATAGCACGCATAGTCGGTATATTTTCAAACTCGATTTTTTCGGAAAACGAAGCCTTAAACGAACAAATGTTATTCCTTTTGTTTAGTTTATTATTTCCACATGTAGAATCACCTTCTGCTCACTTTTACATGTTATTCGGCCGCACCTTGCATATACCAGATAATAATGCTTCTTTTTAATAATAAATACATTACAAATAAACATACCGAGTCCGCATATGGTAAGGCATAAGTTGTATATTAATAATCGGTTAACCCATGGTTTGTCAGATATGTATCCTAACACTATACGACCCACAGTATTAGCAATTCCAATTATTGCAAGGAGATAACTTGCATCGTTTTTGGCAATCCCTTGTTCCTCTGCTTGAGGCTGAATATAAATATGATTTCGTCAATTACAACTTTCTTTGCCATGTTCTTTCATAACAAAAATGCAATTTTCATACATACCAATACATATACATATGGTACATTGAATCCAATACTGGTACAGAAATTGGACAAGGTAAATAAAATAAATACTGGATCCTTTAATATAGAAATATCCAGTATCTTATGAAAGTTACCTCTATCTTTTTCACAGTTACCATTAGGTATTTTACCATCTGTCTTTGCGTGTTCCATAGAATTTGGTGAATTCTGTAGAGATCCACGAATATGATTCTTTTCTTCGCTATATTTCTCTGTTAAACTCGGTCTATCAATAAAAGGATAATGATATTAATATTTATATCGTTAAATTTATGCTAGTGGAAATATTATGATGTTTGTGTTGTAAAATTTACATTAACTGTTAGTATTTGTCATTATTAACATATATATACGGGAGCTGAATAATTAATATCGAAGAAGTATTATTTTAACATACTGACATTTCATTTTGAACGTTCCCTAAGCTTTCTTCATGTAATCCATCTTTCAGTATCAAGGCAGGCTGACTGATGGTTGATATCACTCTAACACTATTGTTTTCCTTTCGAAAAGCAACTTCATGTGTCTCCAAATTTTCCTTAACATTATATACCCTCGAGATGATCTGCAAGAATTACCTTTTTTAATGGTACAATATATAAAATCCGCATAAAGTATTCACAGCATACAGTATTCGAAGTATTCTGATCGAACACAAGTCTTTCGATTCTTCATTCTAAGAAGCATCTTATAATTGTAATTACATGAACTTGTCTTAATCGTATATACGGGATGTAACATGCGTAACGAGATTTTACATAATTATACTTCTAATAATAATACATACAAGAGTCCTGTACCTCTGGAGAACCTCTCTTTCGCGATTTTTTCTCTTTGATGGGCCTGAAAAGGGCCCCGAGAACGATGCAATTTAAAACGATGCCGGAACAGATCATAATCGTTCCTCTCCATCCGTATGACGCTATTAAGTATTCTAGACATGGAGCAAAGACTAAGGTACCTAATCCGGAGCCACACACTGCGATTCCCGTGGCAAGTGAACGATACTTTTCAAAATAGCATGACACGCTTACGATCGCCGGCAAGTAGATCAAGCCGAAACCGAAACCTGCAAAATGGTTGTACATAATAATTCGTGATATACTTTAATTTAAACGTAGATTAAAAAGTAAATATAATAACAAAGTAAAAAGAGCGCACAATACTTCCTGAATTAATCTTTTTTAATAACCGAACTTATTGATATTGAAGAATGACTAGAGATAATACGAGTATATTTGCATAGACAATAAATCTTTTGTACAGACAACACAAGATACAAATAATTATAACTCTGAAACTCGAAAATATCATTGAAAAATATATGAATTTTATTCTGTAGAGATTTATTAGAGTTATACTACTTTAATCACTGTATAATCCATATATTTCTTCTTATTTCCCTACAATCAAATAAAAAGAAGAATTTGTTGAAAACAAACATTCAAATATTATTCACTAAGTAATTCATCGCACGCTCAATCGTAGTAAAGAAATCTGTAAAATGGGGAAGTTAAATTCTTAGAAGACAACGGTTTCTTTCTAAATAAATACATGTTTCACTTCACCTGCACCAATGCCGATTGTAAAGTATAATGTAATGATGTTGCGGGCCCACATGCTTGCCAATAAGCATGAACTTGCCAATATGGACCCAGCGATAGTTACTGCTCTACATCCGAACTTATTTACGAGAGAGCCCGATATAGGACCTGTAATCAAAGTTTTATTTACTATCATTTCGTTAACGGTAAAAACATATAGTAAAAGAATTTACCTGAACACAGAGTGACTCCTACTAATATCGACGCAACCCATGCTGTTGCACCTTTTCCACCCTCAAAATAGTACAGGAATTCCAAGTAAAAGACACCGAAGGAATACGTAATACCATCCGCTAAAGTAACAAACATCGCATTAATTATATTAATGATAGCACTAATCGAATTAATAGTTACTAAGTTTATGAATAACAGATAGAAAAATGAAAAGGAGAGGAACGTGTAACGAAGATAAAAAGTATAGGAACAGAAGAAATATATATATATATATATCTCAATAATTGAAAAATTGGAAAAATCTAAAAGATGATCAATGAAAGATACAATAATTTCAAAGTTGTGGAACGAGTCTCTTTATAGTTCTTATAATGGGAGTCGTAAAACAGAAATAGAGTGAAACTGAATAATAGGACTATAGATAAATATCTATATTTGGAAACAAATAACTCGGCTATATTTGAGATAATTCATTTCGGATGCGTCACAGTTCATTCACGTATATGGTGTACCAGTCGCGTCGGTCTAAAGATAAAGAATGGTGAATGAATTATTTTTGATCTCTAATACACAATGTGTAGCAAAAGAAACATTTGATAATTAGCGACAAACTATTAGAAAACGTTATGGAGTAAGCCATTAAAAAAAAGACTATAACTTTTTCAATATTGTACTATAACGATTCGAACTTTTTTTGGGAAGCCAGAGCAATTAGTTTACTACAGGATGTGAAAAGAAATGTTTTTAAAAATTGCAGTTTCTAGGAATCGTAGAAGAAATACTAAAAGTTGCATTTTACAATTTTTTTTATGCGGGCGACGTTGCAATGATCTAAGTGCAATAAATCTAAGGATTTTTACATCTTTCAATGCCTGTCGTTTTTTCTCGCAACAATAGATTTCGATGAAACTTTCACAGTGCATATCATTGACACAGATCTACAAAACGTATTTTTTTACATTTTCAATAAACGCCCACATAAAAGGGTTGTAAAATGCAAATTTTAGTATTTATTTTTCTAAAATTCTGATTAATTGCTATTTTTTTTAGAAAATATTTTTTCACATCCGAAAAGAGTTACAATCGTACAGTAGAATATTAAAAATATCTTTTTTAGAGCGTCCGAATTTTAATTGAAGTCACTGTACTTAATATTAGGAGACAGCTCTATTAAATATATGTAAGCATAGCAAATAAAACGAGACGAATCAAATAATATTTCGAAATTAAATAGTGTTTCGCTTTGTAGAATGAGTATAGCATAAGTGGCGAACGGTACAAAGTATAACGTTCGTATCGCGCTATGATTTTACGTATCGCGACGATACTGTCACGCATAATCAAAACTCTTCGCCGCGGGCGAATACGCATTCGTGCGTGCGTAATGGTAATAGCGAAGGAAGCATATCAACCTACGATGACTGAATAATTGTTAGCCGTGGTGTTCGATTGGTACTCGGAAAAATGAATGGATCATTATTATTAACCGTACACGCAGTAAATATATGAAAATGTTGTTCGGCATTTTTTCTGTAAAGATCATTTCTCTTAGTGGGATTCAGTGAAAATATCTTTTCCTTGCTCCAAACTCATTATACAGAGATTCTATTTTCCTTATCACGCGTTGTCATTGATGACGATAACCCTGTTACTCTAATTTTCCTGACTCCGATGGAGTTTCCTACGATATCCAACTTTTTCGTTTAGCTTCGGGGAACGTTTTACGGATAAAAATTCGTTCGTTTATCGTCCGCGAGTCGAAATCTTATTAATTTTTATTTTCAAATTATTTTATACTTTTTAGTCCGTTTTATTTTCATTTTTTTTTCAAATTATTTTATACTTTTTAGTCCGTTTGTTAAAAATTATTTTATACTTTTTAGTCCATTTTATTTTTTTTCAAATTATTTAATACATTTTAGTCCGTTTGTTAAAAATTATTTTTATATTAGTGATGTAGATAAGTACGCGGGGGATGTAGATATATAAGTATGCAATTTATATAATGTCGAGGTCTTTCCTCTCTTTTGCTCTATTCAACATGATATCGATCTTATAAAAAGAATTTCTTCATTTTTAATTGGCACATCAATCAAAATCAGTGTACGTTCAATCACAATTTCAACACAACAACGGTCGAGCATAGTTAATAACACTGATGTACAAACGTCTGATTAATTTGCCGAGGAAATAGATATATATATATATATATATATATATATATATATATATATGTTGTAAAAAACAAGAGGATGTGAAAATAACAATTTGCGTATGAATCACGAGTTTGACACGCTCCGCGGTGCTTAGTAATCTACCATACGTTGATTATCAATCTAATAATGATTACATTTACCATGTAAAACGAGTTTGGCAACGCATTGGAATTTCATTTATGTAAATCTACACTAATGGACATTAATGTACATTTCAGATGCGTGGTTTCCGCAAAGAATGCAATTAACCCATCCAAAACGTGATCCAAGAGATTGATATGTCGCGAATGATAATTCAATGGAGAATTTATTCTGCAATTACAGCAGAAATTGCTCAGCGAAACAAAGAATCGGTCCTACACCTCTGATGTTTCAAGGAAATCGAAACTTTATTCGATATCTGTGATTAGACATTTCTCACTGCAATCGACTTTTTTATATTTGCGAAAAGGGAGAACCAGATTCGGTCTAATAGTTGCACACCCCTCTGCGTGACGTTCGATCGACAGTGACCGATTAAAACATTCGTTTCGTCATTATCGTGAATTTCGTCCTTGACTGCAACACAAATCAACATAAATATTTATAGAAACCGTTTCTGCGTGTACGGCCGCTATTGGGAAATGAAAAAATAACTGGTGGCTCCGATAAATAAGCTTATACGAAATCGCGAACGCGTGACCCGAACGCAAAATATGTAATCCGCGCGTGCGAAAGCTTCAATCGCGAGGTCACATTTTTTTCGTTCTGTCGGATGATTACACGTTGATAAATATCCTCATTTTTTCTGTATAACATTCTTATAATGCAGGTCTGTTTTAATAATTTCCGCGTTCGATTGCATTCTGTTTTGAAAACTCGATCGCCGAGTCATCGCCGAGCTATGAACACGTGTTGCAGGTTCAGAGCTCTCAGTTTCAAGGAAAGTCGACAATCTCGAATATTGCCCTTTCTTCCGTTGTCCGTTATTCGTAGATAGCAACTTCATAGATAAACCGTGGTCGGCTTTGTTTGAACCAACGATGATGAATAACGCAGAGGAATCACTCGATTCGTCCGCGTCGACGCGTTTCCTTTGATCGAGGACTTCAAACTCTGTCAGTCTCGATAAAATCGATACGCTGATGTTTAAGAATCACACTACTCTAGTGAAATATTAAACGTTCAACTAGATTTTCGAAATTCTATACTGCAGTCCTGATCACACAAGAAATCTAGATAATTTTCGATACAAATTTTATTTCATCTAAAATGAAACGCGCAACACTCGTATTTTTGTTAGACTTTGTTATTGAACAAAGCACAGCTGTTTAAAATCGGAGAGATTTGAAAGTTGTAACAGCAACAGAAAAGTATTATCGTTAACAATTTTCCTAAGCGAAACAGTTTCGCTTGCACCGGTAATCTAGTCAGTCGTGGTTCTGCATAGAAACTGATTAATTGCGGATGTTTACGTGAGCAAAACTTTTGTGGTATCAATTTACGGTAGTTGCCGTACTACTGATAATACATTTTTATTTCAGTTAACCAGTTACGTCTAATAAACTTTCAATCAGAAATTTCTTCATGTAAACGCAGATAGTTTTGTGCATTCAATATGTATCTTAATACCGCGTTTGTCGCGATTGCGAAGTATCGAACAAAATTAACGACTGTTTTTATGGATGTAATGACAGTTAAACAATTAGTATGTTTTCGTAGAATCGATCACGTAAACTTCAATTGGTTTTTTCTTCGTGCATAAGTATACGAAATTCTGCGAGTGAATGAAGAAATTCTTTTTTGTGTATTCTCTTGTAAAGTTTCATTGAATTCATCAAACTGTCAGAAAAGAATCGTTTATTCTATAAATGTATAAACTGACAGCTCAGTGGTCAAAGCTGTTACTCTCAGTTCACGTACTAGAAGATTGAACTATTTTTACCGTGGTGGCGGTGTCGATCGCGAAATTCATACAACTTCTAACAAATCGAACAGTCCGAGAGTTTGCTGATGTCGTACAGCCGTATCGCGTACCATTCTACGTGAGCAGTGTACCGTAATAACCAAAGATATCATTTGTCCGATTAATACGAGCAAAACGGGATCAAAACGGCCACTGGAAACGAAGTCGTGATAAAATTTCTGAAATTGGACGAAGAAAAAGCACGTTCCGCCAAAAATAAAGTGATACACAACATTGGTTTGGCACGAAAATTCGTAAACGTTTGTAAATTAAAATTGAAAGCTAAAATTCCGATATTTATTCGTAGATATATTCAATAACATATTCTCCAATCTGTTCTATTAAATTCTGCCATTTTCGAGATAACTTCGAGGTGTCATTGAATAAATATATTTTTTATTGAAAACGCTACGAACTTTCGTTCCAGTACATATACAGCATTCGTGGCTGCAGAATATGTAACCGAATGAATAGACGAATTAAAATACACGTATTCCGGCGTCTCTAAACTAATACCACGACGTATTCTCGTCTGGTCGCAACGAAAGTAATAAGAGTAAAAGTGAAACTCGTGTAACCAACGTGTAAATTTGTAAGAGAAACTCGCTCAATTTCGTTTGAACGGATCAATTTAAGAAATGCAAATTGATTTTGATAACGCGTCCATTCAATCAACACAAAATTTCCACGATTCCTCGCGGATTCCTCGCAACGATAAAAATAATTCAACGCGACTGTAACGCGAACTGCTTTCTCTTCATTTTTCTTTCGTTTCTCAAAAACAAAATCAACCGTCCGAAATGGTGTTTTTAAACAGGAAACAAAAATGAATACATAGAAAAATCTACGTAAAATGTCAAATTTACTTCACTGAATGACATCTTCGTCGTCGTAATCGATGTATTATTCATTAATATTATTATCAACCTGTTGACAGACCATTTTAGATTTTTTTTAAAGGAAAGATCTATTTTTATAATCAATCTATACGCGAATTGTAATTTTTTTCAATATGGACAGTCGACTAATTTATAACTGGTACTGAATAATTTCTGTTAAGATGATACATATTCTAAAAAAATACAAAAAAGTATAACATTCTTCCTGTGCGGTTTCGTTTTAGAGAAAATCATCTTAAGTATTCATCACCAAATATTCTATTACCGGCTGATTAATTACAAGGAGAAACGAATTAATCCGCTAATGACATCTACTACTATTTATCTCAATCCTTGCTAAAAAGCATTTTACAGTCAGCTTCAATTATGCGACACAAGTATGAGCGTTACAGTTGTAAAAGCCGACGATTTTTCTTATACAACACAGTACCATCAGTTACAAATGACAACCATAACAGTAACGTGTAGAATAATTCTCCGTAGCAAAATTTAAAATGGTCCAAATAATAAAGACAAGTATGAAAAAAACAATAGTGTCTCGTTCGTATAAATTAGTCCGTTGACAATTAACAAACGAATTAACTCATCTTTCTACAAACAAACGTATATATTATTAAACGTATATAATTCACAAATTTTCCCATAACTTTAACCACGCAAGATCTATTAAAAACGTTTTCGAATATCTCCTGCACAGATTAATTCTCATTCTTTCAGTTCATATCGTATCGCTACACAAATCCACGAAGAAAACGAATTTCTCGAAACGTTCAAACGGGATAAAAAAAAAAAGATGCACATGCGCATAAACTTTAGCAGTACACGTTCCAGCGCCAGTCAAATGACTGGTCTCAGATTTTGAAGATTCGTTTCATAGGAAATGGTTGAATAAACATCTGAACGCAACCGTATATTAATAATAGACATTTTGTGCTCGATAGATTTAGTGTTAATCATTTAAAACTGGAAACGCGTTCGTTTGTGCTCTCTTTGCTTTTTGATGTGTAACTTTTGTGTGAAAAAACGCTTCGTAAATTCGTGAGTACGTATCGTGAGCGCGTTAAAATCTGCGGTTTCGAATCACGGTAAAAGAAAGAGAATCGGGTACATACTGATTACGTGGATTAAGAAGGATGCAAGGATAACGATGTATCCCCATCCTCCATCTGGCGGCAAGGGATGCTGTGCGGTGGTGCTCTTCGTGGTGTGATCCATTCGTTCACAGGCGACATTTTCGCTTGTACTTTTTTTTCCCCGCTTGTTTGTCTCGGTGGAGGAGCCGACGGCCGCGTGTGCCATGAGTTGCAATTGTTGGACTTGGCGAGCGTTGTTACTCGCGATACCAAGTACCGCGTCAAGTTGGTGCTCATGGTAGAAGGGACCGAAACAAGAGAGAAGGGGAGACCCCGATGGTCGCCGAAAAGCACGTTGTCGGCTCGCACTTGCCGCACAATTAAACCGAACAGGCTTACAATGCATCCAAAAAAGTATTTCTACACTAAATATTCCGATTCAGCAGAAATTGTCGATATTTAACCCGCGGTTATTTCCTTAAAAAAAAAATCGGTAATAAATATTTCGACTCATTTTAAAACTCGAAACTTCTACTTTCGGCGAACATGCATCATTCTCTTCTACAATGTTTTCGCGTAACGTAGCGGCTAGGAAACTTAATTTTTCACTGATTTATATAGAACAGAAATGAAGAACAAGTTCTAAATGAACTTTAAAACAAATTTTATATTTATATTTTCAACTGATCTTTGCAGAGGACTTTGAAATTAATCTTTAGCCATTCGCGATTATTATTGGAATATCGTAATAGTTTGCTAATAGACGCGACGATGGCTGCATGAAAATTTTAACTACTGCACACTGTCGTTCACAAAAATGTTCGCAGAAAATGTTTAAAGTTTATCGATTTTTTTAATTATATACCTGTATACTTAATGGGTCTAAATAGGCCTAATTATCTGTGGATAATTATCTATAGGCCAATTTAGACTCATTAAGTTTATATATAATATACTTTTATTGTAAATCACCTATATACATTGCTAGAGGGCATAAATAAGAGAAAGTATCCACTTAAATATAAACAATCATTTATTAATTAAATTTATGAAGAATCAGACATAATGAAACGAAATGCATTATCCATCGATTTACTTTTAACAAATCAACTGACTGCTCTGTCCACATCTCTGTGGTCTTTCAGCTGTTCACTTTTCTGTGGCAATAATTCATATGTGCATATGGTAACCCCATGATTATGAGCAGGTGTCCATTCCCCTTTCAAACCAATATAATAAATCCTTATTTTTTCCTGTCCCTCACGCCCAGTAAAGTGTAAACTTAAGTGATTTACTGATGAAAATTTAACCACCCTGCAATATCAAATACAAATTATAATTAATGGATATATGACCACATGTTTGTTCGATTTAATAAATGGTAAAGAACAGGTTCTGATGTGCAATAAACAAACGTTCATTATTATCTCTAAACATTTGTGTAAAACATTATTCTTGTCATACTATTAGAACCAATTTAAAGATTGTGCTAAACGATTTGTAAACTATCCTGTATTTGATACTTACTTTGGAAAGTACTGGTGTACCCCATAATTGTCTACACAGAGTTCAAATTCTTGTTCCGGTTTTACAATATTATCAAATGTCATATGCGGTCGATTTTTATATCTATATATTATGAATATATTTTAATTAGCAGGGGATACTTTTAAATGTTCTATAAAAACATGGAACTGTAATGTTTTAACATTGAAACCTGAGAAATACTCACAAACTCACTTTATTTGGGTGAAGTTCATCTTCACCTCCAATAACAATGAGACCTTTTAATTTGATATTACCTGTGAAACTGTATATAAATCAAATTTACATTTACTGATTAGGAGAAATGTAACAAAAATATATGAAGAATACTTACGGAATGTTAAATAAGAGTTCGTTAACTTCGTTGTCAGCATCGCTTTCTACATACTGAAAACAGGATTAGTTACATGAGTAAATGTTATAATTATCTATATATTGAATCAGACTGTATAAAATGTCCAAACGAAACAAACAAAAGAGATAATTACTTTGCTTTTATCTAGTCTGTCCTCCCATGGTTTAAAGATTGTTGCACCGCTACCTTCGTCGCATTCATTCAAACATTCAATATTTTGTATATCAATTTTTTCATATAAATTGTACTGTATACCCAAGTCTCCTTCTTCATGCTCTTCTCCGCAATTACAGTGATGGGCCATTGTAGAAAAATCTATGAGAAAGTAACAAAAGTTCTTAACTAAATACACTTTAATTATTGCAATTAATACAAGGCTATAAATATAAATTGTAACAGACTTTTATGAAGTATTTATGGATACTATATTGTTAATAATTCTACGTTGTTTTCGTTATAATTAGTGCAAATCAATTTAATGGAAACTATAATAATTATATACACTGGTAAGAAGAAAGATTTACGCAACAACAAATTTAATTCTTTCTGTGAATTAAACATAAAAATCTTTTAAAGAAACTCAGTTAGTTAACAACGTGACAGTAACGTTTACGATACTGAAAATGACAATCGAAATCTTGTAAATAGATCAGTCAGAGTACTGTAATGTAATATATAAATGTACGCTATAATAGAGTGTACAAGCAGTCGTAATTGTTCTATTAATTTGTATTGTTATTACGAAATTACAAACAATTTCATTTATCATTGATTTGATACATACAGACATTGATACAATCAACAGTACGTTCTAGAATCTCGAAAATTCTATGTTGATTGTGTTATTTAAAAATACAAACTATTATACTAATGTTTTACTTAATGTGAAAATTCATTTTTTTAAATTACATTTTCACTTCAACACATCGAAATTCTATAAATGTACGCAATGCATTTGAAAGAGAAAAGTCTCACCTAAATATATACACAGCCGCTACAGCCACAGACAAAGTATAAGAGTAGACCAATCACCATATGGGGTTTCACCACTGATATGTATATATATATCACTGATCTATAACATATATATATCAGTGATTTTTCTGTCTACGGTTCTGAATTACCGACTCTGTAGAAATTCAAAGTGGCAAAGCAGTCGAGAGAGCATAGACAACACGAAAACATCGTCAGAAATATCTGTGTAACTCGTATACGTTTGTTGGAGAATGTAATATTTCAATGAAATGATTTCATGCCTTTATTCGCCTTCTTACTGCTTCCAGCTGCTTCTTACCGACGAGGATTTCCTCGGTACAATCACAGACGAGATACTAGTAAAGACTGCGAGCCCCTGTGCTATTCAGCGACATAGGCAAGTGGGCATAAGTGGGCGCGGGGATAACGTGGAACTAATAGTGATCTGAAATACCACATCGCTATAAGTTCCACCACTGACGAAATACTCTTCGATGACCACGATTTCTACCTAAATCACCGCCGAGAGTCTGTATTATTATTTATTAATAACTAGTTGCTCGCGACACGGTGTGTCCATTCTATTGGAAAACACAAGAAATAAGAGAAGACCAAAAACTATTTATTTCATTTCCACCTCAATCCAAATAATAAATAATCCAGATTCTGATAAAATTGTATGTTGATAATTTCCTTTAAACGTACCGAAATAAAATTCTATTTTGGTTTCGTTAATATATACAGCTATAGGAGCACATATAGGCATAGAATTTATGTAAATTTTCAGAACAATATTGACTCGATAAAATTTCTAACTACGACATAGAATCACAAGGTCTGAGAGAAAAAGTTCGAAATACTGTCGAAAAATCGTTTTATTTTCGCAGCATTAGCTCGATGTGATTGTAGATTTTTAATATTTTAGAGCGCAATTGGTGTGTCGCCTCTACGAAACAAGATATTATAAATCGACAATCACACCGATTGCCCGGGTCTCACCACGTGGAGGTTGCTGCGAGTGAGACCCATCCCACCCATATAGTATATTACATGATACTATATATTAATTATATTATAATGATATAATATTATATGTACTGTATATATTATATTATTATAATATAATATATTTATTCATCGTCCCACCCGACGGAAAATTTCGAAAATACACAATTACAAAATACAAAAAAAAGCCCGTATAAATTTTTGTACTCTTCCTAATAAAACATTTAACAGAGCTCTACTTTAGGCCACTTTACGAATGAATATCAAGAAGAGGATAATTGCTAGCCTACCCGTCCGACCCACTAAATCATCTCTACCATGCTATAGAAGCTGATTTACTTTCTTTTCAACAAAAGCAAGAAAAGCAACACCATGCAAAACATGCAACAAAAGCAACACCATGAAAAACATGCAAAACACACAACACAAACAACACAAGCAATACCATGCAAAACATGTAACATATAAAATACAATACAACACATACCAATACATGCAACTATGCCCGGGCAACTATTTACATAAATACTACAATTTCTAAAACTACAAGTATAGATATCTTTCTGCTCTGAAACAATCTGAAAAACACTGAATTTTGAATTAGTACCAAAAAAAAAAAATAACAATTGGAAATAAATGTCCACTCGATGTGAATTTCAAACAAACGCGCGAGTGGACCATTTTTGCGCAACGCTACTCTACAAAAATGTACAAAGAACATCGGAAAACAACGCGAGCAGTGCATTCTCTCTCGACGCTAATTTATTTCATTAAGAACAAAAAACTCCCGTGCACTTTCGTTTCATTTCTCGCGACACTAAATGGAACCGCGATAGTAGCCATTCAAATTTCTGGGGAGGAAACAAGCCGCGTATTATTCTTTCGCAACGCTAAAAAAAAAAAAATAAATAATAAACACCTTGTTAAAAACGCGAACAGTGCGTCATTTGTTGCAACACTATCTTACTAAATTCGGTATAGAAAACTCCCGTGCACTTTAATTTCTTTTCACGCAACTCTATGGGGAAGCAATGGCTACAAGAATTTAGGATGACTGGCTGAAAGAAATCAAACACAAACATATGATGGTGTAGTGTGGCATTTCATTGAATCGCAACTCTAAAAGGCGGAATTTCCTAGTATTTGCATATTGGAAAACTTTTATATTAAACGATTCGCTACAATTCTGCGAATTCTCAATAAACACGCGTGAAAAAGACTATACACTACACGACCTCGAACATCATAATAGAATAGATTCGGATATTGCAGGAACCAGTTTTGCAGGGCGCAACGAACACTCGATTTCATCGACAAAGTTACTCCACGAAACGTAAAGATACCCCGTCTTTTACCTTGCGGGCCGACGAGGCGTTCGATACGTTCAACATACAACGGTTTGTATGTTTATAATAACGTGATCGAACCACTACGTTGTGGGAGGTTAGTCCCAAAAAAAAATTATACATTCTGGTGAACGCAGTGGTACGTTCCATGCATTTAGCGCTCACACACCATTAAATGGCTAAAGGCACACGTCTCTACGTTCAGATAAACTACAGTGTTTCCGCCATCGTTGGACGACAGCGGAAGAAACACTTGTTCCATTGCTGGAACGGCAAACGAATCGTGTGTTATGGCACACCGCGGGGGGTTGAACATAGAAACGTGTACCGTGATTTTGCGCTAACTACTTTGCGGCAAAACTTGGCCTCGGAACGTACCAATACGTTTCTTCTCTACACGTAGTGGCCCGGTGGGCGTATGCTCCACATTTTTACGGTATCAAAAATTCTAACGTTAACATCCACATACGTTTGGATATCCAAAGAAAAGTCTCTGAAATTTTGAATGTTCGTATGCACCCTGCGCGACTGGTCCTACAATTTCGGTCCTCTACTCACCAATCTGTTACGAGATCGCGACTCTTATAATACAAACTGATATCTTTTATTACGGCGCGGTTTTCCAATATGCTTGTACTCCATTCCCGCCTCGATACAACGCGTTGGTACTTTTTCGCGACACTAAGGCAATCGCGACAACAAATTCTCGCAACGCTAATTCCTAATAAAGATAGTGTTTCGCAATGTATTATTTAATTCGTGGCATGCAACACGAGCGGTAAAATAAAAAACCCTATTCTAATCGAAATGAAGTAGAGGCAGGACGAGATAGCTAGCGACTGGGTTTCCAAGCCCATCGGATCTACCCCGGATCCAAACGCTATGACACCATCCACCTGCCTGGACGTCGTAACGCCAGGACAGATGCGCCCCTTCGCTCAAAGCGTGATTCCAAGTCGCGAGTATACACTCCACGAACTCGGCCGCCTTGAGTATAGACCGAAGCCTAGTAACGCTGACTTTATCAGCCAGAGACGATGCCAAGCGGTCTTTTGCTGCGAGGTCTCCACTACTTGAAGAGTATGTGCAGACCTCCACCAATCTCGTCCCATATATCCCCTACTTCAATTTCGACTTTAACAAAATACTACGCTAATTCAACCCGCTTTATTATTCTTTCGCAACTCTACTAAAAATCGCGAATGCCTACACCACACACGACAGTGACACGTTGCAGCTGGAGCATGGGCGCCTGAAATGTCGAAAGACTCGAATAATGCAAACGCGATACTTTCGCTGCGCAACGCTAATGCAAAGAACAGAGATCCAAAAGACTATTTTATATTTTCTGCAAAACTATTTCTTAAATAAACGGGTAACAATCAAAATGTAACTTAATCTCAATTTTTAAGCTAATAGGGGGGGGGGGGGGAGAAATTGCGAGTATCTACGTAACACTAACTTTGATCTCTGTTCAAGAACAATTAATGCAAGACGCGTGATTTTTTCGCAACGCTATTTCAATCGCGGACGTGCCCATCTCCGCTGATCGTTGGGGCGGCGAGGCCTGCCCATATTTTCAACTAACTACTTATACTACTACTACTACTACTACTTCTACTGACAAGTATAGTGACAAGGTAGTAAGGAAATATGACTTCGCATCCGGAGATGCGAAGTCATTGTAGTTGCCCTCTTGAGCGACAGTTTGTCGGGGCCTCTTCGGCATATAGCCTCTTCTTTTTCTTCGGCGGACCGCCAAATATCTAGAACCTTACACGTGCTCGCAGAGTGAAAACGATCAACGACTTCCAAGACCAAAGACAAGTCTCGAAAGAAGCCTATCGCTCCTCTGGTGCAATCGAGCCGGTATCGTTTCGTTTCGAAAACCCTATTTCCGCGCGCGTTCGCGTCCGCGTCCGCGGTAAGCTAAGAAATTCGCACGAAGCATCGAGCACGAAGGATCAAATCGAACGCATGCCTCGTTCGATTTAGCTTCGAGACGAAACTTCGAGCCCCTACCAGTGACTGGCTACCGTGCGAATCGCGGCCTACCCGAAAGAGAAACGGTAGCCAGCCCTGGACCCTACCTATTCAGAATTAGCAATCACACCGAGAAGGTAAGTTACCTACCTACCTAGCCCTATATTTAAAAAATGGCAAAACAAGCTTTCCAACACATTCACAACACGATCTCCACACACACGCCAGGGTGCAATAACCTATCACCCTAGGGAGACGTCCCGGGACGCCTCCGACACCCTAGCGTCAAACCACAAGCACACACTCTAAAGGTACATACCAGTTTTTTCCTAAAATCGACTGACAATGGCAGTGATCATTGCGAAGCAAATAAATTGAATTTACACTTGAATGAAATATCTGAATATTACTCATTATTTTTAATGAATTGAGAAAACTACAACACATATTCCAGGAAGATCCATGGAGCATGTCACGGATCAACAGGAATATGTGCTATTCAATAGAGTTTAAAAAACCGACGCAATTCCACTGCCTATCAACACACACACACACACAAGTGGAATATACGTCGTGCACGATACACTAACCATTGTCAATCGCCACACATGATATAAAATAATATTCCATGCCCGTTGCTCTCACCCTCCCGAGAAGCACCTGGGCACGCGAAAGGATTCGAGCAACGAACAGGGAATTTCAATATCCTGAAAATCCTAGCTAAAAGAATAGGTTAAATATTGTACGGGCTAATGTTCTAGCATTTTCAAAAAATGACTCTACTTCGACTTTAAAATTTCATCTCGACTTATAAATCACATATTTCATGATGGAATGGATAATATATATCTTTATTGGTGGAGATGGAATGGAAAGGTAATTTATATTGATTTTTTCTAAATCTTATTGTCGAGCAAACATTGAATGATTCTAATAAAAATTTGTATTTATTTATATATTTATCTATTCAGAAACTTTATATATTTATTTGAAAAAAAAAACCTCGGACGATCCTATCGACAAAGAAATGTTTCGAAATCATCGAAGAAATACTCTATTAAAAATATAAATTACTCGTGAAAGTAATATAAAAGTTAATTAATCAAGTAATTTTCCTTTGTCGAAAGAATCTATCCGTCGCGAATCGTCTGTTTGTACGTGGTATCAAATATTTTCGAGCAATTCAAAGTGATTTTAAAATAAAAACAATTAGCTTGATGATAAACAATGAGTGTAGAAATTGCGTTCCAAATTACGGAAGATTTTCACCATTTCGCAATTTGGAAACTCAATTATTGAAATTATATATTTCTATTTATAAAAAAACGCGACGTACAAAAAGACCCTACCTAGCTAAGAAATAACAGATTACTACCCGCGGAAAACGCCGGGCGTTTTCCACGGTCACTATACTTGTCAAAATATCAAAAATCTACTACTCAAATGTAATAACAAAAATGTCTCTGTTGCTTGTTCACTCACTACTTGTTGGAGAAAGAGAAAACTGCGTCACAGTCCGCAAGCAGCAATAATCGCACCTCATCTCGATAGAGCCTTATTGGTTACGATATCGCCACTGCGCAAAGCGTTACAGTCCTGGAATCAAACAAAGAAGCATGGTATTAAAAAATTGATTCGTACATTACCAACGGAATATAAAGAATCTATTTAAATTATTTTCGAAATAAAAACAGCAATTAGATGGAAATTTATCAATATAATATAATATAGAAAATTTTGTAAACTATAGAAATATAGAAAACTTTGAAAAGAAAAAGTTCAATAGCAAAGATTTATTGTGAAGATAGTTTGCTACTTACATTCTCTCCCCCTTGACGAAAGCACAACACGTTGATCTCCATCTCAGCTGTCGATGTCCTCTTTGAGCATCCTCGAAGTATTTGATGTGTTAAAGCTCTGTAACAGAAATAACAATATTATTTAATTTCAATCGATCGACCGTCAAAGACTATTCAAGTTGAATATTCATTAATTTTTCATTATAGTTTGAAAAGATAATGTTTAAGAATACAGTTTAATTGATAATATAAAGATACTTACGTTCACATCCATTCCTGATCGAAGAAAGCACTACACACTGCGTCTCGATTTTGTCTATCGAATAGGACTCTTTTCCCTGAAGCACTGTAATAAAAATAACAAATTCATTTAATTTCAATCGATCCACCATTAGAGACTATACAAGTTGAATATTCATTAATTTTTAATTGGTAAGATAATGTTACTTACGTTCGAGTCCATTCCTGCTCGAAGAAAGCACGACCAGGTGCGTCTCGATGTCGTCTATCGAATAAGATTTTTTTGCTTCAAGCTCTGTAATAAAAACAACAAATTTAATTAATATCAATCGACCAATCGTAAAAAAATAAATCCGAATTAATATGAAATAAATAATTCAAGTCGAATATAAAACCAAACAATTAAATTGAACCAAAATTAAATAAACTTGACTTCTATTGCACGACAGGAATTTAAATACGATTGTCCGTCACGACAAGAGTAAATATCGCGAGAAGGCAGATCACGATTCACGAATAAATTAAAATAAATGAAAAATAAATAATTTGCTTGAACGCAGTATTAATTTGAATAAGAAATATAATAAATAATCTTTATATCTATTGATGATAAAATAGAGAAACCGTACGCACCACGTAAAGATCCTTGTTGTGCGTCGTATACATATTGCATCTCGATAACAAGAAACGCGGTTGACAATGTTAGAGGGAAACTCGGAGCTAATACAATATACGTCAATTCAGTTCAACTTTCGCAATAATAATGAGCCGCGGTTGCGGATCCTTTGGATCCCGAGGGTTAGGAGGGGGAGAGTCCCCGATATTCGGCTATTGCTATTACGCCCCCGAAGTGGGACTAGCGCAGCGGTTACACCTCCAATACAAGACATGACCTCACGTTCCGAGAACTGTCCCTTCAACTTACCTAGTCACCCTGTTTTTTGATACGTCAAGTGGCAGTGTATCAATAAACACGGTCACTAGGCCGGAGACTCTATTCGACCTCTCGCCACTCTCACCAATAACAAATTCGCAAGGGTAGGCATTAGTATAATGACAGTGAAATTGAACACAAGTGAATTTCCGCGAGTGACCGTGTCAACCGTGGCATTTGTTATCGAAACGCAAAAAGTGTACAAAGTATACGACACAATGAAGACCGTTACTTGGAGAATACCGTTTTTTTGTTCCATCCTCTCGGTACGTATCAAGATTATTTATTTATATTTTCATTATGTTTAAAATTAATTCTGTGTGTTGAGTGAATTATTTAAATGTATTTGTTCTGTGCGTTTTATCATGCAACAGAAATCAAGTGAATCTATCTTCTATTGTTTATTAAATTTCTTAAATATCGGTTTGCCTCTCACTTTTATTTTCAAACCGTGTTATTCATTCGTAAAGCTATCTTTTTAAACAAAATCTTCATTATTACATTTTTTTTTAAATATTTACCTTGCCAATAAACTATTGAAACTTTGGTTAAAACAAGCAAACGGTTAGAACTCTATTTTATTTATGTCTAAGAGCTTTCGGGAGATAAACAAATGAACATAAGAAAAATATATTTTATATGGCGAGGTGTAAAAATAATTTAAAATAATAATTTTGTCATATACAACAAAAAAATCAATTTGATACGCATGCATCGAACAGGACGAGTACCATTACACATTTCACTATAGGCTTTTACTACAGTGGTAAAAATTTCGAGTTAATTATATATTAAGCTTTCGTTAATCGTTTGAAAAGAAATAGTTTAAAAACAGTTTAATATTGAAAAGATAAATGGTACATTGTTACTCACTCTCGCGTCAACTGCTGCTTGAAGAATGCGCGACAAGCAACGTCTTTATTTCGTTATTAATTGGCACGGAATCTGTAACAGAAATATGTAAATACATTAACATAAATTCAACCGACCAACACACAGAAAATGTATCACAATTAATAATAAATAAATAATTCAATTGGAATATAAAAACCAAAATTAGTTTCAACGGAAATTTAAGAAACTAGATTTCTATAGCACGAAACGACTTCGAATGCAAATGACCGTTACGACACAAGAGCAACTCCGAATTAATAATAAATAAATAATTTCGGTTGAATATTTATTAATTGATAACCAATTTTTTGAAAAAGGATGATCAACAACACAGTATTATTGAAAAGATAACGGATACTTATGCTCATATGCTCCGCTGTTTGAAGAATGTACGACGTGACGTTGCGTCTTGATTTCGATTGTTGAATAGCATTGATAGTATCGATCTAGACTAGCAATATGTTCTTTCGATCGATTGAATCTTTTCCAACCGACTCTGTAACAAAACCAACAAATTCGTTCATTTCAATCTAAAACACGCAGAAAATCAATCAAAATTAACAACAAATTACAGTAACATCCCTATAAATCGGGAAGTTAATAAATAATTCAATTGAAATATAAAGCCAAAATCAGTTTTAACGAAGAAACTAGACTGTCGTAGCACGAAACGACTTTAAATACAATTCACCGTTACGAAACAAGAGAAACACGGAATATATACGAAATACATAATTTAGGTTGAATATTTATTAATTGTTCACTAATTTTTTGAAAAAGGATGATCAACAACACGGTATTATTGAAAAGACAACGGATACTTACGCTCGCATGCTCCGCTGTTTGAAGAATGTACGACGTGACGTTGCGTTTTTATTTCGATTCTCGAATACATAGATAGCATCGATACTCTCGATCGATGGATTTTTTCCGGCGGAATCTGTAACAGAAAGAACAGACAGTCAGAAATAATAGAAAACAATCAGAATTAATAGCAAATAAACAATTCAATTTGAATATAGAATCATAATTTATGTGAACCAGAATTAAATAAACTTAACTTCTATGCCTCGAAACGAATTTAAATTGGTTTGGTCGTAATGACGCAAGAGCAAATTATCGCGAGAATGCAACACGGCTCGAGAATAGGTTTAAATCAATGAAAATTTAATAAGATTACACTTTACCTAGAGAAACCAGAAATTGTTGCCTCTTTCTTATGTAATCCTGTAGATTTTGCCGAGAAAATGCGAAAAATCTACGCTTGACAATTCCAAACGGTCAGTGGTTTAAAATGCGTGTTTGAAAGGTAGTGTAACGGACATTGTGGTGCCACCTAGCGACACCAGTCGGTAAACGGCGTGCGACGGTTATTACAAACATGGCGGGCATTTTTACGCGGCAAAAAGATTTGAAATTGGCCAGCTCTAAACACGCATAAACGAGTGATCTCCTAGGATTGAAACTTGGATTTTTGGCATAAGAAAGAGGCCAACATTCCTGGTTTCCTGAGATGCACAGCAGCTGCAAATAATTCGCTTGAACACAGTATTAACTTGAAAAGAATTCAAATAAATATTCTTGATTTAGTTTCGCTTCGAATATATGTTAGATTTTAGAAACCAATGCTAAAACATCGTCAGAAATATCTGTGTAAATCGCATACGTTTGTCGGAGAATGTAACATTTCATGCTTTCATTCGCTTTCTTTTCTTACCGTCGAGAATCTACTCGTAATTGTAATATTATTAACCCGTAACAACTGTTGATGGGTCAAATTGACCATGTAATTATGTAACTAAAATAGGGTCACAGTGGTTACGGGTTAAACTAATTAAACACATAGAGATGAAGTCAGTCTATAATTCACAGATATAAAATGTAATGTAAGCGTGTAACTTTCAAATTTACCGCGACATGACTTAGCTAGCAGCACCGGGTTCGCCTTTTTCATTTCAACACCGCAGAATTAGACACGCAGCCAATGGTTAGGCCCGACGTCACACACAGTAGCCAATAATTCGGCTAGATTCGAATGTACAAGTGGAATGACCCAATCGGACGGCTTGCTGTCGCATTTCCTTTCGAATTCCTGCCAGGAGACAACTTTTAAAACAGTGGCAACGCTGTATCTATATAGGGTGTCAAGTTCATCTAATTTATAAATGCTCGCATCAAAGATTTGAAGAAAAGTTTCACCCTATAAACTTTCCTCTTTGAGTGAACCTACCCTGGTATGCAGTAAGTTGTGTCAGGGGTTAGGTCTTAAAACAGAATAACTGTAAATATTAAAATAGAAAACAAGGTGACGTATTATAAGAGGAACAATCGTATGGAGCGTAACCAGCAAGTTTGTGTTTCATAGATTTGCGATAGCTGATTAAATGCTTCGGAACTGTGCTTATATTCGTGAACGCTAGACTTATTAATGGTGATTCCATAGCAAATGAATATTTGCATGCTGCAGTTATGTGCTTCCATTGTGAAAACATAATTGTTTTATGGTGATAATATGTCAAAATCAAGCATAAGGAAAATAACGGTTGACCCTACGAAATGTAATACAGACTCTCGTCGACCAAGTGTGTTTGAGAGGTTGGGGACCAAACCAGCAGTTACTGCCGGCCAAAATTCATCGGACTATTGTAGAAACTGGGCATTGAATGGCAGTTGTTCATATGGAAAGCTTTGCAAGTAAGTATAACTTCAATGTTTTCAATATTATACAGAAAAGGGAAACGAACGAGTTACGTTGCTTCTATAATGTAGCTGATTGGTTATTTATTCAACATGAAATCATATCAGCTTTTTTTATTTAGACTGTAGAGTAAGAATTATTTATCTGTTCACTTTAAGAGGACCAATATATTTTCTGTTTTTATATTATAACTAGATATGCAAATACTCACACATTAATAAGTCCATCCAAGCGTGCCAAGAAGGATAATGCAATTGCAAATACAACAGGAGTAAGTCTAGAAACTTTTATCTACATTATTACTCGACCGCGGATCTTTCCGCAGAATAAAAATTTTCTACATCAATTGCAGGATAGAAAAACTAAATTGAATGTTGTTTCTTCCCTTAACACTAAACCTATCGAGCACTAGAAGCGATTAAAATGTTTTAGCTTAGAAAAATGATAAGGTTTTATTTATTTATCAATTTCCATGTAGGCAACTGCATAATTTTGATAATTCTGAGATAAAAAATATAAAATTGGTAGTTTTAGCGTTAATGACTTTAATATAGAAGAAATGATATATTGACGTCTTCAATTTTTTAAATTTTCCAACAATTTTGAATTTCCTCTACTTAATTTTGCTATATAAATGCATGAAGATCCGCAGTCTAATTATTACAATTTCGATTGTAGATCATTCTATGATAAATAAAGGCTATATTAATGTTTACTACAGACAGATATTTACATATGTATGTTTTTAATACATAGCTTATTGAGGATCCGTTTAAAAGGCTTACTTCTAAGATCGTAAAAAAGGCGTCACATAGTCCTGATTTAAATCTCGAAGAGTGGAATCAAACAGATTTAGAATACGAGGACGAGAAAGTGTTAGAGAGGCGTAGACAGCTGTTACAGCGTGAGTTGGAGTTACAAATGAAGAAGGATAAAGAAGTTCATGGGAAAGACAAAGTGAGACAGAAGAAAAAGGCAATGACTTCTTCGTCTAGTTCTCATACTTCGAGTACGTCCAGCAGTAGTAGCAGTTCCAGCAGCGAAGACTCATCTTCCAGTTCGACGTCTGACTCACGGAAGAAGGTTAAAAAAATTAAATCTAAGCGGCACCACAGTGGTTCTACAGATTATGATGAAGATAAAGAAAGAAGACGAAAGTAAGTCGTTTGTATAATGATTACAGTATCTTTTTTATGAAATCAAATGTTCTCTTGTTAAATTGTATATATATGGAAATTAATTCTATCCGATAGATTGAAATTGAAAAGGCTTGGCACTAAAAACGACAAGCCTGCCATTAAGAAGAAGCGTAAGCTGGAAAGTACTTTGACAAAAAAGGAAGTTGGTGGTAGGTCGGCTAAAAAGTACACCTCGTCTTCGGTATCGAGAAAACATTCCTCCACACCCCGTACAAGATCACCGGCGATACAAGTGCCAACAACAGTCGCGTCTACAGCAGCGGCGGTATTAGGCTCTTCGGTATCTGTGCCTCATCATGCCGCATCTACTAAAGTTAGAGAACGAAATAGAACAGAATCTCCGAAAGCGACGAAAACTAGAGATTTGGAGAAAGAGGACAGACATTATAAAAAAGTGCGAGACGTGGACGAAGTACCTAAAGAAACCACTAAAAACAAATCTTTTGATAAAGGCAAAGATCAGGAAAAGGAGAAGAATCGTACGATAGACGAGAAACTAAAAATCGACGAAAGAGTGAAAGCGAAATGTAAAGACAAGGAGTTACGTTCCAGAACACCGCCGACGTCTGATAGGTCAAAACATCAACACTCGAAAGAGCCATTATCGACAAAAGCTCGTCGTAGTCGTACACCGGAGAAATCCTCGAGATCGAAACGAGAACCCTCACCGGTGAAGACCCAAGACAGACAGATCTCCGCAAATAGGTCCAGAGACATGGAGAAGAAAGATCGTGAATCTCACAAGAGTGATAACAAGACGAAGGACAGGGAGGACATTAGAAAGGCTGAGCAAAGTAGCAGAACCAGGCAAGTGACGAGTCAAGAAGAGAGTCACAGGCGAATTGGGAAGGAGTTCGATGATAAAGCTTACGTGGGTGACAAAACACGACAGAAGAGCAGAGAGCGACGCGATAAAGATCATGCAAGGGACGAACGGGGTCATTCACGACTTGGTCGAGATCAGCGAGACCCGCGTGATAAAGAGAAAGAGGATCTGCAAGAACGTTGTCGCGAACGACAACGGGAAAGAGACCGTGATCGTGACAGAGATCGAGAACGAGATCGTGACCGGGAGAGAGACCGAGATCGTGATCGTGATCGTGACAGGGATCGAGATCGCGATCGAGATCGTGATCGTGATCGTGACCGTGATCGAGATCGGGACCGTGATCGAGAGAAAGATCCATTGAAAGCCAGAGACAGAGATGTTCCACCACTAGTTCCGACATCGATAAGTATAGCTGCGGAAAAGAACTCGCGTTACAGCCGAGACAAAGAACGAATAGTAGGAAAAGACAGTGCCTTCGAGAAAAATGGTACCCGGGAACGTAGGAGCGACAGGGAGAGGGAACGATCAGAAACGAAAGCACTCTCCGATCGAGATAGAACATCCACGCAACGAATTGAAAGCAGATACGATAGAACTGCTGTCGATAAAGATGCACCCGCTCGCAAGCCTGGTGTGAATTCTCCTAGAGATCGTTTTCCACGCGAGAGATCGTTAGATAGAACATCATTATTGGATAAGACTGTACATACTGCACCGCCTCCGTCGCAACCACCTTCCTTACCACCAGTACAATCCTCTATAGCATCCTCGTCGTCTTCATCCGCGCCAGCTACACTGTCAACGTCACGAGACAACCTAATCGACAGGATAGACACTGGACATTACGATCGAGAAAGACACAGACGATTTGGTGGAAGGTACGAATGAGTTCGTGCGTGTAGCGTGATCGATCGTGTGCTACATTAATCAAGTTATTCCTATTTTAATCGATTCACTTCATGCTGTTGATGTCAGGGATCTTCGTCGAAATGAAATATACGTAAAAATACGATGCATTAACTTGTATTTGATTCGGAGTCGCTGACATCGACAATAATTTAGTAGACTGCGGATCTTTATGCAAAATGAAAATGTCCAGCAGCGATTGTGGGCAGCAGAAGCTGTTTTATATTTCACCTACCAAATTTTTTCATAAATGCATAAAAATCCGCAGTCTGATAATAAGTGTGCGACGCGACATAGATCGATCAATTTGCTAATGTCAATTAATTGACAGGCGGGAAACCAGTCCGCGGCGTACTATCGAAATTGACAGAAACTACAACAGGAATTACGGACGGTTGTCTGAGCATTGGGATGAACAAGAGGAAGCATCCACGCACTTGGATTACCGTGAACACCATGTTCACGAAGATGAGAGGAGAAAACCTGTTGACGGAAGAAGGTACGATAGTCCGTTTGACGAAAGAAGAGGGATTCGCGAAGAAAGATCTCGCGAATCTAGATACGTTGTTCAGACTGCAGACAGGACGACCTTCGAAGATCATCGACATCACCACCATCATCACAGACATCCGTTGTATCCTGGAGAAAAGTTAAGAAGTAACACATCGATCCGGTACGTCTGCTGTATTATCAATGTAATTCACATAAAATTCTAACGATCGAATAAAACAAGACTTGAAACGTGTAAATAACTAATTTGTGTCTTTAAAGTTACATAACATTGTAGTGTGTTCACTTGAAACCACACGGATACCATCTTTTATGTTCTCCATTTATCAGGGAAGAAAATGTTCCAAATGATGATTGGGACAATCATCACAGAGACGTGGAACATGGCAGGGAACGAACTTACGGACCCGTTGACTGGGAGGAAAGAGAATGGCGTGTTAGAGCATTGTGGGACAGCAGGGATAGTCTTCCACGCTCGGAAGTTCACGATGAAGATTGGAATGCCCGGTATGATAATTCTATCACGGATTGGAAATCAAACGACACGCGGAAATGGGATAATCAATCTGTGCATATCCGTGGTCATTACAGAAACGATCGCTCGAAAGAGATAGAAATAGGAGAGTCTACGTCTCACAAGTGCGTTATTCGTGAATCAACATTATTTAACTAATGCATCGCCGGTAAAAGTCTTGTGACGCATCAATATACGTTACGTCGATCTTGTTTCAGTAAAAGAAGAACCTATAATAATTCCGAAAACAGGGACGAGTGTACAGTTCATACCTCTAAACAAGCGTCTCTGTATGGTAGCATGAAAGAAGAACCTATTAATAAAAAGTTAATGGAACTGGCAGAAGGTAAATTGTCTACGACTCGAGAGAAGTCTACAGATAGTTTCCCGAAAAAGGTTTTGTTAAAAGAAAAGCCCGAAACTAAGGAAACCGTTACAACCGAACCGAAACGTTCCTGCATCGATGAATCTTTGCAAACGCTTCATACCGAAAGCGATCTCAGTGACATTAGCGATGATCCAGATGACATTTTGAACATGGAAGACATCACGGTAAGTGTATATTTTTCTTTATTATTCTTTATTATATTGAGTTTATCGACAAATCAAAATATACAACTAATTGTATAAACCTACTTACATTTATAGGATGTTGATACAAATAAGACACGATCAAAGAAAACACCTGATACAACGCAACGCGATACACAGTCAGCGACACAAGAGCCGGTACCGTCATCTCCGAAGGAGACAATAGAGGAATCTGTGTTTAATTCTAAAGGAAAAGATAATACCGACACAATGTCATTTAGGTATTATTTTTAATTATTCATTAGCGATAATTAGACTCCGGATGTTTATGCAACATAAAAAGTTTCTGCATCAATCGCAAGACGCAGGAGCTAAATATAAACCTATATTCTTCATTAATAATTTTAATATGGTAAATACGATATATTAACACTCTGAAAGTCTTTTAATATTATTACTGTTTTAAATTGCCATCGCTCATGTTTGTTATAAATGCATAAAATCCGCTGTCCAGTGATAACTTTGTAGAGCGCACGTGGTAATATGGTGATAATCAATTCTCGTTAAATTAATTTAGAAATCTGGAAGATGAGAATATGGAAACTATGGACTTCGAAGAGATTTCCGACGGTGAATTAGAAGAGGATATTAAAACAAGTGGTAAAGGTTTAGGAGACGCTTTGGGAGTTGATTGGGAAAGTCTAGTGAAAGAAACGCAGCCACGAAGACCTGCGTTGTGTAATCAGAACGCAGAAAATCGTTGGCAGTGTAAGGCGATTCTTCATAGAATCGGTATTTCTGCCAAGTACGGAGGCGAGGATTTAATGAAAAAATTGGGGAAGAAATATGGGAAAAATGGTACGATGTCTGATATTTAACGAAATCTATTTCTATCTATTATATTTATTTTTCCGTATATTTATTTACAGATCATTCAGAGTTTTTCCTTCACAATGTTGCGTTCATGCACACGGCGCTTGCACGAAATCACTTGTTACGTAATCTGAATAATGATATGTTACCTGGAGTGGACGACTTTCTGTACAAGTAAATAAGTTATTTCAGATATCGTTAATAACGTTATTGCAGTATTCTTAACACTATCTTCTTGCAGGAATAGCAATGTAAATACTGCAGAGGATGTGGATTACGATTTAGAAGTTTTGAGACCTTGTACAGCTTTACACGAAGAGGCGAAATGCTTATTGCAACAAGTTGTATGAAAAAGAGTTTATTTGTAGAATATGACTCCCGAAATTATACTTTGCTGCTATATTATATGTATTAGTATAACATAGAGCAAAAGTGTAAACAGTGGCATCAGTTTGTTACATGCTGGAGTGGTTCAGTTAATCGTTTACTGCAACCAATTTAGCATTCAGTGGTGCAATGTAGGAAAATTGAAAATATTAAATTCATACATTTCTCTTAGTACTTAGCTCTTCGATCACCTTAATTAAATATATTTTGTATATTACTCAAATTTTATATCATACTCTTTACTTGAATTATAATCACGAAGATTGATTATAATCGAGTCGCTATGTATATATTGGAAGAATATAAAACTTTACATTACTAGCGCTTTATATCATATCTTTTGCTACAAAGTATAGAAAAGCATTATTTAATTATTTTAGATTCTTAAATTAAAAAAAAAATTAATTACTAAACGTTTTGTGTGCTTCTACCGTTTCAAAAAAATATTTTCTTAATATTTCGATGATATGAGTTATATACGTTGATCCATTTAAACGGAGTAATTGTAATATTTACCTGGTGTTTCATAAATGAAACTTTTGTACACATTTAGGGAGTATATATGTATATGTGAATGTATATTTTTTTCTTTGTATTACTCTTGATACAACAATTAACATTGTTTAAAAATCTTTTTATCACACTCGAAGTTAACGGCTGCCACAACATCATTTTGCAGTATGGTCATTGCTTCCTTCAATAGACGCTCGTTCTCACCATACTGCGATAAAGCAGATGACGTATATATAAGAGTTAGTATCACAGTATAAATAAATAAATAATATAAACACCTGTACAGAAAACTGTGCATGTTCATTTCTAATGTTCTGTTGCTGTCGTAATCTTTTCATCTTTTCCATGTTTGTGCAATATAGCTCGTACAAAATAAGACCTAAAATATTAAGAGAATTATCTTATTCGGAGAAAACAGAAAAATAGTGTAAAACTATTTTAAGCTTTTTCATGTAACAGATTACCTTTTTTCTTACAATCACCGCAATTCAAAGTGTCTAAGGTGGAGAGTAAGTCTTCGCAGCATTTGGCCTTTACGTCGAGCTCCGCATCAGTTAAATCTAATTATAGTGTTTCGATAAATAAAGATATTCTGATATTTCTACAATAGATTATATTAATACGATTTCGATACCTGTCCATTGCACTCCCTCAGCTCTACCGTAATATGAAATAATTCGAAATTTTATATCCATAACAAGATAATTGCTGATTGGAATCACTAGTTTAAGCTCCTTTTGCATAAAGTTACAGATCACGCGCGGAGCCTTATACAAAACATTCTCCATTATAGATGATAAACTAGAACGAATCGAAGTTATCTAAAAAGAAACAAGTTTAAAGTTTTCTGAAGCTTTTCAATTTGAAAATCATTACTTATTTTCCAGATCTATAGACTTTGTAACTAGTTAATAATATCATTTAATTATCCATAATATTTACTGTTTCCTCTATAGATCTATAATTGTGGGTATTTCAAATATTTTTAAATATAGTTCAAACGTTATTTATTTTAATTCAGAAAATGATGAAGACTTTTTCAGTTTACTTAAATATTTAATTGAATTCATAAACACCTGTCGATTACTCATAACAATGGAGCATTTATCACAGATCCAGGGGGTCGCCATATTGAGTGGATCCTGAGGTAGCAAGTTTCCGGAACACTCTTCGGATGCGCATAAAAGTGCTCCTAATCTAGATCCAAATTCCTAATGTTACATAAAAATTACGTTAACTTGTTATAGGTTCGAAATTTGTGAAAAACAATACACAAATCGGTTACATGCGATATACACTACCGCTCAAAAGTATATAATTTGTCACTTGTAATTATTATTATTATGTATATTGTGGTATCATAGCACAGTAGAATTCATTTTTATATACAAATTGTATAATGAAAATGTAATAATAATATATATTTCTATTCACAAATGAGGAATGTACAGTGGAACGGTCTTGGTGCTTGAAAGGATTTCAAGTTTCACAATACTAATACACAAATACTAATAATAACATTTCTCGCATTTAATCTTAGACTAATATTGTAAATTTCCATGTAGGTAGTTTTTAGTTAGTATGTCGTTATGCGTTGTTATTACATATTCAGCAAGTGTCCGGATACTTTGGAGCGGTAGCGTATAAATGATAGAAATCAGGATAATGAAACAGTTATTTCTTTTCATCAACTGAAATGAATTTGTTTGATAGATTTACCGTAGGATCGTTGCACCGTTTGCAAGCGCAGGTGAAATGTTTGGTGACACTTAAAAAATGTCGACGTAACGTCGTGTCCCAGAATAAACTCGTATAAGACATGGTAAGCTCATCTCCTGCGGAAATCGGAAGGGCAGCGTTCACGTAGAGTCGTTGCTCGCTATCGAAATGGTGCCTCGTGTTTGGTATGCAACAATGGTTTTGCAACGACCCCATAGGATAGAGTCCGCGTAAACTCGAGGAGTGATCCTTATCTTGAACGCTGACCGTTTCGAACGCGTTCGTAGCGAATGTTCCGCAAACGCGTTTCATTAACTCCAGTTCCTCCTCGCTCGGTGGATTTGCTACATTCCGTTGCAGTAGTTCGGTCTTGTTCCCGGAAATTCATTAATTAGAATCGTGATAGACGCGATAAAAAAGAAAACAATCAACTACTTGTACTTTTCTACATTTTTTCATCATCGTACGGTAAAATTTCGTTTAACAGAATACAACAGTTAATTGTTGATTCATTGAACTTCTCACAAACCTGATCGTCCTTTCATAAATTGAAACGGTAAAAACATTAGAGGAAAATATATTTTCATCTAATTCCAGTTTGTGAAAGTTGAGGTAGAAAAGTTTTATTTTATAGATGCTCTTTGAAAAGAAGAAGATTTACTACGCATGCGAGTATGGAAAAGTAGGTTTCAGTAATAAGTGGACAGCGGATTTGATGCGTTTATCTTCTATATAATAAAAATGAAATGCTGTTCGTTGGTCACGACATCACGTGAGAACGGCTGGACCGATTTGACTAATTTTTTAAAGAAAATGTTTGTAATAGTCCGAATAAGGTTATTAGGGAAAGAAAAATTGGAAAAGTGGCCGGGAAAAATGAAAAATTCGGGAAAAAATGAAAGTGCTTTTTTCTATGGGATTTTTGTATGAATTCAAGAGCATAACTCACGATTCCAACAATGGATATGCATTATTCGTTTTTTTTGTTTTGTTCGTTATGGTCCTGGAAAAGTTTGAAGGAAAAAAAATTCGAGACAATTACAAATGAAAGTCGGAAATTAGAAATATAAGTAAGTGTAATTTAAAATATACATAAAATAAGTAAATATAAATTGAACATATTACGAGAGAAAATGAATGTCTAAGTTGCTCCGGTTTGTTGCAATTCAGGTGGTAAATTTTGATTCTGCATAAAGATTCGCTGTCCGGTAATAAGTATACGAAGGCACGTATTGTTCCTACACTTCTTAAACCCTGCATTCACAGTGAAACCACTGGACTGCATCGTTGCTTTGTCTACGCATACCAGACACACGATTTTTAAACTGAATCTACCTAGCGGTACGATCCCGAAATCGGGAAACGGTAAAAATAACAACTACTTAAAATTGCAAATAGTACGAGAGCAAAATATATACGTATATATGTACATGCATTTCTGTAGAAAGACACAGGCAGAACACAGTATAATTTGTTGGTAACGTTATCAGAGAAGTCTATCGGTAAATTAACTAATTCAAACTAAAATCAAACAGAAGGGTATACGCGTTTAGATTGTCAGACTGTTTCGGTCGCAAAAGGATCAATACCTAAGTACGTCTAAGTTCTAGAGTAAAATGCACTTGATCTTTTTACTCACCAATTTGTTCTATGAATAAGCTTGGACGCTAGGCTGCGAGAGCCTCAAATCTCTGTATTCGAATATTTTTATAATCATCTGTTCTCATATGTCGTGTTATAAAATAAATAATCGTACCTCGTAGCAAGCGATCTGACTTTGGTCCCATTGAAACCCGGCCAAGTATTTTCGTTGTTGCTCCGACATGAACAATCCTCGTATCGGTATCACAGTGAGCAACAGGTCGAAGGACCAGTCGGTCCCGCAAGTTGGTACCAACGACCTCAGGTACTTGCATTCGTAGTCCACATGCTTCGGTGAATTTTCGCATTGCACCGAGCAGACCGGCAAGCCGCATCCACGGTCGCACGGAAACAGCGGACACTCGTTCTTGTAACAGCACACGCACATCTGCGAATCGCTTGCACACTAGAACTCTAGCTTCAACCGTTTACAATCGTGTAATTAACCCTTAAATGCACGATATTTTCTTTACAGTTTCTATTTATCAAACGTCACATCTTTAGAGTTTCTATTTATCAAACATTACTAAAAAAGAAGAGTGTATATTTTTATAAAAATCATAATAATTTATTCAATTTATATGAAATTATCCTTCAAATTTTATAGAAATCATAGTAATTTCTTCAATTAAATGATTATTTAAATTTACCTTTTTTCGAGATATTATTTTTCGACAAGAAAATTTCACGAAATTAATTAAAAAATTATTAGAAAATAAATATTTATTACGATAAATGGGTAGGAATGATTTTGTTAATGAATTTTAGTGTAATAGAGTAATAGAGATATTAGTATTAGAATATCGTAATTAAATTATCCGTGACGTTCCCCCACCTAAATCCCACCCTTAACCATTCACGAAAAACTGAGATGATAACGGCAGTACTATTTTCACCGTGGTCGGAGTAACATAGAAACGACTTTTTCTTGAAATTGTGCAAGTTTGATGAATTTTCTCAAGGTTAAAAACCATTCGTACCATAATCTCCCTATTTTTTCCATATTCTGCAAAGATTCATCTTTCATTAAAACAAAAAAAATTAATCGCTCTACCTCATTTCTATCGAAAGTTATTCCTTTTTGAATCGATGAGTTAGGTCTAGTTTCCCTACTGTGGGGGCGGACAGAAGTTATGCATCAACGTAACAGAAACGAGTTTATGGAACGTGTTCGAATATGTGATATAATTGTAAGAACGTGTACCAACCGGAAGTTTACTGGCGGCACACCTTGGCCCGATGATTAGGGGTGCATCTATGAAGATCAGCTCGTTGGGCTGAATGTTTCTGGTAGCAAACAGGCCACGACCACCCAATTTCGAGTAGCCAACTGTCCATGGCAACGGATCATCACCAAGAATTTTGTTCTCTATCAAATGAGATATCAACAATTCCTTCACTTGCTCCGGATCCACGATACTCGGGAAACTCATTTTCACCGGTGACCACCGAACGAACGAGAAGAACTTCGAAGAACCGACGAACCGTCTTCGACCACGGTGTTCGAGCTAGTGCTTCGCATTCGTGCATCCTCTCCTGCTATATACAGCAGCCGGAATATAAATAGGGAAATAATTAATCTTATCTTCATCTAGCTTGTCATAAATTATGCTATCCTTCATTCACGTATTCTATTCAAAATTACACGCATCGCTTGTGAACCTCGAGCACATTTTAAACTTAACTTTTCTTTAGTTTGTATTTGTACGAATCGAACGTACACGAACAACAAACTAACGTTTAAGTGGATACTTATTATTAGACTGCGGATCTTTATGCATTTTCATGGTTTCCAAAATTTTTTTGAAAATGCTGAAGCATTAAATTCAACAGAGCTTAGTATATATATATATATATATATATATATATATATATATATATATATATATATATATATATATATATAACGAGCTAGGAGAATAGAATGTACCGATCGACTTGTAAGCTAAAAATAATACCATTAAAATGCACACCACAGCAAAAGAAAAATTAAGTCAATAGGTATCAAACACAGAGCTTGCAAATTATTTCAAACTAAGCTTAGTCATGGTATATTGTTGCTAAGGTACACGTGTAGAATTAGATTGAGCTCGTGCAGCTTGCATAGATATCCCCGAGAATTCGGATAACTATACTTGCAACGCGTGCAACCTACTTTGCAGCCGTCTGGTCTGACGTACCATTATTTATTTCTTTAAGATTTCAAAGCAATGCTTTAAAATCAGCAATTCGTTTCTTTAATTTCAGATTCGATTTCTTCGATTCGATGCTTAAGACTTTTAATATATAAATATTTGTTCTTTTCTAAAAAACTGTTAATAAATCAGTGTTTCTTATTAGCAGACTGCGGATCTTTATGGAAAATAAAAAATGTTCGCATTGATCGCAGAATAACACGGAAACCAAATAAGAAATTGTGTTCTTCTTTTAATTATCCTATTAAACTGGAACTAATGCATTCATGTTTTTAAATATTTTTATCACGTCCACTGCTTGAAATTGTACGTGTCCGTTTTTCTCAGAAATAAATCAAATTCGCGAATTATTCTTCGTATTATTCTTAAATCATTGCAGCCTTTCCACTGTTTTAAATTGCACCGATTCGTCTTTGCCATAAATACATAAAATCCGCAAGTCTAGTTCATCGCAAAGAGGAGATTTTCTTCGACAAAATCACATTGATATATGAATGTAGAAAAGAAATTGTTTAGGCTCCATAGAATCATTCGAATTTGTAAACCTTGAGAAGAAGGTTTTGTTGGTTTATAATATTTTCAAAATGAAATGTAATTTGTGTATCGATGCAGCAGATTTTCACGCAAGCGTAACATAGCGTTACACCGTTTTGTATAGGCGATCGTTGCCAGGACTACCAGGTAGCTGACTACCTTGCGAGGAGTACTGTATGCTAACAAGTATGTATATTATATAGAGTTAGTACCATTGAAGGGATATAGTGTAAACCGAGAAAAGTATCGTATTACTGACGGTTTGCGTGACATTAGTTTCATTTGAAGATCGACAAACATAAAAAGGTAATCGGTACTCGATGGATGATCCAACGATAGTGAATGATTCGGGCGAAATAAAAGCGGCCCTTCTATTCGGTTGGTGCATATGAAATGTTTTCCTACAGTGTGCACTTCGTAAGCGTACGTGTAACAACTGTAATACACGTTTCTATGAAATACTAGCTGACCCGACAGACGTTGTCCTGTCCAAATTTCAATAAATTTGTTTGAGGTCGTTCTAATTACGCATATCAAATCGTTCAAATCGTGAGTTATCGTCTTGAGTTTATACAAAAATCCCACAGAAAAAAGCACTTCCATTTTTCCCCCGAATTTTCCATTTTTCCAAGTAACTTTTCCAATTTTTCTTACCCTAAAAACCTTAAGACGTCAATAATGCAATTTCCTATTGAAATCACTTTTAGTTTTTCCCGAATTTTCTATTTCTCCGGGCAACTTTTCCAATTTTTTTTTGCGCTAAAAACCTGACTCGGACTACAACGAACATTAAAAAGAAAACTATCCAAATCGGTCCAGCCGTTCTCACGTGATGTCGTGACCAACGAACAACATTTCATTTTTATTATATAGATATGCAATTTAAGTATCCGTTATCTTACTTTCGTAAGAAAAGAAGAAATTCCTATTAAATATTCATTACTAGACTTGCGGATTTTATGCGTTCATGATAAAAATGGCTACGCGCAATTTCAAGCAATTAATTTAATATTAAAAAGATTTAAGGACATATCAGTGTATTGGTTTCAGTTCAATAAAATAATCGATGAAAAAATTTAGTATTTGGTAGCTGTGTCTAGCATAAAGATCCGCAGTCTATTCATTACATCACCGATCCTTTCTCAATGTATTCCCATTTTTTTTTTAACTGCGACACAATTTGATCATGGTATTTCTGGTATTGAGAAAGTCTGATTGCAATTATATATATCGATAGTGATTTAAATTGTGAATTAAAATTAATTGAACACTTCATATGCAACAACTCGTTACCTTTTTACATTAGAAATTTTAACGAAAGGATTTCCTCTCGGATATACGATATTTGAAAAGTAATATATGTAAAATGTTTTCCGCGACTTCCACTGTGTACACAAGTTACGTAATTTTTATATAGAATGCGTCACACAAGATGGTCGATTGAGAAATTCATGAATGAAAGAACCCTTGTGCTGACGACTGTGCTGGCTTTAACGATTGGTCTTACACGAGGACTGAATTGCAGTAGCGAGCCTTGCATGTATGGCATTTGCTTAGAGGATGCTAACAGGTACATAAACAGAAGAAGAAATCATTCGCGTACTAGTGTTTGCAATTTTGTAGTACCTTTTCATTGAAAATACTTGGATTTTAAATATTAGAGTTGAACCATCAATATAATTCCCATTTTACACATTTATGTCGGTATAAAATATTCAATAATTAATATTTCGTCAAACGTAATCGATATTTAACTGAGCTATTCTCATTATTAGCAGGTGCTATTTTAATATTTTTTCAATGTTTACATTATATATTGGGTTGGCAAGAAAATAATTTCGCTATTTTAAGGTGAAATAAAACCGAATTTTCTTTCGTGATGTTCTCCTTAATCGTCATCAGTGAAAGTTCATTGGTTGAATAAAGAAAGATGGTTTTTATTTTACCTTAAAATACCGGAATTACTTTCTTGCTTATTAAATTACTTATATGTAGAGTTGTGCAAACATTTAATTTAAATAAAAATTTCGAATAGAGTGGGTTGAAAACCCACTTGCAAAAAACTCAGTTCATTAGAAATTTTTATTTAGATAACATTTTTGCCGAACTCTGAGTATATATTAATTAATTGATAAATTCTTACAGACGCAATACAGAAAATTTACATTCTTGAAAATGGTCAAAATTCAGATCGGAACGTTGAATTAAATTTCATGTGATGTTTTGCAAATTTGCTTATTGTCTACAATTGATCGAACCAATGCGCCAACAACATTAATTTATAGTTCTGAATATATATGTATATATTATGCATTGTTTAAGAAGAATTCCATAGTTGGATTATATAATTATGATAGAAAGGAGCCTGAAACGAGACTCGCGTTTAATGAGAAATTCGTTTACTCTGTACATACAGCTCGTATTCTTGTTATTGTATCGATGGTTACACTGGAATAAACTGTGAGATCAATTGGGACGACTGCTGGTCCAATCCATGCCTAAACGGAGGGACGTGCAACGACGCTGTTGCCGCGTATAATTGCACCTGTGCCGAGGGTTTTGTAGGTAACTCGTGATCCCTGCGTTCATTCCCCATCGCATGCGTGATGATCGGGCCGCGTGTTTACACGAATGATTAAATTATGATCGTGTCTTCGCTGTACAGTCTCATGGAGCACGTAAACGAAACGTGTTAATGTAAAAGATTCGCCAGAAGAGGTCGAATCAATTTGCCCAACCAGACACACTTCATCTTCTTCAATTCATTTAACGATCACGATACACGAGATTTTCTTGATCTTTCCACTCTTCTTGAAGAAATCACCTCTTTTTCGTTGTGTTCGACTAACGAACGAGCCACTCTATCAACCCCTTGCCTTACAATTTATTTTACGGTTTCAGTGATTAGAAAAGTTTATTAATTAGTTTAACATTGCATAGTGTATCATATCTGATACTGTTAACAATGTAAATATATATATATAGTAAACTAAGAATGTATTTTCTTACAATGTTTATTTTTGTTTATATTTCGGAAAATGTTGTTTAAATTATTTTTTTAATATTTTTCCCTTGAATAAACACACAAAAATTAGTCTTCTTTCAATTTTTTCATCCTAATGAAATAAATCACGCAGTGAACGGTTAAGGGGAATTATTACAGAGGCAAGGGGTTAATCAACTATTTCACATATAAAGGTATTATGCATTCTCTCGCACAAGTTCTCTTTGCATATTGCGTTTACAGGCACGAATTGCGAGCAAAGGTACAGCGAATGCTCGAATCAGCCCTGTTTGAACAACGGGACTTGCCTCGATTACGATGGCATCACCTGCCAATGTCCGGACGGATATTCAGGTACACATAAGAATTTGTATTACAGTACCTTTTACTCTGTCCTAAAGCATCTCTTTCGTTTCCCGCAAGGCGACTACTGCGAAATCGATGCCTCGGTCTGCAACGACACCATATGCAAAAACGGAGGCGAGTGCGTCGAGGGACCAGGCTTCTCCTTTTTATGTCGTTGTCTCGAAGGCAAGTACCTCACCGATCGCTGTAACTACCATAAAACAATTACCATTATTGTTAATATCCGTTCCCTCTGCCAAAGGATGGACAGGTCGGTTGTGCGGCGAGGATGTCGACGAATGCATCACGTCGCCCTGCAAAAACGGTGGCCTCTGCATCAACGTGCCTTCCTCTTACACCTGTGCTTGTCTCTTCGGTAAGTATATAAATTATGCTGCTAATTACCTGTCATTGGACTGTGGTTCTTCACTTACAATTGGAAACGAACCTACCCTAAAAACAGACAATTATTGAAATCGTAAAGGTGTTCTTAACACTAGAACTACCGAGCACTAAACGCAGTTGGCATACATTGCCTTCTAATAATCACAATATGGCATTTATTTAGATTTCGTACACGGGATATTTAAATATGTACTTCAATAGACAGTTCACTTTCAAAAAAACATATTTGTGCTTTTAATATTTCTAATCGAAAAATATTCGCATTAGTCATTTTGACTTGTCCGGTAGTTCTAGTGTTAATCTTGTTATTTCCATAATACTATACGCATCAGAGACACTTTTGATGGTCGGTAGGGTTCAAGTTAGTGTTTAAGTTATTCAGATAAATTACACTTGTTCCTTATGTCCTGTTCCTGGAGTAACTAGTTTTCATTGTTGTCTACAAGGGTACACGGGCAAGGACTGCGACAAAGCTGTCGTGCCGTGCGAGGAGAATCCTTGCCGCAACAATGCGGTATGTTTGTTCGAGGATGAACGATCGGTTTGCTACTGCGTGCCAGACTATCACGGCGCGTTGTGCGAGCTGAAATACGACGATTGTGAGTCGAAATTCGCGAATTGCGAGAACGGCGGTACCTGCATCGACGGCATCAACAGTTTCACCTGCGCTTGTCCTCTACACTATAGCGGGCCATTCTGCGATCATCATGATCTTCCAGCGTCGACAGTTTCGCCGACCGAGGAATCGTACGAGACTGATAAAAGAACCACTGCCGGTATCTCGTTTCCATCGGGATCATCGCCGACACTGCCAGAAACCGATTTATCGTCAACGACAACTGGTTTCGCGACGACAGAATCCTCGATCAAAGAGACCAGCCGTTCCTTCACGAAATGGTACCCATTCGCCGAAACCACGTCGACCACTGAGAAAAATGGCTTCTTCGGTAGCAGCAGCAGTAGCACGGATGCAAACACACTTCTCACGGACGCTTCGTCGATCTATTCTATTACAACCAAGGAAATGTCTGAAACCGAAACGGTCTCGTTAGAGCCTCGAACATTTCCTCGTGTCTCGACCGAGGTCTCTGCAACATCTCAGACGTTGAAGATCGAAAACGAGTACGCTACCGAGAAATCATCACGTAACGAAAGTACCGTCACTGAAACGACTTATGGAAGAGAAGGAACCGGAGCATCCGTTACCATCAGCGAGCCAATGCCTTCTGAAACGAGTAACACGCCGAGATACACGCCAACGACAGAGTAAATAGTGTGTTTGAAAATTGTACCACCAAGAAGACTACTAGATTACGTTGTATATGAATTTAATCGAATTCCTACCTTTTCTGGGTGACAGTTTTACAAAGTGAATCGAGGAATCCTTACGTTTTGGAATTAGGAATGAATGTTACTATCTTTTCAAAGCTAGATTGTCACTCTCAAATATTTTATAACTTCACGCCTCCTTGGTGTTGCAATTAAAATGCACAGCAATATAACATTACAAGAATACTTGACCCTCAAGGGCTCAAATTAAAGTAATTGCAACGTGTTTGACATCCCAGTTTACGTTCCTTCTTTTTTCGTCCAGATATTCTATGATAACCACGTCCACCGAGAGGACCACCGAAGAAACCACGGCAACTGGAGCCGAGAGAAGCACCTTGTTCTCTACCATTACGTCGGCTTCGAGTTTCACAGAATTCTGGCGAAACAGAAGTTCAGACGCGAGTCCTTCGACCGGGGACGTTCCAAAAGCAACAACAACTGCATCGTCCACGGACAAAGAGATGTTCACTCATTCGTCTAGACCTTCGAGCACGGAAATAGAAAATTCTACAATCCCGTTTATCAGCAGCACTTCGTCGTTTGCAACGACCAGCGCGTCGACGAGGACAGTGTTCGAGGAGAACAGTACAACCAGTCAAGAGGAGCAAACTTCCGTGAGAGATCAGACATCAACTCCGGCGCAAAGTAGCACCGATTGCCAGGGAACATTGTGCACCAGTCCCACGGTGTCATCGGGACAGAACGATAGTGTCGTGAGTATCCTAAAATAAATACAATTTATTGAATGAGTCGTATCGAAACTGTCGTGTGCGAGTCCCATTTTACAACAGCAACAACAAAGATATTTGAGGTGATAACGTTAGGCGACTCACCCTGTACATACCTTCTGTAATTTATCACAAAACGTATAATTAACATTTTATCGCAGTGCAACTGTACGAATCGCAGTGACTGTAAGACTGGTCCGAGTATAACGCGAGCAGCATTCAACGGGAAATCTTACGTGAGGCAACGCGTCGAGGTGGAAGTTTCAAAGGACAATAACACATCTCTGAGGATTTTCGTGAGATTGCGAACAAGCTTCAAAGATGGTATTATACTACACGTGTATTTCGATGACGAGAAATACGCTTTGGTGTACTTGGAGTACGGCTCGCTGAAATTCCAATTTTCCTGCGGACTCGAAACTATGTTACTCGGCGAGATCGATTCGTCTATCGACCACGGATACGAAGTGGACATTGATACAAGGTACAGTGATGTAAATCTCCTTGAAACTTCGTTTTGAAAGAATTTCTATAACTTCAGTTAACGATGGATGATTATTATGTACAACGTGAACATTTCTTTAAATCCTGTATCAAATACTTTAACTTATCGACTTAGTAGTAAATGCGTTAACTACTTTTCCTCTGAATCGTAGGTTTCAGTACTTTATTCGTAACGAAACCAACAAGTGCTCTGCTCGCTTATTAGTGAATGGGACTACGGCAGTTAGCGGTGAACAAATATTGCCCTCGCAGGGAAATCTTCCGCGACATGCCAATTTACATTTAGGAGGCATACCGTTAGTATTTACACAATATTTTTCGCACGTCTCCATGGGATTTACCGGTTGCATGGACTCGTTGAAGGTTTGCCTCCTTTTTCGTATGTTGTTCTGCTCCTTTTAATTACAAGCTCATTGCATATGTATCCGTTATTATTTGGTATTCTTACAGGTGAACGATGTTCCGCGACATTTCATATACAATTCTGTAGAAACGTTTCAGATTGAAGATTGTGTATCGTTTCTGTGCCTTTCAAATCCGTGTCAAAATTTCGGTGCATGCGAGGAAACGAACGGCACGATACGTTGCAGGTGCATACCCGGGTAAGATGTTGAACTAATTCGAATTTCTGACTTTCAATGTCTGCTATAGATTCTTATCAATCGATGCACATTTTGTAATGTCAATTATTAAGAAAACATGAAAAAACAGAGTGTCGTTTGATTGAACAGATATACGGGTCCGTTTTGCGAGCGATCAACTTGCGATGAAAGTCCTTGCGCATTGGGAGCGACTTGCATCAGTTCACCAGGGTCAGGTTTCGTTTGTGTTTGTCCGCTTGGAAATCATGGACTCTTATGCGAAGAAGGTAATGGTGTCTCCATAAAAGTTTCGCATCCTGTGGCAAACTAATTGCTCTAGCTTCCCAAAAAAATTCAAATCGTATAGTACAATATTAAAAAAGTTATCGTCTTTTTAAGAGTGTCCGAATATTAGTGGGAGTCACTGTACTTCGAAGTTAGTTTGAAACAAAAGGATATTTACCGACGACATTACAAATGACAGAATTATACAGAGATATAATTATGCAATTTTCTCGCATCCTTCCAGATACAGTTATAACTCGACCATCATTCTCGGTGCTCGTACCGGGATTCTCATCGTATGTTGCTTACGGTGTATCAAATTCTATAAAAGACACTATGGAGCTGAAGATGAAACTCATACCACGAACCTTCGATCAAATATCTCTAATAGCTTACTTAGGACAAAGTGGTACGCGGCGAGAGCTCTCGGATCATCTCTCCGTTACATACGTTCGTGGTTACATCATGTTAACTTGGGATTTAGGAGCAGGTAGACCTTAATCGCATTGTTCTGTTCCACCATCGCATTTTATTTTTGTTTATAATTCGATCTTTTTCTTTGTATAGGTGTACGTAGAATATTTACCAGTGTTCCTTTGAGCGCCGCAACAATAACAGCCACAGCAAGTAAAAGTTATGTAGCGCACACAGTTCGGGTTGGAAGAAGAGGTCGAGATGCGTGGCTCGCCGTAGATGGCATAGGTAATGTGACTGGGCGAGTTGTTGGATCCATGACTCGTCTGGACGTGTCACCGATTCTCTACATTGGTTTGTTCTCTCAATTTTACGCCTTCGTTTGTTCGATGTAATAATTAGACTCCGGATTTTATGCGTAAACAGTGAAAACATTGTGACTTTAAGAGTATTAATATATATTGTTTTCACCACATTCAAATTATTAATGAAAAATATCAATTTATATTTAGCTCCTGCGTTTTGCAATTGATGCAGAAACTTTGTATTTTCCATAAACATCCGGAGTCTAATAATAATAGAGATAATTATCGAGATTACAAAATGCTATTGGCTTATACAGTATACAGGGTGAGTTTCGTAACATGACACGAGACAAGTTACGAGACACACCCTGTATAATTTTCAGTAGAGTATAATGCAAAAAGGAAAAAGGATTATTACTACTTTAGGTGGTCATAAATCAAGAAACTTTGAGTATTTACCCCATGATCTGCCTCTCCATACTGGATTCTCTGGTTGCATATTTGACATTGAAATACGCACAGCTAGTTCAATTTATCCGATAACAAGTTCCAGTCCAGCAACAGGTCGTGGTGTTGGAGAATGTCATCGTAACGAATGTATTCGCCATTCATGTAAAAATGGTGCTGTATGTTTGAACCACGGAGCTACGTATAGGTAAATTCATTTTTAGACTTAATGGAATCTTCGGTATTTGATCCATTCGTTAAACTACATATTAATCGTTTCAGCTGTATTTGTACAAAAGAGTGGATGGGTTCGGATTGTTCCATACCAGTAGAAGTGCTATCCTCTATCAACTCATCCACGTGTCATTCTTCGAACTAGTCAAAATATCATTACCATGTCATTATATTCCGATTTATTCATAGTACAAAAACTTTCTGTATTAACTAAGGTTTTGATTATTATTTTTGGGTCGACTTGTTGCTGAACAAGAGTTTAAATGCACAAATAAGATTGCTGCAGCTAATCGAGCCTGTAAATCGTATTTGTTATGATCGTGATGCCATTCCACAGACCCCCAATGAGAAGTCTGTAATAGATGAAAAAAAACGACAACAGTAAAAAGTGAGAAGATAATTAAGGGTAACATTATTTCGTGAAGAAAAACAGAATTTATATAAATACCTGGAAACCCTCCTCTAAAAGTGACAGTTCTACTGCTTCTTCTATACCGAGCACTCTTTCCACTGCAGCTAATGTAAGAATCACAGATTTTATTGCGTCTACCCCATACATGAAACCTATCGATAAAACAGTATTATTTACTATCTAAAACAATTATATATGTATATTAAATAGGTATTTGTATATGTTAACAATAAAGTTATTTACCATATACTGCACTATCATTGTAAGACATTAAATGTCTCAATAATACTGCTTTGGTTTCTGTAGACACTGTAGGAGCTTCTATAGTTTTAGTTTTCATTATATTTACTCCATAATTATCACAGAACCATTGTACTACTGGGTCCCATTTCTTAGCTTGTAGTTTATACAATTCAGTCTCCTGCAATACAATTCTCGCTCCAGTTATAAGACATTACAATTTTATAAAAGATATATAATATTACTTACATTCGAGTGAAATAATAGTGTATCCATTTCTAAACAATTAACAATATAGTTTGCCATATCAGGTTTCGTATGTTTGTGAGGATTATCTAGTACCGTGTTACACAGAGCTGTCTATAAATTTGGATTTAATATAACAACGTCGTATCGTCGATTAAGTTACATTTTAAAATGTAAAGAGAAATTTACCAAGTGCATGTTGCCTCTATCAATAATTCCTTTCTGTGCATCCCATTCTGCAGCTACTGCTAATGCAAGCGGTTTGCTATTCACTTCAAACGTTTTCCCCTGCGGTGTCTTGAGTTTCCTTTGATCGAGTGTAACTTCAAATTTTCCCCCACTCGATAAAATATTTGTTCTTCTATAAAACCTTTTCACAGTGGCTGCAAAGCAATTACGTGAAGATTAACAATTGCTAAAAAGATATTCGTTGCATGCATAACAGTTGCACAAATGTTGTGAAAAGTAATTAGGTTAAGAGCGATCTAAAAAATCTTTTCGTAAATATTTGAAAATGTGCCCTTACCCATATTCCTTACTATACAATATGCCGTAGCAAATTTTCTATATATAAAGTATTGCATTTTTTCGGAAAATATTCGATCCTGTATCTCTCCCCTGTAAATGTTATGTATTTATGCATAGACTGCTCTTTTCCAGGGTTGAAAAATATTTGATACATGTTATTCATGTACCAAATAACACACCGAATCAATTGTATTTATAAACACTAGCATCTATGTAAATATTGAGTACATATACGAACAACATTTGCCATTATCACAATTATCAATTTTGAAAATAAATTATTATATTACTTACTAAATGTGAAACAATAATTTTATTCTAAAACTAGATAATATAACTGTTACGATTTTCTACAACCTATAATTTGAATCATAAATAAAATCTCACTGTATAAATTGATTTTCTTCCAAATTTAATTTATGTTGTAAAGGATATATATATATATATTGTTAGAAAATATTGTTCGTGTAATACATAATTTAAATTCGATTATTTATGCTGCCCTCTACGAAATATCGAAATATGGACATGTATTTACATATGTATGCATCTATATATGTATATACCTATATTATGTGTAATGCATAATATGCACAGATAATATGTATTTATATACTCAATGAAAAATATTTGACTTGCGTGGGTGGATCCTGTGCTTGTTCAAAAGTTACGTACGTAAGTGTCGAAGTTAAACAAGATATACATAGAAAAATAGTGTTATCCGTAAAGGTGCAAACAAACTAAATAAATAGTGAATCATACTCAGCGTTTTATGAACATCAGGCTAACATATATGTGCGTGCGGCCGATTGAAGTTAACCAAAAATGAAAACTTGTCAATTAACTTTGCTTGTTTTGAACGTATGTTTAGTATATACATTCAATTTAGAGCCGAGAATACCTGTTATTAAAAGAGGGTTGGCTGGTTCTTATTTCGGCTATTCTGTAGCCGAACATCAAGAGAAAAACAACAAAAGTTGGTAAGTATTATTTCTTTTTATTACCGCTGAAATCGTTATAAACATTATAAGAACCTCACGTGCTTATACTCTACGTAAAATAATGTGGTACGTTTTCTATAATATTTTTTAATATAGGTACGTAATACGAACACGTTGATCAAGAAAATAAAAATAATCCAACTTATATGTAAATTTTGGAACTATTTAAATGCATACAGATGATTGATATTTTTTAAATATTTTATACAATGACGAATGTAACTTGTTTGATTGACAGGATGTTAATCGGTGCTCCACTCGGTCAAAATAGACAACCGAATACTAACAGATCTGGTGCGTTATGGCAATGTCCATTAACAACACTTCAAAGGGACTGTACTCAAGTGATCACAGATGGGAGATCAAGTACGTAGATAATTTGAATGTATTCATATTGATTTATGATTTATTATCATTCCAAGTCTTATTTTCATGAACATATTTATTCCTGTGTACATCGATATTAGATGTATTTATATTTATTAGAATGTGTGAATAATTTTTAAAGTTCACTAAGGAACTTATCGTCGTCCGAATTTCTTTAGATTTTTAGGAATATTAATTCATCTTGCATGTTATTTTCAATGTTATTGTTCTATGGAGTTGTTAAGTTATTGAGCTTTATTCGATGTTGTATACATAATAAGATTATTTTTTTGTTAAATTATGTGTTGGTTAAAACGAGCAGCAGAGGGAATTCTGTATGATTCAAGTAAGTCGATGAATGGTGTTATTTGAATGGGCAATTTTATCATTGTCATATGAAATTTCATTGATTACCCAAATTACTTTGGTCATTTATTAGAGAAATTGTTACATCAGCATGGTATATTTCAATGTACGAATTATCTAATTATTACTAAATTGATTAAAAGCATACTGATCCTAATAAACACACTGTTCGTCAAAGAGTTTTCTAATTTAAATTTGTTGTGACGTCTTGTTTTTAACCATGGAATGTTTTTTACGTTTGCATTTGTGTGTAAATTAAAAACTGAAATGATATTGTTCGCATTAATAAAATGTACACCCACGTGCTTATTACTCTGCATAATGTATCTTTTTTTCATTGTTGTTTTGTTCTTTATTATTTTCAGTAGGTTTTCGTATATATTTTTCATTTGTTTTAGCATGACAATTTATATGGAATGATTTCTTATCAATCTTTAAACGTGTTATAACGATGTAATGTATGCTTAGGGATAGCTTCCTTTTCTTTGAGAAAAATTAGAAATGAAATTTTCTCTGATTTTGTATTCCAAGTTGTGAAATACCTTTAAATTGCTTAAGGGAGTTGCTCAAATAAAAAATAAATTGAAGTAATATAAAATATTATTTGTAATACCTGAATTTGTACCGGAGTATGAATAATCTTGTGAATTAACCAAAAAATAAAGAGCTGTATGACTCGTTAATTAACAAACTATTTTAAATATTTTAGGTTCCGATTCTGATGAGCTACAGCCACCAGGAAACGATACAATAAAAAACAATCAGTGGCTGGGAGTAACAGTCCGTAGTCAAGGTTCTGGAGGTAAAGTAATGGTATGTATTCCTTCAAACATAAAGCTTATTTTTGTTCTATATATTTTATTAATTAAGCTTCGATCTATTTGTAGGTATGCGCGCACAGGCACATAGTGAAAACAGAAGATTCGCAATGGGGTCAGGGACAATGTTACATATTAACGCAAGATTTAAAGTACCAAGATTTAAAGAAACCTTGCTCTGGAAAACCAACGAACAAGTAATATAAACATTTATAATTAAAAAAAAATACGTTAAAAACAAATATGTCAATATATAATTTCGAATTTGTATATACTATATAATTAAATATAATATTTGCTCGTATTTTAGAGCTCACGAACAATTTGGATACTGTCAAGCTGGAACTAGCGGTGTACTTACCGTAGAGGATCGTGTTGTAATTGGTACACCAGGTCCACACACATGGAGAGGAACTTTATATCTTTTTACAATTTCAGACGAATTTTTAACTAGAGATAATACTGCTTATAACGCTCCAATGCAAGATTCTTCTCCTGTCAGCAAGTATAGCTACTTAGGTATGTGTCAGCATCTATATTTATGATTTTTTGGCGATTGTAATCATAAAGACTATAGTAATTATTTTTAAAAAGAACAAGCTTGTTGAAAAAATTCGTCTAATTCGACAGTCATTTTTAAAACAATTTGAATACACGTATTACATTTATAGGCATGTCTGTTACTGTGGGGAATTTCTTTGGTAATGGATTGGCATATGCTGCTGGAGCACCACGTTCGAATGGAACTGGTCAAGTGGTTTTACTTACACGACGAGACTTTAAACCAGATATGGATGTTGCTCTAATTTTGGATGGCGAACAATTTGCTTCAAGTTTCGGATATGAAATCACATCCGCGGATGTTAACGGAGACAAGTATAACATTCTTTTTTGGAAGCTAGCTTTTAAAAATGAGAAATTATTATATATTAACATACGTTTGTCGTGCTTCTATTTCTAGTATTTCAGATCTTATCGTTGCGGCACCATTTTACTTCAATAAAGCAGAAGGAGGTGCGGTGTATGTGTATACGTCGTTACAGAAAAAAAGTCAACCTATTAAACTTGTTGGTCGAGAAGAATCGAGGTATACATTCTAGATATTCAATAAAATATTTTCAATTTTGTTTTACATGTCATTTAGTGCACTAACGCCTCTGTTTGCTAAAAACAAATTAGGTCCTTTGGTCCAATTGTAAAGAAATTATTCTGTTTTAAAGAGCGTTCGAATACTTTCGTAAGCAGCATAGGTTTTAACATTTAGATATTTATAATGCAATCAGGATTATAATAGTGTATAATAATATATAACTGAATTATAGATTTGGATTTGCATTAACAAATTTGGGAGATTTGAACAAAGATGGTTACGAAGATATTGCTGTTGGTGCTCCTTACGAAGAAAAGGGGACAGTATACATATATTTAGGTGCCAAAAATGGAATAATAACAGTGCCGTCACAGGTAAAACATAATATACACATATCTAAAATTGTATAATTTTGTTTGAAATCGTCTTAATTTGTAGGTAATACACGCAGATGACATGCCACAACCGTTACAAACATTCGGATATTCATTAAGTGGTGGAATTGACATGGATCAAAATGGATATTCGGATTTATTAGTTGGAGCTTATGAAAACGATGCCGTAGCGCTTCTTCGTTCAAAAAAGATTATCGATATCAACACGTATATCCGTTACTTAAAAAAAGATAAAACATATCAAGACAAAATAGAACCTGTCGATCCTAATAAATTTGGATGTCCAGATGACCCTGATTCAAATTATACGTGGTCAGTAATTTATAAATTTCAGAAGTTTACGTTTGTAACAATGTTTTTATGTATGCGCGTATACAAAGTTGGATTTCGTTGTAGTTTTTCGTTTGAAGCTTGTTGTAAAACTGGATCTCTCATAAAAGAAGAGGACATGCAGAATTTACAATTAAATTATTATATTGAAGCTGAAACGTACACCGGAGTTAAAAAATTCTCAAGAGTTTGGTTCGGTACTGGCAATGCTCGTCCGCATTATATAAATCGTACTGTCACTTTGGATGCAACGAAAGTTGAACATTGTCAGAAAGAAATAATTTACTTAAAGGTAATTGTGTTTGTTATGCTATTACAATGTAATATTAATCTAACAGCATGAATTTTTGTAACGCGATCCTATGCGGATTAACCGTTCGGTAATATCTCAGGTGATCAAGTTAGGTGTCCCACCCTGTACAAGTTTCTTTATTTTGTTTAGGAAAACACACGCGACATTCAATCGCCAATTAAATTCCGGTTAAACTATTCATTAGTACAAGAGGAGCCAATCATGCCAGCTGAAGGACAACCTTTACCTGATATAAAAAATTATCCGATTTTAAATCAGCAAGAAGCTGCACGTGTATTCGAAGCCACCTTTCAAAAAGATTGCGGTAACAATGATATTTGCGAAAGCGATCTACAAGTGAAGGCTCGGTTAAATTTATCAGGTACAATCTTCGATTCAATAAAATTACTATAAATTTCAAAATTATGTTTTAAAAAACAATAAGTCGTTTTTAAAAAATAATACTTATTAATATTTCAAGCTGTGCCTGAGAAAACTCATATCTATGAGCTCCTTTTGGGTGAAAGGGAGGAAGTTGTTGTAGATGTAACTGTATCTAATGTTGGAGAATCAGCATACGAAGCTCAGTTATTCATCGTTCATTCCCACAGTTTGAATTATATCGCTAGCAAAAGCAATGATTCTGTAATTTGCAATTTACATAATACTACAGTGGTAGCTTGTTCCATTGGCAACCCGTTTAAAAAAGATAAAATGGTGAATATGCAAGTACGATTTGACCCTAAAGAATTGGAAGATAACGTATCGGAATTAGAGTTTGTAATATTTACAAATTCTACATCGAAAGAAGTAAAAGAAAAGAAGCCTACAAAATTGCAAGCAACAGTGGTGAAACGTGCGGAATTGTCAATTAAAGGGTAACTTTGAAATCTATACTACAAATAAAACGGTGTAATATGATAAAAGAATTAAACGTTTAATCCACTGCGAAATACAACAATTATAGGAGTGCAAAAATTCAACGGGCTTCCTATGGTGGACCAGTTGTGGGCGAGTCAGCAATAAAACACTTAAATGAAGTCGGACCAAAAGTTTCACATATTTATGAAGTAATCAACGAAGGTCCATGGAGGGTAAGCACTTTAGAAGTTCAAATCTCGTGGCCTTATGAGGTGGCAAATGACAAAGCTCATGGGAAATGGCTTTTGTATTTAGAGGAAATGCCAACTGTACAAGGTGATGCAACAATAATGTTATATCGTTTATAACATTGTGATGTTATAATTTCAATTGTTTTCATTTTCGATCATATATATATATATATATATATATATATATATATATGTTAATTATATTCATTGTAATTTCATGTATAGCTTTAGGTGATGGTGTATGTAAATTACCACCAGAGCACCAGGTCAATCCTCTAAAGTTACAAGGTAATACTAGTTACGATGATATCGATGTGTTTCAATCAATGTCTACTCCTCCCACATTGCATAACCACACGAATTATGCGCGAATGAAAAGAGATACAGAAAAAGTTGTTAACACACGAACAATCATAGATAAGGATGGTCATAAACGTCAAGTAGTTTCAATGGTATGCGATTAATTAAATACATATGAGAACAATTACTTCGTTTCATCAATGAAAATAATTATTATTCTTATTATAGAACTGCAAAGCTGGAACTGCAAAATGTTTTAATATTACGTGTTTTATATATAATTTACAAAGGAAACAAGAAGCAATAATAATTGTTAAAGCACGGTAACATATTTAACATCACGTATACATGCGATATTTAAATACAATACGTAACGACAAGCAAATTTTGATTTTTAATAATATTTCACTTTTGTAATTTTTCTAGATTATGGAATTCTACACTGGCAGAGGATTATCCTAAAGTGGATCACGTGAAAATAGGTTCTGATGCGAAAATAGTTATAGCATCGAATGTTGGGATTCAACAAGAAAATATAAAAGATGATGTTGCAGCTGTAAGTGTTGAAATTTACAGATTTATCATTTTTTCGAATTTGTATTTCATATGTTTTAATGTACAGGTTGAAACGATTGTGCAACCAGATCATATTGATCAACAAGATAAGGAATCTATGCCCATCGGGATAATTATAGGAGCGGTTGTAGCAGGTTTGTTATTGCTTATTATAATTGCGCTAATTCTACGACAGTGTGGATTCTTCAAAAGAAAACGGCCAGATCCCACATTATCGGGAAACCTCGAGAAACATAGGGATGACAATCCAGAAAATGAAGCGTTATGTAAACATTAAACAGTTGTTTTAACTTCTGTGACGATTATATACTTAAGAATTTTTTTTTCATAAACTAGCATGTTTACTTAAGTTTATAGTACTTACAGTGAAAAGTAACAAACGATGACTGCTATAGCTAAATAGTATATAGCAAATATATAAGCAGCTAAATGCAAGAAGTTTAAAATCCAGATTGTGATATATTGATATATTTAGAGAGACATACATTCACATATACATATATATTTTTAAAATCATGTGAAATTTCCTAATTGCATGACCTTTTCAAATAGAATGCATTAAATTCATTCCTTGGGAATACTTGCGTAGATAATCTGTTAACTATGAGATGTTTAATCGCGAACTCTTATATTAATACAATAAAGAATAAATATAAAAAGAAAGACTCAACTTGTCCCATAACAAACATAATTACCATGCAACTCTTATATGGCACAAAATAGTTAGATTACAATTCGTAATTAAATACTAAACATTTTTGGGAAATATAATAAAATTCAGATGACGAGCCTCGATGGTTAACAGATTAATTATAAATTGACTGCTATTACATATTAATAATTATGTAATATTTTGCATATGTTCATAAATATTCAAATATTTCATCTTCACAAATACTTTTTGAGACTTTTTATTATGCATTATTTAAATACGTTTTATATGCTTTTATTTCCGCATTTATGATGATAATAAAATAGTAAAGAGAAATACTTCTTGACAATAATACTGCTTAATTTATATTATCTTACAAACGCACAAACATATTACACAAATTACAGTTTTGTCTAATATATTTATATAATCTCATGTTATATAACTTAATTTTGTAGTCTACGAAACTGTTTAATTTATACAGCAGAAAAATCTTTCATGAATTTTTAAAAAATGGCATCTTCCCTGTCAATATTACACGTTAAATATAAAAAGTACATGTATTTAACATTGAAATGTAGCATACTAATCACATTACAATACAGTTAGTGTCATTGTACTATTTAAAACATGATCAGTATAAGACTAATACCACAGACCACATTTTTTACCAAGCATCTACTATTACGTAGTAATTATTCATTAAAAGCCACGTTTAAACAGAATAAATGAAGATGTTGTAATACTAAATTATTTAAATATTCGATTTTGAAATAATTATTTTACAAATAATTATACAAATCTCAAAACTTTGTTGTTATATTAATCTCTATTACGTATTATATCTCGAATTCTTTGTACTTTCTATTGTTCGTAAAGTGGTAATAAATTATTTTTCATGTGGTTTAGAAAACGGTAATACATTTTGAAGAATACTTAAAAAATTTTTAGACTTACAATCATTCAATCATGAACTACTTTTGATTTAATCCACATGGTACTAGTATATATAATTCTTTTTAATGTAAACGTGCCTTGGAATTATTATCAATATTATTGATCAAATTATTGTGTATATAAACGTTACATTAAGTCTTAAACATAGTTTCAATGTACAAACAGGTACTTAAGATTATTTTGCCTGCCATTTAACAATTTAAGAATAAGAAATATAGAGTTTCCAGATGCCTGGGAATTTTTAAATGAGGAGTTGTAAAAGTTGTAGAAGGATAAACCTTTTATTCATTGAAAAAAAAGAAGAAAGTAATGTTTTTACTAAAATGAAGGGTATTTCTATGTACAATTAGCTTTCTCAATATTGAAATGAATTTTTCATGATATCTTCTCGATTGTGTTTTGTAAGATACGGTAACTCTAGGTAAAGAAAACTTTGTAAACTATCCTTTTACCATGAAGTACATTCCTCAAAGTATTTATATAATTTCGATGTAATAAGTAGCAAACGTAACAAAGTTATAAGACAGAATGTCACGTAACATTTTCGTCTAAGTACATATAAACAGAAAAGAATCATATAAAGACCTAATATTTAATATAATAGAAAGGAAAAGAATGTTATCCTTTACAGTCATATGAATCCGATACAACGTACTAACTTCCATATTATTTACATAAATAGTAACTGTAAAATTATAGCCTACTAACTGCTTCATATTTGTATACTAATCTACGAATACAATGGTAGCTTATATTAAACTAATATAATTTATCTAATATTTGCTAGTAATTAATAATTTTACTAAAACTATTACTGCCTGTATAGATTACATTCATAAAAAAGAGAAACAAAGTGAAATCGCGATTGATATATTGAGAAAAGTACTTAATGAAAAGTAATAATAATAATATTATTACAGATTCATGTTATTGACTGTTCATTAAAACGCAATTGCACATTGTTATTTCAGAAATTCAATGTAGAAAAAATCAAACACATGTATTAAAATCATTATCCACTTTATTTCTATATTAGAAACTTTCTGTAATACCATGTGCTTCAAACATTACTTGATTTCGCATGTAATGGTTCGTTGCAGTAAAAATGTTGCTAAATACAGAAAAATAATACTACAATTTGTATTATGTAGGCTTATGCAGACTCTAATATATTAGTTTATAAATAATAAATGAATATAAAGATCTATTATTTTATACAACAAATTTGTTCTATAAAATGAATATTTGCGAGACATCTTTATTTTGTAAAATTCATTTAATGTTCGACAACAGAATGTTATTGTATAACTTTGTCAAATAAATATTATAAATATTTAAATTTATTCTACCCTTTCGGCGGATTATATCCGTCCCCACACGTTTATTTTACGTCGAAGAAAATACGAGAGTTCGCCAGTGGGCAAAATACAAAAGAAAAAAGTGTATACATATATTTTTTAAAATGATTTTACTAGATCGAATTTTAGAATATATATAAATAAAGTTCCTTCTGAACATGGTTTATAATCGGAAAGTAACAAGTAAAAAGTATCAGTCCAAATGCGAGCTTTGGTTTTTTAATCCGAAGAAATTTAAATTTGTATATAAATCACGCATAGCTCTCTTAGCGTTATATTCTTTGAGAATTTTCTCAAGATCGTATTTTCATATGTAAAAATAAATGTAAACTATGTAAAAATAAAAATGAGCTTGAGTAAATAGATGCGTAATTTAAATAATTATGTACTTCTTCTCATTCGCTCGGTATCCGTCTTTACTTCCGGTTACAAGTCGACAGCCAATCAGACACAAGATAAAGAAGTATAATTAACTATTTCTGATTGTCATATTATGTCTCCTGAGTCACACGATGCTATAGGGGAAAGGAACAACTTTATAATACTCATATGATGAGTATATATACTTATACATATGTAAAAACAATTATTATAATATGAGACTTTATTCTTTTACATCTAAAATATGTAGATATTAGTAATTATTTGTTAGATTATAATAAATCAATAAATATGTACATAAAAATATTGAACGAATCAATTTAATAGATATTTTAGAATCAACATTTTACTTTGTAACAATTATCACGGACTATATATAGTATCAATGATAAATATCTCTAGATATTTAAACGAATTTTTAAATATACTTGAACTTTTATTTCTAAATTATAATGGAAAAAATGTAGCTAAAAGTGTGATTGGTGAATTCATGTTATATATCTATAGAATTATCGTCATTATAATCGGGCAGGTACTCATCTCTCTTTACCTTTCTATGGTTTACCAAAGTTGTCCAATTAAAAAGCTTTAGATTCGCGAGTGATTTTTTGTTTTAATCACTGTAAAAATTGTATCACATTATTACCGATTGAAGTTTAACAAATGGGTGTGAGTCAGTACATGGAACTGCTAGAAAATCAGTGACAGGTGGTTTGACGTTTATTCGCCGCCATCGTTATTAACGACAGGGACCTGCCATATTGCGCGTGATATAAAGAACTGTAATACATTTACGTTATTACGATTGTTGTTTGTACATTTGGTACAAGTGCCTATTGTTTATACAGCAGCCACAGTGTTTCGACACCCCCGTAACTTAATTATAAGAAAATATTTCATAATAGTCAGCTGTAAAACGGTAAGTGGAAAGCTGCATTGTTGACATCAGAAACTTTTTTTTTATTGAACAGTTGTCAGTAGAAAATTGAGTTACGAACGACTATATTTATAAGTTTATATCTAATGTTATCGTATCAATTTTCATCGTGGTTTCTGCTTATTGCGATATCACTTGATGACAGTGTAACAAAGATCTTGTAAATTGTTTCAATTTTGCTTATTAGTATATTTTCCAGGAATATCAAGTTTCCGCAAATGCACAAAATTCCGATTCATTGTTTCCGTGCTTTATACTTTGTTGCTTTGCGTATCCTTCCGTAAACTATAATCGTTCACAGAAATAATTACAGCAATTTCAGTGATATTGTATGTGGGTTAATTCGCAATGAATCACTTATTGAAATTGTATAATTTTTCGAAAATTTCTCAATACAAAGTCTTGACGAAAGTTTGTTGCTCTATGTACATTTTATTCTGTACGATATTGTATCAGGCAATCAAATCAATTATATATTACAGCAATACAAGTATAAATTGTTCTATTATAAATTCAGCTGCTGCAATAGTTTTGTAAAGACATAATGATATATATTTCTACAATTGTCAAAATGATAATTAGCTCTTAATATGTGTAAATGTATACTATATCATACGTTTTAGATAATACTTATAAATATTCCTACGCATAAGATAATGAAATAGTAGTTTGGTATTACCGTAAACTATAAAATATTATAGTTGATTTTGTTTACAGGTACAAAATGTCAACTGGTCCATACAATTACTCTTATATCTTTAAGTACATCATCATAGGAGATATGGGAGTAGGAAAATCTTGTTTATTGCATCAATTTACTGAGAAAAAATGTAAGTTACTTTTCTATTAAATGAATTAAATACATATTCATTTGATAACTATATTTTACTTTGTCAATTACACGAAAGATGTAGAGTATGTTGAAGCATGTGATAATAGTGTAAAGAGTAAGTTAAGCATATATTCTATTTCACTTTGTCTCTAAGTCATGGATAGCCTTTTTATTAGAATAATTCTCCTTATAAATGTATCATGTTTGCATATGGAAATAATATCTGTTGGACTTTGGAATGTACAAAGAAATTAAAAGATATATTTAACAGCTTAATTTTACTTAAACTTATTGTTTCTAACAGATGCTTGGAAAACAGAGCTTCGCTTTTGCATTCTGTTACTTCAGCTTGTAAGAGAATTATTATTAATCCGGTAACCAAATACCTTAATATTGGAATGTTCTATTATCTGAATGTTCTGTTATCTGAACACGCAGTATCTCCTAATAACAGATGTTTCTACCAACTAAATTCTGATCATAACAGTTTAGTATCTGTTTCATAGCTAAAAAGATGCGAGACTCATAAATATTTCAATTATCAATTATTTTTCATAATTTTTACCAAATCATTTTATTTGGACAAATAAATTGGTTCAAATTTCGGAAAATTGTATTATATTTATATAATTGTATTTTACTATAATTTCATATCTAATTTACCTCCGAAGTTATGCTTATACATTTTGATCTGTTTCATACAATGTGATAAAAAAAATAATCTTCTCATCCAAATGAAATTTGTATTTGATCTTATTCACTTAATCTTATTAATGATACGTATGTTACCAAAGATAGTTTCTTTAAAAAATCATTAAAAACTTATTATTTTATTCATCTATTATTAATATCAGGTTATTATATATAAATATCGTATTTTAGTTATGGCAGACTGCCCACACACTATCGGCGTTGAGTTTGGAACAAGAATTATCGAAGTAGCAGGGCAGAAAATAAAATTACAAATATGGGACACTGCTGGACAAGAACGTTTCCGGGCAGTTACAAGGTATCATGTACTTTCGCTCCTTAAGGGAGTAGACTCCTTTTTCCAGGATTGCAAGGATGCGGGAATCGTGTTCCCATTTCTCGATAATACAAAAATGGGGTTTTTTATTGGTCAAAAACGTTAGATAAAAGATCAATCTAGGGCACTATCGCCCTCAAAAGTCCTATTTTTTCGTTTACGAGGCGTAATTTGCATTATTTAGAAGCATATATCCGTGCATGTAATTATTTTCATACCTACATGCTGCCAAATAATGCAAATTACGCCTCGTAAACGAAAAAATAGGACTTTTGAGGGCAATAACGACCTAAATCGATCTTTTATCTAGCATTGTTGACTACTGAAAGTCAACGTGAATCCTGGAAACGAGTCTACAGCTTTAAATTTTGTAATATCGAAGTTAGAAGTAAAACAAGACTACATATTAGCTTTGTTTTATAGATCTTATTATCGAGGAGCGGCTGGAGCGTTAATGGTCTATGACATTACTCGTCGATCGACTTACAATCATCTTAGCAGCTGGCTTACAGATACAAGGAATTTAACAAATCCAAGCACTGTATGCAAAATATGATATTTTACATAATGGTATTTATGTCTGTAAAGTGTAACTACAATTGATGCACAAAACGTTGAATGACATACTTCTTATATTCTGTAAATAAGACATTTTCACTAGATAGAGAACAAGGAATTTTACATTCTATACTTGCAGGTTATATTTTTGATTGGTAACAAAAGTGACTTGGAAGCTCAGAGAGACGTTACTTACGAAGAAGCGAAGCAGTTCGCAGATGAGAATGGTCTCATGTTTGTAGAGGCTAGTGCAAAAACGTAAGCTGTTCATTGATAATTCATAGATTATGCTTGACTAAACAATTATAAATGTTTTTGTTAATTCTTATTGATTGTAACATATATATGCAGTTCATAAATGTTCTTTTGATTGATTTATTGTTTACTATATTCTTTATCAGAGGGCATAACGTTGAAGAAGCCTTTTTGGAAACAGCAAAGAAAATATTCCAAAGTATACAAGATGGACGGTGGGTATAATATTGATGCTATTTTGATTTGTTATGTGAACAATTTCGATGTATCGATTTGCTTTCAGCTTGGACTTAAATGCAGCAGAATCAGGTGTTCAACATAATCCAAGTCAACCGGGTCGTACTAATCTTCAAGGTGTATCTAATGAACAACAAGGTGGAAAGGATTCTTGCTCCTGTTAGGTCTTTATTTGTTTGTATATAGATATTTGAAATCATCGGTACTATTAATGCATATATGATTTATACTAAGTATAGCTAGCAAATAGTCTTTGATCTTTATTCCTTAACCTCTAATAAGTCAAATCTACTTAATAAACATCAGTTCTTTTATAGTTAGAATTAATTTACAAAAATATATGGTATGAATACATGACTCAGTATAAACGTATACGTATAAATTGTATTGGAAACTGATTCTGTATTTTTCTTCAATGTTACAGCTTTTGTATGATCGTTGTGATTTGCTTACATTTCCTATAGACCTTATAATTTGTTCCATAAAGGAAAAATTAAATATTAGACAATATGTTGCACATGCGGACATTATGATACACATGTACAAGGTGCATTGTACGAAATATTTACTTAATCACATGAAAATATGATAAACATGAATGTGACACAGTTGAATAAGATAAATATTTACCATTGTAAAGTATGTTCGTGTAACAAGATTGAGTATATCCGAAGGTGTTTGTTATCTAATTTACAGTTTGGAAGCTGTACTATAAGCTTAGATACAAAAGATTGTTGGTAATACATCTACACATCTAAATAGCATCAAAAAGTTGTCATAAAATGATATAGTAGTATAACAAAAAAATTAGTGTCACCTGTATTATTTCATAATTATAATCCTGCTTTTATATCATATATATAAACCTTTCATAAAGAACTTATAGACGTCATTCTCAGCTCGATAGATCTTTCGTTTCTAAATAAAATTTTTCATTTTGCAATATTTCAAAGTTCGTGAAAGAGAGATGTTTCAATATAGTGTTCCCTCGACAGCAGCTTTGTCCTACAGGACATATTATGTTACCAATTCGTTACTCTTACTTTTCTTTATTTGATATTTTACTAAAAACAGAAATACAAAAAACACAGAAACTTCTTGAACAATATGATAGTTGTTCGTACCAGGCATGAATTATGTTCCTTTAGATAAGTTTAAGAACAAATGTAGGTGGACAGTAAGAGTCATTATCGTGTAAGAATGGAAGATTATATACTATACTATATTAAATAACATATAGTAAATATACATTGTGTGCCACGTGAATAGGTTTGCTCCGATTTTATAAATGTTGTGTACAAACGAATTTCTCCTTTGGGACCAGGGTCACTCTATGAGCAGCGAATTAACAGTTTTCACATAAATAATGCTAGGTTGTCATTAATTATAAAGACCAAGCTCCCGTCGAGAGGACACTGTTTGTTGTTATTGTTACCACTATTCCAAGACTTAAGTAATTAATGTTGATAATAAGACATGTTTTATAATATGATGCTATATTATATATGAACTGATTCGGATTTTATGTTCTCTTCTATAAAAATTAATTTATTATTCATTATTTCTCCTTAACTATGAACAATATTAATAGATAGATTTAGCATAATTATGTAGACTGCGGATGCTCGTGAAAACTCTTGTTTTGAAGGACTAACCAGTAGAAACAGGAATTAAGCAAACTAAACTTATTATCTCAATAAATGTGCCCTTGCTACGTAAAGCAAAACATTAAATTTATGTTGAACTTTGTTGGAATTTCTATTTTACTGGATTTTGATCAATAGTAATTGTAAATGCATAAAGATCTTCAATCTAATTGTAATTTCTTTTCTACATTATCATTTTCCAAATAAACTAAAAGAATAGTATAATTTTATGTGTACCTATCTAGTATTATTTATTTAAAAGTTAAAAAAAAAGTTTAAAAACGAATACAGTCGCATTCCATTTAATATATTGTAAAATATTTGTCTGTCGTGAAGAGATGAGTAAAACTATAGTTAAAATAAATTTGACATTATAGAAAAAGCATGTTACTCCAGTTGTAACTTACTCCCTGTAGTATTATTTATATATAGAACTTTTACTTCTAATACAGAGAAAATGTTAAACTCCAGCATACTTTATCCTGTATCACAAATTGAATATGTATAGGTAAGTATATTTATTGGTAATCATGTTTTCTTTCATTTCCTTTTACACGTAGCAGTTCTAGATATAATTATCACAGGTTTTCTATAATGTTGTACTATTATAATTAAATGTATGAATAGAGCGAGTGTATGTTCTCTATATATACTATTTGTTATACACATATATATATATCAATTTTTATTTTGATTATACATTTACAACCTACAGGTAATAGTTTAATTTTCCCGCCTTGATTTTACATGAATGTCATTTGTGTGAATATTGCTCATACATGACTTTACTATTTAGTATGAAGTCATATCTATATTATCATCAATACGCACTGCATACTACAGTGTGAATGACGTAAATAAGTTCCAACACAATTTATATACAGTTATGAATTTTTATCGCATTTCTGAATTTATCATAATATGTATGATGCTGCATATGGTAAAAGGGTGAGTCATTTATTTTAATACGAAAAGAATGCATTTTTTTAACATTTTCATTAAAAACATTAAGTAAATCCAACTTTCACTGTGAAATAGCAATAATTTTGATGTATAATCATGTTTCTTATACAAATCGTTTTACATCCCACTCTAATTTTCTGTATTATATGTAATATTTCCTTAGATCTCAGGAAATACTTGTTGATTTTACAACTATAGACAATGTAAATGATTGGTCGGAAATATCTGACACTGTTAGAACAGTGGGAATGTCGAAAGCTGTTTTGACATTGCAAACCACTCAAGTTTTTCAGCGTGCAATTTTTTTTACTCTCTTGAATCCACAAACAAATGGAGCTGGCTTTGCAGGAGTACGGAAGAGAACGAATTTAAATTTATTAAACTTTAAGAATATTGAAATAACTTGTAGAGGACAAGGGAGTAACGAAAATTACAAAGTTGTTCTCCGACATGAAGGTCTTCATACAAATGAAGATATAACATATGAACAGACTTTCATGGTAAACCAAAATTGTACTACTTTTCTATAACATACAATTATGCATTATTATCAATTTTAAAAATGTCTTTCAATAGTATTTATAATTTGGGACCAATGTGAATATTTTATTGATATAGGCGCCAATGTCAAGTACTACATTCTCAACTGTTAAATTACCTTTGGCAAATTTTAAAGCATACTATCGTGGACGAGAAGTGCCAGATGCAAAGCCGTTAGACACTGGGAATATTACAATGCTCGGTTTGCAGGTTTACGGTGGAGTATATTCAAAAATTAAACAAAGAGGTGTATCTGCATTAGAAATAGAAAATATTTCTGTATCGTAACATTCATATTATTTTAAATGTAATTTACTAAGAATAAGTAATACACATAAAATACTTTTAATTCTTATAAAAGTAGCTAATTTATTAAATATTACATTGATATACATAGTTGAATTGAACAGATATTAAATTTCGTTCTTATTCTAACTTACAAATGTTAGCAAGCATATTGTAAATGTAGAAAAGTGTAGTTTGCAGTTAATAATAATGACTTGATTAAAAATAATGTAACATTTGCTTTGTAAAAGAGAATAACGAACAATTTGACATGCTTTCAAATTACCAATCGTTTAAGTAGTTTTCTTCAAGACTGTTATACAGCTTAAGATCATGGTTCAATCTGTAAATAAAATATGTAGAAATATAGATGTAGTTGCAGATTGTACTAAATATGTTTTTAATAGTATGTATTAACATGTGTAAATATAACGTTTACTTACGCTTTAAAGGCATCACCTATTTCTTGCACTTTGGATGGATGGCAGACAATTGTTGTTTTACACTCGTTTGGATCAAACAATGGTGTCAAATATTTAGATGCTATACGAGCCATATCTTCAATTTTTACTGCGGATATGCGTTGCACCATTTTCTGTGTATAATTATGTGGTACATTTTTGAAATAAGATAACAACGAATGTTGCACTAAATCGCCCACACTTTGCTCTTTCTCAATAATTTGAAAAATTAAAGATGATTTCGCTGATTCGAAAAGTAACTCTTCCCATTTATTTTCAGTAATATGCATATTCTGTTGAAAAAAAATATTGCAAAGTTAACGTTTGAAATAAACATTACAATTCTAATTACTCAAATATTAGAATCTATACTTACTACAATTGATTTAGCTTCTTTGTAAGCCGCAACAATATTCGTTGATCTGTAGAATGACAAATATAATAATCCTTCATTTGCATTAGCATGGATATTATATCCATACGAAAGACCTTGACCTCTTATAAGTTTCCACATAGGACCCTGTAGAAAATACAGTTTAACATACTCGAAATATACAATTTACTTTTTACTCACCTCCAATTGTGTCAAGTATTGCAAACAAACACGCAACGGTGCTAAATCTATGTGTTGGTGATTATTTATACATGGACAGCTTTGCGATAAAAATGAGGATTCTATGCAACCCAATCCTGTAACGCATCCCTTAATTGGAATTTCATTTAAAGGATTCATGAGCATCGAATCCGGAATAATTTCAAGTCTATATAATTAAATCATGTCGTTAGAATTTATATGCGTCTAGATTTTGAGAAAATAAAATTTCAATAAGTATTTACTTAGTTTTTTCTGTTGCGAGCTCAGAAAAATGGGTGGTCCATGGAAGATACACAGATGGAACTGTAGCAGTCAACTTATCCACATTAGTGGCTATGTACATCGTTATATTTTTAGGTGTCGTTAAAGCCTTCTTAACAATTTCAATTTCCGATATAACAGAATTTTGTTCTTCTACATCATTTAAGCGGTTCAAAACATTAGTAAGAAACTTCTGTTGACGTAGCATACTATTTGTAAATTGATTGCTGTCTAAAAGTAAACAATAGTATTAACATTTTGCAAGAATGCGTAGTTTTATAAAAATTACTTTCTTACCTTTGTTATACAATAATCCTCTCATTAGATCACCTACAACTTTACTTCCTTTTCTTTTAACTTGAGCTACATCGTTCACCATTTTTGTAGCTATTATCTTCAATCTGTTCGATGTTAGTTCAGTATCATATAATAATTCTTTAATCCATCTCACACCATCCGCATACTTTTTTATCTCCACCTAATTCATGAAAACAACCATTTAATAGAATCAATGGTGATGACATTAAAATGATGTATAAAAATTTATGAATTACATGCAACATCAAAATAGCGCTATGACTGTACGATCCACAGGAAAATCTAGAAGTGTTCTCAACCCCAATCCTCGTATCAGCGGTTACTGTATCTGCTTCTAATTCAGCAACTATTTCCTCGTATGGAACGAGTTGTCCATTTCGCTTTACTGGAGATTCCATAATAACTTCAAGTAATAAAGGAATGTAAGGTCTGTATTTTCTTTCAATAGAGGAAGTATTCATGATGACAAACATCTGAAAACAATTTATATCGTTGCATACAAGTATGACAATGTAATCGTTTATAAATGTAAATACATACGTATATGAAATTAGTGTTAACATGATCCAAGTACGTATAAAACGGTAGCTTTCCTAAAACGAACCCAGAATTTTGTTCGATAGATTCTGTTGTAAAACGTTTAATATGATGAAAACTGATAAGATCAGTACTCGGTATAGGTACTGAACTTAGCATTTCATTAGGCATAGGTACCTAAAATAGATAAAAGTGTAACACCAAGAACAAGAGAAATAGATATTTATCTCTTTAGACTTTAAAATAATACGTACATTATTTTGCGCGATAGCGTTTTCCAGTTCTTTTTCTTTCAGTTTTAGACCATTTTCACCTAAATCTTTAATTTGTTTAGCTATGCGTTCCTTTTCCTTCTCAGTCAGTTCGTGTTGTTTATCTAAGCTCGGAATTCCTTTAACAACTACCAGTGGAGAATCGAGCAAAAATTTTTTCAAAAGATCCAACCAAAATGATTCTGGTTCCGTTTCTAATTTCTTCAGGTCTTTGATTTGGTTTGATCTTCGATCTAACTAAAAGATTTTACAGACTAAGTGGTTGTAACAATGCAAATGTTGTCTCATAAAGAGATCATAATATGTCATAAAATTTACTTACATCTTCTTCTGTTTTACCATAAAGTACGTGTTTAACAAGCATCATTGCAATCGCATCGTGAGGTGTTGTTTCTAAGGAACTTAATCTTTCAAGAATAAATTTATGAACAACAGTTCTCATCCGTTTCATATCGATGCCATTTTTATACACGTCGTTCAATGTCTTTAGCAATTGATCTTTTACGAGCGTGATTTTCGACTTCGGCACATTTTCAAATTCAAGACACAGAAGAGATACTGCATACTCGCAAGAAAAATAAGTGACATTACTAGCATACGGATCAGCAATTTCCAGAAATTCTTTTTGCAGCGGACTAACTGAAGTGTCTGTGAGATATTTCAACAATAGATCGCAAGCGATAGTAGTATATATCTCGTTAACAGATGATCCTCGCCAAGCAACATTTATTATTCCATTATCTTCGTCGTCGCAAGGGTAAAATACTTCTATCTCCTTGCTCTCTAGGAAAGCTGGTACTGGACTTTGCCAAGGTTTATTATACAAACCTCTGTTCCCCTGAAATATTATTCGTGTCATATAATTTTCTGCAAGCATTACTCAATTAAGATATAAACAATTTCATTTACATACTTTCGACAAAATTTTTTGTTCTATAGGTTGCAAAGCATTGAATATATCAGCATGTTTTATTTGGCCAACTATTATCAGGGTCAAATTTTCAGGCCTATAAAAGTCTTTATGGTATTGCTTTACTTTTTCATTACTAGTACTCTCTCTGAGATTCTTCAAGGCCCCTACGAAAATACAATAGTTTCTTTCAGAGAACATAATCTAATCAAACTCGAATCAAAAATGTAAGAGAATTGGTGAGGATGCAATAAATAGGGTAATAATAGAGTAAGGTAAAGTAGAAATGATCGAGAGAGAGAAAGGTAATTAACAGCAATACTTCTATAATAGTTACTTTTATAAAGAAGTTATTTCCATGTGATAATGTATTATGTACAACCAAAATCTATATAATAAAAATGAAATGCTGTTCGTTGGTCACGACATCACGTGAGAACAGCTGGACCGATTTGGCTAATTTTTTGTTTTTAATGTTCGTTGTAGTCCGAATCAGGTTTTTAGGGAAAGAAAAATTGGAAAAGTTGCCCAGAAAAATGGAAAATTCGGGAAAAAATGAAAGTGTTTTTTTCTATAAGAGTTTTGTATGAACTCAAGACCATAACTCACGATTTGAATGATGGATATGCATAATTCTTTTTTTGTTTTGTTTGTTATAGTTGTGGAAAAGCTTTCAGAAAAGAAAAAATTTGAGACAATCACAAAGGAAAGTAGGAAAATTCGGACAAACAGCAAAAATCATAATTTTTGAAACAGTGCAAGTATTATTGGTTCCCAATAAGAAAAACATTGATGTCAACGAATTGAATTTCAAGATTCAAATTGAAATTGCTTCACGAACAAATTTATTAAAATTGGAAAGGACGTCTGTCGGGTCAGTTAGTATTGAAATAAATAGATATCTTACCTCCAGTAAGAGACTTATAACCGCAATGACCAGGGAAAATTGCACGAACTAGTTCTGTGTATACTAAATATTCACCTGTATTTTCTTTGCCTTGCATTTCACAATATACTACACCTGCATCGTCGCCTTTACCATTTATATGATGTACTTCTGTAACATAAGCTGCGTCCTATTCAAGTATTATAAAAATATTAATAAAAAAACTCGCATCAATGAACATAGTACAAATATTTGTATTTTAACATTAATTATTAAATGATCTTACCGTGAGCGTCGGATAAAGTATATGTTCAAGATATACAGGCATTAAGGATAAGAATCCTTCGCTCCCAGCAGTTGTCATAGTATAATACGTGAAATCAACAAATGTCGCTGCATTGGTACCAGATGCCAAACATCTATTTGCCCATAAATCTAAAACACCTTTGTAAGGATAATCTTCGCTGCCCAAAAATATAAGATGTTCCAACGTGTGCGGTAATCCATCATCGTTATGTGCTTCAGTGGCTAAAAGTACAGATATATTGTCACAATATAAATGTATAAATATTAAATAAGAACATATTGCAATTATATTTTTAAAAACTACGACGAATAGAATAAGAAAAAGAAATTACCGGAGCCAAAGTAGCCAGACACGACAGGTCCATCAACTTCTGCTATAGCAATCGTAATTCCAGAATTGATAGATTTATAAACGTATACCGGTATCGTATCATCAGTTTTTACGGAACATACAAGTTGAAATCCGCCCATATTTTCTCTAGGTGAACTATCAACAGGCGCCATGTTAAATTATACTTTTCTCCGATATTTCAAGCGATCCAGCTGCGTACGTATGACAATAAATTGTTTAAATTTTCAAGAGAACGTTGCAAATATCAATACCAATATGCAGTTAGAACATTCGGCTTGTCACCCAACTAACGACCAACTTTAGATGCTTTAGATCAATAAGTGTATGTATTTAGTACAGAGATGGGCATTATCTAAATAAGAAATTATTTAAATAAATTTTCGATAACGTATACGGTATCTCTTGTTTTTTATTCGAAGCCGAATGTAACGCGAGAATTTGTCTGTAACTTTTATCCCTCAAAAGCTTGGTTTTCTCGTTATCTTCGTCTCCTATTCCCTTATTCGACAGTCGAAACAGCGCCACTAAATACATACAGTGTCTTACGGTTGTATTCCAGTTGTATTCGTTGTTGCTTGGTCGCATAAATATATATAGTATACGTCAGATTTGATTGGAAGGAATTCATTCGTAACCTTGTAGGCAGAGAATAGTCTCTGTTGTGGGTTATTTGAAGTATTTTGAAGCTAAATGTATTTTTTAGTTTTTTAGTTTAGTTTAGTTTAAATCTCCAGGAGAGGTTTCCAGATCCGAACGAAGTTTGCTTACTTTGCATCTATATAGCATTGACGCGTAAACAATGTTCTATGTACAGTGACTCCCACTAATATTCGGACAAAAAGACGGTAACTTTTTAAATATTGTACTATACGATTTGAACCTTTTTGGGAAGCTAGGGCAATTAGTTTGCTACAGGATGTGAAAAAAATTTTTGTCAACAATTGCAATGAATCGGAATTGTAGAAAAAATATTAAAAATTACATTTTACAACTTTTTTATGTGGGCCTGTATTGAAAATTTAAAAACTACGTTTTGTAAATCTGTGTCAATTAAACATATTCTGAAAATTTCGTCAAAATCGGGCGACGTTACAATGAGTTACAAACGTTTAAAGATGGTAAAAATTGCAGATTTTCCCGATTTTCGGCCTATAACTGCAGTAAATCTAAGGATTTTTACATCTTTCAATGCCTGTTGTTTTTTCCCGCATCAACCGATTTCGATGAAACTTTCGCAGTGCATATAATTGACACAGATCTACAAAACGTAATTTTTAAATTTTCAATATAGGCCCACATAAAAAAGTTATAAAATGCAACTTTTAGTATTTTTTCTACAATTTCGATCAATTGCAATTTTTGACCAAATTTTTTATCACATCCTCTAGCAAACTAATGGCTCTATTTAGCTTCCTAAAAATGTTCAAATCATATAGTACAATAATAAAAAAAGTTATTGTCTATTTAAGAGTGTCCGAATATTTGTGGGAGTCACTGTATGTGTAACGTATCTATACAGTCAGTCCCATAATTATTCGTACGCCCTTTAAAACGGAATAACTTTTTTATAATTGTACCAAACGATCGGATTGTTTGTAAGCAATTAAAAGCATTGGTTTACTAAATGATGTGGAGAACAAGATTTTCCAAAAATTACAATTGATCAGGTAACACGCAAAAATAAAAAAGGATTTTTTAAAACTAATAATATGATTTTTTCTAATAAATATTGAATACAATGTTTCACAGTAAGGTGGCAAAGCAATACTTGCTCGTACGGAAATATCCGTAGAACTTTTCCTCGATGTCTGCTAACATTTGCTTGAATGAAACAAGATTTCCATCAGTGTCTCGAGTTCGCTAAAGTGGATGAACACTGTAACGTCTTCTCCTTCTTTATCCTGCTTCCTGTTGCCATGTCCATGAATTCCGAATTCATAAGAGTACTTTTTCGAAACAATTGCTAAGTTAAATTAAATTTTAATGTGCTTCGTAGATGATGCAAACGAAAATTTCAAACCAACACATCCTGTCCGCAGAACTAACTTTCAGGTTCGAAAATTGAAAACATTGTTTCTAATAATTTAGACACCAAGTTATTGTGTGTAAACTAGTATTATTTTAATGAAACTCGAGAGTTTTCATATTATTATTTATTAATATACAAGGAAATTAAACATTCGTGTCAGTTAAATATACATTCAACTAAAATTTGTATTTTATTTGAAATCGGATAACGTCATTATATAACTAATAACGATCATTTTTCTTTCATTAATACGTCTAACATTTGTTTTGTTGCACTTATCTGTTTACTCATTTTCTCTAGTCGTGCCGTTTGCAATTTTCTTCTAGGGATATGCATTTCAAGCGCTGTCTTCCAACTATTTGTACGCCTTAGTTCTAATAATATACCCAGAACCTGATTGAGAGGAAGATTCTTTGCAGATCCAGATCCCCACGGTAAATATTCAGCTAAAGGAAGTCTGGCCATTTTAATTTTTTCCTTCCTAGCTTTTGCAAATGAAACTCGTTGAGGATTCACCTGAAAAGTGTATACTAGTAAATATAAAAGGAATACTATAAGACTCTGGATGTTATGCATTTATAACAAAAATGAGTAGTTAAAATTATTAATTGAAAATATAAATTGATATATAGCTCCTGTGCCTTGAAATCGATGTACAAATATTTTGCATAAAAATCTGGAGTCTACTCATAGGATACGCTAATATCATGCGAATCATATTAACTTCCTTAACCGTTAGAATGTGGAAGAGTGCAAGCACGCTTTTAAGCGCGTACATAAACTATGTGTCAGTATTCTAACGGTTAATATAAACATGATTAAATGTTTCACCTTGTCTACCATTGCACCAATTATGTATACCATATTAGGGTTATACTTTTCTAAAACAGTTGGAGAATCTGGTGTAAGATATACTATCTCGTCCTTGTTAAATATATCCAAATAGGACTTTTCTGTGACATACAGTGGATAAGAGTCCTCGTATATAGTAGGTACTCCTTTATGAATCTGCTTCATCACTAAACTAGACTTATTTGCATTACAGAAGTATAAATTGAAAGGGTCTGGATGACATCGATTTAGTGCAAACGACATCAGTAATTGCTTTGCACAATTTAAGGATTCGTATGCTGTCATATCTGCATCGTACCCAAGATCATAAACTATTTTGGGTGCAAACATTATAGAACTTATTAATCTAGCGTTATAAAAATTATTCATTGCTTGACGGCTTAGACGTATGAACATCGTATTATGAAATAGCCCGTATGTGTTAATGTCAATTGGTTCTGCTTCACGTTCTTCCAATTCTTTTTCCAGTTCAGCTTGTCTAATTTGTCTTTCTAGTTTTCCTGCTTCTTCAATTTTTTCAATTTTCCATCGGTGATCAAGATATGATCTAAATATTTATAAAAAGAAATTACATTTACTACATACTCAACTATAATTCTTTTCCAATGTAATATTTAATATCGTACAACCTTCTTTGCGATTTGCTAGTTGCTGCGAGTAACATTAACCAGTCGGTAGCTGACATTGTAGATGGTACTCTACCATTCATTTGCCGTGTAGTTTCTATTTCTAATTCCATTTTTTCATACAAGAACAACGTTTTAGGGTCTTTAAGAAGTTCCTTTAACTTTTTTTCATCCTCTTCTTGGTAATAACGAGACACTTCAACTGATTTATTCATTTGAGTACTGAAGTTTCGTATTGTTAATGTATAATAATTAAAATGATGTGTTTGCTTTGTATATGTAAATACTGGTTCAATGATTTTATCTTGTATTAAATAAATAAAAGCATTCGAATTAAACTTCCTCGAAATAGTAACACATCCTCGAAATGTGTTACTAAACATCTTGAAAGTTAAAAGAACTCCCACAAAATAATCGAACTAACTCACATACAAAAAAGAACTGCAAAATCAAATGGAATTTATATAAAGACAAGAATTTTTTTCGAATTCAACTTTCAATATAAACATGCTCATAATATGCACATGCGGTTCTAAGCTTAGACCATAGAGTGTAGCGTTCAGTAGGGATACTACGAGATGCGACACTTTGGTCATTCGATTGTTACTTTAAATTTAAAATCGATTATATAAAAAGCGGGAAATTTAAATCAATTAGATCTAGCAATCTTATTTCGAAGTTTGTCCAAACGTATTTTCGTTTTCGAAGTGATTCGAAAAAGTTGTTAAAGAAGAAATATAATAAAATGATAACTATAAAATATATATTTCAAGAATATCCATTATGGATATATTATAAAAATGTTTATTACGAATTCTTCTTACACTTTACCTTACTTATTCTCTCATAAGAGTTGCATCTCTATAAGAATCCTCTGTGGTGTTGATTTTTAATGAAAATAATTAATAGAGTTACTGTATAATTATGATATATTATAGAGTAAATTTCAAAGATTTGTACCCAGGTTTATTGCAAACGGATATGAATTTCCCCAGCGTCAAACAGACCAATTAGAAATCATCGCATGACCAAATGCGTCGCCATTGTTGTTATGATTTGCTCTAATCTTCAAGTTGAACGAATACATAGTATATATACATACTTATAGATATTGTTTTATATTTTTATTTGTGTAATCGAATTTTATAAAAACAAAAAGAATATACAACGTTTTGAAACCATAATGTACCAAATTTGGATGTTTATCTTCTGTTATTGTAATATAAGAAATGCAAATGTACGAGTGATTAGTATGTTCAAAAAATTGTGATCAATTGTGATCGAAGGTATGTCATATACGAAATATTTTTTGTTCTTGAGTGGAAGTAAAAGATATAAAGTTATTTTTTTATGTATTCTCAAACAATTAATTTTTAAAGACATTTAATCCACAAGTGTTCTTTTATGTGCACCGTACATATCGTTGGAAAAGAAACGAAAGTAAAAGTAATTAACCTACATTAATCGAACATTGAAGTTAAAATCTACTGATTAATTATAAATGACATGATATCTCATGTCGAGACAAAAGCTGAAATATTACCGATAAGTGGAGAAAACGTTGAAGGGAAAGAAGAAACTGTTGTATTTGTTGAGCAGTTTGTGAAAGACGTGTGTGATTTTAGTTCTCAGTATGGAAGTAATATCAGTATTTCTTACACGGCTTATAATATTGCTGGAAATCCTAGTAAATTTCCAGACTACGGAGACTTTCCACAAGCTTTTGTTATGGTATGTTATGTTTATTATATTTTAACATACTTTTCAGCTATGTATTATTACAAATTTATATATAAATTAAAACTAAGTTTTACTATTAGCTTTATTTGTAATCAAGTCATTGTTATTTCTATGATTAATAAGGAAATTTTATTTCAACAAAAGTGTTACAAATGAAAATAATATTATGACTTATCTCAATTGTAATGAAAACATATACATATGACATAATATTATGTTTTAGTTGTACGAATGATAAAATTTATAACGTATGTAATTTGTAATTTTCAATAATTTTTATTGTAGAGAACGTATGGACCATGGTGGAATAAAGCACCTTCGAGACTGATAGATTATATGCCACAAAATAATGAAGACGTTGTGAGCCAAGATTACATAGGTATTATAGAAAAATCTTTTTATTTTTTGATTATAGTCAAATACTAACTTTGTCAATATTTGTTGTTTACAAAGTGTTCATTAAAATATTTTTCTTTTCAATCTATAACAAGTTCTAGAATTTTATCAAGAGGTATACCCGATTAGAGTTTCCATATATGAAACTTATAATCCCGGAAGTGTAGTTGGAGTGTGGGCACAAAATTCTGAAGGAAAATGGAGTCAGTTATGGAGCGGCGTTTCTCAAATTGTTCCTCACAAACCTCGCATATTTTCTCCTCGTTTACAGCTATGTAATTTTAAAACGAAAATGATAAGACTGGAATTTAATCACAATTTATTAGATTATTATACGGAATTAGATGCTGTATTACTTATCGGAACATCTGAGTTAATCGTTCCTAATAATAACTCGTATAATCAAAATTTAAACGACCTCTTAGATGAGTTGGGTTATCTTGAACAAAATAGCGAGGATGTATATAATCTAACACCAGACTATTTAAAGGCAAATCAAGATTTAGCAGTTCTGAAAAAGACCATTTCGAAACATTGTAAACTTTTTAAAAGGTATGCGAATATTCTATTATACACATTGCTATGTTCACATTATATGCCAAATTGATTAATGTATTTATGTGTTCTTACAGTATCATTGCAAATAATATATCGAAGGGTAAATTGGTATCCAAAATAGGCCAACATTTTCAATCTGTTCCTCCACTGGAAGAAGCATTCAACAGTTTGCAACAATTTTTACAAGAAGATTTTCCCAAATTGATCAGAGATATTCAATATTCAAAGTCAAATACGTTATTTGAACAAAATAACTCTTCTAATGACAGCTTTCCCGTACGATTAAGTGACTGTGAATACGAACCTTGTGGTAGTTTCTCAGCACTTCCAGTAAGTAGCATAATTTTTCGTATTGAAGAAATTTTATTTAAAAATTGGTATTTATATCTTGCTTCTAATGAATTTTTACCAGGATGAAACAGTACTGAAAATTTTGAAGAATTTAGATCTGAGATCTCTATGTTGTTTATGCCGAGTAAACAAACATTTTAATAATATCGCAAGAGATGCTTTGCTGTACACAAGTCTGAATTTAAAACCATACTGGTATTGTTTGGATACATTAGCATTGAATTGTTTAGCGCCTAGATGTAAATATTTACAACAATTAGATTTATCATGGTGTGGAAATGATAATATGATTAAGTATCAAGATTTCATTAATTTTATTCATACATCTGGAACACTTCTGACACATTTAAAATTAAATTGTTGTCAGTTCGTTAATGATGCAGTGATCCTCGAAATTTCAAAAGTTTGTAAAAATTTAAAAGGTAAGCGAAAGAAATCGTCATGGTATTAGGATGTCTCAAAAATTCGTTTCGTTTTTAACTAATGTGCACAATGAAAAATGAAATAATCTTTAAACGAATCGATGACATAGTAAAATATGTAACAGCTTAGAAAATAATAAAACATCAATAAGTGTGCACATTACGACAAGAATTTTTGGAACAATCTGATACATAGAAAGTTCAGTTAATTTATCTTAAACAATTGTATGTGATTGTTCATTGTACAATCAATTTTAGAATTATGTTTACGCAACTGTATGGAAGTAAAGAACGAAGGATTTTCGAAGCTTGAAAACTTGGAATTACTTGAACGTTTAGAACTTTACAGAACGAACATCGGAACTTCTACATTATGTTCTATACTAAAAAACAATATTCAAATGCGACATTTGAATTTAGCTGGAATGCACGATCGTTTAAATATTGACGAAGTTGCAGTACAATTAGGAAATTCGTGTCCATATTTGGAAAGTGTAGATTTTTGGAAGGCACAAACTTTAACGCCGCACGGAGTCAGGGCTTTGTCTCATTGCAGTAATCTTCGTGAAATTGATTTTGGATGGTGGTATGTTGTCTTAATTAAAAAAATATTTGACGATTCAAAATATACTAATGACTACTTACTTTTTTTAGTGGTGGCATGGGTGCACCTGGTGACTCTTTACGAGCACTTTTATCTTCATGTCAATACTTAGAAAAAGTATTCTTAGCAGCCCTTAGAGGATTAACGGATCGTGACTTAGAACCCCTTTTATTATGTCAACGATTACAACAATTGGACTTGTTGGGAGCACGTTCTCTCACGCCTGATAGATGTTACGAGTTTCTATTATTTTGCCCAAAATTGGAAATGATTGATCTAAGCTTTTGCGACGGAATCAACGATTTTATAGTACAAGAATGGCGTCAATTGTTTCCACATGTGTCTATTAAAAGAAGTTTTCAAGTTATCAGCTCTGATATGTTATAATGAAAAATAACCATTCCAGAATATGTTTTTATAATCGATGAAACTAACGTTGTTTGATTGTAAAAAGGTTTGCTTCGCAATGCAATTAAGTCGATCAACTTCTTTTCGATAGGAGTACTGCAGGACTGTAATGTAATTATATACAATTAATACAAGAAATTCTAGCATATATTTATATTCACCTTCTATTTAAAAAATTCTGTAATATATTCTTTATAATTCGATCAAATTTGTACGTTGCTCGTGCAATAAGTGTTATTGTATAGTATATTGTAAGAAACATTTTAAACATGTAAATATAACTTTTTCATTAAAAAAGATATTCGATTATTCAATTTCAATAAATCGTGCCTTATTTAGTAAAAAAAAAATACATGAATTCAAATATTTTTAACCAAATATTGTATATTTAGTATAAATAATTATGTATAATAATTTTGTGAGTACTATATCACAATTTATACATTGATTTTATCTAACACAATTGTATAATTTACTATTTATATATATTATATATATATAGAGAGAGAGAGAGAGAGAGAGTGATGGTAAGTCTGTGATTGGCTGTTAGCCACAACGTATTTACATGGAGCAGTGATGTGATTGAGGCCTCTATTTCTCGCGCATGCGCGACCGAAACAGTAGCGTATCTACAATGACGCAACAGAGCGGCCAGAGCCCTAGCACCCCGTGGCAGTTATATTGGCGGGAGTGTACCGGTGTTATTGGCGGGACGAGTGTTCTGTCTTAAAACTTAATTGCTAACGTTTTAAGGGTAGCTTAACCCCTTGCCTTTTCAATGTTTACACTAATAATTTTTTAAAAATCTGCGGGCTGCTCAAGCTACCCGATTTCATCGAAAAGGTTACGTCACTGAGGCTGAAATTGCCGCGCATGCGCGAGAAATAGAGGCCTCAATCACATCACTGACATGGAGTCGAAGAAACGCACGTGGTTTTTGAATTGTATAGGTTACAAACGTTTTGATATTTCTATCCCATTTTAAAGGGGTAAGCAAAATTAAAAATTAAATCTTTTATGCCTGAAGACATGATAAACGTGTTAAAAGTGTGTATAATATAGTCTCAAATTTCGATAGAGTGTTTGTATTATTTTACATACAATAAACTTTTTGGCAACCATGAAACTCAATTCCGAAAACAACGAGTTAAACATCAATGAAATCAATATCAAGAAGAAAAGGAAAAGAAAAATTAAATTAGAGGATGAAGGTAATTTTAATTAATATCATTATATTTACATTCATATTTCATTGAGAAATTTCGTAATTTTCTCTCATAGGTTATATTCTACATATGTACATACATAAATAGTTTCGGAGATTCCAACCGAGCAAAACATAAAAATATATGAAATTATTATTTAGTTCTTTGTACTATGTCATAAGTATTAAAAAAAATACATTTATTACGTAGGAGCCAGCAGTACGAGTGGTAATGTAAAAGAAACGAATGAAAGTAGCGATATGAAGATATTAAAAAGAGATTCACCGAGTAAAGGAAATGACGTTGTTAAAAAACGTAAAGAGAAATCTGAATCAGACTCATTGGAAAAGTCTAACAGATCCAAAGAAAACGCTAAAATTAAGGACTCGAAATCAATGCAAAGTATTAGACTTATTTTATGACATAGGATGATAAAAGAAGGTTCAGAATTCTAAGGGTAGAATATATACGAATATTGTTATCAAGGATTCGTTCCTTCATTTGACAAATATTATCCATTCTGAAAGTTTTGAACTTTATTGTATTATCATCCTGTACGATATTCACAATGGTGTGTATAAAGGTAATACGAAAATATATTCTATATAGGTACTGAATACATAGACAATGATGAAGAAGATGTAGAAGATGATAAAAACATTAATAATCAATTAGATGGAAAATCCATGAGGGCTGCTTTTAATGCACCAGATGGTTTAGAGTGCCTACGACAGTTTGTGAAGTCCTGCAATGACAACAAAGAAAGAGATACGGCTGCAGAATATTTAAATGCAGGTGGCAATATTCTCGAATTGTTAAGGTTGTTAGATAGCACAGATAAGAAAGGTATTGGTTCAGCTACCACTGTTTTTCCTGCAGTAAGAATACTATTGATAAAGTATGTATATTTAAACACTGTGCGTTTATCTATATTGTAATACAAATCCATATTAATTTGTGTACGTGTTCGTAGGATCATGGCGGAGTATCCACAATATCAGTCCAGTGCAGAGGGAGCATGTAGACACTTAATTAACTCGCACCTACCATTAGTACATTCTATGCTTTCTTTCCAGAGCAATGCTAAGCAACGAAAAATTATTCTGCAATTGTTAGCTGCAGTCGTTTCATTAGGCCGTAGTCTTCCACGCGAATTACTTACTCATCTTAGCTTACAACCAGATGTTGTTAAATCTCTTATAAGACACACGAAGCCTACAGATAGTCAGAACATAAGAAATTGTTTTATCCACTTCATTCTTGCTTTTTTGATAGAAGGAAATGTATCGACCATTAGAGCTCTATTGAATAAACACGATCTACTTTCTAGTATATTTCCTGATTTGATATTTGATTCTAAGGACATTGTTGCTTTAGTAGTAACTACGCTGAAGATGTATATTCTTCAAAATTCCAAGATCAGTAAGACCATGAAATTACATATATTTTCAACGTCAGTCATTCAAAATCTGGTCTTACTCTATAATTGGAAAGGTCCAAATAATTGGCCAGGAAATAAAACGCATAGCTCTTCCATCGAAGTTCCGCAATATCTTGAAGAAAAAAAGGTATTTACTTTCGTTAATACTTCGTGTTAATTCGATATGCATTCCATCAATACAGAACTTTTTATTTTCAGGCTGTAACTGAAATTGTACATGATTTTTTAATTGTATTATTAACATCCCATCGGCATGGAATTGTATTCCATGATCATTCGCTTGGTACATCGCACGTTAAACACAACCAACTAGCGAATACGATACTTCAAAGTTTGGATCGTCCTTGGGAACATGAGAAACCATTTGATTTAGTAATCAGAATATTAACAGCGTGTCCAGATTTAATTAAATCGCAATTGACACTGTTGGAACAACATATTGAACCAAAAGTATCGATTAAATGGATGGCAGCAATGAAATTTGTGAGGAAGGTAATTATGAATGAATATGCAAACTTTAAATGTATTGGCACTTGTAGTGTAATGTATGTTTTAAGATATTCATTTCACTTTTTTCGTTACAGATAATAATGTCATTAGATGCAGAGGGTTGCTTGAAATTGTGTTCACTGGAATTAAATGTACCTCAGTTAGCTTCTGCAGTAGTTTCACTAACTTTATCAGGAACAGTAATAAAGCATGCAATTCTGCCATCTTTAACTTACTCTAATACGATAGCGAGACACGAAGCAGTAACTACACTCATAACAATGTTTAATCAGATACAAAAGTTTTTACTAGTTGCAAAAGTAAATTACAATGGACACGCTGATTTTGATATTTTTGAAAACTGTATACTAGAATATATCCTTAAGGTTTGTTTTCATTATTTAAATGTGTACATATAATGCAAACATGTGCAACACATAAAAATGATTATTTTTTTACATTTCAGAATATGCCGAATTTAAATATGATCTTAGATGTGTGGAATAACGCGTTTACATCAAACGAAGTTAAACACGACAGTATTAATAAAGAATACATTCCAGAACCGAAGAAAGAAGAACATTTAGCAGCCATTTTAGACTTATTACACATATACCATGACATATGTCCTAAATTATTACATACTTTGTCGCATGTATCAGCTACTACATTTTTAAGTCCATTGAATACGTTACAGGATATTGGTATGATTGAGCTTAATTCTATAAGAGTGAAAGCCATACAATTTTTAGTAATTTTGAATCCTGCTGAACTTTCACCGCAGAAAGTGAGTGAAGCCTTAGAAACAGTTTTTGGTTTATTTTCATTTTATTTATATCTCGTTATCCTTTTATTAAAAATGTTTTATTCTTTTAGAAAGTATTTAGCGATGCATTATTATTTTTACTATCTCTTTTGAATAATGAAGACTCTTCGAATATTTCAAGTATAAAATCAACAATAAAGATGTTACTGAACATTACTGGAATGTTCGAAGGATGTAGTGACCAGTTAGATATTTGGATCAATGGTTTCGTACATTTAGATGGAAATCAAGAAACAATTGATTGGTTTGTTCGTCTTTCAAAGAAGGTTGCTAAAAATATGGAAAGATATGTGGATGAAATAATAAAAACGGACGAAATTGCTAGCGAAGGAATCATTTATGCTGGCCGATTCGAAGATATATTTAACGGTAAGACTTGCTTGTACGTAAGATCTAATTTCGAGTTTATATTTAATTCGGGTACATTATAATTGATGACTGTTTTTTCAGAATTGACGGATAAGAATATCATTCGTGATAATTTCGAAAATAATGTTTTACATATGCAACGCTTTACATCGTTATCACCTTTGTTATGTTGCATGTTACATAAGATGAAGAAAAACTTAGATCCTACGATATTATCGTATGCCTCTTATATATTAGTCCATACATTACACTATCAAACTTTACCACAGTCTATAATATATTTTACAAAAGATTTACAAGATTTACCAGTACAGAAATATTTACAAAGCTGGTCAGGGGGCAATGATCCTATATACATAGAAGAAGTAACTCCGTGTATGGATTTGATATGTAAACTGAATCGATTCTTATTAGATAATACCAGCATACAGATAAACGAAGTATTTAGCGGCAACAATACAGTTACTTTCACATACAACAATGAAATTATTACAATTCATCATTCTTTATCAGCATATGAAATCATGTACCTATTCAAAATGACTGTGTTTTATTTAACACAATTTGCTGAACGAGGGCTTTTATCAACATCTCAAATTAACAAATATAAAATTCTTTTAATATCTTTGTTGTATCTTGCAAAAGAAAATTCAGATGATTCTACACTAGTAGAACAGTGTGCGAAATCTGTTTTCGCTCATCCAGTAATCTTGCATTATTTCTCTCCACTTCATCAGAAGAGCAAAGACCTCACAATGACTATGATAACTCGAACAGTACTTGATATTTGTAAAGAAATGGTCCATTTGTATGAAAAGTGTAATATAAGAACTCTAGTCTCTCACTTTAGAAATAAATTACTTACGCAGTTACACGAAATGATAGATAATCGTAGAATCAATGACAATACAATGGATGTTGAAACAATTGTCACACTGCTGGGTTTGTTACAATTAACGGTACAAGATATTGTGCATTTATTAAAGAAACTTATGCAATTAGAAAATTCTATGTTTGCTTTGAAGGATGGCATAAATTTGTCACTACACGGATGCATAACTCCGAAACTTTTGGAGCTGATTAGCATCAATAAAATTAAATCCCAGCATAATACATTGCTGGAATTAGATGTAGGATTTGTGAAATGTTTATGTTCGCATCTTCTTACTTTAAAATCCGAAGAAATTGCTAATATTGAAATGTGGGAATCTGCTTTACACAAATACATTTCAAAATTTCCATTTAATATTGCTGGCATCGATACAGGTAAAATAATTATTATAAAAGTATATATATGTCATTTTATATTGTATTCATTTAATTTTTATTTGCAGATATCTTTTCGTCGTTGTTGTCTACGAAAATTAAACATACAACTGTAAAACTACTCTCATTTCTAATTAGTAAAAACATCAAATTTATACCGATCTTCACAGAATACATGCTGAAGTCTGACAAAATGAAAGAGAGCGACATTGTGTTTCCAATAATAGAGAATAATTTAAACTTCAAATGGAGTCAAGAATTTGTGCGAAAATTGAAGATATATTATGAAACCGAGATTCGATCCTATTTATGTAATCGCGAAGAATTACAAACTTGGATAGATGAAAATGTTAAAGCAGTTTTGTATTTAATTAAAAACGCATTTGATATTAAGAATTGCAGCGACATATGCAATACTATTTTGCAAGCAGGAGACAAATTAGACATGGTATCAATTCAGTATGTAGAAATTCTGGAAAGTGTGTATAAAAAATGCGCAACTTTGGAAACAGACAGTGAAAAATATATCACGCAGTTACTACAAGTCATGCTTCATATAACTACATTGACATTGAAGAAAGAATCGAAGAATACAGCAAAATTAGTTATTCTTTGTGAAAAGTTGAACGATACAGTTAAACAGTTACAAGACATGAAGGAAGATTTTGTACTTGAAACAATAAGCAGTAATCATTCATGGCTACAGTTCACACGGTTTTCTTTAAAATTAGGTCTGAAGGAATTAAAGAACAACAAACAACCACTGCCAGTATTGAAAAGTTTAAGCGCTTTATGTAATATTGCGTATAAAAATGATAGTGACAACGAAAATGCCAAAACTTTATTTGAAATGACAGTTTCTCATTCCGAATTCCTGAATATTATGTTAGAATCATCGAATGCTAAAAGTATGATCGTGTACTGCGAATCAAATGAAAAAATTCAATTCAGTTGTATATTAATCTATTATATTTTTAGGGGATTTAGTAGAATTGCTGTGGATTCTCATGCAGAAAAACAAAGCTGTTATAGCATTGGCGCACGTACCCGTTTATTTGGCAGCGTATAATGCTACATTAAGTGAAGCTGACCAATACCTTTTACTTGTAAGATCAGTTATAATAAATATCCTGCTATTTCTTATCGAAAAATATCGTAAAATATTAATGTATACATTGATTTTAGATTTTGCAGTACTATGAAAATAATAATGTTAATATCTATGAATATCAGCCATACCTCTGGGGAAATGCAGCGGCAGTTCACTACAGTGTAAAGAGCGAAATACATTTGAATCTGTGGAAACAACCATCTACCACTCAAGTTTTAAATTTGTTTGAAGAAGATGTAATTAATAATACTATACAAAACTATCCTGTGAATAGAGCGTTAAAGGTTTGTCTGTTCAAATATACTGTGTGATATTTAAAACTTTTTTTCATAAATTTCGTAATTAATTATTGTTAAATAACACTCATTTAATCAAACAATTTTTTCAGAGTACTGGATTATATACATGTGAAACATATGGTGTATATGACCCAGCATTTTATTTGCCGTTATTATGCTACTCATTATCTGAAAATAATGTTGTATCTTGTTTGAAAATAGCTCAAAGTGGTGCTTTAGCATTAGCATTTGTTGCTTGTAGCAGTAATCATTCGGATGTTCGTATGGCAGCGTATACTATCATTGCTAGATATTATACTCATCTAGAAGGATTAAGGTACATTCACTTGCAATGTTGTTGGAACAATATCCATTCTCTTTATGTGAATTAAAATGTAAATTAATCTTCTCTTTGCTTGTAGCTCTAAAACAAAATTATTACGGATGCGATTAATAGACGCGTTACGTTACGGCATTGCGACGTTAGAATCAAAGCTTGATGATACGCGTTTAAATTGTTTAGTCTCTATATTTTTTGCAAGGACATCTTTAATCGCAACGGAGCCGTTACATCCCCTTTATTCGCGTCTACAAATATTCCTGATGGCTAAACCTGCTCTAGACGTGAATGCAATACCTGAACTACTACAACTGTTTCATAGTTGTGATATAGAACACAAAGCACATAGACGTTGGATTTTAGAAAATATTCGTGACGGTATGAAAACGAAAAATGAAGTGGATGTAGCATTCAAATGTGTTCTGTTTAAAATGTTGTTAGATTTTTATAGCTGTAGTTTATCAGATCTAGACACAAAGGTAGGTAGTTTGCTAACTGTAATCGATTTTGAAATTTCCATGGTATTAAGTGATTTTTACATATTGTATTGTTTATTTCAGAAACTTATATTGGAAATTATTTGTGTTGTACTGAAAATGACTAAGGCATCTATACTCCTTATAAAAGGGCATGGATTGCTTCCGTGGCTGTTGGATATTGCAATGAATTTGCGGGACCATGAAGTTCAACTCCTCGAGCTTATTATAAAAATAATCGATGCCCTTTTGAATACCATATTAAAAATGGAAGAGGACACTACTTGCTATAAAACAATGCTTTTAAATATTTCGTTGAGTTTGAAATCACACTTATCCAAAGCCATCAAGGTCGCAGTATTTGCATTATACGTGAACGTTTTGCAAAAGTTATTTTTGTCCAAACACATGCAAATGGTTGTCCATAAGGAAGACTTGATGGAAATTCTTGAATTTTCTAAAAAGCTTTTCGGTGACATAGACGAATGCGAAGATATAGTAAGTTTCGGTTGTGAATATGTAACCAAAGCAGATTGTTCGAAAAATGCTAATGACATCGAAGTGGCAAGAAATTGTCTAAGAACGATGGTATGGACGTGGTGTAGTCACGAAATGAGATAATATATCTGTAAATTTGTATACATTTTGTAAATATCTAACTACGTTTTTATAAAACCAAATAAAGTTTTATGTAAAAATTTAATATTGGTATTTACAGAATAATTTGGTAATTAGTATATTTACAAAATTGTTCGTTATCGTCATATTTTTTCTTCGCGCCTAACCAGTAATTTGATTGTTTGACTAATAAGAATTCTACTGTATCATCGACTTTTCGGATAAATCGTGTGAACGAATACGTCCGCGTCAGGCTCGTTACTTTTATTGTCATGATGTCGCAGGACTAATTGTACATTAACGATGTCTAGTAAATCGGAGCATTCTTCACCACTACACCATTCTCTCATTTTTGGCACGTCACAACCGGCGATCTGTAAATCCCGCGCAGGTAACATGACCGCCTCACTGAAGCTTCCTCTATTCAAGCTCTCCATCGCGTTTTTCGCGGCTCTATGAGACAACGCATAATGCGCAATAAGGTCCTGATGATCTCTACTTAAAAATCCTGATTTCCAACTTCCAGTCGATCTGGAATAATTTTCAACGCTATCCGTGGGGCCTGTCGCGGTTTTATCAGAGGCATGTCCCCTTGGGTGTCCTCTCTGTCTGCACCCGTTACAATACACATTTTGCGATTGATCTAAAATGATTCCCGCTGCACGTGGTGACGTACCATGATAACGCGCCCCTCCAATCATCAATGTCGCGCCATTCTTATCATTTGATGATAAGGTATCATCGATTTGATCTACTAACGCGTTTATATTATTTTTTAAATAAGTGACGGTTCTTATTCTTAAATCTATGGTATTATTACCGGTTTGTGCGGAAATCACATCGAATAGACACCCATTTAAATGGAATTTAACATTAATTGGATCTTTATCTCCTATTAAGGTCCAGTGACCAATTTTTTTGGATATTGATTTCGAGTTATGAAACTCCACATCAACGGCTGTCGTATTTTTATTTGTACGCGGCCCATTTATGATTCTGTACAATTTTGTACCACGACCCGGTAGCCAAACTCGAATTGGCCTTCCTATCACGACGGATAGGGCCTCCATGTACAGTAGATTGGCCGGGCCATAATTTTTTAAATCCTGGATCAGGAATATGGCAAATTTAACTTGCCAGTTTCGATCTTTCTTGGATTTATGTTTCTTACGGGGCGAAATACATGTCCTGTTCACATTATCCTGAAATTTTACCATAAAATTTTATTCCCCTGCTGGTATTTCTTGTATTTTGTCATCGTGTTTACTTTTTTCCCAATGCTCGGCATTATTTTATTTACAGGGAAGATGATTTATTCGTCCATTGGTGAATGTTTACATAGAGACATCGTACAAATTAATTTCGTGAAGTAAATTTCATTTTCGTAAAAATTCACAAGTTTCGGTCATGACTAGAATTTTGAATTATAATCCGAATTTATCTGTTAACCTTTACTTAAGACATATTGTAAAATTGTTTCTTTCATATTCATCTTTTTGTACGTGATTTATTGTTCAAGCATGTGGCGACACCTTTGGTGTTTGTATAAAATGTTTATAAAAAATAATCGTGATAGCATATCGGAAAGGAAAAACGCTAAATAATTCTATCCAAATTGTACAATAAATGAGTTAAACTACTACTATAATTGGGAATCGTGTTACAGATTTATTTATATATTTTCAAACTGTACAAACTTTTTTGATACATATGTTTATAAATGCATATACAAAAATAACAATTATTCATGATCATATTATCATAGTTCATTGTGTACATTACATGTATCAAGCAGTTTGCATACTTTTTCTTCTTTTGGGTTTATTACCATCTGGCGTTTGTTTAAACGACCTTTTTTGCGAAGAATTAGGACTAGTCGGCTTGCTTTGAGAGTTACCATTTTGAAGTGGTTCAAATTCACTCTGTTCATCATGTGAAACAAAAGCACTGAAGTTAAATGACTCGAAACCTTCGGACAATGCCTTTTCACGCAGCAATCGTGCTTCTTTCTTTAATAATTGTTTCTCCTTCTGTTTGCCCTTATTCTTTTTCTTTTTCTTCACCTCGCTGTTCGCTAATGCAGGAGTATCTGAATTACTACACGTATCACCATTTTCTTCTATATTTTTTACATCGCTCGTTGCATTCTTCATTTCTCCATTTACTTTAAGACTGTGCACATCTTTCTTCACGGATCTAAAAAACATATCAATGAACATGAACAATTCAAAATACTCGTGTACCAATATTGAAATATTTTTACATTTATTTGAATGTTACTTACACATTAAATGAAATTCCAATTTGAGCTGCTAGCTTATTGCATGCCGTTTTTGTATCTTTTGCAAGCGATGCGTGTGCTCTGTATGTTATAAGTGCTTTCTTTATATCTTCCCAATTCCATGCTTTAGGTACATGTTGAATATAAATATGTCGCAACAGTAGTAAAAGATTATAAACATATCTTTGTTTAACTTCTTTTCCTATTTCGTTGCCATTATTAAGAACAGGCTGCTTATTTTCAACTCTGTGAACATTCGACAATTCTTGAAGCGTATTCACGACATTTTTACATAATTTCTTTTCCATGTTTATTCTACTATCAGAGTGTTTTGTATCTAAGTGGACCAAACGTCGATTCTGATAAAAAACTGTTAAAAAGTCGAGAGCATGTTTTCGTCGAAAAGATCTTATAGTATCGTCGAAAGCAAAATCCACCTAAAAAAAAATAGGTATAAATTAATTAGAGATGTGCATATAATAGTTATAATTCACTTTGTGAAAAATAGAAATGTCGAAATTTACCAATAACGGGGCTAGTTGCCAATTACCCTCCCACTGTAACTGCAATATGCTTTTAAATAAGATCGGTGACAATACACAATCTCTTCTTTTGAAAAAAGCTGTTAAATTTTCAGCGTAAGTTTCCACTATGGATACCGTAGATACATCAGCTTGCTGTGCACACCTCACAAGGAATGTACAACATTCTGCCAATTTGTCGCTCATTTCTTGATAAACCGACGTTGTTCTTTCTCCTTTCTCTATTAAAGCCTTATACGATAAAGGATATTTAATTATGGAATTGTTCCATGCTATATATGAATTTTTAAATTATTTTACATTACCTTCAATATCACTGTTAGTAAATCCTCGTCTACATTTTCTGTATCTCGAAATTTCTTTACAGCTGACAATTTTTTTAAACAAGACCGAATTCGATCTAGAAGAGGCTTTTGATGAGGATCTTTTATACAGTATTCCAGTAATGCGAAAAGCGGAAGTATCATGTCAAGTACAATCGCCAATGAAGGACCACACTCTAAATATGTTTCTAATAAATCAACAACTCGAATCCTAAAGTGCGTCAAAGCTTGTGCTGATTTTTCTTGTTTCTTCGATCGTGACTGACGATTTTCTCGTAGAATTCGAAATGCTGCTGATAATGATTCGTCTAATCGCTTCGCTTGTACATCGTCAATGTCGTCCACATCAATATCGTCATCGTCAGTTTGAACAGAAGCTTCGCCTAATGCTTGACGTACCGCCATCCGTAATCGATCGTTGACTGTGTCATCTTCGTCTTCATTAATAGATTCTTCGTTAGAATCAGAATCATTATTATCTGTCGAACACTGCATTTCTTCGTCCGACGATTCTTCGTCGACTTCGGTATCATCTTCACTATCGTCATCAGATTCTGAATCCGACGCGTCGCCTTCGTTTACTTCTCCTTCTGTTACAAGCGGTCCTTTACCATTTCTTATATCCAAAACCTAAAAATGAAATATTAGAAATAGTAATATAAACCGATATTCAAAACGAAATAATATCTACGTACAGCTAAAATTTGATGTATAGCGGCTGGTGTTACATATGGGCAAATGTGTGGAAAAACACATCCCACTAGTGATCGTAATAAATGATCATTTTTAGAGTAAAAAGACAGTAGTAAATCAACTACTACTTCCACCCATTCTGGTTCATCTTCTTCTTTCTTGCTTATTCCTATTTTACTTTTTTTAGGCTTTCTAACTAATCTTTCATAACAACTTTCGAGTTCATTGATAGCCATAATTGCCATACGTGGGTCTGAAAATAATTGCAATCCCATATGTAAATTCATTGTATGAAATACTGGTACAGCCTCTGCCTTTCTCGAATTATTCTCTAACTTTTCAATTAAATTTATCACTTTCTCCCAGGCTGTTTTTGCTTCATTTGATAATGAATTCCTTAGCTTGAAAGTTTCATTTTTCAGATGACTATCTAAATAATGAACTAGGTCACTTAATATATTTCGTAGATCATTCAATTTTGGTAATTTGTGATCCAATGCGTGGTAAAATGCTTCTTTAAGTTGTGCTAAAAATGAAAGATGACACGAATTAATAAACAAAGAAATATGCATTAATTTATGGTTAAAAATATTATGCTCGTCAATTCATACGCGTCGATTTATACACAAGAATATTACACTCACGTGCCAAATCTACTCCAACATTCTGCATTTCACATAGTCCTTGAGTAAATAAAAATTTTAATTGCTCTAATCTCCATTCTTGTTCCGTTAGAGTTACCGAATATCCCATTAATCTACAGAAATGAAATTTGTTTTACATGTTTAAATTGTCCTTCAGGTAAAATCTAATTTCAATTGTCTGCTTTAAAAAATCTAATACCTTGTTAACAAGTGAGCAGCATAGAGTCTTTCAGTATTCGTCCAAAACGTTTTCGTATTTGGTATTTCTTTGGGTATCGTATTCTCAATAATATCTCTGTATATTTTCGATACCTTTTTAATACCTTCTAAACTCAAATTTCCTGTAATCATTTGCACTACCTTTGTGCCAGTTTTCTTTTCTATCATTAAGTCGCCTGGATGCAATATTAACTTCTTTAATACAGCAATCTGTGTTTTTAGCTTAGTATCGTTGCTAGTCGTAGCTGATGCCAGTAAATGTAAAATTTCTTTAAACGCAACGAGTACTTCGTCTTTGTCGTGTTTTTTATTCCCATAAAACTTCCTCAACATATGCTGCATATAGTTTGTAGACAATAATGACGGAAGTACAGACTTATCTGCTGTATTCGACAATATTAACTTGAAAATTTCTATGGCTAAATGTTCATCAATTCTTGAAGGTTTTACAAACTTCTGATCAATATGCATCCAAAATTCAGTAACAAGTTCACCTGATGTTAAATTTTGGCAAAATAATTTAAATACTGGATGACGACATAATATAACTTTAGGAAAATCCTGAAGATTAATGATGAAGATTAATCAATGTTTCTGCCTAAAAACTAACAATTATAAAAATGAGAATATGATATTTCTAACGTGTGCTTACCAGTAATATCTTTGCTATATCAGTCAAAGACTCTTTGATAACATCTCCTGTACCAAAATGTTCCTTCCAAAAAGGTGATTTTACAATTAGCGGATATTTGTCTTTTATTACTAGCAGAGCATAAATTGTATCTAAAGTTTGTTCTGACCATGGTTTACCAAATTCTGCTTCAACAATTGGACAAACTAATTTTTTCATTGCCTTTGCGTCAACTTGATTTACAAATTCAATAAAAAACAAAGTAGAAGGAAGCGATAGATAACTACGTTGCCTGCCTCCTTTAATAAGATCTTCTATAATTTGTTTTTGCAGTTCGATTGTACTTTTCAAGAGTATTTTAGACCGTATTAATGCTCCGTATACTAATATTCGTCCCATATAAATATCAGCATTTTCCTATAATAATATTGTGTTACATATATAACATGATAATAGTTGTACAGCTTGTCAAATCTAGCTGTGCGGCTGGATGTCCCCTGCAAGGAGAAATGACCCCGCTGCGCAGTGGTAAATAGGTGGTACTTCACAACGATATAGAACTGATCGTCGCCTGTCAAACAATAAACGTGGTGACAGTTCATTTAAAAAGTGAAGTGCAATAATTTCACTTGAAGAATTGCAATAATTCTTATATTACAAAGGTATTTCATTACACAAGCTTAAAATAAAATAATTCGTCTGAGTTAATATACATAGTTGTTTTGTATATTTACTGCTATCAGAAATAATGGACAGTACACACTTTTGACAAGGTGTGTACATACATTGCATCCTTCTCTCATCGAGTGCGGTCTTTGTTTTCTTCTGCGCATATCTACATTTTGTTTAGCCGCACAGCTAGATTTGACAAGCTGTACACGACATTAAACAAAATATGTAATAATTAGTGATATACTTACACCCTTGTTGTTACTGCTCACTGGATGTAATTCACTATCTACTATAGACACTATGTCTTCTATTGACATTTCAGGGTGCATTATTAAAAAAACTGTCAAAGTTGTATAAAATCCTAATCTTGAAGAGGTTTTCGATGCACCTAAACCTCGAATTAGTCTCCTTATTGCATATTTCAACTCTTTACTGTCACTTTTATTCTAAAACATTGTTCGTAGAGAATTCGTTTGTAATAAAATACTATTATAAACATGTTTCGCGCTTTTAAAAAGCGATTGATTTGAGGTTACTTTTAAATAAACACTTACAGAAGTTTGTCCAAGCAAATACTTCAACAGTTCAATGCCACCGTTTATTCTACCGTGTTCAGTTTCATTTCGGAGTTTTGTAAAATGATCAAGAATCGTAGAATCCATTTTATTATTTTCCTTTACTTTCGAGTCATTTGAAACAGCCTCTACCATGTGCACTCCCTCGTCTGCCATCTTACTCCGTTTAACCGAGAACTACGTTAATCTTAAGGCTGTCTACATTAAAACGCATATACGTAATAAACAGTAATAAGTAAGAATGTTGATAAAGTAGTACCGCGAATATTAGTAATATTTTAATTATAATTATATAAACGTGGCAAACAAGGAATTCGATGTAAAATCAAAAATTAATGTTTCATGTTTAAAAAACAATACACTGTCGATCGTTTTCTTAAAAACTTTCTTATTCTCGATCAACACTTTCGAAATATACGATCAACGGAAAATTCTAGTACACAATACCGAACAGTATTAATACAAAAATCAGTATTTCATTTACTCTCTGGTATTTCCTAACAAAGCATCGGCGAAACTTAGTCTTTTAAAAATTTATACTCTAAGTTAGTTATAAGCATTTTCTTCTATCGGATAGAAATTTTCAATTCCTCCATAAATTATTATCTGTATTTATCGATTGATATGCGTAAGTAGATTCCTATAGTTTTATGATTTTAAAATCCTTTAATGGTTAGGAAAGTGCCATCTTGAACATAGTAACTCGCTCGACCCGCGCGGTCCCGGTCAGTTTCGTGCATCCAATATGGCTGGTCGAGGTGGTTACGAAGATTCAAGGCAAGTATAGACTGCAATTTCTTTCGTGTACAATAATTGTTGAAGATTTCCTGAGACGGTGTAACGGTAGCATATAGTCATCGTACCAAACTGATGAAAAAACACCTCGTTTCCTCGATAATCTTGCGTTTTTAAGGTTAAATGAGTTTCGATTAGAGAGGAGCGCAGCACCTTGCAGATATGGTGCTTTCGACACGCGGCTTTATTTTGGCCGGCCAAACATTGATGTATCATACTCGCAACACTATTAACGAAACTGTTATTTGTTTATTTGTGAAACACATCTCGCTTTCCTGCATCAGAATATTATTTATCGCAACGCGGAAATATAATTACGATTGTATTATTTATGAAAATTTATGCTCCGGAAATTAATGTTAATCTATAAATATTATAATTACAGGTTTTTTCACTGAATTATAATTACAAGTTCGTATATCGAAGTACAAATACAAAAATCATTTTATTTTTCGTCTGTTGGATTACACAAATGTGCATAATATTATAAAAACATTCGATGTCGTTACTTTTGTTTGTTCAATGATATAAAATAAACTATTTGATTAAAAATATAATATAATATATAATATATAATATAAAAATATAATATATATATATATATATATATATATATATATATATATATATATATATATATATATATCATGTAATGTGCAAAATAATCGGAGTAATACCATTCTTTATGTTTTTAAGCGAATGTAGCTTTTTTTTGTTTTTATACAGAGATTATGGAGGTGGATATCGTAGGACTGGAAAACCATTACCAACCGAACCACCTTATACTGCATTTGTGGGAAATTTGCCAAATGGAGTTGTCCAAGGAGACGTGGATAAAATCTTTGAAGACCTTACTGTTAAAGGAATCAGATTGGTTAAAGATAAAGAAACTGATAGGTTTGTACGATACTACCTGAGATATATTAGATATGAGACGATTGTAGTTGTGATGTCATTAATATTTATCTTTTATCTTGTGCAGGTTTAAGGGCTTTTGTTACGTCGAATTTGAAGATTTGAATGATTTAAAAGCTGCATTAGAAAAAGATGGTGCAGTAGAAATCGATAATAATGTGATTAGGGTAGATGTAGCAGAGGGTAAAAGAAATGACCGAGGAAGTGGTTTTGACAGAAGAGCTCGTAGCGGAGGCACCAGTGGAGGTGGTGGAGGAGGTTTTAGAGGAAGAGAAAGTGGTCGTACTGGATATGGCGATGACTACGGTAATCAATTCTTGTATTTATATATTTCTTTATACTTTGTGTTTAACATCTAAATTAATTTACTTACCATACCAGTGTGTTACTGTTTATAATATATTGAAATGTTGCGAATTTTCTGAACAATGTGGAATACCTAATCTGTTCTGTTAATTGTTATAATTTGTCAGTGAATGTTAAAATATTTTAAATTATTTTAATTATAATATACAGGAGGTTACAGTGACAGAGGTCAACAAAGTAGTCGCCAGGGTAATTCATGGGATATGAAGGGGGGTAGCCGAGGGGGTGGCAACAGTCAGTTTACCGAAGACACAAGCGGAGGTAGTCGAGAATGGTCTCGTGGTGTACAAGCTAGCGGATACGGTACTAGGCCACCAACCACTCGTACAAGAGGAACCGAACGAAAACCATTTCCTGAAGAAATGTTTAATAAAGAGCCACCTTCAGGTTTGCTAATTTCCTACTACTTCTTCTTGTGTTTTAATAATTTTCGATGAACCGATAGTTATTAATATTTTCATTAATATAGACACAACTGGAAGAAAACGTTTGGTGTTAGCACCAAGAACAATTCAAACACCTGTGAACGCAGTTGCTGAATCAAGTAAATCAAGTTCAATATACGGTGGTGCAAAACCTCGAGAGGAGAAACTTAAAACTTACGACAAGTAAAAATATTATTATGTTTAATAGTTTCTGATTCCCTAAATTAGAGGGGATGGAACTTCCCTAACAAAGATTTGGAAACCAATGCGAGATTTTTTAGTTTCCTCACAGACAATGGGAAGAATCTCTTCAAAGCTGAAATAATGAAATTATGATAATTTTTATTTACCCCTAAAGGGGAGCGTCTTCCCCAAAAATTCATAAGGACAAAAGGTGATTTAACAGAGTGTCTTAGGTTCTACGCATTTGACATTTTTAATTCGGAATAAAATTTTCTTGTCTAATGCCCTCTCTATTTACATTAACTTCTTAGTTGAAATGAGTTGTAATAGTAAATTGGGAATTTAAAGTAAATACTGTGTGCGCAATGCATGCTTCAATAGTGCTGGTATTTATATATACATATATAAATATTATACATAAATATATATATGTATATGTAAATCATAATTGTTGAGATGACACAGAAGTTTTAATATTCATGTCGATTTCATGTTGAGTTTTGTATCAATTTGTAATAATACTGAGGGTATGTGTACAAACTATTAAAAATATGTACTGCCATTGCATGTGTATTTGATCCCATGCAAAGCCGTATTTTCAAAAACTGTACTCAAAAATAATCCCCATTTCAAAGAGTACAAAGCATTATCTGTATTATTTTTCCTTCCTTACAATTTTTATGTTTCACTTTAATATACCGATCATTGTATGTGCTTGTTAAATTGATTTGAGAATAATTATTTAATAGATAAAGTCGTACTTGATTGAAATGATTAAACACTTGTTTACTCATGCTTATGATACATAATTTTTGAAGAATTGAAATGTCTGAGTGATCGAAGAAATTTGTACATCACCAAAAGATACGAAGACAATGTGTCGATTATTAAACAATAATATTGTGTAACGAATTCATTAACTATACTAGTAATAAATGTCGATCATTTGGAAAGAATATCGATGGTTATAAGATAATGAATAAAGGGAAACTTGAAATAATGACAAATACTATGTAAAACAATGCTTGTATATGATATTATTTCCTGAATAAAGTAGCCGTTTGCCTGATAAACGTTATATAATGTATCGTCAGAAGATTAAGGGACAATAGGCGATAAAAAGTACTTTATAACTTTATATGTACTTTTAATTACAAATATGTAATATTCTTAATACATTTTGTAAATTACTCGTAAATATACTAAAGTAATCTGTTCCGATAATTTTCCATGATAACTCGATGTTCAACTTTCATTTAATTTTTCATACATTTAAAACATTTTTAAAAAATATATATGCATAAAAATAGATAACATTTTATAGTTGTAATTACATGTTTAATGATCATTTGTATTGACGAAGAATGTAATGTAGATAAAATGGTTATCTTATTTCTCATAGAACTCCGGAGGTATTTCAGTTGCCACGCCTAAATTTCTTCCAATTGAGGGATATCTTCCTTCCCCCACTTTACATGAATGTACGATATACAGATATACAGTAACGATTCATGTACAGTCGGTGCAACATCTTTTGTATTTCAATGAAGCTGCAATAAACAATTCGGTTCTATTATAGTTATGACTTTGGTCATCAATTAGTTGATACCAAAAAGAGAACAAGTAATGTGGATTCAAACAAAAGTTCTAAAGTGAAACAATCTCTAAATACGCCGTTTTATTTGACGCATGTATATTCTCGGTATGGTTGTCATATCGCGTTTTGTCACAATACGACGCCTGTTTTACCTAAAATTTGGTTTTTGATTATTTTTCTCAATATTTTCAGGCATCATTCGATCAGTAATTCCTTTTTTGTGGGTTACCCTTTTCGAAAAAAATGTCTACTGAAAGTGTGAAAACCGTACGTATTGTTTAATTAGAAATAAAAGTGATTTGCAATACATTTTTTTTTTAGTTGCATCGCGTAAGAAAGTGTTTGTATTATTCGTTTCTGAAGTTTCATTAATTTGTTATTTTCTCGTTGCACAGTTTACTAGCCTCGAAACACCTGGATATGTGGGATTTGCAAATTTACCCAATCAAGTACATAGGAAATCTGTAAAGAAAGGATTTGAATTTACGTTGATGGTTGTTGGAGAATCTGGTCTTGGAAAATCTACATTAGTCAATAGTCTATTTCTTACTGATTTATATCCAGAACGTGTAATTCCTGATGCTATAGGTAAGGTTAATTTTGTATGTATACTTTTATACGCACTTCGTATTTTATGCAATACTATTGTTAGTTATTAATGTATTAATGTTATACGAATAGAAAAAACTAATCAAACTGTAAAGCTTGACGCCTCTACTGTGGAGATCGAAGAAAGAGGAGTTAAACTTAGGTTGACTGTTGTCGATACACCTGGTTATGGAGATGCAATTGATAATACGGATAGTTTTAGAGCTATTATACAATATATAGATGATCAGTTTGAAAGATTTTTACGCGATGAAAGTGGCTTAAATAGAAGAAATATAGTAGATAATAGAATACACTGTTGCTTTTATTTTATTTCTCCGTTCGGTCATGGGTAAGAAACATTTGATTGTAAATATATTTTAGAGACGATAGAGAAGTTATTTAATTTCTTATATCTACTGTTTCTGCTAGGTTGAAACCATTGGATATAGAATTTATGAAACAACTTCATAATAAAGTCAATATTGTGCCAGTAATCGCTAAAGCAGATGTTCTTACGAAAAAGGAAGTTTTACGTTTAAAAAAGCGTGTCATGGAAGAGATCGAGGGCAGCGGTATAAAAATCTATCCTCTGCCAGATTGTGATAGCGACGAAGATGAAGATTATAAAGAACAAGTTAGACAATTGAAAGAGGCAGTCCCGTTCGCAGTATGTGGAGCAAACACTTTATTAGAAGTGAAAGGGCGTAAAGTACGTGGACGCTTGTACCCATGGGGTGTTGTAGAAGTTGAGAATCCCGATCATTGTGATTTTATAAAATTGAGAACGATGTTGATGTAAGAGAGAGAGAATATTTGCTATTTAAACAAATTGTATCAAAAACAGAAAGAAATTGTTACTTTTGATTTCTATGTGTTTGCAGCACGCACATGCAGGATTTACAGGAAGTAACGCAAGAGGTACATTATGAAAATTATCGTAGCGAAAGGTTGGCGAAAGGAGCCCCTGTTCCACCTCGCAGACAAACGTAAGTTTAACGATGAATGCCTGAATTTATTTGCTTATAATATTAGATGCATTTATTAATTCACTGAATCTTTTTGTTAGCAGCATAGTAGAATCTGAGAAGACTAATGCAGTATCCGAGAAGGATCGTATTTTACAAGAAAAAGAAGCAGAATTACGACGTATGCAAGAACTTTTGGCAGTAATGCAGGCACAAATGCAACAGCAGCATCCATAATTACATACAATATATGCACAAACGCATAAAGGTACACAAATTTATCACCATTAAAGGTGCCAAAAAGATATATTAACTAATTAATATGGTATCCAAGATAAAGTTGTAATAGGAGTGCATAGTTTTTATGAATTCGTTTGTGACAAACGTATTATGTAAACATACGTTTTTTTAATTCAGTATTTTCTTTAAATACCAAGTCGAATAATATTCATGTTCGAGTGTCTTACAAAAGTCAAAACAAAAATGTGCGATAAGTGCCTTGCATATTCCTTTTAAATAGAACAATTTACAGTTCCATTATTGAAATACAAATATTGAAATAATAACTCGTATAAAAAATAAATTTATGTAACACTGTTGTTATAAATATTTATTAGTTGAAGGATACAGTACAATTGAAATTTGATAAATCACTATAGTAAGTATGTAATAGCTATACGATATAAGGTATCCATCGAAACGGACACAATTTTTTAAGCACACGAAAAATTCCATATCAAAACAAACTTGAAACCTATTAATACAAATTTTGTATAGGTACATATAATGTATATGTCAATGTTCTAGAAATATTGATATTTTATATAATTGACAAACAAACTGGGGAAAGAAGCATACAGTTTGCAAGCCATATCTTCCAATGTTCCATGTATATTTTTTAAAGTAAAGCAAAAAGACTTTAAGACTGTTTTACTATCGAGCTATCAGTAATGATTCAGTATACCTAAGAACGAAAAAATTTATTTTTTACTGTGATAGGCAGTATCGTATAGAAAACATAGATCTGTTTATGTTTTTGCAATATGTAAAGTATTATTTTTTATTTTGAAACAGCATGTATGTTACTTTTACTTAATATCGAATAAGACTTAGACATTTAATTCATTGTACGACTTATGTGACACAATTTAGATAATTTAAATCATAGCATTGTATTTAACGAATTGAAAATCAAGAAGATTTTACGGATGTAAGTAAAATAAGTATCAATGTATTACGTAAATTTATTTTTTCTTAACCATTGTACTTATTTCTATGCATTTTTGTACTAAGAACGTCGTCGCGCTTTTGTATGTATTATACAGATACACTCAAAGTGCATTTTATACCTTTTTTTATACAAATATACCGATTACAATTCATGACATTTATGGGCTAAACTTTACTCTCTATGATTCATATAATAGTCTATTGCAGTCGAAAATGCGGCAAAGCCTGCTGCTCCAAATAAACCTGCCTTTACACCAGCTGAAACATGAAATGTTTGCGAAGTGAAACATATTACATTTCAGTTTGATGTAGATAAACAATCAGTACCTCGTAATCCTAATATTCCACCTGTAAATCCACCAGCATATGCTGTATTCTTCCAATCGTTCTTACCTCTATACTAAAAGTAGAATTTTTAAATATACTCTTCACATTATTACGAACTGATAAAAAATTATATAGAATTTATAAAAGTATTACCGATTCTATTGAGCATTCAATTGCAGTAAATACACAACCAACCATGGCAAAATTCTTTGCGTAACTCGATGCTGTGCTTCCCATTTCTCTAATCGTTTCACGTACAGTTTGTTGTTTCTCGATACTAGCAAAATTTGGATTTACACTAGCTGTAAACCATCCTATAACACCTCCCAAGGCATACCCTAAAAATAGAATTTTTTTTAAGCATTGTAATAAATTGAACAATAATAATTTGAACATAATCGTGTAGCATACCTATAAAACAACTACATATACTTTTAAAAGTACAACTTTCCGCTACAGTTTCCATGCGTTTTTCTACATTACTTTTAATTTGTACAGGCGCCGCTGTCCGTGGAATTATAATATTTTCTCTAAATCTTTGCTGATTACCAACAAGGTAAACCACTATTTTATCCCAATTTATGTCATTTATAAAAACTCTTCTTTCACTATCTTCTGGTGGTTTAGGCGGATCAATGTTAAACATTTTTAGATGAATATTTTCTACTTCTTATAGAATGCAAAACCACATTGATAGATATTTTAAAAGTTAATTACTGCGAGTTCCTATAAATCTGTTGATAGGAAATGCTGGAATTATATAAGATATATATGCATGTAGTATTAGTTTACAAATAAAAGAAAAACTGCAAATGGTATACATATTGAAAACTGAACCAATCTTTGTTATCATACTCTTCGCATTAACCTATCATCATTTAGGACTTTTAATGAATTCCAAATGAAAATGTATCGAAAGACTATTTGACAAATTTCAATAAGTAACTATATTCTTACACAAGAGCACAGAATCAACATTTCTTTCTTTCAAAATATAAATTTCTTTAAAAGTAATGCGCGACCGTGCTTACACTTGTTATTATAATGAATACGCATGTTGTATACAAACCTAACCGTACGAAAGTATAGAAAAATTATTTATATTGTAACGTAAAGGATATAAATTATCTTGCAAGATACCTATTTAAATTGCACAGCAATAAATAATTGAATATGTACAAGCGTAAAACGAAATTTTTATTTTAATTTTTCAGCATATGTATTCTATGACATTTCTGAAAAATGTGATACACTTCATAACATTTGTCACCTAAGTAAAAAACAGTATTTCTTGATATCGAATATTAAAATCGTATATTCTTTAATAGAGAGGTTTGAGAGAGGTAGTAAGGGCAAGTAATACCAGAGAATTTACTCCAGAGAGGATATCCAAGGATATCCCACTGATATTATAATTATCAGATTATTCATGTTCCTAATTGAACGTAGAATTCAATGCCAGCGCCGTCTTAAATTAAACCGGTGTACTAAGGGAAATAGCGCGAGTTTCAAACATGAAGTTTATAAGATTGAAATAATAGTATGTTATAACATCACAAGTTAACAAATAACCATTATAACAAAATAACCTAAAGTGAAATTTGTGTAATAAATGTAATATAAAAGAAACTAAGAATGATTAATAATGTGAAGAGAAAGCGCAAAATTGAATTAAAACTATTTATAAACTTTTTTATTGTTTGCTTTATTGTTACAGATAAGAACTACTATTTGTAGGCATCCAATTTTCCAATTCATGATAATCGATTTCACCGAGGAGATACTAACAGTCTCTCGTTGGTGTCAAGATGGTTGCATGACAATTTGCCTTCTGACCACTTCTGACCGAGGAGATACTAACAGTCTCTCGTTGGTGTAACATTGGTGTAAGGATGGTTGCATGACAATTTGCCTTCTCACCGACGAGAATCTAGAGGGCGTAAGCAACCACCGGATTATTCGAGTGGTTTAGAATGGCGCCAATGTACGATCATTCTGACAGGTTATGTCCACGTGACAGTTTCTTGTTGTCAAAGTTAAACAGCAAAATTTCGATTTTGTTGAATTAACTAAATGTTAAAGTAGTAACGAGATTACGTGATTAAGAGTGTTGAATAATTTATAACGATTATGGAAGCGAAAAACCTAGCTGAAGGGGATAACGAAGATGGTAAAAAACTGATTATCTCGAAAATTTTACATTTCGAGAAACAACAATTGGAATTTAATGTATTTGTATTTTCAGAGACCGATAATGTTGTTGATCTGAAAAATAGAATACCATTGTTGAAAGAGTTATTTCATATACATGGAAAAGTCGGAGAAGGTACATTTAGTTCTGTGTTTCTAGCTACGTTGAAATCTTCTAATGGATCGAAAAAGTTTGCATTGAAACATTTAGTTCCTACTCGTCATCCTGAAAAGATTGAACGTGAATTATTATGTATGCAACAAATAGGGTAATGAATATACACGAAATCTTGATTTATAATCCGTTATAAATTAATATGTAAATATATTTACACAATTATGCTTGTTATCAGAGAATTATGAACTGAACTGTATTTTCAGTGGTAAAGATCATGTGGTTGGACTGGATCTGTGTTTGCGAAATTTTGAGACAGTGGTTTTTGTAATGCCGTACATGAGACATGACAAATTTTCGGTATATTAGTATCTATATAATGAATAAAGAATATCTTATTCTATATATAAGAGTTATAACGCAATAATACTTTAACAATAACTGTTACTAGGACTATGTACAAAATATGACTGTCCAAGAAACAAAGGATTACATGATAGCATTGTTGACTGCATTGCGAAGAGTTCATCAATTTAATATTATACATAGGGATGTGAAACCTAATAACTTTTTATACGATCGGTGCAATAAAAGGTGACTATTTACAACTTCTCTTTGCATAAGATATGTATTAAGTAAAATTAACATTTTAATCTTTTGTTTTCCATAGATATTTGCTAGTAGATTTTGGCTTAGCACAAGAATACATTGCCGAAGCTAAACCGACTAATGTTCCATTAGCTATTTCTAATGTACAAACCATCAAACGAAAAAGATCAGACGAAGTAAAGTATCGATTATTAAATCTTGCAAGATAATATTAATATTTTTATAATACATTACATTCAATATGTTTTAGAATTCCTTAAATCAATCTCTAAATTCAAAAAAGAAAGTAACAGAAGAGAAATGTTATTGTTTTGGGAAGCCTAAAGTTTGTTCGATATGCACATTGAGACCGGAACAGGCAGCTGCAAGGGCTGGTACACCTGGATTTCGTGCACCAGAGGTTTTATTGAAACATCCTTCGCAAACCCAAGCAATCGACATTTGGGCAAGCGGTGTAATGATGCTATGTATTCTTAGCAGTACACAACCATTTTTTCATTCTCCAGACGATTGTACAGCTTTAGCAGAAATAACAACTATATTTGGGTCAAATAAAATGCAACAATGTGCACATAAGCTAGGTACTGTGATAAAGAATGTTCAATTTCATTTATTAGAAAATATTTTGTTCCACTTCTGCTTTTATTTTGTTTATTTTTCACGTTTTATATATTTCTTTGCTGATTTAGGGAAAAAGATAATCTTTTGTGAAGATATACCAGGCACTGATATTGTTTCTTTATGTCAGAAGTTAAAAAAAAGAAATAAAGGTTCATTAAATGATAGTAGCGATCGTAGTAGCATGTACGAGAAGGTATTTTAATTTATTATTTATTGATAAGCATAATTCAGAACTAAAAGTAGGAAATAATGACTAAAAAAATTTATATTATTTTGTATGTTTCAATATTTTTCAAGGAATCATTGGATACTCAATTCCCAAAAGAAGCTTATCACCTTTTATTACGATTGCTGGATTTAGATTACAAAACACGACTTACTGCGGATCAAGCATTGCAACATCCATTCCTAAAATCATAGCTTTCGTTGCATTACCATAATGACTTAAGTTGTTAATTACTTTTTTGGTGGATTGGTATGGAAGAAAATATACATTAAAATACGAACAAATATAATTAGTTATTTGATTTTATTACAATTAAAAATATGTTTAACTCGTACATACTTATATGTATGCATATAAACGTACTCATTCAATACATGAATGTTTATACAAAATAAATAATATAGAATTTTACAAAATAAATAGTTTTGTTTCATTAAGTAACAGTCGTATACAATATTTGATTGTTAATAAATGCAGTATATGCTAGTGATTTGGCAAAATCTGAAAAGAGTTCTTTAATGCTAAGTGATCACATTTTATACACACCTTGTACTTGATTCTTTTTTTGAATTTGCTTAGTTTTGTAGAATTCTATGGAACAATTAAAAATGTTCAGTTTTTCGATATAGTTGAAACTATCTCAGTTATAAAAGTTCCAATGATTGATACGAGTCAGATGACATAAAATGCGAATACTTAGGATGAAATATCTACTAAGTAGTAGTTACTACTTAAATCTACCTTCATTGCACAGTTTACTGTAAAAATTCAATGACACATATTTTGTTTAGGCACTCCACGGTACTACGAAATTGTAATCATTGTTAAAAACATTTCATATTCAATATAAGCGTAATTAAATACATACTAAAAAATTATTCAACGTTTTCTAAATTGTTTGAATCCTGAGGTGATTGTTCTTCATTTGTACTTCTAATAAGTTTCCATTTTGCTGCTGCTTCTAATGCACTGCTAGCTATTTCTTTGATCTTTTTATTTTCTGCGGTATCGTTCTTAGTTAAGGCCATTAAAATTTCCATCACATCGGTTTCGATTAATCTTGCTGCAACATCCTTAGTGCTCTTGATCATGTTTGAAACAATCACAACACCTCTATGTTGTAAATCAAGATTTGGATTAGCAAGTAAATATCGTAATGATTCTAGCCAATCCTTTGAATCAAATATTTTAATACAGGATTTATTGCTAACCGATGTCAACATCGCTAGCGCTCCTGCCGCTGCTAAACTTGTCTCTACATCTTCATCTTCGCAGAGAATTACTAAATATTTAACTCTGTCATTTTCTTGTTCATAATATTTTATGGTGTCTTCACACATTATCAAATTATTCACAACCTGTGTGGACGCACGTTTCAGCATATCATGATCCTCGAACATATAGCTTTCTATCTTCTGGAAACCTCCTTCCTTTAATATTCGTTTTCTAATGCTATCATTAATACCCGCCAAATTACACAGGGCCATTAAGGCTTCAAAGTTTTCAAGGGCGGAACATTCTGGATTTAAAAGGTTTATGAAAGGCCGAACTACTTCCATCATTCTTTGGCCAGGGAAAGCAACCTCTGGATTGATTGTAATTCCTAAACGTGCAAGGGCTTGAGATGCTTGTTTCTTTCCTTTTTCAGTTCCCTCCAAAGCTAATGGTAAAAGAGCTTTCGCTCCACCCTGTTGAACAACAATACCTCTAACTTCATGTTGACTACAAATTGCGTTGAAAACACGCGCTATTAATTCCTTGCTGTTTTGACTTTCCGTTTTCGAAAGACTAACCAGCGCGCTTGTAACGCCAGCTTTAGCTAGTGCAATTTCTCTTTTCTTCACGAAATCAACGTCGTCGAGTTCGTGCTCCTCGGGTATATGATGTTTTGCAAATTTTGCTAATTCCACCATTTCTGGTATAATTTCTTGTTTATCGTAAGCGTTACACAAATTTACTAATGTAGTAACAACACCGTAGATGACAGACTGGTCTCCAGTTTTAGCAAGTTCTATCATCGCTTTCACCGCTTCGCTATCCTCGATAAGTTTCTCTTTAACTTGAGCGTCAAAAGTGAGATACGATAATCCTTCCACTGCCCATTTCCTCATATCTTTCTGTTTCTTGGGATTAACTAAGAACCTCCGACAAGCTTCTGCTAATCTCGTTGTTGCGCCGTCCGCGAATGGTCTAATCGTGGCATCCGAGCCACCTGAACTACCCAGCTTACACAAGCCTACTAATGCACGTACTTTGATAGAATCATCTTTCGATTGATATAATTTCTTCAGAATATTTACTCCTTGATTTATAATTGCAGTAGCTTTGTCTTTCTTGGATGCAGCAGCGACTATACATTCGCAGGCAACTTTTTGTTGTAGTAGATCGTTTGTGCCTGCCATTACAAGTATCATTTCTAAGATACCTTCTCTGGCAATCACTGTGTTCCCAACATCCAATGGGCCAAGCAATAATGTTGTTATAGCAACTACAACGCGGACCTTTTCGAGATACACATAAACAAAATTATTAAAAAATATATTTTCCTCGACAAAATTTCTGAAAAATGTAAAAGAAAGCTATTTCCTTACCTTGGATTCTATATCTGGATCAAGTAATTTATCTTTAATAAATTCATCGATGGCATTTCTGAATTTTTCTTTTGCTGCATCATAATACATATTTTCATAAATTCTTGCTAAGCATACACTGGTCACAGTTCTGGTGGAAGGTGTGATCTCCATTGAAGATTCATATTTGTATTCTTCAAGTTCACTAGCTACTTCCATTAAACGTTGTAAGCCACGTTGTTCAACCAACTGTTCTGCCCAATTTAATGCAGTATAGTGAACATTGCGTATAATCAATTCTATAATTGCGTCTCTAGCTAATCCAGAAATAGTTCTACTTGTTACACTGTATAATAAGCAAGACAAGATCGTATCGATTTGCTTATTATATTTTTCACATAATTCTTTCTTTGGTTTTGCGTCTGGTTTATTGTCCATGCCACTGTAAGTATTGAGTATAGTCTGAAAAGCGTAGTTTTATATTTAGACATTATTGTTGTATTAATAAACAAGTGCTATCTCATATTATAGAATATAAGAGTAGACTTACGCACCTGCAAGCAATACTGAGAAGCATTTACTCTTTCTGTAAGTTTACTGTTAATCATTTCTAAATAGCAAGGTATTCCAATATCCTTCAAAATAAGTTCAGTCTGGCTAACATTATCTTTAGATAATTCAGCAATGATACGAATTGCAATTGTTATTATTTCCTCGTTCTTTTCATATTTTAAAAGTTTCATTATTTTACACACAATTCCATCCTTTAACATAATTTCTGCACCCGCCCTTTCCCTGGCAAGGACAAGCAAGTTATTCATCGCTGTTTCTCGATTTTCATTGGTCCCTTTCATTTCGAAAACAATATCCATCATTTGTGATACCTATAAAAGAATCGAATTTTGATAGATTATGTTATAATTAGTTATAGTATAATTTGTGGTATCATATTATGTAATAAGAGTCAATATACAAACCTTGGCACTGACACGAGAATTTTGTTTATATCTTTCTTGTACAGTCTTGTGTAATCGTGCTGCAATAGGTTGAATCGCCTTATTGCCTGGATCATATGAAATAATGTATCTGGCATCGCGATACGCCTCTTCGTATCTTTCTAGTGCTTCTAACGCTTGACATCTGCGAAATAGTGCTTTGGGATCGTTTGGACATATTTTAAGAGACTCGTCGCAGTCCTTAATGGCTTTATTGTGTTCTTCTTGTTTTAAATATACTGCAGCACGATTCTTATAATAAATAGCCTTTTCAGAGTTGTCTTCATTTGCAAGGTTCAAGGCATTCGTGTAACAACTCAATGCCTCTGACCAATTCTTTTTATTAAATTCCTCGTTACCCTTTTCTTTCCATTGTTGCGCAGTTAAATTTGTTGTTTTTGTCATGTTGAATGACTCTTTAGCTAAAAGATTGTGTCAACATATATTTACTTCTCAAACATGCTTAATAAATTACGAAACAAATATTGACGAATCGAAATGAACAGAATTGAATAATACAAGACAAAAACGTTGATTAAAAATAATATAACTGTGTACTTACTCGACAATAATATGTATAGAATACGTCAACTTTTTAAAAAACTTGAGAGCTCACTTTCCACTTCGACTGTCGGCAACACTCTCGGAAGCTTGCGATGCAATACTGAGGTTGATGCCGTCTTTGCATCGTGTTAAAAAGACTTTAGAAATGTCTGGATGCTACGAGAGTATTTCAAGTTTATTTTAAACTGTGTTCGCCCCACGAACCGAACGAAAGCATAATCGTCGGTTTAAAATAGCTTTCCTACACACTATATAGCAATTTTGTTATTTTTGCTGCAGTAACGTATACATAGAACACAGGTCTTTGGTCTATGATACACATATTAGTAGACCCGGCATAGGTATAGGACATGCATAGGACACAATATTCCAAGATAACAGGGTATCTGTTGCCCATAAGCACGTCATAAGATAATTCAAAATGATTACTATTCTTTTTTTTTTAATAAAGTAATTCGTGAGGAAATAAATACCGATTTTATATCAGCACTATTGAAAACAATAAGAGTAAAGTCGAAATGGACGAGTAATAAAATATATATTACAGTTACAGTATTCAGAAATATTTATATAGAATGATATACTTTGTAGAGAAAGAATGTAGACAAATACACAAGTCATATATTGATTTTTCCCAAATGAAACGATAAGAATTTTATAAAATTTTCCAGGGTGACCAAGGCACCCTATTTTATCGAGAATTTTACTTTACTGATGCTTAAATCGCCGCGCATGTGCGAGATAACTTTTCCAATATCTCAGCACTGTGAGTATAGTTGTAGATATTCTCATTTCTCCTCTGGTAGCGGGTTTTTATGATTCCATCAAGACAGGCGTAGTAGAATCGGTGTGCGGACCGTTTTATGTATTAATTTACAATGCAATTGTGATCGTTTACACTCAGTTTTGATAAGAAACTAATATATTTTACTATATGATAAAATGCTACAGTCTGTTTTGAAGTCTGTATTTGGTTATGATGATTTTAAAAGCGACATTCAGAAACGAGCAACTACTGCTGTTTACAAAGGTTACATAGTTATATTTTGACAGTATACTTTTCGACGATAAACAGTTTTCTGTGTGTAATCGGTTGTGTATTTTCAGGTAAAGACGATGTGTTCGTCTGTATGCCAACCGGAGGTGGTAAATCACTCTGTTTTCAATTACCAGCCATAATGAAAGAAGATAAAGTTACGATTGTCTTCTCACCGTTGTTAGCTCTTATGAAGGTACATAGTTGATTTAATATAAGATGTATAGACGATAGAGCGAGTTATATAACATTAATTTCATATTGTAGAACCAAATAGATTTTCTAGTTAGCAAAAAGATAAATGCAAGTTCGTTAAACTCGACTACATCGACCAAGGAAAGAAACGCAATTCTTAAAGATATATCGTCTAATTCGCCGAAAACTAAATTATTATACGTTACTCCTGAAATGGGAGCACAGCAACATTTTCAAGTTAGTTATCTTTACTTTATTTTATCCGCAATGTAAAGTCATGAATTCAAAAGGGTCTGCTGAAATAATTTACTCGTGTGTTTCTTTTATAGGATATGGTGGTGAAATTAAGAAAATCAAAATCATTGGCTTATTTTGTGATCGACGAGGCTCATTGTTTAAGTCAATGGGGTCATGATTTTAGACCCAGTTACAGACAGTTAGGTATATTTAAAAAATTATGTCCTAATATTCCTATAGTCGCGTTAACAGCTACTGCTGCAAAAGAGGTAAGCTTCTTCGGGCTTTCAGTTAACATACCTTTAATAATTGTTTACTCTAATGCGTGTTGATTACAGGTGAAAGATGATATAATGCAAAGCTTGAGCATGAAAAATCCATTGATATTTTCAGTGCCTGTATTTCGATCTAATCTTTATTATGACATATGGTTTTTAGAAAGTTTAGATAAACCAATTGAACACTTAAAGAGTTTCATTTTGAAGGCTCTTGGTTCCCAAGATCCAGCTACGCCAAAAGTAAGTTATACCAGCCAAAGGTATATGTGTATATATATATATATATATATATATATATATATATTTTTCTATGAACCTACAAAAAGAAATGTTTTTAGGTAAAGAGAAATTGTGGCATTATATATTGTAGAAAGAAAGAAGCAACCGAAGTGATTGCACATAAACTGTCCAATTCTGGCATATCTACTTTAGCATATCATGCTGGTATATATAATATCATTTTACAGTTTTGTTACAGTAGACAGATGCATAAAAAACCTATAGGTTGGTCAGCATATAGGCTTAGAAACTTCTTACTAAATAATTCGAATTTCAGGTTTGAAGAATCAAGAACGTAACGAGGTTCAAAATAAATGGACATCTGGCGAAGTACCTGTAATTGCAGCAACATGCAGTTTTGGAATGGGTGTAGATAAAGGACCAGTTAGGTGAAGTATAAAGTTCGATTGTTCTTATCTCCATTTCAATGAAACTTCATGTTATTAATTTAAGAACTGTTCTAATTTATGTTATAGGTTTGTTGTGCATTGGACAGTCCCTCAAAATATAGCAGCATATTATCAAGAATCTGGCCGAGCGGGTAGAGATGGGAAACCAGCTTTTTGCAGAGTTTATTTTAGTAACGAAGAGTACGGACCCATTGCATTTCTGATTAAAGAAGAAATAAACAAAAAGAATACAGAACTTGTAAAATTAAGATGGAAAAATTTTGAGAAAACTGTTTCGTATTGCCTCGAAGTGAAGTAAGAATCATAATCCGCAAAAATTTATTCTAGAAGTGTTTGAACCGATATAAGCTTCTTTAATCGATCGAATGCATAAAATTAATAGATGCAGGCACGCAGTATTTTCGAAATATTTCGGGGACAGTCCACCACAATGTAAGAACAGATGCGACGTTTGCGAAAACAAAGATGCTGTTCAAGCGAGAGTGTCGCAATTTGAAATGGCTCAAACCAGACGAAAAAGCAATTGCAGAAGTAATTTAGCTGGCATAGCTTTACCAAAGTATGATGTGTGAGTAACGTTTAATTTATAAACAAAATATCTGTACGCACCGTCTATTGATATATGAATATTTCAACATCTATAGAGAATACGAAGGTGAAGAAAAAGGAATGTCAAGAGAACAATTGTTAGCTGAAAGCAAACGGGAATCAAAAGAGCTAATCAACAAACAGTTCGCTATTCGAAGAAATAATAAGGACAAGGAGGTACAAATATAATAGATTTGTCTGTCTATATTATTATTTTCTATCATACTACCTCTATTTTAGATAAAGAAGCAAAATCTTGAAGATGCTATAGAATCTCACGTACGTGCAGCCGAAAGTACTGACGTAAAAATCAAGGGTCTAACCGTTCAAGTACGAGAACAATATTACATTCAATTGAAATCTGCGTTAACGGATAACTATGAGAAAATGTCTGCAGAAATAACGGAGCAGCTACAAGACACAGATTTTCATAATATAGCATACGAGCTTGAATACAAGGGGTTGTGTAACACCATAGTTGCAAATAAGTACAAGTTTAATATGTCTAAATTGGTATGTAACTCAGTCTATTTACATACTTCTACATATTTGCTTTAATTTACACACAAACATTTATTTATGTTTCGTTGACAATTCAAGATTTCTTCGGTACGAAAGTGCACTAGTAGCAATACTGTTCATGAGTATTTGCTTGACTACAAATCGGACAACAAGCAACCTGCAAAGTCGGAAAGTTTCACTAAACAAATAGAGAGTAGTAGCAGCTTAGATAGCGAGACAAGTATGCCAAATAAACTTTTTTATAAAGAAACTCGAGTTCCTTCACAAGAATCAAGCGTCACAAGCAAAAATATTTTGTATCCTACATTTAAAACCGCCTTAGAGATGAAAAACGTCGAGAAAATCATGCAATTACCATTTAGTGGTAATAGAGGACATTTATTTGATGAAACAATTTTAAGAGATGACGGCGAAGACATCGACACAATAGAAACGCAAGTAAACAAAAGTCCTGTTTATCATAGCAAGAGTGTAAACATTGAGAAAGATAAAGCTATCGGTGGGGATAACAAAAAGGCTGAAGATTCTCGAAAATTTAATGGTTTCATGTGTGCTAGGAAGCTTCACGAAGACAATAAAATGATGTCGAAAGTTCAGGAGAAACGATGGCGGAAGTGTTCGCAGGAATCAAAAAGAGAGACGAAAAATAAAAAACCACCGCGACCGACTAAAACTGTTTACGAGCAAATCTTGAGATCTGCCAAATCATCATCGGAAGCTAATGATCCAGTTTTAGATATTATTTGCAACGAATCAACTTCAACGTATGACAAAACTAGCGATGATATAAATGTTATTAACGATACGATGAAATCAAATTTCCATAAAAGAAGGAAAATTGTAGATGTATTCGAAAACAGTATAGACATTCCATCAACTAAAAGAGCGAAGCTCGATAAAGAGAAATTATCCGTGACCAATTCTGAGGTAACAGTAAACTCTACGAATGATAACGATGATACCGAAACAGTCGCAGATGAGAAAAAAGTTGAAAGTGAAGTTGTGAGAAATGAAAAGGAATTATCGGATACGAAAGATGTGGACGGAATGGTGTCGAGTGATTTAGTAAAGGAGAATTCAGAAAGAAAAAGATCTCACGAAGGGAAAAGCAATAAATCAAGTCGCACGAAACATTCGTCTGGTAAAAAGGAAAAAATTATGGTTCCTGCTGATAAAGCAACGCAATTTAAAACTGCGGAGATCTTAAAATCATACTTGATGAAATATTATCCATCCAAACGTATTCCTGACAGAACGACATTTTCAAAAACCTGTAGAGAAATGCATTACAGTTTACTAGCGCAAAAAATATTCGGTAACGTACATGTTAATTACCTTGTCATGTTAATGTAGTACGAGAAAAATATAATAATGATTGCTTTCAGATGAAGCAGGAATACATCGTTTCGTTAAAAAATATATGTCCCAAGATTGCGCATCGATATAGAATTGTACATATTATATCTATACAAATGTAGAACTGTAACTTCATCATTTATTTATGTTTTCTATTTATACTATAAATTGCGTAGATATTTTTCTGTACATATATATATGCGTCCATTAATTATATTTCAATAAAACCTAAAGGAAAATTTGAAATTAATACATATTTTGAGGTACATTGACATTTTATATTTCGTCATTTATTTATTACAATATATAAATATATGCATTTTATGATATCAAATGCATTCTTAGGGTGCTTTTGAAATGACAAAAGAAGAGTATTACATAATATAATAAATCTTTTATTAAAAATATTGTTTGAGCAATTTTTATAAATATTCACATTATTGATGTTTCACTGGCAAGCATTACAATATTAATAATAGTGAGAACTACAACAGTCATGATACACGTGCTCGTACATCTTATCAACCATAGTTACTTTTACAAGATGTATAAATGGTACAACCAAAGGACCGAGATAATTAAAAAAACCATTAAACAATGTTGCTTCGTCGTAATATTATTAAACATTCGGACAATATGATTTGTGTTTTGCTTCGTACTATAAAAATACTGTTTCTTTAATTGGTCCACGATGTCCATAAATTCCGGCAAGATCGGTATTTCAAAAATATTTATATTTATTGCGCTACTTAAAAATGTAATTAAGCTAAAATCTTATTATTTTCCAGATGGTAATTTATTTATACGTATAAAGTGCATGAGGACATTATTATTAATTTCGTTCCAAGAAGAAGTTGATTGATTCGATACCTCAATGCTTTCAAATAATATTGGATAATCTCGTGCCTGCTAATAAAAGGTATGGCGATTCACGTAAAATAATGTTCCATGAAAAGTAACAAAATGTTCCTTACAAATAATACTTTTGAACACTTATTATTAAAGGATACATTGTTTGCTTTAAATACATGAATAAAGTCATAGCTAAAGTGGTTTTTTTCACATATGTTTGTTCATGTAACTGTATCCATGTATTCTTTTCTTTTTTTTTTTACAAATATTATTCCTTTTTAGAATAATGTGTACCCACATAAAATGCGTATAAATCATTGAAAGTTTACCAGCGAATATTGATTACAATAATTCGTACTATGTACTATTATATAAAACCAACGATGATAAATATGCACTAGAATAACAAACGGTGCAATTCCAAGCAGATAGATCTTTGACAAGTACGTCATTATAGCTATAACGAAATAACAGAACCATTGCTATGTAATTCGATCTTGAAATTCATAATCTTTTAAGCTCATTGACCATTGCGTTCGATCATCGTTCGACCAAAACCACTTAATCGCTACGACCAGTCTATAATAGTATCAGTCTTAATTCATTTCCTTTTCTGTCCATACATTTATATGCAAATTGTTCGTATACAGTATGCTTTCAATCTTATCATTTTCGATAAGCACAACAGACTCCTAACCGATTCTACTTGTCGATGACTACAAGTACCCATCAATTTCAAGCGTCGAGAACAGAGAGATAACGCTAAGATCAATTAAATACGCACCAAGTAATTTGTATTCAATTAATCACGTTGCAAACCAAGAACTTGTCATGAACTTGCACCGTTTGTATTGGCAGACGGTGTGACGCGATGCGATAGAAAAATATAAAAAAACAAAAACCCCATATGACGCTATTCACCACGTAAGCCGATTGTTACGCTACTTGATTCTACTTAAAATTTAAACTATACAACAAGCCCTTTCACGAATTTTACAGAAACTGTGTATCGGATACTTGCAGCAGAAATTCGGCAATGCTATTCAACAGAAAGAAAAGATAACTCTAATTGTACGCTCATCGAGCATTAGAGAGCACTCTCCTGTTTATCGATCTGGATCTCGCTCGATCGCTTCCAACCGATTACGGTCTACCGAAATCCCAGAACAACTTGCCACCTATTAGATACGAGTGTAAAACTGGTTTACACAGGAAATAGCCTCTTCGTAGACCTCGAATCGCGTACGATCTCTCACACTATTTCTTCCTTCAAGTTCGATAGTTCTGCTCCGATATCGGACATTGTGTTCTCTCGGTTCGGTTCGGAATCCTTCGATTCGAGCAGTGAGCTGTAATGCGTGTCCGTTTCATTTAGCTTGCACGAGAGCCGTCTGTTTGTTATGAACTGTAAGTTTTGGTTCTTGATGTCCGAGATATTCGGTAACAACGAGCCTTTTGTTTGGTACAAAACGATCTTGTAGACAGCGATAAATATCCCCGTGATACCAGCGAGCAGCAATGAGTACCTCGCTACGGTTTCCATAGCTGGTAAAGCGTTCAAATAAAACCAGAAGCGAACGTTCATTGACGTTGGCAACTTGTACATCCCCTGAGAAAAAAGATATTCGATAAATCAGTCTAATCATTCGGATGTTTATGAAACATAAAAAGTTTCTGCAAGATGCAGGAGCTAAATAGAAATTTACATTCTTTGTTAATCATTTTAATGCGATGAAAATAATATATATATATATATATATACATATAGTAATACTCTAAAAATCTTTTAACATTTTCACTGTTTTAAATTGCACTTGCTCATTTTTGTTATAGATGCATCAAATCCGGAGTCTATTTATCAGAAATATTGATACGATTTCAAACAATATAAGTCGAAAATGAAGAGTAAAAAATTGCGAGTTCGGCTTCGTTAGTTAGTTATTAATCGACTGTGGATCTTCATGCATTTTTATAGGAAACTTGAGTACACGAAATTGCAAATTGCTGTAATATTTGTAAAATTGAAGACGTCGATATATGATTTCTCCTATATTAAAATCATTAAGGGAAGAAATTTCGTTTCTATTTCACATGCAATCGATACAGACAATTTTTATTTTGCATAGAGAAGCCGTAGTCTGGTTATTAACAATTCAAAATCCGCCTAAAATACGGCAACCCGACCAACAGAGATGTATGTTGCGTACGTCATAAAGGCGCGTGACAGATGCACGCCTATTCTGTTGGTCGGGTTGCCGCATACATAGGCGGAGTTTGAATTGTTAATCAGTAAGTAACGAAGCTGAAATCGCAATTGTTTTTTCTTCTTCATTTTCGACTTAAAAAGTCGATCCCCCAAAGTTTGTGATCCCCCAAAAACGAACATTAATCGACAAAAATAATCGTGTACCAACAGACGACATCAGGAAGTATTGTGTGACTTTTAGTTTTATCATAAAGATTAATTTCGTTCAAGAGAATCTATAAAATATTCAGTTTTACTGTTTGTAAAAGATATCTACTATATCGTCAATGTAAGCACAGTAACAGACAAAAAGTATATTTGTGCAGTATGGAAATGCATTTTTCTATTTGAGATTTTCGTAGACGAACGAGAGACGGAAAAATAAATGATATTATTCTTGAGGAAAGACGAATAGAATGGAATGAATTTTTCAAGATTCTCAAGATTTTATAAAATAGAAAATGTGTTGGTACAAATGTACTTACGATTTCGAACCACAGTAGAGGTAACACAAAATTCTCGAATTTCTCCACTCTGGCCATGTGGCCTATATTTTGCAGTGCCATGTTTATTTGAAAACGGAAGGCGAGGTTCACCGGAAGTCCCGATTTTGGATTAATATAAGCGTAGGATTCGTGAAGATCTGCCCTCGGATTCAAACCCTCTACGGCTTCCAAAACGGTTGGATCCGTTTTATAAAAGTGCGGATATGACAGAGCGATTGGGAAGCCTGAAAAGGTGTGAAAAGAAATGATATTTCCAAATGTCCAAATTCTATTATATTAATTTTTACAAGTTCGCTCCATTCTTTAATAACTACGTCGGTACAGATGCTGAATTGAAAAACTATACAATATAGAATCTATAATAAATTTATGATTTCGGCGCATGGTTCGATCAATAAACAACAACAAATTTGCAAATAATTAGCATATTCAATATTTTGTTCAACTATTATTATATTTATTTGGTTTTTTCAGACGCAAAAATGTCTCTCTTGATAATGATCCACATTGGGATCGAAACGTTGAGGATGTGCTAATTATTTGCAAATTTGTTGTTGTTTATCGATCGAACCATGCGCCGAAATCATAAATTTATTATATGTTCCAAGTGCGATCGAGGAAAAATTTTACCTTTAATATAGAATCTGTTATGATTTAAATCATCTTACCGTAATAACAATCGGTAACATCGATTAAACCAGCTTGCAAACAGCGCCCTTGTCGACAGAAACATTTATTCTCCGGATTGTACAGGCCATTGTCCAGTTCGTTCTCAACAAAATTAAACTTGTACGTATGCAATCCGCTTATAGTCTTCTCTCCTGTGCGAGCCTGTAACATTTTTTTCGATGGTCAGAGTTATTAATCATTCAGGTTACTGCATCGAACAGATGGCTCTCCCATTGGTTAAATAATACAATTTTTCAACGGAAAAAAGGTTGGTTGAAAATGAATCTATGGTCAATGTTTTTATAGAATAAAATTAGAGGCCGTCCTAACATTTTATCGCTCCTTCGTTTGTTAAGGGACACCCTAAAGACGGTGCTATTATTTTATTATTTTATTCTGACGTCTCGCGGTGTCTAAATATTTTCTAATGTATTTGGTTGGCGAGAAAGTCATTTCGGTATTTCAAAGTGAAATATATATATATATAACAAAACCGAATATTTTTAATCAACCAACGAACTTTCGCTAACGACGATCATCTGAAATCGCGGTTTGCTCGGTTTTTCGCTGATAAGGAGCAGAAGTTTTATGAGCGCGGAATTGTGAAGCTACCGGAAAGATGTTGAACGATCGTCGAAGAAAAATAATTGGGTTTTATCGAAGCTTGAAATACCGAGACTACTTTAATACTTCCAGTGGATTATAACTATTCACTGAAGTTTAGTATCTCGCAAAACGAGTGCTATGGCATAACTCTCTCTTGCAGCGAACCTCTCCATTGTCCACGCGCGTTGAATGATCAAATGCATCGAATGCATCATCCGAATGAATACGATTTGCTTTAAACTGTCTGTACAAGCAGCTTTGGAAGAGTTCGAACGATCCGATGATTTCTTTCTACAGAGAAACAACGACTCTCCTTCAGTTTAGAATTTATTACCAAACCTTTGGGTTCGTATTAAGATTAACAGACATTATGACTTTTTCTATCAATTCTACTATGAAACAATGACGATTATGTAAATAAATTCTGTGATTATATTCTCTCATTGTGGTACATATCTATTGTAAGCAGTTTTTCATTCAAAACGACAAAACTACTAAATATTTTTCAATTTTACAGAATATCCTAACTGTAAGCTTCTTGAGGGGCAGGATTTAGAATAATCCGATTAGGCTAATATTTTGCACACTTACTTAGAACATGAAAAGGAATAAAATTAGAGTGTGTTCTAACATTTTATTGTTCCTTCGTTTGTTAAGGAACACACTAACCGTCTTGCAGTGGACCTGAAAAAATAGTTTTACTAGGATGATAGTTGAACGCACCATGTGAGCACTGCGACAGAGACTTTTTCTGAAGAAAAGCACAGTATCGTTCGGCTGTATGTAGCCTGGGAACTTCACACCGTCGCTGGAGCCGTTCACGTTCGCACACTTTCCTGTCCATTGCGGCAGATTTACATCGCCGTTGTACTTTTCAATTAAGCCCGAGAGACGGACATCGGTTTCTCCCGTGTAAACTGTTTCGTAATCACCATCAAAATCGTACATCTACGGGTAAACACCAGTCAGATTAAAATACAAATGCACGAAATCCTGTGTCTACATTAACACTAGAACTACCGGACCAGTCAAAATGACTGATGCGAACTTTTTTCTGTTTTTTTTGAGAAATTTTTTTAGTGAACTACTCTATTGAAGTACATATTTAAATATCCCGTGTACGAAATCTAAATAAATGCCATATTGTGATTATTAGAAGGCAATGTATGCCAACTGCGTTTAGTGCTCGGTAGTTCTAGTGTTAATGTATTCGGGTCCGGCACGTTGTGTCAGATATGCGAGGGTAAAAACGTATGAAAATTCATTTGAAGAATCGTGAAACTTACCCTATCAATGAGTCCCAGCTTGTCGAATTTAATCCACGCCGGCATCACTTTATTACCCAGCGTGACGAGAGTGGATTCGTAGCCAAACATAAATTCCCGAGCAGTCATTCTGACTAGGGGTTGCGTGTCCGTTTGGTGGATCAACATATTTAAACCAAGCCTGGTGATGTACGACGCATCCTTCATCACATTTGTGATACTCTGAAACGAAGAAGATACATTTATAATATTTTTCAATTAATGCTTTCGGCGCAACCGTTTCGATCAAATTTTTAATCTAATAGCTATTTTGCAAATATGCCTAACGTTTCGGTTCAAGTTTGAACAAAAAAAATAAATAAATATATATATATATATATATATATATATATATATATATATATATATATATATATTGAAAAGTTGAGTTTTGCTGAGTAAAGCTGAGCTTTATCTTTAATTTGATAAATAATAATATAGATTGTCCCGCACTCCTGAGGCAAATTAATTTCTATGTACCTGACACGTGTTTTGAGAAATAGAGCAGGATTTCAAACAATGAAATCCAAATCCTCATATGGAGCAATAAATCCTTGAAATCGCATTATTGCTAGCTCAACACACATTTTATTAAAAATTGATAAATTAATAAATTGCGCTGTACTATTCGTTAACTTAAGATTAAGATTCTTTTCTGTCATACTATATAAACTGCATACATTTGTATAAAAGGACTTCGGTCCGTTTAAAATAAATAATAATAATAAAAGTATGTACTTTAGATGCATTGAAGATGAAGAATTTATTAATACATACTTGCTATTAGCTTTACTTATGTAATTTAAACATTGAACTGATTTATGATAAAGTGATCTTTAGGATTTTCTTCATCTTCGATACATCTACATTAGTACATACTTTTCAATATATATATATATATTTTTGGTTTTTAGACGCAATTTACCTTTGAAAAAGGTTCAAACTAGAACAGAAACGATAGGCACTATTGCAAAATATCTATTTGATTAGCTTGAATTAAAAAATATGAAATATTTGCGATCGATATAATTGATTGTTTTACATTTATAATCGCCGTGACGAATTTAATACGATTATTTCGACATATTTAACATCGTATTTCATGGCGAATTGTATCAGCACAATTTCGAATAATACACAGCCCACCAAAATAAACGAAATCGGGAATAGGAGTGAAAGGTCTAAAGTATTCCAAATTAACCCAGATTCGGCTAACTCGGATCGGCTAGATTATAAAACTGTATCCAATTAGCGTTGATACGTTCTAACTTGATCCGTTTCAGAAATAATTGGTATACGTTTATCTCGTACAATGTTTTATAATTGCTAATATCTCTAATACCGGGTGTTTATGCGAAGTAGAGGTTCCCTACAGTAATTGCGAGAGTTACCAAGGAATTTTCCGATGTACGGTATCTGTCATTTCGTGTTTCACCGACGCGTTCATCGCAGAAACGCATAAAAATCCGCAGTCCACTCGCGCAACAAGGAAATAATCTGACCCAGTTATTCGCCGTTGTCAATTTATCTTCCGTGTTATAAAACACGATGCGTTAATTAGCGGTTGTTTGTTATCGGAAAGCATTAAAGAGGCTCGTTCATTCAGGCTCATTACTCACCGCGGTATTTTCTTCTCTTCAACTACCGAACACGAGTCTATTGTTCCGTTGTGTTTTACAACGTGTCTGGCCGAAGGGTCTATCGTGGTGTTCTTTCTTTATTTTTTTTTTTTTTTTGTTTTTGCTGCATCACAATAAAAGCGATCCACGAGCTTCCGCGGTTTTTATTTTCTGTGAAAGTTCATTGACGCTATTGTAATTGGCCGCGCGTTCGCTCGCCGCCGCGATTGTCGAGGATCTTGCACGCTTTAAGTCAACATTCCTGACGGCTGCATACATATGCATGCGCGAGGCATCGATGATACACGTGTTACATAAGGATGCACTTCACAAATTATTCCTGATTCTACTTCACTCGCTGTGAACGACCGACAAAGTGTACCCGATCGCAATCTTCCTCGATCGCATCTTCATTCACCGATTACTCTTCGCGTCAACGTAACAACCACTGAATCACCTCGTTAAATAGTGAATAAAAAGTTAATAAACACGTGCGAACTTTCTGCGCTCGTTTGCACAATCGTGCCATATACCTATTCGGTTTGTCGTTTAACTCGTTAGGAATGCATCGATTCGTTACACGCGTGTCGCGTTATCAAATTCAATAAAACAACATTTTTAATCTACCACGTTTCGAAAATATTTCACAATGATGAAGTATCCTTTCATATACTTATAATTGAATTTTATCCAGTGTAACTACTACCTGTTCTCTCACATATAATAAAAATCGCGTTATTGTTACTGGTCTTATTTTAAGAATGTCGATTTTCAACTTTACTTCTTCAACTTTTTTTTCAACTTTGATATTGACTTCAAAAACGTTGACCAAAAATGTTTTTGGTTCTTTGCTTTGTCCTAAAGATCACTTTCACCGCAGTACGTTTCCAACCAAGTGTCTCATACGATTCAAATCAACTCGGTTCAATGTTTAAATTACATAAGTAAAGTTAATAGCAAGTATGTGTTAATATTTTCTTCATCTTCAATCCATGTATATTACATACTTTTCAATATATATATATATTTTTTTTTTTGGTTTTTTAGACACAATTTACCTCTGATTAAAAATTGATCAAAACTGTAGCGACGAAAACATTAATTTAAAAGAACATTTCACAATATTTTAGAAACATAACAAGAATGTGTCTATCCAATAGTATGTACCCCGAGGAATAAATTTGGTAAATAATTCGTCAAGGAAGTATCCTTGCAATTCTTAATAATGAGAAATTAAGAATATTAAAACTCGTCGATTTGACATAAATTTGATACATAAATGAATATATCGTAAAAATTCAACAAATTAAAGAGGAGGATGCATTAACGCCTGCGTATTTAGATACACGCGAATGCGAATATCACGTGTGTCATTAATTTCTCTGTGTGTCATTAAGTTCAAAGATCTGTAATCGGTATTTCACGCGCATGTTATTTCGGGGGTATTCTGTAAGTTACGTGCATCTCTTAAGCGAGATTTTCAATTGTTTTGACGGATTCCGAGAACTAACTCACGCCTGTGAATAATACCTGTATAATGTATTGTAATTACTCAATTAATAAGCGTCATTACACTCTTATATAACCCCGGTCCTTGGTGTCTGCGAGATGTTGTTCTCTACTCGACATATGCCACATAAACAACGCCGGATATCGACAATTAAGCGAATGAAAAAAGTTCTCGTGCGACATCTTATTCCAGGTAACCGTCGCGTCGTTTCTCGGGCACTGATGCGTGATACATATACGATGCGTATCAGAAGTTTAGACGCACCCTATTCTTCGAAAAACAAAAACGTACCCTCCGACGAATATCATCGATTAATAATTTTTATTTTTTCATCGTAATATGAAAATTTTAAGGAACTTTTAATGGAATTTACGAGCCTCTACCATACCAGCAATCAGAGAAAATTAGGTCCTGTAATTAGGCTTGAATCTCTGACATTTTTTTTTCACCACATCATAAAATTTAATTTAATTTTCTATCGTCATATCGATTATTATTCGAATGAAATGTTATACGAAAGCAATCGACAACTGTACAATTCAGGGTTCACCATTACCGATCTATTTGCTATGGCTTTTACTTAACTGGTTGTTATTTAATCGATTGCATCAGGTGAACGACGGTTACGCAGCACGTTTCCGCGTGGACAGAGATGACTAATAAAAAATCTACCAGAAACGTGAGCAAATTCTCGTTCGAGCGACAGTTGCAAAATCGTTCGTGACGATTGTGACGAATATCGAACATCGCTCGGAGTCGATCGATTTCTTTGCTCGCGTGGTGTTCGCTCGACGAAATCTCGAGTCTAGTTTCGCCGACGACAATTCCACGCATGTCGAATACAGCAGATACGCAGCTGGTTTTAACATCAGTCAGTTTTAGTGCTCGGTAAATCTAGTGCTGAGCTCGGTGCGCTGGACAGTTTTAAATGCTCGAACGGTGTCGAATCTCGAGAGAATCTCGAAGCTGATCGGATCCGATTCGCGGCAGTCTTATGAATATTAATTTTCGTTCGAATGAATAAGGAAGCATGAGACAGCAGCGACGATGTTACATAGTCCACAGAGTTCCACCTTCCCACGGAAAATGGAAATAGGTATCCGCGTGAAATCGATGACTCCGATCTTCGTGATTGCACGCCGACGGAGGTGTCTCGATCTCCGTCGCGTATTTACAAGCAATCGGATTCTCATTTTGCATTTCCGTCTTCTTTTTATCGCGACGCGGCCTATAACCGGCTTCATAAGCAAACCTTGAGCTTTCTGATTCCATTTTTATGCGACCAAGACACGATTCATCGTCGGAAGATGCCTAGTTAGCATCCCTTTCACGACTAAATATTCTAAATCATTCCAAATGTAACTGCGGCTATGAGGTTCAAGATCTTAACCATATTATTTGGCAATGTACCTTATTGGAATCACAACGAGTTGGTCGGTCTTATTAAGGGATTGAATAAGCTCAACTTGTTCCCACCATTGAATGTTAGATCGTTGCTCTGTAAACCGAACATTCAAGCGTGTAACAGTTCTCTGTATCTCGATCGACAATTGTTCAAAACTACAATTAATATTATTGGCGCACTGGTTCGATCAATTGTAGACAATAAGCAAATTTGTAAAATGTCACATGAAATTTCATTCAACGTTTCGGTCTGAATTTAGACCATTTTCAAGAATCTAAATTTTCTGTATTCCGTCTGTAAGAATTTATGAAATAATTAATATATGGTTAGACAAACGCATTCCCGAACAAGCAGAAAACAGTAAGGTATTAAAAACGAATACAAATGTATAAACTCACTTGCTTAGAAAAATGTACTAATTTAAATTTTTAAGAGTCGAGGCACAGCATGTTGGTTCCATGCCTGATATACATGCATCAACGCTGATCTATGTATTGGCCAATCGATAAGTGGCGGTAAATATGAATCCTTTGAAGTCACCCAAACAACACTGTAGTTGTTGAAATACCAATATGAAATTGGTAATAAATTAATCGACATTCAATATGCTTTTTCTTAAGAAACAAAAATTCTATTATTTGGAAGGTGATAATACATAATATAAGATTCATCTTTATCAATCATCTTATTTAATCAAGACCATAACGATCACGATTCGAACGATGGATATGCGTAATTCTTTTCTCAAAGTTCGGAATCGATTGCTGTAGAAAATGAATAAACTCCTTTTACGGTGATTTGACTCATTGTCAGATATTGCGTGACATCGCGGTTACGCATGTTCGAATAAAAAAATCGGCTGTCTGTTTCGTTGATATTTACGAATTACCGGTTATCGCAGAATCGCTATGGCGATGCAGTTTGAAAATAATACCGTCTGCGGAGTGTGTCGAGGCAAGATTATTGATAGTGTGTGTTGTCTTTAATCGCGGCTCACCGCCGCGGTAAAAGGATCCAACCGTTGAAATCGTTCCAGCGATTAATCAGCGAGAACGGAACGCTATTCAATTAAAAACCGACGAGCCAGTTGCCTCGATTAATTTCGTCCTGTTATCTGTCCGCTCGGGACAAGCTCGCGAATCGGAAACGTGAAAGCGTCGCGTAACAAGACAAGTTTGCAGCCTTCGTGTGTGCAACAAGGTAAACACAAAGATTAACGGCGTTCCTCCAATAGGCTAGGTCATCGCTGTCAAATCGACGCGATACAATCGACCATTTCATTAATACGTTTGCGGATTATCGCAACTTGTCTCGTAATCGCTCGCACAATGTGCAAATTACTTGTGGCGCCTCGATGGAAGCTGAACAAATCTATTTATTCTGCCGACTAGAATGGTGCTCGATCGACGAGCATTTTTTGTTATACCATTCACTATCAACTTTATTCAATGGCGATTACTTCACCTTGCAATAAACATTAACGATATTGCAGTAGTATCTGCTGTTCGGAAGTTTTATTATTCTTGTACCGTGCAGATACATTGTGCTTTTGAAAACAACATTTGACCAATGTCAGCATTAACTACTTCTCTCCTCGTGTTATCAAGCGGGATAGCGTTGACGAATCAAAGAGACAGTCGGGAAACAATATTTTTCACCGTTACGCGAAATCGCGTAGAAATCGAAAGGTCAGGGGCCAATCGAAGATTGCTACATTCGAGAGGAATACAATGTTCCGAGATCAGTTATTGCTAATTGGGCTTTACTGTAATTTTCAAATTAGATAGGCCGAGTTATTAGCGCCGCAGTAAAATGATAGCGAATTATCTTCAGACGTATCATCACGACGATGAAGGGGGTCGACAGGACGATTCTCCCGTTTTCTCCCGTTTTGTGGGAGCCGGATTATGATTCACGGTCGATCATGCGGAGATGTCGCGAATTTTGTGTGGCAATCAACGCGTTAAATACCGGGGCCGGTTGTCTAGCGATCGTTCCAACGGAACTCGCTTTATAAAGGTTAAGAAATTCTTCTCGATCGAAATTAAGACAGAAAATAAATTGATGATATCGGCGCCAGGTTCGATCATTTATAGAACAAACAACAACGAATGTGCAATTAATTCATGTTTCTAACGTTTCGATCGCGATGTGGATCTTTTTTTTTCAAAGAGACATTTTTGCGTCTGAAAATAGAAAACGAAATGAAGAAATAATCAATATTTTTGAAACCGTGTAACAGAAAAAAAACACAAAAATACTTAAGAATATTGAGTTACACGATCGGGATCGAAACGTTAGAAACATGAATTAATTGCACATTTGTTGTTTTTTTGTTCAATAAATGATCGAACCTGGCGCCGATGTCATTAATTTATTTTTTGAACTCGCTTTATATCGCGAAAAGGTAAACGATATCTCACTGCCGACAGTATTTTTCAACGTCCCGCGTAAGGTCAGCGATAAAGAAGAACGAAGTTTCCGGAAGTTGTTACGAAACGTTGGAACGTCTCTTTATTTTAACGGTGTTCTTTATTAAATCGCTACGATTTCACGAACACGAATGTTTTTGCTATTCCTTGCAACGGTGAATTAATCAGTCGGTGATTATACTCGAAAGACATCGTTTGCTGGAGGAAAGAGGATGTCTACTTTGTAAATGAATCCCGTTAGAAGCAAATGCGTGGCTGTCGCTTTCTCGCTGACATTGAGAACTTCTTAATGCGGTGTTTTCCAATTCATTGTCGCAGACCTTTTCATGAATTATCGCAATCAGAAGTTACGATAAAAACCGTTCGCGTCACTCGAAACATTCATATGTGGCCAAACAAACTGGCGAATCGGAGAAAGACGTGCTCATTGTCTTAATTAAATTGTACACAGATTCGCGGAGCGTCGATTCGATTTCCGACGGCGCTGATTCTGCTTTTTTCTTTATTATTCGCTTTCGAAGTTGAATGAGAAAGGTCTCTGAATATTTCTTATATTACAGAATAGATATGTGCATAATCGTGTTCGTAAAAATCAGATGTTATATATTTATTAGCGCGATCAATATGGATTTTTAATATATGTAGATCGGTTACTTCGCTCACCAGTAACGCAATGTTTGGTAATATCATGATGTCCTCCTCGGTTCCGTTGCTCATTTCCGGTACATACTGCAACGGGTGATAGACGTTCGCAGTTACAGTGCCGTTTGTATTGAACTCCACGTCCTTGTGCTCGAAGGACTCCCTGCAATTAATTTACCGGTGCAATTAGTTCAACTTTGACCAATCAATTTCTACACATTTTTCAATCTTCATTAACGTAACAATTCCTTAAAAGGCTTTTTGCTTTTTGTAATTCTCCACCGGTACACAATATAGATTTTCGAGAAATGCGGTTAAGTGAATACTTGTAAAAATGATGCACGAACGTTTCAAAGGCGAATGAAAATTGTCGTCCGCGCAATTTCCGAATCATTTTTGTAAGTGGTATATTCCGATCGAAGTCGAAGCAAATCGATCTCTCGCTTACTTGTAAACGTAGGGTCCAGTTTCTTGGAACTTCAACTTGCTCGCCTTGCCCGACATGTAATCTTCGTGGTTGGTCACGTTGAAAAGGTAGATCTTCACGTAGAGTTCGACGTCCGGTTTTCGCCACATTTCGAAAATCTCTCCGCCCGGTCCGAAGGTAACCTTCAACTTGAACAGCAGCTCGTAAGGTTCCAGCACGAAGAAGATGCAGCCGAATGCCAGACTGAACAGTCCCAAGCCCATCAATAGGAAAATGTCTGTGAATTTTCAAAGAAACGAACGGCTATATAGAAAATTATTTACACCGCACTGACAATTAATGCTGAAGCATCGAAGGCTAAACGATCAATGAAAAAACTGTTTAACCAGCCGGCAAGAAATTTTATCGAGCCATTTCTGCTCACGTTTTTGTGAAACGTGAATCGTTAAAAAGTACTTAACTCTCGTGTTCGATCCGCTTGTGGACCACCATTGTGGAGTTTTTATCTCGAATATTTATGTCGATTTCAAAGCGATAAATTATTTTATGAAATTTAGGGCAAGGGTAGAATAGACGTTAAATTGTTCGTTCTTCGTTTCATTCGATCGAAGAGACTGGAAGCGCCACGTCACCTAACAATCGTTCGCTTGTTATGTCTCGGTGACAAACGCGAAACGTTGAATCTAGTTTTTCGAACGCTTCCCCGTGCACGCAACAACAGATTCGATTTTTCCATCTTTTTGTCGCGTTCGGCGATAAACGCGATCGAAACCCGCGAATCATCGTGATATGCCGATATTTCGTTTTGTTCTTTTCCATTGATAGCACGCCGATCATGTCTCGCGAATTATTCACCGGTCCCGGTACTTCCGGCGTCTTTCAAAATATTACGTGTCGCGAATTGTTCGGCCGAATTTGCACGCGACAAACCTACGTGGAATGCGCGGGAATACCGGTTCTTTATACTTTATTTCGAACGGGTACACGCATCAAGACGTAGAACGAATTTTAAGAGATCGAGAAGGAAGTTCCCGACGCGATTTTTATTCGTTTCGCTACAGTATTGCGACAAATTCAATGAAAAATATTCCTTCTATCTAACAAAATTGAAAAGATCAAATTCAACAGACCTATTCTACCCTCCTAATTTTTCTGTATTCTACAAATCCATCATGAAATTCGGTTCGTACCGAAACTTCTGCAAATTCATATTTTTCTAGCCCACTTTATAAAAACAGTACTCCAGGAAAAGTAGAATTTGATCGATTAGCTTTCTCACGATAAGAAGTAGGTAGTCTAGTTACAACGACTGAAGCGACAGTTTATTTATAAAGCGATGTTTCATTAGCGTGGTATGTTAACGCGAGCAATCAGAAAAATAGAAGGGTAACTAGAAACAGTAATCGGCTGATTAATTCTTGGTTTTGCATGGCTCAACAGACAGACGCGTGGTGATCTGATTTCAATTAAATTGTTTCGCTGATTTATATGTTTTCTAGCCGTTCAAGTACTTTGTATATTTTTTTTTACGGCCTCATTATATCTCGACCGATCTAAACGGATTATTCGATAATCGATTCGATGTAGAACGTACTGCTCTGACGTAATTTTCGGATCAATTTCGCGAAAACACGAGTTAGCGGAGTAATTACTGCGAAGCGTTCATTAAATTTGCTCGTTCTCCAGAGATTTCCGTCTTCGTTAGTTGTTATTGGAATTCTCGATGGGAATAAATTTATCGTGACACGCTACACATCACGGGGATCAGCGTACATTTGATTACGAGCGAAGGATTTCTATACTTAACGTATTTAAAAAAAAAAAGACAACTAAAATACCACAGTCAAAGAACAGATCTTTTTGGCACAAGTAATGGAGACTTTGAAGAAATTTCAAACCAAGCTAAACCTCAATTAATGCTTTCGACAGTTAGGAGTATTCGCTATTGCATGTAAATTGTATGCAATAATTTCTTGTTGGAAACCATATTGAAACGCGACTACCTTTTTTCAATCTGTATCGGCAGTCTTAACTCGTTCAACAAAGTTGTGTAGCATTGCATAATCGCAGACGGCGACTCTCTAAATCTGCCATAACATGACCAAATATGTGAATTTATAATGGCCGTTTCTAGTCTGCAGATTATTAGGCATTCAGGCCACGTGGCTAATTTTTAGAGCGCGACGAAGAAACAACCTCCGTTAACGTTAACACACACTCGTAACATTTCTATTGTGTTTATTCCTTGCGCTACGATTTTCAATGCACGCAAGCGACTCTAACGATCCGATCGTCCACTGGGTTTTGCGATGCAATTTCATCAATAAGATCTTCAGCGACAGCGCGTTTTCGCATCGAAACGATTCCCAAGATGAATTTCATTCGGCGCGTGCTTCGTAATTTTTATACACGGCAATTCATCGAAACACGATGAACGCGTGTAACCGATTGCTTCGGTGACCGTTAAGTGATCTCATAGTAAATCATGCGGGAGATCGAAGCGCCACGGAAATGCGAATTCAAACCGCGCCGGTTACTTAATTGTTCTGAAGAAAGCCGCGAATCGAAGAAGAGTAATTGATTCGTTCGCTTCGATCGATCAACAATAATTGCTTCAGTCCGTCCGACGAGTTACCCGCAACGCGGCGACTTGAATTATGAGTTATGCTCTCGTATTATAAAGATCTTATCAACGCCTCACGTGTTGCTCGAGCTTTAGTATCGTGTAATTGTCAGGGATACACGTGACTCGAGACGATCAGGAACGAAATGCGACACAGAACGAGAAAAACTAATAATGGATCGGTAGACGTCTTCTCGTTTCCATCGATCATCATCCATGTCCTGACGCGACGGTGTAAAAAAGATGTACACCTTTTTCGCAATAGATCGCAAACGGCGCACAGTGGGCAATTCCCTCAAATTATATACAAGTACTCTAAATTAATAATTCTTTTATATAAACTCCACTCAAATTTTATATTGAATTTAAATTTATATAATAGTCCCCTCAAATTATATACAAGTACTCTAAATTAACGGGAAATGATGTAATCATTTAAATGATTCAATTTTCTCGAAATTGTACAAGTTTAAAGAATTCTATCAAGGTGTGAAAACATTCGTACCATAATCTCCCTATTTTTCCCACATTCTACAAAGATTCAGCTGCAATTAAAAAAAAAATTCATCGCTCTGTCTCATTTCTATCGAAAGTTCTTTGATTTTGAAAGAAATTTCGTCCGACTTGCCCACTGTGCGGCGTATTGTGCAAAGGAGACGCCGGTTATCGCGGTGATCGTTTCCGACCTTTCGAATCGATGGCCATTCAGTTTAATAGACAGATAGAAAATCCTAAACAGGGATTTAGGATTGACAAACCATTCGTTTCGCAGAAGGAGCCCGTCTTGCTCTCCGACTGTTGCAAGATTGCTGGCAGTGCGACACGATGTGGCAATAATTTTCCGACGGTAATCGGGACGCGACTGCGAATGCGCGCTATCCAATAGAAAGTGCATATTTGCCCTCCGACGTTATATTTTATATCCACGAAATCGCGACACTTTTATGGAGGTTGATCCTCGAGGCACGACAGCTTCCATACACGGAACAGGATATTACAAAATCCTTGGCCCCCGATTACAATGAATTTTTATTCGACTTTCGCAACGGTCGAGCCGAACACTCGCTGCTTGTTTCTCGTGGATTGTAATTATCGATCGACGTGGAAATAAACGTCAGTCGTATAATCAATTGTTTCAGCGTGACAAAACCAGCATCCAAGTCGGACACTGCGAAATTTCCATACGGACTAGCATAATTTCTTTTTTTCATCGCATTTCGTGCAACGTCACCGAGTATACTTTGCACTCATGCATTTTCACTTCTATCTCTAGCGAACAAAAAAAAAACACCAGCATCTAACTTTGACGGAGCATTAATTCGCCGTAGAAAATGTAGATTAGTTGAATCGTTTATTTCTTTTTTCTTCTAGTCGAAAAACTGATACAGACGCGATAGAGTAAAAATGTCGCAGTGTTTCGGATCAGTAAAAATAGATTTTCGCGTACGTGGTTTTAATGATTTATTGTTCGAAAAGAATTGTAAAAAGTTAATTTAACTTGCTTGACGAGTTTGAAAGAAATTGACCGTGTAATTTTTCTGTAATCGTGAACGTTGACTCTGAAAGAAACGCGTCGTTAAAGATGTAACCACTAAATTAATGATTAATTTCATGTATCGAGGATTATAATTATATTATACTAGGTTGTGCTAAAAGTCTTTTTCGAAATGTGTTCCTTTAACGTTGCTAAATAAATAGAAACAATGCGATAATCTTTTAGTACTTCCTGACACGAATTTGCACCAACACATTCCGAACGAAACTTTTGCATTTATTATTTTATGACAGTACATATTAGTATACGGCAGGCAACGGTTAAAGTTAACACATACTGAAACTAACGAGTAACTGTAAAATCAAAAACAAAACTCGTTAAGTTTCTTTTTAATTTGTTAAATCTTCCCACATCGTAAAAGGAATAGCATTCACGAGGAAATAGCAGGGATTGCTTTATTACATTTTACTGTGGTGCAACGTACGCTTATCCGAGCTGTAACCCCATTAGTACCCGATAATTTCTCTAAAGCCGCTTTGGCAAGGATACTCTACGAGCCATAAAGATTAGAAGCTAAACCAGTGTCGAGATTTTTGTACGCGTGGACGGAAGGTCTCCCTTAATCTCTAAGCGTTAATAGATCACGGCCGATCCCTTCTGGTCGCACTCCACTTAATACGAGCGATAACACGTATCCATTAAGCAGATTCATCGTCAGCAGCCATCCGACGCATTCGCGTGCAACCACATGCAATTTATCGCTGCAGTTGTGTCGGCGAGGGTTGACGACTCTTGTCCAGCACTGTCCGAATTTCTCCGGGATTGCTCTAATTTTTAGATCTTCGCTAACGCTCCTGGTTTTCGATTCTGAACGCTTACGAAGACAAGTAACGAGAAATAAATGAAATTGAGGTAACCAAAGTCGTTGAACGATCGAAATGAATACAATATTAGCTTGTTAAATTATGTAACAGGGCTTTCATGATATTTCGTCAAGGTAAATTAGTCTTTCCGATAGCTTCGATGCAACAAGAAATGTCAAGTTTAAATTCAGGAAACTACCAAGTTTAAATTGAGAGAAATTTCAAGTTCAATCTGAAAGAAATTTCAAGTTTAAATTCAGGGAAATTTCTAGTTCAATCTGAAAGAAATTTCAAGTTTTAATCGAGGGAAATGTCAAGTTTAAATTTAGGGAAATTCAAGTTTTGAATTGTGAGGAAAGGTGGGAAATGCTAAAATTGTACAACTTTAGAGTTGGAAAGTAGAAAATTTTGAAACGATCAAATTCTAAAGTTCCAAAGCGCAGCAAATCTTAAACTGTAAAATTGCAAAATAGTGCAATTTTAAAGTGCAAAATAGAAAATTGTGAAACGATGAAATTGTAAAGAAAGAGACATAGTTGATAGCTCCTTGTTTGCTTTGCAAATTTTGATTCTACGCGGAGATTTAAAAAAAAAATTTTTTAATTGGTTAGATATAAAATTGATGTAATACCTCATACGATACTTGAATATTTAGTAATCGGCTAGATACCGACATATCTAATAATCTAAACAATATGTTAAATAATAGTACAGCAATTTTTAATGCCACTCGAGTGCCATAAGCGAATAGTTTCTGAGAGGTGTTGTGGGCCGCGAGTTTGTATCGTTTGATGGTTTATAGATTTTTTAATAACAACGGCCGGTGCACGACAGGGTTGCACAAGGTAAATAAATCCAGAGTCACGTGCTCGTTGCCGTGTTGCACAAGTCCGGACGCGGCCTTTTCAGAGTCGCGGGACCGGCTATCCTCTTCGCAGTGTGCCAGTTCGAATCCTGACAACTGCTCGGCTGGGTAACGAGATCAGAAATCACGGGGAACACCATATATGTGCCTGGCGATTATCTTTCTTGGATTCGTGCACGTCACGAATTTTTCGAGCATCGTGCAACTTCCTGATCTGACTTTGCTAACTCGCTCGCTACCGGCATTTGCTGCACTAACAATCTCCATCACGGTATCGTACAAGGGGTCTTTGTAATTACGGTACAGCGGAGCATCGATTATCCGAACTAAATAGGTAAACGCGAGCGTTGCAGTAGCAAAATATTTAACTAGATACTTGTTGTTAATAGTTGAACACGATTAACTTTGGAATTCGGAAGATGATATCGTTGGACAAGACATTACGTAATTTTAGTCCCGTTTCCTCCGATTATTTTCTCGTTCGCTCTAGAACAAACGATCAGATAGTAGACGCGCGAAAGGAAAACCTTCTAAACACGGAGTAGCATTGTTTCCATTCCCTTCAGCGATTGCCGAACGAACTCGACAAGGTATACTTAGACTACCGTCGAATATATGTGGAAAAAAAGAACTGAAAATCCTCAGTCAGAATGCGCAAGCTGTATTTTCGTGTGCAACGAGATGCTAGTAAAATTATGAAATATATAACTAACGATCATAGCCAGTAAACACACACAGGTATCCACGCGTGTAATAATGGCCTCGTTATTGTTTTGAAATTTTTACGTAATGATCCTTCGCGAAATTATTAGTTCTTTCACCATGCCACTTTTCTTTCCCCGTTCCTTTCGAATCGGTAAATTGCATGTGTTTATGCAAACGCGGATGTTTTTCGAACCGTATAGGCGACGATCGACAGTGCTAACTGGTTTTTGTAAAAAATCGAAAAATTCACGACTGTTTTACGACACCGTCTTTACTAAAATTTTTGTTCCCTCTGTACAATTCGCTTTGAACCTAACCGGCTGACAAAACGCGTAAAGTTCAACGTCCAGCCTGCATGCTTAATTCACTTCCCGCGGTTTATCTCCCTGATTCGGGTTTTGGGGACAGGGTGCGCGAACTACTCCCACGGTATTGTGTCGGATTAGCATTCCGATGGATGTATCAAATGCCAGCGACGAAAGATCAAATTACGAAGTTTCACTTTGGCATTTTCAAGCGTGCGCATGTCCCTGTTGCACAAGCGTGTCACAAGTGTGTCGCGGACGAAGGTTAGAGTGTAATGTTTTAGGGTTACAGAGACAGACGACGCACCGAAAAGCCTCTAGACACTTGCATACTCGTCGAATCTTCTGATAGGTCATCGTCAGACTGCGGATTAAAATAATATTCATTTATTAGTATGTCTCTTATATCGATCGTATTATTGTTAATAATAAATGTTTAATATTCTCGGCGCTACGGTTCGATTAATTGTTACTAAGAAAATCAAAAAACAATTTTGCAGATTATCAAATAATCATCGACGTTTCGATTCTAGTTTGAATCCTTTTCAAGATGTATTTGCAATGCATCTGTAAAAAAATATATTTATTGTACAATTTTCAAAATTTTTACTTTGTACAAAGATCCGCAGTCGTCGCGGTATTCTACAAATAATGTTTATTAATAGATAATGTTATTGTTCGTCTACTATAAAGTATATCAATCCTTTGACTACAGGATTCTAGGATTGTGTTTCTTCAGAAATTTTCTTGACCATTCTCAACAACTTCCGAGATACCTCGGCTATGTGTTTTTTTCTTCAACAAACTATTTTTCTGTTAAGGTCGCACCGTACAATAGCGATTACCAAGTGATTTTCCTGGTTGCAGCTGTTGCGATACTTATCGATCGAATGATATGTCTGTTCCGCGTTTCTGCCGCGACAGAATGATCGCTGGTGCGAAACCGAGGTTACGCTAAGAATTATAATAGTGGTTTTGAAGTTGTTGTAGGAAGAATGGCAGTGACTTATAGTCGAGCGAAGATTGCATCGTAGCTTACTATCAAAGAGTCAACAAAATACCGGTGACGCGTGCCGAGTACAAAGAATCAACCGAGAGGAGTCGAGCGTGGAACGTAATTAAGGATCCAGCTCAGCGAACCGTCTATACAGGATTGATCAAAAGTTACGGAGCCAAATCTCGTCGCAAATCTGATTTCGTTACGTGCAGTATCCAGCCGTACTATTTTTATACATTCTAGAATGTTTAATTATTTCCTTTGCATGGAACGGTGTTCGTTTTTCTAGCGGAAAAGACACGGGAACAGTTAAGATTAACGCGTGTAACGGATCGATGGCAAAGAAAAACGAGATAATATACGCCGGTGTCTTTTACTGTCTTTTTTTCTTCTTTGCAGTGGTAACGTTTGCTGGCATTCCTGTCGCGATAGAAAGATTAGAAATAATTTAAACCTTAATTAACGAGTGGAAACGCTACCGATTTTCATTCATCCCTGTTTCAATTTTGATAACAGCTCGTCGCTATCGAACACATCTTTTCTAATTTATTATTAACACTTTATCTACCGGTAGCCAATTAATACGATTCTCAACAATTGTGCTGTACCAACAGGAACACTTGAAAATCATATTTTCTATAATAATTCTAAGCAAAACTATTAAATTGGGGGTGAGTTGTAGGTTTCACGATTGAAATTGGTATTGAACGAGCTATTAAAAAATTAAAAATTTAAAATCAGCTGCGAACATCAAATCGATTTGCGAAATAAGAATTTTCCAGCGAGATTGCAACAAACAGGAATTAAGTAGAAAATTTTCGTTCGCAGTGGTTTTAGTATGTTGGAGATAATTGAACACAGTACGTTTTCAGATCTCTCCTTGAAACGAAGAGTCTTTAAGGGGTTTTGTACGCAAATTGTGAAACGAAATATGGGTCAGAGAGGTAAAAGGGAGAACCAGTTTACATTCCAACGTTCCGATCGAACCCACTACAACTCGCAGCCTTAATCAGCTGATTCTATTGATAACGCGAGATGAAATTTGACTTTCTAATTACGATTTTAAGCACGTTTTTTACCTAGATTTTTTGCCCGTCACAAATTTATTGCCACGTCGCGTTTTAGATATTCCGTTCCTTACATCGCGTCACAGATTTATGCCACGAAAAAAATCACGCGACTAATGAGTATCAGACTGAAACATTTATTTAACGACATTTTCGATTTCCTTCTTTATTTTTCAAGAAATAATATCTTTCGTAACATTCGCCCTTATCTTTAACAGACTGGAGCAGATGTTACTTTGTACAGGATACGGTGAAAATATTTTTTAATATATAAATAAACATTCGAATTATGCGTTTAGTTTGTTACGTGTTGAATTTTCAACTGTTTCGATGGTATTCGCGGGTCGAACACCTCTCGTGGAACGTCCTATGAAAGATCAGACTGTCAGAAGGATTCCCTGAACGGTAGACTTCACGTAAGAAGATCTAGAAATTTCTGATCGATCGTTTTTACATGACTTTGCCGCGGTGAACCGGTTCTGATCGACACAGCCAGTTGTTTTCACAGCCGATGTCAATGCCATTACTGCGTAGCGAATCATTATTTCCCGAAGTTGTTCGTTGTTGTGCATAAATTCCCTTTCGTATTCTTATTTCGATCCCCTATTCGACGTCTGTCAATCTTCTACACGAATCATATCGTGTCAGAAAGAACGCAAATACGAGGACACGTCTCGAATGAATAGGATAAATGTTTAGGGAGTTCGTTAGCGCGTGAAATCTGGGCAAACAATAATTTTCAACAGTGTTGTACCAACGAGTACTTGCGAATGTTGCGATATGTGTACTTAACATGTTGTTAGGCAATTGCCGTGTATAACCAGCACGGTCGTTTCTTTGTTAATGCTTTATTGTTTGCTAATCTCTCGTTTGATAAACTGCCGTTTTGCTTCCTTAAAACACGAATCACGTTAAATTAGTACGATTCTTCGTACGTTACTAGTTATAATTGAGAGGAGACAGAAATAATGAAATGATTTAAGTCTTCGGGACACGGTTATTAATAGATCCGATTTCGATCGGATCACTCATCTTGAATATCATCGCGAATCGTGTGTGTTAATGCATTCTGTCGGTGTATCGAAATGACGATAGAAATGGCACCTGCTATGAATAATCAGTGCAGCCAATGAACTCGAACTACGCATTACTTTTATCTAAACTAATTTTCATCTATAATCGTGTATCTTTATTTTATTCAAGAAAGAAAAAGCACATACAAGATCGAATCGAGTAACCTCCTCCTTTTTCGAAGTCTGTTGAATAATTCTTTGTGGTGAGCGCACAGGTTCGATCAGAATAAAGAACAAGCAATCTTGCAATTAATAAATTCTCAACGTTTCGATCCTGATATGGATCATTTTCAAGTGAGAAAATGTTTTTAATGCATCTGAAAAATTAATATCCTTGTAATGTGTGTTAAACAGATAAAATGTAAGATTAGGATTTAACGTCTACCATTTATAATAATTTCATTTATTAATTGTAAGCTGTAATTTATGTTACATATATATGATATTCTATACTTATGTTACATCTGTATGTATAATATTAATAAATAAATAAATAAAGAATATGAAGGTAAAAAAAATACTTTGTCTTACTTGCTTAAACAAAGAGTTATAAGTGAGAATTTTTCGAACGAAACTGACACATTGACGGTAGGAATTGTACTGAAATCATGTGAAGGTTCAGAAATGAATACAGTACATACATAGGACCGACACACTTCATATTGCGCCAATCAGAACAAAACGATCAAGGCCTACAAAAGTCGATACTTGGCGGTAATTTTGCAATGACAGGAAGCAAGTCACGACGATACACTCGCTCTATTTGCAAATATAAACAAGAACAAAAGCAGCGAACGTACGTGATGAATTTTCAATGTCTCATATTGTCTAAAACGAAACCTTCGTAATTTCATCTTCCTGTAAACAATTGTTGTTTAACTAGATTGTATCGGATCGTACTAGTGCATCCTCCTTCGGTCAAATTTTCAAGCATACAAACGTATAAATCCATTTATTATTATCCAAGATACCATCTAAAGTCTCAGCCACCCCGGCCCATTAAATTTAATGGCCGTATTCAAATGTACGGATGCTAACTGTTTATTTATAAATACCGAGGCAGTTCGTTCGAGGCGTTAACTTCTCACGCACTCGAATTTGTTAGCCAGCAACTCGCGATCGTTAATTCAGTTAACGATGGATGCCATTACGAGAAATAGACTGCGGATTTGATGGGCATTCATCACAAAAACGGGTAAGCACAATTTAAATCAGTGGGCATATTAAAAAGATTTATATGAATATAATATATTAGATAAATTAAAAGAAATTTTTATTTCACTGTTCTTAATGGCGACCACGTTAAAATAAACTGACTTATTATAAAAACTGGAAAATGGTATAACGTTACTCTGAAATTCTTCTCGTATCATTTTAGTTTTATGTTTGACCTATTCATTTTTTACAGTGCGCATATTTTCAGCGACACGGAAAGGATCATTTGGTTTATTCGCGAATAGATGCACGAAGAATTTCGTGGATTTCATTTGTGTAGGAGTTCAAGGCATTGCACGAAGAAGGAAGCTTTTCATATTCGAGGATTTTATGGTCTCATGGAAGTACTACGCGTGTGTCCAGGAAGGATGGTCGTTATTAGCATGGCCAACGCGAGCTGGTTTTTTATTGCTTCATTGAAACCTTCTTATGGGGACGCGACGTCTACTCTCCTTACCTCTCCTTTGTTCTTGCTGGAATGGTATCGTAATTGCTTTGTTGACCGCACCCGCATATGTTTTTCGACGGATTAAACGTTCAACAATTGAACGAGAGATCTACTAAACGCAGATTCTGTTCGTCTTTAATTTTAATTGTCAATTAATTAACCCTTTGCACTCGGTGCTATTGTAACTCGAAAATGAAATATTTCTTCTGACCTAAAATAATTCAATTTTACATGATTTTTCTCATTTCATTGATATGAAATTGATACGATACGTGATATTGTACTTGAATGTTTAGTAATTGGTTAGATCCCAACATATTTAATAATGTAAACAATATTTAGAATAGTGGCACAGCAATTTTTGGTGGTGACTCTGAATCACCACTCGAGTGTTAAGGGTTAATAGTTTTTATTTTCGGTTTTATCAGCTTGCGGTGCGCTCACACCCCCATACACAAAGAGACGGTTCAAATCCGTTTCTCTGAAATAGATTTAGATTCGATCGATACCGATCTATCAGTTTACTCTCCCTCGATTTCGTCCTTCGACAATGAAGGTAACAGCTAAATTGGGTGACACGATTTCTCATATCGGATACTTATCGCGAAAAAATCATTTGCCATAGACCATGTATCAATGTATATTAAGTACATATGTGTGTTGTTTGCATTTCTGACTTGTCTAGTCTTAATATCGTCATCAATATTCTATTAATATCTTCATCAATATTCTATTAGTTACAGAAAACACAACTGACATTTGACACGGACACAAATCGGCCAGCGATATTGCCCTCAAGGATGAATTCGTTAGTGAATCCGATCCGATTGGGGAACAGTTGCGTATCACTTTCTTCATATCAGTTCCAAGCATATTATGAAAAAATCCACGAGCTTTTAAACAAGCTGGGAAGAAAATGAAACTATCAAAAGTGACTTCAGACTTTTCGTGACTATATTACTTACATTACATTAGACAAATAACAAGAACGTGTCTATATCGAAATATTTTTTTATAACATATACGAAAGAAAGAATTTGTCTGAGCAATTTGAAGACAGGAAAACCAATGGTAAAGGTGCGACACGCGTTTTGGTCGGTTCGAAACGATCAAAATCGCAAATTCTGTATAATAGAAACTGTATAATAACAAGCGTGCATTTGCATAATGCAGGCAGAATCGCGAAACGGCCAGCAGATCTTGTAATATGCATCGTAATTCTCCCTCCGTAATACTTGTGCTACGTACGTAACGCTATCAGATTCAGCGTTTCGATAATTTTTGCGCAGCAACTGGAGCGTTCTTGATAAATTACTGCGAAACGTACGCGAAAACAAAACAGGAAGCAATTAACAGTCGTTTCGCGAATTTTCGCGAAGAATAGGGCGAAGAAGACGCTCGATTCTCTATTAATTCATTCACTGTTAGAACACGCATCGAACTAGAATGTTGAAAAAAAGGGATCAAGATAAATCTTTATATGGAAAAGTTCACTAACAATAAGAACTCCTTCACTGTCAATCATTCGCTATTTGAGAGTCTGCGGAATAATCGTCGGCAAGTGGCTAAATTAAAATACTCCAGTTGCTCATATAATTGAATGAGATTTACCATAATTGCAGGATCATTTGCGTAAACGTTAAACTAGTTTACCCTGGGATATTTGTACGCGTCGAGTGTACGATTGTTCGAGGAAATTACCATTGCGAGAGGTAGCAGCGACTTAAATGGGTGTCCATTGTTTCAATAATATATTATCCAAACAATTATTTCGCAATTGGCATGATTCAGAGCTCGCCGCTATTCAGAGCTATTTCTTCGATGTTATTGCTCCGATATGCGATAAACCAGACGACGATCATCTTTTTTTTCTGTACAACGCTCGAGCATAAACTTGAACTTGTCTCGCGTAGCATGACGGAACGAGTTTCTGTAGTTTTTCGCGTTATAATTAAGGTGTAAAACCGCGCGCACGTACTTACACGTATTATGCGATCCAACGTTACTAGTTATCGCGTGCAACTTAATGTCGATGGTACAACGACCAGAAAACCGTGGATTACGTTGTCCGTTGCTTTCTCTTCTCTCTAAACCGCGAACGTTGCGAACGACCAAATATTATTGCGGTGCGGCATGCTGATAAACTTCGGACAAACGAACAAGGTCATGTCACGCGCACAACGGGCTCCGTTGCCTATCAATTTCCCATTAATCCAAGGCTCTGCACTTGACCCAGTAGTGTCCGTCATAAAAACAAGTTCGCCAACGAAAGTACAAAATTGACGCGCACGGGCGACATTTACTTTCGCACACATACGTATACTTCTTCGCATCCTCAAAAGAGCCGGGCATTACACGTATGGGTTAACTGCTACAAAGTGAATTGAATTTCGACGAAAATTACCCCGCTTCGTCATTAATTACGCAGTCTAGAAGAATCATCCGACAAATATTTCGTAAATTTTTAAAACGACCAGTATGGATCTCCACACGAATACTGACACAGATATTTCTCGCGTGAGAATTCAAGGATAAGTGAATCACGTGACGATTAAATTTTTAACATTACGGGTACCCGCCGCGAACTTTTTCATTCACGATGATTATTGGGAAATTGATTATTTCTCGTTTCGACACATCAAAAATTCCAAAGAATAAACACGGTTTTCATATTTCGATTCAAGTTATGCAAGCCGTTTTTAGTGCTCCGTATATCTAGCGTTGAAGAAGTACATTCTTATTCGAACTGCGTCAGGATACTATCGCAGGTGTACGTACGTCAATTATACAGTGGAGCATGGTCGAAGTAACACGTTTTCCAAGGCGTTAACCCCTTGCTTTACGCTTTCTTCCACAACTAGGCTCATCAAAGTTGCTTCGGCAGCACAATGATTTACTACAATAAATAGAATGTTTTTAAATTAATGCTTTCGACGCAACCGTTTAATTTAACAGCTGTTTTGCAATAATGCCGAACGTTTCGGTTCTAGTTTGAACCTTTTTCAAAGATAAATTGAGTCTAAACAAAAAAACAAACAAATATATACATTGTAAAAGGTTCAAACTAGAACCGAAACGTGAGGCATTATAGCAAAATAGCTATTGATTAAAAATTGATCGAAACGGTTGCGCCGAAAGCATTAATTTAAAAATATTCAACATTTGCGATCGATATAATTGATTATTTATAATAAATAAAATGTCTGCGTTCGGTAAAAATCTGAACGAAACGGTCAAACTGCACTGGAAATTTTCATTCGCGCGTTCCATTCAGGATGTTCTGGAGGTATATAAAAACGCAACAAAATTTTTGAAAATTTGACAAGATATAATTCTTACTAAATTAATCAAATTACCAAACTTTGGGTTTATCCACTGCACCGTTTAATATTTATAGCAACTTGAAGTTTGCACATTTTAACACGTCTTTTTATGGAGAATTCATAAAATTCCACTTCAAGTTTTTTTTTATATATTATTATTATTATTATTATTATTGTTTCCAAACGTACACAATACCACCAAGTCTCAAATACAAAAATACAGCTGAGTTCAGTACAGTGTTCTCACGTTTTTTGTTATTATCAGAACATAATATTACGAAAATTTCACGTGTTTATTTTCAATAATAACCATGAATATTGCTTTCTGAAGTATTCTTAATTTATTGAAATATTTATTTTTAACTTTTTATTGCGTAACTATATATATATTTGTTTTAACACGGATAAAGGCAATAAAACAAGTGGTTAACAAGCATTGTTAGCGTGAGGTGATCAATCTACTTACTCTTCGGGCACTTCTCGTTGCCGTTCGAGTTCACCGGCGACAGTGCCGCGTTAAAGAAGCGGTTCACGACCACCGATGACTTTCTCCTGATGTTGTTGGTCTTTTGGCTGATCGTCATCTCGTCCGTTTCGCTCGAGTCGCTCTGGTTCTGATTGGTGTTGACGGTCGAGTACCGTCGGCCGGTGAATCGGCTCCATATCATCACGAAGTCCTTCATCGTGCGACACTTCACTCCCGGACTGTCGGAATCGAAGTCCTTATCGTCGTCCGCGCGATCGATTATTCGCCGATGGAATTTCACACGGTTAATCGTCGCGCTGTTACGAAAATGTTACGCGACCAGTCGTGAAAAAAAAAGAAAAGAAACTGGTCGTCGATCGTTGCTGTTTACGGAAGGGACCACGAAGAGCATTCGCGCGCGAAACGATCCGCGATTACAAACCGGCTTGATCCGTCTTCGTGCGAAACCGAGGCTCGAAGACACACCTGAGAAACGTTCTCTTCCGATTCACACTTCCTTGCGGCGTGTTCTATTCTTCTAGTTGATCCTCACAACGGCGTCTGTTAGTTTCGATCGTTCGGCTAGAATCGATCCTCGCTGCTGGTACCAGCACCGTTCTTGCTGTTCTTGTATTTATCTCAGTGTTCTCGATAGTTCACAGATAACTTTTCTAACTGTCTTCTTCCGGGAAGAAGAGAACTGGCCTTTAGGAGAGTGCGCAGGTGAAAAGAAGCTGTCCGGTTCTCGGTGTCTATGTATGTACTTTCCTAACGGTGCGTACCGCGTGCGCTTCTGTGCAAAAGTGATGAAAACGCGGGTCGGTGGAAGTTCAAAAATTATGTTAGAGTCATTGCAGTGCCCCCCCCACTCGAGCGGCGGCGCGCAGCACGTGGACCGTTCGCCAATCGGTGACCTGGACCGGTTCCCCACCACAGGTGAGAAAGATCACTGGTCCCAGGTGGAAAAGCCGGGGAGCACCGCGCGGCCAGTAACAATTGCACTGCCGCGAGATCGCAACGATCAAAGGTCAACGGAACGTACACGAGTACGTACATCGGGGGATACCTCGTCATCCTTATCGATATCCCGATCCCTTACCTCTGTTCCGCTTCTGCCCGATCTGTTTTCACTCGGTCACCGCTCGTTTACAATTTATTTACGGTTTGTAGAAAATTTTATAAAGTGTTTATGTGAAACATATTGACGCATCGTACGCAAATACCTAGTTGGCCATACCCCTGTCTTAGATACGTTTGTCTCGCAGACAAATCTCTGACGTTTCGAACGCTCGAGTTCCTTCCGATTATCTGATTTATTATCGAGTTTTGTGCGTCATAAACATTTCCCCACGCAGTACATAATTCCCAATCATTTTTTCTATAAAAGAAAAAGTACGTAACGACAGGTTACCGATGATCCACATAACGCGATCGCATAAAATTATTGTTTCTAGGAGCACGGCAATGGGTCATTAAGGTTTATGTTTTTTCCTTTTTTTTTGTTTAAGTACGGAAGTCGAACCATATCTAATCGTTACAGTTGGAAGCGTTTACTGCGATTCAACGTTAGTCTTGCATGTTCGTCGTATTGATATTATACATATATCGCGGACAGATTACGAAAAAAATATCGGACGTTTCGTGTATGATGTTTGTAAGTAAATATTTGCGATTATATATATATATATGTTGGAGTCACTGACCGAAGTCAATGCTTATCCGAATTTGCCAAGGAAACGAATGATATTGTTGCTTATTATTCCGAAAAGTATGATGCTCGTAGCAGTAATCAATTTCTTCGGAAATATCTTTTCAGTCGTAGATAACTGGAACGATTTTTGTCGCGAAAGGGTAGTTTTCTGCAGGGTATGATAGACAAAAAAGCTGTCTGATTATTTAATTTACTTGCATCTTGCAGGAAGGACGGCGTCCTACGTTCAAGGAGTAAAAATTCCAGCAAAACTCCAAAAGGAGTGCGACAGCTTGTAAATATATGACGTGGCCTTAAGGCGAAAACCTTTCTTACGGTGTTGCGTGTGCAATACTTTAAACACGTTGCCCGAATGCCGACAGGTTTGCTCCCTTCTATTTTCATTATTTCTTCTTGCTTTTTTAGTGTCTTTACTCATTTATTACTTGGTTATTTATTGTCGCGTATACTCTTCTAATATTGCACCAAACAATTTCATTTGTTGGCGCACCGGTTCGATCAGTTTAATTTAAAGCAATTTTTAAATATATTAATTTAGACGTTTCGGTCTTTGTTTAGACCCTTTTCAAGGAAATAGTGATTGGTGATATTCTGTTGATGAGTTAAGAATTATAGAAAAACGTTAAGCAAGTAAGTTGACATATTTAAAAAATTATTTTAAACGTGTTCCCATCAACAGAATATCACCTTTCGTGTTTTTTTTTTAATAATTCACAGACGCAATTACTATTTTCTTGAAAGTTGAATTTTTCTTAAAAATTGCTTTAAATTAAATTGATCGAACCGGTGCGCCAAGAACATCAACTTCGTTTAAACATACGATGGACAAAAAGAAGAGTTATTAATTTGATTTCTGTTAAAAAATTTATTGCTATTCGCAAGTTTCTTATCTGGGTCTGTGTCAAGAAAAGCACCTTCTGTAGATTTGTCATTATTAGATTGCAGATCTTTGTCTTGGTTTCTATTTTAGTTTCGCAACAAGAAAACAAGAAATTTGCCGTTTCTCTAATTACTACAAAATAGCTTTCGAAAACAGGCAGAATAGTGATGGATCGCTTGCAGGTTCTTAGAAAAATGATCTTCGACGCATCGTCGACCACGAGAAAATTTCCCCGTGCCGGTACACAAGGGTTTCGCGGTGCACGCGGTTTAATTGCACGTTCCCGCCATAGGAATACGTCAGAAATCCTCCGTTGAATAATATCGTATCAACCAGCGTATCGTATAATCGAGTCCCGAGTAGTACACACAGAGTACAGCCAAGACATTCATCAACGTGTCAATACGAATGGGAACGCCTACCCGATTAAATCATAATTTTGTCTTGTCTTTGCCGACTGGTTTGTTTACTTCCTCTGGAATAATCTGGAGAACTCGTCCGACTGTAAAAAAAAATATCTCTTGCGTACGTTTCAGTATCAACATTTCCTTGCAAAAGTTTCGTAGCTGCTTGGCGCTCGATCGGGGAAAGATGTCTGAAAACGCGTGGGGCCCCGATTTTTCAAGAAATTTATATATCTTTAAATAACTTTATCTAATCTGCAACGGTATGAAATTTTCCGTTACTTTTCTATCTTGTTAACACTAGAACTACCGGACCAGTCAAAATGACTGGTGCGAACTTTTTTCTGTTTTCTTGAGAAATTTTTTTATTGAACTTCTCTATTGAAGTACATATTTAAATATCCCGTGTACGAAATCTAAATAAATGCCGTATTGTCATTATTAGAAGGCAATGTATGCCAACTGCGTTTAGTGCTCGGTAGTTCTAGTGTTAATAAGCTTAGGTGAGTTTTCTTGCAACTTGTATTTCTTAAAACTAGAGTTCGAGGGAGCCAAACTTTTTACCCCTTCGGGCTTCCACTTGACTGGAGCCGGCACTGTGAAAACGCGCTAATTGACTAATTCAATTGACCCCTGCCAACCGGAGTTTCTGTAAGAAAAGGTACATTTTGCAAGTAACTCGAAAGTAAACGTTCTACTATACTGTTCAGGCTGACGCGACGGAGACTAATTACGAACGCAAACAGAACGTCAGGAAAAGAGCAAGTGTACGTAGAAAAGTATGAATAATTAACGTTCAGTAGAACGATTGTTTCGAGTCATTCTCCGCGAGATCTTTGCGAAACTGGTCGCGATTCCGGTTTGACTTCGTCGACCGGTCTCTCGTGATAATTTTAATGTGCTCGGGGATAGACTTAGGCTCGCGAAAAGCGTAGCAGGAATTCCGGATGATTTCTTGAACCAGTCCGGAGTCAAGGATCATTTCCGCGGGAGCCAAGGTCTGCCAATTCAGGAAAGCTGATACACAATGACCCCAGAACGAGAGGAATGTCTAACGCGTTAAAGAATCCCATATAAATGTAGACGTCTCCCTCTCTCGGTTGGTTTATCTTCGCGATGGCTATTTCTGCTATCTTTTATTCCGGTTGTTAAAGGATCCGCGACACGACCATGGTCATTTGATCAGCATATTTTTCGACTTTAGTTTAATTGCCGTTTGTTACGAGAGATTTATGTTCATTGACACCGTCCGAAGGTAACGCGTCCAAACAATGAGATATACCATCTCCGGGCACGCAACCAACTCGCGAGAGGACAGTTTCGATGTTCGAGTAACCAGAGAACCGAAGAAACTGCGGTCTGCTTCAGATCTTAATGCACCTTGAAACGATACGAGCCGAAACGTCGTGTCGTTTCGCTTTGGGATTTTATGCGAATTCTTCTGTTTAGAGAATCACCGATGAAACTGAGAACTAAACAAGTAAGTCCCGTTAATTGAGAGGGTTGGTTAGATCGTAGACTGCGGATTTTTACGCAAGAAACAGTTGTTTTCCACTGTTTATTCCAGATCGTACAGATTACAATGTTATTTGTCCGGATTCACGGCGACGACGACTCGTCGAGACGAGACACGAGAGCCTTCCAGAAAAGAGATGCGAAAATTATCTACCCGTGGCATCGGTTGAACTGTATTTTGATAGATTCGAAAATATTTTTGTGCGAATGCACACCGGAACATCGTCATCGTGATCATCGATCAATGAATATTTATATTATAGGTATTCTTCCGCTGAACTCATTTTTACGTGGGTTTCTTCCATCTTCGAAATGACCGGCTGATTAGCATAATCTTTCGTCATTGCCACTTTAGCTTTTCAGTTCTTCCTCTGTTCCATGGTTTTTTGCTGGTGGACCACCACCTGTGGCGCACATTAGATTGATTGAGACACTAATTTCGCCGATTCAGAGATTGTTACAGCTTCCGTTTCCTCGTTACTGGTCTGTCGATCTCTCGATTCTTTCTAGTCGTCTTTGAATGCACCGCCCAACAAAATGTTTGCATCGATTGCAAGACACAGAAGACAAATCAAAATTTCTTTCTTCTTTCAATTATTTTGTTAACGTGAAACATATACACCGGCGCGGCGGCCTGAAATCTTTTTAATAGGTTCACTGTTTTAAATCGCACGTACCCATTCTTGTCATAAATGCACAAAATCCGCAGTTCACTAATGTTTAACAGATCATTATATTTTCCTCGGCTAGATTTTTAACGATAATCGATCTAGAATGTACTTTGCCACAAGAGTGAGTCGGCCACATCTCGTACGCGCATAAATACGAAATTAATTGTTGCACTTCCTGTCAGACAGATTTAATTTCATGCAAAATAAGGTGGCATGCTGTGCGAGCCGACAGTAACTTCGATTTCATGTTAATAGGTATTTTTTTCGAGCTCTAGTTTCCGTTATTTATACGATATTGTCTCATGCACGATGTTAATTATATATATATATATATATATATATATATATTATTGTTATGCGAATATATTAACCCTGGTAAGACCGAAGGCTGGAAGAAACTTTTCATTTCTTTCGAGGAACAGCGTCTTTGCTAAACTATTTGCTCGTCCGAGAACCATAAACGCATTTATTGTCGTCGATTGACGCCATTATCTTCTTGTCAAGATACGTTAGTGTCCAAGAAGATATGACGCGGATCGATCGTCGTACGATCACAATAATCGTACGAGAATAAAAATTATATGTTGACCGTGTCATTCTTTCTCGTTTCTTGATTTCCTTGCGCGGAATTCTCAGAAAATCAGCGGTACTGCGTTCCTCCGGATATTTATGCAAACAGCATCAATTAACTAAGAACTGATCCCATTAAAAGCTTACTAATCGCCTTTTTTCACGAAGAAAAACATTACATTTGTATGCACCATTAAGAATTTCCATTTTTCAAATTGTCATTCCGAGATAGATCAATTTTATTTTTGAGAACCTTCCGAAGAGATTTTTCTTGATTTCGCAGCAGTTCATCAATTTCCTCGATAATTGGCTAATTCATATTGTTATTCTGCAGCACTGCGTGAATCCTCTGCGGAGTTTTCGACTCGACAAAGCGAATTTGTTATGATTGATCATTCTGGGAAGGATTCCCCGATCAAGAATAGAGATTGTTTTTGTTATTTCTGTTCGGTGTTGCTGTCTCTGTAATTTTCTTAACTCTGGCTCTAAGATCGTTTGTTTTTAACCGAGCTTAGTGTGGGCGTCATCGTCTCATCAACCACCCCCCCTCTGACCTTCCTCTGTCAGACCCGATGGCCTCTAAAAGATCATCGAGAACGTTGCTCACCGCACTGAGTTCCTCGAGCTTGGTTATTTTGCCATCCTAACATTAATTTTATTATTATTATTATTTATTATAGACGGACTGAAGCCCTTTTACTCAAGTGCTTACAGAAAAGAAAAAAAACCCTTTGATATCGTGTCGGGATTTTTTATGAAGATTTTGGACACAACGTGTACTTGACGTGTTTCCTTGGTTTCGTTAAAGTTTCGTTAAAATATAATAAGAGTCTTCTCGTGAAATTAAGACAAAATAGATTGTATTCGGAGCACAATGTTCTATTAATCCTACGGTTTCGTTTAACGATCTTCAATTAATCTCTATTCTGCACAGAATCCCGGTACGACGATCTTACTCCGCCATGATAATTACGACAAAGGTTGCCGGCTAAGGACCTGCATTCTAGCGCATCCACGAGGTACCGGTTCTGTCTTTAATCCGCTTTACTGCAGTAATTGTTCTTAACGAGAAGGTGATTAAATGTGGCCGAAGTTAATCTGCCGTGGCAACGGTCTGGGTTTTGATCTAGACGAAGTGGATCGGGTTTCCGATCGGTCTTGTGACATGTTGATTTCCTTGTATGTTCCTTAAGAGGAACGTCTATCGAACAGAAACATATAAATTTTCGATCTGAAACAGTACCGAATAATCAGCAGGTTGCTCCTTCCTTCGAAAATAAATTATTCTGCCAAACGGACCGGCGCGGCGGCGCGGCTGTCCAAGAAGATCGAATCTCGCTATTGTTAAATATTTTTTCAGCATTAATCAGACACGGTTTTATTTCTTTTTTTTTCAATTTTCTCTTCGGATGCAAGTCGACGAGGATGAAGATCGATAAAGCTTCTCGGAAGTTGGTTCAGGTTGAATTTAAACATATTCCGGTTTTAATAATTTAATAATATTCCAGTCTAATAATTTTTGTTGAGTTTATTATTCAATAGACAATCATTCGTCGCATTAATAAAATTGTGCTCGTTTCGGAACTGATAACGACGAAGCGCTTTCCCAGCGGGTGATTTGTTTATAATAATCCGAGAGTCCCGATTTACGAAGTCGCCGATAAAATACTACAATTAATTCGCACAGGCGTCCGGATTAATAAATATTTCATATGCTCGAGATTTGTCGCGAAACATGCAAATCGAAGAGTCTTTCACTAGATCAAAAAATTGACGGGTGACGTTCGCTATTAAATAGATCCGCGCAGTAATTTTTGATTATATAATTGTAACGACGACGATGAAAGGTGGAATGTGTCTCGTTTGAAAATTCTCACGGGCTGCACCACGCGTTATGTTATTATAGATATGCATAAATTTTGAATACATTTTGTAAAATTCCACGATCTAATATAGACATCGAGGCGTATCATAAATTTATTAGCGACGTCTCATCCGGAGGTTTCCATAGTAGAATTTCCAGTTGCCCTGAATGAATCTGTAAACCGGAAACACGCGACACAAATCATGGGGATAAAATTCTTGTTAAACACGCCTCGTCATGCAATTTACTACATACTTATAATTCTGATAATATCTCGATGATTGAAAGAGGTACAAATTAAATAATACAAACAAAGACGGGTATTATAAATCTACGTCACAGTGGTATCACTCGATTTCGCTTAATAATCGAGAAGAATCGAGGATGTGGCCTCGGTGACGGTTTTTTCTCGAAATCATCAAAGATGATGCGCCACGTCTCGACACTTACCGATACCGAAACGTTTCCATCACCTAACAATCTGTTCTCTTTTCCTGAATTTTGAACACTCTAAACGTGAAAGTATAATTTCACTTGCGAACGCGACGTTCGAGACCGACGTAGGAATTTCTGCATTGAAACATGTTTTAATTCGATTCTGACACCCTGACCTCGTTCCGGACGTTTAACATTTCTATCCGAAACCGAGAAAGTCTAAGTCGAAAAATCGATTTGATTCGAGATAGTTCGAAGAAAGTGGATATCCTCATATTTCTTTAATTAATCATAATTGTTGTTTAACCCTCATACGTCCCTCATTTCACGAACTTAATCTGTCCCTTGGTGTCAAATTGACACAGTGATTCAAAATAAAAAGAATTTCAATGTTTTTTTCGTCAAATTGATGAGTTAACATTTACATCTTAGGTTTTTCGGTTATGTGTTCCGCATGAAAAAAATAAAAGTCACACGAAGTTCGGGAAAATTCATCTAGAAATAACAGAACAGTATAACTTATTTCGGGAAAACTGTGTCAAATTGACACGAGGGACGGATGAGAGTTAATACGCATAATTCAATTTAGCTGAATATTCCACAGAGTTCAGAGAAGTAGTAAGTAGTGACAAGATATAAATTCACAATTTGCATTAGATTGTAATTTATATTATAATTCAGTTTTGGAAGCAGAGAAACGTAAGCAAATCGATAAGCAAATCTTCTTCTACATTAAACGAAAAGAATTAGCATTTTACTCAAACTCATAAATTCTTACGGACAGGAGAGAAAAATGTTCGAAGATTAAAGAAATCCTGAGAGCAAATCATTTTGAAAAGTGTACACGGAACTCTGGCGTCGAATCATGCATGGAATTTAATGTTCTGGAAATGGTCGATCGGGATTCATGAACGTTAATGCGATTTATGTTAGAAGGAATAGTGAACAAGTTTAATTTAAAGAATCATTCAATTTTCCGGTTCCTTCAACGAAAGACTAACGAAATCGTTATCACGAGAATTTGATAACGGAGTGTATGAAACATAGTTTATTCTTCTGCTTAGGTTCACAGTGTGAAAATAGGACAGGTCTAAGGTCAGATTGTGGGTTAATTCCTCTACTTTTTCACGATATTTTACATAAGTTCGTAGAATGCTGTCTCAAGCAACACATGTTTACATTTACGGTTTGATTTCTTATGTAACACCACGTACAGCATAATAATAGAAATCTTTCTTCGTGCGTATAGAGAGCATTATCAAAATTATGTTCTTCCAAGCTCTGAGAATAACATGTTTGTAATAAAATGATATACATACATATATAATCTATTCAGAAATTTGTATACAAGTCTGTGATGCACAAAATCTGCTATCTATCACTAAATTTGATATCGTAATAAATTTAAATGCGTTCCAACTAATCTCACTTGGAGATTATTCCCATGGTATATAACATTTACACGTGTTACTTCATAACTTGTTATCACTTTCCAATAATTTGCTTTTTTATCTACAAATAATTACGTTTTGCTTTTATGTCTGTGAGTTTTCGGCCTTTTAGACATTTTTAATTCAAAGATTTTCAGTCCGCACTGAGAATGGGTAGAGGGTTGGAATGCAGTAATTGCGAACGATTGCTAACGGGCAGTGGAAGTAATTTATACATGCACTAATTAAATTCTTCGATAGCGTTCGTAAACGATTTAGCACGGTTCGCGTGGATTCGATGAATTCAAAATGCGTTGGTCGCGAGGTTGTTTAGCTTCCTTGAAATAATCGCTGCCAGTGAACTCGGTTCACCTCGGACAGGATTCGTTTCTTTTCATTTATGCTACATCCCCGAGCGAGACGGACGTTCAGGTTTCTCCACAACGATCTAGATTAGATGTCTACGAACTAGCAACAACATTAAAAACAGAAATATATTTGTTTTCTAATAATTTAATAATTTTTTTGCATCCAGTTGAATATAATAATGGTTGAACCATACACATATTAACACTGTTATGTTAATTTCACACACAAAATGATTGCTAATTTTCTACCAATTTCTGGTAATACATTGGTTGAAGTGTGAATGCTTTAAAATTCGAAATTCGCGCTTAACATTGATTTGGAGGTTCTTGATCCTTGACATCTGATTGGCTAGTTAGATCTACGATATTCTTATGTTTTCCGTCTTGACTTTGCCACAATAGTTACAGTTTAGTACAGTTCAAACCTTCTTATTGACAACTAGCATTTCATTCTGTTTTCTCCCAATTAGCAAGTATGTATAACTACCTAATTGTCATAACTATTAAATAGTCAGTTTAATGAATGACAAATTCTATTACATTAATTTTCACAGACGCGATACGTTGAAATTATAATACTGTAGCGCCGATATCATATAGTGCATATACAAAATTTACGATCGTTAAAACTGGAGATTAATATATTTGTTCTTCGTAAAATAAATTTCATCATCCAGCTACTTCCTATTGTTGAGAAACGAAAAAATCTCCCAACTAACGAATAATTTCGCTGCACTTTGCAATCCATTGTTTTCCTGAAAATAGCTCTTATCTGCCGTGTAAAATCAAAATTAATACAAACATCCTTAGTCCACTCGTGAGTCACTACTGCGAAAAACAGAGTGAGTGGTCGGTCCGCAAAAATCTTCCACTGAAGCAGCTATTTTTATTTATTTTTTTCCGAGACAAGGTACAGGACGATGCAGGTCAACAGTTTTATAAATCGTTTAAGTTGTTTTTCAGCTCTACCCACGTCCCCTTTCTGCACCTCGACTGACCTCACAGTAATCCAAACCCTTTCCCTTCTTTTCTCTCGTTTTATCCCGAGACGTGAAACGGCGTCCGGCTGATTTTTGCGGGAGCACGATCTGAAAATGTCACGAGCTACGAACATGTGTACGTGTAAACGTCGGGTCGGTCGCGATATGCAAATCGAGGTGGTCGCGGAGGACCAATCGCAGTTTCCTCTTACGACGCGACGTCCACTTTGGAAAAGTAAAAGTTCCTAGCCATTAGTAACGACGGGACTTCCAACGATCTTCCATCGCGCAGACCTGTTTCTCTTCGTCATTCCCCTGTTTCTTCTGTTCGCTCGGTTCTACGAACAGACTCGCGGGACACGCCTTACGATTCCATGGATTCTAACAAACGATACGGACTCTTGTTTAATGCTTGCCTGCCGTGGGAACATTAACAACAACGTTCCTCCCTCCGAATATTATATATATACATTTATCCCAGTCGTTAACAAAGAAAATTACGATGCTCGCAATCTCCTATGTAATTCGCGTTGCTAAAAATAATAAAAGTTCGCTTCTCGATGTAATTTGAATATACTTGTTTGCCCGTGTCGCTAATCTATGACTGATTGACAATATCGAAACCAATTCCGATGCGAGAAATCGTTTCTGCATACTCGGCTGTTATCGTCTTTTATTTTAACTCTCGAAGGGGTGAGATGCGGAATCACGTTTCATGTCTCGTGCGTGCGAGGTGACTCCTGTAGAAATCGAGGCAATGAACTCATTAAGTGCAAACTTTACTATTTCTCCTAATAAAATAACAAAACGCGAATAACAATGCTGTCTCGAAACTCGGAGCGACTCCCCTCCTTTCAAACCGAAGGGGAGCCACGATCAATCAAAATAGTGCAGTCTTTTGTTTTTCTAAAGAGTTGATGAACCTTCGGCATAATCGCGAAACTGATAAATAGAATGTTATTGTTGTATATATATATATATATATAGGCGAGAATTAGCAATTAACACAATCACGCGGTAGGGGTTTGTTTTCGTAAAGAGTTAATGAACTTCTAACGTAGATACGAGAACGATCAACGATACGAGGACGTAACTTTCGTAGGTGGGATTGGTTAGATGGAACAATAATATTGTTATCAAAACTCTTTGACATTCGCATATCAATTGATTTAGATAAGGTACGTGTACAAAAATTCATTAAAGAAGAACTGTACAATCGCTGTCTAACTAGAATCATGAAATTCGTCCAGTTTCCAGGTGTCAAAGAAGCAAACACGTTCGTCGTTTCCCATGGTATGTACTATTTTTTTTTATCTAGCGGCACGACACGCGAGATTATCATTGTATTTAATACACACCAATTTGTTCACTATGTGCAGAAGCTGTTGCACAATAAAAACGTTGTTTTCATCGTAGACAAACTGGTGCAGTCTGCGATCTATCAAAAAAAAAGGGGTCGGTTAGGAAAAACTGTGAACAAGACGCGGACGGTATACTTTGTTGGCTAAACAAGCGTCACGCTAATGTCCTAGCTCGTTAGAGAACCATTACAAGAATTATAATTGACGTGTAGGTACTATATTGCGTAGAAGACACGCGCGTAATGCATGCATCCGTAATATCATCCGCGATTTCTGCTAAACTGTTTCTACCAGTTCGTTGCATTCGGTGACGGCCGTGTAGAGTGATACCGATTGCTAATTGTGAACGGTTACGTAACAGCTTTTGTAAAATAGTCACAGCTCGACAAAAACTCGATCGATGGATAGGGTAACGTAATAGTCATCCGGCGAACCTTTGAACTGTCATCAGTCAGTTTTTGTTGGAAGTAGAAACATCGAGGTATGGTCGGACATGTTAATCACACACCTATCGTTCTCGAGCGCCGATTTTCTCGAGAACAATGCTGCCTACTACATTGTATTCTGTTCCGTTTAGACGATCCACGCGTCGATACGTAGCGACACTCTCAAATCAGATTTATCGGTTAATAAATTTGTTTCGGACTGTACCAGAACAACTACACGCTTGTTTGATTATGCGAACGCGTTGTTGTGGCTAATAAAGCGTTAAAGAAAGCGAGATAACGTATTCGCGCTAGAAGTTACGCTCTGCCGTTTATAAAGTTTATCGCGAGTTCTAAGCCTTGACAACTAGCTCAATATTCAATAACGACTGTTGCCCGATAGTTTGCCGAAGTTCACGGTTCGCGAATCGCGCTGAAACAATGCCACATCGATGCTCGTAGAAGGAGAAATAATCGAGATTAGAGTACTCATTGATCGGTGCGCAAGATTTCTTTATTTAATTATGTTTTGACGCGTATCGCAGCCGTAACAAATGTAAGAATACTTTTTTGCCGAAGGCTGCTTGTAAAATGTAATTAATGAGGTACTTATTAACGACTAATTAACTCCCGAGCTTCGTGTCCACCTGAGAGTTCATGTTACCTACAATTATTTTAATCGCTTACGATCTTCTCGAATTTATGCGTGTTCTTGACAAACATTGCTAACAGACACTGTTTTGTCAAGTCATAATCAAGTATTTCTTTTTATTTTTTTTTTGTCCAGTGATTCGTTTAATTAGTTCGCGATCAAGTGTTTCTTATGGAAGTGTCGGAGACAGTCTAATTGATTTGTGGATTTAGTGTGAACAGGGAAATAAGAACGTAAGAACGAAAATGAAACATAATATATATATATGTAATATTGAAGTAGATTTGTTTACTGCTGCTGTGTTCGAGGCGGTAACTCCGTAGTAAATAAATTGGAAAAATATCCCATTAATTCATCGGCAAAATATTCTGTTCGATGTTCAACGTTGCATACATCCGTAATATGCTCGGTGAATTGTAAATTGTAACGATTAGCTCGCGAGTTTGATCCACAGCGACGCGGAAAAAAGGTCTTCGATCATTTGTTATAATTTGCGTAATTAACGATTTCCGGTGATTTCTCGAGACGGACATGATCCATATTTTTCCCCGGCAAATCTACTCGGCAAACATGGCTGCTCGCGGCATATGCCGAGGTATGTCGAGGTTGCAGCCGTGAATATTCGCCGGAAGGACTGCAATTTCGTTTTTTCGGGGACAAACACGTACGTTGCGAAATAAGTCGTTTGCAGACGCGATACAAAGCGCATTCGGTTACTAGCCGGTTACCGGCCTGGAAATTACTTAACGACGTGCCTCAGGTGAATTGCTCGCCGTAAGAAGCCCAATCGCATCGCGCACAATACAACCACTGCAGTTTCAGGATAAATTAAATATTTATATCATTATATCGAACGTATTTCTTGTTAATATTAAATTAGATAGACCTACAAATTAATTTTCCATAAATTCTCTGACATTTTGTAATTTCATCTTATTCAATTACGAACATTTCTTACATTAACACATTACCGATCGGCGATTATTGCATATTTTTGAAAAATATATGGTACATGGCTAAATTTTCATTTAGCATTTAGTATGAACTAACTAAAGTCACCCTCAATAACGTCGTCTAATAGTTTCATTTAAGATTGCAATGCCAAAGAAAAGTTCTATGCTTTTTTTTTTGGCACAGCAGAATTATTGAAAATCCTATTAAGTTTTTTTGTTTCGATCAATTTTCAATCTAATAGCTATTCTGCAATAATGCCTAACGTTCCGGTTCCAGTGTGAACCTTTTTCAAAGGTAAATTGCGTCTAAAAACTATATTACATACTTTTCAATTCATATATATTTTTTGTGGTCTTTTTTTAGACGCAATTTACCTTTGAAAAAGTTTTAAATTAGAACCGCAACGTTAGGCATTAATGCAATATAGCTATTAGTTTAAAAATTGATCGAAACGGTTGCGCCGGAAGCATTAATTTAAAAATTTCTTACATTGTATAAAATAGTGCGAATTGTCAACGATATCAGTCTCGGCTGTGAATAAAATGATTAATACTTTTTCCGAGAGGCACACCTTGACAACACCTGACAACGAACGCGTGTTGATTACTCCGAAATCACTTGTCCATTCAGACGTGTTCAAGGAAATAATGAATAGCGCGGGAAAACGGAGTTGTTACCGCGAGTAACTATGTCGCGGCGCAATTATGTCGTCCGTTCCCTCGTTTGAAACTAAGCGACAGGAAAATAACGCTAAAGCATCTAGGAAAAGAAATCTTCTTCTGTTACTGCGAAAGTAGGCCGCCTCTCGCTGTGAAACATTTTCTAATTGTTCATCGGACAATGTGTATCAATCTGTCGTTATTAGAGAGAAACGAAAGATTACGCGTGTAGATTTTTCTAACCGTAACGAAGCAAACGGAAACATGTCAGTAAAATTGTATCTTCTTTACTAATGGATATTAGTAAACGATAAATGCCACGATACAGTAGTGAATAGTGAAAAATGTTAATCATCTGTTCTCACCGACATTTCGAATAATAGCAATTTCATAACAATCGAATTACAGAGCTGTCGATGCGGATAATCATGATCGTCGCGAGATCAAACATCGACTGCGGCTTCGCGTATGCAAATTTTATTTTGAAAAATGACAAATGTCTGTCGCGATTGGCATCGCTGTATTATTCGTGATTCCTCATCATTTATAGACGCACTAGTTCCATTCATGAATTTTAATGAGACAAAAGTTGACGCACGTAGCATAAATCGATTACGACTTTACGCGATCTCACGTCGTTTAATCGACGTGGCATAAACCATCAATACCAATTTACGTCTCTGCGCGTTTGCCTCGGAGAAAAATCGGTTACTTACAAATCAATTTCGGTATTTTCGCGTGGTACAACATCTTCGACTTCCGGTCTCTTCGAGTGGAAGATAAGTCACGGTCGCACAATGCCGAGCGAACAATTCAAAACGATCTGAAAGTTCGATGCAGATTCGGACGTGTCTCTGTCGACGACCGTCCGTGCACTGAACGCGGCGTATTCGTCGTAATTCATCGTAAATCTGTTTCCTTTCATACTTTTTTCTTTTCTTTTTTTTTCGAGTCTGAAATCGCCGGGGTGATAACCAGTTGCCACTAGGAACAGATAAGAAAGTTGGGGATTGTTCGTCTAAAGACTGTCGCCGGCTATCTATCAGTCGACGTACGACGCACGCGGAGATACATACTCGGCTCTCCGTTTGGCTGCCACTAATATACGCGATCAAATGATTAAAATGATTCTTGTTGGTATACCGAGTGTTGGGAATTCGAAGATCATTCTGGATTTTTTATAAATTTTTATCGAAATCGTCCGCGAGAACACTTTACGTACAATTTCAACCAATGCATTTTTGTAATTTTTACAAGAAACCGGAAACAGATAATTTTTAGTGTCTTCCATCTCTAGATTTAACAAACGTTTCAATTGTTTCGTAAAAGAATATGAGAGTGAAAAACGTCATTATACACACTTCTACTATAAATTAGTACCAAACATTGAAAGTAAATCTTAATTCGTACACTTAACGCGTTTCTTTGTGCCCGTTAAAAAATGTTTCCCCATGGCTTTCGTTTACATCCGAGTATATCTTATCACTCCGATAATGTGTACATTGTCACAGTTCCTAGAGCAGGGTTGAGTAATCAGATACGAACATAAGGAGTAAGGATAAATATATCAAGATCCGATATAATAGAAGTAACAGTTGAACGTCCTAGGAGTATGTAAAAAATCAGAACAGCTGTGAACGAGAACATAAATTCACTCGATGTCTACGATTTCGAATGCCCGATTTCTAATCAATTTATACGCCAACCATAACTCATATCGACGGAATACAAATGTCTCCCAGAAAAACCAGCAATAAATCCTTGCGAAAAAGCGGCGATTATTTTTCAACGGTCCTGTATATCCATCCTCCATGCGGTTCCAACCGAGAAGTTCTAGATTTCCATGATTTGTATTTAAGAGTAAAGTAATACGCCATAACTGTCGTGGACTTGATGATATCAAGGTCACCTTGACCTACAATGGAATGCGGTTCTTTTTTCAGTATACTGTTTCACCTGCCGTGAAGACGATGTCGACGACCTGTTGCGTCGAGTCCATAAACATTGACAACTAAGGTCACTAACTAAGTCACTCAGAAGTCATCGTACTGAATTAGAACAGAAAATTCTCAGTTTGCGAGTGAACGAAGGCCGTGAGATCACGTGAAAAAGTAAATTTCTCTATCGAGTTTAGGGGTAAGGGGAGAGGGTGGGAGGTATAGGTTAAGGTTAGATATATATATGTGCTTTTGTAAATATATTATCTCTCTCTTTCTCTATATTTATTTATAGATTAAGTTTACGTTTAAGATAGTTTTAAGTTAGATTAAAATTAAACTGTAAAAGCGGCGATGGAAAGGTGATTCGGCGTAAGGATTTGTAACCCCAAGGCGAACCAAGTAAAGTTCATACTCTACCGAGTTTAAACAGTTATTTTTAAAATTGGGGAAGATACGATTTATCTATAATTGTATTTTCTGCCCAAGACTGTGCGTGCAATTATCGTCGACGTTCTCTCTTATTTTTAACTCTCGTTTTTAACTCAGTTGTGGTTATCGCGAGACAAAGGTGAAGCAATTTGTTACTGGTGGTATTTGTTCGTTTTTTTTTTCAGGCACAAACATTCGACGCGTATCTTGCCAGAAGAAAAGAAGTATCGAAAGCAAACACGCCTGTTGCGATAGAAGGCTGTTTTCGGAGATGTAATTGGGGGACGTAACAAATGAGCGAGTGTAAAAGGCAAATAATACCATTCGATTAGAAAGTTTTCCACTGTGAGATAGTATACTATGCAAATGGAATGAAATTTACGGACTGGTAGGAAGACGGAGATGTTATCGATGAATCTAGCTTGGACATTCGTTGCTGGATCAAGAAGGGGCAGAAGCCTTCAGGTTTCGGTCTCACCCTTTGATTACCGGTCTTGCCACACAACCCCATCGACGAACGTCAACGACCTACCAAAGCGAAGGCCATTAGGGCATTCTTGATCAACGGGTTCGCTTCTTTTTCGTAGAAGAGGCGTAGGCATTCTCGAAAGTCCTCGAAGGTCCCATGTCCAAGATAACCGCCATCGGAACACATTTATACAGTTCTTCCGACGACGCTTCTTTCTTTTATTCTCAGCTGAGGGTTGTCTAATGGTATACCGATTACGTCGCGATCAGCACTCTAATTTTCCAAAAGTTCTTTAAAAAAAGTCAGTTCAGTGAGACTCTTCGTGTAATCCTGGTTCAAGGACACACACCTTGCTGCCAGCTGATTCCAAGACAGGATCAGAAGGCAGTGCAATTATATGGCGAACAAGTCTGATTACTGCACTGATGATTGCGTTGGGAATCTTCCGCGATGATGTTCTTTCATCCACTCGCTTGGACATCCGGTAATCGGCAGCGAATCTCCACGTGATCATTTTGCAAAGGTTCAGTTAGAAACACGTCGAGGAACAACATAAATAATCTGACCGGTGAGGTAATTTCTAAAATATGGACACCATTAGCAATCATAAATTATTCGTTTTCCTATAAATAGCTTGCGAAAGTCCGTGCAAACTTTAAGCTACGTGGACCGTTTTCTGCTGAAATAATTGATTACGTCGGATGAAGAGCCTTGATACAGCTTCCACTTAAACATTAAACACTGTACCTTGGATAAAATCATTTTCATTAAATGCTACTATATACGTATGTAGTTGAACTGTTTTTTTTACGATAAAAATAAAATAAAGATACTATTCAGCTTGTCTGAAGTTAGATAAAATTGACTTTTACCTTTCTTAAGAAATAGAAAAAAGAAGCACTACCGGGCAGTGCTCAAGTTGCGTCGATTACGTGTATCACGTTTCAATGCAACCGAGCGAGATTAATTATCCTGCCACGATAAACCGTAAAATTCTCCGAAACATCTTATTTATTTCTATTTTGTGGAGTTGCAACGACTGGTTCTGCGGTAAGTTACATGCTGTCGGTTTTGCTAGCTAATGTTTGAACATTATTATGTCGCGGCACAAGACACAAGTTATCCTTGTCGCAATTTCTGACTGCATTACCCAAGTAAAGAATGAAAGACGCCGCGCCGGTGCCGAACCGTGTTTTTAAGTATTTGCCGGAGCGCTTCTAGCTGTAGCTGTAGCTGTTCATTAGCGATTGTCGACATTCTTAGGACGTGAAAGGGTCCCGCGTTGTCGATCCGGTTGCTCGACCGGTGCCATACCCTTTCGGGTGTTAATCGCACGGCTCTCTGTTTGGTCTCTCTCTCCACTTGGAACCAACGCTGACACCTTTTCCATCCTATAAAACAGAACTGACCATTTAAGTGTAATAATACTGAATCATCCGTGGAATCTGCTTGGTCGGCGGCTGCGTCATACTTTTACAGTACTGCGCATCAAATATAGATAAATCATGCAACGTACATAATGCTAATGGATAGCAAATACAAGATGCCATTCGGTTGACCAGAATCACTGTCAGAAACGGTGTATTATTAGATGGCCACGCCTAGTTAAAAATATTTAAAAGATAACGCGATTTTCAGGGTACTCCGTTTCACAAATTAATGTAGTTACACAACGCGAAATCCCATGTGATCGAACGATGCTCTAGACGCAAAGAATCTTGCTGCTTCAGCATTTTGTGGTATTGCGTTTTTTCTTTATGAACGATTAAAACTAAATTGTACCTTAGTGTGGCGAAGATCGATTACAGAGCTGCTCCTGGGTTCTACGGTATTTTTCCCGTCACATTTGTCCAGTTTTTCTCCCATCTAATCAGTCGCCTTTTTGCTATCTGTTATTGGATTTTTCCTACAATTCTCGTTTCTATTTCCTCTCCACGTGGCACGCATAAAAGCGAATGATATATTTTTTCTGCTCGATTAATATTACCGTTTTCTGTTGTTTTTTTCTTTTCTTGGACTAATCGGCAGCGACTGACTTCTCTTCAGCATTTGCATCTTCGACTTCGCGTTGATGTTGCTTGATCTTCTTTTTGTCCTCGGCTGTTAACTTGACGCCTGTTGCATAGAACGTATGAATGGACCGGTCCGGTGCCGTTAAGATTATTTTTTATTCATTTATATTTTATTTATTGATATTTAAGCGTTCGATGATATTCCTAAGAATTCCTGTTTTCCACTCGAAGGAATCTTAAGCGACCATATTAGACACACGAAACATAAAATATCAAATTGCATTGCTTCTTATTCTATTTTCACCTGTTTAGAAATATTTCCAATATTGACTAGTATTGCAAATAACAAAATTCGTAGAAAGTTCAAGATTCGAAGAAATCGACCTGCCAAGACAATTTCAACAAAATCATTGGGGAAAAGAATATTGTTTCATCGAATAAGGGGACGAGCTTGGTTCCAACAAAGTGCAGAATCACCGATTCGTATGCAAGTGTAACGATACTTACCCGCGAGACTTATTTGGCTATCGAAAGAGCAAATACTCTTGCATTCGTCTTCCTCCGAGTCTTCGTCGACCTCCACTTTCTTCCCGTTCGATTTACTCTTTTTCTTCGTTACTCTACTCTTGCTGCTCGCGCTCTTTTTGCTTAAGCTCGTGATCCTTTCCTTTGATTTCGCATCATCATCTCCGTCTTGTTTCGATTTGCCATCGTTTGCCTTTTTCTTTCTTCGCTTACGCTTTCGTGGACATTTTTTCAGTTGTTGCATCATGAGACACTCTTCACAAGTGTTAACAAACGACGTGTTACTTATCATGTATTAGCGCATAAGCTACTGTCATTATTCCAGGAAAGAAAGATGGAAATTATATGTGTCTTACAAGTAGTATATAATATTGTGTAATACCATTTTACAATCTGAAACAGCATTGACAGTAACAGTTCTCTGTATCTCGATCGACAATTGTTTAAAACTACAATTAATGTTATTGGCGCACTGGTTCGATCAATTGTAGACGATAAGCAAATTTGCAAAATATCACATGAAATTTCATTCAACGTTTCGGTCTGAATTTAAACCATTTTCAAGAATCTAAATTTTCTGTATTGCGTCTGTCAGAATTGATCAATTAATTAATATATGGTTAGGCAAACGCATTCCCGAACAAGCAGAAAACAGTAAGGTATTAAAAACGAATACAAATGTATAAACTCACTTGCTTAGAAAAATGTACTAATTTAAATTCTTAAGAGTCGAGGAACAGCATGTAGGTTCCATGCCTAACCATATATCACTTAATTGATAAATTCTTACAGACGCAATACAGAAAATTTACATTCTTTTATATTAATGTTTTCTCCTTACAATATTTAAAGTAATAAAAATCCTAAGGAAAGTACAATGATCTTCTAATTAAAGGAGAAACTGTATTTCAGTTTCATTCAGCTTTCAACAAAACGATCGAAGAATTAAATTTCTAAAAAGACTAAAAAAAGGAGAAGAAAAGAGGCAGAGTAATTTCTTTTTGGAATTTACTTGCGCTGTTCATCATTGCCATGTCGAGTTCCGGCATACTGGTTTTCAGGCAGAGCGTGTGCCGTGGGTTGAGAAGCAATTCCCTTACCTCCATCGAAGGTTTAATTTTCTTCAACGCGAGTTCAGTTAATGAAATATGTTTCAGCACGTACAGCGTCTTTTTCTTTGGTCTTTTTCTTCTAACCCTCACTTTCTTGCATTTCCGGTGGCTGACCTTCGTCGGTTGCGGCTCATTATCCTCGTCGAAACAGTCGAGCACATTTTTTGGCTTCGATTTCTTTTTCTTCTCTTTCTTATCGTTCTGCTTCGACTTCTTTGCCCGCTCTAGTTTCCATTGCTTGTACCTCCGGCATTCTGGACGATGTGTCATCTTCTTTCTTTTTTACGCGATATGTGTAAATTCTTCAAACAATCTAATTCTTTCGGATGGAACTATGGAGAGAAAAGTTTTCCAGTTCTATTGACGGCCATGGTGACTTTCTGAATTGTTTCGTGAGTTTTTTTTAGGTGAAATGCATGTTGAGGTTTAAGATTTTCAAAAGCAACATCTTGTTGCTTGAACCTCGACACGGGAACAACCATTTTCACCTTTTGTTTCACGTACAGAAATTCTGTACATACTTCACACTGTATTTTACGTCATTCTCGAAAAGCACATTTCTCAAAATTGTAAGTGTTGGAAAAAAAATGTATATAAAAATGTGAAGTACCAGCTACCTTCTAACTCGAAGAGATGAACGGAACACACAATGCCAACGAAGATAAAGAAAATATTATAAGCAAAGTTTGAAATGAAGTTCACAGTGGAAGCCTTGGTTAGACATTCCGCTGGATATTTCCTGAAAACGTGAGAAATTTAATGTTTCTCCATCCAGTTGCTTCGAGTGCATGAAATAATAAAATACGCAAAATGGAGAAAGCAAAGTCGCCGATGGAAGGCGACCGAGACAAGAAAGGCGAACTGAAGCACAAGTTGAGGCAACTGGCAGAATGCGAAGAAGTGGTCTCCGAGGAAGTTGTGAATGCTATCGGTCGAGTGAACGAGACCGTTCGAGCTGCTGACGAAAATGCGCCAAGCAGCGACGAGCTCGACGAGGATCTTGAGGAGCAGTACAAAGACTTGAATTTCTATCTCGATCTACCGGATGATACTTATTCTCTCACAGAGATCAGACCGGAACTGCCGACCTGCGTACGCTATGGCGTTCGAGCGGGATTGACTCACATCAACATGCCGAAATTCTCTCCTCTGTCAAGAGGCCATCAGGTGACTGACTGTCAAAATAATGTTACTCAAAGCTGGACAATTACAAATTTTTCATATTCATTTAATTTTTTACATTCACACTGTACTTTCATCGCGTTGCTATCGGACTGTAGATTTTATTCAAGTATCTACGTGAAAAATCTAGATTGACCAATCTCCACAGCGTTGTCTCCTCAAAGCTGTCAATTATAAATTTTCCTATTGATTTAATTTTTCACATTCACACTGTACTTTCACAGTAGATTTCATCTAACTGTATTCACGACAAAAATCTCGATTTCCAAACTACAAAATTCTCGATTCCTCGTAGATCAATGATCTCGATTCCTTCTTCCCCGCAGTGCAATATTCCAAAAAATCGCGCGCACCGTCTAATTTCGCTGGTACAGTACGGATGTAATCAGATCCGAAGCCCGGCTATCCCGATTGTTACCGATCCTTTGAAATAACAGGGTGGAGCGACGGCGATAGCAGCTTTCGCAACCACAACGGTGTACAAGTCTCGTTGCTGGAACGAGGCGGTGATCGACCAGATAATCGAGGACGGGGATACTTTTTACTGCGAGTCCTACAAGGAAATCAACACGGACGATCGTCGTTTGCTGACCATTCTTCATCTGCAGCGTACGCTGCGCGTGCAGCACAAGCTGACCGTAAACGTGACCATCGAGGACGCAGCATACGCGGGGAAGTTCCGATCATCGGAGCCGACGGAGCTGCACCTGGTCAAGGCTCTGGATCTTTTCTTCAAGCGTTACAACGCTGGCATCCTCTCGTCTTCTGTTTTAAACATAGCGATCTGGAAGGACACCAAGTACTACAACATCTTTGACGGACAGGCTCGAAAAGAGAATTGCGAGCCAGCTGCCGATGGTCTCAGCGGGACAGCAAAATTATTCCTGGTGAAAGACATGATTGGAGTTCTGTTCATCATCTTGGAGAAAAGCCACGTTAAAAACGAGCCGTTCGTTCTGTACGCAATAGCGATCAGCGGCGTGGATCACTACACCCAACCGATAGCCACCGTCGACACGGAAAAGGTGTACGCGCACGCTGTAGAAAGACGACCCAGCAGTTACAAAGTGCAAGACAAGTATCGAGCGGTGCTGCAAGGATCCTACCACCTGATGCACCCAGCACTGCCAAGTCTAGTCCGCGGTAGAACGCACATGATCATCGCGTTGGCAGCCTTAGTTTACTCGAGATTGGTGAACAGCAACAAGTGGACCAGCGGATTGGTCGATCTGATCTTCAACCAGTCGAACATATACTTCATCGACTTGGTCCGCGTGATCGACAAGGATCTAACCGATCCTGAGTTCGAGCTGAAGATGGACGACGCCATGGGCGACGTGATCCTAGGGGTTTACTCGGCGAAAGTGAAGATCAGAACGAACGTTGTGCCGGGTTACGGTCAGAAGAGAGGCAAGGTAGCTTTCGATAGTGGGTTCAGGGAGTTCTTCGAGTCGCAGAACTGCGGTCTGCTCGAGATCAAGGGGATCTATTATGCGATCTGGCGACACGACGATACGTACTATTTCATGGATCCGTACGCTTGCGACGACGAAGGGTTTAGGTCCGGCACCGCCGAGATAGACGGCTCGGACAAGCCGGGAGAGGCGGCTTGCGTCACGATGAACAGCTCGATCAACCAGATACTGGAGACGATCATGGAGAACACCGGAAGCAGGGACAAAGATCCGTTCATCATCCACGGCGTCCGGGTTCTGTACGTGAAGACTGGCACCAAGCCGGGAGGTCCTTTGGAGTACGTGATTTATCGGGAGAAAGGTACCAATCGCAGACCCCACGCGTTTCCGACTACTATCGTCGCGTCGACTGGAAAAATGGAGAACGACGAGATCGTGGACATGACGCCAACGATCCGACCGCAGCTGCTCAATACGAGGGACGTAGCCGTGCAAGTCCCGCCGCTGATGAAGGACGCGGACGCGTACATGATGACGGAAGACGAGCCGAGGAGCTACGTGATTCTGCCGCCGGAAGAAGAGAAGGAACCTGTGGAAGACTTCGGCGAAGAGGAGGAGGAGGAACCTGCGAAGAGAACGGACTGGGAAGAGATGGTAGAGGAAGAGGAAGAACCGGCGGAGAAGTTGCCGGATGAACCACCCGTTGAGAAAATGATCCAAGGCTACTTGAAAGTGAACCCTAATCGGTTGGTCGTGCAGGGCTCGAAGAACTGTTTGGACGAAGGGTTCGAGATAAGATCGAGAGGCAAGCAGGGATTGATAGCGGCGCTGGTGGCCATGGCTTACAGGAAACTGAAGGATCCCACGCTCTGGAGGAACATGGATATCGATCAACTGATCGATGTCAGCGACAAAACGTATGGGGACATCGTCGAGTGGATCCGCAAGGGTAGTCCTGCCGTGACGGATAAACGGGAGGCGATGGTGGGCGAAGAGGAGGAAGAGGAAGAAGAAGGCGGCGAGGAAGAGGAGGAGGAGAGGCTGCTTCCAATTCCTAGTCACTTGGACCTGAACATGTTACCCGTTCGACTGAAGTTCGGCGAGAACGACGTGATCTTCAAGTCGAAGGTGGACGTGATCCGTGGAGATGCTGCTCCTTTGGCGAACCTGGCGGAGGCTCTGGAATGTTACTTGAAGAAGTACCACGAGCTGGTGCTGGAGAATAAGAAGCTGATGTACGGGATCTGGAAAGACAACGGCCAGTTCTTTCTGTTCAACCCTTACGGCAGCGACGCCGAAGGCTGGCGTCTTCGTGATTATCCGGCTTCTTTCGCCGTGCTCGGTACCCTCAACGAATTAATCGATCTTCTGCACGGCGTGATCGAGTTCAACGATCCTAGCTTCACCATCCACTTCGTGGCGCTGGATTCGATTCAGCCCGGCAAGTTCGCGGCCGAATACGAGATCGTTGTGCCGGACGACGAAATCGAATTGTTCAAGACGAGATTTCTGCCAATTACCGATCAAGATATACAGGCGTTGGAGGCTGAGTTGAAGCCCGCGGTGGAAGAGGAGGAAGACGTGGACGTGATCGACGTGACCATGGGCGAGGAAGAGGAGGAAGAGGAAGAGGAGGAGGGAGGGGGACGAAGGGCTCGCGCGGGTCCCGCCGAAGAATCTGAGAAGCCGATAGTGAATCCTCTGGTCGAGGTTCCCGAGAAAGATCAACCCGACCCGCCGTACAGATTGAATCTGGCGTTGCTCACGGCTGGCTTGAAGATCCCCGAGGAAACCGAGGAGGAGATGAGACAAGTGCACGCGCAGAAGGTTCTGGAGAAGCTGAAGTACAATCACCCGCCGCCGTACGTCATGCCGTCGAACAAAACGTTGATCAAGCTGCTCGAAGCGAAACGAGCCAAGAGATCCATTCCATCGTTGGTGTCGAGGTTCTCCATCGATTCGAGGCTGGACGTGAAGAAAAAGGGCGGCTTTAGCGCGATGCACTTGTCCAGATCGAACGTCATGTCGACCGCGATGCCAGGAGTGGACGATACGGAGGTACCCTCGAAGAAGATTAAACTATGTCCGAAGAGATACCTTTTCTCGAGGCTGCTGCCGATTTGTCTGATACCGATGAGGGCCATCGACGACATGTACATCCAGTACGACGGACCGTACGGGGACGAGGTAGAGGAAAACGAAGACGAGAAGCCACGGGACGACATGGTTCGAGAGGATTTACCCGAAGCACCCGTGGGTGTCCGCATTCGACCAACTTTGGTACCGTTAGGACCAATCATTCGGACCCCGGTACCAGAGAAGAGAACGGGCAGCTGTCCAGAGAAGAAGAAACGGAAGTGTCTGCTAGCTAAGGGTGACGTGGGAGACGCTTTGATGGAAAAGGTCCTTTGCAACACCGAAGATCTCCTGCTCGAACTGTTTTTCCCGGATTTCAAAGTGACAGACCAGGTTTCAGTCCTTGACAAAATCATTTTATAGAATAGAATGCTTTATTTTTAGCCTTCCAGCCATAAAAAGGAACTCGATGTTTAATTTTATACACTTTGCTTTGCACTATCTTTCCCCTATCATTCTCTCTGTGCTTTTCTTTTCTTTTCTTTTTTCCCTAGCTTCCTCAGCCATTCTATCGCTTCTATCATTCTATCACAGCCCCCTTTCAAGTTCCCTACATTCCCTTGCCATATGTTATAGATTCCTGAAGGTATCGTCGCAAAACTCGCATTTCCGATTTTCTTGTTTCTCCCAATATCCATTCCACCTTTCCAGTGATCCTCCTCTTGCTTCTGCTATTAGCCGTTGGCTACCACCCTTCCTCTCTCTTCTCAGCTATTCTGGTAGCTCTAAAGTTCTCAGGTACTTGTATCTTTGGTTGAACTTTGCCCTTTTTTGTATTTTTGTGTATTGCACTTGTTGTTGCATTTCCCTGTCCCGTCTTTTCAGCTCTCCAAAATCATGTTACATTTGTTGCTGTGATTTCTCGCTGTTGCTATCTGTGATATCCTTGTCGTTACAACAGCTGTACATGGAGGATAAGGAGTCGAAGATAAAGATTTCGCGGAAAGGATCCATCGAGTCTCAGGAGACCACTATTCGCATGAAACCGACCAGCTCGAAAAAGAAGCAACTGAAACGGTCTGCTCGATTGAAAGTAAGATTATCTAGCTCTCCAATCTAGGTGCACTACCGTGCACCAGCCAAGTTCTCGCAAAAGTAAAAAGTTGTAGGATCAAACAAAATACGGGCAAGATCGTTAGCTTAGAAATACCTGTTGCAATACTGAAAAAAGCGTTTGTAAAAATTAATTTAAAAGAACGCTACTTAATTTTTAAAGAGTTACATGAAAGACTAAATTATTCAAACTTGACCGCTACCAAACACCTTCTATGGCCATTGGTTTAAAAAGCAACGGTCAAGTTTGATTAATTTAGCCGTCCATGTAACTCTTTAGAAATTAAATAGCGTTCTTTTAAACTAATAATTTTTACAAACGGTTTCTTCAGTATTGCAGCAGGTATTTCGAAGCTAACGAACTTGCCCGTATTTTCTTTGATCCTACAACTTTTTACGGGCATAGAGAAGTTGGCTCCTGTTTACAGGATGTTTTCCTTGGGATTTTATTTGATTGTACGATCGAGTTCTATGTTAAATCACCTCGAATCTCAAGGTCACCGACGATGGAATTCGGATACTACAAGGTAGCATGTGCCTGGAAAACCGTGCGGAGATCGAAGAGTGTCATTTCAAGTCCTGCTTCTTCGCCGCCCTGCTATGTATCCTAGCAAAGATTAAGCTGGATCCAGACAAGTTCTCTCCAACCAGTCTAGATCAGTTCGTCTACCTGGGAGACAAGATCTATCAAAAAACCGGGAAGTTACGTTTCAAACCTTACAGGTGGTTCCATCGTATCGAGATCATGAACACGATCTACAACGTGATCACGAAACAGGCTATTTACGCCGATCCAGAGAACACCGATCAGGACGATCTCGAGTACATTATGGACACCTTCTTCGAGAACAACCAAACAGGCATAATAGTGTTCGGCAATTGTTCCTACGGTTTCTGGACCGCGAACGGGGTGTACTACCTCTTCGATCCTTACGCTTGCGACGAACATGGAAACGCGAGTGAAGACGGATACTCCTGTTTGATGGAGTTCTGCGATTTGAACGGTTTGCTGGAGAAGATCGAGGCTAACGTGGGCGAGAACACGAAGAAGCCTTATCGATTGTACACCGTGTGCATAGCTCACATGGAGACAAAGAGGAGAAGAAAGAAACGCAGGAAGAAGGTACAGAACTGCGTGGATAAACCAGAAATGGAAGTTCCTGTCGAGGAACCACCGGAAGTGGAGTTGTCGGCAGAATCATCGGTGTCCTTGATCGAGCAGTTGGATTGGGTGAACGCGGAGTCGAAGACGAAGTTTGGCTACGACATGACGATCCCTGGGTTCGCTCCCATCGAATTCTGCAACGCTGCGATGCTGGAGGTGACTGTCCTCGAGAACGAAATCACCGCTCCGATATTAGCTCCTTTCAAAAAGATCACGAAGAAGATCACGGAAGACATGGACGATTTCGAAGTAGCGAAGCTGTTGATCAGGAAGAGGATCGCCGAGAGAAGGTTCAAGGCGAACACGATCGTTGCCACTCCTTTGGATCTCTGCATCATGGCCTGGTCGTTGATTCACGACCCGATCACTTGGTCGGTGAAGACGGTTAGGGGATTGTTCGAGGCTGTTCTGGATTACTCTTTCGACACTTTGCTAGCTGCTTACGATTCGACGGTCAGCGACATGACTGACGGCATGTTGCCAGAATTTGAGATCGCTAACTACGTTTTCCGAGTAGTGTTCGTGCCTCTGCATTACGGGACTCTGTACGCAACCGAAGGCTGGAACCTGGCGATGTCCTTGCAGAAGATTTTCAATACTCCGAGCTACACGGGCGCTATTTTAGTTTGCGGCACGGTGCACATTGGAGTGATGAAGCACGGAGAGAACCATTTCGCTTGGTGGATCGTTGCGGGCACGAAGAACCTCAGGATCATCACTGCCACAGACACGAAAGAGTTCTTGAGGTTGATCGTGAAGGTGATCGATCGACCTGAAGAGGAGATATTCGTGATGAGAGTGATCACTGTGTCCTACGCTCAGAAGATGGATCCTGACTGCAGCGATACCAAAGGACTCCACGAATCGGTCGTGCCGGCAACCTCGTTGCCGGAGATCCACAGAATGCCCACGGAACCTTACGATCTAGAAGCGATCTTCAGACCCAGCGTGCCGGAGAACAAGCCGATATTCGTTCATGGCACGGTAGCCTTGAACAACAGAGATTCTATAATGGAACCGCGGGTTAAAAGGTGCTACTTCGTTGCCATCCTGGCGGTGATGGTGCAGAGGGATATCGTTCAGAGTCCGATGCCAGAAATGGTGGACAAGATCCTCGAAGTCGCGGAATCGGTTTACAGAGAATTCCCGGAGCCCAAGTTTCATACCGAACACATTTTACGGAATCTCACAATCATGAACAGGATTTTCGATTTGCGGGATTGCACGTCGCCTTTGGTTTTGCTTACGACGAACCCGCGGACCATGAGGAACGATTTTTATCTTCAGGTGAGTAATTTGGATGTTTCTTCTTTTTATCTTTTGTAATACGTCGAATGTGTTAGACGTCGTTTGGTCCTTTCGAAACTCTACAATTACCAACCAACAATAAGGCAAGCTTCTAACGACAGGTAAGAAAACACCTGAAGAAGTTCTTCAAGGTATACGCGAGCGGGCTGATACACTTCACGAATTGCTGCTACGGATTCTGGTATTCGAGAAGCACGAACGCGTACTACTACCTAGATCCTTACCAATGCAACGAGAGAGGAAGAAAGGTTTCAAGCGGGGGCAAAGCTTGCCTATGCATCTTCCCGGGCCTCTGTCCTATGGTGAAGAACATGTGCATCAATCAGCTCGCGGAGACGACGGGCTTCTTCATCCACCGCATCCACGTAGACTCGATCAACGTTCCTCCGTTCAACACCTTCAAAGAAGACCCGATGTGGCTGTACTTGGACTACCACTGGAACTTCAGACACGCTCCCGACATCGTGAAGTCGAACGGTAAGAAGAAGAAGAAGAAGGGTGAAGATGAAGACGAAGGGAAAGTGAAGCAGTTTTGGAACAACTATGCTGTGGAAGTGTCGAACCTGATTTACTCCGTTTGGGGGACGATCGGAGCCTACGATTCTAGGTTTGGCGATCGAGCAGGAAGGAACCAAGCGGCCATTTGCGTCGCTGTTCTAGCGATGCAGTACCTGAGCCATCCATCGAGATGGGGACCTGCGATCTTGGACTCGGCAGTGATCTGCGGGGACTCTTACTATACCGAGAGCGTCAGAGGAGCCATTCAAAAGTGCGCCAAGTATTACAACCACTTCAACCTGCAGCCTTGCTTCAAGATATTCCCGCATTTGTGGGTGATCGACTTCAGGGACAGCGTCTGCGGCGTTCTTTACGGCGCTAAGAACAATATCACCTTAGCCGCTGCTCTGAACAAAGCCTTTGACGAGTCGCCGAACATCCTGATCGACTGCAACAAGATCGTCCTGGCTGGTTTGGCGGCTAAGGATGGATTCTATGTTGCGGATCCTGGATGGGTCGGGCCGCCACTGTTCGAGAAAGATCATGGGGCTATTTATGTCCTGCGCTGCAGAAACATGAATTGTCTAGTATACGCCGTGGTGAAGATGCTGAACACGAACAAGAGAATAGACTTCAGGATCACGCCGGTCGCGTTCACGTTCGAGCAAGAGGACTTCAACTTTGTGGACAGCAAAACTCGCGAGAGCAAGAAGAAGGTGTTCCTGGAGCCGCTGAGAACGATGCCTGGAAAGAGCCATGATCCTGGTACGGTGATGGGACTGATCCTTCGATTTGTGCCAGTATTCTTCGTAGGGGATGAGGCCTTAGATTATTTACTCTTTATTTAATGTACTGCCTCTCTCAATTCTTCTTTTACTCTTCAACGATGCTATTACTTTATCAGTAGTTCCTACTTCAGTGTTTAGAGGACCTTACCAACCTAGTCGTCTTTCTTCCAGCTTCTCGTTCTTCAATCTCAGTCTTCCTAACTTGTTTTCACCCTCTAAAATTTCCACCTTTCAAAGGCACGCTTATACCTGGAGCCGACATAGTGCCAGACGAAGACTCTTACCTGTTGTACCACAAGAACCTCTCTACCGGTATCGAGAAGGGTCACAAACTGGAATACCCTGAATTACCTTCTGTGGAACCTGTATTGAGCCACGAGGCCATGAACAGCGCGATGATTAGCACCACCTGGCACTTGAACCTAGGCCAAGCTGATCCTCTGGAGAAGACAGAACCGAAATTCGACCCTATGCTGATCGGTCACGATCCAGCGAAGTGTGAGAAGCGCGTGGTCGGGACATTTCAGCGTCAACAATCTGTGCAAATGTCTATCACCGATCTGCTGGCAGCTTGCGACGATTATCCAAGATTGGTGGACTTCAAGAGCGAGAAAACTAGTTTCGAAAGGCCGGTCGTGTGCGCCAAGGCGACTAGTTTCCTCACTGAGACTGCTCGCCAGGAGTTCAATACCTGGACGAGGGATATGCGTAGGCGTGTTTACACTACTTACAAACATCGATTACCGAAGCCTAAGAAACCACCGCCAAGATCGATCGCTGAAGAGGACGCTGTAGAGGCGGACGACGGTGCAAGCGTAGCTGCAGATGTGGATGCAGATGCGACCGAGGACGTCGACGAAGTTCTGTACAACACAGAGGCGACAGAGGGCACGGAAGACGACACGGTCACGGAAGCGGAAGCTGAGGCTACCACCGAAGAAGATTAAATGGTTTCTCTACCAATGAAAGCGAGATGCTTTCAATTATTGTTTTTAGAAGTCCAGTCGTTTTGTGCTTTTATTTTGAATAGTGCATATTTCTTGTTCAGTATTCACGATTCGATAACAGCATGAATCAGTGATGTAGATAAATTGTAAATGTATATGAAAAGTATCGTTATATCAGTGTTTTCGTGGTTTGACTTGGGAGAGATTTGTATATTTTATTTTATAAACTTATTCGGACAGAGATTTATAAAAAATTAGATACTTATTTGAATATTTAACGTATCTCTCGTGCATCCACGTGTGTTAGAGTGTTTTAGCAGTAACGTAGTTAGAAGAGATTTTCAGGAAGGTCGACCGAACAAATGTTTGGTTCATTGACATATTTATGGCAGGGATTTATGGAGCGAGTGGTCGTGAAGCTAGTAAACAGCCCCAATGTCATAGGATACAATAAACTGAGGACCGCATAGGGTCCCTCAGGTATCGGTCTCGAACTGATGACCGTTTATTGACAGGGAGATCTTAAGAAAAGGTAAGCGACCTGAGGTCGTAATCCTAACAATAATAAGAATACGTGATTCTGATGGATCTGGCCACAGAGTGGGGAACAGTGATGCCAGGAAGGTACAAAACGGACCCTCGGTACTCTCTTCCTTTTCCCCTTCCACTATCCTATTCCATCACCATCTAACGTCCCCCACTCTAAGCCGTAGACACGCTGCGCGTGCACATATTACTCTGGTAATCAGAGAGGGGGTACATCATTTCACCGTGATTCCTCTCATTGGCATCACTGGTGGGGAAGGCAATTTAGGCAATACCTTTTGGTAAGAAGACTGAGAGGAACCACGCGACACTTACCCCAGAACCTTGAGACGGTAAGGATTGTGTTTCTAACATGTGGTTGATCAGTGTGCTGTGAATCTTTCAGTGAGAAGTTTTCAAATGGTTGTATACTTTGAAAGTATTATAATATAACAAATTATTGTACCACCTTGTCCTTTCCACTAAATTATAAATTATTGCACTTTTATTTATCGCTTTCCATTACATCGTTTTCATCTGCTTTTCAATTTCCTATGCTCGAACTGGATTTGCATAGACGATGTACTAATAAGTATAAACAGTTTTTTATCTATACAAAAATTTTTTGTTATTGTAATTCCAGTTAGAAGTGCAAGACAATGGGTAGCTTTTTTTGCCAGAGATTTTTATTTTACGTGTACGCGTATTGCTACTAGACAATCACCTCTAAATAAGTATGCGTGTATGAAACAAACTCTATCAAAAATGAAGATCGTTATTATAAATATGATATAAGTTATATTAAAGTTACACGTGCTGTAACTAGTGTCTTTCGTACACGTTCAAAGTCATAGTCTGTAATTTCAAGATTACATACTAGCAATGTCTGTTTACGCATTAACACTTCCTTCGTCAGTGTCGCATACGTGCAACAATGAGAATCACGTCGTTTAATTTAAATAAAGTCATACTAATTTTACGAACGTCGTCATTCGAAATTAAAACGATCAATATTCAGGGAATAGTATGACTTTCATTTGCTATTTCTTTTGTATCAGATGACTTCATAAGTTCGTGCCCGATTTGAAAATATAATTGAATGGTTAAATTTTAAAGAATGCAGCTTTATCAATGAATTATATATATAATCCTTTTTTTTACACTCCGCGAAATTGAAAAATCCTGAATTGATATTTCAGATTGAAACGCATTCGTTATCGTTCGCAGCGACAATATCGTCGCAATGATTGATGGGGAAAACTATCGTACCGAACGTAATAGTGCAATTTCATCGTTGACGGTAATGTTTATTCATACGTTTCTTACATAATTCATGAAAACAACTGTGTGATAGGATCGAACGATAACTCCGTGTTAATTGAAATAATTTATTGGTTCGAGTAAATCGGCGACGAACTCGTTGAAATATATTGTTTTTTTTTTTTAAACAATTCACAGGACATTCTCCGAATATCTTTAGGGAGTGTACACATATCAATATTCTGTTTAGTGTTTTGAATAAGTTATGTAACCGATAATGGCTGCAGCGTTAATTTATTTCGACAGGGAAGGTCAAGGTCGATATCTTGATTAATGAAACACTGATGAAGTGGCGTGAAAGATCTCACAACACAGTGATAGTTTCCTGCGGATTCAGCATTCGTGTATCGAGGATGTTCGAGGAGATGAATATTTTGAAAAAATTATTGTAACGCAAGCGTCGATCAAATTGTAATTTATTTGACATGGAACGTACAAATTAGAAACATCGACGTTGGACGGCAATCAACATTAAAATTAAAACTTTACAACAGAATGTTACAGAATCAGCGAGCGATACGTTACAAACTTTCTATGTATATATTCTATCCGCGATGACGTAAGGTTAAGTATAAAATTATACAAACTATAAGGGTAGCGGTAAATTGGGGTAGAAATTACGTTTGTAAAAGGATTCTCGAAACTTGTAAATTGTATAAGCAGTGTTAGATTTGCACGTTAGGTCTTAATTGTCTAGGGATACAAAGTTAATGGCGACACACAGAACTGAAATAATTCTATATCGTGTTAAAGGAGAATTAATAATAATAATCCACAATATACAAAGAACACATTACACGCTTCAAAGCAGCTTGGATCGTTCTGATATGATTCGGCGTCGTCGATTCAATCCGATGATCGTCCTCGATCATCTTTCGTATACGATATCAAAGATAAAACATTGTGCACTGAATTTGATGATATCGACGCCAGGTTCGATCATTTATAGAAAAAACAACAAATTTGCAATTATTAAGTCATGTTTCTAACGTTTCGATCCCGATGTGGATCTTTTTCAAAGACATTTTTCCGTATGTTGTATCAAAAGTGGACAAACATTTAAACAAATATTGAGGTGTTAGACGAAAAACAACTTTAGTCCATGGTGGCAGATATGTGGGATCGGAACGTTAGAAACATGATTTAATAATTGCACATTTGTTGTTTTTTTTTTTAATGATCGAACCTGGCGCCGATATCATCATATTTATTATATGTCTTAATTTCGATCGAGAAGAATTTATCGTTTATTGTGCACTGAATCGTGAATCGAGAAGGAGAGGGAGACAATGTGTTAACTGGCGTTAGAACATTTATATTTCTTATATCTTTCGTCGTTCAACTTTCGTAAAATTCGGTACATTTGCATTTTATTAGTTACAAGTGCAATTCGAAGGCCTGTGGCAGCTGGAAATCACCGAGATCGATGCGCCGCGTCGTTGACAAGGACCTCGATATATTTTTTATGCATTCACAGTAGCTTTATAGGAAGCAAACGTTTCAAGCGACTCTCAAACGAACAGCACGTATATACGATACGAATGCTACACTTAGTTATTATATTTAAATACGCGATAACAATAGTAACAATAAAATTTAAGTACATCGATTTGTATTCGAAACGCGACACGCGGCCGTGCGATTTCAACTTGTCCTCGCAAACTTCGTGCACTTCATTAAAAATTATAAATCTCGGAAGTCGATAAAAACGAGTAAACTCTCTGAAAAAAAAAATCGAAAAAGCTTGTCGCAATGAGGTGGACGTTAAGAATTTCGCGAAGATAAATTTTGTCCGTTTGCAAAAGCAATTTATGCAACGAATTAGGCGTGAATTAGAAATGATTAGGCTCGTTCGCGTTCACGATACACTTTCGCGAGGCCATGTTGAAAACGCTACCGAACAGTGGTTACGTTGAATTTCAGTTGGTTCGATTTTACGACTAATGCTCGTGGTAACGCGTATTCGTTCACCCGTCTAAAGACGCAAAACGCTTCGACAATCTTTTATTTTTTTTTTAAATTTCATGTCGTCCAAAACCGTTCGCAAAAGATTTCTACGGATTAAAACGCTTTTGATTATCGAATGACGTCTACTTTGATCACTAATATCAGATGTTCATGGAGGTTGAATCGGATGTCGATGGTTCGGTCCCGGGTTAGTATTATGATTCGTTTGATTTGTATGAAACCCCTTTTGGTTCTCTTCCCTTAGATTAATAAATTTAAATGAAATTGCAAGTAACCTTACCGAAGGAATTCTAACAAAATGTTCAAACTATTCTAAATTGTTGGATCCTTTTCAGAGAAACGCGATGCTATTATAATCACCATACATTCACATAACTTTTTACACTCGAATGGCTTCTTACGGTAATCTTCGAGTGCAGAAGGTTAATAAGAAACGATTAATAAATAGAAATTGGTATGTTCGGACAGAACTGTCACGAACAAGGTAGAAAATAAAATTTGAATAACATCTTAGTGGTAGTAATTATTAATATCGAAGAGATAAACTGAAAAGGATCGAATAAAGAAAATAAAATAAAAAATGCGTTCGACGATGGCTGGAGGATAGAAGTTTGTCATTGCAGGAGCTCCTCGTTTGTTCGATCGCATTCATCAGCGAGAACGATCTATTCGCTGGTTGGCGTCTGTTCTTCCGTTGCTGGTTTCGTGTAAAGAATTTCAGCATACTCCGTTTTGTCCTCGTTCAGACGACGAGGGTTGACACCCTGTTGCTGTTGCGTCAGATCCAATTCCGCGTAAACGATTCCGCTTTCGCCGGTCGACGGATTAGGTTTGTTCTCCTGCGGCCCGGTCGCCGGCGCTGTCTGCAGCTATTCGATCGAAATCATTTGATTAAGAAATTACCTGTTTTCCCATTAAACAGCTATTTGCATGATCCGTTAAGAATCTTTATGCGCCTGGAACTTGAGCTAGACTTTGGACCGCGAGTTTTTATGCAGACGCGGATTTTGCTGGACAGATTTTAGGCGCCAGCGATAAACATATTTTTACCATTGAGACGTTCGATTGAAATTATGTGAATACATTGTTGAACATTACCGAGCACTTTCATTGGTTTTTGCACGCGGCAATATGATCGCACGGAACGTTCCGAGGTCTGCTCGTGATCCGGAGATCTGGTGTTCTAGATCGTTCCTTGGAAAGATTCTTGTTCGTGTTAACGATCGAGCGATTAAATATAATTGAATAATCTGAGAGTACAATTTTTAGTTGTTGAGATACATTCAATGAAACGTGAATTTATGATGCAGTGAATCAGGTCTTTACCATGCGTTCAAGTCTCTGACGAAACGCGTGTCGATGCAATATTTCAAGTGAGTTGAAAAATAAAGATAATATCAATCTAATGATGATTGTCACGAAATTGTCAGATGCATCTGTCGTCGAAGAGTTAAATAAATTCTGGTGAAAACCGATATACCTATTTCGATTTTTGCGAAATATTTTCATATAATACCTTTTCATCGTCGACTGTAACAACAGTCCTCATGGTGTCGGTGTCAGCGCCAGACACTTTATCCTTGTTGCGTTTGAAGAGCCGAGAGAAGCTGATTTTCGGTTTTCGTTCGCCACGAGATCCGTCAACTTCCGTTCTCGAGTACCTTCCAGCGCTTTCAGTGTCGCTTCTAACAAACAAAATTCATGTTCACCAAAACCCATTTCGTTTCAAATATTCCAGACGCAAACATTCTTCAAACTCTTTTTCACACTTGAAGAAACCCAATGCGAAATGCACGAAACAAACAGAATTTCCCTGAAAAATTGCACAACTGAATGAAGTTTATTCAAATAATTCATTAGCGCATACGATGCACTGAATTATAATTTCGAAGAACAAATTCTCCAACAATTAGATTCTTCCGGAATGTGTTGGTTTGTCAGTGAATAATTAGCTACGTTAGTGATTAATAGTTAGTATCTACATTGAGCACCCCAGTAACCGATAGACAGCAGCTACATGAAATTTCGGGATGGAAAAATGTGGGAAACAGTCAGTTGGATTATTCAATTGCAAAACATGCAGAGCAGCGATTATAAAATTGATTAATAAGGCTTGACGAAAATGCATTGCGAAACTGCCGTTCAAGCTTCTCATAACAGATTCGATTATTTTCCAACGAGATTTTAATGAATTGTTTAACGTGATTTCAAAGCCTATTCGTTCGCCTCTAATTACCAGAAAATAATTTGATTGAACAGTGAAGCCGGTGCATACGAAATGTTTCAACTATCTACTTCAAGTTTTTTTATCCTTGTCCCAATAAATTCATCGCAATATATTTCGATTAACATTCGTCTTACATTCGAGATTAGTTGTGACATAATTAATTAGAGGTTTTCATCTGTTATCGCGTGATACGCTGCTTTTTTTCTACTGTATAGTGCATCAATTTAAACGTATGTATGTACACCTGTTGAAGTGATCGCGAAACGGCGGCAAAAATTTCAACAAGAACTAGGTTTCATAGGCACCAATTTAATAAATAAGGCAATTAACGAGCGCGAGATGTGTTGACAAAAAGAATCGCAAATTATTATTGTGGACGGTGACCGACACACGGACCAGTCACTGCATTAAATTCGCGCGTGATTCGACACTGTTTAAATTGCACCCGGTTTTTACAATCGGATCGAGATTTAGTAATTAGCATAACGTGAATTTTACTGAATAATTTGAATGAACATCGCGTAAGAATTAATCGCGTAATTCGGATTACAGAGGAAGGAAAAATTCATTATTACCACGCTTATATTAGCTTCCCGATTTTAATATAAGCGTGGTTTTTTTTTAAACTTTTTTTATTTTCTTGAAAAGAGAATAATGAAATTTTGTGATGTGGAACGTCAGTCAATTAGTATAACAATAAAGCAACGTCTCGTGAGAACGACATGAACACAGAACAACGTGAATCGAAGCTTGTGCAACTGTTGGTACAATGTTAATACAAAGATCTTTGATATCTCCCACGGTATGATGATTCAACGTTCACGATGAAAGCTTGATGGCGTTTTTTTGTTTGTTTTAAAGAAGTTGAAAAAGGCTTGCCTTTGCATATCGATATTGTCTTGAGTGTTTGTTTTCTCATAACGAAGGAGACTAACACTCACTGCTGGATCCGCAGCATGTCTGAAAATTTGTCATCTAATTGCAATATCATAAATTAACTCGCCAGAAACGAGTTTCACTCGAACGTTTCTTCAGATCAAAATATGAAGGAAAATCTTAATTCGAGTGTACTTCAATTAGACATTTAAATGCAGTTGTACGTGTTAATCTATTTTCACAAAAAATACTGGTATTGTACGAGTGTGAATTTTCTAATCTTTCTTCGAACCTATTTTCGCGATGTCAAAGAGATTTTTATAATTGATTTTATGCTTTCTGATAGATTAGGAAATAAAGTTATGGTTATTAAAGAGGTCTCTTAAACCGGTAAGAAAAAACTATTATTACACACACAAAATATTAAATATAAACCACTATTAGAAACATATAAAATATTTCTTGCACTGTATTTGTGTTTCATTCGATAAATTATAGGAACGATGAATTTAGAAAGAAAAATAAATGATTTTACAGTTCAAGAAATATGTTTTTCGTATCTTTGCAACTTCATCGTGTTCGATTCAAATTCACTGAGAAAATCTCTGTTTTCGATGTAGTTTTCCCCTGTTTGCAGAAAAATAAAATTTGTCAAGCTAGTCAAGGTGTTCTACGGTAAAGCACAGGCAAGGAGAAAAGTGTATTAGTTACGGAATTCTGAAGAGAATAATTGTAACACCAATAGTGCACTGTGCTACCAGAAAGTCCACTACGAATACTCGGAGGAGAATGGATACTCACGACTCGCCGAGGGTCCTGGTCGTTGTGTTATCTGAAAATTATTGAAAAATACAGGTTTTGTTTAGTCGTGCTCAGACGATTGATAAAAAATTTTAATCAGATATATTTATAGTAGACGATCTCTGGAAATTACTTTAACTTTTAATTATTCCTCAGTTTTTACAGAAAGTCGATTCTTTATTATTTAATAAGAAAGTATTCACATTTATACTTTCCCGTCTGTTATCGATACAAAGGCGTGGAAATATAATGAAGAAAACGGTAAGAAAAATATGTATGATTATAGAATTTTGTACACTCGAGTCAGAATTTACATTCTGTGGAACATTTTAATGGCAGGGGAACACTGAATATTGTCAAAGCTGGATAGACAGCGGCAATAAATGGTAATAGTTGAAGAATGATGGCGGTGTGTGTGACAGGGATGGCACATTCTCGTGTACGTTCGTCTGTATTTAAAACAAATGTTTTATTTCAAAAATCATATAATACCTAAGTATAATATCATAGCGATGAATGAACTTACAGTTAATTACATACAGCTCTCTATATATTAACTTCATTTGAATTCTTAATTAGATTTACTCTTGCCTATTGCGTTGTATCTACAAGTACAGATACAAAATGTTTCATGTTCTTCTCGTATTCGTATCATCTTATTCATCTCTTTTTTTTATGTGCTCGCAGTGTTCGTGTGTACGTGTGTGAATGTATCGGGTGTGTTACACATGTTTCTCGTATTCCATTTATCGACCGTATAACATTCAAACCTCTCCTCTTTCTATTTCTCTGTTCGCAGTTACAATTTCGTTTCTTTTCCATTTTCTATCTTCTCCCGACAAATTCTTAAAATCTTAAACTTTTCATTTTAAATCGTTTCTCTCGTTTCTCGAAGTAGCGATCTCTGAAGTATTCTTAAAGTGCTTCGCCACATCCTCGGTGATGCTGTTTGCAAATTGGGCCCTCGTTACACAAAGGAAAAACCATAGACGAAAACACGTCGGTATACCGAGAAACCTAATCGGTAATCATCAAGAAACTGACGTTCTCAAGAAACGCAAGTAACGCACTTTTACTGTTTTCTTCCCCTACACTCCGATCATTGTCGCATAAAGGCTCGCCTAACGATAATCTTGATTGACTTCTAAAAATGTTTCAGAGAACACCGTGTTCAGGTATTCGCGACATCCCGTTATCGTTTACAGTCGTAATTTAATACCTAGACTTACATTAACATAAATATATATATTATTAGCCTGAATAATAATATATATATAAATATTTATACTCCATTGTATGGCCAACGATCATGCTTCTTACAATTATTACAATATTAACCGCCTTAAGAATATTAAAAGTTTTACAAAATTTTCAACCCGGAGCCGCTTCCACTAACTTCATTTACAAACCTAAGGAAAGAATGATGGGAATCAACGTCGTTCGTCGACGATAATCGTTCGAGTGGAACGCAGAGGGTTCGTAAAAGAAGAAGTATAACGCGTTCTCTCTTTCGTGTTCGACGCTCGTTGGAAATCGCGTGCTCTCCGTTTCGCATGCACGCGGACGCGCGCACGTGTCCATCGTTTCTGTTCGCGCACGTGCGCGCACGGTTTCGATGTGTTCGCGCACGAGCGTTGCGCCCGCCAGCATGATCATCGCGTATAAATTAATTATCGTTACCATTAAATCAATCATAGAACTCAGTTAGGAAATAAGTCGCTTAATATCATTAAAAAATGTACCGCAAGGAATTTCTTCTTTTTTTTTTTGTACATTAACGCGTAATATCCTTAGAACTCCCCGTAAATCGATTATCGTATCGATGCGCTTCGTTGCAGTGACCGTTATACAGGCTGCCAATTTTTCCGTTCGTCAAACTGTTTTCGAATCGAACAAAAGCCGTTCATACCAACCGATCTTCCATTTTAGTTATCGCGCCGGAGATCAACGATAAAACCGCTGCAATCTCGAATGATTGCGAAATGATTTTAGCGCATACTTTGGCAGTGATGCTTGATACAGGTTCTAGATGCTTCTAGAACCTGCTTGTGCTATTTCATTCCGTTTCTCGATCCATCGGACTGTTGCGCTTCGGATGATCGACGATATCTTATTTCCACCGAGTCGATTCGTCTTTGATAAATATTTTTATAATGGTTAAGACGAACGAACTCGTCGCAAACATTCGACGACATACAAATAAACCATTATTCTATTTCAAATTACGATTACTTTGTTTGAACTTCGATCGACTGGAAAATTTCACGGTGTCTTGCTTGAAATTTACTAAACAAAATTAATAGAAAAAATACTCTCTTTTCAAAACGAAGGCTAAATAATTAGACACTCGACGAAGTCCGTTCCACGGGGAAAATAAAATTCTTATTTGTCTTTGTTAGGATCGTTATTGTGAGGCTCTCTAAAAAAAGAAATAATCATTACAGCAGCCGACTATGCCGAATCTATTCTCGACGATTTCGCGAGACGGCACTAAAAATGCGCCGTTACTGTCCTCGTGTCCATCTTAGCCGCGACAGTCGTAAAACAGTGGAGTCGTTCGCGCGTTTTGCGGGCCCGGGTGAAACCTTAAAAAGTCGCGAGAGGTCCGCGAGAATCGGTATAAAAAATCGGTAAAAAGCCTCTGGCTTTCCCGTGACTCGTCATGGAACTACCCCCTCGGATTTTTATTATAAGCACGGTCGATTAACGAGGTTTCTTGGGTTTTTACTCGACTCTGTCGCGCGTGCTATAAGCGTTGATCGTTAGCACGTGTGATATCGACCGACAAGCTTATTAGGTTATTTGCAGAGTACTAGTCCTCTGAAAACGTGCTCGCTGTATCGAGGGGGAGCAACGAGAGCCCGGGAAATGTTGTTTCGGCAGTGCCGTACACGTTCTCCAGTAAACTAACGGTAAAAAAATGGCAGGCGTTCTTAGAACTTCAAATGCTGGACTGTGATGTACGAGACGGTTCATTGTTTATACAATCTGTATTAGTTGTATCAGCCTTAAAAACACATGTTTGTGACAAATGGACTCTTTCCTGCAAATCCAATATAAATTATTGATATGCTCTAAATGACATCGGCGCTACAGGTTCGATCAACAATACAAAAATTTCAATATCAAAATTTGAAGAGTTTTAAACAGAGCCTAATCAATTTTTTAACAGGAACAGCAATTTTATTCGTGGATCAGAAGTTATCCTTGATAATGAAAAATTAAACTATTCATTCTAGATTAAAGAGAACTTCCTCGAGATTAAAAAAAAATGAATAATTTCATAGATCTTGACGTTGCCATATTCGTTTCCGAACGTTTCAAAGACGAGGAGACTTTTCGTTCGAGAAACGAGAACGATCTTGCTGATCGAAATGGCCGTTTCGTACGTCACCAGACCCGATAAAAATGCGAGACTATACGAGGCAGTAAATTTGCGGCGTTTCCCCGTCGATCTCCGGGCGTCTTATAGTGATTTTTTGGACTCGGTGCTGCAGCCTGTTCAACCGGCACGTACAACGTCCCGGCGGCACCGCGAACACGATACAAAGTACTTAATTGGCAACATACATCCACGTAATCGATCCTTAATATCTCCTTAATATCCATCTATAGTTAATTCTGTATTTCCTTTTTCTTTCTTCCATCATCTTTCCAACGTGCCGCGAAAGTCACGGTTCGCGTTTACCTATCATTCCACGCAGAACATCTTAAAATCACACTTAAGTGTAACCCTATTTACTCTGCCCAATAATTAGTCTTCCTCTCAAAAAATTTCACGGATAACGACAGGTCGCACGGCAATTGGAGTGCAAATGGATAAATAAGTATTCAGTTTAATATTTACGAGTTGCAAGCCAAGTGCCCCCCGACACAGAATATAATATATATTTATATTTATATATATTTATATCCATTACTATTATTCAATCTCGTACTATATTTATAATATATTTATATATATATATATATTTATTTTTATATATATATTTAATATATACAACACGCAGTAATTCCGATCGTCTTCACCCGACGAGCTCTTCTCGAAGAATCTCGTTGAACTTTGTTACTTTCTCTTCTCTCCTATAATAGAAATAAGGGTTGGCCGTTCTCCAAATGATTATTCCTGACGATCTCGACCAAATGATCCAGAAGTGTCTCTAACGAAAAATCGTTAGAACTCGTCGGATGGGACGATCCCTCTTTGTAAGTGAAAACACGATCGCATATGGAAAGAAAGTGAAGGAGTGTATGTGCAGAATTCGGAAATGTTTCGTTAACGAATGACAGATGCAGGGATCGATTCTCTAGAATCTCTTTCTCTCAACTCTCTCGTCGTCCCATTCGTTTCTCTTATTCCCCAAACAAACGATTCTTACAAGATTCAATTATTCTTCCGCACGACGCCGCGGAGACGACCTACGTTCGTGAACTTTTTGTTCTCCGTTTCAAAAACTGTGTACGTGACTGGTTCGTGTACCGTGTATAGCGTGCACATGTGTTTCCTTCTGTTCAGTTTCGTTTCGCGAGGACTGAGCTAAGCAAAGATCACCCGTACAAAAGTACAAACAACACTTATTGTCGACGGGAATGATAATGAAATTACGAAAGTCGCATCTCGAAAGTATTCCGGTCGCGGCGCTCTACACCTACTCGTTTATTTTTATCCTTTTTTTCTCCTTTGTTTATCCCCTGGTTTTGGAAAACCAAACGTCTGATTTTGTTGATTACGATGTTCGTTATCGATCGGCTCTAGAAAAGTTGATCCACGGTGCGAGGAAAGTGATCTTTCCGCGGAAGAACCGAATTACGTGTGTGTTTAAACAAATTCTGTAGAAATTTTCTCGAATAAAAAGACTTAGCGATCGAAATGTTCTAAAGAAAAAGAAACTTGATATTTGCAATGATCTTACAGCAGCGAAAGTTAGTGTACAGAAAGTTTGTTCGGATCGTGAGAGACTCCAGTATACAATTGTACCTTGATAATGAAATTGTGAAAAAGATTTTCAATTGAAGAACAGAATGGAAAAGGTCGTCGAAACTCACGGTTCTTGCACGAAAAGATACACCCACCTGAATCTCATTGAAATTTGTATTAAAAAACCGTTCGACTGCACCCTTTGCATCGGAAACAAATTAAGAAAGATCCTTATCGTCCTTTTAACTGTTCGAATTCCACTCTCGGTTGTTCTCGTGCGATCGGTAAATGAATATTCATTGTTCTTTGCGAATCTACGAGTCGCGGAACGATATAATTATCCGGCCCGTTGATCCTGTCTCTCGCGCATCGAACGGAGGAGAAAGAAACATCGATCGGAAAACAACGACGCATTCGAGAACAGGATTTCGGGACGAAGGACGGCTATTCTGTGAAAACGCAACGCGTCCCTTGATAATCTCTTTGAAAGGGCCAATGGAAATGAGAACACTCGTGAACACTGTTTCCGTCGCGAACGAAAGTAGAATATGTCAGACTTGGCTTTGAGGTGACGAACCTTGTCGACGTTAACATTTTACCCACCGGAAACCACCAGAAAAATGCTACATCCGGTGGCTGAACATTTGTTAAAAGTATAGAGACGGTTTTGCATGAGAAATGTCAGATTGAATAACAAAATCCAAGGGATGGAGGTGGTTTCGTATGAAAGTGTGAAACGCGTTTAATTATTCAAGAGCAAACTACACTAAAAATCGAAATTTTAATAAATGCGCGAAAGAAAATGTAAGACTGCTGATAGTTTGTAGAATTATTTAGGACGAAATTATTAAATACCTTTATTTATTCTTGAATAGACTACAATAAAAATCAAGGTTTCAATGAATATGCAACTTGCATCGGTCAGTATAAGAGTGTTTAATATTTTTCGAGTTAGGATACGTCGCGTGGAAGTATAGAAATGTTAGATTAGATAATAAATTGAAGAAATGGTTCGAGAGAATGAACTTTTAAATGGTCGCCGGTGAGCAAAATGTTAACACGTCGACTGAGCAAACTGTCACAGTATAAAACGTTACGTACATACAGTACGCGAGGATGGTGTTGGTCGCAACACGCGATAAATTTGTAAAATTCGATCTATAAAATTGTTCTCGGTAAAATGTGTCTTGGTATTCGTGGAATGTTCACAGTCTTCGTTTTATTTTGAAGATATAAAAAAGGGTGCGCGGCGGATGGATGCAACTCTGACTAAAAGTGAATCATTGCAATCGTGACTTAACGGTTAAATGCTGAATGAAAAGTCTGTGATCGCTAGGTGGATATCGTGGTTTTGAAAATGTCGTTCTAACTCTTACGTTAACCCTTCGTTTCTTTCAGACATTCCCCGTCGTTTAGACATAGAAAATGTTTTTCTGATCAATGATGCAAGCAACACGATCGAACGACTGCAGTCTTTGCACAGAAGGCCTAATGTTTTTTGGAAAATCGTGTTACAAAAGTACGAGAGGAATTGCCTTTCTACTACGAATGCAATGAACGCGCAATTTTCAGTACAACTTCCAAGAGAAAGAAGCCTCTCGCCTGAATGGGCTATTCCGTAAATGATCTATATAATACTTTATGGTGTCGTTATAAAATGACTGCGTTGTAGATTATGCGATATACTCGAAATTATATTTCCCTGTCCACATGCAGCGAGCAGCTTCTAAAGCCTCGTTTAAAATCGAACAGCTCGACGATTCCTAATAAAATCGCGTAAAAATCGAGCGCCATTTAAAAATCTGTTAGAAACGCCGTAAACGGCGAGTGATCCTAAACTAACAGAACTCGAAGGGCTAACGAGGTCTCGAAATGTCTTTGTAAAAATGTTCGCGGATCGTGTTCGACGAATCACGAGAAAGAAGAATCGTTTCGCTGAATCGTTGAATGTTTCGTTAGATATCGATAAACATCGTGGGCAGCAGAGTGTCGTGATGGTCGCGGCGGTACCAGCGACCTTAAAATCGGGAATAGAAAGAGAGACGCTGCTCTCTAAACTCTAAATAATACTGTCCGGGAAACGTTCTAAATTACAAAAGGCGATACCATCACGCGTCAGTCAGGACGCGCGCTCCGATGGAAAACAAAAACAAAGACCCGACTACGAACGAAAAGCTACATCGTGGAATGTTGTGTTCGTTTGTCTTCGAACGTGGTGACGGCGCGATACTGATAGTTTTTCTTGATAAACGCTGTCTTCGACGAACAACTGCATCCTGGCTCATCCCTTTCGTGCAACCGCGATTTACGATATTTTGTTTCATCCCTCCCCAAGACAACGATGCGTCCTCCATTTCGTTTTCGAAAAAACCTCGACTACAAATTTTGATTTGTTCGCGCTAACACGAGTTTTTCCCTTCTACTGCGAGAACCGGCTCGTCCTCTCGTCTCTGCGTTCGTTTCATTAAATCTCATTAATAATCGCTATGAGCCCCGTGTCCAAGATCGACGCGTCCTTTGTCGAAGCGAATCCCAGCTGAACAATCTTGCACGATAAAAATCATCACAAGGTAATTTCATAGTTCTTTGGAACGGAAATGAAACAAGGTAAAACAGTTTGTTTCTTTAAAATGATCTAGCTACATCGAATTTCAGAGAATCGTATACGAATATGCACAGACACCGACAGTTTACTGAATTTGTATCGTGCGCGAGATCTACGATCGTCGCAGGACCGATCTCTCGGAGAAAGTCGCGGAGCTCTTTACGAAGAAAGTGTAGCTTAAGAATCGACTACTCCTTCTCTCCTAGCGTAGAACGGTACATTTTAAGGACAGTTCGTAAACACGTGTTACTTAAACGATATACCTTAACGATCTCTTGATTATCCGGCTCCTTCGAGGTCCGCGAGACCGCCGCTACTAGTGTATCTCCGTTTACGCGAGAGGATCTTCTCGCGGAATCGATCTTGGAAAAAAAAAGAAAACGATCCTCGCGGATCCTCGAAGAGGCGGGAATATAGTACGACGTACAGTTTTGTGTTAGCGGTTTGTGGTACAATAATATCTTGATCCAAGCGAATTTCCCCGGAGTGATCTTCGCGCGAGAAGAAGAAGAATGGGTCGGGGGCGACGGCGTTTGGCGTCGCTCTCTCGAAATCTTTTCTATTTACAAAACTTACACCGTGACGAACTTGGTGAACGCGAATGGCGCGGCATCGAGAGGCGTCGGGTGTGTCTTTTTCTCTGTGTGTGTGTGTGAGTGTATCGATCGGTCTCGATCGCCGGAGAATGATCGCGCGAACCACGCGCGCGGCGAATACGATCGTGTATGTATATCCCTGGGCTATACGAACAGCTGCCATCGAAGAGACGAAAAATCGTAGAAAAATAAGGGCTCGCGGACGAGGGGGAATCAGATCAAACGAAATCACTTTCTCGTTTCGTTTAGCTGTCCTCGATTTTTCTCGGATATATTATACGTACGTAACATGTATTATCGTTTCCCTTTGCTACGCGAAATTCGATATCCGCGATCGATCGAGAATGCTGGACGCTTGCGACTCGAGTTTCGAATAAATTAATAAGATCATCGCCGGGACTCGTCTGCCTTAAACTATCTGAGATTCGAGGCGGGGGAGGATCGTGTGAGCAAACGAGGACTCGCGATCCTCGGTGATGATCGGTCCCTAACCCCTTTGCGCTTCTCGCCTCGTGAATCCTCACAAGTACGGTCGTTCTCGGGTTTTTTTTTTCTTTTTAAACTGTCCACCGTTTGAATAATTATCCGGCTCGAAAGCGACTGCGGAGATTGATATGTCTCGATGCTCGTGTTTCTTCCGAAGGTTTGGGCTTGGTGGAGAGTGACCACAAGATCGGTGGAAATGAATTTCGTACCGGGACGCAGGTACTAATTTCTGTTGAACGGAATTTTGCTAGTCGGACTGCGGATATTTATAATCTCGAAAAGAAAATCATAGTTCTCGTTTCAGTTTTAATCTAGGAAATGAGGATAGTAAAATTGGTATCGGTGGATTATAAAAATGCAAAAATTCCATAAACATCCACAGTCCGACTGTGGAACGTGTCACGTAGCTCTTACTGTAACTGATTGTTACAAAATAGAAATGCTTAAATATCTCTTGGCAACAATTAAATACGAGTTGTATGCACTTCACCGTTAATTTCTCAATAATAAATTTATCATAATCTACTGCAGATTCTAGCTCCTCCATAAATCTTAAGAAACTATCAAATCAGTTTACGATCATTCTTAAACATACTCGCAGCGAATAAACGCTGAAATAAATACTAAACAATACTAATTTATAAAAAAAAGTAAAGAATTATCTCGAGAGATTCCAAAAAGTAGAGTTGTCAGAGTCTCTGTGAAACAATAAGGTACAGTTGTGCAGGTTAGGAGTGACTTGGACTGAAGGAAGGAGAAGGATGCGTGTGTGATAGAAATACCAATGGAGGTCCCATGGTTTTTTTGTTGTTCAAATTGGGTAGCATAACGGCAGACGCTGAGGTATGCACTGTTGTGGTTCTCGGATTAAGGGTGCAAAAAAACATTGGCAGTTGATCGACTGTTCCATTGGATGATCGAAGGACCTCGAAGAAACGCATCGAGCTTGAGTAAAATGTCGAAAGGTGGGGGGAGGAGGGCGCAAAGGGTCGTCGAACCGAGTGTACGGGGATGCGTGGCGACAGTTTATTTCCGCGTATGAAAAGTGGGACGACCAGTGTGTGACGGGTGGGCACCGTTTAAACAGGCGTGTCCGTTTTCTCATCCTTCTTCTGCTCCTTGAGGTCTGTGCGGCCGTTCACGTATTCGTTGCTCGCGTGTATCGGATTCTCCTGGCCACCCTGCGGTATCTTCTCGTCGATGATGCGCGGGTCCTCGTGATCCTCTTCGTCCTCGTCCCCGGGAGTGATGTGCACCTCGCTTCCGGCGCCAACACCGCTCGCAGCTTCCTCGTCGCCCCGACGCCTCGCTGCAACAAGCAACGCCACGATCGGTCAAGGCAAAAGTGTGTGTGGGTGTGTGGATTTTCTTGCTTTTCAACGTTTTCGATTTATCATCTGTTTTTTTTTTTTTTTTTTTTTTTTTTTCGTTTGTTTGTTTTCGCTTTATTCGTTAGAAAAACAAATTGCTGTGGCACGATGCTTGCAAAAGCGGCTCTAGATTAGTGTCTATCGTGTCGGGATCGGTTTAACTTTGTTTTTTGTTTTGTTCGAAACTGAACTGTCCCGGTTCGTTCTGGGACGTGTGATGCAAAAGGGGCTGTTGCAAACGAACAGTGTCGGTGGTCAGCAAACGCGCGAGTCAAACGAGTACAGTGATTTCGGTTATTATCGGTGTTTCACGACAAGATTTTGTTTATACGAGTCGCAATGAAAAAATCGTACATCGTATACAAAGATATGTTTCGCAACCGTTGATCGTTGAATTGAAAGGATAAGCGTCGCGACTTTAGTTTTGTTCGGTGCAAGTAGACGTTACTAGCATGAATGCGTAAACGCGATCGAGAAACGGTAACGATGACACGATTTCCAGCGTGAAGGATCGCCGCAGGAATGTAGCCGCGTCGTGTCGTGTCGTGTTTTCCGTAAGGTTCTATCGCGTCTTATTCCTCTGGAAAAACTCTCGTTAAACCGTGGCCGCGTAAAAACACGGGATTCCAAGAAGCCCAATTAATTATATATGTATTATGGCCAGTTTTTAACGGAGCCGGCTCATTAAAATCGGTCCGGCTGGACTCGATTTTGTGCATACCGGCAAAAACTAACGAAATCATTGACGTTGGGACAGTCGAACGCGTCAACGTCGACGAGGGAGAGAAAGAGAAAGAGACGGCGAGAGTGAGAGTGACCGAGCGATCGGGTGAAATCGATTTTTTTCGGTAGTGTGACTCGGACGTTTGCGTACCACCGTGGATTAATCGATCACGGGAGCGAGCGGTTCATAATCATAACATTCACAGGCAATTCATCACACTAAATGTATAGAGTTCATAATCCAAGCAGAGGTAAACGTGAGAGTGAACGTGATCGTGGAGTAGAACTTGAAACACGTAATATCAGCTAATACACTGAGATCGTGTGTTCGTCGGGAGATAAAGAACGGGGTTGAAGGAACGATGGGGTGAGTTCGGGGTGAGTTCAGGCTCGCTAGAGGGACGATACAAGCATGCGTGAACGGTTTAATATTATTAATGGGAGATAGAGTTGTTCGTTGGTTCACCTGAGATCGGGAAATCGCTCGAGAAGCGAGCCGGGCGAACGAAAATCGCCATTCGTCGAAACCGACCGGTTCGATTCCAACAAATGTCACCACACTACTTGCCTTCGCCGATTGTTTGTCGTTGCTTGTCGCTAACGGAGACGTTCCGTGCTCGCAGAGGCGGGCAGAGTGTCGTTCGAAAAATTTCACGAACAGAAACAGCTCGCGCGAAGCTTTCGCTTTTGCTTCGATTTTGCTTTATCATTCGGATCTTCGTATTTAACGTGTGTCTCGTGTAGCGATCGATGAGAGAGTTCGGTGGAAAAATTGATTCGCAACCTCGTGTCGTCGTTTCGTAAACGAATTCATTTCGTGTTCTGAAGAAGTAATAAGAGCTTGAAAGATTTTATAAAACCGTCGTGATATAATAATGCTTGGACAAGGAATTTTTTCTCAAGTCTGTGTCTATTCCAAAGTTTAGAACGTGGACGTGCCGAGTCTTTCAAATACTTGCCACCGTGATCCTTCGATTAAGAGCAAGGGCTTAAGGATTAAGAGCATTAAAAATTTTCACTCTTAACACGTTCGTTTTCACAGGCTATGTTTTTAATATTTGCATCTCCCTCGAGAGATATGTTTGAAAATGAAAATCGTTTCGACGGGACTCCCCGAGAATTGGATCAAACGTACGTCGTTTCGTCGACGAACGTTGCGAAGCTAAGTATGACACGGTCAGGTTTCATCAACCTTTTGCTAATGACCACGTTCCATTCCGTTTCATACGTTCGAATGTAAAGCAAGTGCATGAAACACGTGAATGCGATTAGAATTTTAAATGACAAGAGCTCGTAAAATTCTATTGACTTTTTTTCCCGCTCGCCACGTGGAGAGATTCGCGATGACGACGAATCAGTGACACGAGTGACAAACGAACGTGTTAATACATATTTGACGCGAGCGAGAAATAAATGGTCAATCTTTTTGTCACGATCGAATACATCAGTTTGTTTTTGTCTGAAGGAATTCAGCAAGCAATTCGATAGTTTTTATTCGGATACGGGAACTAGTAGCCGTCTGAAATTCTTTTGGCATTTTTTACGGGGAGCCATTGATTTTCCACCGATACATCGAGCTCTGTTTTTTTTTCTTTTAGGAAATTTATGCTCTTTCGACGCATATTAACGGACAACACCGCCGATAATTCCGTTCGGCGATTTTCCACCGACTTTCCACGAGCCATCTCGCCGCTCACAAACTTTCCTCTTCGCTGGGAAATTAGTTTTCGCGCTTGGTAGGCCGTAAGGAAGAAACTTTGAAAAAACATTGCACGGGGTAACGGTGAATGCGATATAAATTAAGTACCTATATTAGTGCATGCAGTGGAACTCGGAAGCACAACGTGCACGCTCTCAAACGATCGAGGAGTAGATTAAAGTCGATTTTTAAAAGAACCGTCGTCGTCTCTCGTTCGTCCAAATGATTTACGTCGACGCAACACTTCTTTCAACGAGCGTCATGCCTCGGCAAATTAATCATCGAACTTCGCGTTTGATGCAAGGAACCGCTTCGGACGCCTGTCGTTGCGTATTCCAAGCAATTTATTGACCAACAAACAAATTAAACGTGGACTCGTCGTATTCATAAAACGTTTAAACAGAATTGTATTTATTTATTTATTAATATTGCTTCAAACCGAATGGTTTATATAGCAAGTATAGTAATATTACACAGTGGCTTACATTGAGTCGGTGTTACATTGTTTTTCTTTTTTTGTTTTTTCAAATTTTTACAGAACATTGTTTGAGAAAATTATAAATTATTTTCAGCCCTTCTATATCAGGTTTACATAAGAAAGAATTAATGCAAAGGGGGAAAACAGTATTTGCCTTTGAGAAGCTTTGTTTCTAGTGTGCTACATTCGTTTTCGTAATAAGGACATTGCCATATAACATGATTTAGATCCTGGACTTCTGCTTAACCAGAATGTTTAATAACTACCACGATGTTTGTTGAAATTCTACTATTCGATGTTTCTGTATAAAAGATCGTGTACACATGATCCAGACATATTCCTGTCACGAACGCATCAGAAATCCGCAGTTCACGTTTTGCACATTGATTTTGGTTCCGAAGCGATTCTTTGTAGTTTTCTTTGACTCTCGACAATGCGTTGATCGAGCGTAAACGTCCCTCGGGCATAAATAATAAATGAAATAAACAAGTAACGGACACCGGGCCGATGAATAAGAATTTTTATTGCGACCGTGAACGAGCGCGTCGACGTAATCTAGGGGGTGAGATCGTTAACAGAAGATCGAAATATGTCAAACGTTAACCGATAAACTGATCATTCCGAACAATGAAATTTTCATTTGTTCATACGTTCGCGCAGACTTCTGCCGCGAATAATCAAACTCGCGTTTGAGCGTTTTCCTCGGTCCTGGTGCGCGCGTATTATCCGCGAATCCGAGCGCGCCGTTCTTTTTTCTCGATTTGCCCGTTTCCCATTCGCGTCCTGGCCGGATCGAATGAAATTAAAAAAATCAACGGAAAACATCGAAGCCATAGAGATCGATCGCCACCGGAATTTATCTGGGATGCGAACGGCCGAGGGTCGACGTTAACATTATATGTATTCGCCGCGATTTTATTTCCCGGCGGCTTTGTGCGGCGTAACTTTAAACACCGGCCGATGGGCTTCCACCGTTCTCGTTTTTAAATGCAAAGCAAACATTTTCCGTTCGATGGATCTGTTTGTCCAGACAAGCGAAATGACTCGTTTGTATTTAAACATTTTTATTCTCCTCTTCGACTGTATACCCGTGCCACTGGTGAACACACGTTTCGAATATTTCAGAGAACGATTACATGATTCAGTTGGTTTTTTTTTTTACTAAATTTTAAAAAACAACTTTCGGTTACTTTATCGGAGGAACGTTTAAAAGAAGAGACGTTAAACATTTACATGCGGAAATCAGACGGAAGAACAAAGAAGGAGAGCGTATGGGAAATGCTATGAATTATGTCTCTTTCTTTACAATTTTACAGTTTCACAATTTTCTATTTTCAAACGTTAAAATTGTAAAATTTTGCAATTTCCCACATTCCTCACAATTCAAAAAACTTGATTTTATCTAAATTTAAACTGGACATTTCCCTCGATTTAAACTTGAAAATTCCTTCCATTTAAACTTGAAACTTCCCTCAAATTAAACTTGAAAATTCCTTCAATTTCAGTTTTACAATTTTCTACTTTTCAACATTAAAATTTGACAATTTCTCAATTTCAGCATTTCCTAGATTTGCATCTTTCCGAATTTACAATTTCACCGTTACGCTTTCTCATGTCGCGAATTAGGTTTACACCCTGCCGAAAGAAGTTTCACTTAAAAAAGAGTGACATTTTGATGTTTTAAGTAGTCGGAATAGCGTTTGGAAAAGAAATGAAAGAATCGATCTAGACGTAGCAACATCGTTGAGGAAGTGGTCTTCCTGAAACGCCTTCCGAGGGTCAAAGGACACGGAGACGGGGTTCGGTGCAGTGATTAAGTGGTTTCCCGTCGATGAACTGGGACGACAGGCGCGATATGCTCGAGGAGCCTGATAAAAATGGTCGGTGGGCAAAAAATTGTGGCGAGCAGAGAGACGAGCTGATGATGAACGAGGAGGAACGAGCAGTACTTTGCAGATAAGGGGGAGGGTTCGGTTGCTGGTGGTTGTTTTGCTGCCTGAGGTGACTTACCCCTGGACAGTGTCATGCCTAGAGTACGGAATCGCAAGGTAATTGTTGATGTTTCTCCTTACTCTTTACTTGGCCCGACTTGCATGCTGTCCTATCGGTAGCGGCACAACACACAAGACATTTGTATACATACAAATATATATATATATATATGTATATAATATATAAATAGATAAATATCAAATAAATAGGCATTTTAAATATTAAGGTAGTGTTATACAACTGCGGGGATCGTGTGTACCTCTAGAACAATACCCATCGCACGCGTATACATTTCATTTTTTTTATTATAGTTCCTCTCTCCTGCTGCACTTTCTCGCTATTCCACTCGTTGCACTTTGTAAACAAACACTTTCACGTGTGTATAGTCTTCGACAATTGTAAGGTCTTTTCCTAAGTTTCCGCAAGTATTCTCTCCCAACAGTCACTCTACAGTATAGAGAATATTCGCAGTGGCGGCTCAAGTCAAGTGGAGGCCCCAAGCGATAAAACTGTTGGGGCCCTCAAACTCAAGTTAAAGAAATAGAAGTTGCAAGAAAGCTCTCATAAACTTATTAACAAAAAAGAAAAGTAATGAAACATTTCATACCGTTAGACATTATATAAATTTATTTAAAATTCGGGGCCCTATGGTGTGTCGGGGCCCCACGCGGCCGCTTAGCCTGCTTACTGTTAGATCCGCCACTGAATATTCGAATTGTTTCAACATATTAATACTTGTTTCTCTTACTCGAACGTCTTTGGATCGCAACAGGACTTGTACTCGACTAGTTATTAAGAATAAAGACACTCTAGAAGACTAATAGGAAGAAAGACCTTCCTCCAATCATCTTAAAAAGTTGAATTCCTATGCGACGAGATCGAAGTGTGATCATGGAGAGGGAATACTGTCTCACTTTTAACCGAAGCTTCATTCGTCACTGTTGATTCCGCAGAAATTTAACATTAGAAAACTAATCTTCAACGTCGCTAACAAATAATTATTAGAAAATTGATCTGTTAACACATTACCGACCGGTGATTATTGCATAATTTTGAAAAATCTATATGGTTCATGGCTAAACACTTTTTAATGGAACCTTCTTCAGTGTCAAATCACCCTCAATAACGTCATCTAAAACTTTCATGTAAGATTGTAATGTAAAAGAAAATTTCTAAGCTTTCTTTTGGTACAGCACAATCATTGAAAGTCCTATTAGTAGTCTTCCGGTAGGTAAAGTGTTAAGAACGCGCAAAATTGCAGGTGAAATACAGTGTCTCCGATCTTTATTTTAAAGAAAACGCGTGGTCATTACTATTGGAGATTATGGAAATGTAGTTATGCAGCTTCGGTTAAATACAATTGCAGAATTCCTGTCTTGACATTGACCTGCGTGTGGGCAGCCGATCTATCGAACGAAACGAAGCGACAGAAATAAATGGCGAGTAACAATCAGCTACAAACTGTACGCTTCGCTGATGCGAACATCGACGGCTAACAATTAGAACGTGACTCTCTTGTACATCGACAACAAGATCCATAGAAAAAAAACAATCGAGAAAGGGGGGGTTGGGGATGTTGTCGTCGCGAGATCTAACTATAGTATGTACAGCTTGCGTTAGATCGATTCTCCTTGTCAGCCTCACAGAGTGTGAAACGTCGCTGAAAAAGAGAACCACGATCATTTTTCGGATCGATTCATCGCTAGCGTTATCGTTTTGATCGTTCGTTGTATGTCTCGAGAAAGCAACAGAAGTACACGAAAAATCACCAGAGGGTGGGAGAGGGGAAATGGTGGCTGTGAGACAGAAATAATTTAGGCGAACGGTTGATACGAGTGTATGTACTCACCTGGGAAGCACCAGCGGCCGGTTGCACGGGCAAAGATGAACAGAAAACCGATGAGAATCAGCACCAGAACCCCGACGACGATTCCGATGATGGAACCAGCGTCTAAATCAACGCCTGAAATTTCGTAGAACGATCTTTAATCAGTCCCGCAACGATTCCTCCAATCATCGTTTCCATGCTAATCGTTACATGTAGATTGCAGCAGCTACACGATTTCAAGATCGATCGCGGCATTGTACCAAACAAGAATTCGCCTCGAAACGTTCCGTATATAATATCCGACAAGTTTCGCCGAGAATATCTCGCGGTATCGGTATTCTAGTGTCCATACACGCAAACTTGCGCACAATTAGGCCGGTGACACACATCGAAAAATTGAAAAGTATGTATCTTGGATCGCATGCGCTGCTTGGTTACTGGGTACGAGTGAAATTTCGGTGATCGACGGACAGTGTAAGACAGCCGAAGCGTCGACAACTTCAACGAGACAATGACGGACTAATAGCGAAAGTTCTCGGTCGGAAAATAATTGCGCATTATTCGTTTTATTGTCCGGCAAACAGTCGAGCAGAGATGCAAGCGCAAAACGTGAAATATGCGCTCCTTAGAATTTGCTTCTCAGAGGTACGTACGGTATATGATATTTAATTGTAGGAACGAATGTTTATCGCAGATTTGACGAACTTGAGAGACGAATTAGTAGACAGACTAAATTAATTAACACTAAACGTACCAACCACTAAAACCGATTATAATATTTTACTTTAAAAAAATGAAACGATTGTATTTACTTGGATTGTAAATAGAAATTGTAATTTCGGCGCACAGGTTCGATCCTATGTTACTATTTCCCTAAGCAGTTTTACAAATTAATAATTCGCCGTTTCGGTCTAGATTAAAACCATCTTCAAGAATATAATTGCGTCTGTAAAAATTAGTTCTGTATTTTTCTCTTTTGTTCTCTTTTTGCTTTTTAACACGGAAATATATATTCTCATATTAATTTTTACAGACTCAATTATATTCTTGAAGATGGTCTTAACCTAGACCGAAACGTCGAATTATTAATTTGTAAAACTGCTTAGGAAAATAGTAGCATAGGATCGAACCTGTGCGCCGAAATTACCGCCGAAAGAGATAGCACACTTTCAGTCCGGGAGCGTACATTTCGGGAAAACGACTTCGAACAGGCATTCAAAAGCTTTCTCTGCGATTGACGACCGATTGAAACGCGGCCGAGCCAATATTTATGCAAAAAAATATACATATGCTGCAAAGAAATGAGCGGCGCGTGTACGTGTGGTTGTGCGTGTGCTGTTCAATACCGACGAAAGCGTTAATTTATAGAGAAGCAATCGAACAGAAATCTATTCGCGTTTGATCGAAAATATGAATCTACCATTCGCGGCTCCAGTGATATGAATAAAAATGTAACATTACACACACACACACACATATATACTGTATATATACATTGGGACGCGTGTGCCGCGGCGCAGAGTTCCATTCACGTGGTTCCATTGAAAAATCTCGATACCGATAACACTATACATAGATCGAGCGAACCTAAAAGCGTCGGTGAAACCGCAAGCGGCCTTCATTTCGCCGAAATTCATTCAGTCGAAAAGTTTACTAGACAACAAACGGACCGTGGTAAATACTCGAACAATTTTTTTTTTGTCGTTTCAAACATTCACGACCCACTTCTTTGAAATCCCGCAATCCGGATCATGTGCGAAATGAATTTCACGTATTTCGCACAGCCAATCGTTATCGCTACTCGAATAAAGTTTGCGAATTGAGAATAAATGATTGATTCGTTTTGTATTGCATCGTTCTTTTTGCTTCTATTTGCAGCGATCGACGCGGCGAGAAATACGTTTCGATTAATTTGGAACGATGGTCGTTAATTTGTAATTGCGACGAATCTTGTTAAGTGAAACTTCCGATCTTGTATTCTACAATGATTTAACATGTCGGGTTTTATGGAATTTTCTTACTTGAAATCGGTAGAACGGGATTTTAGTAAAAGTTTCGATTAAACAATACACATTTTCGGATGGAACTCGACGCCCAGGCATCAGCGTCGTCTACTTACGTATAATAATTTGAAAGAATGACATTACCTAGTGCGTGCATGTGTTCGGAGAGCTTACCATAGAAGTGACTCAACGCCCCTGTGTGTGTGCATGCGGTGAAGGATCGATATCGTTAGAACACACATAAAAAAAGGTACATATACATAGATAGAAGAAGAGTGGCAGAAAGAAAGACGAGATGTAAAGAAAATAGACAATAGAGCACAGAGAAGTGTTCTAATTCGTATTTTCGGCGAGAGCCGAAGGTGTAATGACGGCTGACAGTACGTGAAGAAGGTGACAACGAACGTGACGTAGATCGATAGACAGCGAGTGAGTATGCTCGGCTGGACGAGAAGTGACGAATATGTAGTGCGTGAGCTAACAGCATGATCGACAGGTACCAGTGATTTTCGAACGTTTTTCATTGCAACCTTCTCATCTTGTGACATTAAATAATTTGCCAATGATTACACGAGCTACCTCGACAAATAATAATATCATTGATAACAAATGTTTAATGTTCTCGGCGCTACGGTTCGATCGATTACTACTAGTTATGTTTGAAATTAAATGAAATATTATGATTCTTGTTCATTTGTGTGTACCTATTAACAAAGCTTGTTTATTTGAAGAAATGCTTTGTACTTCTCTTTATTTTTTATTATACTAGCAACTAAATGCGTCTAGAACATAACAGTGATAATTAACAGTGATAATATCAAAAACTTTCAATAAATAAAATCGACAGACAAAACTTCGATAAACTTGGACGAAGTGCTGAAACACTGTTTCCTGAGCTTTCTAAAAGTGACGTGTCCATTTCCATGTATTTTATTGCCGATGAAAATTTAGATCATCTAATTGGCTACACTGGTGCAAAGTGTGGGTGGATGATTCGTGAGACTTTAATCGCGAGTGTTTCGTGAGGTTTACCTGCGGGTTCTGTGGAAGTTGACAAAACGATACTGTATTCGGCAGCTCCTTCGTCGTTACGAGCTTCCAGGATATACTCCTTCTCTGTGTCGGATTTCTGAACGCTGTCGATAGTGAGGATCACGCTCCACGCTCCTCTTCCCTGTAACAATAAACACCGTCACACAGATTATTTATAATAATTGTAATTCATCCTCTTCGTATTCTCATCTTTCCATTATAGTTTTCTGTATCGAGTTCTAAAAGATAAAATCGTTGTACAGATGAAATATATATTTTTTATTCGTGTCCAGCTTCCAAAACTGTCCGCAGATGATTGAAATTTGATACAGTCCCGCACAATATTTGGTTTTTTGTTTTACCAAATTTTTTGCTGGCCTTAAAAATATGAATTTGTAAAAAGTTCTACAATTTCGATATTACTATACCGTGTATATTGGCGGATTAAAAAATGCTAGAAGACTATGCGAATGTGAAACATGTTACGCATTATACACGATGTCGTGCGAATGCGTTAAATTCCTAGGGAGATTATTTTACAGAACCAGTCAGCGTTACAAGTCAGGCGTCTGTAAATATCGGTATCGACTTCCCGTGATGCCGATATGTGCACCGAGTTCCATGAATCTAATGTTGCACCGTTCGTTATCGTTATTTTCGAGTTTTACACGTTACATTCTATTTGCACAGATTCAATAGCTTGTATCCCGTTAGGCGAGCTTCAAATATACCAGCATCACTCGTTTTTCACGAATTTTAGGGCATCCCCGTCGTGAAATTGTCACCTATCGTTGCATATTACAACAAACGCAGCGTTGAAGAAAATAAGCGTTCGTTCAGTTTGAAAAAACTGGCTTAGCCGTGGCAATATTTTTGTTCGCGACTATACGATTCGAAGTTGACGTTTTCACAGAGATTTTCTAGTCAAATCGTACAAACGTCGACGGACGCGAGAGAAGAGTTTGCGACGACATTCAATGCCGCGATTTCATAGGAAAAAAATGTAGTTATTCTTCACTGTCAGTGCGACGACAAGCCGAAGAAGAAAACAAAAACCGTGGCCCGGCCAATTGTAGCGCGTTTCTATGGCGTTCCCAGCAAACGTTCGGAAAGATCAACAACGTTTTTCGTCGCGCCTGATAAAATGGCTGGCGAAGAAAAATCGTCGTCGTCGTACAAAGGGGTACGCAACCGTTCCCGATGACCGTAATTGCGTTTTCATGGAAAACTGGCTCGCATCCGTGAACAGCGCGGATCCGCGATTTTCCGTCGACAACCGAAACATGCTGGAAAGCTATTCATTGCTGGTCTAGGGGAGACCGGCCTCGAATAGAGGCTTTGGTTGTTTCGTTCGCGGCGATGTTGTTAAACTATGCGACCGGGAATAAAGAGCAAATTTTTGGCGTTGAAGCGCAACCGCAAACAATTCCGAACCGCTCCGCAACAAGCATTGAAAACTCTCAGTGGCGGCAACGACTGATCCTTAATTTCTTCGGAAAAATTTCCAACTTCGTTGACCAACGAAAAAATGAACATCTTCACGAACATATTCGGATCGTGTAGAATAAATCCACAATAAAAAAACACGCGCGGCAAAAGAGAAACTTCTTGCAGTCCAGTACTGAACGATCAAAATGTGCAAAGCAAAGCAAATATGTTTCTTTCTTTACAATTTCATCGTTTCACAATTTTCTACTTTGCAACTTTAAAATTGTACAATTTTAGCATTTCCCACATTCTTTACAATTCAAAACTTGAATTTTCTCTCAATTTAAACTTGACATTTCCCTCAATTTAAACTTGAAATTTCCCTAAATTTCACAGTTTCACAATTTTCTACTCTTCAACTATAAAATTTGACAATTTTTCAATTCCAGCATGTCCCAGTTTTGCATCTTTCCGAATTTACAATGTTACCATTTTCAACTATAGAAGTTTAGCATATTAAAAGTGGCCTTACTCAGCGCTCTGAAGTAATTTCGTGACGCGAATTAAGCTTAATTAACCCTGCCAAAAGAAGTTTTACTTAAAAAATGTAACAGAGAAAACACGTATTATAACAAAGCGAAACAAGTTAACAGCGGGTTAACGGTTGATCGAGTGGCATGAGAGGAGCATCTCGTCGATAAATCGATACGTTTCGAGCTCGAATTGTTTTTACAAAACAATCTGCTTTCGGAGGAAGCACGAACAGTCGAATTATTCCGAGCGATTGCCTCGGGTCGATTTGTAGCGTCCGAGAGTTCCTCGGAAATTTCATTAGGGCCGTTTGATTAGCAAGAAACTTTCGAGTCACGCGAATACTGAAAAAATCCTAAGTGCGCCACCATGCAAATCGCCGCACTGGAATGCCGGAACACCTTTGTCCCAATACCTTCGTTCTTCTTTCCATTTCCTCCTCAGCTGCTCCAATTTGCTCCTTCGCGAGGAAACTCGTTACTTCGCGATTCGCACGACCATCTTTCTCTGTTATTTTTCGCAAAGCACCCCCGTTTATTGTTCGAACGTCTCAAATTTTATTCTCTGCCGTTTCTCTGTCTCCTGGCAATCGTTCGAAGATTTCCGAAATCCTACTGTACAAATAATCAATTATATCGATGGTAATTGTTAAGTATTTTTAAATTAATGTTTTCGGCGAAAACGTTTCGATCAATGTTTAATCTAACAACTATTTTGCAACAATGCCTAACGTTTCGGTTCTAGTTCGAACCTTCTTCAAAGGTAAATGTCGTCTAAAAACCAAAAAGATATAGATTAAAAATTGATCGAAACGTTTGCGCCGAAAACATTACTTTAAAAATCCTACTGTACAGTCTACTTTGCCGATATTCTACTAGGTTGGTTACCGGAATATCGGAAATCGTTGCCGTTACAATTCCTTTTAACACTCGATGTCAACTGGGACGGGCACTCGCTGTCCGAGGACGGCGCTCTGTACTCTATCGATTCAACGAGACAATCGATTTTATTGATAAGGCGTATTAGACTTTCCGAGCAGTTAGCAATTTGATTCGTGGCTGAAACTTTTCCTTAGGCTTCACGGATTCGCGGAGCTGCGTTTTTCGAGGATTTCGAGGAACCAGGATTTCAATGCAGTATTATTTTCAAAGATAGGTGTGCCGAGCCGTTTTTGTCAGGCAATTAAACAAACGTACGTGCTTTGATAAAGGTTAAATTCTACTCGATCGAAATGATGACAATTAATAAATTGATGATATCGGCGCCAGGTTCGATCAGTTATAAAAAACAAACAACAAATGTGCAATTAATTCATGTTTCTAACGTTTCGATCCCGATGTGGATCTTTTTCAAAGAGACATTTTTGCGTCTGAAAAATATATGGAAAACAAAATTAAAAAATAACCAATATTTTTGAAAGCCGTGTAACAGAAAAAGAACACAGAACATAGAAATATATTTTTCAGACGCAAAAATGTCTCTTTGAAAAAAAAAAAGAAGCGTGTACCATAGATGGTTTAAACGTGTTTCGAATGACAAAATATGTATATCTGAATCTTCTGAACGTTATAAAAATGTAATAGAAGCGCGTTTTACCCCGAGTTCGCTCGATCTAAAAAATGAAAGATAGTCTAGGAAATTTACCAAATCGACAGCGGTGGAGGTCTCCAGTCGGTTGCTTTCGTCGGGGCGACCCTCGGTGATCTTTTCGTCGTTGACGCGCCACAAGAAACGTGGCCTTGGGTTCGCATAAATGGTTACGTTCACGATCCCCTGACGTCCAATCACATATCCGAAACGTTCAATGGTTGGCTGCGGCTGCGGGGGATCTGTAAAAGAATTATTCACGCTTAGCGTTCTGTTATCGCTGAAAATTTCACGAGGATCGACGCCTCCGATACCGCCGAAAAGCGTAAGTATCTTTTCGAATGAAAATTCACGAATGTGAAAGTTTCAAATGGTCGTAATCCACCGAGGCGAAACTTTATCGAAAAATTTCCCGAAGAACATCTCGTACGTTTATCGTTGAAAGTTCTGAAAATATTTTTGGTGCTTCCCTGTTGTTAATTCAGGATCACAATCATGAGCAATCGATGTTACGAAATTAACCCTTAGCACTAGAATGGTGACTCAGAGTCATCACAAAAATTGCTGTACTATTATTCAAAATATTGTTTACATTTGATAACTCAGGTTGTAATTTCTTACCGGCGCACAGGTTCGATCATTATGTTACATACTTTAATTTTTTTATACCGATGTATATCACTGAGGATCATTTTACCGTAATAGTAAAATTTTCCTTATAAATTAATAAGTAAGATAGTTGACTGCAGAGATATATTACAATACTTACAGTAGACTTGCAACTGCATAGTAGTTTCCTTGGGCTTGTCAAGGGCAATGTGACTAGCGATGCATCGCAGAACCTTGCCATTGTCAGTCCAGTCCACGCTGCGCGACGCGTTTTGCATTGCCAACGAATGGTCGTTCACGTTCGAGTCGTAAATCAGTGGTTCGTTGCCGATTGGCTCGTCGTCTGATTAAAGAAACAATACATAGAAAAGTTGTGTGTTGTTGTGTAACGTGAGAATACGAATAAACTTTGGCAAAGTAATTACCAAGGAACAGCGAGACGTTAGCTGCCGGTCTTCCACCAGGGGCAGTGCAACTCACTTCGAGTTTCTCGCCCTTTCTGTAGACCTTTCTACCATAGGATCCAGGGTTCGTGTTCAGTTCAGGCTGGTTCGGTGGTTCTGAAAATTAGATAGATCGTATTACATATCTAGGATTCGTCGAGGTGTCCCCCGGAATAATTAGAAATCGGTGAGTGCCACCCAAAGATAACGTCGATGAATTTGCCTGTTATCGAGTTAAGCATAACCCTTAGCACTCGAGTGGCGTCTCTGAGGCGCCACTAAAAATTGCTCTACTATTATTTAAATAATTGTTTACACTATCAGATAGTACGAGATATTATATCAATTTCATATTTATCAAATTTAAAAAATCATAGTGAATGGAAATATTGTAGGTCAGAAGAAACGTTTAATTTTCCAGTTAAAATAGCTCCGAGTGCAAAGGGTTAATTTGATTACTGCATGGAAAAGCTAAACAGTAAGTTTTTCCATCGTCGATCAGAATAAATGAGAATGTTGAATAAAATGCAGAGTAAGCCAAAGTAATTTTACAGTGCAGTTTCCACGGACACACAAATACGAGAACCTGCAATTTTTTAATTCAGATTTGGCTGGGAATACCCTCGAATCTCGATACTTCATTTATCTTGATCGACTTTATCCGAAAACAGTAATATTCTCTCACAGTCTCTTATTCCTTCTCCCGTAAGCAATTCTCTTAACGAAGATTAATTAGTTCTCGAATTCTCTGACGTGGCCTCCCATAATACTTCTCCCCTAACGGTAGAATACTTTTTCACCAGCAAGAAAATCCCGGAAGCTTTCGAAGCTTCTACGCTGCTACCCATAAGTGTCTGCGAGCATTTCAGCTTGTTCCGGTATTTAGTTTTATTGTAGAACAATGTAGAACAGAACTTTTCGAAACACATGAACGCTATGTGATCTGTTTTCTTGAGAGTTTGTTTTACCGAGCTGATGGATTCGCTGACCGTGTGAAACATCGTTGGGGACCGACACAGTGGAAACATGGAGGAATTACGTAGTTTGCTGTCGGTCACCGGTGACTGACAACCTTGGCAAGAGTGTTAATTCAAGTTTAAGGGATACTCACTGGCAACAACGATCCTCACGGACGCCTGCGCCTCCGCCCGGCTGGCATTGGCCGTCAGAGTACACTTGAAGATACCGTCGTTGCTCTCCTTGATTTTCTCGATGTGAACCCCGCATTGACCTACGTCTGTGCCCGCACCGTGGTACATGATCCCGTCTTCCGGTGGTTGCCCCTTAGACAATACCATGCCACCATCTTCGCCAGGTATCTCGACGCGGCACACCTGCAAAGGTCTGCTGACTCTGCACAAAATCTGTAGACTCTCGCCGAGCCGCACCGCCACGTGCCCCTTCGGTTCGATATCAACGACTAGATTCGACTTTGACGCTGAAACAAACATAAAACAACGATTAACACATTACGACCGGTGATTATTGCATATTTTATTATTTCATATCAATAAGTACAGCATTTCTTCGGAATGTAATGTCTTCGTGAAATAAGAGGGTCTCGAAGACACCAGACCGACGATATATCCGTTCTCTCAAAGACGCAGAATTTTTTAAAAGAAGCGAAGTCACAGATTTTTCATATTTTGTAAGCAAGGAGCTCGCGAAGCCGAGCCAGTCTTTCCAGAGTTAATCTCCCTTTGCGGGAGGTGAAATTGAATTACCAGCCGGGAGCGGGGAACTATCATAATTCTTAATAATTCTCGGCTTTCTTGTCGCAAGCTTAGCGAGCTTCCACTTTCGCGGAACATGTTTAAATACGCGTTTCTTTTATCATGATATGTTCATGCTATACGTCACCGATTAGATGAGAAGTTCTCGCAATGAATTTAAATGTAACCGTAGAACTTCGGATACTTCGATCGGTGTAGGGTTTCTTTTTCAGGAGCCCATAAGGGAACTGTTTTATAAATTGTTTCAACTATTATTCGTGTACAATGATTGATTAAATTATTCTAATGACAGTACGGAAATTGACAATTGAATGTTTCAATGTAACTTATCAGACTCTTTAAACGGAACGAATGCGAACGAAACACATTCTTCCAAACGTCCTATTCTTGGTCTACAGCGTGTGCTAGCCGTAAGTAATATTTTTAAGCCGATTGCATCTTAACATTTCATACGGCAGCCTGAGCCACGCTTATCTCATCTTTAGAAGAAGCCGATCTCCGCAGAATTGTGGGGAACGTATCCTCGGTAAGTTTAATCGACAGCCTCTAAAGGACTCGTCTAAACTGCGGGAACGTTCGTCGCGAGGGAAGAGATCGAAAAACGATTTCTATGTCGCACGGGAAACGAAGAGCTCTCCCTTCGCGTGCAAGATTTATGAGACAAAAAGGGAAGTTGATTAAATCCTATCCTATCCCCTTCATCGCCATCGTCGTGTCCCTGTATTTTCCTTGTTCCGACACGCGCTGCGAAAGTCAAACCGACGAACTTTCCAACCCCCCGTTTTCCATTTCTTGCTTTCATCCCACCTTCTACGTTTCTGCCTTCCCACCGAGTATCGTTGGCAATTAGGAAATTTCAATATTTTAGTTAACCTCGCTTCCGACTTATCGCCAGTCCCCTTCGAAAGTGAAAATTTAACCGGTGTTCGTCGTAACATCTCTGCGACACCGACGAACGATCTCCAGAAGATTAATATTAAAACCCTGCAGGTTCATACGAAAAGCAACGTTGGAAATAAACTGGTGCTCGATTTCCAGCGTTCTTAAAAAAAACATATAACCCTTAAATGCACGATATTTTTTGCTTACAGTTTCTATTTATCAAACATTACTAAAAACAGAGTACATATTAAGGGAACAATAAGGAAAAAAAACATCGCATCTTTGTGAAAATATTTTTTATTACAAAATTATCGTATGTTGCCAAATGGCAACACAATGCATTTAAGGGTTAAACAGCCCCTCGAATTTTTGCAAGCGAATCAAATATAACCGAAGCAGCGAGAAATTATGTATACGCGTTTAAAAATTTTTGCATTTGTACGTACAAAAATAGAAACGTGTTACAAGATTTATTTTCCAAAGGTCCGTATAATTACCGAGAAATGTCTGCCCGTATAATCCACTCGAGGATTAATTTCGGCCCGTTCCGCCGTGGCGAAAATTCGAAACGAGAGAAATAGAAAAAAAAATGGCCCGCTCTCAGGAATTTCCTTCTGGCCTCCACCACTCAGCCGCCAGTTTTCCGGAACTTTCTGTAATCGTGGTGATGTGTAATGGATAACGAGAACCAGCAGGCGGCGCGAGCAGTCTGCTTGTACTGTAAATGAACAAAAGTTTCGGCGCAAAAAGCTTCGGAAGTATCGACCAACCCCTCTCTAGCCGGAGGGTGGGCCAAAGGTGAGAACGTGCACCGGCGTTTTCCATTAATAACTGTATTGTCAAACCGGCGTTCAGCGTTCCCGCACACGCAGAACGCATTATAAGAGTGTGATTCAGCTTCGGGCTACGAAACCGTGGTTTTCGCCGTGCCGGTTTGTTCACGGGTTCGCGCTTTTAGCAACAACAACCGTTGTCTCGAAAAATTGAAGTGTATGGGACTGCCTGGAAATATCGTGGTGAGTAAACATTAACAAATCGACTGGGACTAACTAGTAGACTGCGTTTCATTCCGCAAAATATTCTTGTTAAAAAGTAACAAAAATGTACACGAAAGGTATTGTATATTGAACAAATTAATATTGAACATTATAACAATAAGTGCACTAGCTCGTTATTAATTCACCCTATTCGTACAGCACAGGATAGCTAGAGAGTGGAAATAATAAATGTTGGGAAGATTCCGCGAAGAATAAATATGCAGAAGGGATTCGGATAAATATTGTACATTCGAATTAGTCGAGTTTGCAGTAAGTAGAATTAGCTGTCGAGTAATTTTGGAAGTGGCGGTACAACGTGACAAAGCAGAGAGGAAGAGGGAAAGAGAGAAGGGGTGAACAGGGATGAAAAAGCCCACGGGCTTCCAATATTGGTTACTTCGCGGCTTCAGACTTTTAACAACACCATCCGTTATCTTGAGAAATCTACGGGCTCAAAGTTTACTGGTGTTTCAATACCGTTCGATAATTAATTATTCTCTGGTCGTCCAACCGCACGGAGAATCTTCGAAAATAGCTGAAAGTAATTCTGTAATGGCCGGATCTGTATTTCGACGCGTTTTTTTTTGGCTTCGTTCAAAGTGCGTCGAGATATTACGCGAATTACACAATTTCTCTGTAAAAGTGCGATCTCCTCCGAGCAGCTTCATACCGAAAATCATTTTTTCACGTTATCTACTCGATGTCGGATCCGTTTCACAGCTATCAACGACCGCGTTTGCGCTACATAGGATTGCGTGTGCTCTTTACTTATGCACTACAGAACTCAAGATCGTATTTACATTACCTAACTAACATCGAAGTTCCTGTTCCTGGTACATGGCGCGAGAATAAGGAACTTCTTGCACGCGATTGTTCCATAATTGATTAACGCGGAACGCAATGAAATTCATTATTCTGACATGTGCACGTTGCAAAGTGCGTCCTGTACCACTGATTCGTTCGTCCCTGTTTATTCATTAATTTTTACTGCAGATTCGTGTACCGAACATTCAAGAATTTATATCGTTTCAGACGAACAATCGAAGCGCAGCTTTCAGACACTTCAGCACATTGTTCGTGTGATCTTGTCTGAATTAATGTTTCAATTATTCTTCTACGGCTTTCTTAATGTTAATGGCGTAACTATACTCATCATAAACAAAACTAGTCACTATAAAAAAATATCACACGTGCACTACGAATAAAAGTATACTGTTGTGAACAAAATATCGATGCAAAAGGTTCAATAGATTTATCCGAAAATGCTCGATGGAAAAGCGGCCTCGAGAATCGAGATTATCTGGTTGATTCGTGTCCGGTATCACGGCAGAGAGATTTAGTTCCACAGGCGGTGGTGAAATTTCGTTAGAAGGTGGCATCAATCTCGAACGAGCTGGAAACACCGCTTCTCACCGGGCCGAACGCGCTCGATCACGCGCACGACGGCCATTATGATAATGCACCCGAAGAAATATGATAAACCGGGCGTGGCTCGGGTAACGATTATCATATTTCATCTGACACGGTTTTTAACGCATCGAATAATAACTAGTCGCGGATTGTATCGGTGGTTCTTGTCGAGCGTTCTCGCATCTCGAACGGATCGTTTCCTTGATGAATGGGCTGTCCGTTGTCCGCGAGTTTTTCTCCCACGGAATAAATCGAATAAATACCCCGAAGCTGTTTTTCCGCGTGGCAAACTGGTCCTCCTTCAGATATTTCTATTCTTTCATTCTTTTTTTAAACATTTCTTTCGAGTACTGAAACCGATTAGTAGACTACAGTTTATTAAAGATCCACAGTGTAGTAATTAGTGTGCGTTGCTTTGTAAAAGCGAAGTATTGTGTTAACAATTAACAAATCTGGTATATAGTAAACTAAAAATGTGTTTCCTTACTATGTTCATTTATGTCTACTTCTCTGAAAATGTTCTTTTAATTTTTCTTCAATATTTTTACTTTAAATAAAACAAATAACTGAGCTTCTTTCAATTTTTTCATCGCAATTAAAAGAAATTATGCAATGAAGGGTTAATATCCACGAGACAGGTGTCGTCCAATTTATACCGTAAAATATTGGTAAAATTCATTTCATGCAGAAACCGAAGAATTCAGAGGACAACGTAATAAAAATAAATGAGCAAGTTTATCGCGAGCTTATTTCGCGATGATACGTTTGTTAACTTAATTTATCGTTCGAGTTAAAAACAAAAGCTTCAAAACAAATTGTACATCCTGCACATCCGAGGATTAATTTTTCCCTGGAACAACAATGTTCCACGTTTGTTTTCTCATTACACGTAACGCTGCACGATACTCCCGCGAGAGCAGTATTACACATTTGTTCTGATAATTTTTTCCAGCCGATGTTTTGCAGTTACATCGATACAAGAACAGTCCGTAATTATGATGACGTTTGCCGTTACAGTGAATTATACATATATTAATGCATCCCGCGTGAATAATGAAGCGCAAAGCCACCGTAGCTGTTGAAGAAACTGTCGTGAATATTTGTTGCCGCGAATATTTCGTTTTAATTTATTTAATGCTCGTAATTAAATCCGGGCACGAATCCGCTCGTGACTGCGATCGTTCCCCTCCCCCTCTTTCTTTTTTTGCCATGGCGTGGATGGAACAAGGAGGCGTCTTCCTTTCGCTCGGTGAAAGAACTCGCTAAACGATTTCCTTAGGAGAAAAAGAAGTCTTCTAGACGTTGATTGTCTCGGCCGGATCCTTAACCTGGCCTGGTAAATGAAAATCCGTGATCTTCACTCTCATTTACTTCTATCGCTCGCAGTTATTAATTCTTTTTAACGAAGCGCTCGAAAAATACCTTTGTTGCACGAAGAGCTGAATGCAAAGCCTTCTGGACGATGAGAATATAGTAATTATAAAATAACTGTCGGTTACTTCTCTTTCATGCAATCTAGTAGCAGTTGGATGCGAAGTGGGTTGAAAAAGGTGTATAGTTGTAAAACGAAATTCAGAGAGCTAAGATTTATACGTGAAAATTTGAAAATTTACGAAAACTATCGACAGTTATAAGAATATCAATATCGAAGTAATTCTGTTATAGACGACGTAAGAGCAACAAAAAGTATGATTAATTAAACACAAATTTTATGCCTCTGGCCAATTAACGTATCTCAGAGACAACGACGTGAAAATTTAAAAATTCTGTAAATGTTTTTTCGATCCGATTTAATAACGAATCGATACTTTTAAAAAATCAGTCGATCAGTTCGACCTCTGGTTAAATAAGCGGAATTTCCGAGCAGGGGAAAAAGGGATTTTTCCGGAAATTTTCGCAGTTGATTCGAGTTGATGGGGTTACGGTTCCGTTTCGAAATCCGTCACCGTCAGCGGCAAGTCTTTTATCAAGTTATAAGCGTATTAGGGAAATGCAAACGCGTCCGAGATTCTCATTGGTCGGTCGCAAGGGTTTGCTGGTCGGCCGATCGTAAACCCATAAATCCCATTTGATTTTCCGGCCGTCAATTTGTTACACGGATGACGTCGCGATCTAATTTGAAGCGGTGTGCCCCCTGTGGCCCTTCGGTGGCACCCACGACTGCCGCGGAGGACACCTCGCATTCCGAAAACCGCAGCAACAGATGCGATGATTTGTGGACAGTGGCCGTGCATCGTTGAACCCGTAAGGTTGATGCACCTTGCACGCTGCCGATGTTGCGGCCAACTGGCAACATGGTGTCCGCAGTTGAAATTTCACGGAACCAACGCGTAGACGTCACTGCGGTCAAAAGTCGTGAAAACGCGGAAAAAAGTCAAATTTTTTATTTCAAAATCAATATAAGAAGGTATACTTGAATGGACATACGAACGTTGAATAAATAACATTTTTACTTAGTTATTATCCCGAGGCGACGTACAGCCTGAAAATGGCGTCGAGTTCTCGAGATTCTTCGACACGGTGCGCGGTGATCCAAACCGCGAACGACGACCCTTTATTTCTACTTTTCCGGGTGACACGATAACGCGGTCAGATAATCTCGGTTATACGAAATGAAATCTACCCGTGGCGCGGCAGCTCCATACTATTTCCCACTGATTTCCAATTTTCGCTATCGTGCTTTTCCCTCTGGTGAATGTGGGTCGCCGGTAATATAGAATGAAATACAGTAGAATAAAAGGGTGAAAATAATATAAACGGGGACGGCGCGGCGGAATAAAGGGAAGAGCGTAAAAGGGATTGCTCGAACAAAGGTCACAAGGAAACTGAGAAACTGGTGGTGGAGGGATAAAAGAACCTTGTAATCGATCCATTTTGGTAGAACACTGGATACTGCGGATTATTTCAAGAGCAATTTAATAAGAACATAACTTATCAGTTTCACTTCATTTTTATCATTATTCCACGTCTTACGAGTTACTTTATTTATATAAGAATGTTTACAATTAATTGTAAGAATTGTAAGGAGGAGATTCAAAACGGCGTAATACTTCTTTATCCGTTCCTTGCTCGTTAGGAACTGTCTCTAATGTTTATTTTTTAACAAAATCAAAACGTTACGTACATTTGCAAATCGATAAAAACATATATACAACGCCTATATTAATAAAAAACATATTGTATAATGGTTGAACATATGACGTGGCATGTATACGGTGTTATAAACATTCTTACAATTAATCATTTTAGTATTTAAATAGAAAGTAAGATTACATGGTTCCCACTTAACAAAAATATAGTATATCTTGGAATATAAGTTATCAGGTGTCCGCACCGTTTCCTGTGGCTCGTGTTACATAAACGAATGGTGGAATTTTTCAGCGGAAAAATTTGTCTGATTAGAAAAGTTAATTTCGGCTTTAAGAAAGAAGGAGCCAGGGAAAATATGAGAATGAGAAGATACTTCAGTCGAGAACAGAGGATGAGGGGGAGATTTCGGTGCGACGTAGCACCAGCAAACCGCTGCGGTCAGCTTGCATGTGCAGACTGCAACGGGTGGAACTAATCCAAGCCGGCACTTCTCGTATTAGATGATATTCCCTAACATTGCTAATTGCGCTTCGTGCGCCGCTACGAAATATGCGGAACCTCGTCTCCTTCCACCTACACAGACCCACCCTGCCCCTTTTCCAACCCACCTGGCTCGCCATGTAGTTGCGAATAGAAGGGCGAAACTCGATTTTGGTTGTAATCAGACCGAAGTGCGGGGATTGCATACGGCTCGTACGTCAAAATTCAGAACACAGCGTTTAAGGGGGTAGTCTCATGTAAACGCTGCGGAATTTCACGAGATTCGCGGGTCTAGAGAATTTGCAATTTGAAACGACCACGGTTACAGTATTTTAAGATGTTTTTGCAGAAAATTGCGGGGGTTCAAACATCGAGTTATAGCCTTGACGTTCCTTCAATTTAGCAGAGTGGCATATCGAGATGTTTGAATCTGCATGTACTTTGAAATCGAGGGAGACCACTTCAGTTTTTCGTTCGGTGATGCGATAAACAAGAGTCTTTGAAAGACAGAACCGATGGATGTGAAAGTAGAGTGTTCGTTTTCTAAAAGGAGCAAGATACCAAACTATTTCAAGATCTTTTTTGCAGGAAGTTGTAGAGAGGGTCTAACGAATGAATTATTTGACTATAACTCACACGGTGTTCCTTTAATTTAGAGGAGTGGAGTATATCGGTGTGTAGAAGGCCGTAAAGATATTCGCGGCGAATCGGAGCAATGAATTACGGCTGGGTGACGGTCGGTTCTCGATGTACCCGGTAGAAAACTAGCAGTGCTCATTTGCTTCCGGCGGAAATGCGAGCGGAATGTATTAAAACGGCGACGGGGTCAGGCAAAAAGGACTTGACAGGAAAAGTTTTCGTTTACAGGAGGAGTAGACGCGACTATCGAGCACGCCGGGAGAGTAGCTCTCTATGTTTCCAATCCCCAGAGCTTTTTCCAGAGCAACCGAGCAAGGAAAAGGGGTACATCATTCAACCTCGGGAAAATAGAGCAATCTTGTGACACATGGGAAATCCATGCATTACGAGCCGAGGCCCCCCTCCCGTGTATGTATGGTGTGCGCAGTTACTCACGAATGCATTGCATTTTTGCCCGGCGACTGACTTTAGCGGGGAAAGAGCCGCGATCAGCAAATGGATGCACTCGGCCATTCACGAAACTCCCGTTTGATGGCTTAATGACAACAGTCAAGTGTTAAAAAGCCTCATCGTCGGCCGCTTTAACAATTAGCGAGCGGTGGTGCGTGCACGATCACACGCTTCCCGGGACACAAAAAGATTCACGGGTGATGCCTCGATAGATGCACATTTTCATTAGCGGCTGTGTCCATCGATTTCTGGCTATCGTGCGCGATAGTGGCAACGTTCTAATCAAACACAGACAGCAAGAAACGGGATCAACTATAAAGAAACATCGCCACGTGTAAAATTTAAATTTCCAGTTGAATAATCGGCTTACCAACATCGCAGCGCGAAGCACCAAAAATTCGTGGCGAACAATCGAAATAACGGCGGCTCGTTAAGCGCGTAATCTGAGAATATTTAATCGATGACGTCGAAGAATTAATCTGCCAGCGAGTATATCGCAGGGCTGCGCGCAAAATCGACACATAAATTTTTGACAAACCGCGGGGTTATTCGAGCGGAATTAACATCTCGTTGTAAATCGTATTTCACGCGTTAACGTTGTAAATTAACATCTCCGGTCGAGGATGAGCGGTGTGCAACGCGCTTATACACAGCCGCGCGACGCCCGATACGTGTCGGCTAATTACTCATTATCGAATAACAGAGGTGTATCGTTAATAATCTTTCGAATTAATGCGGTCGCGAAAAGGACGATCGCCGGGCAGCGTTTCGCGCGATTTCGGTCGGTGAAAGCTAATAAATATTTCGTAGTAATTGCCGAGTAGCGCGGCGTCGACGAGCTTGCTCCGTCGTCGCGCGGCTCCTGTTATTGGTTTTTAATTTTAATTACCCTCCTCGTTTGCCGGTCGCTGCAAGGAAATACGATTTTTCGATAGGCGTGTTACTCGCGCCGAGAAGCGTCGATTTTTTTCGCGAAATAAATCGCCGAAATCCTCGACTAAATTAATTCCCGGCGCTCGTGCAAATTATTCGTGGAGTGTTCCAGCGTGATTTTGAAAATTTTCTTTAAAATATCTATACTATGTTTTACGACGTTCAATCACGCTGTACTTTTTAATATACGTTTTTATTCGAATTAATTAGTTTTCTCGACGAATTTCGACGTTTACCCTTACTCCGCGGCACTATGAATAATTAGTGAAATGAGGAAAAAGCAAATTGAAACTCATCCGTAAAATAGTGGACGGCACACCGCGCTGACTGGAAATCGCAGTATCTCTCGATCGCCATGATTTTTATAAAAATGTCGTGACTCGGGGTTGAAACTTTTATCTCTCTCTCTCTCTCTCTAACCGTTTTATGGATTATAACGTTTTATGCAAACACCGCAGCGTGAAAAAAGTAATTTGCTTTACGCGCCGTTCGAAGGAGAACATTAAATGGAAATCGCGATTTATTTAAATAACAGGGTCGGGACGAGACCGAACGAACTCGTGTGAGATTTAATCGAAATGTGTAGGGTGTAAAGGCATCGGTAATCAATACGACGCGACGAGGTGCGTGGAGCGTGAAATAAATAATTTATTTATACGATTCGTCTTCGAACCGAAAACCGAGTGGAAATTTCATTGATTGGAAAAGATCACTATCATTTGGCCCCTTCATTGTCCCTAGTAAGCATAATTTCCGACGGCAAGTGTAGTTGTGATCAAAGCGACGAAACTATAAACCATGTGATCTGTCAGTGTGAAAAGTATGCTACTCACAGGCACAAACTTTTGCATTCTCTATGGAAAATGGGTTACCAACTAATATTAAGGCTTGTACTTGTATCCATCCGTATTTCATAGATTGTAAATCTTACTTGTATCATTGTAACATCAATGCAACATTATAAAACTAAAATTGTACAGTGAAATGGACCCGTCTACGGGTCTGAAGAGCTTCAATAAAAAAAGAAAGAAACAGAATAATCGCAGGGGCGTGTGGGGGGAAGGGTTTCGCGTGAGCATCGTCAATTTGATCAGACCGAGCAGAAATCTTGGGGCGCAGATTAAGGCTGGTTTACGCGGCAGTAAATCGACTCATCATCGGTCGTCCGGTTCGATGTGCGACCGCCCCATCGACAGACCTGGATATCCGTCTCGCCTGATTCCCGTTCTCGGCCGCTGTCCTCCTACACTCGCGAAGGAAAAGACTCTTACTCGATACGAGCAGAACGTCGCCTCGCCTTGCCTCGCCTTGCCTCGCCTCAGAGAGCCGTGGAGCGAGCAAATCGGTTTTGCCCGGCCCGATGATGACGTTGGAATCGAGTTACGCAAAATGGATTTCACGTTAAATAACTATCGCGTGTCTCGTCTCTCGGCGCGACGCATCCACCGCCGAGCCCCGCGGATCGTCCGAGAGCTTTTCAGACTCGTTCGAGCTTATTACCGACTACCCGATCGAACTCGCTCGTCTACACATTCTGTAAACTGCGTGGTCTGCGAGCCACTTTGCGTGCTATCGCTCGCGAAAATGAGTTTCGCCTTTTTATCGTGGCTTAGAATTGCATCGGCGGATCAGGTTCGCGGCGACTGTGATAGGAAGATTTACACTGCTGGACAAAAGGATAAGACGCATACAGAGTGATGAGAACGTCATCCACAGGAGAATGCATGTTCTATGAATTTAAAAGAGACAATATAGTTGAATACGTTGTTGAAGCGGTGTTATTCGTGACGCAGTTCCTTTCGCTTTAATTGCATCTCCTTCCACGCGTGATATACAGTACAATATAATTTGTAAAATAATTTTATCCGTTGAAAATATCACAAACGAACGCGAGAGCCTGTAGTTGAAAAGCATCGGTGAAAGAACGAGCACGGTTATTATTGAGAAAACGCAGGCTTGTCGACGCGACGCGAAATAATGCCCCGCAACAAGCGTCATCAGCTCCAATTGCGACCAATTTCGCATCCCTGGCAGTTGCGTGGGTTTAACGATAATGTTTGGGGTCGAGTTTACACCTTTGGTACGATATCGAGTGTTGGAACACACAGTGACTCATAATTCTACACTCGGAACGAGATCGCGTTCGCCGATAAATGAAACTCGACTGTTCGCGCCTGTTTTGTGGCCGACGACGACTCAATTTCGCTCGCTAGTAACCGTAAACTATTCTCTGGAAGATCTCGCCGGATCAAATTCCCAAAAACCTGGGAATTTCGAGGTACGTCAACTACCGGAACAACTGTTTTTTCCCCAACGAATCGAAACCGTGACCAAATAAAAATAAAACACTCGAGAATACGCTGATCAACGTATGGACCATTCGAAATAAATGTGAATATTGTAAATTTTCTATTGAAATATTTAAGTACGTTTTATTTTAATATTTAACAATTCAGATATTTATAAGCGAAAGACAAATTTCTTTGAATAAAATTAATATAGACGTTTTCAACTTCCTCAAAAAATGTAAGATTGGGATTTAACGTCCACCATTTATAATAATTTCATTTAATAATTGTAAGCTGTAATTTATGTTACATGTATATGATATTCGCGGATGATATTCAGAATTTGCTGAAGTATGGATTTTGACTCTTTTCGAGTAAGAAAGGGACCAGCTGTCCGAGTATCATTTATTGCGGTACTATTTTCAAAATAGTCATAAAACTCGACTAATTACAACGAATGTCGGGGAGCGTCTCGTGAAAAATGAACCTTTCCGAGCAGCACGCGCGGCAGCGTGATATGTGTTCATTGACTTTCGTTTGTTTAGACAATTCGAACGCGAACTGTGAGAAATCGGCGCGAACTTTTCGGACAGCCGAACAATTTCGGTCCGGTGCAAAGCGTGGCGCGGATTCGAGGGGGAAAATTTGTCGATGTTGGGAGACTCTCGTGGCTGGGGAGGGGGCAGAATTTATTTGGAACGCATCGGTAGTTTGTTTAATTAGATTTATGGCGAGGTGATTTGGAAAAGTAAGAATATAGAACGCGGTAGCTCGGGCAAATCGAGAAACAAGAATCTGGGCTCGCGAATTTTTTGGCAGAGTGCTGCCAGAGCGCTGGAACTTTCGCTTTGCCGTGGCTCGCGAGCTGCACTTTTTGTTTCAACATCGCTGGGAGAGGGCTCGAGGCTCTTATTAATGTACAGGAATATTTTCAAACATATCGAAATTAGCTGCGATTCCTTCTTTTTTTAAATAACAGACACGCGCTTTATTCAACGAAAAGTTTCACTACGGATAAATGCGGATTGGATTTCGAAAGGATTACGGAGCGATTCTTGTCGTCTTCTTTTTTCTGAAGAAAGTACTATGGAGAAACTTTGCAATATATTAATTTCTATGTTTCGGTCTTTGTTTAGACCGATTTCAACACAACCCACTGCCATGACAAAACATTCGATTGAGTTCGATCACACGTTTGATTTTGAAAATGCAAAGTTACTCGAGAAAGAGACAGATTTAAATCAAAGGACATTATTGGAAACAATTCATACGATTAAACATCCTAGCGTAAGTCTTAGATATGAAACACCTAAGATTCATGAATATTACGCAATATTACTGAATCAGTAATGGTTTCTATGATGAAGATTTCGAAACAATTACATTAATCTTGATTACACCACAACATCAAAATCCAGTCTCTCTTTTATGAATCGAATTTTGAATGTTACTCCAAATTACCACGATAACGTGGTATACAGACTATTTTCTTGAAAAGGGTCCAAACAAAGACCAAAGATATATTACAAAATTGCTTTCAATTAAATTGATCGAACCGGTGCGCCAAGAACATGATCTTTGTTTAAACATACGATCGATAAAAAGAAAAGTTATTAGAATAGAATGTTCGAGCCAGTATCTGACTGGAATAAATTCATTGTGGGCTTTGTAGGGCTCGGTTGAAGGTGTAACACGTTGCCTGGGAAGGGACAATATCGCGCGTTCAATAATGGCAGAGCCAGACACTTCCGAGGCGTTTGAAAGTTGGTCAACGAAGCTGCCTATTTCCCCGCGAAGATCGTTGCGAAGCCAGTTATCGCGATACCACTGTTTTCTTACAATGGCGATGGTTTATAACAGCCCCGGCAGCGGCGCTTCCTTGTACTTATTCGCGAAGTTTGGCGTACCCGTTGTTGCCGTAGCTGGCAACGACGTCGAGCATTCTTGTTCCTAAAGCAGCCCCGGCCACGGTTCGTTAAACCGTAACAATTAAACCGTCGGGAGAGGGAGTATTCGGTGTTTCTGCTCCTGATTTTTAGCGATCCCGGACGTTAAACGCTTCGCGCGCCGCGCCGTGCTACCAACGGAATATTCAATTTATACTAATATTTGCTCCCCTTGCTATCCTAAACGAAATCCCCGGAAGAGAGAACCTTCCCGTAATCCGTGCTTGCAATTCCTTCGTGAAATCCTTCCCCCAAGTAATCACGGGAACCGACGCATTACCAAAAAATCGGCCTAACAAGCGATTCTCGTGCAACTGCTACGCAACTGATTTTCAGGAATTTTTTCTATGAAACAAACATACATACAAAATTTCATAATTCATGATCCATAATCGAAAAATTTTTTGGTAATGGTAATAAACTGCTTGAATACTGAGTAAAGGTTACAGCTGATATTTTGAAATTCAATTTATCTACTACGTCAATTCGAGACTCAGACGTTAAAGGTTAAGGTTTTGCAGAGGTAGTTGCACACCAACAGAAAATTGTTTAGTTAAAAATCGTTCAGTTATTCAAAGCCGTCGAAATCTACTGTTCCGCGAGTTCAATGTTTCCGGTGCGGTGAACTCACAGTGATTTCTTACTAGGATCGTTCAAAATTAATAGATTTAACACGATTCCCTACAACGGGATTTAACCAAAATCTACTTTGCTTTCTGTTAACCTAATAAACTGAATTGGATATTAGCCAGGTGCGGCGGAAACTTATCGCCCAAGCATAGTTCGTGGTTAATTAAAGGCAAGCCGGATCATATTTGAAATAATAATGTTTCCGTTTGCAGCTATTTACCTGTGTGCACCAACTATTTTAGTGTTAATACAGTCTACAGTTTCTACTATTTCATTGAAGAATATGTTTTTATTTTATTGAAAATGTCACCGTACGTTTGTTGTACCTACTGTTATTTCAGATCGCTTCTTTCCAAAAAATTTAATCGTACGTATTAAATAACGAAGTAGTCGATTATAGTAAATCGGAGCATCGCGAAACAAGAAGTCACGTGAAAAATTCGTGTAAACAACAATTCGGGAAATGTGCTGTTCGTTTGTTTTTCGATGAATCCGATTTCACGAGAATGTACGTGATAAATTAAGTACTCGTGCAGGAACAATGGCGTTTGTTTAACTCTCATATTGTGATCGCGTATTGGCCGCATTTTTACCGATCCTGGAAAACGGCGCGGCGGAATGAAAAATCCATCGGCGAGACAGACGTGTCAATTCGCAGCTGCGTTGCAATATGTAGAAAGTAGCGGTAGAAAATTTGTATAAAAGCTTACAGTACGTACTAAATTACTGAAAGTTAAATATCCCTTTCGGATGCAATTGGCACGGGCGCAACTCGCAGCGGCGGCGGTTTTTTTATATTTTATTTTATCCCATCGAATTGGTTCCCATGTTTGCGCGATTTATCGACGCAAATTGTCAAACAGTTCGGGGAGCTTTGATTAAAATCGTTTTCTATCGACGCAGATTTTCGAGATAAAACGATGTGATATAATTATCGCGATCTCTTTGAATAAAAGATTATGCGACTAAGAAAAAAAGATCGAACAAATATACTGACATATACATTGTGGATTTGTACGCAAAATGTTAACAAAAGCGATATTTATTCCTCGTCCGAGTTTCGGAGAGTCGAAAACAACGCGTCGGTGTTTCTGAATTCTTTAAATGTTTTTACTGTTTCGCATTCGATGTTTTGAAAATTTTTTACGAGCCGAATATAGAGTTACCAAAAATATTAATAAACGGAGTTGGAACGACAGTGTTATTACGAGTTCCCTTTTATTTATTGAAGGTTGGCGCTCGATAATATAGCGTTAGAGCGACTATCTACAGTTTGATTAATATCCTCGATCCCCTTTTTCAGCCACATTTCCTGATAGAAGAAATAATTCAAGGTGTCCAGGGGAAGCGTCTATCATCCACTCCGTTTCCTGTTTGAAATTATAGTCCAGCCGGTGGAGGAAAATCGATTTACGAATCGCTGGTTCCTGCGACGAATGAACACGGCTGCCTTCCACATCGCGTATGAACAGTTTAAAATGCATACGTACTGAAATAACATTTATTTACATTTTCTACAGCTCCAAGAGAAACGATCCGATTACATTATTCCACGTAAAATATTAGGTTGCGAATAAACCTGCTGTCGAGTTCAAAGAAAATTGATTAAAACATACTCTTAGGAGAAGGAAGCTTTATATAATTCTAGTCTATCTAAATTCGTCGAGAAAATTCTCGCCAGCAGCCAGTACGCGCGAATTCTCCGAGACTAAAGAATACGCGTTAAATCTCTGCACGGCCGTCTATCAGGGATTAATGAATATTATAACAGCAGCGTTGCGTTTATCGCGTTTTCCTCGTACGTAGAGTGGCGTAACACGATACAATTACCGCGGCGCATTTAGAGCTGTTTCGATGCAAAAGGATTTATAATTTCCACTGGCAGATCCCGGTCCATTATTTGCTCGCGGTGGGAAGCAGACACGCGTCGGGAACGGTCTAATTTTTGAGAGCGAGTGTGTTCCAGCCGGGATTGTACGGTGGAATTGACCAGAGACTGATCATTGAAGCTTGCTGCGGGAGGGATGCGGAATTAACCGGGTACAACGCGTATAAACATTAAAGTACGCACAAAAGACTGGCGTAATCAAGAGTTCGCCCCGGTGCGGCGCGGCGACGACGCTTCCCATGAATCCATGGTGTATTACCTTTTTTTTGACGAGGGAAATTGCGCGGCCGTACGTTTGTTCCGAAAACTTTTTTAATAAAGAATTTGTTGCCCGGCAATGAGGCTTCCCTTTCGCCGTGGAATAACAAAAGTTCCCCGCGTTATATTACCGTCAGTGATAAATTGCCCGGCGTAGACCCGGCACAAAGACAGCGAACAGCTTCTACGGAAACATTAGTCCAGATTCGCAAACACCGCCGCGGCTCTTAACCGACGGAAAAGAATCCGATGGAGGACATGACAATAATAAGAACAACGGCGAGACACTCAAAAAATAATCACAAGGAAATTAAGGAGAAAGTAATTCATGTTTTTAAAAACTACCCTGGCTACAGTCGGCCATGTTCTTCTGTGACAACATTAAGGGTTTCAAGTCACGCTTCGTCTCTAACAACACTTCGTTACAAACATACATACAAACAGACAGACACGATTTTATTATATACTAGGTTGATTATCCTGGTTGATTATTAACGTAATTAAATTTCCAATCGACAAGGTGAGAAAATTTAACGAAATTAATTGAAATATGATTAGAAAAAATATATTTATTACGGTAAGTGGGTAGGAATAATTTTGTTAATGAATTTTAGTGTAATAGAGTAATAGAGATATTAGTAATAGAATATCCTAATTAAATTACCCGCAACATTTCCCCCACCTAAATCCCACCCTTAACCATTCAGGAAAAACCGAGGTGACAACGGCAGTACTATTTTGACCGTGGTCGGAGTAACTTGGTCCCGTTCGTTGTCACGATTTTGGATTATGTGTTTTGTGCTTCACACTTATTAACACGCGCAAATGGCAGTGTCCCTGTTGAACCGACGGAGGAACATAAGATTCTAAAAAGATTGCAAGTAACTATATTTTACATTTGTATTTTATAACCCAGAATTAATATTATTATGTATAAAAATGGATATAAACCCCAGCTTTCTACGTTGAGCCGTTACGAACAGACAGACAGACAGACGAACACGATTTTATTAAATATAGAGATAGAGATTGTATCGTGAAATAATAATTTTTGTAAGCATTTTATGTTGAGGGCTTAATTTTTTAAATTAAAAACGCAATAGAAGTTTCTTTCTATATTTTTATTCTATCGAAGTAGATATCTAAATGATAAAAAAAACTTTCCCCTATTTAATTTAAAAATGATCATATTTTTACCTTTTACAAATATTGTTTTTTCAAATGCTGAAATTGCAAAAATGTGAGAACGAATAACAGTTTTGTTTGCCTCGCCAACGAGAACACATTTTTATTGAATTGTACAAATTTATTTAGGGGAAAATATTTATTTTGTACATATTACCACGTTTTTATTAGCTCGCTTTCTTGTCTGTCCGTTTGGTTGGTTTAACGTGAAACGTGTATCCGCAGTGACAGGTACGTTTGCCCTATCAGCAGTGAAAAAATTATTTTGTCTTACTCTGGAGAAAAATATTTCGAAAGGCAAACTCGAGGCTTATTCCTGGCGAGGTAAAGCTATAACTCGAGGAACAATCGCGAAAGTAGCCAGTGAATGGTTCGATATTCGATGGAACGAAACCCTGGCGAAAGTCGATGGAGAGGCGACGGGTAATACGACTGCGATTTTGTTCTCCGATATTCTTTGGTTTTAATGGATGGCCCTTAGGCCGGGGCAAGGGGGAGCGTAGGAGGCAGAGGGGTGGGTCTCTCGACGAGTGTACTTGGCTGAAGTATCTTCGTGGCCAGGAAATGAAAAAATCATTGAACGACAACGAGGCGGCGTGCCGACGGAAAAGGCGCGGATGGGAGGCGAACCAGCCGGGGATGAAAGGACGAAGGAAGGAAGGGCGAACGACGTCCACGAAAAAAAGCCAGAAGTGACTCTCCCGTCGATGAATTACAAGCCGCACAATCCACCCTTCAAAAAGTGTGAACGTTCCAGCCCCGTGAAATCTCACGGCCGAGGGAACTTCATTCTTACCGGGCGAAGAAATTCCGCAGAGGGTCAACACCGTTTCCTTGGATTTAATTTAGCGAAACAATCGACCGAGAGGAAACCCGGCCGGAATTTTCGTGTCTCCTGATTAACCACTGCGCCACGGCTTTCGCGTTTTTATTCGCCAGCGAATAATTAATTCGCACACAGAACGACGATTATCTTCCTTTATTTCGACAGAAAGAAAAGGAAAATTTCGTTGGATCTTTTGTCGAGGTTACAAAATTAATGATCGATTAATTATATTTAGCATGGGACGTGTGATGTTTTTAACCCTTTGCAGTAGGAGCTAGTTTAACTTGAAAATTTAACATTTCTTCCCGCCTAGAATAATTCCATTGTAAATGAATTTTCTTGGCGTACCGGTTCGATCATTTGAACATACTGTTAAACATACATATTGTTTAAACATACAATCGACAAAAAGAAAAGTTATGAAATTGATATAATCGTATAAATAATGTAGTAAAAAATATTGTGAATAATGGTACAGCAATTTTTAGGGGTGACTCCGATTCACCCCTCGACTGCTAAGAGTTGCTAGAGTGAAATTTCTGGGGAAGTAAATTGAAAAAATGTAGTTCAATGAAAATCTGATGCAGCAAGGGTTCGACTGGCCGGTTTCGAAGGGTCTAGTAAAATCGTCGAGTCGGGGTGCAGCTGTCGGCCTGCTATTCGGAAAATTACGAAGAATAAGTGTCCGAAGGGAACGAGTGGACATTAATTCGAAAGTTGGCGTGCACGTGAGAGAAAGAGAGAGAGAGAGAGAGAGAGAGAGAGAGAGAGAGAGAGAGAGAGAGAGAGAGAGAGAGGGGATGCACAAACTCGGTAGAATTCCGGAGTTTGAAACTCCTGCGCGGCAGTTAAACGGCGGGAGTCATCGAAGAACAGGGAACACGTTTCATTCGGTTCAAAGGGAAAGTTATACAGTCGACGGCATTGTAAGACATTCGCGATTCCACGGAAACGGCACCGGATTAGCCGGTTCAGCCGAAACGCGCCGTATCCGCGTTGATAATCAAATGGAGGGCGTCTGCGTAACAGCTACCGGCTGCTTAAAACATGGCTGAAATTCATTATCGCCGGAGACTGGATCGCGCGAGGCTTGTTACTGGAACTTTGAAGGTAAATCAACCTTATCGCGGCACTAATTATTTTTAGATTGGCTCTGCGCAGCTCCAAACTCTGCTGAATTTAAATAGATCCACTAATAATATTGAATTTAACACGAGCTTCACGGTGCCACTACAATTGACTATATCATATAAGAATTGAAGTATCCAAACTTTTAGCCATCTTGGAAATAATATACATCCAGAGAAATAAATTTGTTGAATAATTCGTCTCATTATTCGCGTTGAATTGCGCAAGTAAACTTGTTAAACCTGTATCGTAAAGTCTCATTGCTGAGTCTGAGTCACCCTCACTTCAAATGGCGGTAGATATTAATCAGTAGATATTAATTAATCTCAAGAGGTCAGATCAGTAGGTACCTTCAGATACGACAGTGGTATATATATATACGGAACATCAGACAAGCATAGTTGACAGTCCACACCAGTGGCAGTCTTTCGATTACAAACGGCACCAAGTAGAATATTCAAAGGGCTCTATCGAGATATCGTTCCCGTCCTTAATAAAACCCTTTCCAAATGGGTCCCAGTGTCGATTGATTTCCATGGGACCCTTCCAAATAATTGCTGAGCCTTGCGGAGAGCGATTGGAAAAAACGGGAAGCATGTTGGAACAAACAAGACGGTTCGTTACGCGACGCAACGAAGGATCGTGGGTCTTTGCGAGCCAATATTGAATAGGTTGGGCTAGCTGTAGAAGCTGTCGGTCTTTGGCGTTGGCAGCAGCATTAGGAAGGCGTGGTTGAACGCGGGGGTGGGTTTCCTGACCAGCCGATGGATGCGCCGCATCTCCTTCGAGAACGTTGCTTGATGCGGTTTTAACTGCCTCCGCTGACACTGTCATAGAGATCCAATATTCTAGACTTCCCTCCGAACCATCCCCCAATCCCACCCCCTCGTTGTCTCGCGTGTCAGTTTTTCAACGTGACGACATCGATGGAATTTTAACGAACCGCAGACGAGAGAAGAACCCGTCGGAAGACGTTCGCGACCTCCATCGGGTTTTAATCGGCTTCCATTGCTGACAGACTAATAAACTGATCTACACGGAATTCGGTCACGTCGCGGGCTTCTGAATGTTTAATAGGTCCAGGGGTATTCGACGATGACAGCTGATAAATTTACTTGAGGAAGAGGTATCTTTTACTTTTATGCTCCTTTTAAGTAAGACCATCTCGTTGCTCCGAGCAACCGAACACCGGAAGTCATTTTAAAGTCATATTATTATATATATCTGAATGTATTTTTCGATCAGTTACACATCAAAAAAGATATTTTCACAGATATTGCTCTATCCATCTATATGTGTTGCATCACAATAATCTGAAGAGATATTTAGGTGGTCTTACTTAAAAGGACTAACCAAAGTAGTTTGTCTACAACATTTAGGATTGAACGGAACAACTTGAACTTTTTAAGAAATAGTAGACGGACCGATTCATTAGACTATACATTGAAACGTATTTTGAAAAAACTCGCAATTACCAAACACATCGTGGTCCTTTATTATAAGTTTCTCCTAATGATCGTACAAAAGATTCTCGGTTAATATTCATCCGTTCTCGTGCGTATCCAAATGTAATTACACTGGACCGCAACACAATTATAGGGAAGCAACAAATCTTCTGGTATCTGGGAACAGGAAACGCGAGAATTCTCGTTGGAGAAGCACAGGTACGAGGAAAGAACGCGAGATCGCAGAAACATGGAATTTTGGAAATAATGGGTAGTCGTTTGCCGTTAAGTAAGCCGAGATTAGGCGACCGAAACCGAGCTGGAGGAATGAAGATATCTTATAAATTGTATCCGCGGTAATGACGCCCGAGGGCGTGGAAGAAAAGAGAGGCTCGAGGATTCTTAAACGCGCACAAAATAGGGGAAGAATGAGAGAAGTCGGGCTTATGAAGCGGAACAGACCGCACACAAACCCCTATCGTACACCGGGCAATTTAAAGAGGATTCCGCTCAGAGCAAAGTGGCCGGCGCACATTGATGCAGCCACCAAATCCAATATCTTGCAGCGGTTACCGAGAAATTCGGCTCCTAGATCAGTGTTCTTCCGGTTCCTCCGAATGGCCAGTCTATTCGCTCTCATAATCGACTTCGTTCGCAATTTCGCGTGACCGATTGAATAGTAATATTCTCGCCAACGAGAGGATTATTCTCTCCTGTCTACTGAAATTGACACCTCTCTCTCAAGGCAAATATATATATATTTTACAACTAATTTACATACTAACTTAAAAACTCAAACTTAACCTAATCCATATATGTAGAGAGAGTGCTCTTCATTACATATTGCCCAATATATTGCGAATTTAATAGTGTAATCTCATTATGAATTCGTTCAAATCGTAGACAATCTTGTTCGGATGTGGTACGTCCTCGGTGACGTAAACAGTTGTTATTCTCAGCAGAAATTGGCTAGCTAGAGTGAGCCACTTTGTTTCGAAAAATAGTTTGAATACAAACGCTAAGTGGTAGCATTTTTGTGAGATTATGATGCTCGAGTTTCACAGAGGAGCAAACAGTAGAAACACCGTAAAAAAACATTTATGGCATGCCTGTAAAGGTAGTTATGACGCGCGGAACGCGGTTTTAAAATACTAACAGCATCCAGCCTTTTAAATGCTCAGAACAACAACGCGACCTAATTTTTCATTTAAAGCGAACACAGTTTGTAACTTGGAGAACCGACTATTATAAAAAGTGATGGAGAAAAGTACTCGTTAAATAAATGATCGTTACTAGGATAATAAGATTTATTTATTTAGTGTCATCGTTGGTATGCAGTCTTTGAATAAATACACGGCGAATCAGATTGTGAATTGATCGTTCGATGGATGTCTAGAAAATTGCCCGTAAAAATTACGTTCGAATAATCTGCACCACGTGTTCGTCGCATTGTCAAGCGGCTCGTCCGATCGAGTTATTCTAATAATACTTGAATTCCAATCAGAAAATTGGATCGACGGCAAGTTAGCGGCGTAATATGTTTTCACTCCCGAAAGGTCCCCCGGCGGCGGCGGCGGCGCCGTCAAACGTGGCCCGTCGGTTCGCGAATAAACAAGTTCGTTATTATTCAAAGGCCGTGCGGAAATAAATGTTGTTTATTAATAGAACGCGGGAGCCGCGCCGATATTCTCGATTTACATTCAATGGACGCGACGTAACAGATGTAATGAAACGAACGGAGAGACGTATACCGCGCGAGAGACCGTGTATGAAAAGCTGCGGCACGCTGATTCGAATGCTTTTTATAATCCCGTCAGGCTTTCGTAATTTCGAGCATGCAAATGACCCCGCGCCGCGGATGGCGAATGTGAACCGCGTAACCAACGATGGGTAAAACACATTCGGATACCTTCCAGGTTCTTATCAGTGGGATCCTTTTTTAAGAGCTCTTCGAATATCTCGTTAATTATTAATCAAGCCCTCTAATTAAGGATTCTATGCCCTCGAACCCAACATGGATACGCATACTACGGAGGAATATTTCAAAATTGATTACGAAAGGTCAGCAGAGACGTACTTTCATGGATTATTGTTCGCTTCCTAGAAATTGAAAAATCAACGCGTAGAAAGCTCGCGCGGCAGAAGTGAAACTTCTTTCCCAGTTTTGCATTATTTCCAATTTCAAAATTTTACCATTTTCAACTGCAGAACTTTAGCATATTAAAAGTGACCTTACTCACCGTTCAGTATAGGACTTAACCTCCACTTTTCACCGTTACGCTTTTTTTGTTGTATTACCAACAGCATACTGAAATAAGCTGATCATGGTTCGTGGTCCTCCCTGTATAAGATGTTCTACGATAATTGAAAATTTTTGAAAAAATTGGTCGCGGCGAGGAATAAAGTTAGCGCATCGATAAATTGTAGGACAGAACGACGACCTAATAAAGAGCATCGATTCGTTTTCGAAAAAAGTGTCTCCTGCTTGTTCGATCTCGTAAATCAACTAAAGAGGGCTCGTCGGTTCGAGCGGATCGCAATTTTTCACCGTAAACGGCTAATTATCCGAATTTACGGAGTCTTTAAACACCGTCGATCCTGGACGATGGAGTTTACCGTGTGGTCCGCTCCTATTTATCATTGTCCACGCAATTACCAGTTTATGGGAGCGCGATCCGGCGCGTAAAGCAATTTTCGAGTAGAAGCGAGGATGCATTACACTGTCCGGCCTCGTTCTTTCACCGGCCCCGTGCCCCCTCAACTATATGCCCGTGCGGAATCGTTGTTACCGCGGGGGCTACATCTGCGCCGGGCTGGTGAAGTAAACAAACGAATATTTATACCTTTGTAGTCCGGCCGTGGAAACTGTCACGAATTACCGGCTGAATGGCCGCGCGTGGCTAACAGCCGTACCGAAAACTGTAGAACGAGGGGGATGTTATATTAATTAGCAGCTACCGGGAAACTGGTCGACGGACACATAAAACGAATCGTCGAGAGCGTCCTCGAAAATATCCGCGAGAAGTCGTTTCCCCGGGCCAAGGGAGCTCAACAGCCCGAAACACGCGTGCCAACGAATGTTAATTAAATCACCGCCGGAAGCTGACCGGTTCTTCCTGCTTCCCGTCCATTCTTCCACCAAGCCGCGTTCCCGTCATTTCTCTCGGGCTCCTCTTTTTTTCGGCCCGCTGTCACAGGTTTGTTTGCCGAACGATAGAGAGCTCGCGCCGCGCTAAAGAACTGTTAATTAACCGACTGCTGTCACCGCGGTTCAGCAAATCGAACTTCTTTTCTTTTAATAAAGCTCTATGCTATCGACGCACAGGTTCGATCAAATGAAAAAAAAAACACAAATAATTATTCTTTTCTTTTAATCGTACACGATCTTGAAAGATTACAGGCGTCATTTTGTTGTAGCTGCATGTATCCTTGAAAAATAACTACGAAGCACCCCGCGTTGTTTTCCCGTGAAAAAATAAATCGAGCACACTTCGGGAACGTTCGTCGACATACCGATAATATTTGGGACCGATGGGTTCACTGGTTCGTCACGAGAAAATTTCGGAACGTTACCTAATTGCACCACGCGGTCACATCCGGCGCTACCCTTTAAATTATCTTCAGCGAGTACTTCGTTTTTGTATTTCTGTTTTTCTTTTTTGTCCGGCTTTGCTTCGCTAGCGGAGGCTCGAGTCCCCTTACGAGATTGTCGACGTGCAATCTGGTAAGTGCAATGCCAAGGAAAAGTGGGTGTATACACGCGGCTGTGACGAGTGCACGCTGCCGCTGCACCCACGCGTTTGTAGCAGCTGCCTCTCTCCTTTCTTGCTTCGCATTCTTCCATTGCTCGCTCCGTTCCGGCGGGTTTTAAGCCCCCTTTGTGCCTATTCTCGCGCGCTTTTTCCGGTATCTTCGTCCCGGCTGTTTGCACTCCCCATGGACAGGTCCAAGCGCCGCGACGCGCCGCGCCGCGTCGTTCTTGAAGGTTTGCCAAATCAATGATATCGGGCCGAGGTCGCGGTGAAATGAACCTTTTAAATTGGTCCCCTGTTGCCGCAAGATAATCGGGCATGTATAATTGAAGCTTTAAGGCGATTTAAACGATTGAGATTCTATGGACTCCGTCCTCCTCTTCGCAGCAGAATTTTCCGCTTGGGAATTCTCCGCGTAGAATCGTGCCTTGTTGGGTTCCAGAAGTTTTTTTTCAACCGTTTCGAAGCCTACGGGAATCGTGGAGATTCTACAACGACGTGATAATAACGAAAACGGAAGAAAGGTGTAATTTACCTTTTGAACAACTCGCATTGCAATGACTCCATTTTTTAAATTGGTGAGTCGAGGAGTATCAGCCTCGATTTCACGTGAATAGATATCGAAGAACATTCTACGAATTTGCACAAAAACTGATCGACCACAGACAATCATAAGCAGCATTAAACTGCACCCGATATAATTGAATGTTGTGTTTCAAAAGTGCTCGAGTAAAAATAATTTCTTCCCAGGTTATAGGCATTGAATAGCAGGATCGCGACTAAATAGTTGAATAGATCCTTTTTACGATTCACTGAAAGAAGCCCGCAGTGATATAATTCTCCTTTGGCGGCAATAACTTCCGTTTCCGCTATAAGAGCAATAAAAATTCTCGGTTGATACTGTCGGTCTAGGTCTCCGCTCGAGTTTCCCGTGGAACGACAGTGGGTCTCATTTCCATCGGAAGGCGTCAAAGGGGATCAAAAAGAATTACTTTGCGGTTGATTGGATCACGGTCCTTCCCGCGGATTTCCCTGCAAGGCTCGCCGTATAAATTTCCATGGGACGGTCGATTTCCGTGACGGAAGTCGTGCCGCGAGAAAAATCTCCGGGAAAAAAACCACGCGGATCCGATTACGGTGGCTGAGAATGCCTAGGTAGAATTAAAATAAAAAAACTTTTATCGCGGACAACTAATACTTGCTTCCTATTACATTAGTTTCCCAAAGTTTCAGACTCTGAAGTTTAATTGATGCTTAACATTTATGTGATTCAGGTGTGAAGTTGAATGAATTAAATAAACCGGTTTACTTTTGATCAAATTGCAAATTCCGTGAAGCCGTTCTGAAGTTTTGCAAATCTTTTAACTCGCGAAACGTTTTCCAAACCAATCATCGTGAATCAGGCAAAAGGTTTGACATATAAATGTAGAAGCCGATTCTATTATGATATTCAACGTACATTTGAGGATGTTTCCGATCTACTGGTAACGCAAAAAAAGGGGATGAGTTCACAGAGGGTCGAAATATTCTGCAGGAACCGAGAATATAGAATAAAACTAGCTGTACCCGCGACTCTAGTTTGCAACTTTTAGCAGATTTTTAGAGCTGCGCCTGCGCAGATTTTTTGACCTGCGCCTGCGCAGAATTTTTGAGCTGCGCCTGCGCATATTTTTTGAGCTGCGCCTGCGCAGATTTTTTAAGCTGCGCCTGCGCATATTTTTTGACCTGCGCCTGCGCAGATTTTTTGACCTGCGCCTGCGCATATTTTTTGACCTGCGCCTGCGCAGATTTTTTGACCTGCGCCTGCGCAGAATTTTTGAGCTGCGCCTGCGCAGATTTTTTTGAGCTGCGCCTGCGCAGATTTTTTTATCTGCGCCTGCGCAGATTTTTTGACCTGCGCCTGCGCAGAATTTTTGAGCTGCGCCTGCGCAGATTTTTTTGAGCTGCGCCTGCGCAGATTTTTTTATCTGCGCCTGCGCAGATTTTTTGACCTGCGCCTGCGCAGATTTTTTGAGCTGCGCCTGCGCATATTTTTTGACCTGCGCCTGCGCATATTTTTTGACCTGCGCCTGCGCAGATTTTTTGACCTGCGCCTGCGCAGAATTTTTGAGCTGCGCCTGCGCAGATTTTTTGACCTGCGCCTGCGCAGATTTTTTGACCTGCGCCTGCGCATATTTTTTGACCTGCGCCTGCGCAGATTTTTTGACCTGCGCCTGCGCAGAATTTTTGAGCTGCGCCTGCGCAGATTTTTTTGAGCTGCGCCTGCGCATATTTTTTGACCAGCGCCTGCGCATATTTTTTGACCTGCGCCTGCGCAGAATTTTTGTGCTGCGCCTGCGCAGGTTTTTTGAGCTGCGCCTGCGCAGGTTTTTTTTATTTATACTTGCGCAACTTTTTTTAAGCTGCTTCTTTTCGAATGCGGTTTGCTCTACAGCTTTTCCAAAGAAACGGCAGCTTTTCTACGTTGAGCCATTCTCAATTGATATCGTTACAAACAGACAGACAGGGAGACATGATATTATTATATACATTATTATATACTCGCTTCGCTCGTCAACCCCCGCGGCGCCTCGCTCTCTCTCCCCCCTCTCTCCCGCTACCCCTCTCTCCCTCACTTTCTCTCCTGCTCTGTCTCTCTCTCTCTCTGAAAAATACACACTGTCACGTCGCTCAATTTTCGGTTCCCCTTCGGAAGACAACCCGCTCGTCAATTTCAGTTCCCCTTTGGAAGGCAACCCGCTCTTCACTTTTCGGTTCCCCTTCAGGATGCAACCCGCTCTTCACTTTTCGGTTCCCCTTCAGGAGGCAACCCGCTCTTCGCTTTTCGGTTCCCCTTCAGTAGGCAACCCTCTCTTCCCTTTTCGATTCCCCTTCGGAAGGCAACCCGCTCTTCAATTTTCAGTTCCCCTTCGGTAGGCAACCCGCTCGGCGTTTTAGCGTGACAGAACTATTTTATATAATAGATAGATAGAGATACAGATTGTTTGAAGTGAGACTTCCTTTTCTACATTCAAATTGGGCAAAAACCTCTACAATAATTTAATAGAATATGCTTTTTAGTTTGCTGTATTTCTGCAGTGAAATGAACGGAAAACTTTCGAAATCAAGTTACTAGTACGAGCCCTACTTACCGTGTCTCGTCATATTCAAAGATCGCAAGGCCGAAATCCCGGCTGCTCAAACTTCCGAATCCATCGCAACACCCCGGGTGCCGTTTGCGACTTTCTCGCATGATTCGCAAAAGGATCAAGACGACGGGTTCGTCTCGTTCAAGCGCCACGGGGTAGATCCCCGAAACGCGAAAGCCTCATAGGGGCGAGACCGCGCAGCTCCATTTTCACGATCGATCGGATTAGAAGGAGTCTTTCACGTTTTCGGTGCCGGTTCATAAATTTACATCGAGCCTCGCCGCCGCGTCGTCAAAACTCGTAGATAAGCAAACGTAGCGGTGCTGTCGGGTCAGAGGAAGCGAGTTAACGCAGATAGAGTAGCGAGGGAGAGAGAGAGAGGGAGAGAGAGAGAGAGAGAGAGAGAGAAAGAGAGGTCATAGGGTAGAAAGAAAGAGAGAGAAGGGTGCAGAAACTCCGAAAAGGACGAGACCTCAAAAATCTCAACGTTCGCCATTACGGCCGACGTTGGATCTCATTTGAGCGGCGCACGCGGGGCTCCTCTTGCAGTCTGGTCTCTCCTAATGAGGCCGGCTTTTTCTTTCCTCCGTCTCCCCTCTGAACCCTCACCTCTTCTCTCTTGCTCCCCTCTGCTTTCGCCCACCTCCCCCGTCTCGGCCCTATCCATTTTTTTTCTCCGCTATCCTCCATCCCCGTTCGCCCTTTTGAATGAGAGAAGGTGGCACGAAGAGAAACCCCGAGCGGGTGAATGTTATCATCGCACCGCCAGATGCAGTCTGAAATGGCAACGAGAGGATACGCCAGCCAGACTACCCCCGGCATAATTAAAACTTGTACCGCTCGAGCGTCTCGAAGGTTAGAAATACGCGTCTTTTGTGAACATGCACACCGAGGGGCTCCACCGACGCGCAGCCCCTGTTTACGCGGCCAGCTATTATCGTGGCCGGGCTACGTTTCGGTACGTTTCACCGCATCGCCGCGAATAAGACGGCCCATTGAAAGCCCGCGTTCCCGAAAAGCCCTGCGAATGCAACTGCGTGGCAAATTAACCTAACACCCCCGTACCGCTGCCCCAAACAGTCCTTACCCTGCGGCGCGCGGCGCGCGGCGCGGCGGACCGCTCGAAACGCTCGTCTTCGAGGCTCGATCACCTTCGCGCGGATTTTCGTCTCTCTCTTCTTCTTTTCTCCTGTCTCCGATCTTTCGATCATCATTTCGCTGTACAACGATCGTTAGAACCACTTACATAGATCAAGGGAATTTTTTAAGTGAAACTTCTTTTGGCAGGGTGTAAGCCTAATTCGCGTCACGGAATTTGCGACATGACAATACCTCCCTCCTCTTCTCTCTGTTCAAACCGGTGAGTAAGGCCACTTTTAATATGCTAAAGTTCCACAGTTGAAAATGGTAACATTCTAAATTCCGAAAGATACAAAACTGGGAAATGCTGAAATTGAAAAATTGTCAAATTTTTAAGTTGAAGGGCAGAAAATTGTGAAACTGTGAAATTTATGGAAATTTCAAGTTCAATTTGAAAGAAATTTCTGGTTTAAATCGAGGTAAATGTCAAGTTTAAATTTAGGGGAATTCAAGTTTTGAATTATGAGGAATGTGGGAAATGCTAAAATTGTACAATTTTAAAGTTGCAAAGTAGAAAATTGTGAAACGATGAAATTGTAAAGAAAGAAACATAGTTGATAGTTTTTAGATGAGAACCTAGCTACAGTGAATACTCCTGGACCAGGAAACATTATTGCAAATCAAGGGAAAAATCTTTTCCACTCTCAAGCTGAGTTGCTTTCACTCTCTCGATATTCTCGAGATTTCCGTAAACATTCGAGTCTGTAGAAACGTTTCGACTTAATGATTCGCGTCTCTTATTCCTGTAACAGAATTAACGGATAATCGCGAAGTAGAATGCTAAAAAGTCGTAACGCAGAAGAAGTGTTAATAATAAATCATAGGTTTGTCGGGACAGTGACAGTTTCCGAATCTGAACACAGAGACTTTCATAGACGGCGTGTGACAACCGGTAACTGGTTCACATAAAGTGGCACATCCGCCAGGGAAAAAGCAAACCGTGAAATATTCATTTAAAGCCGACGTTCTCTAGTTCCACGCTTACAGAACGGACGAATCCGATTTCGTTTTTGAAATACTTGCGTTCAATCAGCCTCAGAATACTGACCGATACGATTCCGCGTATACATGCTTGTCGATCGATTAATTAATTGGTCAGAGACTGTTATGTGTGCATTAGCGTTAGTCCATAACGCGTAATAGCGACGCAATATGCGACACTGCGGAGAACCGATCCGTCCTTCAATTATTACTAAACTCTTCGTAATTACTGTAAGGCATCGATAATGAAACGATATTTGACTGGATTTCGATTGCGTGTTCACCATGGATACCGTGATCGATTCAATCGAATCTGTTTGATACAAAGAACTCGATTAGGTTTCACTTGATCTAGTAGAAATCGTGGATGACTGATTCTTCCGAGTTTCAGGTTCGATCTATAATAATCGACCGAATGATCATTTCATCACAAAAAATGTGTTCATTTTTGCTGCAGTGTCGAATATTTGGTTCCACTCACTCGTATGAAGTATCTCTAGCTTATTTGAATGTGTATCCTGCAGATGGACGAGACTGTAAAAATGCAACTTCTTTACCTGTAACAGAACAATGAAAATTTGTTTTAATGTCTGACCGTAGACGAGGGATTACGTTACGCGAGTGTATAACATAACGTTAACGTACAGTGATTCCAAGACCCAATTTGCGAGGAAAGAAAATTCATAAAAACCACAAAAATGGAATAGTACAGTTTAGTTATCTGGCAACCTATAGAACGCGAGATTTGTTAGCTGGGAATACGGTCGGCTGCACCCTTCACTCAGAACTTGGGAATCCGTTGGGAATGTTTCTGTTTACATCGCACTCGTCCGTGCGCTTAAGTAGCTGCCGTCTGGAGAACAGAAACGCGGACGGGCCCATATAAACTTTATTAAGACTACAGGAACTGCTTACTCCGTCATCGACGTGGCGAAATCTCGGCAGGTAATTTATTGTTGCAAGACAAAAGCATCGTTCTGTGAAAACAGACGGGAAACCGCGTTAATTAGCGGACAATTATGTGCTTGCAACACGGTCCACGAATACGACGAACCGTCGATTCAAAGTGTTTCGTTTGTCTTTCGAAATGTAGAAAAAGGAAGCATAATTGCGTTTCCCTTTTCCGAGACGGAACTACCATTGGCTGTTTCATTAAATGCGCACGATGCTATTTACTTGAAAATTGCTGTCCAGTGTTCGCAATCTTGTATCGATTCAGTTCTCGATTTTGTACACATTTCTATCGGCTTCTTGAAGTGCATTGTGTTCGGACCATTGCTCTATTATTTGCGAATAATACGAACAATTAAACTATGCTGCAATGGAATGGAGTATCCAGTACATATCGACATTTATAATTTTAGAAAGACAATCAACGTGGAAATAAATCGATTAGAGTATCTTTGAGATCGTGTTCCGTCTCGCGTGCATCAAATTAGTTTGTAACAGGCCCTAAGGCGAGCCAACAATCGTAATCCAATTAGGAGAGGGACAGGTGTGTCAGTTGAAAGCCGGAGTTAATTTTCAATATTCAAAACTGGATACAACTTAAACGGCTTCGAGTTGGGTCACGGCTCACGAGAGCCATACATAATTTATTGTATCCGCTAACAAAGGATTACCTTCCACTTAAAGTCCTTTATAATTTCCGACAGGTGAGCCGTGTCGAATTTACTTGCTGATTGCTCATCCCCGTGACTCGATACTCTCGTGTACACCCACCGTTGCGTTTGTCTGCAAAATTTCTGTACTAATTACATTCATTTGTCGCGAGTGGTATGAGTAAGTGGACCAAGAAACGAGACATACATAGCGTTCGTTGCATTAAAACACGAACGGTGTTCAATTAAAATATAATTCTTTTTTTTATTTTCCGAAGAATCTAAGGATACCTAATTTTCACAGCTATTAAATGGTCAGGTTAATGAATAACAAATTTGAGAATTTTTCAAACATTACTTTTATCCAGCTAAATCGCGCATTTTACCCACTGTGTGCCGATGACTGAAACCACGTAATAATCACCGAAACATCATCGGCAGCAATCGTTTCGGTGGAGTCACTGTCACGTTTTTCTACTGTGAACGTTGAAGTAGCGTGGCGGGCAGATAAAACGGCGAAACGAGAGAGGCCAACAGGAACCGAGAATGGGTACTTTGTCTCGCTAATACATCGCGGAGAAGAAAAGTTATTTCAGTTTCCCCGGGTAGACTGTGGTAGCTCGGGCCGAGCCCTCGTTCCCCAGTTTTATCTCTCCTTCACTCGCCATTAGACATCGAAAATAAGGACGGGAAATATTCGTTCACCGGGTGATATTATTCACGGGACGCAGTTTTCGTGGGATTTCTCGTACCGTGTCGCCCCCCGAGCTTTTCCACCTGACAATGCTCGCCACTTTTCCTACCTGACGTTTCCTTATTGCGCGAAATGTCATTAGCGCATCCTGCCTTATGCTCGGCCTCTAATGGAGGTCCTTTGTGCTTGAGATGCCGAAGAATTGCGTTTACGTTTACGAGGTTGACGACAGTGGCGTCTGCTGGCAATTTTCAACCGTTCCAGTCGACTGGAATCCTTATTAAATCGTTTAGCTCGGCGACCTAACCATGTTTCTCTTTCTTCGAGACGTCGAGAGGAAGTCTCCGCGCGGGATTGCAGGTTGCATGACAAGGGTGCAGTGATTCCTGCTAACCCTTTTAGCACCGGGACTTAGAACATCCACGGAATTTGTGGAACCATAATCTCGATACATAAATTAATATATATATATGTGTGTCGGAGATGTTGGAGAAGGCCGAAGACTTAACCTTAAACTTAAATTTACTTATTTAGTTATATATATAGAGAGAGAAAAATGTATTTACAACAGCTTATAACTAACTTAACCGTTACCTTACATACTATTTAATTCCTTGTCCCCTCATTCATCCCCTAAAATCCTCCTTTCCTATTCCTGGACCTCCTCTTCCGGCCGCTTAACAACCCTTTCAACTTTTTCATTCATTCATTCTCTCTCTCTCCAGTGTTCTAAAAATAATACAAAGTAAAATGAGAGTAAATACACGACTGTTATTAATACACGTTCAAAACCACGATCTCTATTTTGAATTCGACAAGAGCAAAAGAAATCGAGTGACTGATGAAATTGAAAAACTGCGAACAAGAGCTCAATTTAGTTTCCGAGAAGAAAAAGGTGTAACGTGAAAGTTTCAATTCCGAATGGAGTAATACTATTCAGACGCAGAGGTCCGTCGAATCTCGTCGGAGGAAAAATATAGAAGGAAGATTTCGAGCGAGGGATGATGGCACATTGTTGTTTCGCTCGAAATCACGAGGACGAGCAGAGGAATGGGGGCTCGTGCGGGTGCAGGGCGCGAGAGCCGCGTGTCGTGATACATCAGCCAGAGACAAATTGGTTCCTCGCCGCAACAGACGTTCAGAAATTTCCTCTGGAAAAGCCGGGAACCCCGTGTGGAGAGTTCACCAGGTTGAAAGTCGACGGTGCAGCACGATGGCGAACAGCTGGCGGGTTCATCGTGACGCCACGTGAAAGCGATTGTTGAGTCGCGACTCTACCGCTGATAAGCAGACCGAAATACGTTAGTTTCGCGGTAATATCCGTTGATGTGCACGCGTCACGGTATCTCCGGCTTGTTATTAGCCATGTCTCTGAGATTAGGTTGGTTACCGTCAAGATACGCCGCGCCGCGCCACGGCTGCCAGTTGTTACAACCGGGACGCTACGGAGATTACTTGCCAACTATAATTGCTGTGACGTCGCTGTTGCAATTACATATTACAGAAATGATTACTGCTTAACAATTACTCCAGTGTCGGTATCGGTATTAACGACTTGTCCTATGGCTTCGCAAGGGAACTGGCAGAGTTCGGTTTCTTTTTGCTTGTTCTCACAACATTTCATATGATACTGTGGCGGCCTTGGTACTGCCATACGCTTCCGTCAAGTTAGAAGACTCCTTATCCCGTCAACTTAATCCGTACTTAATGTTTCCCGTCTGCGTGGGTCGGACAGCCCAGGTACACATTTGGCGACCAAATCCACGCAGGCCTATTCCTCTCCTATGTCCTTTCCAGGTTCCGTTTGGCGAACTTTCCTTTTTTTCCGCGAGTCCCTACCTGACATTCCTCTCCGTACCTTTCTCCCACTATTCGGTCTCCCTCCACTTTTCCATTTTCATTTTTTTTCCTGGGGAGTTTCCTAGAGATTGACGACGGAAGTCCAGTCTGTTTTCGAGTCGTCAGAGAGACACTTGACTCTCCACCGATACCGATCCTCTACAAAATAAAGAGTGTTGAGGAACGGATCCACGGCGTCATTTATTTCTCGACTTCCTCCACAATACGAACAAGGAAGGGTTCAGCCGTCGTTGAAGCCGATCAACAAAACAATCGCACCCCTTGTTTAACGATTCGGAAGGACAATCCCATTTGGCTGAATGCAGCCAGTGTTATTTCGCTTTCTCTGTCGGCAGACAGAAGGATTTGAAATCAGACAGCAGCAGGGTTGACCGGTCGGTGTGTCGCGTATCTCGTTTGCGTATCGCGCACGGGGTTGCATCCGGGGGTTGGAAGCTAGCTGGTTCGTCGCGTCGTGTGTCACGTTTCACGAACACGAGAAACGCATCCCAGGGACGAGGGGACTAACCGCTCTAAAAAATCCAATTTCCCGTGTCGTCGTTGACGTACGCTGCAACAGGTTCCGTTCCATTCCGTCTCGTGCTCGAACGAGCTCACGGCCGGCATTGTTTCGGTGCAGAGCGTAGACGATTGCTTTGAGAGGACCAGAAAGCATCCCTTTTTCCCGGTGGCGTACACACCATCGTCGTCATCGTCGTCTCGGTCGTCGTCGTGACGAGCAATCCACCCTCTCTCACCCTCCCTCCTCCCCGCCTGTTCACAGACTAGCGACGGTTCCGTCCACCCCGAAAAGAGATTAATTCTACCGCGAGACCGAGCCACCATGTAAAAACCTGGATTTTCCCGATAATCGACGTATCCTCCGCTAGGCTGGTTCCTTTCTCTATACCCGACGCTCGGGTTTTCGACGCCACCGTCCACCGTCCACCGTCCACCGTCCACCGTCCACCGTAGCTATTCTAGTCCCTCGAACCGACCCCCACTCGCCCCTGCGCCCTGACCATCGGGGGAGAAATATCGTTCGGCGATTATAGTTTTCGTCGCGTCACGATTCCCCACGGACGAACGGTTTTACGGCGGTCCGAACGTTTTTCGGGAAATTCGACGTACCAAACTGGAAGTGTGTTTAGCGCGCGCGCGCGCGGTCTCGCAGAATGAATTTTGTGGAAAGTATTGGGTTCAGTGGCGGAATCGGAATATCAACCTTTTGCACTTCGGAGATATTTCAACTTGAAAATTATATTGTTTTTTCGACCTAGAAAAATTCCATTCTTTACGATTTTTTTCATTCTATGAATACGAAATTGATATAACACCTCGTGTAATACTTAAATGTTTAGTAATTTGATTAGATATCAACATATTTAATAATGTAAACAATATTTTGAATAATGTCCAGCAATTTTTAGTGGTGTTTTTCCCGATATAATTCATGTTAATCAGTGTTATCATTTTTACGAGTTTCATGAATTTTTGTGAGATACCGTGGACAATGTTGTATTATTAATAAGCTGCTAAACGTAGTTAGGGTGTCAGAGGGATAACGCGAGGACGGACCCACGTAGCGATACAATTCTTAATTTAGTTTCAACCCTCGTTCGACCCTCCTTTTAATTTAACACACTTTCCATGGTTCTTTAAAAGGAGTATCATGTTTTGCACCTCGCTTTATCATTTGCGAATAATTACAGTTTTATCTCAATTCTTTCTTATTTCATCTCGTGGTTCCATTCGCGATTCGAATCGACTTTTCTCCGAGGTTTCGGGCCAAATTACCCCACGGTGCGGCGTGTCGTTGAACGGAACAGTGATTTCAGAATTTTAATTAACTTCAGTACAGAAGATTCATTTGCCCGTGCGTGTACAGGGAACTCCACATTTTCGACAGACTAATTCGCGAGGCGATCGGGAGATCGACCGCAGCGTTTTTCGTTCGCCGGTTATTTGTTTTTGGTAGTTAGACGTTCATCAGCGCGTTATGTAGGTCGGCCAGGGAGCATCGAACAAACACATTCATCAGGGTACGTCGACTCATATCGCGCAATTCACCCCTCGGTGAGCTTTCAACGGGGAAAATTAGCACTTTCGTACGGTTGCTCGGACTTCCCAAACCCGAAATGCAATTAACTTTCGTCGCATAGCGTCGCGGCTGCTGCCTCTCTACGATATAGGGTGTCCGAAATTTTTGTTACTCCGAAATACGTGTTACTGGATCACTCGGTGACGAAGCTTCACAGATGGCTTCACATATACAGCAGTGTTGAATGGTAAGGGAACGGTTATGTCAACGAATTGTACAGCTGCTGATAGATAGTACAGATAACCTAAGGGATGTGCAGTCCAGTTTATTGGAAATATGGGATAAATAAACTGTATCTAGTTTTAAACGAATGAACTAAGTACCATTTATTTTTAAGCTCAAAGAAATTGAAACAAAAGTAACTTATGAAGCAGTGTTCAAATGTATTAAACAAATTCATTTTTGTTTTATCGATTATACTATTTCAAATGAACCAACAGAGTCAACGATCCGGACTTTCACTTTCTAATCGATAAATGAATGCACTTTGATTGTCTTTCAATCTGAAAGCATTGATGTGCACAGATTTTGACAGATTCACATAACTGGATCGTATAAACCGATGATCGTGAGTTACGAGAAATAGCGTTTACAGGAAGATTAACAAGAAAATGGTGTGGCACGTTATTAGTTTTGTACAGTGAATTCCTCAGGATTTCGAGGGGCCTGAATGGAAAATTTTCATGCAGGACAGTATTATTCCGAGGCCGGCTTATCCGCGCGTTCTCCATTTACGCGAGCCCATTGTCGGATCTGTGGCCGCGACAGCTCGAGAATCGATTTTTCGTAGTTCCCTGAACCCTCGATCGCGATATAACGCGGATGATGTCGTCGTGGTGTCGCGACAATCACCGGCTCGTCGTCGGGGAATCAGAAAGTCCGAAGGCCGCGACGTCGTCGACGAAGAATCGGCGCGACGGCCAGTCGGCTCTTTTCGCTCTGGCAAAACAGATCGGTGGCTTATTTCAATACGAATCGGGAACGGATTGGTGATATCAATGTCAGGGGCCTGAATGAAATTACCATAATAAAGGGCTGGCCAGGGACGACGGTACCTTGAACGCCAGGCCACGCCCGGGCTCAGGAAGCAAATGAATTATCGTATCAAAAGCAGAAAATCGCTTATCGATCCATCCCTGCCAGCGACCGTTCCTGCTGCTGATCCTCAGCGAAACGATCCAATTGTTCGTCCCCGTTTCGCCAGCTTAATGAAGACGAAACGCGAAACGTAATCTTGGAACTGTTGTTCGAAAAAGACTGGCTCGATAAATGATCCGGCATTTTAACCCTTTGCACTCGGAGCTATTTTATTTCGAAAATTAAACATGTCTTCTTATCTAGAATAATTCCGTTTTATATGATTTTTTTTCATTTTGTCGATATGAAATTAATAGAATACTTCATACAATATTGAAATGTTTAGTAATTGGTTAGATCCGAACATATTTAATACTGTAAGCAATATTTTGAATTATAGCATAGCAATTTTTAACGGTGACTCAGAGTGACCACTCGAGTGCTAAGGGTTAACAAATTTAGAACGATCGCGATTGTTCGAACAAGCTGACCGCCGCCGAATCGGCGACCACAATAATTGGGTAAAAGCAATTTATTTCATAACAGATATTTCAGATTTACGATGTTAAAATTGCATTTTTAATCCTCTTATATCTCATTGATAATAAACAATTTTCGCACACGCTCTCGCCATCAGCACAGAAATGAACTTTCAAGTCTGCGAAAACAATTCCGTCGCTCGAAAACGGATCACACACGATGGACAACCTTTTACCGAGGAATTTTTAACACTCGAACTACCGAGCCCGTTAAAGTCATTCCAGATTCTTTCTTCCTTTTACCATTCGTGAAGTTACAGAAATATTTTCTACTGAAAATTGTGTTAGTAGATTCCTTCATTCAAGTACGCGGGATCCGAATAAATTCAATCGTGTTGTATAATTTTTGGAATTATATTTGTACTGCGCGCGTTTTGTATGTATTTGTTTTAATAACTACTTCTATGTACAGCGACACCTATCATCTTATATATAAGGGGCTTCTTCAACTATTCCTTCTTCTTCTTCTCCAGATGTTTGTACACGATATAACTTAAATCAAGTTTAATTATATTTTACATTTAATACTTTATATAAGTCTCACCTTCACTTCCATTTTACATTCCCTAACAAAAGGTTATGGGCCCAGCAATAATGACCCGCAGTTTACTTACAAATAATTTGCATTGGAGCACCGTATCTGCATAACAGTACGAGTATGATTCATAGAAAGACAGCACATTCATGTTTGATGCACAAGGCTTGGTGGCTCGCGTCTGAAAGCTGTCGTACGAAGGAATGAAGAAATGAAAAATCGCAATCGTTGCGCCGCTGGTTAATTTTATTTGCCTGGATAATTCGAATAATAAAAGCTCAGCAACCTGTACGGTAAACCGGGCACACCAAACCGACACCAAATTGGTTCGGATAGTAAGAGTTCAGATAAATGGAGTTCGCTTTCTCCTCCGGTTTATCCAACGACCCCCGCGGTTCCCTCCGTGAATTTATACCCGTTGAAACGTAATATACAGTATATGGGGTACGCGCGCGCTCGCATTTGTGCCCAGGACTCGGCACCGTAACTTTTCCCATTAGAAAAATCCCTGATTTCGATGCATAAATCGAAGCGCGGCAACTTTTAGTTACGAAACCGAGATACGAACTTTCGCCGTACAACCCTCTGGTAATACATACTACTCGGATATACAGGGTATTTCGTGTATCTCGTCTACTTTGCCTGATTTTTGCTATAACAATAGTTCATTGTACTTTCAAAAACGTTGGCGATCTTTCAATCATTTGTAGCATTGATTTTAAAAATTGCTACACCATAATTCATAAATTTTTTTCGGTCTAAATTCAGACCGAAACGTTGAATTAAATGTTCATGTGATATTTTGCAAATTTGCTTATTTTCGCCAATTGATCGAACCAGTGCGCCAATAACATTAATTGTAGTCATAATCTTATCTATTCAGAAAAGTGGCAAAGACAGTGGAGCGGAGAAGACGAACGAAACACCGTGTATGGACATTTGAGTAGAATAATAGAGAAGGAAACCGTATAAGAGAGTCCCCGTCCGGTTTGCCCTAAATACGTACTTGAAAATTGATCGACGTCGGCGAGCCAAAGCTTAGAGGCTCTCTCGAAGTACCACTCGAATAGGTCGTAGAGCCCTTTGCATTGCATATTTCTCCCTGTACGATAGTCAATCAACCAATCAATCGATCCGTGCTTATCCGTCCATACCGTGATCACAGGCTACGTATGCCGAGGACAAAAGAGAACAAACTTCGGTGCACCAGACAAAGCAGACCGTGTCGCTGCTCTGCCGGAACGGCCGAGATATATCTTTCATGGAAAAAAACAACCGAACAGATACCGAGCGAAACTCTTTCGGAACAAACTATGTCGTCCGACGCCGAGTGGTTTCACCGTTTACAAAGACGGAAGTCGATCTTCTCGTTTAACAGAGGTTTTGTTGGATTATCAACATGTTACCAAAATGAATCAACGATCTCAGAATAGTATTCTTAAACACAGATTACGAAGTATCGATGGAACCTTCTCAGAAGTATATTTTCTTTCAAGAGCCGAATTGTGAGGGGGCTAACCTAAACAGTTTGGAGATACGAAGGGACTCCGGTTTCCTTTCTGGGGGATCCAGCGATTCTTTCTTTCATAAAGTCAGTCGAAGCTAAGACATCTCATGGTAAAGAGCTTCCTTCCGCGCCGTGAACTAAAGACTAACTTTTACATTAAAAGTACCAGTGTACATTCATTTACACCCATATCCAATAGTGTTCTTCAGTGTTACCGAGAATTCGAACATTTTTAACCTTCGACAACCATGCAACAAACATCACTGTTGCTTTCATCTAACGTACGATTTGAAAAAATCGTATGTTGCCCAACTTTTCTAGGTAAATACTTTGCGGCGGACGGTTTTTCGAGAAGTTTTGTTTCCGCAGGATTGTTCGTAGAGGTGTGCCTCGAAAGACTAGCACGGAACCTGTAATCCAAACAACCGGTTTATAAAGTTCCCGCGACGTACACAAGGGATCGAGAGGCGGCCAGCGAAAAACTCGTCGTTTACACGTTTTCCAAGCGGAAAAGCAATCGGTATGCGCGTCCTTACCAGCGACAGAGACACTCTCGTGCATATAAAACACCTCGGCTGGCATTATCCCTAGTTGTTCCTTTCTATAGAGCGACCTCGGTCATGCATCTCCCCGCGATGTGCATCGGTTGCACATTCAGGCTGCAACCCGGCTCCTGATAGAATTACGTGCACCAGCCGCAATAACGATGTTCCTGCTTAGTCGGTATTACTTATATTACGCCGGGAAGTTACGCGGCCCGCCTCCTGTGTCCCGGAGCCAGCCCAGTTCTCCAACTGCAATTGCATTTTCGTTCCGCCTATATATCGCGTTGTGCATCGTGACGGCGCACGTGACGTCTACCAAATTGTCTGGCCCCCAGCTTTCTCTCTCTCTCTCTCTCTCTCTCTCTCTCTCTCTCTCTCTCTATCTCTCTCTTTCTCTCTCTCTCTGTGTGTTGGCCCCTTTTTGCTACTGAAGAACTTGAACGGATCGGTGCACGGATCCCACCGAATTATTCAGTGCGTCGCTGATACGTGTCGCGTGGATGCAGTCGCAGACGCGTGTCTGCATACGTAGACATGCATCCTCTTCGCCATCCGAAACTTTGCTTTCACGTCGTCTGACATTTTCTATCGCAAATACTATTCAACGAGAATTACTTTGCTCGCTCTTCTATCTGTCTATTGTCTCCTCATCTCACGTTTCCTAAGTGTGAAATGCTTCTTTAACGAGCAGCTAATTATGGCTGAATCTTGCTTTTTTTTTTCAGTCAAAATGACTGATGCGAATTCTTTTCGATTGGAAATATTAAAAGTATAATATGTTTTTTGAGAAATTTTTTTAGTGAATTTCTCTATTGAAGTACATATTTAAATATCCCGTGTACGAAATCTAAATAAATGCCATATTGTCATTATTAGAAGGCAATGTATGCCAACTGCGTTCAGTGCTCGGTAGTTCTAGTGTTAATTTTTGGGGAACTGTGATTGGAAATGGGAGTTGAGAAATGTACACTGGTATTTTTAATACGATGCTGTTTCATTTGTTGGAACTCTGGAAGGAAACTAGGGTCCGGCTCTTGAAATAATCTAGAATACGATTCTGAGATCACTGATCATACTTTTTGCCACGATCGATAAGTTCATTGTACTGGTAACTTGTTGATAATCCACACAATCATTATAAAAGGATTGAATGAATTGTGTGTTACGAACAGACTGCGGAATTTTATGAATTTATGGTGTTCCCAAATTATTAAAAAAAATGGTAGTTCAAACCGAAATCTACCGTATATATGTACGAACTGTCAATAATTATGATCAACTTCGAGGAGTAGTTTCTCTGAAGTTTTCGATTAATTAAGTAGCACATTCGCATTCAATCAAGTCACCTGCTGTTTTGTCCATGCAAATTACGCGATATACATAATATATTCATATCGCGTGCTATTAAGCAATGTCTGTTGACACAGTTGCCTATCGACTAACTGTTCTCGAAATGTCAAGTGGATCGATAATCAGCTACCGTGTTTGAATGCACAGCTTGTGACACGCAATGGAACTGAAAATGGGTTGGTTATCTTCGTACAACGAACCAGCTCTCATAATACGTGAAACAACCTTTTGTTTGCAGAAATCTTTCATCAAATTTCACATTCATTAAAATTCATTTCGGACACCTGCGAGACAATTCCGTGACGAAGGCTAGACGAAAATTCAAATTCATTCTCTCTTCACAAGAACAGTTAGAAACATCTAAGCACAGGAAAATATTTGTTATCCTCTAATAATGTTTGTAAACGGACCATGTATTTAACAAAACACATTACGTGTAACACAAACGATGTTCAATCAACGTCTGACAATTATTATTTATACTATTATATATATATATATTAATTATTGAAAAATGTATGACACATGGCTGAACACTTTCTAATAGAACCTTCGATAACAACAATTTTCATTGTGAACTAACAAGTCACCCTCGGTAACGTCATCTAATAATCATCATCTATTAAGATTGCAATGTAAAAGAAAATCAATCATTGAAAATCCTGTTGACAGGCTTTCGGTAGATAAAATGTTAACAGTGATGTACAATGAAATTTCTATCATCTTTCCATATAATTAGGGCAAGCTAGTTTTTCGTCGACAGGAACGATTGATTCGTGCGTGATAACGTTGTCGCGCAGCAACGAAACGGATGCCCGAATTTCCAGATGTGTACAAACGGTAAAGTGTCGGCGTGATCGGCATGTATATCTCCGACACGCGGCTCATCGGCGCAAGCAGGCTCAAAGTGCAATCATCCGTACATGTGCACTGTGCATCGTCTCTGCGTGCAAACAAGATGCGCACCGCGTTTCGGGAAACAGCCTCGCGACATTCAACGGCTAATTACTCGGCTTCTCGTCAAACCGAATTCCAAATTTGTCGCGATACCAACGCGCCAATTAACGAGCAGCTCGTCGCAGACCGGGACGCGCGCCACTGACACATTTGTTTGATTTGATTTCGGATTACGTATCTAGATGTTGGCACTGAGCTCCTTGAAAGGTTCCGCCGGATAATTATTTGTTTGAAAATCGAATGTATGCGTCTCTGGAAACATCAATTTAACCCTTTGCACTCGGAGCTATTTTAACTCGAAAATTAAACGTTTCTTCTGACCTACAATATAATACCTCATATAATACTTAAATGTGTAGTAATTGGTTAGATACCGACATATCTGATAGTGTAAACAATTATTTAAATAATAGTACAACAATTTTTAGTGGCGCCTCAGAGGCGTTTATGGTGGGTTCCGAACCACCTTAATTCGTGATAGAACATTCTCTGTATAATCTTAATTAATTTCCAGATTGTGACGTGACAAACACGAGACGTTATAACTAACTCGCTCGCTTTTGAAGATAGAAGAAAATGCATCGTGCAGATAAGTTTGATCTGATACATTTTCGTCTATCTTCAAAAGCAAGCGAGTCATTCGGGTGACCTGTTTAGAACGCCTCCGTATACATAGTTTAATTCGTATTCCTGAGCAGTCACTGGAAACATTTCTTTTCACTGTAAACAGTTCACATAGTTGTCTGTTCGCGAATAAACCCGAGCGTTCCGTTGCTGATCCGTTTCCGCGGTGTGCATCGCGGGAACGAAGGAGAGGAGTTAGAATATCGTTTTCGAGCTCGTTGGCGGGGTTCTTGTAGGTTCGAAAATGTTCTTCGGATTTTCCGCAAAGCTCTCCCGTGGGCGAGATTGCGCGGAGAACGCGATGCAAGAGCGTGATTTAAACCAGAGGGGGAAAAAACGGCGAACCATAGCCGGTGGATAACAAATTCAGTTCGCGATATTCGCGATCCACTTCCCAGTGAATTAAGCGAAGTAGCAAGGCGACGGCAAGGTTTTATTCCGACGGGGACGATCGTAGGAAATTAAACATCGATCGAGTTCTACGGAATATCCCGCGGGGCACGGCGCGCGGCGGGGCGGCTTCATCGCTATTGCATTAAATTCCAAGACGTTACGACGAAGTCGTATAATTCTCCCGTATAATCCATATATCCACTGCCTATCTATTCTCGGATTGTTATTCTCCGGCTCCAGCCAGTTCAGGGCTGCGACTACTAAAATCGAGATATTGCTGCCTTGTAAACCGACTATATCATCCGTCCCTACGGATGGATTATACGCTAACTCAAGGAGCTTACGCGCTGACTTAATAATCCTTCTTGTAAATCAACCGTGCCTTCCTCCGTTTCCCCGGCGATATAGTTTTCATATTTTACCGTCACTCCACTCTTACCACCGCGTAACACCGCCGAACGATCAATTTCGGGCATTATCTCCGTCCACTTTGCTGCTCGATACTTTTCTCGATCCGATATTTATGTACCTCCGCGATATACGAATCGGGAATCTAATTGCTCCTCGATGGAACCTTTTAACACTGACCTCGCCGTGCACTAAAAACGATGAAAATGTTTCAGCTTACAAAAATTACAAGGTATTTATTTATTGAAATTTTCTGCAATTTTTATCACACTATGTGCTTGGATAAAGAAATTTATCGAGTGAATTCCCACGTAAGCAACTTCATAATTTTAATAATTGTACGATGGAAATTTCGATGAATAATTTCCGAGGAAGATAAGATGGAAGATGAGAAAAATATTTAAAGAAAAATACATTCGTGGCTTGCAAACGTTGAATGAGGAAACTCATTGGGGTCTCTTGGGACCCCAACGTTTGTGAGGTTTTTCCTTCCCATTTTCAAATGAAAATTTGAGAAACTAAGTAGACAAATTTCGTGGTAAAAACGAAGAAAACATCATTTTCGCGGATCACATGAGGTATGGAATTTGTGCTTTTAAAACTGGAAAAGTTATATACTATATTATAGCATTCGAGGGCAAAGAGACCCCACGCGCCCAGTTAGGGGTTAAAGAAGCTTCATACTCAGCGCGGAGTTCCACCGTATTTTCTAGTATCAAGAGCTTCGTTTACGGAAACGCAGAAAATTAAATATGAAAACAGGCTACCGCTTTCACGGAATCAGGTTCGCCTAAGGAATATTTCACAACATCCGACGACAGCTGTGCGGTGAAATATTTACACGCGGCCGTACCTCGCGGAGCGACTTGAAATTATCATGGGGCTGTCTTTCGGCGAGCGTGTCGCACCGTCTTTCCATTTCCGTGTTCCGTTTCCGGTTTCTCCCCCTTCCATTCCGCTGCCATCCTCCTCTCAGCTTTTTTTTTCGCCCGGTGTCCCGGTTTCCGCGAATTTGCATAAGTCCGCGGGAGTGTCAAATACCTTATACGGTCGGAGTGTCTTCTCAGACCGCCGCCATTTCTCTTTCTGCTACGGATTACGCTCGAGGAAGAGAGCTCCTCCTGATGCGCATTACGCTGTACCTTTTGTTTAAGTAATCAGCGACAATCAGTGGCAATCGCGAATAAGATGGAGCAAACAGGAGGGACTCAAGGTTTACGATTACCAACGAAATTACCTATTTTTACTTTACTCCTTTTTATACTTTTATAATTGAATTTTTTTAAATCTTAGTAAAGATTTATTACAACATTAGGTAATAATCTACAAACAAAAAAAAGCATATACATAGCGAGAAGTATTATCAATAGAAACATAAAGGTGTACAAATTACCATTTTTCTTTTTGATAACTTAATTTATAGAGTTTTTTCAAAAGTAATGATCTTCTCTCTCTCGTGCAATATATAAATCACACTGCCAAATAACACGATTAAGAGGCAAGAGAACCAGCTAAATGATAATGATTCGCTCTGCATCGGTTTATTCGACGAGTTAAATAATTTAGTTTTTCATGCAACTGATACAGTTAATGAAAAAGGAACTTTACAGCGGTGTTTCTCTGGTTAATTTCAATCGTAAATTCGCAAGAAACAACTCGAGGAAAGGTTCGCGAGAAGAAAGTAAATTGTCACGGAGATTCGCGGTCTGTCTATTACCTTTATTACCGAAGGAACATCTGGAAACCATCGATTTGCTTCATAACACGAGACGAACGCCGCGAATAAAACGAACAGACGTATTACCATCGTATCTGATAAAATTTAACGTCGCCATTATAAGAGGAGCCTTGCCCTGTAGGAACATGAACAGGCGATCGTCGCGTCTAACGAACTCGAAATAAAATAATTTTCTTGTCTCTTGAACGGGTTAATTTAATATCTTCACGATCGGAAGACAGAACGCACTCCCTCGAAGTCGATTTCAATTCCGTGCTCTTTCTCGTCGAATTGTTTCGTCGTTTACCACCAGTGCAAGCGCGAACCCGGCATAATACCCGACAAAACGAATACCTCATTAGGTCAAAGAGCTTCCGTATTCTTATCGACGGTATTATCGTCGTGGTGGAGTCGCGCGAGCGCAATTAAGCCCGAGTGCTTTCCTATCTCTGCGGTATAATATCTCCATGATACTCTCAGCCACGCTTTTCACCGACCACCGCTGCGAATTAGCGTAACTTTCAGGAATTTTCTTGAAACGATATCTAATATTGCTTCGTTGTCCGAAAAATCCTTGTTATCCGTTCTTGTTACTCGTCACAGAAAAATGGTATAACAAGTGTGCTTCTATTTTAGCTCTTGACTGGATTATTTTGGCTGCTGTATTCGAAAAATGTTCGCGCAGCTCTGGAAATTCTTCGACTTGGAGTGGCTCGTCTCTGTAACGGGAAGGATTCAGGTGAATTTCGATAAAATCGCTTCGAGGCAGAATCGGCGAAGATGGAACAGAAAAACAGTGTCTTTGAGCCTGCGGATCAACCGTAACTAGTTGAAGAAGCCGGGAACGCGAACGATGGAAATATTCGCGGCGCTCCTTGAGCCGTTTTAAAGTAGAAACACTGCGACGCGACGATGCCTGGCGCAGACCGTTCAGGGGGTTAATCCGTGGAACTTCTGATTCTCGGTTCTTTCAGTGACGAGGCTCGTTTCACTTTATCCGCGGCATCCAGATTTCTTGCCGCTTTCACGGATTTGCATAAGCTCGTCGTCGGGCGCGGACGGCGAACACCAAAGAACAAATACGGTGCCGCGACACGAATATCTTATTAGGTCAGAAAGTTTTGATTCCGCGAACCGGGGCCCCGGCTAGAGACACGCCTCTTAAACCAGAACCCTGCTGAATATAATTATTCGCGAGGCCGGAAGGCACCGGGAGACGGATAAATGGATTCCGGCATCGACCCGGCGACAGATGTTTGATCTGCTGGAAAGTTCAGCTTAGAACGACGCTTCTCCGCACTTCCTTATGGCCGAGCGATGTTTGCCGTGAAACGTGCCCTGTTTCGAGAATCCCTCGGGAGAACGAGAGAGAGATAGAGAGAGAGAGAGAGAGAGAGAGAGAGAGAAATGGTGACCGACAGCGAGCGTGTTTTTACGCGTTTCCGGGAGACACACCTCGATTCGGGACACCAGGTGAGCGGAACTTGATTTGAAAGCTTCCCGATGGTGTCCGTCACGGATACACACGGATTTCATGTATTGTTCGTTTACTCGGAAAACGGATTCCGTTCTTTCTTTTTTAATTTATTCAACATCTAGATTATTAGCGACCACTAGAATTTATACGTATGAATAGAAAGCAGAATCCTTATACGTAGGCATAGTTACAGGTACATGTGAATAAGTACATGAAATTAGTTAAATCGACTAACGCGTTCGGTACCGTCAAACAGGAATCCTAAATTTGGTCCGCAAGGTAGCTGCACCAAATAAGGTTTGGACTTTGTATCGACAAGTCTCGAAATAAATCGAGAGCCATTCAAGCACGTATTGTTCATACCCAAATAGGATTGGAACTGCCTTTAAAACTCGACTGGGATTTATGCACTCGACTTTGAATATCGGTAGGTCGGGGAAGCAATTCCTTTCTCCCTTCGACGGATCCGAGATTAATATTGATCACAGCGCGCGGCGTACACAGATACCGGTACACCATTAGCGGCGTGATCAATATTGAATAGGTTTCAACATAAACAGGATTCGGTTCCAATGTATGCGTTGGTGCGCGCGTTGTTTCAACAGAATCCACTGAATAAACATATCAAGGACCAATTAAAGATATTAAACGCCGTCTGTAAAGACAGTTAACGTTCGATAACTGAGAAGAGATGCACGCGTGTGTGCGTGGACGGAAAAAACAGAGAGCAAGAGAAAGAGGATTTCACAAATAATATTTCCAGTCGGTGATCATTCTCTTGTCAAACGATCCTTGGAATGGGATCGCTGACAGCGACGGAAATATCTCTACGAATCGAAGAAGCCATTAATATCCCATAAGACGCAACGATGATGGTACCTTTTAGTAATTCATTATTGTTTTCAGCACGAGCTTTTCCATCGGTTTTCGTAATTAAAGCTGTCCTCGTGCGTGTGAACCGTGAAACATCTGCTGCGAGGCCTGTCTTTGTGGCGAGATTCCATAACTCAGATTTAAAATTCGGTTAAAGGGTGTCTGGTTTAAAAGGCTGATAATAAAATGATTTTTCAAACTCTTCTTTCCGGGAACGATCCAGCGGTTCTTTTTGAAATTGTTAGAACGGTGAACCGTAAATTATGTTTGTTTGTTCGCAGAGTCAAGGGAGTGATTGTGGGATCGTTGGCGAAAGGAATTGTTATAAACATTGAACAGCGAAAAGTAACAAATTTATCAATAATTTCTAACTCGGCGATCAAATCGGTTGTGGTAGAGGAGTGGGGAGAGACAGCTAAGCGAGAGCCTCAGTCAGTCAGTCGGGCCCAGTCGGACCGGCGGAGTTGACAGAGAAAGACGGTTTGTGGTAGTGTGTGCGTGTGTGATAGCGATAAGGTGTGTGCTAGGGGTGGGTGACCAGGGGTGGACCAGGAGTGACCAGAGGTTCTCTGATGAGTTTTAATTCAAATATTCTTGTATGCTTGTTGCTTTGTTCACTCTCGGTCCACTTTCAACTGCTTTCACTGAACAATCATTTTCAATGTTTATCTCCAATATTCTTATTGCAATTTCCATCGGAGGAGAAACTTTGACAGTACAGTGTTCGAAACATTTTTACATTTCTGATGTTGGACTTGTGTTTTTCCTCCTGCTTCTGTTTGTCAAATTCGCACTTTTGCCTATCTAATTTCTCGACGTAATTACGTAACTTGGTATATGTCTGGGGTTGTAAGATAGGGAGCCAGAAGGAATATCGCATTCGTTCTGACTCCCTTTTCAGGTCTCTTGTGCAGCAACCTCCTCGTGGTGAGACCTGGCCAATCGGTATTATCCTCTATTTGTAAGAACTACAAGTATCTTATGAATAAAGGATAATACCGAGCTAATAGCTGCACACTTTGAATCTTCGTTAGTATTGCATACTAGAGTGTAAATTAATATCCACGATTATTTTAAATCTATTACTTTCCATAACACTTTGCAATCTCACGTTCCCTCAGAACAAAATGTATTATTCAAGCTTGTACATTTGATTTTTGTATCAACGCGAATAATATTGCTTCGAGCCTCGAGCTACTATCGTTCTATCATTTTCCCCAATCTTTATGTAACCATCGTGTGCTAATTGTGTTCCTTTCTGTTCTAGCAATTCAGTACGCAGTAAGTTACACTTATTGTTTATCGAGAGCAGCCATCCACATTCGTATTAGCATGGACAGTCGCACCTACGTTACAGCACCCTGCCAGACACCTTCGTCTCATCTCCTCGCGATACACATGTAATATAATAATATTCATAATAATATTGTACATTTGTGGTGAAAAATAAAAAATATTACTTACAACATCTAATGTCTTCTCTCTTCCCTACCCTCTACACGAATGTGTGATAGTAGAATTAGATTAACATCTTCGAAAATTTTCATTAAATCAAAATTATTTAAATTCGACAAAACTTGAGTTTTGTAAGAGCTTATAAGTTTCATCAAATTTTCGGCTGCCTGACTTGTCGTTGAGTTGTACTACTGAAATTCGAATACCTCCTTCGACATCATGTTCTCCTAATACCGAGTTCAAAAATCGAGGAAATTTTCGAAATTTTCGATTTTTCGACCGTCTGACTTGTCGTTGACTTGTACTACTGAAAATCGGATACCTCCTCGGCTATCATGTTCTCCTAATACCGAGTTCCAAAATCGAGGTTTTCGAAAATTTCCTCGATTTTTGAACTCGGTATTAGGAGAACATGATAGCCGAGGAGGTATCCGATTTTCAGTAGTACAAGTCAACAACAAGTCAGACGGTCGAAAAATCGAAAATTTCGAAAATTTCCTCGATTTTGGAACTCGGTATTAGGAGAACATGATATCAAAGGAGGTATCCGAATTTCAGTAGTACAAGTCAACGACAAGTCAGACGGTCGAAAAATCGAAAATTTCGAAAATTTCCTCGATTTTGGAACTCGGTATTAGGAGAACATGATAGCCGAGGAGGTATCCGAATTTCAGTAGTACAAGTCAACGACAAGTCAGACGGTCGAAAAATCGAAAATTTCGAAAATTTCCTCGATTTTTGAACTCGGTATTAGGAGAACATGATAGCCGAGGAGGTATCCGATTTTCAGTAGTACAAATCAACGACAAGTCAGACGGTCGAAAAATCGAAAATTTCGAAAATTTCCTCGATTTTTGAACTCGGTATTAGGAGAACATGATAGCCGAGGAGGTATCCGATTTTCAGTAGCACAAGTCAACGACAAGTCAGACGGTCGAAAAATCGAAAATTTCGAAAATTTCCTCGATTTTTGAACTCGGTATTAGGAGAACATGATGTCGAAGGAGGTATCCGAAATTCAGTAGTATAAGTCGACGACAAGTCAGACAGCCGAAAATTGTGAAAATTTACGAAAAGCACGAAAATTGAACTTTGTATTAGGAGAACATGATGTCGAAGGAGGTATCCGAAATCCAGTAGTATAAGTCGACGACAAGTCAGACGGCCGAAAATTGTGAAAATTTACGAAAAGCACGAAAATTGAACTTTGTATTAGGAGAACATGATGTCGAAGGAGGTATCCGAAATTCAGTAGTATAAGTCGACGACAAGTCAGACGGCCGAGTCAGAGATTCAGGAAGAATAGGTGGGGCCATAAATATATGCGGTTCTTTATGACATTGTATTTATTTATTCATTGTATTTGCGTACATAAAATTGTTGATATTGTACACGTACATAACTTATATTCTAACTCATATACATACGTGAACATACTAGAATTTATCTCCACTTTTATAGGCGCTTGTTTCCTTAGGACACCGGTTTAAGTAAAGACGGAGCTGGCATTGAATTCTACGTTCAATTAGGAACATGAAACTGTGCAGGCGGCTTGTGGGAGATCCCGTATCCATAGTATACAGATCAGTGGTGCCTTCTCATAAAATCGACCCTTTCAAGTGGGTTGCAAGCCAGTGCGCAGCGCGCCGTTGCACAGATGCATCCGTGCACCGCGTCGCGCGCCGCTATCTCTGAAAATGGCAGCCAGATGGTCTCTTTCGCTTAAACGACAGCTAAACTTCAGGCGAAAAATGGTTTCCCTTTTTCGTGCGGCCTTGCTTGTAACATAGTTGCGCGAGGCGGCCAGGTATCTAGGTCAACGCCGGCTAAAAAATGCCTCCCCCGGTGGAAAAAGCACGGTTCTCCAACTTCTCCCACTTCGTTACCGTGGCACAGAAAGCTAAATCCGGGGGACCGATATGAATACTTCCCGCGAATATAATAATACGGCAGAGACTCGTGCGCTCGAACAGGTCCCCATTTCAACCGGCCATATTTTCGCCGAGATTTTCTTCAGCAAATCGGATTTCCCCTCGCCATAATGGGGACGAGCACAATACACCCTAAAGGACTTACAACGTTCCCGACTTTCTTTCCCTTCGCTTGCTCGGTTAAGAAAACGCTCTTTGTGCCAATAAGCTGAGTTTTCGGGGCTTCGCGAATCTCAAAAGTTCAAGCTTCAGCACAAAAGTAATTTGTTTAGCTTCAAACTATTAATCAGAATTAGTATCATTTGTGAATGTACTTTGATACTAACAAACTCCCTAATGTTTAACGAATTTCTCGACTACGAATATAATACACGTGTGTTGGTAAACGAGTGGAAATATATATATTATATATTAGCGTAATGAACACTTGATTGTACAATGTAGTTTATACTGGCTGAACGTACACGTCTGTTCTACTCGAAGGTCTAACAGAGAAGAAGGAACGCTGCGATACAATACAAACACGCAATAGCATACACACAAGAGTGGCATGCTCATTACAATATAGTAAACAACAGATGTCACGATTACATATTCTTATAGGAGGATTCGTATATTTCCTAGAACGTGTACACACGAAAATACAGGCTCAAACAAACTATTGTGACTCGCCCTGTATAGGGAAGATTTGACGAGCAAAACGATGACTTAAACTTACCTTAATTTTGCATGTGCTACATCATATTTCGCTTCGAACAAGTTCCGTCGCAGTGTTGGAAAGGAACTATTGATTAGAACGGTCCTAAACATTTTCTCCCGCTCTATTCTATGGCACGGCGAAAAATATGGACGACGGAGGAATGATATTTTATTCGGATGAAGCGCAGGGCTCTGCATAGAAATTCTGGAAGACGGAAACGCAAACGGTCCGTCCGCAAGGTTTGTTTTCACGGAGAGACAACGGGGACGTCTAGCGTTCGCGCGAGCACGGCTCCCGATATTGCGTCGCGCGATCGTGCTATCCGCCGCAGGATCCTTTCCTATATCGCGGAATTAGTTTTCCCAACAGTGGCCCCTCTCCCTGCGCCCTGCAAGCCCCCTGGTCCCGCAACTGGAATGTGTCTCGACAGTGTTTTTCAGTGGAAGAAACCACCCGAGGGAATTCGGAGGGACGGCAATCCGACTCGATGCATTCCCGGGGCCGGGCGTTTGGGAAACTCGCTCCCGGAAAAACAATGTCGGAACTCCGATCAAACGCGCGCGACCACGACTCGTCTACGTACGCCGCCATTCATAAGTCACCGGGTACTCGCTCAGTTTGTCTGAAAACTTCTCGATATGGCCCGTCGGGAAACGAAATTTCCAAAACGCCCCAGTACCTTTCCGGCGCAGCGCGCCGATGCAATTTAATCTTCATTTCGACGCTCGCAAGTTCTCGCTGATCTTTGTGGAAATTAGCATTTTCCGAGTTTCCTCCGTACTTGTTTTAGGAAAATGATTATAGGGATTTTATAAAAGTAATATATTATATGTCCGTGTTGCACAGTTTATAAACTCTTAACGTTCGACCATGCATTATAAACTATTATAAAATGAGAAGTCTTTCTAACAGAATCAGCCTGTTTGCAAAACTAAGAAATTTTGAAAAGAGAATAAGAATAAAGCCATACGGAAGGAGAACGGATGATTAGAGAAATACAATCTTCATTCGTTCTTTAAAGGCTCAAACAAAATATATCGCAACGGGATTCTTAGGCGAAGTTGTGGAGCTGTAAAATCCTTAAGTTAATACAGCTCGCAATTGGCAGATACGCGGTTATTACTTCGCGCAAAAGGGAAAATCGAATTACAAAGGGGTAGTGGGACCGTGAGAAATTGTGCAGATTAAAATTCCAACAAATTAAATCCCATTCGAGATTAATCCGCTCGCCGCAACGCGTGCGAATCGCAATAAACCCGCGTGCGGCCCGTATAACTTTCAAAGCTTTATTATCGGGGTGGAGCACGACAAAGTTACGAGAAATTCGAAATATAACCGAATGATCCACTTTACGTTTCGCGTCACGTAAGGGGAACGAAATATGGAGTCTTTTAAGGGTCGACCCCGTATCGTTGTAATAGCAAATTCCGAGAATTCATGACAGGTGTTCTTGGGCTGGAATCACTTACGTCCTTTACGTGTTCCGCGAACTCGTAGCTCGGTTTTCGCTGGTGGAGTTCAAGTCAATTACCTGGAACAGAAAGGTGATCGTTTTGTTACACAAGGAGCATGATTTCAACCACGAAATATGTACAAGATATTTTATAGAAGGTTTATAAAGCAAGAATACACGTCACTTTAGGGTAATTTCTACATTTTTAGTGATCTTGCAAGAAAATATTTAAGAATTCACCACGAAAATTAAAAATTTTCATTTAAATTCTGATTCTTGCAATTGATGCAGGACATTCTCACATTAAATGGACTTCCTCCAGGGAAATGATGAATAAAAACATCGTCATTAATAGTTAGAAATTAAATAGTTACCAGCATAAATTTTAGTGGTCTCACTAGTTCATTTATGAGTCAAGTAATATTCATCGTGTATTCAGTTCGATTTGAATCCACTTAACTCACGTGTGATTAACCCTTTGCACTCCTATGTCGAATTTAACTCGACATCAAAGAAAGAGAAATGTAAATAAAACGGGTTCTTATACACATGTGTTCGGTTCTTCCTTTATTTATTTTATTGTCTTACTTTTTAGCTATATTTAATATAATTGGAAAACAAGATTTTTTAAAAGAAGTAGCCCTCGAGGAACTGTCCTTTGAAGTGAACGTCAAACGAAACACTTCAAAACTATTTGGGAGTTGTTGGCAACAAAATTGAAAAATAATTGGGAATGCAAAGGGTTAATGAAGGATTGAAACTGTTCCAGTCTATTCTTCGAGAACGAATCCTCGAAGAAGTTAAGATTCTGGGATTGACTCATCGCAAGGGACGATAGAATGTGCTGATTAAAAGTCACGTTCGCGGGTTCACGCTGGGGTTCATTCTTATGCCCGCAAAAAGTTTTCGGCCAGCCGCAAACTGGTCAATTACTCGTAGAAGTTAGGCGAGAATAATTAAAAGATTCAACAGGGCCGAGAGGACCGGGACGTCGAAAACTGTGCCAAGTAACTTCGTGTCCGGGCGTGTTTGTTAAATATTCATAAGCTTTTTCTCCGGTTGACGTTTCAACATCGCCAAACGACTTGCCGCTTTTGCAATTGAAACTTTATCGCCCCTGCGAACTATGCAAGTCCCCACCTAACCCCCCACACCTCTCCCTTTACCGACACGGTCCCCCCGTTGTATCGTTGTCTCCGAACTAAAATTTCCGTAAAAATAACGCGAACAGCAATAATTCACTCCTCAAATTTACACGCGACAGCGGTAACGCATAAAATCGTTGTTTCTTTTCTGGAATTGGCTATCGGGACCCGTTTCGATGCTCTCTCCGAAATGACTGTTCGCATTCTACTTCGTTCATTTTGCCAGACGACTATTTAAAATGCACTTTGCACCTCGCGTTACCGAAAAATGCGCAATCAATTGTCAGAACCTGTCGATTCGCTGAAAATATTGGCAAAGCAATTCCAGCCCCGTTTCAACCGTTCTCTTAATTTCTGAAATCGAAATACTTTTAGTTTTTGCAATATTACTGGTTTTACTATAGACGTGAAAGTTCACTTTGCAAACAAATTTATGAAAATTCCACAAAATGTAGAAATGTTAAATAGAACATAATGAATTAGTTAATTACAGTTGTTTATCATGCAATTATTAAATATTACTTTGTGTCAGAAATTCTACTATTTTCTCAGATATGTAAAGATTTTCGGTTTGATTTTCTCGGTATTCGGAGTCCAATGAAAAGTTTTATCTCTGCAAAAAGAGAGTATTCTTCAGGACCAGGCGCAGTTTACCTAACTGTTCCGTCGTCGGCCAAAGGATTAGACGCGATAATGTTACGGGATCAGCTGGAGGGAGTGTGCGCGTTAACGAAAAAGTCTGTCCGGCCTGTGTCTTCCGTGCGAACGAGCATACGTGCTCATCTGTGGAGATAGGACGGGCGGCAATAACGTATGATTTCGGTGGCCGCGATACGACCGAGTCCCGACAATTTCCCACGAGAAGTTCCGCGAAAGCACGCGCGATTATCCGGGCTGTTCGCTCCGATTGTGGTAAGCATATGGTGATACAGCTATGTACGGGCACATAACCCGTCATACCTTGGTTATGGGGAACGCTGGAAGAGAGGACGGAGTCAGGGGCGAGGCATTAAGTTTATGCCTCGCACAGAATTACGTAGTTTAACACGTTGATAACCCGGCAGACGTCGCTGCGGGGTTCGCAACGATAGGAACTTTCCTGGTGGCAACGACAAACCCCGGGGACAGTGTTTTCTAAATACGATCAATCGTTCGTTTAATCGCTCGCTAAATTCTTTACGAATCACAACTCTCCCTTTCCATTCTTTCTGCCTACAATGTTGCACCAACGACGATTCAACAGTCCAGAAATATGACAATTCTTCAACAATTTCTTTTGGCACATATAGAACGCACAAAACGCACATTTCCTTGTTCAAATACACAACAGCTAAAGAGATTTGAAAATGATTGATCGATTTCTTTCGGCACACATAGAACGCACAAAACGCACATTGCCTTGTTCAAATAGACAACAGTGTATCATCCTCTTGTCCAGCACTGTAATTGCTCGTCCGTGTGGATATCATTGATACTGGATCCGATAATTACGCCTGCTTTACGGTAATAATTAAATCGAACTAGGTAGATGAAAGGCAGCTATGCAAATCTTCGAAATAACAAATGGGCTTGAACGGCCAACAAATCCGGCATCGTTCTCGTCGGATCTCGGTGGATTTGGAGCTTGATAATTCGAAGATTTTGCTCGGGGTGTATAGTATTTCTAAACCGCTAAGGATTAGATCGTACAACCGGGGATGCATCGAATCGATTTATGCGAAGTAGATAATTAATGGTATCGCGTTAACGAACCAGCGATTACCAAACCGATCCTAATGACTCGAATACCGAAGTGGCCGAACGCGAACGAAACTCATCCGATTGCTTCGGCCGTAGCCTGCTTTGTTATTTTCTGTTCAATTACTTCGGGATCGTAATTACAGGAACAATTATAGACTGGCGAGCGGCGCGGCGTGTTAACAGATTACATTGATGATCACAAAATTCACGAGGCAGTGTGTGCGCGGCGCGTGTGTACGTCGGTATTATATTTTAGCAGATAAATTGGCCGCGTTTAGAGGACGCGGCTGTGTTCGCGCATAATGCGCGTATGGGAATAGAGATGTGAATTCGCGTATCGACTCCCTTGGGAAATTTTCACGGTAGTCAGCGTAAACTCTGCCGCTATAGAATCCATTGGTACCTCGATAACAATTGACGGTTATTATCGGGGTTAAACAGCAATCATTGTTATCGCGATCGATTACGGAAACCGGGACCTTGGTACGTCATGCGGACAAGAAACTATTAGCAGGGGCCGAACTATTAAAGTGTCAGCCTTCAAACCGCGCCATACATACTTTCAGCTAATAGCAATCTAGATAGACAGCACAATGCACAGGAAACTGCGCTATGCTATGCATATAATGTAATGTGAAAACACGGAATTCGGCTGAACCATAACTTCGATCCATCAACGATCAACATTTCAAACAGAATCTGTCTCATTTTCTTTTTCTTGAAGTATGAAATTGCGATCGAAACATAATTGCTTCAACATGTTCGTGACCACGAAGGTTTTTAAAAAAAAATGAATAAAATTTAATTTTGCTAATTGTTTGGATTGGGTTCCACGAATCTAGGGTTGCCTGCATTAGGTACAAGTAGATTAATGCTGCATCTGTATCAGGTTCGACGAACCTGGTGTGGTTTCTAATGTTTTTCCATAAGCTTAGGACTCTGTCAGTATTAGATCTAACAAGTTTAATGTTGTTTGGATTGGGTTCCAGAAGCTTGGGGTTACCTGTGTTAGTCTCTACGAGCCTCGTGTTGTTTGCGTTGAGTACCATAAGCTTGCCAGTAATATGTCCAACGAACCCTATGCTGTTTACGTAGGGTTCCAGATGCTTAGAGTTCTCTGTATTAGGTCCAACCAGCCTGCTGTCGTTTGTACTAGATTATACAAGGTTCTAGATCTCTTTGCAAGCTCCCAGAAGTCGGACGTTGTTTCTGTCATGCTCGAAAAACCCAATGTTGCCTGAATTACGTTCCAAGATTCTTAGTGGTTGTTTGTATAGAACTTTCCACAAACAAATCACTTGCAAGTACTATTCATGAATAAAGTACAAAAAATTGACATTCATAATGTTTGTACCGAAACGTAAAGCTGATATCACCAGAAAGAATTATTCAATATTACGATCGATATAAGAGAATTTATATTATACATATGTGTGTTCCGCGTGGCGAAGGAAAATGAGTAACGGTTGTCGCAGCTTCCACTTGGCAATTTACAGTGTGATCTAAGTTCTTTTAATACCTCGCGGTCATTAGGTTCTTCCGTGATGTAAAATTGACGATTCAGCGGGACGAGAGGCGGCGACGCGTAAGCGGGCACGAGCCGGTAATCCAATAAAGCACCGCTTCCGGTCCATTATTCCCGTTCCACTTGCACCTCAGCTTGGAAATCGTTGACCTAACTATTCAATCGTTATAAATCGGACCGAGCACCGAGCGTCCTTGCCACGCTCGACAGCTGATCGATATCGCACGGCCGTTTCCGCGAGGAAACGATCCCGAGAAACCTGCTGCTACCACTGATTAATCCGTTCAAGTGAGGCAGGATCTCGCATTCGACGGAGAAAAATCATGTATTCCCGATACCACACGGGACTATTTTCCGTTCCGACCGTAACCGGATAGTTTAATACGTAATTAAACTCTTGCCTTCAGCGGTCGAACTTGTTGGAAACGCACGGTTGTTGGTTCGTTGATTTCGTAATGAAAGAGCGCTTTCAATTCGGCCGGATACCTCGCCTTTTGACGACACACGACGACGTTTCACCACAAAATGCTCCACGAGACCGATGAAAATTAAATGCATATTTTGTGCGAAGTCACTTGCCGAGTTAATTAGTAATTTGAACCCGGTATAGCATCCTCGAATTCCCATTTGTAACTAGTAACGTTTGAAAACCGAAGCCGCGGTCCTGTTTAAAGAATTTTGATTGCGATCACATTCTGCGGCCCCGGTGCTCAGCAGAAATACGAGAATAAACGTAATATTTGCTTTGAGGGCGTTCGCCTATTGACGAAAACGGTATCCGAGAAACGAAAGGGACTCTCGTACTGTTTTCGGAATTGAGAGAGGAAACTGATATTCTGGTCTGTACGCGCTCGGAAAACTAAAAGGGGCTCGCTGACGATCCGACGAAACATCAAACATCACTGTCGCTGAGCAAGGACAATGCGCAAACTTTACTTTTTTCACATGACTGTCCGCAATCGATGTTGTTAGCTTCGGAGAATATGTACCGCCCTCTGGCAGGAAGTGGTCATTGAAAATCCTAAATATTATATTGTTGAAACAATTAATTCGAGCGTTTATTAGACGCAACACAGTATTTAAACTAGAACCGAAACGTTAGGTATTATTGCAAAATAGTTATTAAATTAAAAATTGATCGAAACTGTTGCGCCGAAAGCAATTTAATTAGTTTAAAAATATTCAACGTTTGCGATCGATGTAAGTGATTATTTGTAATAAGTGTCCGTAAACAAATTATTTGTAAGAACGAGAGGATTCCTTGGTTATTTCTGTCCGAAGCTAACAAGAAGCACCCACTCGACGATAAAAGGATACGATACAGCGTGTTAGCATATTTGTCCGCCTCGTTATCATCAGCAGACGCAGACGCCAGGACTCTGAAGAACGTGCACACGCGTGTGTCAGGATTGTGCTCGGTGATTTGCGAGTTTGGTCGCAGAAATCTCTTCCTCTTCAGGGAGTGGAGACAAACTGGCGGAAGAGGCTCGTCGGATATAATAAACAGCGGAGAAGGGGTTGGGGGTGGAAAAAAATTCTGACGAAGCGGGTTCGTCCGTACGGAAGCTAGAGCCGCGGCTTAAGGCATCATCGTTAGCGTTGTCATACACTGTATATAACCGTGGCCCGAGATTCAACCATAACTTCACCATTATCCGACTTGCCAACTTTCCGTCGACAGTCACTCACCCTCATCCTCCCCCTCTCTCTCTCTCTCTCTCTCTCTCGCTCTCCCTCTCTCCCTGTGTCGCTTCCTCAGCCCATTTCTCTCGTGCGCATCAGCGTCCTACTCGCCGAAACCCTCGCCAACGAGAGTATTTGTCTTCTTTCTTTCGCGCAGCCTCTTTTCTTACACGTTTTTGTACCTTGATTTGTCTACCTTTTTTCCAGCCAAACACCCGCGTGTCTCGTCTGCCCGTGGCCGCCTCTTGGTAGACCTCGCGCAGTTTACTTTGTCCCTGTCTCCTTGCCCGTCCGTTTGCTTCTTTCAGTGTTTTCTCGAGGAACCGTGTAACATCGTTCATGGACGGGGGATAAATATTGGTGGAAAAGGGACCAGCGTAAAATGGGGTGGGGGGCATTTGTTTGGACAATGCCGGGACTCTATGACGGATTATGACTGCTTTTGGGAAAGTCGTGATTCTAGGCTACTCAAACAGTCGTTTCTATCAATTTTTTAAGTGAAACTTCTTTTGGCAGGGTGTAGGCCTAATTGTATATCCTATATCCCATCTTCTCTCCGTTCAGAACGCTGACTGAGGCCACTTTTAATATGCTAAAGTTATACAGTTGAAAATAGTAGAATTGTAAATTCGGAAATATATATGCAAAACTGGGAAATGCTGAAATTGAAAAATTGTCAAATTTTAAAGTTGAAGAATAGAAAATTGTGAAACTGTAAAATTTAGGGAAATTTCAAGTTTAAAATGATTGAAATGTCAAGTTTAAATTTAGAGGAATTCAAGTTTTGAATTGTGAGGAATGTGGGAAATGCTAAAATTCTAGAGAAGTTTCATTTCTCTGTTTCTCTCATTTCTTATATTACAGTTTTCACATTCGAGCACGATGCAGCAGAATGTTAGCACAGCTCAGCACAATTGTTGAAACGATTGAATTCAACAAGTGGGCTGCTAACTTTCAGAAGGTTACGAAATTTTTTTACGCCAAAGATCGTGGATCGCAAACAAATAATCCAGAGCTGGAAGATCGGAAGAAATTCGATCAGAGCGTCTCCCGGGAAACGAGTCGGGGCAAGAAAGCTAACTGACACGTGTTTTAATCGATTCAAAGTTTGTCGGGTCGAAAGAAGCGCGCGACAGGGCGGGCAACATCGCGGTTAATTGAACCGGAGCGCCTAGGGGGTAGATCCGGGTGCCGATAGCGGGGTTGGAAGCCGCAAAACAGCGGCGCGAAGTCGTGAGAGAGCGGCGATAAGCGTCCGTTTTCTCGGATCCGTACCCGTGGCCCGTTATCGTACCAAACGTCAACGAAAGTTTGCCTTATCGCGCGCTGCTCGCGGTCCCTTTTTCGTGGAGGAGGGCTCGTTACTACGGAGCCAGCAGCCTGCGGGGGTTGCAACGGGGGTTGCAACGGGGGTCGCAACGCGACGGGTGGGGAGGGGGGAGCAGGTTTAAGTAACGTCTCGAGAAGAAGTGGAAAACGCTGGATGGTCGTTGAAAGATGGAATCTCAGACGGGAAAGAAAACGAAGAATTAAGTGGATTAAAGGGAAACCCGAAAGCATCGGCGCGCCGCGCCGGTTCTGTTTGCGGGACCGGTTCCGCGTGGAATATCTGTTCCTGTCTTTGAACGGGAACTTTCTGAAACGAGGTGGATACCCTTGTTTGCGGAGCCGTCTGTTTGACAGACTCTGCCAGTTCCCTCGGCACACAAGCCAGACCGAGGCTGAAATCGTCTGCTGCCACGTGACACGTCATACCAAATTTAGAACCACGATCGCTTGCAAATTCTCATTTTGTGAAACGCTGCTGTATCTCGGTGGAAGATGATCCTTTAATAGCAGAACATTTTCGGCGTCGCTATCATTTATTTAGCCCCCCTAAATGTAATGGGACAAACGGATGAGAAGGTGTGCTCTTAAGACCCGATAATAATAGACAAATTTAATCGTACGAATTCCGTCAAACTTACGACAGTCACGATTCACAGAAGGCTCGAAGGAGATAAGAAATAAAGAAGCGTGAGACTACAAAGGAGCCGGGCATCGTTTACGGACGAAAGGGGGATCGTGGCGAAAACGAACGGACGAAACAGATGTCAAAGTGGCAATTTTCAATCGGCCAGGGAGCCGGGGCGTGTTCCTTTCTCGAGGGAACGTGCGTCGCCGATGGCGGGGGCGATAGTGAACGCGTTTCCGGGGCCGGTTCTTCTCGGATTCGATCCACGACGCCTTCAACGGCAATAAGAGCTACGTTATAAACGGTATCAAACGAACTGGTGCGGCGCGGCGGCCAGGGCCACCGTTACAAAGGGACGTACTACCACGAGATTGCTGCAGGAAAAAGAAATTTCGCGGCCGATTAGGTCCGCCGCGCTGCGCCGCGCCGCGCCGCGCCGGTGTAAACGAGATTCCGCGCGGAAACGAACGCCGCCGGCCAATAGATCCCGAAATCGAGGATAGCTGGTGGGTTCGACTTGTCGATTCGTTGCTTCGAGATCGAGAATACTCGAACATGTTCGTCTTTTGCACGACGAAGATCGTTGCGTGACGAATAATCATCTATGAATTCAAATCGAACTGCGACAATTTATTATTCGTCATTTGTTTTAGTAGCGACACGTTTTTCAATTATGATCGAACCCAAAACTATCGAATAAGGAGAGGACACGATCGATACCCGCGGCACACAGCGAAACAGGAAAAACGGATGCGAATCTCAGGACATGTTGTATGTGTAGGATTTCCAGCGTGCATTTCTCTTCAACAATGTCAGCTAAAAGGAATCGAAAACGCCTTCTGCAGGAAAATTGTAGATCTCCTCGAGAGTAATACTCGCAGAAGCTAAAGTACACGCAAACTTCCAAGCCCTAATGCTGGGACATTTGTCAGAGATTCAACTCGGGCTTCCGACAAATCCTTCCTGCTTCTCTCTTTTTCCGCAGAACTTTCGATAAATCCTCGATCATGATACTAGAAACGTAACACAGGCGTTCCGACACGATCGGAGAATCCACAAGCAAAACGGAATTACCGTCGTTCTATTAAATAATGTCCACAAGTAAAAATACAATGCAAATCGGAATTCCTTTCTTGCTGACCATCCCTAACGGAGGGACCACCACATCCTCGCTTCTCGTTTCCACGAGAAGTAAAAAAAAATTATGAATTTTCGTAATGCAGCGCGGTACACAACGTATTTTCGGTATAATAACGCAAGTACTCGACGATGTTCCCGGGGGATACATTAAGAGTTGAAGCATGAAACGAATCCCATTTCAGTCGGCGGGCTCCCGTGTCCTTTCTCGCATACTGATGACCACAAAATATACTTTTAAAATAATGACGTAGACACTCGACGCCACCTGCGAGCTCGCCGAGGGATTGCTTCCATTCGTGGGGCGCGTCACTGTCAGAATATCCCCGGCTCGTTGCAATGGAACAAAGAAGGGGAAAAGGGACGCGGCGAATAATATGTATATTCGGAGAAAAAATTCTAGCCGACGAACTCGTTCAGACCTTTCTTCCGTGTTATCGATACCGAAGGGTTGCGCGCGCGTTTCACGAACCGCGCGCGGTATTTACGTGCGAAACGCGAGATTAATGCAATCATACGTTACCGCGGTTTTATTCGCCGTGTCTCTCTCGTCCTGGGAACTATGTCAGTGTGAAATATTCCTGCCATTCGTTACCGTGACATTCGCGACTCATTATCTACGACCGAGGAACAACGGATGGAAAAAGGGCACGCGTCGTTGTCGCTGCGCGTTTTCCCCGCAACTCTGAACACGGCCGGAATCGCACCTGCCGCACCTGCGCTTTCAAGATTACGATCAACCTGATATTACTCCTGTTGGATATGCAAAAAATGCACACTGGTACTTTTCATTCAAAAAACAAATATTTGTTTCACGCCGCAGGAGGAAGCTCTTTACAAATTTATTCGACCATCCAACTGCAATTTTTAGAAGAAGTATATTTTTCTCTGGTCCAACGAATACTCCTGTAAATTTTACGACGATTAATGAAATTATAATAATATTCGAAGCTTTTTGAATTTTTTAAAAATGTTTTTCTCTATGTGAATACAGGTTGAAATATATTGCTGTAGCTTTTTCTAATGATTCTCCCACTCGTTCTATTTAAAAACAGTTCATTGAAAAGTAAATTTTCCTGCAAATCCAGTTCGCGTTACATAAAAGTATCTAGGAGAGGACGCCATCGCTGGTGTCGACGCAAAAATTTAGTGTACCGATGCTAGAACTAGGACGACAAACCGCCGGATTTGCGGATGCGTCGGCGGCGTTCACATAATTTATTAATTACGTTGAAGCTCGGGGACAAATTTGCCCGAGCGAAATTAGCGTCGGTCGAATTGGAGATGCACGGACAAACGAACGAAACGAGCTCGCAGTTAGCTCAAACAACGGCGCATATGATTGACGCGCGACTCGAATGTTAACCGAAATTTACTGCACGATGTTTCTCTGTACTGGATACCAGCTTAACGATGCCTCCAAATTAGCGTATTACACGAACGCGTTACCATTATTACCCGCGTGACACTTATTGCGTCGTAGTGACAATCCCTCGCCGCTATCACGATCGATTGCCACGATTGCGATTTAGTTGGACCCGTGTCGACGGTTTTGCGTGGTTCCTTCGCGGAGACACGAGGCAACGTTTTGTCCGCGTGATCCCCGGCAACGTTACGGTAGCGTCGAAAAATTTCGCGAGATCGTTCGCCGTTGGTTTCGTTCGATCGCCATTGTCCAACGTTTATTATGACCGTGGTCGGGATCAGCGCCGGCTCTCCGTGAGTCCCCCTGGAAAAATCACATGTGTCGCTGTGCCGCCGCGGCTTTTCCCAGTCGTAAACGGATCGCGGATTTTTGTTTCTCGCCCGTCCTGTCCGCGGTATCAAGATTTGTTTTGGTGAGCGACGCTCAGTCTCTCCATTGACCGTAAAAATAAAAGCAACAGCCGATGGTCGATCAAACCACGACGTTTCCCAGATAACTGTTTTTTATTGCTCGACCGGTCCCATTCGCCGAAATCACCGTCGCGTCGCGGAGAACGCACCACGAACACAATCCACTCAGGATTGTCCGCAACACGTTCCAACGCGGACGGACACCGTGTGTTTCCCGTTCAATACTGTCTGGCATACTGTCTGCCAGAGACATTTCTGCTAACTTAAATACATTGTTTTTACAGTAATTTAATTATTAGGTTGCCAACCAAGTTCACGATCTCTCTACATTTCCTCAAATAAAGTCATATATATATATATATTTTAAGCACGAGTATTTTTTATCAAATTAATCAGTTCTAAAGGAATGATCACTGAACGAGGTTATAATGATACAATAAAGGAAATTACGTAACAAAATCGAATTTTAATTGCCAACCCAATATATTGTATATTTAATATACACAGTATTTGAATTAGTTTATGCAAAATACAAAAGTTTCCGCATCAATTGCAAGACGCAGGAGCTAATATGAATTTATATTCTTCATTAATAATTTTAATGTGGTGAAAATAATATAGTAATACTCTTAAAGTCTTCCGATATTTTCACTGTTTTAAACTGCACTTGCTCATTTTACTTATAAATGCATGAAGTCCGGAGTCTAATGTAATTGCATTACATAATTTAATTGCTAATTACGCGAATCAGGTTGTAATCGAAGTACAGTGTTAACTGAAATAAAATCTCATTGAAATACAATATAATGTAAATTATTTAATGCATACATTACTCACGAATGTGAAATAGTGTTGCTTTTTTCTGTAATAATTTAATTATAATGTTTATTTTTGATCACACAATATAAATTTACGAATAATCTTTCTCTTTTTCCAACTCTTATTCTTCTAATACCGTATACTTCGTAATTACACTGTACTTTGTAATTGTATTTCAATCGTAAAAACGAATTACATTGTAATTCAGTTGAATGAGAGACCAGAATTACAAATTGCATTGTAACTTAATTGAATGAAGCGATCGACTTTCGAATTACGACATAATCGAATTACTTTGTAATTATAATTCGTGAAGCAATTCAATTGTAATTCAAGACAACTCTGCTGTCTGGCAAAAAGTAGTTTCGCCACGCGAATTTCTTCGTTTTCTGCAGCCTCTATTCTTTCTGCAGTCCCGCAGTTATAGCACTGTACTTGTTTCAAATATTACAGGAAGAAACGAATTTTTGTTTGATCGTAGTACCTCTTAATTGGTGCAGAAATGTTTCTATCCCGTAATGGTCCACGGTTCAATTATAAATATGATTTTATAATGAGAGTCGAGCAGCACTTCATTACAGTAACAAATTAATATATATATATTATAGAGAATGCATTCGCTCGAGGAACACAATTGCTGCATCGAGTTCTAACATTGTTGTTAGTAAATAATGCAGGCACTTTAATTAAATTTAACGAAGTACCGTCGCCTCTAAGAGGTAGTGGGAATAAAATGAAATGGGGAACGCGTGCAGATTGTTCAGCTCCGTAAATATCCGACGGTATCGGGCATATTGCAATTAAACTCGGCCGCGTTCTTTATTATCGAACAATGTTAATTATTCCGCGGAAGTTTGTTGAAATTTAAACGCGACACGGACACGTTACAACGCGCGTTGAAATTTTCAAGGGAGCCGTTTATGTCGTTGTTAAATTACTTAACTGTCTTTTGTGTTGAATTTTGCCACGGTCCGGAGGATCGATCGATCCGCGTACCATTATCGCGGCTCGCACACTCACGGAAATTTCAATCGTGTCGCGTGTCGTCGTCGGTCGATTATAAATTATTGCTTCGGCTGTGCGTTTACCATTTAATCGCCAGCTACCGTGAATATTTAATCAAACTGTCTCAGGTATCAACAGAAACAATCCGATGACCATCTTCATTTGCCTTTTCGTGTGTTCTAATTATCTTTCTAATAGACTGTCTCTCGAAATTAATCAGACTGACAGGATCTTGTTAAATGAATTTATTTTATAACAGTCAAACAACGCACGGTTTTCAACGAGTTCTAAACTTTTTCAAAATGTTCTTTGCACGCTTCGCTGTGTAATCTTTTGTTCCCAATTCACGAGACGCCCATCCTATCTGTCAATCGACGTCATTCCGGTAAAACGGTGCACCGTAAAAGTTAGCTTTTCCAAGAGCGGTCAACGTGGATATATTTTTTATGGTTATGCGTGTGGCCTCGTAAGAAAAGGACGGCTGCATACCAGTGCTTCGCAAGTGGAACTACTTTTGCTGTCTACGATTCCAGTGTCTCGTAAATACTTTAATATTCGACTGAATTCTGTTTGCGAACTAGTGAAGAATTCCAAGTCGATCGCGAGGTAGTAAATAAAGAATTAACTAAATGAAAAGAATTAAACAGATTGCGAATAAAACAACAGCTCTGACAATATTAACCCTTAACGGTCCGGAAGTATTTCAAGTTTACTTCCCACCAGGTCCAGCTATTTTTCATACGAAGAGAAGCTGTAAAACATTTTTAAATCAAGTATAGAAAAAGAAATATTTTTATTTTAGACACGATATTAATATTTTTATATATGCGCCATTGGAGCCAGTAAGTAAAAGTGTCATGTTGCCTATATGGCGCCATTGAACCGTTAAGGGTTAAAAGAATGATAATAACAAACTCCGAGCATAATTGAACAGCTTCCAAAACAGAGTAAAAAAAACATAGCTATACATTGTGAGAATCAGTTGTTGTAAAATTATCAAGCTTGAATCGGGAATGAAGAAAAAATTGGGGCTGTACGGGGGTTTATGGTGGTCGAGCGGCAACAACAGCTCGTTGCTTGTCCGCGTCGGGATTAACAAGGTAACGTAAAATTTTTCCAGCGGGAAACCGTTCGAGGGCCGGCCCCAGGAACGTTGAAAACGGTGTTATATATGGGGCGCGTAAACGGCAGCCGGGGCTCTCTTGAAAAACGATGGGGGTTTATTGCGGAGCGGCGCGGATTGAAATTGGGGAAACTGCGGGTTGTCGAGCGGTGAGCCCGCCGCCGATACAGATTCATCAACTGTCGTCGCGTAAATGGCAGGCAAACCGCTGATACTGATATGGGTTCCGTATTCGGATGTGGGCTCCAGTCAGGAGCGTGGCTCGATCTACGAGAGAAAAAAAAAGACAAGCCGAGGAAAATTTACGAGTCAACGATAAAATAAATATATATATTCCGTTACGTCGTCGTCTGGGGCCTATTTTATCCGGCCCCTCGATCGTACACGCTCTCTTTTCGTTCTTTCTTTTTTTTTTTTTTTTTTTTTCGTTATCAACGCGACGATACCCGTCCTTTTAGTGCCACCATAAACGTGCAATCTGCGCCGGCCGCAAGTTTTACGGTTACGCGAGCCGGTCTCGATTGTATATGTATTTCGTTAGGTTGATAACAAATCGTCGAGCGTCTGTTTTCCCAGCGAAAATCGGTTCGTGTTCGATAGAGGCGACGCGTTACCGGAATTGGCGGCTCGTGCCGACGATCGTGAATTGGTCGAACGTAGATTAGTTTAGCCGGACAATAACAAACCTGACGATCGTGTTTCCCCGTGGACCCTGCAAGATGCGATTACACGCGCGAATGAAACCGATTCAAGGCGTGCCGAAAATTTTTCGAACGCCGCGCCCGGCTCTTTTGCAGACGAAATTACATCGCACTCTATTCCTTTGTCGAGCACGTGTACGATACTCGATAGTTCCACGCTTGCCATTTGCGAACGCCATTGTCCCTTTCGTTCTGTCCCTGGTGGAAGTGTTGTGCGACCGCTAATGGAAACGGGAATGGAAACGACCGGCGGTGGAAATAGAATTTTGATTTTTCCAAGCAAAGTTACGCACGACGATACTATTTTACCTTGCGTGAACGTTTTTTTTTTTTTACAGAATATTTGATTGTTTGCGTTGAAGGTAAAATATACATACATTAAATGCTGGGCCCATAACCGTTGTAAAATAATCAGGAGTCCGTGGTGTGAAGTGCGCATCCATTTATTGCAGCATGTCACTCATAAATTGTAATATATAAACTATATAAGTAGTAATAGTGTAATGAGATCTTGCATGGTAAAAACTAAACGTTTGCTTGAACACAAGGGACGCAAGAAGAAGAACACGCTCGAAGGAACAGATTGCGCACGCACACACATACGTGGGAAGAGCAAACTGCTTCGTTAAATATAATAAATGAGTTATGCCGTCTGATCAATTGAATGAAAAGGCACGTTAAGAGAAGAGACACGTGAAAAAAATACGAGGAACAGAAAATAAAGTAGCCGGAATACCCTGTGTACAGTGAACTATGAACCGAATTTGAACGTTTGAGGGATTATGGGAGTAAATTCGGTCCAAACAGAACGTCTGCTTTCAGAGAAACTAATTCCTGTTCGTCGATGCGAACAGGACTCTTCCTGCGAGCGGGTATTTTGATGGACAGCGTACAACCAGGGGAATTCCGCAGATTTTGTATCGTAGCGAACATCATCGACGCGGATCCATCGAGGAACGTTGCGCAAATGATCCGAAAACCGCGGATACAGGGCCGGATCATGTGTTCGGGCACTTGCCGCCGAGTTTTCCGCTTGATTCGATTTTGCCCGCGCGAGGAAACCCGCATCGCTTTTGATACTCTCCTATGACCGTGCACACGCATGTTCAATATTTGCTTTTGCTATACCATTCGTCAATGATCGTGTCTGCGTTCGACTTTCAAACACTTCGCGAGCACTCGGACCCTTTCGAAGCTGGACGAGAACCGAATCTGTGTCCGGTTATGGTTTTAATCATTATTTCAGTAGAAATTAAGATGTTCCATTAAAGTTTTAATTATTGATGAATTCTATTCTTTAGTAACAGAACGGGGCAAAAAGTTATGCTTCGTTCAACGATAAATAAATGAAAAGATATCGAAAAACTATTACGATATTTTAATTTTAATAACTTTTCTTTTTGTCGATCGTATGTTTAAACAAACTTGATGTTCTTGGGGCATCGGTTCGATCAATTTAATTGAAAGGAATTTTGCAATATATTCACAATTGCTTTCAATTAAATTGATCGAACCTGTGCGCCAAGAACATCAACTTTGTTTTAATTTTAAGGTAAGAATTTTAAAATATAGTAAATTACCCGTTAAAGAGTATCTGTACTATTTCTACGTCATTTTCTATGTGTGTTTCTTTAAAATCAGAACATGCCTCGGTCTCCTCTACTGCTTTTAAAAGGCCATTCTGTTTCCCCGATTAAACGGTCGACGAACGAAATTTCCAACCGTTTCAAGGATACATACGAATCGCGTGGAAACTTATCCGAACAATGGAATTTCCGTTAAGTCGAAATAGCGAATCCTCCGGGTAAAATAGAACCGATTTTTCCGCTATTGTTTCGTTACTCGGTCGAACGTTTTTAGTCATTAACCGTACACCGACGCTCCGGCAAGTCTAATTTCGAGTGACGAAATCGAATTAAACCTCGGTGGAAGTTGAATTAAAAATTGATCGGGTTTGCTTCGATCCTCGACTGAGAAAAAGTAGAATTACAGCGACGGCAGATACTCGAACATCGTCAAGTATTCCATCATCTCAGCGGTTGAAATTACAATTGATCGATTAATAAGTTAATATGAGAACAACCGAATAATCAATTCCAAATAACAGTACTATTAGTCACGGAAGAGATTCGATTTGATCGAAGCATCAACCACTATTATTAACGATAAAGTGTTATTTTTCTGACGGCTCGTGGATCGAGCCGCGATAAGGAGTGACTCTGAATAAATTTATGGAGGCGTTCGCAGACACCATCGAGAGTCTCGGGAACTGTAGTTGGATTAATTGGATTATTGTTTAATAATTCGGGAGGATTTTCCTGGGGGGATGAAGTGCGAGAGCGTGAACCGACTCAGCAAATTGTTCGATGAGAGCTCGATAGAGCCGCGGGACGGGCATAGTAAGCTCGTCGTTGTTCGCAACTCGTTGTTGAAACGTTTCGAGGAACGGCGCGGCGCGAGGTACGGCGCATCGAACGGCAACAGTGATATAAGCCAAGCCCAGGCCAGGCCATCGGGAACGTGTACATGGGTTTCATGTATGCAAACGCGTATATAATCTGTGTACGGTACGTTGTTGCAACCGTCGACCCCCTCTGTCCTACTATCGGTCAACGTGCACCCCAGTGCACCCGCGCCCGCGCCCACGCCCGCCCTTTTCCACCCCAGCGATGCCCGATGCCCACCGGTCGTCCGTGGCCACGTATACACGTATATCTCTGCTCATCTGCACTGATTTACCGCATATGCATTGCGGTAAACCCAAACCCACCACCTCCACCCAACACCATCTTCGAGCCAACTTCGCATTTTCGTTTTTATCCTCTGAACGGGAAAGGAATCCATTAATGATTTAATCGTCACCCCGCTGCGCTCGACGAAAAACTAATCTCGTGAGGGCTGGTTATTGTTCTTGACTTTTTTGAGTTGGTGTCAGTGTGAATAACAACACTTGCGATTAAGCTTTACTTAATCTAAAGAACACTTCTTTAATATGTTACAAAAAAACTGTACTATGTACAAGTCCGGTGTAGCAACTTAACAGATGATGTTCGTTTGGTGGTTGAGAAAGATCTGATGTGCCTGAGGCAATTCGAAGGTTTGCTAGAGGGTATTTTTTGGGAAAAGGAGATGATTGGAGGAAAACAGTGTTTAGGGAAAGGGAAATTAGAAGAGAGAGGGAAGGTTAAAAGCGATGAGAAGGAAAACCAGATGTGAAGGACTAGGGTTACAGCTTGAAATGATTTATGACAGAGAAAGTCCTTAAACGTGATGGTGGTGCGTGACAAATTGAAAGATTTGAGTTTAGGTACGATTTAGACATTAAAGCGAAACGTCGCGACGTTAAAGAAAAAATAAACTGCACTCGTCGTTGTGCTTACGAAATACAAGTTTTTCAGAGCAACTCGAGAAAAAAGAATGTTTTCTTGGTTTAAGCCTTGCTGGCCTAGCATGCCCTTGGATTCACAAGAAGTAGAATTGGTTGGCCATGATCAGACAATTCTTATGCAATCGTATTCGCTGAATTTTCAATACTCATACCTCAGGGTGAAAATTCACCTATTTTTGCATACTATAAAATGACTGGTCTCTCTTTATCTGTGTTGAAAAATGTATTTCTTCGAAATGTGACGTTATAAATGAAGCATAATTTGTAAAAATAGGTAAGATATTATCACAGCGTACGCGAGTTACACGAGTAAACATTATTCTTACTTTTTCTCTCTCTGTCTGCACGAAGCGTTAAATATTTGAAATTGTGCCTGTAGATTTTTGTCAGAAATGAACAGAAGTCCGCAAAGTCCAGTAATCACTAATTCTACGATTAAGGATAATTACAGTGGGACTACATTTATCCGAACCAGCATCGCCGGACTGTCCAATCTACTGTACTCGTAGCCGAGCTATTATGCCAACTGACTGCTCGCGGCATATACCGCTTATCCGAACTCATAACATAACATTCGTCCATCTATTCAAATAGGTTAGTATAAGCAGTTATTACGTCAGTTCTGTTTATACCAATGATGAAACGATATCATCCGAAACATTGGCGTCTCACGAATTTGCTTAAATTCTGTACAATATTGTACAACTTTCAAGTCATACATTTTTCAAGTCACCTCATTTATCGCTGGAAATCACAATGTTTACCTTCGCATAAAGATCCACAATCTAATAATTACAATTCTGATTGGATCAAGATGTATCCGATGACTCGCTACACTATGCACGTAAACTTTAAAATATTAAATGTTGTAAAGAAAGAAATGCAGGATTTTTGTTGCTTTGTTTCAATTGCAATTTTATACGAATAAATATATATCTTAGTTTAATGAGTCATATGTCATTTTAAAGCTTGTTGTACGCTCTATTTAATTACGCTTTTGATATTTTATTTTTACGTTCTTTACAACCTAATAATACTGAAATACTTTTAACCAAACTTCCCGAGGGAAATACTCCGTTGCGCGGCGGCCAGTGTCAGGCCGTTTAGGTAACCAGGGGGGTCCCGTGGCTCTTGGGGAAAATGAATACGTTAGAAGTCGGTAATTCGACGAATTACAGCGATAACAAGAGGCCGCGGTATTTCTGTCGGAACGCGTAGGTGCGCGCGGACGTCGCAGAATTAATAGTGCGTGTACATTACACGCACACGAACGTCGTCGGCCGGCTATAAACTAAGTTGCTCCATAAACCGGGCTGCGAATATGCATGAGGAAGGTGTGGTCCGCGTTGTTGTTGCACCCAGCAGGGTTGATTTCGGAAACGTTATAAGTCGGCCGCGAGTGCATCATGCACGTTGCATCGCATTTGCAAAGCAAAGCACACCGGGCGACCCCGCCAGCGCCAGCACGCTCTCTCTCTCTCTCTCTTTCTCTCTCTCTGTCTCTCTGTCTTTCGCTCTCTCTCTCTCTCTCCCGTTTCGTCCTGTCTCAGCGAGATTAGCCGGTACTTTGTTGCTATTTTAAGGAACCCCTGCTTCCGCCCCTTTTAGAACCCCCAAGTACAACCCTCTTCGCCGTAATTTCTCTCCCCTGGACGAAAACCGGGATAATTTCTTGCGCGAAACTTCCCTACGCCGAACCGCATAACGCTTCATTGGAATTCCGCGATTTTTTCGTCCTATTCTAGCACGCTAATCCTTAATCAACCGCGCTGCGATTTATTTTACGGTTCTGACTCAATGTTACAGTACGATTCTAATAAATTGAAATGTTTTTATTCTGTCTACCACGTTGAATTGCATGTGTTCATCTTTGCGATACATTCAGAATAAAACAACGTTCCTAAATCATATAAATTATGCTGTATTAAATATAAAAATTTAAGTGAAAGCAGAAAAAATTCTTCTCTTGAAAATGATCCATATCAGAATCGAAACATGGAGATTTTGTTTGTTGCAAGATCGCTTGCTTTTTGATTTTGATACCAGCACACATTGTTCCTAAATCAATTCGAAGTAGATTCTACGTGACGCTTCGTAGACAACGTTTCTCGCGTACACATTTATAAAATCTACGCTTACGACGCGACGTCGAGCAAGAAGAAAATACGAACGTTCAAAATATAGGGAGTAGCGAGACAAGGAAGCGTTCCCATCGGCCGGGAACCACGTACCGAATTCACGAAAATAATGCTCGATCGTTCGATGCGCTCCGTGCTCCGAGTCCGCGACGCGCGACGGTTGGGTTGACGGTTCGCGTATCCTCTTTAGGAAGATGCTCTCGCGCTATCACCGCCGAAATCAGGCGTGCCGAGTAAAAGAGCGCGGGGCTAGCACGTCGCCGGAAGTTCGATCGACTGTTACGACACACGATACGAGAGCGTGGAACGACAAATTACCGCGAACAATCGCGATCGTCTGGCTGTCGACCATTACCGTGCGCTCGCCGGATTTATGGGAAGGAAATGAGCGCCTCCGAGCGACGGCGCCTCCGTCATTCCGTTCACCAAAGAAAAAGGAAAATGGGGACGGTGCGGAGAGGGGGTGCGGGGCGAGAGAGGGTGAAACGGAGGAGAGCCGGAACGAAAAAGAGAGAGAGAGAGAGAGAGAGAGAGAAAAAAAGAAGAGAGAGAAGAAAATCCACAATACGGGCGTAACAAAGTGTAGCGGGCTCATCTTGGCTCCAGTCTTGGGGATGGCTCTCGCATGAAAACGTTCTATGGTCCGGCGGCGGGGTCGTCGTTTTCAGGCCTACTTCTCGTTCCAGCTTGCGAAAAGAGGCGGAAAAAGGGGGAAAGGAATACATTCACCGCTTTTCCCCGGGACCCGAGACCCGGCCCCAACCGAGAAGAAAGCGAACGCCTCGATTTCCCCGTGAAATCTTCGAGCGAACGGTTCCCGCTCGCCTCCTCGCCCATCTTCAGACATCCTTCCACCGGTTTACTCGCAAATCTCGCCTGGAATTTTATCCTGCGCCTTTTCTCCTTACCGCCGCACCGCGCCGATGAGATTGCTGCCTTTTGTGACGGCTCCGCGAAATTTGCGACAGATCGCTTTTTAGTCGGTCTCCGGGGCTTTATCCGTTTCGAACGCCGAAATATTAATTCCCGGAATAAGAAGACGGACGTGGAACGTCCTTCTATCGATTCACACTTTCTCTTGCTTTGTTCCTTCTTAGTGGTGACTCGGATTAACTGTGGAGTTTGTCGTCTCTATTTCAGGTGGCCACGTGGCTAAATCCTCTCGCTATATCATTCTGTATATTTCAGTTACATTTTAATTGAAGTTTAACGAAGCTTTGCTACAATTACTTCCAAAACTAAAGCTAACCGACCGGTACATGTATCATTTTTTCATGATATTCCAAGTAACGGAAATATTGATGGTGTGCAAGTTGCGTGGATCACCCTGTATGAAATCATATAGGTAGCGTTTAATTGATTATTACGACGTTTGAAATCAACGAGAAGAAAAATATTTCTATTCGAGAAGCTGGACTAGTTGCGTGAGGATTATCGCAAAGGAAGAAGCGTGCTTTATTCCGACGTGCTCGTAACGAGAAAAATAGATCCCGCAACAACTCGAGGATCCGAGTACCATTTGTTGCATATTCAACGAGGACTCTAATTGTTCATTTTCGTGCTGTTGATTCCTGAATAGCCATCGGATAGTAAAGTGAAATCCGATCCCGTTAATTTAGCAATGCTCGAGCTTCAATATAGTATTATCACGGAACGAGCGAGAGGTGGTAGCAGAGGCTTACTTTTCTCTGGAGCGTAATAACAGACCCGTGAATATTTTAGTATGAATTCTTCGAGGAAGCACTATCGCAGGACAACAGCTTTATGCATGCCATATCCGATGGTGCTCGAATGCAACTGAATGTAAATTTTAAATCGGGTTTCTCAAGGATGGGGGTCGAAGTTTATTTACGTGGAAACGGAGACGTTTGGCTAGGGAGGAGGAGGAGGAGTAGAATGGTAAAATACGTGGAACGATAATAGAGCTTCCGGTGTGCTTTGCATGACCGATTTCTTGAGCGTTTAAACAAAAAGAGATCAACAAAAATGGAGAAACAATGAATGTCGGAAGAATGCTTGAATATCTTTCGAAGCACGTTGTACCGATCAGCACGATTCTTCTGAGTAGTTCCAAGCAAAACTTAGATAGAGTAACTGGTGGTATGCTATCGAATTTACAACAAATACATAAGAAGATATCGATCATTTAAACAAAAAAAGAAATGAAATATTGAAAAAATTGAATGATTAAGTTTAGCTATTACAAAAGTTGTTGTACAAATAATATACATTTTATACAGGCTTTCGACTCATTTATTATTAGTTTCAGCTCTAGATGTTTTATTTAATTTTGTTCTCGTACTTGATCATTCAATATTGATACTCGAGGTTCTCGTGAAACTTAGTTGTGTCTATGTAGATTTGCGTGTTTGGATATGCAAATCGCCATTAAGATGTTGCAAACTAAACACGATGAACATTACATTATGAAGTTACCACGTCAATCGTGTTTCAAGCGGTAACCCAATTCCCACAAACAGTTTTTAAACGTCTCCATGAAAACAGGATAATCATTGAAAAATGATTACTCGACAAGAAAGTTGAATCATCAATTACAAGACTAAATAAAACAAATTTAAGATCTACGAGACTCGAGAAAGTTAAAAAAGTAATTACACAACTTGGCTGAGAGGCGAACTATCGCCGGGAGAAAACGTTCCACGGAAATATTAAGCTCCTCGTTCGTAGGGATCGGCGATGAAAATTCGGAAAAACCAAACTGCAGAAAACGAGCGTAACTAATTAACCGATGATGAAAATCTGGAATTCATTAGAAGTTAAAGTCCACCATTAGCGAGGGGTAATTAGTAATTAAAAATTAAGAAGATTGATAATTCGAGAGAGGAAACAGGGCCGGAAGAGGATGCCAAAAACTACAATTTGATATCGGCGCTACAGGTTCGATCAACGATACAGAAATTAGCAATTTTGCAGTATTATAATTTCAACGTTTCGGTTCGGTTTTGAACCATCATCAAGAAAAGTCCGCGTTTGCTAATTGTGAGAAAACAGAATGAAAATCAAAGTAAATGAAATGGTACTTGTCAATAAGAAGGTTTCAACTGTACTGATATCATGTAGTGCATATACAAAATTTACGATCGTTAAAACTGGAGAATATTAAAATTATCCTAGCTCGTGTAGAGAAATAGCACACGCGAATCGATGCGGAGACGCCAAACGGCCGCGACGAGACGCAATTTGTTTAGGTTAGGGGTTGACGAGATTCCGTAATGAATACAAAGTCCCCGAGACGACGTACCCGAGCATTCCGTGACCGAGACTTCGAGGGAAATTGGAAGAAAGAAATATTTACCCCGAAATTGGTACATCAGCGGAGTTTTAGACGAGCGTAGGCGTGTGGACGCCGGTTTTCTCTCCTCTCTCTCTCTCTCTCTCTCTCTCTATCTTTTTCCACCCTCCAGAGACAGATAATATCTCAAAGACACTTTAAACAGGATTTGCCCTGTGCTCTCCCGGTCGAATTAGTCGACCGCGTTGCAACGATCTCCTGCGGACCGAAAAAAAAAGACGAGCACCCAGATGCGAGCCGCTAATACGAAGAGGAAAGAGGCAGAGCCGTAGGAAAGCAGCCTCGTTATCGCTTTTCAAGTTTCCCCGGGAAATTTGTCTACCCCCAAACCCCTCATTCGCTTCTTCGTCGTTTCTGCTATTTTAATGCCGTAACCTGCCGCGTTTGAAACAGATTCATTAGACCGCTCCCTCAAGATATCGATGAAAAGACCCACCACGATTCACTGACCGCTGACTACCGAAACTAGTCGCGCGAAATTATGTCTCTCGGTTCAGCTTACAGAAGATCGAATCGTTGTTTGGCCCATTTTCTTAAAGTTTGAAGTGCACTGACCACGGTTCTCAAAATTTTTGTACAGAGCGTTAAAGATATTTCATAATTTTATTGAAATTTGAAACTGGAAAAACTGAATTTTATTATTATTATTTATTATAGACGGACTGAAGCCCTTTTACATAAGTGTTTACGATATCAAAGAAACAAAAAAAAAAGAGAAAGATACAATACTGCTCGTGTAATAACAAAGAAGGGACATGCACAAAAGAAAAACTAAATAATGGTACAATCGATATGGTATTATCATATAATCCTTTGTAGTTGCATTTGAAAATTTTGTAAAGAATCACTGAACAAAATCAATACGATTATAAATAGTGCATGATTTTGAGATTTTGGCTAGAAAGCTCCAGAGTCAAGAAACGAGTGAACTTTTCAAGATGTTTGATGTGTACGGAGAGCACCGTGCACGTATAATAAAAAGAAAAAGGTAAAATTATAGCGGGCAAAGTTTCACATCGATAAAATCGACGTGATTCGCGTTTGATCGGTGTTCCGGAAGATTATCCGATCGATCCGTGGCGATACAGAGACGAGAAATTAGAAACCGGGTGTCGATTAAAGTTCTCGATCTTGTCGCGGAGCTAAGGATCTTTCTCTGTCTCTTCTTCTCGCACATCTCGTACACAAACTAGCATCCCGGACAAGTGAATAATCGAGGTAGATAATCGGTGATTTACGTGACAAGTTTATTACCGGTCGTTCGAAGTTGCTTTACAGTCGCCTCGGGTTTATTCGGTGCGCGACGGCCACGCATCGACAAAAGGATAAACCGAAAGCCTCGCAGATAAAGAGTAGCGATGGGATCAAGTTTAGTACGATCTCGAAAGCCTGAATCAATTCTGCTAGCTGGCGCGCGGCACACCGGCTTCACCGTAGCCGAGTGATCCTCGTAAATATAAATATTTCATTTGATTTACTTGCAGGATATACGGTGTCGTAAAACTGCTCCCGTAAAATATAAATCCCATAACACGCGAAGTGATTGCATACACGTTGCACAGGAATGTATGTATAAGTAAACATCGGGTCGTTCAAATTATACGGCACAGTCCGGAAAAATGGAAAGACCGACGATCAAAGATTACCAAAGTTTGTTCACATCCGCGCCGCACGAACCCGCACCCCCGAAAATACTCGATCCACGAGTACTGTTACACGAGGTCGTCGGTTTTATCGTCGAGTGGACGTGTTTGTACATCTGACCGTCCAAAACCGCACAATATACAAACGTTATTTATTTATAAATTATGAAGTATGAAAAATTAATATCACTGTAATAACTGTGTTAATCAGATCAAACAATACGAAAGTAACGAAAGAAACACTTTGCCTTACTTGCTTTCACAGAAGGTTATAGATGAAAAATTTCAGAAAGAAACTGTCACGTTGCCGGTAGAAACAGTACTGAAACCATGTGAAGGTTACGGAATGGAAACAGTACATAGGGCTGACACATCTTGTACCGAGCCAATCAGAACGTAAGGATCAATACCTGCACAGGTCAATACATTTGAAATCCCACTGGAGACTGTTTTCACAAACCAACCACTTGCAAGTACTATTAATGTTTTTGTTCCTCCCCCCATCCCCTCAATTGTACCAACAATATGCATACATAAAACGATGTACGCAAAGAAATTTCTTTGCATGCTTGTCTTTTTGATTTTGATCGATCCTATGCGCTGATACCACCACACATTGGTAATTTATTTATTTCTATACAGTATACATATATAAATATGGTCGCATTAACAACGAGATCGTTAGCGATCAATTTTCATAAACATTGGCTTTTATATTGTGGGGTTCGGTCTGAGTAGAAATGGGTGAGTAGAAATGTTGCCACTATTTCACGCATTCTAATGTTCCGTTTCATTTGCTCGACCGACTCGCGAGGGGCTCGAGTTACGCTTAATCTCAATTGCCGTAGAGTTAATTAGGAAAATGCGAATTTGCATAAACTCCCGGCGGATTGCTAATAACCGCGTTGACGCGGCCATAAAATAGCACGGCAGGAAGGCACGAGGTAGAAAAAAGAAAAGGGGAATCGAAATACGTTGGCTCCGGTGCATTTCATCTGATTCGTAGTAACGACACGAAATAAGTAGTTGCAACAGATGCGCGATGCTCGAGGGACGGGGAACGGGAGGAACGGGAGGAACGGGAGGAACGGGGAAACGCGGACGTTTTTATTCGACGAATTACTTACGGTCTCTTGCATTTGCATTCGGCGAAACGAACTGAACACTCGCGATCGATAAGGAACGCTCGTCGCGCGATGGGCTTCCTCGCAAGAAAACCGGGGGTACATCCTCGACAACCTTTTCCCTCGGCGACTTCTGTCGGTGGTGGAGAAGAGGCACGACGGAACGTCAATGTCGCGCATTCTCTCTTCCTACAGCGAAAATTCACGACAAAAGAAGAATACGACACTCGGCACGCGGATGAAAGGTCCCCAATAAGAAATACCTTTGTTCCGACGGAAGAACGTCTCTCGTTAAACGCATAATTGTCCCTGGCGTTTCCGTCTGACCCACGGCTCGAATAATTCCACTTCGACGCCCGTGATTATTTGAAATAATCATAATAATTACGATCGTCGCAACGCCCTTCCGAGAACATCGTCGCCGCAGGACAATAAACGTCATCGAAACGCTTACACGGGATTAATTGTTCATTCCAAGTAAAAAAAAAAAAAAAACGTTGGAACTCTTATTTCATTATTAATTCAATTTGTAAGCCAGGTAGTCAAGATCATAAAACGACCCCATCTGCCTTGCACATTTCCTTAAAGAAACATAACGTCGAACCAGGTATAGCAGTTCACCTCGAAACATCAAACACGTACCATCACCTTTGATCATTTTGTAAATTCGACTGTGTTAAAATAAATTCAGAGTTTATTATGTTAAAAGTGCAAGTTCATTTAATAATATTCTTTCCGTCCAATAGATGGTAAGGAATCGATTAATTCGCGTTCTCATTGAATTGAGTTGAAGATTTACGACCTTCAGCGACGTTATTCGAAAATCAACGACGGCGCAACGCGATCTAATCGAACATTAATGACTATGCTCTGGAGCGTCAATGAAAACGTGTTTACGCAGTCTAGTAGAAAAAGAACATTTATATTTGTCACGTTTTTCTATTTGTTTCCGTCGATGTTTCGATAAAAATGTAAACTCGCATCTTTTCACGATACGCATTATTAACAGAATGTAATAACGGATTCGTACAATTGTCTAATTATTGCATCTGCGTAATCGAGTCGCTGCCTGGTTTTGCGTAATTATGGCGACTGCTCAAAAATTAATTTATTCATTGCAACGTGCAGAACTGATTGGTTTCGTTGGTTGCATTCATATTGCAACGAATATTTAAAATAAATATGTTGTGGCTCGATCGCAACAAATTGGTGTTACATACAAAATCATTCCCTTACGCAATAATGTAATAGCTTGACAATAATATAACAGTATTTTGAAACTCATTAAACGTATTCAATCGCTCGCTTTCGCCAGAAATGCGTATAATTGTAACGAATAAACAGCGGATATTTTTCTGAGAAAAATGAATGGATGTACCTACTTTAAACGAGCAAAACCGTTAGAAGTTTGTAAAATAAATTCGTGCGAGACTTCAACTGGAAGAGCCTGCATACGATACGTTTCAATTAGCTGGTTACGTTGTAGAAACCCGCATCGGAAAAATCGTGCAAAGACCTTGCGGCAACAGTGAAAGAGCGCGGCGATCCAGCGATCACAGTCGGTTAGGTGAATGGGAAACAGCATTCCAGCGAATTCCGGGTGAGAAATTCGCGGTGGAATAATAACTAGCAGTCCAATTAATAGCGGCGTCCAATAACGTCGTTGGCAGGTAATTTATTTATTGAAAGCTGGTCGACGTATACAGAGAGGAGCAGCAGTGGTAGTTTCGATTCAGAGCCGGCTCTTTTGATGCGATACTTTGGTAGACCGAAGCAATCGAGCGATTCGTTCCGATTCGTAATTGAACGTAATTAAAAGAAGATAAATAGTAGCCGACGGTAGCGGGAAAGTCGGCACAGCCGGTGGGGTAGAGGATATTGCAATTTAAATATGATTCCGTTCGCCGAGGAAAGGAAACGCAAAGATGGAGGACTTGAGACTTCGTAAAGGAGCAAGCCTTAAGTACGATGCGGAACGCAATTCGTTCCATTTTCCAACGGGGAACGGGTGTTTCAGGAAAGATCGAAGTCTCCCCGCGGAAGATGAAGAACGCTTGAAAACGACCACGCCTATCAGTAATCCCGTGCTCCCATCGTCGACGATTCCCTTTGAGCCTCTCGTCGAGCCCTGACACCATCTCCCTACTTACGACTTTTTCCAACGACGACTGACTTACCTCCACCCTCGCGCGTCCTCGTCCCTGCCTTTGCGGCTCGGTCTTCGGCAACGTCTAATTTCATTCGGTCGGCTTATCGACCTTTATCGATGACCACGAAAGTTTGCTAAATTCTTTGTTCTTTCCTGCGAGCCACGACTATTCGCGATAAATTCGCCCGGCTCCTCGGATATTTTTCCCGTAACGTCGCGCGCTCCTCTTTCTGTTACAGTAAAACACAGTGTCTCCACTTACCTCTCCTCGCCCCATCCGCGAGAACAAAGTTTCCTTGCCAGAACGAAAAATCGACGTCCTAGATGGTTAATCGTGTTCGATCTCGGAACTGTGACGACGGACCGTCTCGCGGCTTGTTGGAGACGTTTGCACCGGGATTTTCGGCACTGCCCTCCTTTCGATCGTTTCGTCTCAACATTTTATTGGTTTTCCATGGGGATACTTTATCAGGAAATGATTTCAGAATGTCAGTTTTTATATTCTCAATTTTTAACGATCGTAAATTTTGTATATGCACTATATGATATCGGCGTTACAGGTTCGATCACAAATACAAAAATTAAATTACTATTATTCAACGTTTCGATTCAGTTTTGAACCATTATCAAGAAAAGTCCGCGTCTGTGAAAATATTAAAGTAATAAAATTTGTTATTCATTAAACTGACTATTTAATAGTTGTGAAAATTAATCGTATGTCAATTAATTTTTGTATTTGTGATCGAACCTGTAGCGCCGATATTATATAGTGTCAGTGTTTATGTTGAATGTAGTTATCGTTTTTCGAAAGATTCATTGATAAATTCACAGGCGTTGTTCGAAACGAGTGTTCATATTTATTCATATTTTGCAAAGTGATTTTCTAGGCGAGACATATTTACGTGTAACTAAATATTATCTCGCTTGAGTTTTCGGTTGGGTCAACAAACTTTCGAGGAAATGAACTCGGCGAAATTTCGCAGGGACTAACTTCACGGTGGGAAAACTTCGCTATCCGAGCGAAGTATTCCGAGCGAATGGCAAAACGGGAGGGTCGCGAGGAAATTAAAACGAACGAGCCTATCGGGGTCGGCGATCTTTAATCGAATGTATCGGAACGCGACAAGGCAGGGCGGTCCCCTTTAAATTTCGCTTTCCCAGGGGTGATCTCCGCTTCAATTGACTTTGGAAATTGATCGAAACGAGGTAATGCTGTAACGAACCTCCCTCTTTTTTTCTGGAACACCGTCGCGAGCAGTCGCATGAATATAAATACCATCGACCCCATACCGGCCCACCCCCACTCCCGACCAGCATCCCTCGGCTGTCTCTTCCTTTTTCTTTTTTTCTTTTTTTTCCTTTGTCGTCGCTCGTCGCCGTACCGAATTTGCATACGTACCGCCCGATACGGTTCGTCAGTCTTCTGGAAAAACGGGAAAAATTCATCGGCCTTTTCTTCGCGCGATAAACGTTAGGCAGCCCTAAATCCCGGCGCTCGAGGCCGGCCGAATTTGTTTAATCCTCCTGGCCCGTGGGGACAAACGGATTTTTCAAGGGAGAGACATCTGACGCTGGCATTATCTACCAGTGAATTATTCATAACTTATTACGATTTCTGCGGCCATTTAGATTCAAATTAAAGTATTTTCCTGTGCAATTTATTTGATAGTATACGCATATAATTTGACAAGTCTATTTATTCGCCAGTCTGAAAGATTTAGTCGGAATTAGTAATTATCATAACGAAAGTTTAACTGTTCACCGGCTAGGCAACTTTAATTGCAACGTCCGAAGAAGTTTGTAAAAGGCAATGAAAATCTACGTCAGTAATTATCGATTCCGTCAATCGGATTTTAAGAAAATAAACTTCGTTAATTGTAGCCGCGTGATTCAATTTCCATTTCGTTGTTCGAGAAGATTATATTGCTGGCATTCACCAGACAATTATTACGGACTCCATTTTAATTGGAATGCAGTAGTCGAATGAATTGTTAGGGAAGTTCCGAACGAATGGAAAATAGTGTGCAATACGAAAATAATGAATTTTCGTTGACGAGGTAATGTCTTTCTTCTGGGAAACATATAACGGTGAAAACTCACAACTTTGTTTTACACTTTTCTAAGATATTTGAACGAATTCAAAATTGTGTCAAAAACACACATTAATTTATCTTTCTTATATTTTTTTTATTTGCAACTAAGTTGTTGCGTGAGTGAACTAAATTGATGAATATTAGGGGGGTGGATAACACCAAAATAAGTAGGTACTGTTACTAAAGATAAGGGTGCGCAATCGAGTCAACTGAACGAGGGATAAAAAAGATCAAATGAAGGACAAGTAACTGCAGCAAATTCTAAACTACGAAGCGGCGATCAAGAACGGGAGAAAATTCAAGTTCTAAAGAGGGTTTACTCAACAATAATCGAGGAAAATTCACGCGGGGTGAAATTCCATCGAGAGCAGCGTTTAAGTTTCAACGAGGTCGACCGAGGGGATACAAGGGCCCGGATAAGATGTAAAACAATTCTCTAGCTATCAATTCTCAGGGAACAATGAATCGATCGGTGCAGAGTCGCAGTCGGAGGGAAATTCCCATCGCTCAAAGGGCATGTCCGGGACGCAAGGATAATAACGTGCAAGGTCCATCACGCCGCTGGCAGCAGTAGAAGTCCCCCAGGAACGCGTGGACGAACAAGTTCTCTGTCATGGCGGATAGCTCGAAGCTGTCACTCCTTGACCGCACGGTCGTTTGTCTAGATCACTCCCATTTTGCGACCCCTGAGATCCTCGTTACACCGACTCCGTTCGATTTTATCCTCCCTGTAGCAAGGCTGAACGACGCAGTCACCGAGTCTGCTCCAGAATTCGTGATAAGACGGCCCCCGGCTGCTTAACGTGACTCGACCAATTTTTCCCAGTACCCGGGAAAGAACAATGAATAAAGGCTAGACCGAACCACACCTTTGTAAGCTTCAGAAAATCAGGCACATTCTCAGGAATAACGTATACAAATTTTATGAAGAAATTTCCGCTGCTAACGAAGTTACGATCGCAATAAGTTAACTTTAAACGAATCTCCTCTAGATGCAACTTGCTCGGGCAACACATTAACTCTATCAATTTTTTAACAGTTTTCCGCCTGACTTTGTTCATAGGTAGTCGATACAACGTTAACAACGGTAACACCGTTATCTCTCAGCCATAAGGCCACTTTATCATTTTTTTAATTTATTGTTTCGTTCGAATAAAGAGTTCTTTCACATTCTGCAAGCGAGAATACAAACTTCGTTAAACATTTTGTACAAAATCACGAATGCTATAACGATTTGAAGTTCTTCGCAGCGCTGAAATATAATTGTGTGCGATTACTATTGTAAATTGGAACAAAAAGGGGAAAGAGTGGGCTGGTTAAAAAAAAAAAATCGACGCGATTGCATTATTCGGCGCCAATCGTAAATAAATCAGAGGGAAGCTCGATGAATATTTCATGGAAACGTAGATGAAAAAGTGTGTTCGGGCCGGCGCGTTGGGATTTTCGACGTGGACAAATCGAACTAATTAACAAGAAACTATTGAAATCGGCGCGCCAATTAACACGCGATCGCGCCGACACCAAAACGATCCACCGAAATCCATGGAACTGATAATTCACGGGATCGAATCGACGTTACCGAACAATTCCCAGTGACTACGCATTTTTCCGGCGAACAATGCCTGTCTTTCAACTCATTCAAAATTGCGTTCCGATATTTCAATTACGTATCGCGACGGTGAACGTTCCGGCGCTGATCGTTCCAGTGATATTTTAAAATATGCAAATACAATATCTAGCGAGTTCAAACAATTATGAGAGAATATTTTTAAATCAATGCTTTCGGCGCAACCGTTTCGATCAATTTTTAATCTAATAGCTATTTTGAAATCAGTTCAATCTTTAAATGACACAAGTAAAGTTAATAGCAAGTAGATGTATTAATATTTTCTTCATTTTCAATCCATCTATATTACATACTTTTCAATATGTATATCTCTATCTCTGTGCAATGCTTGAATACCAACGGATTTGGTATAAATAACCTGCGATATTATTTTCAAGCTGTTCAAATTATGACAAGAGGAAATTCCATGTTTCTTTAAACCCTGGTAGATCACATTTGTCGCAATTTCATGCAGCTTCTATAGAAAGAACTGAACAAAAAAATTATAAAATTTGTTCTCGCAAGTAAAACCTGTCGATTCGGTGATTTCCGGTGTCCATTCGGAGGTAATTAATGTCCGTTTTATCTGGAAGTTTGCGAATCGATCTAAAACATGACGAATGATTCGTACGTGTCGGTGATCATTAGCGGATCGGGAATCGCGATACAATGGGACAACGGGGATTTGCTCGACACGGGGCCAGGAGGTCGAAGACCATGAACCAATTTCAGGGGTAATATGTATGCAGAAGAGGGCAGAGGGGGATGCGAGACGATTCCGTGAACACACGCGAGGGTGGCGGCGTAAAAGGTCGTGCCGCCACAGCAGCGCTGAAGTAGGCATTCAAATAAACCATCTAGGCGCTGGCTTCCACTTTCTGTTATCCAGCAGCGTGGAAGCAACCCTCTTAGAATACTTCCGACGCGAGCAGTAAATTCCATCGAGGCACCGACGTTTCCACTCGTCCCGCTCCTCTCCGACCACCCCCGCGTCCGCCGCCGCGTCGCTGGCTTTTCTTTTTTTCTTTTTTCTCTCGCGAGTCTCCTTCGTATTTTGTTTTCCACGAGAAATGTCTTCTCGGCTCGACTAAGATTCGAGTGGCCGAATCGTCATTCCGGCTTTTCTTTTCCTTCCTCTCCTCCTTCTCTTCTCCACCCTTCTACCTACCCCTCTTTTTTTACTGCTCGTTCCCAGTTCCGCTGCTTTTTTTTCTCCACCGCCCGCGTTTTTTCGGTTGCTATACTTCGTCATTAGCGTCCAGGCTAATTGTAAGTTCAATGGTTTCCACCCTCGCGAGGACAACCCCACGGTGTCCTTAAAATCGTGAGGCTTTTCCCACTCACCCACGCCAACGGGATGGAGTTAAGTCACCAGCCAATGAAACGATCGCAGATTCGGATCCACTCCTCTCTATAATCTCGTAATCTCGTAATCTCGTTAGGGGAGTAATTTGAAAATATAACAGGTACATACAAATAGACTGCGAAATCAATGTGAAGTAAAAATTCCCGATTTCAGTTGTCGGAAGTCGAAATTAAATGAAAATCTGTTTTTCAGTTTCGTATTTAACCAACTGATATTCCCAAAGATTAATTGCCAAATCTAGAATCTTCCTGATTTTTTCATTCGTGGAGGATTCGAGGCTACACTATTAGGTTTAAATAGATTCTCTGATTGATTTGTTGGCATCAATAGTCCAGACAGTATCCTCGCGATGGGTTCGTTGAATTCGACGGATTGAGCCGTTCCAGCAACGACTCCCCCAACATTTTATTTTACCAAATTAAGTAGCTCTGAGGGCGCAGCTGCTACACCAACCACTAGGATCGAGACCGAGCGATCGGGTCTTCGATTTTCTCTATTTTCTAACCCCTGTGCTCGTTTCCTCGAGTTAGACGAACATCGTCGTTCATTTCTTATACTTGGAGCTGCGTCCCCCCCGGAAATTCTTGGTAGACTTGTCGGAAATTAAACCTGACTCGCAGTTTAATATTCCGAGTGTGAGAAATAATAATGCTGGTACATCCCACGAGTGTTTAGAATAATTGTGAACACTGTAATTCATTTTCAATGAAGGAATTTAAAGAATCGATAGACTCTCTTCTCATCGTGTTAATCTTTTGCATTGGATCGATGGAACATGAAAGAAATTAGATTGTAAGAAAGAGGAAGGGACGAGGGTAAATCTGTGTTGTATATTTTATGAGCAAATAGGTAGGACGGTAAAAGCTGCGGTATTAGCCAACGTTGGAGGACTAAGAAGACTCGAGAAAACTCGACGAGGAGCTTACGGTGTGGAACCAATTAATAGTTAAGGTGAGAGCTGACGTTGAGGATGTGGTTTCAGGCAGAGATTGGAGGATCAGATAGAAGCACGCGTGTTCAATCTGACCAGTGACCTCGTAATTTTGGCGACAAGAGAGGTCGGCTTCTCGGTGGCGACGTTTTGCTCTTCCACTAGCTCCGACAGAATTCAATAATGACCTAATACCATGCCGTCGTAAATTAACGGCGAACGTGCGAGCTGGCAATACCCACCGACCGGTATTTATTGTTGGCGATCGATAAAACTATCCACCTGCGAGACGACGATATCGACAATCTGTTTCGACCGATTATGCCGGAAAAAATCCCATTAGTATTTCTATTAATCGCTTCCTCGAATAAATTTTCCCCGAAAAAAGGACTTTCTGTTTCCACCTTTTCCATTGAAAATGTTCCTGCATTCGTAGTCCGTTTGTTCTCGAAAACTGTACATTCAAAGTTCAATAAAACATCAAACAAAAATGTCGGTTATTCCGTTTTCCATTTGCAGCAATAACTACCACGCGAAATAAAATTGTAATTTATCTTCGGTTTCATGAAACTCATCTACGAAACAATCATTTTCACGGGAAAAAAATGGATACATACGTGTATACAAATACCAATACGGTAATAGGAAAATTAAAGGGAAAATCAATTCTGCAGTTTCATTTTTGCACTATACACGCTGATCATTCGTTTCTTTCGATGCGAATTGAAAGAGAAATACTATACGTGCTAGAGAAAAATCGAACAGTTTTGAAGTGCTTCGGGTGCGTGGTGTAAACGGACGACAACACAACGTTTAATATTCGCGGTCGAAATATCGAAGCAATATTGTCAACCGTAACGACCTCGAATCACACTATTAAATACAAATTGGACCAGTAATTAGGTATAATTTGGTGATCGACTAATGATCACTGGAACATTTAATTCCCGTTTCTAGCTCTGTTCGAAACAATTTGATTCCGGGCTGCCGCAGAAGAAGATATTACATTGCAAATGTTACAACAATGATTATCCGCAATAGCGTGTAACGTGTGCACCGTGGTTGCAGTGCGGAGGGACGGTGGCAGTGGTTCGATTAAATCGAGTACGATATCGATATAATATTAACGACCGTTCTTTGTAACCCCGGTCCCAACAAATTGCTAATAGCGTGTCGGTACATACGCCTACTCGATTAATAGCAACTTCTACGAACGTTCGACAATGTTGTTATGAATAATTAATTTTTCGATATGAAATATTAAACACTCCGCTGGCACTCGTTGATCGCTCGAATTAATTTTATTACGGTACAGTTCGTAACGTCGACACGATAATTTATCGAAGAGTGCTGCAATTACCGTAATTTCACCGAATAGTCACTCTTGGAAATCCTCGTCTTCCGTTCGAATCAACTGGCACATACCTGAAATCAAAAAGACCAGTCAATTAATAAACGATTTCACAATGACCATTCGACGAGTCAAATAAACGATCAAAGTCTGACAAATCGTGATAGAGTATCCGGCCATTTCATACATGTTAAAAGCAATGCATTATTCGCAATTTATCGACTCGTTGCGTGCTCCGACATCGTTACAGTGAGCTATGCCTGCGTAAACATCGCTGAAGAACTTCATTATTTCAAGCTGAAATTCTATACGATTATTTAATTTATGTCGCGTTTCATTTATGTCGCAAATTCGTTTCACCCACTCTTTTCCAGGATGATAGCAATTACAGCAGAAATCCATTTTTAACCCGTTCACCCTTTGTACTCGAAAATTAAATATTTCTTTCTACCTAGAATATTTCCATTCCCTCTGATTTTTCAAATTACGTGGATACGAAATTGGTATAATACCTCACACAACGCCTAAATGTTTAGCAATTAATTTGATACCAACAGATTTAATAATGTAAACATTATTTCGAATAGTGGTACAACAATTTTTAATGGTGTCTCAGAGTCACCATTCGAGAGCTAAGGATTAATCAAAGTTGATGTTCTTGGCGCACCGGTTCGATCAATTTAATTGAAAGCAATTTTGCAATATATTAATTTCGACGTTTCGGTCTTTGTTTAGACCGTTTTTAATGAAAAATTCACAGTCCGATAACAACGAATAGATGTTTATCAAGGAGCGACATGCAAATATCGAAAAGATGGGCAGCTATTTCACTGGGATCTCGTAGCGGAATGTTTCGTCCTGAAGGACGACGGATGTCTTATCCTCTCCGGGCTGGGAGCTGTGAAATTTTTCGGTTTCCCACGATAAAAGTTTCCCGCGATGGAGGATGCAGCGTGTGCAAAAAGAGCGGACGGGTTCAAGAACACGGTGCCCGCTCATATGAGAACCCGTATCTTATCCGAATACGGAGGATGCAAGTGTGACAAAGTGCCGGCTCGGCTTCAGTAACCTGTCCGTTTCTGCTTGACACACGGACACATACATATTCAGCCGTGGGACACGAGTTATGGCTCGGAGGACGGAATTACTTTGGAAATGAGCTGGCTCGGCTGATAAAGTCAGTCTGAACGACTGTGTTACTCCGCTGCGCCGTACGTAGTCCGCGTTTCTGCCTGGATAGGATGCGGCTGCGATCATCGTCGCGTCTGTTAGATCAACCGTTTCGAGTGATCTACACGAACCGGTTCCTTTCGTCGTACATTTTTCCAATGTCGCGCGTCGCCTACACGAAACTAACAGAAAAATGGATTTGATCAATTTTTACACTACTTTACAACACTGCGTAAAAGAAATTCAGAAAATACATAATATACGTGATTGAATGTATCAATTATTAATAATGGCTGAACCACCGGACGTGACAATTGAAATTGTAAAGGTGTTTTCATGGTAATTTATTGGATATATTTTTGACTAAATATGGCACAAAATATAAATAAATTTAATCTTAAAGAGATTCAAAAGTTCTGAAACAATTTTTAGTAAATCGTATCGCTTAGCAAGCGTTAGGAAATTCTAGAATATTTTAAAGGAAATCGATTGAGCAGTAAACAAAGTTTAATGGAGAAATTATTTGAAAAACACGGCATGAAAGGGTACGTCTAAATCTAATGGACTTTTGCGGTTGGCTAATTATAAATTATTATTTCTGGAGACTACAATGGTCGTGAAAGATTATTTTAAAGTGGATTCTGTTATGAGTGCTACAACGTAGAATATTCTAAAGTGTGCAGTAACATTAAGATCTCTAGCAAAATGGAAGCACTCCCATGTGTATATATGCAGTGTTAGGATGTTCCATCAAATTAGTATAGTCTCCAGCGAGTACTATTAGAATATTCCAGAAAATTGAGATGCTCTTATGAATTATATACGTTGAGACACATTGCGATATATACTCTCGCGTAAATATGCAACATTAAAAATCATATCAGCGATTTCTTTTATATATGACCTTTGAGTAGCTATTGATTGGCCATGTTTAATTATAGTTTATTAAATTGGCTAATAATCTAGGGCGTGAACTTTCAGATTTTTATTGCGCAAGTTGTCCGCAGCACCGAACCGAACGAAACTTTTCTAGAACTGTCCGCAGCAGACTGGGACAAAAATATCGTGATATCTTCGGAATGATCACAAAACCACCGGCAATATTTATGGTGTTATATTTATGACACATAATGCAATATTTATGGTGCTGTCGCGTACTATTTATGCTGCTGTCCAGACCGCTGTGAAATTTAATCGAACACGTATACCGTACGATCTATTTTACAAAGCATTGTACACCGTGGACACTAGGTGACGATATTAAAGGTTAACGACTCAAAATAAATACAGCTTATAAATTCGTGCAAAAATTTAGAAAATTGTTCTACAAGCCGTACGATCTGATATTAAAAATGTAATCGTCTTTTTAAACGTATCCGAATATTAGTGTGGTTCACTGTGTTTAGCTTAGGGCCAATTAAATGCGACCGTGATTCGACCAAACCCTGAAACCCTCCGGTAAATCCGTCCACGAGATCCAGGACCGTTTCAGGTGCAAAGTAGGTGTCTAAAAGGGAGCGGAACAGGCGCGAGAAGAAGACAACTTGTGGGTCGCGCGCCACGGGACCCGTTCTAAATTCTCATTCCCCGTTTCGGAGACAAATATGGAAGCGTTGGTTGCGTTCGGTTGTCGGCGGGTTTCGTGTGTAGACCGAGTTCTTGCGGGGCGAGAGCGATGTGGCCCTTTCACGTACACACGAGCGCCCCGGCCGGGGGTACACAGACTGTAATTAATCCAAGGTGTTAAATCAAGACCCGTGAATGCCTCTCCCTCGTCTGCAGCCGTGACGCCTTCTCTAGCTGAGTGGGTCGCCCCTCGAGACCACCTGCCACGTCTTACGGCCTCGAGTGGAAGCCCGAATTCCTCTTCTTGCTGTCACCCGCCCCCCTAACCCCTTCCCAGAACCCCTTTTCCTTCCGCTCGACACGAAATATCCTGCATCGGACCACCCCGCCACTCGAAATTTAAACCTATCCGGGGACATTGGCGGGATTAGCCCGTTCCTCGACTGCCATCAGCGCAGCTCGCTCCTCACGTGCCTTTAACTTCAACGTGTAACCACCGGGAGATTCTTCAATCGGTCAAATATAGACGACATTATTACATTTTCACCAGGTTCAGAAACTCATTCTCACCGGGACACACTCGAACAAATTCTATCAGTACTTTTAGAATGCAATGTTAATGTAGCTACGATAAATTTAGACTTTCGAGGTACGTCGTTTTGGTTCTATTAATTAAATCATGCTAAAATCACAAAACGACTGGGATTCAACCCTTTGCACTCCGAGCTATTTTAACTGGAAAATTAAACATTTCTTTCGATCTAGAATATTTCCATACCTTATGATTTTTTCAATTTTATGGATATGAAATTGGTACATTACATTATACAGTACCTAAATGTTTAGTAATTGATTAGATAACGATATATTTAATAATGTGAACAATATTTTGAAGAATGGTACAGCAATTTTTAGTGGTGCCTTAGAGGGGACAGCCGAGTGCTAAGGGTTAATAGACGAATTTATAAATAAAATGATAAAAATAAAAGAAATATGGGAAAGAGATCTAGAAAGAGAGTTAAGAACCTTAAGACAACAACACAATAGAAGACACTAAATAATAATATAGGAAGTAAACAAATTAAATTATTAGCCAAGAACAGGAGTGAATTTGGATGAATCTCAGTCCCTGCTGAATGCGGAAAGCGGGTCACGGGAAGGAGATCATCTAGATAGATGAGGAAGAAAGGGGTGCAAAGTCATCTGCGACCCCTGGACCTGGGAGTTTACGGCACACCCGGTACATTTTCGAGGATGTACATGGGTTATACCGGTTCTCCCAGGTCCTAAAACAAACAAAAAGGTTCTATTAATTAAATTAGTTTGCCAATCTGTGCCTCTGGTTTTCACGTAACAACCGGTCCTTTGATCGGTTAAATACGTCCGACAGTAATTTCGAATCAGGTTCAGAAACTCATTTTCACCGTGACAACTTTTATTGGGATATTAAAAATGCAGCAGAAATGTTGTAATCGATCCATTAATTCGGCTAATTTTATTCTGTGAACATTTTCGAAGTCGCTGAGCATGCTCTTAATCTGTCAACCCAATTACACTCAGCGTGTCAAATACGATGCAGCTAAATGTATAATTTACTTATATATTTTAGGTGAACTTTTAAATATGTAGGACGACTTTAAATATGTATGACCCCGTTAAGTTATCTAGAATATTTACATCCATAATAGAAGATGAAAACCAGGGACTTCATCGAACTCGAAGGTGAAATTAACAGTGAAGAAGTGATTAGCTGTAAATTTAGATTCTTGAAAATGGTCTAAATTCAGACCGAAACATTGAATTAAATTTCATGTAATATTTTTCAAATTTGCTTATCGTCTGCAATTGAACCAGTGCGCCAATAACATTAATTGTAATTTTGAACAATTGTCGATCGAGATACAGAGAACTGTTGATTAGCTGTATAGCAAGAGCAAGGAATTCTTGCAGACGGAAAAAATCGGCATATTGTTCAGAAAGCTTGCTCAATTGCTTTTTAGTTGAATTGCCTTACTTTGTTATTGGAAGTGAACGAACGTACTAGTGCATTCGAGGGTTTTGTTGCAGCTTTTCGCAACGCACTACTCGTTAAGAATCCTAAACGCTTTTGTTCCTCGAGTAGGCGTTCTTACGTTGTCGGAACAATGGTGTCGTGATAAATCGTTGGCTGCGTCTATCAAAAACTCGGCAACACCAGCTTTATCAGAGGCCTGTATCGATAAGCCATTAAAGGGTTCTCGGTAAATTGTGGATGCACTTGACTTAGGCGTTAAGCGACATTAGTGCCATTACCTTGCCACGAGAGAGGATTTACTTCTACCATCAGCAGCTATCGATAAATCGATATCTAGATACTTTCGTAAATGCTCCGCGCATAAGCAGGATAATTAGATTATACTCTCCCACGCGATTCTAATTCCAAAGAATTCGGACAACATTTCTTTCGTATTGTTCACGAAGAAGTTTTAATACTACATTTTTGTTCAATCGATAACACCAGATCTGACAGAGTTAGACAGAACTTTGTTCGAACAGATACCTACTCGCTATTTTATAAATAAAGTGGTCCCCATTATCCTTTACGTACTGGTTACTCGAAACTCCTTACCGAACTCGCTACATTTCTCCATTTCTCGCAGACACTTTCAATTTAATTATAATTTTATAGCGACAACTTCCAGCGTCTGCGACTCACAGGTTTCTCGGAACTCTCTTTCAAGACGTTCCAACCACACTTCACTATAAATGGTAAAAATTACTCGAACAAGAAATTTCCTAAACATTAAAAAGAAAATCGTACATCAAGTTTCCGGGGGTCGTTTTTTAAGAGGAGAAGAGCTTTTCTATCTTCAAATATACAGTAGACTCCGTCGCGAATAAAATTTTTCCATGTTTCTACACCCGTTTTAAAACCGTGGCGAATGAACGATGGGTTGTGAAAAAAGGAATGATGGATTGCGAAAGTAGTGGTTTCAAGCCAAATAAAATTTAGCGGTGAAGTGGTGTGGATACGTGTGGTGAGAGTGGGCGTAGTAGGTGATGTGCGTGAGTATAATGTTCGTAAATCAATTACGAGAATTATTGTTTTATTGCAAATGAAATATAAGCATGTATTCGAGTTAAAACAAGGAGGCTGAGAAAAATATATGAATTGAATTTGATTGTGTGAAACGAAAACACGAGTGTGCACGAGGAAGCATTTTGTTTCGAAAATTCGTCAGTCGTTACTTAATTGAACATCGTTTGCGTGACACGTAATACATACATATATTTTGCTAAATACGTGGCTCGTTGGACAGAAGTATATTCTGGAACTGTATGATTCGGCGTTTCACAGAGTCGCTGTTCAAAACGAACTTATTACGCGAAGTTACAAGAGATGGGACAAGTGAGAAGAAGAGGGTAGGGGGTGGAGGGAGGAGCCGCGTTTAACCAGGAAATACAGAGATCGTCGGCGAGAAGGTAGTCGCGGAAATTGAAAAATGGTCAGGACGTGTTACGGAGTGGTAAACACGGGAATGAAAGTCGGCTTCCTTTTTCAGAGTGGCTCTCACGTCGAACGTACTCACCTCGGCTGACCATCGCGCTTTTTTGCAGTTCGTTCTCTCAGTTTCCGCGTCCTCCCCTTCGCCGACTCTTTCCGGAGATCCTTTCTAACGTGAAAAATGGAGCTAAGTGCGATGTCGAGTAACAGGCCCGATGGGAAAATGTTTAGGTTCCCGGTAGCCTATCATTTCGAGGATCGAAGATGTCGGTATCTGCCGTCCCGCCCCGTAAAAACTGTTATCCGAAAGTTACAGTGATCGGTTATCTCGCGGAAAGTGATTGAAAACCAACACCGTAATTCAATTACATTCACCTGGAGAACGGGCTCTCTCTCTCTCTCTCTCTCCTCGCACGATCAATTTTTTCACGCGACTTTATCCACCCCCTCTTAGCCCTTGTCCGCTGTCCGATTAATTGCTCGAACCCTTTCGAGACGGATTTCTTTCAACAGACCGAGGAATTCTTTTCTCAAAAAGGATCAAGCGAACGTGTCAATTTCTTAACGAGACCTTGTTAAATTTTCATTAATCTTGCTTCTTCTTACGCGGTAATTGTTTTTCAAATATTGCGTAGTTTCTGGAACAACGTTATCCACTCTTGCCAACTTTCATCTAACGTTTAATCAATTCAAATAAAGAAAACTGTTCAAACCGATAATTATTTTAATGTGAAAACTTATAGCTCCTCCATTCCCCAATTCAAATGTTGTTTAATTCCATAAGTTTCCACGAAGGGGGCGGGAATGCGAGGAAAGGAGATTTTCATAAATTAAAAACTCATTCGCGTAACCGTCTGCCGTGTATAATTTCGGGAAATGGGTAATACGGTCGCGGGGTATAAAACCCTCGATCGCCTCTTCGCATTAGCATTTTTATGGGCGACTTAATACGTAGATTTTGTAGTCCTCCCCGATTATGATCCTTCGAAACTAATTTGAACGTGACGGCCGGTTTTATGGAACGTCGCCAGTCACGAACCACCATTAAATACTCCGCTTAAGCACGTGTTCCCCGAGCATGCCACCAGACCCCGCGGTTTCTGCGGATTAAGTGTTTCGCGAAAAGCCAAGATTGTTTTCTGTCCACCGTGCTACGCTTAGTTATTCACTGGAACCCGTAACAACCACTTCTATGGTGTTTTCTCGACGATGTTTACGGTACTCATGGAACCATGTTTTTCTCTTTCACGCTTTAGTATCAACCATTTTAATGGACCGCGTTGATGGATTTTTAACATCCACACTGCACGATTATACTTGAATATAAGAGAATATGTATACTAAAATACACTAGAATATACTTGACATAACATACAAGAAACGCTATTCAGGTAAACCTTCGTATCAATTTGACTAAAAAAACATTGAAATGTTTATTTTATCTTGTGTCACTGTGTCAATTTTACACCGAAGAACAGATTACGGTTAAGTGATTAATTTGTTAGGTTGTTGCTGAACATTTGTAAAGCAAATTTTACCAACGCTAATCGATCTCGAGCATCTAGCCGAGATAATGCGATAACCAAACCCGATCGTAGACAATATTACCAGTGTATCAAACCTGGCGCGGGGTAAGGATATTCCGGAGCCTCAGTAAACATTCAGGTTCCATAATGTTCCGCGCAATCAGGTGCGGAATGTTCAAAGTCAGCAGTTTGCCAGTGTCTTGAGTGGCCAAAGGAACTGTACAATTAACGCGAGTGCGAGCGAGCGAGCGAGCGAGCACAGAGATTCGCTCTCTCGAGTGTTCCATAATCGTGCAACAGAACAAGCACACGCGTTCCTTGTTCGAGCGGGGGCGTTGATTCTCGCTAGTCAGTCGATCGCGTCGCGCGTCCGATATCCTCAAACATCGCTGTCGCATTGTCGATTAAATCCCGGGCAAACGTTTGCACACGCTAGAAACCACTAAATTAAACTAACATTTGCCCGCGACAAAGGCGGTCCGCGTTGATTAGCGCGGCCCGGCTCTAGAATTTCATATTCGAGGAACCGGCGTGCATTACACACACCCGGGCTTCTGCAATCCCTACCTCCCACCCCCGAACCATCGACCACCCTCGGGTGCATCGTCGCGATTGATCGCAAGATAGTGCCAGGTAATATGGAGCAGCACATAAATAATCGAAACTGGCAACCGGCTGTTCCGTTCGTACCCGGTATCTGCATTTTACCGGCGACAACCGCATGCCACGCGATCGGATACACGTGACAACACGCATACTTTTTCACCAGCTCGACGCTTATGCGTTTTCAATGATTTACGGAATCGCGCGGATCTGTTGCGACACAGGCCACCTAACTGCTTCATTCGATTTAGCGTGAACAATTCTCTCTCTCTCGCCTATAACCTTTAATTTCACCCTGTTGTGTATTGTCAATGCTCAACTAGTGAGCCGCTGGGAAAGAAATCAGAGAATAGAAATTAAAAAAAAAGAAACACATTTTATTTGTAAGTTATTTAATTTTATCGAACGTAATGAATTAATAAAGCTGTATGCTATCGGCGCACAGGTTCGATCATATGAAAAGACAAAGCAATTTTGCAAGCATTTAATTTTTATTTCTATTGGTTAGATAGTGACGATTCTATAAAAGTGGATTCAAGAAATGAATCTCCATTTCATCCTCCACAAGGTATTAATGACAGTCTATATCAGTTTGAAGAAGACCGAAAATATTTGGAATCGAATTTACAAATTGAGCACAGATTTTCCGATAATGTTAGTTCAACAATAGCTTCGGATTTGATCGTCCTAGAAGTCATCATCTCAGTGGAAAGTTACTTTCATACGATTCTTAGAAAGTTGGAGGAGTTTGAAAGCCCTGCTACCTGATTCCTCTGTGTGCTCGTCTAACGTCAGTTTTTCAGTGTTCCAGCACGAGTAACGCGATCAGCCATACTTTAGTCGGTGAATGAATTTGTTAGCAAACGTCACGGTGTCCCACGGCTTTGAGAAGCTCGGATGAGATTTCCATGAGCAACTCTAGACTCGACGCTATCGGTCGCATCCAAATCCAACGGATACCTACGGGGATTCTGTTAGTTTTCATTAAAGTGCTTCGAAATCCGGGAGTAGCATAACAGGAATCTGATACTCTGTTGGATTTTACCAATTCCGATTGGATTTAGCAGACTCTGATCCGATGGCACGGAGGGAATCTGCCAAAGTCTCCGAGCAGATCAAATGAGGTTCGAGGTGGTCTGCCAATCAAATGGGATTTCGAGGAATCTGCCAGAGTCCGATCAGGTGGTTAACAGCGGAGCCATCAACGGTCGGGACACAACGGTGTCTTAAACTGTTCAGTGGAGTTCCTTCGGATCCGATGGGACCTCCGAAGGCTAAGATTTCATTAGATGTAGAGGTCCTGATCGATCGTTCGGATTTATTCGGGATCCCGGAAAATTTGATCGTACGCGATAGAGATACACCGATCTCAGGAAACACAGGCTCACTGGAAACCTCTCAATTTCTCGATTAAATTCGCCAAGCTAATCTTTCTCCAATTTTACAGACATCAGCCACATCGTTTGGACGTTTAATAATATATATATATGACGCGTTAACATAATCCTGTTATGTTTACAGCAGTGGCCATATTGACAGACGAATAGATACGCGAATAATTAATACAGGCTTTCTTCGTGTCCCGTTAATACCGCGCAAATCATCAACGTAACGATTCTTTGATCAAGAATGTGCGGGTAATGGGATTACGCGTTGAATAGAACGAATATTAATTAATATTAACGACGAACCGGTTTATAATTAAAAATATGGAACCGGAAGAGAACGAGGGCCGATGATTCGTTCAGAGACAAATTGTTCGACAAGTACAATTTAATCGGAGCACGTTAATCATTTTTGGGAGATTACCGGGTGCCGATCTCGCGAATAAAAATATATAAAATCGAATTCTCTGTTCGGACACGATACAATTCTGCATGACCGAGTTACCGGTATAATATATTTAGAGACTGCAGGATGCACCGTGAAATCATTACCCGGACGCAGTCCACTCATTTTCCCATTAAATTTTCACCAGCGCCGCTTTCAGTATCAAATCCAATGTTTAGCGAAACATCGCTCTCACATCTAGTTTCCGTGCATAATTAACAAACCGGTGTTGATGCGACTGCTTTTATATTGCGAAAACTAAATCCTTCGATTCTATTACTATTACTATACGTATATTCTTCCTATTTAGGAAGAAATGTTTAATTTTCCAGTTAAAATAGCTCCGAGTGCAAAGAGTTAACAAATCTACGAAGTTACATCTCTCCATCTGTCTCCAGTGCCGAATTAGAAGCGTCTAAAAAACGGCTAAGTTGTTTCGTGTAAAAGGGGTAGTGCGAGAACTTGGCTGGTGCACTACCATGCACCTAGGTCTCGCTGACGAATCGTCCACGTATTGGAAGGAAATGTGAATCCGTCATAGGGGGGTGGAGTCTAACGAATTAATTCACGGTGCGCGAATTAGGGGAGCATTTGGCAACTTTCCCCTAATTATCTCGTCTGCCACACAGTCCCGAATCATCGATCGATCGCGGTCGCTGGTACATCTCGGTTCTGAAACGGTGCAGAGCAGAGGAGAGCGAGCCAGTAGAACGAGCGGCGTTTAGTCAGACGGGGCGGCAACGTTCAAGAACGAGGCCTCCCTTTGGCGACTGATGACTCGAGGAGCCGTGTGATTCTGAAGCGTCTGGTAATTAGGCGAATCGCGTTCCAGCGGAGTCTGTGTGCCGCATTTTCCGCGGCAAAGGGACGGTCGTACGTGCGGGGGACAGCAGCACCGCCGCGCACCGCCGTTCCATGCCGACAGCTTAATACGCGGCATGTTCGTAACATGCAAAAGATGGGGCCGCTAATGGACGACGCGAGACTTGACTTTAAACCGGCTTCCTGCCGTCTAATGTCCTCGTAAGTGCTAATGAACGCCGCTTGTATCCGGCCGACATTTATCCTTTGAGTCGGGCGTCGCGGTTGCATGAAAAGGCGGACTAATACGCGGCAACTGGCGCGCGAGCGCAGCTTTCAAAAATTAAGGATCCGGACTCGTTCTACGGCGTTGCTTAAACAACCATTAAGTACATTAGTTCCAGGGTCGGTCCCGATCCCGCAAAAGCGACCAATGAAAAATAGAATCTGGCTCAGCGAAACACCATTGAATATTTCATCGGCCGTTTTCGCTGTCGCGATACCAAAGCTGTTCCCAGGTCGTCTAACCTCTTTCGAACTCTCCACCAGCCTTGTACTTTCTATCAAATGAATTTGTTAGAATAAGAGGTAAATTCAAATATACGAGTGTGCGTAGGAGAGAGAGAGAGAGAGTGAGAGATCTAGACGAGAAAAGTGTGAGAGATCTTGTAACTCGCAAGTGATGCACGCACGAAATTCCTCTTGTAAAATGAGAAGATATAATTGTAATCCTTGTCGATAAAGTTGTAAGTGGTAGATGAAGGAAGTCATCAAACCAACGTAAAATAATAAATATAGTATTTTTCAACAGAATTCTCTAACACGGTCTTGTACATTCTATGAAACCGGAATGGAAAATATAGTCAGTCCTCGGTGTTTAGCCGTGCAAATTGTAAGCTAGACGTACACAGAAAAGTAACTGGTTTGTAGTTTCAGAGAATTTCGCTGAAATCTAGAGAATTAGAGATAAAAAGTTTGGTTTACACTCGCCCGGGGCGGCGCAATTTCGCTACGAGTCCAACGAAAATGTTCGGAGCCGTGGAACCGCGTAAACAGGTACACAGTCGCGGCGCGGCGGTCGCTACAGTCCGTGAAAAACATTCATCCTGATCGAGTTCTAAGTGGGCAGACTGTCGGGTTTTGCGGGCTTGCACGAGCTAATGAATGTAATCGGCTCGTCGCGAGCGATCGCGCCCCGAAACAGGAATTATCGACGTAACGAGAGTTCAGCGAGGAAAGCTTCCGGAAAGGTTCGAACTGCGAGATCACGCACTCAGACTGATCACGCTAATTAAAACCAGTCGAGTTCTCGCCCGTACGATCTGGAATTTATCACTGGAACGCCTCCCTCGGCCGTTCCCTTCCTCCCTCCCATCCCCTCGCCACGGTTAACTTCGCCGTGAGGTAAGTAGCTACTCGACTGAAATTACCGAAACAACCTGGAAATAGTAATGGGTCTCTGGGAACTATAGTTCCGCCCCGGGGAACTAGTTTCGAAACTGAGCAGGGGAACCGACGTCTCGACACCATCCACAGATTGAATTTTAACGAAACTGCTTTTCGACGCGTTCGTCGCGCACGATACGCTTTTACACCCAGAAACTTCCGCAATCTTGGATAAATTGTTTTTATGTCACGACCTTATAATTTCATTCGAGATTGGGCTTTCGTCTTCGTCGGGAATCACGCGAGGACGCACAGTAGTCCAGACGGCCGATCTAGTGTCAATTAAATGTTTTTTTTTCTGTTATTTAAAATACAGTACTGTGGAATACAGGAATAATATAATAAGAATTCTATGATAATACAAATGAATATAACAGCAATGTCCGTTAACGCTAAATATGTAGGTTACAATTTCTGAAAAAGGAGTGGATGCTCTGCCCAAGATGCGATGGAATTCAAAACATTTTAATAAAGCTGTTATGATTATTATTGATCAGCAAATTGTACTTTCTTTTAATTTCAAGAATGTATGAAATTATACCCAATATTCGTTTCGAACGGTTACATAAATTTAAGGGTTGATAAATAGATTGCGAATTCCCGAGCAAGTTCTCGTCTCCGTAGAATAATTTGTGAAGTTGACAGCAAGGGAAAAATTTCTAACACCAAAGACCTTTTTCGATGCGAATAAAATAGAATTCTAACTCGGGTTTGGTTAATAGAAATTCGCTATTTATTGTCAGATTTAGCACACGGTACAGCTGCATTCTCCGGCAAACTTTGTTCGAGAAACGTCACACTTATTTTTAACTTTATTGCAGCTTTGTTTGATCGTATCTCCCCTTTGCATCCGAAGTAACGTTGCTACTACTTCACTTTGTACTTTATTTATCTTGTTTACTTCTTTTCTAGAACGGATCTTCCCCTCTTTTCTCTTTATGCGAGAAGCTATTATTTCGATTCTGTAAAGCGTAATAAATGCAGTATCATTGGTATTGGGCTATTTAATAATTATAACTGCAGAATATTTCATTGTAAAATAAAACCATCCGATGCATGAATAATTATTGTAACTGCAACGATTTCAAATAATTCATTCCAGCTCATCGATTATTAAAGCCTTTCTCGTTGTCAAGCTATTCAATTCGAATGATTTCAATATCAAATTACAATAACTTCCCTATAAATCGGGAAGTTAATTAATAATTACCTAAGTAGCGATTATTCATTTGATTCATCTAGATTCGAAAATGTGCCATTAAATAAATTATTTTTCTGGTTGCAGGATTGCTGATTAATGCTTCATACAATTTATAGGACACGAGATATTCATTCAATTCTATTCGATAGGAATCGTCTGACGCGTCTGGCCATGACCGACTAATTCTACTTCCTGCATATACTACTAGAACATGTGAATCCGACGGATTTTCGAACTGATTTTCCTTGAAAACGGGATATTAAACAAAAAAAACTTTATTCCTTCGTATCGACTTGTTTCTGCATGTAGAATCACTAGCTGACTGCTTGTGCCACGAGACCGAGCTTGCTCGAAATAATAGCGGAAAAGTCGTCGGACCAGCCAGCAAATCCGAAGCATCGATTATTCATAACACTCCGGCAATAGCTCGCGATTCGGCCAAATGTATTAGCCAGCGAAGAGAAAAGGAACGGTAAAAGCAAGCTGGGGGTTAAATAAAAAAGACGATCGGTGAAACGCGGAAGAGCAGAGGAGACGAGGAGAAAGAGAAAGAGAAAGAGAAAGAGAAAAAGAGAGAGAGAGAGAGAGAGAGAGGACCGATGGCCCATTAGAATTCGCATGATGTAAGCGGAAACACGAAGGAGGAATGGAGCTTGCAGGCCGCGACAATAAAACTCCGCCGCAGCCGGGCGTAGAACAGGAACAAATCGCTTTAAAATTTTATGAGCGGTAACGTTTCTGCCTCTCCTTTAAAAGCTTTTTCTTAAACTGGCCATTAAGGTTCCTGCAGATCTAGGCTGGATGTTACACTAATGTTCTTATCCACTTATTGCGCCATCACTTCGAGCACGGAACCGACTCCGACACTGAGCCGAAGGAAAACGACAGACTCGTTTCAACGTGAAATCCACTCGATCCGGCGACAAAGTTCCGCCCGATCCTTTTTCGTGGTCAAATAAAATTGGCTTTCACAGCGGCCCGAAGCACCTCGAATATTTGAACAGGCTGAGACGCCAGAATTTGATGCCCCCGGAGTTAGACCCCACCGCTTTTCATTCCCTTCGCGGTAGTTCGCTTTAAGACAGATTAAAATCGATGCGCATTCTACTGGCACGGTCCTCGTTTTATGCCCGGCGCACGAACGCTCTCTCGAAAGAGACGGTCTTTGCTTTTTCTCGCATACCAATTTCGAAATGGCTCTCATAAATAAGCGAATGATTTCCTTGTGCTCGAATTCGCATTAATTCGAACTAGATACGTCATCTACTCATTTTTCTCGGAAATCCATAACGTTTATTCACGATTAATCAATTATTATCAATTTTGATAAGGAAAGCAAGAAGGTCAGCTCGATTACCTATTACCGACCGATGATTATTGCATAATTTTGAAAAATCATGGTACATGGTTAAACACTTTTTAATGGAGCCTTCAATAGCAACAGCAATCTTCATTGTAAGCTAACAAATCACTCTTAATAACGTTATTTAAGAGTTTCATTTATGATTGCAATGTGAATGAAAATTTCCACGCTTTCTTTTGGTACAGCAGAATTATTGAAAATCCTATTGATAGGCTCCCGGTGGGTAAAGTGTTGAGACCGAAAGCTAAGGACGCGCGACTGAGAAACTGATGCTGAACCTACTGGCTGCGCAATCAAATTGATTCACTCGGTCACGACGTATAACACGGTAACAGTATTCACGAATTTCGCAGTGGGAACTCGTTAAAAGAACGGCAGCCAGATCATCCAAACAATTCTCTGCCGCGGCAAGAACTCCCAAAGGGCAACGGCTGGCCCTATCCCCGAACAGCTATCCTGAAGAACTCCGCAGAGCCCTCATTTTCCAGTCTATCTTCCGTGCGCTCTCTCAATCTCCTTTCTCCCGCTGTGTGTAACCACTGCCTAAACCTACTCAACGAGCGAATCTTGAACAAACACGTTACCATTTCCCTTTGGCGAGGGCCGTGCTGCTCACCGGGGCTTTCTCTTTCGAATCTTTGATCCCCGAAGGCCAGCTAAGTCTTCGAGCACCAATAACAAGGCCGGTTTCAGTTCCCGTGTTCCCGGCTCATTCAAAATTCAAACCAGACGCGCCGGCTACCTACGCCCCCGCGCCAGAAAAGAGAACCTAAGGAGAACGGCCGCTTTTTCAATGGCTCGTCGCCACCGGTAATTCTATAGTGTTCGTTCGCGTGAAAGGAGCACAGTTTCGGATGTAGGTGTGTTCGTGTTTTCAGAAATTCCCGTTTCTCAGTGAAACATTCTCAAAAATCACTTATTCTACTCAACTGATTGAGAGCGACCCCTCAACTACGAGTGGCGATAACGTGATTTTGTACTTTACGTAAAGAAAGTCGAACTAAATTCTCTAAAATACAATTACTTACGATCACCATAATGGTGCGTACGAGTTCTGAGCCTGATCATCGTGCCAACGAGATTATAAGTATTAACAACGAGGCTTGATAAAGAATGGTATAAAATCACAGCTACAAGAAAACAAAGTAATTTCTACTGGATGCGTTCGTTATTAATAATTGATAAAATTAATCATGTATATTATATTTCTTTCGGAATTTCGTTTTGTATTTACTCTACTAATAAATTTTATAAATTATTAATAACGGCTGAACTAGTAGTAGACGTGACACCAGAATAGTGCAGGGGATAATTGCGGAGTGAAATCGAATGGAAGACCCACCGCAAACGGATAGTGATTCGTAGGCATTCCGCGACCGGTATAATTCGAGGTGGAATGATTCCCAGTGGAATTGTCGCGGCTCGCGGTGGAGTCGCAAGAAAGAAGCGCGAGGGAACATTTCCTTTATGAGGACGTCCCACTCTTAAACCGGCGCAAAGTACAAAGTGGAAGATGCTAGATAGCCGAGTTCGTGCCGGGGCTCGGAAGAGACGTCGTCACTGTATCTTCATCGCGTCGACGGGATCGCGACAGTCTGTTCCGTCTACCGCCGCGCTGTGCTGCGCCCTGCCACGGCAATTCCACGCGGAACGGCGAAAGGAATTCCGCCCTCACCTGTTAGTTTTATCTTTGAACGGTCCGTTTCGTTTAAGTCGCTCACCACGCAAGACATCTGCTGCCCCAGATTCGAGACGAGCTCGAGATCTCCCGAGAACCAGCTGGGAAGACTCTAAAAACTCAGAGATTTTTTATTCCGAACTCTCTTTCCATCCGAGAATCTTCATACGGCTGACTAATTCGAAGGAGAACTAGTACGAAAATGCAATACGTATATTTATTTGTTCCACAATTCTCCGTTATTCCTTCATTCCCACATCTCAAACTGGCCTTTGAATCTTTCGTCTTCAACGTCTCAGATAAATCTGACGATCTTCCCTCAAACTTATGAAGAAAACTCATTTACCTTCGCTCGAAAAATCAGTTAAATCCAGGCTGAAAATCAAACGATCCGAACGGGATCAAAGAAATTCCCCAATATCTCGCAACGTAAACTGCTATGAAGCTGCCTGTTTCCAATAAATATGATAAACTACCTGTTCCCAATAAAGATGAATAAAACCGAGTAATCCCGGCGAGATGCACGAATCTCTGCAAGGATTCCGTTGCGCTCCCGATCGCGTACGATGGATCGTTCGACGGTTAAGAAAAGGAATAGCCGTTCGAACGATCCTGATAATTGTTCTGTCGCGGTAGAAGGAGCTCAAAGTTTTTTTGCTCCCTTCGCTGTAGAAAGAGAGAGAGAGAGAGAGAGGCGTTCGTCCCTTCTTCCGTAGTCTATTAAAAGAGTTCAGTCGAGAGACAGGTGAAGCTAGAGATCGTAAGAGCTAAAGGGAGAAACAGTACGGGGAAGAGAATACGGGGCGAGGTAACTCGATTTACCCCCGGCGGACTCCACTTCCCTTTATTACCGTCTCAAAGCGATCTTATCGCAGCCTAAGGGGGTGGAGAAGAGGGGCGCAGGCGGACCCAGAGCTACGGAGGAGTCTCGCAGCCGCGGAAAAGAGCCATCCCTTCTTTACTTCTTCTCCCTTTTACGGGGCAAAATAGGTTTCAGGGGGGAGAGAGGCAGGCAGGCAGGCAGGAGAGGTTAAGAGACGACGAACACGCCGGAAGGCCGGTCCCGGTTACGATCGGACTTCGGCTACAGGACCGGTTACTCGTTAAATCAGCACACATGGCGAAACTTCCTGTGTCGCGCTGCCGGGGCCACGCGCTCGTTACACGCTCGCTTAAATTCCGGACCGCAGACCCCCCTCAACACCGCGAAAGAACACTCCCACACACCCTCTACACGGGATCCTCCGACGAATAATTACGCCGTTCAACGAGCTTTTTGCTAGCCACCGCGCCGCCACCTTGGCCCCTTACCGCTGGTAACAGATTGCAGCGGCCTCTGTCACCTGGCTGAATTGTACCTGCTCCTCCCTGCTTAGAGGATTCGCTCGTTTTCTGTGGTCAGCTGGAGGATTCTCGCGCGAACAGACCTCGTTAACCCCCTAACTGGCGGACACAGTCGTCATCGGTAATTACGGAATGAAAATTATTACTTTATCAAGTCAATTAGAATTGGTAACAATATTTTAGGTCTGGGGTCGGCAAACTACGGCCCGCCGCCTGTTTTGAATCCGATCCGCGAGGTTAATATTCTTCTTTACATGAAAAATTTCAATATAAATCAAATTATGCTGCTCGAGAGTGCAACATAAATTTCTCAGGTTCTGTTCAGATAAGCTAAATAATCTTATGACGCTCTTTGATCATGATTACTCCACAATATTAACACATTACCGACCGGTTATTATTGTATAATTTTGAAATATCTATGGTACATGGCTAAACACTTTTTAATGAAACCTTCAATAGCAACAGCAATTGTCGTTGTGAACCAACAAGTAAAAATTTCTGTGCTTTTTTTGGTGCAGCACAATTATTGAAAATCCTATTAATAGGCTTTCGGTAGGTAATGTGTTAAAAATCATGTGAAAATAAACAATAGATAAATAAACAGCATTTAAATAATTGAACTGTTGCATTAATTTCTATCGATTAAAATTATTCCGAAAAGAAATGCACGAGCTGTACTACATATAGGTCCTGTAACTGGTGTATACTGGCTGTAAAATCGAGGCAAAGAAATGGCGAGACATGGGCGGTAGCAGGAGTTTCGCGAATTGGTAATGTGCACCGTAATGGCGGCCTATCATCGCGGAAGTCCGCGACGTCTCCATAGAAGTCGGTCGTGCACAATTATGCGATATCCGATTCTAAGCGTTTTGCCGTAAATTACACGGAATAATATCGTTTCGCGATAATGGCTGATAATCGAGTTATAGCGTGAGGGGTGGTGTGCGCGAGCAGCGATCCCGGTGTTACGCGGCGAGCGGGCGTTGCGAACGGAGCAGAGACGGAAAGGAGTTTCACTATTGAATTAGGTGGCAGTTACACGGAATAATGGACGCCTCGCAAAATCCTGGAACTTCGACAGTCGCTGAAAGCGGCCGAGCGACGCGTTTCGATCACCGCAACGACAGGGATTGCTGTCTGTTTGCGCGTTGTCCGTCGATTTCGGTAAACACGGCACGAGCACGCGGCAGCAACGTGTGCTACATCGTGATCACCTGTGATCGAGTGCACTTCGACCCGGGGCACGTCCCACGAGGATACTTTTGAAACGTGTGTATGGAAAACACTGGCCGGACAACTGGCCGTGCAGTCAACGTGCTGGAGCTTCGTGATTTCCTTTTTCGGCCGTCAGGTCAATCGCAACCCTTAACGACCCTCGCAATTCGGTCATATTGCGATCGACATTGTCAACTGAATTGTCGTTACGAATTTCAAGAACATACGGTTGCACTGTAACTTGGGTAGAAAATTCGAAAAATCCAAGTTTCCAAAGTACTTTTCAACCGAACATACTGATCTGGCCAAAAGTGCTACTACTTTTCTTTCTTTAAGCATCTCGAGAATTCCTTATACTGATCTGTGCGAACTTTTTATGAAGAACGCCTTTATCAAGTTTCACTTCATCGTTAATTAGAAAGCGAGGGTTGTTTAAAGGCAAATATTATTTTGCCAAAGACCGAAGATACTCTTTGTTGACCGGTCGAAGGATGCCACTTTTTTTTATGAAAGTGTATTCAAACAACAAAAGCAGATATATTCAAACAGTACTCGCCCCTCGGTAAAACGTTCGATGCATGAAAAATGTTATTACGTTCGAAACGCAGAGCGACGTCAAGTCAAAGAGTTATCGTATTCTACACTGCAAGTTTACAGCCGCGTAACAATTTGCCTGTACATGCAATTTGAAAGTTTTCCAAGTTTAATAAAAACTTCCGTAATCAAACGACCTAAGAAGCGACGGTGGTTCAGCGAGAAATTAAAAGCGGACCGAAATTAATTCGCGTGAAAGTCACGTAACGAATAATGCCGTCTCGAAATTCGATACGAGCGCAGCAAGCGCGATGAAATAAAAATATGTATACAAAGCAAGTTGGATTTGTCGAATTCATGTATTATTCATCCTCCATAGAATGATACGAGATATAAAATGGCCTGCTCGATAAATATTTGCAGAGGACGCGAAACACCGCGGTTGATAACGCGATTCGGTCAAAGAAATATTCGGCAACAAAGGGGCGGAGCGTTCCGGAGGCAAATCGAGGCATCGATGTCACGAGGGGGTTGCTCGAGATCGATATCCTCTCGGCCGCAAAACACGAGCGCAACGTGGACAATTTCCTAATGTCGGGATTACACGAGCGAACGCGCAGAACCGGATATCCGGGGCCAGAAGTTAAGCTCGGTAAGCTGTCAATTTCGAGAGGTCGATCGGTTTTTATCCGATCCGGGCCGATGCGATCGGCCGAATGTGTCCTGGAGGAACGCGGGCCGGCCGGGCCGTACAAAAAAAAAACCTGCAGAAGAGAAACGAGGGAAAAAATCAATAATTGCGGACCTTCCTAATTTCCCAAGTGTACGGCGAGCCAGCCAATTTTGCCCCGCACTATTTGTATTGGTGCAAATAAAAATAAGCTTCGCCGTCGGAACGACGTGCGAACCGATGGAGAGTAACAAGAAGGAAGATCAAGGGCCGAACGGGGAGAGAAAAGATCGAAGAGAGGAAGAGACTGTCGGATCTCACCGGTAAGTTTCAATGACGGAAGTTGTACCTAACTCGGACGACCTCGGCGCTGCTGGTCCCCGGAAATAGAAATTTCTTCGTCCTTTATTCCCTTTCGCCGGGAACGATCCTTGTCGCTGCCGAGATAAACGCGAAACTTTCTTTAATAAATAAACATTGTTACTCCCGGGGTCCGCCTTTGTCCAGCGTCCTCCTCCTCCTCCTCCTCCACCTCCTCCTCCTCTCTCTCTGTTAAATGAGTCGCTCCGATGAGGAAGAACCGGGGCTAGGAAACACTGACAAGACGAAATTGAATGTAATGAAAAGTTCCACTCGTCGCGATACTCTGCAACAGATTTTTCCGCCTCTGGTATTTAGACTACGCTTTGCTAGACATTAAACTCTTCTCGAAACACCGTTCCGCATAAAATGAATCTACTCACTGTCTACTCGCTTCTCAGAAGGCAGCGTCGCAGAATGTTTGGCGAGTTTTGTGCATGGACAATACGCGTGGACCACGGAATAAAACAACTGTAACTTTTTTATTTTTTATACTAAAGAACGATGAACGCAAGCCTGGTGTACGAATGTGCCAACCCTTTCGCAGTTAGTTCTAAAAGCTAAAGAAAATTCAATTGCTTGAACCTCTCCTAAGAAAAACGTACCGAACATCGAGCGGACAAATCGTTTTCCACTTTAACAACGACTGTTAACTGTTAATCCAACGGCGACTTTGTTAACTGCATACTGAACCGTTCTAGGGGGTTGGAAAGTTGGTCGGTGAAGCGCGAGGAAGCATGTAACCCTTAAGAAGCGTTTAAAAATTTTAATTTGAAAAGTTGCAAGATTCTTTTTCGAGTTTCGCGTAACTAGGAAGTTACTCGAGCTACTCGGGAACCAGTACTCGTTAATGCAAATATAACAGCGGTTCGCCGCGCTCGCTGGTTTTTGTACATTCCACTCTGCTGCTACGCGATTCCGATGCATTTACATTCGAATCCGTCGATTAACAGAAACACGAATAATCCCATTCGGAGGTAGGTATGATCTGGAAATTCCCTTTAACGCTGAACGTGATCGGCGGAAATGAATTCGCGGTGGGCATTATCGAATAAATTCGTGTCCTCGCTCGATCATCGGCGAGACCGAGAGTTACGAGAGAAGAATGGCTCGGTAAGTGGAAAGTTCGAGGAGACACCGTTAATTATATCGTTTATGGGGTACCACGACGGCGAATCGGTCCGATGAAAGACGACCGATCGCGAACGGTTTTCGAGCTGGTTCGGGTTTGTCGCCAACTGGAACGCGCAAGAGTTTATGTGGCTAATCTATACAGGTCGCACGTATACAGAGAGATTGCGGAAAGAAATAGAGAGAGGGTTTGCAGTGGACGAAGAGATTATCGAAGACAGAAACGAGGGGAAACTCAATTCTAAAGGGCAGTTTCGCGATTCAATCTGGCAATTGGCCAATCTAAAATGAAAACTTGGCCGGGCCGACTATATGCTCGTTCGAGGACCCGGGAGGGCGTAGAATTGGCTTCAAACTGGGCGTTAATCTCACAAAGGGTTCCAAACAACGAAAGACGTACGCCGCTCGGCCAAGTTATTGCTCGTTCGCCGATCGCTCTATCGAAACGCTGCTTAATTTTCTCGAACACAGTTTTATCCTTTCATTTCCACACAGAAGTGAAAATTCTATTTTACGACTCTTCTGAAAAATATATGGAACGAAAGTATACTTTCGTTAATTTCAATTTTGCCACGCCTCTCATGCTCCGCACGCCTTTTAATCAACTACCGCTAGATGGAATGAAATACGATTATTGGAAGAATCGAGGAAAGATTTGATTTTTATATTGTAACTAATATTTTTGTTATACCATACAATACACTCTGTACTAAGCAAGCGATTACGTAATGGAGCACATGTGCAAAATATAGACAAGTAAAATTTGAGAATAAGAAAGATACTGTAAGCAAATTGATGAGGATAAATAGAGAAGCGATAATTGTAAACTGTAATTGTCGTTTCTTTGTTTACAGGTAGGAGTGTAGATAATGTAAATAATTGTTGATTTATCTCATTTAGTTATTTATCTAATAGTCGATTAATCTTTGTTTACAGAGAAACATATTTCAATTTACGTATGCACCTTTAACCATAATAATAATAAAAGACTTATATATATATATATATATATTCTGTTTTTACAAGATTACGTTTACGTAATAGATTGATAGAATTCTGAAGATATTTAAATTAACGGTGTCCGACAAGAACGGACACGTTCTCGGTCGAATTCCTTTCGCAAAGGAGGGACAAGAAAATTTGGAAAATTGCGCCGCAGGTCAAAGCTCGCCTCGAAGCCGCGATTTCCGGAGTAAGCCGAAGTTCACTGGGCAGCGATCTCAATTTCTGGATTCCGGAATCGAGTGAACGGGCAATAAGGTTGGCCTGGCGTTCCGCAGGGCCAGACACAATCAAAATTCACTCGCGGTAAGAGTCAACAATTTCGAAGGAAGAGAGCGTTGCTCGGTGGAGGAGAGCGCAGCGATGCAAGGAATTCGCATGGCCCGCAAAAACCGAATCGTCGCCGGCCGTCCACACGCTTAGCGAGTACCTGAGTATAGAGTACAGAGTATAGGTAGAGGCAGGGAGAACCCTGCAAGCGTGTTGAGAGACGTCGAATTGCAGGCCGTCCACTGGCAAAACGCGGTTTCGCCAAGTCGCAGACGACGAGTTCTTGTCCACGTGGAAACACCTGCACCAACACGGCGCCGCCTGTTCTCATCTCGTCTAATTTTGCGCTGCAGGGTGGTGGTGGGGGCTGGGGAGACTTTAATTCGGTCAGATAGAGGAGCCTGGCCACCTATCGACGCTAACTTCCCCTCTAATTTACCTTCCGCGCAGGAAGTGGCGTTCTCGCCAAGTCCAACTACCTGCCAAATACGTTTCACCGGTGCTTGGAATATGTTCTCGACGACCGGCCGAGAGAACACCGAGGTTTCATAGCGAGTCGGTGAGTATGGCTCTGCGAATTGTCTTCTTACGGTGTTCGTAGCCGTTTCACGCAATTAGAGGACTTGCATTTTTAATCTACTGACTTCGTGCTTCAATTTTAAGAGCGAAATGTTCCTCCGTTACGTGGCTATTTCATAGCATTTTAACCTTCTATCCTACTACCCTCCTCTTACAAGTACACCTTCTTGAACTCTCTCGTTTCATTCAATGTTTCTTTTGTCTCCACGTTTGTCTTATTGGCTTTACACGTGTCTCCTAAAATATTCGAGTACGACCGGCATATTTCGAGCGCCACAACCCAGTATCACTTTGAGGAGACACCGATTTATTAATTTTCAATGTATCATCAATATTATTGTCCTGTAATTAGTTTCGGTTAGCCTGTTTGCGGACAATTTATGCCACCGGCATTTAGTTTACATTTATCCGCACCGACGCGAACGATAATCGCGCAAACGTGTTGCATAATTCACGGAAAACCAGGTAACAAACAATAGCTTTAGGGATCGAAGTTGGCACGAACAACTAATTAAACTTTATGCGAGATTCGCCGAGTTAATTAATGCATATCAAACGGGAACTATCAGGTGGTCGAATAATTAAGTAATTAATACTGTCAACCACATGTATTCGGCGTCCACCAAACAGAATAGATGGTCAATGAAAAGAGAAAGCGTACGACAAAGAACGTCATAAATAGACAATTAGATAATAAGTAATCAGCTCTATAATTTATTAAAACAATAATACTTTGCTCTCCTTCCACAATGATATTAGCCGGCAAATGCAATTAATCCAAACGAGTCCTCCTCGCTGAGAACAAAAGCTTATTCGAGGGAATTACAATTGAAGTTTATTAAGCAAATGGAATTTATACAGAATCGAGCAGTTGAAAAATGCAACGCGCGTTCAAGCTGATTTACCATAGATACTATGGTCGACAGCAACGATCAGTTTTGTTTGATAGTGCACAGCGAGGATTCCTCAGAGGCAATAAGACTCGTGGTAGGTAAGTACTCGAGAACCAACGAGGGACAAAACTATAACAGCAAATCTAATATCATATGTTTTTACTGCCGAGGCAAGTTTCATAAGCCGTTTTAAGACAGATTGCAGCAGGCTGTGCTGTTCCAGGAAACGCACGAACATCTAGGGAGCGAATGAAAACAATTTCCTTTTCTGAGAGATCTGCTCAAGTAGATCCGACCTCCATCTTGTGGGAATGTTCACCAAATAAGCATTTGCACCCATGAGCACAAATCATATCTTGCTCGCCAGAGCTGTTTGTATTTTCTAATAATGTCCAAGAAGAAGAAACGAAGCTATGAACATTTCTAAACACTTTGAAGTCACTTAATTCGGTAATAAACGCACAAAACCAGCAGTCCCACAATTTTCTTTCTCCGCTGTCGAAGCAAACAGAACGTCTCGAAGTATTCCGAGGATCTCGCTCGATCATGGGAACTATCGTTCGCTCGGAAACGCAAAAAATCCGGATTAACGATTCCCCTTGATTTTTCGGGAATACTGATCAGTCGTTGGCCGTTCTATCCGTTCAATTCTACGATCTGTCGTGCTTTTACATAATTCCTCGGAACGAAGTTCGAAGCGCGCGCACGTCACATTCGATTCTCGGGGAATTACGTAAAATCGAGAGGAGGGGTGGGGGGCTCGAGAGCTGGAATTCTACAATTCTAATGAGCCCAATTAACTCGGCAGTAATTATTGTCTGCCTAATGAAATCAAAAATGCAAAAACGTCGAACAGACGGTCTGCGGGTTTTCCGTTTCGTTTCGCGGGATTCTATGCCGCGGGCCCCGCGGTCACAATTAAGTCGCGCTCGTAATTCACGATTTCATGGCGCACCATTCGTGGACAGGGTGTACAAGGCCTCGCTCGAATTACGAGAGAATTCCGAGACAGCCGTGCCCGGTGAACTCCGGCAGACGTTGGATATAAATCCGACCCGACCGGGGACCACCTTTTTCCGTGGATTCCACTCGGCGGACTCGGTTCGATGGGCAAGAAACGACGTCGACTTCTTTTTCCGACTCCTTTTTGCCCTTACCCGCCGCGTCGCTTTGTTTCTTTTTTTACGGACGCCGGATAACCGGATAAACGATGATCCGAACTATGCCGAGGACCGAGGAATTGTCGCGTTTAAAATCCCTTGTTGGCAAACACTTGTCACACCGCACGCCTGATACCTTAACTGATGTTCGTTCACCGTGTTTTACTCCTCGAAAACTTCCGAACGACTCACAGTGTGGTATTTCGCCCGCAAACTCGAAAGAAAGTCGATTTCAAAATTTTCCATAAGTCCTGAAATGTTTGCTGTCCGACGTAGTTAACCCTTCGCTGCATAGTGTATCATATCTGTTACAGTTAACAATCGACTCTTAAGAATTTAAATTAGTACATTAGTGTTTTCTGTTTGTTCGGGAATGCGTTTTCCTAACCATGTATTAATTAATTGATAAATTCTTACAGACGCAATACAGAAAATTTAGATTCTTGAAAATGGTCTAAATTCAGACCGAAACGTTGAATGAAATTTCATGTGATATTGTTGCAAATTTGCTTATTGTCTACAATTGATCGAACCAGTGCGCCAATAAGATTAATTGTAGTTTTGTTTAAATCATACCTTTGTCATATTCCATCGAGTGAAACAATTTACGTAATGAAACTGAGAGACAGTGGGTTCACGATCAAGCTCCGAAATTCCGCGAAACAAAGTAATCTAGGAAGCAGCGAGATCGCAGTCGAGAGAATTGGTGAAGAAAAAGTCTATCTTGATTTGGTAACCGAGGGATGATCGAGGCCGCAGCTGGATCCGTAGACCGCATCTCATCAAGAGCGACGAGGAGCCGGGGTAGCTCGCATTAGCGTGCGGTCCCTGCGCAGCATATTTGTATCTTGCCGGTAATTACGGGAATCCTCGTCGGCTCGATCATCGGTAAAGACGATGCCGAAATTAAGGTTGACGACGCGCCGCGCGTCGGCGGGGGTTAGACGAAGGTAAACAGATCGGCGTAGACGCGCGGCGCTCGTTGGATCGGATCGGCGCGGCGCGTCGCAGCTGTACTCGTCGCCGCCTATCGACAATTTAATTGGATCCTTTTGTCGAGCTCGGCCGGAGATGAGCGTCGATGACAAGAAACGCGAGGCGAAAGCGGGGCTAAAGCGCGGAACAGCGAGACGCAGACGAAATGGAGCCGCGGGCTCGATAACGAGGAGGAAACGTGGCTGTTCGACGAGGACTCGTCAAAGCTGCGGACCCAATAGCTGCCAGCCTACTTTCCCAGATATTTTATGAGCTCCTCATTGTGTTTTGTTAATTGGACCCGGAGCACGTTTCCAACAGGCTCGCGATTCCGCTTACCGAACCGATCTCCAGCCACCGACGCGCTCACCCTTTCACCGGCAGTTTATCGAATCCCCGTCGATGGAGAATCGGATAAGCGTCAGCGCAGGAATCCGGATTGCTACCGAACCGGCGTTTAATTCGACGCTGCCATCCCCTCGACTTATTTGCCTGGAATTGATTCAGCGTGCGTGTCGCCGACATGTCTTGTTCGGCCCCGCCTCGAAACCGACACTTTCCAGCTGCTCCGTTTTCCGGTTTTACTTTGAAAACGCAACGCGGAAAGGAGTGGACCAGTTGTTATTTATTATTACTTATACTTAAACCTAATGGTTTGCCGCAGAAACGTTTGCTTTTGATTATCTAGTTATATTTGATTCTTCATATCTCGGTTTCCCAACAGTTTTTGTACGAGAATTTCAGCCCCTTGATACGATTGTTATTTGTAGCAGAAGCAGGGATACGTTCGTGGCTTAACAGGACTCCGACGAGGAACAATTAAAAGAAAGCGTGTCCAGGGGTCATCCCGGACAGGCACCGGTGATCGATTCAATTTATTTTATGTCACGCTGCGCCGATCGAATTATCTCGGAGAAGACAGGATTGTCTGACGCAGCTCCGGGTATTAGCAAATGGAATGATCAGGGGTCTAAATCGAGGTCCCCGTTTAATCGAAACCTTATAAACGGACGATAATCGAGATCAAAGGGTACGCGGGCAAAATTTTATTCGACGTTTCATCCAATTTGATCGGTCGAGCAGCCGCCGCGCCGCGCCGGTCCGTTATTAGATCGGCCGGGCAAAAGCGCGAAACAATCCACTTAGTTCTGGACATGCGGGACGCGTTGATGATCGACAAAGACGAGAGGTCGGAGAGGAAACCAGAGGTAACGACGCGGCTAGTTTTTCGCCGAGGACACCGATGAACGGAGCGATGAAAATTCAATGCGAATTTCGGCGAGGAACGAGAGAGAAAGCGGCCGAGAACTGCGCGCACCGGAAACGGTAAAAACGGTCGACAGGGTGGATAGAAGGACACGCGGAGGATCGCAATAAAATATTTATATCTCCATCTGCATTTTAAAAGCCAGACCCGGTGCGCGCTCCTGTTCGCGACACGGGCCGGCTTTTAATTGTGAAGGCACGGACAGCTCTCGCGCGTTATCGTTCCTCCTGTCCGGCGGTACATCGATTATAAATCTTCCTTCCGACGCGATTATCGCACTCTTTGGACGCGTGAAAACCGATTTAAAGCGACGTCGCCTCGCACCCCGCCGCGCGCCGCGTTTCAATTTTCCATATAACAGCTCGAGCTTTTCCACCGGCCGACCTCTTCTCCTCTTCTCCTCTCCTCTTCTCTTTCCTCTTTTCTCTAGCCTCTCTCCGCATCTCTCTTCTCTCTGTCGCGCGGCCGCTCCTACGCCTCTGTTTTCAACCCCCGGGACGAGTAATGTCTGGTTCAGACACAGGAATATTTTATGCAAGCTCTTTTGAAATTTGATACAATGCCACCTGATTGGACCGGAATTGTGCGGCTTCTGTTGCCTCCGACTGTCTTGTGTTCCTCGAATCAGCCGATTCAAGCTTCGCAAAGGCCGCACGGTGCTCCGCAATTTCACGATCAGCCGACGAGATCGCATAAAACGGGATTAATCGAGCAGCCGCACGCTGGGGCATTTCGCCTGACAAATTGGAAAAATCTATTTTAGCGTGATTCAATCAGCCGGAAAATTATGAAATTAAAAATACGTTGTAACATTTAAAGAATCAAAATGATTTGCTTTTTAATTTTTACATATTCCATTCGTCGTAGCTCTCTGCTGTGCATCTGGATGCACAAGTTTGCGTTGCTATGTATTCAAATATACAAAATTAATCTATTGTTCGACTATAATCGATTCGATTAAATTCGATATTAGTATGTTTCAGTTTGTTTATAATAACCGTTGATTACTTGCTTAATGTATCGTTCAACTTTCTAACTCGAGTCGATCTATTAATAAAACTTCGTTTATTTAATTCTGTTTATCTAATTAATAATTCAAACACTATGATTTGATACGTCTTTCCTTGTTTTTCGCTTGCGAAGATAAGCGAAAGAGCATCGGCCAAACTGAAACACGCGAGTCGATCGATTTACGATATGTGTTCGGCGCACACGTTTGCGTTTGTATTTTCGCTTCGAGATTTCCGAGCTATGCGTTCGTCGAACCACTGCTTCAGAAAAACTTTTCGGATTAGAGAATACCATCGCACCTTAACAAAGATTCACAGTTTAGTCGCCATTTCAAAAACTTCCATCCTTCTCCAGCGTTACGGACAACATTTGACCAATATAATTTCTAGTCGAAATACACAGAAGTTTGTATTTCCCGGCGCAGAAAACGCGGCAAATATTTGTCCCCAAACAGACGAGTATCTTTTCCGTAAATATCTCGCAGATCCGACTTCTTTCTTCTAACAAGCGGCTCACTTTTGTTCAGCGTAATCGGAATCGGAATCAGATGGACGTCGGTCTACAAATACTTCGCATTATTCAAATATTTACGGATTGCATACGCGCGTACGGTACCGTAACACGCCGTTGAATCTTTCAAACGCGATAGCCAGCTGACTGGTTTCGCTGTGTAACACGTTGTTTACCGGTTGACAACGAAAATGTGATTGGTATCGTGTATACCTTTCACGGGGATGATCGAATCGTTTTTTGGCTTCACCGTCGGCTCGATGAAAAGTAATCCGATACGAGATACAAACAATTATTGTGTACATTGATAGTTCACAAAAATCCTTGGAACAATATATAATAAAATTGAACGGAATTAAACACGGGAACTACCGGATGAATCAATATAGACTTGCTCCTGATTTGTTCTTTTAGAAATATTAATCCTTTGCACTCGGAGCTATTTTAACTGGAAAATTAAACATTTCTTCCGATCTAGAATATTTCCATACCTTATGATTTTTGCAATTTTTGATAGATATGAAATTGGTACATTACCTTATACAGTAGCTAAATGTTTAGTAATTGATTAGATACCGATTGTATTTAATAATGTAAACAATATTTTGAAGAATGGTACAGCAATTTTTAGTGGTGCCTCAGAGGGAACAGCCGCGTGCAAAGGGTTAAAATTATGAATATATTTGTCTGTGAACTATTTTATCGAAGTACATATTTAAACGAAACTGCTAAGAAATATAAATGAATGCAAATTTGGTCAGTAGTAAATCATTGACGGAAATTTTATCGCTAGTGGATTAATCGGTTTATAGTAGTATAGAACGAAGTGGTAGAAAGTTAGTAACTGTATCCTAAAAATTAAAACAAATTAAAACACGTTAACACACATGTATATTTAAATAGAATACGTGAAATAGTAGGCGTGTATTTAGATACACGTGAAATATGGATCTGTAGTAGAAAGCGCTTGAAAACAGATTGGAATCGAGACGGGAGTAAATGAAACGGTTTTCGTGTTTTTCAATTATTAAGAGAGTGCAGCCGAATGGAAAGATCAATAGACGATTGTTACTTTGTCTCGCAGCGACCCGCGCCGTTTATCTTATCAGAAAAGGATTGTTTCAGCCCGTCAAAGGGTCTCGAGGGAGCCTCTTGATTATTCGACGTAAAAGTCCGATTCATTTCCGTTGCCGGGCGTCGACGGGCGTCGACGGGGTAAGGGGAAGAGGGAAGAGGGAAGAACTCGAAGAAGAAACTCGAAGAATCGGCGGCGGGCGTTCGGGGCGAAGTCGGGCGCGATGATAAGCAAAGCAAAGCGAGGCTGAAAGGGGAGTGTAGAAACGAGACGAAGAGGAAACGCGAGGATGTCTTTACTATTCCGAGCGTAATCCGAGACTTCGACAGACACCGAACTTCCCCGCAAGTTTTGATTGCTTTCGCAATGAGCTTTGTTAAATGTTAAATAGGATGACGCGTTATTGGCTAACACGACGGTTATACCTTCCAACCACCCGTTCTCCTGGTCGATATTCGTTATTCGTGTTCCATTGAGCGGCTGCCTCCAATAAGGACAAGACCGGCTCGCGATCGAGCCACGAGGCGTCTCTGTCGGCAAATAATATTTCTTCGGGGCTGAACGAAACCGTATTTCCATCTGGCACCGCCATACTTTTCCAATTCTTCCACAATCGATACCTCGGAGATTTATCGCACAGCTCGTCATTACTAGAAATTTTATCCTGCTCCCGAGAGGTTCGTACAAATGTCGCCTTATTTTACATTGGTCGCAGCAATGAACCGTACACCAATCGATACATTTCTGTGGTTGCCAGTATAAAACGCCGCGTGTCACAATTTCAAAAAATTCCAGCTGTAATTGAGCTTTATAGTACAGGATTTACGTCTTTACCAGAAGAAAAAAACGACATCAAATTAAATTCGAGAGACTCAAAAATAGAATGCCATTTAACCGATGTGCTGAACGGTTCGTGGACGGAGGGCATAAAATTGCACGAACTTCAAAGGTATTAGAAGGAAATTTCGTTTTAATGTTCCAACGTATTGTTTACGAGAGTTCCCCGCGTAAACCATTGATCCTGTTTGATTATACGGCTCGTGACTGCGACTGATGAAAGGGAGGAAGTCGATAATGAAAGTAAATGGCTGGCGGGATCAGATTTTGCTGAAAAATAGTGATTGAAATGGTGCGCGAGGGAGGCAATTCGATCGGTTCGAGAAGCCCGTGGATTCAATCAATTTAACCGGAGAAAACCGGCTACTAGGTATTATACTAGCCGTGAAACCGTCAAGAAATCACGGATCATAATCCAACAACGTGTTCGCGTGACCCGAAACTTTTAATACTCGTGCCGAAGCGTAAAGCAAAGCAAACTTACCGACGTAATTCCAGCTCTCATCGATTTCATAGTCAGAGGAAACGTTAGACTCCCCTTCGAGAGCTGTTCAAACGTTACGACAGTACCTTCCGGTTCTCGTTTTCTTTCACCTGAACGTTTACCGAAAGCGCACTGCGAAATTCGTTGACTTTTTTTTCACGGAACATTACGCGCGCCTATGATACGTTCGTGCGTTCTTTATAAATTCATCTAATTCTTCTGTAGAAAATTCATGACAATTCAGGGAAGAAGTATACGGGGTGAATCGTGGAAAACAGAACATTGAATTTCTCTATATTATGAATTATATTTTCATCCCTGTGTGGATCTTTCTCAAAGAGACATTTTTTGCGTCTGAAAACTAGTATATGTATTTTGTAATAAAAGAAAAGAAAATTGATGTACGTACTTGCTGTGATAAAAAGTAACAAAACATTGATTTCTCTGTTGGTATGAAGATAAACGAAAGTTTCAACAGTGAAATGAAACCGTCCACCCTGAAACTTATTAATAAGTCCAAAATGATACCGTAACACCATTGAATTCGTCCTGACATCGGTTATAACAGTATGAAGTTAAAAATATATGGTGCTATTAAAAAAAAAAAACACCGATAAACTTGAACGTACGAAAAAAATGTTAATCCAGTTTGAACGGCTTCATTTCACTTTTAAAACGTCCGTTTATCCTTCATACCAACAGAGAAACTCAGGTGTTCCGTTTTTCGAGACTCACCCTGTGTAAAATAGCAGTGATTGATTTGCAAGGGTAAATCGTGTACCACATTTAATGGTTGACATTAAGGGGAGGAACTCTTCTATCAGGAGGGCGTTAAGCAAATATTAGATAACTGAAACAGGTCAGTGACCTGAAGCTGATAGCGCGAAGGATATTATTCGGTGGCGCAGGCGACCAGCTATTGGATCCCGAGATATTGGTTTAACACACAAAGGCGAGCGTTATGGATTTTGGATGGCAGCCTTTGCCGGAGTCAAGTGACCTGGTATCGCATCCGAAAGAAATCGATGCCTGCTCTCACAAGCGATATTCCTCTATTTTTTCTTCGCCGGCCAGATCCCGCAATAGATGGGATCCTCGAAAGTAGGATGGTACATTTAACTTTGCATCGGACCGATCGATACCCTCTGCAAACTTGCATTTCGGACAACAAGCCAACCGAGTAGGATCGGCAGTTGATTCGAATTAATTTGGACAAGGTGCATCTACGAGTTCCAATTCTCTGCACTTCGATAGATGAATTCGTCGAATTCGATACAGCATCGATCGAAAATATTTGATCAGCCACGGTCGGTCAGATAAAAGTAAAACTGCTATTATCAGTCTGCGGATTATATGCATTTATGGCAACGATATGAATTATGTTATTAGCAATGTATTGGAATTATTAACAGTAGAAATTCATTTTCATTTGACTCTCTTAATTCCTTACAGTTCAAGTCGAAAGTCATGATTTTGCATAAATGTTCGAATATTCTTAACGCATGATAAATTTGATACTGAGAACAAGAGCGATTTCAAAATCATGCACTATTTATTATCGTACTGATTTTGTTCAGTGATTCTTTACAAAATTTTCAATTGCAACTACGCAGGATTATATGATAATACCATATCGATTGTAACATTATTAAATTTTTCTTTTGTGCATGTGCATTCTTTGTTATTACACGAGCTGTATTGTATCTTTCTCTTCTTTTTCTTTTCTTTGATATTGTAAACACTTATGTAAAAGGGCTTCAGTCCGTCTATTATAATAAATAATAATAATAAATTTCGAACAAGTTGCAAAAAAAACGCTAGCAAACAAAATATTGAATATTAAAGCGCGAAGATAAAATGTAAATTATTTTGGAAGTATACTCATGGTAAAAGCCTCGAAAATGTAATTCGTTGGTGGTCGAGGACCGCGTCGGCCATTTTGAACGCCGCCACACTTACTCCATTATGCATACCTGTAAAAATACAGAATTCTTTTATTTTTCAGGGCCATTACACATGGTATACGGCGGGGCGAACATAAAATCTCGTCAGCCGTTCGCGGGGACGGACGCGACGTTATAAAATCGTAGGCACTGGCAACTGTCTGCCATTTAAACACTACGCGAATAATTAATCGTAGCCGGTTGGCCTGGTTTCGCGGAGGTCCACGCATCGCGCTTTTACGCCGAGACGACACGTGAGCGAACTCGCAATTTATTCGCCGTTTACTGGCATTGTAAAAACGAAAAACTATGTTTACGCAAAAGAGCGAGCCTCGAGAAGAAAAACGACATCTCCCACGACTATTAAACAAACCGATTACGATAGGATTTTCCAAAGGTTCATTATTACGATAGTAATAATTAATTACACATGAGATTTTCCAAAGGTATTCAAAGATCACAGTGTTTTAATATCGAAATCACTATTTCCATTAAATGAATCGCAGAACATCGGCAAAAAACGCCGTGAAAGTTCAAATACGATTGTAACGTCGTTAAAGTTGTTTAAAACTTTAATATGACCAAGTAAAGTGTTCAAAGAAATGTTAATTTAGAAAGACAAAAACTAGAATATATTTCACGATGTTTTCAAACACGATATCAACGGTCTCCCGCAAAATTAAACATTTTCTTTTCATTTAATTTGAAAGATTCAAGAGAAATCCGTAGATCAAAGTGTGATGCACTGAAAACTTGATGAATTTTTCGATTCGAAATTACACACGCATAGTAGGTCTCACATTTTTTAAAAATATTCTATGTAGGAAACATCCTGTACACACGAGTGTAATTTCGGAGGAAGTGTGCCACCGCAGGACGTTATTCCCGAGGCGAATTTCCATAAAATTGTGGTCGCGCTCGTCTTGATCAAGAACACGTAAATTCACGGCTATGAAACGAATTTTGTTGAATTCGCCGGATTACGACTACTAAAAAAAAAACGTATATTTGCACCGGCAAGGGTCGCTGGAGAGCCCCTTAAAAATTCAAACTTGTTACCGTAAACGTCGAAGTAAAAGGTAAATGTTTCATTGGGCAACCTGCATTTTCCCGAGTTAGTTAATAATTTTCTATTAAATGTACATATACAGGATGAGCCACGAAAAACAGAACACACGAATTTCTCCGTTGATACGAAGGATAAACGAAAGTTTCAAAAGTGAAATACAATCGTTCAAAGGGGGAAATATTTAATACAATGTTTATTCTTCATAGCAACGAAGAGATTCAGGTGTTCTGTTTGTCGCGACTCACCCTGTATATATTGTGAAAGTCTAAAAAAATTTATAGAGTCGTTTAGGGATTATTTGAAAGAAATAAGACAGTTTCTGAAGGAGACTTTAAAGAAAGAAAGGAGCTAGTCGGATGGTCTACCGCGATACTCGCAATAAAAGTCAGATTACGTGTAATTACGTTTCGCGATCGGGAATCTACCAATTGAAGAATGCCGCGAAGTCAATAGAAACACCATTTCCGCCGTTCTCCCATTTATGGAACTTGAAACTTCCAGTCGCGGAAATCGAAGCTCTCGTCTCGCGGAGCCAGACTCTTCATTGCATTTCCGCGTGCAAGTGTCCCGGAAATGCGCGTTCGTCATTTTTCCATGTCGACGCAGAGCGTCGATCGTTTAACGCCACCTTCCGAGGAAGAATACTCTCGATTCTTCGTCGCGACGACAATTCCGTCGGCAGCCGGCAATACGCTGTAAAATAGAACTGTAATGGCCGACGGAAAAAAGCCTGTCTCGAAAACGAATGAAACTCGCGGCTGACTCTCGATTGCTCGGCAAACGTACGCCAGGCACGATCGTTTCCGCAACAAAAAGGTTATACTTTTACGTTTCCTTGAAATATAAAAATTCAACCAAAACACTGGTCATTTCTGCGAGCCTACACGGTACTTCATTGTATAATATTTACCTTGAACGGGAAGAATTAGTGTGGTGTCGCTCGGTCGATGAAAACTCACGACTTGGATTCGACTTCGAAAGGTTTAAGGATCTCGGATCCTTGCGAGATATGCCGAAAAACTTGTAGTACACCTCGGGTGGTTAGAACGTATCTGTTTTATTTTTCTTCTGGAATGCTTCATGAAAACTTGTACGAATGGTGGGGGTTGATGCGTAGTGGGGTTTACAAAAATCCTATTGGTCGCAGTTCGAAATAGTTGAATAGAGTACCTGGGTGAATAAATCGGGTAACGGTATGGTCTGAACAATAGGAAACATGTGTTGGCAACACAATGCATTTAATGGTTAAATTTCTGAGGAACAACAAGAAGAACATCTTTCTGTACGAGAATTAGACTGGATCGAGCATAAGCAATTTGAATATTTCGTTTTTAAAGTGAAAGGATTATATTTTAAAAAAATTGTTGTTCTATATGGAACAGTGTCAGTTATCGATTTCATCGAAACGGTTTAACTTTAACACGCATCGACGAGTAAGTAAGGCAATGCGAGGATGAAATATATCAGTTGCGAGGCCCATGCGGTATAAATCGGTATTATCGCGAAGCAAAAGCAACTTTAAGACCAGATCGACCGACGGAATCGTTCTGGCACGGTTCGGAATCGCGTAAGCATTGCAGCGCACGAATAGTCGATTTCTTTGCGAGGCATCGTGAGACATCGGTCCCAGCGGGTTGGTTGCGGGGGTTGCTGGCCATAGAAAGTTTGCCAAGAGGCGCGTATTCCCATCGGGGGGTGCGCGAGCTCGAAGGCGGTACACGGAAACCGAAAAATCGAAGTAACGGTTTTTAAGAGCGGCGCGCATGTGGAAGTTACGTTGGATCGCGGTGAACGTCATCTCCCTGCCCCTCCATAGTCGTTTTCGTTGGTATTTAGTCCGTGTGCAGTCATTTGTGCAAGGGGAAAAGCTGGCTGTATCGACTCGTTGCCGGTGCATTTCGCGCGGTAAAAGCACGCCGGAGTGCATCGAACGTTAGTCGCCCCCCGCACCGCAGCTTTTAAAGTTAAAGCGATTTCCAGCAAAAAACACCCGCCCCGAGTACGTATTAATTTGAAGCTCTGTGTCCAGTGTACTTTCGTACGTTTCCCCCTGGTTAGACGATTGTACACTCGCGCCGAGGGTGGAAAAGGTTGGCCCGAACAACGAATAATGCCCGATTATTTCCACCGAGCTTTAAACTCCGAACTCGTCCCGATAACCACGATCGATACCAACAGGTGTAACCAGCTTTCCTATCGACGAGAACGAGAACCAAATGGATTTCGACCGGCCTGCATCCTGCTGCGAAGTTAGCCCTCGGCACTTTGCCCGCTGATTCGTCCACTGTTCTCAGGACCGGTTTTCTGTTTTTCACAATTCCAGCTGCTTGTTCTCAAAAACACGAGCGTGTAATTCGGTTTACTACGTCGACCTGTTTGCAACCCATCGCGCACACAACTGCAACGAACGCTACCCTGAATAACCCGTTACTCGACTGGTCGAGCAAATGTAGACTTTTCTCGACTGATACCAAAAAATTGTTTCTTTTTATTCACCTCATTGCCATACAATATCGTGTCTCACACGCGGTGAAGATTCTGAAGACATTCTGATAAAAATGTATGTTAATAATTTCCGTCAAAGAAATATTTTTTCATACTACTATACATATATACACTCTCTACCGGCCAAAAGCTTGGAATCACGGCGTGAATTCAAAGAAGCAGGATGTTTATAAGAGATACTGCAAAAGTCAGCAAGCGATACGAAACTTTTAGCTGATAGTGCATAAAAATAGAAAAATTCGTAGACTGCTTTTCAATATGCAGCTTCTCTCGTCCGTACACTTTCCCTCGGACATGTAATTTAAAAAATTCGATTGCTAATCGATACCGAATGCACGTACGTATACACATAGTTCTTATGCTAAGCGAGAGGACATCGAACAGTGTCGTTTCAAATTCAATATGCACCGATCAAAAACAATTACACGCCACCGCGTCTTTAATCAGTGACCGACGAGAGGGACACGGAGTATTCGCTGCATAAAATCGCAATAAGGAATATTAATGAGCGTGGAATGGCTCGGTCTATACCGTGCGACGACATCGCAGACACGGCTCAATTTGAAAATTCACTATCCGTCTCGAAATCGACATAGCTAAGATCGTATCCCGCAGTGTATTAAAATTTCATGAGCCTCTAATAACGGTCTAATGCCGGAAAAACGGCCGACAGGATCGTGTCGAAACAGAAATTAGAAAGAAACAGATGGTTCTTCGTGCTGCTCTGTCATTGAAATGCCAGGCATTGCAAATGACATTTGCAATTAGTGTACCGGCGCGATTCGTCACGCGTGACTCGGTTCGGTCGCAAATGAGACATAGATAAAAATGCGAAAAGTTCAAGCAAATGCGTTTCGTTGGAGTAAAAAACTATACGGAGATTAAAGAATTCGCGAGTCGCTGTTCCATTGTAAAACTAGTGACACGCTTCCGTAATTAGGCCGTGCGAAAAAAGGCTCCGATAACGTTATGCTTGAAGGCCCATCAAAATGCCAATCATAAATGCTACTAGAATGCTTCCGAAGATTTCATTTTGCGCACCACATGGGTGACGGAAATCTAGAGAAGAAGAATTTGCATTTTCTGTAAGCTAACGCAGTGGAGAGGAAAAGGATTAAATATAAGATACTAATACTTTTGTAAATATTGTTTCTCTCTCTCTCTCTCTATCTATAGTAGGTTAAGGTAGTTGTAAGTTAGAGCATAAGTTAGACGTAAGACTTGGAATGTAAAAGCGACGGGAGTAGAAAAGGAGGAAAAGATAAAAAGAATTGTAACCCCGAGGGGAATCAATAAAGGGGAAAAAATAAATTATATACATATATAAGAGATACTAATATTTAAAAAAATGGTGACGAGTAGATGATAAACAGAATTTAGAAACTGTACTGAGAGACATGCCCGTTTGGTAAATAGTTGAGAGAGATGGTAAATAATGTGGAAAGTCTGGCTTGGAAGTTGGTCGGAGCGTCTGGGTGGAAAAAGCGTTAGGAAATAATGGAGGAAAGTGATTTCCGGAAAGTTAAAAGCCGCAGATCAAGGATACCCTTCGCCGGCAGCCACTCATTCCTCCCGGCTCCTTCGTTGTGCGATGTTTTTCGTTCTCCTGAAAAAGAAGATCGCGAAAAGTAATGCGCGGTAGTCGCAGTCCGTGTTTTACTCCCGTGGAATCGCTATTTCGGCTCTGCGAAACTACAGATCGCCGGTGTTTCCATTAACGGGACAGTTATTCCGAATAATCACCATAAGTACTTCTCTTCTATGCGCATGATTCTTTAATACGAAGCCTCCTAAATACCCGTCGAATCTTCTCGTCGCCGTTTAATCATTCACGAACACTTTCCTAATATTTCCGAGTCCATTAAACCTACTACTTCCCCATCAACCTTCCCTTTCGTGCACACTCTTATTCCTTTCTTTCAGTTCGAAAGTTACTTAAAGATTGTTCAATTCTACTTTGAAATATCACTCGCAGAGGGACGACGGTACTTTAATCATTCATTTTTCAACGAATAGGAAAAATCAGTTTGGTGCTCGGCACAGAAGCGGCGAATGTTCGGGTCGATTGCATCGTAATATCGCGAATGGTGCTTTTCGTGTGGCGCTCGGCTGCCGTTTGTTTTCGATCATCAATCGAATCGTCATTGACGCCGAAATCGTTTTTTACCTGGCCGATCGACGAAATAATATTATCCGTGTCGGTTGCGCGCGATCCGATTGGCCGCGAGGTATCGCCAAAACAAAAAAACCCGAAACAAAAAAATGCCTCGCCGACGGTTACACGGTTAAACGGCGGCAAAACGCGGACCCGGTTCTGTTGTTACGACATTACGCTTTCTATAAAGTCGGCCGCGAATCACAAATCCGCGGTTTATCGTGCGACACGATTTTTCTATCGGTACGGCAAAAGTAAATAATCCGTGCCGCAGTCACAGACGCATTAAGCGATGTTTACCTTGCTTTATAGCTGGAAACCAGTCCCGAACACGATCGAAACGTCATGATTGATTTAAATGCTCGGAGCTTCGCTGAACATCCGTGTTATTCGAGCACATATAGGGTACTTTTTCCATCCGCTACGCGGGCAGCGGCTACTCCGAGTTACCATAGCTACCGATTTATACGTATTTAGCCAACTACCGGTGGCTTTACACTCTCACCGAAGTGTCCCAATCGTGCTTAATAAAAAACATGAAAAAAAAAACACGGTCTGTACCTACGAGGCGACAGAAAGGATAATAGCAGCCGACAGGATATTCGCAGCGACACCGGAAGTTTCTGAGGACGTCCACCGGTATCATTGACCTTTCTCTCCGGGCGTTCAAGGCGGGCCAATCGAATCCAGGAACAAGTTTCGCAGATTCTTCTTCGGTTGCGGCGAAAGTTTGAATAATTCAATCGTCGCCCCACTCCCTGTAACAGTCAGCTACCCGTGCACCCACCACCCCTGCGTCTACAGCGCGTCACCCAGTTTCATTTCGTCGAAGAAACCACCCGTCGAGTTTCAATTTCATTATCGGGAACGAAAGGGATTGCCTGTCCCCGGAATCGCGCGAGAATGGACGTGTAAGGGAATCTGTTGTGCATAGGAGCAACCTCGTTATTTAGCAGGGTTCCGCGCACGGAAAAGAGGCCGATGAAAGCTTTCAATCCACCCCGACGGCTGTCGCGTGACAATTTATTCGGAAATTTTAACTACCGACACACAGAGGGCTTCGACGGGTATTCCTGTTTTTCTTTCCGGCGCGGCGCGGCGACGTGTTTGTTTTTTCTGTCACCGGCGACACAGTGTTTTCCAGTCGCGTTCGTTCGGCTCGATTTCGAGCGCCGAACGCTCTCTCGTTCGCTCTTTGTGGATCGAGTACTACGGGACACGCGACGCGACGCGAGGAATTCACTTTTATGAACTACCCTCTGTTTGTCCGCATTATGCTCATCATGTTTAAAACCCCTCCCTCCCACGCTCGTAAACACTCGTCCCGTGAAACGTAACGCGACACTGCGCAAACATAAATCGTCCTCGATCTCTATGGAAGTTTTCAATTTCGTAGTTAAAACAGATACGAATTGTGTGTACCACCATTAACCCCTTCGCACTCCGAATTATATTTTAATTTTCTTGCCAACAACTATCTACTATTTGAAATGTTTCATTTGCAATCTACTTCCACGTACAATTCCTTTTTTTAACAATTTTTGGACACGCGGAAACGCTGTGTCGTTATTTAGAGAAACACATTTATGATATCAATACAGTATATACGGCATAAAGTGTGGTTTGTGGTTTGCTCAACTTATATTTGTTTGAATAAAAAAATTAAGGAACAACCAAACACACATCAGAACCCGTTATATTTACATTCTTCTTTCCCTGATGTCGAGTCACACTCGACAAAGGAATTGCAGAGGGTTAACCTTCTCCCTGTGTACGGGGTGCAAACGAACCCCACTCTGACAAAATCGATTAGAATTTTTAATAGATTAATAAAAGAGCCGCTGAAATCGTCTGAAACGATTTTCACCTGCATCGTACAATGTGATTTTTTGTTTCGCGAGCATGTGTTCTGTTCGATACGACTGACGTTTTATAACTTCCGATTTATTATTGAAAATTATATGTTATTCACGATTTGTGGAGTGAACGATTTTCGATAATCGTTAATCGATTGATACGACACCATTCAGGAATTTCAATCCCGTAAAATCGAATATATGAATTTTCATTGCAGAGAACATTTCCATCTGGAGTGCGCGTTTGAAATGCGGATTTCTAAAGGACAATTATATGAATAAACCGCGGACTATTTCATCGATGAACAAGTGCAGCCGCGACGTTTAGTTGTACGGGTCGGCTATTCCTCCCCAAAGAGGCTTTGTTCCCGAAAGTGTTCCGGATTATCCGAATATCCCCCATTGCGGATATAACCGAATGAAAAATGTGCGATACGCGTGTACGCAGCGCGTGAGACCGCACAATAAATTTGCTCATCGACCAATAACCGTTAAAACGGAACCGGGCATGACGGACTGTTTTGTCAAAACGTTTTTCCAACTGACGAGTCAAGCTACATGTTAACAATTATTACGGACTCGAACTAAAAATGTTTTTCGTCCGTTTGGAGAAACAGCCGTGTTTTCGCAGTTGAGCACTGTTCAAGACTCGACAACCAACATTATTATTTAACGAATCCAAGTATCGATATAGCGATACTAACAGCATAGTATTAAATACTATACTCCAAGATCACATCCACCACTGTCTCATACAATTCAAATCAACTCAGTTCAATGGTTAAATTATATTAGTAAAATTAATAGCAAGTATGTAACAATATTTTCTTCATCTTTAATTCATACATATTACATACTTTTCATTATGTATATGGAAATTGGATTGCAATCGATAATACATGAACGAACGAGTCGAAAAGTTTGGTGCCGGCGAAGTAAAAAGTTATTTCGTTCTCGCACTTCGTTAAACAGAAGCTTGTTGCTACCGCGTTGAATAAGGCTTCTCTCTCTCCTAAGAGTCCCGGCCTTAATTGACATTCTTTTCTTTGGCTTCCCCGTGGGGCGAGCCAGTGTACAGACAGATTCTTTCAGCTTATTGCAGTAACCATGTATAGTTTATGGAGGCATTTAAGAGGCGAGGCTGCATAAACGGGCCGCGGCCGCAGGTGGACTCCCGCAGGAACGGCCAATGAATTCTTCCCGGGGAAAATTGCTCGTCCCGCACGAAAATGTTCATGGACACTTTCTTCATCGCGACGGCGTAAAAGTCGGCCGCAAATTCCTGGACTTTCGGCCGTAAAAGTGTTATTGACGGGACGCGTACTAAAGTTCGCCCTATGAAAAATTTTGCTGCGATCGTTACACGATTACACGGCACCGGCGCGCGTCTGTTCCGCGGGCATTATTGCGACCGCGCTGATAAGTATTAGGACAGTTATCGAGTACGAGAAGAACGTTAAAACATTCCTAAATCGTTGAAGATTCTGCTATTTGAAAATTTCCATACAAAGTATCGATTAACGATAAATTCTTCTCGATCGAAATTAATACATATAATAAATTTGATGATACCGGCGCGCCAGGTTCAATCATTTATAGAAAAAACAACAAATGTGCAATTATTAAACGTTTCGATCCCGATGTGGATCTTTTTCAAAGAGACATTTTTGCGTCTAAAAAATATATAGAAAAATATAATCACGTTTTCTTCAGACACAACGAGTGTTCAAGCAATGAAATTAAACGAGGTAAAGAGAACGCAGACGCGCGAGTTCTCTAGCTTTTGTTTCATGAAAAATGGCGCAGCAAAGTTCTCACACACGTGATCGTTTATAGTAGAATGTCGGAATAAATTATTGACATTACACGAACATCTCGTTAACTTCCATTTTAATCCAATTACAGATGACTAAAACTGCATTTCGTAATTACGCGAGCACGAATCGAGTGTCGCTCAAGAGAAACAAACAAGGGAGCGCTGATTGATACCGATTGATTTTCTATGCAGCGACCAATTTAACGATGCCGCAATTCCAGAATGAATTCACATTTTCTAATGACATTTAAATCATTCGTTTATATAATGCAATGTAGGAATTTATGTAATGCAATGAATACATTCAGCACGACGAAATCTTGTAATTGAGTTCAATTGAATTTAGAAAAAGTTACGAGGAATTGCAGGGAATTAAATGTACAGGTCCTGCAGTTAAACCGTCGAGCGGTAGTACAGTACGGATTGAGGACATTTCGACGTTTCCCCGTCTTCCTCGTTTCCACGATCCTCAAAATAATTTCACGGCTAAAAATATATGTTCCGGCTAGGCTACCAGAAATCCGCTAATAGCCCGAAAGCTGTCATATCGATATCTAGCAGACAGTTTCGAGGTGTAGCTGAAAGTTGCAATATCGAAATCCACGGGCTCGGGCAACTGAAATGTCTTGCAGTATTTTAGGGGATTATCCGGCGAATCGACTTCGATGTCGACTGAACTGCCACCAGATTCCATCAGGATGGATGTAAAGTTTCAACCGGATAGGAAAAGCGCCCGGATGTTTGCTAGTTTATCAAACTTCTCCGCGGGATACGGATACGTCCGGACAGTCTTTTCCTCGTTCGACGAAACACGCTCGTTCTTATTTAACCTGAAACTCTCTCGGACAAGATCGTCTTTCTCTGGTTCAAGAAAAGCTGCTTATCGATGTAAATAAAATTCATGCTGTACGGAAACAGTAAATAGTACGAAGTTGGGGATTTTATTTAAAAATTAAATGAACGAAAGATCAGAATAATGGCAGCAGCATCGGAGAAACTTCTTTTATGGTAGCGTGTAACGTCGCGGCAGGTGCTAAGAAGAACTCTTTTATCAAAACGATTACCTCGAGACAGTGAGTGGCAAGAATCATTTTCACCCTCTGCTAATAATCTCGCGACTGTGAAAATATTGTAGCTCGAGGGTGGTTCTGGCTGGCTTCGAGGGGGATGATTAATTTCGTTGACACTGAGGATCGATAATGGAACGGCAATCTTTGTCGAAGGACTTCAGGTGTAATGGACTCCTTCGCGAACGATAAAGAAACGCGGCTCGGTCGACTCCCGTTTCTCCAGGTGAAGGAAAAAAAAATTCGCTCGATAACTCCTCGGCACGGGGGGGGGGGAGGGGTGGATCCGCCGCGAAATAGAATTAAATGGCGCCTGTGGCTGCGAGCGATGAGTCGTGACCGGATTATTGAAACAGGATCGCGAGGATCCTCCTGAAGAAGCTCCAGGATATTCTCCGGAGACTTAACGAATTCACCCCCGGAACCTGGCTGGATCGGTTCGTCGATGGGGTAAACGTGCCACCATCATTTCCGGAATATCTAACGGTCCTCTTGACACCAATAACAATAAACAATCTCGCCGCGAAAGAATAAGACGTAAAAATACAGGCTATCGTTGTTTACAAAATTGTATAGGCTGCTCGTAATAATAGTAATAAAACGAGCTTGGGAAAATGATAGAAAGAAACATGCTAAGAGAAGAAAATAGAATCGATCCTCGGTTGAGAAAATATCCGACTGACACCGGGGACATAGAGGACGTTGGAAAGTCGACGTATAACGGATTCTATTTAATTTGAAATTTTAGATGTGTCACTTTCGCATTCCGTCACGCACAAATTTGAATTTGATTGGAGACGGGATTCAAATCACAGATATTCGATCTGGTTCGCTGAGCATTCAATATTCGTCTGGTACCTACTGACGAATAACCTCGTGTTTTCGAGATATCTGCTGCCGTTGACCCATTCGGATTTCGATATTTCGCTTCGGATATTCGAATTGTCCACACACGCCTCTTTCGAGGTGAAATCTCTCTCGACTCTTTCGATTTTACTAGTTTGATGTTAAGCTTCTCGTATTTCGCCAGCGATTGTCACGATTCCAATGATTAACGGGGACCTATGAACTTTCGGTCTCTCCATTATTTCCCCGTTTTCGGGTTTCGAAACTCTTGTACAGAGTGCGATTCGTGCTTAACATTAATAAATTATCATTATTCATAGACTTCGTGCACGGTGGTTGAAAATTTACAGTAAATATTGTCAGTGTCTACTTGACATCGTGTGCAAGACAATGATTTCAGGTTGAAAGAAAAATGCAAGAAAACTTGTAGGCATTTACACGTACAAGGAGACATGTAATAGTCAGTGTGGAGACACGTTCATTAGAATTCAAACGTTTCTGTACTTTACTAAATATTAAATGTTACGTATATATATACACAAGAAAATTGATCGTTCCACACTTTGCGAAAATTTACTAATTAAAAACTAATTAAAAATCTACCGATCATTTAGCACTGTGACACCGTGCGTGCCAGATAGACACGTCGAATGAGAGATCGAATAAGGAATATGGAAAAAGTTGGCGTAACCGAACGCGCGGCGTTCTCGGCGAGGCCATTCCGTTTATAAATTGATTCATTACCGTATCTCATGAACACTCAAAACACGGGATAATAAAGGGCAACACAGGCAACGATGGGAAGCCGTACGAGGCGTTCTGATATGATTGATGACGGATTTCGTCCGGGAATCAGCAGGTGCCCCGCGTGAGAGCTTGCTGAGTAATTCATCGCGTGTACTTTTACCTACGGCAGCAGGCTGTGCTTTCGAGAACAGGACAAAGATGGCAATAATTAATTGCCCCGAGGATCGATCTCCTTTTTCCCTTGGACGGTCTCTCCATAGACAGCGTTGAAACGCTGCTGTTAGACCGTTACTACCAGGAACGGGGGACAATAGAAAGTTCTTTCAAACATTCTTCAAAAACCTGTATCGATAGCGTGGACGTTCCTTTTTCTACCATAAAATCCAATACTTTTTCAATCGTTGTACGCTTGCCGAGAAATCGGAACGTTTATATTTTCAGAATTACTATTTACATCAAAAGCATGTTGGGATACTAAAGACTTCATAATTCATAGATACAAATGTCCGGGACTGGTCAATAATTAGATTCTTAATACTTTCTCGATTGAATATCTTGTTCTTGATTAAGCTCGTATACAGTGGAAATAAATTTTGAATCTAAAGCATGTTGGAATATTAAAGACTTCATCATTTATTTCCACTGCATACGAACTTAATCGAGAACAAGATATTCAACGAAGAACGAATGAAAAATAGAGGAATTAAATTATTGATCAGTCCCGGACATTTATGAGATCCATTACCCTTACACACGCAAACCGTCGCGTCGAGACGATCTGTCAACGAAGGTTCGCATGATTTTCTATTTCGATGAAACAACGCCGAAGAATGGTGAAAATAGCTGAGATCCGAAGCGAATGATGGATAAGCAAAGGGAGAACGAGAAGGAGAAGCAAGACGGAGGCAAGGTAAATCCAGCCACCCGCATAATCAAGTTATCACGGTAAGGTATCGCACATTAATCACAACTATCAATGACAGCGCCACACCAACAACGAGGTCCTTTAATTCCTGGCTACCGCGTGTCTCTCGACGTCTCCCAACGTCTTCTCCGCTCCGTTTCTGTTCCACCACGTTATACAATGAACTACCGTCAATCCCCTATCTTCGCGATTAATGACTGGACGGGTGAACTTCTGTCTTCCTCGCCTCTTCTTGTCTCTTCGAGCGGATACGACGATTCGGCGTGCTAATGTTTGCATCCCGTCCTACTCTGACACTTGATCAACCATTTTCTGATCTCGAAAACTAAACACTCTCATCGTTCACACTACTCGCAACATTTCGAAAACAGAATGAAATTATCTTTCTCGAATTCTGTGATTACAAAACTCATTTTAACACTATACGTACCGAGCTTTAAAACTAGCCGACAAATGTTGCCTTATAATAATAAGATTAAGACCGGTTCCAGATTTTTATTTTACGATTATTGATATAATGAAAATAATTTCGTAAGAAATGATTGTACGGTAGGTTTAGTGTTATATTTATTTAAACTTTGCGCGGTTCATATTATAATATCTACGGTACTAAATGTATTTATTTAATCATTTACCACAAAATGATCTTTATCATTGCAATAATTGTGAAATAAAATATCTGGGACTGGTGATTGACCAGTTGCGGTTAGGTTTAGTGATAACAAGATGGAGTAGATGAAAAAGTAGTTTTACACTCATGTTCGACACTCGTTAGAGAGAATGTAATAAAGGGTTTATCAAAGAAAAATCATTCTCTTCCTGGTTATCATTGTTGGCGGCGTGTTTGAGAGATTGAGCGTGTTGGAGCGATTCTATGGATTACCTTTAGGTAGACCGTTTAGGTCGATAGATCCAACTGAGATGAGGCGAATCCAGGAAATCGGTCCCGATGGAATTATCGTCGTAGAAGTCACCGTCGTGTCCCCGATGGGCAAATTTCAACGGTATCACCGAGCCGATAATAACCGGACCGTAGTTTAGTGACTCCGATCCGAGGCCGATAATAATTCCGACGAAATTAAGTTAACTTTGTTCATTATAGTTCTCAACTCCCGGAATAGTTCGCACCGCAGAAAGTTGGCTGTATAATACCTCGATATTGAAAAATTTCCCAGAGTAATATAAGTGGATCGCCTGACACTTTGTGAAAAACACGGTTTTCACGGTTATTAATCTCGCCGCGATTCCACCAAATTTTTTCCTCGAAACGTCGGAATTTCCATGTTGAAACAGACAGCGCGAAAAGTTTACAAATAAATATAAAAATATTCGAAAACCTGTGATGAAATGTAAAAGTTTCATCGTTTAACAGTTCATCGATTAATCTTTTTTTATAGTACTGTTTAAAGGAATAAAGTTAGATTGCGAACGTAACAGAAATTCGTGTAAGCAGGTAGCGGGTTATTAATTAAATTATATTGCATAAATAATCGGCAGTCTGATCGCAATAAAATTTCCACGTAAAGGTGCGTGTCTTTTGCGTGAATTTATGGTAAAGAGATACCTACGACAAACTCCGATCGCGAGGTATCGAATCGCGAGAAAGAAAATCGGATTCGACGGCGATAAAACGCAATACATATAACAAAAGTCGAATACAGTACGATTTCGAGAAGAATGTGATACGAATTCGACGCAGCCGACTCTTATACGGGGATTCCAATCACGATCGTAACTCGAGCTATTCATACAATCTGCAGATATTCCATTCAATTGCGCGATTCCGTCGGCGATCGAATAAAAGGACGAGCCGAAAGGGAATCGGTAACGAAGGAATTACCGCGGGTTCAAAAAAGGTCGGCCGTTTTCCGATCGTTTCCTGCTGCGACGGTGCATGGAACGAAGCCGAAGGATCGAAGGAACCGTCGTGTCGTCCTGGCAAGCAAATTTCTGAATCGAACGGGCACGCCGGCACACGGCAATTTCGTGTATCGTCCATGGTCAATTAGATCGGAATAAGGGAGGAACGAGTAGTCGGTGTTTCGGTCGAGCAGATCGTCGCCGAGGCCGATGGCGTGGAAATCATTGGCCACGGTTGTACGAATCAACAGGAGGACATTTCACTGCACTTCCATACCGGTCGACCACGCACCTCCCGAAAGCACAACAATAGAGTATCTAATGGCCAATCCAAACTTGCCGATTCACTAACGAGATCGTCGGAATTCTCGATCACTTCCGAGTTCGATTCCTGATTTCCTGCCACAACGACCCTGGACCGGCCTATCGATTTTAGAAAATCCGGCGCTCCTATCGCGACCGTGTTTTAACGTTAAGTGCTGCTCGCGGGAATTTCATTAGAATGCTGATTTCGTTAGCGAGAGCTCTGTCGAACGGGATCTTTAGGCTTGATTTTTCTCAACAGATTTTTGAAGAACAAACGTTGCTTCCTATTTCTGATGACGTCTGAAGATATGTCCGATAAAACTTACACAACTTGAACGTGCATATTTCGGTACGTGTGCGATACTGTCAAGTTAGTGTCATTAAAAAAATACATAAATTAGGATATCTTTAGAAGAATCATTCTGAGCCAGATGAGTCATTCTCCCAGTTAAATAATCTTGGAATAATCCAAAAAATCTACAGTTTCAAGGAAAGGGAAGTAAGTGCTGTTCTAAAATAGGACAGTACTAAAAACAGTGACCATTTCATGGTCCAAGGAAAGAACAAGGAAACACCTTGAAAAGAAAGTTCCTCTCTATCGAATTTGTCTGGCTAAATCCGAAGATACGAAAGACGGCGACTCTGCGGTCGTGCGCAGATAAACTGTCAAGACACACGTTCGGCGGGCAGATATTAAATCCGTATCCGTGTATACCGACGTAAATTCCGTCGCACGCCAATATTAATTATTTCTATGTTCGTGCCGGGATCGTTAGTTGACCGTTAAGCGAGCCACAGATTGTTCTGGGTAATAGCCGACGTCCATTATTACCAGCCACGTAGCTGGCCCGGTCATAAAGCTCCGATTCGGCAACCGCAGACTCAGACAATGACGTTGCGGTATTTCTCGGGCTCTGGTGACGTCACTCCAAGTCCCAACCCCCAGTTGACGACGATCATTTTTCAAAGATAAATTCACGCCGAATGTTTGCCCGACGATCTCACACGGAACCCAAACGCAAATCTAGTAATTAAGAAACGTGATAGAAGTAGCTATGGTACTTGCAACGATATTCTAATTAAGGGTTGAAAACCCAGGCAAATTCAAGACTAAAAAGAAGAAGATATTCCTGATTTCGAGTTTATCAGTTATTATTAATATAAGCACGCACATTATTGTAATCATATTACTACACTTGTCACACAGAGTCATCTCCTTTTAAGTTTCACATTTTCCACAGCTGCGTATTATTTGTTGGTTCCTAAACACATTGATCTTGAGTATTCTATGCCAATGCTTTCCTTCATTATTGTCAGTGAAATTCTTCTAAAAATGTAGGGTACACCAGCAGTGGAAATTTGCATGTGTTCGTCGCGTCGTTACTTGTCGGCAATGTCTGAGCCGAGCTTAAGAGCGGCGTATCGAGAATGGTCGCTTTTCTGAACGATCTTACCGTGGCAGCTTACGGAATTCTCGTTATCCGACCGCCGGACGTCTCGACAGGATCACCGGAACGTCAACGACTTTCCTGGCCACGACACGCTCGAGGAATTCGACGTCGATCAGACGTTCAAACTTGCCGAACCGTACCTCCCCGGATGTCGCGACCGAAAGTTTCTCGGTTGCAAATGCATCGTGCAAGCTTGAATCGCCGGAGAGGGATTTCTATGTCGAAACTTGCGTTTCGGACGATTTTGCGGTTTGTCAACGAGTAGTTTAACAATTTTACTTATTATTAGTTGACAAACTAAGACGCGGCCGGTGCCATTTGTACATGGCCTGGCAACGAGGTGGATTGTTATCTAAAAGTCGAAATTGTACCGTACCGGGCAAACCAATTATTTATTTGAAATAAATGTTAGCAGTGGAAATCCTCTTATATGCGAAGTCTATTGATCTTGAAAGATTTATTGCAAAAACCTTAGTCATGGAACATTGACAATTTAGAAATTACGAAATAATCGCCGGTGGATAACGTGTTAATATAGAATAACTTAGCATAAACACGTGGCTAATTAACTTTATTACGGACAAATTATTTTCCCTCACACTAAGCAAGTATGTTACAGTTTTTCTTCTGGTTTTAAATTCACACGGCATAAATCTTAATTTTGGATTATTATTAGACAGACGCAATTTTTATAATTTTTCTTGAAAATGATCTAAAAGGAGATCGAAACGTCAAAAAATAGATTTTCTGATATTTTTATAATTGTTTAATAATTGTTTAATATCCCTTGTTGATTGAACGTTCGCGTTTTCTACAATAAAGATGTCTGTTTGATCGGTTGAATTCTTGTAGAATTAAAATAATCGAATACGAACAATGCTAACCGAATATTAGCAATGCTCTTAATAAGCACGGTATTATAAGGCTCGCCAGTAATTTTACCGCACTGCATTTGTCATAATGTAAAATTCACAATGCGATACGAAAACTTCGCCGTTGCATTCAATTTCCCGTATTTTGATAGAATTTCAAGGAGCATGAAACGCGTTAACTCTATTTCCGGTTGCATAAATTACTTTGATAAAATTTGGCAGAATTATAATCGTATATTCGCGCGATTTTATGGTGTACGCGATACGTCACAGCGCGAAAGCAAATATTGTTGGGAATAATATGGAAATTGATAATCAGCGAAAGCGTTGCTGAAAAAGTCGAACGAATATCCAGCGGGGCAGCGAGTAGGAGAGATTTTTCGGTCCGATATTTTTTAATAATTTCGAATAATCCGCAGCTTCTTTTTTTCGTTAGCTTTGCCCTCCTTTATAATAGATACGAAAAGCGGAGTGAATGTTTGCGGAAAATTAAATTGCTGATCTGATCGCTGCAACGTTTCACCGAATAACAAACAAGCTGCACTTCCAGTTGCTTTTTACAAAAGTCATGTTTGCGTAACGATGAGACCGGGAGGAACGTATCGGATCGGACGATCTCGTTCGATCAATCAACACCTGGCGTAGTTTAATCCGCGGAACAAATATAGAAAATCAGACCATAACGAAAACGAAATATTTGCGGACACGGACTCCTCTGCGCAGAAATAAAATGGTTGTAACCGTCGTTTCCATGGAATTTTGTGAAGGTTCTCGAGGCAAACGGGGAAAAAGGTGGCGAACGTATTAACAGATTCGAGCGTGGCGAGCGTTATTGTAATTCGGAAGACGCGGCTCGTTCGTTTTAACGGGGGAATTAATTGTTCTGGCAGGTGGAATTATCCGTTTCGTTAAACAACCGGGCGTCGATGATTTACACGTGTCGGAAATATTTTGAAATAATCGCGAACGCGTCGCACGGTCGCGAATAAAACGCTGGTAATGGCCCCGCGAACCTGATCCCCTGTTTAGCGAGCCGCCGCGCCGCGCCGCGCCGCTCCGTTTCTCTGATAATTAATTAATTATAAATGCCTGTTGCAGTAAATTCACGCAATCAGCGCTGCGCCCGCGTGTGTCGCAAATCCAGACAAAAATCAACGTAATTAACATTACGATGTTCCCCTCCGACGAGATGCGCACCATCTCCTGCAAAATGATGGTTAAATACAAAAAAGTGACGTGCTATTTCATGCATTTATAACGAACACGGTTTGTTCGTTAAAGATTATTTCGTACAACATCGTTACAGAATCCACAACGATTTGACATTATTTCTTGAAAACATATTTATTCAAATTTTTAGCGATTCGAACAAGTAGGACAAGGAATAAATAATTAAATACGGTATGGTAATACAAATGCAGAAATTAATTAATGTAAACCGAGTTCCATTCTGTGGCCTATAAGCCTATAATTATAATACATAGTCTACTGTACTTTCTAAGAAAGAAACGCGTTGAATAATTCGTTAATTAATTTCAATTTCGTTCGTATCTAATCGGCAGAATAATGTCCACGAAATACACTGAACGATATCTCATTAAAGCATAAACATTGCCGGAGGTGTGTTTTTTTCAAAATATCTCGTTACCGTCAACTATTTTCTGGTTGATAGAAAAATGTCATTCCTGACGTGTACACGGGGGTCCACGCTCATTAACTTTTCTATGGGACGCGCGAAGAGCAGCGCATGAAAAGCTTTGTTATACAAAATAAACGTGTTCGCGTCGTTTACCTGCTGTCATTTGCAATACGATGTGCAGAAAATGTGACACTCGAAAAATGCGGTCCCCAAAAATTTCTTTTCAAAATTACAAACCGGAGCATTCACTGTACCATTTCACGAACGAAACGCTGAACGTGTCGTGTTACCGTATCAATAAAATAAACACCGTATCAATTTATCGGAAGCAAAAGTCTTTGCCAGAATCCGTTGACAAATAATTTACGATCAACAGATTCGGAAAAAATCGGCAGAGCGAATAACTTCTTGTCGCGCGGTGGTCAAAACGGTTTCTCGATGGGAAACTTGGCGAATTAAGCGGTCCAGTGGAAACTAAAGAAGTGCGTTTCCGGAAGGAGGGAGGGGCTGGAAATATATCGAGGTTAAACACGAACAGAGAATTCGTTCCTGACGAATTCGCAACGCACGGTAAATACGTTAACTTCGAACCAGGCTGCGGGTGCAAACGTTCCGACGGATTTAAATCGGCCGACGACCGACGTCGGCCAGCTTCCGATAGACGGAATGGAAAATGGAAAATAAAGAACGTCACCGGGAAGCCGAGTGATTGCAGCGAATGCCTCTACGGATCGAATTCGGAACCTTTTGACGCGACGTCCAGTCGAACGGAATTACGTCGTCTGCCCGATAAAATGATGTTCGAAAATCAATCCCAATTAAAACATTAGCTGACACACTGTTTCTCCGGATGTTCAAGCGATTATGTATTCGACGGTTTCTTTGAATTTCAGACTAGGTTTAGAAACATCCTCTGGCTGCACATTGTCCTTACGTATTATACTATAAAGCTACTGTACACAAAGGAAGGAAAGCACGAAATATAGATTGTATAATAAAGATGACGTACTGAAAAGTACAATAATAATGCAAGCTCTTTAGGAAGAATTGAATGGGGCCAAGAAGAAAGAATTACGTAACACCTTCGTTATTATTACGCGACGCATCACAATTGTATTTCGTTGTTAATACCTTATTGTATTCGCGAATAATTGTCAGTGATCCAACAGTCTATTGGGAACAGGCTGTCTCGGGTGTCTCTGATAAGATACGAAACAATTTCGGCGAATAGGCAGCTCGTGCAGGTGCGTCAGAGAATTTGAAGGGAAACTTGCGATCGTCTAATTTGCTTGAAACATCGCCTGCTCAATATTCTAAACATGCTCAATCTAACCGGAGTCCATGAAGAAATTAATTGCGGCGTAACTACTGTTGCACACTCAGACGTTTGCGGTAATGGAGCAACCTTGTAAATGAAAGTTGTTGGGAAAAAGAAAGCGAAATTAATTGAGATAGAATTACTGATGACCGAGTTACACTTAATTGCGCCGGTTCTTAACAAAAGTGTACAGATAAAGATATAAATAAATGTATATGTATATACATGTATTATGTATATAAATATAAATGTATAGTATCTAGTTAGTAGCTACGTATGAGAATGATGAATATACCAAATAAGTCTACAGAAATGTGATACATTTCCGACAGAATGTGTTCGTAGCGTTGCTTAACTAATACTTGTTGCTCCCATTCTATGTATAAGGAAGGCTTCACGGCAGACAGAGGTAGGCATGTTAAAGAACAGGGAGAAAGCTCATAGAACCCTTGCGGAACATTTGTACAACACTTGAGGTCTTTGCAAGTGGATACTTGCGGAAACCTTGTAGAACTCGAGTAGAAACGCTTGACTTGTTTCAGGTTGTGCGGAACACTGTGGCCGAACACTGACTTTCTTCGCGAATTTTCGAATGGTTAAAGAGAAAATTATTTAAGGTGGATAAAGCTACAATGTTACGCGTAACAACATAACCGAAAATTTTCCCGCAAAATTAGCACCAATGTTGCAGTACGTTTTATCAAAGGATTTTATATGACGAATTGATAGAACAAAATAATGTGGCTACGAATTAGAGAAACGAGTTGAATCAAGTTAAACGACAACGATTATGAATTGTATCCTTTCGGAGACGTTAAAGAGGATGGTAGAGGTTTAAAGCTTTGAAACGAGTACGTGTTGGATTTCCTTCAATTATCTTTCCTACATTTGAAGAGATTATAACATTTTGTAGTGACTGCGTGCGCGAGCAGTGTTCCGAGAGGCGTTTGTTTGACGGAGAAAAAAAGAAGAAAAATTAATCAAGCCTCCTAAATCTTCGCCCGTCACCGATATCTATCCGGCTGTTCATTACCGCGGACAATTCCCACGGCGAGATCCGCGGATCTCGAGGAAGGTAAGAACAATCCCTCATATTCCTCGTCACGGAGAGGCTCATCGATCACTATATCCGCGCGGGCAATTACGCAACGGCTCGAAAACGAGAACGAGACGCGTCAGACAAAGACGTCCGAGGCATAGGAAAGACGGAGGGAGCGAGACGTAACATGGATGAAACGACGAAAACGAAAAACCGTGTCCGCGGTGGAGCGAGGAAGGGATGGAAAACAGAGGGCTTTTAAATGAGAGGTAACAGCAAAAAGCTGGTCGAAGGGGATGTAAAGATAATTAGAGTGGCCTCGGTGAAGCCGCGTACGCCGGAAGCCTTATATTTCCGTGCAATACTCGTTAAAACAACCGTTACGTACCCATAGCGGCTCATTAACGGAAGTTTCGGTTCTACGATTCAATTACCGCCCTCGGTTTTAATTGCGTCTGTCTATCCAGCCCGGGTAGGGCTCGTTTCCACTGTCCAGAATTTCAGAACGCAACGAAGGAAGTCTTTATAATTATGTATTCCAGGGCAAAAATCTTCCGAGCAGGTCTCGGAGAATAATTCGGCGAGAAGTTCGAATCGCGACGGTAATTGTTGCACGGGGCTCGTGGAAATCGTTAAGGTCAGCCTCCCGCTAGGCTGTACGAGGCACGTGGAAGAAATTTCGCTTGGTTCGGCCGGGGGAGCCACTGGGAAGGTAGCACGGCCCTGCAGAGTCTAGAGGAAATTGCTCCTTTGAGATTTACTCGAACGTTTGAAATCGCCGGGACTCCATGGTCCTTCCAAGATCCCAGGAACGGCAGAAATGCTCCTGCAACCTCCTGGACCCTCGCAAACCCTCCGAGACTCTCGACACCTACCGAACCTTAGACTTTAAAGCGACCCGGTACTTCTGCAACTAACTATAGCTACCCGCCGCGCCGTCTTCGTAGCGCTCGCCATTAGCCCGGCTCTTTTGAAATTTAAAATTTGATAGGGTTTATCTGGATAAGAGAGGAAAATGTCCTTGAACCAAATTAATCCGATGATGGACCGTTTGATAGTGAAAAAAGATCCCGCGCTCAGTTCCAGCCCTCTAGCTTCGCCGAGAGACTATTAAAAGAAAAAAGGATTAGCCGGTTTTAGCCCATTTCTCCAATCTTGGTATAATTGTCATTCAAAGTTCCGATAGCTAAAATTAACCATGGCGGTGGTTATTTTATTCGAGTATTTCTAGTTTTTCGTAACTGGGACTTCGGATGAAAAGTCAGAGAAAATTCCCTAATGCGTGTCTAACTGTGTGTGTACAATGTGGCAAGAATTTTCTCCGAAATTTTTTTGGTTGAATAGGGAAAGAAAAGAAGACCGGATAATCCGGATTTTACCTGCAACTACCTGTCTAGAAAAAGGAGAGGGTTGAAATTTGTACGAAATATGTTCTCTCTGTAAAACTATCGAACGGTCCAGTGTCGATTTAATTTAATCGAAGGGCCGAGAGGACCCAATTTCGGCTATTCGTGTGTGTTATTACGTGTTGTATAGTTTTGCGAATTCGTCAGCAAAAATTTGGAAAGATACTTCTAAAAGATGGGAAGCTTTTATTGATGCGATAAGAAATTGATTCTTTGATCTAATCTTTGTAATCCGAGAATGTCCTCCTATTCGCGGTGGTCGCGTCGAATACGGAGCAAGGCGAGCTGTTCCGCGATTAATTGCATCTTGCGGCGCTAAATCGTCACGAAGATTGCAGTCTGCGAGAGCTGCGGGAGAAAGAGAAGCCAGGTTAGAGCAATGAAAGGGGGAACGGTCGAACGAATGGCGACTTATCACAGGGCTAAATTAGAATCAACGGTTCCCCGAGTCTGCGATGGCTCGCGTCCCTCGGAACTGCGTTCGGGACTTAAGGACAGAGGCTCCCGTATAATTAGATGAGTTAATTAAGCAATCTGCCTAAGTGGAGCCAGCTTAACGAGGAAAAACATGTGACGCTTCAACCCTTTGTTTCGTAAGCTTCACTTTTTGCCTCCCCGCCGCGCCGACGAGGCTACAAAATGCACCGTGTTTCTGCTGACTTGCGTCTCACTTCCGATTTTCCTTTTTCACCCTCGTCCAACCACGTCCCTTCGATCGTCCCGAACCCTCCACCAACGATTCCTAGCTGGCTGAAGGCTCCTTTGAGCGATACCCTCAATAACGAGGGCAATTTATTATACTGGGAATCAACGTAGCAAAAACCTACGCACGGTCTTCCCACCGGCGTTTCTTTCGACGGCAATAATTGGCCCAAAAATGCCGGTTCCAGAAAAAAAAGAGAACCGCAAATTAATCAGCCTCCTCCGTCATTTTTCACTGGCACTCGTTCTTCTTTCTCGCTGGAGAAATTGTATATGTTAGTTAAAGACTATGCGTCTCTTTCATATTGTTTCATTATTTCATTAATTTCTCGTCGGACGCTTAATAATAAGGTCACCATAAAATTCTACAGAGAGACCGATCTCTTCTTGATAAAAATTTCAATTTTTAATATCAGCTGGCTCGAAGATCGAGCAGCGATATTAAGTGGCGCAAGAGCGGCGGCAAATACGCAGAAAATGAAATATCCAGAACGATCTGAAGTATTTAAACTCGAGTTAGAACGTTCGCAAACGAGACATGAAAATCTTACGAAACTCGCAAGAGGCAACGGCGCGGCGCGGCGCGGCGCGGTGCGGCGCGGCGGAGGGTTTCTCTGCGAGCAGATGGCGCGCAAACGGAAAAATGAATCTCTTCTCGCGGCAGGGGCGTGTTTCGCAAACACTCTCGGCGTAGCAGACTTCGGCGTAACTTCTGCGCCCTGGTTACTTCGCTCCCTCTCCGAGTCAACTAATGAAAATGTAATTAATGGCGTTGTTGTAGCCGCGGACCGTGGGCAGAGGCCGTTTGCGGCCATTTGCATAGATATTATTCTTTTAAACAAACGCGCGAGCCCGCGAAATTATTTCGGAACAATGGCCGCTGGGCCGCAGTGTCCGCGCGTGTACCGCAGGCTACCCGCGAATAATTGATGGCCTGTAAAACAGACGAGTGCATTGTTCGACAAAAACGGGCTCTTTTATTGCGCCACTTCCGGTCTCGCGACGATGCTCCCCGCAATCGCGAGAGCAATCTCAGAGTCTTCCTGGTTTCGTGATTAGTAAGACTGTTTTTCGAAATCTTTTTTAACAAAAACGTACTTGCTATTATAATCAGAAATTTCGTATGCTTGTGAATGAACATTCGAAGAATTTACCCAAGTTTTTACGAGCAACAACAATCGCTGACATCGAAGTTACACAGGTTTTAGTAGAAACGATTGAATGATATGAACTGAACTACAATGATAAAAACATTTTAAAAACCACGCTTATATTAAAATGCACTAAAACCCCCGCTTTTCTTTATAGTCAATAATATCTAAAAAAAAATTGTTTTCTCCTTTTCAGTACATGTTAATATATGCGTGGTATTTAAAAAGTATTTTGTATATATATATTTTTTTTGATAAAGAGGATCTACAGTTGAGAAAGAACCAAAGATCCTTTCGCGGGAGTCGCAGCAGATCTTCGAGCGAAGCGAGGCATCGAAATCTGTCGTCTTGGGGTCGTGCGAACGAACAAAAGATTAATAACCGGTGTGGAAAAATAAACGTCTCGCGTCATTTTCTGCGGCGCAGAGCAGGCTTGATTGTTCCGCAAGGTTCGAAAGCCCACTCGAATGGACGATCCTCGCGGAGACACTCGACGTTTCCGTTATAAGTGGGCTTCCTGAGACAATACCCGATATTCTCGGTTCTCCGGTTCGCTCCGCGATATTTATACGTACAATTAAGTCGGTCCCCGGCCGCGTATCTCTGGCGGCGCCCTCGAACGTTGACATAACGTTCTCCGTGTTTGGAGTTTAACTCTACGTGCCGCGAAGCCCTTCCCGTTGAACCTGCAGTGTGTATAACACTCGCCGCGAACGAAAGGGGAGAAGACGGATGAACCGGAGGCCGTACAAATTCCGCAACTCGTCGCGCGCAAATGTAAATTGCGAAACGTACACGATTCCCGACGCCCGCGTCCGGCCGAGGAAAAACGATTGGAAACGATCTTCCGGAAGCTACGTTTCAGCCCACGCTGTTCTAGTTTCTTCACGGTTACAATTATTAGAACTTCTTCTGAATGAATAGTTCGGAGCTGTTTCAACTTGGAGCTGTCGGGAGCTGTTTCAACTTGAACATTAAACGTTTCTTCCGAATATGAAATTTATATAATACATCATACAATACTCATAAATGTGTAGTAATTGATTAGACACTAACATGCATGTTTAATAATGTAAGCAATATTGTGTGAATAATGGTACAGTAATTTTTAGTGGTAACTCTGAGCCACCCCTCAAGATCGTCATTCTACCCCTCCATGCTTGCACATAAAAAATATACAGCATTATATTTTAAGAAATTGCAGGTCACACTTCATTTCTAACAAAGAATAGAGCAAACAAACGAATTATATACGCACGCCATTACGTTGCTTGCAGTAAACAATATTACTTTTTTCTCGTTCACGCGAACAGCTTGTATATTTGACAATTTTAACACATTACCGACCGGTGATTATTGTATAATTCCGGTAGGTAAAGTGTTAACGATAACAAGATGATAAGTGGACGACACTTGATCCCCGCTCGCTGATGAACAATTCCGAAAAATCGCATCTTTTTGCACGGTCAAAGGGGAGCCTGTGAAGAGTAGAGTAGAAGCGGAAAAGGGTTGGTGCGGGTTCTTACGCCGGGGATCACGAGTACACGGTGTGCAGGTCGTCGGCTAATTAGTAAAATCAATATGAAAATCCTGTGTATAAACCGAGCCACCGTGATAACGGTGTGCAGCTCAGTCGGGGTGGTCCTGCTAATAAAAGCGCCGAAATATCGTCGAGGCGCCTTGCTAACGGTCGCGAGGAATTCATCCCTGCATTGTCCCTGCGGAACAGCCTCGGGAACCGTGTAATTTGTGACGCGCACCGTAGGTGTACACGCCGCGCCGTTTGCAACGAGCCGCGCGTAAAAAGTGAATTCCCTTTCCCCGGTAAAAAGCGTGCTCAACCGAGGAATTCAATTTTCACGGGCTATTCCCGCGGAGCGTTTTTCATTGGTCGAATATTCCGGGGGCCGCGTGGTCTATTTGAAATCAGTTTGAAATTCGGATCCGTCTCCCGCCGTGTCGCGGCTACCGTCGCGTCCTGTGGAATTGTCTAAAAAAAAAAAGCACGGGACCACTGCCACGAGAACCGGAGAATTTTTCCACGATCTTCCCCAACAATCGAATTCTATCCGGACGGCCCCAGTGCAAAATTTACTGTACTTCGCGACGGTGAACTTGTTTTGAAAAAATCAACGGTTACGGGACCGCAGCTCTGCAGAAACTCGCGGGATTAAACACCGTCTTGCGAAATCGCATAATAAAACGGTCCAATAAAATCCCGTTTTTCTCTTCCGCGAAATATCCGAATAAAAGTTCCGGGCTCAGACGGGTTCGAAAAGGGTCGGTCAAAGCACGGTACTTTTCCCGACGAATCCATCCGCCTTCCCTTTGTGTCGGCTCGCACCCCCACCCCGAATATCGTCGTACAACCTCTCAAAAATCCCGACGATTCATCCGCGCGATACGGATTCAAAGTGCAAAGTAATATATCGTGTACGCCGGTGAACAACGTTGTTATACGCGACGATCCTATACGCCAAACATTATCCAATAGCGCTCGCGCGGCCGGGTTTGATTTTTCCAACCGAGTGCGGTGGCTCGCCGAAGGTTCGATGAAATCCGCCGCTCAATTAAGGGTCCGCGGAAGAACGGGGGCCGCCGATTGTTTTATTTAACCCAGCCCCCCCCCTCCCCCCAAACCACGTCGTTGGTCATTATTTTATCGGAATTACGAGATATCTCCAGCCGATTCCACCGCACCGGCTGAAAAGCAGGGCGGAGGACGACAGGGGTTGGTCGAGGGGGATGCAGGTGTACGCTGCGGTGTGCGGTCAGCATTACCCACCCGAGCTCTGTCAGCACCTCCCCTAATCGCCGTTTTTGTCGTCGCACCGACCATTTCTCTTCCTCCAACCCCTTCCGAGCCCCCGTCCCAACACCCCACCCGCCCCCATTCGCCCCACCCTCTGTCCCCTTCCCGTGTTCCCTCGGTTTCTCTTATTCGTGTTTATCCTCCGTCGCCGGGAAATTTTCCGTTGCTTCCTTGACCACTGTTTTCCCTACGTGTTCTTTTTCATCCCCTTCGACCAGCCCCGCAAGCTCCAATTCCTCCCAAGAGGCTCCTTCGCGGAAATCGTTACGGAAAATCTACTCGCGAAGACGGCACTCCAGGGCGAACTTTCGAAAAAAAATCTATTTTCGTCTGCGTTTTCATAAAGAGTTGAAGACCGAAAATTAACGAAGTTATGGCTGTTCTAAGGACGCTGCGGTCAAAGATTAAAAGAATTTACGATATTAATCTACCTTGCGTATCACGCATTGTCTCTATCTCTATATATAATAAAATCGTGTCTGTCTGTCTGTCTGTATGTTTGTAACAGCATCAATTGAGAACAGCTCAACGTAGAAAGCTGGGCTTTGAATCATTAGACGCATTGTTTCTACGGAAAGGTTTAAGAACAAACCGCGTGCTCAGAGTCCAGCTTTCTACATTGTTTTATGAATATCTTATATCGATTTTTATACACAAGAATATTAATTCTGGGTTATACAATACTAATCTCAAATATAGGTACTTACAATTATTTTAGAATCTTATATTCCTTCGTTGAATCAACAGAACACTGCCATTTGCGCGTCTTAATAAGTGTGAAGCAGTAAACACATAATCCAAAATCGTGACAACAAACGGGACGAGATTACTCCGACCACGGTCAAAACAGTACTGCTGTTGTCACCTTGGTTTTTCGTGAACGGTTAAAGGTAGGATTTAGGTGGGGGAAATGTTGCGGGTAATTCAATTTGGTAGTAGGATATTCTAATACTAATATCTCTATTACTCTATTACACTAAAAATTCATTAAAAAATTATTCCCACTCACTTATCGTAATAAATATATTTTTGCTAATCATTTTTTCATTAATTTCGTGAAATTTTAACGTAAACAAATATAAGGTTATACGATAAAGCAAATCCAATTCGTAGCTGTGAAGCTAAATAAGACATTATTACTATTGCTACGAATTCGAATGCGTTACGCAAACACGAGGAAAGGTCCCGGCGAGAAACGGGACGATAATTCCTCGCGCAAAGGATTAATTAGGTAGTTTCGATGGTCGGGAGCGAAGAGCAAATTTGTCTCAGTCATCCAGGTTTGAAGATTTGCATGGAACAGTAAACGATCTCTGGACGATTTACGCGGGGAGGCGTGGATCCCCGAATCTGTTAAAACGAGACATCGTAGAGGGCTCATAACGAACAGGAGAGAAGAGATTACGGAAAGGTGAAGGGAGAGACACGCAAACAAAGAACTCGTTGCCAACAAAGCGACACAGGACTCAACACCGGCAGGCCGTCCGGCTGCACCAATTCCGAGCGATCTTTATCTCTGTTTCTCGTTCTCTTTCGCGCCGGAAGCTTACCTGTAACAGAAAGGAAAACGAAATATTAATGACGCTCGTAACGGCCGCTGACGACGTCGCGTCCCGACGCTTGACCTTATAAATCTCTTTGTATTCGAGCGGCTCCCGTTGCGATACAATGCCGAGGTCAAACACCGTCGACCACCTGCTGCGACGAAACGATCCACCTAACCGGCCCAGCGTGCGTCGTCGTAATGCCAATCGTCCGCGATCTAACGAATGCAACGTTTCTTAATTGGCCGGCATCAAGTTTTACAGCCTGAAATTTATGCCGACGCGCAACGGAAATGAAAATTCATCGCACGAGAACGAACAATCGTCGCGACCCGTCATTCTACAGCAATGTTCTACTCAACGTCTCTCCTCGCCGAAACGGAACAATCGAAATATCACAGTGACAAAGACTCTTCTCACGGTAATTTAAATCAGACATTGAATACCTGGTAAATCGAATAGAATTTATATTTATAACTAGACAGCGGATCTTCATGCGAAATAAAAATATTCTAGCTGAATTGCAACAAACTGGAGGTACATAGACATTTATTTTCCTTCTTAATAGGTTTTTCTAATACTTTTAATGTTTTCGCTGTTTTAAATTACACTTACTTGTTCTCGTTCGAACATTATTAGGTGCGAATGTTCCTTGGGAAAGTAAATGCAGTAGAAGAAGGGTTTGCAACAGCAGACCAGTTCGAAAACGACAGGAATTTCAACGTGGTTCTACGGTTTGTAGTTTGATAGAAGAAGCGTCTTTCGGGGTCGTGGCAAAAACAGGATTTTCGTGGCAATGCTCCCTTAAAAACCATCGAATCAGCAAGAGAGTTCGATTCAAAGATCAGCCACGGAGATCGAGGGAATGGAGTGGTACCATGGAATCAGGAATGGACCACTTGACGCCCGAACACCGACTTCCGGATCCCGTAGGAAGCAGCTACGAAATCGGAAATCGGATGTCCGACCGGTCCTCGAGAATTAGAGCTGAGCGCGGGGAAGGAAATCTTGGTGGGGACGTGGTCTGGACAATGCAAATTGTCAGACGGAGGACTTGCACCGCGAAATTGCGGTCAACGTTCGACGATTCCTTCCTCTTAGTCGCGCTGCACGAAAATTGCGAACTCGTCTGCTGGCCAATCGAACGTCGTCGCTCGGAATAACATGCGGCTGCTTTGAGCTGCTACAATCGGGGATCGCTTAAACGAAGAATCCCAGCGTGCCAATTTCAAAAAATCGATCTCTTGCCATTTAATCTACTACAGTAGAACGCATAAACTTCCTAAAGCTTCGGACGGTGATGTGAAACAGTTGTGTAGATACTGGAGAAACTTTAAACACGTTCATTTTGCAACAATTTTTCTAGTTTAAATGGACCGGAATGATTATTATTCGAACAGCATAAAAAAATATGAATTTTCATGTTAGACTGAAGATCAAATTCAGTTGGTTCACGTCCCTTTTATTACAATGAAACACCAATTTAATTAATTACCCGTATCATATTGGAGCGTGGAAAATTTTAATGAAAGAATCATTTGTTAGCAACGAACAATACATTTGGGAAATCAATATTTTTGCTGCGTAATTATACTAGGCAATGGTTAAAATGTCGGAATTGATTTTGCACGACATGCATCCTCAAAATATTTCCCAACTTTCTACGGCTTGCACAAATTAAATTCTTGCTAGATTTTATCCAAGCGATTACGAACTAGAACATAAAAATGTAATTGTTCAATCAGATTACCTCTTCGGAATTGATAAATTCGTTTATTACGATTTTGCTTATCTTATCGGGCAAATAAGATCTTGGTCAGGCATCGAAGGGTAAAATCGTTTCCGGGAAGCGGAATTATCATTTTCCCGTTTGACCAGAAAAAAAAACATGGAGCTTCCCCTTGAAGCTTCCAGCGTGTTCGTTATTAACGCGGAGCACCTTCGCTTTTTCGTAGCTTGAAAGCACTCCACCCGGTTCCCCTTTCCACCCTTTCGAGAACCGAGTGGCGAACGTTTCCAGCCCTCAAAGATAGGGTGGAAGGTTGCCGAGTATTAGCGTGCGTACCACTTTGTGTCTGTTGCCGTTTCCGTTCTCGCGTCCGCTCGTGCCGATGAGAAAAAACTCACAAGGGTAGTCCCGGTAGCTGCGAGAGATTTCCCTCAACTATTTCCGCTTTTCCTCTTGTTTCGATTATGGCCTCGGCCGTGCCCTCGCAAAAAGGGAAGACCTCGAACGACGCTTGGCTCGAGAAACTTGTTCGCGCGTGCACGCGCATTTTCGGCGAAATTCAATTCAATTTCATTTGTGTCTCTTTATAGAGGTATTTTGCAAGAATGTGTAAAAACAATAACCTTGGTTGCAGTGTTGAATAAATAAATATTACGTTAATTTCAAAGTGTGCTATCTTTTTGTCCCGGAGTGTAGACAGTTGCGATTAATATGCACTATACGATATCGGCGCTACAGGTTCGATCACAAATACAAAAATTAGCAATTTTGCAGAATTATAATTTCAACGTTTCGGTTCAGTTTTGAACCATTATCAAGAAAAGTCCGCGTCTGTGAACAATTAAAGTAATCAAATTTGTTATTCGTTAAACTGACTATTTAATAGTTATGAAAATTAGGTATTTATACATACTTGCTAATTGTGAAAAAACAAGTTGCGATTAAATCTGTCCAAATTGGAGGTTGAAGTCAGACTTCGGCTCCTAATTGAACGTTTTGGTATTGTAGAGGGTGTTCGATGAGGCACACGTTTCGCGTAAAATTGCCGGGAAGTTCGATTCCGAAGTAAAAGCTATCGCGGGAACGGGCGGTGAGTAAAGTTTGCCGCGGGATTGGCGAACTGGGATCGCGGTTCGGCGAAGTGTGCGCGGCGAAAAGGACGGCGGGATGTGCGATCAAGATGGCCTGGCCTGTTCGGGCCGGGCCGGGCCGGGCCGGGCCGGGCAGGCCGGGGCGAAATTACACGAGCCCATAAATCTCGCGACATAATGCGACGAAATAATAATGACAATGGAAACTTTCAACAATAAGCGACGCGCGAGGGACAATCGTATTGAAAGCGGCGAGGGTGGCTGACAATGGCGGGCCTGTCTTACGTGGAACTCGGTGAATAATTATTGGCCTGTAAGTAACGTCCGTGAAACTCGCGGCACGGACAATATTTCCACGATGGCGTTGTTTAGTGTCTTATTTCACGGTTGAACGCGCGGTGCTCAAAGGACGCGGCATTTACACCCGAAAACTTTCGCGAGTTTTTTCGCGAGCGATACTCCGCGGCACGAACTTCTGCTATTAACGGAATGGAAATAAAACTGCTCGTTTTTTATGCGTTCCGGACTGGTTTCCGAACGCTAAATCTAACACCACCGGTTAACAAAAAAATCTGGTTTCATAGAATTTATTCTTCAATTAAATATTACAATTTTGTTACAAACATATATCGTAACAACACGTCATGTCCGAAAAGTAAGTTTCCGAAATCTCAATACGAAGTATCAACAGAGTTGTAATCAAGCTAAACTGTCGCTGTATTAAATGATGTAGTCCGTTGAATCAAATAAGCACATTTTTTCGTATAAAATATTTATTCATTCGTCGTAATAAACTCGATATTACTTTAACATTAACCTCTGCCGCCAACGATACGATAATCCAAGAAGGTTTCGCGTTTCGTGTATCAGCGATATCGCCGCAAATATTCTGCGTACCAAGTAAATATGTGATCGGTGCAACAAATACTGTGGCCAGTGGACTCGCAGTTGCAACACGGAACGATCTCGGAATGGCGGTGAGCAAAGAATCCCCGAGCGGCGATCAACAATTGAACTGGCCACGAAAGTGGTAATGGGTTTCGCAGGGTCTCTCTCGGTGGTCATTAATTCATAACGCGGAACCCATGGCCTCGTTTGCTTTTAATTACAATGAAATTAAACCTAGCCGGCGCGGCGCATCTAATCTTTTCTCGTGCGCCGCCACACAGACACGTTTAATGATAGCCTTTTGTTGCGACTGGTGGCACAATGAAAATTGTTCGAAGCACCGGTTTGTACTTCGTTAGAGATTGAAAGTAATATTTCGTGAAATAATGGCCGGCCTGTTAAAGGCCGTCGACTCCATCTAGGATCCAATTATTATTATCTTTTCCCAGTTTTTCATCCTCGGGCCCCCGCCCCCTCCCGGAATCTCTTATTTTTCTTCTTTCCAGTTCTTCCTGTTCGTTCGACTCCTTCTTCTTATTCTTATTCCCGAGGCCCTCTCCTCGTTCGTTCAGCCGTCGGTCACGACGACTCAGATTCAATAGAGGTATTATCTATGCGGGACGGCGGAAAAATATCAATTCTCTCGTCTGTCCGTAACACCGGTTCGAGTTGAACAATGCGGACCGAGGAGCGATTCAATGCAGATTCAGACGAATTGCATCCGGCCGTGTCGTGGCCGATCGAACCCTCTGGATTCTTTCCACGGGGACCAGGAATATTTCCTTCGACAGCTTTATTGGCCCCCCTCGAACCCGGTCGGGGCCTACGATCCATGGAAATATCAATTCGTGGACGTCCACCGTGCGCGCACTTTCCTCGGAAATCCCTTTTTTTCAACCCATCGTCCGCAGAAACGATCAACTTTTCGACAGTCTCCGTCCGGATCATTTTATTCGACGAGCCATAATAGCCGCTGGATGTGAATAAGAACGGATAACTTATTAATTCGTAAATTCTTTGTGGTTAGATTAGCGCACAGGTTCGAACAACATAATAATAGGTTCGATCCTGATATGGATCATTTTCTAGAGAGAACACATTTTTTAATGCATCTGAGAAATTAATATTTTTGTAATGTTCATTAAACAGATAAAGAACAGTTAAATAACATAAGAACCTTCCATTCTAATTTACGTAAGTTCTATTTTCGTAACTCGCTCGCAATCGAAAGCCTTGCCGTAACATTAATTTTTCAATAAATTCCGCAAAGTGGTAGAATATCAAGTATGCATTTAAAACTGCGAAAAGAAGGTTCACGGACCACCAATGGACTCAACGAGTGAAAAAGAAGAAAATTCCAATAAATTCGCCATTAATTCGTCGCAACGTTGAGGACACTCAGCTGTGAACGCGGCTTAACGCGATCCCAGTGCAAAAGCTAAACTGGCGGGTAGTTCTTGCGAAATTTATAGGCGAATTTGTGCATATGTGTCGCGCCTAATACAACGCGACCCCGTGTAAGCGCGCTTCAATGGAAATAACCACGGAGCTTATACGGGGTAATTAATGCCGCCACTAAATTTATTTTAATCGCACGGATTACCAGGAATAATAACCGCTAAGTGCTGTTCACAATCTAACATGCGGCGGGCACGCTACTATTGTTTAGATCATTCTTAGAACAATTACCGTGCAAGCTGCGGAGAAATTGGACGATTCGAGGATTTGCATTTACTGCACTCGATGCCGCAACAGAATCACCATCTCCGTGTACATTCGAGAACTCTGTTAATGGCGGTGTCGGTAACGTTTAACACGCTGCGCAAAATAGCGAATTCATTTCTTAACTCTCCGTCGGCGCAACATAAATATTCCGCAGTGTTTCACATGTTTTTTTTTTTATACATCTTCTCGAGACTTAGCGTACTGTAAAAAATTCCTTTCGAAGCCATTTCGTTGAAAAATCGTAAAGATTAATTGTTGTATACGTACACACACGATCCAATTCTCTAGTGATAAAACTGTTCAGTCTGTATCTGGTTCAACGAGAAATGTTTAGTGAAAAATGAAAATTAGAAAATTAGAGTGTCGTGATTTATTTGAAAAATTTCTAAACGTGGTTTCGAATTGCGCTTTAGGATTAAAGAGGTAATGTGTTCAGAGGCGGTTCCGGGAGAGCCAAACAAGATCTGATTATTTCTCGCTCGGCAGTATATAATCTCCCCGTAGGAAATCTCGTTCGCTTTAATGTCAGGAATAAAAAGGGTAAACGAAGTCGCGGCGTGGCGCGGCCCCACGCCGGAAACTCGGTTCGGCGCGGCGCGGCGCGGCGCGGCGCGGAGAGCGAAGCGGATCGGAGAGGAGCAAAGCGGTATCCTCGCGAGACACACTCGTCTCTCGTGCAATTTCTTTCGAGCGGGACCTGGTGCGAACTCGCGCCGATATTTATCTCCCCGGCATCGAGAGAAAAGAGTGGCGCAATAAACGTCAGCTCGTAAAGCGTTACCCCGGATTCCTTCGGCGCCGAACTAAGGGCGTCCCTGTTTTCAATGCACCCCCGCCGCCGTTCTATTACCATAGAACCTACACGAGCTACAAGATAGAATCAGGCTTCTTACTATTATTGCAAATTGTACGCAACGGTGTACGTCATTGTAAACTGCATCGCGAAATCCCTTCTCAGCCTTCCTTCCTTCGTTCGCAAACGAAATTATTTGCCGGGACACGCGTCGAGCCAGAAACACTGCTCAATGCGAACTGCTTTCCTGATTTTTATTTTTAAACGTACATTTAACGATAAATATTCTATCTACGATTGTTCTCTGTACAATCGTTCTTGCATAGCAATGTGCTGTTTTATGCTTTCCAAATTGAATTGAAAGAGTCGTTTCATATAATTCATTTAATTGAATTGTTTATATGAATTTTATTGTTATTTGAAGATACAACTAGAAATATGGCCAAGAATCGAATTTATCATTTCTGTCTTTCCAGAAATGTTCCTCTAAAAGTTTCCCAAAAATTGCAGAAGCGTCCGTAGTCCAGGTACGCACACTGCAATATTCAGAAAAGCCCACCTCCCTTTATTAATTTTTATTCCAGTTTCGCGATGCAGCTTCACTGCATTTTATAAAACGTGAATATCGAAAGAAATATTTTTTGATGCGCCAAATGGAAATTCACGTTTATTCGTTTTTGTGAATGTTTTAAACGGTGACAGATCCTCTATTTTAAAGCAAGTTGTCATTGGAGTGATGCGAATTTCATCGTCTATAAAGGAGAATAATAAAATAATATAGAATATTTTGCAACAGCGGCGATATTTACGTGTGCAATATGTAATTGGGACTGCCGTGAAATTCGCGAATGGAAAATAACGTACGGTGTTTATATAAATTGCCGTTCGCTATCGATTAATTGAATCCTTCGATGTGTAAATCGTAGAATTTTGACTACTCCCTTTACTGGATGAAATACAAATTTAAAAACCCTTACGGAGCCTGTATTAAACTCTCAATCGGAACGGGTATAAATATACAATGAATACATGCGAAACGTTCTGTTTTCCGGTACCCCTTTCTCGAAAATAATACATGGTCGACCAACGGATCAATATTTAAAATGAACGTCGAAACACGTTTCCGAAAATATCGCGTTGTTTTGCTGGCCGCGTGTCGCATTTTAACTCCGGTTTGTTTCGGAACGTTTATCTATTTTTGGAACGTTTATCTATTTTTTATGGGCGAGCCATGATTTTAATATATCTCATCGAACCCCGCCGATATTAATTTCATCCTTCGGGCCTGTCGTCGACGCTCGAATTTAATTTTCGTCGAATCCGCTGATCGTGCAGTGCGGCGAGCGCAGAATTACTTAAATGGAACGTTAAAAAGAAACGCTGCGCTACAAATTTCATTCCACCGATTCGGTCGGTGAAAATAAAATTATAATTACTCGTTCAACAAGAACACAAAATGAACAGCCGCGGAGACCTTTGAAGATAATACGGCGCACGCAACGCATGAAAGAGAACAAAGTGTAAAATGCATGGAGTCTGATTAAAGAGAGACGGCGATCTCTCTCATGGAGAATTAAAATTATTTCACAGAGGATTCCATGCAACATGTTCAAACATGCAAGACAAAAACCGAATAAATACTTTCAAAAACTGTAATGTAACCCAGTTTGTTATGCGCTCGCGAAATATCTTTATGCCGTTGCTAGAATTTCAGAATTTCGAGAGGGTCCGTGCTATAGAAAATATAATGTTACTGAAAAAAAAACCATGAAACTACGAAACCGTCGAGGGTAGTTATTTATCGATGTGAACACCATTAATACAGGAAATTAAATTCTTTTCGACAAGCGAGTGAACACACGTACTGAATTTCCATAAAAACAAGTGGGAGGTTTACGATTCAGCCGAATAAAGTTGATTCACCGAGAGCTATTATTATTTATAATCACGTCGATTAAAAGCGAATAAGTGCAAGCCCGATCGAACGTGCCGATAATACCCCGCAATCATCCTCTTTGCATTCGCAATTCGAATCAACAAGTGAATCAACCCCGATTATCTTAATCAAGCCGTCGAGAGCCGTATAATTTTCTCTGCCTTATCGATACCGTCGAACAGCGTTACCATTTTCTCCTTTCTTTTTTATTATTTCTGGCGTTTCTCGCAACGCGCGTTCTCAGCACGCAGCACGGCACGCGATCGTAAAATCCCGGTCGTTCGACGCCGTTCGAAATTATTTTTTCCTTCAGCAAGCCCACCCCCGCGGGGCGTGGAACGACACCGGAGCCGTTCAAGTTTCGCGGGATATGAATTCCGAAAGGATAGGTGTCGAGCTGCCGCGTATCGCTCGGCGTTTTCCAACTTTACGCCAATATGGCCAGCTGCCGACAGTCATTTTGCGCTTATTTGCACCCCGTCGCGATGTCGCACCCCCTTCAACCCCGTGTGTGTGCACGGCGTTCGTTCGTGGCGCGGGCCGCTTCGGAAAACCGCGTCGCAGGTCGCGCAAACTGCCAGAAGAAACTGGGTGAACGGGTGGCGGAGTTTCATTTGATTTTTCCCAGCCCTGCTCCGAGGAAATTCCTATCGGGATTCCATTTTCGGGAGAGCGATTTCCCGCGCGGAAAAAAGCTCCGCCGTGGATTTTTGAATGCGCCGCCTTCGAGACCGTGCAGGGGGGAGCAATCTTCCTCCACGAGGCGAGTCGAACCTGACAGAAATTCAATTAGGGGTCGGAGGTGACAATCCGACTTGCGACTATGCGAAAACAATTTTTCTACCGGTTTTTCAATTTCACGTTGAGCATGAATTTTTTCCACGAAACAACAGTTTTAACCTTTTACAAAATTAAAGCATTCGAGACGTGTTTGGAGATGGAAGGTCATTGAAAATATTTCCCGAGGTTTCTGGAAATGTTTGAATCCTCCAGAATGTCATGCAAAATCATAGAATAAAATGAACGATGGACTGCGGAGCTTTAGTATTCGAATACATTACGGAGCCTCCGTGGGACAGCAATACGTGGAAGTGCGCTAACAAATGCCACAAGAAGGAACGCGACCCTTTCACCGAACGTGGAAGTGTAGCGACCGACCGCTACCAGAAATACGGTAACATTTACCTAGGCCCGGTACAGGTCGGGCGAGGATAGGTCTGCATCACATCTGGCAAACAGATTCGTCCAGACCGGAACTACCCTACCGGGAAGAGACCTTGGATCGCGACCGGTCTAGCTAATGGAGGTATACGAACATACCTGATAGTCACCCTCGCGCACGAACCGGGGATTTTCCGCGGAACGTACCGAAGAGGGTCCGTAGACAATTGTACATCCCCCTCCTAAGGGGCACGCTGTCCTTGGTACAGGAATGAATAAATAGCCCTCCGAAGGCGTCGGAGGGCATCTTTTTGACTTTGCTGCGCCTTGAGTCTACGTCGTGTCTTGTACGTTCCGTACCCTTGTACCGCTTCCGCTTGTCGAACCGAGTCGCGTATTTTATAGCGTAGCATTCTATTTTGTACCGTGGCAGTTGATAAGTGCTAATCCATTTATTAAATAAAGGAAATAAATCAAGATAGTTTCTTGATCCATCAACCTATCTAGTTCCTAAAGAAGAAAAACGCGAAACAAAATTTTCCAACGAGCGAGAGAAAATAGACTCGGGGTCTCAAAGGGCCGAGCACGAAATCCACGATAATCAACTGCGAAAGGGGTGTGCGCGCGGGGGCGTGTGTTTTCAATATATCGAGGGGGAGGGGGTCCACCGTACGTCGGAAAATGTCAGATAAAACGCGTGGAGAGGTTTGCCGGTCGGTCGAAAGATAAGCGGTAGGATGCGACAAGGGAATAAACGGTAGTAACAACGTACCTAGTACTAAAAGAATATGAACCCGGCAGCTTATAAGACGGGGAACTTGTGTAGAGGGCGAACAGCCGTTAAGAGGGTAAAAAAGAGTGAGTTCAGTGGCTCGAACGGTGGCGAGAGACGAAGGGAGCCGAGGCGAGCGGTGCGAAGCGGACTCGCACAAAGAGGAGAAGCCGGAAGGGAGAAAGAGGTCGTGAGAAAGAGAGGAAAGAAGGAGAGCGGCAGCGCCGCCGTAGCGCGCTCTGGAAAATTGAAAGTGTGAGTCGGAGGGAGTTTCATTAACAGCAGAGGGTGTCGGCCTGCACACTGCTCCGGGACTTGCCAACTTTTAAATTACGTTTCGGCGGGAAAATGGCGTTAAGACTGCATCGGCCACCCTGGACCGTCATCCTTCTTCCCATCCCTTACCCCCCTTGTTCCACCCATCGTCCGTTTCATCCCTCCGGTCGGCGGTCTTTTGTATCCTTCGTATCCTTCGTCCTCTACGGAACGTCGCGTCGTCCTCCTGCACGCTTCCCCGAGCCATCCGATACCGGGAATCGATCCTCCCATCCTCTCCGAAGGTTCCGCTTACACGAAGATTCATCCGGGGACGTTTCATGGCCGGCGTGAATCGGAAAACGAGCCGCGAAAGTTCGAGCAACAGCTAAATCGCGCGTCCCGCCGGGGATACGCGTTCGATACCCAAGTTTTCAAGGGATAATTAACGGCTTGTTGACCCAAGGCACCGAGGCCGCGCCGTCGGCTATCCTAAATGTTTGCGTTCGGTTAGGGTTGCTCTCCGAGAAACACGTCAGATGGCTTTGGCTCCGGGTCGTGGACGCACGCCTGTTGCCGGCCATCCCGATACATCCTGATGATTCAACGAGATCTGCTTCGGGAAGCAACGATTAATTATTTCATAACCCTGATGACCACATTTGCGAACGAATACCGCGCCCATTACCATTTCCCACCGCTTATCTATGAAATTCTCAACATCGTACTGACAGTGGGAAGATGCTCCCACCTTCCGCAAGCTGGAAATTGTATTATTGCTAGGTTTATAATGGACACCGAGTAACCTGGCTTTCTATGGAGACCGGCATCGATAAACTAATTACTTAACGAGAATGTGTCGCAGCCTGACGCAGAGGAGGAAGCCCTACCAAGATGGAAAAAAAGTAAACTCGCTTTAGCATGGTTCGACATAATATCGAGGAAATCTGATTACTCTGTTCCTACGGTGACTAGAGACGCATTCGTCGAGCGAGTGGCACAAAAATGTTTCTGCACGTTTTCTATAATTATTATTCATTCTATGGATTTTCTGTTCTGGTCTGGAGAACAGTTTGCAAGTAATGAACTTTCAAATTAGCAAAATTCTGTTTTGTCCCTAAAAGACTCCGGCGAGCAGCAGGAAACAGGGGAATATAATAATGTGACATTTATTACATTTTCAAAGTTAACCTTTGACGAACTTCTACGCCATTTTGTAGTGACCGCAATCTTCTCTATTACAGAGAAGTTGCCACCGGGGGAAAAACGGACAAACGGCCCCCGTTGTCCACGGCTTTCAAATTTTAATATCGTCAGAACACTTTCATGAATTCTTTATATCATAATAAGACCGAAACGTTGTATCTTACCTTTGTGAAACCGGCTGGAAAGGTATCAAATTCAAAGGGAGCCTAGAAAACTCAGGCGTAAATGTAAATTCAGTGTTCTCATCTTGTGACTGCTTTTATCGCCTTTGAAGAATGTTCCTCATTGTTTGTCCGACTTCGCTCTTACTGCGAGAGGTCTTTTACAAAAGTATCAATTTGCAGGTTCTTTCGTCTTTGCTGCACGAGGTGCGAACCGTTAGCCATTGTCAATAGACCGCGCATCTCGTAGATGCAACGCAAACGAACAAATTAAACGATTACAAAATTATATAACTCGTGCAGTTTCGACTATTTTTATTTGTAAAAATTCCAATATGTACTTTGAATACCAATAAATATGTATGTGTGAAATCGCAATGCGTATAGTTCGATCGGTTTTCGGAAAAGAATTCCTAAACGTTCGTGCAAATAATGAAAAGCAGAATAGCCCGTTAAACGCGTCGATTAAAGGTGAGCGAATTGATTCCCGGTGACGAAAAACGATGACGCGATAATTCCGTGGTCGTTTCGATGAGCGGCGACCGTAAACGGGGAAAAAGGAAGTTGAAAACGATCGGGGGGACCGACAAGGAAGCAATTGGTCACGCACAGCGTGATGAGAAAGCAACGGGCACGCCCGGGAAAGCAGAGATTACGAGTCCGGCGTGCTCCTTCGTCTGATCGGTTCACGGTTCAACAACTCGAACGTCTCGAGACCGGCCGCGAGATTCGGGAACGTTGTAATCACTTGTGACCACTCGACTGGTTTTGCGGCTGTCAACGTGTACAGAGCCGGCTATTAGAAGCATTGCTACCCCGACCATTCCATGGCTGCTCGAGCTTAAAATAGGTGAGATACAACGGCGAACAATGGACAGGTTCAATCGTAAGTCCGACACTTACAGGTTCTAATTAACCTATCTTTTGAATTTCTTCAAACAATGTAATCTACAAATTTGAAATTATCTATATGTCAAATACGCTGTATTTATATTAACCCAAATGTAAAGCTTCATAACCCCCAAAGGGGAGTTACATTAAGCTCAATAAAAAAAAATTAACCTATCTAAGCAAACGCGATTCGCAAGAATTCTTTTGAGAAAAACTGGGGGAGACCAGAACTCTTAACCCTCATACGTTCCTCAGGGTGAAAATTCACCCATTCAATATTTTCACAAAGTGTAAAATTATTCATCCACTTTATGTCTACTAGGTGAGGTGTATTTCTCTAAAATCTGATGCTATAAATGAAACACAATAAGTTGATTTAACGTGTAAAATAAAAATGAGTGAATTGTGAATTGTCTTAGTCTCATTCACGCAGCTATTTTTGAGGAGCGTATCTGGGTTAAAAACGATCAGCCAACAGTAACAGGAATAAAAAATTCATAAAGATTCTGTCGCGAGAATGATACGTGATACAAGAAAGATCAAGCTGAGGATTTATTTATAATTCTTACGACGGAGACACGCGTCTAAAAATTGTATTGTACAGTCCTGTAGCTCGTGCATGGTTTATGTCTGAGGAGTATTTGCGATTCGAAAATGGCAATAAATGAATGCTACGATTTCGCAGTGCTCTGGTAAGTAACTGGGACGTTCAAACAAGTGTATAGACAATTTTCCGCTGGAAGGAAACAAATTCGAAAATTCTCCTCGAAATGAAACACGGTTCATCGTTAAATGTCTTCCTTTACCTTTGAGTGCAGGTACACAGACTGTATGCACATGCACACACCATACTCTGTGCCTCTCTCTCTCTCTCTCTCTCTCTCTCTCTCTCTCTCTCTCTCTCTCTCTCTCTCTCTCTCTCTCTCTCTCTCTCTTATTCTGTGTACGTATGTCTCTCTCTCTCTCTCTCCATTTCTCGTCTGGTTCAACTTTCCTCCCGAATGAGCTGGAGAGTTCTCCCTGTAGGACGAAATACATAACTCGCTTATGTACGCACACGAGTTTCCCCCGAGTGGTCATAAAATTGCATATTCATATTACACGACTGCCGCTTTTAGCGCGGTAATGAAATGGCGCGAATAAGATATTTGAAATAAGGTTGAAACTGATAACAACGGAGTATAACAACATCCTCCAGTCGGCTATTCTACTCGTTTTTCAGCACGCGTTTCGACACACATCAGAGATTCTCGTCAGCAATTAGAAGAAAGTATTTCGCACTTGCAATTAATTGGACCACCTGTGACAGGTGGCTTTGTGATATACAGAAACCAGATCTAATTTTGATCTACAATATCAGAATCGTTATTCGAGAACTCGATTCCCAACGATTAAATTAAATGAATAGCTGTTGCATGAAATACACTAGAAGGACTAACGTGTCTACAAGATGCGCCTTGAAACAGATGTTTAAAAAATTTGATAAACAAAGTTGTGGACGGTCTTAAGCATGGTCAATTGTATATCTGTTAAATAAGCCCGCCATTCGAGGGTTTCATGAAAAAAACTAGAAAAGTTTCATCGGTTCCGTAAGATAAGAGTCTCACCACAGGTTCTCGCATTGAAAGAAGCAATTTGCAAATTTAATTACAAGCCTTTCACGATTCCATCAATTGATCGGCAAGAGACAAAGTTGGGAAAACGAGAAACGGCTGAGGTTTGAAACTGTTTTCCGTTTCGCTGTCTTGTTCCCCAATTCGCCGGGTTTTGTTTGCTCATTGCGGACGAATTGAACTAAAGCGCGCTAATTGCGTATTGGCCGAGCAATTCGGTTCTCGTTCCAAAATCGATTCTTTCGCGATTGGTATTTAAGGAAGAGCGGAGAGCGATGCCGGGCCGCATGAAAATGCCGTTTCGCTCCGGTTGTAATCAGCCGCATTGTCTTTTACTACAGTTCAACGATCGTTAACACGTAACAATGCTCGTTGAAGCAGCGCAATTACAGCCATGGCTGCGTCAGCCGGCATACGTCAATGTTTGCCCGTTCCCGGCAAACGGTCGTCGTAACGGCCCCCAATAACTTATAAACTAATATTTTGTAAATTAATAATTCATTGGTGTGCGGGCGGGCAGCAGCGGGAGCAGCAGTTACGCTCGACGCCGCGCCGCCCCGCGCCGCCCCGCGCCGCCCCGCGCCGCCCCGCGCCGCCCCGCGCCGCTCCGGCCCGAACACCCGAACAGAAATCGATTAACGCGTCTCGTTTAATGGCTCTTTTAACGACCGCTGCAAACGCAACGTAATGATTCACTATTAAAGTGATTGTTGATCAATTATTACACTTCGCGATCGTTACACGATCTGCCTGTTTGCCAGCGACCGATTTTCGCCCGTGGCCCCGTGGCGCATTGCTCGAGCTCGCGTTGTCGCTAAGTAAGCTGTTTATCGAAACGATTTCGTCGTATTGTCACAATCGTTGCCGATTAGTGTTTAACTTACATTAATAGCGTATGGAACGTTGATTTATTGTATAACATCAGCACTAGCGCGTACAGATGCTTCTTTGCGAACGCTGGGAAATTCGTGTGTACGTACGCGCGCGTTCCATCGAATTTTCAACTAAATTACGTTAATGAAACAAAGGCTTTAAAATTGTATCTCGTTTCATTATATTAAAAGCTGTTCTATCTATACATATATATGAGAGAAAAAAAACGAAAAGTATAATAGCACGTCGTTACTGTTTGAAAAACAGTGACAAGATAAATCTGAGAACATAAATATTTATGCATAGACAATAGACATGCATAAATTACAAAAATAGAAGTATTTATTACATGTCACTTTCATAAATGTCACGAACGAACAACGCGGCTGACGGATGATTGAAACACCGTTAATTAAAACACGAACCGGAAACTGGTAAAAAATAGCGGACGGGTGTGTTTCGTATTCGAAGCGAAAATGTTTCGGGATCGCGGAGGGGAGGAAGAGATGAAACAAATAATAAAGAGTGACATAATTGATAGGCATTAGCTAGTTGTGGCCGGTGGGTTCAATGAGCTTCCGAAATATACGGCATCATCGGAAGGAGTTCCTCATCGAATCCGGGGTTCGATTGCGCCGATTGCGTATCGAGACGTAACAATGCTCACTGAGACAGCATAATTACAAGGGCCGGGCCAGCATACGTCAATGTTTACGTGACGCGCGTGTAACTTGCGTCGAATGGCTCCCGATGTAACGCAACCCCTTGTTCCGTCGAACAATCGACGAGAATAGGGGCAAAGATAGACGCGTGATGCTGCGCTTCAATATCCAACGCGCTGCCATTCATGCGACCCGCTCGCACGTGAAGGAACAACGCTCTACCTTTGCCTCTCGTGATTTTTCACGACGTTATCCATCCTGGACAATCTCCGCCAAAGAACCCGACAGATTTTCCTGCCCGAACGAAAATACATCTGGAACTTCACCTGTCCAGCGATTGGTCAATGAACATTGAAACGATAAATATGAAATAATATCATAAATTTCCTTTTTGTCGACCGTATGTTTGAACAAAGTTGATGTTCTTGGCGCACCGGTTCGATCAATTTAATTGAAAGCAATTTTTCAATACATCTTTGGTCTTTGTGTGGACCCTTTTCAAGAAAATAGTGATTGCGTCTATGAATTATTAAAAAAAAAATCACAAAAGGTGATATTCTGTTGATGAGAACTCGTTTAAAAATAATTTGTTGAAATATGTCAACTTACTTGCTTATTGAAATAACTTGAGAATTATAGAAAAACTTGCAAGATTGCTTTCAATTAAATTGAAGGAACCGGTGCGCCAAGAACATCAACTTTGTTACATTTTTTTCCTCGTTCATTTTCATCGTGAATAGATGCAGCTATTAAATGATAAATTCAGCAAGTATTTTATAAGTTTCCGTGAGAATCTGTGATCTGTATGATCGGCACGTTAATCGTTGCGACGCAAAGTTTCCGCAGTTTGTGGCCCGTTTCCCTCTCGCACGAAGACCCGACTCTTCCCGCGAGTACTTTATCAATCACCCATTTTATTGATACAATTACCAGACGAGATCGATTAGGTGGTCGTGGAACGCGCAGCGTCTCCGTGAACGTCCGTGAAAAGTTAAAATCTCGGCCAGCCCCATCGAACTTAGTATTTCCGCTCATTTTTCATGAATTTTTCACTGGAGAATTTTAATTACGGCGCACGAGGAGCTTGCGCATCCATTAACCCCTTAAATAATTCGTGTCAAATTATGCTGCTCCGGTGTACCGCCATTACACAGTTTTATTAATGCGTTCGTTACAGTGCGAGGGGCGGTTCTCGCTCGGTTTTCCCACTTCCCTGCGGAAATTATTCGATACCGCGGGATAAACGTTCGACGTTTATTTAAAAAACACCTACGACCCGCGAGCAAACATTTTATATACCGGAATTATATTCGAGAGCCAGAAATGTTTGAAAAGGGATTTCATTTGGTACTACCGAATCGACGTCCTCGGTTTGCTTTCGGAGACCTGTGCAGTGAATAAACATAATTCCTGTTACACGTAAAATAATGTTTATTATGCCCTCTTCATGTTTCTAGATAGTGTACCCGTAATAATGGAAAAATTACCTGAACACAATTCACAACAATTTTTATCTTCTGAAACACGAATAATTTTATTAAGCAGGTCTTAGATACAATAGAAAAGTAATAAATACAATGCTGTAGACTTAAAAAAATCACTTTTCGTTTGAAAGGAACTCATGAAAACCGCGAATGCGTCGAAGATCCGAGATCTCGTGGTTACGAGTGCAGATTCGTTCGCATCCGATCCCACGGAATGATTTTATTCCTTTGAAACGAGAAGATGACCGGAGGAATATTACGAAACTATGAGACTAAAACTTCGGAGGGTTGAAGTTTCCCGATTTTCCACAAGTTTCTCAACTTTCACCGGCGGCGCGACGGATGCGAACGATGCTACTTCCTCCCCGCGGGCTTGATGGCAAATAAGCAACACCGAAACCTGAAGCTATCGTTGAGATTCGACGCGCGCAAACACTCGTAGCTTTCGAGGCACTCAGCAGAGGAAACAGCACGCCGGAAGTAACTGATTCATGCAAATTTATCGCGACGATCCCTACCACCGTCAAAGAACCCGACCGCAGCGTTGTTCTTGCCCATGTTGCCGCCTGTTTCATCAAAATACTTTCTTATGCATATACTTGCAAAAAAGAATCATGAGAAATGATTTGCGACGATGCATCCTTTTTACGTAGAAAGCTGATCCTTAAATAATCAATATGATTGTCGTGTATCTTTGTATCAGTTAAATAGGTTTGAAAAGAAAAGACTCAAAAAAGATTAATCATGTAAGCGAAGAGTACGAAGAGCAAGCAATATAATTTTTCTCACAATTGAATTGAGAAACATGTAGAATTCAGAATATGTTGATTGCTATGGCGCGTACGTTGATCAACAGGTTTCATTCTGAAAAAAAGTAATGCTTGGACATTTCAACTTCCAACGATCCATCAGTTGACTCGAAATCCGTAATGGTGCGAATCCAGTTTGCATTTCCGGTATGAAGAGTTAGCAGCAACTATGTAGAGTTGCGTAAAATGAGTGGAGCAGGGCCGGGCCGGTTACGTATCGGTTATCGTCCCGACAAAGTAGGCGGTAAAGTTGGTCCCTTTGACGTTCGGGATTGATCGACACGGGCAATTTAAAGCTGACGCACGCGTTTGATAAAACAACCGAATTACCAGAGAATGAGAGGGGGGAGGAGAGGACGGAACCGCGAACAATTCACGGACAAAGGGGGCCCCCGGCCGAAACTTGGTGCCTGAAACAGCTTTTAATACTAATGGCGAACTATGTGGCAACTTGGAGGCCCCGAATGGCAAAGCCTCGGCGTTTCTGACTTCCGGCAACACGCATACCGTATCGCTCTGCAAGCCTGACCTAGTTGATCGCCGAACCTGCTGCCTGCAGATTCAATTTAATCTTACGACCGGATCAAGCCGCGAGAGCTTAGATTGCGTTCGTTCCCGGTTACCGAGCTGCACCGATCCCCCCACACCCTTTCTCTCTTTCTCTCTCCCCGGCTCCGTACACCATAAGGAATCTAATAATTAGATTGTTGCGAGCCGAAACGAAATACGATCCACCATTAGCGCGCAGACAAGCTGGAACGCGAACCCCTCCAAGAACGAATAGAAAACTTACAGACGAGTAACTCCGCCGGAAGAAGATATTGTTGGCCAACACTTGATTAGGAACGACTTATGACCGAGCCCCTGATTTATTTTATCGGCTGCTCGTTGACCGAGCTTCTGCTTCTCCGTCCATCCGATGGGAAAACTTACGGCCAACGCACCGATACAAACTATTTCATTATTAAACGTATCAATTACGCTGCTGAATACGACGTATCATATTTAATGGGGCTGCTCCAGCAATTATGCAATGGAACGTAAGTGGCGTAATTTAACGCGTAATCTTATTTGAAAGTTGTGCCAGATACAATCTTATCGTTTCTTTCGTGACTTGAATTTTTATTGGGTTCGTCTTGCTTGCAATAGGGGTGTGGCGTTGAAACTGCAAATATTGATAAAGGGATGACGAAAGTAAAATCTCTTGTAGAAGCCGATACCATGAAAAAAATAAAATCTGGAAAGTGATCGACGGATTCGGGAACAGCGTAATTTTTCACTCCCGAGCGTTCTTTCTTTTTATGATAATAACGGTGTTCCGATCTTCTTTGTGCGAGCATTTTCCCCCCATTTATCTCTTATTTTCCAGTGGACGGTACCGTCACCATCCCCTCAGAGGAACTTTTCAAGTTGAAAGAGTATCAACACTATCACGGTGACACGTTAATCTACGAAGTGCCACACTCTTGAAGGAATACCCCGATGAAAGTTTCCGAAGCGCCTTTGAAACTCCTGTCCCTTACAAAATGCTTTGAGCCGTGCATCAGGCCTTTTCAATGATGCAACCCGCTTGATTCAGTTTCTGACCCAGAAAAACATTTTGCCCGGTACACCCTCGCCCCTTCGTTCTCATTGGCTTCGCGTTACCGGTTCTTCTTTTTCTCTCTGCCCCTCTCTCTCTCTCTCTCTCTCTCTCTCTCTCTCCTCCTTCTTTCCAGTGGTATCCACGCGGAAAGCTGCCTCGAAGAAAGAGGATTTCGGGATCCGGCGCAACCTCGTTCCAATGAAAATACTCTCCCTTCCGAAGCGGGCCTCGTCTGTACAGCTTCATCTAATTTACTGATGAAAATTTCTGCAAATGGTTCTTGTTCTCTCAACGATTCGTCCGCGATTCTTACGGTTTTATTTGTCTTGGACGGGATCGCGTGCGTTCGTCATATTTATTCCGCTGCACTTTTCATTGTAACGTCGTCTAAGGTACGCTGTCACTATTCTAAGGAAAAGCCGTATTTATTTGTAAAGCCGTAAGGACGCACGGATAACCATTCGTTTTGACAGACGTGTTTCTATGGCTCTACTCATGTCAGTCATACATGGGGCTGTACACACATATAATACACGCATCAACTCTCTACTATAGAGAACCAAAAATAAAACTTTTAAGATATTTTATAAAAATTGAGGCTCAGTTGATTTTTGCTTGAACACGACTACTTTCAACAATCTGCAAATAATTGTTCCGCTGCAGTTAAATTTTCTGGATTTCACGAGTGAATTCTAGATGTCACGAAAAAAGAAACGTCATCACGGTGAAAGTTGTGAATCGGAAAAGTGTGATCGAGATTTAAAATCATCGTAATGCAGTTTTGATCGAAACTCTAATGCATTTTTTTGCATAAATCGTCGAGAAAGGTTTGATAAAAGTATTAACGTACTTTCCAGACAGATTGTACGTATTTATTCCCCCGGCAACGCGTCGTACGATTGCATTTTGATGTGCAGTTGCATCAGAGAACGTTAAATCGCGATGGGGAAAATGTATAGGTGCGTGAGAAAAGTGAGAGTACGCGTTTGGACGAAATAGTCGGTCAAGAGTGAGCCGTGCGAGAGGGAACCGGAGAAAATGACTTGCGAATTACTGTCGTGGGAACTCGTGGAAACAGGAGAGATTTCCAGTAATATTTTACAGTTACGTTCAGTTTGTTCTCTAGCCTTTTCGCTCGTTTCCAGATTGCAGATGTTTACGCGTGCTTGCAATCGTTTCAGACACTGACCCATCGAAGAGAAAATTCGACAAATTTTCTCCAGGATCAGTTGATTTCTTTTGGGATTGTTAGTAAAATGAAAATAATTGTATTTCTTTCGGACGGTGTGCAGTTATTAAAAAATTTCTTTGTACTTATTTAACTACCTTTTTTCACTACGTAATTACTACGTATTTATTTAACGACTTCGTTACGCCGTTAGTATCCCAGGCTTCAGGTGGCTAAAGTGTTCATGTACGCATCGAAGAGGGAATAGAACTAAAAGCAATGCAGCACCACAGACATGTACATACCCGTGAAAATACTCGAGCCGTGGATTAAAACGCGAGGACCGGTTCCAGAGGTGATCCGATAACTTGAAACCGACAGGTGCATTTTACCGAAGAAATAGAATATCGAATGTACGATCGGCAAGGGAGGATTCAGCGTTGAAAATCTCTCGAGTCGAGTTTACGAGCGTAACGGGGGATGACGGTCTGAACGTCGGGGAAGACGTCGATATCCTTAAATACTCGTAAACCGTTAAATGGGTATTAAGTGGACAGTAAGTCGAGAGATGATTGCAGATTAACGACTTCATTAAGCTCTTCAAACAGCCCCGGCTACAGGCAATTACGATCGACAGTAAAATTCACGCCCCCTGGAAATGACTTTTATATCGGCGAGCTGCACACGCGGCTTCAAGAATGACGACGGACGGTTTTACGACCGACTGACCGAAGAGAATCCGCGAGAAAACCCATCAAAACCCCTTCGAGGACTTGCTAAGAAAACGTCGCGGTCCAAGGAATTTCGCAAACTCGACCGCGAATCATCTCACAGTCGAAGAACGTAATTAGTTCTCTAGCAAAGAATTCAACGGGCACGAAAGACGTTCGCGAATCTACTGGCCATTCTCGTTCCGGAAAGTGAATTGCTAAGCAGAAGCTTAAATGCGTAAGTTGCATAAACATGATTGAAGAAGCGTCTGTAAGAACAAGGTCCGTAAGAAAAAGTGTTGGCAATATCTTTTCGTCGAAAGAATCACTTCCAGGTCCCTCTTCCGGAGGTGCGACGGTGTCCTGCATAAAACCGGCATTATTTTACATCACCACTTACAGTCGTTGAACATCGTAGATTGAAAGGGAGGCTGTCCCTCCGTCGCTGACCTTAGAACGCGCATTTATAAAGGCAGCGGTGTCTCCGGGAAACTCCCGGGGAACATCTTTCCATTTGTCATGCCACGGAAGCCCCCGAAAATCCCGTGGAACGGAATTAACTTCGGTTTGTCGGCCTCGGCCGGGGTCGGCGTTTTCGGGATCGTCTTCCATCAATCGCCTTCTGCTCCCGTCATCCATCCCGACGCTCTTCAACCCGTCCGCTCTTCGTTTCCGCAGCTTTCCTTCTCCTACAAAATTCTACCGTCTCCGTCGCCTCCGTGGCCTGTCCCCCGCTATTTTCCACTCTCTTTCCTTTTCATTCCCGAGCCTCATTTGTTATTCTGCCAGGTTGTGTTATTTGCTCGCTCCCTCTCCGTTTCTCTTCCGAGACCGAGAGACAGAGAGAGAGAGAGAGAGACCGTGTTCTTCTCTCTTCCGTTTCTTTTCGCCTCCCTTTTCCCTGAACCTTACCCTCTACACACCCTTTCCTTCCACCTTGCACCCACCTGGCTTATCCGTAGACAACTTCTCCGGCTCGTGATCGATACTGCCGGGGTGTCAGAGAGCTCTGCGAAAGGCTCCGGGCGAGCCATCCCCTCTCGTGTCAGCATACCAGCAAAACGCTCGCTAGCGACAAACTTTCCGCGAAACGCGGCTACAACCGCCGCCTGTCATAGTCGGTTTTGAGATGCTACAGGCCCGGCGGACATGCTCGTAATCACAGAGCACCAACTACAACCGCTCTAGCCTGATAACAAGACCTCGTGCAAATTCCCAGTTTCCCGGGTCTACTCGCGGGAAACAGGATTATGAAAAATTCAAACCCTCTAGCCGAGCTCTTGCACGACTAGTTCACCAGGATTTTCGAAAAACTTCACTTTTCGCAGACTCCGTCGTGGCTTCTTTCAAAAACACAATCTTCAAAGAGAACATCAGGAAAAATGAAATTGGAACGTCGGCTGCCAAACAGCAGTCATCTTTAATTAACCAACGTACGTGGAGAAGTTGGCTGGAAGTCATGAAAGCCAGGGACAAAATAGACCTCGACGCTATCGTCTGAGAGTTAATGTGGCCTCTTGCGAGATTTCACCAGGATTCGTGTCGCTGTCGCGCTTTTGGATTAGCGAGGCGGCAGCCAGGGTGCATAAAGCTAATTGTACCGTGTACGATGGAAAGAATAGAGTGGGATGAAGCGGACTCAACACGCGAGGTGTTGCGACGACATCAAAGGCACTAATTTGCTAAGTAGTTACGTTACCGTCTCTTGAATTTCAATAGCTTCACGACCCGATCAAATATTCGCGCAAATCTCTGCTGCCCCGCGCCAATTCAAAATTGTTCCACGCGCATGAAACAGTGTATTCGACTCTAACAGAACTGATCCCAACATCCCAACAAATCTGAATGAATGCCTCAACGACCAAAAGACAATTGTGCAAATGTGCTTACCTTCCTCAAAAATGTAGACCTATACTACAATTTAATTATACTCACGCTCATGTATTATTGCGAAACCAAAAGTGGTCGCTAATGACCTCGATGTTAATGCGACCTTTATAAATAAACAATATTAAAAAAAAAAGAACTGATCCATCACAATTGCAGATCCGACAGTTTCTTATGTTAAATAGAAAATTGATCTAGCTACGTTCCCTTCGGAGAACCAATTTTCACAGATGTTTGTCTAGCAGTTAACCATTTTTCTCGGAACGCCTATTGAATGTACGACGGTCCCGCTGTTCGGAGAAAGTTCACATATAGTGAAACGATAAAATCTTTCCGAGTGTTATTCAACACGTGCCTTCATATCTCACGATGTTTTAGACGCTTCGCTACTAGCTCTTGCTTTATACTGTCTTCATCCCCACGAGGAAACTGGATTTCTAAAGAAAACGTTTCGAGAAGCGACTTCGGCAGATGGATTGTACCTATAGCAGCCTCTGAGAAAACATGGCCGGTCTTTTCTAGTCTCGCGTTGAATTTGAAGCATAAATGACAGGCCAATTCTGCAGGTACCTTCGCCGACGCTATTTACCACGTGGCATTTCAATGTTTCGTAGCTTCGAACTTCTGGCAAGTCCTTCGAAAATTTGATTTCTCAATTTTCTCGCAGTGTGCAACGCTATTTCGTTGAACGGCTGAAAACACCTACGATTCTATTTTCGCTATTTTAACCCTCGGACAGCGGATCATTTTCATCGCAAGACGGCAATCCGAAATTCAAGCGGCGAATAGTTGGGCCTGTAGAGAAAATATTCGATGGCTGAGTAGATTTAATGTACATTTCGACATTCCGCGAAGGATCACAGTCGTAATCTTGAAGATTTTAATTAATTAGCGAGCGATAAGTTGGCCGGACAGGCTTTTCAGTGAAGAAACGCCCTCGGCAGAGAGGAAGGGGTTGGAGGGAGCGGTAACGAGACGAAATTAAAGGATAATTTGGCATTCGCGAGCGACGATGATAATCAGCGTTCAGCGCCGTTTCTTTTCAATTTTGCTCGGAGTGCACTCCGGTTGTAGGACTCTTTCGGAAGTGTAAAGAGGAGTACGAGTGTTCTCGGTTTCAGCAGTCTACCTCATTTCCTATCTAATTTCCGGCCTTTCTCCGCGGGGGATTATATCCTTGAAGTATGCAAGCTGTTGCTAGGCTAATCCCATGCAGTGTTTCCAGATATTAAGTAAAATTACTCTTTGATGCTGACAAACGGGGCTCGCGTGGACGAAACACGACTAATTGCATTCGACGTGCAATCCCCGGTTTAAAAATGAAACTACCTACGCCTCGTGACTGGCAATCAGCCGTATTCCTTCAGAAAATTGCGGACACGAGATTCGAATCCTGTTACCGGCAAAAAATTATAATTTCATCGAAACAGACGCGATACCTCGGGGAAAACGAGCTTCACCAACAAAATTATTTCGTATTTCTCATTAATTGTAAATGGATGTTACTACCCACAGTAACAGAATATATTAGAATATACACGAATACACATGAATATATGTATAAGAACGTACACAAGAACATACAAGAATATACAAGAACGTACAAGAATGTACAAGAAAATTCTAGAATACACAAGATTATACAAGAATATTCAAGAATATACAAGAATATAAAAGAATATTCAAGAATATACACGAATACACAAGTATACATATGTATAAGAGAATATACACTTATACAAGGTGCTCGGTAATTGGTGGTACAATCGAAAAGGGGCGGTACTAATATGAAAAAAGTATGTTGACAATGTAGACTAAAATTTGTTCATACGAAAGTTTGTTTTTCGAGCAACCGAGGGTACATTCTTGTGTTGACGGTTCTCCCGAAGGCGTCCGCATTTTTATAGACAAGCTCTCGGCAAACTTCGATTCTCTAAGCAACGAGGAGTAGATAAACAAGCTTCGAGAAGTACACTATGCTTCCAGCGGCGGTACCTTCTCTAAAAAAGTTCCGGCAAAGTCACAAGCTCCGCGAAATTCTGCTAGTAACTTGTCGAGTGTACGATATTCGGTGTTCTTAAAAACAGTGGGTCGACAGGCTACGTCAGAAATTCAATATGGTCGAATATCTCCTATCGGAGGTGGAAGGAAGCTAGGATGGTAAATTCATTGCTCTGGATGCTCGATAAACAATCAGACTTCACAGGACTCCGAAAAGTTCGAACGAGGAACAAGAACTTCGTCCCAGTTTCGCATAACCGAGCCGTGTTCGCAGTTTTTCTGGGCGTTGCGAGGTACAGTGGTTAGGAAAAATAGGAGGCCAGTGATTATTATTGACATTTTTGCTGTGGAAACAAAAGACATTCTGCATCAAGTTTAGCGGAAAATCCAGCTGGATGATTCGATTGATTTCTGCATTTGAACAGTTGTTCTCTGGACATTTTTCAAGGCACAGCTTTCTATGAACAATTCGCTGAATTTTACGTTAGTTTTGCGAGCCACTGTATATTTGCGGTTTCTGTTATGTCTGTCCTGGTTCCCCAGCCCTCTGCTTATCGAGGATCCGCCGATTTATCGAGAACCGACCGCGGAAGCAAATATGATTGAGAAGAAAGGAAAGTTGAGGGCGGAGATGCGGGCTAAGAAGGAAAGGTAACTCTCGAGTGGGGTGCAGAAAAGTCGCTTCCGGTGGCTCGACGGCTGGTGGGGGTGGGCTCGGGGGGCAGGGCGGAAACTTCGTTATCGGGAAATTCGGTCTTGAAGAAAGTCGTTAACTTTCACGGCGAGTCAGTTATTCCTGGGACGGATTCGTCTGGTGTCGGCCAAGTCGAACAAAGTCGATTGATTCGAGGTGAAACTCGATATTCCAACGAATGGAACTTTCCCGACGCCATTAACCAGTGTTCTGTGCGGCGAAGGCCCGCGAAGTTCCTTTTGATTTACGCGGGGAACATTGTTCGCGGCCGGGCCCCCTGTCTGTGTCTCCCGCGCGGATCACGCGGCGGCGCCATTTTGCTTGCCGTGGGACACGACAAACGCTCGCTCGATCAGGGACAATGGGACTAATTAATGTCTCGTTACAGACGCCGCTTGGTCCCCGGCATCAGAAGTAATTAAACCCGGAAAAATTAAATAACGACTCTGGGACCCGCGCGCCATTCGCCTCTTAAAGAAAAGGAACTGAGATAAGAATTCACCATTTTTCTGTTGTGATCTTGAAACGAATATAAATCACCGCGTGATCAAACGAATCGATGATTTTCATATCACCCAATCAGTTTGCGTTTAATGAATTAACACAAAATTTTATAAAACCTTCCAGGTCAGAATAAATTTCTGCCTCGACGGATACTGTTCTGTTTCAGAATTCAAAGGGTTAAATTTTACATCGAAGCTGTTGCAATTAGTTGCATGCTCTCCTCCGGTGCAATTACGATCGATGTAATAATTGATTCGGTGCAACTTCGGACGAGATATTAAAACTACAACGCCGAAGCGTTACGTGTTCATCTTTGTTGCTTAGTCGAACTTTAATAAAGTCTGCCGGTGTGTGTGTGCGCGCAGCATCCATCATGATCGCTTTCGGGCCGACACTCCATTAAATTTCATTCTTTTCTTCTTCATGAGAGCTTATTACCGGAAGAGAGATCGGAATCACGGCACCTATTTTCAGCCTAATTCTTGATGAATAAAAATTACAGGCTTTGCTAATAAAAAAAAACAGAATGATATATTTTTGAAAGCTAAGATCGATGTCAGTTGGGTTTGTGCCTCGCAGGAACCAAGTCTCATTAAGCTGCTTCCGATAAATATGTCGAACTTCCTTTTTTAAGCGGTGTGAAAAATGTTTCATATTCTCCCATACACAGGCGTCACTAAATGGGAAAAAATTCCGCCCCTAGGTTCGTCCATTTGTCAGAAACTTCGAAGCCGTAACTTCGGAACTACCAGAATGCCCTCCTCGCGTCCAGTTCAAGAATTCCGAATTCCGCGAACGAAGAAACTTTCGGCAAAGGTCCCGGCATTCTTACGTAAAAACTACCGTAAACGTTTACGAACACCCTCGGAGTCGTTTCTAAACGTAAAAAAGAAAAACAATGAAGGGGAGTCTTCGCGAATCGATCGGCAATAAAATTTGAATACTCCACTGCAGCTTCTGGGGAATACATGCCCAGCATATTTACTCTATTTTACACGATACGCCTTACACTTGCAGAACTGTAAAGAGAATTTCATTCTTTGAGGGTGTAAACATTTATGTAAAAGGGCTTCAGTCCGTCTATAATAAATAATAATAATGTAATTATTATTGATGGTGACTCTGAATCACCACTGGAGTGCTAAGGGTTAATTCTGACAGCAATTCTGACATGAAGAATTAAGCATCGAATTTTTGGGGTTGAGAATGGACCGAAGAGACACTCCGATCGTAATATTTATGAATAGGAGAGGCGTTCGTATCGAGCTCGTTACATCGGCCGTGCAATGAACCCCTGTGTCGTCATACCCATCCCCTCTGTAGCCGACGAAGTCTCCGTTCCCTTATCGGTGAACCAAATCAGCAAACATAATGGGCTCTCGATGACGTCGCTCAGGAGGAATATCTCGATAGTTGAGGGAACGATAGAGAGCGAGGGGGCTGAAAAGATGGCGTATGTAAATAGGAAGATCTCGGGCAGCAGACCGGCTTGAATGAGGTGGCAACGATCTCTCCCTTGGGAGTCGTTCGAGTGACAGCCAGAGCTCAGGTTCGATGCCAGGAACAGGGAAGATGAGTTAAGACCGAGAACGCGATGGCAGAGAACGCGAACGTGCCTTCGGGCAGGGACGATCAGAAAAATCGGCCGGCAAACCACTTACGGAATTCGAATTACCCTCGAGGCGTTCGGTCCGACGCGGAGACACTCGATCGTTAGGATAATTCCTGAAGGATTCAGTTTTGACACTTCATTAAGCCGTCCTGGAAAGTTCTTGCCGCAACGTGTTCTGCTCGCTAATAAGTTCCCGCGGAACTGAACGCTTCATCAGCTCACCGGACAGGCATTTAATGGAATTCAGGGTCTGTCCTAGGTCGGGATGCGTAATTTAAATTCGCGGCTCGTTTTCGAAAATTCCTTATCCTAGTGTTAATGGTCGGATATTGATTTGGGACATCAAGTCGTTCGGTTACAAACGCAAGGATGATCTAATTGTAACCTTTTCCATTATTTTGTAAAAGAAACACATTGAAACACAATTTATTTTTTCGATTTACATTAGACCCATCAATGGATTGCAGATTTTCTGTATGTAGAAAGAATCCCAATAATCGTGAATTCATAAATTCTCGTAGTTCCAGTGTCGAATTATCTTTGGTTTTCGCCAAGAGGATTCAAGATACATACTTAGAAACAACTGGAAGATGGTACAAATAGATGGAAGAGTTTCATAAACTCGGATTAGTCTCTGTGCTGCGGGCGCCGGGACCTCTCAATTAGCTCCGGAGACCCTTTACCGATTCGCACGTGCATCGCGAACGTTAATCGGCGTGTAACGTGCAGTCCCCGGCGATCGCTTAGTGTCACATCAAAGAGAACGGCCCTCATCGGCACTCGAACCGATGTACAATCCCCGGAAGATCTCATTTATTAGATTCCAATGCGCGCGCGTGTCCTTCGTCCTTAAGGGCGATTAAAACAGTGTCTCCGAAGGGTTGTCCGCAAACGAAGCACACACAGCAACGCCGTAAACAAGAGTATTCTTTCGAAGAGGGGCGAGCATTTCCGGTGATTAGTTCCACGCGATTAACCATCGGAGCACACCAACTCCCACCGGAATCCGCGGAAACAATAAATAATCGCGAGGGCGAAAAAACCGAGCCGAGAACACCTGAAGAATCCATTTATAATTGCCGGCACGAGGGTGGACGGAAGGGGACAGTCTCATTCCACACGTAACATTCCATTCCAGAATTAGTGTTCCATTTCGAAATTACATTCTATCTCGCATGCCCGCGCGCGCCAGTCTCGGCCGGTCCCTGGCGATAAATCCACGTGGCTATAATTACAACTATACTCCACCGACGAATTAATAATATTACATCACCGGACAGCCCCTATCCGTACGCTCGATAACTCGAAACAAACTTATCTTTTTGTCGATTTCTATCAGGGCTTGCCATTATACATATTGTATCGTTTCTGAAGGATTGTGATCTGCGTGTGTTAGAGTTTTGCAAAAAGAAAAATACTAAAATTTTTATGCCTCTATGTCTGTCCTCATGTAATCTTTGTATTATATCTTGTACCATGTTGAAATAAATCTCATAAGAGATTTTCTAATAAAACAAAAAAAAGAAACAAACATGAACATAGTGGAAACTGTGTGACACGAGGGACGTACGAACGTTGACCCCTTCCACTGCGATATATTTCATGGTTACAGTAATTATTTGACAGAAATGAATGACAGATTATTCGATTTGCTACAGAGATTTTTTGGCAGAACCTGACCGAGAATGCTTCGACCGTAAGCTGGCAGCCAGTGGTTCGCGAACTGACGGGATTAAACCGAGTTACTAGTATTAGCAGCATTCGAGCAACGATGAACCGTGGCTGGTCTGGGTCCAGGGGTCAGAACTGGGTTAAAGTATTAGGTACACCGGACACGAGGATGGTGCGGGGAGTATATAGTGTATAGTGTATAGTGTATAGTATAGTCGATGGAAGCGGAGCAGCGCGTGTATACGTCGCGGTTTACATCGCAGCCAGCGCAGCGCCGCAATCTGATTTCACCCGAGACTCGTCCCCGTTCCTCGCGTTTATTAGTTCCGCGCAAATATTATCCGCCCGGGAAAATGCTTTTATCGATGAAAGTAATTTCGGCGTTGGCCAGTCGTTCCCCGAACCTATCGTCTATGAATGAGCCGTTGATTAACCCCTGCAATTGCTTATCTCTCCCTCTCTCTCTCTCTCTGTTATTTTATTTAGTTCTAATCAATCTCTCTCGATATCGCAAACTTCGCGAACAGAAAGAAGTTATGCCACTTACTCGTCGTTTCAGCGTCATAAAGTCGATGTTAAATATGGAATTTCATGTGATATTTTGCAAATTTGCTTATTGTCTCCAATTGATCGAACCAGTGCGCCAATAAGATTAATTGTAGTTTTAAATATGGAATCATGAGATTTAGATTTATTCAATGCTTCGACTGCCGTGTTAATTTTACTATGGAACTCTCCTATAAATATATCACGTCACGCTGCATTCTAATATAATTTATACAAAATAAGCGTGAAACATACAGTATTCGTCAACACGCTCGTTTCCATATAACAATATTATTTTCCTATCAGTATTCAACGTTTAAAATTTGATGAAATAATATTTTCCTGTGCGTAAACGTCAACAAAATTAAGCAAAGGTTCGTATCTCGCATCCTCAAATATCATGAATAATTACGACCTCAAACAACATGCATAAAATTAATTCGCTGACAGAGAACGCACATGTGAAAAGCCAGAATTAATTCAAGATACAAAAAAGCGCGTACGGTCGCGAGATTGGTTATTATCATCACCGTGTGCCGTGTTAATTATTTCCGTGCAATTTTTATCCCCGACGATTAACCAACCGGGATTTCATATTTGCTCGCAAATTGGTTCGCCGAATATACAATTTCAGCCACAGTTCGGAGAAATTAGTTCTCAATTTAAACTACTCGAACGCGAAGCTCTCTAAGCTGTTAATTACTAGAACTTCATTCCCAGATCTTCAACGACGCGGGAACGTGTTTCCGAGGGGGCGCCGCGCCGCGCCGCGCCGGTTGCCGCCGTGTTAATTAGAACGACGATAAGTCTTCAAAGTAAGCATTTGTACAACGCCGATGCGAAATTGATGCAGTCGCGGCTGAAATTTCTGAAGCAGCCCCGTTCAAAATGTTTTGCGGATTTGTATCGACGTTTCCTGCAGTGTCAATAATAGTTAAGAGAATGGCCGAGCTTTTGGCTCCCGCCCCGCGATCTCCAACCCGAGCTCGGCATTATCCGCGACTACCTCGTCAGCGAAAATATTTGTCGTCGCGGCGGAAAACCAAACGACAACCGTCCGGCTTTTTTTACACTTTAATTAAGATCTGCTGTTTCCTGACGAGCGTTGTCGTCAATCCGATTCCCACTCGAATTTATCGACGCTTTTTCACCCGGCCCATTTGCTCGACTCGATCAAATTAATCTCGCTTGGTCAGTTCGCGTCCCAATTAGAATATCTGTTCTCCTCTAATGGGGAACTGAATTTCTTACTACCGTTTCCGGAACGATCCTCCCTCCCGTATCAATTTTCAATGTATAACATGTATATAATCTTTACTGTACCTTCACGTTTAGCGTGCAGTTATTTCTATTAGAATATGATGCCATTTATTGCACCTCAAGCGTCGCCATTTTTTTCCGCTCTAAAGGGCCTTAGAAGGAATGGGTCAGTCGATCCAAGCTAGCCTACCGAGCTACATAGTCGCAGCTCCCACAGTCTATTAATTTTTCGAACCGTGTCGGTATTTCTGTAGGAACAGGATTTTTGAGTATAAAATATCTGCCCTTCATTTAGAATACCGCGACAAAAACTACAAAGATACAAGTACAAGTGTGATAGAATAAGTGTGTCGTAGCTGTAAGTCGTGATTGCGTTCGTTTCTCGTATCGTAACTCGTATCGCGTTCCGTACACCGTTCTTAGCAAGAAGCCCTCGTTGTCTTCCGCGGTCTGACTTTATTGTTGTGCACACAGCTGCGTTTCGGCACACCTATATGGTTTTCCCGCGACCTAGTCGAGGTACGGATGATGACACGGCTTGTATTTGCTGGGCAGTTCATTACCCCGGTCCTCGACTGTTTACAATATTTCGGAACGTGTTATTAGACGTTTGGGCGCGCGACGTTTTTTTGGCGGTTTGAGGGCAATGACTCGGTCGGTTGGTGGCCTTCGCGATATGTTGATTCCCACATTTCTATTTCATGTACTTCATGTATTTCATGTATGTTCTACCTCATGTAACTCTACCAAATATTTTGTATCTTTATGTACAAGGTTTTCTCGAACGAACGAGGACTTATTTCACTTTTTATGGAATAATAAATATGTAGATGTATTTACAATTGTTTTATTTCTTCCAACGTGAAAGTTATTCTACTTTGCCCAAGGCCCGAACAAATTATAAAGCTCCACTGATAAGGTCCACCCGAATCTACATTCATAGTTAACGTTAAAGAATGAAATAAGAAGAAAAAGAAGAAGAAGAAGAGATCGATCAAGTTGTAGAACGAGACACGGGGATCGTGTTACGTGTATGTGTGTGTGGGGGATCGGCGAAAAACCGATGCGGAAAGATGTCGAGAATTCGCTGAACCGTTCACCGATAATCAGGTTACTCGGGATTGGTGCACTTAATTGGCCCGTTACCATTGTTGCCGTTGCGTCAAGGCACAATTCCGGCCGACTCGCGATTTATTATTAAACGACGCCAAGCAACGTCGTGCCGGCGAGGTGGAACGGTTTCAATTAACTTCCCTAATTTCGCGCGCGAACTCCACGCTCGAGAATGCGTCGCGGGCAAATACGCCACCGGCACGTTTCGCCCATCGATCTGATAAACTCCGGCTAAGAGTCGACGCACGCTAACGAGAAGCAACCCCGTGCAAATTTCTTTGCCGAATTTTCACGCGTTATACCCTCCGCACAGCCTCGGCTTTACACGCTCGTACGTGCTGCTGCTTCTCGTTAGCAGTCGCGCGAGCAGGCCTTTCTTATTGTGTTAGGTGACACGGATAGCTCTCGAGCACCTGCTCCTTAAGCGTTTCCTGCACGGAAATTAAATTAAACTCCCGACACATGACTGTGTGCAGCGAGGCATGGCCGATTCCTACAAAAATCGATGCACTGCGCTGCACTATCATTTTCCTTTTATTCAATGTTCGACATACTTTTATGAAAACCAACGTAGTACATATATCTCTTAACGTATCTATAGTACTTTCTTCAAGTTTCTATTTAGATAGACTTTGAAGATCCAGTATCTGAACACTAAATCTAAGGCCGCTATTACACGAGGACACTGGTGGCGGACACCAAAAATTGTTGCCGATCTGCTGGCAATTGACGTTCACATACTGGTGTTACCACCACTTGCCGATTCATTAAATATGCTGAGTCACTGGTGGCGCAACCAAGTTGCGCCACCAAGTGTCCTCCTGTAATAGCGGCCTAACATCTGATTGGCTAGTTAGATCTACGATATTCTTATGTTTTCCGTCTTGACTTTGCCACAACAGTTACAGTTTAGTACAGTTCAAACCTTCTTATTGACAAGTATCACTTCATTTACTTTGATTTTCATTCTGTTTTCTCCCAATTAGCAACTATGTATAACTACCTAATTGTCATAACTATTAAATAGTCAGTTTAATGAATAACAAATTCTATTACATTAATTTTCACAGACGCGGACTTTTTGCATATACTAAATCTAACGTCGCAGATCAAAATTACCTGTTTCAAACTTTCATTTTACGACTATTGTATGAAAGTCTTTTAACAAAGACTAGTTCTAAGTCGTTTCTACGAGTCTTGATACCTGAGAAACGTGTTTTCTTTCAGATTCTCGAATATTTCGTAAAAATTCAGAATTCTAGGTCGTGTGATTCAGCGTAGGAGAGTATACCGTTTTCCTCGACGCGGTATCTTGAATCACGTTACGCAATGGTAATAGAGCAATTACTTATAAGAGCAATGTGTCGGATTGCGGCAGATCTTAAAGAGTTTCGCCGTGCTCCCTTTATAAACGGCTATTCGCCGCTTTGTCAATGATTAGCATCGCAACCTGTGCCCGGTTAAATGGGTTAAAGCAGTTACATCGGTAGCCCGATTCCACGTCGTTAATTATATTACGCGGCAGTTTCTATGCCACCGTGAACTCTGCTGCGTGACCTAAGCGTTCCATGTAATCTTCATCTACGCGTGACACGTTAGAAATGTAGGATGATTTTCACAGACACGCTGGAACCGGTTCTGTGATACAAAATGTTTACGGACTAACGGACCGCTGAATGCCGTTTAATTGCATCGGGAACTGAAATACGTAACCTTTTCGAACGTAGAGATAATCATTTTCATAAAAACCCTCTGATTAATTACGACTTTACATTGTAACGATAGACGTAGATTAAAATTACGATAATTACCGGTGACGAATAAATTCTCGCAGCTAAGGGTCGTCGAAGATTTCCTTACCTGAAACAAAGGAAAGAGAAATTAATTGAGAAATTAATTAGTTTTAGCCTGTGCTTCGACATCTATCGGAACCGCCAGTTTACAATGATTCAAATTGTTTTCAATGTTCCGAAAAAGATTATGCGTAAAGATCGGCAGTTATTAATCTAATTAGAATGGTTTAATAATCTCTTCGACACTCGATCCAGGAAACTGGACCATCCAGTTTCTCATAGAAGCTCTGGATCGGTCCGACTTGGAGAAGGTTGTTCTCTTTCGAGGAACGTCTGCATGTTAGAGGGAATCGCTGTGAGCGTCTTTGACAATTATTCACGGCGTGCAAACAAACGCGCAAGAGAGCCAGGAACGAGTATCTGGAAAGTGGATCGGGAATCAGAGGACGTAAAACGTAGTGATTTATCGCGGGACTTGCGTTTCCGTTGGATCGTCGCAGCATCGTCTGCCGGGCGTCGTTGTCGGCGTCGTATCGACGTTTCTTGGTGGCGCATAGACGAGCACTCGCCTAGAAGAGGCACTGTATATCCGACGTTGTCTATCGACAAACATTGCGATGTGTCAGAGTAAATCTTGGCAGTGTATACCGGCCGGAAATTGCCGTGGTACGAACGATGGTGCGGCTGGTATCTTCGTGGGCCGGTGGAAATCAGTTTATTTACCGAAGAGGGACATGTCTGTCGGAACGAGTCGACGGCTTAAGATTACTTCCAATTTGTCTTGATCCTCCGTGTAATTACCACGTCGGGACACCTGCACTTTCTTTCTGCGTCTCCAAACGATAAAGGAAGCAATACTACCAACACATTTTTATCGATCCCTTCCTCTGTCATCGTCTGTCAGCTTTTTATTGCTTCGTGCGAATTCCGTGACGCGAATTAGGCTTACACCCTGCCATAACAAGTTTCACTTAAAAAAACATTATTCTTTTTTGGTCGACTCATTTTTTTGACCCAGCACAGTGTGCGTTCGAAGTGGTTTTGCCATTAGCTGCAGGACGATATCAATTATTCCGATTGTCCGTGGAAAGTAAATATTTTCAAAGAGTACAAGACTCGCGAAGGAAATAAATACAGTGGAGTGAAGAAGCCCCTCGAGCTGCGGTAGCACCGGTCGGCGAGAGTCTCTGCTCCGTTCTTTAACCGGTTACAATACCAGTCGTCTAAACGGCCGTGCTTTCTCGATCGAATCAAGCAACGGTGGCGACCTTTTGAGCGGAGAGGCTGCTTTTAAGGGGTACGGTCGGAATTCGCGACAATCGCCCGGAGAGAGAAGGATGGCGGTTCGGACCGATACGAGAAACGTAACCTCGTCCCCTGAACCGGCAGGTTTGCTTTATTATCAGGGATAATGCGATTTTGCTGGAACACGACGAGGCTTCCCCATTGCCCGCATCTCTACAAATCGTTTTAGAGAGCCCATTCAATTTTGTTCTCTCGCTGCTCACCTCTGCTGCCTATCTCCTCGCCCTCCACCCCCACAGTCCCTTCGAGTATCGATTAGGCTTTGGTTGATTAATTGCTCGTCGGATATGATTCCTACCGGTGGACATATTCGCCTCCGGGCTCCTCCGGATTGCTCCGAGCCCGAAAATCAAAGAAATTTCAGGATGCTTTTCAAGTGGAATAATGGCGGAAATTTATCGGCCGCGGCGAAATCTTTCGCGTGTGCCCCGCGGTGAGATCCTTTGTAACCCCCGTGACGGGCCCGACTACCAGAAACGAATCGCGGGAATTGAAATAACTTTCGACGTAACAAACTAACTGCCACCGGAAATTCACTCGGCTACACCGGCAATCATTCCCAGCTTCCTGGACGTTTATTTCATCCTGCGAATCGATTCGCTGCACGACCCCCGGATATCTTCGATCGTTCGCGTCGGTTCTGATGGCTTTCGGATAACTGCTGCTGCATATTTAATTAATATCGGGAGCTTTCGGATTTTCGGATCGTAGGTGCTTAGACATGTCTTTCTTCCTGCGCGAAATTCAATCTGCTCCTTAAGGAAATACTAACTTTTCTTTTTATCGATCGTATGTTTAAACAAAGTTGATGTTCTTGGCGCAGTTCTTTGTTTTTCTATAATTCTCAAGTTATTTCTCGAGTTATTGAGGGGTAAGGAATTATATTCCACAAAGAATCGAACGACAATTACTATTGATACAGTCTACTTGACTTCGTTCGACGTTTGAGTTGAAGTAACGAATGCTAAACGCTCGTCATTTGTCGATTTAAGTTTTCCTGCAAACAAAGGCGTGGCTCGAAAAGGGGCGTTAATGATCACGCACCTGAATTAACGTGGGCGTTGACCGATTGGAAAATTAGCACAAATTCCACATTGCCGACAGTCACGACATAGGCGCGCCACCATCGTTCAACAACGAGCAACAACAATGGAAAAACTATGTTTATGCACAGCTGTATATAAAAGCCATTCCCAGTCCTCTGAGAGTGGAGAGTCCTACTTTCTTTCTGCTAACCATGATACCAAGCATAATTAATTGCGAAAGTCCACTAAAATGATTAATTTCACCGCGTTTCGAAGTTGCACGAAGCAAGTTCGTTTCACGGATCTACCAGAAGGGAAGCAGAAGTTGAATATGGAAAGAAAAACGTAAAACGGCGAAGGAAACTCCGGCGGAAAATAATGTAATAATTGGGGCAGTTTATTTCATGCCAATAAAATCTTTCGTTGCAGAAAGCTAACGTCCCCGTAAAACATTTTACCTTATGATACAATTGCGCGTTAAATCAAGTTGCTTTATTCAACCAGGTTCGAGTTCTTTGAAGTCTTTCGGATCCATTCTATTAACAACCGTGCATTGTTTCTTTAGAAAATGTATTCTATACTCGCTCGGACGTACAATTTTCACTGGTAATTTGTCCAACAGTTCATACAGTTTTAAATAGACTGTCTGTAAATTGTACATTTAACGTGAACCTACACAAAATATGTAAATCGTACAAAACCAAACAATTATACGAATATGTTAATTTCTTTGAAATAGTATAATCGATGAAACAAAAATGAATTTGAATGTAATACATTTGAACAGTGCTTTATAAGTTACTTTTGTTTTACTTTCACTTTACGTCTTGCATTCATCGTGTCACGACGTCGTTCCTTGAGCATAAAAAGATAAATGATAGTTCATTCGTTTAAAACTAGATTCAGTTTATTTATCCCACATTTCCAATAGAATAATCGGTTGTGTATTAGATAGAGGGAAGTGCAGATATAACATTTATCGCGGTTAATTCGCGCGGGACAGTTTAGTTGACCGGTACGCATTTGGCGAGTTTCCTGTAGCGAGATCCGCGAAAAAATACGGGTTTTTTGGCCGTGGACGAACGGGGACATAGCGTTTAGCGCAGTGCGACCGCAAAAGAAACGAACTTTGGTAGCGAGTGCGACGAGGCTCGTTATCGGGGGTGCGGGCGCGTGTACCCGGTGTGTTTTCCACCCGTTCGAAAACCAACGACCGCCGGTCCAGCGGCCGGGTTTCTCTATATAAATTATTTCGGGTCGATGCTATTATCGCGACCCGCTTAACGCACAGAGTCACGGAAAATATGCGGCGGTTAATTTGTAACGCCGCAGGACAGGACGAACGTGACACGGCGAACGCAGTGCCGTTGCACGTTATTTGATTTTTCAGTATCGCCAATTTCGGCATTGCGTCGGCCTCTCCGTTCCGCAACGTGTCCTCTCCGCGTATCCACACGCAAATCGCGCGTCACGTGTACGAGTTAATCCGAATTACGTCGCGCGTGCACTGTGCCAGCCACATTTCTATCGGCCACCGCGCCCCGGTCACACCGAAAACGCTGTGTCCGCAGACGAATTATTAATAAACGGATTGGTTACAATCGAAAAACTAATCGCAGATCGAAAACGACTTCTCGGTTTCACCGATGAAAAATAGTGATTCCGATCGACGCGACCATTTCTGACGGATTTTTCCATTCTGTTTTCAGCATTTTCTAGGCCATTCTACACGTTTTTAGTCAACCGTATTCACTCGATTGTGCACGCAAGCTTTGTCTCGTTCATTTAATCCGATTCTGTTTTTTTTTGGGGGGGGGGGGGGGGGATTTTGCGATACAGTGGGTCCGGAAAGTATTTAAAATCCAGAATACTTTCTGGATCCACTGTTAAGTGATAAACGTGTTGTCATCAGACTGTGAATTTCTATGCTAAATGTTGCACTATTAATCCGAAAACTATGCTTTGATCTTAGCAGATACGCAATAATTACACAGGCAGAAATAAATTATGCCTCAGAATAATCACTTTATCAACAATAAGATATAGAATAAACTAAGAAAATAACGCAAGTTGGAATATCCTTATGTGTTAGAAGATGTTGCGTATTCGAACACGAAATAAAGATTAACGGAGTCTTAATCGAGCCGCAAACCAAGAGACAGGAAGAATATCAAAGTCGTCCTGATCAATTTGCGGGAAACTCAGCGGAACGACAGAGAGAGGGCGTAAGAGGCTCGCCCATCGAAATCCAGCCAATCTAATAGAAGAGACGATACCCCGAAATTATCTTTGCCGGTTATTTCCTCGAGATACGGCCGTGTTGTATCAAGCCCCGAAAATCGTTTACCAATATCCGTAACGAAGATTCGATTCGACGTGGGTGGCTGTTGCGGCAGGCTCGATACAAAATTTCTTCGACAGACTGGCGGGTGGGTCGGCCGCCCCGTCGCACGTACCTCTGTCGTGTTATCTCACGACTCGTGTAAACAAAATGGTCACGTCAACGTCGTAAACTATGTAGAACTTCGCGGTCTAATTTCCGCGTGCGGCTGCCAGGGAAGAGCCGGCGACCGGTTTCATCCCCGTGGCCACGTTTCCACCTCCTATTCCGGAGTATATCCGAAGCACACAATACGGATGGGCCAAGCTTTAGGGACCGAAATCAAATTTCAACTTCTTACAATTCGCTTAATCGCTTATCCGCTTCCAGATATATTTCAACTATTTATTATATAGGATTAGTTCATTCTTCCGAGGAAGAATACTCTCGATTCAACGTCGCGACGACAATTACGTCGGCAGCCGACAATACGCTGTAAAATAGAACTGTAATGGCCGACGGAAAAAAAGCATATGATCGAACCGTAGCGCCGATAAGAAATCAAATTTAGTTTAGGAAAAAAGACTGTCTGGTAACGAATGAAACTCGCGGCTGACTCTCGATTGCTCGGCAAACATACGCCAAGCACGATCGTTTCCGCAACAAAAAGGTTATATTTTTAACGTTTCCTTGAAATCTGAAAATTCAACCAAAACACTGCTCACTTCTGCGAGCCTATACGGTGCTTCATTGTATAATATTTACCTTGAACGGGAAGAATTAGTGTGGTGTCGCTCGGTCGATGAAAACTCACGACTTGGATTCGACTTCGAAAGGTTTAAGGATCTCGGATCCTTGCGAGATATGCCGAAAAACTTGTAGTACACCTCGGGTGGTTAGAACGTATCTGTTTTATTTTTCTTCTGGAATGCTTCATGAAAACTTGTACGAATGGTGGGGGTTGATGCGTAGTGGGGTTTACAAAAATCCTATTGATCGCAGTTCGAAATAGTTGAATAGAGTACCTGGGTGACTAAATCGGGTAATGGTATGGTCTGAACAATAGGAAACATGTGTTTCGCAGCTGTGGTGAGTTTTTCGGATTTGCCTGTCGTTGGTCCTTTTTTTATTTATCGACCGTAGTCTTAAAGGTTAGGAGCCTTAAAATTACCCTTAAAAACGTAGGCAATAAGCTCAAGACGGAACATCTCACCTGCACAATCCAGCGGCCGAGTATAAAGGGTTACGCAGCCGTCTAACGGAATTGCGAGCGAAAATTAGTTTGATAAAGTTATTAGGCGTCTTGGGGTGTGCGCGTGTTTTTATGTCGGCGCACAAAGTGCTGCGTTTATGGGTGTTAATTGAAAACGCCGTATCGGCGGAAGAGAGAGAGAGAGAGAGAGAGAGAGAGAGATAGAGAGAGAAAGAGTGATTAATAAACATATAGTGTTAGGCGGTGCCGGATCCGTTGTTTCCCTCCGTAACACAACTCATAAATCCTGGCTCCTCCCGGGATTCCGTAATCACGTTCCTTTGTAAAAGTGTTTAACACGGCCGGAGAGGAGACGCAATATGACGGAGTTAGAGGGGTTAGCGAGGGGCAGTTCCAGAGGGTACCTACACCAGCCCCCTCGACATCTTTCTTTCGTTACCGCTTTTTTTTTTTATCGTACCTCGTTCCTTCTGCGCAAAGTCTCAACAAGGTGATTAAAAGCTTCTTAGGCGAAACTTTCGAAACTCCATCTTTCGCCTGGCGCGAACGAGAATTCTTTTCAACTACTCCGCGCCGTGGCAACAATAAATTTATGCACAACAATCGCGCCACGCCTTTGAACGGTTCTTATAACGCGAGACCCGGCCCAAGGACCAAAAGGTAAACGAATCGATAAGACGCAAACGATCTTAGGCTGCCGTGCCGCCATCCTGCCACCATATATCGCGTTTAAACGCCCTTTTGCGCCGGTAAATGGACGCGGTCGACACCCGCGAACCCTGTGATCAAGGGATATTGGCGGCGACGGGAAAATGTGAAAGTATGTGTACTACAGCCCCCCTCAAACGACCTGGAATCTATGCATTTTTAGGGCATGCTACGAGTTAGGGTTATTTCGACGCGAATATTTTCGAAGATCAGAGATTTTTCGTTAGTCTTGTGTGTTCTCAGCTTTGCAAGTGAATCTGGAGGCACCGGGATTAAATGACAATTCCAATGATATCTTGAAATCTAGCTAAACACGTGTGTTAACCATTTGTTATATAAATTGTCCAAGTTCCGCTAATTTATGGCTTATCTATTAATTGGTAACAGTCGCTTGTGTTTGCCAAGACAAACGCCCATAAATACGTGTAAACATCCTCGGTCTAATAATGACAACTACCCGATAAAAAGCAATCTTGCACATAAAAGAAAATACGCCAGCGTAACATCATTTTTATGGTCTTCTCGTATGCTTTCCCTTAAGAGCGCTAAACCAACGAGATACACCATAAATGCGTGAAATCTTCTAGCCAAGCGCTGCGCTATCGTATCATCTGAAATAAAAATAACGCACATCGAAACGATATCGTCGAGAACGATGATTAGAAAAAATATCGTGTTTAGATTCGAGCGAGGTCTATAAAAGTCTCGTTGAGCATTAAAGAAACTTCTAAAGTAATTGCAAGTCCGATGTTTAGCGTAAAATTGCGTTCGCGGCGTGTTCGTTACGCTGGAAAAATTGGGGGCATGAAGAGGAGGGGGAGTCGCGGGGGTTGAACGATTAATTAAGCGGGCGAGGTATAGCAAAATAATGCAAATTGTGCGGAGTGGGGAGAGAACGGGTTCGTAAATGAAAATTTTTCAATATCACGGGGTAGACGGCCAGCCAGCGGTGCGGCGCCGCCATTTCCGCGGCAATTTAATCCGGACGCGGGAAGGAGAACGATAAGTGGAAAATAAAAACGAGGTCCCAGAAGCACCGGCGAATATGAACGATTACGGACGATAAAGTAACGCGAGGTTTTATTCACCCGAGTAAAATACGATCCCCCGTCCCGAACAATGCGTGGAGATTATGACCGCGCCGGAATAAAAGATCGCTCGTTGTTTACAAGACGAACGGCATCCTACTCTGGCTCGCTCTCGCGAATAGATTATTTACATCCTCGAATCAGTTTCCGCGGTCGTCTGGCAAATAAGGGAAACCTGAGAGTGAAACAGAGGGGGCAACGGGAACCACGGTGAATCACCACGGTGGATGATACGTCATTTCGTGCTGGAGACCCGACGACGACGACGTCTTCGCGGATCGTAATTTTATTCCGACGGGACCGGCCAGAATTGATGTCATCGGGGACCATTGTTTCTTTTTGCGGTGGCATGACGGGGTGACGCAACCTTCTAACAACGCAACTACCGATGATTTTTCTCCTTATCTTGATCTTTATTGTATTCTTACACTCCGGGATAAAAAGATAGCACACTTTAAAATCAACGTAATATTTAATTATTTAACGCTGCAACCAACGTTTTGTTTTTACGCATTCTTGCAAAATACCTCTATAAAGAGACACAAATGAAATTTAATTGAACTTCGCCAGTCTAAACAATTTTATTTCAAAAAACAAAATTTTAACTCAGACTCTGTTACATAATATTTACGGATGTAAAGAGGTTCAACTTAGATGGACCTGATGAAAAAAGTCACATACAGATCGAATTGAGTAACCTCCTCCTTTTTCGAAGTCGGTTAAAAATGAGAAAGCTAGAACGGATAACATTTTTGTTGTTGTATCCTTATCACGGACAGAACTGTTGAGATTTTTTTATAAAATACATCATCCTTCGAGCGTTTCTTTAAAAGAAGGCTCCGCACCACTCAATCGTAATTGTAGACACGACGCTATCTGCCAGCGAACATTTCGCATGTCCGTCCGGGCAAAAGTGAATGCAGCCGTTGTCAAAATAGAAAATAAAAGATATTTAGTGGACGCGAGGGTGCAGATCAGCGGTGGCTTGATAAAGTGGAAAAATGCAGGCGCGCGACGCGACAGGTTCGGTAGCAGGGGGTTGGTTTTGTCGAAACAACGGGACGGTCATCCCTCAAGCCACCGAAACCCATCAGCTTCGTGCTTGGCCGGTTTTATCACGGCGCCGTTTATCACCGCTTGCCTAGACAATGCCGTTGTTGTTCCCATTGTGAGCCGCGCGGGGACGTCGTCCTGACCCATATACATGCACCCCAGCCGAATAGTCCCACAGGCAAAATCGACCCCGAGCAGAACGTTTTCGACGTTCTCCTGCGACCACGGGCCGAACGTCGGGAAGGTCAAACTGCATCGTTTCTTACCATTGCTGCACCACAGCTTCCCTTGGATGTATTCCAAATATTTTACGCTCTCGTTGTGCTTTCACTAGGGAATTTTTCGATTTTTCCACGGAAAATCCACGGATGCGCGAAACGTTCGAAAAGGATGAGAGCTCGGTCCACTTCGAAATATAAATTTATTTTAGAAGACACTCCTGATATCGTTCCACGAAAAATTCTTCGAGATCACAATTTTCACATAAATTATAAGTTTGCTGAATGTTACGCGACACGAAAAATATGAAATAGTTGCACTAGATGGTCGGACTTCTTTGGAACATTGCGGCATTATTCATTTCGCGGGTATATTCGGTTAGAAGATTTATTTGTCGCAACGTCCTCTAGGTATTACGATCCATTAATGATTTATTGCGGGGCTCATTTGAATGTAAATTTGTCTGCCACGAGCAACGCATGTACAAATACCGCGGCGCATCAACTTTCAACAACCAAAACGAACGTATAAGTTCCTCGGAATGTCAATTCTACCAATTGTATTGTAATCCTATGCAAATGATCCTTGGCAATCGTACAACCAGCAGCACGTACTATTTCCACGGTAGTATTTCCTGTATCACTGAAACATGCGATGAATTAAAAAATGTTGGCTCGTCGCGCGCGTTATTCGAATACGAAACAATCAATTGTTCCTAATAATAATTACTTCGTCTGACATTTATGCGCAACCTATAAATCTGTACACGCATGCATATACATATGTATAGCACGCGTTTAAATATACATATTTCTTTGAGCTAAGTTTGAAGTTTCGTTGACCGTGTATATTTTTGAATGAAACACGATGTTTTAAGGGAAAATAGGGGTAGTTTGAGAAGGGTCGTTCAAGGTACCGAGCACACTACCATTGCGTATCCGTTTACACGGTATTACGCGACCGAGAAGTCGCTTGCGAGTTCTCCAAATTTACGAGGGCAATTTACGTAAAACGATTTAATGCGAACGGAAGACTGCAGCGATTTCGCGGCCGCCGCCGCGCTAGAGAGATTGCATGACCGATCGATCGGCCGGCCCGATCGTACCTATCAGAATTCTTTACAGCTACGATAACGATAATCGCTCGAAAATACCTGCAACGTATAACGAGCTCGGCGTCTTACCGCATACCGCGGAATATTTTCGCGTTCAATCAGCCTTTATCGTCGGACCCCTCTCCGTTTTTCAAGATTTCCCAAAGATACGACGAAAGGATGGAGCAGCACTCCTCTCAGAAATTACTTCTTACTTCTCCGACGAATTTATTCATAACTCCGGCCAGGTTGCTTAGAGATCATCTTTAATTTATGGCACCGCGAACTTTCTGTACTATAAAATAGTTGACTAACTCGATCTCTTGAATTGAAAATACCTTGCGGCTAGAGAAGGTCGTACAATTCTTCAAGGTGGAATCTACCAAACGAATAATTGTTTCTCTAGTTACCGAAGTATTTTAGATATAACAAGGGACATTGCCTCGAGCGTAACACAGCATTTTCAATTTAAATTTCATTAAAATCGACAAGTGTAAATAAATCTGACTGCTTAAGCTATTTAACTTCGCTTACATATCCCTCCATTGCGATTAGCCTTAATCTCTGCATACTTAGTATTCAGAAATAAAATTTTGAACACAGCCCAAAATATCTCGATTCCAATAAAATTCCATTTTACTTTTTACAACTGTACAATAAAGCAGAAAAGTGTAAATAAATCATAGGTGTTAGAATCACACCGTAAACGTAAACTCAACTGCAATCAATTTCACCGTCGCTGAGAAATACACTAACGGGAACAGATTTTTCGAAAGCGAGCCAGTCTCGAACGGGAGAATCGCGAGTTTAGTTCACGCGGAACAAGATCGCGACTCGTAATAAAGGGTGAATGGTGCAATATCGAAAGTTCGGGGGTTGTAGCTGGTTCCTGTTGCTCGAAATGTTTCCCCGATAACCGGCGGCGTTCCGAGACCACGACTAAAAAGCATTGCATTGTTTCGTGGAAACGCGCCCCTCGATCGACACCCCCGTTCGCACCCTCGACCAGACACTTTTTATTAGTTTCTCGAGGTGGCAATTAAGTGACCGTAGTTCTGGCACACGTTCCTCTTCCGAGGAAACCGTTGCTAGCACTCTCTACCCACCCCCGCCTTCCATTTTTTCCCCTTCGCAACGAGCATTGCTCCCAACGGCGCGGCGGCGCCCCATTTTTCCCATTCAATTAGTCAGCTGGTGTTTTTTCGCGACCGAATTAATCGTTATTGGGTCGCCTTTGTTCCGCTAAGTCTGATTCAGTGCACGCATTTCGTTTTTATGTACACGATTAAATGCGCGGGAAATGTGTGTGGAAATGTGTGGAAAATTAGTGTCGCAATACTGAAAATTTACATTCTTGAAAATGGTCTAAACTTAGACAGAAACGTCGAATTAAATTTCATGTAATTTTTGCAAATTTGCTTACTGTCTCTAATTGATCGAACCAGCGCGCCAATAACATTAATTGTAGTTTCGAACAATTGTCGATCGAGATACAGAGAACTGTAGCATTCGAGTGAGCCTGTACCACAAATGAAGTAACAAGGGAGAGAGAGCGTGGGTTTATCGTGGTCCTTCCTGTTGACCGACACAAAGTGAACTACCTCCCGCATTCTTCACCCCTGAAGAAACATTTCTCCCGGCAAAAAGACCTCGGCAATCCGCTTTGTGCGAATCAACGTTGAACGTATCGAGTCAACTCGGTTGTTCGGAGGACAATGAAATTACCGGGATCAAAGGGTGGGTTTTCTGGTCTGGCGTGTACGCGGAATCCGCGAGCGATCGTTTACGGAAAGTGTAGCGGGTCTAGCACCGATAAACATTTCGATCTTGAAGATCGAGAAGCACTCGGTGGGAAAGCCCGGTGGTGTTGCAATGACGAACGATCCGCGGATTAACTCGGTCCCAGGCTGGTAGCTAGACAGATATACGGAGGTTTAAACTGAAGGGTGGAGCTTCCGGTGCACGTCCGCCAAGATTGCACTGTATTCGCGATAAATCTTGTCTCCGTTCAGGACGCAACTTGAATTTCCTGCGAAATCCTCTTACACGGCGGACCGGCTGCACCCTTTACAACATTATAAGCACCTTATGCCTACTGATTATACATTCGATAGGCAAAAGTCGTACCTGGCTGGAAGTCGGCGCGTGTGCCTCGGTGCAGCTGCGTGCTCGGCCGCGGCCTCCTTTGATTTCGGATTGGGTTCACCCACCCCAGGCTTGTCGCACTGTCGCGCAACCCTCTCTCATTAGTTCATCCCCGGCTAATGACGAATGCCTCGCCTTTGTCTCTCATAGATGAGAAAAAATGTTCTGATCGGATTATACGACGGATCGTGGAAAGGAAACGCGGAGCCGTCTGCGAGAGGGTTGCTCGTACGAGTCCCGGATAAACGGTTATTATTTTATCCGTTCTTTGTGTCGATTTCATAATTTCGTTTCTGTCATACTATATAAACTGCATACATTTGTATAAAAGGACTTCGGTCCGTTTAAAATAAATAATAATAATAATAATTACTTCATATTGTACCGCATCGATTTTCTTATGTGAATTGGACACCGAGGCGAGTGTACCATCGTAACCTCATCGATGGGGCTACCGGCCGACTGTAATAAAATCAGCGTGGGAACTTTTTGAACATAGCCTGCATCGAATTATTACGAGACGGTCGGTTCATTGGCTTCTCGACCGAATTTCCAGCAATATTCGATACAAGGAAATGGTTTCCGGTTATAGTCAGCGTAGGAACATCGGAGCACATTGTTTCTGAATAGTGGCACGGGTATAAGCTTCCACGTACAAGATGGCGGTCGTGTGAAAATTAAACCGATTTGTCGTGATCCCATATTCGATTCAGCGTGGCCAACCGCCGCTCATTTATAGGTTTCTAATTACATTTAAGTCTTTACGATTTCTCAGGATCAACGGAGTAAATGCAGCCGAATGAGATTACCCGATCGCACGTTCGCGGACAATCTCCGGCTAATTTGAATTTACAGTCGACCGTTCGCGCTTTTCCCGCCCGTTTCTCGCTCGTGACCCGCGTGCCAAACACTCCGGGTCGATCTGGAAATCTTAAAAGTGTGAGAATGTGTACTCTCGGCTCGCCTCTCTCGGTAATTAAAAAGTTCCCGGCCGGCGCTCCTATCCCACCCTCTTCCTGTCGCGCGAAGACGAGCGGAACGTGCATCTTCCTTTTCTTTTTTCTTCTCGCGAGCAATAAATGATATTAGCGCGAGCACCGTTCGCGAAACTTTCGTCCGGACGTTTGGTTGATTAAATAATTACTTGAATACGCGTGTTCCGCTCGTTCGAAATGGAATCTGATGGAGCTGAGAAACACACCCGGCGAAAGAATGTAGCAAATATGTGAGAGCTTCTGCTCATCGCTTAACACATTACAGAGAAATTTTTAATAAAACCAGACGATGCTCTGGCTATTTCATTTTTCACGGCCGTGGTACCTGTACTTACATGGAGAAATTCGCGCAGACCATTATTACGTCGATTATTATTTTGCGGATTACGTTCCGTAAAAATCTTGGTATTAATCAGCTTAGGTAATATGAAATTATATTGTGAGCTAATGGAATTCGTTTTCGCGTTACGCGCTCGGTAACCGTCGCGTGTTTCTCCAGTTATTTCAATAAAAAGTTTAACAAAGAATTCGATAACATTCGATGCTATTTGTCCGTGAAAACATGAAAGAAGTTTTCAAAATACAATAGGATAAAACTTACACAACATCTAAATAAATAAAGCCTCGCCATTCCTGTCAGCTAAAACATTTTAATCGGTTTGAATGCTCGCTAGGTTAAATGAAAAGTCGAAATGATGGAAATGTTAGCGCAACCGCAATTTCTACGCAGCCGTTTCTGAGGAAAAAATTCGTTTCGAAATTTGTTAGCTTCGGTTCACTTAAAAATCTGAATGCGCGAGCGTTTCGCGATTCGGGCTCGCCAGAAATCGGATTCACCGATCGACGATTTCGGTTCTAATTGGTTTGATCTCGGGGCTGTAGCTTCGAACGGTCCACTGATTGATCATTTTCGGGCATCGTTGCATTAGTAGTCGCTTTGTGGTGGCTCCCTTGATCGAGCGAGCAAGAAGCGCGGCTACAAAGCGCAGCGGACGCGAGGCCCGCGGCCGTTTTCGCTCGCGAAGCACGCGGAAACGTTTCCGCGCGACTAGAACAGAATTAAGTGTGAGAATTGGATTACCGGAGAACCACGCGACGGGGTATATCAACCGAGCGCTGCTACTGTTTCTTTGAATAACTGATTTCACAACGTTTTCAGCCGAGGATGAATTTAATGAAGGAAGCGTCGCTGCTTGCGGAATAATTAACCGGGACCAGCTGGCATATCTCGCGGTTCGGAAATGTCCTTTCGCTGTTCCGTTCCCTGACACCTCCGGGCAAACAACCATACTACGATTCTCTCCTATTCCAACAGAAACTTTATTATACCAACTGCAGACTGATCGTTCAATATTATAACCTGGTATACGATTATGCGTACCTCTGATATCTGAGTTCTCTGCTACTCCTGCATGCCTCACCTTCGTAATTCCTATTGTAGGAATATTTTATAGGAATTCGACGTTTTTAGTGTGGTGTATCGGGCTAAACAATTCGACTCTAACACTTCCAATATTTTCTCTCTATTAATTCTTCGCAACTCGGAAGTCACTCTACTTGCTTTCGACACTCACACATAAATCTTAGATAAATAAGATAATTGTGTATTATATAAATCACACTGCCAAATAACATGGTTGAGAGTTTCACTATCAGAGTTGCATTTACACACACGGTTATCAATGAAGCCGATACGGACAAGAGAACCAGCTACATGATCATGATTCGCTCTGCATCGGTTCACAGGAATAATGCGCAAAATAATATTTGCCTTTAAACAACCCTTGCTTTCTAATTAACGATCAAGTATTGATAAAGGCGTTATTCATAAAAAGTTCGTACAGATCAGTATAGGGAACTCTCGAGATGCTTAAACTTAAATCTAAATGCAAGAGGTTCCATAGTTTTTCTGAAAATAATTCGTGCGAAAACGGCCTCCGGGATACTATCTTGAACCATGGAGGTTATTTGAACGCTGCTCGTCGATCCGCAGTCGCCATAACACAGGGGAGCGTCGGCGGCAGCGGCGGCGGCGGCGGCGGCAGCCAGTAAACCGAGATCGCTATCGTTCCCTTTATTCAACGAATTTTCCTGCAGTAGCGATCTTAATTGCGTATCGCGTTACGTTCGCGAGTCAGTGAGCGCAGGGGCGGAAGAACGATAACCGGATTACCGGGGCGCAGATTACGCCGTAAGAATTATTGGTCGGTGGTGAAAACGATAATCGCGGCGGACGTATCGCCGCGGGGATATCCGCAAACCGGAGCCGAATCGAGCCGAGAGGCGTCGCGATCAATCTTCATCGTTTGTCGATCGCGACGCACGAGCCGTGAGTCGCTGGTCTCGATCACCGGGACGATCAGTCATTGATTCTTGTCCTTCGGGGATATATTATTGTCGTAGGGAAAACGAGGGGTGGCACGTGGCCCGAGGATTACCGGCGACCGATGCGATGTTCCCGCCGGCTTGGAAAACAGACGGCGACGCTGTGGGACACGAGAAGAATAAAAAAACGAACGGCAACCTGTCGAGATGTCCAAACAATTTCCACAAACGGTGTTCTTGACAGCTAAGGACCTTCGACCGTGGTCCCTAGGTGGCCCGACCTCGGTTCGGGGGTGTACTTCCTCTCGCGCGGAATCGGAAATGTTTACTTCGTTACACTAGCGGCCATTTTTCTTCACCGGTTCGCTTTCCGCCGTCGAACTTTCCTAATCCATCCCGGAGAAAGTCCTTTTAATTGCTGTTGCAATGAACGCAGGGAACGCGGACGATGCCCGGGAAATGTTGCACGTTTAATCGGCTTTTAATCTTCATCCCACTGGAGATGGTTCTTCTGCGAAGAATCATGAAATGTAATACTAGAAAGATGACGTAGAAATCGTTGTCTCAACGCTGCCAACTTTATGCAACAATCTGAAAAATCTTACTAGACCAGCTTTTCAAGTGCCATTAGACATAGGTTGCTTAATAGCTGAACCTAATATTAGTGCTTGCGTATATATGATAGCCTTTATAAATACATGTAACCTACATGCCTAACATACAATATACCTTGTAATACTCTGTACTAAGCATTATGTTGTAATAAATCTCATATGAGATTTCCTAATTAAAAAGAAAACAAAAAACATCTGAAAAATCGTATTGATGCAATTTGTTAACACACACGGCAAATTAGTTGGAATGCTCGGCTGCTATCGATGCATTGATCGCTGCACGTTAAACGAAGCGGCTCGATTACTGTTCACAGTAGAATACGTAATATCCAACGGATTCGAAAAGCACGATTTTGCGTTACACGAATGGCCGATCGTGTAACTTACGAAAAATACCTGCGAAAAATCTGATTAAACTGGACCGTCGATTGGAGGTCCTGTAAACAGGGAACGGGGCGCGAGGATATTAAAAATTCGCAGTTAGCGGACCGATTATAAGCACAATCAACTATTACCGGCGGCAGCCGGTCAATGCAAATCGCGGAATGCATGTCGGGACCGCGCCGATACACTTTTTCACTCCTGTAATTGGAGTTGATTCGTAACCAACGAACCGGCGAACGAACCCCGCCAGGCAAATCAGCCGGATCGCAATTACCAATACGCGGACGCGTATCATAATCCATGGGGACCCAATCGGAACACGGGGGGGGGGGAGCGATTTCAATTTCGATTTCTGACGAATCGCAGGAAACCGTCCCGATTCATCGAGACCGTTCCCGGATCCGAGAATACTCGCTGTGAAAAATAGTGACCCCCACCGTCCTACTATTTACTTTCATTTCTACGGAGGAGAATAAAATCGTCGAGGCAAGAGAATCCCTCAAGATTAACTCTTCGCCGGATTAGAAGTCTCGGGAGATCTAACCAATGTCTGCGAAAAATATGAATACCCAAAATTAATACCCACCGATGGATATTTTATTCGAATTCCGGTCTGCGGAAATTCAGTCCGTTTACTGACAGTCTGTTAAACATCCCAAGGTTGTTAGTATATACAGTTGGTGGTGGTATATACATTTAGATGGCTGGTAAAAATAGAGTACACAAGACTGAAGCTATACGATGTATGATTTCCTACTCGCAAAGAAAATGATGAAGTACGTTTTATTTTAGATACAGCTAAAAAGATTTTTGGATCGTTCTATAAATTTGTCGTATCGGCAAATCCGCGTAAAGCGATGAATTGACTTACTGTTCATGATTACACAGAGCACGAGAAGTTTCTGTGCTTGAATCAAGATGATTCCGCTTCGAGAACAATGGGAAGTTCTAAAGTTAAACAACGACGATATATGCACCAGCGACTATGCGTGCTCTTGAGTTTCTACCTTGTGCACTCCAGTTTTGTAATCTTCGTGGAAACTTCAGTAATTATGAAACTCCGTATTATCACTACTTATTGTTCTTTATAATCGTAAGTGTGCCGAGGTCGGCAATACTATCGTAACGTTTTTCCCTTATCACTGGATACGAATACCGGCTCCTTTGAGGGCTACGATTGTTTTTCTATATCACGGTGCTGAAGTGATTCCGATTTAAATGACTCCGTTGTTTGTAGCTGATAAACCAAGGCTGCGTTTAAAACCATTCTTGTGCAGTAATAAATTTATTTCTACATTAAATTGAATAATGTGATCTATAAGATCTGTAAAACACAATGGAACGATGCTTTCAGCGAATCATTAATTCGTAATAAATTCACGAGTTAGCTTCTTCTGTAAATATGTAAATCCAGCGATAAATTATAAATCAGATCTGAATGATCGTAACTGGAACTGAACCGTCGCGCTGGACAGAAAACAATTCATTGTAATTTTTCCCCTGACATCCCAGCAAAGGTCGGACAGCGCTTCTCAGGTGTCGTATTAAAATTCGACACCGGATCGACGCCGGAGCTCGAAGAAGAATCCGTTTTCTCGCGTTACTCGCTTCGCAGCGCCGTTTCCGCGCTGAAAAAGGGGAGAGACAGTTTTTCTAGGTTGTACATTCAATTTCTTTCCATTGTCATCAGAGAGAGAGCACGGGAAGAAACTTTTCCGCGGTCGTTACGCCGCGCGAAACGACTCCGATGAATGTTTTATGAATTCGCACGTGCAGGAACGCCGCCACCCTCGGATGACGTACCGCGGGATTTCAAAAGAAACTAAACAGAGCCCGAGAGATAGTTTGCGTTTTGCAACCCGTCACCCGTTGCCGATGTCGTTAACAGCGCATTCGAGCCTTTTCTTATGTAAACCAACGCCGATAGATCGACGGCCAGTGTGCCTTTACTCGCGTTTCGACAACTTTAAGCTCCGTTTTCAACGGTGAAGAGTCGCGTGCCGCTCGCTTTTGTTCCTTTCACCCCTTCGAGGACCGTCAAACTTTCATCCGCCATCGAATCGATTTTTCGCCACTCGGTTTTCAAGTCGATCTTTCATGAATTTTTTTCCTCAAGTTCTGATACGTGTATAACGTTTGAAAAAATTCATTTAGTACACGACAATGTTCTAAATAAGAATATTAAAGAAGAATAAACAAATTTTTGCTGGTGCAGTAATAAGAACAGAGAATATTAGTAGAGAAATCTCAGGTGTTCTGTTTTCGCGACTCACCGCGTGTACTTTCATGCTCGAAGACTAGCAGGAAAATTTTTGTTCAAGTTCTCGCGATACGATTTCGCTTTCACTTCAGCTACCAAATTCTTCCAGGACGTTCGAAGTCAGCCAACACGTATCCGAAGCAGAGTTGTTCGCGAGAGGCGGTTACAGAACTCGCGAACCTATACTTTAGAAACGAGCAGGTACGAGAACAAGTTGGAACAAGCGGCGGGATCTGTAATTTTCAGTTGAACTTCCCCTCCCGCGTGGACGAAACGCAGATTTCTTCCGTTCACCGAAGTAAATGTTAAACAATTTGCATAGTCGATTTCTTCTTCGCTCTGTCCATGCTACGGTACAACTTCAGCCTCATTTAGCAACCCCATTGTTTCTTCCGTAGCTACACATTAGCTTCCTCGTCCCCTGACGAATGATGAACTCCTGTCAAGTAACTTCCAGACTTATGATGCAACAATAACAGCGCAGTGAAACCGTGCACCTAACAATTCGCCCTAACCATACCACACGAGTGTTGCCAACTTTCAGACTGTACTCTTCTGCACACATGCACACTGGTAATCCTTGAGTAGTTACAGCGAAAGCGTTGCCGCGAAGTTAAACCCTCATAACGGAGTTTCGTCCGCTCATTGTGTACTTAATAATATTGACTAATTGGGTAAACTCGGGATCGATATGTGTGTGCAACAATGACCGTAGTAAGGCGGTGCATACGCGGTGCATAGCGCCAGCCAGCGATCATTCCGAATAGACCTAATTATATTATATTATTACAGTGAGTAACCCGGACCCCAATCTTTTCTGCTGAATACATTGCAATCAAAACCGCACTAGAGCTTGCTTCTAACTATTCTCATCACCACGTGTACATCTATTCTGACTGTCTGATTGTTTTAACAGCTTGAAATAACTACTCTGGCAATACCAAATCTAACCCTTTTCTACTTGACCCACTCTTTGCCCCCTATTTTATACATATACATACATTCCTGAAGTCCCACTGCTTATTTCTCTAATGTTAATATTGTACTACAAAATGTTCATTATATTGTTCAATTCTAGTCTATAAGATGTCCTTGCAATGTTAGCATGCACAGCCATGTGCATGCTGCTAATAATCCCATGTGGGGTTTCATAGCTTAATAAAAAAAACCCGGGCCCCACGTGGCCGCTCATTCCGCTTACCATTAGATCCGTCATTGTGTCACCAGATAATTCAACATGATTGCTCAAGTTGTTCTTTAATTTTCTAAAATAGGTGTGCAAGTATTGTCGGTGTGCGTAGTTAATTAGCCAAACACGTTGAATGCGAGTCATTGTCGCGCACAGTACTAGCAGGGAATTTGTCGACAGGGCAAACAATCGGTCGGTCATTGATACGTATCGGTGATTCGAGAGAGAAATCGAAATTTCATTAGATCATTGCCAGCTGGCAATGATTTGGCGTTGATCGCCAGACGATAAGCTAGGTGAGACGTCAGAAGGATCGCAATCGGTGTTTATCGGAAGGCGTCGCAGGATTTCTCGTAAATTGGATTACCCAGGTTCGACACTTCATTTGCATGCGGAATTGCCGAGCAATTATGCGGTAATCAGGAAACCGATTAAATATCGCTCGATACATATCGGCAGATATCGATCTGTTGATCATCGACACGGGCAACGTCGTTACGCGTTCATTCGCGTTGACAGAACAAACGTAACTAACAACCATCCGCGTCTCGACGACAATGGTTTCATTGAAACCAAACCTTTGACTGTAATTCCTGCGATAATAATGTTTTAAGCGATGCGGCGCTTTCTCATGGAAAATTTAATGACGCGCAGGAAAGCTGTGAATTCCCACGGGACTTGTTAAACAGTTCTTTCTTCTCGAATGTAAAATACAAAATCAAATTTAAAATTACGGTTTGTGTTTGAATTATGAAACGAGATTGCAAAGCAGCGAATATCAGATAACGTAATACATATTAGGTTACTAATACTGCGGATCAGTGGCGCGATTTAAAACTTCTCTGCATCAATCGTTGAAACATTCATTTCTTCCTTCATTCGAATTCGAACAAGTTGGAAATAATATATTTATACATTTAAATTGTTTCCTTATTACTCAATTCTCTTCTGAATGTATAAAATCCACAGTCCGATTACTAAACGTAGACAAATAGAACAGCTTGAAATTTCTTTCCAATGGGAACAAAGTTCCCTAGAATTATTTAAAGGGCTTCTATGTAATTGAACGCCTAATTTGAGACTTGATTCAAGCCGTATAAACGATCGAACTGCGTCCATGTAACGAATACCGATATAAAATGATTAGAGATTGTTTGATTACTTGGAGCAATCCACTTTCGAACTGTTGATTAGCTCTTTCGGTGGTCGGATGCTTCGTGAAAGGAACAGCAATAATATCGGTAATGAACTTTAAAAAGGCCTGTAACTTCGACGTAACCCGACCGAAGATCTCGTTAATGGCGGCGAGCTAGTTTTCCGCGCGAGTCCGGGATGCTTGAACTGAAAATTCAAGCGAATAAGTTTATTCCGTGAGTCACAAGCGAAAGTAGCTCGGTATCCTGACAGCGAAGCTAATCCTGTAAGAACTTTGACTGGAGCAACACGATCGGAGAGGTAGCGCGGCATGGGGCCAAACTTCGCCGATTGGATCCACGTTCGCGCGCGAAAAAACGAACTTCCGGGGAAATTGCGTTGCCGAAGGGTCGCGTGGCCTGCATCCGTGTGCTCCTATGGGGGTCACTCACCCAGAAATCGCCTCTATGATTCACAATTCAACCAACTTCGCCAACCTATTTACCTGCAACAAAAAAACACCGGTGCGTTAATAGAATTTTCTTGTCGGAACTCTGTTTCGCTAGAGTATCGCTGTTTTTGGAGTTTCGGGGAAGTTGCCGAATTCGTATTGGCCACCCAAATCCACCTCACGAGTTCGTTCTTTATTATATAGTTCATCGTCAATTTCATAAAATTCTTGCTTCACCGATGCGCGATCACTAAAAACTGAGAAGCGTCGCGGGGTGAGCATCATTCGAATGTATTCTATATTTTCTCTATTGGATAGTTTCAACGAACAACCAAATATACCGTTGACTGTTGCAAAAGAGTGAGTTCGTTTTTTGCTAATCAAAATGAAAAATTGTCCACGTGGATTTTTGCAGCAACTGCACGCGATCATTGATTATATGCCAGACAGGGCGAGAGAGAGAGAGAGAGAGAGAGAGAGAGAGAGAGAGAGAGGGAGAATAAAAGAATGCGATGAAGATGATAAAACATTGTGTTTCCTTCGATAGTATTTGCCCGGGTAGCTCGTTTCAACCCGTAAATTTCAATGGCTCTACTGGCTAGCAGGCATTTATTAAATTCATCGTATTTCATTTCTATTTTACCGGCGGGCAAAAGTTGAGAAACAAACAATCGCAATAACGAAAGTGTAGCGCAACTAATTTCCGCATTTTTAAAATAGCAAAAGCTATATGTATATTCGTTCTATGAAAAATGCATCGTACGCCGCGCGCCGGGAGTGCACTCCCGGTCGTTTTCCCCTAACGAACTAACATTTTATAGAACCGAGAGCGGCCATCGTTTTATAATGCAACTAACAAGTTATCGACGATAACGAGTTACCGTATCGGAGATGAATAAAATTCTCGGAAGGCTACGTTCTATCGAAGAGACAACTTTTTTGGGAATTAGATGTAGGTACTTCCGTCGAATGCGCTTCGGGACAACGTCGATTATTTTTCACCGAGATAATAACGTCGCTGCAGATGACACTCGCAGATATTGCATCGCCACTCGTGCAAGACTAATCCGGCCTGCAATATATAACTGAGAATCGAAGCCGGGAAAGTGAGTTTCTTCGCGTTCTCCCCTTTACCCGTTGCTTGCACCCGTTGCACACAGGGTATCTCGTAATAAGCAACAGTTGACACTGCACTAAATCACTCGATTAATGAGCGTGTATTGTTCAATTTAACATCGACGCATTCGTTGTCGCGTCTCTCCAACAAAATAGCAACATCGTCACGCTGAATTATAAAATACGAAAATGCAAATAATATTAAACATTGCGATCTGCGTCAAAGCAAAATCAAATATTCAATATTTTTAGCTTAACAGCAGCTGCTAGCTTAAATTAATAAATTCTGCAGATTCTGTAATTCGTTAGATTGACACTAGAAAATTCATACAATAATTGTATTCGAATATAAGAGCTTAGCCAGATATTTTAAAGCGCACAGTAATTAGTAAAATCTGAACCGTAACGGAGAGAATGGCGAGAGAGACAAATCTGAAAATATTAATAATAGTATCGTTGTCTACCCTTTTCAATCTAAAAAGTGTCTGCCAATTAGCCAGTATTTCATTTTTACTCGGAGATATCATAAAAGTAACAACATTTTGTGATAATGAGGAGGATTCCAGCGTCGAGCCTTTAAAAAGGGGAGAATAGTGGAAGCGAGGGAAAGATCGTCAAGTTTCGGGTTAAACACAGTGTCTCGGCTCATCGGAGGCAAATAATTGGGAGCAGGGGATGAGGAACTCCCTTCGGCATGGCTGTTATCTTTCTCTCTCTCTCTCTCCCTCTCTCTCTCTCTCTCTCTCTCTCTCTTTCCTCGGAACGGCGACGACAAAAGGAGGAAAAAGGCGAGGTAGTTGAAATCGCGTCGCCTGACTCTCGGGCAAAGAAGTCGCTGAACCAACAAGTTATCTTTTTTCGGTCCCTCTCGGTTCGATGATTTCTTACCGCGTCACCGAGCTTATTTTCACCTCTCCATTTCCCACGGCCACAATTATTTCGTGCCAATTTGATGCACGAAGACGTCAATATGCACAGTCTGCGATTCCGTGACGAACAGCGACAAGCACGCCGAGTAATCATTAATTTATCCGAGTGTAAAAAGACGAACGCGATCGCGTCGTGTAATTCTTTCACGGTCCATACATACACACGCACCTAATTTTCCCATTGAAATAATCGTTTCGAACATTTCCTAAAATCCTGTTACGAGCAAATTGTCATTTCCGTTAGAAAGAAAATGCCTTTCGTTCAATTATATTCGTGAAAAATGTTGCACGTTCAACGTAAACCACACTTTTCCCGATCTATTTATTTCATTGCAACGCAAAAGCTCCCAGAGGTAATTGGGAATTCGCGCACGGAATTAGCTGGGGGGATTGTTTTGTTTTTTAACTGGAATATGAAACACTACGCATTGTTTGAATAACGTGGAAACCGGAGAAAAAAAAGGGAGCGGACGAACTCGGACCAGCAGATATTTCCGAGGTTGTCGCAGTTTTCGGACCTACGAAGATGGCGGAAAGATGAGCGTAACGAAGAGAGGACGAAGTAGAATGCGCTTCGCGGTCGCAGCGGGTGAGTGCAATGGTCAACCACCGTCTAACCCCGAGAGCTCTGGGATACGTGTCCGTACGCGAAGGGAACTTCTCCGGTAACTTCTCTAATTAAACGAGCGCTCCTTTCATGATTAGTAACGCTCCGCTAATGAACCCCCTCCGGTTACTTTTAGGTTCATTCCCCGGAGACCCGGAACCTGTTTCGTTCGTTGTGTACCGAACAACAATGTTCAGACCTTTCTTCTTTTCGCAATAAACGTACCGTTAAACGAATCTGCAGATGTCTTGCGCCCTCTGTTCCTTCCCTACGATAGTTCACCGAAATAATCACTGGAGAAGAGATAATCACCAATTTCTTCGTCGAATCAAATGTTTTCAAAGGGAAAAATATTTTCAGGCAACCCGTTCTACGGAATACATTGTGCACCAAGATAATTCGCTGTTCGGACAGAAGCAGAGGCTGCGTTTAAAGCGATGACTCGATAAGCCGTTCCTTTATTCCTCGAAATTTGTTAACTCTTCGGAATATCAGGCGTTCCTGCTGGAATAACAGAAGCGAAAGCGGATGCAATAGGAGTCCGGCGTTTGTAAAAATCTGAGGGTAGGAGAGGACGAATCCCGAGATATGCAGATATCGGTGGAATTTTCATTGTTTCCCTATTTCAGCTCCGGTCTCGGGGTTTCCGGGCTGAACGTGCTCGCTTCTGCGACTCTTCCGGTGACACGCCCTCTCCGAGAGCGAGCTATTCTCTCCGGGAGAGGTGAGATAACGGAAGTACGTAAGGAATGCGGGACCTAAAGGAGAACGCTTAACGGGATTAGAATCGGTCGCGTGCCGAGCATATCTTCACGGTATTACGTAATTGCGTAATTTTCGCCTGTGTGGGTGGTCCGCGCGAGACACGCGACCGCCCCGAAAGAATTCGCGAACAGTACACGCACCGTCCGAAACCACTTTCCCATGCGATGTCGGCTAACATAAATATTAGAACCCTCCGAGGGTACCCTGGCGAGTGTATCTCCGGAGCGAAATGTCACTCGTGAATTTTTCAGTTTAATTTGTTCCCATTGATACTTTAACACATTACCGACCGGTGATTATTGCACAATTTTGAAAAATCTGGTACATGGCTAAAAACTTTTTAATGGAACTTTCAATAGTAACTAGTAACAGCAATTTTCATTGTCAACTAACAAGTCATCCTCAATAACGTCATCTAATTATTTCATTTAAGATTGCAATGTAAAAGAAAATTTCTATGCTTTCTTTTGATACAGAACAATTATTGAGAATCCTATTATATAATAGGTGTTCTCTCTACCAAAGCTAGCCTTAGACTGACTGCGTTCATGTTGGATTCATGTTGCATTCTGAATGGGATCATGTCGGCGGACTAAAAGAAGCGCGGCTCTGTCTTTGATTCGATACCTAAAGGTACCGCGAGATACAATGTTACGGACCCGCAGATGTGGGATCCGAAACATTATATAGATATACATACAGCAGTCCCTGGAACCTTATTAATTTCTGTACATATATCTATAGCTATTTTCGCGGCTGGAGAATTACCGGCAGAGAAGTTGGTGTGTAGGGTGATTTGCAGCGAATCAGAAATTAGGGGGGGAGGGCCGAGCGATGCGCATCGTGTAACGGTTGAAGGCAAGAATAATTCACGAAAGCGTCTTCGGTTGAAAACGTTTGAACAATGCGGCTTGTGCTCGTGATTTTTCGCGAGGTAGGTACCCGGGGCCGAGGAAGCAGGCTGGTTCCTCGCGTTCGTTTTTCCGTGTAGCAGGCGCCGTTTATCGCGACCCGGCGCAGAATTTCTGCCCGTTTCTCTTTCGTTTCCTGTTCTTTTTCCGTCCATCAAGTTCTCGAAACGCGCGCGGACGGAAACAAAGCGTTCCGGCTGGTGTTTCGTCGCACGCGAGACGCAATCGGTAGGATGAGTTTCGGGCTTCGCATTTATCAACTCTTGAAGCCGCTCTCCACCCCCTTCTCTCTCTCTCTCTCTCTCTCGCTCCCTCTTTTCCCGAGACAAATGAAAGGGGGGTGGGGGTGGGGTGGGGGGCGGCCCCGACGAAAAAGGTTGTAGGTGTCGGTGAGCCGGCGAGGGATATAAATTCATTTTTCTGGGAATAAACGCGGCCCTCCGCTCGCCCGGCCGGCCGTGTTAAACGATGCATTCGCCGATTCGAAGTATCCTTCCGTTACTGTTCGCGAGAATGAGATGAGATCGCCTTCGAAATTGTCTCCCAGTGAACGATGGCTTCCTCCGGGCGTCGTATTTTCCTTTCGAGTTTCGTTTTATCGACGCCGTATTTCTTCGGATTCCAGTTCCACTGTAATTCCACGGTATACTGATCGCGCCCCGTTCCGCACAGACGTTCACGATCCCTCACCGCGGTTATTATGGTAGATTCCGTCCATCTATTATTAATCCCCATGGATTATTCGTGGATTAAACTGAACACGTTCATGCACAACATCGATGTTTCCACATAGAATCTGTGAAAACTGTAATTCTCTCAATTGTCATCCACGTTTTGCCGAAAATGTTTCACGTTCAGAAATATTCACAATCTATTTCGAAATTCTTCACTATTATTAGACTGCGATTTTTTTTATTTTAAGTTCGGTTTATAGAAATGATTCGCCTAACAGATACATTTTTATAATTCTTTATATAGTAATCTTCGATTCGCACAGCGACACAAAAACCGGCGAGCAATACAGCAGTTTGTGGGAACAGCTATGAATGGCTTCGATTAGTAACGAACATAAATTTAGCTTTTGATCGTCTCTCCGCGCATAAAGGATGAGTTTCTATGACATCCGAATGGTCCCGTTAGTTAAATAGTTGAATGTGCTATGGTAACCGGTACGTATGAACATACGGATACGATCAATGATCTTTACGGGAAACTGCCGACTACGATAATTACCGGCCGCCGCGTGGCCGCGATGTTCCATGCTCTGATCAATACCCTTGGTCGGCATCTAATAACCAATTACGTTGGTTCAAAGGTGGAACCAAGTTCTGAACACCGCTCGTCGGATAATGCCTCCCCTTTCGTCCCCCGGTGTCTTTGTCGGGGGAAGGGGGGCGGGCGAATCGCCGTCGAACGAACTAGACGAATGGAAAGTTGCTTAATTAAGAAGATTAAACAGCGACGATACGGAAATATGCATTTCGTTTCCCTGAGAAATGAAAATTCGCGGGAACGCTCTGGTACTTAACGGTTAGGACTTCACCGAATACTGCCGACACTTTGATAATTAGCTCTCGTCTCCTTTGCAACCGCGAACAATATTCGCAGGTCTCAGAAGTTTCCTCCGGACACGGCACAAAAGACGCTGACAAACTGTTGCCGCGAAATACGACGAGTTCGAGCGAAAAAGTAAGTAGAAAATTGAAAGTCGCGTTGTTCCATACGCGAGAGCTTTGTTCTCGGAGTAAATTGAAAATTTCCCTTGTCGCACTCGGCCGAACTGATAAACGGAGACGGCGAATAATGAACGGACAGGTTAACGAAACCGTATACGTATTCAATAGCCTCGCGTACCTGTGCAAAATTCAAACACAACTTTTTCAAACCTGCGCCGAGTTACAGACAATTTTGTTCTATGTTTCCAACAAATTTTTTTCATGTAGACACATGAAATTTTCCCAATTAAGTTACCAACCCAACTTGTTGTAAAACGCACTAATAAATTCAGCTGGAGCATGAACAAAATTTTTGTTACATCTGCCTGAAATCTGCTGCGGGTTTTACGCATTCTACTAAGCATGGGTTTTTTGTGCACGATGCTTGTGCAACTTGTTTGTTTAAGCGAATTTTCATCCTAGTGTTCATTAAAATTTTTCAATGTGTCTGGTTTTAGTAATACAAGGTGAAGTATTTCAAATCTTCGAGCAGTAGGATTTATGGGACCAGCATTTGCCAAGATTCCTCCACTTTCTGTAACCTGGTGGCGTTTGCCATGGTAACAGCAACTTGAGAATGTTAACGAGACCAGTGAACTGTGGAAAATTTTTAATCATTATCTGTTCTTAATGATCGATCTATAATCGACCTGTATAAAGGCTATATAAAACAATTTTTCGCTCGAGTTACACGAAGACATACCGGCTGCATTTCCACATAAAACACATCCACGCAGTTTCCGTACACAGTTTTTAAATTGCGTCATATGGAAAGCTACTATCGGAGCTGTTATTCAAAACAAAAATTGCCTGAGCAAGCCTCTTTTCCAAAACAAATTTTTTTTACGGGAAGCTCTTGTAGTTGCTGTTCGAAAATAAAAATTGCCTGTACAAAGCCACCATTTTAAAACAAATTTTTCATCGTGTTACACGGGAAGCTCCTGTGGTTGCTATTCAAAATACAAATTGACCGAGCAGAGGCCACTTTGCTTTCACAAAGGAAATTGAACATGACCATCGACAAGTGGCATTTTCGTTTAGATTTCATGTAAACATTTATGACTTCGAGAGGCATCAATGTTCGCTGTTCACGTAAATAAAAAATTGCACGAACATCCGCAGCCAATTGCAGAACATAGAACTAAGACTCCCATCGAAAAAATATCTCCGCTGTTTTACTAATACAATTATTGTAACGAAGTAAATGTAGTCAAACTGTAAAACTAGTATATCTTTGTTAAAGCCGAAATAAAAAAGATGCCTCAGCCTCCACATGGAATCTCGAATGCAACTGTTTGCAACGCAAATCGGGACACGTCCCACATTTTCCGGGGGTGGGTTCGACCTGCCGAAGGGTGCGGGGGCTTGAACGGGTGGGGGGGGGGGGGGAAGTCGAGTCACAGATACACGAAAATCTGAGGATATTAAATATTTGAGATTTAATACCTCGAGCAGCGACGCATACGTAAGTGAGTCGACAGGGTCGAACGGCTTCGGGTTAGAAAGAGGAGCGTCGTCGCGCGTCGGTGTGTGCTCCGTTCCTCTTTCTGCAGGAACACCGCGCCATTCGTCTTTCGATTCTCGCTGCGGAGTTCCCCCGACGCGATGTCACCAGTGTATTTTGGTATTCCCTTGAATCGTCGAGTCGAGAGACACGGCGAAATTCCGCAACGCTCTCTCGAACAGCACACGATGAAATCCGCGTGTATATATTTTTCAGCCGTGCCGGGAGAACGATAACCGCTGGCGCCACGCGAACGTGTTTCATCTCGAACGATGATTACACGGTGTACATTACTTCAATTGCGCGCATTCTGCGATATTTCAAGCGGCGCGTTGTCAAAGCGAGATACTGCTCTTGGACGTGGACGCGGCGTTACAGTCGGCACATTTTTATGCAAATTTTTCGGAACCGGTGCGATTTTTCTGAATTCTTTTGAAGTTGCACTTGCGCATTGACCGCTGTAATTTTTATGGGAATTGTCGTTGATTTGACAAAGGACCCTGCACTAATCATATGGGAAATCTATCCCGGTTAAATCAGTTGGATTTTTCATAGCTTATTGTTATTGAACTTTCTGCCCATTACATCTTTTGTTCAGTAGATCATAAGCTACAACATAGAGAAAAATCCAACTGATTTAACCGGGATAGATTTTCCATATGATTAGTGCGGGGTCCTTCGTATCATTGAACTGCAAGGAGTTACCCACCTTTCCCCGTTTCATTTAATTAGACAAGGTCCTGTCCCGCGATTGCGCGGAGGAGGTGAACGAGGAGCGAGCTATTCGTGAGGCGAGTTGATATACCATAGTCGGGGATGGTTACGCCGCGCCGTCGGATTACGGTCGCCACGAACGCACAATAAGCCGAGATAAATTTCGGGGGCTGGAAAACAACGGGCATAGAGCCGTTTTATGGGCAGCGGCGGCGGTATCACGATTTTCCGTCGACCGACGTCATCGCTGTGTGCTAGCCAGGTGAATTATTCACCGGCGTGTCATCTGACAAAAGCACCCCAGGGCGCCGCGCAGAATGCGGTTTAAGGCCGGCGTCCATGAGCGTGTGCTTGGAATAATGTCGCTGCCGGCTTGTATGAAGAACTTTAAGGATCGGCACCGTGGCCTGGAACCAGGGCTGCTTCTCTTCCGCGCCTTAGCCGGCCGTTCATTTTCCGCGACAAAGAAACCCCCATTCTCCGACCGCTCCCACCACTTTGCGTCCTCTATTTCGCCGTCGAAATTCCTCGCGTCTCGCTTCATTTACCCGAACAAATTCGGTCGCACCCGAAAACCGAAAACATGCCGAAAAAAATCATGCGATCGTACTATACGTGAATATTGATCGAACGTTTAAATTAAATTCGGATTGGCGAGCCGAACGTGGTCGAAATAGTTGATCGAGCGAAAAACCGGCGTGGACATGAGCGCGCACGTGTACGTATACTGGAGAAGAATTGTTCTCGACGCGATTTCGATGCAATTGCTACGGTGAATTTCAATTCCTACGGCAGATAATGACCGGACCCGCGATCCTACTCCCACGACAAATAGCGTTACCGTCGCATCAACCGTGCCCGAAGCTTTTTCTCCAGTTCCAGACTAGCTCTGTTCTAATCTTTCTCTATCTTTAGACCGTGGATTTTCCTGCGAAATGAAACTGTTTAACACTACGTTGATCCGGATCATAAAAACAGCCATTTAACTACTCAATTTCTGGAAAATAATCTAACTGAACAGCTGTTGCATTCGTGATATGCAAGTGCAACTGTATCTCCATGCTTTGCGAATTCTGCTTCACTCTTGTATTCGCAAATTTCATTTCTGCAAACCCTTCCAATTCCCTATAGATCTAATTAAACTCGAGTGATATTCCTCGATCCATAATTGGGAAAAAGCGAAAAGTGAATTTCTCTTTAGAAAGTACGTCGAATTTTTCTAATGAATTTTTCGGGTCTGAATGATCCTATTGTGAAGCAATTCTAATAAAGTTTTAATAAATAATACGAATCGTACTCGGATATGCAGCCACTTTCCTGGAAATTAATTTTCCGAAAGAACCCTGCGGTGACCACCGCTGCTTCCCGCTGATTTATTTGATTTCAGCAATTCTAAAAATTTCCCCGGTTTTTATTGTATTGTTCGTTCTCGTGTGGTAATTAAAAAGGTGTAAAAAATCGATTTGTTTCAAATGTCCAGAAGCTGGTTAAAAATCGACCGAGCCACCGGGACGGTGGTCAACGATCTCGCTGGATAGTTGCAGCCGGGGTTGTAGGGCTCTCGTATGTCACAGTAAAAAGTAGCACACCATTTCTCCACGGTATCCACGAGAACCTACTATCCGGTGGACAATTTGCAACTCGGTTCGCGTTAAACCGCAGGACGCGTGCTCGCGTCGCGATGGAGATGACGGGGCTGCGTTTTCCGTCGTAAAAACCGGCGACGCGCGGCCGCCGTCGTAAATGTTGCATGACGGAGAACATCAGCTGCATCTGCGACAAGTCGCTGGCAACAAAAGCGGACCCCGGATTTATCAAGGCAGGTCCCCGTCCGATCAACGGTGGCAACGCTCTGCCGCTGGTCGTTAACCTTTCCCGCGTAACAATAACGCAAACCACAGCTCCCATGATACGAAAACCTTGTAAGGGTCGCTATACACCCTGCGGCAACGTGGTTTACTACGTGTTTCCGATGACCCTTTACGTAATAACGCCGGACGACGCATTGTTTTTGACGGGGCTCCTCCCGCGTACTCCCTCGACACCAATGGGCTGACGCAACACTCCCATAATTGAGCCTTTTCTGCGCTAACATCTGTGAATGTTCTTTGTTATCACTAGACTGCGGTCCTCGTGCGTTTACGGCTGATGAAACTGTTCGAAACAGGTTAGAATATAAATTTCGACAGAATTTTTAACAGAGAGTCAAGAAACTTGCAGAAAATTAGGAAGATTCGAAGGGTGTTCGAACATTTTGTGACAGATCGTATGCAATTTCCCTTGAAAAGAAACGAGTGGAGCTATTGTAAGGGGTTGCACCGAGATGTATCTTGAATGTATCCTTTACCTAATCCGAAATCTCGCGTCTCCGATTAAACGTAGCCCGACAGGGTAGCGGTGTATCTCGCTCGAGTGGAGACGACGCCGTTCACGGTGTACGCGGGCGTCACGCTTGTATCACGATGTCAGAGGCTGAAAATTTACATGACGCACTCCACGGGCAATTTCATTCTGTCTCGTCAACGCATCTTCCCCGAGGTAGACGCGGGATGAAAGCTCGGGGAGTGGGGAGCTTTAGCAGAGGACAGGGCTCGCGTTCGGCTTCCACGGCAGATTTTATTGCTCCTTCGCGGGCGCTGCCGCGCGCCGCGCGCCGCTACCAACTCTCCCCGTGCGTCATATTTCATCGCGTATCATCCGACTTGGACCCAACTTGCTCCAGCTGAAATTCCACCGGAATAAAACACATCTCTCCACCACCATCCTCGCCGCCACCACCGTTCGCACGGACCCCGTGAAATCTAGTTGTCACGTTCCATTCGATTCGCTTCTGATCCTGGCTCTCCGTGGCCGTGGCGAGACCGGATGATTTGTGTTTAACTTCTTCGGGACACTCCGCCCTCCAGAGAAACTCGCCCGGAACACTTCCCCGTTCGCTTCGAGTTCGTGACTTTCCTCCGTCATCGGAAGAAATCTGCACGGAACCAGACACCGGTACTCGCGAGTTTTCTCGCCGTTTTTCCCCATTTCCGGCTCGCTAGCGATACTTGAAATCAACGACTGCGTGATTTATAGCTACCCATCGTTTCGACACGTTTGCTAGCCGGCACCTCTCGAAAATATTCCATGTGCCATTTAAACTGTGGTGCCAAGCTGGTTCGGAACCCACCTTAAAACTGTGTCTTTGATGATTCATTCGAGACCAGTTTGCAGAATTTCAGTAAATCCTCGAAGACTCTCCAATAGCCGTATTCTGGACGGACAGCGTTTGCGTAGAAGATACTATTTTTTGATTTATGTTTGCGTCTATCGCGCCGAGTGAGACTTCAATAGAGAGCTGAACATAGAGAAGGACGGAATTTATGTAATTAAGCGTTGACAGGCAGTGGAGTAAGTAGGCACTGGACAACGTTTACGTAGACGACGCCGGACAGCATTTAAAGGTTTTACTGTACATCAGCGCTCGGTTAAATTTATGTGTATCAAGGTCTTTGAGCCCAGCGAACCAGTCTCAAGACAATTGGAGCTTTCATCCTGCTTACTTGTTTTTAGTACTGTGAGAAGAGACTTGGTCTGTTTTCGAGAGAGTTTCGACTTTAGTCGGACGTGCATGTAAAAGAAGCTGAAGTCAAAAACAGATATGTAAATCAGTTCGCTCGAGAGCCGGATTAAATTGAAAGCAAAATAGCAGCAGTAATTTCTCCGAAGCATGTACCGCCTCGCACTCTATACCAGCGAACAAGTAAAACAACGGTGTGCATCCGAAATATTCCGAAAACATGCAACACTTTTAAACCTTTTCAACCGAATCGCACTGATTCTCGGCTTTTGGCACACCATTCCCGTGGATTACAATAAAATCCGAGATATTCGTGGGCCGTGTCAGAGCACGATTAATTAAACGGGCCGCAGGAAAAACACGAAATTACTTGAATCGGTCGGGATGGGAAATTGCAGGGGTGCACTTGTTTACGTTTGTTTGCGGGCCGAGCAACTTCGAGTAGGAAGTTACTCGAATTTCGTGCCTCCTCTTCTTCTACTCTGTCCCCTCTCTCCCTCTCTCTCTCTCTCTCTCTCTCTGTCGTTTCTCTCCCCTTTTTTTCCGTCCGTTTCTTAATAACGAACCACGAGCCGGAGCGGAATTTCAACGAAGGGCGGAAGTGTTTTTCAATGACTCGCGAAACTTTTCCACTGAGTAAGACGTCAGTTTTCCAACAGCCCAAATGGAACAGTAATAGAACGGCAGTTTCATCGGAACGAGTTGAAAGCTCGCGTGAAGGATCCACGTAAGCTCCAGCCTAGGAAAGCTCTCGTTCAAACTTCCGGCGGAGTTTCCAGCGTCGCAGAAATTGAACCCAGAGTGTGTCTCGTGAAACGTCTCGCAATCATTTTCGGCGATCCACCTCGAGAACGATCAACCCTTGATATGTGAGGATAACATAGTTCGCTGGCGAGTTCCGAGGTGAAGTAATAACGATCCCCTTGTCCCTAAGTGAATGTCGTGCGCTTTCATACCCGTTCATCCACGAAACCCCTATACCGTTTACGGGAATGGAACTATGACACTTACCTACCCGAAGCGAACACTGAAACATACTTTATCTCTTTATCGCGAGATTTCCACGCTTTCTGTCTCCAAACAATCTGACGTGATCGATCTCTTCAAACTTCCAATGCGTGGTTACATTTCTTTTGCTGAACAAAATATTTCATCATCCAGATCTCATTTAATTTACGTCGCTCTCAACTCTTTGCTAAGGTTGTGTCGCGAGGGTCCCATGGAAATCATCCACACAAATTTCCCCGGCACGGTTTTCACCGATTCCACATTTGGCAGACGAATATAAAATCGTTGTCGATCAAAGTCGTTTTCAGCCAAAGCTATTATCGGTGAAATCTGGAGTCGGTGAAAACCCATTTGGCGACGGGTTGTTGTTCATATATTCGAATAGCTCAGACAACCAAAATGTTTAATTTCACGCAACATTTGAATAATCATAATTCGGCGAACTTTTCATGGGTAATTTTTTTAAATTCTTTTTAATTGAGCTTAATGTAACTCCCCTTTGACATATACATAATTTCAAATTTCTAGATTACATTGTTTGAAGAAATTCAAATTTTCATGGGTAATAGACCATTGTGCGTCATCGAGCGAGACGGCCAGGTTCGCGTAATGTTCACCGACGGTGTCGGAGGGTTCGCGAAAACGTCGACGGGAACCGAGTGGCGAAAGCTGTCCGGCTGCTTCGAATGCGGAGGGTGTCTCATTGTTAATCAATAAAGTGCACAACGGTCCCCGAGACCGGTTCGCATTTACAACTCAAATACCGTATATCCCGGAGTACTTTCGGGGCCGGACGGAAGTCTCGGGGACGAAGTTTGGAAAATCGATCGAGAAACGGGACTCGGGTCTGGCCAGCGGTAATTGGCCGGGCTATAGGTAAGCAACGGCCACGGCCGGAAAGACGGCCGATAATTTGAGACGCGGACCTGGCTGCAAGATCGAAATTCCCAGCGCGGCGGTATCTCTGTATTGCAGAACAATTCCCCGTTGACTTGCCTCGACCTGCCTCGCTTCGCCTCGTCGCACGACGTATCTCCTGCTGGCTGGTAAATCGTGATATACATGCAAATTTCCCTACGCGATACAGGGCCACGAAACGGAACTTTGACCGCCATTACGATGTCGGATATTGAATATCGTAATGCACCAACTCCGTTCTCGATGCTCCTATATTGTGACCGGGGATCGTTTACGCCAACGAAGAAATTCGACGAGAACTTTATAACTTGTACTCTGGGGTATGAAACGCACTATGATTCACGGGACATCGGGTCCTGCACCCAGACAACCAGCTATGCTGCGTTTAGGGTCGCCGTACGATGGATGAACCTCGGAAACGTGCGATCAACCGAAGCGGAAAATCGATATTTCGGTATCCTCGCCGCAGCACAGTGGGCAATTCCGACGAAATTTGTTTAAAAATCAAAGAACTTTCGATAGAAATGAGATAGAGCGATGAAATTTTTTTAACTTGTAAAAAGTTTCAGCTATCTAAATAATACTCGAGTTGTTTGGCAGTAATCAAAGTGCCTTATATTTGGTAGATGGAGTAACACCTCTAGTCCCGAAACCTGTTCTCTCGGTGATCTTTTCAGCTAAAAGTTTTCTGGTGTGCGAAGCTGTCGAAGCGTATCGATATCGTTCCGGTCGTGGCCCATACATTTTGTTGCCGCAGAGCTGAACCACGATGCTCGTAGATCCCATTCTCTTCATGTCACGGCGACACGAGACGAAGGATCAACCGGCCGGAAATGAGAGAGACAAACACGAAAAAAAGCTCTCTTGTATCAAGTAGAACGCGAAAGATACCTGTGGAACGTACGTCCTTGGATCGTGAAGACGATATTACAAGCTCCTCGGATATCTTCTATCGGGTTATGTTCGTTGTATAGTAGAAAGAAGGCGGATAAATATATTTTTCCCGTGGAAGGTATGCTTCAAATATTTTTTCCCGAATTTATTTATCAAGATACATAATGTACTGTTACAACAGAACTGACAGTGAATAAATATATCTTTTTCATCTGTTTAAAATATGTAACGCATCGATCAAAATCGAATTTTATACGTGTAATTGTCTTGGACACGATTACAAAGAGGAATAGGAAAAATTTGTTTAGCGGGGAACGATAATTCGATTTGAAGAAAATCGTAGAAGACTATGCTGACACGTAATTGTCACTTAACCTTGAACGATTAAGGCTGATTAAGTCTGACTCGCCGGTAAAGGGAGCAAGGGAAATGATTAGTAGTCGTGCAGGGGCGTTCGCATTCTTAGATCCAACGAATTGATCTACATGGAGCAATAAGACCGATCCTGAACCTTGGCCCCAGTGCTATTACGTATTTAACCGTAATGCCGCGATGACGCTTGCGATACTAATTGCCGTTCGCTGACGCAACCACGTGCTTATTGCCTGCAGGATGTCCGCGTCGGCATCGTTATTCGATTAATTAAAGGAACGCCGATTGAATTAATTAGGCAGCTTCGAACGTAATAATCTCTTTATATAGAATACATTACGATCGAAAATATCAAAAAGATCCTGCGTTACACAAACTGGGAGACGCGATGCCGTTGGATTCGCAAGTGATTTTTAATCTGCTCGTCGGGGCAATTAACGGTGCTCGACACAAACGATAGAAAATTAAATTATTAAATAGTTCAGAAAGTTTTGCACGCTCGAAGAGACTTTCGAAAAGAATCGAAGCCTGTTAGATGCCTAAGGTGAATGCCTAGAGACCTCTTACACCTGTTAGACCCTAAATAAACCAGTAATTCTTCGAGCTCCGTAGGACATCGAATCCGTCGAACTCCGAGGATCTTCGAGATCCAGAAGAGCAGAATTCGAGAAACTCCGAGCGTGTTCTACGATCTTTAAAGTCTCGAAACTGCTGGTACGATGACTCCCAGGTGGTAAAGATCCAGAAGAACTGCTCGGGTCGTTGAAAGAGAAAACCAACGAGATTCCCGCACTGAACGATGCTCTTTTTAATCAAAGATCCCCCCATTGCGTCGGCCCGTCATTTATTCTATACGAACTCGTTGTCGAACTCCGTTGATCTGAACGTTCGGCCGACGAGAGAGAGAGAGAGAGAGAGAGAGAGAGTAGCGGAGCGCGTAGCCGGCGTTCACGTGCGCCTGCACGTGAATGTGCAGGTGCAGGTCGTGTCTAATGCAGTGAAGCGAGGACTGCGGGGAGTTGCGAGAGACAGCGGAATTGCAGGGGGTGAGTGGGAAACGGGGTACGTGGGACAAGGGACCGGCGGTCGTCCTGCAGTTAGGTGGCTTCTCCCTGTCGATGGGTATTGTCGGTGCATTGACTTATCGACCAGGGTCGGAAGCATGGGGCTCTGTCCTACGATGGATTGCGGTTACGTCTGTTGTTCCGGTAACGAGGCTCTCTCCTCCCTCCTCGCGTTCACCGCCATCGAACCACCCCCACCCCACACCTCCTCGCATACACCCTCGGTTCGCCAGCCTCTCCACCCGCGCGTCCTCGAACAGCGAAGCTTGTCCGTCTTTGTCGCGTCGGAACCCGTCTCTGCCTGGCCGGGCGCGTTCGAATGCACGTCATTACCTGTCAACGCCGGGATGCCGTCGATGTCTCTGATAAGGAGCAGCGGAGCCGGAGAAAACTCGAGGGTCTTCTCTCGAGACACGTCGATCCGGTGATCCCCTCGGATGACGAGCGGTGTTCTCCAATTTGCGACGTGTCCGTCCCCTGGCGTGCACTTCAATCCACGGAATTTCATTCGTCCTTTCTCGATAGTTCTCGCGTGTCCCACCGTCTCACTGACTTACGAGATCGATCGCAACTAACGCAACCGGTATTCTATCGTTTTCTTCGTCTTCGTGGATCCACCTCTCCTCCCAACGATAGGTCTGCTAGAGCGTCAATGCGACTTGTTACACATTTTTCCTTTCGCTGTTTTTTAGTCTTCTGGAACTACGTGTCACCGATCGATGACAACTTACGCCACCGGTATTGTTTCTTTATACATAAAATAAAGACAGAGTTCGACGACGTCCACAACAGATATAATTGATCTCTCACTGCGCGTTTTGCATATTAAATCTTCCGCATTTTAAATAATTGTCCAATTCGTGGAGCACTGTATATTAACCCTTAAATGCATTGTGTTGCCGTTTGGCAAACAGATACTGCTTAATAGAATGCATAGGCATAAATAGAAACTGTAAATAAAATATCGTGCATTTAAGGCACCCGAAATGACAACATATTTAACGTAACCACGTAACACGTACCATTTTCATTGAACCGAAATGTACGCGACAGTATGCATAACACGAACAGAGCAGTAAAAGTGAACAGGACTAATGAACTTTTAATGAACTGCTTTAGAGGAAAGAGTCGAATTCGTATCGGTAATCTAATTGTCGTGGGACGACTATCTATCTCTGTCAACCGGCGCTACTTAGCAGGGGGTCGAATGCACGTCATTACCTGTTGTCAACGCTGGAATACGTCCAATAGATCTAAGAGGGATGGTGACGTATGCAGAGGGTTACGCCGAGAATTTCGGTAGAGACTAGCCTGACAGGGTTCTGTAAATAAGACAGCACACGGCAGATAATGGATGCCATTGGCGTATGATGGATGCAGAACTATCCGCGATGAGCTATTGCGATCTGATGCCGCGTTACATGGACCGTGATAATTTCTTGACTGATCTCCGCCTATGAAGTTGCAGCTCCACGGAGATGTCTCTACGTTCTTGAAACGCTACCTCGTAAATGATTGATTGTCTCGCGTCAAACGGCGAGCCTCTCGAAACGAAAGAGACTCGTGCAATGCCTAACGTTGTTGAACCTCTCTAATTTCAATGCGAACCATTCAAATTGTTAGAGTACCCTAGAGTCACATATACTTTATGCGAGTTTCGATTATGATTTATTTGATGTCTTTCAACACGATTCTCCCATTAAACTATTCATTTTTACGTGTGTCTTTTTATGGAATAACCCAGTCAATCTTAAGGTTCTAAGCTTCTATTATCTTCAAGGTTTTAATTGTTGTATTAGTGTTTTTTTTTTTTTTAATAATTCACAGTCTAAACAAAGACCGAAACGTCGAAATGAATATATTGCAAAATTGCTTTCAATTAAATTGATCGAACCGGTGCGCCAAGAACGTCAAATTTGTTTAAACATACGATCGACAAAAAGAAAAGTTATTATATTCTATTACGTCGATATATAAAACTGTATTTTCCCAGGGAAACTTTTGGAATTATCGGTACAGCTCCAGATCCGAGAGGTTCGCAGTTTCGAAGCCGTGTACACATTGCGGAACCAGATGTAACGACATCAGACCGAAAGTCTGAACTACTTGTACTGGAAGAAACCAAGTTCAAAAATGGAAGAACACGGCGCGATCTCGGATAAGACCGAGGGAGCTTCTTATTTTCCCCTGATTCTGTGTAATCTTTTCCGCGGACTGCCGGTCGACGAATGGCAACCGTACACGAGAAGATGAAGAAGGGACGTCCGTGATTCCGATCATGAAATCGGCAGCCGCCGAGATGACGATCGCGGGGAAATCACGGGGAAAGAAGAAACTCCGTAGAAAGAACGACGACGATATCGATGGAGAGCGAGAGAGAACCCTTCTCCTTTCCCTCTATCGGCGGGAGGTCCGAGAGGGATGGAGGATTGCATTTGTGCGGCGACGACAGCGGGAAATGAGAAATAGCGGCCGAGGAGAAGAACCTCCCCATCTACCTACCCCTTTACGGCGCAGTCTTTCCTTACGACGCTAACTACGAGACCGATGTTACTCGACTGCTCCGCCAAAGAGATCCTATCGAGCACGAAACCCTTCTCTAATAGAGCATCGAGTCTCTCGTGAAACGAAAAATTAAATTGGCTAGACCTGCTCCACGAATTCGACTTTGATTTTCGACTCGCTGCTAGTTGTAAGAATGATATAAGTATGCATGTTATATGACTGAATATGAGTGTGTATATATGTTCAAGTGTTATATATGTTTTTATTGATTTACGTCGCGTTAATGTTTTATTATGATTTTGTTAAAATAAAAACGACAGTCCTCTACGAGTGATCGACGAAACATCACGTCGTGTCGAGTATCAATTCTGTTAAATTGTGTGTTTATTTCCCCGAAGTCAGAGGACTGGGCGAGAGCGCTTGTTTACGTTTTTGTTTTGTTTTGAGAATGCAGGTGTCTCCGAGAGGACTTATGTGTGCGGCTGTGTGCGTGTGAGCGCGTAACGGTCGAGGCGTTCGAGACGCGTGTCAGTAGCTTTTTGTTATTAGCCGTGGACACACGAATGTGAACATACTCTTTCTTATTTGTAATTCTTATATAATATACTTGATCCCGTTAATTGTGGTTCTATTTGAAGAAATTCCGTGTCAACTCCTTACACAGTTAAGTAGCCCGTTGCTTCATTTTATTTATGTAGGAAATCGAGCCTGGAGATTCGAACGACCACGGTTGAACCATGTAAAAACATGTTTTTTCATTAAATAAAAACGACGATAATATTGACGATTTAAATTTATAGCTTGAATATTTAATAAAGAATTCTCGATTAAATACAAATTGAATCTTCCTGACTCTACGTTTATTAGTTCTTAACCACTGTTGTTTTTAGTTGATTCGAATTAATCGATTGGAACCACTTCACGTCGTGCGGGAACAAAAGCAGAGACAGGAAGAAGATCCGTTTTCTTCCTCGCAATAACAATTTACCGATAGTTTTCAGAAAAATACGGTTTCCTTAATTTCGCGAAACAGTTTGCCTTTCGGTGCGGAATCGTTTGAAGCTCGTCTTTTTAAAGTAAAAAAAAAAAAAAAGGAGGAAAGAAAGAAGAAAAAGGGAAGCGAAAAGAGTGAGAGGGAACACCACGAGCATCCTTGGCTCGTCTTTATAAATCCAGAAGATGTACTGGTTCTCGTTCCGTCTCGAGCAGATCGTTTGATCAGCAGAAAAAGGAGCGTTTTTCGTGTAACGCGACATCCACTCGTAAGGTCGACGTCGATCAAAGACCTGTCGTTAAAACGCATGGAGATCTTCTTATCCGTTCGAACTGCCGGCAGCCTGAAAATCGAGTTTCTCGTTCGCCTCGGCTCTAGCCGTCTTTCTCGGTACAGATTAAATCCCATCGGGATCGTGAACTGCTGAATACGGAGCGACGCGACGGATACAACGACGTTGTTTTTAAACGCGATGCGGAAATGCGGGGAGTGGGGCGGGCTGGAGGCAATGCTCGAAAAGATCGGTAATTGTAATAGAATTTATACCCCTGCCCCCTTGGCGAACGAGCGAACGGAAAAGTTTCTCGAGTGTCGCGGACCGCCGCGCCGCGCCGCGCCGCGTCTTTCCTCGGAGATTTCATGATTTATCGCTCGGCCAGAGGTATCGCTCTCTCGTTCGATAGATTCCTCCGCTCAGAGTTTCCACTCAGTTTGTCTCATTTGTTATCGATGATACCTCGGTGTCCCTTGTTGCGATTGATGCGCTTCGATTGTTGGCAAAAAGAGAAGAAACCAGGAGAACGAACTTCGAGGAGAAACGATCTTCCGCTTTGAACGTAGAGCAACAGCAACTCCTTGGAATTATTTTCAACGAGACTAATATACGTATGGACTTCAAATTTCATAATCACGAAACAAATCGATTCTATCAATCTTTAGAGAATGTGGTGTCGCTCGGTCGATGAAAACTCACGACTTGGAATCTTGAAATGTAAAAATGTACAATAAAATGTAAGGTTCTTTTTCCAGAAGCAATAAAAGAGGTGTCCATGCCTCTCATAAAATTGTCTCTCAACTTTGAAGATTAATATTTAGATTGATTTCATTGGAAAACTTTACTGTTGCGCGTAGCAACGGTTACAGTTTGTACAGAAAACTTGTTCGTGAGTTTTCCACCTAAAAGAGATACACTCGTGCAGCTTTCTACGGTATGAAAGCAAAGGGTTTTTTAATTTATATCAGCGTTGCCGTATGAGGAGAAATAATGAGAAACCGAGAAACAACAACCCGCGAGAGGAAACACCCTTTTTAATTTTACATTAAATAAATATCGATGAATTGTAGAGAATATGTTACGGGAAACTCGGCTGCGTGCAGAATAAATTACAGAAATTAAAGCAGGGAGATATATAATTCTGCGCGGTCAAATAAAAGATATGTACAAAAACGAGTGATTCTCGCTGGTGTAAATACGATAGTAAATTAAAAATAATTCATTGCGAGACACGCGGTATCGTGCAAGTAATTTAACCTGGTTCATGCGTTTCTGAAAAAAAAAATAATGGAATTTCTCGAAAATGAAACACGCGAATTAATTAATTCGGGATATTTATGATTTCGCGATTTTTTGAATATTTTTCATATTTCGAATGAACTGCATTCGTTATTGTTGCAATGCTTTGTATCGCATTCATGGTGGTCCACTTACGAAATAGTGTACTTGTGCATTTGCATGAATAAACCAAAATCAACAGGCATTCAAAACAAAATTGCGCAATACTATTTGTTAATCATACCTGTATTTGTTTAGTTTCAAAAACTGTGTACATATGTATAAAAGGACCTCGGTACTTATATAATAATAATAATAATAAAAAATCTAAAATAAAACGCGAAATCACGATTGGAATACCCGAGGAAAATGACTTTTATCCAGCAAGATTGGTTATTTTTTTTTTAAAACGAGTTGAGAAAGCGGAGATCGAGGTTGTCAAGCTTATCAGTGACACCTTGTTAATTCTTTCTCAACCGTTTGCGACCAACGTCCGTGAACCGTCTCGTATTTTTCGCGGGGCCGATATCGGCGCGTCCTTCGTCTTCCTGAAATATCATCGTCGTGAAAGGAGTGCTTTCGAGCGTGCGAAAAGAGATTGGTCCGTCATCGGTGCGCGATCCCTGTATCGAATGCAAATCGATACGTGCGAGAGAAAACCGGCAGAGAGAAACGGTGGAGCTCGCCGGGGGTCGGACACCGGAACGAGACCGTAATGGCGAAAGGAAATGGGCCAAGCAGATGCGATGTTTGCCCGACACCCTTAGCCGGATCCGCGCCGCTGCCCTTTTCGCACTGTCCTGAGCCGAACAATCGTCTCGATCGCCGGCAGACCAAAGTGCTCGGAAAATCTATCGTTGATCGTTTTTCGACCCGAAACCCGCCGCTCGATTTCACACCGAGGAAATGACTTTTCTCGCGTCTGATCCGCAACACGCCCACTCCCACTCCCACTCCCACGACCGTAGCCGCTTTTCCCTACACCCGCGAACGGGAAAATGATGCGGAACTCCGTGATCCCGATTCACAGTTTCACCGAATTTTCAATTTTCCCTCAACCGTAAACCGAAGGAACACGATTAGCAAACCCTCCCTATGCCAGAAAACTCATTTCAATCAAGGAAAAACGCGTTCGATTTTTGGATCGCTTTCGGGTAAGAGGTTTACTGTGGAGAAAGAGATTTAAGATCCCAAGACCCCGAAGGAGACGAACGACTTCTCATTTAAATTTTAATAACATTGTTCTCGCGGTCTTCTCTCACTTGACTTATTCGAAGTGATACTGAAATCTCGATGGTACCATCGCGAACGAAGAAATTATGTAATAAAAATTCTGCACTTTTCTTGATTTCTGTATCTGCAAGCAGTGCAAAAATGCTAGTCACGGAAAAAGAACGTCTAAATTGTTGCTAACAAGAGAATACACAGACAAATTTTAGTTTCTTCGAATGCGGAATGTATGGAGCTCGTGTACCTACAGGGCTCGACATAACCTCGCGCATTTGTCGCATCGTGCCCTCAGTTCTACGGACATTTTGACGTTAAAAAATATCGTTTCTCTTTTATGCGTGTTCTTTTGTTTCGAAAATCCCCTGCTCGAAGTGTGGATTTTCGTGTCAATTCGCGCAGACAGTGTTACTGGAAACGTCAAAACGGCGCTAAAGACTTTGCGACAGGAAACGGAAACAATGGTAACGCTCGGGGATTGAGGGGGGAAGGGAAGCCGTGTGGAATAAAAAAAAAAAAGGAGGTTGGATTGTGTCAAATAGTGACAATTTGTCAATACATTGACGCGCCGGTTATGAAAGGGGCCGACCGAGGTTCGCGAAAGCGCGGCTCCACTGTGTATGCGTTTGTGCATGCGCGCACAGAGAGCTTGCGAATTCTGGTTAATGGGCTTCGTGCTCGGCATTCAAGCCTATCGGATTTCTCCATTACAGGGAATTGAATTTTTCGTCGACCGTTCAACCGGCCCGCGTATTTATCGTCCCCTCAATGATTTGGAAAAACCAATTACAGCCGCGATTTCGAATGAAGGTACGCGAGCGCGCTGTTCGCTGTCCGCGAGCTTAGCGGTGAAAAAAGCTCGAAATGACTCTTGACGAGGATCGAACACGAAAGGGGAGAGGAAAGAATATATATATATTTTCTCGGCCAATCGGCGAGCAGTAGCCAAAAAAATAACTTCGAAAAGCCGTTATTGGGCCAAGATATACGTAGTTAAAAATCAACGAAAGAGCTTTATATCGGCATGTAACTCAGCTAAGTAAACATTCGAACAGATCCCTCGGCGTTCACGTGATACTTCGGCTAAACAAAATAACACTTTACCTACCGAAAGCCTATTAATAGGATTTTCAATAATTCTGCTGTACCAAAAGAATGCATAGAAATTTCCTTTTATGTCTCATTAAAAAGTGTTTACCCATGTACTATAGATTTTTCAAAATTATACAATAATAACCGGTCGGTAATGTGTTAAATATCCGTTTTGAAATCTAGGAACGGACTTCTCACGTGATGTCGTGACCAACGAACAGCATTTAATTTTTATTATACAATAGAAGATTATAAGATGTAAAGCGAAGTAAACCCAGAAGGGTTTCAACTGCTTACAAATAAAAAAAATATAACATAAGAACGACATAATAAAGGAGCAATTAATAGAAAATAAATGGGCACATTTACCTAACGCCGAGCAATCCTCCGCGCTGAAGAAAAGCGCAATACAAAAAATATACACGGCGGAAGTTCGTGCAACGAATAACGAGATCGTTGATCCACTTATCAAGGATGAGTAGGAATCCCCACGGTGAATCCCTTCGATTTCTCAATTCGCCCTCCTTTCCTCCATCTAAGCCTATTAACCGCGGCGGCCGGGCCCGACCGCCCCTGCGCGAGTGCACTCGAAACGATCGGGAAAGAGCTGGAGAACGCCGTCTCTGCGAAGAAAATCCGGCTACAAATAATATTTAGGAAACTAGCACGAGCGTACGACGATGTTAGAATGTGTGCCGGGGTCTTGCACCGGGCGGCGGTGTCATGAATTTAAATTTCCGCTAATTGTAGCCCCGGCTATGGCGAATCGACTAATTGCCGTTCAATTCCTACCGGGAATCTCCTCGAGTCACGTTCTACGCGCTAGTACGTTTCCTCGAATAATCCGATAATTATTCTTCGATTGAGCGCTGAACGGGATCCGACGATATCGTGCGATATTAATTCGATTCCAGAGGATCGGGCCCGGCATTTATAGAAATATCCGCGGGTGAGATTAACGAACGATTTACCCTACAGCCGCCTCTCCGACACGGCTCTTTATCGAGTATTAGTTCCGATTGCTCGATGATCGAAGGTTATTCGCCATCGATTGCTAGACACCGCTGAACACTTACATTTCTTTTTATAAATGAAGGAAAATGCAAAGGTCACGAGTTTTTAATTCATTATCTGTGCTAACCTTTTAACGTTTCAAAAAGATATTCAAGTTGTTGGATCCAATTTTCAAAAAGCTACTCGTTTTTTAAAAAGGTGTACGAATACTTTACACTGTACATTTAGAATTGTTTTTTTTTTAAACGTACGGTATTTCGCATAATAATACAGAGAAGAACTAAAACCAGTACGCTCTCAAGATGCGTACTAAATTACGATCGGACAGAATTATTTCATTTATGATGCAACAACGATCTCGTTAAACATTCTCAAACATATTATTACACAACTAAATGTCTAAATTCCTCGGTTTAATAAAGCAGAGCTGAAACTCTTCGAAATGGAGATTCTGAAATGAATTGAAGATGCTTTCCGTACGGTTTGAATGTACTTAGTTCGCTATTAAAGCGAATGAAATTTTTCGTTTTATTGATGGTGGAAAAGGAGAGAGTATATTTATCGAATATTGTAAACGACGTGGAACGCGTTGTTTCGCTCGGTCTGCATATAGGTTAATTAAAGGAGGGGAAATTGAAAACGAATGAAATTAGATTGGTAGATCGGTAATCCGTGACGATCTTCCTGAGCGCGTCATTTTCAGTTTTCGGTTCATCGGATAACCACGGGCCGGTCGACTAGAAATGCCCGCGCACCGTGAAAGTGGATCAAAACCGTTCGTTCTTTTTCCCTTACTTGTCCGATCAGCTTGCGGATTATCCGCGCACCTGAAAAGAGTTTCCGAGCCGCTTTTAAGAGCAATTATATCTGGTGAATGGCCTCTCGCGGTGTTTAATTGTCGGGCAGGAATGCGGTAACGAGCCTTCCTTATTTTCCACTTTCGGAATTTCGTGATATTCAGCATCTCTCCACGCCGGAAACAGGCCAACTATCCGTTTCAAGCAAATGCCATTTCAAAACCGGTCTAAGCCGTTCGAAAGCTCGAAACGATAAAACATTCGAATGGTGATCGAGGAATCTTGACATTACCAAAACGCAAAGTGAAGATCTCCTTTTCTTTCAACAGCATGAATGAAGTTATACAAATTTTTCATTGAGATAGCAATATACATAAATTCGAAAAGATAAAAATCGAGACGAAGTATGAAAGAAACCGACGATCACGCAAGTTTCTCTGTAAATATCGCAGACCATTAACAGCTGATAAAAGTTTCGCCAGTTCAAGGGTATCAGCGATCATTAATTACGTTTTAACACAGTTATTATCCGTTCCACTCAGACAATAGTCCGGGGGTGAAAAGCGTGAGGCAACGGAGGCCCAGGAGGCCGCGTAATGGCTTGTAATAAAGACCAAAGGATCTTCTCTAACCCTAGAAATGGTCGTGTCGTCTCACGGCAGTTATTAACTCGGTTTTTCCATAGCGAGCGAGCCGATACAGTCTCGTGTGTACACGTGCACCGTCGCCTGCAACCTCTTAAAATTATACAGCGGTCGTTTGCCGTAGGGGCCACGTGTGCACGCATTATCGAAGAAGCATTATGCAAACTATCTCCGAAAACAATTACCGGCTTGAACGACAACACTTCGGGGAGCGGAATATTGCATTGCATCAATGCGCGCCCGTGTCTTTCGCGTTTACGTGATCGCGTTTAATTTCGATGCGACGACGCTGTCGAACGCATTACCCGTATCTTGCCTCGTAACGCATCGTTTTTCACAATCTTTGCCGTTTCTTTTCCAACTTGACTGGCCTTTGTAGAAAGTAGGTAGTTCGATGAATATAAATAAAAACCATTTTTCGAGAAATGTTTAACGGTGAACGCGATTGAATATCGTCGTTAAAAGTGTTTCCACAGTCTGGTTGACTCGAAGCGGGTAACGATTGACCTGATTAAGAGGCCGTAGAGCAATGGCTTCTCTCGAGTGCGAACACCGACAACCAAATAAACTCTCGTAGCTCGAGTGCTGTTAGGGAAAGAAATCGTGATTAGCCTCGCGTCTGCATTTCATCCGCGTTCTCCTAAGTACTGTCGATCAATCATTTTTGCTTCTGCGTATATTAACCTCGTTATAGCTCTGGCGAATGGGTATACGCGATGACTTCATCGAGGGAGACCTCGTACATTGCCTTCCGTATAAACTGACTAATACGATCTACCGATTAACTTTCCATAAAAATAAAAATCACCGCGTAGAAAAGCACGCGCGATAGAAGTGAAACTTCTTGCAGTCTGGCAATGGACGATCAAAATTTGCACACCAAAAAACTATGTCTCTTTCTTTACAATTTCACCGTTTCACAATTTTCTACTCTGCAAACTTTCAATATGAACAATTTTGCAATTTCACAATTTTACCACTTTCAACGTTGCAACTTTAGTATTTTAGAATTTCATTGTTTCATAATTTTCTACTTTCCAACTTTAAAATTTGACAATTTTACATTTACGCGACATAGTTTATAAAAGTAAGAAAAATTCGGCCGTTGGTACACTGAATTCTTACGAGAACGTCCTACCGGAAGACATAATTAAAACAGCTTGGTCACCGTAAAGCGGGTTTACCTGTTCCTAAATGATTGAACGGCGACTCGAAACGAGCGCTAACCACACAGCAAATTCCTGCGAGCGTTTCACGCGACTCCGGTCCATCGGACGGAAACAATGAACCGTTTCGGGGCGTGCTTTGAACGAAGAATAACTGTTAGCAGGGGACAGGGCCAGTGTGTTTCCCGGGGGGGCCCGTCGCATTAATCGATAGTAATCGTACATAATGCACGTTGCGGGGCTATCGTAATGCTCGAATTCAAGTGGCTCCTGACACCGCGCGGGCAGCTCAGTGACGTGCTTTTCCTGCCTTTACGACAGGACCGATTCGTGCTTGGCACGTTCCCCTATTCCTCGCTTGACTCGTAAACCTGGCGCGTTTAGACGGCCACGGGTGAAATTACACGGAGGGGGATATGGGTGCTAAACACGCGACGTACCCGCCCGGATTCCTGGAATTGCGGTTGCATAATGTATCTCGACGTCGAGGGTCGATCATTCGGCGCGAACGTCTGCCTGTCCAACGGGTTGTCGATTGTTGCCTGATCTGAGAAACGAGATTCCAGATAACACCAGCCACTTTCTGTTAACCGACCGCTGAGCGTCGTGAGCTATTGTATTATTCAACCTTTAGGCGCTAGGAGACACCGGCGCACAGCCTAATGCCACCGCAATCGCTTCCTCGCCATCGCGTCGCAGACATCCTCTACTAACACTTTACAAGCTGTTAATGTCCATTTGTTCTTTTCTTTTTCGAACGCAGCTGAAGTTATCGCACTACTATTAGTTCAGCTTTGTAACGTAGTAGCGGACTGGACAGCTATTGTCGTGATCCTGGATGAAGAACAACTTTGCATCTAGTGTTCAGATTTGAACTTCGTACATTACATGCAACGTGCACGTTACATGTAAACTATCATGTAAACTGAATCGTAATTCGCGGATTACCGTGCAAAAAACATACGCGAACCAATAATTCGACAGGTTAGACAATAAATAAAAGTATCAAAAAATAACGCGAAACGCTCTCAACAGACTTGAACGGGTTAAAGTACCTTAAATAATGTTAGGGGAATTGTAGGGGAGGAAAAGTGAAAGTTGGTAACGAAACAAGGGATGTCTGGTCTTCGGCTGTATGAGCTAAAGTTTTGTAGGAACATGGTTGCAATAGGGAAACGCAAAGTCCACGAGACACGACAGAAAAAATTTTCTTATAACCATTTTAAGGGCGTCGTGTCGTCTGGCAGGCAAGTGGACCGGAACTAGTTCCAGCAACGTCTATGAGTATCCGTAGTCAGGGAAGTTTGCAGTTCCTCCGGAAATTAGTGAAACTCGTTTACACCGCAAGACAGGTAGTTTCGTGGGCGGCATCGTCGTTATAACGACGAACTCGGTGTGACGGTGTGCAGAGGTAGAGGAGTGTGTGTGTGTGCGTGCGTGTGTGTGCAAGTACGTGATGTTGAAGAGGTGGCGAGGGGGGATGGAAGTGACGGAGGACCGTTTCTGATGGGTCAAGACACCCGCGGCCTCCGTATATTGCTAACAAGGCGCATTTCTGTCTGCACGAAACCGCAACTCCGAAGGAGCATCGCGCGAGTGTCTCTCTGGTTCCTGCTGTGCTCTCTGCATGGAACGCTACCAGGGCCCTTTCGCGTGTCGCGAAACTGCAGACCTTTGCATCGCGACGTGGCCGCGATCCCCGAGGCCGGGGGATCAACGCAGTTGCGCTTTGCGGACCAGCCGGTTTCAAACCCCCCAAGATTTATTAGCCAATTTATGTCGAACCGGAGACCGACGCGACGTCGCTGCGAACTAGAACGATTCCCTCGAACGTAATTATCGTTTTACCAGAGCCGAAGATGGATGACGCGGAATACCTCGATTAGGGGCTATTAGAGAACCTTTATTGAAAATTAAGTCTCCTCTCGGTGATCGCGGATTCCTTCTCTATCCAGGAATTCGCTGAAACGTCTCAAGCGTCACCTCTGATCTGTGATTTCTTCGCTTTTCATCCCCTTGTTCCTCGTCGACGACGATCAGACTGTCTCTTACATTGATTGACACAGTGATTGTTGCTTCGTTAGAAAACAATGATAGACTGTTTAATTACTAGACAGTACTTGCGTGTCTGTATAAAATGTGGGGGTATGAACGAGACATTTGATGAAAGTGTGCAGTAACGATCTTTCGCGTAACGATTTTTAAGGAACACACGAGATCTGTGTAAAAAAACATGGATCGTTTGCTCCAGATTTTCCCAGACTGTCGTGGAATCGGTTTAATGCTGGAAAAAGCAGCGGTAATAGGTTGTTCCGTCTAATCCTGCGGAAGCCAAGCCGATTGGGGAAGTTACGCGGACGATAGTGTTCCAGAAACGGGTGGCGATGTTCCCGAATAATTGAGGCCAATCCTCGGCAATTGGGAGGGCCCGTAAGGCGACGCGAAGACACACACCGACGCATTTGGCGAGACGGCCGGTTAACTGGAACAGATATTCTATTACCGTCAATTCCGGGGCTTCCCTCGACACATTTGAAAACCAATCCAATTTCATATCGAACGCGAGCCGGCAGGATCCAGCGCGCGCTGAAACGTCTCGGGTTCGCCGACCCTTTTTCCTATCCGATCCGCATTGTTTGACACGGTCGCGCGATTAAACGCACGGCCCGTTCTACGCAGATTGGATTTCGAAAAATTTAATATCCACCTCCTAACAACAAACTCAGCCCAGGCGCGGCGTAGAAACGGATCAGGAACGCGCGAGGACTGTTTTATCTATCACGAAATTCCAATAAATGAGAAAGGAAGCAGAATGATTCGATTGCGGAACGGCACGGCTTTGATTTTGATGAAACTTCCCCGTAATATAGAACTGGAAAAGAATATTTTTTGATTTGACTTCTAGCTGCCGTCGCGCAGTAGGAAAAATAAACGATCTACCTGGACAAAAGTAATTTTTCGTGATTTTTAGGGTACAATTTATTAGTGGAAATACCCGAGCACATTATTTTAAAGAATTTACTTGTTGTTTGCCCTTTTTATACCTGGTAAGAACTAACGAAAATACGAACCTCAAATGAAGTAATTAATTTGTGGAGTACTACTATAAAAAAATTAACTGTAACTAGTTGCAGATGACTGAAAAATTGTCAAATTTCAGACACGTACGTCTTGGACTTATCTATACAAGTTCGTAAAAAAACATTTGTTCTAACAACCGTATATGTACAATAATATGAAATTTTCATAAGATCTTTTACGAGGCCGTAAAAAATGCACTCTAGTATTCTCGACGACTTTGAAAATATATTCAAACTGGGAAAGCAATGAAAATAAAGAGAACGACGTCTTATTCGTTTCGAGTAAAAGCATTGCGTTATAGCGAAGGCATCTAGACGTAGGAAACGCTGCCGGAGATCCCAGTAACCCGGATTTGAAAATCCTTTGGTTTCCACCTACCGTGTGCTTCAAGATAGGAAACTGGGTGAAGAATCGAGAATAAACTGGCTACTAGTCTCGATTTCCACGAAGATCTTCTCACGTATTAGCGATCGGTATTGTACGGGCCTGGGGGAACATAACAGTTCATCCGATAATCAACGGAAACGCGTTGCTAATTAGACGGTCGAGCAGTTCAACGGAGAAATAAAGAGGAACTAATTAGAACGGTGGATTAAATCATGGTAAAATAATCCGAAGTTATAATTTCACCTTTCGGAACTTTCCCATCCATGAATTTAAAACTTTCAAACCAGTGAACCTACAAAAGGAACGTAAAACGCTAAAACAACTTGGCTTACCCAACTAATTACATTAAATCTCTCGACGTATTGTTGCAACTCCCTTTTGATCCGGGATGAAACGTTCTTTAGAATTTCTGGAATTTCACGTGAAGAATAGAGAGACTCTGTGAAAAGAACAATATTCAGCAGTGACTTCGATCGTTTCTGAAACTGCTAGACGGTAAAAAAACTAGAAGAAGAAGAGGACTAACTAGAAATATAATAAAACGTTATATAATAAGACTAAAAAGAAATATAATATCTAATCTCAGACGATTTGGTCCGCCTCACAGTATTTTCCCATATTCTACAAAGTTTCAGCTTCAATTTAACAAAAATTTCATCGCTCTATCTCATTTCTACCGAAAGTTCTTTGATTTTGAAAGAAATTTCGTTCGAATTGGCCAGTGTGCGCCGGTCGGAGGGTTAAAAAAATTCGAAAGACTGAGAAAGACCACTGTTTTCGCCGTCTACGTGGTCTCTACAGGGAAAAATAAAATTCACTTCAATCGCAAGTCGTTCGCGGAACAATTAGGTCGTGGGATTAGCTGGAGCAACGAGTGAACGCGTCGCGAGAACGTTCTTCGGGGATTGAAAGGTGTCACTTAAGCCGTCGCGTCGCGCGTCGCGCGTTGCGCGTCGGCGTCGGGACGATCGGTTCGAGTGGAACCGATTTCCCGTCGCGAAACGAGCGTCGACGGGCAATTCGTTCGATTGTCGGGGAAGTTTAAAGCAACTTGTCACGCGGCAACCGGCGGCTGAGGCTGTTCGTCTTAACAGCCGGTGTTTCGAGGACCGGCGCGGCGTTCGGCGTCGCGACGTCGCTCGAGAACATTACAATAACGACAATTATCGTTACGAATTCCGCGCAAGACGTTTCGCGGGAGTTCCACCCTGAACACTGCTCTGTCTTGCGAGACACTTGCCGACCACTTCTTGTTAATCTCTCAGGACACGCTCGCAAACGAGCGAACTCCGCGGAGAAGCCGTCGCGCGTCGCTCGGCCGCGCGCGTACGCGAATTTTTCCACTCGAAGCAGAAGTGGAAATCCGTTTCCGCGACGGGGAAACGCGTCCTCGAAAAAAGTACGCGGGGACGCAATTTAACGTCGGCAAGTTTAAGAATCGCCGCGATTAACGAAACTCGTTTAGAGCCGCGGCGCAGCGGACCGGTGACGCTGCACAGCGGCAAGGATTAAAATTAAGATTTCCAATTTCCACGGGATTCCACTGAGACGGCTTGATTGTTTCGAGTGTTAGCGCCGACAATATCTACGTTAATCTTTTCCTCTTCCCGGGAGAATAGAAGTCGCAATTACGCTCGATCCCGCGACACGCGCCTCCGGAATGGAGAAAAATGTCCTTTTCACGAAACAACCCTTCGCGGGACGGAAATATATCTTCGAAACACACATTTTCTTTTTGTTGACGAGCCCCCAATTGTAAAATACGAAATGTTGAACAATTAATTTATTAGAAAAGAAAAGCACGCGACATATATTTAATTTAACAAGCACTTAATAAACATTTAATTCTTAAATCGTAATTCCGTTATTTCGTAAATCGTATCGTATTTTATTGATCTTGACGTATTCGTGTTTAAAGAAAAAAGTGATTTTAAAGAACATATACGAAATCTCTCGCTCCTACAACATCTTTTGTATTGCTGGAATTATATTGAATATACAGGGTTACTCTGTTCGAATTGAATTTCTCTGTTGGAATGAAGAATAAACCAAAATATCAAAAGTGAAAGAACACCGTTCAATCGATCTTCAAAATTATAAATTAATTCTAACCAATGAGATCGTTAAAGTAGAAATAATTTGTTGGAGAGCATAATGCAGACCATTTCGCGTCGCTCGAAGGAATTAGTTAGAGCGGCGAGATACAGTGCTCGGCCACTGGAGATCGAGGGAATTCGAGTCGAAATTTCACTCGAGTTTCGAGTTTCCGTTCGCGTTAATTTATATTTTCGAGTTTTGCAACTGCTGGCGCGCGCACGAAAGTATTCGGACGTGTGAGCATAAATTCGAAACTGGTGCAAATTAGCGGGCGTTAAATCGTATTTTTTTTAGAACGACACAGCGGATTGTTGTAACTGGTGGGGAGTCTAAAAAAATTAGAGAATAATTCAATAACATGTACAGTTCTCGTGGTTTAATCAGTGAAGCTGATTTACCTGGTGTAATTAGAGCTACCCGGTTCTCCTTAATTTCTCTCGCAATCAGAGAAGCACTATAAGCACTCGAATTTCGATTAATAACCGCGAAGATGTCTTTGGCAATAAACCTAATCTTCTATATTATCTCGCGCAGTGTCCGGTTTTCCTCGTTACCAAGCGAAAGATCCCGTTTTACTTTTTTCTTCGTGGACATCGAGCAGAAACGTTCGCGCAAATATCTTTTAAATATCAGCCATTAGAGAATTAGCCGGGCTGCGCGGTCGCGCATAATAATTTTCCATTATCCGTTTACGCTGGAAGGCGAACAGCGAAGGCGGTGCACGAATGGTCTCGCTGCTTAAATAATTATATCGGTGGCCGGCTGATAATTAGAGCACGTGGAGCGACGAGAAAGATTGTCCCGACCGGATAGCAAACTGGGAGCTAAATTTTGCTTACTGTTTCCCGATGCCAGGAGTTTTTCATTAATTGCCCGGCCATGCTTTTCTTATCTTCGGTCGGTTTCCCGGAACATCCGATCCTCTTAGCGAACTCTTCTCTTATCGTCGCCATTTTTCCCAAGGAGCGCCTAATTAATAATTCAATCTTATTATCCCTTACCGAACAGTGCCCTGAAAGTAAAGTTCCGTCGAGAGGACAAACGATAAATCGATTTTAGGATTACTTGATATTTTAGTAACTGTAACTACCGTCGTTACTGTAATTAATAAAAATGACGGAGCATCCCCGCCGGCTGTTTCTTATTTCAGGATCAACTTTTTTTTTGTCCGCGCTGCAACTTTAATGGCTTCTCTAGATTGAAAATTCTTTGATCGGCTGTCTAATATTCTTGGCAAAGATGGCCGTGAATGGTAAAGACCGGATGTCTCCTGGGAAATGTGTTGTTTGCTTGTTTCTCTTAGCCGTGAGAAATAAGCGGAAAAATTGCGTCCGCAGCTTGTACACCGTCGCTGGCAAGTTTGAAGATCCTTCTCGGGTAAATGAAAATTCCTTTCGAGTGACGCTGAATAGGAATTGCATTCATTCCGTAATTAGTTCTTGGAAACGAACTTTTCAAAATAGCTGAACGTTCCGAGCTGCTCGACGAAAATTTAAACGTTCTTTATGAGAGGATAAAATTTTTCTAATAAGCACAGTTCAATACAATCGCATTATAAATTATTTCATTCTACGTTTTCTATGCAGAAATATAGAACAATTTTTATGAAGAATTTCATTCAAATTTCTAATGTTTAATTTTCGAGAATTTGAGATTGAACAGACGTGTTTTTGAAACAAGATAATTCCACTTCCTCGTCCTCGATGTTCTTGCAATAACTGTGCGAAAAGAACGATTGCGAATGTACGACGGAAAGGCTTTTGTAATAATGCGATAGACATATCATACGCTGAGGAACATGTAATAAGTCGTACACGACACCATGATGAGATGCTAATTGTATCGGATCGGTCGTGGTACGGAATCGCATGAATTCGCCTTATCGTCGCGAATCACAAGAATTGCACATGTACACGACGATCGCCGCGCGAAATAACAGCAATTACACGCTCTGAATCATCGACGACGACTGTCATTTCGCGGCTAATCGAGATCCGGCCAAGGAAACGTCTAATCATCGTCCTTCTATCAGTCGCCATGCATCGATCGTTTATTTATGTACAATTCTCTTCGCTTTTCTTCGACGCAGAAACCATCGATATTCGCGAAATTATAAATTACAACTTAGACGGTGGATTGTACGCGTTTGCGAAACAAAAGAAAATCGGTAGATCAAGAGAAAAAAAATTGTAAAAATATTTAAAGAATTTAGAAGTGCTGTTGCATCATTTCGGACTCGTTAAAATTAAAACAATTGATTTTTCAATAATTTTCAATAATTTTTCAACATATAATGGAAGGCTATTATACCATTGTTCAGATCTCGCAGCGCTATCTACGTTGTAAAAAAATAAAACTAACGGATGCCAAAGCTTATTTAATATCGGTCGTGTTAATTTTCTATTCAATGAATTTCCGAATTTATGATGATAATACGTTCCACAGCTTGATTCGGGGACCACGGAATAATCAACGTCCCAATCGACGGTGCCAGAGCATGAATTCCTGTGTATAGGTCAGGCTGACATTATCCATGACAATCAGCGACACCGTGCGCATCGCAGTTTCGCAAGCGTTTACGAGCGGCACGAGCCACAGTAAAATTGATTTCGCAAATGCCCGCGGAATGCATTTCTCTTTGCGCAGAAATGCGGTGTCTCAATATCAAAGGTCAATGATCCCGTACACGATTAACGAAAAGGCCGATAAAAATGTACTAAAGCCATTTAAACAGCGTTTAATTCAGGTCATTCAGTGAACACTCTAACCATAGTAAATTAAACTACTACATGCTCGACAATTTTCACGATTTTCGTGTTCCCTGTCGCAAAAATCTCGAAACAGTACAGGCTCCTCATTGAAATTTAAGAGTGATATTTATATTATTAAAATGGCTAGGTTACAGAGCTATTCTCAAGAAGAAGAGAAGATCTGTGCTCGTCGGACAAGCGATGAAGAATTTCACGCGACAAACAAAGCCTCGACATTGTTCTGCTCTCGCAGTTGGTCTGAAGAAACCGTGTGAAATTATTAACAATTTCCTGGAATTACCATCAACATAGAAGGCAAACGCACAGACTCCCATTAAACGCGGCACAGATGTTCTGTAACATTTCGATGGAACCATCGACCGTGGCTAGACCACCGGTCCTAAACCTGAAGCCCACCTCTCCACGTTGATCAAGCAATCCAGCGTTAATAGGAGTCTGGTACAAGTGAAAACACTTACAGGATACAAACCACGATTTCCTGCGTACCGACAATCGTGATCTGACACTAAATTGTAGCACGGTATCTAATGCTCGAAAGGGGCTTAAGTTTAATCGAATTCTCGCAAGCTTCTCATCAGGACCGAAATCAAACGAAAGATGTTTGTTTTCGAAGAGTATACTACGAAAGAAAATCGGAAACATTACCGGAATGTAATCAAAAGAATCCATCAAGGTTTATTCGCTAATTATATGTATTTTACATTCGTTGACGAATGTGCACCGAGCAAGAGGTTTCAATGAGCAAGCATTAATATTACTTTACGCTTTACAGTACGAAATGTTTTTTCTTCTGACACGAAAACCGTGTTCAGCTGGCTACCGCGCGTCGAGCACGTTGATACAATGAAACAACGAGTAGCCCGAAGGCCTCCAGCGAAATATCGGACAGTGACTTTGCATCGCTCAATTGATCCACGTTAATGGAGGCTTTTAGCGCGCGCGCGTAAACATTTACAGGAAATGCATCCTGATTTCCTGGCCGCCATTAAACAACGTGACTATAAATCACAACGCGTTGTGTATTTACGGGGCTGCGTATGACGCGAGCGGTGCCGTTCTGTTTTCGCGAAATAATTGCAGTGCAGAAAATGCGAAAGACCAACAGTTTGATTAAAAATCATTACCTGCGACGAGTATGCCAATACGCCATTTATTTTTTCCTGTCTCGTTTGCTCATTCTTACCTGGAACAAAAGAGAATCAACGTTAGTCGAAGCACGGCAGACTTTACACGAAAGGAAATCGTTTCCATCGAGAAAATCGTTTACACGTATCCTCGCGTTCGTAAGCAAATTCCAGAGGAGCTAGTGATAAACAGAGGTGTATTTTTCCTTGGTAACCATTCGTTCACACGATAAATAACCGAACACGGCATTGTTATTGTTAGAAAGCAATTCCAGCAACTTCTATCGCGTCCTTCCCCCAAAGACGACACTCAAAGGACAGCCACAGGGATCGGCAATTTGATATGCCGGCACAGGCCCCATAAATTCTCGTCTAAATATTTATGATTTGTCAGGGGGGAATCGAGTAGGGTTGCTGTAGGAAGTATTTGGTGGAAAAACAGGAGGCATCTCGTGTAATTTTCGTTCGAGTCTTTCCTCGAGATAAGAAGAAGGAAACCAGGGGGTTGGCGAGAACCGAAGGGGGTGGCTCCGCGAGAACAGCCGTTTAATCTGCGATCTACGGATTGGCTCCGCCGGCAATAGTTTCACACTTTACGGGGCTTTGGTATGCAAATGCGGCCGAAGAAACATGTGCAATATCTCGAAGGCTGGCCACCTGCCAGGTCTTATCCGTTCGTAGTAGCTCCACTGCGGCTTCCGAGCTACCAGGATACGACCTACGCCACCGACTTGTTACCTACTGCAACGCGGATCGGATTTCGAGTTAAGCTGAACACGCGAAACCGCTTCCCTCCTGAGTCGTTTCGTCTCGCGCGCGCCTTACGCCGAATTCCTTTGCGAAAATCTCCGCGGAGATATCCTCCCCACCCTCTTGTCTCGAGCCTGCTGTCTTTATCTTTCGAGGATTCGATCTGTCGTTCGAGATGAGAATTTTTAACACTTCTATCACGTCCCGACCGCCGAGCCGCGCCGGATCCCGACCTTTACGTAGGGGATTGCTGAGGGACACTGATACCACACAAGAACTTGCAAACGTAAAACTTTGAAAATTCAACAAACGTTTTTAATCGTAACAGTGTAGCGTTTAACGTAAATATTAAATCGAAATTTGAACTTGTATTTTGGCAACGTTCGTGTTCCTAATCCAATACAATCGATCGAATACTTTGTTTAGGAAACAGCCTAACATTCTGGACACGGAAAAAGGTCTGCTTGATAAAATATCAAAGCTTTTCAAATCCATAATCGAGTATTCGTGCGTTTCCAGCGGAAAGAACGTTGCGATATGAACTGGAACGTTGACACTTCAATTTTAACGAACTTCATTGAAACACGAACGGTTTGTTTTTTATATGTGGTACGTAGATTGCAATCTACAGGAAATAAATTAAAATTGCTTTTAACATGTCAGAACCTTTACCTGAACGGTTGAGTGCGCTCAGTTTGATTTCTTTGTAAAAATTTACGATGTATTGCCAATTTCGTAAAATGGATTTATGAATATTTCATACTGTACACTATTTGACAAATTACGCGTGAACGAATAAGAATTTATAAACAATTCCTATGGGCGTATAAAAATCGATAAAACCCTTTGTCGACAAAGCTTCTGCTCGGCTGCTGTTCCTTTATTTCGCGCAAAGATTCGCAGTGTATTATAATTGACCCTACCGCCGGACATTTGACCCCATATTTCATTAGTCCCGCTCCTATCGAATTCATTAAACCTCGCAGAACGCGCGCGCGGCGCGGCGGACGATCGTTGAAATAAATAACGAAGCCCGTGTTATCCGCGCAGTCATACTTAACACCAATTTATTACGGACTGTATAATTTCCTAAACGCAACCGGTATTTACGGGCCGGCGCGATTGGTCGGCTCGAGAAAACCGAGGCCGTAAGAAAAAACCGACGCATCGGGGAATCACGCGAACGCGTAATAAATTAACGAAGCGGAGTCGTGTTAACACGTGAAAATAATTCGCGTGGGTTCCGCGTATTGCTAGGCTGGACGTGCAATAATAGTAACCTAGATACGAGATCACGATAGCGAGTATTCAACCCCGCGAGCAGTCGGTGGATGGAACGGCTGCGAGCAGTGTTACATACACCGGAGCCGCCTTGGTGGATCTTCTAGGTCGGTTGGTTGTTGAGTTATTAGCTGTTTCCCTTCAGAATTAGTGGTAAATTAGCATACCATTAACGCCGGCTGCACGCACCGCGGTTACTCGATAATCCTCTAATCCCCCGAGTTTATCTTCGCGTGATCCTATTATCGCCGAATGCAACGAGTCTACGTGTTGCTCCTCGAATCCGAAGAAAGGCCACAGGCTGTGTCGGTGAGCCGGAACCATGCTCACTACCTATGTATCCACAATGTTGCGATTCCCGACTACCTCTGCTCGATCCATCATGCATTTTCACCGTACTCTGATGCGTCAGCTTGCGAAATCTGACGGGATCACGCATCATTCTACCTTTCCAGGATCAGACGTTGGATCGCCGGTCTGATATTCAACCGATATCTAATCTCATTCGTCTGACACACTGCGTCATCAATGCGTAGTTAACACTGCAACTATTTACCGAGCACTAAACGCAGTTGGCATACATTGCCTTCTAATAATCACAATATGGCATTTCGTACACGGGATATTTAAATGTGTACTTCATTAGAGAAGTTTACTAAAAAAATTTCTCAAAAAAACATTTATATTTTTAATATTTCTAATCGACAAAAAATTCGCATTAGTCATTTTGACTTGTCCGGTAGTTCTAGTGTTGAAAACTTTTTAATCAACGCACTAATCACAGTTGACAGCCTTAAAATTTCGTTCGGCTTATGGATATGTCGTTTTACATGCTTCAGGCGAAGGACTTTTTCAAATTTATTTAGTTACTAGCTGACCCGACAGACGCACTTGTCCTGTTTAAATTTCTATACATTTGTTTGTGATCGTTTCGTGAATTTATGAAAAGTCTCGCTGAAAATCGTCACTCAACAGACAGACGACAGAGAATTAGGAAACTTGTAGAAAATTAGGAACACGGAACACGCCTAACGTCTAGTTACTGTTGTGTCTCGCAGTCCGCAGAAGGAACACCGAAGTTTTTCCCGATTCTTCAGGAGAAAAGCTATTAACGGGTTCGCTTTTACGCCCTCGAGATTATCGATTGCTCGAGGGACCGAGCCAGCGAGGGAAAGAGAGAAAACAAGCAAAAGTTCGGAAGTTTCGTGAAATAGTATTCGGATGTCAATAATACCTTAAGTTCTCTTTCCGGCGTAATACCCGTTAATTCAGCGCGCTTGCCGCTCCGGGATCTTCAGAGTTATAGTCGTGTTTAGCGATTAAACAGTGTGAAATACAACGAGGATATGTGACACGGATTTTACATTTCCACAATTACTCAACGAAGGTTGTTCGACGTAACGATGTCGTGGATTCGTCTCTTGTTTCACGTTCCATTGCGAGAAACTCTGTTGTTCGTTGAATTTTTCGTGTGTTACGTTCTGTGACGCACTTCAATACTATATTTGTACGTACAACGAAATTTATTATCTAATATACTAAATTAGATAGTGAGAGGTATTAAATCCGTCCTGATACATTCAGATCGTTATTTTACTGGATTCTATTCAATTACATCCGCTACAAATGCGTACGCATCTGCAGTTTAATAACATGTAATTGCGTTGCAAACGTTTTGTGGAGGTATTTGTTGTTGAATTAATGTCGAAACATTCGGAAATGATAATACATATTTAATTATCATTAATATAACAACATTGCAACATTAATTACAAATTTTGACATTTGCTGTATAACAAGGGGATCTCGACTACCTTTAAATACATTTTAATTGATACACGTACAATTAATGCGAAATAAATGTCTAGACTACGAGGAAAATGGTAGAACTCGTTTCATATATTGAAATATAAATTGCCAACGTATGCTTCGTATCTTTACATTGAATCAAAGAACTTTCATCCGCCATAAAAAACGTGAAAACTGCATTTATACGAATAGGGGAGTTACATGTAGGATGTTTCTTCAAAATCATCTACAGAGTAATCGAAGGCAGATGAGAACACTTGCCAGATATATTTGTTCGTTTGCTCGGCAACTCATGGTTATTATAGGTTGCTTAGGCGATGGTGAACAGTTGTTTAGCAAGGCCATTCGCTCTCGGACGCGTGTTTGAGGCAGACGAGGATCGAGAAACCCGTAAACCGGACATTTCCCAGTTGAAACTTTGAGCACCGTCGACTGAGAAACCGGGTACCGGCTGAAATTAGCGCCTTCGTTGAACGTCGCGACGCGTTGCACCGCGTCTTGCATGCATCGTTGCACTCCCACGACCTTTGTGCAGGCACTAGAGCCTCGGAGGAGGTAAACGCCACGAAACATCCATTTTCTTGGGATCCATGGAAACCCCGGCTTGGTAAGGCGGCCCCGAATTAAGCGCGATTCTCGGCGCACTTGCCGGAGCCGGATTAATACTCCAAGACCCGGGCTGGTTTAACCTGATCGCGTGCTACGGCCGTACTTATCTCGAACTCGAAGATGTCGATGCTCTCCTAATTGCCGCGTTCTTCTTCCGGAATTAATGTTTCCTCTCCGTATCGGCCGAACCGAGTCCTCTACAACTTCTTTCTTGTCTCGGTACATTTGTTCCAGCACACGGAACATCATATATAGGGAGAGATTTTCTGATTTTCATCCGTGTTGCTTGTTATTTTCAATTAATTAACAAATAGTAGTACAAAAGGGAACATACTGACTGAGATTTGTACTGTTCCAAAATAATGGAAATTGTTGAGTCGGGTACTAAAGGACAGTGTACAGTCTGTTCTATTCACAGACTGAATGTTTTCTCATCAGAAAAATAAATATTAATTGACGAGTCGAGTATTGACAGTTTGAAGGTCTGGGCTAGGTCCACAGCCTACGAGACCTTGCTCTAGGGTCCTAGGGTTTGAACCTCCCAAGGCTGGTACCACGACGTCAACTCCAGATAACCCTGGTCCGATTAGAATCGACGCTCTCGGACCCGTCACGTTCGACGATTTACGGCCAGGGCTTTGGCCCGTTAATTAATTCCAAAACGTCAGGGCGATATTATTAGACAAGTTGGCGTCACGGGCGCAGAAGACGGAAGGGGGGGGGGGCAAGGCAGCGCATGTTCGACGAAGATTCGGCGAAAAGTTTGAGGAACCCCTGCGCCCGGAAGTTCGTCCGAGGCGGAAGAGCAGGCCCGAGAGCGTTAATTTCACCTGGAAAGGATGGCTGACAACTCGATGCAACCCCGGGGACGTTCACGAGGACGGAATGGCCGCATAACCCCGATGGAAGTCTTTGCTGGCAGCAACATTTAACCTGCCGTTCCCGAGGCAGCCCCTCTCTCCCCGGTTGCCTTGTCGCCATTTGCCTCTTAACTCGTTTCCGGGGATGGAGTTCAGTCCTGGGTCACGTTCGTCGCTATTTCTCTGGGTCGTCGTAATTAGGATTCAGCCCAGTTCGACTCGGCTTCGGCGAATTTATCCCACTTCCGACGCTCCGGGTCTTTCTCTCTCTCGGTTTCGACTGGAAGAAACTTCGCTGCCCTAGCTTCGTTCCCTTCGACCTCCTCACCCCTTTCTCGCCAACCCCTTTCCAACTGGAATTCGCCGCGTCTTACTCCGTGCCTCGATGTCTCTCTCTCTCTTTCTCTCTCTCTCTTTCTATCTCTCTCTGTCTCTCTCTCTCTCACGCTCCTTCTCCTCTATCCGTGTCTCTGTCTTTTTCTCTTCCGGGTTCGCTTGCGAGACTTCGCCTGAGAACGAATCTATGGGTACCATCTGGTGGCCGCGAAGAGTCGAGACGTGTCTATTCGAGGTGCACGTACCAACCGGATTCACCGCATCTGCTCTCTATCTCGCGAATAATCCGTGATTTCGGATTCGTTTTCACGGTAACCATTAACTCCTGATTATGCGATCCCGAGGTCTGCGCGCCACCGAGTTTCGCAAGTCCCCCGGACCCGAGGAGTAATTATTACTGATTTAGTCGGAGTTATGTGTGCGCTCCGACTACCAGCCAGAAGCGGGAATATTCGTCCTACGATGGGATCGAGCGATTGCTTTCTGCGAGCACGCGGATTTCAAGGATCTCCGGCAAGTTCGTTGACGTTACAAGAGGTTTGGCCGCCTGGTTGAACCGCGAGGACTCTTGGGAGATCCTGGGAGTGTTAGAATTTGGTCAATCTTAGGGTCATCCTTGTAGGGCTATTGTCCGTTGCACATCTTGCATTCGATATAGCTAATTTTCTATTCTATCGAGTAAGAGAGCTAGCAAGATTGTAGTGTCCTGATCTACATCTGTTTATCGTTGTGATAATCTCACGATAGAGACTTCTTCCATACTTCAGCCATTGTCAATCCTGGTTCCACAGGATTTTTTTATTCACATATTTCATTACGCGTTCATTATGTAAATGTAACGTATACAGGATGCTCCTTGTGACTAGGCACACCCGAGCACCTCGTAAACCTTCGCAGATATGAAAGCATTGTTTTATATGTCCCGTTTGCTGCCAACAGAGATTTTGTGTGGTGCGAATAGTTTTTTCGTAGATACAGATTCTTTTTTATACTTTTTCATATTTTAGACTTTACGAGATACTCCAGCGTACCCGGTTAAAAGAAGAATCTTGCGTAAAGTTGAAAATATACATGCATAAAACTCGGCAAAAAATTCATTCTTGCAAGCTACAACGAAAATTTTACTAGGAGACGAAACGACAGAATTTCGACGTCGAAAATAATGGGTTGAGTAACGAAACTGTAAAATATTCGAGATACGAGCACTGCATTTTCTGGTTACGTATGGGAATGTTTTAGCCGAGCCTTAGGCGATGGAACATTCATCCGAGAGCCACATATCGAACATCAGTATCCGCCCTAACCAGGGGAACGAATAGATTTTGAGTACTATGCCATAGTTTTCGAGGAAAGTTTCGGCCCGGCTGCAACGATCGGAATACGATAGGGCCTGGTTCACAGGAGGTATCTGGTTATCGAAAGATCGCCTACGGGACTTTAATCAGCAAGCGTGTGCGCACGTAATTCGCGTTTCTCTCTAGGGAAGGAGCAAACTTTTTTCCTAGTTCGCGGAACCATGTTCTGATCGCTAGGGAAAATACTGACTAGTATTCTGGTCTAGAAATACAGGAAAATACACAGAGGTCCTCGTAATCTAATCCCTGAAATTTACTATAATTATTACACTGTGGATTTTATGCATTTATCACAAAAATCGGTATGTACAATTTAAAACGGTGGAGCTGTTAAACAGATTTAAGACCACCAGTGTATTAGTTTCACCTTAACGAGACAGGCAAAATAAGAATGAAATTTCTATTTGGATGCTGTGTCTTACGATCAATGCAAACATTTCTTGTATTGCATAAGGATCCGCAGAATAGTAATTATACGTATTAATCCTAGTATGAATAGTTGGAAGGAATAGAATGAATGAGGAACAACCGGAAGAGGAGGTCCGAACAAACTTTTAAATTTGTATATACTTTTGAAAAATTGTAAACATGTAAATGTAAATTGTAAAAATTGTCGTTGGATTCGCTGGATAGATTAGGATGGCTATCTCGCTAGACTGTTTAAAACGGTTCAATTTCCAGCGAACTGACGCGACGCAGGGAAAAAGACGCAGGGAGAGCACGTGTATTGAAATCTGTCAGCAGCGTCTTGTAAAACGCAATTTGCACAGGATATTGCATGCAGCACAGCGCGGCCACGTAATCAAGAGGAGCTGTACCGATGGAAGGTGAGCAGGCCGGTATCGGTGACCCGTAATTCACCGGCAATCGACGGATTCCAGCCGGGTAATCTGCATCGGGGCTTCGAAATTTCTCGCGTGGGGAATATGGAAGTACGCTGTATTTCACGCAAAATATATTATCTTTTATAGGTTGCAGCTAAGCGGTTCTCTAATGCGTTTTATCGGACGGGGAGCAGCGGCGGGACCAGTAGTCTCCGTGGCCGGAGAAGGAGGTAGATCGCCGGGAGCTGTCGTAAATCGTCGAATGCAGAGTCCACTTGAATTCGGAGGTGAATTTCCTGCCTCGTTCCGTGGCCGACGACAGTGAAAAAGCGTTAAACGTTTCCGAGATTTGCGACGACGGCGGCGGCCGCGGAACCTGAAAGGCGGTTATCAGAGGCCCCTACGATAAGATCGTCGGCAGCTGATACAAGCTGCATTTAAACCGGCACCCCCGAATGCAAATGGAAACAAAGGGACGCCCACGTTTTAACGTCGGGCCCGCCGCCGCCGCCGCCGCCGCCGCCGCGCGTCCTTTAAAATGGCCATTAACGGACGCGAGTAAGTACTGTCGTTCCAATACCGGCAGACGCGACTTTCCGCGATCCTAATGCGGATTTTAATGGATCCCGAACGATCCAGTAATGGCCACGTCGCCGAAGGACACCAGAAAAATAAAACTGTATCGGATATCTGAATATTAAGCCCAGGACATCGACGGGCCTGTACCATCGAGATGCAGCGAATTCGCGCCGATGAATACGCTTTAAACAGCAGTAACTTGCGCAGGGGGACTATCAAGAAAGTAAATCGAGCATACCTACATAGACAAAAGTGGATTGAATATAGTACAATTTGTAATAATGCGGTACTATTTGGAACTCGAAAGATATTCTTTATCCGAGATAAGTAAATACATGTAACGGAATGCTCTCCATTTTAAAAGAAGAATAGAAAAAATAATGAACAGGTTAGACAGGACATATTTTACTATTCTATTTATTTTCGAGGTAGATGGATATTTAGGAAGCAATGCAAACTTTGTACATGTCAAAATGTCACTCGATTATTTCCATCGAGATCACTGTGCGACGTTTCAATGGAAATGTTAAAAGACAATCGAAGGGATTCAATTAAACGACCCGTTCATTGTTTGCAGTCTCCACCATTTTTTGCAAGCACGAGTGCATAGGTAGCAGACACATTTCAAAAACCGTCGAAGATTCTCGTTCATTCAACATCAGGATCGTTCCTCGTTCATTAAAAACACCTCCATTATTTCGCAAGCGGTAAAATTACTTCTGCAGCATCACTTTTCATGCGATCTATGATTCAAACGAAGTACAAATGAATCGTATAAAGTGCTCGCCGCAAGTGCGTTCACAAGTGCACACGGTTCATTTGATTCGCGCTTTTCCTGTGTGAATGCAGAAGTGGCAGCGTTGATTGGAATGCAGTATTCTATTGGTAACCGATCCACTATGTGGTGTATCCTACCGTTCGAAAATCGTGGATCAGTTGAAATAGAGTTTCGTAACATTCAACAACAAATGACTCGTGTTGCTCGTCAATTGGCGGTTGGTTCTGGCAGACAGTTTTGTGCAGAGATCGTGTAATTGTCGTTAATGGACTATTGATTATCGCAACTCCTTGTCCGGATTTAACAATGCATCTTCCAACATCAGGAACTACTTCTTTAATTTTATGTTATTCTTTCTAATCCTAATGTCAATGTTATCTATAGGCCTTTTTCAAAATTACATGACCCAACGACCTGAACGACTTCGTTGTTAATGCAGCCACGTTAAAACAAATTGCAAATAAATAAATGAGAATATAGCATTTCGAAGAAATACATGTCACAACGCAGACAGAAATCGAACATTTTACTGTGAGCACGAAAAGAAGGAAAGAGGCCACATCGAATTACTCAACAAAATTCGACGCCCCAGCGGTTTCTTCTTTCGAGCTGCGAAACCGCGAATGGGTCAACGAAGAATACAAGAAGTCAGCGTAATAGAGGCCCGATGATTCGCGTGTGTTTGGAAACTGGCTCGTTTTGTTATTTCACCGAAGATGCGCGGATTTTCGGAATCTGGTTAGCGAGTGCTCGCCGTTACTCCGCTGTTAGCTCACGTGCATGCTCGGATACGCTCGGCGTGGTATGCAGATCCGAAAAACACCGGGAGCAGAAAATACACTTTCGTGCTTTGAGTCAAAATAAACATGCTGGCCGTTCGATTCGATTCCGAAGGGGCTCCTGGAGCTCCTGGGAGCTCTGGAACCAGTGTGTTTGCCACTGAGATCATGCTGGTCCACGATCCGACCAGGCATCGGGAAATAATCGAATGACGCGAAGCCACGTGTTTTCGCGAAACGTAAGGATCTCGCTTCTGGGATCCACTCTATTAATCGAAACGATGCGAGTCAGCCAAAGCCTTTGGTGTCAAGTGGACGTGATCAACCCTCACCCGTCCCTCGTGTCAATTTAACACAGTTTTAAATAACTTCCCTATAAATCGGGAAGTTAATAAATTAGTTACACCATTCTATCAAAACCAAAAAACCTAACATCTAAATGTTACCTCATCGATTTGAATAAAGAATCTGTTTGAGGATCAAGCAGGGAAAAGAAGCACTTAGAAGAATAATCACTTAATGTTAACTTTATTTCACCCGACGTGGGTACGTTCTACTTCACTGAAACTATTTACGTGATGACTTGTAAACACAAACCAGAAGCAGTTGTGTACTTAACAATTAACATTAAATGGTAGAAGACAATATAGAAAGGATAATTACTTAATGCCTTTCAACTGTATATGTATAATAGAATTAAAGATAAGTTCGGAACCGGTCAAGAGACTCTAGACGTTCGCGTTAGATAAAGTGCGTTTACTCTTCCGCTCGATCGTTAGAGAACTGAGGAACGATCGATCAACTAGCCGTTGACCGACACAGTCGTGAGCGTGATTGGAGGATCGATAGCGCGATCTGCCAATCCGCGTCATGCTCAGCGATCGATCCTGGATCTCGTCGCGACCAGCGAACCAGCCAATGGTGGTTCGGCAACAGTTAATTTTGTTGACCCCTTCAGCCAATCCTAAACAGAATCTTTTACCAGTGTATCAATTTGACACGAAGGGACAGCTTCGGTTCGCGAAACGAGGGAGGGACTAGAGTTAAGAAACGATTTGTTTCTACTAATTGAATTATTACAGTTCCTACGCGAGACTGGTTCCAGTGCAAAAAAGTTTTGTCGTCAGAGTTCTAAAAACAATGGGACCATTCGATAGAAATCAGGCGCGTAATTCGTCTGGCCAACAAGCTATCTCTGCTCTAATATTCTCCGAACAAATGAAACGACCGCGGAAACGGAGCAGAACGATCGTAAAAGCCTTTTTTAAGAGGCGCGTTTCGTTCCGCGGTTTTCGGTCCGCGGCGAGCAGAGGCGGTTCGATTTTTATTGCGGGCTTCGGCGCGCCGTAAAGCGGTGCGATCCTTTCATCGTGGTTCCGGTTCGATCGCGGACGATACATAATGCGCGAGCGGTTCGGTTCGATGTCGAACGGCTCGACAAGTTCGCGGATGGACACGCGTCGCTGGTGAACTTTAGAATCGTAAAAAATGGATCGTAAACGCGGGCCGCTTTTGTGGAATTAGAAAGTCGGGAACAATGGCGCGGTAGAACGAACGCGGAATTGGAACGGTGGAAATGGGTCGCTGTGTCAGAGAGCCTTTTGTGCAGAGTAGCCGGCCATTGTCGCGTGTAAAATATGTAATAACTAATAACTAAAGGGTCGCGATCGTCTCGGGCGTTGGCCCCCGTGGTCACGCACGTCGCGTTAGATTCGTGTTGCGTTTCCAGATATTTCGACCCCGATAACAACGCAACGGTACACGGGGAAATGCAATAAACACTATCTACAATCAAATGTTTTATATGGAAATCGTAATGACCGGGTGTTAACACGGTGGTTCTACCACTATTTGCTGCTACACCTGCCCTCGCAGTTAATAGATCTTATCGAATGATGTAAAAATTATATTAACGTAATTTACATCGCGAAACAGCGAGATCTACTTTCTCACTGTCCGCAGATATCGATAATGTATCGGTGCTTTAAGGCTTCAAATATTTTTATCACTAGTCGTAGATCGGTTAAGTTTAGTGAATTATTTATGAAGCTTCGACTACACGAAATAGCTTAATCTTTATTAACGTATCAAGAATAACGACGAAAGCTCTAAATTTCTCCCTAAACTTGTACGTACTAGGTCTGCTTCGTACATGTTTTTCATACAACGACAAAATAATACATCGCTCGAAACTATTGAGCAACGTATCAATCTCATTAAGAATGCAGAAACAGTTCGCGCGGAGCAAAAGGTGAAAACGGATCGTCGAATCAATAGCGTGAAATCGTTTGAACCGTGACGCGTTGGACCTCCCCGAATAAACTGTCACTTGAGATCTTCTTAATCAGATTTGTTCGGATTCGCGTCAAAATCTCGCCACGTCAGAAGTTGTGCTGTTATCCGACGGATGCTCTCGGGGAGAAGGTATGACGTTTATTTCAAGAATTATCCGGGAATAAAAATCCGTGACGTATCATCGGATGGCTCGCGAGAGCGTGATCTCCCTCTTTCCGCGTTCACCGCCGCGATAATTCTCGTCGTGATTAATGTCCCTTCATATTTCCGTGTTGGATAATGAAAACAGTCCTCTCGTCCCTCGGTTCGGCCACGGGCCCCGCGATTACCGGAAAGTGTCGGCCATAACACTTAATAGCTGTCGGTGAATTCGATTTTTCGGCCCGCGCCGGTCATTTTTCGATATATGAAAACAATATGCGATTATGCGTATAAATACGACCGATAAATGCCGTCGATAAGCGATTTTGATGAGGCTTCCTGTCATCAAAAATCCACAATGCGACAACAAATCTACGTGATCTTGCAAATCGACAGCCTTGTAATTGTACGTTCTACCATTTAAAAAGAAAGAAAAAGATTCAGAACGGATTGGTCCGCGAGGTTAACGACAGTGCGCACACAACAGAGACGCGGTATTATTATGATACTGACAAGCGGTATCACATAAGCTGATTTAGTGGAAACCACGAGAGACAAGAGAAGTGGCCAGACAACCGATAAAACGAATCTTCGCGCAGCGTTCCCAATTGACACGGCTCGGATTACATTCGTAACGGGGCTGACACGGTGCAAACACTTTTCACCGATTACGAGCAGCATAATAAAGCAGGGTTTCGACGGTTCGCAGCAGGACGATCGTCACCTGGTTCGCTTAATTAGCGCCGGGACACGTATCGCTGGAAGCATCGTGTCGCGTTAGCAATAATAATATCACCCGGGTGTCACGATGAGTCGCGAGTGCTCGGCTCCGCTCCGCTCTGCTCGGCGTCGATCGACGCCGCTAATTACTCAAACGAAATGAGCCTTCATCGAGCGCGCAATCTCCATATTTTAAATCTCCATTCTTCCGAACGATCGCGCGACCTCGCCGGCAGCTCTAATTGCAATTACAACGCCGAGAATTACAATTCGGAGCCGATTATCGGCGAGCATAACGCGGGTCCGCCGCGAATTTCCCCGGAGCATTAACCTGCTCCCCAATTAAAGCCGCGAGATACCCACGTTTACGGAGAACGCGCGACACCCTCTCTCTTCTACCCCTATCTCTCTCTTTCTCTCTCTCTCTCTCTCTCTCTCTCTCTCTCTCTCTCTCTCTCTCTCTCTCTCTCTCTCTCTTCCTCTATCTCTATCAGACTGCCGTGCAAGCCCGCTAAACAGAGATTACGTCGATTAATTTAATAGCGGATACCTGTTACCGGAACGTCGCCCCGTTTCCCTCGAATCTGTCTGCCAGGCCGAGCCAACGGTGACGGTATTGTCAGCCCCGCTAATTGCTAAGATTCTGAAACTGCCTCGCATCACGTGGCGTGCCGGCGGAATGAAAACACCCAGCCAGAGGAGATGCGGCACCGAGTATGTGCGGCATGCAGACGTTTCACGTGATACAATCCAACGGTGAGACACTACGACAACGTGCAGAAGTCTAGCTGAATGCGAATTTACGCTTGCTCACTTTGGATGTACATCCATAGATGGGAATCACAGGTGAATATCACTAAGATCGAAAGAGAAAGCTAGTTTATATCGAAATTACCTTTGAAAAAGGTTCAACCTAGAACCGAAACACGTTAGGCACATTTGCAAAATAGCTATTTGATTAAAAATTGATCGAAACGGTTGCGCCGAAAGCGTTAATTTAAAAATATTAAATATTTGCGATCGATATGATTGATTATTTACACGTTTAATTTGTTACACTGTTACTACAGTTTGTATTACATATACAAATATACATATATTTAGAAAATCAACAGAAAGCAAAGCTAAGTTAGAAGTAGTGTGTAGTAGAGTGCAACAAGTAAGTCGATGCATCTAAGTAAAATGCTTCTGCAAAAAAAGACTGATGAACTGTCTAAATGGAGGTAAACATTTCCAGCTATGGGAACGAAGAGGAAAAATAAAAGGTTAGAGGAATGTGTCAGAATGGTTCGTGTATCGGTACACACCTAATGAATAGCTCAGTGTGACAGTACTCTCTGGAGCACAGCGTTTGTCCCGTCGATCGCAGGGTTCAGGGGTGCAAGAGTGCACGGCTAAACTGAGTTGCGCAGCCCTGAAACGAGGGTTGCTGGTGCGATGAAAGGTCGCGCGGCTTGTCTCCCTTTTCTACCCTCTTTTATCTTTTCCTTTTGCGGGCTGCGTTATCTGCGGGAGCGGCAACGGTATCAACGAGGGGGTGAATGGAGGGATCGGTCGGTAAGATCCAGCAAGTTTTTCATCGAGGGTCGGCGAGAGGTTTCATCCCGGACCGAGTGAAACGTAGCTTTTATTGGCTTTAATCGATGCCCAGCGCAACTACGGTCGATCAGCTTTTCTTCCAGTTCTTCATTCGTTCTACGAAGATTATGCTTTTTAATTTCCGTTCGGTGTAACCGGTGCTGCCCGTTTCTACTCGATGAAGACGCACCGTCACGAACCCACCGGCAAGAAGAACTCGTAAGAACCCAGGCAAAGTTCGCTGGGTAATCGCGTTACGAAACGGACAAGTCATTAATTCTATTAGCCGAGCAATTGTTATTCAGTTGACCGACTACCGCTTAGCAATCGAGATTAATCCCTCGTCGCGTTGACGCCGGAGACGAATTGCTCCCTCGTCCGGCGATCGATCCAGGAAATTAATCGACGATTTGCACGCGCGTAAACATCGATGAGTCACTCGGCATTTTTAACACAGACATTGCGAACCGGTTTACAACGTAACGGACGCCCGCAGATTCCACATGATTTTCTACCGCCCCGCTAGAAATAAGAAGAAATCGAGCAGCCGCGAGAACCTCTTCTTGCTCGTTCTTATAAATTGCAGCTCGTATTCGATTCGAGGTACGAAAAGATCAAATTTTAAAAGTGGAAAATGAGCGTCGAGGAAGACCCGAAATTTTTATTACAAAAAGAAACATGTCCAGTAGTATCCAAATAAGTTTATTAATGGGAAGACAGGAAGAGATCTTTTGTTAGATGTTATAAAGAATTGTAACACGAGAGCAAACATAAGGTAGAGTAATTTAAATAATGGTGATTGGTGGGCGGGCACCTCGGTCACGAAACAGTGTGAGATTTTTCGGTTGTGAAGTAGAGGGTGAAGCCCACGCATGCGTTTCAGAAAAATATTTATGCGTAATCTTTAGCAGAAATTACACAGGGAGACGGGGATCGTAATTTTGTTTAGCGAGTATCAAGGGTTTAATGGTTATTATTCCGGCGCATAAGAAATGGACGGGGATAGCGTGCCGGCGAAATTAACAGCGCAGGCATTACGTTAAAAAATGTACAGGTCGCGCGGGGGTGGGCGAGAGTCGCCGCAGAATCTGGGGGCTTTAGAGGCGGCCGTAAGACGGCCGGTGTATTTTATTAGCCGAAGAAGATGAAATTTGCATGAGATGCCTGAACTTTTGTCCCTGCTGCTGCTCCCAGTTTCACGATTCCACCTTTGTGGGCTTGCATAACGGCGCGAACTTACTGCTAAGTTACGACCTGAACTTTTGCCCCGGTCGACAGATTTATCGCGTACGCACACATAATAAGTGTCGGATCAAGACGGATGCGCGAATGAGCGATTACCAGCTGAATATCCGCGGATCATAATCCTGTACACTCAACCGGAGATCTAGCGGTGATGTCTAACAAACGCCTTCCAACAAGTTACCCTCGCTTCCAAAGAAGACGCTTGGCTATCCCTAACAATTTGAGTCATTGCTTCAATAATAGCTCGAACATAGTCCAAGTTTTAAAATTCCTATTATTTTTGATATATAATTATCTAGTTATATTTGATTCCTCATATCTCGGTTTCCCAACAATTTTCCACACGCTGTAATCTTGTATACATTATACTTATAGAAGTACATTATACTCATAAATGATTATTATGTTAAGTACAAAGACACAATAGTGTAATATTATGATATAATATCTGTGTGGTCGCTAATGACCTAGTTGTTGATGCGACCTGTATAAATAAATAAATTAAGATAAAAAAGTTACACTCACAAGGAACATTATCCAAGTGTAGCACGCCAATTTTTATGAAATTTATATAGGATGTATAAACAATGTGTGGTGATATCAGCGCACAGGTTCAATCAAAATAAAAAAACAAGCAATCTTGTAATTAACAGAAACCCAACGTTTCGATCCTGATCATTTTCAAGAGAGGAATTTTTGCAAAATTCGGAAACGGAGTGTGAGTACATTTTTATGACGATTAATGTTCCGTTGAAGAAAGCTGGCTTGAGAAACACGTAATATGTTTCTAGGTTGTGGATAGTACTCTCGCAAGGGCACACTTGTATATGTTAATATTTTATAGGTGAGAAGTCCGTATGAAGCTACGCGAAAGAAACATAAGTCAAGGAAGTATGCCCCTTGAACTTCTCGCCGTGCATAAAACGAAGCAGCTTTGCATTCTGAAATGCTTCTTCCTGGAATTGATTTAAGACATCTGCATTAACTGCTGAATTATGTACACGAAAAGTGGTCGAACGCGCGAATATTATATAATGTAATGTAAAGCCGTCGTAAATCAACTGCGTAGACTGTTAAACGTCATACGATTAGGTCGGTGCATATGAAAATATCCGATTTGTAACGATTACGAACGAAATTGAGAAGCGCGGTAAATAGCTTCGTTTATGATATTTTCGGAGTAGCTGTTAAAACGGCAGAGAGAATATTACTTCGCGAGAAACGATCAGCAATTTTACTTCGAGACATCAATCCAGAAAAAACTCTAGCAATTTTATTGGCATCGCGTAACAATTTCTTACACGTTAGATAAAAAAAGAGGTATGCCGGGCCATTTTCGCCACATTTCTGATCACAAAAGGGAAACTCGTGCGACGACGAAATGAAAGTGTTTCGGTGATAAAAGAACGGTCCAGTAATTTTGCGGCTCGCTCGTAAAATCTATTTACGCGGTTTCGAGAGAACAAAAAAAAAAAAATAGGCGATGGCCGGCGGCGGATGCCGTTCTTAAAACGAGAAGTACGGTTTTTATTATCCAGAAACGTGAAATGTTTGCGGATACGACGGATCGTTCGCGTATCGGAACGATACCGCGCCAGGGGTTTTACATCTTCATCCCTCGAACAATTCACGCAATTTCTTGCCGGAGAACAAGCAGCTCGGGAACGATTTATACGGGATCCGCGAAATAAATTACGTGCTACGTTCTCGCGTTATTCCGTTTAAAATATGACGTGGAAGATTAATTCGTCTTCGCAAGATTGCGTATCCGGGGATTTCGACGGAACGAGATTACGTTCGATGAAACTCGTCGAACTGTTATTTACCGGTGAATTATTTTAAGTCGGAAATTCGAGCGCGAATATCTCGGCGTTACATATTCTCGATTCGAGAACAATTTCCGCTACGAGAATATTTTTGCATACGACTTCTGAACATTTTTTTTTTTAAATTGCCAAGGATTTCGCGAATTCCGGGATGAATATAATAAAATCAGGACCGGCAGCGCTTAACATTGAGCGTGGCACGAAATTCTATTAAAATATGAATGTAGCTGCGTTTTATACGTGTTAAAATGTTCTAAATGCCGCGGACGTGCGCGATTTAATAATAAGCAATCTGACAAATTGCGTTACTGATAGTTTAAACATTTAAAAGATACATACATGAATCGATGCTAGATCACTGAAGAATTGAATCGATTAATTGAATTAAATATTGATGAATATTATAGCATTGGAAAACCACGAGAATCAAACGAAACGTGCATGGGATTTGAAGATATAGGAATATAACAATGATGAGAGTCGAGGGGAGCGAGAGATGATAAATTTTCGAACAATAAGAATCCCCGACGCGATTACAGCGTTTTGTCTACATAATCCGTGAATTATAGTGTTTCTGCGTAGCCACTGCGTCCTATTTAATAAGGAGACTGAATAGAAGGGGATCAAACGACGCGAGAGGGGCGAGATTTCGGCGGCAATTAGTGAAATATGAAATTCAAACCCCCTTTTGTCTGGCTTCTCAATTATCACCCCCGAGCGTTGCGTGGACATTCATGAGGCAATATCGAGCCCCGAAATTTCATTGATGCCAATAAATTTATCGCGCACGTACACACGCGCGCGGCTCGCGCAGGATAATTCAGAATGCACGACCGACCGGGATTAACGAAATCCTGGGGCCCCCCGGAAGGGGTGAGCGTTGGCGCGTGATTCTTTTGCATTTTCTGTCGAGTGGTTTAAGTGCCCCCGAGGGCTGCTTCAATCCGAATGGGAATGTGTACGGAACAACACTCGTCGAAACCACGGGGGACTTCCGGCTCTAGAAGGACTGTTTAAACTTTCACTTGGCGTCAACACTCGATCCCATGGCCGGCGAAAGGCTTCCCATTCAAATCCCCCTAAAAGATGCATCTAGACTCTAGATGAATGTAACTTCAATGGCAGTCAACGCTTGGCAGTTGATTGCAATATGGTTGGTGGCTCACGACAAAAATTTATAACAATTTTTCAACAAAATCCCAACCATCAATGCTACTAGGAGTATCATTCCGAATCACAGAATGCAGATGCCACGGAGATTTTCCACATTTTAACTACAGCAACGTATATTACAAAGAACGAAAGTGTTTATGGACATCTCATACGGGCAGAGTAATGGAAACGGCTTGTTTTCCCGCGAAAAGATGTTTGACGGGAGCAGTGTTTCTTAGGGTTGAGCGCGCGAGAGCAACTTTAAGACCGTCTCCTTCGAATACATTTTTAAGAAATGAGGGTGACCCTAAAGTTCCCGGCGCTCCTCCATCTGGAAGAAAATATATTCACCGCATAAAGCCTCCCCTGATACCATACAATTTTATGCGCGGATCATTTGCTCGGAGTAGCTAAAGCAACGAATGTGTTTATCTAGTGTATCCTTTCTGCTCGCGTTGACCCGAATTTTATTTACCGTGCTAATCTCAGTCTCTTCCAACTATTTGGAATTCGAGCTACAACAAAGCGAGGAAATTTTTCGACGTCGCTGATAGAGTTAGTCCAGGATCCACCGAGCATTTTTACAATTGATTACTATCAAGCTAATTTTCCGTGAGTAGCTTCATTTTGATGAGACGCCCAACTTTTTCTCTTGTGGTAGCTCCAAAATTTATTACTAACTGGGTTTCTTTTGTTAAATCTCAAGATAATTATCTAAATTATTCGAAAAAATATTTGTCCTAGAAAATGTATGGTTTGATCAACGAGACCCCTCCTTCCAACATGTATCGATAACGAGGTCATCAAAAATGATTACTAACCAGCTGATTGTTTTACTATTGGTATGCACTTTATATCCGGAAAAAATTGAATGAACAACGCGATACGAGCCGGAATAATATATAAATTTTGATCGTCCGCTTACTGGCGCTGTTCGTTTATCCGAGACATCAGCGACACCTATAAAAAAGGCTGAGATCCACATTTTGTATATCGCGAGGAAGTAACGTCTCGATGGATCTCGAATCCGTTCAATTCGCTGAAGAGGCCACTTCCCAATCGCCTACGAGTGCAATGAATTGACGAAATCCATCTTGAAAATCGCATCCGGCGACGATTTCACGACGATTTCGGCACTCGATACAAATCTCGTATCCGGTGGATCGTTCGATTTTTACGATCCGAAACGAACGGGTCTCTCGGCCACTTAAAGTCGAGCTTCCAGTCAGCAGCCGCGTCGCGCGTCGCGAGGCAACGCGAAACGAAGAGAAAGACGCGCGCGCGCGCGCGACCTAGAAGTTGCAGGGGTGGCTTGTGTAATTTTAGATCTGACTGTCTAATAAAAGCGTGAAAGCTCGCGCGTGCACCACCTGTTTAATCTCGAGCACGCGGCGAGCAGAATTCAAGGAACGGGAATGAAAAAATAATGAAGTTAATTATGTCGGATTAGTGACGGTAGATTCTCCCCTGTTAATTATTAGGCTATTATCCTCATTAGCTAAATTGATTCATCTTCTTCGAAATATTCCCTTGTATAGCGCGCGTCTGACTTTCATTAAAACTTTCATCGCACAAAAGTTATCGAATTAAGCGAGAAAACTATTTGCTTTTTTTCCTTTTGCCGAAACTTTTTCAAATTTTATCAGAATCGAGAGCTTTCAAAGGCGGCAAAGACTTATCGAATATTATTATGCACGATCCGCAAAAAATTAGTTATCCTTCATTTTCCATATAAATAGAAATGATTGTTCTGTGCTTTTCTTACGAGTGAACGATATTATCTCGAACGCTGTGAAATTATTAAATGGTAGGAAGAAATTTGTATTTAGCTCAGCTGCATGTTAGTTTACGTGTAAATGGTACGACCGTACAATAAAAGTTGGTAACTCTGGTAATCATTGGGTAGCGTTTCCCGAAGGATGCGATGTTTTCCTAGAGTTCTCCCGTAGACTTATTGTACTGTTCCGAGGCACGAACCGACACCGATTTCTCGCGCGGGATTTTTATAGTCCAATTAGAAGCGAGAGAGACTGGTTAGGTCAGTTTTTGCGAGGGCGTCGGCGCGGCACGGCACGGCGAGCAGCTGTCGAAAGGAGGCAAAACTTCCATCCGACGCTTCCACAGATATACATGGTCGTTACTCTAAATGTCCAGGAGTTTCGAAAGTGCCACGATGTTACTTAAGCAGCAAACTTGCCAGATATTTGCCGAGCTGTTGGCTTTGGAAATGAACTTCCGCCGCGCCGCGCCGGTACGCTCTGGAAAAGTATTCGGGAAGGCTCGTCATCGAATTATACGATAACAATTTGCGAACCTGTCGTTGCTCTATTCTCTCCTTGCCAGGGAACTCCTTTTCTCCAGTAACCTTTTTTTCAATTTATTTTACGTCGCTCTCAACTCTTTCCTGAGGTTACTTCGCGATGTAACTTTCTCGAGTAACCTGAATCCCAAAATACTATAATTTTCATTACTTCTTTTTCGTTCTAGAGCATATAGTATATTATAAGCAAAAGGACAGATCTTTCCATCTGTGTCTATTCGCAGACGAATAGCTACTGTCACGTCCAGAGGTTCAGTCATTATTAATAATTTATAAATACAATCATATATATTATATATTTTCCGAATTTCTTTTTGTATTTACTTCCTTTTGTATTATAATATATTTTGTTCAATATAAATACCCGATTTCGATTTCTACGTTCGAAAATCCACAATCAAAGCCATTTAGTTCGAAGAAATCCTCAATAATCCGAAGCTGCGTTATATCTTTTAATAAAATCTTGAAACTTTATATTTGTATCTCAAAACGTCCACCTTAGGACGTAACCCTTTTAACAGAAATCGTTGAAGACAAGAATAAGTACGAAAATATCATTCGGAAGTTGTTTCGAAAACCGCAATTATTTTGTCGAAGTAAAAAAGAGAGATTTTTGGTGATCGTCCAAAAATTCTCGCACGTTATGCACCACGTGACTCGGCGCGGCCGGTATTTATCGCGGGGCCGTCAATATTTCAGGACAAGCTACGTGATCCGAAACTAGTTACGGCCAGGTCCATTGTGTTACGAATGCCGGCAGGATGTCAGGGTGTAACGGGGTGGGGAGGGGGAGAGTACAATGTAGCCTGTGCGCGAAACCGGAAGCTAAATAGCATCGCAACGGGGTCAGATTCGCCCTTAGCCCCGCGGTGCGTGTGCCGCGCGTGTCATATAAATAAAGCCGTTTTACATTTTTATGGTGGCTGGGGGGGATATATATTGCGCGGGCGTTTATTTAACCAGCGGAGAGGGCCCTCCGCCAACTTCGGCCCGTGCACACTAACAGCGAGATAAATATTTAAGTGCACTTTTGCCGATTTATTTCGTCGGGAGCACGGGCCGCGTACATGCTCGAAACCCGCCAAAGATATCCTCCGTTCGCCAACAATAACGTTCACGAGGTTGCTTTGGTCCGACAACAGAGAAAGGTGCGTGACACGCGACTCCTGTATAATGTGGAGCCGTTTCGCGGCTTTACACCGGATAAACTTGACAAACACGGTTAATGGACGAGCGGTTTTCACGGAATCGCAAGTATCGCCGAGGAAAAATGAAAGAGAGAGAGAGAGAGAGGACACGCCACTTGCGGCAAGTATAAAAATGCATCGCGTTCGCGATCGTATTAATTGTGTAACAGCTATTTCTGTTAGACAGCTGTTGTTATGGAAATCGTGCTGCCGACACCGTAAGAACAGCGAATCGAGAACTCGTGTCATGTATATTTATTATTAATCGTAGTGCGGCGCCACGTAGAGCGGTGGGTCGTTCACTCCGCTCGTGTGAAATGCTTTTTACGGAGATGGTGCGAACATTAAACGCTGTGTTTCATCGTACGAACGAAAACGTAAAAAGCGGAGTTTCAACGTCAACGAATTCGTGTGGTAACTATATTTTCGTAACAATATTTTTCGCGATGGCAACAGTTGTTAGGATATTGTTCTACTAAATCGTCGATCAATTTTTACTGGTGTATCTTTTACACATTTCAGGCGTTATTAATATTAGAACTGTATGCACATTAAAAATATTATTTTGATCGATAAGATTTGAAATTTCCTAGATTGAACATGTTGACACTGAGAGAAATTACTTCGTTCGCTGAAAACGGGTCCGAATCGTTCTCTACAGGGCGAAGGGTGGTCACGCAACGCACCCCTCGAATTTATAAAATCTATAGCCTGAATGATTCGCCATTATTCACAGTAGCCGAAGAATTCCAACTATTCGGAGTTAGTGACCCATTCCGTTCGATCTACTCCCTCGAGCAATGGACATAAAATATTTCAAGCAACTCGTCGGACACACCCCTAAATAAAAATCTCCGGTTCCGTGGAAACCGGTGCTATATATTTTCAAATCTGGAATTCATTTATTCGAAAACAACCATTAGCAAGAATTGACCGTGAATTGTCTGGCCAAATCGTTTTCAGACAATTGAACAAGAGACGAGGGAGAGACAGTGCCGTCTTTGACGCGCAACCCCAGCGAATAAAATGACGCGTGGCGTATCAAGAGCTTCCGTTTACATTTGTCCGGTAATGGGAGCCTCGAGCACCAAGGGAACCAAGTATAATGTAAATAGCTTCGAATAGTAACGGTATATCTTGAAAGGTTACGAGTGGTTAGAAAAATAAATACAGCATTCGGAAGTAGTATTCAGGAAGTGCCATCCTTATCGGAAGTGTCATCGAATCTTTGTGAAACGAGGATATAGCTCTCTATCTTTCTATATACCGTTGTCGACTCCCTTTATTAAAGTTATTGTTATTCGAAAATTTGAGTATGCTCTTATTCCTTTCATTACCTTCGTTACGTTGTGTCTAGACGACAAGTCAGACGTTCGGAAAAATTGATGGTTCAACCATGTCGCTAATTGACATTCGAACGAATAGCCCGTCTTCTGCTGGTGAAAAAGGAGCGAGACGAGCGAAGGAACCGGCGGAAGAATGAAGAAAAAATGCGGGGGATGAAGAAGGGTGGCAGGAAAGCTCGCCCGTAGAACAAATACGCGTCCGCGTGCGTTGTACATCAGCGAAATAACGTGTATAAACCTGCGGAAAGCACGGAAGTATTATTTACAGATAAAAAAGCTCGGGCAGCGAGCCGGGGCTGGCTGCACATCCACGGTTTCTTTATGCCGACACAATGACTCCGGCATCCTTTTCACGGGGGAGCCATTACTATCGTCGACGGCGAATATATCCGAGAAACTAAGCTAGTGCCACTTCCACGGGAAGAATCTTGTAAACGATCCGGAACGGGTCGACGCTTTCCCACTGACGAGATCTAATTTCATTCGAGGGACGGGCCTCGACTTACGAGATTTCCGCGGAAAATTAGATGCCGAACGAGGCGATCGCTTTACCCACGGGATCAGACGTGTAGCTCTCCGAGTCATTCGTGATACCGCCGATGGTCCGAGATATTGAATGATGAGGCTATTTAATTTCTTTAATTAATAGTTTAAAAAGTATGTGGATATGTGTGATGAAACTGAGAAGAAAACATAATGGGTGAACGGAATAAGTGCGATGAGGGAGCGTTTTATTTGTCAGTCGTTGTCTATGTTTAGTTAAATAGATGGTTCGTTTATGAATATTGATAATTCCATCCGCTGCTCGAACAGAAAGTATTTCAATAGTAAATTTTTCAGTCTCGAGAAATAGTCGATGTACGTAGAAACGAAAATATTTTCCACATTGAGAACGCGACTAATAATGATAATGATTGTTTCATCGAATAATTTTCCTTCGTATTACAAACCTCTGAATTAAATTGAATATTAATATATTTAATGACGAAAAATTATAGAATATTATTAAATCTAATATGGTCACGCGCAGCGAAAATTGTGGGAAATTTATTGGCGCGGATCTAATCGCAAAGTTCGAATAGGTAGTCGAGACTGATCAATTTTATCGCATCCGAACTAAATCGGCAGTTTCCGGAAAGCGGTTTGAATAAAAGATTGCGATTCCCGCGGGGCGAGCATAATTTGTTAACGAACTAAATTGTAACCCCGTCGCGTCGCAGGTAACTCGACGGGTCGACCGAACTTTCGGAACTGCGTGTAACGAGTGTAGCGTTCCATCGAGTACGCGAAATATTCAGAACTGGCCAACGGCGAGCCACAGAGGTATTCGCCAATTTCACCACTTTGCATCGGCCGATGCTAGTCGTCGTTCCTCGCCCGGCCTTTTCCGCGTCTCCGTTCATCCGCGATTTTGGTTTCGCGATTTATCGAATTGTATCGTTTCACGGGCGTCCTTTAATGAACGTCGTTTCCGACTCCGGGGAATTCGTCGAATATTTCCCTTGACCGACCGGCAATTAACGATTGCACAGAAGGGAAATTAGTTTACCGGGCAATTCGCTTTCCACTTATTGTACGCGCGTTGTCCATCGACACTTGAACCTACGCTTAACAAATACGTCGACCGTTTTCGCACGTACCAAAACCTGGCAGAAACTCGAATATATGAAAATTCAGAAAATTAAGAATATCCTGTTGTAGAATCAATAAAAAATAACGATATTGAATGGCTAAAGGTAAAATTTTTTCTCGAATAAAGTTTATTGATCGAACCATGCGCCGAAATCATAAATTTATTATATATTTCAAGTGCGATCCAGAAAAAATTTTACCTTTGGCCATTCAATATCTAAATCATAAATTTGAATGACTGAGTTCGGTGTTATTTGAATTCAAAATGAGTCTAGTTGCTATTGAGTTTAGTTGTGAAGTAAAAAATAGATGTTCCAATAAGTATATTTATTCAAAGTAACGCAACAATCAAATTGGTTGTCAAAATCAGAACAAATTGTCCATTATGTGATATTGCAGGTGTTATGTCACGAAAATTTGTGAAAATGTACGTTTGCATAAAGCACCGCGGCCTCAACGAGCTTTAATTATACCATTTGAACGTTTGCAGCGAGGAAACGTGTTGAAACGCGACTGTCAACGTACTAGCTGGAAAATTGATTTGATTAGTTTATAGCTACTAACATGAAAAGTTTACTGGGCGCTACACGATTAATTGGTTCAGCCGAAAATAGGATGAACTCAGTGAAATGAAATGAAATGTATTTTATTATATAGTTATTTCTATAAATACATTTTATAGTGACAGACTAACAAATGATTCTATTTAATCGTTCAATTCCGCCGGATGCGAATTTCCTATGCAAATTAACTTTGAATATTGAAGAGAATAGTTTAAGTGGATATTGACAAATGTGTCATCGTTCGTTAAATTTTGAAAAATTGCTGTCTTCCATCAAGGAAGAAGAAAAATTTATGAACCGAGGATTAGCATAATCTTCGGGTTACAGGAAAATTCTGTCGATCAACAGTATCCTTACAAAATTGAATATCGCAGCATAAGAAAATTGTCTTTTCGAAGAATATTTAACCCTTGCACTCCATTGTCGAGCGTGAGTCAACATCAGTGAAAGGAAAACGTAAATGAAACGGGTTATTATATCGTTAAGAACAAACATAAGTTCCACAAATGTAAATTGACCAAAATTTTAGTAAAGAGTTGTTGGCATGAAAATTGAAAAATAATTTGGAGTAGTAGACGAACGAAGAATGCTCGCAGAATCGTTGACGAACGGTGTTGTTTATAGAAATAGCAGTTAAAACAGGAGACGCGAAATCTTAGCGTAATCGGCTCGTGAAATTTGCATCGAGCTCGACGCGAGTTCGCGCCGGAAGGAGCAGATTCGCGCGCGTTAACACGACTAATCCGGTGAACCGTGCGTGGTAAAACGGACACTTGTCAAAGTGAACCTCGCGCGTACACCTTGCTAAATTAATTTCCCCTCCCGGCCGGGCTCATTCCGCATTCCTACAGGAACGGCCCGGTCGAATGAACCTGGCACGCGTCCGCGACCTTTCATCTCAAATTCCCCACCAGCATGCCACGGATTTCGTCAAACAATTGAAAGACAGGCCGTGCCTGCACGTAACCTCTGTCTCCTTTCTTTATTTTTTTCACACTTACATAATTAATTAGAAATTGTAATTTCGGCGCACAGGTTCGATTCTATGTTACTATTTTCCTAAGCAGTTTTACAAATTAACCTATAACTAATTTTACCTAATCATTTGCCTACAAAACACGGCGTTTTGAGTAACCTCCTTACAATTGTTAAACTGAATTTTCAAAAGGAAATTTATTGCATGCTTTTTCGGGACGTATTTTGTGCTAAAGTGTATGCAGAGTGCTCGGATGACTCAATCAAAGCATCCAGGCCACTACAGGACCGTTTAATTGGAGACTGTGCGGGGTCCCACAGGGATTTGCAAAGAAATTATTCGTGCCAAGTGACACGTAATCCAGCCCCATTAATTCACCCATTAAAAATGAATATAACCTCGAAACGGGGGCAGGAGTGGAGGCCGCGTTGCATGCATGGATCACTCTAATCTCCGAATTATGCGTGGAAAGGTTCCAAGCCGCGTATCGACCATTCCTCTCTCTCTGGGTTCCTCGGCTTGGGATACCCGGTCGCGAAATTATATGCGAGTCGGTGCAGTACGTTGGAAATCAGATAAGATTTCTGTGGTCGGCTCCAGCCGTCAGGAAAAGAAGAAACGAAAGGCTCGAGAGGGCTGGTAAGGTGACGGGGAGACAAAGGCCGACACGGGGTTAAAAAGGGACGAGACAACGGCGGCGATTACACAAAGGGATCCGATGTAATCCGTCGACTTTCGCCGTATCGTCCCGCGGAACTGCCTCGCGGAACGAATGCAAAAATCTGGATTAGCCTGGACCCCGCTGCATCCAAATTAGACTGCTCTCCGCTGACATTTGCGAATTTACACCGATCCCCAGACTACTATGGAAAATTGAAAATTGATGTTTGCGAGCTGCCGAGCGACGTAAAAAATTTTTTAAACGAGATTTTTAATTATTCTGTAGTAGTCCTTACTTTAAGTTTTCTACTCAAAATACAATTATTCGCGAAAGCCTTAATGTTTCGCAAAAACCTACTTAATAATTAAATAGTGGAATACGATTATTAATTGGAAGTAATTAGACAAATGCTTCAACGTTCCGGTATTCAGTTTGATTCCCATTAACAAAAATATGATACATTAGGGAATTAAACTTTTGCATCAACATAGAATTGGAAGGTATAAATTCATTCTATTTGGGTTGCAAGTGATGCGTTCATTCGTTCTTTCACTCTTTCAATCAATACTCTTATACATATGTATAGAATATAAAACGTTTGCGATAGAGTCTCAATCAATAATAAAAATATTTTATTTATTGATAGATAGGAAGACGGGTTTTATTAAAATTATTTTATCGTAATCAGTCGAGTGTAGGTCTCCATACTCGTACGAATTATGATATACAATTTTCACGAGCCATTCCACGAAAACCGGAGCGAGCCAGGAATTTATTTGATGATTTTATGTGTTTGTTGCTGCCGTAAACGCGTAAAATTTTAATAAACACTGGATAGAAGTCCCCCGCGTGTAAATGTACTCAGAAAATTTGCGTCCGACCGTATCGGTGTCCAGGACTGTAAAAATATCGAATTGACAATCTCGAATGCCGGAGGATTCGACGATTTCCTAAGAAGCAGAAGTTTATCTTCCCGAGACCCGTTTCCCTGACGCTTCCCTGCCCTATCTCGGCAATGAAACACTCGGAATGAGATATCGCGGCAGAATGGAGAGACCGGGGATTCAGATTTTACGAGATTTTGAGTGTTCCCTATCAAAGGACATTTTCGAACGATCTCGGAACTTCTCAATTTCTCTCGGTCTTTCAGTAATTCAGACCGAAACTGTAATCTCGAAGCAGCGACGAAGGATTGACGGTCGTTCGACCATCGTCTACGTATATCGCCCGCGGCCTCCCACAGTTTATAGAATTATGAAAACTATCGATCCCGGCGCGGCGCCTGGCATAGTCTTCTATCAGCTTTAATCCGTTAGCTGAGTTCGACGGGCTACCTAACCTTGCCTCGAAACTTGCTCGATGTGCAAAAGCCGCAACGAAAAGTTCAAGCATCGCCCAGTGGGGTATTAGGCCCGAAAACTCGGGAAATGTATTTTAGCAAGTATTATATCATAATATAGCAGGTCGTTGAATTCGCCTTAATGCATTATAATCTTTGACAACCCAAAATGATCTGTACTACCTGTGGTAAAGAAGTTTTTTCGAAATGTATATAGAACATATTTAGTGAACGTTTAAATATCGTTCAACTTTTGTTCGGAACTTTTTTTCCTGAGAAAATCTGGACAAAATTGTTTTTGCATATAAATTATGTTGAAATAATGTATCTTCAAGCATCAATTGATTTTATTAACTTATGACGCTTGTGATTACTCTTGTTTATTAAAAATCGATATCGAACTGTGTGAATTTCCCTGTTAATTTTTGAGAAACGGGAATTCGTTGCGAGTTGGGCAGGTTTGAAGATCAGATCGTCAGAAGCTGTGTATTATTGCAACAGATAAAAATGGGTGTTCGATGCTGTGAGAAACTTTCCCATCGGCATCCGTCCGACATTCTCGATCAATTAAGTGCGACTCGAGGATATTGACATAGGAAGTCGAACGGACTCGATGTGGGAAGAATGGAAAAAATTGACAGTGAAACGGGGGATACTATTTGTAGTCGGAAGCGAGCAGAGAAGACTGATAAATTTTTCCGGCGCGACGCACGGTGGCGCGCAAAAGCGAATCCGAGGAATTAATAAAGCATAAAAATGAGAGGTTCTCGAGCCAGCCGATTCAGTTAACGGTAATCTGCGCCGCGTCAATTATCGACAGCCGCGATTATAAATTGCAGCTTACGGTTTTTCGGGCAACGACACACTGTAATTCGCTACGCGTAAAACACGGTTCCGCCGAATCATCAATTTCGCCGTTCCTGACGCGGACGAGGAAAAAATAGAAGGAATTAATGATTTATTAACGACTGTTCTCTTTTTTAGCCGGCGGTCCCTGTCGCTCGATTCTGTCGAAATTATCGTACCTACACGGTTCACACTCGTTGCGCCGACGACCGGTCGATTCCAGACACTCGAAAATATTTATTAAATCCTTTCGACAGATTCGATTGAACATTCAGTCGAGTTACGATAAATTGCTAAATTACATTCTTGTTAGCTCTTTCGGTCAACTGAATTCGTGTTTTCTTTGAACCTTTTAGCCCGGTATCCTTTCAATCGTGAGCAAAAATTTTACAACAATCAACGAACATACAATAAAGTTTGCAGCAATATAAATAATATGATATAGTATTTTTACTACTTTGTGTTTCGTCTGCTCATTTTTCTCGTGGATACATAATCCCCAGTCTAAGGACCGGTCATATCTTTCGTTCGAGAGTTTTACCATTTCTTCCATCGCTCGAATCTTGAGTTATGGTCATGAGTTCATACAAAAATCCCATAGAAAAAAGCATTTTCATTTTTTCCTGAATTTTTCATTTTTCCGGGAAATTTTTCCAATTTCTCTTTCCCTAAAAACCTTATTCGAACTATCACGAAGATTTTTTGAAAAAAATTAGCCAAATCGATCCAGCCGTTCGCACGCGATGTCGTGACCGACGAACAGCATTGCATTTTTATTGTATAGAAGATAATTGAAGACTCAGGAATCTTTCTTAATTGATATAGGCCACGAAGATCAGGAAGAGGTGCGAACCCATGGAAGGAGATCGAATTTTTTAAGAACGTAACTAACGTGCTGAAATGCACGAGTAGCGTTATTTTAATCGGCGCATTTAAATTACATTTGAATTGGAACGTGTCGAACGCAAAAAGCCGATCGTTCACTTACTTCCCAGGGTCCCGAACACAATCGGACGCTCTCGTTCCAGTAGATTTACCCGAAATGTGCCCGGTCGCTAGGTCCATTTCTCTGCGGGAATAGGTCTCGGCCGGTAAAAACTCGTCGATCGTCATTATCAGGAGCGTCCTACCGAGAAATCCGCTAATAATTGCATCATTCGAGGAGGCAGAAGAAAGGGACAGGACGGTTCCATCAGATCGTGTTGAGCGTGAGAATAGCAGTAAGTCGAACGAGTCCGGGACCCCCGCGGTAAGAAATTAGCTCGGTTCGTTTCCTCGGTATCTTCGCTGACCATCACGGACTCGCTTAATTCACTCGGATGACCGTTCGATGCGCGCAACAAAAAAAAAAAAAAGAAAAAAGAAAAGAAAACAAGCGATCCGCTAACGAGGGTATCGACGACCGATCGGGCTGCTCGATTAGTGTCCCTCAACTCCCCCGAGGATCCCCGTCGAGCTTTTTATCCGTCCACGAAATTTCAATCGCCTGCGAAGCCTCGTCCTTACCGGACTCCTACTAATTGATCCTGAATTCGCTTTTTGCCGATCGGTTTTCACCGGAACAGTTTCTAATAGACTCCGCAAGACCGAAAAAGAAAACTCGACGAGCTTGTCAGTCGGTACGGTACTTCGGAGCGTGTTCTTAATTTGCAATAGAAGAGACTTAATTTTTGGAACGCTTCGATACGACGTTTCTCTACGAAGATTATGATCGAAGCTGAAATAATGAAATGCTTGTAAGGAAAGTGCTTAGTGCATAAATAGACGAGGAGATTAATAGAATTGTTCAAGTGAGATTGTACAAAGGAATTGACATCGAGGAAAGAATAAACATTAATGTCGTTTCTCTTTGTTACAGGTAGGAACAGAATAAGTAACGTGATTGTGAATTATAAGTTACCAATAAATTAACCTCTTTGTTACAGAAACTCGTTACTGTTTATTCGACCGCGTCTATCTCAACGGCAGAACAATCTCGTTATATGCTTTCAAATATTATTCATAGGAAAACAGAAAAATATCAGCAAAATAACAAGAGGAGTTCCTGGTTATGCACACGTTCTTTATACTAACAACGTTTCCGTGCCATCAACGGCTTAAAAGAGATTCCGGCGTTTCCGTTTGAATGGAGCGAGCGTATAACGAACGAAATTCTAGAACCAATTAGTTCGTTCTAGCATACTTCACGATTGAAATATAAAAGTCGAGAATACGATGTTCGAGGGAGCACGATGAATGCGGTCGAAACGTGGGCCGAGTAATTTCGGCGAAAACAATACGATAGAGCGGGCTATGAGGATTTCGAGTGCGGTGAATCGGGGACGGGAAAATCGGCTATGGCAAAAGGAGATTAGAAACCGTAAATACGACTGGTAAAAACCGAGAAAAGTCCGCGTTTAGGAGAACACGGCGGAAGGTATCGTCGAAACTGTGGTCGAGTAGCGTAACGAGAGCTCGATACGGTTCTGCTTTCTCCTCATTTACAACAGTCGTTTAATCCGCTCGATCGACACGGCGTTCTTCGACACGATCTTGCAAATAGATATCACGATCGACCTGTTTCGCTGCGCTGGCTGTTTAATTTGTCAGTAGTCTGGTCTACGCCGAGACACGGCCGGTCGATACGCGTTCGATAAAATTACGAATCGAAACGCCATGCCACCGAGTCGACGGATCAGCACGATAGCCGCGATTACGAATGATTCGATTCGACCTCGCAATCTCCGATCGAAAACGACCGGATAGAAGTAGCTGTATCGGACCGTGGCGTGCACGTGGAATAACTATTCATTGGGGAACGGCAATCATAGGGGATGCCGGCTGGTACGGCTGCGGTCGTGTTATACAAAGAATCTATTAGATGCAATCTGTCTGGCAACGTCGACCGAGATCAATCGGCGAAAGCGTTGATCGAGACACGCGTTATCATTACTCGCGATAATCTTTCTCGCAGCGGACTTCCGGATCCTCTTGTCGATCCGCTTATCTCCTTAACACCGCACACTGAGAAAGATGCTGAAACACGACGCGTTTCTAAAATTTCGATTGAATCGGCTTGTACTCTAAAGCGATTCTCAAAGAGTCTATCTTTTTTTCAAGAAATTAAATTCGAGATTTTTCTATTTATACGTTAAATTAATAGTAAGATAAAAATAGAAAGCAACGCGCACTGTCAGATCGGATACATCATTTCGTTTGCAAGTGGTGGCAAAGAAAGCGAGTTGAACAGACGGAGAATAGCCGACAAATAGGTGTCATTTTCGTAGCTCGAGAATAGTCCTGGAACTCTTGGAAGTCAACGGCAAGGAAGTAAGAGATTAAGGTGGTGACCATTGTCCAAGCCATGGTAAGTGTAATGTGCAATTCAAGAAGCTTAGTTTCTGACATTGCGGTATGATAGTGATTACAGCGGCTGAGACTTCCGAGACCTCTTAAGCCTAACTTGTGCGCGACGTGTACAATACCCTCTAGTATTCCCTAAACCGCTGACTATTTCCTTCGTTATTGGTACACCGTTAGCGTGTAAATCGTTGTCGTAAACTTAATCCGCTTGTAAATTTCACATCTGCATCTGCAAATATATCATTAGCAAACTATAATAGTTTTGTCTAAAATAGATTCCGAAGTCGAAACTTCCTATTTATATATAATCTGTATATAATAAAATCGTTTCTGTCTGTATGTTTGCTGTATGAAAGCTGGCATTTGAACCACTAGACGCGGCGTTTCTTCGAGAAGGTTTAGGAGAAAACCGCATTCGAAAAGGTCCATCCTATTTCGGGTTAGGATAGCACACGTGGACAAAAAGAGTAGCTCGATCAAAAAGACTTTACTGTAAGATGATAATTACTGATTGCACCAGAGTGATCTTAAGATGTCCTTACTTTTCGATAGACTCGGCGTCGTTTCCTTTCGCGGAACATTCTCGCAAGGCTCGACAGAGAATCACGGAACGGTATTTGAATGCTCCCGACCACAGAGATTCGATTTCTCCGGTCGAAGTCCCATTTTCGTCGGATTCTTTTAGAGCGAAAGATGCGCTTTCAAATGTTTCCGCGTCTCGAACCTCCGTGGAAAAATCCCGCACGGGATCGAGACTCGGTTCTGGCGCTTTCAACGCGTCGGTCGGAGACTGCAGAAATCACGGATCATAAGGTTCAGCCGTGCATTCCCATTCGTCAGGAAAACCAAGAGAGCTCCGGCTACCTTGGTGCTATTTCGCGGAACATAAAGGATGCGCCCGTAAATCTCGCAGGACCTCATTCGGTCGGCGCAACACAATAGTTCGTCGCCACGGCGCCGGGGATACCACTGCGAAAGGGTCGCGTAGATCGCGGTCATTTGATCGTAATACGATTTACGATTAAACCCGTCTCACCCGTTCGGCTCTGCCATTTCCTGGTGCCCCTAGTCGTTTCTCCGTGTCCATACTTAAACCTTTCATCGAGATCTTCCATTCTCCTTACCTGGAACAAGAGAGAACAGTCAGCTAAACGAAGTCCATGGAATTCAACTAGTTTCTTCGAGATTCGGGGAGAAGCTTTAACACCGAGTGGTTAAGTCAATTAATTCAATTGCGAACAATGTTTTTATTAACTCTTAGCACGACAAATAATCAATTATATCGATCGCAGATATTTAATAATTTTTTAAATTAATGTTTTCCTTCCTAAAGATCACTTTGACCGCAGTACGGTTCCAACCACTGTCTCATACAATTCAAATCAACTCAGTTCAATGGTTAAATTACATTAGTAAAATTAATAGCAAGTATGTAATATGTAATATTTTCTTCATCTTCGATTCATGTATATTACATATTTTTCATTATATATATTTCTTCTTTTTTTAGACGCAATTTACCTTTGATAAAGATTCAAATTAGCTAATTGATTAAAAATTGATCGTATCAAATTCTTTTGGTATACGCGTTGGAGAACGTTTATCCTTAAAGAAACTGCAAAAAAGAAAATTGATTTGTGGAAGTGAAAAATTAGGATGGTTCGTTCCTTAAAAAAATGTGAAAAATCGCAGGGCGATCGACTGAGCTCTCCATTCTCTCGATAAACGGTGTACGAGAGAATCGTGGACTATTGACACGGACGCACGGAACGTTGGCGTTCCTAAGTTTTTCGTCGGAGTCGATTCCGCGCGACGGAACCGTCCACGTAATTACACGCGCGGCGAGGGCTGCAATTAACTCGAAACCTCGGCCGCGAGCATTCCTGGCGATTCAGCAGTTAATCACCCAGGAAGTTATACGGCGTCGAGGCTCTGTGTCACATCCATCCCCTTCCAACAGAGAAAGCGAGAAGGGGGGACGGGGGGTGGGGGGGGCAGCAGTGTACCGTGCTCTCCTCGGTTCCACTTCATTAGGACGGTATTCATAAACAATCGCAGTTTCGGCGAGCATCGCGTCGTGCTTGTCGCATCGAATCGCATCGCTGGCCTATCATCGATGGTTATCGGATGCAAAGTAAGCCGCGCAGAGGCCGACTGATTGAGCCACTCGCTCGTTAGCTGGCCCGCGTTACTTTTCCGCGGGATCCAATTTTCGGATTTATCGCGGAGCTGCCCGCTAATTGCCGTCCTCCATGATTAGAGCCGGCCCACACGCCGCCCTTTCGCTTAATCAGGCTTTTCGGCGGCGACCGCCCGGAAGATCTCGGTAATTCCGTGTCCCCCGGATCGCCAGGAACTTCTGGCGTCCCGACGTCGACGCCCGCGTCAGGTATTCGCCGCGAAACGTCGCGGTATCGCAGCCCGATCGACGAACATGCTCCGCATTTTTGTTCCAGCGCGAAATTATTTATCCAATTATTTTCTCACGATTTTCATCTGATCGTCATCGCTCGTGCGGTTTCCCTGAATTTGCGACGCCGAACCAGAGGATCCGGGATTCCTGAAACGACGATACTGTGGTGGGAAGTCGGGCTTTTACTACACCGATCGATTTTACATGTGGAAATTGACCCTTCCTGAACGAGGTCGTCGTTCGCTTTTGCACCAATACTTGGATACTTTTTCTTATTGCAATCTTAGGAAAGATTTATTATAATATAATTAGATATTTGTTCGAACAATTTGTATTATACGTACGTGAATAATATCACAATTAGACTGCGGATCATAGTATAAATTAATTTCGAAAAATGTTCATTCCGTGCACACTGTTAAGAATTAGAAAGAGGATTTAATGGAGTCTCTTTCGTTCTTCAAATTATTCGTGTACACAATGAGCACCAGATGGTAATTTCAAATGTATGCATATTACTAATGAAAGATTGATTATGTACTGCTTGAAAACGATTAAAGCACGCATTGTTTTAAGATTAAATTGAAAATTGTCGTTCAACGAGAATGCGCCGGTCAATTTCATAAACTGACGTCGAAACTTTTTACACTGCGTTCATGAAATAGTTCTGATTTAACAACACGAATGAAAATCTCTGCAAAACAGAAATTACACGGTACAACTAGATCTAAATGAATTACTAACTAGAGTGAAGATTTCTATGTTAAATAAACGATTATCTGCATTAATTAAAAGATACGGTAGTGCGAAGACGTTTATCTCTTAATACTTTCACCGCTGTGTATGCCATCTATTCATTTGGTCCTCTTTGCTTTTGTCTATTTTTTCACACAAGCTTCTAAAGCGTGTTAAAGAAAGCTGGAACAGTAGTTCTCGAAAAATTCGTCGTGGAGGAAGTGAAAGGCCAAGAGAAGAGGATCCGGCTTATCATGATTCTTTTCCCTGACCAAGGATTATGAAAAGAAGAAGAACTATTTCGCTGAAGTGGAGTTCTACTTTTACGTATCTTGGAACGTCTCTCGACTAGTTACCTAACAGAGAGTCTCGCCGAAGTCGGTGCAGAAAGGGACTGGCCGGAAAAAAAACAGTCTCTAGCAAAAGGCAATCACGAGATCCCGGAGAGGTTCGCCGTGAAGTAGATGGTCGCGGAGCGATCTTATCAGGAAATTGTCAAACGACTAAGGAGTGCAAATGGGTCGCCGGCATCTCCTTTTGCCGGCTAGGCGGTACTCGCGATCCACTTTCGTGTTGCGAGGCAATAACTCCTAGCAAATCGAGGGAATAAATCTTACTCTTACGCTCTGCAGCCGGACGCTATCGCTTACAATTAGCTACCATAAAATTTTACAGTGGCGCGTTCGCTCCGGCTGCCATGCCGGGCCGCTAGATAAAAATGTCAAAAGCGTGCACCGCGGCTCGATCGAATCGACCTATTCAATGCATAGCGCGCTTCCAGTTTTTACGCCATCCGCGCGGAACGTGGAATATTTTCTTATGACATGATATTTGCGTGACGCTACCCTTTCAATGCTTCTCCCATCGTACAATGCGTCCGGTCGGCCGATCTAACAGTTCACGAAGATTTCAGCAATATTCTTCACATTATTATTCAGACTACTGTTTACATTATTAAATATGTTGCTATCTAATCGATTGCTACACATTTAAGTATTGCATGAAGTACTATATCAATTTCATATCCATAAAATTAAATAAAATCATATACAATGGAATTATTCTAGGTCGAAAGAAATATTTAACACTAGAACTACCGGACAAGTCAAAATGACCGATGCGAATTTTTTGTGAACACAGAAGGTAACACTTGACAGATTTTATTTGAACTGTTCGTCAAGAATATGGTTCGATCCCTATCGATACTAATAGGTTTGTACGAGGATGGAAAGCTAAACAGAGACACCTTGCTTGTTAGATATTGCAACAAAGGTTCGAATAATTCCCGAAGCAAATGGGAATCAACCGATTATTACGAACGACGGCACTAATGACAGCTAAAGGGGATTCGGATTCGCAGGTGGCGAGTACCGTCGAGAATTTCCGGTTCTATTGAAAGCCCTGGGACGGGTCCGCGCATCCTCGGACCGCATATCGGTGGGTTCGCGTGATCGAGTCGAAGCGGAGAAAACCGTTTCGTGAGCGCTAATGGATTAAGGCGGAAAACGCAGTTAAGCCGAAACCAATCCCTTATCTCTCATCTCGTAAGTGTATTGCGGCCGTGCCGCGGCTGCGGGCTCCTTTGTGAAATATCTTCCTTTATTTTTTTCCCCCTCTCTTATCCGTCCTTCGTCTTCGTAGAGCACGTATCCGCAACACCGCGTTCGTGTCTGACCGATTCGACCAGTTACGAAATTTCTCTCGAATCGAAGCTACTCAACCTTCCATCTTTTTGTCCGATTTACACCTAGACTACGGATTTTCTGCACACCTATTAAACACGAGCAATTCAACCCTTTGCGAATACTCCTAGTGAGACAACTCGTGATCTTCCTGTTGACAAATATATTTCACTTAGAAGCTGCGAACGAGAGGTGATAAATGGAGTCGCGTCTCATATTTGCGCTTTTATTTTCGCGAGCGTATTAGGGATCAATCGCCGCGAGGAAACGGAACGGCGAAACATACTTATCGTCGTGTCGTTGAAAAATCACTTCGGAGCAAACATGGTAGCTGTCAAGGACTAGTGATTACCGTGAAGCAAAAAGAAAAGTAGCGGAGTTATCGACAAGATGGTTAGGGAACACGGGATATGAAATTGTAGCTTATGCGTGGGCGGCTCGAGTCGCAAACATTTTCTAATTGCTTCGATCGAAGTCATTGAACTCGGTGACTCACCCGTACGCTTGTGCAATTCCTAAACAGCAATTCATGCTCTTTCATTGGTTTTCAGTACTCTTGAAACCAGCTTGTAGAGTCAATTTAGCACGGTTTTCCAGCATAAAAATAAAACTTGAGGCTCTATAGTTAAACAAATGAGGCAAATCGGCGTGAACAGATTTCACATATTTCGCAAACTAATATCTCCAGTTTGTTGTCGGTCTATAACTTATGATTGAAAGAAACACGAAAGAAGCTTATTAATAGCTTTCTCAATAATTCAACTAATAAACATAATAATTTCAGAAGGAGATGTTACACTGTACTGATTCGAAAAATTTGTTAAATTATAAACGATATTGCTATCGCTTTTAACTCTTCGCTGCATTATGTTTTATTTAAGGGGGAAATATTTAAAAAAAAGTTAAAACAACATTTTCAGAAAAAGAAATAAGCATAGTAAGAAAACACATTCTTTGTACCAGATTTGTTAACTGTATCAGCGAAAGGTTAAACAATTTATTGAGGAATTCTCAACTGTTCAACTTGCATTTTGAAAATGCCATGAAAAAATTGCCGGTAAGTAAAGCGTAAACTTCCTGCGCGTTTAATCGATGCGACACTTAGCTGGGTTTTCATTGCTGAGAAAGTTCTCGATCTCAAAGTTTGCATGACAATGATGCGTATGGTAGAGTAGGTCTGGAGAAACGTTCGTGAAACGATTAGCGAAAGGGATCAACGGATATCCAGGGGTAGGATCTTAGACCCTGACGCGGCAGGACGGGCCAGGTGTCCAGATTTAAGGTCCCTCTCGTAACGATCCATTTTCATCGCGTCGTTCCTGTAACACCAGCTCCGCCCAGAAGGGTAAAATGTAGCAAAACGAATGATACATGTCAGCTCTGACAACTGGTAGCCCTCGTCTGCATAGTGTCGCTAACGCGTCGTGTCCCGTATGACTCAATAGCGTCCGAGGGGCGAAGAGCATTTTTACAATGGTTTAATCGTCGGTCTTATGAACATGAAGCTTTATAAGAGAAGTAATTAATAATTAATACTGCTGTAGCTTAAGGTGCCAATTTATATTGTGTTAATTTCGGTAAGGATGAATCGAAGAAAGTGAAATCGCGTGCAGGATCGCGAACAGGAAGGACGCTATGCACAGAGAATAGACGAGACCGTCGATAAAATCGGCAAACATGTCGATCAGAATGTTCGATCTGCTGCTTCTCAAACTAAATATGGCGGTGATAGTGGCAACGACTTTCCAGACCTCGGAATTGAGTCACTTCGGTGGCACGTATACGTCATGAAAATTCAATAGACAACGTCCCCTTGCATATGTCCGGATGACAGGAGGAACAGAGAGGGTGAGAACGAAAGGGAGAGAAGGATCAAGAGAGAGAGAGAGGTAAAAATCCGTCGGAGATGCAATAACGGCGCCATGGGGCGCTTATCCTGGGGATCTTTGCAGCCTCGCGCAAGCCTCGCCCTTTGTGCGCCCCTGCCCTTTATCGTGATCGACGACCTCTTGCCCGCCGCGTTCCTAACCAACCCCCAAAAAGCCATTTCTACATGCTCCTGTGGGACCGTCGAAAAGGCGCGCCCCAGAATGGTCATGCGTAATAGTTTTTGCCCTGTCTTTGAAACTGGCCCTCGAGACTCTGCCGTCGTAATTGCGCCGAAAATAGAGTGCCGGAACATCCGTCGAACATCCCTTTCTATCCCTCTTTCTCCCTCATTCTCGCCTTCATTACTAATCAATGAGCTTTACTACAGATGGAACACTTTCCCGTCATATTTATGTATGAACGTCGCTTAATAGGGACACTAGGCACATTTCCCTTTCTGTTTAATGCGATTCTCCCTTGAAGTAAACCTTGGAAGCTTGATCTGTCGTTTTAATCGCACCTTCTGTTCTTTCTTTTTTTTATTGAGCTTAATGTAACTCGCCTTTGGGGGTTATGAAGCTTTACATTTGGGTTAATATAAATTCAGCGTATTTGACATATAGATAATTTCAAATTTCTAGATTATTTCAAAAGAATAAAATTTGAATATAATTATTATATATTCAAAAGAAGACCTTCTGTTCTTGATACCAACTTTGTAACAGCTGCTTGTTTCTTCGATCATGCGTCTGTATTAAGTGCTATCGTGAATTGTCAATCACCGACCTGTACGATCACTGCAATTTAATACGACGGAAATCGGATTTTGCAAGAATCAAAAATAAATTGGTATGCATATCACTTCGATCCGTGGATGAAGAGTATAAATTAAACGGCATGAAATAACAATATTGCGATATCGTGATTAAGCATTCATAAATCAAACGAAATTCGTTTGCTAATGATTAAGGAATTCTACTATTTATTCAAGTCAAGTTTGTTTTGAAGGCTGTTCCATATTTAAGCGACGAAGTGAAATGCAAATTATAATCAGCACATAAATTTGGCATTTTCAACAGCTTTTATCATCTTTCGTATTTACAGATTGCGTCAACGAATATATATCGTTAATGGAAAATACTGATTTTTAATGTCGCGAGAGTTATGGTTATTACTATCTGCTTCGACATTTCTATATTTCTTCCACCGATCTCATTATCTCTCGACTGTCGATTTATAGAAAATGAAATCGAGAAGTAATACACATAGTCGCGGTTTCTATTCCAATTGATCATTAATTCATATATAATAATACGATTTCCCTAAAAAGAAGGTTTCATACCTAACAATTTCATATTACATTTCCGATGGACGGTCCGCGCGAACGGCTGCTTGCATTTTCACCGGAAACTATACATATTTTCATGACCATATTGCCGGAGGAGAGAAAATATACGCAACGGTCCATCGATATCCATTTCCAATTACCGCGAATAAAAATCTGCATACAACACCGTGGAAAGTAATCCCCAATCCCGACTCGTTAACTCATTTCGCGGAACGTTGCATCCATCATCGTTTGTCAATACTAGCCCGTCTTCTAACTGGTGTCTAACAGGAACAGTCCGCAAAAGAGCAGATATGACATCTCTATATATTGTATAAAAATGATGTCCTGACTTATTCACCTATCAACGCCCAAGCTAAACCCTTGGACCTAGAAAGCTGAAATTTTGCACAGAGGTTTCCTTTATGATCTATACAAGGGATAAGAAAGGATATTTCGAAATTCAACCCCTAAGGGGGTGAAAAGGAGTTGCAACGTTTGCATAAGAAATATTTTATTTGTGGTCGAATTTGCTTGGTACTTGGTCTTATTGCTCATTGATACAATCCGAATGGGGTGAATGGGGGGTTGAAAGGTATTATGGAGAAAGAATCTAAATTTTCGAGGGCATTAAACAGTTTCCTGTGCGAGCGAAGCCGCGGGGAAAAGCTAGTTCCGAATAAAACTGAACCGGTCGAATCGACAAGACACACCATACGGTAGAAGAGGAAAAATATGGAAAGGTATTTTTCCGCGAGTAATTTTTGAGAAGCGTACGAGAGCTAAGCCGAGCAGATAAGTGCGCCGCACAATCAGAGGAGTTTCCTAGTTGAAGTTCCTCGCTTATCGGGCGTTCTCGACCGACTTCTTCGATGAAAATCCGAAGCTGAGAGGAGGGATACTCTTCTCTGTGTCCACGGCTCGGTTTCGCTCGGGTCGGATCGCGTGTGTCGCACGCATACTTTGCGCGCGGCTTATCGTACGCGAAATTACGGTGCATTTAAAGTCCCGCATTCACGGGAAACGTGAATATGGGCTCTCGTGACAGGCCGGCTCCGCGATATTTCCGCATTAACGATGCACGTCATATATCCGGTTTTCGTTCAACGTGCGCCGCCATCTCTCTCTCCTCTTCTCCTGTCACTCCCCTGTTTCTATCATTCCCAGTCGTGCGACACACGCCAGCCACTTCGGCGGAGAAGGGGAACAGAAAGAGAGAAAAAATACGCTCTTCAATCAGAGAAATGCGACTGCGATAATACAACCGGAGTTCAGGCTCGACGGTTGGTACACCGGGGCTGCAATTACCCGGCAGCCTTGGCTTATAACGTTCGAACGACCGATTTGAAAAAAAAAAAAAGAAGAACGAAGAAACAGCGAATTTCTGGCTCGAAGCGAACTTGGAAACGTCCGGCGGAATTATTAAGGGCATTACCGCGCGGGAAAATAGCGGGTGGATGTGTCCGAGGCGTGCAGTCTATGTCTGTTCCAAGAACTGATGTTTCATGTAATATTCAGGGATACGCACGCTGCCATTTTCTGTTACCTCGCGCCCGTCAAACAACGATTGCTTGAATAGCTTCGATAACTGCATTGTTCCCATTCATAAATTTTTAACAGTGTTGTGTTACGCTCGGCTATGCGTGCCCAGCCAACGCGCGCTGTCGTAAACGTCGACGCTCGCAGGAACGAGTGTATCGAATGCAATTCTAGATTTCCGCGATTCTCTTTACTCTTCTAGACAATTTAGTTGCCTACACGTTTGCGGTAGATCCTCGTTCATACGTGCGAATCAAAGCTAAACCTTATCGTTACGTACGATTTAATCTTTAATAACAGCGTTTCCCTTATTTGAATTTTCTCATATATATTTTACAAATTACATCGATTACATCAAACTGTCTAATATGTTATAACCAAGCGTGAATCATGTAGAATGAATGCTAATGCCTGTCTATATCTATATTACATACTTTTCAATATATATATTTTTGGTTTGCAGACGCAATTTACCTTTGAAAAAGGTTCAAACTAGAACCGAAACGTTAGGCATTCTTGCAAAATAACTATTACATTAAAAATTACGATCGATATAATTGATTATTTGAAAAAAAACTTGTATATTGAGGAAAACGTACAGAACGTTTCCGGATGACTTTTCTCGCAGGAATCTCTCGAGTCGACGAACGAAATGTTTCCTCTGTCCTGTTTTTTCTCCAGAACCGATGGGAAACAAGTTTTCGTTACGATTCACGGGTGCCTTGTACTTTATAAATCGAGCCGCGCTAGAAAGCTCTATCGAGATTCCCGGTTTAGGTGATCGCGGTTGGCTATCACGGCCGATGTTGTACGTGTATTTATTTTTTTTTTAAAGCCAGGCTATAGCAAATAGCCATCAGTCGGCACAGAGAAAGAAATGACAAACGAGGCCGGAACGGCTATCGAACTGGATCAGTGTACCGCGAGAGGTTGTCATCTGTGTGCGGGCCGATTCCGCGGTGCAATGATTGCGACAACGTTAACAGATAGTATCGGCGGGATGATGGTAAATCAAGCTAATTGAAACAAATTCGGGGTACAGGGTTCGGAGCGGGCGAGCAACGAGAAGCAATTAATACTCTTTGCGTCGGGCTAACAATGCGAGAGAGCGGCACGTTGCGGCACTCGCTCTCTCGCAGAAAAGACAAATAACCAGCTGTCCGTGGAGCCGTACATATGGCGGACCTAAATCAGAGCACAATATGCGTTACGCGTATCCGATGGATCGTCCAATGAGATATGCGCACGCACATAGATGCGCGCACACACGCTAACACCGGTGTACATCCACCGAGGGAATCCGGTTATCTGTCCATGTCCTGATTGGGCCTATCAGCCAGGCGCAGAGCACCGCCACCGTCATTCACCATTTCGTATGCCAGCCAGTTCTTTGATCTTTCGCGATTTCAATCCAGTTACACCGCCGCGCCGCCTATGCAGCTACAATCCCTGTCCCTTAACCCGAGTGTCGTCCGTCTGCCGTCCCGATCCCCTCTGTCTCTATGTTCCCTTTTTTCTTTTTTTTTTTTTTTTTTGCAGGCACACTCTCAGCTCCGCAACGCACAGTTCAGCGCCGATGACATGTCTCCGCGGCTTGTATCTGCAACCGGGATTCACGTAATGCGGGACAACTTTATTCGTTCGTTCCGCGAATCGGACACGGATCGCGGATCAATGAACATCGGCTGCGTTCATACACGGATTCGACGCGGTCCTCGATCCATGCGACACCCGGCCGCTTAGCCTAAACGAGGACATCGAGAGCTGGGGAAACATTTTGGGGTCCTGGAGTTTGAGGGGTACCTTTTTGTCGAGTTCAAGCTTCATTTTCTAGACAACGAAACAATGGTACGTCTGCGTTCAGACATTTGTGCATCGTTTGGTCGCTCGAAGCCATTAATAAAACTTTTTTTAAGGCGGCTAAACGAAAGGCGAACTTTGAAGCGTTTATCTAAAAAAAAAGGGTCAAACCAGGAAGAGACAGAGTTCTATATATAAGCGAAATACGACTATTGGTAAATACTAACAATTCTAAAATCATACATTTCAAATCATTTTTAAATACCTGACTTTAATTTCTACGTTCGAAAATTCACAATGGAGAAATTCTCAATTATTCTGATTATATCTCTTATCAAAAATCTTTTAATTTACTATTTCCATCTCAAAACGTCCATCTTAGGACGTAACAGTGGACAGAGTAAAATCAATTCCTCAGAGAAATATTAAAGGTTCGCGACTAGAATGTCAGGACACGGTCTGAAGTGATCGCGAAGATCGTTGCAGGTAGGATACGCGGCGTAACTGTGTCGGAAAATGTATCTGAAAGCTTTGCGGCGATTAACCGTCAGCTTAAGCGTGTTCAATTAGACAGAGGTGCCGGCTAAGTTTAAATAGCTGTTGCTGGACTTGAACTGTGATACACAAAATGTTGGTAACTTTCCTTGAGATCCTCTGATCTTTCGCACCTCGCGAGACCTGCGGAATTACTCAAACCCCGGGAACCTTCGAACTTTCTTAAACCCTAGAACCCCCAAACCTCAGGAAACCTGGCAAGTTTCTGGGAACAAGGAACCGTCCCAACTTCCTGATACCTAGGAGAACCCGTCGAACTTCAGGAAATCTAGGAATCCTCTGTAAACCTTCCCGAATCCCCTAAATCGTTCTAACCTTCTGTAGTCGTCTTGTATCGGCAGCTTTGAAATCCTCCAATGTGTTCGGGCATGATTTAGAAGTTCAAGGTCAGCCTTATTTACCAAAACCAAGTTTGCTTCCGATTCCACGGAATCGATATACCGTGCCCGATAGCAGTAGCATAAAGTTCAACTTGACTTTTACTACGTTCGTAGCTGTCTCTAATCGTAGTAATTAACATAAATTGTCTTATATCGACCGTAATATTGAATAATTCTTTGTGGTGATATCAGCGCACAGGTTCGATTAAAATAAAGAAGAAGCAATCTTGCAATTAATAAATTCTCAACGTTTCGATCCTGATATGGATCATTTTCAAGAGAGAAAATTTTTTTAATGCATCTGAAATATTAATATCTTTGTAATGTGTGTTAACAGATAAAGAATACGAAATCCGAATGGAGGCTGTTGTCTGTCACAACCATTTATTAATTGCAAGATTGCTTGTTCTTTATTTTGATCGAACCTGTGCGCTGATATCACCACAAAGAACGTAGGAATTAACTTTACGAACGAGTACCACGAAACTGAAATTATGAGTATAGGAAATGAAATTGTATAGTCGGAAAAAGTAAATTTAAAAAGGTTAGTGTAATCTACCGATCAGTTCCCACTGTTCTACTTCGTATCTCATCTGGGAATCGTGCTTCAGGTACGAGCAACTTTGTCGATAACATCTCTTTAATCCGCGAAGCCATGCGCAGTTTTCAACTTTCTATTCTAGCTAAGAATGGAATTACTCTCGATGCATGTGAAATCACATTTCCCATTATTTCCTGGCAAAAAGTTACCAGACAATTAAGGTAATCGCGGCGTTCCTTTTGCTCGAACTGAAAAATGTACAACCTTCTACTCGATCGATTATCAAAAAGTTTTGCTTGAAAAATCCGGGTAATGTGTACAGATTTCTCTTTACATCAATAATGTAATAAAAAAGTTGATTGGCTGGCTTTTATTGCTCGACATAAATTCGTAATGAGAGATAAGAGCCAGATACATTATTGTTATCTACGTTCATTCGTGAAGGTATACGTTATTGTCGGAAATTTAATCCTTGTATAATTTTGTTTTTATTTGATCATTGTATAATTCACAGTACTGTTTAAATTATTAAATATGTTGGTATCTAATCATAATTCATTCATGAATGTATACGTTATTGTCTGAAATTTAATCCTTGTATAATTTTGTTTTTATTTGATCCTTGTATAATTCACAGTACTGTTTAATTTATTAAATAATGTGAATGTATACGTTATTGTCGGAAATTTAATCTTTGTATAATTTTGTTTTTATTTGATCATTATATAATTCACAGTACTGTTTAAATTATTAAATATGTTGGTATCTAATAAATTACTAAACATTTAAGTATTACATAGGATGTTACATCAGTTGCATATTCATGAAATAAAAACGATCATATACAATGGAATTATTCTAGTTCGGAAGAGATGTTTAATGTTCGTCAATAGAGGACGTAAATTTTAGTATAACTATTTTAAAAAAAGTCTAATCATTCATAAACATCTGCACTGATGTACCAAGTGCACCACTTGTCGCAACGAATGAAAGCGATACACAACAATTTCGAATTGCATCAGGATCTGCAATCTGGTCGCAAGATGATCGCGATAAGATTGAAAGGGTCAATTCGGGTAGCAGATTTTCCTTTGGAGCACCCCAGTGCATCTATTCGCCCTGGTTGCACCGAGCGCGTCGTAATTGGCGTGACGAGTAAACGTGCGATACGTCGTTTCGCCGCGCGAAATCCTGACGCTGCCGTTCCGTTCGGAATCAGGTTTTCGGTGTTCGCTCTGTTTCATCCAGTTAAAAGGTTCGGCGTGTTTGGTTATCCGACACATCGCGTCCCGCTGTTCTCCGGTCCGAAGTCGGCGCATCCGAATTAGTTTGTTTGCAAACCTCGCCGTTCATCGGGCTCGTTTTTTTTCGAGCGACGAGAGAGTAATCATCCCTATAACCAGCCCAAAATGAACATTCAGCTCAAACGAGTCCGCGAAAGGTTATATCGGCTGCCGGAGAAAATGGTCGAGGGCCACGCTCACTGTAATTTAAATTGCACCCCCGCGAATCTGCGAAATCAGCGCAACACCGCTGACCTCGTTCCGCAAGGTGTCCGACGCAACACCAAATTGCCGGAATAAATTGGTACTGGCCGCGGAATTCCATGGCCAAACACCGGAGAAACGTGGAAAGTTCGCTGTGCGATGCCACGCCGTTTTCTCCACTTAGAAACACGTACGATTCTATTTGTGTCTCGTTTCTGCTCCGAGACAGCGGCACATATTTTACGAAAATTTTCCTTCTATATGTAAATTCATAAAATCTGTCGTGTACACGTCAGCAACGTTTTAACTTATAATCTTACTAATTTCGGATCTGCCAATCAGCCAACTATAAATAACTCGAATAAAACCGAACGAAGAAGATGTTCGTTTAATACACATTGTTGGGAACGATATCCATTAAGGGAATAAACTGAAATACCTCGAAAGGGAGAACCGCGACCTTGCCCGACGATTACGCGACGAGCGTTCGTGCGAATTTAATTAGCGGAAGAAACGGAGTCGTTAAAGATCGTGATAAATCGGCTCCGGCACGGTTTTTTCGCCGATCGAATTAGAAATTGCCGGGGGATTACGATGTCGTTAACGAAAGTTGAAACGAGATTTGATGGGTTTCGGGTCCTGGGAGGACTGTCTGTAATTCAAGCGGGCCGATATATCTGGGTCAGCGATCGATCGATCGGTTTCCATAATGTTTATACAGAATCGAATTTTCTGGCACAATCGACGCGCTGGTCAGAAAGGTAGCCGGTTTACCGTGGAAAACGGAAAAATCCGTATAGGAGGAATAGGCGGGTGGTCCGAAAACGTTTCCACGATGTTGGCCGACCTGGAATCGGGGCCGCGGCGAATTTGGCAATGTTCCATAACCGATACGCGAGTCGCAGCCGCTGCTATCTGAAAGCGAGCCGATTCGTACGGCGAGAGCGTGGAGAGATCGTTATCCAATCCCGTGCGTACGCCATGCCAGCCTCCGGTCCCCGTGGGTAATAAAACACTCGTATACGAGGCAAGGACATTTTCCGTGAAACTTCCCCCTAAACAACGAAGGATGCGCGAGCACAACCGAGCCGCCTTTTGATTTTTCCACCCCTCGCCGCCGCTACTTATCGAGGATCTACCATTCGGAATAGGCTATTTACGGTCGGAAAGGGTGGCCAGATATTCAGAGACCCTCTTCTTTCAGCCCTGCTTATCCCGTGATTCGGTTCTCTCGACGCGCCCTTCGACACGGAAGATCGTCCTCCGCCGCGATAAATCACCGCACTTCCGTGAGAAGAACCACGATCCCCGGCACTGGCCGACGATCCTTGGGATTTTTACGACGATAGAACGCGATGCCACGCTCCGGATCGGCTCGCATCCGTGGCTTCTGCTCCCTCGATGCTGGACCAACCGAAAAGAATTCCAGTATCGCTGTTCACGAGACTCGAGAGTCGAGGGTTGCTGTTCGAGAGTCCAAATTCGAGAGGGATCGTTCTACGATCCTTGAAAATGTAGACGCTCGATTCGAGAATGCGAAAAATATCGTTTTACTTTTAGGAATTGTACACAGTACTTTGCAGATTGTAACGTTCACAGAAGAATATAGAGTCTGTTAAATGTGCACTTGAATACCTATTTGCCAAGGATGGCCTGATAATAAAGAGAAGAGTTACATTAACTTGTTTTAGAGATATCGATCTGACTTTTAATTAGGTAAGGTCCTCGACGAGGAAGGATACTCGGCTAGAGATCTCACGGCACAACAATAAACTTATTGTACGCGCGTATGCGGTAAGGAGTATAATAATAAAATTCATCCGGCTATTTCCGGCAGCAGGAGGGATCGTTTCCCTGGCGAAAGCGGCCGCGTCGTTGTCTGTTGTTGCACTCGTAAAATCTGCCGTGCCGCGACGCACGGTCGTTCCGGCATGAAACTCAGCTGTCAGCTCTTCGCCTCAATTTAGATTACAAAGTTCATCCATCCAGAAATAGAGCGGTATAATAGAGTGAAACGCGGGCGTCAAACCGAAATGATGGGTCCCGAATCCGGCAGAGCATTTCGCGGAGATGTAGGGGCGGCAATCAAGCTGCCCGGACAACGCCGCGGCGCGGCGCGGCGTGCTGCTGTTGAAAGTGTTTTCGCTGGCGAAACTGCGAGCAGAACTCGCTCGGTTGGAACAACGTAATCCGACTGTTGGGGAAAAGGGTGCGCGCGGAAGGGAAATATCCTCGATCGAGGGCCACTCAAACGTCAGAACGACTCTTATTTGCGATTCTTTCGGAAGGGGCGAGAGAGTCGACACCCCGTCAGGATCCTCTCGCACCCCCTGGCCCCAGCCGGTCTCCGCGCGAGACCGGCTCCCTTGGCTGCGATTCATCCCCTAACCGAGCTAATAAGCAACCCCAAAGAGACGTCGCCCGGCAACTGTGACATGTATATACCGACACGGGGCGCCGGAGGGCAATTTGCATTCATATTCAGGATGGTAATTAGGGAGAGGGCACAATAATCCTGATACTTGGACGGTGCACCGTGCTCGAATGGATTCGGTATAATCGAGCTCTGACTTTAATAATAATACTGCGGCCTCGAGAAGCCTGCCACCCCGGCGACTCTGCCAACCCCTTTCGACGCGTGCTCCTGCTGTTGCTCCTGCCCGTTGCTGCCCCTTCGACCGATTTATTATTTGGAACTTACGAAACCGCACTCGAGTCCCGCTGCCCTACTGACGTATCGGCTCCTACGCTATTGTGCGGCCGACAATCAATTTGCATTTCTGATGCGATTCGTTCAGTTTTCGGAGAGAGATCCGTCAACCAACCCCCGGCTGATCGTTAAAAGAGAAACAGACTTAGCCATCTGCGGTACTGTTTGCTCTGGATATTGGATAGAGACACTGATTGCGTTCCTATATGTAAAATTTGTCTGGGTCTAGATCCAAGTAAATATTCTTCACCCGATTATAGCCTCCTTCCTGATCGTTCACGAAGCCACGTGTTTCGATTCTATTCGGAGAAATATTTTCACAGCTGCGAGTCTTTGTTTCTAATATTCCTACGAGTCGACGAAGCTGTAAGAGTTCCGTTCACGTATTCGCATTTATGCGCATCCAATCACAAATATTTTGTATAAATTTACTATCGGAGCAAACAGCGCGCGAATCGAACGGACCAATAATTCCAGGAGAAGCTGTATGTATTTACATTCGAGAAAGACAAACACGAGTATCATGGATTCCGAGGATTGAAAGATAAACCTTTCGCAATCAATACGTTTCGTGCCCGAAATTTATTGACCTACTTAGAAACACGAAGATTGAACGGGAAACTCCGCTTTTCATTTTTCCGTGGAACAGCATGAAAAACCGAAGTGATTTTTAACGGTACGGTGTTTGTTGTTTCGGATGCGAGTATTGAGCGGCGTTGAACGCGGCATTTAGAAGCATTTGCAGAGATTCGCGTAACAGCGTTCAAACACGACCCTTGAAAGCCAATGGAATTTGTGAATCGGGATCGAGAGAAAGCACTCGTATCTTCAGGATCCCGGCAAAGCAGCATTGAGGTGTGGAAACCGAACGGTGTCCGACACGTCCGCGTCTAAATCCGCATCGGCAGGAAAAAAAAGACCGCACCGACAAAAATCCACGGCTCGGAACACGACGGATATCGAATGTAAAGCAGCGTGTGTAACGGCGAGGGTCGTATCGAACACCATTGAGCGCGACCACTTACCACTGTAAATACACGCGCATCGTTTTGAAAAGCCGGTTCAACAAGGCTGCGCGGACAAAAACAGTTGTGCCGCGATCCGCGATTCCACTCGGCGTGACGTTTATGCGTCTCGATGAGAGATTTCATTCAAATTTTACCATAACGATCGGAAACGGAGTAACGAGCGTCAGAATCGCGGAAACGCCAGCGTGAATCAAGATAACACATTATTTTGATTTACGTCACCGGTTTGTTCACGAACCACGATGGATCAACTGTTAACTACCTCGACCGAGGATGGCGATTCTTTCATCTTGGCACAGGCGAATTCTGTCGCCAATAGACTGTGGATTCGAGCATTAGTTAATTCTAATATTGAAAAAAATTACATTGTGGAACATCCTTCGTACGTCCCATTCATAAAAAATTTCATATATATCATAACTGATATCCGATTAACTTCGTCTGTTATAAGAATTATTTTCATACTAAATGACACAATTTTAGGGAGCGGCGTGAAAGAAATCTCGCAAAGAAATTTACATACATCGAAAGATAAAATATCGTACGGATGCGTCGACGATTTCTCGCAGAGTCCGAGATAGCACGATGTCGGGACAGTGAAACGAGCGTTTCGCTGGAGCTTCGCAATGTGACGCGAATATCCGCGTCGCTGCGAACGATAAGAAAAACAAAAGGTCGGTGTTCGCGTAGTTTTTAGCGTTTCCCATTTTTGTTTTCTTTTTTTTTTTTTTAAAGGAACAACGGAAAGCCTAGTAACGAGCGCGAGTTCGGCCGAGAACAATGTCGAATCGGAAAGAACCGAAGCGAATATTCCAATAGAACGTGACGACGCTTCGCGTGTAATTCGTTGAATCGAAGGAACGTCGAGGAACGCGAACAGGAACAGTCCGTTCTGACCGGGAAAATTTCGCGAACCTCGTGCGGAGAAACAAACCGAGAGAGAGAGAGAGAGAGAGAGCGCGCGCGCGATCATTCGTCGGTTAATAATGACTGCGACGATCCGCGCGATGAAAAATGTCGGTGTGCCGTGACGGAACAGGTCCACGCCCAGAAGCATACGGATGTCAGAAGCGATTTAGGGGTGGTGGGCTACGGGTCGAAGTCAAATAGAAACCCCGTCGCGTTGAAATACGACGTTGGAACATCCCCCGGCACGGTAATGGAAGAAGCGAGGACATGTATCTCCATATAGGGTGCAACCAAAGCGCTGGACAATTTGCTGCGTGTACCCGGTACAAAGAAATATCCTATAAATTACGGTCGCCAGCATTCTATTCTGGCAGAGCATACGTCACTGTGAAATCTCGGCCGATAAGTACGGTGAATCTGCCCGACTGCAACCCTCGCGAACTATGATCTGTAGCCGTCGACAAAATGCACTTTGTTCTATCCCTCTGTTGGCCCGATCCAGACGAATCTTTCTTCCACAATTCTACTTCATGAAATTGTTCAATCGTCTGCTGGTCTTCACACTGTCTGCTAATCTTTACTGCACAGTAGTACCTTGATCGTCCAAACTGAACAGGGAAACAGGGGTGTTCGAACAGGTGCTTCGATACAGTGCTAGATTGAATCTTTATTAATTTGTATAATAAATAGTATGTATCACCTTAGATTCAGCTATTTATTATATGTGTAGCATGCTGGAATAATAGATAATTCAAACATCGGAGGTTCGGATAGTCGATGTCCTACTCTACTGTAAATGATGTTTGAACGAAACAACAAGTGTTGCATCTTGTATCCAATTCCAATTACATAGTTTGTCACCCCAGCTTCTATATTCCTTCATTTTGCGGAGGGAAAGTGTCAATCACGGCTAGTGAAATACTGGGAAATCGGGACCACCCTATATACGTGCTACTCTCGCATCCCTGCAGCTTGCAATAACTCGAAGGGAGAAGAAGGACAGAGGGTGAGAGAGAACGATGTCTTTAGGGGCGAACCTTTGCGACATTATGTATCACTTAAATACCCTCCCGACGACAAATAGCCTGACTCATGGGATTTTATTAGGCCACCGTGAACACATTCTATCGCGAAATAATGGCGCCTCCCGAGCTTGACGGGCAACCGTTCCGGATATCGCACACACGGTACACACGTGCATACATGCATAATGCACGTATCTACACTGCCGGCGGAAAGCTTGCTAGCTGTTCCCTGCTTCGGCTAGGGATTCCTGGACTTCCTGTGCAACGACATCGTCTTTCTCTGCTTTTAGAAATGCTGGGCACAATTAGCACCGACGAATCGAACTCTCTGTTTTCTCTTTGTAACACAGTTCCTGTGATAGCGCGCTTTTACAGAGTGCAACGCCACCGAACTCGATATAATGTTTATACACATTCGTAAATAAGTATTTCATTAACCCTTCGCTGCATAGTAAATAGTAAACTAAGAAATCTTTTTTCTAACTATGTTTATTTATGTTTATTTTTCTGAAAGGGTTGTTTTAATCTTTTTTAATATTTTTCCCTTTGGAGAAAATACAAAAACTGACCAATTAAAAGAATTATGCAGCGAAGGGTTAATTTTGGGAATGTCAGTCGTTTTCTTTACAAGTTTACTACAAGTTCAACCATTTTTATTAAATTGTTTTCTTGAACTTAAAATTTTATACGATAAGGAAGATACAACAAATAATAGTGGCATTACTCAATCAATTATAAGATGATGTGTAAAATACATTGCAGCAACCTGCAATCAGATAAAATGTTAATAAATTATATTTACGTAATAATTACGTAATAGGCAAATTTCTGCGTTCACGTATTAACCGGAAGAGATATAATTCGCAGGGGCGAGAAAGCGACGAATCGCCACTGGAATTAATAGCGGAGGGGTTCAGGGATAAATGAATTAGTTAAGACGTTCTTTTTCCGACGACTTCGAGGGCGGTCTCTGATTTACTAGGAACGAGCGGCCGGTCTGGTAATCGTGGCTGGGAAAGAACACCGGAAATGGCTGCTTTTGTGCGCCGCTCGCGAATAGAAATTATGGCTCGCCGGCAGAAATTGGAGAACGTTTGTCGTTTCCGTGCTTGATTTAAGCGCTCCAGTGAAAGCCGATTCTAATTTGAATGCTGGAAAGACGAGCCAAGGTAATACATAGAGGGTGTCATGTAATACGCGTCGCCAGTTTCAACAACGAATTTAATACTTAACGTATCTTGGCTCGCCGCGTATCTGAGTTACCGTTCAATCGATTCGACCAAATTTCGAAGAACTAATCTTAAATACTCTTGTAAATTCTGTAACGAACGAATCTATTTTAGCGATATTGCATAAACGATCAATATTAATGGCTATCGAACGGCGCAGTAATTAATGAACGTTTACAGGCTCTCTGGTGTAATTTCGAACGCGCAATCAAATTTGGATAAAACGTAGGTGCAGCAGTAATTTCGTAAACAACAGTGATGTTTGAAAATAATTTGAAAATCATGAATACTAGAGATGTACAATTATTTTAGCAGAGTGTTACTATTTTTTACATTCTTCGGTGATGAATAAATTTCGACGGATGTTTGATTTAATTATTCGCTCGCATAATATATTTATTAAAATAGTGACATAATATACTAATTATGATATTTGATATAATCATTAGCCCGTGCATCATTATCAGAGTAAATAGAAAAAAAAGAGAAATTCAGAAACGTCTCGAAAATGTATAGTCGGTATCGTTGCGTAAAATCAATATCAAAAATGGTCCCGGGAGTTATCTGGCCTTATCTTTCGCACGAGTGACGAATATCTAGGCCAGTCACGGCATAATATCCTATATCAAATTCCTTGATGGAGCTCGGCATTCGCATTTCACGCGTTGTGCAACTATGATCGATCCCGGAGAATATTCCGTCGGGCAAGCACGCAGGATAACACACACACACACAGGCTAGCGCGCGCTCTCCTTCTTCGGTTGTTTCGAGCCGAAAAGAGAAACGAGCGACAGAATGGGCCGGAATGTGTAGCGACGTCGGCAGCATGTTCAAATCCCCTTTCATTCGGACACGATCCTATCTTTCTCCGCGCGGCAAAGCCGGCAGAAGAGCCGGGAAAAGTGGCGGGACGTCATTCAAGATTTTTCCGGGCGCTTTTCATGGTGTCCCGGCGAGCTCTCCGCCGTCACCGACGGAACAAGACCGTACGACGGGAGTCGTTACCGCAAACCAACGGCCACGGGGAAGACCGAGAGAAGAGGTCTTCTTAACGTTACCCGCGATCACCATAAATTTCTATTAACGAGTTCTCCTCCTTAGCCCCTTCGGGCTGGCACGCCGGTGTCGCGGAGACAACGAGTTTCTGCGGTGTAAATTCTCAACTTTCTGCTCGCAAACAAAGCGTTTCTCGAGCGGCCGTAAGTAAACGGCCGTGATACCCCGGCAACACATGCGCGACCGCCCCCGCCAAAATTACTCCTGCCCGAAATTCGCAATTATTATCGCCGCAGTCGCGAAGCGGTGCGACTGTTGCGACGGAGTTCCACCCGGCAAATTTCTTGATAACTTCCACGAGACCTCACGCCACCCGCGAACAAATTGTTTTACGAATACGAACTGCACTTGCTCGGATCAGCGACACAGCACTTACTCCGATAGAAACGAAATTTTCATTCTCCGTGATCGTGACGCTGGTCTATATACATAAAAATAAAATGCTGTTCGTTGGTAACCGCATCGCCTGGGAACGGCTGGATCGATTTGGTTAATTTACAAAAAAAAAAAAATGTTCGTAATAGTCCTAATAAGGTTATCAGGGAAAGAAAAATTGGAAAAGTTTCCCGGCACAATGGGAAATTAGGGAGAAAATGAAAGTACGTTTTTTCTATTGGATTTTTGTATGAACTCAAGACCATAACTGATTCGTAATTCTTGTTTTGTTCAGTTCGTTATGATCCTGGAAAAGTTCTCAAGGGAAAAAACTCAACACAATTACACACTTTCCCTCAAGATCTCAACTTTATTACTCAGATACCGTCCATTCTACCGAATCTACCACGAATAGAAGGCAATTTTAGAGCAATCCTCCACCGCCTTGCGAACTCATTAAATTCAATTGATTTTTCTCTGATTTCTCGCGAGGCTCTAGGTTGAACATCGTGTAACAAAGGGAAACGCGAAGCGACTAACGGTGTTCGTCGCGCGTGAAATCCCGTTCTGAGAAAAATACGAGCGAGACACGGAGCCAGGCCCGTGATAATTCAGCGAGGCTACGAGACCGCTCCGGCGACTGTAATACGAAGCGAACTCCGCGGAATCACAAACCCGGTGGTTAGACATTGAACCAGTTAGCCCGGCGACATCAGTCTCCGTGAAATCTAAATACGCGGGGGCGGTACACCGGTGTGTCGCAGGTGGGCTATCTCTCGTCGACAGGGGAAGATTATTCAAAACCTCCAGCCAATTTTTTCTCACCCTCGTCAGACCCCTTTAAACCAACGTTGGCCCTTGATTAACTCTCACAGTTCACGATATGAATATTTATGGCGGCGACGCGACGGTGTTCTCGCGACAGACTACCGGGGGCCTCGGTCATATTTTCGAGCAAGCCCGACAGGGTAAGTAAGTAAAGCGCCCGGTCCACCGGTCAATTTCCGGGAGTCTGTAGAGAGACGAGTCGCAAAAACGCCGGGCCAGCTCTTCTTGGCTCGTGTCCACGGGGCCGAGCTGAACAAACACCATGGGACGGAGCCCTGTCGCGCAAGATTGACCGAAGACTTTGCGCGAGTAACGAGCGAAGCGGCGCGCCGACCCAGAAACCTACAGCATCCTGAAAGGTTGCACGAACCGGCGCGGCGCGGCGACACGTTTCACAAAAATCTCAATTCTCCCTCGAAAAGATCGTATCGGCAGCAAACTCCCTCGCGAATCGCAACCGAACTCACAACACAGAATCTCTGATATCGTACCCTTAACCCTTTTCAGCCCTGCGTCGCACAGTGGTCGGAAAAAGGAAAAAACTCAAAATTATGAAAGTCGTTGTTTAAAATATCGACTACTATTTCCTGATAGCCCATGAACCAATGTATCTTGCTATGAAAATGGATTTATGTTTTTTTTTCCTTTAATAACGGATAAAAATTAATCTAAAGTAGATCTCTCAGATTCTAAATGGATTCTTAGAGAATTCTAACCACGCGTTCGACGTTATTCTTTCATTTAACATTTTGTTTAATAATATGAGAAGTGTGAAGATTAAGAAGTGATATAAAAAAAGAATTATTAAAAAATATTGAGAAATGTCGAAGTTATGAGTTTTTTTGTATTATTTCTATAGGTTACGACAACTGTGCGTCGATCCAGACTTGACACAAGCTTTTGCGCTACTGTGTACTTATTTTACCGATTTACATTATACTCATGAATAGAGTGCGAACCTTTCAGCGAAACAAAAATTCTTTGCAATCTATCGTCCGTTTTAAATCGTGTTCACTCATTTATCTCGTGAAAGCATCGATGTCCGCTGTCTACTCATCATGCCACAATTACTCTTTGAAATTCTTGTGAATCTGCCCATTGTTTCAAATTACAGCCATTCAATCCGTAGGCTAGTAATGATCAAATCAATCTCTGTACAACCATCCGCGTACATTGAATCGACGAGCAAAGCGTTCGTATCTCGTACGAATCGAACTATTCTGTAATTACGCAAAGTACACACGGACCTGTAACACGTACACGCGAGAAGAGGTAAAAAATTGTCGAGCAGCTCGAGGACACGAGCAATCCCGATTTTCCTATCTGATATCCGAGATCTCCGGATAAAATAGCAGTGCCGATTTCCCGTTTTTTTTTTCTTTGTTTCGTCGAAAAACTGACGATCGACGGTACACGGGAGAAATTCCGTGGTGTCTGACTGTTCTAACGTGATGAGTAAATATTTTGCAAGCCTGTCCGGAGGACAAACGTATATCGGAGAACGTTCTCCGTTTCACGGAGACCCGTTTCGTCGATCGGTTCCGAGCGATATTGTTTTGCTGCTACGGAAATCGGTATTTATTCGTCGTACTTTGCAGCTGGATTTCGATATCATTGCGAACCCTTTTTCCTCTCGCACGATCTCTCGATCTCTGGTCCGGCCACGGTGTGTTTTTACAAGCCGGGTGTCGTTCCCGATATCGAGAATGGTTCGAGCATAGTACGGATCCTTCCGTCACGAGAAGATCGAATCGAAAACGTCGCCGGTCGGTCGACGGGCTCGCGAAATTGCGTTTTCCGCGAGTTCTCATTCATATTTGCCGCGCGCAAACCATCAAGTAAATTAGCGTATCCCCGCGGATTAAGCCACTCCAACAAACCACACATATTACAAAATGCCTCGATTAAATATTTACCCTGAAACGGTCGGGTCCGGCCGGTCCCCAAGGTACCGGAATGAAGTTACAGCTTTACCTTGCCACGCCGACAACCCCCTACCCCCGTAGGCGCGGATGCTCTAATGAAAATTCACGCACACTTATACACGTTTTGATGGGGACTGCTGTAATTCTTCCCCCGTATCCACGAAATCCTTGCACCCCACCCTGGAAACATGTGTCGGAAAAGTCTTTATTAAGCCGTTACGGAATTTTAATTAAGATCCTTGTTTAATGTGCACACAATGCGAGGCTGCACGCCTCGCCGGTTCTGTACACGACGCGACACGCTCGTATAACGAGAACAAATTTTGTTCGCGTTGATTGCTCTGTCACCCGATTATTTGCTCGGAAATGTTCATTTTTTCTGCCGCGAATTAACTGCGGTAATTCTGATTATAAATTCGAATAGATACATCAAATACAATAGATAGATTTTTAAAAAATCATACATTCTCATACAGGTCGTTGAATTTGTCATTTTATTCTCTGTAAGGACACGAACAAATTTGTTTCTTAAGAAATATATGATTCCATTAAAAACAAATATCGACGACCGTGAAATCTTGTTAAAAAAATGACCTAGAGAACAAATTTTTACCATCATCAAATTCGCCCCTTGAAACGGTACAACATTATTCTGTGGAGATTTTTTTCTACGATTAATAATAACCGAGATATTTAAGTGTTCCCATTTAAATGTCCACCCTGTATATGAATCAGTTATTTTAGGAGGCCGCAATTTCAATATTCCACAAGGTACAAATGAATTGAATATTTCCATTGGATTCACGCAGTGGCTTCTACGATTAAATTTAATATCTCTACGTATAATAACGAGTTCATAGGCAGACATCAACGAGCTTATAAACCATGTAATTTCAGATGTATTATAAACTTTGAAAATCTCGATCGGATCGTGGAAATTCATATTTTTTAATTCGTCCATTGTGGCAGTATCACGCGTCAATATTTCGTTTCGCCTGTTAATAAAAACCCTGGTCATATCTCTCTCTCTCTCTCTGTCTCTGCAATGATCACACGATTACGGTTCTCTAATGATGTCGACCCGGTCGCTTTGTAATTAAAAATTGATGAAAACATTGGAAGGCTGCGCGTAAATCGGGATTACTTTTTAATTTAATCCTGTTTCAAATATCCAGCCGTATTATACGTATAAATCGACAGGGATTTCAGACATTTATATTCGCCGGTGTACACGGTCGCCGGTTTTTTCCTCCCGTATGATAGCGGCGAAATCGAGAGGAAGAGGTGGGAGGGAAACGCGGGGACAAACGGAAAAGAAAAAGATAGAGCGGGATTACATTTTCCATTAGCGGTCGGGCCGAGCTTTCTTCGGACTTGTCGCATTGCCTCTCGCGCTGATTATCAACCTGTTCGGGACAGAAGCTTTTTTTCCCCGCGCTTTACCTCATTTTCCATTCCTCTATACAGCGAATCGCGCGGACGCAATAATAAACTAGCGAAACTGCGACGTAGCGCGAATGCATAGTGTTTCGCCTTGTTTCACCCTTTTATTTTCTCACGACGCGTATCACGAGCATCCCTAAAAAAATTCCACTGAAAATACTGAAAAGTGACGCGAAGACAGGTTTTGGAGGCACAGCTAGAGATCTTTATCAAAGTCGAAGATTAGTATTGAAGAGTAATCAATGATAAAAAAACGTATAAAAAATTCAGTCTTTTATTATTTCTTCACAGATGTTTATCGAAACTGTAGTAGTTTGTCAAATGATAAACGTCTGTAAAGAAATAATAAATTGCTTTTATAAAAAAGCCCTACAGTCTCATAAAATGATTTTGTAACATCTGGCTGAGAAAGGAGGTTCTAAACGGGCTCCCAAAAAACGAAACAACCGGCTAACATCCGTAGGTGGCAAGATGGAATTAAACCGTGCGAAAGGAAATGCCTAACGTGCAATTTCGTTTGCTCGCGTGATACTCTGCCACGTGTTTCTCCCGATTCGCATCTCGCTCGAAATCGTTCACAGCGTTTCCCTTCGCCAGGGCAGTGTAACGCGTGAATCGCTAATGAAACGCGGAATGTTTATGAGCACGAATAAATTTAATTCCGTCCGCTCCGCGGCAGCCGAGCCGAAGCCGCCAGGCAATTAAAGATGGTGGCGAGGAAAGCCGCGGTGAAAAGAGCGCGATGATTTTAATCGGCAACTAGCTCGCTGGATTTCCTTTGTACGGCGAATTCGTCGGGATGGGCAACGGAGCACGAAATTTTCAGAAGTTCCGACCGAGTGCCGTCTTCAGGAATGATTTTATTACCTACCCACCGGACGCAACGCGATTCAACGTGGCAATCCGCTGGCCTCTTTGAAAAATAGATTTCTCCGGTTAATTTCACAAAAAGCAAATTTTAGATTACACCGATTAATTCTGTTAGAACTTATTTCTTATTTATTCGTGTCTCCCGATAAAAGTATGTTGTTCTATTCTCCTCGAGAAACGGGTAGAATCACGTGCGAAAATCTGGGGTGGGGGATGATTCGAAAGTCTTACCGATAACAGCGCGTGAATGGTGCGATCAAGGGGAACCGCGGCAGCGGAAACGGCCGTTGGTTTGTATAAGCCGTTTACGTTCGTTTCTTTTAATAGCCCGCCCGGGAAATTATTATTTTCCGCTAGCTTACGCTATCCGAGAATTTTATGGGTGCGCGCTGGGATCGCGCTGCGCCACGAGAAATATCATTCTGCGAAAATTCTTGCAATATTAAACGCTACCAACCAACCGGCTAGAACGGGACGCAAACGGGAGGATTCTTTGACGCATCGTGATTGCAATTTTCTACGGGGTTCGCGAGACTGCCGGTACTTCAGTATTTAAAAATTATCTCGTCGCGCATTTTTCGAAACTCTTCACAAAACCCGACGGGAAACGGGTTGGGGACGTAGTCAGGGCCGAATGCCTACAGCTTGTCCCGAGCTTTTTCTGCTGAACGGTGTCAACGTATTCAACGAGCAAAATTTAAATAAAAATCTATATGCACCTCGTCTGCTCGAATCCCTTGCTTGCTGCAATGTTGCAACGGGAATGCGACTGGCTCCAGTTTCCAGATTTTTCGCTGCATTTGTTGTTACTCTGTTATTCTCTGCACAATTAACGTTTTTCGAATATGTTCGCCGATATACGGAGACTTATTTTACTGGTTTACCGTACTTGATCTTCAATCACTTTTCAACCTCTCGTACTATAACATATTTCTTTCTGCGGACTACCCCTATACACCCTTAAAAAGGGCAGAAGCACTTTAACTGTGACACGGAAATCATCGCAACTGTATTCTCTCACTGCTGTTATTACAATACATACTTTCAACCGACAGCGACTCGTCTCTATTAAGTTTACAGTCCACTTAATATACACTATACATATCGTTAGGATTTCAACTGCTGAAATTCCTCCACGTCGCGTCGTTTAAACGTCGCTGAAAGAATTGTCGATGCCGCGACGTACGGAAGTCGCGCAAAAATTGTTGTACCACCCTGTACGCAGCGCGTAGAAACGTATAGACACCTCGGGATGAATTTAACATTTTTGCTCAATTTAATCTACGAGGCGGATCGAGCCGCAGCCGCATCGCACAGGAGTTAGAGCATTAAACCCGGGAATTCTCGTTTGTAGCGCAATTCCCCGGGCAGAATCGAGCACTTAACCATGTGCACGCGAATCTGTCGCACGGAAAAATATCACCGACAGGCGTAACAGACCCCCCTTGCCGTGGTCCCCTTTCCCGCGGAATGAAATTCCGCCGGGACGTCGCATTCCCTCTCGTCAAAAATTCAAAATACTACTCTCTCGTAGTTTCCGTCTTCCGTCGCGACAGTGGCTGGAGTTGCTTCCGATGCTTTCGCAACACGCACGCGTAATCGAAAACGTATAGCAGCGTCGCGCGTCAGCTGTTGAAATCGAACGGTATCCGCGAGCAGAGAGCTCCGACCGCTTCAAAGTACAGTAAAAACCTCGGTAGTTGCGCATCGACCGTACACCGAGCAACGAGGAGAGCACCAAGCCAAGTCGAGGCAACCTTCTTTCCATCGTTTCATCTATTACGGAGCCGTGATGAAAGTTTCATCCGCAGCCACCGCACCGGCCAGACCGCTCTTTTATTGAGCACGCTTGATCGATCAATCGAGGAATTCTATTAGACATTTTCTGCCGACTCGAAATGGTCATCCCCCGGCGGCGGCCGGCCGACTCTTTTCTTCTTTTATTACGTGCTTGTACTATGGTTATACCTTAGATTACGAATACTGTCGTCTCGTCTTCCCTTTTTCCAAGCGATTTCAGCCCCCGCCCCGACTGATTGCCAACAGAATTGCTCCGAGTTTATTGTGCCCGATTATAGCTGTTTCGCCGGGCCACGCCGAGACACGTCCTCCATTTTTACACTGTTGACGAACCGTGTTTATTGACTCCGACGGACGTCGATTTTCCACGTTCTTTTTCAATATATATATCGGGTGTCGTGTAACGGGAGCTTCAATGTTTCTTTTAGTCTCTATTTTTCATCACGGAACTTCATCTCTTTCTTTTTTTTATCTATTGGAAGAGAATGCACGAACATTGATTCTTTTTTCACTCTGTTAGACACGAAACATTGAAAATGTTATCTGAAATACATATACGCACCTACGTATTTTTAAGGTGAAAATTCTTTTGGCAGGGTGTAAGCCTAATTCGCGTCACGGAATTCGCGACACGAAAAAACGTAACGCTGAAAAGTGCGGGTTAAGCCCTACACTCCCTGTTCTCTCTGTTCAGAGCGATCAGTAAAACCCTTTTTAATATGCTAAAGTTCTGTAGTTGAAAATGGTAAAATTGTAAATTTGGAAAGATGCAACACTGGGAAATGTTGAAATTGAAAAATTGTCAAATTTTAAAGTTGAAGAGTAGAAAATTGGAAAACGGTGAAATTGTGAAATTCCAAAGCAGCAAATCTGAAACTGTAAAACCTGTCTATTTTCTAAATAGACAACGACAACCCACCAAAACAAAAAGAAAATTCGGTTTGCGTTCTTTATGAAAGAGAGCGTTATACGCAATGGAAAGTGATATTACGATGAGGAAAGGGAGCGAATTTCCCTTTTTTGAATAAGAGTGAGCAGAGAGAGAAAGAGAGAGAGGGAGAGAGAGCAGAGTCCACCCTCGCAGAGGACGGTGACAGTTCGGAACTGGTTATTTATCGTTCCCCGTGGCCGTGTAACTAACAAACGAGTCGGTCTCTGGTCTTTTATTGCATTCGGTCCACCGGCCAGCAAGAAATCAAATTAGCCTCGTTTGATCTGTAACCGCCGGCATGGAATCTTTCGTCAAGCCTGCGGAAGGGAGCGTATCTTCTGATACAGAAGCGTCGGGTGCAGAGCAAGTGGCAGAGGGGGTTGGTTCGTTCTGTCTGCAAACTCCTGCCAGACGAGGATCCGAACCGTTAGGGATTTGAAGGCCCGAGGGCGAAGTGAAAGCGAGTCTGTCTCTCCCTCTCTCTCTCTCTAGACTGGTACCGCGTGTTATGTAAATACGTATACGTTCGCAGGGATGCGCCTCCTTAACGAATATTACCAAAGTTCCAAGGGCGAATGTTGCTCGAGAGGCATGTGTGGATTTTCCGGACAAAATACTCGGTCCGTGTGATTGCCCGGGTGAGTCCTGTACTTGCTGGAAGCATCCTACACGCTCGCGACTGAATCCGTGGAATTTATTATCGGAATAATCTTGGAAAATGATTTCATAAACGGGAGATAAATAAGGTATCTCCGAGCCGCAATTATTTGGATTATTAATTAAACGAGCTAGACGGATTACTTGGTCTGCATGAAATAAATTAACGAAAACCGGCAAGGATCAGACTGCCTCGGAATATTCCTACAATTACCGTTACATAGATCAACGTCGTATGGACTCCCTTTAATTAAATGGATTTCTGGGATTCAATTAATTAACGACCATTTTATGTATTCGCAATTTTGCGAAGCTTGGTAAAGTTTGAAATGTAACAACGATAATGAGAATGTTGAAAGTTCCGACGCAGTGGGATTTCCAGTAACAGTGAATAATTTTAAAAAAAACATTTTTTTTTAGAGAGAAAACATTGACATTTTAATTTAGGTTGAGCATTTCACAGGAAACGTAGAAGGTTTCGGATAATTTAAAATCGATAAGATCCACGAAAAAATTATAATTAACGCCTATTGTTGGCGAATCATGAACGGATGCGGAGGTTCTACGTAAGTCTCGGTAGGAGCGTTTATACAAATTTCGAAAACAAACATTTCTCTATGTTCTATGTGCTGGGAACGTTGATTCCTGTGGAGCATATTGTTACACTTTACACGGCCGTTTCGTGAATAGTGGCGGAATCAGTACATAGACGGTGACAGAATAAAGCGACAAGATGTATGCCGATGCACAAGTGCGCATTGTACACAATGCAGCACTTGAATCTTTGAGTGTATTCGCGCACAAGCGCATCTCTCGTCGCACCGGCTCGTGCAATCAAAAGCGATGCTTGATCTTTTGATTCCGCCGACTCCAAGTGGATGCAGCCATTTATGTCAAACAAAAACGTGACACTCCGCTGCAAAACAAATTCGCGTTCGGATCGTAATTAAATTTTCATTCCTTTTAGCTCGACAACATTGCTGAATGGCGTTCTTCAATCTTTTTACCGAACCACGAACTTTTAGCGAGGCCCCGTTCAAAATGGATTAACTGTCAAAAGAGGATTTCAATGTTCGCGATTTTAACGCGTTGTATGCGAACAATTCTTTACAGGAAAATGTACAGGGTGTGGCCCATTGAAAATGCCAAACAGAATGTACAATCCTCGTGTGTGAATATGTGTGGTGAGACAGTAAAGATTGTATATGCACTATATGATATCGGCGCCACAGGTTCGATCGCAAATACAAAAATTAGCAATTTTGCAGTATTATAATTTCAACGTTTCGGTTCAGTTTTGAACCATTATCAAGAAAAGTCCGCGTTTGCTAATTGTGAGAAAATAGAATGAAATCAATAGAAGTGAAATGGTACTAGTCAATAAGACGGTTAGAACTGTACTTCAGTTTTAGTTCAGTTCTAGTACAGAATATTTCTTTCTAGGAAACCCCTTAAGCGAATAATCGATATCGTAACAATAGAGAAACAGGGTTATTTCCTGATGGAGAATCTTTATTTCCGGCGTCGCAATATATATTTTTTATAGAAACACGCACAGATACCGCATTCATCCCTCGAGATTCGAGATTCCCGTCATAGCGTTACTGTCGCGAGGAGGGAAAAAAATACAGTCCCTTGATTTATGCCAGCGTCGCACGCACGTTTCACCCTTATCTCGCGTACGCACAGACCCCAGTCACGCGCCTTACAAGTCGTGCGTTATCAGCAGTATCGTGCCGGTCACGTGGCAATTCGACGCCATTGTCATCGTTTACGTGCTTCCAGAGGATTGTTCCGTCCTGTGGGATTCCGTCAGGTCCCGGCTGCTCCGTATGCGAGTCCAATCAGCCGTAAAATTCTGCGTGGAAAAATTCGGCTCGATAATCTTACCCCTCCAACGCGAGCTGCCCCAATTTGAATTTAATTGAAACTCAACTCACCGGCAGAATCGACGGTTCTCGTGAAAAACTGTCGTTTCAACCTATTGCTATACAGAATAGGACTCTCGAAGATTTCGAACAGATTCTTTCGAGCGCGAAAGTTATTAGTCCAGGATCCAGGGTCCATTTTTACAATTGATTACTATCAAGCTAATTTTCCATGAGTAGCTCCATTTTTTTATGAGACGCCCAACTTTTTCTCTTACTTCTGTAAATTTCTCTAAATTCTGAAGGTAATTCAAGATCATTCAAGATCAACTGCAATAGAAAATTGTTGTCTCAAAGCACTTTTCATACGTTCTTCTTGTACGTCAACTTTGGTTACTGGTTTTTCGTGGTACACTTGTTTTTTTTTTGTATATAGATGTGTACGGAAATTAATCTACATAGAAAATGTTGCAGAAAGTTTTGAGATAAAAGAGAGGGATCAGATCGAGCCACGAAGCGGTCTCAGCATTCGCCGAGGCGTCAAACGGTGTTAATCAGAAGTTTCGGTTGTTAGCCGATACCGAGATTCCCCGGTGGTCTAGCTGACATTCTCGGGTACCGGTTCGATGCACACGTTTTACCGTATTTGCTCGCGAGAACTTGGTTAACGCCAAACCCCCACCGGTGCAGGCTGTTATTCAATTTGTATTCGGCGACGTGCCGGCTAATGCGTCAAGAAAGGACTGCATGTTCACGCTATAATGGAGGATCTGGCAATATCATTACAGGCAAAGGGTTAATTTCGAGCAACACGCCCGGAAGATGAGCGTTTCCATCCAGGGAATCGAGCGCATCGTCTGCGAAACCCGGTCCTGTAATTTGATTCGAATTTAACGGAATTTCGTGTAAACAGGTCGGAAATCTCACCGAACCGGTGTACAAGTAGCATCCAATACACGCGACACCTGTCACTGTTGCGATATAAACAGGAATATTAATCGCTAAGCGCTAAGCTGATCGATACTTCGGATTATTAAAGAAGAAATCAATTTCTACGTACCTGAACGTGTTTTGAGAACGAGAACAGGATTTCAAACAATGAAATCCAAATCCTCATATGGAGAAATAAATCCATTAAATCGCGTTATTACTAGTTCGAACATATTTTACAATAATATCGATTTTTTAATGACACGTAACAGGCATTCAAAACAAAATTGCGCAATACATTCTTTTGTAAAATCAAGATTTTAGGCTGACTTTCTTTTTTTTCTTTTTCTTTTTATCAGTTATTCATGTTGATTCATTTTTGACAACGAACAATAAGTTCATTGTGCTGGTAACTTACTGATAATCCAACAGTATCGCAAGCCGAGGTAGTGAAACGAGCGCGGAAAATAGAACCGAACCGAAACCGTGCGCCAAGTGGCCGACAGGTTACAAAAAGAATCTGAGGAAAAGTGAAAAGGGAGCGGCGGCGTTCCTCGATCGAGATATAAATCGCCAGCGGGTGGGTGCACCGGGGGTGTTCTAATTACACTTCCGTGTATAGATCTTAATTCAGCCGTGGATATTCGTATCGCGACCGCATCAGACGGTCTGGACCGGCGTGGCAGCAGCAGTAGCAGCGTATCCTATATACCGTGCTCACGATAATTCACCGTATTTCATGAATATCTCATCGTCGAATAGAAAATCGTAAATCGTTACAGGCTATCCTTTTTCTATGTAAATTTTCGATGGTGCGGGGGTCCGTTTCCCGGCTTCCTCGGGATGTCCCCGCCCCCTCTGCACCATGAATTATAAACGGCGACGAAATGAGGAACTTGTTTAAAAGGATTTAAATTCTGACGCGCGGCCGGAAAGTTTCGTCTTTCAATCTGCACGTGTCGTAAACTCCTATTCTCGTGTGGAGGGTGGCGCGGAGGGCGGTATCGTTTCAAGTTCTGCTGAAATTGAAAGCACGGGCTAGCATGGTTCAGGGGGTTGGAGGGACTAAGGGGGATGCTCTGGGAAGGAGGAACGTATCGCGGGAGAATCAGCCGCGCGTCCTCCTCGCGGAAAGGTTTATTTTCCGCTCCGTTTTCGCACGCGAGCCTCGCACACGTCCCGCTCTGCCGCGCCATGCCGGGACAAGAGGTAGTATTTTACGCGTACGTGCGCGGAAAATCATTCTTCGTTCCACGAGTTCCGAAGGATCCAAGGAAAATACGGGGGCCGAGGCCGCCTGAAAAGTGGATGTTGATGTTCCCGCCGGGTAATCGAATTCGAATGAAAGCGAACCGAAACGAGTGGCCGTCTTCCTGGATTAAACAACCAACTCCGATCCGAATTCGAAGCATCGCGCAACCCTCGAATATGCCGCGCCGCATTCGCCAGGGACTCCCTCTTCTCTACATTGCGTTTTTTTTCTAAATATCCTATCTTTCGTTTGTATCTTGCGATCATGCGAAACTATGTCTCGAAGCGACTGCTGTTAACCGGTCCAAATTGTTTTTGAAACATTTTATTTTCGGCAACTGGAACTTGAACGTGCGCGGCTGCCGAGTCCATTTCTTAACCTTCTACACGTGTATGAAAATTTCCAAAAATTTTCTGGGAATGCTATCTGTGATATAATTTCAATTAAAAATATTTCGCTTTTACTTGTCTTTGAAAAATCGATGAGATATCAAAAATATTTATGCAGAAACATGGAAAAGGTTTATATCATGGATGGCGAAACTTTTACAAAATAAAACGATCGAAAAGAAATTCACCTTTGAAAAGGTTAGTCGTTGGTAGAAATATCAATTTCTGAGAGATTATACATCAATGAATATTAAATAGAAGAATCATTAGCAAGAGATTAATTAAAACAAAGATATCCCGAGTTTTGAAGGAAACGGCTTGAAACCGCATTGTTCATTTGAACGTTACCGGTACACCGCGAGACCACTATTTCTGTAACTACTCCATAATACTAAATCTTATCTCAACCAACAATCCTAAAGGATTCCAGAGAATTCTTAACCGCCTATTACCCGTAACGACTAATTACCAACAAACCAACGACTAACTCGAAACTGCGATCGTGCTGTATTTTGAAACCGCAGAATATACTCGTTACATACTCCTGCTGTATATTTTCTGTCTAACCATTCTACCTGGTCCGCTCCTCGAATTAGTTGGATGCCAATTATCCTCATACATAGAAGACTGTAATTTCTGAACGTTCATTAGCCTATTAGTGCACACATAGTTTCGCGTAAATTCCATTCGATGTGCCTTATAACTTGCATCGAATCATGTACATGGGTAATAATTACATTGAAAGTGTTGTTAATCCCCACTTAAGATCCTCGAACAATATTTCATCTATTCTTTTCAGTCTTTATTATTTGTTTAAAATGATATCCAGTTTAGTAAAAATTCAAAAAAATAACGAGGTCATGAAATTGTTAAAATTGATCTACAGCTTCTCGCGAATCGATTCTCCTTGGCCACGTGGTTTTCGTTTATCGAATTACTCGTGAAATAGCTGATACAAATAGTCGAATGACTGAATAGAAAGAAAGTGACCGGGCTATTGCCGCGATCGATCGGAGAAAGCTTTCCGACTTTATGCATCGGCCGGAAAAGATTTCTTTAAAGCGAAAGCTCGTAAATGGACAACATTTGAAAATAACCAGGGTCTTTTATTCGTGCGGGCTTTTATGCCGAGTAGAATCGCCGATAGTACGCGCGCGCGCTTGTAAAAAGTCGAGACTGAACTTATGGAATCCCTCGTCTCAAACGAACGACGGTAATTTCATATAATAATAAAAACTTGGAAAAGAACTCTCGGATACGCGTCGGGCTCGCAGTGGCGTTTACGATTTAGCATGGCCCTCCGGCGACGAGGGAAGCTCTCAACCCTTTCCGCTCTTTTCTCATCCTTTGTATGGTTCTCTGGCTGGAAAGGGAGGGGGGAAGAAACACGCGACGAGAATGGGAGCAACGGGAAACGTAGTTCCCTAACAAGACGAAGAAGGATCCCGGGCGGATAGCTGCGATCGACCGCGGAACGCTGAAATTTCGTTTCCAGAACCGACGAAAATTACGAGTCCCGGTAATCCTCTTACGAAAATACTGTTAATTAATTTCTATGCCGGCATCGCGGATAATTGGCTGTTTTATAACGCGCCGTACAACGGGATTCGATTGTAGTGTCTGATTCCCGCACACCCTTCCTATCCTCGCCGAATTTTCTGCACTTTATGGACAATGAATATTCACCGGGCATCGACGAGATTACGTTTGCATGGAATTATTAATTCTTCCCAATTCAATACGTTCTTCTGTATGCAAAACACCGCCGAATTACACATACCTGCGCGTCCACTGCTTGATCACGCGATCCCTCATCCATGCTTTACTATGCTGTGACTAACTATATACTAACAAACACGCTGGCGAATTTCAACGAGACCGCGTCGAGGATAATCTAGATACAGAATCACGAAGAATTAAATCGTACGAATCGCGCGGAAATTCGGTGAATTCTTATTGTATTATTCCTGTATTCCACATTACTGTGGTTACTTATATTATTCATGTAAAGCGAAATAAATCCAGAAGGGTTTCAAATGCTTGCAAATAAAAAAAATTAAAATATTAGTCTGAGGAATATTAAACGGAGCTTCCGTAATAGAGCAGAAGGATCGGCATATGAAACGAATGGCGATGTACGCAGATGATTTCGCTTCGACTACAAGCACCGTCTTTAGGGCTAATATTCATGGTCTCGTCGGTAACTAATTTCATCCCCCAGCAATGGGTGGCCGTTCATCGCTATACAGTGTATTTAAACCGTGGGTTACATCGCATTAGTGTCTCCTCGCCGGCAAACAGTGGTAACTCAAAATAAGGGTTGGTACTTTATGACGCAGTAGCCTAACCCTCGATTCCCATTTCCAGCCCCCGTGTGTTTTCCGCTCGGCGTGTCAGGACGAAGAAAACGAACGCGCGCGCGCGCGCGCGAAAAAGGGGACGAGGAAGAGACAAGGGAGCAGCAGCTGCCCCCGAGAACTCGAACGATAAAAATAATCTCCTCGCAGAGAGTCGCAGTTACCACTGGCAAATAAGGGTGTCGTCTTTCTGATTGCCTCCGAGGTACGCGCTGTGCCGGATTTGTCGCAGAACGAAGGGTGGGGCAGGGGGTGAAACGTGCGTTGGCAGCGTTACGCGTAAAATCACCGCGCTTGGACGCTGTTAGCTCGACAACGACGAAGGATCAAAAGGACTCCCCTGATTAACCCTCGCTCTGCGAACGATGCGTTTCCGTAAGACGATGTTCTGCGCTCGACTAAAATGGGATTTGAAAATTTTAATCAAACCCCAATAATTCTTTTCTGATAGAACAATATAATAAGATTTTAGAGTGGATCAATACGGTTCAGTGTTTGCGCGCTGCATCGTGACTCGAACACGTCCAGTTCGATTAAGCGAACGAGAAGGAACTGCTGATCTTGAAAATGAAACGTCGAGACGCCTGACGCGGCAAACCATCGTGGGAACCACCCCCGGCTGGTAGATGCGATCGAGATAATCCCGACACCCTGGACACGTGTCGATTATTCGCACCCTTCGATTAACGCGAGAACAGTAAACAGTTTGGAAGTTTGATACAACTGCACACCCTTCTCGCAGCTTCCTGTAATTACGCAATCTGGTTTCGCTGCGTCCTCTTAAGATTTCGAAGGAAACGATTCAACAACGATTAAACAAAGTTGATGTTCTTTGCGAACAGCTTCGATCAATTTAACATTTAAAGTATAGTTTCCGTGTAATTCACGGAAGATTAAGCCGTAAGTCACCGGGTATCGGCTACCGAATACCGAATTGTGTCCGCTTGGTAGCTGCAGGAAGAGAACAGAGTACTTAGGGGTCCGATGTAAGACGGTCGCGTATGCACGACAGGACGACGGCCGAATATAAACGCGGCAGGTTAGTTTGCGTACAGGTGGGCCGATGCGCGTACAATGGCCGGCAAGTTTGTCCAGTTACCGTGCAAGGAAGCCCCACGACACAGCGATACACTCTCCGCTCGTCGGAGCATCGCGTGGGCGTTAATTTAGGCAAACAAGAGGCCCAGAGAGAGAGAGAGATAGAGAGAGACGGAACTGTTTGTGTTTGTTTCGTGCGTATCACGTTTGCAGGAACCGCAAACTATTCTGACACGGACAGAGGAATTCGACGGGTTCGTGAACTTCCGTTGATAGACGGGAATTCGTCACTCGGTGACAGCCCCGAATCGATTCGATCACGTTATCCTCATTGGTTAACATGCCGGGGATCGCTGTTTAGCCGACTAGCATTCTCCTGCGAATGTAGATCACGTTCGATCGCTGGAAATCGCAGATCTTCGAGTTCCGAATGTGAAGAACAAATGTTTGACAATTTTATTCGCGACAGAGTCGTCATTCGTGGGAAGGAAATGTTAAAACAATGTTTCAGAATATCTCTACACCGACGAAACTCGAATTTTCCTCTTGATTATCAATCTCACTTCGATCCGGAATGGGTTATCTTATTTCGCACATAGCATTTGACGTCTGAAGGTAACGATCTCCACGACAGAAACGAGTTGACCGGAGCCATCGTGCGCGAATATTCCGCAACGTTTCGAATGATTTGATAGTCGAGCGGAGAATCATGGCTCCGTTAAAATTTAACGAGACACGCGCGAATATAATCCTCCGCGGCGACAGTTTGTTACGGGGGAATTAGAGAGTTTCAATATCTGGCCGGACGTATATTTTTCTTGGCGAACACAAATTGAATATCGATCAAAATCGTCCGGGTCCGAGGGCCAATATGAGAGCAGATACATCGGAGCTGGGAATCGGGTTAGAGCAAGAATAAATCGCTCCAATTTTACGGAAATCGATGCAGACCGCACTTTTATTAAAGTCGAACTTGCGTGGCTTTCAGCCGGTTTAACCGCTATTCCGTCCATTGATCTCGGTGATTAAACCGATGCCAACGTCGGCGACCGCTAATTAAATAACTCCGCTCCATATAATTAACCGGCTACACCCGGTGACAAAGGGAACATCCAGTGGCATCGTGTCAATAACCTGTTCCTCGAACAATGCTGATTCCCTCATTGTTCTCTGTTTCATCCCCGATCGTAGCGCCGTTGATCATTCCCGTAATTGTAAGGCCACAGTGTACCGCGACAACTAATTCTCGCGTACTTCGTCGCGGAAAACAATGGGGAAAACTGCTACGGAGAAAATCGATGGGAAATCTCCTCAAGTCCCACGTCTACGATTCTGAAGAGTGATCGTCGCAAATCCAGAAAAGTATTAGCACATGTATTCATCACTCTACAACTACACTCGATAGCAATGACCAATTTTAATCTGAAATCACACCGAACTTTGCCTTTCGACATCGTTACTCTTTACCGATTCAACAAGAGCACGTTCTTCGCTATAATTTTCTGACGGATAATCACGAACTCTTGAATATTCATATTTCCAGAGTTTGTGCCAGGCTTTTGGAGCGGCGCACTATGGGCCAAACCGATGAGGGCTGAAATTTTTTTTACATACAGCTGAAACTTCACAGAATACGGGAAAAATAGGGAGATTATGGTACGAATGTTTTTTAACCTCGAAAAAATTCGTCAAAGTTGCGCAATTTCGAGAAAATTGTGGTTTTTTCAATAGCACACCAGAAATTTTTTTTTTAACATGCTATACATCATTTCCTGTAGATTTTTCCTGCTGAATTCAAATCTGGTTTCAAAATTTTTCTAAGACCTCTGGATTTTTCAAAAAATCGAATTATAGTTAACCAGTTAAACTTTTATTTTTTCAAGGTGTGAAAACATTCGTGCCATAATCTCCCTATTTTTCCCATATTCTGTGAAGTTTCAGCTGTATGTAAAAAAAATTTCAGCCCTCTATCTCATTTCTATCGAAAGTTGTTTGATTTTGTCGACGATTTGAGCAAAAGGTCCCAGTATGCGGCGACCCGAGTGTGCATCCGTGGATACCCGTAATTCATCTGGCGCGTCGAGCTAACTCACCCCGGGAGAAAGTCAGCGCGCGTCGTTCGATCGGGAAAAGCAAAGAAAGATACACGTGGCAGGAATTCAGTCCGATATAACCTGTCTAATATTTTTCACCGTTTCTGCGATATCCGGAGGGGGATTCCCGTTCGGAGCCGGGCGCGTCAGTTGGCTTGGAAGTGCTAAAGCGGAACAAAGCAGCGAATTCCAGGGAAAAGAATGCGGCGTGTGCGTGATGGGGGTGGGGCGAGGAGGATAGGGCGATAGGTGGAAAAGGGTTGGTGAACGACAGACGACGACGCCTAGGCCGTTGTCAAGCCGCGCGTGTGCATTCGTGGGGTTACGTATCGGAAAAGCTCGGCGGGGAATTCACTGATTTTACGCGCGTAGTAGAAAATATTTCGGAGAATTGGTCGGGTAACAGCCTTAGAAAGCTGCCATACGTCTGCCAAGACTGCCGTCGTGGCCGCCAGCTGTGCGAACAGTAGCCGGGATACCACGCCGAGAATACTAACGACGTCCTTTTCGCACGGCGCGAAGTACTATACGCCTCGAATCACGGTAACGCGGTTTCTTCCAACAATTCGGACCCATTCATGAATGCATTATCACCGCGCGCTTTCGCGGCGCGGCGGTCTCGTTTGTTCTGCTTCGTGTTCCGACCGAGATATCCGAAAAACCGATATTCAAGAAAAGTCGCGGCAACTTATATCGCTGTACCGGCGTTCGAATGCACGACCCTTGTTGATTGGAATAATGCAGCCGGCTCCCGGGGAATAAAAAAAAACGACGTTGCTCTGGCGGGAGTAAGGATTTTATACCGAATACCAGCCCCTCGACGAGTGAGTCTGAAAACTTTTCTTAAAATTCAATTTCGTCTTGTAATTCGCCGGGGTCTCGTCTTCGCCTTGTTCGTACATGGTTACAAAGTGTCAGAGGCTGGGTTGAAACTATTCTTGCTGGGGATTTCGACGAAGGGTCACTCTAATAATGTTGACTAATCGATCGTTAACTTTTTGCACAAGAGTGTCGTGTTAAATATAAACGAACAAAAACAGAAACGGATACGTCGATTATCATTTTCCGAGATTTCTCGAAGATACAGAACTATCTTTGATAATGCAACGAATCGACTAACTCGTAGTAAATGAAAAGAAATAAGAATAAGAATTTACCAATTGTGCCTGCACACTTGATATTATTTAGGAAGTTCTTCGTACAACAACTAGGGACAGCAGGAAACTCCGCAAAGACCCTTACCTGGAAACAAATATAATCATTCATTACTGTATACATGATTAAATCATACATTTAATTAGTTACACAATTGTCTTTATTAATATAACATGAAGATTTTATTGTTGATGCCGGTTCATTGGTATCAACATCAAAAATTCAGATGATGTATTAAGAAATACAATCTAATTGTATCATTGTAAAATGCTACCGCAAGAAATGAACCCAAATTGTTTAGTAACTTTAATCTCTGTTTAAAATTCATGCGATTCGGTTGTATAAAGTATAAAACTAAAAGTAGGGTGTGGAACTAGAGCACTTAAAAGAACCTAAGAACGTTGACATATTAATTTTGAATTTATTAAAATCGTTCAAGAAAATAAGTAATCGTAATATGTCTGCTTCGTGCGATTGATGCAAACGATTTTTATTTTGCTTAAAGATCCGCAGTCTATTCATGAGATAGCCGGGTACACGGGTAATTTTTGTTTACCCGAATACCCGTGTAATTCGAAAGATTGTATTTTTAAGGAGCATTTAAAAAATGTACTGCTGTAGATATTGGTCGCAGCTGTACAAACCGAGGCAATCATCGTCGGCGAAGGAGAGGCTGTGTATCGATCGTGTAAACGGTCGCAAGGACGAGGTCCTTCGAGGCTGGCGCAGTCTGATTTAAACCGCATTTAGACCATCGAAAGATTGGCGGAGTAATTTCAGATCAAACTAGATTTAAATCGCGGAAACTTGTCGAAATTCAGGTATAAACGGGACACAAGTCCGGCATGATCCTTTGTAATAGCATTACCGCAATTTCGAGCACAGCGTAGCGAAAGGTTTCTTCGCGTATTCGGTATTTTCCGTGCTTTCGGGGAACGGGTACTACATCGCTGCCTTCAGATTACGCGGAGCATATAGAGGTTCAATAGCACAGGGCGAATTGCATCCACGCCGAGAGCGTAATACAGCGGTTTCGGTAGATACCGGTATGCTCGGCCACGCTTCGCCGGCTTCGAGAGATTTTCAAAATACTGAAACCTCGCCCGGCATAAGTAGGTTTAACCGAATGGAAATTATCCAAGCGAGACCGGCCCCCCTCCCGATACTCCTCGGACTCGCGGATGGAATAAAACCAGTCGTTCCGCCGCGGAATCGCAGCGACCTGGAGGAATTGCTCGTTGGAACACGGTAAATTTTAAATTCGAACAGTAAAACGAAATTCGCGGACCAGCTCTCCATTGTGGTAAACTTGTCCCCCGAAATTTGATCGCGAATAAAAATCCAGGCCAACTGAAACTTCAGCAAAGTGTTAATTCCTAATTCGATGGATTTTTCATCTATATACAAGTTGGCCCGTTACAAACAGGATGCCTGAATAATTCGTTTGTTTTTTAAGGTAAAAGAAAATGTTACTACAATTTTTATAGACGGAGGCGTTACAACTTATATTAAATTACCTTCGTAATGAAGTATCAGTACAGCTGATCAAAGTCAAGACACACGCGCGATTCTTTTTCCACAAGCATTATATTCAAGTTCATCTACAATTTCACATCATCGACAGTTGTACAGTTTTAGTGCAAATACAGTTAATTTATTGTAAATCCGATTATTCACCTAGTTATTCTTCCTCACACGCTCCCATTCAAATCCTTCCGTTATTCTCCATTCATTCTATCATTCCATTTCTCATTCCATTCGCACAGCGATCCTGTCTCGCTTTTCTCACTCACACAAAATTCCAATTTTAGTTTAAAGCTGCATCCTTTAAACATTTAATGGTTCACCGTCTTAATGTAGTTCTCGAGTGAAAACACGATTAGTCGGCGACGTGTTCGAATGGAAATAGTTTTTCGCGCGCGCAATTGCTCGCGCTGTCGGAGGAAATTGACAAATATGACGCTTTCAGCGAAACTGCAGACGTTATTTCAACACGTCGTACGCAAATAGCTCGAAGGTAAACGCCGCAGGGCATAAGCGAATATATTAATAGAAACGTCAATACCATATAGCGATTTGAAGTACGTCGGGAATAGGGCAGACAAATTCCGCGTTACTGTTTGCCGTTTCATCCCGTCCATGGTTTCTATCTCCATAAAGATTGCACGTCCGCCTACCGCGGTGAGAGTTTTCAATTTTCGATACGAATCAAATTTCTGCCGGTCTGCTCGATAGAACCGTACGGCCGTTGCGCCGAAAATTCGAAAATAGATCATTCGATACCGCGTTATCGACGATAAAAAATATTTTACGGAAGCCGTTCCGTTCGATTCGCTCCAACGATTATCGGGAATAATAATTGCGGTTTCGATTTTAACGCCAACTCGTCAACGGAAATAAGAGACGTCTAAGCGTGTCTTCATCGACAATAAACAAGTCCATCCGTTCCGATCGAATTCTCGAAAGCTACAGCAAAATCTTCGAAGGCGTTACCAGATGCTTCTGTCGTAATTGAAAATCTTCTTTCGTACGAGCTTGTCGAGGCGCTTAAAAAGGTGGTAATCGATTGGAGAGTGGTCTGGGAAATAAGCTTGCGCGAGGTAAAGTGTCGCGGCCTCGGTTCATTCGATTCCTACACCGTCATTTACGAAACATGCGGTCAGACGTTGTCACGAAGGTTCTTTTCGATTGACGTTTCCTTTTACTTAAACTGCACGTTCATCGGCAGGGCTGCTCGATAAAAATCGGCCTTTTCATTTCCACAATGAAAAGCAAACCAAACTGTTTATCGCTATTCCGTTGATTTTTATTCGTAAGCGTGTAAGCGACATCGCTACATAAAACTCTTTTATCGTTGAGAAAATGATGTGTACAAGATATATCCGAAATGTCTTTTCTACTGGAACTGACGCGAATCGATAGAACTATTTTTGAAGTAAGAAACGATGTCAGTTACGAGGAACAAAGTGTTCTCCGCATGCGAAATTAGCGGTACGGGCCGACGAATTGCTCGACCCGCAATTCCCGGCGTATTTACGGAGTTTCGATCAGAATCCCGACGCGCAAAGATTGTTATCCACGGAACGTAGCCTGGCCCCGCAACATCGTTCTGACTCCGGGGCAATTTAATCAGCTCCGAAACGTTACATCGACCAGGAGCGGAATTGCGATTCTTATCGCGGCGGGGCCGCGCGTCTTTACAGACAGATTGAAAAATCGTCCTTGGCCCCGTGCGTCGCGTCATCTCTCTACCCCGCCGGGTTTTTGCAACGGGGAGCGGAGGTTCGCAGTCGGCGAGAGCTGTTTCCCGTCGGTCGCAAAAATTGTTTCTGTTTAGTAGCAGCTCCGCGAAGACAGACCACGACAAAACCTGTTATCCGCGGACGTGCAATCGTTACACACCGCCAACGGGAAACAAAAGCTCGAGTAATGGCGGCACGTTGAAAATAGGCTCCCGCCTTGTTCCTGCCGCGTGCCAACTTAATATCGTACGGTCGTCTGGTGAATGTCAACAAGGTCGAATTAATAACCGAGTGGCTGCTGGAACGACGTGTAACAGAGATACCGGGTGTTTCGTTCATTTTAACCACTTGCTATTCCGGTCACTCCTACCGCAGGACGAGCGACGTTTCGGGAAATTACACCCCCTTAATTCTTTCAATGCTCGCACACCCTAGTGTACACTTTCTAAACGCGGCAACTATCCAACCCGTTATTATTATCATTTCTTATGGCCTTCGCCGTTTAATACTTCCAGTTACATTTGGCTATATTATTAATATAAGATCAATCTTAAAAATAACGCGATCAAACATCTGTTTAGAAAAACCACGTAAAATACAAATATAAAATTGTTTGCTACATTTGCTGGCGCAGATGACACGTATTATACGTTTTTTAATCGCGTTCTGCAGGCGCCTACTGTGTCCGCGCGAAGTAGATTCATCTGACCATGGTCAGACGCAGCAACAGATTTCTATTCGCTAACTTAAATTCAATAGAAAAAATTATACGGATACTAAAAATATATAAATGTTTCATTCGAACGTCTTTTCGACCCTGAAAAAAGGGTAAAAACAAAATCGACATTTCTGAGGCTTTGGAATAGTACATATGAAGGAAACATTGATTTTTCAAAATTAGGCTAAAAATTTGCCATAGTTAAGGAACCGCGATGAAAATGTAGTTGAACGGACGTTGTAGAAAACGTTGGTCGCGAGTGCGTCCCGATGCGCAAAGGGTCAATATACGAGGCCGAAACTGTTCGGTAACATTCTCGGTAGTACTCGAGAGCGAAACTCCGGGCTCCATGTAAGAGAAGAATGTATCCCGAACGAAACTCCGAAAATTCCGCCCGGAGCGTGCGTTTCCCTTCGTCCAATTTCACTCCCCCAGCTAGTCATAACATTGACCCGCGTCTTGTGTTTGCGTATTTCCGTTCGAGGCGCACGCGCCGGAGAGAAGGTTACATCAACGAGCCGCATTTTTCATTAGGCGATGGCGAGGTGGTTCCCGGGGCACGCGACTCGGCCTCTCGTTCGTCTTCTCTCGTCCTTGGAGGCGGCACGTGTCCGCTTCCGGACGAAAATTACGAAAATCGTTCGACCACGGGCTCACCCGGGGCATTAATATAAATTTCAATAACAGCAGCCACCGTCTGCGAGACGACCGAGAAACCACGAGCGAACGAAAGCCAGGATAAAAAGAGACAAGCAAGTCGGAACGCGTGGGTGGGGCCCTCGTGTCGCGTTGCACAGGGTTTTCGTGCGACTAACCGCGGAGGTCGCAGCTAGTTACTAATTCATGTTACGCCCCGGGTGAGTCTTCTAGTTTCATCCATAACACGAACGCCGCGCCGGATCTGTTATCCATCATATTCGCGGGGGCCGAGCGGACGTTCGACGTTTAACGTGTTGCCCGGCTCCGCCCGCGTTCTCACTCTTCGTTCCAACGTACCCGAATTCTCTACACGTCGCAGAGAGCGGCGTGTTTATCGAGTTCCTGAGAACCGAGAGTAACCGTTCCACCACCGGTTATCGCCGCTGCAATTTTCGTCGCGAGCCGAGCCTTTTTCGTCGTCCGCGTTTACAGCGATAGCGCCGCGCCGCGCCGTCGCGAATTTTAATTGAACGAGCACCGCCAAGAAAAAAGAACCGCCGCCGCGACGCAGTTATGCAGCTCGTGTCCAGCGAAATATTTCGTCGCGACGGCCGATTGTCGTCGAAGAATGCGAGTGGCACACTTGGGACCACCGTAATGTCTGGCTTTGCTTTTTAAACTGACCACGACTGCACGATCCTGCTCGAATCTTTACATCTGCTCCGTTTACCATGTGAAATATGCACGGTGGATTTCTATATTCGAAATATCGTGCTCGTTCTACCGAAGGGGAGGCAGATATCTATATCATGATTGTGTCAGCAAAATTAAACAAATCACACCAGCACATGCACAATATTCATTAAATCGCATTATTGCTAGCTCGAACATATTTTACAATAATATTGATTTTTTTAATGGCACGTTACAGGCATTCGAAACAAAATTGAGCAATACTATTTGTTAATCATACCTGTATTTGTTTAGTTTCGCGCGGTCCATTCTTTTGTAAATTTTAGTTAAGACTTAGATTAAGATTTTAGGTTGACTTTCTTTTTTTTTCTTTTTGTTATGTCTTCTTTTTGTTTTTATCAGTTATACTGTAAAAACTGTATACATTTGTATAAAAGGAACTCGGTCCGTATATAATAATAATAATATTTTTAGTATGTTTAGTAAAACCGCACGAATCACTTGAATTTTGCCAATAGTCAACGATTGTTAAAAGCTGTCAGATAGTTGAGTTAGTGTCTGCACGATTTTTACCACAGAATATGCTTTAAACGATAATCTGACAGATAGTGAAAAATAATTGTGAAATTCCGATCGCGCGATTTGGTTAATTAACTGCACGGATGGCGAAGAAGCATACTGGCCGCGTTTAGTTGTATCGATTAGTTGTAATTTGCGGCTGTCCAGCCGAGAGCATTAAATAAAGAAATTACATTAACGTAAACAACAAGTCCGCGTGACAGAGAACCAGTTAATGCGCTGGCTCGCTACATAGATGAATAATATACGAAGCAATTAACAAATCACTATCGCTAATGTGCGGTCTATCGGCAAATCGTCTAGGTGGAGGACATGGATAATAACAACGCCATTAAACGTTCCACGTCATAATAAATGGGATTATAACAGTTATCCGGCGTTTACGGTCGTTTCGCGCGGCTCTGTATCGGCGAGATGAAATTTTCCATCGAACAGTCAAACTTAATATCCGGTGTTAAATCGCGTCGCGTGACCGGAATTTGCGAAACATCGCTTAGAAAATCAGAGCGAGTGGAAATTCATTGAAATTCGAAGCCCCTGAAATTTTCAAAAATTTTTAAACAATCTAGTCGACGAGAGGGCAAGTTTAATTGAATGAATCGTAAGAAGAGACACGAAGTTTTGGGAAGATTTACTTAGAAATAACAGAACGGTACAACTTATTTCAGGAAGACTGCGTGAAATTGCCACGAGGGACGGATTAACGGGGTTAAAGAAATTTTTGAAGCTGGAGTTACGAGAGCAGGATCTGTTTAACAGCGGCATTGAATTATTTCGATCGGATTTGGCGGGTAACGGGAATACGATTCTTCGGCGCAATTAAATTGTTCGGTGGTTAATAAACCGAAATTCCTGAGCGACGGCCGAAGTTGGAGGAATCGTAATACAGTGATTCGATTTAATGGTGCCGGGCTGATCGTAAACCGTTTCCGCGCTTCGATTTCAGTCACGCTTGCGAATTTCACAATCCTCCGACTAGCTCGCGACACAGCCGCGCGAGAAAGCTTGGGTGACCGGTTAAGAGATTAAAGAGACCCCGGTTCGGCTAGGTTCATTCGAAAGATTGAACACTTCGGATCGATTTAACTCGGGGACAATTATCGTGTCCTATCCAGCTGTGATCATCGAACGGTATCTTTTAACGATGTCGCAAAATCTACGGGTCCGAGGCAATTTTCGGAAAGAATTCTGCCGGCGCAGTGCATATAAAAATTTAAATAGACCATCGAGTATATTCTCTCTCCCATTCTCGCTTCAGAGTTAACGCTTTTACGGCCGGCATTAGGCATGCGTGACTTTTCTCGGTCACTGGTTATCGGTCTGTGTCACGCCAAGACGTGATTCCGAGGCTCTGGCGTATCAAGTCAAATTTTTAACACTATGCATGAGAACGAGAATATCATCGGACCCTAATCTGTACGGTACGATGTGCAAACCTTTTCAATTTGCACCGTAATGCTTCCACGTATTTGCAGGAACGAGCATTTAAGGCGCTTTTGATAGGTAGGAGAAGATTATTATTGTAATTCTCTTTGTAACAGGAATTAACTTATCGATTCGAGTTGCAATGAGCGACGTTACGGAGATATTCATCGTTATACGGTGGGTCATTCTGCGAAATGGAAATGTTCCAATTCGACTGTAAGAAACACAAGTTGAACGAACGTGTATTTCTTCTTTTAACAAATGCGATAAGTCAAACATTATCAACCAAAGAGAATAGCAAACGAAAAAATGCAAAAATTAGGGAATGGGGAAGGATGCAATAAGTAGGTCAGTGATAATTAGGATACTAAAAGAGTAGGACAGGGTGGAATGAATGAGACAAAGAAAAGAATGATTGTACAGATAGGTTAATGTAAACCAAGTCACATTTCTTAGCTGTAACACTGAAATAAAGCAAATTATTATTTTGTAATAGAATTTTCTGCTGGTGCTAAAAATTCAACTTCGTGGAAACGATTGACTCGCGTTGTTAATTCTGAAACTGTGTGAAAGGAGAGTGACTCTCTGCGAATTTATTAGTTAGGCAACAAGTACGTTTAACGATAAAGCCTCCGGTGTTGAAAGTGCGTGTAACTATACGGCCGGATTCCAAAATTTCCTGGGAGGAGTATGTTGGTGCGCACAAAGGCAACAGCACCCGACGAGAAATCTCATCTCGGTCGGCTGGTGCTTCAGCGGCGCGGCGGCGCGGCGGCGCGGCGGCGCAACCCTTCGAGGCGACACGCCGCCGCTGCTGGAAAGAATTGCAATTTACGAAGCAGTGGCGTCGTTAAACAGCTTTAAGCTCGATATGGATGGCGGGGGTTAAGGAGGTCGTTCCCGGAATCGTACGAGGTGCCACGGGCAAAAGGGCGTGCCAGCAGTTGCCTCCTGTGATTTAGCAGCAGCCTACCCTTGCCACCCTCGTCGGAGTTGTCCAACTGTTGTTCAGACTGTTGCGAGAGCACGGCTTCGTGATATCGGAGTTGTATCACCGGGTGACGAATAGCCTATTCGTCGCGAACCGAACGGACAAAAAAAATAAAAAGAAAGAAACCAGGAGAGAACATCGCGTGCGACGATGTTTCCCGTGAATTTGCATCGAGAGACCGGTGCAATGGAGGGAGGGACGAGGATTTCCTGCGAGAAAATCCGATCGTGAGCCGCTAACAATATGCGAGAGAAAAGAGAAGATGGGATCAGCATAGTCTGTGTGGCAGTCTGACCGCCCTAATCCGGAGCAAACCGAAATTCGGATGTCATCCACTTGGATCGTGCAAACAGGGAAACAAGTATTTAATACGGGTGACGACGCCCATTCCATCTCCCGGCGAAAAAAAAAGAATATGGCTGCACCCTCGAGCGGAATATTGGGGTTTTCGTCACGGCGATCGTCGAATGATTTCCGTTCAATTTCACGCCTCCTCTGTCAACATTAGCAACGGTGGTGCGCTGCGAGGCTAGAAGCGAGGCAGATGCGCGACAGTTCGCACTGTGTACTTACATAAATTGCAGGGGAATCAGGGGGGGTCTCGCCGGGACATATGTCGCCGATGCATCCTCTCGCGCGGCCGACAAAAGCGGAAAATATCGGCGATGTGAAATTAGGGCGGCCGAATTCAGAGTGCACGATCGACCGTGAAACGACGCGTAATACAGGGGAGTGACGCAGCTCGTCTGCAGACAGTCCGTCGACTATACTCTGATCTAACTGTTAGGCCCAGCCCTCGTGCTTCACCCTACCCTCTCCATCTTCTCTCCTCCGCCCTGCCCTGTCCTGTCCTCCTCTCAACCCCCGGGGATAACTTCGGTCATTTCCGGAGGCGCTATATTAACCGATTAATTAGAAATCTTGGCTCGTTGACGCGGGAGATGGTAATCTAAGGGGAGTCGCTCCCAAAGTATCCGTGAATCACGTCGCTGGGGTACGCTGATGAACGCAAGCGATACCCAAAGAGATTACAAGACAACGCGGATTAATTACTCGGTCATGCGCGACCGGAGCATATAATGCGCTTTTATTGCGCCATTGTTGTTCATTCTCAGGGAAATAGCTGTGCGACTATCTTTTCAAGCGAGACAGAGTTTCGGCGAGATGCAATTTCACGGGTTCGTCGTTGGCGAGACGTAAATATAGAGAAAGGGCAATGATAATAGAACAAATAGGTTTCGAATAAAGAGAAAGGGCAATGCTAAAATAACGAATAGGTTTCACGTCGCGAAATAAAGATCGTCGTTTTTCGTGCACATCCTTATCGAGTAAACGATAAGCTTATCGGTCCCGAAATCGTCCATGAATAATCGCAATCGCGGTGGGGAAAAAAGTTGGAATAGACAGGAACAGGTATTGAAGACTCTCCGATAGAGAGTACAAGGATTCATTCAACCGTAAAACGATTCGTTATATTTAGCATTGTTAAGAATGAATGCAAGTCTATTGAAACGTGCCAGAAGGGTTGCTCTATTAATATTTCGCATGAAATTGGCTCGAAAATAAAAAATCTGCAATGCCATCCAATTTCTATAGATATTTCAGCGTTATCGTGTGGTATTCGGCCGTTTGGTCGGTCCATTAAAGCGGAGAGATTGGTGACGGTTCTTTCGGTGCTCGATAATGTAGCTCTGAAAGGCGAGGCGAGAGATGTTACGCCGTGAAAAACGTGATAATTAACTGCACGCCGGGGGGCGGGTTCTTTGTGCCGGTTATGGCTTTTAACGAAATTAAGAACGTCGAGGAGTGTACACAAGCCTTCGTTCGGCCCGGCGGCGGCGTCGATCGCGCGGACCTCTGGTTCGGTGACGTCGCCACCCGACGATCAACAGGTACTTCGTTATAAATTCTCGTTTAATAGCAACGATTGACCGAGGGCCGTGGGAAGAATCGCAGCGGCCGAACAAAAGCGAGAGCAACGATAAGATTGAAAATATGCGACAGCGTTCGAGCGACGACACTATACATATACATCTCGCGGCGTTGACGAGAAATAGTTTCCCCGGGACCGTTCGAATCAATTCGAGCGGTGCAATTCACCGAGCGTTTTGCCGGCCGGATAATCGCGCGTCGATAAAAGTTTTCGGAACGATAACGCGATGACTAAAGCCTGATAAGATAGTCGGTCGTTAAAGGTAATGTCGATTAAAGTAATGCCCGCGTCGAGCGCGAGATGCGGCCGCGTTTACAGGCTGATTTCACTGGTTCGCTGGCGTGTCTGCGCCTGTGCGAATGAATCGCGCGCAACACGCAGCGTGTGCAGTATCCGTGGCAGCCACCCACGCTACGCCACGGTGCAGTTGGATGGATGGAAGGAGTAGGAAAGAGGTTGTAAATGTGGACCAAGGCTACAGATTGCGCACCGTAATGCGATACTTCGCAGCGAACGGCTCTCCCCGTTTGCATGTGCGCTGCAAATCCTCGCAGTTACACTACTCCCCACCTGAGGAAGGGTGTACGCCCGCTCCGATTCTACTTCTTCCAATTTATTCGCCCGCCGAATGGAGTTCCGCTAATTGTTCCTTATCAATTGGCTTGGCTGCATGGTACATTGTACTGCTCTTTGTTCGCCATTGTATCGTTGTCCCGGATAACGTAGCTGCAAAGTAATTCTGCCGCAGGAGCTGAACATTTTCCGTCGGTGCACTCGTAATGAATAGACTGCGGTACTTTATACGTTTACAGCTGCTGCGAATCTTGAGTTTATTCGGACCTTTAACGGAGGAAATAGAATTTTATTAGCCCCGCAACGGCATCCTGTTTCCTCCTTCTATTCCTCTCATACTTTCCCAACAGTGCCAATGAAAACCTCGAACAGCTCATTTCTCGATTTCATAGAAGACCAAATTGTACCGTCGACTTCCAGCAAACTGATGTACGCGGTAGAGTGTACGCGTGTGATACATTCGTTGACAATTAGATCCATCGAAAGAGCTGTTACACGAAGAGTATCGTCTCAGCCAATGTATCAGTCGTATCGAATCCATCACGACGCGATTCTGGTTTCTTCGTGGCTTCACTGCTGCCAGTTGTTTTTATAGAAACCGAGTCTCCGTTGAAAATTCGCAGAGCTGCTAAAAAATAGAGCAAGCAGTGCGCTACGCACGATTTTAGGGAGCAACAAGATCGTACGCGACCGAACCGATGTCTCGGAACAGAGGAAAGTTTGATTAACGCGCGAACGAGCCTCGAACGAGGTAAGCCGAGCGGCTGTAAGCGTCGGAAATGCTGCTTTCGCCGATTCGATTTTACAGTTAACCGATCGGACAGAGGGGCGACAGAAGGAATTCGGCGGGAGCTGGTATCAGGCCGGCGCGCTCGACATGTCCGCCATCAAAGCGTACAATAAAAGCCAACGAACCGTGAATTTTCCGGCGTCACGCGTCGAATACTTTTCCGCGCGATGCTCGGCCGCAGTAAAAGCACAGACGTTGAAAAACCACCGCGAGTCCTGGCCGCATAAACTCTTGCAGAGAGCCGTTCGACGGAGAAACCGTAACACGTCATCCGCCATTCAGACATGCAAATAACTCGTCGGCTTACTCGGCTTCCCGTTCAATTCCACGGAATACAACCATCGACCGGCACAACCAATCGATCGTTATGACTCTTTAATTCGCTGCCAGCATAAACGTTTATTACTTTTCCCTCGGCCAGCGCTCGACTACACCGTCCCACGCTGATGCCACTGGGTGCTCTTGCTGCTGCCTCTGTTGCTTGCTGCTGCTGCTGCTGCGGGCCCGCGATTCATAGTCTACAGTTTCCGGCTTGGTACCGATTCTGCTTCGAGGGGACAATTTAGGCTTCCGCTACTCGGAATGTAAACACACAGTCGGCACTCGCACTCCGCGCTGGAGAAGCTTATTGACTTCTACGTATCGCAACCCTCCTTCTCCCACCACTCACTCTTTACACGTTTTCCGTGTTTATTTACGCGAACAATATTAGCAACCCAATAGATCGTCAAATTCAAACGTCAATTACTAGCATCGGAATTGGACACTCAGAAATAACTCATTCATTTTTGTTAAGTAAAAACGAAAACACGATCTTGCGTTTGTTCTTTGTCAACTACATCCCGCCCCTGTGTTTTCTCCTCGATAGATTTATCACTGAGCGTTGACTGTTTATATTACCAGCCTCTACCGTGTACTTCATTTTTGCTTTTTGTCTTCCATTATCTTCCTCGAGTAACTAACTCCTCCGAACAAGTAACGATTTTAAATCTAATACCTGAAGATGCAAATGTATGACATAATTTATTTGGCTACGTTACGTAAGATCAGCAAATATTGTTCAGTTTTCCATTCTTTGTGGCAGTGGCTACACTATAATTTTTTATGTACTGCTGTTATTTGGATGTTTGCGATTAATCTATATAATGCACGATATTTCCAGTGCAACAATTCTGGCACTTGAATAACGTACTCGCGAAAACTCTAATAATTTTTACGAGAATACATTCGCGCTCTATTTTTTTCAACCAATAACAATTCCACGTGGCCCGGTTCGTCTTGAATGAATGAAACTTTGATGAAACTAATTCGAGACGACGGGACTGGCAACGGTGATGGAATGAAACTTTGATTACAACTACGGGAAGAATCACCATTTTACACGTATTCCGTTCCGTTATCCGGCTATTTCGCGTTTACAGCCAGCTCTTCGTTTCCCAATCCCAACGTATCGTCGCGCTACTAAATTTTATGGATCGTTCACCGTTATTTCGACGTCAACCCGGTTGTCCAGACGGTGCTAATTGATCGTCGCGAATGGCGAAGCCGGCTGACCAATGTAACGTGTACCTGGAATAGATAGAATCCTCACTGGAAGTCAAAGCCCTGTTCAAGGAATCATTTGCTCGTATTTCCGAAGGACGCCACAGAATTCTAAAATTGTACAGTTTATCAGGAACTCGAGAAGACAAAAATAACTGATTTACATATTTATGGTTTATTTTAACGTGGTAACATAGAAAGCTAGGAAAAATAACTTCTCAGAGGCATTGCAAAGAATAGCTGAATGATTTCTTCTCGTTGGCAAATCGTTTCTAACTCTGTCCTCCCATGGAGGAATCGCCAGCTGACAAAGGGAAATTGTACATGAACGTTCGATCAAAGAACGTTGACGGTTCAAACGAAATTCCCACGCTCGGCACTCCGTTCTGATAGCATTTTCAACCTGACATGCACACGCCACCGGTCACCAAAATTTCCTCACGTGTTCTCAGAAATCTCTCTGACACGCAACTCGCACGCCATCGATAAACATCCGCTCGATTCGAGATACTCTTCATTCATATCTGGCGATACGAGATCCCAGCCGATGACCTCGTACAATACATATACGTATAGATATTGTATGTATTATACACGTACACGTTCGGTTCTATATATCCGCAAGGAAGACAAGGAAGGAGCAGAAAGCCTTTGAACGGTGTTACCTCGAGACAAAGCCATCATCTCAGCATTGTCTGGGCCAAACCAAGCAAATCAACCGCCAACCGCTCCTGCTGCTTGCCTATACTGTCCTCTCTCTCTCTCTCTCTTTCTCTCTCCCTCCCTCCCCACCTCTTTCGCTCGCTGTCTCTATCTCTCTCCTTCGCTTTCGCTAGCTGTTCTTACGTGCTCTCTTGTTCGCTCATCCGTTGCTCTGCTTTCGCACAGAGACCGTGCAGACAAACCCCCTTCGGGTACCTACTAAAGAGAGCATTGCCTCCGTTGATCCATCGTGTTCAACTTCCAACCCCGTCCCCATCCTTCGTTGTCCAGCGAACACCTTCAGCACCGGGATCTAAATCTTCGCGGATCCCTGTCGTTTAGTCACTGTCTTATCTCGAGGCCCCCTCGCCTGTTAATTATGTGCGGTAAAATATGCAACAGTTTATACGTTCTCGGGGAATTATTCAGCCACCCCAACGCCGTAAACGGTTTTTCACACAATTCCCATGTCGGAGGTGATCATAAAACGAGCGCTTATTAACAAGTGTTTATCATTGTTTTTTACCTTATATTTCTTCCATAAATCAGTAGCTATTTATATATTGTTTCATTGTGTTTTAAGTGTTATAATTTATATGCATATACATAGGTGGAGACGTCAAGGAGATATAAAGGTAAACTCTGTTATTTTACCTATTTTTTTTTTAAGTAAAACTTTTTTTGGCAGGGTGTAAGGGTAACGGTGAAAAGTGGAGGTTGCACCCTATACTCTCTCTTCTCTCCGTTTAGAGCAGTGAGTATGGACACTTTTAATATGCTAAAGTTATACAGTTGAAAATGGTAGAATTGTAAATTCGGAAAGACACAAAACTAGGAAGGAACTTAAAGTTGAAGAGTAGAAAATTGTGAAACTGTGAAATTCTAAAGAAAGAGACATAGTTGATAGCATTTCCCATACGCTCTCCTTCTTTGTTTTCTTTTAATGAAACGGTATGGTTTTTTATTATCGCAATTATTGAGATTTCAGATGAAAAATATCTCCTTGATTTTGCACAGGGAGTTTTCTTGACCACTCCGGTGGCATAATTTTCGACCACGACGGTATACACGCTCGGCGAGATTGCGCGCTGTAAAATATATTCCATGGTGAGAAGCGAATGGAGGAATAAATAACGGACAGTGTACGAGGGAACAAGAATTTTTCACACTTTATACGCGAGCCGAGACTTTATTAGTCCGGTTAAGTAATGCGGCGGATTCCCGGGAAGGATTCCGCAGTTTCCAGCGTCGTCGCAGAAAAATGAACCGGACGGGGAGGCGTAACGGAGGAGGAGAGAGAAAGAGAGAGAGGGAGAGAGAGAGAGAGAGAGAGAGAGAGAGAGAGGAGGGGAGAGTCGGTGAATATTTTCGGCATGTGAAACGAACAAAGTAGACCGATAATGTGAGAGAATGACTCACGCGGTTCACGTAGGAGGAAGAAAAAACTTGGCTGGATGTAATTTCATCGCGAGGCATCGGATTCATCAGATATATTATTATTCCGTCGCGGGGACTCTTGGGAATCGTAATAAGCGAAGCGAATGGGACGCCTAGCCAGGGAGTCGCGTTCCCGTTAACGTTGACAAATAATTCTCGAGCGCAACCGGCCATATATTTTCGCGAGAGAGCTGCGTCGAACGAACGATACCGAGCGGCCACGCTTAACGAACGAGAGACGATTAGGAATTTCGAGCACGGAGAGCGCACCCGTTCAATAAAAGGATAATTACAAATGCTTCAAACGATCGACTACGCCACACGTCACGATCGACAATTGAAACGTTTAATTTCATTTCGACCAGCTGCGTTTAGAACGGCGAGCAACGCTGGCCATTTCGCTCGAGGACGGAACGAGCAACGCCGATCTTCTTCCGGGGCCCCAGGCTCTCCGACCGATAACTGCAAGCCTCGCAACTGCCCGTTTGCCAACGCCCCTCGCGCGCCCACATCCTAATTTGTTGCCCACCAGAAATCTACACGGTGTTCGGTTTAAACGTTGACGGTCGATTTGGATAGTGACCAACGCTTCGGAATGGAAATATTCTAGATAGAAAGAAACATTTAATTTTCCAGTTTAAAGTAGGTCCGAGTGCAAAGGGTTACAATAATTTCAAGAAGAACTCTGTTGAAACATGTCAAAACGAATCTACTGTTTCACGATACTCACTTGACTTGTTTAAATCAAATAGACTTTTTCCTCGTAATTTCCTCATAATTGTGTCAATAAAACTTCGTTAATAATATCGTATCATGGATTACATAATTAAATAAATTTTATGTAGACCGCGGATTTTGTATGTAAAATGAAAAATAGTATTTAGGGGGCGTTCAGCGTTGCACGATGTTTGTTTGAATGAATTTCGATGGGAATATTGTCTACGGTCGTTCCGGGGCCGACTGAGAAACGGTAAAACGACGTATAAAACGGTGAGCAGCGTGTAAACCGGAAATGCTGACCCGTGGGCACAGGTGGTTGCGTGGAACCGTCTCCACCCATGCCACCAGAGGGTTCACGCTACGTTACGCACATTCCACCTTGTGGCTCGAATAGTGCGCGTTCTTCGTGCACACGCAGATACCAGCCGATTGGTTCGAAACGACCAAGGCCCGCCACCGACGCTCCTAATGTCTCTGTCATTGTGTAGAGTCTATAGGGTGAGCTAAAATATTTACGCCCCGGCTAGGGGAAATGGCTGTAAACGTTTAGGGGACTGTGGATCTTTACGGGTTTCAGCTTGAAAGGTCTCGGACAAAGATTGAAAGAAAAACTTTTGAAATGCCGTTTGTACGCGAAACATGCTTTTGGAATTTTCACGATGTATAAAATAGATTGTGTTCCCTTCGGGGCGTTTAGCGTGCAGAGCAACGTTTTAATATGTTATATAATACATTATATAATTATAGTTTAATGTAAAACATTATATATAACGTTAAATATGGTCAGGACCATAATTATGTAATAGGGTCAGCTTCGGTATCAATAAGCTGGTTTATTATGTCACCATAATGCCCTAGGAGCAGGTGGTCTGTGTTTCTAAACTTAGTACGAGATTACGTTTAATTATGATCGAATCGGCGAATATAGGTCCGCCGATAATGCTCCTTCGTGTTACCGAAAATCGAAGAAGAGGGAATAGAAGAATACTTTTATGGAAACCAGTTAATATCGAAAGGTAGCTTCTTGAAATAGATTTCGAAAGGTTGGAGTACCCACTTACACAACCGCTGAAACTAGAACAGTCGATAATTAGTTGAATATCCGAATTCCGTGGAATCTGCGAACAGCTCGACTTGTTGAACTGATTAGATACATCCTCGAGCAAAGAGAAGGTTCCGGTTCATTAGACCGTAAAGCCCGAATACTAATCTTAGGATCCGGAGATCCGTACTCTATAGTACAGTGATCTGATCGTTAAAATATCTGCGGTGAGATCTTCAGTGAAATCGAGCAGAGAAAAGAGCTGCAATAGCCGCTAATAAAATTGCCTGCGACCGCAATCTAAAAATACAATGCCTTGAATACTTAGATACGACCGATTCGGTTTTATTCGTAACTAGGAATTTTTATCGACAAGTCAGTCACTGTTGAATTCTCGAGTTTCATTTTGCATATCACGAGGTCTGGCTAAAATATCTATTGCACTAAGCGGAGCAGACAGTGTAGGGTCGATGGGGGAACCATATGGTCACGATATCGATGTACCTGCGTACCTTGTAGGTACGTCAGATGGATCGGCGGCAGTGGGAGAGGTGGGCGAAGACAAGCTGGCCGTCGACAGTTACGACGATGACTATGACGCGGTCTGCGGGTTTGCGGTTAACCCTATGTACCAGGCCTCGAGAGAAATAGGGTCAGTACGTTGCATGCGAATAACAGCTAATCGCTGTCTAATAAGTTTGCCCGCATAATCGATAACAGACGTCGCCTGAAGCGGCGCGATCGAGCCGAACACCAGGCCGCGGAGATTCCACGGTGACGCTCGATAAATGATATTCAATTGATAATCCGATTCGTGACCGGCGATCGATTTCGAACGGTTGACAGATTGCCGGCCACTGTCTGATTTATACGGCCGGAGAACTGTACGTCCGAGCGGATTTATTTACGGGGCCGTCTAATTCGCGAACGATCAAACGCCGACGTAAACAACGAACGGATATGCCGGACGAATTCCCGCGTTCATCGCCCCGGAAATTACTAAACGAATACGATGTTCATTGCAAGTAAAAAAAAAAAAAAACGTTGGAAATCTTAGTTCTTAATTCTTCCCAACCAAAATAACCAGTCAGCTGAGACGACCGCTTCCCTCACCAATGTCGAAGGAAATGCCAATCGACGAATCCGCGTGGCTCATTTTTAAAGTCACGCCTTTTTTTTGAACCCACAGTTTTTCATTGTGTTCACCGGCAGTTCAATTCTCATAGAATTGAGTTGGCGATTTACGACCTCCAGCGAAGTTATTCGAAAATCAACGACGGCGCAACGCGATCTAATCGAACAAACGACTCGCGCGCAGTCCCCGGCGAACCACTTGCGGAACCTTCAGTTTTTTCCGACAACGTCGGACAAGAAAAAACAAAAAGAAAAAAGAATGGAATCGTTGCAACCCCCGAACGCGGATCGAACACGCTAATACGCGGGATACACCCATCGTCCCGTGCGACTACTCGCAATCGACAGCAATATTGCCCGGTTATACCTCTATCGATGCCTCTCGCAATCGTGCAACCGTGGCTGCAGGCAGATCTCGTTTCTGTTTCGACGTTTATACCCGGTGAGTCTGCAATAATGCCGAGTGCCTTTCTTGGATCGAGTTTACAACGAACAACGCCGGGACTTCGTAATACAGCCGGGCTATTGTTGCCCGCGTTCAGAGCATCTCGAAACGCAAAGTTCGCGCGGACACAGTCCTGGTAAATAGCGGTCGTGGTTGATAATGTTGGGAACGGCTTTGGTCTCGACGTGTCTCAATTATCGAGGAAATTGACACGTTCAATTGTCAGATGCTGAGCCAAGGGAAAACAAGAACGCTCCTGCAATCGTGCCACGTCAAGCGAAAGCTTTACATCTTGTACAATAAAGAAACGCGATCACCGGTGTTTAACTGTACAATCGTTCGCTGGTAATAATCCAGCCGTGATCCATTACTAACTACATTTCCATGTATGTCTGTGGTTATCAGGAAGAACCAACACGTGTCGAATACTTTCACTTCTCGAGATTACCGTTTAAAGTTTTCTTCGCTGATTCTTCACACTAGATATCAGTAGAACTTCAATGAATGCATGAACGAAAATTTTTTGAAATTGTGACACGCGGCGTTTTCTCTTACGACCACAGAAATTTCAAAGACAGTGGAACCGAGGTCGTGAAATTTATTCCGTACGGTAGCAGCTTCCTTGAAAAATGTTCTCTTACGCAATTACTTCTGTTTATCGTGGTAATTGAATTTACGGCTCCGACGAGGCGGCATTATCGTTATTATCACTGCGTGACTCTTCCGCGAAGAAAGTTAAAGCTCTCGCCGCTCCGTTAATTTCGAGATCCACAACGATGACGCAATTAGCAGTCGAAGAACGCGGAGAAAAAGCGTACCCTCCCGTATCAGCTGCGGTTTAATTCACTCCCGGCGTGCCGTCTCGGCTTCCCCGAGAATTATGATTTCATTATGAAACGGGAACGTTCGATACCTTCTACCCTACCGTCCGCCGCGCCGGCCCCGTTTCCCGGCGAAGAAAATCGCGGTATATTTATAAAATTGCAACCGTCGTGGGAGGGGAAAAGAAATTGGTCCAAGTTAATTATCCGTGTAACGTTCGTCTCCGGTTACGAGAAAATTAAGCGAGTGAGACAACGGTAGAAAATGAACAGAGAAAGAGCTGGCAACGAACGGCCACGGGATTATACGAGAGATCATCGATACGTTCCGACCACTTTCCCCTCGCGACGACCTCGCTTTTTCCATTTCCCGTTTCCCCTTTTTTCTTTTCCCGGGCTCGCGAAACGCCCGAGATTATTCTTATAATGTTCCGTTAAACTTCTCGATCCGCTTGAACTTTCCTTAATAGGATTCCACTTCGTAGGTGAATGCAAGTTAGTTCTAATGAAGTCTACGATGGTCAGCAATTAAGCCGAACGAGGGGAGAGAGTCTTCAGAATTTACAAGGGAAATAATGGATGGCTTCTCCTCGGGGTCTTTGCGAGAGCACCAGAGCCTTCTTCTTCTTCTCCGTCGTCGTCGTCGTCAGCACGCTCGACGTTTCTGACTTTCTTCTGCCTCGGCTCACGAGGCGTGTCGTCCCTGAGAGCAGTCTCTCGCGATTCTGCACTCGTCGCGTGGGCGTCGAATGGTTAGATGCGGCGTCTCCCCCGGCAAACCCCGCATGCACCACTCCTCCCAAAGACCAACGACAATCTCCCTGCACTCCTGTGCATTACGGCGACGGTTGGGTATCGTAGACAGACCGCGTCCGCCGTCCATCATGTTGTTAATGTACGTCGTTTTCCCTTCTCTCTCTCTCTCTCTCTCTCTCTTTCTCCTTGTCTCTCTCCCACATCATCGACCCGCTCCTCTCTCTACATTTCTCTCTCTCTCTCTCTCTCTCTCTCTCTTTCCCGTGTCCTTCCCTCATAAATGCATTTATCTGTCGTGTCTCGACGCTTCTCCTCCAGTTCCTGTCGCCGTTTCTTCTGCACTCCTCTTCTGAACCGGTGTCTCCGTTGCCTCTGCCTGCAAACTAACTGCATGCTCCACATTCTACCGCAGTTTCCACGTTCCAACGCTTTTTCCCGCGACCAACGTCATCGGCCCTCCGGTAAACCTTCGTCCCTGTTGCCAGTCATTCACCGGTGACTGCGCTCCTCGCGAATCGTAATTTTCTCGGGCTCTTTTTCAGCCGTTCCAAAGCTCCGCGGTTGTCGCGATTAGACTGCGGAAGTTTATGCAACATACGATAAATGTTCTCTTCTTCTCTATCAGTCTAATTATTAAAGTAAACATCACTTAAGTTAGAAATAACTCGCTAATTGTATGCAACAGGATATTAGCATCATGTTCACCGCGATACCAAGTCTCTATCTAATCATCTAAAATCCGGAGTCTACGTATTATTACGTTCGCTCAGCCATTGCGCACATATCGAATGATTCGTGTTAAAAGTAACAGAGCTCATACATAATGCACAGCGGTGGAAATTGTTTGCAAAAGATACGAAAAATAAGTTTTTAGTCTTCAGGTAGTTAGATCTTTTTGCAAACATCTATATCTATGAATTATTTACTTCCAGGTACTCGTTGCAGGAACACAATCTCCAGGAGAGAAGATTGAATTTTTATTGCTGTGGGCAGCTCATGAATGATTAATACTCCATTTACAGCGTGTACCGAAATAGAATTCTATTTGACATGACTAGACCGCGCGAGTGCAAATTTACCTACTCGGAAAGGGCACATTTCTATCCTCGAGTTTGTTAAAATCAAATAGGATTCGATATATTCCGTGAACCGATTTTTTTCTCTATTTTAGTCCCTTATCGATACTTTCGATGCAATATAAAAACGCGATAAAACCGCGGGCGAATCCCAATGAATCTCACATATTACAACTTTGTGTGTGTTTTTTTTTCATACATTATAAACGCACAAAGTTCCGCAGTCTATTACATCACACAGTCGGCTTATCTAAATTTTCCCGATACGCCGTTGTATCGCGAAATTCTCGGCTCTGATAAGCCGCAGGACGTTTTTACAAATTTTCCCGTTATAATGACCGTCCTGGCTAGAACTAATCTATATCGCGCGTCTACCGTGGGCTCGTATCGGATAACCCGATCTCTGCGTTTATGCGAGCTGCTCGCAGAACGTGGCCTCTTTAATTATAAATCTGGCGGCTCGATCGATCCCGATAAATGAAACGAGCTTCTCGCGCGGCCAGCCGATGATATAAACCTTCGATGCTCGGTGAACCGTCGGCAATTTTCTGCGAGAACCAGCCAGTTCCACGTCGGTTCCGCGTCGTTCCCATCGAGGCCGGCCTCGGGCCTCGGCTTCGTTTCTGGCGAAAGGGACTCTCGCGAGAGGCCAAGCGGCTGCTCGGTGCGTTTGTAACGCCGAGGGAAGCTTATCAGCGTCCGACGGTCACCGTCATCGAGGAAGAGAGCTCGAATCATGTCGATTGTTAAGGTCATTACACGTCTCTCCCGGCGCGACGTCCCTTCTTCCGGGACCGGCTTACGACCGACCCGGCCACGTTCTGCTTCTACGGGACTGTAATTCCCGAGTTTACGATCGCAAAGCCTCCGCGCTGCTGCTACCGCGATGTTGAAATATCACCCGATCGGAAACACTCGCTGCCACTTAAAGATAACAAACCCGGAAAGAGTAATAATCTAGTTTTACCCGTGGCCACCGCGAAAATTTACTGCCACACACATCCGCGAAAGTCGAGCATGCGGCAGCCCGAACAAGGCTTCGAACATCTCCGCTCGGCGCCGATAACGATTCTTTCCCCTCTTCTCGCTCCGAGAACCGATAACTAATCAAGCAAATTGCAACCATTAATTCATTCGCTTGAACTCCTGCTTTAGAAATAGATTATTAAGGACTGCGATTCAATATCGCGTTGATATTTCGCTTGATTTTACTCGAGGGATTTGATATTTGCCAGCTGCAATTTCTACGCAAACATCAAAATATCAAAATTTCCTGCAAACTAATCCGAACGTAATCTGATACGTGCATTGATCAGTTAATAAAGCTGGTACGTTACAATATAATAAATCACGATTTTATTGGTGTTCCAAAACGATAGTGCACTGCTGTAATACCTTCTCAAATATTACAGACAGTCCGAAAAGATAAAGTATTAATGATTTCGGCGCAACGGTTCGATCAATTAAACACGATAAAGCAATTTTACAAATTAATTTATACTTTCAACGTTTCGATCCTTACGTGGATCATTTTCAAGAAAGAAGAAAAACTGCGTTTGCTTTATGAAAATTTTAACATAGATATTTGGTTTTGTGACACATGCTATTACTAGGACGTTACACAGGTTACTGCGGCGAAGACACGAGGCACAAGAAACAGAACCAATCAACGATTACGCATACATTTGTATAAAAGGACTTCGGTCATAACGAAACAAAAGTTTCTGATGTACAATTGACTAATCATAGTCCGAAAAGAACTTCGTTTTGATTGTTCGAAGAATAATCGCTTAAGCTTGTACGATATTGAAGTGTAAAGTTTCATGAAGTGGAGCCGAGGAATTCCGGTGCACGCGACTTTCAATTAAACGTTTTCTGCGAGCCGGCGAGTACATGCAGTTTTGCACTTTTTCTGAAGCAGCTGCGGGGCTCTTAATCCCACCGCTCCTGGGCTTTTTAGCCGGTTACTAGACCAAGAACGGGACACTTAACGCTCGGATCAACATCGCCGCGGCACGAAAAACATTTCCATATGGTCTCGTCCATGCTAGAAATTTCGTAACGACACCTACACACTTCCTACGAACGATTACGTGCAATTAGGTTAAGAAGGAAGCTAGTTCAAAGGTGGCCCGGCCGCACGATTAATGCAGCAATCAGCTTTATGGAGGAGCGTGTTTTATATTGTGTTCTATGTTCCGGCTGTTTATTCGGACGAGAACACAGGGCCCCGCCAGACGATCTCAACCTAAAGGATTAACAACCTTGAGGCCAAGGAACAGGACAAGCAAAGAGATTGTCAGACTCCCGAGGTCGTGGACCTTTTCCTCGGAGAGATCATGAACGTCGTCGCAAGCTATTTATTCCTTTGTCCGGGGACATTTTTTCCATTTGTGGAAGTTAACGGACCTTGAAGCTTCCAGAGATTTCTCGGGATAATCACAGCAATCCGCCACGCAATCAGCATCTTATTTCCTTCGTTTATTGTTTTCGAACGTAGAACCGTAGTAAACGTTTTACGGTTGCTTACCATACCGTTGGTATCGCAACCATTCCAAACGAAAACTAGTTCGCTCGGAATATCCAACTTATCGCTAAAAGGTGGCTCTCCTCGCAGAATCTCTTTTAAAAATCTCAGCAATATTGGATTAATTAACTTGTAAAGTGAATTTTATACGCGGAGACGGGACAACAATTTTTACGAGAGTCTTGCATTTAGAACAACGATTCGAATTGCAATTATTATGATAAACAGGCATGAGACATTACCTTTGGAGAAGAATTACTTTTTCGGTACAGAGTTTCTTTGATGAATGTTTCGTCGTACGTCTGTCGTATATTTTTGATACTGTCAAATTTAATCTATGTATTTCTATGAATACATACGCATCAGTGAATTTTTATGGTGTCCCGAAACGCGGTGGTATCTTCTCGTAAATAAACATTAGGTTTTACGAGAGAAAAAAGGGAAGCACTCTATACGAAAACAGGCACTCGACTCGCGAGTAGTCGCGAGTGTGTTTCATACAGACGCGTTCGTAAAAGGCACTAGAATTGCGTAACTATTTCCAGGCTGAGAGGCTTTTTTAATTGCTGTGACCGGTAACAAAGCGTGTCCTCATGGTATTAATTAAAAGATCAGAATTTTAGATGCTCGACACTGACGCGATGACACACCGGTTGTACTAGAGTTTGTATAAAATAGCTGGCTTCGTCAATCTTTACTCCCACGTTTTATAGGTTGAATTAACCCTGAAGAATTGCAAAAACACAAATTAAACCATTTGTTCCCGAAGCAAAAATTCAAACATGCTATTCTATGATCTGGGAATCATTTTATCTCACAATTCTATTTTTCACCAGTGCACAAATTAATTCATGGCCCTCTATGCAACTATTCTTTATAAAAATTCTCACTTATAACTTTTTGTTTAAGCAAGTAAGACAAAGTATTTTTGTTTACCTTCATATTCTTTGCCTGTTTAACACATATTACAAAGATATTAATTTTTCAGATGCATTAAAAACATTTTCTCTTGAAAATGATCCATATCAGGATCGAAACGTTGAGAATTTATTAATTGCAAGATTGCTTCTTCTTTATTTTGATCGAACCTGTGCACTGATATCGCCACAAAGAATTATTCTCTTGAAGAAATCCGTCTCTCTCTCTCTCTTTTTTTTTCTTGATGTAGAACTTCATTCTTTTCTCGCCATATTTCACACGGCGATGCGAGCCCGCGAGATTCGAAAAAATCGAATTGTGCGAGAAGCGGGGAGAGACGAAAGGATCGCTCGCAGAGCACGTAGCATTATTCGCGCTTACGTATCGCGTATCCGAGTGTTCCAAAGGATCCCGCGACTAAATCTGAAATTCGCGAGCAAAGTACAAAGGAACGACATTTCGAAGAATCCGCTGACACGGTGGGGGAGTGGAGCGTGCGTGTGTGTGTGTGTGTGTGTGTGTGATCGGGTCCATGTCTCCGTCGTACGTAACGCGTTCCGCCCCGAGGCGCGACCTCGGCAGTATGTCGAACGGAACGCTTCTTTTCCTCTCGAGGAGAACAAAAGCTTCGTCGTGGAGTTTCTAAGGATCCGCTCGGGGGCTCGTCGCGTTACATGCGAAAACGAGATAAGGTTCCGTGCGTAGGGCTTGTCTTTTGTAGATCGGGGAATAGCGACGTGTTCGATCGCGCGCTAACCGGAAAGAAGAGTCAACGACAAAGGCTAGTCCGTCAGATGATGCCTAGGCAAAGAATACGGTCTCACTCTACCCCAGCTTCATAACTATCACACGTACTAAATAATCAATTATATCGATCGTAATCTCTAGATATAATAAAATCCTGTATGTCTGTCTGTATAAAGGTTAAATTATTCTCGATCGAAATTAAGACATATAATAAATTGATGATGTAAATTGCAAAATAGCTATTAGATTAAAAATACATCACACGTAGTGTTGCTATTGGCAGAAAACAATGGAGAAGACATGATCTAGCATATTACCCTGAAGGTGTGTGTCCATCTGAGAGCAAAACTATCGCGAGTTACTCTCGAGACTGAAATTTGACAGTATACACGGTATTGTGAGGGCTATCGCAAAGCTCCACATAAATTCAGAGTTCTCTCGAGAGCAACTATCGACAGAAACTATCAGATGGACACGTACCATTGTTCTGTACACGATATCGATAAAAATAGTCGTGGGGGCCGCTGGGTCCTTTCACAAACTTATGCGCAAAGGTACAGAGAAGCGATCCGCAATGCCAACAGACTTTGTCATGTACGTTCGCAAGGAAACTGACAGTCCAGTTTCTTTTTGATCTCACCTCGTATTGTTCACGCCTCAAGGTCCTCGGCCGGAGGACAACCGAGTGAATTTCGTCGGTTTCCTCGGGCTCGAGGTTCCCGGCAATAAAAAGGATTTGTCTTCCTTAGTTAATAATGAGTTTCATTCATTCGGCAGGCTCTGCCGCCGAAAACGGGGAACGAGCTGCAATGTGCCCCGTCGTCGTCGTCCTCGCGGTGCAAGCGGTGCATTTTTCAGCTTCGCCTCCGAGAGACAATAGTCCATGCCAGAAGAGATAATTGCGCGGCAGGGCTTTTTTCGCGAGAAACCAGAGAGCCCCGGTTAAATTAATCATCCGCTGCGCAAGCAAGGGTTCTGAGGTGGTCGGCATCGCGCGAACCTTTTAAACCCATGACTTTTTAGCCGTCGGAAAATTAGTACCCACTGTTCGCCGTTTCACAACAATACGGCACGGCGTTTCTTCTATTTCGAACAATTTTACCGCGGTTTCGGCTCGCTTAATCTTCGGGGCTGCTCCCACCCCTGTTCCCGAGCTAACTCGATACCTCCGCTGCGCCTATTAATTTGATAAAATTGCTCGGAACCTTGTACCCTCGTTCATTACTCATCTTCCAGACTTAATTTGTCTCTTCAACTTTTTTACGGAAAAGAAAACTGTCATACCGCAAGGCCTAAGCTGCTTCTTTACTATTTAGACGACTTCACTGCACGTCAAAACAGTTCTGGTGAGTCAATTTAGTAAAATTTGGTGGTTGGAGAAGTTCCTCACTAAATTTTACTGTCGCGTAAACTATGTAGTGCCTTCGTAAAAATAGTGTTCGGTCGGCTCGTGTGATTCGCAAGAACGGCGAACCTGTGACACAGTTTCGCAACCGGTCGCATCAGCGAAACAAAACACCTTTTGTGTTTGGCAAACAGATTCGTTAGAACTCGACACGTTCGCAGCCTCGCCGCGGCAGCAAACTATGATTAACGGCTCATTAAGACAGGTTTCGCAGTCTTGGTTCGCATTGCCAATTAACTCGCGGGGTTTGCCATCGAAGCTGTTATCCAAGGAAAAAGTCGCGATCCCAGTAGTTCGTAACGGTGCCGAGGATAAGGAGCACCGCGTGCCGGGGCCGGATTCGCGGAAACGCATTTCCGAAAGTTTACGACTCAATTATTCGACGGAATTTATTGTCGCGGCGATGCCTGTGAAGAAACAGTGACGAGACCGCGTTTTATGGATGCTGAAATTGACCCTAGCGAAGAGTTAAATTCCCGTGAAACAAGCATACGGAAACACATTGTTTTATTCGACGCGCGTCGCGATGCCAACCGGCGTCGTCTTGCTCTTCCGCGGAAACTCGAAGACGACGCCGTTGAGGTCCCTCGTTTTTGCTCATACTTTCAGGCCGACCCGAAGGCTTACATCCGTTCCGCCGCGGCCATCAAACTTTTACATTCGAACACCGACGTTAAAACGCCGCCGCCGACGAAATTACTCGACGCATTAAGACACGGGAAATCAGCTCGCGGCCAGATTACCTGTCCCGACGATTGTACCGGGAACGAATTACCGACTTACGTAAAACAGTAAATCAATTTCAGTCCTACCGTGTCACCGACTTATTTCGTTCCAATCATCCCTAAAAGAAACGATCGATTTCGGTAAATAATATTAACCCTTTGCACACGGAGGTATTTTATTTCGAAACTTAAAAACGATTTCCTATCTAGAATAATTCCATTCTATATGATTGTATTTTTCATTTTGTGGATATGAAATTAGTAGAATACTTCATGCAACGTTGAAATGTTTAATAATTGGTTAGATCTCAACATATTTAATAATGTAAACGATATTTTGAATTATAGTACAGCAATTTTTAGCGGTGACTCAGAGTCAGAGGGAAAGCTGTGTTCGATGGAATGATAAATCCTCGAGAGTCCATGTTGATTATTGCGGTGAATAATAAATTATTTATACTCGGACATGTCCGAGGCAATCCGACCCGATTCCGTCCACGTACCTCTGCATCGCGACTTGCAACGTTACGTTGGCCATGCGTGGCGACCATGCAAAGCTTCTCGACAACTCCTTGACCAGCTACGCTGGAACTGTAACGGGACATGCACACGACCACGCGACGCCGCGCGCCGCGGCGTGTTTGCCGATTGCAAACGACTTTAGAAGTTAAATATTGCGTCCCGGTAAACCCACCCCCGATTCGTCCAGGCTAACCCGACGTAATCTCGTTCCGTGAGTTTCCCATCGGCATGGAATACGAACGTTCTCATAAAGCACGTTCGCGCGGCAAAGTTCATTCATAGTTTTCTTAACCGAACAGAGCCAACAATTATGGCAACCTTACGTTCAGTTTTCAAACTGCTGTTCCACACTTGACATTACATTTATATTCTAATTTTTAAATTAATCTTTTCGGCGCAACAGATCAATTTTTAATCAATTAGCTATTTTGCAAATATGCCTAACGTTTCGGTTCTAGTTCGAACCTTTATCAAAGGTAAATTGCGTTTGCTATTAATTTTACTTAGGTAATTTAAACATTGAACTGAGTTGATTTGAATTGTATGAGACAGTGATTGGAAACGTACATTTATTCTCGTTGCTTTTTCTTATATTTCGAATTAATCAAACAAGTGGACATCGCAGTCATCGTTCTAGTTGTTTCCGGCTTTGACAGTATTTTTTTTATTATATCTTCTGCTACTGTCGTCAATATTTTTGTGTCTCATCGTTTGTCCGCTTGCCCAATTTAAATTAGCGTGTTAATGTGTCAAATTAATCGCAAAAAAAATATATAATGCAGGGATAAATAATCAAGTCTGCAAGTTCTCGCGGCGAGAACAGCAGAATGAAATTCTTGTACGTTCGAGCATGAACTGACTAGGATTGTTCGCGAATAATAAAGCGACGTGTAAGGTACCATTGTGTTTCATATTTATGCACAGTGTATGAGAAAAATGTAGAAAATGACATAGAGGAAGCGAGAGGGTTGATTACCTCTCTTAATTTTATCAAGCGCTGCTACGAAACAAATTGTCATTGTCACTACTCTCGTTAATAATAATTCTCATTATTCTATTAACTCGTTTTGTGTCTTTACCAGATGATTTCATAGAATTATTATTTCTTTAGACACGCAGTGTCTGTTCCATCGAATTAAAACATTTTAATCAATCGAGAAGAATTGCTAGTAATTTTGTTAAACCAGAATAGAAAATAAATAAGACAGAAGCTGTCCTACGACGGAAATATGTAAAATAACCTACTCGTTTCTGAATGACTGTGGTTTAAAGGTTTAAGAAAACAGTTCATCTTTAAAATAGCTTGTGTTTTGGTTCAAAAGATTATTTATAATTTGTATTATATATTATTCAGAATATCACAATGTATTGAAAAACAATGTACGGAAAAATAATCTCTACCTTGAGATTCAAATTGCACTAAATAAAAAAACAAAAAAAGACAGAAACTGGTTGAATGAAATCCTTGGTGGAAGACAAAACGAACGCTCTCGCTAATGCAATTTTCCTCGCTATTAAAGCGGTCTTTCATCGAAACAATACACCCGAAAGCGACACAAGCGAAACAGTTTCGGAGGCCATGGATCGCGGTAATCGCGCGCAAGAGGTCAGAAGTTCAAGTACCGTAAGTGAGGCGGAAAACGAAGGAGACCGAGAAACGTAGATCACATGTACGCGTTCGTCGAGTGTATGGTATCCGCGGATCGGATAAATCAACTAATTCCCGTCGAACTTTCCCGCGTGTAATTACGATTTGCAAGAGAAGGGATGAGGAACGGGAGGGATCCAGCCGAATATATTCTTCTTAGGAGGGAACGGGGCTTATCCCGGTTTCGAGTGTAATCCGCGAGCATTCCCGCGGCGATTACCGTGGCGGATAACGCGCGCGAAACGTTGCGGACTCGGAGTTCTTCTGGGGGAAGAATCCCAGCGAATTCCGGGCGGGCCGAAAGAAAATGCAGCCGGGGATCGTAAACTCGAAGCGGAAATATGTTGAGCGGCTCGCGGCCCACCCTCTAATACGTATCTAGCACGCGACACAACGCGCCCGGTATACATGAGATCGGGAAAAGTTGAAATACCGTCGCGGAGGATTCGATGATGCCCCGGGATCACGAGAAAGATACGAGTCAGGGGGGTGAGGGGGTGGTCTAAAGGGGCCAGGGGGTTCGAAAGACGGGAAGTAAAGTCGGACAAAGTTCAGGCAAGTTCGTCCACCTCGGCCCATTCCGGAGCGCGGCCGCCCGTTGAAGAAACGTCTTTCTTGCGGCTCACGGCCATTCCGAATAAAATATGCATGTACAAGGTTAGGGAGTACAATTTTCACGGAAAATAGCCGGGCGCCGCCTCCCATTTCCCCGCAGGAAGTTTTCCTCCTGACGGAATATAAAAGAAGACGTGCCACCGTCGCACCGCCTAACCGCCTCGCCAGACTCTCAGGTGACTTTTATTCGGCGGAACGCGGAAATCCGTTACCGTCCGGACCCACGGAGAAAAACCACCTATTCGCCTATCGTTTAAACACGAATATCTCCGCGAGACGGTGTACAGTGGTCGGAAAAAGGAAAAAACCCAAAATTATGAGTCGTTATTTTAAATATTGACTGCTATTTCCTGATAGGCCATGGACCAATGTATCTAGCTATGAAAATCGATTTGTTTTTTTTTTCTTTAATAACGGAGAAAAATAGATCTAAAGTAGACCTCTCAGATTCTAGTTGGATTCTTACAGAATTCTAACCACACGTTCGACGTTATTCTTTCATTTAACATTTCGTTTAATAATACGAGAAGTGTGAAGATTAAGAAGTGATATAAAAAAAGAATTGTTAAAAAATATTGAGAAATGTCGAAGTCATGAGTTTTTTCCGTTATTTTTGTAGGATTCGACGTGCGGTGGTGCGGTTGCGCTCTTCCGTGACTGTTTCGACAGCATCACCCCGTACCGACACGAGCGTAGTCAATATTCGAGGGGTCCATGACAGTTCCCTACCCTGGTTCTCCCGTAAAGGATTTAAGAGCTGTTTCAGTAGTATGATCGATAGGATGCAGGCAGATCACTATCATTCGGCCGCTTCATTGGTCCGAGTAAGCATAATTTCCGACGGCAAGTGTAGTTGTGCTCAAAGCGACGAAACTTTAAACCATGTGATCTGGCAGTGTGAAAAGTATGATATTCAAAGGCACAAATTTTTGCATTCTCTATGGATAATGGGTTATCAACTACCTCTAAGAATTTATATAATTATAGTGGAACCTAATATTAAGGCTTGCATTTGTATCCATCGGTATTTCATAGATTGTAAAGTATCTATTTAAATTGAACTTGTATCATTGTAACATCGATGGCAACATTGTAAAACTAAACTAAATTGTAAAATGAAATGGACCCATCTAAGGGTCTAAAGAGCTTCAATAAAAAATATATATATATATTCGAGGGGGTGCGACCGTGAAATATTAAGAAGTTCGGAGTTTAGCCATCGGTGAATACCGTACTCGCGTTACCGTCGAAGTAGAGAACCTTGTAGCCGCGTAGGTGCTAAGCCCTGCTTCCTCCAATAAAATATGAACCCCGTCGAAGTCTTCGGGGAAGTGTCTGCCGCTTGCGTTCGTTTGTTCGCGGATCACAATCAAAACACCACCGGGGTACGATCAATTTTTCATGAAACCGTAACGCGCGGACAATCGCAGAGGGGACGTACCAAATGGGGGGATAAATTGATACACGACTTTATATTTCGTCTACGACTTTTCTGTTCGTTACTTTTCCTTGCGTTGCTATATATGTATTCTTTTCTGGTCGATGCATCAGAATTTAATTCTCTTATTCGTTTCGTTAGGTTGTTGCATATGAAATATCATCAGAAAAAGAAAATACTATTAACTACTAGCTGACGGTATGCATATTGTTGGTACAAACATTATGTATGTCAATTCTTTGTACTTTATTCATTAATAGTACTTGCAAGTGGTTTATTTGAAAAAAAAAGCATTTAATTTTTCTTTCTATAGATTAGCAATGAAGAAACACGTCTACAATATGGGAACCACGTGCACGGAACAAGTTGTTTCGAGGCAATCAAACATAGTACCGAGTCAAGATATGTAGATGGTCGGTCGATAAAGAATTCAGCAACAGGGGCGCTCGTAAAGAAACCTGTAGGCCGGTGCAGCAGGTAAATATAAGTACAGGGGCTGTATCGGATGTGTCGATATTTCAGCCATTTCTAGATCTCGGAGAGTTTCCCCGATCGTGACTGTCAAGCCGTTCACATTCCTGCCGCATTTCAATTTCGTTCCCCCCTCCGGCTCTGCTCGAATTCTTATTCCTTTCGACGCCGAACCGAGCCGAGCCGAACCGAACCGAACCGAGCCGGACAGGTTCACCAAGCAGATTTTCGATGACGATTTCGGCAGGTGTGCCACAACCAAATCTCTCGGCATTCGAATGCAACCCCGAAGAACGCGGGTCCGTTGAAACATTGGGAATCTACGGAGAATCTCTCTGATGAAAATATCTCGGCGACTATCCCCGGACCTGGCGCGGCGTTCCCCAACACTGCCAGTCCATTCAGTCTTCTTGCGGAAATTGAAGCGGGAAACTGAAGGTTCGATAGGAGGAAAAGTTCTGCTACGTGGATCCCGACGACGATTGCGAGATGTAACGTGCCCCTTCCAGACGGCGCTCTAAAAACTTTGTCTTCCGGAGCTTCAGTTAATCAACGTCGAGCGAATATCGTTCTTTCAGACATCGCTCCGTCGTCTTCGACGCAATAAAATATAATAGTGTCACGTCCGGTGGTTCAGCCATTATTAATAATTGATTATAAGTATAACGGTTCGCAATATATGTAGTTGTTTGCACGTGGCAGTAAGAAATTCTTGCATCCAGCTTGCGCGAAAGAGTGTTTTCTCGTTTAGCAATATAAGCACACGTTGGAAGTTTCAGCATGTCCAAAATCGTTGATGCGAGTCGCCCGTTAACCCTCGCCAGTCACCGCTCGGGGCTGTTTTGACCCAGGTTTCCAAAAGCAGCATCTAACTCTTCAGCCTGCGGTGGTTAACTTGTGTCGACGGTTGTTTACGTTAAACCCGATGGGGGGATGAAAAGATGTCTCGAAGAAGCATACTCGAAAATTTCCTTAAGAAAACCATTGACTTGGCCAGTCTAGGAAAATGATTATTCGCGTCCTTTAAGGTATATTCGGAATAACTAGAAAATGCTGATGTTGCTCGTTGCTGCGCTGAAACTTGTTAAGCGAGGTGATTTACTTTGCGAACCTAAGAAACTCGCATCGAGCTTGCCGCGGGATGTAAAATACATATAGCGGTTCGCTAATACTATTTGTACATGCATCAAAGACCCAGATACCATCGCCTCGAAAGTTGTCAGCAACGTCCGCCTTCCGAGGATTAATTCGAGGAATACTGTTAGTCTTTGATACGTATCACGGTCTTGAAACAGCACTGGCGACGATCATTAAATAAATGTATACTACTTAACAAAATTGAACGTGTCCTCGAGATTATCTGTAATCTTCGCGGAGCGCTTCTCCACGAATCTGATTAAGCATTGGTAATCCGTTCATCAGCAATCGTATCATCGTACCCGTGGCTCTGAGAAAACAAAATCTGTAGGGAGAGGGCGCAAGTCATAGAAAGCAAATTGCGCTGTTAACGATGTTCCCAAACTTCCGCGGGATAATTAAAAACTTGGAGAAATGGCGGATCTGGCAATTACTGGGAAGAACCCGGATAACGAACAAAATCCGATTAATTCGTCATGCGTCGGAACTAAGTTTTAAAACGAAAGTTTCGAATTGTCCCGGGGCACGCTGTTACGGTTTTAAACAGTTACCGTGGCACAGTTCTCTCTTTCTCTCTCTGTCTCTCTGTCTATCTCGATTAATCGAGTTTTCGGCGACGCTCCGAATGTAATAACCGCGAGCAATCGAACCCCGCGATCATCGATTCTGAATAGCAGATCGTACAGAATCGGTAAAAAGACAATGAAAGATAGAGAGCACGGCAACGCGAGACTGCGAGAGGCATTTCCCAGAGGGAGAAGCCCGACTAATCGACATGGAGAGCACTAATGGCGAAATGACTGACGGATAAGAACCGCGAAAATGGAAGCCCGATAAAAATTGCATATTATCTGTCCGCGGCGCTTAGCCAACGGCCGTTAATAAATAAAATGCAGACACTCGAGCTTTTTCTTTTTTCTACGCGCACGAGTGACGCGCAAGAGGAGTCATAATGAATCTCATTTGTCCGGGGAATAAAGAACGGACGGCCTGGAGACGGTGATCGATGGTCCAACCGCGAACCCACTGCTTCAACCATCCCCTAACCGCAGTTTCCCATAATTTAAATACGCTACTCGTAACGTTTTTTCGCTCTGCAACCGGAAAACCGTCGGAGAAACACACTAACCCGTTTTCGGATGCACCGGTCCCCCGAAGAAATGCAATTTCACTGACATAAAGCGGCCTCTCGGTGGACACCGATGGAAATTAAGGTTAATTCGAACACCCAGCACATTTAAAACCAGCGTTATACATATAAAAGTTCGCCGGTTAATTCGTTGAATTTTTATCACTTTTGTCACTCGTGGTAATTTCGAGTAACTTTCAAAATTCGATTTCTAAAAGATAGCAAACATTTCCGTTTGCGAGAGACTGGATTTTGATGTTGCGGTTTTGATGACAATTTCGATGATCCTGTAAATCCTGAGAAAATTTTACTTATTGTAATTGTCCAGTATTATTCAATCTTTTCTCTTGTGAGAAGATATCTTTATGATTTGGTGTCCAAAGTGGTTCGAGACCCACCTTAATAAACTGTAGCTCCCGTCGCGAAATAAACTTAGCAAAGAGTTGAAAGCGATGTTAAATAAATATAAAAGAATATTACGTTGCGTAATATTCATGAGTCTTAGGTGTTTCTTTATTTTGTATGTTCGAATTGGACAATGGAATTGGTGTTAAATTGTGTGTGTGTATTTCCCCGAAGTCAGAGGACTGGGCGAGATCGCTTGTTTACGTGTTTGTTTTGTTTTGAGAATGCAGGTGCTCCGAGAGGACTTGTGTGTGCGGCTGTGTGCGTGTGAGCGCGTAACGGTCGAGGCGTTCGAGACGCGTGTCAGTAGCCTTTTGTTATTAGCCGTGGACACACGAATGTGAATATACTCTTTCTTATTTGTAATTCTTATATAATATACTTGATCCCGTTAATTATGGTTCTATTTGAACAATTGGTATTATCAGATAATTAAAAAGAATGAAAATGAAGTTAACTCATTGCAAAGCCTAAAACATATCGAATACACCTATCTGTTCTACGTCACATTCATTTTTTAAGTTCCATGCGTTGCAATTGAATTAGCCGTAGCATCGCGTGCACATAATAGTTGCATTAGTGATTCGTCTGTGAAATGGTTGTAGAATTAAATACGAATTAGAGAAACGTGCTAATATGCAGTTTGCACTGCATACGGTTGAAAGGTGAGGATGTTCGACGAAACTCTGGATCAACGTAAAAGTTACGAGACTCGAGTTTAATTCGGCAATTTATTATGGAAGGAACGATGACGCTCCGCTGAAACAGCTGACAGGATTTTCGTGTAGAATCGCATCAGAGTGATCTGTGTAGATCGTTATCCTTACGATCGAAGTTTTCCGCGTCATTTCACAATGCGGTCGAGTGAAAAATGAAAGTGGGTCCCCTCTCTCCAACCATGCCAGACTTTACGATCCCAACATGAATCATCTCTCTCTCTCGTGTGTTTGTTAAGCGTTCCTTTGTACACGAACGTGGCGATGCAAAGATTTCCACGATTGCGAACTAATGTACGGGAAAACTGATCTCTAACTCTTACGGATTGACGTGGATGAACTTTGAAAGATACTTCTCAATTAACTTCGGCCAACTGCTGCCTGAGATTATTAATGCAGTCACTCGTGTAATCCACTTTACGTATTTATTTATTTTTTACGTTTTCAAGCAAATGTACTCTTCGAACGTATATAATAGCTGACATATAAATTACGTGGTAGTTAGACTGCTATTTCCGGCACGAAGATATTAATCGGGAATAACTTGTCAGAAATTTAAATGCCAATGCAAATCGAATGACTGAACGGTGCGCGGTTATGGTGCCGGTTAAAATTACTTAACCCCGTTAAACGTGCAAAAATGTCCACGCAATATTCGCGAACCGTAAAGTCGTTACGTGACTGAAATCCAAGAATGACCGGGTCGAAGGAGGAAGTAGGCATATTGTGGAGGAGCCCGTAGTTCCGAATCCGAGGGAGGATAATAATCGTAGGGGTTCGAGGAAGATAGAGAGGGGTGCAGAGTGAGGAAACGAGTGGAAGCAAACGGAGAAGCACACGTAACAGCACGATTCATCAAGACTCTGTCTGACTAAATCGTGTCAGCCTTAGTCACGTGAATGCGCTTCCAATCAGTTAAAGGATCTGCGTATCCCTCCAGTGATCCGAGAACACTTAGCGCAAATCATCGTTAACTGTTGACAAAGTGCAAGTTCGGAAACTCCGGCTAACTCCGCGTCACGCCGCAACTAATCGTCAAGTTCGATAATTGCGTTAATATCGTTCGCCGTTGACTACTGTCCAAGGACTCCTATGTATCGACGAAAGTTCAAGTTCACCGGATTCAACGTCGACGAGGCGCGGCCCAGTTTTATATCGAAAAAGTTGTGCGCCGGAGCGGCAACCGTTCGACGCCCGGTAACAACGTGCTAATTGGCCAGCGACTTTAACGATGCAATTATAACTGCATTATTCACGGGGAGGTTGTCAGTGCGTTTACGGAAACACTTAGCCACCGGAGTCATAAAATCGAGCAAACACTTCGCTGTAATGAAGATTACCAAGATGGCGATCAATCGATCACGACGGCTGCCTGATAGCCTATCCCGTAATTGATTGCTTCGTCGCTAAGTGACATTTACTTTAATGCACCCATCGGGTACAAACTAATATAGAAATTTCAATTCTGATAAACGATGTCGTATTACAAAGAAAAAAACGCTCCCAACTCAATTCTCGAGATTAAAACAATTGAAGAGAAGGTGGATCAAGGGGAGGAGTCTTTTTTAAGAAACTATGAAAAACTTGTTCGAAATGTGTTGCTGCATAACGTATTTAAATTTCATGAAAATCGGAGTACAGTAACCCTTTCGAATTGTCGTTCGAGAAACGAGTCGGGGTTAAGTAAAGAATATTTTCGAACGGAGGAATCGAGTTTCGTGGAAGAGAAAAACCGGCGAGAACGTGGAAGAAAGCTAGACGGAATAATGTAAATCTGTAACGCGATTAAGAATCGTCGTGTGTACCGAGGAAATATCTCACGAGTCCAAGGCGCATCGGCAAATGCACGTGACTGGCATAAGCATAGGTGGCTCGAAGGCTACGATCGTTGGGCACACTTGAAAGTTACGAATGGCGAACTCGAATTGCTTGAATCGAACACGCGTCACGAATGTGGCTGCCTTAACGACAGTTCGATGCATTTTCGGGTGTGCATCACCGCGACAGAGAGGAGGAGGAGAAGGGTAACAGCGTTGCACAGAATGCACAGCCCTGAATCCAATCTAATCGACTGCTCGTCAAACAATCTCTGTACGTTGTCAATCTAGTTCGTTTGACGATGCCCACAATACGGTGTGAACCGATCGATTCGACCGATTCCGCGGCTAATTGAGTGTCGGCTAGCGATGTCGAGTGGTCCGGTGATCGTGTTTGGCCTAGAAGACAATGGACAGTCCGCCTTCCTCCAAAGACACAAAGATTTTGTTCGACCGAAAGCAAAGTTCAAATCGCAACGCGCCTCGTTTCTCCGAGAGCCCTAAGGACTTCAACTCGTTGATCGATTTTCCGCGGAACAATGGCTCGAACAATGCGCAATCTTAAGCCTTCAGCTTCGAAACCATCGTATTTCTCAATTTTTATCTACCGAAAACCTTCGCTGTTGATAAAACAAGTTCCACGATTTTTCTTTCAAATAATTATTCCAGAAGTTGTTACGTTGGATTAATTTATTGAAAAGTTCTCAGCTTTTAATCTCGAATTTGAGAAAGACTGTTATATCTTTTCAAAGGATGTATATTTTTAGTTACCCTATACGAAGAACGTGAATACATAATTCATTAAAAGTATCGGTTCATAATAAACCGGTAAATTTAATACGAACGGGACAGTGTAGAATCTGTTGAAAATTTCGACGTTCCCGTACCGTTCGAATTTGTATACTCGCAGAAATGCGGAAACTTCCGCAGTCTGCACACGAACGATAGTTGTTGTCCGGTGTAAAATGTAGCCGGCCGCGAATCGAACTGTAAAATTACATAAATTATTCCGGAAAATAAGCAGGCGTTTATTAACCGACCAAACGGACAACGATGCGTTTCCGTGTGAAATCGTACAAATTGCTAATGAAATATTATTACCAAGTAATTAATGAACTCGCCATAGGTAGCGGAGAAATTTCGCAGCGGCGATACATAATTTACCGGGCGTCTATTAAAACGCCGTAAACAAGCGTCGCAGTCAAGGGGGTAGAGCTAATTAAATTGAATTAAGTGACGGGCACGAGGAAGTCGGATCGCAGTTTTAAGAAACCCTATCAATACGAATATTCATTAATATTCAGGCTGCGGCGGAAAGTTTTCGGGAACGACACGACTCGAAGGAAATTGAGTACCCGCCCGTAATCCCCTATTAATATCAAGCTTTAAAGTTGTTCCGTCGTTAGGAAGCTCTGACGGCGACACGGCTGTTTCTTCGTCCCTCCTCTTCCGTCCCCTGGTCCACTCTCAAGATTATGAAAGCCCATTGACGTCATCGCGATTAATGCACGTTGTCGCATAGAAGAAATTCCGTGCATCGCGGCTTCTCCCGCACTTGCGTTACATCGTACACATATCTACCTGCACGTCTGCCCGCATCAACTGCGGATTCGAACGTATTACCCGGCCGGACCGGTCAGAGCATATTCCGCTTTAACCAACCGAATCGACGGTAATAGCGTACGAACAAAGGCAGGATTAAACGCGGGTAGAATTAGTTCTCTTAGGAAATAACATATCACGTTGTGCGATAAAACGATATTAAAAGAAAATTGTCTAACACGAACGAGGCTGTTTTAATCGATCATAGATTCCACACAAACGGAAGGAAATTTTGAAATTTTCCATTCAAAGCTTTACATTAATTTTTTTAATACAAACTCAGAGTTAGTACAAATCAGATCAAATTAAATTACAATAATCGGGTGTAGATTTGTCGAAGTTATAGTTCCATAACATTGAGGAGCACTCTTTAAACCCTCCTCTTTAATCACTCAGTTTCTGTCGAATTGATTAAGTATACAGCTGCTGCATTGAGAACGATAATAAGATTGACCAGTCTGCAAGAAGACCTTTAAAAATGTGTATTTAAAAATTGATAAATAAAACAGTCCGTCGACTCGAACATGATATAATAATAAAAATGATCCGGTGCCAGAGGGTTAATTTGCAAGAAGAGCGAAACCGCATTTTTTGAAGTGGTCCGAGAGCCGTGCCATATGTTTCGCATCGCGACCAACGGAAAAAGCGTGTTTCGGCATTTCTGGCGGAGCTCGGATTCCATATGATACAATTTGTACCGATTCCACGTTCTTTTTGTGGTCCCAGGAGAGCATAGAACGGGGCACAAAGGGACGCACTGTGCCAAAAGTGCTCCTCGAGAATGCAAAAAGGAGGGGGCATGATTAATCGCGATCGAACGGCAGTTGAATGAGTCGAGGGTGCACTGACTGTGCGGCAAAAAAGAATTGGTAATTTATCGTAATCGAGTCCGATGACTTGAAATATTCCAGCGCATTTGGCCGCAACGTGCACGGGGCGTTCTTGCACAACGACCACGTAAGAAAACCCGAACGGGTCCGGGACTCGATCCGAGTCGCATGGCGAACGCGAAGAAATCTTTTTACTCGGAGTCGAACCACGGGACTCGCGCGACTACATTTCTCTTCCGTTACGAACAATTTGTGGCTTCCAATAATTCGAGCACCGCGGAACAATTGAAATAAATTCCATCGTTTAGCGGCTCTCGTTTCACTCGCAAATGAAACTGTCATTGTTTCCGAACACACTTTCGGCCAAGCTGTGAAACGATTTGAAATATTCCCCTCTGTAAAATATGCCGTTTATCGAGTCCAAATGATAAACAGTTTCGACGATATTCCAATTTTTTCGTCGCCATTCAAATATACAAAAGAGATATCGATTCGTCTCGTTGACCCTCATTGTGCAAGCGAAAGATGTCTAATTTTTAAAACAAAATCATCGATTACTTTTTTACTTCGAGTACAAGTTTTATAGAAGCAATATAAATCTAACAATTAAACAAACACTGCGCGTGCGATGATTGAGAGGAATGGTACGTTGATACGTAGTGTTTCTTTTTAAATATGTCACAGATATTTTTTGTCAACCATCATTCGTATCGACAGTGCGAAAACTGAATTCGAGGGGAGACACATAGTTGATTGACTTATCTTGGAAATTATTAAATCGACACACCTCTCATAAATGGCAAAGTTCAATATCGTATAACAAAAAGAAGAAAATAAAAATGAAATAAAAATTGACACTTTGATTGAACCTTTTGCGTCGTTTCGGTTTCATTGATATTTTCTGTATGAACTTGAAGACCGGGCAGTTGAAATGTTTTGAAAAAACTTGCACGAATCGGACAGCTTGAAAAATCTGTACTTATTCGACTGTTTCCACGAGAAGCTTCATTAACTAGCTGTAACATTCAATTAACAAAGCAAACTTATCCGTAATTGCTTGCACAGGATACGTGCGTTCTGTAGAGAGCTCTGCGGCGGACAACAGACATCAGACTCCCGTTAGCAAAGCGAAAAGCGTTCGAAACATATAAATAAAATAGCATGGAGATCCTGTTAACGAGTTTCGCGATGCGACTGAAGGTAACACTGTCGTGCAAACAGTGCGGCGATAGTGTTGCGGGGTGGGATCTCAAAGGCAGGCGCAGGCTTTGGTCATAAAAGATGAGAGTAATTGAAAATTCAGTGTGCAGAGTAAGGAACGAATCCGCAAAGAGAGAGAGGGAGAGAGAGAGAGGAGGAGGAGGAGTTGCGAGGAGGGCCAAGAAAAGTACGGGCTAATCCTTTGATATCCTTTCGTTGGCAAACGGTGGAAAGAAACGAAGAAAAATGCAGAAAAACCGGCCCCTGCCGTGCCGCGATGTCGCGAGTTTTGAAGCGTCACATGAATTATGAAGAGGAGATAGAGGGGAAGAAAGAACTTACGAAGTGTTTAAACTTTAAACGGCCGGAAACCGTTTTAAGAGTTCCAGGCTGCGAGCGGCGCCCGCTTCCGTAAATGTATATAGACTTTCCGCACGTACATCGCGGAAAGATTGCGCTCTTCAAGGGCCTCGGTTAGGCGACGCGAGATTCGCAGGATGACAAGCTTCACAGCTGCCGTTCAACATACCTGCAACAAGAAAATTGAAGAAATAAGCAGTTAGCGGCGGCAGAGATTCGTTCGTTTATTACAATGAAAATGTCGTTAGAATAACACGTCCGTCAACACAAACAATTTAACATTTAATTTTAAATATAACGGATACAATTAATAAAATTATCTCGTCTAAATCTCCGTGGGAAACAAAAATAAATATATATATATATAAAATGTGGAGAACGCAAATCAATCAATAAATAACAAATATCGAATCATCAAGTCGTTACGCGACGACTTCTCCCTAAATAAGTAAATCATATACACGCGCAAAGTTTAATACGTACCTAACCCACGAGATTGGAGAAAACTAGTTTCTCACCTTGAAAAAGTTTCGAGATGGGGTAGGGAAAGAAAGTCGACCATCTAAACTCTAGACGATTGACACTTCTGAGAAAGGGCAGAGCAGAATATGAAGAAAAACAGAGTCGAAAGAGAAACGGTGAATTTTGGCCCCTGGCCCGTACGTTCGACGTCCGTGTAGCTAAATGTTTGCGCGGCGAGATTGAAGTTTATACAGAAGGGAGCGACTGCCGTCGGTGGCCGAAGGGCCTGTTATTTTGTCGAGCGAATTAAAAGTTCGAAGATCGCATTAAGGGGTAACATTTCCAATTTTATAGAAGTTTTATCGGATCGTCGGAAGTTTCCTCTGCGGACGATAGCGATGATAAATTGAAGAATTTTTATCGAGTTCGGTTCAATTCTATTCAATTACTCGCGCTCTTATTACTGTCCCGGACATCGGCCGACACAAATAATCGGGGACGGGGATGTTCCAATAATTACAATCCCAGGTACTCGGCGACAGAAAATAGAATTAACGGTGACTCGGCCGCTGATATCTCGACAAGTGCAGATTAGGTTCCATCCCGGGGAAGGGGTATAAAAGGCGAAGGGAAAGAGGTACGGAGAGGAGAGGGATGCCGGCATAAAAAGTTTTCTCGGAAGTCGAAGTCAGAGGGAAGCTTTCAGGATATCGAGAAACTTCGGTTACCCGGGGGCCGAGGTCTCCGCGTTTCCACAGAAAATGATTAATTGCACTCGGAATCGGGGCGAGAATGCCTTCATTCTCGAAAAAGGATCCCCTGGACTACTACTCCCGGTCGACCGTCTTTCGCGTTTTTCACCGCGATTTCCTTTTCAATGGCCACCTTCGCCGAACTGTCTGCGCCTCTTTAAAGCTGCACAGAAATTACCCATTGAATATTCACGCAGATAATCGCCTTTCTCTCCGGACTCTCTGGATAATCAGGACAGCGTCATGAATAGAAATAACAGTTGATTTTAATACACCGGTCGGAATTGAAATTTCTGCCCACGCTACCCTTCGACCCCTCCCCCACACCCCCCGCCGAACTCTTCAAAAACTAGTGTAAAGGTACGTGTCTGTTATAGTTTCTCTAACACTGGCTAAGGAAAAGGTAAATTATATGTTATTGACACGAGATACATTCATTGTGTTTATCTTAGTTATTATCTTTTATTTTTCCCTCGACGACCAAGTATTTGGTAGAGCTCTAACCTATTTCGAGAAATGTATGCGGCAGATATAATTTGAACCTCCATGGAATTTCGAAAATGAAACTTCAAACTGAATGAAATTATAGAATGTTTGCAGCATGCTTTTTCCATTCCACTGATGAAGTCGTAGATGGAAATGAAATACGTCTGATATTTCCATCGACTGCAAACCTAAATCCTCTTGTATGCAGTTTACACACTGCCACGGACCGTCCAAGTAGATTTCGAGGTTGCATTATTCATGGTACAGACTTGATCTAACCAATTCCTGGTAGAAACCTGTCACTCATTTCACTGGGCTCACACAATTATGATACCCTTCGGATTAGCGAACATTCTACTGGAGTTTCGAGGCGAAGCTGTCATTTGCCGCGGAAATGTTTCATTACGGACTGTTTAGCTTAGCCGTTTAACCATTTAGAAGTGGATGTACATATCGTAACGAAGTATCGTTCTCTCTCTCTAAATAAATAGACACTTGTCAAATAACAATAGCCTTTTAGTCTTCGGACGAAGGAGATTTATCTCTTTCTCTTTATCGCCTTTATCGTCTGCAGATTTCTCATTCGTTCCAGCACCGTTTTCATAACCGGCAGACCCGGAACAATATGTATTTGGATAAATTTTAAATTAATGTTTTCGGCGCTACGGTTTAGATCAATTTTTAATCAAATAGCTATTTTGATATATGATTAATTATTTCGATAATATTATCAATTTCTGTGAAATTACCATACAATTCTATTCCTCCACTATCTTTAAATAAAGATTGATTAGGAGCAATAAAAAGATTAGCGTGCCTATGAGGAGTGCCTTGAAAAATATGTTTTGAAAATGTGACAAATGGTTCTAAACATGTATAATTCTAAGAAGAGTCGGTCGTACGTGGGTTGATATTTAATATTGATCAGGCGAGCAAATAAAAGTCGGAATAATAGCGGCCTGGGGCGTAGATACGGCCGAAAATAAACGATGCTAAGAAGTCTGTGCGAAGGCTGGGGGCAAAGGAAGCTGCCGCGCTACCTCATTTTGGCGGACAAAGAATTAGTGCTGGTAGTTCTATGAAAAGACAGAGGAGCGGGCTGGAGAAGGAGAGGATGCGAAGGGTAGAAAGAAAATCTGGTCAAGTGGGTGTACTTCCTCCGGGGTCCAGCGGAGCGAGTCCAACGGCCACGAAACGGAATACGAGGGACTTCAGTGTCGTGTAAACGAGCAGTCGGCCGTAATAGCCGGCCTGGAAGAAACGGAAGCTGGAAAGCCGAGACGAGCCGATAAAATCTACCGACGAAGAGAGGGCTCTCCGTGCGCGTATTAATATTCACTGTGTCTCTGCCCGAGCTCGGTGCTCTCTTCGCGGCTCAAGGCGTACACGCGTTGCCCACTTCTCGTCCCCTATTCAGGATAACATCGGCAAACGCATCGCCAACCTAGCAACGCCATTCAAACCATCGAAACTTACGAAAGAGAGACCTGGCCATTTCGCGGCCGTGCCAACCACCAGAAGAAACCGACTTCCTCCCTTTTTTTCTTTCTCTCTTTTTCCCCTCCAGAAACGCTTATTGGGTTGCGCGGGCTAATTAAAGTCGCTTCCATCTAGATGCTAATAGAGCCACAAGAGAATTCTTCGAGTTTCGACCTCCCGATCGAATTGTCGCAACAAGACGTCCGTCGAATCGGATAGCCACACAAATGCTGGTAAATTGTTTCACCAATCTGATCGAACGACAAGGAGGACGACGTGAAACAACGTCGCACGCTTATAAGAGGAACGAAAGGAGTCTGGTAAACCTTCTCGAAGATGCGCGTTCGCTGATGCAACGAATTTCTTAATTCTCTGTTGCGTCACGGCGAAGACAGTCTTACGCGAGCCTTCGATCCATAAACGATGACGGTCCTTCTGCGCCGGGCTTTCACGAAGACGGACTTTCACAAATTCAATGCTCCGTAGAACTAGCTTCTACAAACGTTGGATCTGCGAACTCTTCTTCGAAATTTCTTCGTGATTTTGGATCGAACGAAGTTGGGTCAAAGTTTTTGTTGAAATTCTGCTTTTCCGGAGAATCGAATGGCGGCGTACAAACTCTGTCGAAACTCTCGAAATTGATCTTGAAGAGAAAGAAAGAAGTATTGCAAGTGGGATTAATGTAAACGAAGAAAATTAATCGTTAGAGAGATCTGCCATCTCGCGGACAACCGTACCGCAGGTATGATTTCAATAACAGGTGGCGCACCTGACAGGTGCATAGATATTATCAGCTGGTGATCGTTAGAAGTAATGGGTGCTGCAATGGCATTCACTCGGACTAGCCTAACCCCGTTAGAGATGCACGTTGCGACCTAATTTCAACCAATGAATCATATTACACGCTTAGAGGAATAAAATCGAATGTATGAGTCAGCCCGTTTTTGCATCAAGCATTTGATGAGAAAAAAAAACAGAAATTGGACTCAACTTTAGTAACATTAACGACATTTAATTCAGATATTGTAATTACTAATAAATATTACATGTAAACTCGATGTAGACAGTGATATTACAAATCAATTTAAAATTCAATGATGTGATGCATTACTATATTTAACTACTTGGACGTACACGGCTACCACGTGTTTAGAAAGATTTCCATATAAAACATCGCGCAGTTTGTAATAATCCGCGAATATTTATAGTAATAAAAAACTTATCATTTCCATAGCGTATTTTTGGAAAACACAAAAACAACCAGCTATACGTTCAGTCTACTGAATTCATTACGGAACTGAAACCACAAGTGAAAATCGGAGTAAATTAAGTACTTCGCAGTCTGAAACACATACACGTGTACCGTGGACACACGAAACGCAACGTGCAATGAACCGAAAGCGATAGTTTTATGTTGGTTCCGTGAATTTTTTAACGTAGCTTTGATTACGGCAACGCTCGTCCGGCTCGATCGCGAAACCGCAACGATCCGTTCGCGGCAAATAACGCAGCATTTGCGGCATAGTTATCGGCCTCTTTTTTTATCCCAGTTTCGAAGAATGTCGTTGGTGCCGCAACAATATGCGGCAGATTAGGAAAGAATAATTGATTACGCGACAAATTCGACGCGGGATTTCACTGGCAATAGCACGAAATGGTCACGCGCGCGCCATTCATAGCCGTCGGACGTGTGAAATCGTGTTATCTCACTTTCCGTTTCGATAAACCACTTCTCAGGGAACAATTGTTAACGCACGTCCCCTGCCTTTGTTCCTAATCTGGCCTCCCGTGAAACACGGTACGCTCCGAGTACGAGTTCCGCGAATTATAGATCTTCGTCGCGTTTTCACTCGGACGCTTTGGAGTGAATCATCGTTTCCGGTGGCAACCGGCTACCAACAGTGTTATTTTTCTTAACCAGCACACGCAGCAGAAACCACGTAACCTGCATTTACGATCCTGCCGCGTAATTTTGTTAATAATTTACTATGTTATAACCGCTTTCACGACCTCCAGATAGCGAATCAGGAAAACAATTCTTCCAGACCATAAGAATGGACTAGATCTACTAGGTACACTCTTGGTCTAGACCTTAATAATCGTATCTTTTGCTGTACGCGGTAAGGAAAAGGTACCAACAGTTGACCATTTTATAGAAAAACATTAAAAAAACAACTATTTACGGACGTATGAATTCATTACGGTTAGTAATATGCCGATATATTTCTATTTCCTTAACATTTCTGTTAAGAACAGCTGTACGCTTCAGGTTAAAAAATCCATACGTTGTGAACTTTCCGCGACCGAATTATTATTTGCTTTTTAAAGTCTCATAGAGTTTTGTAAGTTGAAAAACAATAGTATATTAGGGGGTGAAATACTGAATATTGTGGTTACTATTGTTCGCGTGGAAAACTTCTCCTAACTGGTCAACTACTAGTACCTTTACCTTAATCCGTGAAAATCTATGATAGATACAGGGACTGAAGCAATAATAAAATTATCATAATTAATACGAACGTGTAAATTGATATGCCAAGAAACATTCTTGCGCTACTAGCTTTCGCAATCATTTCTATTCAATCTGACACGAGGTTCAAGTGGCAAATTCATTCAGCTACTTGGATTCGCTTCAAAAGGGGTAGAATCACGTACAACAAAGTTTTCTGGCTTAACTTCTACACTCGCTACTTTACAGTGAATACCCTTTAAAAGCTTCAAGAGCTTTGAGAGATGAAGTGGCTGACTCTCCCTGGGTGGCAGCTTTAAAAAAGATTAATAATATATTCAGATAGAATATTCAACAAAAATGCGGCTTCTTTTTGTCGAGATTGATATTCAAGAAACTTTTACACTTTAGTTGTGTCTACTGAGTTCGCGGTAAAGTAGGAAAGTGTGCTATGTTCAACCTACTAGAGTTGTTAATGGAAGAAATAAATGATTATTCTGCTCGTGTATCTTGCAATTGATGTCTGGTGATAATTTGGCTTATTAATATAATAAATAGAAGTTTCCTTTCAGTTCACTGAATCCAACGACAACAGGCGTAGAGTTTGGTCACAAAAGTGTGAATTTTCATGAAGTTTCTCAATGTAATTACAAACGACAATGGCTAATCTAGGTAGCATCGAAAGAGTACAAAGTATGATACTTGAAACGTGATACATGAAACGTTCGAAAAATGCGATAAGTCTTAGAAAATGGGTCTTAAACAGACAGTGACCGCGGAGGTAATCGTTAGCCAGGTTCGCAGTACGAGAGAAAGACCTTTTCCACTCTTGATTCTCGGGAACTTTGGGAAAAGCCCGAACTTTTTCTCCGTCGCGCACGTTATGTAATTTCCACAGGGAGCGTGTGCATCGCCGGAAACTGTTTTACGCGGGTAAGGTCTCGGTGTTAGCGTGGCAGCAGCGTTGGTGCATGCGTGTGTGTGTGTTTCGGCGTACGTCCCGCACTGATGTACAGTTGCCTTAATTATACATCCATCGCGCGGAACCACTTTCCTCTAACGAATCGTAATTTACCTGAAACGCTTTGCTTCCAGTGAAAACAGTTAGCCCGCGCGAGCGTCGGCATTTAAATGGAATCAGATATTCGAGGATGCTCGCGAAGGTCCGGGCAGCGATCGGTCTTCGTGCAAACCGGAAAACACGGTACAGGTTCGAACAAATTTTAACCGTTTTAGTTGTTTCGCCGAACCACTGGGAACCAACAACCCCTGGCAAGCAACAGCCCCGCCGGATCCAAGAACATTCACACTTGAAAAACGAGACCGGAAAAAGAAATTGATGACGACGCGAGCTTTACTTGCCACGGAGCCCCGTACGAGATAAGCAAATAATTGCTTGCTCCCTTTACGGTGATTAATTGCGAACGCACTGAAAATTCAGAAATTCAAAGTTTTGCCGCTACGGAACCGTTATCGCAATGTTCCAGCCATTTAATGCGAAACCAGTGTCAGCCAATATTTGTCTGTTTGGTTTAACTCCGCGTAGCACAGTGGGCTATTTAAAATGTTATATAAATTGTAAAATTTTTGTCGCTTGAGTTACTTTAATGTATGAGGAACAATCTCCCATCATTCGTTTTCCCATTCATGTATCCATTAAGCACTGAAATTTGTCGGAAGTTTGAAGTTCCGTTAACCAGTTTCAATATTGAGCAAATTTTGAACTAGCTATGGCCACTGAAATCGGGAAAATACCCCACTGTGCGTAGCGAGGATTTAATTATAAGTAATATAATTTTATTGCTCATTATTGAATGATTAACCATTATAAATCTTGACCGAGTGCCAGGATCTTTTGTTTTCCTTTTTGAATGGAAGAGGTTAACTGCATTCCCAAGACCCCTTAAAACCAATCCACTGTTTAAGGTTTGAAAAATGCATGCGCCGCCGTAAAATGGCGAACTGGGACGACGGCCGGTGGATATGAAACGCGCGTGAACGTCGCGGGAACTATTCGGTAACGGGTGGATGTCTCGTGCGAAAGGATGTCCCATTATCTCGGACGTTATGCAATCGTCACCCATGAATTCCGCAGTGACAACGGTATTCGCGCGGAGGATACGATGACACGGGGAAAAGAGCCCGGCGCGGCGCAGACGCTCGCGGATCCGAGGCGGGGGCGGTGCGGACAGCGGCAGCGGAATGATGGCTCATTAAAAATGCAAAAGGGCTGTCCGACGAACGAAACGTAGTTTGGCTGCGAAAGTCACGCACGCCAGGACGTTCTGCTCGCCCACGGAATGCGAAAGAGTCGTGCGTCGTTATAAATATTAATGCTCCGGTGTATACATGCCCCGCGACGAGCCCATCGCGGCGTGTTTGACGCGGTGCGCGGGCCATCCTCGCTATTAGGCCACCTCCTACCGTCGTGGTCGGTTCGATCAAATTAAAACTAACTACTCGAGTGCAGCTCTTCCATGAATGATGTGTTTGAAATAAATGTTTTAGTTCAACTTAATAGTATTTCAATCGAATTTTCATGATTAAAAGCATGGTTCTTGTAAAGCAGGGGTCAGCAACCTTTTTTTGGAAAGGTCCAGAACGTAAAATTTTTAGACCTGCTGGGCCATAGAGCAACAAAACACCAGGGGTTCAAAATATTTTTTAATAGCAAGTGATACGTTCACATAAGTTTTCTATTTCACGTAATTTGATTTATATTTAATTTATCCATGTATAGAACGATAGTAACCTCGCGGATAGGATTCAAAACAGACGGATTTGGCCCGCGGGCCGTACTTTGCCGATCCCTGTTGTCAAGAAATTTGGCTTTCAGAAGAAATCAACGTTTAGCGGTGTACAAATTTCAATGCAACAACTTCCAAATACTACTAAAATCTTCATGAACCGGTAAACAGGCCGGCACTAATCAAGTATTACGATGAAAACTGTTCGTACGGACAATCTTGCCGGGCGAGCAGATATATTTTCTCGGTTTCAGCGGAACGTAACGACCGAACGCAACGTTTCCGCTGTTCGAGAAGACGGCCGAAAAAAAAGGGAGTCGGACTGACATGATTTAACGCCGTTTCGAGTGCAGCCTTTATTCACTGACCGCGCTCATTTGCACGTATGTACCGTGCTCGGGCCAGTAAAAAACGAAACGAACGCGGAATACGGGCAGATTTTACAAGCGGAGCGGTTTCGTAGAGCTGTGCCGCGCGGTGATCCGCGTGTCGGAATCCAGCCAGCCAGCTCGGAGGCTCGTAACTCGTAACACGGTCACAAGAACGAGAGAGGCGCAGGCAAAATGATCGCGATAACGGATCGCGATGCTCCTAGATTCTTCTTGCCGGCGAAACTCTAACGGCGTCTGTCTTACGGTGCACCGTTATACACCGGCTGCAGTTACCGGCATGGCAGACCGATACGCGGCCACTCCATCTTACTCGAGAACGTCGGGCCAATTGAACGGCTGATTTGCTAATTTTCGTGGAACGCCGCCGCGCCGCGCCGCGCCGCGCCGCGTCGGTCCCTGAAACTGGAAATGCTAAGCAATCGCGACGGAATTTATGGATTCCTACGTTTCTTCGACTGTCCGCGTGGCAATGCATCGTCGCCGTAATTCTACGAGATTTCGCGCACTCTGACTCGCACCCTGAAATATGTTCCGAAGTGTAATTTTTGTATTTGTGATCGAACCTGTAGCGCCGACATCATACAGTGCATATACAGAATGCACTGTTTAATAAATAAACTGCGGATCTTGATGCGATCAAGATCCGTCGAAAATCGAATAAGCACGATGGACACGTGGTTTCGAGAAGGGAGCCCGCGTCTATCCCCATGGTGGAGAAAGATCTGTCGACAGGAAGTGCGTTGAACCACGGTATAACCTTGATGCCGTCACGGTTCTTGCATCCTCGTTGTCAGGTGTAACAACGAACAAAGAGAACCTGCACCGTGTGCCGACCGACTGAAATCACTACGTTTCATTCTCGTCATTTAACGTTCCGCTTCCCTACGGCTCGCTTGGCCTCCGAGTAAAGAATCCTCTTTTTTTCTCATTCATACTGTTCAACGAACGGTACATCGAACTCGGAAGAAATTGGAGAAAGTATCGGCGCTCGACGTTCCCGCACGCGAGAGACGACTAAAGTTTATCGGAAGTTTATCGGAAACATTTCTATGCTCTTTTTGGTACAGCAGAATTATTGAACATCCTATTAATAGGCTTCCGGTCGGTAAAGTGTTAATTATGATTTCTGATACTGGAGAAATATCAATCGATTTAATACCGACAATCAGAGCGTAAATATAACAATACAATTTTTCTGCCGATGACGTTCTCCTAAGTATATGTACGCGCATTTGTGTTCAACCCCGCCAATACAAACGACCCCCCCATTGTTATTCGAAAGCCGTAAAAATAGTGATACCGATACTTCCACGCGGACAGGAAAAACACAAAACCCCGAGCACCATAAATTACGAATGGAAAGCCTAATTCCGAAGATAACGGTTGAACTCTCCAACCAATTTCACCGGTTCTAACAGCCAAACGGAAAAGCAATTGTCACCGGAGATAAATGCACTCGAATCGCAATTAAATCCGGTATCGGCAACATTCTCGCCGGCGAATTTATGTATGTCGCCGATATCTTTTGTTCCGTTCGCTCTATTTAGATTCAAATTCGTTGCTCGCTCCCCGGAAACATCAAAGCGCCAACAATGAGAAAGATAAAGCCGGGTGGCCCGTTATGCAGGCCAATTAACGGTGGTGCGCGTGTTTCCGCGATGCGTGCGCGATTCCGTCGATCGGGGACCGAAAATTCCGTAAGCGGCTGAAAAGAACGACGCTCCCGATGGATCATTTTCAAGAGAAGAATTTTTTGATGCGTCTGAAAAATTAATATCACCGTAATATGTGTTACACGGATCAAATAATATGAAAGTAACAAAAGAAACACTTTGCCTTACTTGCTTTAAAAAAAGGTTATAAGTGAAAAATTTCAGAAAGAAACCATGTGAAGGTTAAAAAATGAAAACAGTACATACACAGGACCGCTGTTGTGTGTGCATCGTTGTGTGACTAAGAGAGGATGGTAAATATAAAAAATCCGTTCTCGGATGATATTAGAAACCAAATTGGCAGGAAAATCATTATTTTTTAAGAACACTTCTAATGAGCTGTTAGATCTGAGTTGTTAGATCTATATTGAGGAAACTCTCAAATGGTCATTTACAATTAAGCAACTTGAAAGATCGCAGATCGAAAACGTTGGATAACCGTTCGCAGTTATTCTGAACCTTCTCTTCTGAATCTGATGCCGTTTTTATCTGCGGGAAAAGGCAATGTTACATCGGGTGTTGTATCAAATCCGAGAGCAGAGCACTTCGACGCGCGATAAAAACGGCGAACGACGTAAGAAGAAAGCAATACGTTCGGTTCTTACATCAATGTCGAATCCGTTTCTCGTCCTCCCCCGCGATTCTCCCGTCGCGTCGGTTCTCTAACCGTGTTCTTTCTCTTTCTCTCCCGTTCGCGGTCCCGTGCAGCCGGTAGTCAGAGATGTCTGCACCGGCTCGCTGACCTGTTGCATGCTCTTTTGTCCGGGACGTAGCGCACGATTCTGGTTTTCTGAACCGTTCTATACCGGCACTTATTCTTTCTGGCACTCCCGCGCGACACCCGCGAAACAAGAAACCGTATTGTTCCGCGGCTAGCGAAATACTGTAATTTCAGTAGATCGACAGCCGGTGCAGACCGAGCTAGACCCCCGGCCATGTTAGCAAATCAACGTATTTGACGGTGGATTAACCCTTAGCGCTCGGAGCTAATTTTACTTAAAAATTAAACGTTTCTTCTGGCCCAGAATATTTCTATTCTCTATGATTTTTTAAATTTGGTAGATGTGAAATTGATATAATATCTCATATAATACTTAAACGTTTAGTAATTGGTTAGATACCGACATGTCTAATAACATAAACAATATTTTAAATAATAGTAGAGGATTTTGTAGTGACGCTTCAAAGGTGCCACTCGAGTGCTAAGGGTTAAAGCTTGCGCGACGTGCTTGACCCAATTGGCCATACTTTTCAATCGCAATGTCAGGAAAATTGATCGATACTCCTTTCCAGATAGAATTGTTTACCCGGAACCTCGGACGAGGTTCATTTTGATGAACGATCGGTATTGACCCTGACCTACTTACGCGAAGCTTGACCAATATTCGTAAGAATCAGTGAAACTTGGAAGTCCTGACGTTTTAGTTGATAGAAACGTTTGTTCCTATTGATCAGTAGAATTGCAGAAAACTTAGATGAAAGAAAAATTCAATTTCTTTAAAAGTTAACCACCTCTAACCACATACGTAAATACCAGGAATTAAATAGCAGGATTACAGAATTATAGCAAAGCCAAGTATATATATCAAAGCTTGTATTAGCATCCACTACTTTTTCCAAAATTGTAACCTACATATTTAAGATTAACGAACATCGCTGTTATATTGGCTTGTATTATTATAGAATTCTTATTGTATTATTCCTGTATAGCACATTATATTTACTTATATTATTCATGGAAAGCAAAATAAACTCAGAAGGGCTTCAAATACTTACAAATAACGAAAAAAAAAACATTTACGAGCTCGCAAATAACTGTGGGGTACTGATATTGCTATACAAAGAATAAGCTAGAAGTATTAGGGCAAGGATGCGAAGAGATGAAATATTTCACTCAATTTTCGTACCGTCAAAATTCTTCAACGAAGATACAAGCTTGCCCGGAGTTCCGCAATATAGTCATGGACACGCGGGCAGGTTGCAGGTCTAAATTTTTCACCGCACCGAACCTCGTCGTCTAACAAACTTCTGTAATGCTGCAGCGTCCCGCAGATTTGTATTCAGCGTCAGTTGTTACGAAGAAGGGGTAAAGTAAAGACATGAATACTTGTACCACAGTGGGAGTCTATATTGTAATACTTCATGAACTGTGTGAACAGGAGGAGAAACGGAAAATCCGGAAAATCTTTCATATTGTTTCATCTGTTAAACACATATTACAGTGACATTAATTTTTCAGACGCGTCAAGAAATTCTTCTTTTGAAAGTGATCCACATCAGGATCGAAATGTTGGCTGTTTTTTTATTATTTTGATCGAACCTGTGCGCTGATACCACCACACATTGTTTATGTAATAAATTGCGTCAGGAATTTCAATTCAACTATGCATTCAAGTCCTAAATTACTGTTAGGATTTCAAAGCTAAATTAAGGGTAGAATTTTCACGTATCACGTTGGCTGCGCGAAACGTGCAAGGAGACCGAGCCAAATCACTATGGAGGCGCATTTCTCTGATCCGCAATAGCGTCCATCTGCGTCCCTTCTGCGGCAACGTGTCTTGGACGCGATCGCATTGCGAAACGGCATTCGCGAGGAGGTGGATTCGTGCCTGGGCCGAGTTGGGAGCCATAGTAACGATCTTCCGGTGAAAGAAAGGACGCGTTCCAGATGAACGAGCGAAAAACCCGCTCGGGAACGATTCGCCTCGCGGCGCGAGCGTTCGGATCAGCGGGACGCGTCGATTTTCCGCCTCGATTTTCGAGATCCCTATAATCTTGGGACAGAACGGCGTTACTCCGCTGAAAAATTGTCGTTGCTTCGAGTTACGTGTGCCCGGGAGGCGATCCACGACTGGAAATGTTATCCGCGACGGGATCTCTAATTACGAGCTATGGCTGCGTGCACATTAGTAGCTGTGCTCTCCTTCGAACCGGGCGAAGAGAGTCGCGACGTCCAGGGCGCGAGATATTAGAAAGTAGATTACTAATTCGAGACGAGCCAGGAAGCATCGATGAAAGTAGAAAGAGAGGACTCCGACTCAAGTTTCTTTCACTGATTTTACCTGCCATTTCAAGCTAAAAGGTAACTTCAACACTCGCTCCGCAATCACTGAGCAAGGCTCCTTCAGGGGCACTCATTATTTTCAAAAATTCTTTAACCCTAATCAATCTCCCTGGTTTACTCAAGATGTCTCTTTTAAAAGGAGCTTTATTTCCACTGTAAATCGTATCAGGGCCAATCATTATAACTTAGCTGCCTCTCTGCATCGTGTAAATATTATCAATGATCCTAGCTGTTAGTGTAACTCAGTCTCCGAGGACTTGGATCATGTGTTATGGCAGTGCTGTTTGTATGACTCCGAAAGAATTAAACTTGTAAATAAATTACGTAAAAATGTTCAAATCGTATAGTAGAATAATAAAAAAAAGTTATCGTCTATTTAAGAGTGTCCGAATATTAGTGGGAGTCACTGTATGTGCCTCCGGATAATCGTTAACAGATCTTTCGCTGTTCCGTTCGATTCGATCGGCCGGAGAATCGATGCGACGGCGAACGCACGCGCGACACGGAAAAGAATCGAGAGACAATAGCCTCCGCGGAAATAGGTCAAACCGTGAGTATCGATTTCTGTTGGCCGATTACGAGGAACAAGTTTCCTGTGACTAGTATCGACCCGTCACGTGATCGGTAAACATCGAACACTCGAACACGCTGGCTGACGCGTGCACCACTCGTCACGCCGCCAATATTACAAACAATTGTCACGTAGACAGAACGATGCTCGTGTCTGAAAGGTTAATACTTATTACAATATTCGCTTAATGGACCGGTGAGTCACGCGGCATTCGATATACTGGAGGTAACGCCACGGCACTTCGCGAGGATTCTGGTTTCAGGAGGTGACTCAATCGAGATCTCTCACGAAGACGATTGCCTCACCCGGCAGACCTTGCTCGGCTTGCTTCGAGAAGTTGCTTGGTAGCTACTGTTCACCGGAAAAGTTCGACGATTAACGAACGTGCAAATGGCCAATAAAAATTCGGAACTGTGAGTACGAATCATGGAAGAATTATTTCAGCCTTCGGCAAATTCGACGGAGTTAACGACATCGCAAAATAAATATTAATTAAATGACTAAGTAGTCCGCTTGTACTTTTACTGAAGAGGAAATAGTGACTGATTTTACCACTGTTTCTACGAAAGATGACAGAAGTCATGTTTTAAAATGTTAAATAAAAATTGATCGAGACTGGAAAGTTAGTGGAAGTATATTCCTATCAGGCTTATGAAAGTCCGAATTTATACTTTCACGCTTCACCGAAAATTCGGAAATTTTACGCGCCTCGAGCTCGTTCCCCGAGTATACGGGAAAAGCATAAGATTGTAATAGAAAACTAACAACTTTGACATAAACTGGTCTCGCGTGCCGGAAACGCAAAGCCTCCCGGAGTCGACGGTTTCGCTTGGAACGCGTTTTTCCGTGAATCAATTTTTTCAAAGTCGTTCCCGGGATTGTTCAGCGACTTCTCATCTTTTTATGCTTCGCCTTAGCCTTTCCTTGCTCGGTAACTTTGCAAAACAAGTTTCGAAACTTCCCCTATTTTCAGCGTTTTCGCTTTTTCCACGGTGGCGAGTTTGTTTGCCTGCAACGAATTGGTTTCCTTGGAAATTGGTGTGTTCGAACGTACTGCGAAAGTTCGAACTTCATTGAATTCCAAATATTGGCTCTGGAGAGAAATACGACTCTTCCACGCATTCGTGATTTTATATACAAATTGTCAGAGAGACGGCCTGTCGGAAAGTTGCAAACGAGCGCGATCACGATCCTCGTAATTTATTTCGCTGAGAACGCTGCCCCGTGCTCGTTGTTTAATTTGCTTATCGCGACATTGTTTGTACAGATGTTATCCAACTTGGATAGTATTTTTACGAGAAACACATGCCGCTTCAAATTTATACACCACGTTCCAATGGAAAGTCCTCTAATTTTAGAATCCTTAGAAATTACAGAAATCGAACATTCCTTTTCACTGAATATCTTCGAGAATTAATTGAATGATTATCTTTTGACCAGGTGTCAAAAAGATTTCTTGGAACTTTGCCACGTACTCGACGCGACAATGTTTATTTCTTCTTTAGACAATATTTCATACAACTACCGTTGCGCACTATGCACTTGGTACGAGCATGTACCCCGTTATTCCCACTTCCAATAATTCGTAATTTTAAGAGGTTTGCCCGCAGATGAATTAAATTAATCCGATTACTCCGGACAAAGTGTATGAATTATTCGCGCATCAAGAGGAATCCCATCGTCCTTAATTAACAAACCCACCACGAAGAAAAACCGAGCGCCGATCATCGACCTCATAATTTATTCCATTCGTCGGGATCGATTAAAAAAGTCTCGAAATGGAACGGCATTGTTCCCGACGTGGCTCGAATCCCAGCGCGAAGTGAAATCAAGGTAACGGTCTAGAAACGGCATTAATTGAAAGATAAAGCAACGAAGTTGATTTCAATTTCGAAACTCGTTATCGTAACTTCCGCGATACGGAATGCAGGCACGAAACCTTCGCACGGATGTTTCCGTGTATCGTCGTTCGCGGCCCCCGAGGTCCTAATTTATATTCGATCAAATCCTGCGTGCGTGCGCGAATCACATGCTTCAAAAATTCTCTTCGACCAAATTAAACGGCCTGAGAACCTGGCTCAGTGCCATTCGATAGGATAAAATGGACAAAAATTTCTTTTTCACCTATTTATCCTATTCATTCGTACACAAACCATTCTAAGAACAAATTTAACTCCATCTGCAATTAATCCCGGTTCTTGAATTGAGAATCCTGCTTGCAGGAAATAAAAAGCTTTTTAAAAATCGAAAAAACGCAGCAGAAAAGTTTAGCTACACAGTAATACGTATTGTTTATGATTTTATTCAGATTTAAACAAAGTTGATGTTCTTGGCGCACCGGTTCGATCAATTTAATTGAAAGCAACTTTGAAATAGTTTCCAATTAAAGTATTATTAAACATACGGTCGATAAAAAGAAAAGTTATTTCTTCAGATTTGTTTGTTAAAGTGTACCATGGTAAACGAAATGATGACTGATGTTCTTTCGTGTTTCATGTATTCCGTAAAACATTGATCAATTCGCAAACGCAAGAATTTGCTTCGAGGTACCGATCTTTGGAAACGTAAGCGAGCAGTACTGCATTGGGTAGACGGATGAGCCGCGTAAACCTCTCGCAATCTCGTTCTGGTAGAGTTTTCTCACAAAACGGGACGCGTGCAGGACGTTCCCGCCGGCTGCAACGGCGATGCACACATGTGTGCGCCGTCGGTTGTTCGAGACGAGGTAATATTTTCTCGTCACGTGCAGAAGAATGCGCTCCTTTGCTGCACATCGGCAGACTCTGGACCGCGGCCCGGCCGGTCAAGAATTGCGCCGTGGATACACAGAGCCGAAGAGACCGACAAAAATCACCGTATTCATCGATTCGACCGTTCCGGTTTTCCTTGTACGTCCCAGAAATATTTCTTAACCGTATCGACTTCAGAAAATGCAATCCACCTTCGGCACGGAGGCCGTGCGTCTGCATTCGCGCATTCCACGCACGTGGAATTCGACCGGCCGAGGCGTTCGCAGTCGTTTTCTCTATGAGCGAAACACGTACGCTGAATCGCTCGACAGCTAATGGTAATGAACGCCTAAACGGGAATATAATCAAACATGCGAGATCTAGCGTTTCGTTCGTACGAAACTCGGCGTCCCGCGATTTCGCAAAACCGCATTAATAATTTCGACATATCCCACGTAACCGTGCTAAGTCCCGCGGAATCGAGGCAGTTTATTGAATGCCACGAGATCGGAAATGTAAAAGTTTATCGCGGCGATTAATCTCTTATCTATTCGCATTGTACGAGATCTGAGAAAGCTTTATTGATTTATACATAACAATTAGTGATTCGTGTGCCAGAGTAGAAATATTTCGAACACGATCTTAACCTCGTGTCAATAACCAGGTACCCGCTATCGATTTCGTTTTAGAACTTCTTTAACACTAAAAAATGTTCCCTTATAAAAATGTCTAGATTGATTTTATTCAGACGTTAATCAAATCATTTGTACCATTTCAATATTTGTCAAATAAATAATCTGGAACCAGTCAGTTTGACCGATGGTGGTGGTTTGTACTAGAAGATCCCTTTAAACGAATGATTTACTCCAAATAAGTACATTACACGGATTACTTGGAAACAGTAGGACGGTTTCTGGCAAGAATGCGTAACAAGAGAAGTTCCAACGATAAATTGTTCCCAAGTTCGTTTACAAGCCTGCACGGCGCGTTCCCATATCGCGAAACAGCCCGCGGAGCCGTTACAACGTTTCTGGTACAATAAGTAGTTTGCAACGCATCCACCTATCACGGCCCTCTATTCACCGGCAATTGTTGCAATCGCGGCGTCGACAGACACACGGTTACAATAATGCTACACTAACAAGGATATATTATAATAATAATCCGTGACGAGCGACGGACAAGTATTGAAGCCCGATTCTCCCATTTTCCTCGTTTCCTCTGTTCGTCATTGTTCCAGCCGTTAGCCGAGGAGTCGGCGTTGCGGGATTATTCCTGAAGCGTGGAAAACAACGTAACGAAAGGAAACACTTTCTCGCAGTTCCCGCTACGGCAACCGGGGACGAGCTCGAATACAAGGAAGGAACGGTACCGTGGCGTGCGTACACTCCGAGCAAGAAAACCCGCGGCTCGACCGACGACGACGTTTGCGGACCTGTGTCGCGTTCCGAGAGTCGCTTACCCTCGGCATGATCGTGAGAGTTTGTCAAGTTACAAATCGCAGAGCGTGACGCTCGTTTGCCCCGTCAGACGTTCTCGGCACGTCGGAGAAACCTTGCTAACAGGTCCCCTTCGCGGACCAGCTTTTTCTCAGCACTGGTCACCGGTCTACAAACTCTGCACTAAACGAAACCGAACTCTGTCAGTTTACCAGTGACGCGCTATGGCCGAAAGGTTGACTGTGTTTGATATTTTACAGTAATTATGATCAAAGATTGACATTGGACTTATCTGCGGAGTCCGCGCAACTCCTCGAATCCCGTGGAACGCTGTAACATTAGGCACTGTCGAAATAATAACGGGTCTCGGACTTCCCGATACCGTTCAATTGCCGCTGCATTTCGATTGCCTCCCTACATAGCCTCGATTAATTTCGCGGCTGTGTTTTTGCACGCGCCCGCCCGCCCGCTCGCCCTCGATCCCGTTTCCCTGCAATCGAGCCTCGATTGGCTATCGGCGGACGTTTGCGGATTTCAAACCTCCCGGGCACTGCCCACGTTAATGTAGTCCGAACCTGCGGGATATTAATCGTTCGCGGCAGTATTTGGGCAACGATATTTTGCCGCTAAGCTGCGGGGCTGCATGCAAATTTATGTTTGCGCGGCTGACACGGATAGCGGATCGACTGCGTTCTGTTCGGCTCTTTGTAAGAACGCATTCAACCAGACATCGGTCTGAATTGGTTGGACCTTTCACTATGCTTCACTATTTATTCGCCAGTTGATTAAATTCAATCGAATTGTCAAGTTTAGCTGAACCAGAAATTCATAAATAAGTCTATAGGAATCTGAGAATCGAGTTGTTAGCTCAGCTGTTTCTGTTGCTCGTTGTTAGTCAAGTTCCATCCCCGCCGGTTAGCGTACTCTATAATTTACCGAGGAAACTTTTTACGTAGGTTTCTCAGGCTATTTTCTAACTCATTCAGAGTCCAGCGAGCTCGAGGAAAGAAACAGTTAGTCGTTCCTGTACTGTGCCTCTCTAGTGATCGAGAGAAAACATAATTGAGAGAAGTGTTTACAAGAATCGAGGACAAACGAGAACTTAATTCAAAGATACTTTATCCATACACGATAAGCAAAAAGTCATGTTACAGAATTAGTTACGGTTTCCTTAATTCAATCATTTCTATTAACATTTTTGTTAGGATTCGCTCAAAGGATTTCGCTTAGAGGAAGTTTTTGCTTTTGTATTTCCATCGTGCCGTAGTAAGTTATGATAATGGAGCTTATAATCAGGACAGTCTCTAAAACCTGCTAGCGTTCGATTGGAAACTAGGACACCGTCTGAAGCGTAGTTTCCGATCGTGGGAAGTTGCAGAAGCGATCCAACCGTGACAACGAACATCCATTCTTTCGTGCACCTTTGGCAGGTGGAGAAACTGTTTCCGCAGGTGTTTTCAATCGTTCGTTGTTACGCCAGATTATACATTGTTATAAAACGTGTGTTCAGCCACGACCCAAACCATACAATTACGGAAACACACATTTCTGTTTCCCACCCTTGACACTAATTTCATTTTAAATGTATTCTTTCGTGCCTCTTTCCTACGCGAGAATTTATTCTTTACAAAATTTATACACCTGCAGAACCTGAAGAAATACTGACCAACAAAATTCCTACTTCTTTCGAATCTGTGCGATTCTATAATTAATGTTATTGGCGCACTGGTTCGATCAATTGTAGACAATAAGCAAATTTGCAAAATATCACATGAAATTTCATTCAACGTTTCGGTCTGAATTTAGACCATTTTCAAGAATCTAAATTTTCTGTATTGCGTCTGTAAGAATTTATCAATTAATTAATGTGTACAATTGATCGAACTTAATTGTAGTTTTGAACAATTGTCGATCGAGATACAGAGAACTGTAACAATCTGTGCGATTTATGAGAAAGATCATTTCGAAAAAGAAAATTAAGTGTGTAGCCGGATCCTCTAGGAATTGCTCGTTTTTATTCAAACCACATCCAAGAAACGGAAAAGGGCTCTTATGATACGATGGGCATAGTTTTCAGAGACAATTTCTAGCGAGCGAATATTATAATTCAACAGATGCGTGAGAAACGTTCGCGCATCCTGATCGAATCTTCGACTTCCCATTCAGCGGCGACTGGATATCGTCCTGACCCCTCGCGATTCATTTGCATGCAACGAGGTCGTTCGAAGGATCGTCGACGTCGCCGCGACGCTGAACGTCGAACTTGCACACCCCTAACGATCATTTTCCTCTCGGTGCATCTTCGCTTTCGAGCCAATTCGGAAACGGACAATCTCGAGGCTGGCTCGAAAATTTGTCAGGTAGAAATTGTGAGAGATCGTCCGGGGAATACAAATGCTGACGACGCGAGACGACCTGCTATCTGGAATCTATCCGTGTCCCGACTCTGGAGACCACTTCTGCATCTCGCGAAGATCATCGCCCCGCAATCTTGTATTCCGAGTCCGAGTTCGTTCGAAATAATCCTTCAACCGACCACGAAACGAGTATACAAGAACCGTTCAATCGGTAACTCAAAAACTGCCTTTGCGACCAATCGTTTATAAAAATCTAGTGAATAATTTATGCTATATCTCAATGTTCAAATATTCCAAATGGGGCTTGTACGTTCCTCGAAAGATTTCTACAAAAATATAACTGTCCTCTAATTTTTCTATCAGACTTTCATATTTTGATTCAGAACGCTGAATCGCAGTACAGTCATAGAGAAATCAAGCGTTTCACAGTAATCAGGAAGAAGAAAGTAAGTGAATTTATTATACGAGCGAAACATATTGTACCTTCCGGCTGGAAAATCTACGTTTTCAATTTTCAGGAGACACAATTTGTTCGAGCGGCTCGCAGTTCGTAATAAAAAGTTCACGGAATGCGACGGGGTTAGATTGCCTGTGTCTCAGGATCCGTATATAAAAAAAACGAAGCAGAGGAGTATGAAATTTCCTAGCTCTTCCGATTAACTGTATCAGACATACAATAGTTTCTCCGTTGAGTAACATGTCCCAGTAACTTCCGAGGAGAACGAACGGCTGTTTGACGAGAAATATTGTAACGGAGTTCGTAGTGGGACAGCGGTGGGACGATAGCAACCGTGCCAACTGAAATTTCATCCCTCGCGCGGATCTCGCACGCGTGCGTCCCCGAGTGTGCGTGCGTGCGTGCGAGGTAACGCGGATACATGAAATTGTTGCATGGATTCACAATGGCCAACCGATTTCCGGTATTTCGTGGCTACCTTTGTTCCCACCGTTTCTTCGAGGACCCTGCGACCACCGAAAACTAAATTCTTTCTGACGAAATTAACGAGCACACGAGTAAAATGTTCTAATACAATTTTGAGACACAGAAATAGAAATGTATTTCCTCTTTTAATTGTTGTAACGAGTCGAAAATAGTTTGTCAATTCTACTAACATCTTCACAGTTTTCTACTACCATATGAAGTTTCCTAATATATTTTTTTTTTTTATTTGTACTGATTATTTTGGTTCTGATGAATTATATTGGTACTGATACAAGGTAATTATGAATGTAAATTTTTAATCCACCACATTTTCGTTTATAGCACACGCATCAGGATCACATATCAACGGTATAAGATTGTGAGAACGTTCAACCGGAAAGGATTCGATTTGGTGAGCACGTCAAAGTATGAAGACTCCCCGAGGTGTTCCTAGAACCAAGTTGAAAACGATTCCTAGGGAGATTTTCTGCGTAATAGACTCGTCGCGTTCGTCTCTTCGAGTTCTTCGAGAAGGACCAGTCGTGGACCGAATAATAAACGGGAGATCCTACGCACGAAACCGTCTCCTCGTGGCGTGACGTGACGTGGTCGCTAAGGTCGTCCGGAGATGAAAAGAGACGAAAGATTGAACCGGCGAGGTGACTGGTACATCTCCGACTCCAAAAGTTATATTTATGAAATGTTCAAGTGCCCTGAGTCCGTGGAATATTGAAAAGGTGTGCGCCTTCAGAGGAATAGATAATTACATAGTAACTCGCATTCGTTTAAAAAATATTTTTCCTTCGGCTCACCGATATTCGGCAAAATAATGAAGCTTTTACCCGAGGATTTAGATATTTCGTGACAATTTCAGAGATCGTTTGTCGCGTAACGTGTAACGTATAAATCGTCACGTGCAAATCCGCAGAACTGCTGGCAGACAATGAGCTATCTCCGGTGAATCTCCTGAGAGCGACCGCTATATTAGGAGAAGTTCAGTAAAAGCCGCTAACTAATTCGAGGAGAAAGTTCCGAACTACGTTCGCCCGGGCAAATAAGAATCTTCCCGCGGAAACGCAAAAGTTGCATTAACACTTAATTTATCGCACGGCGCGGCGCGCTGCAACGGCCAACGGGCGAAAAAAGCCCCCGAAAACGTGAGTTTTCGCGCGGCCGACGGATTCTATGGTTTGAATACACTGATGGACGGGCATAGAAAAGTTTCGAAAGTGGAAGGTTCCCGAGATTGAGGGCGTTAATGAGCATTCCCATCGATCCGGATGCTCGTTCTAGATCGGCGCAAAAAGACGACGAAGACTAAGAGAACCGTCGCGTCGCGTCGCCGCTGTTGCAATGCTTGTACGCGCAGCGCAGCGGACCGTTTGAAAACACGTTCGGCCGTCGTCGGATTTTATTTGAGCGCAATCGATGCAGCCGACACACGCGGCTAACTGTATCGCGAGTATTAACCAATGAAAGCGCTAACCGGTTTCGATTGGCCGGCATCAATTTAATTCAAATTCCACGATAAATATCGGCGACAGTCGTGGCGCAAGACGCGCTGCCAGACAAGAGGACGCATAGATCTCTCGTCGGATCGTTCGACGAGGCGAAGGTTCGCTGCGAAAATTGATAAGATACCCGCGACGTGGCTCGTCAAGAAATTGCTGGAACATCTCCGTGCGAAAGAAACGAGCTTAAAGAAAACGTGCTGGGAAAGTAAAAAGAGCGAGGGGAAACTTTTCCATCGTTGGTGTTCCTCTTTGTCATTTTTGCCGTTTGTAAACAGAAATCCTGGCAACCGGCCCGGATAGGAGCCGGTGAATTTCGGTGTCCACCTTCTTGAACTTTGTCCGCGGATCGACTGTTTTTACGACGGAGAGCAGTCCACGGAAAATACGGTGGGCGCTGTCGAAAATTTATTCCGAGCTTTTTACGATCCCGAAGAAATTGTAAACCGCGAACAACGAGGATCGGCTCGCGCGCGCGCGAAAACCGGGCGTATGTAAATAAGACCGTGTTCATTGAACAAAAAAAAACAAGAGGAAAGAAGAGGAACAGCAAGATATACTTGGAAAGAACACCGGAGAGCCGGATGAGGCCACGTCGGGACCACCGTCCAAGTGGCGCGACGCTAAAGCGAGCTTAAAGCTCGAAACGAGTCTGCGCGGCCAGTCGTACCAGTAAATTTCACGTTTCTCGATACCAGCAGCCATTCGATCGGATATCGTATCGTTCCCTGATATTCTTCGTTCCTGATCAATGGTGCAGAACGCGAGAGGGAAGGACAGTCTTTACAGAAACACCGACCAGCATCCGGATCGTCCTTTCCATTCCAGGTATTGCTGTTTCGTAAACGAAACTCTCGAAACCGCCGGGACAGCTCGGTCGGAAGCGTTTTGCTCGGTCGGATCTGAGAAATCGCGGAGTTTTATTTTTCTGCCGCGCGCACCGATTTTCTGTCATCCGATTCGAGAGAACTGTTCGCGTCCGAGAGTTTAAACGTATACGTATACCTATCCGAACGAAACGAACAAACGCTCCGAGAAATAGCGGACAGTCGTAACCTTCGAAGCCAGATGAGCCGGATCGACAGAAAATAAGGAATATACGATTCAAACTAATATGATAAGAGAGGAACAAATTTCCTGTGTGAAAAGCAAGAAAATAAAGCTGGCTCCGCCATACGTATACTTTCGCGAAACGAATAGGGAGAATAGCGTACAGAAATATTACATTCTCCTACAATATAATAAAACAGGAAATAAAATCCAGCGACCTCTGCAACGTCAATATCAGCATGGAACGTGTACTTTTCCACTTGCTCGAGGCTCGCAAACGCGAATAAAGGGTTACAAGCATCCGACAGTATCCTGACATTATTAGACAGACTCTGCACAATGCAGAGATATAAACTTTTTAAGAAAAACAAACCCGTAAGAGTTAAAGAACCAACCGAGCATTCTGTTCGTACGTGTTTCGTTCTATATAAAACGGTTTCTTATCGTATCGTATGAACATCATCTTTTCCATCAGAAAATCAGCACGGGTGACCAAAGAGACAAAAATCTAGTCGAGAATACCGGACGGAACGCTGCTGTCCTGAAAAAGTATTATCTTTTTGGTTCTCGTTGTCAAGATTGGCCGTGGAAGAACAGCAGTGGAAGAGCGGCGCCCATACCCGCGTTACCTCGTGGAAAGATATCGTAGAAGCTCGCGAGCTACCGCATGACCATCGGCGATACACGGGAAGCACATAACGCGTGCGCCAAACGGTCGAAACTATACGACCAGCACGTATCCATCGAACGAACCATTTCGTGGAAGATGGTGTACGTGTTGTAGCCGGGTAGTGGCCTGTGCAAGTCCAGCTGAAACAGCGCGCCAACGTCCGTCAAAAAGGAAGGTTTTCTTTCCAGTCGGTGGTTTCGAGGAACGTCGCCTCCAAAGACGTTTATAAACAGTGATCTTGGCAGGTTTCCCGAAAAAGATGGAGCCACGCCTCGACGACCCGTCGGGGAAGTTTAGAAAGATAGGTACATCGTACATGGAGGATGCTGCGCTGCGGTGAGCCGGGGCTACCTATGTACAGTTGCCGGCGACGTTTTACAAACGGTAAAAACAACGAGACGCTTGGACGTCGTCGGAGCGAAGGAATTTTCAGTCCTCGAGAGTGTAACGTCGCCGAGTTACGGGCAACGCGACGTGCGTCGTGTCGAGTGTTATACGTTAACGCGATAAGGCGGTTACGTTTCATGGTTGACCGGTGTGGATCTGCCTCCATTACGTCGCATCGGGTAGCGAGGATCGATAGCCCGGGCCCTCGGAAACGGTCCCGCAGCTATTTTTCCGATGTTTTATACGGCTAGGATTCGTTATTGTCAGCCGTAAACATCTCCGTCACGTTGCACGGTATTATTCCCAACGATTCGCCTCGGCGAGTATTCGTGGGGAGCGGAGGTGTCCGAGACTCTCTCGAGAGAGTCCGGTCGTAGCGGCGAGGAAAGAAAGAGGCTAACGGAGTAGAGGCTTTCGCCTACTCGACCCAAGAAACCTGTTCGACCGGTCTTGCCTGGTCAATCTGGCTCTCTTTCTCTCTCCGTGACCGTCTCTCTCTCCTTGTACCCCCGCGTCCGATTCACGTAAACCCGCGCAGACGGCCGGAGTCGACTGCAGGAACACAATGATACGACCGATGCTACATTCGCCTCTCGAATCCTTCCTTTCGTATCTCGGATCCGAAGTCTCCGGAGCACCTTGGTTACCGAACAACCTCGTGTAGCGACTGTACGCAGGCAGACCGAAAGAGAGAACGTTCCACGGTGACCATTGTCGAAACGCTTTATTCACCGTAACTCCGACCGTGATATACCAAAATTATTTTCTCTTCCAGCGGAGGTTTTATTCTATCGTTCCTTCTAAACTGACGGACTTTATTAAATATATATTGGAAATATTGGAATCCTACGATACCGCGTGTACAATGTTAAAGGTGTAAACTCTTGAATGCGTATAACTTTATCACGAAAACACAGCAACGATGTCTAAGGAATAATCGTATTTATTACAAACAATCGTTGACAGACGTGTTTGTCACGGGTGCGTTCATTTCGATCTGTCTTCTTTTTCAGTTGTGATTTTCGATTTTCTACTTTTATAAATTTAACTATTTATATAGGATTGTCTGCTAATATGTGTACATATACATTGAACCCTATAGATGGTTACTTTACAAAAATGCGACGAGCCAGCCTCGATGGTTTCCTTGCGACTGACTAAGGACTGTAAACTGTCCCTTGAACCTACAGTTTCAGCAAGTGGCAATCGTTGCACACCAACTTAAACGGTTTGTCGCGCGATTCAACCCCCTTTTGTAGAAGAAATTTAATCGCCACCATTAGAATCGTTATTAGTCGAGACGTTCTGCGAGACAGGCTACCAATTATCTGTTTCACGAAACCAGAAAGAAAAAACACGACGGACGATTATTCGCAACTATCGATGGGGATGACATCCCTTGGTTATCCCTCTAATGACACCGACACGCGATATTTCCCGGGGGCAATGCACTGCCCCCCCATAAATAGTTAATGCTCCTCCAAGTGTCTGAACTCTTCGCTAAGACTGGACCCCACTTCGAGGATCATTGAACCTACACAGGCAGCCTTGAACCCGTCGACCGGCTTTCCTTGTTGGTGCCTTCGCGAAGGTTCCAGGAAGTATAACGATCACGGGTAAAAGTGCGCTGCTCCCCCTACGCTACCGTCCCCTTTGTTCTGTCTTTCGTTTCCTACAGCCTCCAGACTCCGTTGCTCCGGCAGATCATCTCATCCCAAAAATCTTGATGACCCTTCGCAACTACCTCCGGTCACCATTACTCGCGCACATTCTTTCGAAATTACGGAAATATTAAGCACCGTTAATGAGATTCAACTAATTTTTTCATCATACGTTTCGTTCGACGATGGAAACATTACCGGAACAATTTTATCCGTGAAGAGAATGAGGGAAGAGGTTAACTCTTTGCAGATGAAAAGTCTTCCATTATTCAATGTATTGTTTACATTATTAAATATGTTTCTATCTAATCAATTACTAAACATTTAAGTATTTCATGAGGTATTATATCAATTTCATATTCGTATAACAAAAAAATGATTAGATGTATAGATTTCTGATACGAGATTGAAGTGTTAGGCTACTGTTGTATAACAATTTTCGGAGATCGGAACGAGGGTTAAAATCGTGCATCAAAGTTCGTTGTATACAATCAATCCATTTCCTCCGGTTTGGTTCTTGCCGAGGATAGTGAAAGCAGCTTAATCAAAGGATAGATGTAATATGTATGTCCGACTGGAGTTGAACTGGCCGTAAATTGGTCACAAAATGGCGGTAACCGTCAGCCGTGAATCGGAGATCGGTTTACAATCGGGTAAGTTCGGGCAGCAGAAATTTCACGGAGCGGATTGCCGACGCGTTCGATATCCGTCAGCGTCGCGGCGCGACGTTCACCGGAGCTGAACGTTGATCCAACTTCGTGGCGTCTTAGATATCCATAGCACCAACAACCACTTAAATCTTCCAGCCGGTGCGCGGAGGATTCGTGGCTCGAATAGAGTAGGTAATTGACCAAGATTCTCTCTCATAGATCTCCGTTAGGGGATGGCCCGCATTATGTGTACTACAGAGAGCGACGCCGGCATAGTGGTCGTCCTCGTCTTCGTCGTCTTCTGCGTTCAGGTTCGTCGGGCCTTCTTGTGTGTGCCTTGGTGTGAAAGTGTCCGATCGGTGTGGTGGGCTAGTGGCCTCCAGAGTGCACTAGCGACGGGGTAATTACGAGCAGCGCACCCCGTCTCCGCCGCCGACGATGCAGATCTATGATCGCAATGGATGGCCCGCCGAGAGCGACGGAGAGCAAGAGAGAGAAAACAGCGAGAGGGAGAGAGACAGATCATCGAAAACGATCGTCGAGAGAGAAAGAGAGAGAGAGAGAGAGAGAGCGCTAGCAGATTCGCGAGAAAGCGCAGAGGAGTCGAGGGGTAAAGAGGGCTTTGCTGGAAGAAGAATGGTTCAGGGGATGGAAATTCACCGGCTTTGGAGCACCGGGAGGAGACAGAAGACTTTATTAACGTCCGAAGAAGGAAGGAGTGTCCCTGGAAGACGAAGGACTCGTGAAGTGAATCGCGGATCGCGCCATGTAGGTGTGTGCCACCTTTATAGTCGTTCTCCCTCGTCTCGCTACTCTCTCGACTCATTTCCACCCTAATTCGAGGGAATCGTTCACGGCTGGACGCTCCCCGTGAGTCACTATACTTTGGGAGCCCTTTCTTTGCCCGCGACACTCGGTATTAAACGTGTAGTATCTAAAAGCCAGTGATACCGAAACGAATTAGTCAGTGAAATATACCGCGCACCGAGGGTGAAACCACTCGTGGCAATATGCTAACACTTCTTCACCTGGCCGGGGCTGTGTGTTAATAGACTTCATAAATTCTTGAAGAAAAGTTCTGCTCGAAGAACCTCTCAAGTTGAAATAATTCTGTCGATAAACCTAAAGCTGCGGGAGGTGAAGTTTATCGCTGTGGATTTTCTTTATTCGTCGTCGATTTATGGTAGAAGAATATCACGCTGTCCACTCGAATTAAAAATCGTTTTGAAAAGAGAAATCAATTAACCTTCCGAACCTGTTCTCGAGCCGTTCTTACCGCTAATTGAGAATGTACAATCAAAATGAACGGCAATCGGGAACGGGTCTCTTATTAAATAACCGTTGGCAGATAAAGTGTCGAGGAAATTGGAAATACGGTGCACAAAGGGGCGAGAGTAATAGGATAAGAGTAAAGGCGAGGCGCAGCAAGAACACTGAAAGGAAATATGCAAATTTCGATGAGTACACGCAATCGTGAGCATTCGTTGCCTTGAGTGTAACTCGTTCGTGATGGAACGCGTGTATCGTTAGTAATTTCACTCACGGAACGCGCATCCGGTGACGGTACGGTACCCGCGAGTCGTGTGCGCGGGCTACAACTTGGAGAGATTCGTCTGTGTATCGAAATACGATTTTCCCCGTGGCACCGACGCGACGGGACCCGTGAACTGCGAAGTGTAAAGGATTATCGACGCCACGGGCATGTAATTCTGTCACGCGAACCGTAGATTAACGAGACCGATGCGATCCATACCGGTGAAAGAAATTGAAAAAAGGATCAACGCCGGAGATCCACGCGGGAGAAGTCGTCGAACGATCGGAATCGACGACGACTAGGTATCGCGCGATCCAACTCGAAAAATAAAGCGTCTTCGCGTAAATGGAACGCAGTAATGAATTTACGTTTCGATCCGAACGGCGTCGCCGCCCCTCTGACAGGAATTACAGGGACCCGTTGTTAGTCTGCAGACTCGCCGTGACATGAATTCAACAGCGTGGAAAATCTTGCCTGTAAATTACGCAATCGAAACGATGCTCGGAAATGTTTCTCGTCGACCAGTTCCCTCGTTAGTCGCGTGCATTAATAACACGACAAAGTACCGAATCAATGGCAAATTGTCGCGATGATTTTTCCATTTTCTCTCTCTCTCTCTCTCTCTCTCTCTCTCTGTTTCTATTATTTAATTAATTACACCGGTGTCTTTCGAATCGTGTGCACGAAATGCGCGCGGGGATAATTGCGCAACATGATACGACAGAAACCCCGTCGAGCCTCGGTTATAATTAGTTGATGTAATATCGTATTGATTACCATAATTCGCGGCTACGTAAATTTCGAACGCAATTGTTGCGATTCCGTCCGTATGTAAATTACGAAAACGTAGGAACCCGGCCGCGAAATCCACGGACCGGGTACAATTAAGAAAATTGATATGCCATGCAGGGTGTGCCACCGTAATAAATGTCCGTGAGTATCGCCGAAGCGTCGCGGAATATTAAGAACGGCGTTACGAGTGTGTTTTACCACACCGAGGTGGACATTACGTAAAAGTTTTCATTAAGAACCTCCGCTTCGAGCGTTCGACATAAATGACATTGAGACGACTCCGACAACTCGACTCTAATTAAAAAGTATCATGCGGAAGTGTCCTGCGCGTGTGCCATTCGATAAACTTTGAAAACTGTCGCGGACAACACAGAAAATGATCTCGGCCTTCGATTAACTTGCGACGAGACGGTGAATCTATTGAAACAATAATAAAGATCGCCGGTCTCCGCTTCGAAATTTCTTTAAAAATCAAAGAACTTTCGATAGAAATGAGATAGAGCGATTGTTTTTCTTTAAATTGAAGCTGAAACTTTGTAGAACATGGGAAAAATAGGGAGATTGTGGTACGAACTTTTTTTAACTTTCATAAAATTCGTTAAACTTTTACAATTTAATACTTGTACAGCTGTCATTGCTACTTCAATTTTCTTCAAATTATACAAGTTTAACAAATTTTATCAAGGTTAATAAACATTCGTACCATAATCTCCCTATTTTTCCTATATTCCACAAAGTTTCAGCTTCAATTAAAAAAAATTTCATCGCTCTATCTCATTTCTATCGAAAGTTCTTTGATTTTGAAATAAATTTCGTCGGAATTGCCCACTGTGCGACGTGGACATCAAACGGATGGGTATCGGCTATAATAATCAAACGCTAGCGAAGCCTGTTCGATTGTGAACCGGGGAAAGGCAATTATGTCCTTGCGTCGAGAACGAGTGTTAGAGGAAGAGGAACAATAAATTCTAAACCGACTTCCATCGAGGTTGGTCTGCTGTGACAAACGAGGAAGTACCAGACTGGAAGAAAGGGGAGAGTCACGACTTTCAGCGTGGCGTGGCATGCTGCGGATCCACCTTGCTCGTCACGCTGCAACCAGAGAGAAAGAGAGAGAGAGAGAGAAAGAGAGAGAGAGAGAGAGAGAGAGAGAGAGAGAGAGAGAACAGCGACACTAGCTCGCTGTTCTTTACAGTCCTCCTTTTTCTTTCGATTTCCTTTTTGTCGTGAGGAACTTAGGCGACGCTAACCGAGAGCCGGCTAACGAGCTAACGGGGCCAATTTATCGAATGCAACTGTGCTGCGATGACTCATCACCACCCTCCCCCGGGACAGTTAAAAGTCAAATTACTAGGCTCGGCCATCGAAATTGACCTTTCGCGATAATTGAGTCCACCGTCTCGGGAAATTAGAGAGCCGCCGATGTCACTTCAAGAACCAGTACTTGGCCCGACTACTTTCGGCACACCGGGCCCGAACGTCTCTTTCGTTTGACTAACTGAAATTCGCACGATCAACGCCGGGATAGAGACGTCCAGCCCCAGACATCAGAATTAACACTCGCACGCTGCTACGGTAATTGGCCGCGTTCGGAGCTTGTGGATTAAATTGGATCAAAGTCGTTGGTTCCCTCGTGAAAAATGTTAGCCGGATGAACGACTTACTTCTGGGCCGAATTCGTTTCGAGGGGAGTTCAATGAATTAAAGAATAAACTTTCGAGAGTTATGTAATTCCTCTACTATTCTTAACCCTGAAACGGTGGTTCCTCGGAATGCGATCTATAAAATTCTTTACAAAATTTTCAAATGCAACTACGCAGGATTATATGATAATACCATATCGATTGTACCATTATTAAATTTTTCTTTTGTGCATGTCCCTTCTTTGTTATTACACGAGCAGTATTGTATCTTTCTACGAGCAGTATTTTTCTTTTCTTTGTTTTGTTATGATAGTGGAAAGTAAGAAAGGAACGATTGAACTCGTATTCCTTCTTTGCACGTGGCAATACAATATAATAGGTTATATGTTTACACGCTTCAGACACGTTGTCGCTCGGTAACAGATCAGGTTACAGTGAGCTCGCGACAGTCAAAACAAAACCGCGGAACTACGCAATGTTTTTATGACTCTCGCGTAGTATATATTACAATGCTCTACAATATATTGAGCGTAAACACTTATGTAAAAGGGCTTCAGTCCGTCTATAATAAACAATAATAATAATAATGAATTAAGGTTCAAAAGATCTAAAGAAACTTCATATCTGGAATTTTCCTAGGCTTGCGAAAGTCTTCAGGGTGAAGTAATTAGTATTCTCAGTTAAGAAAAAAATCACAAGCGAAGACGGTGAACACAGAAAATTGTATAGAACACGATACAATTGCCGGTATCGAAGCAACACGAAATAAAATTGGTTTTAGCTGCATGCTCCTCGAGTTCACGCATAGAAACGTTGCGCAAACAGAATCTAATTGAGGGGTATGGTGACACTAGATTGCACGGTGTTATAGAACACCGTGCGATGTTTCCCCGCGGACGACACACTTCGGTGACGCACGCGACATTACAAGGCCAGTGAAAAGGTGCACGTGTCGCGTACGCAACGGCGCCATCCCGTCATCCATCCCCCGGCGATCGAAATAAATAGAAGGGTTAAAGGAGCGAGAGGAACACACCGGTTTCGGTCTGTGAAAGGCAATCCTTCGCCTTGCGCAGGGTTCTAAATTATGCCAGGCATATTTTGCAATACGCCGTGGAACGCGGCAGCCGGTTGATCGATTTTCTGTCGGAAAAATGATACTGATATACGAGGCCCAGTCGATTCCAATTCCCGTGGGGGTCTAGTCGCGAAGAATATAACAGTGCACTGATCTGTAAGTCTGCCGGCATTGATGTTCCTTTTGCCAACTGCAACACGCGTTCGCATACGTATACGTGTCCGTACACGTGTATCCTCCATGTACCGGGTGTGTGCATCAACGTGCACGGTGCACGCGACCCTGCCGCGAGAAAAAAGAAACAGCCGTATTCTGCAGCAGGGTTCACGACACCGAGACAACTTCTTCAAAAGGAAAAGAGAGCGAATTGCTCACGCAAACACTGCGTACGTTCTACGTCGAATTAGACGCGATCAACGGCCATTACTCGGTCGTACTAATTAACCGACAGTGCTCTCCGCGAGCGAGCCTCGTGTAATTGTCCCTTCCTGCCTGCTTTTCCAACGGTTGACCTTTCGACGAACGACAATTCAGGCGATACGTGACCTCGTGCACTTTCTACCCGGCTCTCGATGCACCCTCCAAGACACGACGCTCTCGAAGATAGAAGTCAGGTGACTCACCCCGTACGCATATCTACGTCATTGAGTAGCAACTAGAGATCGCGATTTTGGACGTGTACTAAAATACACGTGTACACGTGGTACGTGAACCGTGTAGTACGCATTTAAGGATCCGTGTACACGCGAATACGGATCTGTGTTTAGGGATCCACGAAAGAAGTGTTCTCCTTTGCTTTGAAAATTTTGATCGTTCATTTCTAGACTGCTGGAAGTTTCACTTCTGTCGCGCGTGGATTTTTCTCTTTGACGTCAGTATCGCTCTCTATTTCGCAATAAACGCATCGCTCTTCTAACACCTGTTCTATTTCTCTTTTACGGTGGCCAAGCAGTCGACCGACTCTCTCGCATCTCAGAAGATTTTTCATGGAGAGAAGTTAAACGTATTCGAACGAATCAATGAAAACTGGTGTTGTTTCCGTCGCGAGACACGATAAACAATCCTTCAATTCAGATGCAATCTTCTCGTGATCAGCTAGTTGCAGCGACGACCTCGTCTCGTCTGCCACGTGAGAAACACGACGATGCATTCCGTCTGCTAATCAACCCTCGAGTTATTCGGCGACCTTGCCGATCAAATGCCGCCGCGTCGGGTGGAATAGATTTTGTGCGGGTCGCGCGGGTAGGTACATAGTGGTGTCGCGTTGACGTGAATGGATTCAATTGGAAGCTATGCGTCGACGAGTGAAGGCCGAGCGGCGAGGCGCGAACCCGACGACCCGTTTAACCTAACCCGCCGGCCCCCGAAGTTCGCGAGAACAATAAGTCGACCCGGTTTCCAGGAACGAATAAATTCCACGGTGATAAGCGGCGAACGCGTATAGATTCGTCATAGAGATTTGCCGCGGACGCACGCTCGGGAAACGTATTTCCCGGCATTACGGGAAGCAGCCTGGTCTCGAAGGCGGTCGCTCGTTTCTCTCTTTCTCCCGGAGACTTATTCGAACGGCGCGGCGCGGCGACCGGCGAATTCATGGGGAAGGCCTGCCCATAACGGTTACATGGTTTACGCTGACGTGCAACACGCGCGCGTACCTCGGCAGCACACATTTCAGGAAATGACGTGCGCGAAAGCCGCCGCCGTCGAGTCTTGCGTACCGGATCCAGATAACGATACACGCGGTCCTGACGATTCGACGAAGTCGATTTTCACGGCGAGCCGAACCCTTTTTGAATTCGTGAAAAACGTTAACGAATTAATAACGCCGTCGCACGGTAAAGGGACGGTCGATTTTTCGATCCTATCCGCGGGAATATTAATATTTACCCGGCTCGAATGGGCATGGAAAAACTACGGGCACGTCGTAAAAAGGAAACGTCGAGTATAAATTCTATTTGCATTGCAGATTACATAAACGATACGTATCTCGGCCGATGCATTCCCGATACGCATCGCGGCCAGGGAAAGCCGAACACCACCGAAAACACCCCACGGCTATCACCGTAGACGTTTCGGTGTCCAATGTATACGATCAATTATATATTTAATGTCTCAATTTATATTTTTCCACGCAATTCCGATCGGGGATATTGGCGTTGCGAGGGTGGCCGAGCCACGTGTAACGCTCGATAATAATTAATTCGTTCGCGTCTCGCCGCCGATAAAATTGATGCAACGCCGCGCCGGTCTCGCGGGACCGACAAAAATCGTTCCGCGATCCTGTAAAGAACGCGGCCGCTGGCTGATCAAAATCCAATTAAAAGTCAATAACGAGCTCTCGCGGCCGGTAATACCGTCGCCCGGTTATCTGATTCTGATTATGATTACGCGCGTCGCCGAGTCGATCGCCGAGCGGGACGCGAGCCGCGAATTGAAAAGATTTGCGGGCCGTCCATAAAATCAAGACGGTATATCAAGCAAATACCCTGATCGAACGGAAAACTTGGCAAATTGCCTGTGTGCGCGCCACCACCAACACCAACACCAACACCACTATATATCGGCACCGGCCGCGCGATTCTAACCGTTTCGCGATCGCATTCGCAACAAGGGTACCCGACTCGGCACCGCACCGTTGCGAAAACCATCGTCCGCTTATAATTAACTCGGAATTCTTTCGCAGAATTCACGGTTTCACGACAGACGTAATTGGATCGTTCAGCAAGAACCGTTCACGTGCTACCAACAGAGTCTAATTAATTTCGCTGGTGAACGGACGACGTTCGCTTCGAAGACAACCCGAGGAAGTTAAACACACATTGTAAAATCTAATGAAATTTGTCATCTGCATCGAGAAACTAGTCCAGAGGAAAATAAAGTAATCGTGTTACGAAACGTTAAAAAGAATCAACTTTAGCGTCTCCGAGACACGTCATTTGATGAAAAGAGATTAGAAATGATGTAGAACGAAGCGATAAGAATCAAAATTTTACGAATGTTGAATAATTCATCGAATAAGACGCGCATCTGCCGTGAAAGCAGGTGTGTCGAACAATTCCAGGTCACCTCTGTTGTTTTAAACAGGACTTTATATTCTTTTTCTTTATATATACACTAATTGACGTGCTTTATGTCCTATTTGAACATGCATCAAGATACGTGCATCAGCGATTCGTTAAATTCAAATGTACTTTCGAATGTGTTTTCACAGTTGTGCAAACACATCGAGACGATTTCGATTAGCACATTATCAATTGCATAAATTGGTTTACCCATTGAAGGCTACTACCGAATCAACGCTATTGTTTGGCTGGTTAAAGAAACGACAACATTGCGTGAAGATAAGAACGTTCTGTTACGAGTTGGCGGAAATATACCAATTTCGGAACCATTTTCTTGGTAAAGACATTTTCGCTTCGAGTTCCTCCGAGATAAAGTATGGAAAACAGCATGAGAAGCTTATTTTCGACAACAGACCCGGTCTCTATTAGCATTCGCGCTTGTTTTAACACGCGACGGAGCCGAGGTAAGTGGATAACCCTGTACAATTTTTTCAAAACGGTGCACCGACGCGAACCGCAACCCGGGCTGCCAGTCTCGTAAACGCGAGTGCAATATTTAAAAATTAAAACCACTTTTTTTTCTTCCCTGTTATCCAACACCTACACTCAATAATGTGTACACACTGTGTTTCCTTGCAATTTCTATAATGATCGCATGCGGCCTTTGCTGAATACTTAGCAACGATATACTGTGCAAACTGTCACGCGACGATACCTTCGAGTGTATAGAAGAACCAAGAACTATGTCGTCGCGACGTTAGTGCTATGTATAGTAGCGGACGTAGCGTGAACGTGCTGCGGTGATGTTTGAAAAGTTGCTACGTACGTTTCCGTAAATAAACCTACTCGATCCAATAGAAGCCGAACTATTACGTGGAAATAGTATTCACCGTAAAAATATATGTTATGCTACAGATTGATGGTGTACAGGGTGATTCGATTGTAGGTAGTCCGACGTATACGACCGCGTGGAGGAAATGTTGCGTGAATTCATCCAGCTCCCGTTTTTAGACGTGGAAAATAGATTTTCAAAGTTTCGCAGCGAAAAACATAATCGTTGATACATAATTGGAAACACAGAGAAGTGAAATCATGATTATATTGATTTTTACACGACGTCTACCTCGAATAATGAAAACGACATTGACGGGAGAACCAATTGATTTTCTACTTCTTCTCGCAGCTTCGGTGGACAATATATTTTAGATAGCAAATGTATTGCTACGTTTCTCCAACGGTTAAGAGACAGAGTCGTCGGCGAGGAACAATCTGGCACCATTATCTTTCGCACGTTTCGGTCCAGTATTATTTCTCCCGGACATTTCAGCGCACATTCCGCGCAACAATATTTCTTCTTTTACAGAATAACGAGGCCCGCCATCCGAGAAATAATACCTGGAAGGTGTAGCACAGTTTTAATGGTTGCCGTCGTGCCGGCAAGAACCGAGAGCGGATCGACGGCCAGCTATCGTCGAGAGAGCCCTGCGTACAATGAATTCGATTGCGTAACCATCGGGAGGGAAAGTTGCGAGCGTGCGAGCGTTTGGTTCGCGTGCACTTTACGAGGTCCCTTTCCGTGACCATGTGCTCTTTAGGATCGGGTCAATATCCTCCTTTCATCTGTTTAGCCACGTGCAATTAAGCCTTACGCGAATGTCCGTCGATTAGCCGAGGGCCGCGTAACATTTGACGCTCTCGCTCTCTCTCTCTCTCTCTCTTCTCTCTCTCTCCGGGAGTTCTCCCTGGTGTTCTTTGACCAACCGCCGCACACCGCGCCACCGCATCGGTCCGCCTCTGATCGATTAAGCAGCCAATTTGCTTCCGTTGGTTCTAATCATTTACCTTTCGTGAGCACCGTATCGCGGCCGAATCGAAATCTGCTAAGTGTGTCATGCACGAAACTTCCACCGCATCGCTCGTCGAATTCAAACCAAACTACGCTTCCCTACTACTCTCTTGGAACACAACTGGAAGCAGACTCGGGTTCTAAAGCGCTGGCAACATCCTTTGTCGTTGGCCGTCTGTGCACTTACGCAACTTGAGGCCCGACGAAACGGTAATGAACATTCGTGTCGGAAAGCTCGTTTAAGTCCTAGAAACACGATTATATCGAATTTTACTATTCTTCTGGTTTCCGCAGGAATTCTAGATAGTCCAGTCAATGAAAACTTGTAGAGGGAAATGGAAGGAACACAATTTTTGACTTTGGGACTTTGTTCGTGTTGAGAATAATTTTTGTTAAGTTGGTATGACTGTCCAATTAGATATGGTGAAAGAAAGTTAGGTTGGTAAAAGTGTGTGGGTGTGACGTAGTTATAAGAATATAGAAGCTCACGTGTAAGACGAACAGTATAAGAAATAAAATCTATAAAAATTAAATTAAAACTTTATTTAAATAAAACTACTAACAAGATAAAACTACTAACATGGTAGCAGAGCGTTAAGGGTAATTAAAGTGTTCCCGGCTGTTTCTTTGAAATTGAAAGTTTTGGAAGATCCGGAATATTCAGTAACGCGCCACGTGGTGAACATAACCTAACACCAAAAGTACAACGTGCGAAGAAAAGGAAAGTAAAATGGCAAAGACTAAAATAGATGAACTGCAACAGGTGGAGAAACTTTCAGGTCATGAAAATTTTCAAATGTGGAAGTTTCAGGTCAGTATTATTTTAAAAGCTCACGATCTGTTTGACTTACTAACAAACAATGAAGACGATGAGAATAAAGACAGAAAAACATTAGAACGTAAAGATGCTAATATACAGAAAATAATAACTATGACGGTAGATAAGAAAATATTAATACATTTAATGACATGTATATCGGGTCCAGAAATGTGGACAAAGTTGTGCCTCATGTTTGAAAGAGAAACTGAGCAACAAAAATGTAACCTACTTCATGAACTCTTCACTTATTCATATGATAAGAATATAGATACAGCTTCCAATGTTAGCAAATTAATAAATTTGACAAACAGATTAAAAACCATGAATAAAATCATAGATAATGATATGTTAATCACAAAGATTCTAGGAATATTGCCAGAGGAATATAAACATTTTAGAAGTGCTTGGGAGTCTACAAGTGCAGGGGACAGAACACTGGAAAATCTGACAGCCAGATTGACAGCAGAGGAAGAGAGATTGGCTGGAAAAGAAGAACCAATAAATCTGGTAGCGTACAAAACCAGTGAAAGAAAATGTTTCAAATGTGATTCTGTAGGTCACGTTGCAAGATACTGCAAAAACAAACACAATGAGAATGAAAAAATAAAGTGTTTCAAATGTAACAAAATGGGTCATTACGCAAGCTCATGCAGACAAACTGCAAACTTCAAAGCTTGTAGCATATGTAAAAAGACAAATCATACGGAGGAGAGCTGTTATTTCAGAAACAAAAACAAAAAGGAAGAAGAAAAGAAAAGTACAGGAAATAGAGTAGCATACTTAACGACAGAGATGAATCAAGCAAGCGAGTGGATAATTGATTCTGGATCAACAATTCACATGACAAATAGTACAAAGAACATGTTCAACATACGAAGCACGGAATCCACTATAGGGGTGGCAAAAGCGAATGAATCAATGAAAGCAGAAGCCATTGGCAGTCTTGAATTCAAAGAATGCACACTACAGAATGTAATGGTGGTCCCGGAACTGAATAATAACTTATTGTCAGTATATGAAATCAATAAAAATGGAGGAGAAGTACTCTTTAGAAAAGATGCTGTAATAATAAAAAGAGATAATGCTCAAACACTTGAGGGCTATAAATCTCCGGAAGGATTGTTCAAAATAAAATTGAGTACAGAAAATAAACATGAGACTAACATAACAACGAACGAAGCTAATAAAATAGAGGATTGGCATAGAAGACTAGGACACATGAGCAATAAAAATATGTCAAAAATTGCTGAGGAATATCCTGAGCTTAAAATGGATAAAATTCAGTTGAGAAACAATAAAACAACATGCGAAGTTTGCATGAAAGCAAGACAAACTAGACACAGTTTCTCAGAAAATAGAACAAAAGCCAACAGACCACTCGAAATAATACACACGGATGTATGTGGACCGATAGAAAAATCCACCTGGGATGGAAAAAGGTATTTCGTCACATTTTTGGACGACTTTACACATTATGTTGAATGTAAACTCTTGAAACGAAAATCTGAAGTATATGAACAGTTGGTAGAATTCGTACAAAGAGCTGAGGCTCATTGGTGCAAACCAGTAGCAAAACTAAGATGCGACAATGGTCGTGAATATATAAATCACAAAACACTTGAATGGGCAAAAGGCAAAGGTATTGAATTAGATTGCACAGTGCCCTACACACCACAGTTAAACGGGAGTGCAGAAAGAATGAACAGGACTTTAATGGAGAAAACTAGAGCTCTGTTGTTTGATTCGAGAATGGAAAAAGAAATGTGGGGTGATGCACTGTATACAGCAAACTATTTAATAAATAGAACTCCTACGTCAGGAAAAGATAAAACGCCATTTGAAAATTGGAACAAGAGAAAGCCGAACTATGAAAGAGTACAATTATTTGGCTGTGTAGCATATGCAAAAGAATTGGGACAACTAAAAAAGCTGGATCCCAGAAGCAAAAAGTACAACTTCATTGGGTATGCATCAAATGCATATAGGCTATGGGATAGTGAAGCAAGACGAGTTGTACTAGCAAAAGACGTAAAGTTCGCAAATGAAAAACCAGAAAAAGAACGACAAACTATAAGCCTGGATCTCTTAGAAATTAGTGAAGATGAAGAAGAAGAAACACACGGAGAAAGGAAGAAAACTAAGAATAAAGAAATCGAAAGTAAAAACAAAACTGAAGAGAGCAGTGACGAGGAAGAAAGAGAAGATATACAAAGAAATAAAGAAAAAACAGTGAGTAAAGAATCAAACAAAGGAAAGAAGATTAAAGGAAATGAAGAAATCGAAAGAGAAAAACCGAAGATAGAAGAAACATTGCCAAGAAGATCAGAAAGGGAAAGAAGGGCGCCACAGAGATACGATTGTTACGGGTATCTAACATTCGAACAGGCCATGAACAGTCCTGATAAACAACAATGGAAAGAAGCAATAGAGGAAGAAAAGGCATCGCTGGATCAAAATAAAGTATGGGACTTGGTCGACAGAAAAGAAGCGAAAAATAAAACTATTCTCACAAGCAAGTGGGTACTGAGAATTAAAGAAAACGGGAAATACAAGGCAAGACTTGTAGCAAGAGGATTCGAACAAAAACACATGGAGAACTACGTAGAAACGTTCAGTCCTGTAGTATCCATAAGTGCACTGAGAACGATCATAGGATTAGCAGTGAGAGATGGAAAACACATAATGACTTTCGATGTAAAGACAGCATTTCTGCATGGAGATCTCAAAGAGGAGATATATATGGAAGTGCCCGAAAGTTATCACATGGACAATGCAAAAATATGTAAACTGCGGAAAGCATTATATGGGCTTAAACAGGCCCCATATGCTTGGAATCAAAAATTTACTGAGTTCCTGAAAAACAATAGTCTAAATTTTAAACAAACAAAAACAGAACCTTGCGTGTTTATATCTGAAGCCAAAGGAATGATATTAGCGTTATATGTAGACGATGGAATTATAATAGGAAACAATAGGAACGAAATAAAAACTTGTCTGGGACAAATAGGTAAGCAATTTAATATTACAATAGAAGAAAAACTAACCTTCTTTTTAGGTATAGAATTTGAATGGAAGGGAAAGGATGTAACACTGCTTCAAAAACAATATATTGAAAAGGTACTAAATCAATACAGAATGGAAAATGCAAAAGGCTCAGATGTTCCATTAAAACAGAACAACTTACAAAAAGAAAATCAAGAAGAAGATAATATCAACAAATTCCCGTATAGGGAGTGCGTGGGTAGCTTACTGTATTTAAGCACTAGAACAAGACCTGATATAGCTTATGCTGTAAACTATGCGAGTAGATTTGTAGATTCAAAGATGGAAGGTACTGTAAACATTGTAAAGGGTATAATGCGATATTTAAAAACAAACAGTAACGTAGGAATAGGTTTTAAATACAATAAGACAAACAACGCAAAAGAAACCTTAATATGTTACAGCGATTCTGATTTTGCAGGTGATATACAGACTAGGAAAAGTACCACTGGTTTAGTTATAATGTTCGCTGGTGGACCTGTAAGTTGGTGCAGCAAAAAACAAACTCTAGTTACTTTGTCAAGCACTGAGGCTGAACTCGTAGCAGCAACTGAATGTGCAAAAGAAATAATGTATCTGAAGGCTCTGATAAGAGAAATAACTGGCAAAGAAGTGGAAGCAAAGCTCTATATAGATAATCAGAGTACGATACACATAATAAAAAACGGAATATCAAATAAAAGGTGCAAGCACATAGACATAAAATATTGTTATTTACATGATAAATATAAAGAAGAAGAAGTAGAAGTAAACTATTGTCCAACTGCAGATCAGCCAGCTGACATACTAACAAAGCCACTGGACAAAATTAGATATAAGAAATGTAGGGATAAGCTATGTGTAAATATGTGTATATAGCATTAGTTATAAGAATCAAAAATTAAGGGAGTGTGTTGAGAATAATTTTTGTTAAGTTGGTATGACTGTCCAATTAGATATGGTGAAAGAAAGTTAGGTTGGTAAAAGTGTGTGGGTGTGACGTAGTTATAAGAATATAGAAGCTCACGTGTAAGACGAACAGTATAAGAAATAAAATCTATAAAAATTAAATTAAAACTTTATTTAAATAAAACTACTAACAAGATAAAACTACTAACAGTTCGGACTAGTTAGGAGGTAAACGTACTAAAAGTCTCCACTCCTAGGAGGTGAACGAGGTGCAGGGGTGCACGTAGAAGGTCCCTTTTTCGGTTTTTCGCTTATATCTCGGAAACTATGAATCCCAGCGATAAGACCATTCGATACAAAATAAAAGCTGCCAAAATGTGTCATAAGATCAATCCTTTCCGAGATATCTGCGCTCAAAATTCACTAATTTTGAAACAAAAAATTTTGCCTTATTAAAACGTTACATTATAAAGTGATATAACGTTTACATCATGTCCGGTATTATATCTTGCACTGCGGCTGGAAATTTGTTGGTGGTTAGCTCCCACCCATACATCTGACGAGGCAACTCATGTCCCGACCACATTTGGACTTGATGATATGTCCTCAGAGAATGTTGTTTCGCTGCCCCTTCAGTAGGTGGGAGGCATGAGATGTTCTGTTTGATATTTGCTACCGATTTAACAAAGGATTGGTAACGAGAACCGTCTACAATGAGAATGGTGCGCATACTACAACATCCCTCACTAAGTTCATGGACTAGTCACGTATTAATCTGGTCATCAGAGAGGGTGTAAACTGTATTTCTCTCGATTTCCTTGATCTGGTATTCATTGACTGGACTAAGATCGTCACTTTTTCGATCGTCACCGTTTCGACGATTCGAATTCAATGAGAGCAATGAGGTGGCAGTCACGAGGAATTATAGCGCAGGATGATGCGCGAAGCGTTCAGAAATTCGAAACGGTGTTTCATAAACTCGTTTCGTTAATAGCGTGAACGGAACGCGGCCATTTCGCTAACGCGTTCGGGCGGCCGCGCGCGCGCCCCGACGCGTAACATTTATAATCGAGATAAAAACGTATCGCTGGGTCCGGTGTACTTTCTAGCCGCGCGTTTTTAACTTTCCTGGTAAACTGGACGTGTCGCTTTGATAAATCTTCGGCAATGAACTTTTCCGCGTGAATCATCGTTTCCAACGGCGGCGCGGGCACCGTGAGCGTCGCGCGTCGTTTCGTACGAAGATATGCCGGTGCCATCGACGGTGAAATCGTCAAGCGCGGAGGGACGTTGACCCGGCCGCAACGCGCACAGGGCGGCGTATCATCGTGAATCTCGATTTTCATTAATTACGTGCGACTGCACACCGTCCGACACGGTGCTCCACGTATTTTCCTGGCGGCACATCGCTCCGAAACGCTTTAGAAAACGCTCGACTGCGAATCCCGCCGTGCAAAATACAGGATGCCCGGTGCGGTGCGCGCACACGCGGAATGGGACATCGTGGAATCGAACAGTGCATGTGGAACAATGCAATTCGTATAAACTACTAATGCCTTCATTATGACACTATCATGCGCAACCATCCAATCATGCGTTTATCGCGAGTGCGTGTAGACGCATCAGCGGCGCGCGATCGATGATGAGCTTATCGCGTTGAAGCATCGTGAAAACTCAATTAACCCGATTCTATGCAATCAACAGCGGATCTTCGATTTTCGCTCTTATTTGCTCGCCGCTTGCTTGGAAAATTGGTATAAACTTCGCTTCCGAATCATTTTACGCGCTCCTGCGTCTTTTACCTACCACTCGGACTTCTTCTCTATTTTACTGTGCTGTGTTCTTCGACTTCGTATCGTACGTTATATCACCCGCTGTCTAAAAGATGAAGGCAGGTTTTGTGCATCGTTTGATTAGAATTGAATTCTTGGAAATTATGCAACTCGCTGCCTGCGCCGTTCAACGGATCCGCTGACTCCCTGGATTTTCTGATAAGCCTCTTTGATTTTGACTGAGCCCTTTATTCTGGCACGTATCTCCGGAAAGGTCAAAAGTCGTAGACGGAAAAGTCTCCGTACATAGTAGGTTAAATCAACGAGATAATTGAAACTGAAAGTCGTGTTACACGTTGTTACATAAAATATTCCAAGAGTAGTTTGCGACCTGCTGAGAAGTCGAACACCCCGTCGAGAAAAGGGCGAAATAATGTTGGCAAGCTACCTCGTATTTAAGAGTCTCGAGGATATTGAGGAACTGTTAATTGCAGACGACGGAAGAGATTTCGGTAGAAAAGGCCTCGAGTTTTCGATGCAGCATCGGGGCAACGGTTGCACGTAACAGCGCGTAAGGAAATACAGGGCAACCCTCATGTTTTAATTAGACGGAATTAAGGGGTAGAGCAAGGTCTGGGACGAAGGGTAGAAAAGAAAGAACGGGCCCGCCTCGATTCAACGTAATTTGAAGAGTTTAGGCAGCGGACGCGGACCGAAAATAGGCACCGAAACCTGTTCCAGGAGAACCTGTTGGTCGTCATAGACGTATATATAGGTCCAGTCGTGTCTACGTGCCAGTGGTGCATGTGTGGAGCAGCACGCACGTGTGTACGGCTGCCACGCGGGATCACGCACCTGCCACGTAACTTTTCTTCGCAGGGACGACGTTTCACCTTCTTTCCACCGCATCCAAATGACTGTTGGCCCCGCACGACTTTGAGCCCACTTTGATCGTCTGCCTTTATGCCTGTTTCGACCCTTCGACACGGGTCGACGGTGCCGTTCGAGTCCTGCCTTTGGCCCAACAGGCCTTTGTTAGGCCGGAGGAACACATTTGTCGAAGGAGAACCGTGTCAACGACCGAAAGAGTAGGTCGCACTTGCGACGCGACGATACGTTACGCGAGCTTACGCAAGCCTTCCCCGATTCGTCTACTATCGATTCGTTTCACGCTGATGCAAATACCAACACGCTCAAGACATTTACCGGGGTTTAACGGTTCGCTGCAATAAGAAGACCCACTGCGAATCAAGCAAGTTTCTTCACAGTCACAATTATTAAAGCGAAACAGAAATTACGAGAAACAGAAGCCACTTAAAAATTCCTTTCCTTCTTGAATCATTCTACCAGGTCGAAAGTAATCTCTTTGTATAGTACGTTCAAGCACTGACTGATATTTAATTACATTTTGTTGATTCGCTCAAATTACTCGAAAGTGGAGCAACCTCCTTATTGCAGCATCCTCTTAGATTTTCGAGAACTCGTCTACTTGGCAGAAAGGGATGGTGGAAACGGAAAGATAAATAATCCAGTTCGTAAATGGCTTCTATGGATGTAAAATTCTGGAGTGAAGAGACATAGTTTTAGGATGAGATCAGTCGAAATTTAAGATTACAGTAACCATGACGTGACCAACGAGGATCGAAGAAGATCGGGATTATCGGAAGACGTAGCTGGGTGACGATACTTGTGGCTCATCGCGTTAATATTGCACAAGTAACACGTAAGCGAGCGTTCCTCGAGACACGAATCAGAAGATGAATCATTTTTCCGAAGCTCCGGTTACTGGAATATCTGTCGGAATGCACCGATTTGCATCGACTTCATACAATTTCCTATGGACTACCGAACAGTTTTAGATCAACGAACCTGCACACTAGGCTATAAATCCTGAACTGTGAAGCATCTAATTAAAATCTGCAACAGTCTTATACAAACACTATGTGTCTCTTCTACGTGGATGCGTACAAGCGTGAATCACCAAGGCCTAAGCTACATAGTCATCACATCCTGTCAATGTACATAGATGCATCTAATCGTCACTGTTCATTGATTAGTAAGACTTCTGAAAAGTTTCCTTATTAGAATCAATTCAAAACGACACTCCCTTGACGATTATTAATAGCTCGGAATGCAGAGCAGGAACGCTTAAAGTCTTTCTGGTTGTATCCATGGGGAGAGCACCCCAACAGTCTGCAACAGTTGCACACGAGAAAACATAGTGGCAAATATGAAAGTTTCGACTGTTATTGGCGCGTGATTAATTCCGAGCTTGAACATTGTTGGCCGATTGTGGATCGCGGGGAGCTTTGAAGTGCCGAACGAGGGTCGTTCGACCTCTTTTTCGTAGTCGGTCTACCGTTAAAAAAAAAAAACAATGTCGCCGAGACGTTTATAGGCGGCCGCCGAACTCGGAGGAGCGACGCTTGATTCGTAAAAATGAATAAGAGGAACGAAGTGCGCGCGGAATGCGCAATAACTGCAAGGACACGCGCGCGCCGTGTGCGCGTAATCTCCATCGCATTATACACGGTGTTTCGAGTCGCATCCAGTCGCGCAACGATCGTGTTTCGTAACATTCTATTTAATTGCGTTACATTACATAATTAACATTCTCCTAGAACAAATTTCACCTCGTAACAACGCCACGATCGATCGTATTTGCCATCAATTAATTCGACGAGCTCTCGCGCGAGCAGCGTGCTCAATGAGCGTGTGCTTTAACTTTTACTTCGGTACGCGTTATCGTCTCGGTATCGGCGCTGATAACTACACGTCTTCTTTTCAAACACCGAGGATATAAGTTTATTTGAAATCTTATCGGGCCGATCGATCGAACACAGGTTTCCTGATGTACCACCGACGACGCCACGTCATCGATAAAGCGTTCGACCTCGAATTAAAATCATTGCGTTCGAGACTTAATAGCCGCCACGATCACTTTAGATCTTTCACGGATCCGTTCACTGTGCGAGGTTATTAAATTTTATACCGCGACGCATACTCCGGTAACTCTGTTCGGATTCGCATAGGTTCATTGTAGAAATAAAATCTCTTCCTTTTAGCTCGATAATGCTGGTCCCAATAGTCTGCAGGATCGATGGGGCTCTCTGACCGACCGTACGTTGTACATTAATTAACCATCTCCACTATCCGTGTACGTGGCCTACAAAACTAAATTCTTTAGACGCTGCGTACGTTACGCATAAATGAACGTTGATTCAAAAAATCGAAATCTGAACCCTGACTTCTGTAGGTACACTGTAGATACGATTCAAACTAGAATTATCTAGAGTCGTCGATTTTATTTGGATAGAGTCTTATCACTAGATCTACCGAGCACTAAACGCAGTTGGTATACATTGCCTTCTAATAATGACAATATAGTAGTTCTAATGTTAAAGTGTGCGACAAATCGCAAGTATGTTGCAGCTGTTAAAAGACCATGACTACAGTTAATAATATTGACTGATAACATCAGTCAGTGGTTCGTAAGGATTTCACTTCTCCAGAGAAAATTCATTTTCTTGAATAACTTTTAAACAAGTAACCAACTGGTGAATAATTGTCGATTCCAGGAATCGCTCGTGTACCCTAAGTAGGTCGAAAAACCTGACTCACGAACGTGGTCACGCGACACCCATCGATTCGTCCAGCCGAAGGGTAAACAGGGTGTGGAAACTTTGGAAAATTTTCGAGGAACGAGCCTCGCGAACGAACGTTTCGCGAATGTTCTCGGAACAAACGAACGGTTAAACTCATCTTTGCTATTCACACCCACAGCCTGTTCAGCGAAGATTGCGAGTACTGTTGAGAATTGAACGGTACCGTCGTTGGGAGTTGCATTGCTTGCAATTCGCAACGTTGAATCGACGCATGTACTATCTTTAGCGATTCCGATTGCGTCACATTATCCATCGACCTTTCTTTACAGCTCAAGGTAAGCACGAGAACAAGTCGCAACAGAGCGAGAGGCATTTCGTGTAAATGCGACCTTAAACTTTCCATGTACACGAGGCGTTTCCACGATGCAGCGCACGTGGGCCAACATTAAGATTTATCTCGCAAAATAATGTTCACCTTGACTGTCCGCTGGCAGGGTGGTTAATTTAGCCGTGGGTGGGTTTTTGCCTCGTGGTCGCTGGAGCGAGACAACCCTTCAAGCTGGAAGACACTGTTCCGCCATTTTCTATACAAATCGAAACTTTCGTCTGAATTTTCCCCGCTCCATGCCGGCGATAATGAAGCTTCCACGGGGGATAATTACGATACAACGGGACACTGATTGGTACACGAGCTTGGCCGCTGCTCGTTCCGTTCATTAAGTTGTATTGATCATTATTTAATTGAAACTTTCTCGTATTTATAGGTTTACGATACACGAAGTGGTCCGCGCCGTGCTGAAGTTACGCGGAAGTTCACCGAAGAAGGAAAAGAAAGGATTACAGGGAGTTAACGGCGTTACTTCGATAAAACGAGCTACATCCATTCCAATTATGTAATGCGAAACGAGCGATATCCTTGAATCGCGGCACCAGGAAATTGCGAAGAACATCTCGAGCAATAAACAGTTGAAATGTTTGAGTCGTTGTGTTGCAGATGAACAAAAGCCCGGTGGTAGTTGCTCGATACCGAGCATTATTCCTAACTTTAGATCGATAAATACGGCACGGTCGTTTCGTATCTACTTTCAGCCAAGTAACCGTTCCGTTTTACATTATAATCAACAGAAAGGGGAAAATGCTACAACGATGGGAACGGGGCTAGAATTGAAATAGTATCCGACTACTTCAGAGAAAAATTATAAGCCATCGTCCTAGCCTGTATTGTTGTCGAAGTAGGCTAACAAACTTCGTTCGAGTTGTAAAAGAAACAAAGTTGCTACGTTAAGAGTGTATTAAAATGTTCAGGAGGAAATATAATCCAAGACGCCCCTCTAAACTTTACGACTGTTGCATTTTATATTAAAAACTGCCGTTTCTTTTATATTAAATATTAAACAGATATCGTTTAGTGTCCCGTATGCTTTCAAAACGGCCGTTGAAAAATCATATTTTTAAACAGCTACTAAAAGAAGTTCTTCACGTTTTTTTACTACCACTTTCTATGTTAATAATTAAATCTGGCAGTCTAAGAGTCTCTGTTTAAACAACGTGGATTTAAAACGGTTTTGTCATTTTTCAAAGGAAAAGTAAGCAAAGCTTGAAGCCCCAGTTTGTAATGGAAACCCAGTTATTGGCATGAGAGTTAATACTCATTGAGGATACTTGAGAAGTTATTGAGGATCACTGACAATGCCTTCTGAATACCACCAGTGTGCAATATGATTAATTATGAAAATCGTGTAAACGTCAATTACATTAGCATACTGCAATGTACAATATAATTGTTTATGATCTTTTGGTCGGTTAGAGTACACCGGTGAATTAGGCTGTCTTGCAGTTACATTTCTTCTCATGTAATATTATTTTTGCTTTTCAACTTATCCTTCATCTAGATTAAAAGAACCGGTACATGTTTTTATGCAACGTAAAACTCATATAATATCCGTCAGTAAAAACTGCAGTGTTTGTTTCCGAGATAGTGGCGCATATGTTGACCCAAGTGCAGTTCAACAAATCACCTTCATCAAATGCATGATAAATATTTACACCTCAATCTTGCAATAACGTGTTACAGCAATCACGAAAGAAATATGTAATCGTGAATAAACAAAAAGGAATCATTTTACAAGGAAACAGAATTTTAAAAAACCCTAAAACGTGATAATAAAATTAAGAAATATTGTGTGGTACTATAGAAAACATTTTAAGTCACTGAATGAATCAAGAAAAAAAGAGTTGCACAGTTACAGTGAAAAATCAACGTTTCTGGACCCAAAACTACCGCCATAACGGCAGAACTGTGACGACACCGTGCCATTATTTCTGATTATACGGATGAATGGTGTGCATCAATTTTACCATTAACAAACACGAAAAAAAAACAAGCTTCATACATTTACCGGGTTAGAAACCAAAGAATCACAGTAAATAACGAATCAGACCTTATTACGACGGAATCATTGGTTGCCATTTTCTTATCTGAACGTTGAATAATTCCGTTTTTTTTCTGAATTCCCGTTTCGAAAAGTAATTCCACCGATAACATATCAATTACGGGCGAGCCCCGACGAGCACGAGACTTCCGTGAAAATAATTGGCTTTCGACTTTCTAAGTCGAGGTGTGTCATCATTCCGATTCAGGTATCGGTTCCACAATTAAGACGACCATGATCTCCCATTTGCTTGACCTTAGCAATGGCCGCACGAATTGCCGCGTCAGTGATGATCGTTATGGCGGGAGGGTCGAGGATCGGACGCGAAACGTTGGTTTCTCTGTGTTTCTCGATAAAAGAAATAAACGAAAGGAAAGCGAAGGTTTCGAGAAGCAGTCGCAATTCGTTTGATCATGCCGGCGCGAAGTTGGTCGCAGCCTGGCAGCGGTCTGTCTCGTTGACCGATCGACTGTGATTTCGACGGTGGATTAGCCCGCGTCCGTGATCAGTCAAATCGCAGCTACAACCGTTCCCCGCATCTCTACGTATCGATCCGTCATAATTTTCGCCGGCGGAGAACACGGTCTCTAGCTGGGTCGATACTTCATCGATCCGGGTACCAGTTCTCGTGGAAACGACGTCGAAGGTTACGCCGTTGAACGCTCGATCGCGTGTCACAACGTTTTCATCGTTTCTTTCCCGCCTTTCAACGATGGCCGGTTTCGAAACAGACATCGAGAACCGTCCGATAGTTCGATCGAACGCCGACCATCGTGCTAACATTCATAACCTTACGTGTCACCATCGGTCTCGTAACCGACGCGATAGAAAAGAAAGTACGGATGTTAACTTCGGTCGCACCTTTAACAGCCGTAGAACACAACAGCCCGACGAGGCAGACCCAGGCGATCGTCATCTTGAGATAGCTCGGTGATTTCGTGCACATCACAAAAAAAACCCACTGTCTAACTTCCTTTTCTTTTTGGCGGCGAAGAAACTGATCTGCTCCCGTGGCGTGGAACCGCGCGAAACGAACGGAGCACAGAACTCGTCGCGAGGAAATCTGGCGGATACACGAGGACGATGAAAAACTCGTTCGGTTTGATTCTCGATGGATATTTACGAACGTCAATTCGTATATAAGTGTTCCGACTCGACGCGAGGGACAACCAGATAGCTCGGCGCGTGAATACCGTCTGCCGCGCGCTTTGCTTTCAGCCCGCTTCGTGAGACATCGGCAAGAGCCGAGATCGCCCGAACGCTCCGATCCCCCGATAGCGCCGTTTGATATCGTTCACTGTGTACCTACTTTCGTGACTAACCTACGTGCACACGCACTTTACCGTATTCATGGGATTATGTGTTTATTTTCTCTCGCGCCTTCGGATCCACGGCTTTCTTCTCCTTCGATGCACTTGCAACGTTCTTCTCCTGCGTAGTTAACCTGTTAACCATCCACGTCGAATTTATTCGTGTTGACAAGTGACAGAAGTCGAGAATTACGAAAAATGGGGTTCTCACAGAAACAGTAAGTACCAAGAATACTTGTTTTATTTAACACGTTAATTTGTGTATACTTTCTTTTATGCTAATTAAAGATAAGATTCAATTTTACATCCTAAGTAAAGTGACTGTAACGATATCTTGAATAATGGCGTAGGTCCAATATATATATAAAAGTATATAATGTAGATGTATTGAAGATGACGAAAATATTAATACATACTTGCTATTACCTTTATTTGTGTAATTTAAACATTGAACTGATTTGATTTGATTTGTATGAACATCTGGTTGGAAAACATAGAAAAACTGAAATACATAGACACACTAGTCTAAACATAAGGATCGACGTTTTTGAAATAAATATCTGGCGGTAAATTTGAAATGTCCAACAATTTTAAAATACATGCTAATTATACCAAAGTGGTAAAGTTGAAAATCGACATTCTTAAAGTAAGACCAGCAACAATAAATGTGATTTCTGTTATATGTGAGAACAAAATAGGTATTTGTTTTAAAATTGATCGAAACGGTTGCGTCGAAAGCATTAATTTAAAGACATTCGATTATGTTATTAGCAGACTCATACATTATTCTCGATTAAACTGTAATAGTTTAATTCAGATTCTGCACATACATCTCCGGAGCTGTTAGTTTGCATAAAGATTTGACGGTATACGTCGTCACAGGGTGGATTTACAAGTAGATAACCACGATTATTTTATGCAAACGACAAGAAATTTATTATTGTAAATATCTTCTACGTTTACCAAGCTAGAATTTTTTTCCGTACCAGATAAAAGATATTCGAAATTTTAATGGGCACCGGAACTATTTCAACGCTGATAAATTGCTGCTTCTCGCATTAGTCTCAATTATTCTGTCCGAGTTGCATCACGATCGAACATAGTACCATAGTGATCGGTGCATTTTTTAAAGTTATCGCTTACTTCCTTTTTCACCAACGGTTTCTTCTTGGTGAAAGGTTGAATCGAACAGGTTCCGATGGCCTGTTGATAATTACTTCATTGGGAATACAGGGAAAGGAGTTAACTAGTTCCATGCCTGGCCAGCTAATAGACCCGTTTTTCTAATAGTTATTTAATGGAGAAAATTATGTTCAGCACGAGGATTAGGTAGAAAGTTAATAGCCTGGTTCGAACGGTTTGTTAGGACGATTCTTCGAATGTTGTAAAATCAGAGATGCTTATACATACCCAGAAAAACCTGGCGCTTTGGCCAGTTTAATACAAACTCGAATGGCCGGGTTAATTGGTCGAGTATTTATCACCGTAACAAAACAGAATCGATTTAAAAAAAAAAAAAAACATTTCTAGGCTAATGTATAATTCGCGAGAAGAGTCGCAAACAAAAAGTTGAACCTGCCGTTCTATGTACTATTCGTCTTATGTAAGTTGAAACAATAACGGATACGCGAAGATATGATCGATGTATCGTAAGCCGACTTTTGCCGGAAAAAAGTAAATATTTGAATATTCGGATAGCGAGCGCGCATAGGTATAGACAGGATATACCAGTAGATATACATCTACACGGTGGGTCACGTAGTTTTCCATCGATTGTCTGTGTGTCACACTTTCATTCAGCTGCACCGTGCACAGTGCATTCGCCTTTGCATGTAGAACATTTTCTCCTAACGAGCGATTGGTCAAAGGCTATATCGGACGTTAATATATTGCTAGGAGGTGTATCATATTGCCGACGGTGTACGCGGACTGTAAGAGACAGGGAAAATGCAATAGAGACGCTGGTGTTTAAACAGAGATCGATGGGAACTGATGTAAATGGATTGAGGGCGATAGCGATAACGACGGGCCACGTGGAACAACCTGGAAGCCATAGGTGACGGTGACAGATTGGTCCGAGAGATTCGAGACGAAGAAACACTAATGGAAGACAATTGTGGTAGCGACAAATTAGTAGAAGCCGATGTAGACGGGTTAGGAAGATGGTGGAAGCGAATACGATGAGAAATTAGGTAGAAACGCGTGTAGACTCCGAGATACAAGCTGTTCGAGTGAACCTGGTCCGTTAAGGGGCCCCAAAGATTTCTCTGTTTCGCGTGACCCCGAAGCTAAAGTGGATAACGGAAGGACTCAAGGTCACGTGAGGTCTCGACGGTGTCAGGAGGCGCGAGGGATCTAGGAAGTCTCGAGGGTCCAGATCCGTGGGATCCCAGGGACCTTCGAGACCCCAAGACTTCCGGGACTCCTAAACCTCACCCACCTGTTCCTTTGAACCTTTGTACCTTTGGAACCAACCATATATTTAGACGCGCCGCGGACTTCTCGAAAACCGCAGGTGTTTCAGCTGAGGTCTCATGCCTGTCGTCTATTCGTTTCTGCAGGCGTATACACGCCCCTCTGCCTTTTCACGACCTATTCCCAAATTCGTGTCAGTCACGTAAGAAATCGAAATTTGCTACGGTTAGAAATATTATATTTCGTTTCAAGAAATTACATTACTATCACTATTTTCTTAAAAAGGGTCTAAACAACGACCAAAACGTCGAAATGAATATATTGCAAAATTGATTTCAATTAAATCGATCGGACCGGTGCGCCAAGAAAACATCAAGATAGTTTAAACATACGATCGCCAAAAAGAAAAGTTAAATAAATGAAATTAAAGAAACAGTTATAGAAGAGGGCTGTTGTTGATCTACGAACCGATGAGCAGGTGATATTTTAGCCAAACGTTTAAAGTCTTTTTGATAGTTAAAAACAAAAAGGTTTTATCGCCGGATTATATGTATCTCGATCAAGGGTATCGATACGTGGTATTTCGGCCCTGAAGTTTTGAAATCGATCGAGACACGCGTTATTATTGTAAGTTAGAAAGTTCCGAGTGCCGGTCTAGCGATCTTAGAGATTACGGGACGGGTTCTGCCGTGAAGAAATTATCGCTGCATCGAACCGCAGGAACGTAAGAACATGTGTCATAATAGTAGCAGGCCCTCGGTGCAGCGATAGAGCGATATCGAGTAACGATACTAGCCAGACCTAACCCAGATCGGTCTGGTTAGACTAGACGCAGCTTGGAAGCGCGCAAGTGCACGGCCGGTGTGTGTGTGTATTATGACAATGCTTTCCTATCGATGTTTACCCGGCGATAACGTTGCTGGGTTCGTACGAATGCGATTCTCTGCGACGGGCGTACGTGACCGATATGTCGGAGGCCGTCTGGGACCGCAGGAACAGCAACAACGTACGCCAAGGGCGTACACTAAGAACTGCAATTCCGGAATTTATCAGTTAAGATAGCACGGCCGCGCCGGCAACTCCGTGGTTGCACGACGCACGGTATTTCGGATGAACATACGGGTTGAATTGGTAACAAGTATATCGCCTTAACCGGAGCACTTAAAACTTTTATGGTCCTTCCACAATCAGCCCTAACACGAAACGTAAATTCATTTCCCTTCCGGATAAAGTTCCACCCCGAGATAGCGAGCGATTTAAAGTTTCGCAACACGAGCAAGAACGTGGAACAAAAATTTCCTCGTTCAACATTTTCGCTCCTTAATACCGCTTGACGGTTGATTCTATCGATCGTTTAAATGATGAAGCAGCATCGTTCTGTAACCGGTGAATTAAAGAATCAACCCGAATCGATACTGATCGGTTACGATGTGCTAATACATTATTAGCATACTCGTACATTATTCTCGATTGAACTGTAATAGTTTAATTCAGATTCTGCACATTTATCTCCGGAGCTGTTAGTTTGCATAAAGATTCGACGGTATATTCGTCGTGACAGGGTGGATTTACAAATAGATAACGACGACGAAGACTTTTCCGGCGAAGTTATGGTTCTCGGTCAAGCAATTTCCATGGCGGACCGTTGTTTCTGTACCGCGATAGACGTAAGTACACTTCTACGGATTCGGCTAATCGAGTTGCCAACTATTGTATAGACACACACGTACACGTAATCGTATTACTAAGAGTCAGTGGAATCTACTCCCGGCGACTAAATCGATTATACGAGTAGCAACATCTGGTAATATTTAAATTGCATGAATATTGTCCGGGAACGCGCGACGCGCGTTTCACCTATGTATTTGTAAGAATTTTATCGTTGCTGTTTAACTAGATAAGGGACGCTTTTAAGCTCAATTTTGTTGCAGCGTCTGCTGACCCCTATTCGCATTGGGATCGAGAGCGAAGGTGGTAGATGGCAGTCAACGTGAAACGCCTGGTCAAAGGCAACCCAAATTACATCGCTGCATTCTACATTCGCGTGGGATAGAGTGGATTCAGGGGTGCGGGCTTACCAATTTTTCCTTTTAATTAATAAGGAATAATGATACGGGTCCTATCGTCGCTGAAAGGTCTGAGTGCAACATTGAGCCGAATTAAAGGGTGCACGCTTAACCCTTTGCGAACGAGGGCTTTCGAAAATGTTAAATATTTTCTCAGAAGATTAGGTTCTTGCATAGCAACTTTAAAACAAACCTTACTTTTTTTCTCTAAATAAACTGATTCGTCGGAATAAGCACCGTTGTAATCGGAGTATTCTCTCAATGAATTTCAAGTTTCTCGATTGCATTACGGCAAAAACTATGTCGTCCTAATTATCAGCTTAAAAGTGAATTACCGCGATAAAACAGAGCCAATCAGTGCGAAATAATATCACTCGCACGCCTGCTCATTATGTACTTTGATCGATATTATATTCCTTTTAATTTAGCGTGACGGGCAGTAGTGCCTGGTACATGTTCAACACGAGGGTGGTGGAAATGCTTTTGATAGAGCTTGGATCAGCATACATTTATGCAGATATTATTGACGTGTTTTAATAAATCATTCCGGTGCTCAATAATTTTGATTCAATGGTGATAATGTTAATAGGATATCGGTGGAATTGATAATTATATAATTTGCAACCGCGAATTGTAAATTGTAACGCGAATTAGCGAAACACGGCGATTCATTTGCTACATTATCAACCGGTCGAATTCAACTGTTGCTGTCTTTTTTGGTTACACGTACCTGTCGAACACTTTGTAGAGTGTTGCGTATGTGTGTGTGTGCGTTACAATAACTAGTGTTAGAATAATTCGATTCAGCTAATATTTCACAAACTTACTTAGAACATGAAAAGAAATAAAATTAGAAGGCGTCCTAACATTTTATCGCTACTTCGTTTGTTAAGGGACACCCTAGCGTGCGTGTCGATGTATCGAGTTCGGTTACACGGATGGTCGTAAAATTATTTCCGCGACACGAACCGTGAAAGCCTAAGAAGTATGCGTTGCCTGGCCGCTGACAATTTTATAACTGCATTTTAAAAGCCCTCGCCCTCCCCTCTATATATCGGCTTTAAAAAGTTATCTGACCGAGGATTACGCGAGTAAAAAAGTTTAAGGGAAATATCTTATCCTCCCCGGATATGGAGCGTTTTTTCATACAGCTCTCGCGTAGAACTTGCGGAATGCCTGGAGTCTGAGGGACGAAGTTAGATTTTAACACGGCCCTCGAGTTTCCCGAGGAAAAACGGCCCTGCATCTTAAGTCTATTAGCAAACATTAACGGGGATGAGCTATTCGGATGTGAACGTAGTGCTTGAGAAGTTGTCCTGTGCCGGTGCCTTGTGGGAATACGCACGCAGCAATGTTAAGAATATTAACATCTATTACAATTGCAGTTGCGAGAACCTCGTGCAAAAATAATATTACTGTCTCTACACTGTTGCGCTAACTGGATTGTCGTTTCGCCCTGCACTGTTTCCAAACTATTTACCGTTGCGCTCGCGGTCTTGTTTGTTTAGTCGCTTTCAAACTAACGTAGAATTTAGTCGGGTCTTCTTTCGCCACATTTTGCAAACACTAAAAATTAACTAAACATTCAGTAGAACTTGACCATTGTTTTGATTTTGATGATGTGAAGATTATTGACAGGGAATCTAATTTACAGCGTAGATTATTATTGGAAACTATTCATGCATTATATATTATATTAATAGACATTTTTATCCGCAACCTTGACACGTCGACTCTTTTATTAAACTAAAATTACCCGACTTCAATTTAGCAAATTTTATAAAAACGACACGTGACAGTCACATTTGGTGCTCGTACAAAGCGAAAATGTTATTTGAATACAATATTCTGGTGTCCGTTACGGTTTTAATAATGAGGCTCGTAACTCCGAAAGAGTTTTAAAGCGCGCGGAGAGCACAATTCACTAGCTTTTCGCCTAAATCGTTTGAAACGCGTGGGATTTAAAATAAAAAAATGAGCCGAGATTCAGCCCCGAAACGCGGCGTTCGTAAATACGAGGTTTAACGCGTATCGCTTACATCGGTAACGGGTAAATAATGGGGAGCCAGGATTGATAAAAATCGGTCCTGTTTCCGCGGCAAATGCGTCAGCGGCCGCTCGCTTAAATTTTGTCCCACATCGCTTTTATCACGATTTAATTTCAGCCAAATTAAATATCGGATACGCATGAATTACAAGCTTACATTAATGCGTATTCATTTAAAATGTTTGTCCGAACGTTTCAATCTCTTGCGCATGTTCATTTAATTTCCTGTCAATTCGATTTATGCGCTGCTAATGATAACTTTTCCAGCGTTCCCGAGCACAAACAGAATATTATCTGTTAATTTTAGATGCGCCCATTGTGATATCCGCAGCCGACGCTGGTGGTTTGGAAACCAAGCCCATGCTCGCGCAGTGAAAACGGAATTTAACGAACTGCTATTCATTAAAAATGATACGCAATCACTGACTATACCAATATCTCATCCACGACGGACTATTTTTCTAGTTACACAATTGCTTTATTTAGATTATCGAAGGTGTTTCTTCTAGACCCGTAAACCTATCTACTATTCTTAACGCGGTAACTGTTCGTTTAAATAATTAACGAGAAACTGAGGCATTTAATCGCGATTCTGATATCGATTGAATTTACTTTAAGTTAATGGCCACTATATTTTCGTCATGGTCGATTGACCTGTTGGAAGTAGTTATTTTAAAAATATGTTAATCCAGGTAGAATATTTAACTGTAGGTAAAATGAGACCAGGACTCCGCTGTCAAAAGATAAATACAATTAATTGCAGCAAGTGTACTACTTTTAGGAGAGTTTTCTCTGTGTCCGTAGATTTCGAATTTTCGGAAACTTCGAAACAAATATTCACTAGGTAGCTATAATATTTTACAGCGTGCGCGAAGAGGCATCTAATATTGCTACAAATATTTCCCTGGCGTACACATAAATCGTGGATCGCTACCCTCCGAGTTGGTAACGCTAGATGTTGATATTAAAATATCCCGCATGCCCACCGCTTCTTGGTTTCCTACGAACTGAACGATACACGGATAGTCTTCGCTGGAAATTGAATACACACCGATGAAAAGAAAACATAATACAATACTGTAACTCCCTTCATTCCGTAAGTAATGTTCATTCTTCCACTATTCTGGGTTCAAACGTCTGTAACATAACTGCCGCGAAATTGGCAGTTTCGTATATGTAGATTTCACGTTAGAATTACGGGAAACTTATAACTCAGTGAATAATTATGAAGAGATGCCTTTGGTTAATGCACACACGAAGTCAAACTTCAATATTCGTATTCACCAGCATTTATTCTCTTTCATCGATTCGATCTCTTTCAACTGGAATAAAAACCTTTCGTAAAACACAGAAGAAAGTTTACATTAAGAAACATTAAGGGCATTTCCACTTCGTTTCTATCATACAGGATTTTCTAGTAAAAGCGAACACACACTTTTTTCCTTGTTCGTACTTTTATAAAAACAGTCTATGATAGTATAAATTGAAACGAGAAAAAGATTATTTTCAGTTGCCTTGCATTAATGCCATTTGGAATGTGTTCGCTAGTTCACTTAATACATTTATTACAAAGAAATGGTCAAATATAAAATAGATGAAAAGAATTGAAGGATATTTTTACTATTTGAGATAATCGAGAGGGAAAATACAGTTTCATTTAACTTCGGCTTCTTAGAATCGACCTGGCCGCTTTTCATTTATTTCATAAGAGAAACGCAAATCGATAGATTTTCATTGAACGATAAAAACAGCAATTATTTTTGCACCAACGAAACGCACTTTGCCGGGTCGGAGACGACCCCACATCGGCTTCCCGTATCGCAATACGTCCAGCGCTAGTTAAAAGGGTATTCGTTCAGAGTCGAACGATCGATCCCCTGCTATATCGCAAAGGCATAATCGCATTTGCATGCTGTACTTTGATACAGCGTGTCCGTAAAATCCTCTTTCGAATGTCCAATGGATGGTGCTATTATGATCACCGTTACGATCCCCGGCCGCAATGTCCGAAATTGTCACAGTTTTGTGTCGGTGCGGATCAATTTTTGGAAACGCAATCGAAATATCCGGCTCGTGCTCTCGTGCACACCGGTTTTCACGATGTTGAAGCCAGCCGCGAAATCGATGCGATGCAGGGAACAAAGTTGGTGTTCTTTTTTTTTTGTTGTTGCAGCGTTCCTCTGATCCGACATAGAAAATCTAAACTGCGAGGCCACGCAAGGGGAATATGTTTAGAACAACTCCGAGAGAGGATCGAATTCGGATAACATGATGAATGTGGCAGCCGCGATATATCAGGATCCATGCATCATCCATATTACGCCTCGAATAATATCAAAAGCTTTGCACCGCACTGGCTCTTCCGTTCCAGACGAAACTTTCACCGGAGATTCAATTTCACGGCAGGCGAGAATCTACTCGAAACAGACACACCAGTCCGAAGAACTTCGCTCAGTTCGCAAGAAAACTTGCTGTAATTCTTCGGGAAAGATTAGCGGGCAACGGGATTACTTCGTTTTAAAATCCTGCCTCTCGTTTGTTGGTTTCTTCTCGCTCTGATGGCTGGGAAATACTAAGCTGCTCGTAGGAAACGATCCATCGATCCTTCAATCCGAACAACAGTGAAAAATCAGGGGTTCATCATTATTATATATATATATACAGGTAAATATATAAGTAATACATTTAGTCATCTACATGGTGGTATAAACATTCTTACAATTCGGTCATCCTGACAAATTAATCGTCCTCGATTAAATGTATAGATACGATAGAGAAGATACTAAACTTTAAAAACTTAACTAAACATAATATTATAAAATTAAAACATTCTTACAAGGTGTAAACATTCTTACATAATGAATAAATACTAGTTTGGTTATATTATCTAGTTTTTCGGATTGAAGTAATTTAAAAAGAAGATATAAAAACTGAGACTCCGGTCATCGGTTTTATATTTTCAAGCGGAAGTATAAAAATCTTCAGCTCCGAGTCGTCGGAAACGTGAAAATACAAAGGTAGCACAATTATCCATCGATGAAAAACGGAGCTTTTATAAAGTTCATTTGATCTTCGTAAAAGCATGTCGTGCAGAGAGAAAAATCTGTACCGTTCGACCAAACGAGATCTCGTTGAAATGAAAAAAAATTTCCGTTGATGTCGAACGAGTCATTATTTACCGCGATGCAAGTGCTCGTGACGTTCCCAAATTCTGACTTCGATTTCACGTATCGCCGCGCTCGAATGTGTAGGTACCGGTAGCCGGGACAGCCATCGAAAATGATCTGTAAACGGTATCAGTGTCGACAACCATCCGTATAATTTTGATCGATTACCGCGGAGAGATGCGACGGGATGCTAGTCACGTAACTATGGGAATCAATAAACGCGGATGCAGGCCTGACAAATGCACGATTCTTACGCAACGCGACAGCGAAACACCGACAAAAAACCTAAACGAGCCATCGTGTCACATCGAAGATTATCAATTACAACGAAAACTTTATGCTATCGGCGCACAGGTTCGATCGCAATGAAAAACAGAGGAATTTTGCAAAAATTAAATTATTTCCAACGTTTCGATCCTGTAACTGTTTCCATCATCTCGATCGACAACTTGTTAATAAAATATATTCGTGTTTTCAACGCACTGGTTTGATCAAATACTACTACTTAAGCAATTTTGCAAATTACCGAGTATTATATTAATTGTTTCAAAAAAATCAAACGAAAGGTAACTGATATACTTTTTCACCGTACTTGCTATGCGTAAAAATGTTTAGAAACGTGTAAATTTCAAATTGAGTTCCACGTTGGCTCAGACAGCAAGTGAACCAAACGACTGTCAATAGAGAACTACATAAACGTACAACCACTGGAACGACGTACATTGACCAACAGCCAATCAAAACGAAATCATTATCAATTACAACGAACACAGATATAAAAAAAGGATTATCATTGATCCGGCAACACAATATATAAATTCGTACAATCTGATCTTATAAGGAAGCAGATAATTGGATATATGAGGGACCCCATTGAATCCTACATAATGTGCGTCTGGCTTCGATTTTCAATAGTTGGTTTTGACAGGCACTTGCTTCCCGCGACACAATACTTCATGTGTAGGTACGCATAATGCGATCGAACGGAATTAAATCGAATTTCACCGCAATATTCGGATGCCGCTCGGCAATTTTCTACCTCTGCCTTTCACGCTGTTTACGTTTAGTATTAGGATCTTCCGATTCCGTTTCGAGAAAACACGCGATTTAGGCGATTTCACGTAAATCGTTTGAAGGGAACGTGTCACCGGAAATCAAGTTAGTTTTGTCGGTGTAGAACCGGTCTAAATAATTGACAGGCCCGCGATACGCGCGTTCCAGTGTGGCCACGCAGTTGCGCTTCGTTATCTTTGTCATTTTTTATCGGGGTGCAACAGTGCAGCGGGCGCGCGGTGCGGCGTGCGTATCGCAAACGAAAAATGCGGGACCGCAGCGGGATCGATCGGATTTTTTTCACGGAAAACGAAAACATCAAGGCACCGTGATAACGCGGATAACAATGCCGCGAAATTATATCCGACTGTCGGCGGTTTTCTTTGAGCGCCTCGGATAAAGCGTTAATGTACGGAAAAATTCGTCCGAGTCGGAATTCGCGGAGAGAATTTGCGGAGCCGGGCTGCCGAAGCTTTTCCTTATAGGCTAATTATGCGAAACTGTAATTTGAGGGGGCGACCGCGGAAAGGGTCCGGGTTACGCGCAAATGAAAGGGCCACGGGCGAGGGGACGGGGGACGGAATTATTCAAAAAAAAATTTCCACCCAGAGAATTACATAAGGACGGGGAAAAACAAAAGAGCGAGCAACGTAATATTCGAGAGCACGAGGATTCGAGGAGCACGGGAAGTATTTAATTCGACCGCGCGCACTTGACTGCGACGGCCGAGTCCTTTCACCCGCAAATACTCCAATCAGAGAATGATTGTCATTTACATTGCAAATGTTCTCGGCTAGGAGTTGGTCTTTTTGCTCGCGGCCACCTACCGCCGCGCCGATAAACGTTTGTCAATCGAGCCGCGACGAACGGCGCCGGATTGTTTATTTAACGATTAGCGGAAATATCGGCAGCGAGGAGAGGATGCGACCATTAGTCGGCGCCGCGGCCGATGCGACATTTTCTTCGATTTCATCGGTCTCGGAACAGCTAATAAGCAGCTTTCAAGGAACGAAGTCGGCGTTTCCATCGATAGCGCCACTCCACGGCTGCGTTATTACTTTTCGAAGCACCATTGAATAAATCCGTGACCCAGTTTTATTGTTCACCTTGTATTCGGAAATTTCACAAATCGCCCGCCCGCGGATACACCCGGCACTACAAAAAATCCATCGTTCGAAAATTATTTGCGAGATCTTTGTACGCATCCATTCCGAAGACTGGAAATTGTCCGATTTTTATCGGTAACGTTAAACAAACAGTTTCTTCGAATGAAATCTTATCGAGCAAGATAAACACCATTTTAATCGACATATTCTATCAACGAATTGCAAGACGATGAAAGAAAAGATAATTCTGCTTGCACTGCAGCAACGTTGACGGTGTAACTCGACACCGGAAATACGGCCAGCCGACTGTGTCTCTCGAATTTAATATATTTTCTTCTTACGAAATGAAACTTCCAGTGCTACTACTTCTCTCTGTTTTTCTTGCAAATACTACGCGCAACACTGACTTATGACTGAAACTGTGATCTCTAATGAACGTTTTTTTGAAATTTAATTGTTCTGTGATCGTATCTGTGATTTTCTTCTTTAAAATTATTAATATTGATACTGAGAACAAGAGCGGGTTTTCAAACACTTATAGCGAAATCTACTTATGGTTTAATTAATCCAACGAATCGCATTATCACAAAATCATGCACTATTTATAATCGTATTGATTTTGTTCAGTGATTCTTTACAAATTTTTCAAATTTAACTACGCAGGATTATATGAGAATACCATATCGATTGTACAATTATTAAATTTTTCTTTTTGTGCATGTCCCTTCTTTGTTATTACACGAGTAGTACCTAGTACTTGAAATACCTAGGAACCATACTTGATTATCATTCGATCACAATTATCCCTGTTTCTTCGAGTTTGAAGGACCATGCGGTACAAGGTGAGAGCATCATAGACCAACACCTTGCGGTCGTCCTTAATCACGGATTAGGTATGGTAGTGCTTCGTAATTAACGTACCGCTGCGGTGCCGTCTGACAGAATTATGTTCCAATTGCTTGACTTCATGTCCCAAATCTATAACATTACCAGCTAATATTACGAATTGTATCATAGACGTACCAAATATAACACGATCACCTCAGTTATCATCTAACAAGCAGTTTTAATTGCGATTAAAAAACCACCAGCCGAGGGTACGAATAAACTAAGGAATTATTCGATTTCGAGGACAATAAGAAATCGTTGAATTCTTATTGAATAGAGCAATCCCGTTTTTGTCAGTTGCCACTACGTTCTCGAGCGCATGAAAACTGAAACGAAAGATCGAAGAAAGGCACGTCGAGTCGCCTTGTATTCGAACTGGTCGATAAATAGGAGGCGATACGATTGAAAGAATTTCGAGAGAAAAACATCACGGTGAAAAGAAAACGTATAACGTCTGTAAACGAAAAGGCAACGGGGGAAAAAGGTGGCAAGAAGCACCATCGATTCCCTGGCAGTACATCCGTGTAATCCGGGCTATCCGCGAGTCGACTTTTTATTGCCAGGTCGACTAATTTATCTCTCTAAGCCCTGGTGGCGTCTCATACATAAATCCTACTGACCGTCTCTGCACCATTGCCCTATTCCTACGCTGGTCATCCTGTGCACCAGCTGAATCGCCCGGACATCTACTTGCTCTCTCTCTCTCTCTCTCTCTCTCTCTCTCTCTCTCTCTCTCTCTCTCTCTCTCTCTCTCTCTCTCTCTCTCTCTGCATCCTTCGACAAATTAGAGAAACCCTTCCAAGTGTAGTTGAACGTTGCAAAAAGCTGGTTGGTTCTCGGGGACGCTTAATTTTCTTACATCGTACCTCAGGGATATTCTGGTCGCTTGAAAAATCGAGATTACTTGACTCCTCGCTCCAGGGAAACTAATCTTTTCTTTTTTTTTTCTTTCTCTCTGCTTGTACGTGTGCCGACTACGGAGCATTTCCATTCGCCGAGTCCGTCACACTTTACGATACATTATTTTTAACGACCCGCTGAACGTCCCGTGGACACGCGATCGGAATATAATGTCATCTATCCGGGGACGTCGACAATTTCATTGTGCTCTTCGTCGACTTTACGCTGACTATTTCGGTTCTCAGCTCCCTCCCGTAATCGGACTGAATTAAACGGGGGCGCCTTGTTTCCGTTTTGATTTACGAGGGATGATACACGCACTATAGGTAGAACAGCGAGTATCTAGGTACAGCCGCGTCGCTCCCAGCTAGATACGGTACTTGTGTATTCCATTACTGCTGCGCGAAAGGCACCAACCCCGCGGCGTCCTCCATTTTCGATCGATAAACTGTGACGATCAATCGTGCTCTGTCAATTAGAAGCCGAAGTGTGGCTGCTCGAATCTTGCGCAGGTATTGCCGAATGATTAGGACATATCTAGCTCGTCCCCGTGTATCTCGGCTTGCGTCTCCCTGTCGAATTCTATCCACGAATACACCCTGGGCCTCTGGCCTTCGTGCAATATCGTTAACGTCTTCGCGACACGCGAACCGTTGTATTAATACATTTATTAGTGGTAATGGAGAAACGTGGTGGTATTTAATAATGCACGCAAAGGGCGAGGTTCAGCTGTGACGTATCGAAACCCCAATAGGATAATTAGGGTAGTCTCGACACACGTTACCACTCAGAAATATGTGAACCTTTTATTTCAATAAAAATTCCATGATCGTTCGAGCTCTCGCGCTGTTTACTTTAATTCGCGTCACCGGAAAGATATAGCAACACAACAAAATAATTAACTTCCGTTTTAATGAAAACACTCAGGGATGAAATAACGTATCCTTGCGCGTGTTTCCGAAAAATGGCGACGTGCCGCGGAACGCGAACGTTATTCGAGTATAAAGTTTCTGGCGAATTGTGAAATTAACTCTTAATTTGTTGAGAAAATTTCGTTACATTTATTACTGTTTTGGTTGCAGGTAGAATTTACCGGGGAGGAAGGAAGTCGGCAGGAAGTTTCTACGATTCAAGGGGAGGTCTCGCTTATCACTGGAATAACCGGGATGCCGCTTTAATCGGTCTACTTTAACTCCAACGGTACAGTAAGTCCATTAATAGCTTCGTTAGCAGGATATTAATAAGGTCGGTGAATCAATAGATCGCATATTTGATTTGTTTTAAAACGCAAAACCCATTCTTCGACGCGTAATTCCGATTCGTATAAAATGAATTATGCGCGGCGAGTTGAACTTCCAAGTATAACAAAACTCACATATAAAAAAATGCTTTTTACCAATGTGTATTACGCCCGATATTTCTCATGGGCGTCATCCCTCGGTATTTTTTACGTTCATATGTTTATTGAATTCCGTTGACAGATCCTTATCCACAGAGCGTACATACAATTACGAATCGAAGGTAAAAAGAAAGCATATTTTTCACCGAAAATATGATCCCAGTATAATGTGAAGTCAGATTATTCCCGGAAGAATAAATTGATCCGTTTCGCGCGTGATAGAACCGGTAGTGGCGCATTAACACATTACCGACCGGTTATTATTGTATAATTTTGAAAAATCTATTGTACTCTGAGGCGCTACTAAAAATTGCTGTACCATTATTTAAATAATTGTTTACACTATCAGATATGTCGGTATCTAACCAATTACTACACATTTAAGTATTGTATGAGGTATTACATCAATTTGATATTTATCAAATTTAAAAAATCATAGAGAATGGAAATATTGTAGGTCCGAAGAAACATTTAATTTTCGAGTTAAAATAGCTCCGAGTGCAAAGGGTTAATAGACTTCCCGTAGGTAAAGTGTTAAAAGCTTTACATACATCGAATATTACTAAATTAGCATTTACCGGGGCCCTCGCGAAATTTCATAAAACGGCGATCCCGCCTAACGAATTATCGTGCCCGATATCACGGCGGCGTCAAGCTATTCCTTCCCGGTACGGTTTCACAGGCCAACTGCCGTATACGTTATAAACATAAGAGCTGATAACGCGTACCTGATTGGTGCTTAGAGAAAATGGAGTAACTACCCCCGGTTGATAGCGCCCCCTCCGCGTGGCCCTCTTTCTTAGTTTCATACCTCGGGCTTATCGTGCTCCACTGTAACTCGCTACTCGTTTCCTCCATCTTTTTTTCTCCCTCTCTCTCTCTCGAATTATAAAATGTAAGACACCGAGCAGAGGTACCCGGACCGGAGTGTCGGAGGTTAGAGAGCCTCTTCTTCTTTTTTTTTTAAGTGGGCCCCCAGTTATCTCGAATAGACTACAGCTTTGCATAACGATTATTACTTTCTTTCCGACGCGGCTTTGACCGTTCAACGTCGAGTTCGTATCTCTTCCATGGCTCACCGCCTTTCCCCCATGTCATCGTTCCAGTCAATCTTCGGGGAATTAGTCAACCAACTGTCCGTATTATTAAAACGTACTCGGAAAATCAGATAGCCGGAACGATCGTTCCCTCCCCGACACGATAAAGAACTTTTTAGTTGACGTCTTTATGCCGCCCATTCACCATTGCACGCGAACACGTCGACCTTTTTCTCGATTCTCCTTTGAGACACGGTCGGCCGCGAACGTTTCTTCATACAGTGCATTTCTAGGCCTCGTTCGGATTTTTAATCCTCAACATTGTTTCTTCAGGCCACGAGCTGTAGTTCTTCTTGAAGCTTGTGGATTTAATAAAAAGCTTTTGGGGATTTCCGAAACTGTGAATATTTGTTAATAGACTGCGGAAATGCTGGAGTACTAACTTGGACAAAATTTAGTACATATATATCTCACCTGTATCCAGAACTTTTTACACATGCTCAGGTGTTAAGAGAACACGACCGCGTCAGGTACACCGTGCGTATTCGTCGTTTTGTTTGCAGAGATCTTATCATTCCGCGTAACGGGGATATTTCGAACGCTAAGTGAACACACGCCGCGCTGTGTATTTTTCTCGAGGTAATACTATGGTATAGTCGGCTAACCTACTCGCAAACATTTCGCGAAAACGTACATAAAATACCTACATAAGCTGTGAGCGCAGGGTAAACTGGAAAGTAACTAAGTATATCGAGTAGGCGGTCGTTAAATATCGCGATTCGGGGTAAGTGATGTAAGAGTGTTGACGCGATCGTTGCACGAGTAGAGTTTGCCGACGAAATTTTGCGGATGAGATTGCAACTCTGCAAACAGAAATACTAGCCACGTGGTAATCTACGTTTCACTCGAGTTTTTTCCCCGGGTATGCGGTTCCCGTTGCCCCTGTTTGTTCTGCATAAAAATAAACGTCACCGGATCCGGATACCCGGCGAGCATATTTAAAACCGAGTGTTTGAACACAGATTTAAATATTATATAATGTTTTCTCCGTGTAGAAAGCAATATCGTTGTTGTTGCAACAACGATAACGTGAATTTGTCTATGACAAAATACAGAATCGTAAATAATTGCGAAGCATGCTGCACGAGATAGAGGAATATTTCAAATATTTCCGGATATTAGTGATCATCCGGAGAAAAACATTTCAAAGTACGTCCGACGTGATCGCGATGCCAGCGAGTCCGAATATTTATTTACAGATTTATCAGATCCTCCGTTCCCCGGCTGATCGTTTTATAAACATTTGTCACGAGTAAGCCAAACATATCCGAGGAACGGTGCCGCGATCGATCGATCACTTGAAACGAACAATTTTTCAGTAACCCCTTCAACGATTTCTCCGTAAAATTCGAAATTAAAATTCACCGTCCGGCTGGGACGATACCGGGCTTCGCTGTACCGTTCGCCGAAATCAATTTGCTAATGTCCCGACGCGTAAGAATTTTAATTATTCAACGGCATCGCGGAGCGGCAAAGTCTTTGGATTACGCGCGACTACTTAACGCGTTTACACACCGTAGAAAATCGCTGGTCGACACATAGGCGCACACTCCGACCGGTATTTTATGTGCAGCTTTTAAAACAATTCGCAGTCGAACCTCGGCCTCGAACGAGCATCGGTGCTTCAGAATCGATAGTCAATTTTCCGATCTGTTGCAAACCTCGCTCTAAAATAGATCCTCGCTTCGCTAATGAAACTTTCCATTAGCTTTCTCGTTTTAAATTGTACGTGGCCGCGATCGATCGTACCACTGCGGCGAAAAATATTCTTCGGACTTATCTTTTCATTCGATACGTCGCGTAATTGACGCTCGCACAGTCTTAACGTTACCTATGATACCATGAAGTCGAAAATGCATTTTCATATTTAAAAACATCAACGCGACCTTTATTTTCTGTCGAAACAAGAATTTTTTCGAAATTTTATACGTAGAAGCTTGTAGATGTTTAAATACAATACAACTTCTGTTCGAAACATTTTTCCCTCAATGGAGTGCTTCTACCTAAAAGTTGGAAAAAATTAAATATTACTTTTCATCAGGAAACACGGCTACATCGCAATGGTACACCGCGCGTAAAAAAAGTGGAATTTTTCTAGAAGTACAGAAAAGTTGTAACTTTTAGATTCTGTGAAGAAATTATTGGGACGCGTTAAGAACATAAGTAATTTTTTTCAGGGTAATATTTTCTAAATACAATATTAATTTGCTTGGTAAATGTTGTCGCGTCCTTATAAAAATATACTCATTAGAACATCTATTAATTATAATTTGAACGTTCAAATTTGTAGTTTCTTAAAGGTTTTTGTTCTCTCTACCCCACTGTGCGTCTTGCGTCCTCGTAATCGATCGATTAGCTCACTGACGACGATTTTTAGAGAGGATATCGAACGTGGAACCGAGAAAGTGGGTCGGGAATGTAAGGTTAACAGATTGGTAATGAAAAGTACAGTTACAAGAGGAAGATTCGGTTACTACTTAAGATACTAGTTTCTTCCAGATCAGCGAGCAAGCAGGTAGAGAGAAAGAGATCAATCTTCGACGTGCCGCACCTCGAAATGGATATTACCCTGGTTTCACGGCCTCGTCGCAGACACCGATCCGATACGGGAGAGTTACGAGCGACTCCCACGGGAAAGGTATGGTTTCACGTGATACCTTAAAGTTTAATCTCGATACGGTGCGCGTCACCTCCCGCGCGCGGAACTGCAATCGAAAAAACGCGACGCAGGATTCTTTGTTACTTTCCCTGAATTTTAATCCGGTCCCCTCATTACTTACGATCGATTTAAAATTCCATCGGATGATTACAGAGAATTCTTTAGCGTGCATTACATTCCCGTGACAGATTCTGTTCAACTAGGTTTGATATTAACCCTGCGTGGTTCTCGGTTCAGATATAAATTATTTAAACGTTTCTGAGTATAGGGAAACGGATACATTAGCGAATCTCTTATATTTGTCGAAAGCGTAAAACCAACAGCTCCTTTATCGAATATAAAGTAGTATAAAATTTATTTGGGTTTAATTAGCTTGCGGATTTTATAAAATTCTGTACAAAAATAGTTTCAGAGTGTCAATACGTTATAGTCGAGTTATAAAAATGAACAAGCCGGTACTCAGTCACAGTGTTTTGCAATTAAACAAATTGTCTATTATGCATAAAGATCCGCAGTCTGCTAATAATCGTACGATGTCTAGAGCGACGTGGATGACGCGGGTTAGCCGCATCTTCTCGGTGAAAGTTGGTAAATAAATCTCGAAGATTTTCGCTAGCAAAGGGAAGCAAAGCACGTTGGTTAGAGTGTGTACCAGTTTCGTGTGCGATCTTGAAATCGTAAAGCTCGGTACACAGCGTTGGATGGTGTGCGGCTATCTACGAAAATAATGTGGCAGTGTAAGTGAATAGCGTAAATGGCAGGCCGTAATAATTCATTGGAGCTTAAGTGCAGGAGAAGAGCGACAGAAACGAAGGATTCCGACGGATCAAGATTGCGGTTTCTCCCTTCGCCTCACTGTGATCTGCATCGCTTAACCGTAGTGGCGGTGCTACGATGCTATTCCCACGAGGCATGAAACTTTAAAGAGGACGAAGGTAGCGCACCTGGCAAAAAATGCTCATCGCCAGCCAGAATCTCATTTGCAGACGTATTTTTAACGCGTTTCCACGCTGAGAAGCACGTCCAAGTCGGTTCGCGTCGTCGACCCCTGCGAAAACACACTCTCTACATCGGCGAATGTATTGTTTGCAATTCTCCAAATTCGCGAACACCAACGAAAGAAACCACCAACGAAATTTCTACCTGAAAACCACGACGCGAAAGCATTACCATCTTATCATACACTGGTCGCGTACCCCGGTTACGTCGCATATATATTTTTTTAAATTTAACACGCAAGTCTTGTCTTTTTCATTCGTAGAAACTTATGAACGATTTTGCATTAATATCCACAGAATTTATGGAACCCAAGAATATCTAGAATACTGGTTAATGTTTTCGTGACTCCGAAATTTCAGTAGAATAAGTCGAGCATTGGGCAGACGGAATGTAGAAGAGCGAGTTCCGATGCCGCGAACCATGAATTTTAGTCTCCCTAGGGAAAACGTTTACTCAAAGAACAGTTTTCGTTAGTGAATGGAAATTTTTGTCGAAATTTAGAATTTCAATCTTTCCGTGTTTGTCTTCGTCGTTTTCCATGGTAATTATTGGTTCGCGCGGGCCGCGATGGTTAACACGGGTTTTTTTCGGGTAACACAGAATTTTTTAAACAAAAACTACAATCCAGTACATGACAATACCATGTATCTCTCGATTCGTATCTGATTTATGTAGCCAATGATAAATTCTCCAGGGCGGGTGTCCGCAGAATTTCTGACAGGTATTGATGGATTAAGCTGCATTACGTGCTGCACCTATCGTCCTCGCGTGTATCCCGTGGAACTTTTATTTCGGGAATGAACAGTTGATTCGTGATTATTCCATGACGTAGCCAGAACTGTACAGGATTTTTTATATTTTTAAAGCTACTGAGAAAGATATTTTGAATTTCAAGCAAGATACGTGTTCGCGCAAAGTAATGGTGCCTCCCATTATTAACAATATTAATCTTATTTTCTCGTGTCGTATTTCGGATGATTAAAGTTTACCGAGATTTCTATATCGTATATTTCGCAAACCGTAGAAAATTGTAATAATTCCGCAGCGCGTGGAACACATATGATTTTAATCGACGCGTGAAAGCTGTGACCGCGTACAAGGTATAACGAGATAACTATTGAAGAGGACGCATTACTCGATCGGTTAATGAAATTTTCTCCTCGGAACATTGATGCCATTCAGTTTCAGATAAATCAGAATTAAAAACAGTGTCGCGATGCATTCAGGAAAATGGTCTGCAATCGGGACGATAACGTTGCTTGCGCGGCTGGCAGCGATATAAAATCAATATTTCATACAATCAGATAACTTTTTACCGAAGATTATTGTACGGTTTAAACAATGCGCACTTTTCATTGTCGCCGCAATCTTTGTTCGTCGCCGTTTCGCGTCCCTTTAGCTTGCGGTGTTTCTCTTTCATTGTTAGCCAATTCCTGTGGCTAGGAACTTGTCAATTTTGTCTATCTTTTCGATATGGAAGAAAGAGCAAATTCATTGTTAGTATAGGTACCATTATTATTAGACATTTACGTCTTTTTCCAATGATTTCAACGAGCCGGAAATAACGCGGTAATATTTTGCAGATTCTTTAAACGTTTTATTGTAATACTGTCTACGTCGCAACTTTCAATTCGACAAAACATAAACACATTTCACTGCGGTGCAATAATGTTGGTCGCGACGGACTAGTAATGGTCGTCGCCGGGATTCCATGAAAACGTACGGCCGCTTCCCGTGGATTAGAAATAACTGCGTTTCTTCGACGATATACCACCATTCGTCGAACTTAGCGAGCAGAAGTTAGTCTTAGTTTTCCGAGAGGTGGACGCGTCTCCAAAATACGGTCACCTCGACTCTCAAGAAGTTATTACACGATTCAACGGACCGTCGTTCTTATTTTTCTTTTTCACATTAACCAACCGAATAGAATTTATGAAGAAAAAATTATCCCCTTTTGACATTTCGCGTAGTCTAAGAAGGTATAAGAAAGTTAGTGTTAGAAAGGCAGTAGGACATTCGCGGTGACAATGCGAATGAAAATATCTGTTGAGAATTATATGACGCTTTATTTTCGCGGTTCTATTCGTTTTTATTTTCTCATGATAAATATTTTTATATTTCCAGCGGTTTTCCTTTTGCGGCGTCGTTAATGCTTTTCCTATGAGAACGGTCGACGAATTTGCGGACGCTTAAGACAACTCAACAAAGTCGCTTCCGGGAATGTTTGGACTTTAAGCCCGAGAAAAACCTACGGAACAATAAACTCTCCGTCCTTCCTGTTTCTCTCGAAAGCTTACGGTTTGACTTTCGCGCTACCGAGTGTATAAAGCTCTATGGTAGACTGAGTGTTTTACTCTGTTATCCTCTTACCTTTCGCACAGCTGTTTCTGCGCCGGTGGTTATTGCGAAGCGTCATTTTATCCGTTATACTTTTCCCGTGTATTTTTCAAACGTGCACGTCGCTCCGGCACGCGGCGCGGCGCGGCGCGGCGTCGTCGTCCGGGCATTATGCGGTTTCGAAATAAATTACATCTCTCGGCGTCGAATGAAATCCGACGATAGCTCGTCTAACGCACGCCCCGCTTTTATTCCCTTTTACTTCCCAACGGATAATCGGTCTGGTACCCCGGCGAGCCACGAGGATTTCATAAACTTCGCCAATGGCATCGATTACGCTGAAAACGGGGAACCTCGAAGCCGAACGAATTCGAATCGCGCGTAAAATTCATCGATTCCTGTGAGAACTTTAAAGAGATGCTCGATAAGTTGTTCGGCCGGCGCATAAAAGCGACCGCGTATCGTTCCACGGTAACGATACTTCCTCGAACGAGAAGGTAAATGGCTGGTAATCCCAGGATTTAAGGGAGTATTCCCTTTTCTTCGGACTGTTCCGCATTTTTACGCACAAACTTCCGCGAACCTTCCTGCAACATGCGCGCGCGCTACGGTGGATCTTATTTTCTAATTATGACAAATTTCAACACGCTGCCTAAAACTTTACACATCAAATGCGAAGCTTTGAAATCGAAATAGCTGCTCGCTAAATACGCGAAGAATCAGATTCAGCTTATTCGATGGTTCCACTCAATTTACGATTTGTGATTTTAATGAAACATTCATACCATTCTCGAGTCTGATGAAAATTATGAACGTATCGATTGGGTTTACGGTTCCTTTCATACGTTCCACGAATGAACGAAAACCGGGTCAACTGGTCCAAGCGTTCGCCTTTAAAAAGAGTCCGGTACCTCCAATAAATTCCGAAAATCAAAACACGAGAAGATGTTCAGGAAAGAGGACGCACTGCTTTATGGAGCAGGAATTGTCGATCGAACGTGCGCAAGAATATTTCATTGTTATCGCGACAATAAATCTACGAAAAACTTCGGGCGCATTTTCATCGGAATATTCTTGAAACTATGAGCGTGATACTTGAAAATTTATTAGCCTGATTTGAATAATACAAAATGCATCCGGCTTATGAAAGAACGATGATCTTTATCGTGAAAAGAATGTTTCATTAAATACAAGGAAGGAAAGACTATTCTAGCATCAATTATCTATTGCATGCGCCCCACGTTTTTCGTTTGAAATCTTACAAGTATTTTCACAGCTATTCAACAATTCACAATTACAAATTTTTAGGACTATTTGTACGGGGTTGGGAATCTCTATGGAACTAGAAAACATTATTTTATACTTTTTAGTCCGTTTTTAAAAACGTGGTATTTTTAAAAAATTTATTTTTATGTACATAATTTTCTTAACGAGAAACCCATAACCGAAAAACCTAAGAATACAAACAACCTCGACAAATAACTATTTACCTTGTTATTTCATCGATTTCTTTTATCACTGTGTCAATTTTTCACCGAAGGACATATTCAGTTCCTGAAACGAGGGCCGAATGAGGGTTAAACAAATCATTGCGTTCTCTTGATCCGAAAAGATAAAGAACGCATCGATGATTTCTTGTACAGTGAACGTTTACCAGTTGGACATGTGCCTTAAGGCGAACCGTGGCGAGTGCGCCTGTATTTACGAGGTAGTTTTGAAGTGGTCAGAGGCTTCGTCCTGTAAGCTCCGTAATTAACGACGACACGGCGCGGCAGGCTAATAAAAAAAACTAGCCGGCAGGTATGTCGACGCGAGAATGACATATCCGTTGGCAGTATCTCTTTTGCATCCGTGTTCGTCAGTGCTTCCTTTCCGTGTCTTGTGCGCTTCACGTCTGCGTCGGACGCTCGAGTGTGCTTCATCGTTTAAAGGGGAGATACCAGCTTGCGGGTATCATGACCGGGTCGTCTCTGCCGGCCACTCGGGTATACACGGGAGCTCTGTCGAGAGAGAGAGAGAGACAGAAAGATAGATAGATAGATAGATAGAGAGAGCGAGAGAGAGAGAGAGAGAGAGAGAGAGGACACGCATGGAAATATAGACGAACCCCTCGCTGCACCGCGTCCCGGTGCATTTGCATCTTCAAATCCGTTGTGATCCCGCCACCAAGGACTCGCGTTGACACGGTGTAGACTGAGTTTACTCGAGATAAGTAGACAAATACCGTGCTGTATCCGTCTTGGTGTAGCTACGTGCGTCGCCCCGGAAGATCGGGACTACGTCCCTATCGATTGCGATGTTTCGGAACCTCGTAATACTGTTCCGACGAATTAGTACGCCGACGGTTACCCGGCTCCGCAAATACCTTAGACGCTGATTAGAGAGACGCAGCTGAGCACCCGTTAAATACCAGAGCCTTGTCCTCTTCTTCCTACACACCCGTAAAACTCCTTAACACCTTTCTGTTTTCTGCAGCGGTGTCGGAACGTCCTGAATAAATTGATTTCAGTTTTAATCGTAGCTTTTAATGTACTTCGACGGATCTACAACATTGTAAGCAATCAATTATATCGATCATAATTGTTAAATATTTTTAACAAATTCTCAATTTTCAATTTTGCGCCGCCTCTGAAGAGATTGTAGGATTATATTTGATATTTTATAAAAGAAAAAGGCACATACAAATCAAATTGAGTATAACCTCCTCCTTTTTCAGCGTCGGTTAAAAATAGAAATTATTTCCTACTTTTTAGTACGTTTTTATTCAACTATTCTATCAATTCTATGGCACACAACATGTTAAACTATTTCGACTCCAGCGTGTCCAGGTTCACGGCTCAGAAAATCGTATCGAGTCTAACTGCCCCGAATTTGAGTAACAGGTTAACGAAAATTCGCGGACTGGATTGCCGGGAGGTTTCTGTGGGAGTATGCCGGTGGCAATAGGCGTTGTTCACAGATGCGTGGATCTTCCCGCGGCACCGTTTGAATATGGACAGCCATGTCCGTTGACAAAATTTCCAGTGTTCCACGATACGATCCGGCGTTTTAAGGGAATTTGAAATTCCGCTGACGACGCTGTCCTATTCACGTATACGTTATGTGTCGGCTACGTGTATCAGGCGAAAGGAGAGAACTAGAAGAAGAAAAAAACAGAAGGAAAGAACGAGAGGTCCAGACACACACACACAGACACAAAGCTGTATTTTTGTACACAGAGGAGTTTGATGTCGGCCACTGCGAAGGTTATTTCTCTGCCGCCGCCAGCCTCGGACTCGTATCTGCTCAATCAATGAGGGTTGGCAGACTGTTACGGGGTTATGAAATACTGGCCGGGGACGTGGTAGTTTTATAGAATTGCCGGAAAGTAAGAGAGGGCGAGCCGCGGGGTGCAGCGAGGGGGACGCGCCGGTGAAATCTTAGCCTTTTCTCCGGGATACCGTGATTCCGGGTTGTAGCTGGATGTACCGATTCTTTGAAATGTGCCGGCGGCGATCCATCCCGTGGTGATTCGACGCTTTTTCGCCGTCCCGTGCGATCGCGTCTGTATCGTCGCAGATGCCGGCAACTGCAATCGCTTCTGCAGAGAAAAACCCTTGTTCCCCCCCGTCGGACAGGGTGTTGACGTTTTGAATTACGCCGCCCTCGACAATCGTTTTATTGCTCCCCGGCCCCCCGCAATCCTGCACTGTGACAGCCTTTCAGAAGCTGCGCCGCCGCGCCGCCGCGCCGCTGCCTTTCGCTAATTTTTAGACAAAAGCGGATTCCCCAAAGCCGAACACAATGGCCGGCGTACAAAGGAATTCCTTTAGTGCATTAACAGCGAATGAGCTGTCCGATGCATCCTACTACTCGCAGCGCAGATACTATGACCTACTTTGCTCGAAATTTTTTCAAGTTCTCGTCGATCTCGCCCGAAAGTTTCGGAAAATTCTATGGCAAACACTGAATTTCTAATCCCAGTGAATTTCATGAGATTTTTGCAGGCAACGTTATATTCTGACGTTTTTCTACACGCATTCGGCTCGCTCGTAAAAATGAGAAACGTTCCAGGCTCGCTGGTGCGTCTCGCGGTGCTTCTAATGGTCGTTGTTAACGAAGCGGAGCTTGCTGTTCCCAATTTAAAAAAAACGTTAACTATCACGATTTTTTAAACAGTCTGCCCCTCGCTGTGACAGCCGTGAAATATAGCTGCGCGATTTATCTACGACCGCGATGAAATCGATTCGAACATGCTGTTTTATTTTTCTCGCAGATTCTTTGCAGAAAAAAAAATGTCGAGCGTGTCGCGACACCGTATCGACGTCGCGGACAGAAGAGTAATTTCCAGTTTCATTTGCGGCGAGCGCAAAAACATAATACACGCCGGCGAAGAGTGCGAAGTAGAACGGTCGTTTAAAAATGATTCGACGGGAGGAGCGGGTACCGAAGTCACAAAGGAATCGCGTTTAAGTTCATTATACCATCGACACTCGGACGACATGGGAGAAAAATTGAAGCGGCTGCGGTATCGAGGATCGGCGGAGCTGTTAAATTGTATCAGCTCCGTCAAAGCGTATACCTAACAAAACAATATTCATTCTGCGCTTACACCCCCTCGGCGCTTTTCCCGTGGTGCTCGAGAAAGGAGGAAATGGGTAAATCCTGTGTCGGCTCGTGCACACAGATATCCCACGCTCTCCCATTCGTCCGAGACCGGTCCATGGCGATGTTGATTTTTTACTCGCTACTTTTATCTGCCTGAAAAATCGTCCGTTCCCTTTTGTACAGGTGCGACATCGACGGACCACGTTGTACCGTGTAACCCGCTTCTCTGTTCCTCGTTTCTATTTTTCTTTTTATTTTTCTCCCCCCCTCCCTCCCGCCCGCTGTTTCGTCTATTTTCTGAACCTTCGGTTCCCTTTCCCTTCTGTTTCTTTGTGTCCTGGTTGAATGCGAATCTTCGCGATCGATACGAGCTTCATGAATTAACAGCCCGGCCTCGTTCGATGTCCTCGTGCTCGCGTGGGCGCGTACAATATGTGACACGGAATGGAGTCCTGCGAGAGGACGACGATCTTCTTTATCCCTCTCCTCTCTCTCTCTCTCTCTCTCTCTCTCTCTCTTCACACAACACTCTATTCGCCACCAAATATTCTCATTTCGTCAGATTGTTCTACTTCGAAATGACTCCTGACTCAGTACGTTTTAAATATTGTTGCTAACAATTTTCGTTAAAAACAAAATCAGTTAAAGAATACACTAAAGAAGAAAACTGAGCGTGACAAAGTGTTTCTTTATATCAGTTTCTATAAATAAATCGTTGGAAATTTTCTTTTTATGATTCTTCCAAGACTGTCTGTACATTTTCACGCAAGTGCTGGACACTGAAAGTTTGCAGTGACGAACAGGCTTTCGGTAAAACCATAAACGCAGCCGAAAATTCGACAGAACTGAAAGCCAAATATTTTTGGAGCAACTGCGAAAACTGTTCGTCCGAGTATTCCCTAAGCTAATGAAATTATTGGTTGGTAGGTTCGTTGACTTAACAAGCACATCTCTGTCTCCGTCGATGCGCAGAGTGATTCCAAACTTTCAGTGGTGTAGGTATGTAAGTGCGTTCGGGTTCCACGCGTTGTTAATTCGGTAGCCTGAAAATTAGATTGCGTTTAACAAGTTGGTAACAGAATTGCCGATGAATAATCCAACGCGCGATTACTTAATACATTGCTTACCGGAAGTCTATTGGTATGATCCGCAGTGATAACATTCCACGAGAAAATCTTCTTATAAAAAGTATCTCCGGAAAACACGATTTGTTCCTGACAGTGGTTTGTTGGTTAAGATAATGAATATTTTCAAATTCTTTTAATCTCCGTGCCCTGTGAAACATGAAACAGCGAAAGTAGGAAACTTTTTAGAACCTCATTGTATCATTAGAGACTTATTAATTGTGCAATCGATGTACACAATTCTTAACGCGCATAAAAATCCAGAGTTTCCGTGTTGACTATACCTTGAACGAAGAAACGGATTGTCTCGCCGTCGACCGAGTCGAGTTAGTCTCCCGAACGAATCAACGAAAGCACGTTGACGCGGGTTTTTTCTATTTTTTTTCCTGCGAAGCCGGCGCGCGATTTCATTTCGCTGCGTAACGAGCTCGCCGGAAGAAGCTACGAGACTCTTTAGCTCGATCGATTCTCGGTTCTCATCTTTCGCAGAAGTTTTTCGACGCGCGTGCTCTCTCTCTCTCTCTCTCTCTCTCTCTCGCAAAGTCGAAAATAAAACGCGCGAATTTACGGCCGGGACCGGGACGTGAAAAGTTCCGAGGAGGGGAGTGCTTAAGGGTGATTCGTAATTTGGAAGCGCGAGCGACGAAAGCTCCGCGAAAATATAATCCGGTTGACTTGTTCGCGGGCGCACGGGAAACACTGGCTTCATCGTTCTTGTCGGCGTGTTCCTCGTTTTTCCTTCGCCCGGGCAATATTCGGTAATATTGCAAAGAAGAATTTCCTAGAAGCGCACCGAGCGTCTGCACAGTAGCGTAGGCAAACATCTGCTGTCTGAGACGAATTGCATCGCCCGACCGAGGCCACGACCAAAGGAAACGCGACGAAACAAGCAGTCTAAGCAGAGCTACCCTGCTAAAGCTTGTTGGGAAAATAAACTGTCTCCTCGCACCGATGAACAAATCTCTATTCGTAATTCCTTGTAATTTCTACTCGCACGTGTAGAACGTTCTTGTTACCGTTTTCAAACCTGGCCTTACACATTCGCCGTTATGCCGGCGAATAGTTACTGCAGCACAAAGAGCAATCGCATCAGAAATGTTTGCGAAATACGTGAACAAATGGTACAGTTTAAAACAAAAACGTACTTTTCCTGTCATACCCTGGATGAATTGGTCATTTGTAAATATTGTTTTGTCGTCCGGAAAAACATGTATTGTGGATTAATAAAATATAAAGGATTCGTTGCTATTTGTAAAGGTCCTCGTTCAAACAACGAACCAGCTTTAATTAAATTTGTACGCGATATAGTTGCGAATACGATATCTAGATATTTCTATACAATACCAATTTTCCACCCATTATCGTTCATATCCGCTCGATGGAAATAACTCTCGCGTATTCTCAGTACGTATTTCAAGAACTGTGATCTTCAGAAAAGATATATTTAAACAAAAATTACGTACCTCTGACTCTCCAGAATGAAATTTCTCAATGATTTCGTGCATTCGCAATACGTACCATAAAAAGTACTTTTGAATATAATATTATTTAATACAGCCTGCCTCGCTTGAAATTAATTAAATCTGGAATGAAGGTTTATAAAATTTTGTTATTTAAAATAGGCATAAGTAAAAAAGTTCGTGTAACAAACAAATTCTTTTCAATCGACTTCAAACCGATTAATAATATTTTAGTAGTATTCTTCGGAAACCTTTCTCCAGATTAAACACAGTTCAATTACGATTCCGCAATGTCGATTAAATATATTCGAAATTGCGATGTTGATCGTCCCATTGTCGTGCCGACCATTTGCCAAAGATTTGGATTTTTAATGGAATTTCCCGTGCAATTTAATTTCCCTTCTAATTTCATAGGCCTGACAGGATTTTAATATGTTGACGGGTCGCTGTTTAAACACGGCCGTCCAAACACGAACATATTCATCTTTCGGAGCGTGTGACGTTTAAACTCGGCTCGTAGCATACTAAAATCAACCAAACGTGTCTCTGACAGACATTTAACGTCGTTGGAAATAAACAGGTCGCGCGGCATAATAATTAAAGAGATCATGTACAGTACATACAATATACCCTATGTATATTCTATTTCTGTGAGTTCGAATGAAAATCGTTGAAAAGCGTAGTAACAACCTCACTTGTATTCCTGTTATTAAATTTTGCTTTGGGTTCACATATATGCATTCAAACTGAATGCTTCTAACATGATATCGAACATGACGACGTAATCCGGGTCTATTTTGACCAAGAGTGTATCAAAATCTACAGACCTATCTACAAACCTATATTTGCTTAGTTTCGCGCTGTCCATAATTATTTAAATTTTAGATTAAGACTTAAGATTAAGATTCTTTTCTGCCATACTATATAAACTGCATACATTTGTATAAAAGGACTTTGGTCCGTATAAAATAAATAATAATAATAAAATCGAATGTATCAATCGCTTGGTTTCTAGCGATAATCATTAAAATGGAGGTTTATTAGTACCAATGGAAACGCGAGAAGTACCTTGAAAAATATCTTTCATAAAAGCGAGAAAGAAAAGAGAATAGAAAAGTAAGCTTTCGAATAAGTAACAAATTTTGGAGTGGCAAATCCTCAAGGATCCATTCGAGTTCGATTATCCTTTGTCCCTACAATCTTTTAAAGGACACACGATGAACATCGGTTGTCAAGTTTATCTATTCCCGATGAAAACGAGCAATCAAGATTCCGCGGCGGGTCTCGCAGCATTAATCGCATTTTTTCGTGTACGAGATATCGATTTCGTATTATCAGGGCGGCACACAAAGCGCGAAGGGCTTCGCGGATGGCATCGCTAGGTGGAATTGCGGTCTCGCGAAACTCGCGGGTCTCGCAATAATATTCGAGTTCTCAACTCAATAAGGGCTTGATTAAAATGTGCCTTTACCCCTCTTCGCCCTTCGGTGTCCCCGTCCCGTGCATTCCCCCCCCCCCCCCCGTACTTTGGAGCGGCGCCGGTAATTTGAAAATGAGACGCGCCTCCGCGAAAGTTTTCAATACGACGCCCACGTTACCGGCGCGGCGTTGTTCTTCTTGTTCCCGTTCCTCCGTTGTTGTTCTTCTTCGTCCACTGCTCCTTGCTTCTCGCTGGCACACCGTGCTGGGAAAACCGAGCGAACAAGATTATATGTATACGTATACGAATACTCTTATATACGGCGACCTTTTAATGAATATCTTTCTCGGTTCTCTTTTTGTCATCAAGACGCCGCGCCGGAAAAATTATTGTTAAAAGGGAGGCATCCTCCGCATTGGAATTCGCTGGAATCTCGGTGGACGAAAACTTCGGGGAAAGTTTATTTAACGCTACAACTACCGAGCACTAAACGCAGTTGGCAAACGTTGCCTTATAATAACGACAATATAACATTTATTTCGATTTCATGCAAGTTTTATTTAAATATGTACTCCAACAGAGAAGTTGACTAAAGAAATTTCTCTCGCCGGTCGGTAATTTGTCAATTTTCCATTTATTGCTTCTAAACCATGCATTAGATGCTAGTCTGATGTACTTCCATGAATCTTTACATCAGCTTTTTATGTATTGTCGAACAACTTTATTCTTTATTTGAAAATTAGTATTGTAAATTTAGTTGGACTGTCCAATTTTTACAAATTTTCTGAACGACCTGATACACAGGCTGTCCACGAACGTCTCCCACAGCCTCAGCGATAAAATATGAATGCGAGCCGTGTAACCGGTATCAGCGGAAAGTCAAACTCTCAGGGATTTCGAACTTGGTGAATATTATCTGTTTTTACCGCGGAACTTCGCAACTTTCAAATACGGTGCTCCTCGGGGAACCTGCTTGATGATTGAATAGCTAAAGACTGAATGATATGTGAAACTTTCGCCACGAGCTCTTAAATCAAATTCTCATTTCTCTTGTTTCGACACGAGTGTTTACTACAGAACTTTTGATGTTACAAATATCATCGCATTGCCGAGTTTGAACGGTTTCATTTATTAACACAAAAAAATCTCAGTTCTTTCATTAAGATCAATCTTTCATTACGAAAAAGAACCTTTCGCGGTACTTAACACATTACCGACCGGTGATTATTGCATAATTTTGAAAAAATTGGTACATGGCTAAAAACTTTTTAATGGAACCTTCAATAGTAACAGCAATTTTCATTGTGAACTAACAAGTCATCCTCAATAACTTTCATCTAATAATTTTATTTAAGATTGCAATGTAAAAGAAAATTTCTATGCTCTCTTTTGATACAGCAGAATTATTGAGAATCCTATTAATAGGCTTCCGGTAGGTGAAGTGTTAATATTTGGCTCGCTGTCTTTAATCGCGCGCTCTATCTGTGTTTAATCTTCGACAAATACAGCAGTTTGCGGACAGAGAGTTTGTCGTCGAAATTCGCGCGTTATTTCATTTCGCCACGGACAGCTCGAATAAGGTGGGCAGAGAGAAATGCGAGAAACGCGGCTATCGAGTTATTAAAGAGTCCCGTAGAAGATACGGTGGGGTAAAAACGGGGCCGGAATTACAATAATGCATTACGTATATCCGCGTATTCTTTTCCTCGTTGTTTCTTCGTTTCGCCGCGGCACGACGCGACATAGTTCGCATTTGTCACGCACATTGTTGCGCGCCGTATGCGACACGGTCGCGTTTCGTGCGCGTTAAGTGCGGAACACAGCAGCAGTAAATAAAACCCTTCTACAGAGGACCATTATGCAAATTTTGTTTAACAGATACTTATCTGTTTTACGAGTCTTTTAATGTACCTGCCTCTCCGACTAACAGGATGACTTGGAAGCATGATTATCATAATTCTCGGACTTAAAAATGTACACGGAGATCAAGAATGACCTTTTCATCGTTCACGATAAAATCCCCGGTAATATGAAACTTGCTCGCATGTCTTTAAAGATGTACGCTCTTTCGTTCATTAACGTCTAACACCAATCAAGTTTCTTAACAATAGGTTTATTCTTAAATAAATAAAGTGTGGTGGTATCAACGCACAGGTTCGATCAAAATAAAAAAAAAACAAACAATCTTGCCATTAACAAAATCCCAACTGATATGGATTATTTTCAAGAGAAGAACTTTTTTTATGCGCCTGAAAAATTAATATTATTGTAATATGTGTTAAACAGATTTATTCTGAATTTGGGGTTATTAAGATTGCAAAGATGTTTCTCTGAGGAATGATTTACCAAATTTCTTTCTTGAGTTATATACTATTGGAAAAGTGGCCCAAACATTTGGATAGACACGTTCTTATTATAGTTATCAAATAATGTGAAATAGTTGTTTCTAGATCTCTGCAAACCTAGTGTTAAATTGGAAACGTTCGAGCACAAATTCGACAAACTATGGTCTCTTCATAAACGGAATAGGAATACATTTTTTAAAACGTTTGTTCACGTGATTGATACAATATGTTCCTTTGTTTCAATTGCACATTGGTGTGACAGATTTCAATACATTTTCATTGCGACCAGAGTTTAGAAAAAATCTAATTATACTGGTTGATCGAACATCTTTAGAATCACAGTAGAATAGCCAAGCGCATAGTCAGACGCGAGGACAAACAGTCGCACGTCGCGTCGGGTCGTCTCTATCGTGACATATTTAAAACGACTGCCACACGATGCCTGTTGAAGAGACATTCGCGTATATGTAGACGTCTATATGAATGAGTCTTTAAAAAAATTATTCGACGATCGTTTTGAGTTGTCTAATTTGAGAGACATGGCTCAAACTGTACAGACGAGATACGAAACTGTGTCAATCATTTACAGACACGTTTCTAATTCAAGCGAAAGAACCGTCACCAAAATGTAACCAGTCAGATGTCGGCTGATTCGAGCGAAGTTTCTATAATATGTTCATCAGCGTGTCCTCCTTTGACATCGTAGTCGCAGCTTTCGATTCCATTCTTACGGCGCGGCGTCGTCTCGAAATTAATTAAAATCGAACGGTTCCCATCGACGCACCGGTATCCCGAGAATATCCTCTCCTTTCCGTTCCTTTTCTTTTTTTTTGCGAGTTTAATCCGGCTGCTAATTGAAGTAAAAGAATGGGAACGAAAAGCTTTCAACCGATTCGATTGGCGTGCCGATAATAAAGTTAGCGTCAGCCGGCAACGAACGTCTGGCGAATCTGGTGTGCAACAGGTTTGCATTTGACGGATTTCACCAATTAATCGTGTTTAATGTTCGCCTAGCGTGATCCGTTCGGGACGGTGAAAAGCTGCGCGTCGCGAGAAAGGCGGCTTAATAAATCGAAGAAACGGAACGGGAATATTTTTTTCACCCCTAGTCGGCTCGTTTCCTTTCTGCACGGAGGGGAATCGGTCGATAGGCCGGCCTAATTATAACATCGAGGAAGGCGATTAATCATTGGACGACGAACCGGAGTATCGCGTGCACGTCTTCGGGGTCGACGTGGTTTCTCGGTGTTTTTATTTGTCTTCTCGCCGCGCGCGCGGCTTGTGGCAGGCGGCTTTTCAATGGCAACCCGATACGGACGACTGACTTTCAAAAATGTTCCACGGTGCGGAAGTTGCCCCATGGAAAACTGTTAAAACTGTTCTGCCACGAGAACGATCCATCACATCGGTCTCCTCCTTCGGGACGCGTCGACCTCCGTTGGAGGTGGAGAGTCCGAAGCGCGAGTATAATAAAATCCGAGTCAATTAACGGTACGTCCTAGGATGCCATTAATAATTCCGCAAGCTCCATCACGCTCCTTGGAATTCTGGGTCGGCTCGGATGGAGCCGGCACGAGCTGCGAGAGCGAAAAGTGGAATCGCCTCGGCGAGAGGGACAGCGAATTCAAGAGGATGGAGGAGAACGTTTATCCCGCGATGCCGGCTTAACGGACCTTTGAACCTCCGGCAATGAAATTGCACGAATCAGAAGCATCTCTTAATCACTCCGAGCACTCCTCAGTTATAACATGATTCGCGCGTACATTGCACTTAACGTACACTGCCACCCAAAAGTATCGAGATCCTCGGAAATGCGACCGCATGCTGGTCGATTTTTATATTTTTCCGGTGAGAAATTAACCCTTCGCACTCGCCGTTACTGTAACTCGAAAACGAAACATTCCTTCCGATCGAAAATAATTCAATTTTACATGATTTTTCTCATTTCATGGATATGAAATTGATACGATACTACTGTGAGTATGTGAAACTCCCTTTCCACAAGTTTTTTTTTTTACTTGGGCTTGATTAAGCAATTTTTTGAGACTGGGTGCAACGAGGTGCTGCGGGAGTTTTTTCCTTTTCAGGAAATGTTCGAACTGAAAAAGTGCTTGGAGCCGAAGCGTTGTCGGAGCGGGCCGTTCGTAACGTTTGAAATCCGGGACCGTTTTCTCCAGATGTTTTCGCGAAAATGTTGCAGCTCTTGCTTGTGAAATTGTTAATTAACTCTGCGACTGCCTGCAGCCGATGGAACGTGTAGACGCAATTTTTTTCCCCCCGGTGAGAGAAGAACTTTCCGGTGACACATTTCTACTGAAGTTGCTAGGAAGTTTCAGTGAAAAGTGTCAGTTGCGATAATCCGCAAATACCGATGGTATTTATTTGGTGTCTGTTCTTTAATTACCGTTCGAATAACGAGGCAGCAGTTGGCACGGGGAACGCACTGAGGCTCCGTAGATTGAAAGAGCTACTCTACTGGCAGTAGAGTTGGAGCAGCATTGATCCGACAGTGGATGGCTGGCGGACGTCGGGGAACGAAAAAGAAGGGCTCGAAATGTAAGCAAATAGTCGTCTTTCGAAAGGATAGCAGTATACCTGTATAAGCTCTTCTCGTGGGCCCTGCAGCCCTCGTCGTGTCGTGCACGTTGCAGCTACTCTCTCCACCGTCTTCAGGCATTCGCTATGCAAAAAGTAGTCACGAGTCGTTACTCCCTGTGGACTTCCTCAGACCTTTCTTACGTCGATATGCCTGTGCAGGCACATGCACGCGCGTCTGCCGCCTAACTGTTTGCTTTTGTACAGCAGTAAGTACTCTTAAGAGGGAACTTCTCTAAAGTGTTCGATAACGTTATTCCCCCTATCATTCTTCGAACGACATAAACCCCCTCTCTAGATAAAGCTTTCCAACGTTTATATGTATATAATATCTTTTTTTTATATCTGAGATTGGGATTGTCAGAATAAATAAACCAAATTAGTTTCTCTGTAATTAAGAGATTTTATATTACAACCGATATTACTATTTACAATATATATACAGAAATTACAAGTTACCTGTAATTAAGAGCCTGGGGGACAATAGCTTGCTAAATAAACGCCTTTATTAGTTTCTGTACCTCTTTTTTTTATTTTAAACGCTTATGTAAAAGGGCTTAAGCCCGTCTGTAATAAATAATAATAATAATTTAAAAAAACTTATGTAGAAATATCACTTTCTATTAAAAAACATTTGGAACCCCTGGTTTTTTATTGCTCTGTGGCCCACCAGGCCTAAAAATTCTACGATCTGGCCCTTTCCAAAAAAAGTTTGCCGACCCCTAGTTTAGATTATTAAATATGTTGGTATTCTATGAGGTGTTATAAAAGTAGAATTTTATCCAGAACTGTTCCATTTAGAATTTTCATTTTATCTGGTAAACAAAATAATACTTCATCTGCTAACGATAGTATATAGACTCTTAAAAGGCCCCTCCGCGTATTCAGACGTCCTCGTTCGTTGACAATTGCCAGCCGTGGGTACTGCTAGTTGGAATGGGTGAATTGCAAAATTTATGACCACTACAAATATGCAGCTTTGTAGCATTTCAACCACGTCGCAGACTCGAGCACTTGACTTCACGATTAAACCTTCGAACGTATTTATACATTTCGTTAGCTATGCAACGACGAAAAATACACTTTCGTAAATATTTAGCTGCATCGTGAACGTGGCGCACAGAATTATTTTAGTCCGGTTATCTTCATCTTAAGAATATCTTTCGGATCGAATGAAACGTATTGACAGGCGAAAAGTCACTTGGCACGCGATTGCAAATAGAACGCTAAATGAAGTCGGGGTTTAGAGCTCTGTTATTGGTCTATGATTAACTAAATCTGTTAATGACAAGCTTTCGTTAATATCGGGCAGCAGTATGACCGGGATTTCACTATAATGTAACAGCGCGTTACTAAATTACCAGGATTTAGTCCCATTGCCACCTGTTCTACATTCGATCATGGTGTATGAAACATTCTCCTTTATTGCACAACACATTCTCCCGAATGTCAGTGTAAATCCAGACGTATGGCTGGCATCACGGCATAATCGTTGCAATATCGCGTGTACCAGTTGAATTACATTTAGTGGTTGTAATTGTTCGCGATCGTTTCCTTCAGATTGTTTATCACGATCGGAATTGCAACGATTTTGCCATTCGGCCAGCGACTTGCGACTCTCCGCTCGAAAAAACTTGATTCCCTGTTCCATAAAGAATTTTTGTCTATTGATTTTCCATCGAAAGAACTTCCTTGGAATAGGGGACGCGAAAGAACATCAATTAGACACCGGCGAGATGTTGATTGCTCTCAGTTACGTGAAACCGGGCACATGCAAAAACGCTTTAATTAATCCCGCTCGCGGCGCGCAAGAAACAACGCGCGAGCTTACACTAATATTACCAACTTTACGTTCCGTGTCTACGGAGTCGTACGAAACTTTTGGTCGCGGAATATTGCTTTCGCATACCTTTCTCCGTTTTTTGCGATTCCCAATGATACAGAGCTATCGTATTTATGGGAGATTCAAGTTCTACAGCGGACTTGTAGTTTAATTACTGGATCACTTCGGATAGTAAGAAAGAAATTGTTCGATGTAACTCTAGCGAGTACAAATCTATTAATTTATTACTAGAAAACAAATTGTATGTATCTATCTATTTAACTTTTATATATATAAAAAGAAAGTCCTGACTGACTGACTGACTAACTGACTCAGCAACGCCCAGGCTAAACCCTTGGACCTAGAAAGCTGAAATTTTGCTCGGAAGTTTCTTTTCTGATCTATAGAAGGAATAAAAAAATTTTACATAATTAAAAATAAATAAAAATAAATTTTTACATAATTGGAAAAGTTGATGATTCGACAGGTTGTTGAACTATTTATTCGTAAATACGATTTACCGATAACTAGCTCGATTGCTCGATCAATACCGATGGCGAAGTGTCTCCATTTAATTCTACAAGCTTCCTATTCGTATCTGTCCTGCACCATTTCCGTGATTAAATCTAGCGACATCCAGGAAATATCACCACCACCAATCGGCCTGTACAACATTTGCCTCGATTTTGTAAATCCAGTCCATGGCTCGAACATACGTACACGTATGTACGCACAGTAAAGACCAAATTTACACTTGATAGACAGAGCACAAGCTCGATCCTTCAAATTGAACACACGGTGGTGAATGTTTGACGAGAAAATATTTATCATCCGTGTTGTCGCGAGCTACGCTCCTATTTATTTGCATATAGGAATATTTGGAAGTATATTGACCATGCGGCGCGGGAGTATATATTCATTAAATAATTAAGTGCATGTAGACAGTGGACATCGAGCAAAGCGGACGAGAGAAATTGTAACTTTGAATATCGGTGCTAAACTTTCTCAAAATCATAATCTCCGCGCGTTCAAAATGAACTTGCTTCAATGCTTGGTAAGTTTAGTGTTTGACACGTGTATTCACACGTTATTAAAACTAAGAAAAGAAGAAACAATTTTCGTTTCATATGAAAACCCGCGATCTACAAAAATCTGGTACACTATTGTTTATGTATTCCAATAACTCCGATAACCAAAAATTCACCATCCCACGCAACATTTGAAAAATTTCAAAAGGTTCAGAAGATTCATCCGGTTCACAACCACGAAATCCTGAAGAATCGCGGTAGACGGATCGGAACACGGGCCTGCCATTATTTCGCGCATCCACCTACGGCCGACGCATGCGGTTTAAAATTAAAAAAAAAAAAGACGGGTGAAAAAGATATTTCTTTTGTGAACGCGTTGCTCCGGCAACACTGAAAAGGAGTAGGTATATCAGCTCCAGAGGAATGCGAGGTCTTCCGATGTGAAAACGCTTTTGTCCGGAACAAAAAGCAGTTGTGGAAGGTATAAGGGAAGTGTTTTCAGTGTAAAGAGGGAGGGAGAAGGGTTGGTGACATCGCGACGCAAAATCTTGAAGCAGCATCGCCGTTCGTTTGCATTCCAATGACGTAGCGACGCGTCACCTCGTTAATGAGTAACAAAGCGATGTTGTCGGCCGTAATTAACTGTTTCCCAGCGACTTGCGCGACGGAGAGCGTCTCGAAAAAAAAAAAGAAAAGAAATGGAAACGGCGCACGAGAAACGGCGCTCCCTTTCATGGAAGCAACTCGCGAAAGGAAAAGAAAGGGAGAGAGTGGGATAGAGATTTTTCTTTCGACGTTTCGCCTTTGCCATAACTAACCGGTGACGTCACGCAGCTCTTTCGGTGAATCTGGAAGCAATAGCGAGCGACTGCCGTGACAGACAATGCGCCGCTTATACCGGAAAGGTCAATTCCCTGGGAGCTTTTCTATTCACCGACATTGAAAGCTCCCGTTGCCGTGCGATCGTTTTTTTTAAAAGTTCCATCCTGGAATACGATGTCCCGCTTCTTTTTTCGACACTGCAGCTCTCCTCCGGGACCGTTCGTCAATCATTTCAACGAGGACTAAGACGATTTTTGTTGTTCGAGTTACCTCGGAGTGCTCGGAGACTCATTTGCCGCACGGATCCGTTAGAAACACTGCTGCTAACGTTATAAACGGAACTCGAGGGTACGTAGAGATGTTTCTGTGAATTTACAACCCGAATATAAAAATACACCAGTAGAACAGCCAAGCGTATAGTCAGACGTAAAGAGAAACAGCGAGTCAGTGCATTTATATACCCCGAATCTATACAATAAATAAAAATTAAATGCTGTTGTCTTGTGGGAGATCGTGTCACTCGAATAATCCGGTGTTTTCTTACGCCCTCGAGGATGTATTGTGATTGGTGTAAAAAGAGAAGACCATCGACGTGGTCTCGTCGGTGAGAAGGCAAATTGTCACGCAACCATCTTGACACCTACGACAGACGGTTAGTATTTCCTCGGTGAAATCGATTATCATGAATTGTTACGTAGAGATGTTTGTCGACAATGACGTCGAACAAACGTTCCTTGAAAAATCACAGCAACGATTATCGAATATTTGTCTGTCTCTTGTTTACGAATTGTAAATATATATTGACAATTAACAGGAAAGATATGGAAAGAAGTATTATCGATTATGTTACAAAGTAATTATATTTTCCCCGTTCAATGCGAAATTTACGTACTCTGTCGAACATTTTTCAGGAAATAATGGACTCGCATTAACGCGCACAGTTCACGTTGGAAAAATAAATGTGGGAAATCAACTTTTGTGAACAAGAATGCATTGATTCAAATATAATGAAAACGAATATTGCCTACAACCGTTTTCAGCAAAAACGTGCGCCTCTTTAATCAATACGGAAAAAATCATTTTTAAACAATACAGTTTCATGCTTTTGTCGGAACACGTTCACACTGCAATAAATTGAAAAATTTCAATCAACTGTTACGATTGTCCGTTGACTGTACAGTATATCAATCTTTGCTTTTTCTTTAAATACAAACACGGTTTTTTGCCGGGGTTCGCTTCAAGCTGTCGAGCTCCAGACATCTATCATGCTTTGGCCAGAAGGGAAAAGAAAGGAAAGATAATGAAGGGAAAAAGTGTAAGGCAAAGAAAACCTTTGGAAGCACGGGGGCGAGCTTTCGAGCGTGTAATCCGGTCGAACTCGTAACGGGTTTGGTTCGAAAACGAGCGTGCACGAATGCTGTTAAGACTATCGCCGAATATTCTGCACTCACGTGTATTCGATACTTTGCGCCACGATACCGTTTTGTTCGCGAACACAACGACGGTAGTTCGTTGCAAAGCTTTTAAGTGGCTATTTTCCCGTTTTCGCACACGCAGCCGGAACGGTGGCCTTTAACACTGGATCCACCGAGCACTAAACGTGACCGATCTATACGAGCTTGCGAAAGCGATAAGCTCGCGTTTATTCAAATTTTATACGATTTTTGTTACCACTTAAGTGGACCTTCTAAATGTACTTTAAAAATGCAACAACTCAATTCAATTATATTTAGTACTAGCTGTAACCGCAACTTTGTCCACGTGCAATGACAAATCCTGGTTGATTATTAACGTAATGAAATTTCCAATCGCCAAGGTGGTCTCAGATAGAGTTAGAGATATTATTTTTCTACAAGAAAATTTAACGAAATTAATTGAATAAATATATTTATTACGATAAGTGGGTAGGAATAATTTTGTTAATGAATTTTAGTGTAATAGAGTAATAGAGATATTAGTATTAGGATATCCTAATTAAATTACCCGCAACATTTCCCCCACCTAAATCCCACCCTTAACCGTTCACGAAAAACCGAGGTGACAACGGCAGTACTATTTTCACCGTGGTCGGAGTAACTTCGTCCCGTTCGTTGTCACGATTTTCGATTATGGTACATAGAAACATAGTTGAATTTCTTCTAAATCCACAAAAAGTTATTAATAGTTACACGTTAAGTAATTATTAGCATAAATCTGAGTAGTAATAATCGATAATTTCTCATACATGAATCTTCATAATGTTGATAATCCTAAGATACGAAGTTTCACTACTGACGTTTAATCGAATCACGATTCGTATGTTGATTTTGATTGATTCACTGTATGCGAGAACCAAGCTCGACACGTTAATTAGAAAGAGTATGTATGTGTTTCGAATCAGTGGCTTGTAATTAGCAAGACTAGTTGAGCACAGCTGTGTTTAATTTAGCGTGTGCCGACACTGGGTAATAGCAAAAGAGTTTTTTTTTAATTAAGTGCCACGGCATGGGGCAACTAAGCGTGACGCAAAAGGAGTCTCCTGCAGTAAAAGTTTTGAGAAACGGCGATCACAGGCCGGATAAAGCTTTTAGAGGTGGCTACGAAGAACCCTAACAGCGTAAATGTAACGCTGTCTAGCAGACATTATCAATTTACCTGTTCTCATCGTCATTCTAGCTTAAAGGTATGATACCTGTCTTCCTCTTTAAAGATGTACACCCTTTCGCACATTAACGTCTAACACCAATCCAGTCATTCGACGAACTATGGTCCCTTAATAAACAGAATATTCTTTAAAAAATCTGTTCATTATTTCCTTATATTTAGCTCTTAAAACATACGCTGTCGTTTGTTTAGTTTTCAATTAAAACACAGTCGTTGTGCGATTATAACAGATACAAGTTTTTCCCTTATTATTCCCTTTCAAGTGCATATAGGTCTGATAGATCTTGAATAAATTTTTTATTGGGGCCAGAGTTTAGAAAAAGTAAGAACTTGTAAGAACTACAAGTATCTTATGAATAAAGGATAATATCGAGCTAATAGCTGCACACTTTGAATTTTCGTTAGTATTGCGTACTAGAGTGTAAATTAATATCCACGATTATTTTAAATCTATTACTTTCCATAACACTTTGCAATGTCACGTTCCCTCAGAACAAAATGTATTATTCAAGCTTGTACATTTGATTTTTGTATCAACGCGAATAATATTACTTCGAGCTTCGAGCTACTATCGTTCTATCATTTTCCCCAATCTTTATGTAACCATCGTGTGCTAATTATGTTCCTTTCTGTTCTAGCAATTCAGTACGCAGTAAGTTACACTTATTGTTTATCGAGAGCAGCCATCCACATTCGTATTAGCATGGACAGTCGCACCTACGTTACAGCACCCTGCCAGACACCTTCGTCTCATCTCCTCGCGATACACATGTAATATAATAATATTCATAATAATATTGTACATTTGTGGTGAAAAATAAAAAATATTACTTACAACATCTAATGTCTTCTTTCTTCCCTACCCTCTACACGAATGTGTGATAGTAGAATTAGATTAACATCTTTGAAAATTTTCATTAAATCAAAATTATTTAAATTCGACAAAACTTGAGTTTTGTAAGAGCTTATAAGTTTCATCAAATTTTCGGCTGCCTGACTTGTCGTTGAGTTGTACTACTGAAATTCGAATACCTCCTTCGACATCATGTTCTCCTAATACCGAGTTCAAAAATCGAGGAAATTTTCGAAATTTTCGATTTTTCGACCGTCTGACTTGTCGTTGACTTGTACTACTGAAATTCGGATACCTCCTTTGACATCATGTTCTCCTAATACCGAGTTCAAAAATCGAGTTTTTCGAAAATTTCCTCGATTTTTGAACTCGGTATTAGGAGAACATGATAGCCGAAGAGGTATGCGATTTTCAGTAGTACAAGTCAACGACAAGTCAGACGGTCGAAAAATCGAAAATTTCGAAAATTTCTCGATTTTTGAACTTGGTATTAGGAGAACATGATAGCCGAGGAGGTATCCGATTTTCAGTAGTAGAAGTCAACGACAAGTCAGACGGTCGAAAAATCGAAAATTTCGAAAATTTCCTCGATTTTTGAACTCGGTATTAGGAGAACATGATAGCCGAGGAGGTATCCGATTTTCAGTAGTACAAGTCAACGACAAGTCAGACGATCGAAAAATCGAAAATTTCGAAAATTTCCTCGATTTTTGAACTCGGTATTAGGAGAACATGATAGCCGAGGAGGTATCCGATTTTCAGTAGTACAAGTCAACGACAAGTCAGACGTTCGAAAAATTTACAAAATTCAGTAGTGCAACTAAGTCGAGTTAGACATTCAGGAAGAAGAATAGGTGGTGCAATAAATATATGCGTTTCTTTATGACATTGTCTTTATTGATTCATTGTAATTGCGTACATAAAGTGTTGATATTGTACATGTACATAACTTATATTCTAACGCATATACATATGTGAACATAGTAGAATTTATCTGCACTTTTATACTAGTGGTGGAACGTTTACCGATGTGGTCTTTCAGAGATCACTGTAATTTCCACCGTTATCCCCGCGCCCATTTCGCCCACTTATCGTCCCACGGAATAGCACGGGGGCTGGCAGTCTTTAAAAGTATCTCTGGTCAGTGGCTCAACACATGAGAAAGGCTGGATCGATTCGTCTAATTTAAAAAAAAAAATGTTCGTGATAGTCGGAATAATGTTTTTTAGGTCAATAAAAATTGGAAAAATTGCTCGGGAAAAAAGACATCAGAAATTTATTGAATATTTGGACAGGACAATGTCTGTCGGGTCAGGAGTACACAAATACAAAACACTCTGCAATCCGGTTATAAAAGATGGTCGAACATCCTCTTTAGAATCGCAGTAGAATAGCCAAGTGCATAGTCAGACACACGAGGACAAACAGCGTTTCAATGAATTTATAACCCGAATATAAGAATACAAAACACTGTAATCTAGTTGGCGTAGTCGATCGAGCGTCCTCTTTAGTATCACAGTAGAACAGCCAAGCGTATAGTCAGACGTACAGACAAACAGTGAGTCGGTGCGTTCATATACCGCGAATACCATTATACAAATACAAACTACTCTGCAATCCTGTTATAATAGATGGTCGAACATCCTCTTTAGAATCGCAGTAGAATAGCCAAGTGCATAGTCAGACGCGAGGCCAAACAACGTGTTAGTGCATTCACAATCGAAATGTAAAAATACAAAACACTTTGCAATCTAGTTATTGCAGGCGATCGGACATTCTCATTAGAACCACTGTAGAGTAAGTGCACGGAATTTGACAGTAAAGTGTAAGCCAGTTGAAATTCATGATAGTTTTAAAAAGTAGATTTTGTTACGAACATTTTCGAATAGACAAATACACAGATCTCCAAGTTTCAGTCTGAATTTGAATAACGAATCGATCTATTCAGTTATAAAAATCGAAGACACACAGATCTTACAGTTTGATTTTCTGATTTGTGTCGATTGGAGGACAGAGTGTTCGAGGCAGCATAAAGAACCGCGAGTCACGTTTTCATTTTAGCGGGCAGCATGGCGGCGACTCGTCGAATCGGCGGAACTCTCTTCGGAGGAACAGAAGCGGCGTAGCGCGGGTGCATCGCATGTAATTGCATTATCGCGGCGGTACTTTATATCGCGGAACGGCCGAACCGTGAATTGCAGCGGTGCGCGAGGGCGAAATCAATCGTGCCGCTCGTTCTGCGTTTTACAAACAAAGCTGTACTAATTGGACAATTTGATTTAATGGAGTCACGTTTACGCACGCGTGTTCTCGCTATAAATTACGTGATACGTTTAATTGCCGGTTCCCGGCTTTCTAGCAGATAGGGGCGAGCGCGCAGCGCGCCGCTCAAGGTGAGCGTTCATCGCGCTGAAACGTTCCCTGAAATATGCATGCACCGCGCGGCTGCCGAACCTCGTAAATGTTCAACAGTTCACTAGATCCTGTCGGATTAATTAACCATCGAGAGACGCGCCATTCGAAGCAGACGTCGCGACACTTTTTCACGGTGGATTATCTGTGCCGGATTCGCAGGGCCGCGTCGCGTCGCCAGATGTAACCCACGGCTCGTTCATGAACAATGCCGCGTATAAAAATAACACTGACAACGAGACGTCGCACAGAGATTGTCTTGCTCCTGCCACTAACGACGTGAACGGTTCGAGAATCACGCGCTCAAACCTCCGAGACTTTCCAGCCAGTTATTCATGCTCTTTCTCGCAGAATTGAAAAGACGCGTCTGGAACAGTTCCTGGGTTACCACATAAAACAAACACTCACGTGGAGTTTACTATTTATTTAATAAGATACGGAATTTGTATACAGCAGAGGCTCGGACTGACTTTGAGAAAAGATTAATTTCTCCTCGCGTGTCTCGGTACTTATATTTATTAAAATCGTAACTTTAATGTATGTCGGAGATAGAGAAATTTCTCCTTTACTCCCTTCGCCACTGGTCCTCTCCATCGGAAAGTTTATTAAAGAAACTGAACGCTTCTATCCTTCGCGAAATGTCTTACAAAGAAAACTTTATTGGTCTTACAAAAGAACAAGCTAGTACACTGTTTGAGAGCTCATTACAGAGTGTCATCCGTCACACCCTCTCGCTCGCGGCAAACCTATCATTTGACAACCCCCTCTCTCGACGGCCCAAGAATGGTCCTCGACCACCGAAGAAAATAAACAAAAACTGCTTCTGTTGATAAATTCTCCGATCGTCTTATAATGGATAAACAAAACTGCGTTGTATAAAGAATTCTTCGGCTTTCCCCGACATGTATAACATCTCTTCGCCGCTGGTTCACTAATTTATCGTTGGAATCGAACCACCAATTCGTTACTATAACACTATATTTCCAGTGAAACGTTTTTTCGTTTTAATTGGTTCGGTGTGGCAACATGCTCGAAACGATTGAACAATACAGCCTATGCGCAAAACGCACCAAGTGTTTTCCGTAAAACAATGACCGCATAAAAATATGTTACGCGAACGTTAGGCTGATCGATGCCTCTAAAAAGCCCTAACAAAAACACGAAACGACAACAGAAAGGTTTGTTCGTGCGATACACCGTAAGAACCGATTGGCAATACATATTTATATAAACCATTTACAGAGCCGGTGTTATTCAAACTGAAACCGTAAACTGTGTTTACCAACCTCGCTATACACTCGTTGGAATGAAGAGGAATCAGGAAAAAATTTCCTAAAGTAAATATCGTCAATCTGTTCCCACGTTTTATCGAAATTGCACGATCTTTTATATTTTATTATGAAATTATTCTGTTCGATGAAGTAGATTATATTCGCCAATCGTGCTGCAGGTTTTCATTTGATTCAATTCTCCGAGTTTATTCTATGTTACACAGAGTGTCCGAAAAATGTTTTACTCCCTCCGCGACTTATCTAAAAGCATTGTTTTGAACAGGTTCAATGGAGAGTTTAATAATGTACAAAATATTTCGAATAATGATGTTGGAATAATGAAATTTATATTCTTCATTGATAACTTCAATGTGGTGAAAATAATAGATTCATACTCTTAAAGTCTTTTAATATTTTCACTGTTTTAAGTTGCTCTTGCCAATCGTTGTTGTAAATGCATAAAATCCGGAGTCTAACGGATTCCTCGATGCAGGGCAGGTCGACCATAGGGAAAACGCGACGATAAAGAATCGAAATTTTAATTGCCGCGTAAATCTTGCGCGGTCCGTCGACGAGCGAATTCCCTAAAATTCGCCGGGCCGCGGCCGGCTGGTATAGGGAAGGAAAGCCGCAAGAAACGTCGACGGAAGAATGCGACGGATCCACGGATCCTAAGACTGTTCACGAAAACCGTCTGAAACAGTCGGCCCGTGTACAAGGAGGGAAGGCGAACCCACACAGGGCCGCGCATGGCCGTGCGACGACATAAATCCTCGGCTTTTAAACGGATTTATGAGGCAGAAAGGAGAATGGAGGCAGAGGGAAGAACGGAGAAAAAAAAGCGGATACGAAGGAAAGGAAAAACAAGAGATGGAGGGTGAAGAGCAGTCGGAGGAGCGAGAATTTTTGCAAGCTCCCGGGCATCTTCGCGTGATCCTCGCTCGCCGCACTACACCGACGCGACGCCTTGCGAATCTTATTAAATTCCGAAACAGTCTGAAAGTCCCTCGACCGGACAACGAAGACCTTCAGAGACCTCTGAAGGGCGTTAACCCTTGCCTGGGGATCGTAGTCTCCTAGATTCGACGAAACGTTTCAATGAAACTATGATCAAGATTTTATTATTTTCAAATCCCCTCCATCGTTTTTGCAAGTTCACGAAACCCTCTAAAAAATTATGAAATACTCTTCGTCTTTCTCTCTATTCATTTTTGTCCATTCTTCGTTTTTCCGACCTAACCCCCTGCAGTACAAGCGAGACAGAGTAGGATTAAGATTCTAATGATCCTGAGTTTCTGTAAAGTCTGACAGTAAATTATGCGCCTGATGGTGAAGGGCTTGTAGTCAGAAGATAGGAGGGAGGGGGGTGAAGTAGAAACTGAAGTTCTTGCGAAGAGAAACTACCGATGCGAGGAAAATGATCGTCGCAAAAAGAGATTTCCAGTGGACATGCAAGTATGCTCGATAGGTAATGACCGTTGACTGGATCAGTAGAAAAGCGTCGAGAACAGTCGCGATAATATGATACTTGGCTGGTGAACAAGGCTAAACAGGTGCGTGGACACGGGAGCGAACGTAGAATCGTGTTCGGAACACGGCCGGAGGCCTGCAGGCGCAGCTTTAACAGCTGGATTACACGGGCTGAGCCAATGATTAATCAAACACTCCGATGTGCAACGTAGTAACAATGCACGGCTCGCCGCTCAGGTGCCATTAGACGGAGGGGTTGCGGCCTTATGGTTAACCTGTGATTAACCATGTATCCGGATAAACACAGACCTGCTAGCCGTCCAACTTCAAGACGGTTGCGGAATCGAACCTTCGACTGGTTAAAGGGGAAGGATTCACCGGTTAAGCGACCCGTTTACAGAGTTCAACACTTTCGCTGTTGTTTGCACGCCATGTTCTGTTTCGACGATGCTACTGCCAGAAAATATTCCATCAAAATCGTGAATACGATTATTAAACAGCGGATCTCCATGAAAAATCAACATTTCCTACCTGAATTGCAACAAATTGCAGGGAAATAAATATTTATTTTTGTTCTCAACACTTTAGCCATTTTAACTCAAAAATTAAACATTTATTCCGACCTAGGATAATTCCATTGTATATGATTTCTTTTTATTTTATGGATATGACTGACGTACACATGATACCTCATACACTTACTGTTTTAAATTCCTCTTACTCATTTTTGTCATAAATGCTGTCTAATGATACAAGAGCTAATGACATTCTATAAAAATGTTGATGAAATAATAAATTCTATTACCATTTCATTAAACATGAAATAATAAACTATTAAGTAGCACGAGACAATGTTGCTTTTAGTTAAAGTACAATATGAATAAGAACTTTTTAAAGGGTGTAGTACGCACTGCGGCACAGTGTACACATACACAATTCTTCCCCGTTTCCTATATATTTTCTATTCATCAATCTGTGTCACAGTTCATTATATTCTTGACGTTGTTTAACGCGTGTGCACTTGTTACGTGTCATGGTTGCGGGGCCGGTCGCAACACGAAGTCATACCTGTAATCGACTTTACAATGCTGGAACATAGTAATTAGCGTTCGGTGACTTGTACAAATGGATCCAGCTGTCGGCGTGATTGTGGAGAAAGAACTGTGGCGAGTGTCTTTTAGCATCGTCTTATGTACATTTTCAAATAGAATAATATGTTTGTTGCGTGGAGTTCACTTAAGTAAGATTTTAATTATTACGTGACTCGTTAGCGGTAGCATTAACGATTATTACAAAGTAACGCAGAAACCGAGTCTATATTTTATTAACGCGAGGAAATTACTTCCTTAAGTCGCGTAATGAAGTATTGACTTATTCAGAACAGTCAAGATTTATGGTACGATCTTTTCTTTCGCATCGCCGATGTAATTCTCTTTTAATATGTAATACTTTTTACGGCGCGAAATTATTGTAATATCTGGCGAGGTTCGCTCGTAAAATTCTTTCATCGACTTCTATTTCGGACGTGCTCCATTTTTTGATCGGATACTTGCAAGCTGAAAATTCCATTTACCATAGAACCACCTTTTTTCAGTGGATTTTTCTAACAACAAATTTATTTCTTTTGGTATGTATTGCAAAAAGAATAGTTAACCAATTGCCGTAACATTTTCTTTACACTCGCCGTGATTAAAATATCTTCGTACCCAAAAGTTTTGTAAAACAGAACAGAGAATTTATATGTTTTGTATGACTACATTTATTTTAATCCTTTTTTGATTACATCAAAAAATTGAAGGCATAACATTCATATTTGTTACACTTTTGTTAAAATCGCCACGAGTCTGACACGTTAAAATACAGCAGGGGATGAAAATCGTTCACTTTTATGAAAGTAATATAAAGTAATGTAAAGTAATAATTTTTAGGGATTCGTAAACCTAGCATTAAGCTTCGAAATTTTTTTAATCATATTTCAGAGTCGATTTCGTGCCGTTTCTATTGCGCGTCATTATGGAATTACTCGAGCTTAATATTCGAAATGCATTGTTATGCGAGTCCGTCAAATAATAGGCGAACGTGAAAAACGTATTGTCGTCCGTGCGGTCGCGGTTTATTCAGATTCAGGCCGTTTTAATAAACCGCGGATTCGCGTCAGGAGTGTCGTTGCGTTCATTGTCGGTGACGTTAGCCCGCATTGCCTTCGACATCCGGTTTACGATGAAGTTAGTATTCCGCACCGCAGGAGCTGGGAAACAGGGGGATGGAAGCACTAACCGATTCTATCTTCTATGGCAGCTCGCTTACAATGACGAACGACGAACGCATTCGTCTCCAACAGAATTTGTTACGACGAATCTGTTACAACTGATCTTACTCAAATATCTAATCAATAGTAGGGACGGCGTGAACTGCTACCTTTCGATCAGACGTGATTTAAATTACGAGTTACATCGCGTTTCAACTGTGATAGTATTTCTTGAACCAAACGTACTGCAACATTTGCAGTTTAAAATCGGACATTCCATATGCAACAACCAAAAATAAAATGAATTCTCTGCACGTTTACACCGCTTAAATAAATATTACATTTATACATTCTTCCTTTTTTATACATTCTTACTTTTATCATTAAAAATGAAGTTTACGTTATACACGTAATGTAATTTTAAAGTAACGTTTTATGCAGATATTTTTATGCAAGCTAATCGATGTATTTAAAAAAGGAACTAATTCACTCTAGATTTAAAAATCACAGCGTGAACGAAGCTGTGACAAATCCTGTGATAAAACGGTTAGTGATTTCGCACGCCATCGCTAATTAATGGTAACAAGTAATTGCAATTAGCAGCGGACATACCTATGATTGATTAAAATATAATTATTGTTTATCGGCAAATGAGATTGATACGGTAAAGGTGCTGTACACAGTTCAGCTGAAGTGCGGAGATAATGCAAGGATTTGCTGAGTGAAGCTCTCGCGGAAAGTCGAGGAACAGGATTTGCTATTTTTTAATAAAGCTTAGGCTGCCTCTCGTCTCGGGTTCAGAGGTGATCTTCGTCGGGGCAAGTTCGTTAGTTTCGGCCAGCCAGAATTTCATAAAAACTCGTTAAAGAAAGGCGCAGGGGACCGGATGGACAGAGCTGTTGACTGCGGGACAAGATGAACCGGCTCCGAGGAAGAGAGACCTTGCGAAAGAAAGTACCACTAACTCGGCCGCAAACAAGCCACGCTATTATCGCCGATTACACCAGGGAATATTTACTGACACGAGATACGCCGCCAGGAGGAGCCAGGCGTTTTTACATCGAGGTCGCTCACTGCGTGGAAGTAATTCGCTCAACCTTTATGAATTCGCCGGGAAATTGAATAAGACGGACCGCTGCGCTGGACGAAGAACAGAACAAATGAACCGTCTAGTTTTTACGCGCACGTGATCATCAAGTTTCATCAAATTTCATCGAATTCGGCAGAGATGCTTCGTGTCCGATAATTCCCAAAGTTGTACTAAATAAAAACTGTCCAATTTCATTGCGAGGAAGTGGAATTAAATGTATTCCTTCCTTTGACAGTCTTAACCCTTTGCTATCGGAGCTGTTTTTCAACTCGACGATTAAACATTTCTTTCAATCCAGAATAGTTCCATTGTATATGGTTTTTTTGCATTTTATGGATATGAAATTCATATAACACCTTGTACAATACTTAAATGTTCAGTAATTGATTAGATACAGTTTGTCCACTCCATTAAGGGTTGTATCACAGTCCAAAGAAGATAAAAATCCCACGAAGCATTTTACCGTGTAAAGTTTCAAACGATCGAATACTATAAACGTCTAGACGAGACATATTTCCAGAAAATAAGCCAGAATTGATCGAAACGCTGATCCTTCATTTTGCTAGAGAGGACGTTCCCGACGATTGTGTAGTTTATATATCGAGCTCGATAGAGCAATTATTATGTTCAGATCCGTCGGTCGTTAAACTTCGGCGAAGATCGGCCAAGTATGGAATTGGATCAGTCGGATTCAGTCGGTAGGGTACAATAAAATTCTCTAGAACGCAAACATGTCGGAATTCCGGTCCGCTTTTACGGTACCCGGTCCCCTCAGGATATTTTCTTGAAGCGCGATGAATCAAACGAAATTATGCTATTGAATCGCGAATGACATTTGCCTCGTCCGGAGGGCGGGTGGTGGGGTGGGGGGGGGGATAGTTTGGTCGAATTTGCGAAGCAGTATATAAGAGGAAAAAGGATTTAGGGTGAACAGCCGTAAAAACAGCCGGGTGCCAGCCCTCCAACCCTCCCCACCATTCTTGCCGATAGGAAGCCGAGCCATAAATGCTTCCACTAAGTTTTCTACCCCCTAAAAGAAAGTGAAAGCCGTAGGCACCGCGGCGCATGCACACACGATGCTCTATATTCTTCCGGGCGGCGATTTGTCATCGGCTTTTTGCCGGCGGTGGCTGCGGGACCAAGAAAAATCTATGTAAATATCATGTGAGAAGATACAAACGGTCTGCCTAGCGCGCTCAACTAATCCTTCCGGCATACTGGACGTGATTTATAACGGCGATAATGTCCGAAATATGCTTCGGCACCAGGCGATAATGACATTTACCATTTTAAGAACGATATACCATTCAGCTACGATTCATTTACTGTGACTTTAGTGTCGAGATAAATCAAGCCAGCTGTTAACGCGCGCCTCGGGGATAACACTTTACTAAATTAAACTTTACACTTAAGAGGTACAAAGCTGATCTTCAAGATCGTACCGTAAATTTTCATTTATTTATCCAATTTTACTGTTCAATAAAATTTCTTTGAATGCGAATCCTTGTGATCGTCAAATAATACACCGACGGTATAAGCTTGAGTTTATTTCTAAATAAACGTATCTTTATTTTAATAAAGATTATTGAAACCCAATGAAAGAAACCCAATGATCAATCGTCGAATCTCTGATAGAGACTCCTCGGTTGAACAGCTCGGATGACTAACGGCGGTGTTTGAAAAATCTCATGGGCTTCGAGTAACGCCCTTATCGGTCAATTAATTCCCATAATCTGCAAGTGACGCGGAGCCAGTTCGGTAACAATGGCAGTGTTCACGGGGTTCGTCCACGATTGTAATACTCAACTGCGGCGCTGCTGGCCGGACCTATTTTTTCGACAAAAACTAGACGAATAGGCCAGCTATCTACAGCAGATTGGCACTGAATGGTTTCTCTTGATATACGGATCCGAATCGAACACGAGTGCCCTGCCCGCAAAAAAGTATCCGTCTATTGGACGCAACGGACAGATTGATTTTCGTTCCTTTTGAATTTTATCACTGTACGAACCTTTTGTGCGATGTACTAAATCGTGTGTGAAATCTGCCGCAGTGAAGTCGATGTCGATTTCTTAAATTGAAAAATTCGCTATAGAGAAAGTGGCCGAACCCTTCGCGTCGCCGCACGGTAGGGAAACTTGACCCAACTCGATTCAAAATCAAAGAACTTTCGATACAAACGAGGTAGAGCGATGAATTTTTTTTTAAATGAAAGCTGACTCTTTGCAGAATATGGAAAATGTAGGGAGATTACAGTACGAATGGTTTTTAAACTTGAGAAAATTCGTCAAACTTGCACAATTTCAAGAAAAAGTCGTTTCTACGTTACCACGAGCAGAAAAAAAATTTTGTTTAACATACCATGCAATACGTTTAATAATGGAAAGAATATTTTCGATAATGGTGCAGCAATTTTTAGTGGTGACTTTGAGTGCTAAGGGTTAATAAGAAATATTATATTATATTGTATAAATAAGAAACGATGAACTTTTGAAATATTTAATTTTAGATTTAAACGCAATAGTTATCGCGAACATGCATATTCGAGCACAACTGGCTCGCAATATTTGAGCAGAACGAGCTGCACTGTTAGACGAGGACCACGGTGTCTTCTTTATAAGCGATTCAGTCACCGCAGGACAATTTTCTGCCTCAAGGGAGACCGAAATGCACAGCGCCGGGGTAACTTCGAGAGAAACGGTAAGACTTAGACCGGCGGGGTTGCGGCACAGGGTTGATGGTCAAAGCTTGTATTAATTACAACTGTCACGATTTTGAGAACACCAACTGGAACAGAAGCTCGCGTGTGTTGAGACTGTTCCTCCCTAGTCAGTCTGAATAATACATACGGAGCGTCTATTTTGGAAGTAAAATTGTCTGCTAACTTGTCTTCGGCAAGACACATTGGGAACAATTAAAAGTAAAACTCATTTCGACTCGCAGAATTATATGACACCGCTGCGGAATGTCTCGAATATGCAGTGCCACTTGTTACCACGTAACATTCGTTAAATATTGATCTTACTTACTAAATAGCCAACAATAGCAGACATCTCATGTTCTGTTAACGCTTTGCCCATCGGAATAGGGTTTTGACAATAATTCTGCTGTGCCAAAAGAAAGCATTAAATATGTCTCTTATATCGATCGTATTATTGTTAATAACAAAAAAGGTACAACACGTGTATCACGATGTTCATATTAAAGTATTAAATCACATCAAAAACAAGTAGGTTAGTTTTATGAACAATATGTACAAACAATTTGTGTTATTACATTCAAGCAGTTTAATAGTATATTTTCTAAATTGTACAATAAATATATATATTTTTACATAAAAATACATTAAATGCACAAAAATTTACATTAAATACATCTTGAAAAGGATTCTGTTGGAACGAGCGTACATCAAAACAAGCGAACGCGAGCGAATACGAGCGTACCCGAATAGACGAAGCAGACACCCTTTGTCTACACCTTTGAATGTTTACAACTGACACGCAGTTCACCTGAAGTCCTCACGAATATCGGTCGCGTTTATATCGCAGTCATATAAAACCGTTATTACAGAGCATACTGTTAATTTATTCAGTTTATCCATCTATCCACTGCAACTCCTGTTTCATCAGATTCAAACTAGAATCGAAACTTCGATGATTATTTGATAATCTGCAAAATTGTTCATTGATTTCTCAGTAGTAATTGATCGAACCGTAGCGCCGAGAACATTAAACTTTTGTTATTGAAAGCATTAAAGTTAGCTATTAGATTGCAATCTTAAATGAAACTGTTAGTTGACGTTATTCAGGGTTTCTCGTTAGTTCACAATGAAAATTTAAAAATTACAAATTAAGAACTACAATAAATTGGAAAGAACACGTTTTTCGCAATAACAAATAAGTTTGATCTTTGTCCAAAGAAGACGCTGGGCTATCCCTAACAATTTAAGTGAATGTTTCAATATTCGTAAGAATATAGTCGAAAGTCTTTAAATTTCTAAAACCCACCAAAATTTTCCACACGATTTCAGATTCGTTGTCAATAAAATTCGTTGCCCGTCAAAATCGTTGTCGGTGAAAACGGTGTCGGGGAAATTTGTGTCGGTGATTTCCATGGGACCCTCGACAAAGTGATACGAGACTTCCATTTTAGGTCGAGATCGGATGAAGGTCTGCGAGTGGTAGTCTGTATTATTCTGTTTCTGGTAATACACTCGGTCGCAGCGAGTCCCAGCGCATAAAGCCGCGTATCAACCGCTGCAATAAGAAAACATTGCAACCGGATTTAATATGACGTGTACTCTTTTATTGCCGGCGCTGTCTTGACTTTCTCCAGTTTCTCCCCTTTGTTTCTTTCGTTCGTTCTCCCTGCCAGCTTCCGGATCTCCTTGCACCCCTGCCACCGGCTCGATACGCGAGGGAGTACACTACGCGCGAGAAGCGTGCCAGTGAATCTTTCGCGTTCCATTCGTGCCCGTTTCGTCACACAAACGCCACCATTGGGATTTCAATATCACCGCGCCACGCCGTTCGCTGCAGACGTTCGGATTTTAATAACATCGTGTTTTCCGGCTATCACATCCGCTATCCCCGACTTTTATCTTCCGGAGACGCACCGTTCTGATTTGTAAACCCGCTCCTCGCATAGTAATTACATTCTTTGGATGTGATTAACCCTTTAAACTGCCGGCGTGATGCTATACGGAGTTCACTAATATGAGATTATAAATCAATCAAAAACGTAATCAGGAATATAAGAAACCCCTAGAAATATTAAGCCGATTTATGTACAAATATTCCGGAGAAAAATATTATGTTTTTAGTGGAACAAAATATTTTATTATTATCTAACAAAAAGTATCTATAGAATTATATAGGAATATAAAAATATAGGAATATAAGAAACCCCTAGAAATATTAATAAGCCAATTCATGTACAAATATTCCAGAGAAAAATATTATGGTTTTAGTGGAAGAAAATATCTTATTTTTGTTCATTCATTTATGCTGTAGGAAAATCAACTTTCTCGTCGTACTAGTCGTTGCGAAATAAGACTGCAATAAAAACGGATAAGATCTGGGTTGAATCTCGAAAGCGAATTGCGCGGCGAAAGGTCAATATCGGTGAACCTTAAAAGCAATTCGGCACGCGGTTGATCAGTTTATCAACCGAATATAAATTATCGCAGTAAATTCTCACCATGCCTCGGTCATTTCATCAGAGAGCGGCGTTATTAAATTGTTGGATGGTTCGGTGAAAAGACCATCGCGAATTCCGTATAATTTCACGCACTACGAGGGCAACTGGGTTGCATTGTTGTCGGACATTCGGTCGTTTTACACATTTTGATTACCTCCGTAAATGGAATATTTCATACGAGCGTAGAATAGGTCCAGGTACCGCGGTAAGTACGTGTCATCATCGGACCCGTCATCGGTCTATTCATCTATTCATCGTTATGATGTCGATTGTCAATATTTGCGTTGAAAAGATTATTTGTTTTCTCATTACAAAATAAAATACGCCAGCGTGCGTTACACGCTAGCGAAACTGTTTCTCAGATTCTCTTTCGACCGAAATCATTCTTATTTTTATAGTTATTTCATGATTAAAAAGAATGAAACCCTGCTCCTTAAATATGTACTGGAATCAAAAAATGTATTTAATCAATTCCCACGAAAGAATCTTAGTAATTTCAATAAATGTAAAATAATAAATCTAAAAAATTGCCACTACATTATTCAAAACAGATTTAATATTATTAAATTCGCTTGTATTCTATAAATTGTGAAAAGCTTAACTGTTGTATGAGAAAACAGGTTGAATTTCTATATGCATAATGTAAAAATGATTACATAGAATAAAACTACATCTGGCTTGAAAGTCTTGATTTCGGAACTAAAATTGCTTCGACTTCGAAGGGTTAATAATGTTTCTCGTTAAAGCACTCCGAGTTTAATTAAAATGAATTTTGGAAACATAAAAGGTGCTTATTTTCTACAGTAAAATATAACAAGCATACAATTTACTGTTTTAATTGCAACCGTGCCGTGTAAACGACGAAAAACATTTGTCTGAAAAAAAAACAAAATCGTATTTAATCCGTTTGAAAGCAGATTAATCAAAGGACGCAGACGAACGAAACCAGCAAAAATCTGGCTGTAACTCTTGCCCTACAGAATCACGGGAATTCGGATTCATCGACCAATTAATACCTGTGTTCTCCAATGTTCAGTTACTGATCACTCGGAATAATTTATACTTTGACTGCGTAATTGACCGAGCATGACTGATTATAATTGGCTGTCGGCGGCAGCGTTGCAGATTGCATTCCTGAAACGGTTTCGGCCGCGATTATTAACGGTGCTTTGGCTCGCTGATATTTTATTCGCGCACCTTTCGGACCGTTTCGCGTCGCCTTGGAGGACCGGAGATGCGCGCCAGGCCTATTTCGAAATTGAAATTCACCGAGGGGTAGACGGGGGTGAATTTCCATTCCCCTTCGGTAAGTATTCTTACGGTCGCAATTTCGTCCGGGGAAGAAACGGTGGCGGCGGACGTTGTGGCGGGCGTCCTCGTCTCCTTGAAATAACAGTTCAGATAAAACTTCAAGCCAATCCAACTTGGAAGAAATATACTCGGTCGACACGGTGTTGCGATGCATCGGCCGCGTCTTATAACTGCGGAAAGCAGACTTCCTTTCGCCCATTTCTTCGCCCCCCCCACGAGTTTCCGCTCGTTCGGCCACTCTACGATTTATGCGTCGCGCATAAACCATTTACAACGCCCTATCTTATAAATAAATCAATGCCAGCTGTTGCGGCTCGTGTTAAACGAGGACCGATAAATATGCGATCGCACGGCGACTATCGTTCATCGGACCTACGCTTTCGAACCGCGAGAGTTCTCTATTCGAGTGATTCGAAATCGTCCATTTTTGAAGTGAAACTTCTTTTGGCAGGGTGTAAGCCTAATTCGATTCACGAAATTCGCGACACGAAAAAGCGTAATGGTGAAAAGTGGGGGTTAACCCTTATACCCCCTATTTTCTCCGTTCTTACTTTTAATATGCTAAAGTTATGCAGTTGGAAATAGTAGAATTGTAAATTCGGATGATGCAAAACTGGGAAATGCTGAAATTGAAAAATTGTCAAATTTTAATGTTGAAGAGTAGAACATTGTGAAACGATGCAATTGTAAAATTCCAAAGTAGCAAATCTTAAACTGTAAAATTCTAAAGTCCCATACTCCTTCTCTGCGTCGCAAATGATCGTTCATTACTAAACTGCAAGAAGTTTATTTATTATGTAAACGAAGCTCTATCAATCCGATGGGAATATTTTTGGAAGGCCAGTAAAGTTTAAGACATCCGTCACGGATTTGTGGTTTGGTTATATCGAGAGTTGGAAGCGTTCATCCAAAATAGATTTATTCTCAGCACGTCAACTACAGTATGCAATATAAATGAAATCGACTATTCAAATCAAAGATTTAGGAAGGGTAAACGACGCGCTGAAATCTGCAAACTAATAACAAAATTCTAGGGGAAGAGTTGAATGAACGAACGATGACAAGCTCTAAAAAGCAATAAGAAATTCATAGATCGAATCTTCCGATTTACCGTAAACAAAAATAGACGACTACGGAAGCCTAGAAACCAATTGACGCGTGACGATACGATTGGTAGAACACAGCGGAAACGAAGGAAAATTGACAGACAGCAGTAAAAACTGTGGAGAACTCCTAGAAGATTGTAGGGGAGTTGAAGGATCAGAAGCGAACGATAGAAAACGATGAATGTACTCTTTGGATATCGAATCGGAGGATGATGGACATTCAGAACGAAGTGGAAATGTCGAAAGTGTTGCAGGAGCTGGCAGAAGTGATGAGAAATCCTTGCGAGATCCTAAATCCACTTTTTTCAGAATCCAAATCTCGAAGCATCTTCGATATTCGATTTATTTCTTTTGTTACCTGCTGAAGAAAATTCTCATTTCATTAATCGGAAGAGTAGATCCAAGATATTAAAAGTACAAGATTATATCGGAAGATATGTTAATCAGCAAGAGTTAAGTGTTAAAAATAATAATCACTAATAATTGAGATGTCAAGGCTTGCATCTTTAGATGTACGGCTTCATCTGAAACTTTAACCCTTAAATGCACGATATTTTGATTACAGTATGTATTCTATTAAGCACTATTCTGTTAAGCTAAAAATACCAGGATCACAAGTGCTAAATTGCTCTAGTTCTTAGTGACAGGGTTCGAGCGTTTGGTACCTGAAGTCTACCTAGATTATTAGAATATTTATATGTTAAAGGTTTCGAGCCCGAAGACTACGAAGGACCTTCTTTAATCATAATGACCTCTTAAAAGATTCCCTCGGAGTGCTCTAACACCTCCGAGATCTTGAGAGCCTACCAAGAATCTTAATAATTCAAACGAACTCTGGACTCATTCTTTTTAAGGGTCATTTCTTCTACTAGCCAATCATCTTCTTTATTACTGCCTCATTCTCTCAGCTCCTCTCGTCCTTTCTACCGTCTGCTGAAAATCTTTTACGCCTTCTCGATAGTTTTCATCGTCTGTTGATATAATCTTACGATCGACAGGTTTATTCGATGTTTGATGACGCGACAATCTTCTCTAATATTTCTATCAGACTTTCACGATTCTATTCGCAGAAAATTCGTAATCGTTTCGATCTCCATCCAACGTTTCTTAACCTCCAAAGTATTATCATATATTGTAATTTAATATTGGCTAGCCCGTTAGAAACGTCAAGCTGTCACTTCGATTTTGTGTGAAACAGCGACGTATATTCTCAGAACCTTGCGAGTACAGTTTTCCTTATTTTAGGCGTGTAGCAGCGAACGAGGAAGTTTTGCTAACGAGCTGGAAAGCTGTACACGTTAATGACTCGCATGCAAATGCGCGATTCGAAACCCATCGCGCGGGCCAGTAACGTGAGTGCAATCTCATAAGTCAATCGAAGACACGCAACAAGAAGAAAAAGAAGAAAAAAAAAGAAACAAAACAATGACAAATTAAACGAGAGTCGGTTCCGTGTTTCCGCTTTATCAGCCGTGTAGAACATGCAACTTACGCGTGCAACGTCGCCAGACCGCCACGCGAGCAACCAGATACCTACCAAAGAGTTTAATTGAGTAATAAAATACATATATTAAGCGGTAAGCGGTAATTACGGTGACGTTTAGCGAATTTACGCAGCCGTAATACCATGCGGTATTCGATAACGCAATTTATGATTCAACGTATCCATTTTATTCCAGCATATTTCAGCTCGTAATAAACTTCCGAGCGTATTGCTGATCTATTTGCAATAAAACTTTCGTCTCGCACGGACACTTCTTCTAAATCGTTCGCCCCGCGATCCCCGTACAGTTCGCACGATTCAAAATTGTAGAGGTATTCAATTATCGATCGTAAATGTATTTTTCATAACTCAGGTTGCAATTTCTTATCGGCGCACAGGTTCGATCACATGATTAACCCTTTACAATACAAAAATTAACCCTTTGCACTCGGAGCTATTTTAACTCGAAAATTAAACGTTTCTTCTGACCTACAATATTTCCATTCTCTATGATTTTTTAAATTTGATAAATATCAAATTGATGTAATACCTCATACAATACTTAAATGTCTAGTAATTGGTTAGATATCGACATACCTGATAGTGTAAACAATTATTTAAATAATAGTACAGCAATTTTTAGTGTCACAAAAATGAGCAAGTACTGAAATATAATTTCGACTAACGTAGATTCACGTGCTTCGATCCGAGCAGCATAAATATCCTTAGAGGCAAACTTCTTCGGCAGAAGCTCTACCAGGGGCAAAGTGCCATTTTCGCGGGGAACGAGCAGATTCCACAGTTTCGAAGAGCCTTTGGAAGAAGTTAATTTCGTATAAGAGGTAGGATAGCGGCGGATAAACGCGCAACGCGTTCTCCCATCCTCGTATTCAATTATTCTTTTATACTTTTTCGGTGTGTAAAAGCCTGGAAACGGGAAGGGGGCACGCAGTAAAACGAAACGTCCGCTAACCAATTTTGTCACGGTCATTCCTCGGATTGAAACGGTCGACGTTTGCCGCGAAGGAATCCGCCTGACAACGGCGCGGCGCGGCGATGATACGCGTGTTTATCGAAAGATCGTCGCGACGGGAAATCGACGAAACTGCGAGTGAAATCATCACGAGGCCATAAAATTCATAGCCGGCGCGGGATCGTCAGATGCGCGTGACGTTTAGTTTTAAAATATGTTTTCCGATCTGGACCCTCGGAAAGGATGCGCTAAATCATCGCTGGAAAAATGTCCGATTTTTTTTTCCGCATGGCCGTCCCGCTGCGCAAACGGACGTGGTCAACGGGCCCATTTTTTACGCGTCAAATTAAAACGATCGACTCCTCCGCCGAGCACAGAGCCTCATTTGTTCGCCGGATTTTCGATTATCGTCTGGCACCGTTATTAAATTCAGGCTTCAACAATATTTTCACACTGTTCCCAATTTCCTGAGATCAAAATCGAGAAACTAGAATTTTATATGATTTCACTGTCTTCGAATTTGCTTACAAAAATGTATTTCACATCAAGGATGTAGTGAGCGAGAGAAAAGACAGAAATTTTTGAAAAATGGTTAGAGAAGTTGGGGAGAAAGAGGAGAAAAGAGAGCATAAATATACCAAACTAACAAAAATGTAAAAGTTGAGGAATGGGGAAGGATGCAATAAGTAGGTCAGTGATAATTAGAATACTAAAAGAGTAGGACAGGGTGGGAATGAATGAGACAAAGAAAAGAATCATTGTACAGATAAGTTAATGTAAACCAAGTCACATTTCTTAGCTGTAACGCCGAAACAAAGCAAATTCTATTATATTCTGTGTACTCCCCTTGCAATAATTACACAAATAAATAGAACAACAACAAAAAACCAGTATACAAGGATCCACAAAGCTGTAGGAGATCCAGTTAAAGCGAGCTGCACCTCGCCGTTGGTTTTTCCAATGGAAAAGTAAGGACACCGGTGGTAACCGTTTAAAGGATGCTCCACGCTGTCGCAGAAAAACGGTCGGTCTTGCATCCAGGTTTTTAAGGCTCTCAAACACGCGCACTTATATCAGTGAAACGATTGGAAGTACATCGTCTAGGTGGAAGCCGATGAAATACATCGGCAAGTGGAAACAAAAGGAGAGGAGCATCGACGCAACGCTTGCGTTTCTCACTCGACCGACACATTGTGCTCGGAGGGAAACGCGCCCGATCTACGGTATATTTTCACCGATGCGGTGGTTGCACCTATGCTGCACCACCGTCCCACAGTGCACACAATGCGCGCCCATCGGCCTAGAGGCTGATTCAAACGGAACCGAACGAAATGAAACAGCTAGAGCCAGTGAAAGTCGCTGCAAATGAACGTTCAGCTGAATAAGATTGTCCATCGCGTTGCCGGTAGGCAGCGGAACGAAAATGTTGGGGACAACGTCGATGTCGGCATTTCGGTGTACTCGTACCACTGATCGATTATGTTCCAGAGAAAACGAAGCACACACCGCTGTCGTTCGTGATTGCAATCGTTTATCAATTTCGTCTAATTGTAGCTGTGCAGTGACAGGCGAAAATCTCAAGCATCTATTTGCGTTTTTTCTACTATTGCATAATAGTTTGTTCAAAAGAATAATATAAAAAAAAACCACAGAAACCAACCACCTCCCGAAAATCTAAAAACACAATAGTAATTCGTCGCTAACGACCTAGATAAAAATGCGACGATAAACCTTAATTTAAAAACAAAAATGAGTTTATGCGAATAACCGAGTTCCCACTTTGAATTTGTTTTTATGAAAACTTTTCTAATTTTCCTAAGTCGATGCTCTAAGGTACGACGACTTGGTTTCTTGATATCGAATTTTTCTCGGAAGCTGTACATTTAAAGCCGAGCGCGCGCGCGCGCGCACGATTTTGTCCGTGCGAACAGACACGATAATTTAGAGCGGGAAGCGAAGGTGTCTAGATAGACGCGCCGTAGAAATCGACAGGTATGATGAATGCTCAACAGGCGCCACCATATACTGCTAGCAGAGATTATTGCGTATTCCTGTCAAATGCGCCGTCGGTGGTAACGTCGCCGAAGGTGAGGGAAGGCTCGATAGACGGCGACGCCGCTGGAACATCTGCATTTTCAGAGACGCGGCTACGGGAAAAGAGAGACGCCGTGTTCCACCGTCATCCTGTCCCTCCTTTCCTTCTTTTTTCCCTTTTCTTTCTCCGCGCGGTAGTTCGTCGTACCGGTTCTCACCACTTTTCCAGCCTGTGCGTCTGTGTCTGCGCGCAGCGGACGCGCGCGCGTGTGCTTTCTTTTTTTTCTCGTTTCCTCGCATTTTTCCCGACGCTGGATGCCTCTATCGAAATCCTTTTAGCTTCCCCGTTCGAGTGATTCCAGGTTTTAAGCCCGGCCGTTCAATCATCCGACACTTCACGTCGTCGCGGAAGATGGCGACGACAACGACGTGGGCGAGCGTAACGCGCTCCAAGCCGCACCGAACTTCCACGATGATTCCCCGCCGAGTTACCAGACCTCCCAGCCCCGGCTAGGCTCCGCCGTGAATTGTTCGAACGACTTTTGATGGATTATCTACCCGGCAGGAAAGTCAGTCAATGCGAATTTATCGCGGAAACACCGGGAACACCGCTGCCACACCACGGTGTTGGCGGCAGGCGGCTGCCGCCGCTGAGTGCCCTTCGAGTCTTCGTCACGAAGTTGGATCGTTACGTTGATCGCGACGCTGATAAAAGTTTTCCATTTACACGACTCGCGGGAGAAAGAGAGGGAGAGACAGTACCAACGCGATCATGACGGACCGATTGACAGGATACGACCAAGTTTCGTGGAATTTTAAAAATTTATCGCGCCGATAAGTTTCCCAGAGACACGTGAATGGAAAAGCGATCCCGTTCTGCGATGATAGATACCGTCAAAGCTCTGGAAAAAAATACCTTGCTCGATTTACTAATTCGCGTTTCCGTAAACCTGATCCATCCCTCCGGGAAAAATTCAGACGATTTCTGCTCCTAGGTACTACTGTCGAGTATTTAACTTGTTTTTAATGTTGTTTGGAATGTTTAACTTGTGTCTTTGATAAGCCTTGGCTGAATATTTGTCAGTTGTGTTTCTGACAGTGAAAAGAACAGAGCTTTCGGAGTCTAGCGTACGCGGAGCCATCAATTTGGTAGCAAACGGAAAACGGAAAACGCCATCAGCGATCCACCTTAGCCAATCCCCTGATACAAAGCCAATAAAAAAGCTAGCAGATCATCGCGGGTCCTCGACATTAACCGAATATACTCCGCGGGAGGTTCAACGTTGGCAGGCGCAAGCAAGTGCCCGTGGGTTTATCGTGGCAGTTTCGCGAGAAGAAAGTCGAGTCAGCAGGCTTAATCGCGAGTCCTGAAAGACAGGCATAATTCGCGAGCCGGCTGTTCCCGCGGGGATAACGATTCGAATTACCATCGACATCGAGCGAACTCTAAGTAATTTATCCCGCGACGACGCAACGTTCCCTTCGGTAAATCATTCGGATTGGTACATCGGGCTGCGCGGAATATCCCCATCGGCGCTGGGCGTCCTGAAACACGGACACGGCGCGGCGCGGCGCAGGCGATGGCCAGGCCGAACCAGGCTCTCGAAAGCGAGGCTAGAGCTACAGGCGCCGGAAGGAAATCATCAGTACCTGACTTGCAGAGACGCGGAGCAATGGACAATGAGTTATTACCTTCTGGCCTTGCGATGGTACCACATGCTAGGCGACCCATTATGTCGTCCACATTGAAACATCTCGGCGAGGGCCGCATTTAGGCACGAAATAACCAAGATCGTCGCGCTTTGTTTCCGCGACGTTGCGTGTCGCGGCGTCCCGCCGGCTTCCGGCGTCGCAACGGAATCTCATTGTGACGGTAATACCTACTTCGTATCGGCCGGTGAACCACCCCCTTTCGGATCCCTAGCCACCACCCCACGAATCGCTTAATTTCAGGGGTCGTGCTCGGAGAAGTACGCCGCTCGATTCTCGCATTAAGTGATTTACGTTGTTACGAGTTTGGAATATCGTGGGGGCAGGGGGGAGGGGGATAGCCAACCGATATCACCGAATCCTCGCACCCCCTACCGCCGTCGCTATACCGTTTAACCCGGCCGACAATTTGTCCCTGCGTGGCTAATGTTTTCTCATTGCCATTCGTCCCCGGCGAAACGTAGAAATGGAATGCTAGCCGGGACCCCGTTTGACAAAATGCACTTTCCATTTGCCGCGCTTTAATCCTTCCTCTTCGGCCCCCGCCCGTTCAAATGGAAATGGACCGCGTTACTCGGTCATCTGCAATTATCAACAATTATTTCCGACTCGATGGAATGTGCCGAAGAACGAATTGCACCAAAGTCAAACCGGAGTCTGATTACACTGTCCAACAAATTTCAACTTTTTTCATGTTTCCATAGAAATGTTGGGTGGATCTTATAAGTTTTCTTCTACCAACGAACAGCATTTCATTTTGATTTATATAGATAGAAGAAGATAGAGGATAGAGGATAGAGGATAGAGGATAGAAAGAAAAGTATGTGTATGCACATATATGCACGCCGCGAGCAGCTAGTCATTAATATTGTTGTAAATATTTAACTATCAGATGAATGAAATGAATACCCTTTGCATTCGATATGCGCGTCGCGTGTGGAAATCGCTGGTCTAGGGTTAATTTCTGGAAAATGCCGATCGATCGGTTTACCTGGCTGGCGTTATTCAGTATTTACGGGACTCGTTTTCCATAAACACGTTTCAATTTCGCATAATAGAAGGAGGAGATTTTGCAAACCACGGCGCATTATTGTCGGGAGGATCAGCAGATCTGATGGAATACGAGTGTATCGGTGGACGGGCTCGAACGTTTGGATCGCTCGGTTCGCTGACATTTATACTTTTGCTCTCGGCCACATAAAGCGTTCTAAACAGACCAATGGCTCTAAATCTTTACGGTCTGTCGCCGTTTGGCCGAAACATGAAGTTTAGTTATTAAATCAGTTTATCTTTTGATTTTTCCATGCAGTTCCATCGGAGAAACAGTCCGATGAATTGCGCAACGTGGCAAAAACTAACGATCGTGTATATATTTTTCTGGATAGCAAACCCCGCGGCGCTGAGATCGTTTCGGACTGCCAATAAAAATCTTACACGTTGAAACATCGAAAAGGATTACTCGACGCGATATCTCGAAAATCGTTCTCGTTCCTATTCCTGAATCCGAGTTTCGAAATCGTTTCTTCCTCTCTCTCTCTCTCTTTCTTCGTTTTTATTAAACCCGGCTTACCGCATAAACTTGTTTTGAATTTCGATAGCGCGAAAACGATGAGTTCTCTCGTCTGAAAACGATTTTAATATTAATGGTTCTCCCTTCCCGGCGAAGAGAAGCAACGCAAAGACGCGTTCGCAAATAAACGTTCTATTTTGTTGTTGCTACGATATCCCCGTTAAATTATTCCCTCGGCACGGTGAAGAAATTTACGGAAGTTTTTTACAGCAGCCTAGCCCTTAAACGCGGCGAAACGGAAAGAGGAAAAGGCATTTACTTTTTCTAACCGATCAGGCTAGACCTAACGCGAACTGGCAACGGGCACAGGTAATTTCCGGCAACCGAATGGAGTAGATTGGTTTCCTGTTACTGATATTTAAACGGACCGGGTCGCACCGGAACGGTTTGAAAAATTTATGACCCCTTCCAGAGTGGAATAGCATAGTCTGCCATGCCGGAATGTAATATTGGATCTTAAATCCGTAACGGTCTAATGAAACGGGAATGCATACGCTTACGACTTCAAAATTAACGAAATCTACAGACTTACTTCGCCTTATATATATATATACATAAAATATCGATTCTTATCATTATTTCAATTCCTTTTCCCAATATAAATTATATACTATCGATCGTAAATGTTAAATAAACAATGTGTGGTGGTATCAGCGCACAGGTTCGATCAAAATCAAAAAAAAAAACAAGCAATCTTGCAATTAACAAAATCCTAACGTTTCGATCCTGATATGGATCGTTTTCAAGAGAAGAATTATTTTATGCATCTAAAAAATTAATACCACTGTAATATGTGTTAAACAGATGAAATAATATGAAAGTAAGAAAAGAAACACTGCATTATTTGCTTTAACAAAATGTTATAGATGAAAAAGTAGTATTTTTTCACTCCAAACCTTCTCTGGTGTGTGTATTAATAAAAATAAAACTGTTCGAATCTTCTAGGATGAGGAAAATATTTGAATAAATGTTGGATCGATTTCTTGTTGTTTTCTCCCTTTTTGATCCAGCATTGGCACAGTTCTAGCGGACAGAGTCGGTCCGGCAACGGTAATAGACGCTCCCAGCCTACATTTTCGGGGGTGTTGGACAGCAACCGGTGTGAATTCGCGTAAATTTGTTGGGGGTGGGAAAAATGGAGGCAGTGGGCATGGTTGCGGGGACGGTCGCGGCAGGAACGAGCGAAAGGGTGAATCGTGAATAATGCCGTCGGTTTAAACGGTGGCCATCCGGTCATCGGGGGGTTGGGATAGAGGGGGTTGTCGGACGAGGGGGTGTCCCGTTTATGCCGCATCAGAGTTCGCCAAATTTATTCCATTGCTGGTGGGCCGCGTTCACGCGACTTCCACGATGCCGTGCGCCGGCACTCGTGATGAATGCGCGCATTAAAATTGTCATTGGACGCGCCGCATCGCCGTTGCACCACCGCTTGCACCGCGCGCCCGCTGTAAAGTGCATGATTCGCTCGGCGTGCACAGCGCAGCAACCCTCTCCCCGGATAATCCATTCGCCACTAAATTGTGCGCCGACCGCCCCGGTTAAATAGATAATAACAGTTACTATTATTTCAGCCGTGGACCGTGCAAAAGGCGGTGGGACGCTGACGTGACGCCAACGTGTTTCACCGGTTGCGGGACAGCCCCGACGAGAGGAATGCCACCTGACACACCCCCATGGTTCACAGGCTGCACCAGAAATCCCAGATCGAACGATTCTCTTTCGCGTTCCAGAGATCTTCAACCCCTACACGCTCCTCGATCAACAAATTCACCTATGTAGGGACCAGTCGAGGAAACTCGAAGTCTTTAGAATAAGTAAGCATGAAAAAACAGCTGAACACGATTTATGGTGTGCGTGACTAGACAAAGCTATTTTTGAGAGGACTGTTTAGTTTCAGAGACTGCCAGTAAATAGCGCATACGGGGAAAAATAATGTATTACTAAATAATCTCTACTTTGAGATTCTAATTGCATTAAATAAAGAAAGAATTGGTTGCTACACAATTTTACGTAGAATGGGTGGAAAAAGTACTGTGAAGGAAAGAATATAACGCAGACGTAAATGAATACTTCTACAATGCATGAAAAAGTTATCGTTTCAACGAATGCACTCAGATTTACGAATATTCCTTTTACGGAATAAGATCGATATAATACACCGGATGCAGGAAGTCAGTGAATTATTAAAAGTGAACAGAGGTACACAAGAGCAGCAACATGGAAGTAGGCAACATCAAAAAGTAATTATCGATTTCCGTTCCACGGTGCCGTAGCCATTGATTGGTCGTAAAGCGGGGGAGAATCAGTCAAGACTTCCGCTAACTAGAAAAATATTTCCAATCGGGAAGAAGTCCCGACGTAAATCTTGATCGCGATGCAGCAACGACAAGTCGGCAGTAGCGACGTGCCGGTGTTCGATCGCGGTAAAACCATCGGGAATAATAAATAGACTTTCGAAGTTTCGTTAGAGATTATTGAGGGGGTTGGCCGGGGGTAGATGGGGAGTAGAAAAGTCGCGTATTCCAGTAATAATTCAGGAGGAGCAAGGAAAAGTGGGAGAAGAAGAAGGAGGGAGACACGGTGTCGGTACGGGGTGAAAGTTATTGGGCCACGATCGGTTAGAAAATCAGATATGCCGGAGAGTTTCGCTTCTGGGAGGAAGTGGCCCGACCGGATGTTTACTTGAAACTCGAACCGCATCCACGGCTGAGCTAAGCGAAGTAAGGTGGGGGCCCCCGGAAGCTTCTTAAGTAAAACCATCTCTATCGTACCCTCTCGTTTCTGCTTCGAATCAAATCAGCTCACTCCAGATTCGCCTTATAAATCCCACGATGCCGTCACGGAGATTTGTTTTCTCCTCGTGTTTCACGCCCGGACGCGAATAACGAAGATTAATCATGATATTCGGGCTTCCCTCGAAAACCGTAGACATCATTGCTTTTTATTGCGTCCCGTCCGTTCCGATGCGATCGCGAAATTGAAATTTCGCGGTCCCGACGCCGCGCCGCGGGAACAAGAACGGCCATTACACTCGGACAATCGTGCGAACGAATCGACCGCACGGCCAATTAATTTTTTATGTTATCAACTGCTCCGCTCTCCGATCTCCGCTCACAATCCTTGTACGTTTCGCTCGGCTATCAGGAACCGTGTACACGTCATTGAAAATTTATTCGATTACGGAGAAACGTTTTCGGCACAGATTTACCAGCTTTTCTTTTTGACGCGAACTTGTCGATTTATTTATTTTCTTTTAAAACAAACTAGTTTTAAAAATGTTTCATCAATAAGTTGTTTTCTTCGGAGTAGGATCAAATATTGAGTTCAGGAATTGTTATTTATATCATTATATTTTTAAAGTTAAAAAATAACTTCAGTCTTTATATATTTATTAGAGGATATAATTCAAAGATCCCTAAAGATCCTCTAAAAGGCTATTGACGTGTCAAACCTCTTTACACCAATTTCATTTGTTCCGTGTTTGCGAGGGTTTGGAATGGAGAGATCACCGAGTAAACAGCTTAAATCGAGAAATGTGATATCGTGTGGTTTGTAGAAGGTAGAAAAGAAGTTTTCTGTGTGAACGCGAAGGATGTTCGACTGGTTTCTGTGGACGGGCGAAAGTCTCGTTACGCGTCCATCGATAGAAGATATTTTGACGAGATCGAGGACGAGGAAGACACTCGTCTTGCGAGAGCCGGCCGTATTCAATTTTACAAGCTACTTGTTATCCGGACAAGGAAAAAGTTCGGGTGCACCAGTGAATCCATTGGTTGGGTTCCAACTCGACAGTTTTTTTACTGTTTGCACGAAATCCGAGACTGCCGATTACCTTCGCATTGGACCACATCCAACTCCCCATTTTCACCAGTTTAAGGTCCTCCCCGTGCTCATCTACCGCTGTTTTTCTGGCTGCTTCGTGAATTCGCCGTCTCCTCGATCTACGAGCTAGGGGAGCCGGTTAATAACCGCGTTTGCATCCGTCGCGCGAATCAACGGCCACTGTCGTTGCTTCCGTCAGTTTCTACACGGGATGGAGAAGCATACAGAAATTTTAATGAAGTTATCCCCGAAGACCGTGCTCGCCGAAACGAAACACAATCGGGAACCGATCTCAAGAAATGTTTGCTCCAATTAAGTTGAACGTAGAATCCGGCGTGTAACGTCGAGCAGAAAATCCAATAATACGTCGGTAAGTAGTAACAATGATTCTCTTTCTGCTCGGAAACAATTGTTTCGATTTCATTGAGACGGGCATTCAAGCGGGAATTGAATGAAACGGATCGTTGAACTCAAACAAGGTTGGGAAACACTGAAGAAGGCGGGCCTGAATATTTCATTGTGAGAGCCGAAACTTCCCCAGGATCCTGGAAATTCGTTAATTATCATCGTCCGTGAAACACCACTAATTACTTACCCTCATTGTTCCAGTACAATCGGACGCGTTGCAAAAACTCTGTCTGACCTACGGCGGCCTGTTCCCCTTTCCGACGACTTCGGCCTCCACGGTTTACCATGTTGCGAAAATATTTTATTGTTGCCTCGCCGGACTCCGGGTTCGGGGGGATCATTGCCCGGATACGTAATTTTTTCCACGTTTACCAAGATGCATCTGTAGAAAGAGAAATCTGCGTTTTTGCTCACCATTTTCTCGTATCTTGAATGAAAAGTGTGTCACTACGCTCACTGTATTTGTACGGCATTCACCAGCTTCGGGTAATCGAGGATTTCTTCGAACTAAATGGCTTTGATTGTGGATTCTGGAACGTAAAAATCGAAGTCAGCTATTTAAAATTATTTGAAATGTTGACTTTAGATATAAAATTGAACGAAATATATTTTAAGCATCAAATTTCAGACTCATTATGTTCTTTGTATCTTATTATAAATTGTTAATATTTTGCTAATTCTATCGCTCGCAATGTGGTATAATATACGATAATTCAATATTAAATAATAATTACGATATTTGATATCATCATTAGCCCGTGCATCATTAGCAGACTAAATACAAAACGAAATTCGGAAAGAAATATAATATACATGATTGAATTTATCAATTATTAATAATGGCTGAACCACCAGACGTGACAATAGTCTCCTAGTGAGAAATTTGTGCAAACACGTTAACACACAGAAGGATTTTGAATAATCTATATATTTTAGTAGATTACACAAGGTTTAACTGTTTAGTAACTTACGAATTTGTTCGCAATTATAGCATCGCAACATTTCGTGACGTTTCAACGTCGTCACCGATTCAAAGGGTTACATTATATGGCTGGTCATGGCCGGTTGGCAAATAAATCGCAACGGAAAAGAGGTTAATGGAACCGTTCCTCGTAGGTAACGAGTCAACATGCCTCGTAAAAGCATAAACCTCTCACGGCAACGTATTTTCACCTCGATCACACCTGTGACAGCCCGGCGAACATTCCAAAATGTCGCCGATAAAAATAGGTGGGCGTGTGTTTACGAGCCGGCAACGTCCTTATTAATTCCCCTTTGAACGGGTCTCTGTTGATCGGGGCAGGTACGAGATCCCGTATGAATAATGACGTGCCGGGACGTGACGCGAATTTCAAAGGGCCCCGGAGAAAAGGGTGCGAGCACTGCGTCGAGGGGGTTGAAAGGGTGAAAAAGAGCACGCACAGGGCGCGGTGTGAAAAATAGAGGATTCCGGGCCGTTTTAAAATGGCGGGCAAGATTGTTGCGCGACACGGCCGTGACATAAACACGAGTGTCGGTACATCCGGTGTTATAACCATGCGCCGGGGCCCAGTGCGGCACGGCCCGGCGAGCGTCGTCGTCGCATGGTAAATTTTTCATTACTCCCTGACACTTCCTACGTGCGAGAAAATGACGGGGGCACTCGCGTATGAAATTGAAATACGTCTGCCGATCGAGCGGCCGATCCATTTTACCCGGCCACGCTCGAGGGCCGAGGTGAGCCTCGCGACGCAGACGCCAACACCGACGCGACGCCCCGCGTAAAAATGACATTGGATCACGAGCGTTTCGTGCACTCGCCACCGAACACCCCATACCACCGCCTTTCTTTCCTTCTTTCTCTATTTTCTGTTTCTCACTGCTTCGACCCCTCATACACTCCCAGTCAAAAAGATGGCACATCAATAACTTTTGTTTTTTTTTAATTACGAAATCTCATATGAGATTTATTACAATATAATGCTTAGTACAGAATATTACAAGGTATATTGTATCACCTAGGTTACATGTATTTAAAAAGGCTATCATATACCTACAGGGTGGGGCGCCACATTTTACCATCTAGATTTACGTCATTATTATTTCGCATAGCAAACAATGTTTCAGATGAAGTTGAATGGTTTTGAGAGGTGCACATTCTGATGGTACATTTTTTTTTGTTTGTTAAAGATCCCTGATTTTCTACACACGATATGTGCAGAACGTAGAGTTGCCAGCCATCAGCTGTGCCACACTCGCGTGCTATCATTTCAACTGGGAGTGTACTCTCACATCGACCATGATATTTCTTCTGGATCGCGAACCGCCACGCCGCCGATATTTTCCGAGACTCCTTCCATCGATACTTCCCTGAGAATTGAAGGGATCGCGTGTGCTCGAGATTAGCTGGCTGAATAGAGCACCCCCTTGAAAAGGGTTTCTTCTTGAAAATTGATATCGAGGCGAGAAATTTGTTTCACAGCATTCGATCCGACGCGGCAGAAAGCCCCGTTCTATTTGTGTTTACGGGTAGTTTTACCGCGATCGAGCTATGATTTATATAGCACGATTTGCGGCGAGGTATTCTCCTTTTTAACCGTAACTAGACATTACAATTGAATCACTCGATTTCGCCTTTCTGACGAGGTTGTGAAATTCGGTCAACGGTCCCCTAATTATGCCGAACCGTAAAAACCGTAAAGGTATCGCTGCTCTGGTAATTTTGTTCCGCGGAATACACGAGACCTCGTTAATTCTGCAAAGTTTTATTTCTGTAATTCGATTTACAAGAAACTGGTTCATTCGGTTGAGTTATTTCTAGACATTGTACTCCATCGGAGAATGAGAAAGAGAGAGAGAGAGATAGACTTTAAACATTCATACAATTAAACGATATTTACTGCGAGGAACAAAGTAACTTATTTAGCACGATGACGCCCAGAACGGTATCCTCCACGATGTTCATTTACTAACTGCAAGCTGTTACCTATTTTCGATCTGGAAAAGGGACACGCTGAGTTCGTCAAATATTTAACACGATAATACGATGAAACTAGTTTTAAATAAGATTTCAGAAATATAGGATACATGATTTGGTTACAATAATTTGCAGTACGGATATACATAATTGTACGTTTAATATCCCGAAACGGTTGTAAACAAAATCAAGCAGCACTTCTACGACACCATATGGATTGTACCATTATTAAATTTTTCTTTTAGTGCATGTCCCTTCTTTATTATTAGACGAATAGTCTTGTATCTTTCTCTTTTTTCCTGTTATTGTAAACATTTATGTAAAAGGGTTTCAGTCCGTCTATAATAATAAATAATAATAATAAACACTATTAACCTGTTCCTGTACTATTATTCACAATATTATTTACGTTATTAGATATGTCAGTATTTAACCAATTACTAAACTAATATAAATAGTAGCCGAATGGAAAATTTCCAGTGTTCTCTTAGAAATGCTGTCTGTGGCATATTTCACACTTAATTAAAAAACTGAATACATATTAATAAATGTGTTATATTAATTTCTATAGAATTTCTCATACCAATCATTACGAAAATTAATGAAAATCTCACAAAGACTTACGTAGTCAATGTTTTCTCATTACATTTTGCAGTGCGAATGTGCATGACGTTTAATTACACTCAAGCACAGGGTTAATATTCAGAACATAAAGCAGAGTGAAGATTAATATAAAAAGAAAATGAGCTAAAAATAAATTCCTCAAATGTTTTCACCGTTCGAAAGGGTTACCTGGCGACCGGTTTTAATGTTCAGTCAAAGTTTTTCGCGGTCTTGTCGCCGAATGAATGGGGAAACACGCGACTGGCCGAACAATGACAGTTCTACTCGCAGTTACGGTGTTTTGCACCTTGCTGGCCCGGCCCTTCCTGTTCTCTAGGCCCTCCCCCTCGCCGCCTATAACCGCGGCGCTGCTCATTAATTATTCATATTCAATTAAAAGTTTTTGCTCGTGTTTCAAGAGTGCACGGTAAACGTTTCGATTACCTCCATCGTCGACCAAATAAAAGCTGCCCACTCCCCAGGATCCCTGTTCCTCCTACGCGAACCACGCCGAAGGGTGCGCGAGCCTCGAATGTATTTAAGGCTATTGTGCCCCGGTCGTACCGCGGACCGAGCACAAAAATGGATATTGCGTAAATACGAGGGGGCGGGATGCGGGGGCGGTGCGCACGGTTCGATTTCCCTGCACCCTAGCCATGTTAATCAGGAGGCCGGGCACCCCCGGTTGTTTGAACGATCAATCTTATTTGAACGTTAAAAAACAATCCGGCTTGAACGCGGGCCCGCGCTCGCGGGCCGAACGATGCTGGTTGATGGATGATATGTTTGCGCGATGACATTAATTTCCCGGCAGAACGGTATTTATTAATAAAATTGTTTCGCTCGACAACGACGTCGCCGCCCGCGGCAATGTAATCGTTTCATTAGCGAATCAATTACACGGGACGACAACAAAAACCGTTACGTTAATGAACAGCCGGACACTCAATCGAAAAGATTTAACGCCGCGGCTTTTTTCGCGGGTTCAATTAATTCCTCGCGATAAATTCCGGTCAATTGTTCGCGCGTTCTCGCGCCCGAAATTGTGTCGCTACCGAAACTCTGCGTTAATATTTCCCGTCTGAAGTAATCGAGTACTTTCCGCTTCGCGATCGTCTTAACACATTACCGACCGATGATTATTGCATAATTTTGAAAAATCATGGTACATGGTTAAACACTTTTTAATGGAACCTTCAATAGCAACAGCAATCTTCATTGTGAGCTAACAAGTCACCCTTAATAACGTTATCTAAGAGTTTCACTTACGATTGCAATGTGAATGAAAATTTTTACGCTTTCTTTTGGTACAGCACATTTATTGAAAATCCTATTGATAGGCTTCCGATGGATAAAGTGTTAACATTATTTATTTATTGAATCGTCTCCCACCAAAGTTTCAATCACTGTGAAATAAAATTACTCGTGAAACGATTAGTCGCGAACTTCCGTATTTCAAGTAATTAATTTTGAGAATACGTTGGCCAGTTTAAAATTAGAAATGTGAACAATAGTTAATTATTTTGGGAGCAGAGTGGCTCCGGTCGCGACCGCCATTTGTTACGTGGGACCATAGTCGAGCGAATAACGAATTGCGCCGAGTTTACGGCGGAATAGTTGTCCAGTTTGAAAGTTTCGACTATCGTTCGCATCGTCGAAACTCGCGGGATGATCCGGAGGGTTGGATCCGTGGATAAATAAATAGCGGGGATAAATCTGATAGCTGCGCACGAGCAAGTTTGCGTATCTAATTTCACAGAAAAGTGGATTGATTCGATTTCGAGAGAACAATGTCTCCGGTCTCGCAGGAACTTTTTAATTAAGGGGTTGCGCGTCTGGCAAGTTATTGACAACATCGCTAGACTTGTTTATTCTGCATTCAATTAACTTCCAAGTATTGGGGTGTCCCTAAGCCAACCCTTCGTTTCGCCCACCCCTCTCGATACCCGTACAACGCGAATCTTCCTTCGTCGGGAGTAGTGGAACGATATGGCGGAAAATAAAATGGAAACGTGCCTCTTCCCCCTTTCGCAATCGTTGTTTTCTCAAACAGCTCAGCCCGTACACGTTTAACTAACCGGAAGAGGGAGAAGAGAGCCAGCACCGGCACGGCGTATTGGAAATTTCTATGATAGAACATCGTGCTGGTCTGATTCATCCGCGATTTTTCGTTTCTTGATCGGCGATAAATTAAACTCTTCGAAACGGGGAACGCCCGGAAATATCTGCTATTATATCACGCAACATCGACAAAATAACTACCCCTATCTGTACCTGTGCAGGAAACGCTCTACAATGTGAGAAACACTGTGATAGTTCGCTTAAAATTTCATCTTCCTCGCAGTCGATAACAAATTTTATGTAGCATCAAAGTTTTAGAGTCGGAAATTCCTGTAGTAAAGTCGAACACGCGACATACGCTATAGTAAATGAAAAGGATAACAACTCTTCTTTTTGTCGATCGTATGTATTAAACAAAGTTGATGTTCTTGGCATATTCATGTTGTGGTGTAATCAAGATTAATGTAATTCTTTGGAAATTTTCATCATAAAAACCATTACCGATTCAGTAATGTTGCGAAATGTTTCCAACAATATCCTTTGATTGAAATCTGTCTCTTTATCAATTAACTTTGCATTTCCAAAATCAAACGTGTGATCGCACTCAACCGAATGTTTACAGATAAGAATAACGTTAGATATTGATTAATAATAGTGTACTATGTAGTTTTATGCATAAAAAGTTTATTAAATACCAACTTGAAAGGAACGTGACTGGTTTACCTTGAAACATCCTATGGAGCCGAATACGCTGACGAAAAGTGATTTTTTTACAGAAAACAGCTAGAAAGTTTTGCTCGCAAGCTGATACGTTCGCCGGGGAGATTATCCGATCGGATCGGCGTGTTTCGTTCGTTTAATACTCGATCCGTGGATAACAGAAGAAACCCTATCAACGACGGATTAAAAAGACGGGTATAAAGTCGCCGATGGCCGGGTCTAAAGCGTCCGGTAGTTTAGAGCGTGTTACGTCCGAATAAAATTTTCACCCTTTGCACTCGGAGATATTTTAACTGGAAAATTAAACATTTCTTCCGATCTAGAATATTTCCATAGCTTATGATTTTTGTAATTTTATGAATATGAAATTGGTACATTACCTTATACAGTAGCTAAATGTTTAGTAATTGATTAGATACCGATGTATTTAATAATGTAAAGAATATTTTGAAGAAAGGTAGAGCAATTTTTAGTGGTGCCTCAGAGGGGACAGCCGAGTGCAAAGGGTTAAAGCGCAGACGCGTTCGCGCTCGTTGGTGGTCGGTATCTGGGAAGTTTGAGAGGGCAATCGGTGGCGCGTACCGATCCCGTGCTAACTCAAGAAAACATTGACCTAAACTCGGCGAAGATTCCTCCCAGGGTTGGCACCGGGAACTATCTCTGGATGGCCCTCCTCCCAAACCACAAGAGGTCGTCGAGCCAAAACGGAAGGAAAATTTAACGTTAGCCGGCGATTCGTATCGATCGTTCCCAGTCAGAGGAGAGAAGTTCGCTCGAAAACCGCAGGACCGAGAGAGCGACGTCGGGCGTCGGGACGGTTCTCGGTCCAAGTCCTCCGCCGCCGGGTTTAAGTCACTCGAACGCGCGACGCCCGGCCAAATTATAAACTTCCCATCGACTCCGCCGCACCGCGCCGCGCCGCGGGAAGAACGGTGTCCCTTAGCCGAAAGAACATTCGCGCGCTTCGCTTCCTCCCTGAGATACACCCCTTCGAATCCGGGAAAGTAGCGGGAACTGCGGAAGTTACTCCTCGGACGTGACAACTATCGTCGACTCGCGAAACTTCCAGCGAATTGACGAAACCTCTTAAAAGTTCCGGACGTCGCTCGATTACGGGAATCGCGAACCGTCCCTTTATCCCCTTATTTATTAATGTTTCGATCCTGAACGCTGTGCTGCCTCGCGCAAGATACCTGTGATGCGGTAAACCTGGCTGAAGATTGTTTCACGACCAGGATTATCCCCGATTACGCGATTACGCGATTACCCGTATTCTTCTTACGAACAGCAAAGCGATAAACGACTTACACGGTAACGACAGTACTCGCTATCCTTCGAATCAATTATATATCGTTTCATTGATTCTACCATAATGTCGGCAAAAGATCTTCGAAAAATTTCATTGTGTAAGGTGGAGACTCAAGAAACGGCGTAATACTTCTTTATCCGATCCCTGCTCCTTAGGAACTGTCTCTAATGCTTATTTCTTAACGAAATCGAAACGTTGGGTATTTTTGTTAACAATACACGCAATGTACAAATTGATAAAAACATATATACAAAGCATAAATCAATAAAAACATGTATAATGGTAAAAATATGACATGGCATGTATACGATGGTATAAATATTCTTACAATTGTTCGTTAGGTATTGTTACTCTTATTAAAACAGGGGATGTTCAGTCAATTTCAATGATGTATTATAAACTAAAAGTAAGTGGAAGAGCGTAACAACGAATCGTACATGATCTAAGGTTCTTTAAATCATTTAAACAGCCTTCCTGTTCGAATACGAATTCACCTGATTACATGATTCCTCTACGATTCATTAATTACAAATAAACGACACACAGCTGTATAAACCTCATTCGGAGATTGTACAATGTAAGGTTCTTCCAGTCATTTAAACAGCCTTCCTGTTCGAATACGAATTCACCTGATTATGATTCCTCTAAGATTCATTAATTACAAATAAACGACACACAGCTGTATAATCCTCGTTCGGAGGATTGTCAATAAAAAGAGAAGATTGACTACCAGTAGAACATGAATGGTTTAAATGTTTTCAATTTCGTTTGCCAGTTCTGAACGTCAGTCCTTAATCAATTGTGTAGCCCGGTCGAGGATCTTATCAGAGGTCTCAGCTCCTGTTTCCGATACGGCGAATTTCTTCTCGTCGTGCACGCTGTCATGTTTACGTAAGATCACGTAGCCCGGTCTCAGCCATCGGTTCGGCAAGTTTTCGCTGGGTTTCCTGTTTACGGGCGCGGAAGGCTCGTTCCGCGTGTTTATTGCCCGGGAAATAAGGGACGGAACTAGAAGGCCCTCGAGGGAAGCTCGTGTGAGCGCGAAAGGCACGAAAATGGAATAAACAGGAGTCACCGCGTCGAAGAAGCAAGATGGCTGGGGCTTCCGAGCTCCTTTAATACGTGTACTCTTTACGCGAAAACCTCGCCCGGAATGCGTGATGACTGTTTCGAAGTAAATTAGTTGTTCCGGATGTCTTCCTCGTTTCTGTTGCCTCCGAGGAATTCCCCGGCTCCGGCTCTTGTACAGGTTGTTTTGCAACGCGCGGACGGTGAACTATGACGTGAACTATGCGCGGAGTAATCGAGGAAAGCTCGCGCGAATCGTTGTTTTATCCCACCGAGATATTCCACCGAAGGAAGAATAATGAAACAATTACTAGGTAACCGGGTTCGCGCGAGAGCCACTCGACTTTAAAAAATAATTTCACGCGGGACCAACGACGGTATACGTGTCCGTTTCATTAGTTCACCGTTGCTTTTTTCCTCAGGTAAAGCTGCGTTCACGGGCACGTCGGACGAAACAACCTGTGCACTCTGCGCTCAGGCTTCTGTCGCGGCCACGATACTAACGAACTGGCGCATTAGGAGAACGAACGAGTCGTCGAATCGAGTGAAATAGAATGAAATCCTACGGGGTCTTAATTGAATGCAATAAAACAGAAAGAAAATAAATACGTCAAGTGATTAGAGTCGGGAGCAACGATACCTGTTCACGGGAACAAATCCGCCACTCGTTACCACCGGAATTTACAGCTTCAATCGGGACTTTTACCATTTCGGCATTAGCATTCGCCGAATGATTATAACAACTGCTCGGCGCTCGTTTCTCGGTCGGCCAGAGAAAATACCGAATCGTGATCAAAGAGAAGGGAGAACAGTGTCAGAAACAGAGTCTCGCGAAAAGAGCAAAACGAAGGGAAACGGAGGGATTGTTTGGCGCGGACGGATCGCGCTGGTGAATCCGCGGAATCCGCGTGCCCCCCGGTCTAGTTCGTCGCGGAAAAGGAGAACGGTAAATCGTACGGTATCCCAGAACCGACTAACCAGCAAAATTTCCATAATACGCGGAGAAATCCGTGTTGCGCGCCGCGAAAACGAAACGCGGTCGAGTCGGTTTAAACGAGATAGAGGGATGCGTGTGCGCGTCATTGTCTTGTAACGTTCCTTCCATTTCCTTTATTCATTTTCCAATTTAATTCTTTATCCGCGACCGCACACCCATGGCAGGCCCCTTTGTCGCCTTTCACCTTTCTCCGGCGCGCTCGCACGTTTCTCTTTTTCTTTTTTTTTTTTTTTTTTTTATTCACATTGCCCCGGTGCTTTTGTGTTATGAGTAATTAAAACATTTTGGCCGGACTATGAGGGCGAGAGTTCTTTGAGCTTTAAACGCGCCAGAAAATTCATCCCACGCTCCCGCTCTTCTCTTCTTATTCCACTGTGCGCCGACCGTTTCTCCCTTTTTCTACTACGTTCGCTTCCTCCCACTCCTCTTATCCTCTCGTTCGCGCACACACGCGCAAACCTTTTTATACCATTTTTTATCCTTATCCGCGGTGCGGGTTCGTGAAAGGATCCACGCACGTTATGCTGAAACAAAACTCCGTTGAAATGATAAAGGCAAAGTGTCCGGCGCGGGGAGAGAGAGCTGGTCGTTCTCCGCGCTCCTAGCCCCCTGTTTAAATGTCACTATTCCGTTAAGTAACCGGCCACCAACCGTTTTGTTCCCATTGTTCCAGCTTGTTTCCCTTCGTTCTCGTCCCTCGCGAATTTTCACCACCTCGCCCTTACCATTCGTTTTTCGCCTTCGTCTTCTTCTTCGCCGTTTCGTTTCGTTTCGTTTCGTTGGCTCCTTCAAACTGCACTTTGTCCTCGTGGAAATTCACGGGGAAACTCTCTGTCCGCTTGTCCCGGCCGGTCTCCGAAGCGATTTCATTGGATCGCTGGAAATTCCGAACGTCGAAGGCGTCCTTTGAGACGGCGCTCTCGCACTTAAAGTGTCTCGATTGCCCGAATGTTTCTATTAGTTCGATGTGTAATTTCGCCGCCGGGCGAAAAGGGGAACGAAATTTGTCGGTCGCAGACGATTTCCGCGGTCGAACGACGGCGTCTTTAATAGATGAAAGTTTCGAGGAGACGCTCGGCTAGGCGAAAGTGCCGTGAAACTACCCGGTTATTCCTGTTTTATTGCTCTGCATCGCTTTGCTGCGCCCCTCTCGCTCAACAAAACACAATCTTGTAATTAGATTGCGGGTTCTCGTACTCTCTCGCAGTTGCGAATCGCCGAAACACGAGGAAACGTTCCCGTTAATAATCATTGCCGACGGCTGCCACTTCATTTTTGCCCTGATGAATCTTCTACTCACAAAATTTCATTTGATTTCATCGGTGTTCCTCGAACTCTAAAGAAACAAGCTTTGTGAAATGTCTACATAGAGAAATTTTCGAAAATATAAAAAGAGAACTCTTCTTATTAAAGGTAAAATTTTTTTCCCGAGCGCACTTGAAATATATAATAAATTTATGATTTCGGCGCAATGGTTCGATCAATAAACAACAACAAATTTGCAAATAATTAGCACATCCTCATCGTTTCGATCCCAATGTGGATCAGTATCAAGAGAGACATTTTTGCGTCTGGAGAAATCAAATAAATATAATAATAGTTGAACAAAATATTGGGACACAGCTAAAAAGAACAAAAAAGAAAGCACATACTTAAAAAAACCAAAAAAAGAAAAAAACTTCTTATTAACGTCGTTATAATGTAATCTGTTAAAATAGGAATTTTTAAATTAAATTAAAACATCAAAGACAAGACCACGAACGTTCCTATTTGAATTTCACATGTCACAGCGATCAGAGTTAATGTACAGAACGATGCTACGTAGAAAATAATATTTTAACCGTGTATTTTATTGTCGTGTAGTATTTCGCATTCGGTGCTTTAATAGCAATCTGTCAATTTGTATTTGAACAGATTGAATTTCAATCGATTCGTTTGCATCAATTTCAAGAGGTTCGATTTTACCAAGATACCGGTGATCGATTAAAAACGTATCTGTAAACATCCAGTGAACGGTGTTAACAGATTTTTATTGGCCGCAATTTCAACGCCAGTGCTCGCTACCTGTTCACCGAAAAAAGAAGCATAGGGAATTATTAGCTGTTGCTGCGTGTGCACATAGAAATATTGGATTACTTCATGAAAGCAAAATTTAACGATCGCCGCGATGAAAGCTGCGGGAAAATAAAACAAGGGAAATATGAAAACAGACCTACAACTTTTTTTGCGCTTCCGTGGCCCTTTGTTTCGCGGCGAGCGCCGACGAAAAAATAATCATCGTTCTCCAAACCGCAAAAAACTTTAACAACCGAATTGCCTCGAATATACAATTTTCTACTGTAACACGAGGAAATGATCATAGTTTTCAGCCACTCGCTTAAAAACATATATTTCTTCTCTGAAAAGCTAGTTTTCCAATAGAAGCTTCACTAAGATACAATGAATTCACGAATTTTGTTCAAATTGACACTAAATATTGAACGAAATTGTTTGAACTTTTTCTTTTACTAAAAAACGCTAGCTAAGCAGAAATAGTTCTCCTGTTTTGGAAGTATTACAGTTGCATCATTTGGTCAAACAGGGATCCTGCTTTCACAGTGTGCGCGGCTTTGAAACGTTTTGAATCGCACAGAAAATACGTTTCGCTAAAGAATAGACTTTGTACACTCAAGTAATTATAAATTGTTTCTTTAAGCCCGCTTAATTACCACACACGACGTTACCGAAACAAAAATATTGTTGGAAAACGCCGCGTTTTTTACCGCAGCTCGGCTATAACAACGTGGATCACGAAAGCAGACTATTTCTCTTTCGTTTCTTGCTATACGATAAAAGTTACAAGATAATGCGTGTTCACAACTTTAACAAAGTACACCCACTGTCACCCAGGAAAAAAGAAAACAGAACCGTTACACGGTTTTCAAAAATATTGATTATAATTTAATTTTGTCTTCTATATATTTTCCAGACGCAAAAATGTCTCTTTGAAAAAGATCCACATCGGGATCGAATCGTTAGAAACATGAATTAATTGCACATTTGTTGTTTTTTCTATAAATGATCGAACCTGGCGCCGATATAATCAATTATTTAGTATATGTCTTAATTTCGATGGAGAAGAATTTGATGAAATAACAGATAACTAAAATCGAGATCGGTAACATTCTCTCGCGCAATCAACGGGGAAAAGAAACAATTACACGGCGGGCTTCGTTCGTCCCGCGACTGTGAAAGCTTAAAGTGCATCACGCCGCGCGCAAACGGGTAGTTTTCAGCTGATTTACGCGGCTCGTCACGTACCGCGGAGAACGAGGATGAAACGTGCCTGTCAGAACTAATTAAAGATTCAGCCGATTCCACGAGCGAGCTGCTTTAATTCTTGCTGGTTCCTCGAGCGACGATATAGGGGTTGAGTCGTTGCGGCGGCTGCAACGGGGCATCATCTTCGCGGGGAACAACAGAAACACCGGTTGATTAATAGCGGTGCACGCTAGACCCGGCACCCTCTATCTCTTTCTCTCTCTTTCTCTCTCTTTCTCTCTCTCTTGCACCGTTTCCCTCCGCACCAGGAAGGCACTTCATTCTTCCTGTCTTCCTACGCTTCCCCGCGCGCTTCTTTGCTCCTTCCTTCCTTCCTCACTTTTGCTCCTCGAGACTCGTGCGATGTCTATTTATCATTCGCGTGTTTCCGTGCCTTATCAATTTCACCGACTCTAACGACTGTGTGCCGGCCGGCGGCCTTCTTAATTTTTTAACCCGGCCACGCTCCCGCATGCGAAACAAATGGTCCGTGTCTGACACATCGCGGATACCTCGGCACTGCGTCTTCGGCACCGGTCGTACTTCTTGCGCGGCGCCCTGTCCCGTTGCGTTGCTTTTCGTGCCGACGCGTTTCACGTGCCCGCGGAACACCCGTTACGATGAATCGTCCGCGGAAATAAGAAAACAATTCCGAGCCTCCTCTTTCTCAACGTATCAAATCTTACGTTTCGGACACTATTCAATCTTTTCCTCTTTTATTTCCTACTAACTGCCCCGACAGCCGTTGTCCTGTCCATATTTCAATAAATTTCTTCGTCATCGTTTCGTGAATTTGTGAAAAGCTATTGGAAATGTGTAAACGAAGTATAAATGAGAAAAAAAACGTATTTCTGAGTGATCATTGTATCTATTAACAATTGTGGCCATGGATATTCAATTTAAGAAGGACTACATTTAGAAGATGATTTTTGCAGTTTGTCCGAATTTTCCGACTTTCCTTCGTAATTGTCTCGAATTATTTTTCCTGCAAACTTTTCCAGGACCATAACGAACAAAACAAAAAACGTATAACGCATATCCATTGTTGGAATCGTTAGTTATGCTCTTAAATTCATACAAAAATCCCATAGAAAAAAGCACTTTCATTTTTTCCCGAATTTTTAATTTTTCCGGGTTACTTTTCCAATTTTTCTTTCACTAAAAACCTTATTCGGACTATTACAAACATTTTCTTTAAAAAATTAGTTATATCGGTCCAGCCGTTCTCACGTGATGTCGTGACCAACGAACAGCATTTCATTTTTATTATACAATAGATCCTATTAATAGGCTTCCGGTCGGTAAAGTGTTAATATTAAACCAGGTGTATAAAAAGAAAGTCGGAATATTTTCACGGTTAACGAGTCACGTTGAAGCTCGTTCTTTTTCCCAATATTTTACGCGTAGATACCTCCGACATTGGCGCGTATACAGCGAACATGTCAGTTGTCTCTGCGTACACTGTGCGTCAGAATGTTCCGAAATGTGTTTCGACAGCCGTCATTTGAGGTGTATCACGTTTTATTCGCTTTTCGGAGGCAGAAAGCTCTTTCACATTACCGCTTACTTCAGTTAAAATCGTACATTATTCTGTTTATTGTTTCACCTCATCGCTAGACTGTATTTTTATGGATTAGTTTACACAACCTGTAAGATATTTCGACGATACTCATTGTCTAAGTATATATTAAAATTATCCTATGTACATATTCATTCTAAATTATTCACATTTTCCGCATTTCCACCCCCACACGAATTTGTTTTTATCACGTTACGATTCTCACCTGCGCTCTCGAATGCGTCTACGCGTTTGCACTGTATCAGTTACGAATTGAAACGCACAGCTTCTCGATGCTACCAATAATTGCTAGGCCAAACATTCGAGGAATGTTACTCGTTTATTTTTTATCGAGTGTTGCGATTGCTATCAAAAAGACTGTAATCCAAATAACCGAACGTGTAGGGAATACATTGTGCTCTTTCTTGCTAAAATAGGATGTTAAAATAGGTCAAGAGTGCTATCATTAGATATAATTCGACAATATTTACAAGTTTTTTAAATTGAAGATTTCAATGTACGACATGTCCTGCATGAAAATCATTAAGGGAAGAAATAACATTCAACGCAGTTACACTTCGATTAGGTGAGACGTAAATAGCAACAATTAGAAAAACTCGGCTCCCCTGAATTTACCAAAATTACTTTTCAGACTCGTTCAAAATCAATTTTTATTTAAAAAATGGTAACCTGGTCAGGATCAAGCGAGAAGATTGATAAATGTAAGGAATTAAAGGAGAAGAGATTGAATATATTATAAACAGTACGTTTGCGAGAGTATTTCCGGTTCTAGAGTGTACAGCTAGACTCTCCGACGTCGCGGCGGTGTTCGTTCTTGCCAAGGTATCAGAGTGGGGCGTACTTTCTGGAATTCCAATTTCTGAGCAAAATTTCCGTCTCGGGTATGCCGATCACGCGTCCCTGCCGCGATCCATGAATCGTCCAGTGACCGATTGACTCCGGATTCTTTCGGTCACCGCGTGTAAATAACGACCTACAAAATTCGTGGTTAACGCTGGGGCCGGTTAATATTCCAGAGACGGCGGACAATTGGCTTGCTGGGGACAAGGTACTTTCTTACGGTATTTCGTCGAAACTACACGAGCTTCCCGACGACAAATATTCCATCTCGTACCGAAAATCAAATTAGAATCAGTTCGCCGTCTGAGAGATTTCAATTTTGCAGAGTGTAATATACGCTGTTTGTGATATGAATGTACATTACAAAAATACATTTGATGATATTACTAAATAACTCCGAATGTCCACCAAATTTTTCGATTGTGGTTTGCTCTAAAACCTTCCCGAAGATGCACAGCGTCTAATGACTCAGAGTTCAGATTTCCACGTTGTTTTACGAATATCTTATATCCATTTTTATACATAAGAATATTCATTCTGGGTTAGAAAATACTAATGTCAAATATAGGTACTTACAATATTTTTCGAATCTTATGTTCCTCCGTCGGATCAACAGAACACTGCCATGTGCGCGTCTTAATAAGTGTGAAACAGTAAACACATAATACAAAATCGTGACAACAAACGGGACGAAGTTACTCCGACCACGGTCAAAATAGTACTGTCGTTGTCACCTTGGTTTTTCGTAAATGGTTAAGGGTGGGATTTAGGTGGGGGAAATGTTGCGGGTAATTTAATTAGGATATCCTAATACTAATATCTCTATTACTCTATTACACTAAAATTCATTAACAAAATTATTTCTACCCACTTATCGTAATAAATATATTTTTTCTAATCATTTTTTCATTAATTTCGTGAAATTTTCTTGTCGAAAAATAATATCTGTATCTATATCCGAGACCACCTTGACAGCTGGTGCAAAATAAAAATGATCTGCATCGATTGCACGAAATAGAAACTGCATTCAATGTTATTCTTCCCTGAATTAATTTCTTAAAATAAAATCTCTGAGACCACCTTGACGACTGGAAAATTCATTACTATAATAATCAACCAGGATTTGTTATTTCACGTTTACAAAGTCGCGAGTACAACTAGTGGTTTCATATAATCAAAATTGTTCCCCGACTTCAAAAAGGTTAAGATACACTAGATTAGAAAGACGCGCAACGTTGCACAATTGCATAAACGATGACCGATCGACCTGTTCGAACAGTGGAGGAATTCTCTGTAGTATTCGAATATTTTCGCGGGGGTAGAAAAAATGGAAAGAGAGGGGACCGAGTGTCCTGTTACTTATGGAGGATGGCGAATGTGTATGCTCACGTGCATTAGAGTGATCGATGATACTCGAGGACGGCCGTGCAGCCGGGCCGGCTGGTTAGTCAAGTAGATGCATCAGCTGCAATTGCGCCCTGCATATTCGGATTTCAATGAACGGTTCGAGTCCAAATTGTATAGAAATAGACGGTGGTTAGCAGCCGCTCGTTTACGTTATATTGCGACCGTGCATTGTGTCGTCGACTCTCGCGCTCGCACGAAGGATTAAAAAGCACAAGCCCTTGCGATCGGACCGGACGGGAACGGCCAGACTGGGTGTATTCTGGGAGGCGAACTATATCCCCGATTCATGTTTGAAATTTATAACTCCGGTAATACGGTGCACACGAAAGGCAACGTGGTCGACGGCACACTGAGTCGTAATAGGACGCATCTATTTTCATTGCGTTGCATTCATCTCGGGCTCACCTTACTTTCTGCCACGGAATTTATAATAGTCCGTGAAAATATTGGACAAGCGTGACGGCAGCGCAACGCTCCGCAGCACACCGAATTTATTTCCAGCTCGTTTCGAAAATGAAGTCTCGTAAATAGTCGTAGCCGCGTGCACGCGATTCTCATTGGATTTTTTTTACGGTGAATTTGATTATTACGTTGCTTCATTATCGCACCGCAACACGCGTCCCTCTCCCTCCAACGTTCGTTTATCTCGTTAAAATGATTCGAGCCTGGGCCAGATTCGTTGCTCTCGTAATACGATCGCACCGGTCCCATTCGACCGTGTTCCGATTCGTTCCGCGCAAAACCGTGCAATTCGAGAACAACGTTGATCCCCGGTTATTTATATTTTCATTTTTTTTTTTTTTTAATCCTGCAACCGGATATTCGTACGTTGGCGACTCAGCCGTCGACGACGGAGACGCGGGGGTGGTTTACACGTTCAGCGAACGAGTGAAATAACACGGATGCAGCTTGCGGTATTCGATTGTTACAACTGTTGCTGTGTACTGTGTCACCGTACGTCCAATATCTGTGATGTAATAAAAATATAGACTGTTATTCCGGACCGAAATGCTTTATGAATGCAAGGTGTAGGTCGAGAATTATTATTAAACTGTAGATCTTTATGCATTTATGGCGAAGTTGAGTAGATGAAATTGAACATTCTCGAAAAATTTTACAATTTCAAGATGTCGATATTCAATTTAGATTCTACTTCTTTAAATCGATGCAGACAATTTTTATTTTGCATAAAGATCCCCAGTCTAATTGTTATGAACATGAAACTTTTCTTCCCCTTATAGTTGTGCTAATAGATCGAGCATACTCTTTAAATGATTTATTGAATTTAGCTTTCGAAGTTGTATTTGTATAAGTATTATACTGTTTTATGATGTTTCAGTTCATTTTCATTTTCCAGATTAGAATGATCTTTGTATTTTTTTGTCAGCTAGTTGGACAATAATTTTTATTTCGCTAATTATATTATAGTGTAGACAGGAAGAATATATACCGAAGCCTTTTTTTATCGGTCCCGTGTGAGCCGCGACTCCGAAATACTGTGACACGGAACGGCGGCGCACCGCGATACAATAGTGTTAATTACGGGGACGTTATTTAATTGTAATTACACCGATGCCCGTGCCGTTAATATTAATTACCCTGCCGTGTTCGCGGCGCAAGCGCGTCCCATTCTATTAATGACGTGCCTTCCACTGACTGATGACGGGCTCGTGGCCTACATATCTATTTGTCGCGGGCCAGTAATATTTATGCGGCGAATTCACGCCGGATTACCTGCCGTGACAGACAGCGACATTACAGGTGAGAATCTATTGTCCGCGAATGGATGCTCCGCTTTACTGTCTTCGCATTCGTCCAAGAAATTAACGGACGCAGACTGTCAACGCGTTCGTGACAGAGCGAACATCTCCTTCATGATTTGCAAATCAGGTGTCTTTTTAACTAGTTAATTATGGTTATCTCTTTTTAGAGATCGCACCTATATGTGTCGCAAAAATCAACGAGTATACTTGTCAATCACAGATTAAGCGTTGCCGTTCAAAACAGAACTAGAATGATTTAGGTGGCATTGAGAATATTGTTCTATAATATCTTCTGGTTGTCAGAGGCTAAATACAGCCCCTTGCGGTTTTATCGAATAAATTCTGCTGTTTGATTGGTGTAGAGGAAAATTGGAGACGGTATAGAGTATAGAGCATAGAGAAATCGTATTAAAAGCGGGTGGATTACGCGAGCATATAGGCACCTTTCGTTTTTTCTGTTTTATTTTCACCGATAAAGCTCCGGCTGTGTAGAGCACGGTTGTGTAACGTGTTTGCATCCCGTTAAAGGAGAAAAAGTTCGAGACGTTGCGACAGAAGGACGAAATCGTTCCTAAAAAATTGTACGAAAGTTTCCTGCCGGCATGGCGTGAGTTTTCAACTGTTCGCGGCACTCGTGAATATACGCAATTTGAAAATGCAGAAGTTTTCAGCGGCGGTGCTCGAATGCGCCGCTCGAAAACTGTAAGCACTTCGTCCTGTAAAAGCGTAAAAGCACCCGAGCTTTTCTCTCTCTCTCTCTCTCTCTCTCTCTATCTCTCTCTCTCTCTTTCGTATCAAGTCCGTGTCAACAGCTATTATAATTGTCAACGCTGTCGCAGCCTCCGGTCTGTTCTCTTTAGCCTTCGTCTCTCTGTTGAAAACAAGTATTTCAACGCTCTTCTTCTAATATCATCGCAGTGCATTACACGTGAAAAGCTATCGACAGGAAACAGTTCCTCTCGAAATATAGTCGATCGTTCGTAAATTAACTTCGGGATTTGTAATGTATTCCCCGGAACGTTCGTCTGGTGCACAATTTAAACTAAACGTTGAACTGCACGGAAAGATACAAGTCTCTTTTTTCGAACGGAAGTGCAATTAATTAGCGTGATTCGATGATTCCGGGAAACAGGGATTTTTCGAGTGTGCTTTCCGTATGAATGGCGCCGAAATAAAAACCAGAATCCACGGAGCTATTGAAATAAAAATCTACATCGAGTATAATCGAGGAATGAAATATAAAGTAACAATTGTACGGTTTTCGTTCTCTGTACAACCGGTGAAAAATGAATCAATACATATTCACGGAGGGTAATGATATCTGGAAATATTTCAGAGCACAGTTATTAATCGAATCAAACATGAAAATTCAAAAAAAAAAAAAAAGTTACGCTTACAATAGCAGTTCGTGGATAAAAGTAGAAACCAGAAAATAGAAAGTGTTGGAAACATGCTACTCGGTTTGTACGCGGATTTACAGCTAAGTGGTCTCAATATAATGTCATAATCCTCCATTATTACTCGTCCGTGTAAATCGGTGTGTTAGCATGTCTGACCATTTCCTGCGGGATTTCGAGTGTTAATAGACTGTTCTTCTTCTTGGGGCAATTTCAGTAGCGTGAACGGATATCCCTCACGGAGAGTAACGTGGCGTGCTCGCATAAATATTCCGCGGGAAGTTTATTACGTCAATAATGCATATCAAAGGAGGGATGAAAACTGCGCCAACGGGATTGCAAAAGAGAAAGAAGAAACGTTATTCACAATAAAATCACGACCTCACGGCCGTTCAAACCTTGATAAAAACCTACATCGCATATATTAAATAACCGAGTGCTTCTACTCGTGGAGATTTATATTTTAATAAAGATATTAGAATCTGAATGAAATTTTATATGATAATTTTACACCATTTGTACGGATAAAATTTCTGTCTGACTTATAGTCAGTGTCACGTCCGGTGGTTCAGCCATTATTAATAATTGATAAATTTAATCATGTATATTACATTTCTTTCCGAATTTCTTTTTACATTTACTCTGATAATGATTCACGGGCTAATGATGATATCAAATACCATAATTATTATTTAATATTGAATTATCGTATATTATACCACATTGCGAGCGATAGAATTAACAAAATACTAACAATTTATAGTAAGATACAAAGAACATAATGTATCTGAAGTTTGATGCTTAAAATATATATTGTTCAATTTTTTTATCTAAAAAAATCAGAGTCATTTAGTTCTAAAAAATTCTCAATTACCCGAAGCCGGTGAATGCAGGTAGGTTCAAAACTGCGTTATATCTCTTAATAAAATCTTTAAATTTACTATTTCATAAAAAAAAAGAAACGTCCACTTTAGAACGTAACATCAACAATGAAAAACTATTCGTTGGTATTCTCCTTGTTTACGGATTTTTGTAATAATGAAAGCAAACGGAGACATCATTAGAATGTGTTTCGAGGAGAATCCTATCCACAATCCGTTCGTCTTAGAAAACACCATTATTGTGAAACGAGCATAGTCGAGATAGCTATTGTAGAGATAACGATGTCGCCCCCGGATGACGAGTGCTATTGAATCAGACCCTCGATAAAGCTTCTAATATAGCCACGGGCCCCCATTATTGCTTCATGCGCCTGTTCAAATATGTATAAGATCATACATGGCGAAACGTACGATCGCGGCGCACAATTGGTTTAAACTCCACCCATTATATTTTTCTTGGCTGATCGTTTCGCTCTTTCGATGCTGACAATTGCGACGGAAATCCCTTTAGTTTCCTTCTCTCTTATATTTTCCATATAAACCCTTTGTCGACGGAATATTACAACATTTAAATGCCGTTCGAACGGAGATCATTATAAAAATCCTAACTTATTGCTCCTTCGAAATGCGATTTTTATTCATTTTTGTATGTTGCCACGTCCGGTGGTTCAGCCATTATTAATAATTGATAAATTCAATCATCTATATTATATTTCTTTCCGAATTTCTTTTTTGGATTTACTCTGATAATGATGAACGGGCTGATGATGACATCAAATATCATAATTAGTAATTAATATTGAATTGTCGTATATATTATACCACATTACTACATAGGATTGCTAACTCGAAAAGGTCCACCTTATGACGTAACAATGTTAAGGGTTAACCATGAATTTGTACAATAATTGTTGTTACGTATGGATCTGCTTGGATTGAGATATTCACAGAGCAATTATTATTATGTGAGAAGCAGAGTGGCGTTTGTTATCGGAGTTAAAGATTCCTCGTCCGAAAGTTATGGCCGGCTCGGTAACCTGCATCTTCGTTCTCCCCGATGCAGATAAAAATCATTTACGTCGGAACGAGATCGGTGATTTATACGTCGACGAAGTACTCGAAGGTATTTCGGCTCTCTGCGCGGACCGGCAAGTGACTTCTCACCGTCCTCGTTTTTTATCGATTCGCCGAAGAAATTACTCTTACACGCTATCTCGCGATAGTTCGTTCCCGGCGAAGCTTCGCCGAAGTGGGAGAATTATGCGTTTGTGTTCTATGAAAGGGCAACTAGCAGTTCCCGGGGAGTCTCCTTTCGGCTCTTGTCATTTGTCTTCCTCCGCGATAGAAGCAAAGTTTCAAAGACCCCTCCAAGTTGCGTCTCAAGTGGTTACAAGTGAACGCCTCCCTAAATTTTCTCGCTCTAGGAATTAATGGCCAAGGCAGATTCGAAAATCTTCGTTAATCTCGCACAGGTCGTCCGACAGGATCTACGGCCTGATAGTTTGCCGCTGGCAAATACGACCGATTCACCAGGACGACGCTTGCGATAACGAGAAACCTTCGCTTCTACAGCAATCACAAAATCTCGTTCGTTAACACCTTTCATACTGCATAGAAAGTTTCAGTTTTATTCCACTTTTTTCCAAGATACAAAGTGTGAAGCAGTTATTAACACATTACCGACCGGTTATTATTGTATAATTTTGAAATATCTATGGTACATGGCTAAACACTTTTTAATGAAACCTTCAATAGCAACAGCAATTTTCGTTGTGAACCAACAAGTCACCCTCATTAACCTCATATAATAGTTTCATTTAAGATTGCAATGTAAAAGAAAATTTCTGTGCTTTTTTTGGTGCAGCACAATTATTGAAATTCCTATTAATAGGCTTTCGGTAGGTAATGTGTTAAGGAACCTATTTAATGAGCTTCCGGTAGCTAGGGAATAGCAAGAATTAGTCTAAATTTAGATATTTCACTTGAAAGGACATTTCATCGATACTAACTTCGACAGCGTCCATATTTGAATTTCGTACTTTTGGAGCACTGATGAGCATGATTGTTTAACATGTATAGTACAATAGCGAGGATCAAAAATTATCTGGTCTTTATTTGAGTGATGGTGTCTGGTATAGAGTCGAAGCAACGACGAAAAATCAGAGAAGGATACTGAAGTACGCGCGGTATATGTATAGTTATTACCTCGTCCACGTTTTAGCATTCGTGCAAATACGAGTGCCATTACCTTCCTTTCCAAACTAACCGGCTTCCGTTTCCCTATATCAACCGCTCTGGAATATTCGCGGATTCGCATCGACAGGATCAAAGGTTACAAAGACCTTTCCTAATTAAATGCTAGTTTCCATCCCCTGTCGCTATAATTCAACCGTAATTAATTTTTCTGCTCTTGCCATTTTACTATTACCCTTTGAGCGTCCCTTCGTGAATTTCATCTCACTTTGCATCCCTTCAAAAAAAAGTACCCTCTTACCGTGACGTTTCATAACTCTGAATAAATCCGTTATCCAAAAATATTTTCAGTTCGATATGGTTAAATATATGTTATACGACATTTCGAATATGCAAGTAATTTAATTTGCATATTAGACAATTTAAACGTTCTTCGCGAAGTATAACATTTCAATGGAGTCTTTTTATTTGTTAGAGACGTACGAAGAACTTCGGTTACAGTTGCCTTTCACTTACGATGAAAATGTTCCTTCCTCGTGAAATTTAATTCCACAAGGAAGAATATGTAAATATCCTCAAGTACTGCTTTCATACCCAACAGTATACTATTTCTCATCGAAAACCTACTAATGCCGGGGTAGTTTCACACCGAAGGGTAGAACCGGCTTGCGGAAATTCTCACGAGCACCTGAACCCGTGGATGCAGGTGTTTCAGTACCGATTCAATAATACGCTGCTGCGGTTCTTAAATGCCTAATATTTCGCTACCTTTGAAACGTTTTTATTGCACCGATGCGGGATTCCATTTGCTGCACAAAATTGATCTTGCGACCTGTAATTGAATACTTCTTCAAACTCTTCTCCAGGCAACAACATTTTATTTTATACACTTTTCATTTGACAAAGTTGATGTTCTTGGCGCACCGGTTCGATCAATTTAATTCAAAGCAATTTTGAAATATATTAATTTTTACGTTTCGATCTTTGTTGAGACCGTTTTCAAGAAAATAGTGATTGCGTCTATATATAGGCCGAACATCGTGAAAATCTGCAATTTTTACAGTTGTGAAATGCAACTTTTAGTATTTTTTCTACAATTCCGATCAATTGCTATTTTTGACAAAATTTTGTTTCACATCCTGTAGCAAACCAATCGCTCTAGCTTCCCAAAAAAATTCAAATCGTATAGTATAATATTGAAAAAGCTACTGTCTTTTTAAGACTGTCCGAATATTAATGGTAGTCACTGTATAGAAGGGAGGTGAAAGATAGTTTCAAAATATTTTGACAATCTCCTTTATGAGACTCGCTTTGGTACTCGCTATGCATAATATGCCCGGCGACGTCGATATCTCTGTACAAGACGTAGCCCGGTCACGACGAAGGAATGTCGCTAGTTTAGCTAGTTTGAGAAGTGTACAAATGTTAGGTATCTTCGTCTAAGACGGATGAGAATAGAACTATGCTACAATTACACACTAAATGTTCGGGGATTTATGCTTCTGTAATAGAGATTCCTCAGGATTCCAGCATGTCTGTTGGGAACACGTTGCACCGTCGTCGTCGTGCTGCTGCGTCCTGGAGAACTATGAGAATTTCTCATTTGCCCAATGGAGGCTGCCTCGCAAGCAATCACACACAATTGCAAAGTCCAATGCGCCAAGTTTGACTCTCGCTGACCACTTTAACTCTCACACGCAGCAAGCAAATTTCGCGCGAATTCGTTGGTCATTTTCAATTTGAAAACCGGATCGACACTTCCCCCATTTTATTTTTATTTAGTTATTGTAAAACCTTCGATTTCTCTGGGATTGTATTATCAGCTGACGCATTACGAACGAATTGCGATCTAAATAAAATGTAAAATGGATGAAAACAACGTTCGACGCTCTGATTGTAAGCTAATGTTTATTAATAAATATATACTTCGAAGTTAAAGCGGCAGCAAGAACGAAATTAATTTATTTTACAGTGTTTGAAATTCTTTGTGGAGATATCAGCGCACAGGTTCGATCAAAATAAAGAACAAGCAATCTTGCAATTAATTAATTCTCAACGTCTCGATCCTGATATGGTTCATTTTCAAAAATTTTTTTTTAATGCATCTGAAAAATTAATATCTTTGCAATGCGTGTTAAACGGATAAAGAATATGAAGGTAAAAAAGATACTTTGTCTTACTTGCTTAAACAAAGAGTTATAAGTGAGAATTTTTAGAACGAAACTTTATATTGAGCCAATCAGAACAAAACGATCAATGCCTGCACAAGTTGTATTTTACAGTGTTCGAAACAGAAAATGGGCATACGAGTGTTAAGAAAAATAACAGAGAGTTTAGAACGAGTTTCATTACGTATTAGTCAGACGTAATTATGCTGATTCTGTTGGAGCCTTTTGTGCGAAACCCGCGAGTACATTTGACCGAAGTTGCGTCGGCGTATGCAGATTTCAGCAATGTCTAAAGTTTTCAAAACAATCTCGGCGACACACGGCAACTATTTTCGCGGCTCGCAGCCCAATTTGCCGTGAACCCAGAGGGGCCATTACCAGCCACTCGAACTAGGAATGGCGATCAAAGTTTAATTGCACCCTTATCGAGCAGTTATACCTGCTAACAAACTGCAACTTGCGCGGCACCAATTGCCGTGACGAACTATTTACTTCGTTGCCGCGCAAATGTTCCGGAGTACTAACAATTTACTCTCGCTGTAACGATTCTATATTTCTCCGTTTCTGTCGTATTTTTAAACCGTACATCCTCCGCCGCGACTGGAACACGTCGCTTAAACTATGACAAAGGGTAAGAAAAATTGTGTTTGCACGGATAAAAATTGTTTCGATGGTATGCTGATCATTTATTGGTCCTGCACATCGAATTATACAGATCGAATTTAAATGTACAATATTCGGGAGAAATGTATCGAAACAGTTATTATAATTATTCACAGTTCTCCCTTTCGAATCTATTTTATGCAAGATGAAATCTTGAATAAAGTAACAGGTTCGATCAATTCTGTGGAATAGGTACGCGCACTTTTCAAAAAATCGAAAGAACGGGAGAGTCGTTCGTTTGAATACATTCGGCACTATATACGTTGCGTAGATTGTTCAGCGAACGAAACGAATAGTTCGTGTGGCTTTGATATTGTGTAGATTCCATCGAAATTCCGTGTATACTATATAGATGTTGTAAATAGTGTCACTCTTACCATACAGTATAGTTGCAGAGATAAGACATCGTTTGATCTTAATACAACTGTAACGATTGTGCTGATCACGTGTATCTATAGAATGCTCGTGGCGATAGATTCGCGAGTCCTGAGCAATAATTTTTCACGTATAATAGAAATCGTCATCGATCGTTGGTGTAAAAACTAAATCTCGATCGTATATTTATATGCTATGTTCACAGTGTACAGCGAAGATATAAGTGACAAAACAAATCGTGTTTAATCTCCTGGACATATTCGCGCGATGTCCTCGCCTCGACCGCGGTCGACGTGTACATGTGTATGTGTGTGTGTGTATACATATGAATGAACACATCCGAACAAAATTGAAATTAACAGCATAAAGTTAGAGAACTTCTGAGTACATAGTACTCGAAATATCGTACACAGTGTCACATAAGGAATTTAGTAATCGCACGTTATTTCGTACTTATAGGTTTGTTCGCTTTGGAAACGCCCTAGTTCCGGAACAAACGGAAAATGTAAAAATATATATGACAACGTGCATCAAGCTTCTCCTCAAATTGCATGAAGACGACGGGTAAAGCTCTGGTGTCTCAATTATTTCGTTTCTCGTGGACCCCATCGTTTCATTTGACTCGTTTCTGTTGTCTTTGGCGGTATATGTCGTTCGCGGGTGGTGGTGGCAGGTCCTCCTCTTCGCTATCGTCCCCACCTAAGCGCGTTCTTCTACGTTTTGATCCGATGCTGACTCCGTCGTTGCTCTCGTCGACGATCCAGTGCACGGATTTCGCGAGGTCGAATAATTTTGTGTCGCAACCGTTATCCGCTATCGGTAATGGAGCTGGAAATCGAACGCAACAATCTTTGTCACAATAACTATTGAATTGCTTGATAATCTAAGAGAGTTTGGATTTAATAAATATGTAGAGGACAGAAAAATTATACCATGGTCTGGTAACTGAATTCTGTTGAAAACGTCCATGAGCAAGTCCACCGCTACGAATGGTCCCCTGAAACAACCTGGTGGTGGGAGCATGGTACAAAGTTGTGCTGCTGCTGGCGGCAGCGGAAAAGAACCACCTAAACAACCGACAAAATTTCATATTGAAACGTTCGATATATTTTTGAACAGATGATCACTTTAGTAGAAATACTTTACCGGGAACTGGATGTTCTCCAGGCAGTGGGTTCACTTTTGGTTTGTAAGGTATCATTTGTGACAAATCCGGTCTAGGTAAAGATGCTATAGCTTCCTCCGGGTCTGGAATTCGTGGTAACGCACCAGCCGTACTTCTGGTAACGCTGGATACTTCCATGTAGCCTATAGATCTCAACTCCATTGCAGTACAAGGATATAAATCCAAAAACTTGTATCTGTCTACTAATTGTGCAGTTTCCTTGCCCTCGAACTCTTTGATCTACAGTTAAAAACAAATGAAAATGATCAGTAAAAATTGGTGAAATGAAAATTAAATATTTTATTGTCGGATAGACTCTTTATACTTTTTCTAAAACTGCACTGCGCCTCTTTTCGACTTTAACGATACTAGCCAAGTCTCCAATGTTTGACTCGAATTCCAAGAAGCGATTCCATATGTCACTGAAAGAAAGTTTTATGCTGTTAGTTATAAAATGAAATTATAATTTATTATTTGTAAGTATTGGCTACGTACACTGATTTCTCTGGTTCTAAACTACCGGAAGATAAAACCCTCTCAAACAGAACTCTCGTGTTATTATCCTCTGTAATATGAAACAAAAAGGTTTTAACGAAATACACGTAACAAACATTTTGTTCGCAAGCAGATTCGTGCATCTTACCATTTAAATGCGATAAGTAGTCGATGTAGCAAAGTATATAATCGGGATTGTCTCCAAATTTCTTTAAACCCAACTCAAATATCCGAAATGCAATATTTTTGTCTTTAGTGCAGTAATATTCCATTAAAGCGGCAGCAACATATACGTGGTGTTTGCATCTTGGATCTTCTCTGGCTCTTTTAAAAACTGTTCTAGCTGATTTTATACCCTCTGCGCGTCTCGCAAATTTCATATATTGTACATATGCCTGTAAAACATGTATGAATAATATTGTTACATTAAAAGACATGTAAGTGTTAACATTGAAGAACAAAAAAATTAATACTAACTAATGTGGGATCGATATCGGGTATGTCAAGGAATTTTTGATATATTTGATGAACTTTTTCGTATTTTACTCTTCCTTCCTCAAAATCTGCGTGTGCGAAATATAACAACATATTCTTCGATAACAGTGTGCTAGTTGCCCTTTCAAACATTGTAGCGGCTTCGTCGCTTAAATTTTTCGCAGCGTTTACATCTCCCTTCTCAGTTAATATTTTTGAACTTAATTCTAAGAAATGCGCTGCTTGATGCCAGACTGCTGGATGATGACCCAAGCACAGTAAACACTGTTCAATGGCAAACATTACTCTTCTAGCGACCAACGAAGTATCTTCTGTTCTTAAGGGATTACTGCGCTCCCACGCGATATATTTTTTCCATAATTCAACCTGTGTAGTGTAATGCGAATTCCATACTAATGAAACGTTCCTTCTACAACAAGATTAGAGAAGTATACCTGTTTAACTTCTTCCGGATGTCCAGTTGGAGGCACGCTGGGAGCGCTGCGATTTAATCCTCTAGTCACAGCTTCCAATTCCTTGGCGACTCGTCTCGCATTCATGTAATCTCGGGAACGCTCAATTGCCATTTTCTCTGCAATTATTGGATTAATATTTTGTTCAAACGCCATGTAATCTTTCCATAATTGTTCCATATTTATCATAGGATTCACAACACCGCGTTGATATACCTATAATTTATAAATTTGTTATAAAAAAGAGTTGCGTTACATTAACATCACATGTTTCTACAGATTAATTACCTTGCGAACTGCGCTAATTTTTTGATTTTCAGCGTAGGATCCAACCGCCTCTACGCTTTTCAAGAACATTACATAGTCGTTCCAAATACTATAGGAATGGATATCCATTCCAATTTTATCCAACGCAAAGTCGTATGCTTGTGCCATCTTTTCCCTATGAATGTATTATTGTTTAATCAGTGGTTATAATGATTTATTATAAAGTCCTTATAAATGTAAATACTTACTTATACGTCGCGAGACTGGCTTTCGTTTCTTTGACATAAGAAAGGTAAAGTTTCCACAACTCAATATTTAAGATTTTCATGAGGCACCTTTGGAAAAGCTGTTAGAGAAAAGAAGTATTTTAGAGGCAACATAAGAAGACAACATACCACCAACATGTAGTTCACTTGAATGTGATCACAAGAAACGTATCTACCACCTTACTTACCCAACAGGCAAGTCTTTTATTTTTATTACACATATACATTTAACCATTATTACTAATATCAATAAGAATATCACATCGAAAAGATCAGGAAGCAGAACTTCAATAATTTATTGATGCAAAATTCATAATACAATCACTACAACAATGTTTGTATATAATGGGAGAAATAATAATGCACCAATGCATCAAGATAGAAATGGTTTATTACATAAACATATAGTTTATCCGGTAATAATTCAGAAAGAAATTTTTCTTCAGACACGAGATTGTAAAAGTAACACAAAACAGACCCCTTAAAATAAAAAAGTTTCTTTATTTTTTGCAATCGGGGTGATAATATAATAAACGTTTGACCTATGTGGGATCGAGAAATGAATGATCCCGAAACGTGACAAAAAAATTTAGACAGTGCGAAGCAACATAAGGTGACATAAATATTTAACTTACTAATCGTGACTTTGTAACATAATAATTACAAAAAAAAATGTTTAAAAACATATATCACCTTATGCTACCTCTGTGTATGTTTTACAATAGTTGAGAATACGTATATCTCAAATATTGTTTAAGGGGAAGGTAAGTTATGTAATTTCTCAAACTCATTTGGGAACCAAAAAGTACACTACCATGACTTTCTCTATATCATTTGTGAAAAGACAATTGCAATTGCACTACTTTACTATTTGAATGTTTATGATTATTTTATTTTGTAGTATAACCAATGGAAGTTGTACACTTTAGTTGTACTGTAAATTTTATGCCATAACGAGTAACGCGATCCAAGCACAGTGAAAAGTGTGTTTGCAGGAAGGAATATAAGGCTGTTAGATTCAGGAAGCTGCCTTCATAAGTTGAAGTATGCGAACATTATATTATCTCTACCATTTGGTATGTCAAGTTTAATGCATTTGCTACATGCATTTTTAATAATATAGTATTCAACAAAGAAAACAACCTCCCAAATGTATCAACAGATCAATCATTAATCAATGAAATATTGGCTTATGGTGAAATATTGTTTTTATTCACCTCATATAATATGCAAAGTGCTCAGAATCACATTGTATGATAATATTCGATCACAATGGATTAATAAATCTGTTATCTGTAATCCTACCGCACTAAGAAAATCAACTTAAAATCTTTTTAAATATACCACTGTTAAGTAAGAAATTTGCCTATTTCGTAAGATGGTTACTTGAAATCTATAAATTATTCTTCGTTATTCATAAAACATGCATGTAAATATAAAAGTTTATATTATAGGACAAAATTTCACTCAACAGTCTTGTTTCAATTTTAATACTGAAAATCGTTTGTGTGTAACTTCAACTGAGCAATTTAAATAGTACACATAACTAGAAATTTAACAATATAAAATAAGTTCTTTAAATTTTGAAAACTCGGACAATTAATATTAACATACCTTTTCCACCTTCTCAAAGTTGCGCATTTTCATCTGAAACATTCAGAAAAATAATAAAATATAATTTCATCTTGGTAGGTAAACATCGATTTAAATGGATCGTTCGATGGTGATTCTATTATGTTATCATTTGCACTACATGCACATGATAGTTGTAACGAAGAAAAGTGTATAAGCATTACCTCTTGTTCTATATAAATTTTCCAGTAACGACCAGCTGAAGGAAATACTGTAACGAGCTTCTCAAACACTGGCCTTACTTCTGTGATGGGTCTGTTTTGTGCTTCCCGAATGAGGATGCTCCATGCTTCCAGGTCATAAGGTGATTCATCTACTGTCTTTTGAGCACGTTGCAATTTCTCGTTTCCCCAGTCCTACACGAAAAGATCGAACAAAACAATTAATTATGGAGAACTCTGAATAAAACGCAGAATGCATTGCCACTAGAAATTGAGGTTATGTTACGCCCACTACGAATTATCCACATATTATTGAATACACTTACGAATTCCGTTTTATCGTCCGTCATTTTCTAATACTTTCAACGTTGTTGGTGCCCTGTAATAAGAAAAAAAACTTCCACGTATAAACGACAAAGACAAGTGAAAATTCTCCAACAGCCAACTCACAACTCACAATTGCCTTTTATCACGAGAAAACAGCACAATCCAAAACTTCGATTGCGTTCGATCTATCGTTCATATAGATAGGTCAACGAGTTCTAACTTGCGATTGCACACGACTTACGTCAAAGAGGAAATGAGAGTGATCCAGGATTTCGTTGGTGCCAGTAGGTATAGTGTTGCCCCCTACCAGAAACGACGTATAGAAGCTGACCAATCAGTGACTAGATCAACTCCTACATCAACCAATACAATGGGTGTACAGTGTACAAAGTATTCCCACTAGGTTTACGGAGCTCTAGAAATAACCAATATATATTTCACATTATTTTATAAACATAACATGCATGTGTATATATATATCCAAATTTTTAGTCATTTTTCTGATAATATATACCCAAAGAAATAAATTTGGTAAATAATTCCCCAGGAAAGCATCTTTGCAATCGCAAATTATGAATATTAGACTCCGTCATGTTGACGGGTCCCGTAAACCTATTTTCAAAGCTCAAATTTAAAACAAAAGCTATGGGCAGAGCCTCTGAATTATATTCTGTAACATCCTGGATCGATTTCGATGAAACTTTGTACATGTATATAACTTACAATTCATTTACAAAATTCGTGTTTTAAATTTTCATTACAGTCGTAGCTAAAAAATTTAAAAATCGTAACCTTACCATATCCTCCGCGATGGCGACCAATAATAATTAAAAAAAAATTATTTACACATAGTAACCTCACCCTTCTAACGTTTCAAAAAAATTCAAGCTGTTGGTTTCAATTTTGAACGAATATTCTTAGGTACGCAGACTTTTAATGCCAAAAGAAAACAATTGTCTTGCAATCGATGCAACCCATCGGCAATGACGTGTAACGCTTGTTTATTGTACAAGATAATTATTATGTTTTACCATTGCATTCTTGCGAAGGATTAAGTTTATGCGTTTACCATGGGAGTCCGAAACCTGGTCGTACCTTGATAATTGCCCATAAAAGAGGCAATAATACAATTCCCATTTACCTGCGTACCCTATTTCGCATCTCTCCCTGTGCCGCGCACGAAGAGGGGTTGAAGGGAAATGCAAATCGTTTTATTGCCTCTTCGCTGGGCGCAAGTTTCGGACTCCCATTTATTCGATTGTAAAGTATAAACTAAACACCTAAATCATTATTTTAATACTAAACTTGATCCTAGAGTACAGTTAGGTGAGGTCTAAGAGTAGGGGGAGGAAGTACCTAATAAAATAAGCTGAAATAATAATAATAAACAAATTAATACAAAGATCCTATGGTTAATTAGAGACTTTTATTATTAGTATAAATGGTACAAAGTCGAATACAATTAACAAAATCATGTTCCGGATGACGGAGCAGATACATTTCTATTAAACATAATTTCTTTCACATTTTTTGATTACATTAATTTATGGAAAACTCAAGAGTAACATCAGTAGTGTAGATATCAGAAGATATTTCCTTGATAATGAATATGCTTGAATATTATACAGGCACCACACTCCTATTACATCCGGGTTTTGTACTTAAAAATAAATACTATCACCTACTGAGAAAAATGACCTCTTTACTTCTTTTTTTTTTATACATTTGAAAGGCACGATAACGACTAGGTAGAAGTAAATGATACGCCAAAAATATTTCGGTCTCATTAAGAAAGATTCCTCTCGTGCTACTTATTCAACAAAATAATAGTTAACTTTGATAGTAACCGACAAATTAAGTTTTGTACGATGTGCAAGTATATAAATGCAATAAATCGTTTCAATCACCGTGAAACATTTCGTTAAGTTTGATTTAACCATTATATATTACAGAATAGTTGTCTTGTTGCGTTGTACATATCTCTAAATTACAGTAATACCCCAAACTTGTATACAAATATTCTTTTTGTTAATTCCACGAATCCTAGCTATTGAAAACTACGATACAAGTGCACAGTAGGAACTCTTTTTATTTCTTAATCGTTGTCAAAGCTTTTCAAACTATAAAAAAAAGTTTCCCGGGGAAAATGATGTATATATTATCTCGTGCGGAGCGAATTGAACTATTTTGCGAAAATATGGGATTGCATAGAGTTGAACATTTTTCTCGTATACTATTGTATTAAAAAGGTTAAATCAATTTATGCATAAAATCATTTTAGGATTTGTCAAAGTTTTTACAAACATAAAAACACATTTTACTTAGCTAACTTATATATCATAATTAAATTTACTTTATATATTTCCAGCAGGAAAAGATGTTATATAATCACACATTTTGAATCATTTTCCCACTCTTCCCTTGTCTTAAGCGTGAAATAAGTGCAAACCATACAAAATACTAAATACGTACACAGACTATTCCCAAATCGTGTACAAGTTTTGAGGTATTATTGCGTAAAGTACTAATGGTGTCGTGAATTTCTCTTTTTCATCTCTTCTTTATTTTCTTAAGCAAAATATATATATATCAATCGAGACATTTTTATATGTATTCCTTATATGTGTGTATGTGTCGACAAAACTGGAGATTCAGTTATTTAAAATCGAATCTCGTAAAATGTCTTCCTGTACCTTTCAAGCATTTTTAAACGTGCTGTTGTTATTCTTAACATTACTTTTGTGGACTTGTTTTTACATAAGGCGACAGAATTCATCTCCCTGTGGATCGCCCTGAAACAGAAAAAAGAATCACATCTCTGTAGAATAGATTAAATACGTATCGTATCGATTAACCCAGGAAGCGTAACGCAACTACATACAATTATTACGCCATGTTCATTAGTTACAACATTTTTATAGCACGGATTAATGAATGTTAATCGTTCATGTTGGGGTCCGATGAAAATAATTAAATCATGCGTGTTCATTTGTGCATGCATATAAATATGTAAATATATACACACACTATAATGTGTACACGCATGTACATAATTCTTGCACTCTTAACTTTATACAATGAAATTTTATTCGATATGGTTGATAAATATAATTTAGCACCCAAATCTATTTCCAATCTGACTTGTTAGCAATGTACCGTAGAAATACCTCTGATATCACGTTACATATGGTACCAATGATGATGTTTCGATATCGACAGATCTATTTATTAATTTATATACCTAAAAGACAATGTGGTTAACTAATGAAATGTTCACATTTTACGATCACATTATCTTGAAACACTCATGATGTTTTAGTGAAGCGTGAGCATGAAAATAAAATGCTGTGAGAAAGAAAAAAAAACAAAGCCAAATAATTTCTTGTACTTGTAGAGCGAAGTATATTAACCATCATCGCCTATTTTAACGATTGATAAGTTGAAAACAACTTACATAAATCGACCCATCAGTACCGTTCGGTCGCTCAGTTAATATGGGTAGAGATATCTTCTCTATGGAATAAGAAGATGGCGTTGATAACACACACCCCGAATTTATCATATACTTATTTTTCATATATGTACCAATAAAGCTAATAAGAAATAAACCACGGAACTTTCGAAAACAAATTGTATACTTCGAATTTGTTACTAATACTCTAAAAAATATTAAAATATTTTATAGCCACATTGTCTTCGTTAATCAAGCTTGTAACAAAACCGAGGAGGCCGCTACAAACTTTTGAGTTAGCTTGCACTCTATACGTTTGCGATCAATTATGAAGTTCATTTGTGAAGTAAAACAAAAACTATTGATTCTAAGGAAATATAGCATTTTAATATCTCAACTGCGATTAAAACACATAGAGATTAGATTATTTATGTACCTCTTGATGGTGAAGTTCCTCGGACGATCTGAAACCTAAATTTTCTCTATGCCGAGACACGGATGTAGACAGTTGCTGCCTTTTGCATTCTGATGTGGCCATTTCCTATGTACAAATTCAGACATTTTTAACATTTATTATGACAATTACATCGATAGTCACATGTAATGATTATGACTTACTTCGCCTTCGTTATTGAGAAGTGTAGTTGTCATAGTATCTGCTGTGAACCACTTCTGACCTTTCATGACAATATTTGACGGTGGTTCGTGAGAAGCGCCAATATCTGAAGACCATACCATCACGGTTGCCCCTGCTTCTATTTTGGCAGTACGGTGGAATTTAAACATTGTTTCCAAGGAACCAGCTTTGCGGATAATTTGCCATCCACTGAGACCTATTTCCTAGAGAAAACAGAAATAATTTATACAATTAATATCATTGTGTTCATAAGATGGAACAGTAACAATTTCCATCTTATATTCGCAGAACTATTACAATTTAGAAACGAGAGATCATGTTTCTTTGAAATGCAAAAGGTAACCATCATTCTACTTTATGCAGAACAGCTATAAATGGCACGTTTTATGTTTATCTTACTTTGTTGCCTTTATTGGTAAGTTTCACGAATCGTCCTTGAGGATCAGCTTCTGTGATTTCTACATCCCCTCTAGCTGATCCACTTATACTGTAGTCGGTGCTACTGCGTTCTTCGCTTTCTTCTAACAAAGTACGTTTTCGTTTGCCTCCTCTCAGAGGTGTGTGTCTTGAAGGAGTGCTTCTACCACTTGGTGCTGCTGAGCTTGACTGCGTAGGATGAATATTTAATCTGTAAAATTAAACGAAATCTATTAATTATGCAAGCCTGAGAATTAATAATATTAATAATTACGTATACATTGTTGGTACAGTATTTATAAATTTATGTTATATTACCTCGCCTCCTCAGACTCCAAAAGTTTACGATATGCGGCAATTTCCAAATCAAGAGCTACTTTAATATCCATAAGATCTTGATATTCTTGCAGTTGTTGAGCCATTTCATTACGTATACGTGATAACTCTGCCTCCAGGGATGCCAAACTTTCCGCATGGCGTGTCCTCTCATTTTCGCGCAGATTTTCTAGATCTCTGCATAAAATATTATAGAACGATTACAAATTGATACAATGAATGCAGATCAAGTTATAATATGTGGTATATAAATATTACCTGATTCGTGCATTAAGCGCATTATTAGTTGCCTCAAGTTCATTAATCTTTTGACTAAGTCCCTCGATCTTCGTTCTTGTCTGTCTCAACTCCTCAACAGCCAAACTAGCAGCTCCACTGTTGCGCTGAGCATGAGCTGACAGATTTTTAATTTTATTTTCATATAGTAATTCAATTTCTTCTCTATTAGCTCGCATCTGTCCCTCATATTGTTCTCGCAATTCTTGTAAAGAGGTTTGGAATTTAGCTTCATATTGTTCAGCAAGACGACCATCTATCTCTGAGATTTCAATCTGAAATGTTCCATAAATTAGATGAATCATAAATTACAAAAAAATGTATAAAAGTAATCATCAAAAAGAGGATTTAAGATACAAACCTGCCGTTTTGTTCTTGTTTCTGTCAATTCTTGTTGGAAAATTTGATCTTTGAAACTGATGTCTTCTTTCAAACTCTGAATATTATTTTCCAGAACAATACGTTGTAATGTTTCTTCGCTAAGATGTTTACGGGCATCCTCCAACAGCGTTTTCAATTTTTCTACTTCATCTTCCAATTCTTTTTCTCTTTCAGCTAACTTTTTACGGTCTGCTTGAGAATGAGTGTACTGTGATTGCAAATCGTTATAACGAGTCTCGTATAATATTAGACTTCTTTCTGCAACTTGCAGATCTACAAGTTTTTTATCCAATCTGAAAAAGAAAATGATTAAACGTTTACAAGAGTTATTAACCAACATAAATAAAATTTGTATGTTAAAATTCTTATATGTTAAACTTTAAACCTTAATGAATTCAAGGTAAGGCCTTTTAACTCAAATTAATTCGGTAAAATATGTAAATAAAATAGGAATGTTATATATGCATACATTATGTACACAATATTTAAATGTTTTGATCGTTCTTTTAATTTCTAAGTTCTTCATTAACATCAATCATTCGTTAAACGTGAAATTTAAACGGTACGCAAAAGGAATGAATACTGTAACAAAATTTCGATCATTCACGAGATTCCGGCAGTCACGAAGAAGAGGTAAGCTCGCGTGTTTCTATTTCAGGCAACGACCCACATCGAGAATTTTTTCCGCCGTACTGTCTCGGTTAGACTTAATATTCTGTTACCCTAAAGCTTGCAGCCTATCAATATGCTTGTATCATTTAAACAAAAAGAAAAACAACGATTCACGCAATGTTACCGTTATACGAAACATTTACGTAACAATAATGATGCGTGTAAGAAACGGTAAAACAAATGTCCCAACATGCAGGTTTACTCAATATTGACATTTAGGAGGAGCAGTTTATTAATTGAACATGAATTTCAAATATGTCGAAACGATTTCGCAAAACGAAAATGTCGCGTTTGCATGTCATACAAGGACATACGGGGTCTGTCGTCATCGCTATTCCTTTTATGAGAATCGTCTTTTTTTTCACAAGTGCTACAGATGCAAGGTTGGCATCGCGCGCTCGCTTCGCCCGATGGTATCTCCAAGATAACTAAATCATTATTCCGAAGTAATTTTGAATTATCGTAAGTCCAAAGGAGATCTGAGAAAAAAGAATTAAACGTGAGAAAAACGAAAATACAAAAACTACGAAATTCTTTAGCTTCTTTGACGGTAGATACGGAAACTTTAACGGAGCGTCGGCTACATGATACAAAAAAGTGAATAAGGCGGGGGGTATTCGTTGACAGAACCCCTAGCAGCGTCACCCAAAATGGCCGCCAGCTTTTAACCCGGATTTAGCTGTTACTCGAATAAATATTTACTTTAACAGCGTGTTATGTTATAATTTTTAATTAAAATACAACAATGTAATATTTCGATTGAATCGAATATATTGTATTGTACACGTATACGTCTCGTATCCTAAAAACCGTATAGTCTTATTTTTGTCTGTCGCGCGCCGCTTCATTGATCATAGGAAAGAAGATTTCCCGTTTGTTCCAGGATTCTACTCGTATTTTTATCGATTGCTCAACGTTCTCCGAAAGGAGGTCAATGTTTTCAGTCGAGGTTATACACGCGGTTGAAGATGACATCACCGCCGCATAGTATGCGTGACGCAATCGGTTGTGGCAACGTCACATTTCAAGTTAGGCACACCCAAATATTCAAAAAATGAATGGTTACACCCTTGTATGGAAATTTACTCGTCTTATGCATGTTTTCGTTTGAACCAAATAACACGATACAAATCCAGTAATTTTGTACTAGCAATACGTACTCAATATAACAGAAAGCATTCATAAAAATGAACCCACGCTATAAATATAGTACGGTATATCTGGGAAATTCTTATCATATCGCATTTACGACTTGAACATACTGTGGGTGCAATATCAATTTCGTTCGTCACGATAACGCGACGTGTGCCGCAATTATTTGAATGAATGTTACATTGGTACATATGCTTGTGTGTGAAAATGCTTTTTACTAATAGCGTATCTTACAAATGTAATCAATTGCTTTATACGTTGTTTCAAACGTTTTAAAATCTATTATATTTACGTTAAATTTAATTTATTTATTTCCTAATTAATACTGAATAGTTAATAATAAACTTTCATTTAAAAACTAATTTTTTTATGGTAAATTGTAGAAAATTTCGGCTACTAAAATAATGTACAAAGCTACAATTTGCTAGTAACACTCGTTATTTATAACACCACACTAATGCTGGTACAAAATAAACAATGGCATGCATCTCATGAAATATTCATGCAGACATTTGTGATACTAATGTAACCATTCTTTATATAGAAACAGGAAATCATAGAAGTATGTATAACATGTAAATATTTTGATGCTGTAACCAACAGAAAATAAGCAAACTTAGCTGCACAAGCACAAAATGCAATTTTAATTACGATATATCGTGCTATGATAATTATTATACTATTCTCACGATACAAACTTTACAATGTATACAAAAAGTTACAGAAAGCATTGGAAATTCATAGATACATGATAAGATACTTAGAAATGTGAAAGAATCATTTATCACGTAAAAATGACCTTGTTATCTCTTTGATTGTTTTGTCTTTCTACAGAGCCTAAGCCCATTCTGTTAAAACTTTCTTTATCTCATAATCTATTGACACACGTTTCAGAAATCTATAGAGAAGTCTACTATAATACAAAGTGTGTACAAAGTATGGATTACTATACACACTATCATATTTGTGACAACTTTATCCTATATTAACCATTCGTACTAAAATATTGAATCTGCACACAGAGTCTTGTGTAACAGACTCGAAAAACTGAAATAGTGTATCGACTGATAGATTTCTGTTCGATGTTAATTCAAGAAAATCACGAAATAAGAGGAAACTTACTTAGTTTTTAGTTCGTTGTTGGTATCCCATAATCGTTTGGTGTCAATCTCGAGTTTAGCTCGTTCTTTTGCGGTGTCATCCAACAATTTCCTTGCCTCGGACAATTCATGCTCATACATCACCTTTATGTTGGATACTTCGCGGGTGATAGTTTCCTTGGTGGTCTCAACCTCACGCGACAATCTGGAATTCTCCGATTCCAAATGTCGTACTTTGTCGATGTAACAAGCCAACCGGTCATTTAGATTCTGTAAATCCTGCTTCTCTTGAAGACGAGAGTAACGCGTTGGGCTCAAAGGACTACCCGGCCTCTGACCGATCGGCGTTGACGTGAATTGTGGCGACTGCACGCTGCTGCCCGAGCTCGTCATCGTGCTCTTCTTTGCTGCTTTCGTTGACATTTTCTCACGATATTCGATCCACTTTATTGCACTATCACTGATCCTCACACTATCGAGTCATCAACTTGGTGCACGATAACACCGTGTCCGTGAAAGACGCTCAGAGCGATTTAAAAAATCCTACCGAAGCCCAATCTTCTTGCCTCAGTCAACGGAAGAACTGTTTAGCGGTGACGCCAACGTTAACGAAGCAACCTCCTTGCATACATCCTTATATCGCGTTAGTAAACGCAAGAGAGCGCTCCGATAGGCCAGCTTTCACTACACACTCGTACCACCGACCAATTACTCGTCATTTTCTTTGAACAGCGTACCAATGGGAAGTAGTTTGCCTGTTGTATAGAGCGTCAATCGTAAAGACTGCTTTCACCAGAAATTCTACCGCGAAGAAACAACATAGGATCTACAGTAAAAATAGAAATTTCATAGGAAGCCATTCCACGTATCTATGTTTTGAAAACGAATGAATAAATATGTTCACTTTGCCGTAAATGCAGGAACTGTTCTACAGGGGGCCGCGAGCAGGTCAATTGACCGAAGCGGCAAATTTGATAGAATAACGGGAACGTAATTGGAGAAGAACATATTTTTTCGGCACATTAGCATTATTAGAAATATGAGTAAATACAAGATTTCCTCTCTGGTAGTAGATGTATATAGTAGTTTTCAATTTTCAGTTTTCAAACATGTATTTTTTTATAATACATTATGTACTGACAGGTAAGTACATCTTTTGTATAGAAATTCTGTATATAAAATATTTTTTCAATTAAAATCGTAGGTGTAAAAGAAACAATCAATTATCGATCAGTTATGAAACATTCAAATATAAGGAAGCATTATATATATCTTCTCTGTATATATATACATAAAGTAATTGCACAATATAGGTTGTTATCATTTGTTCTACAATATTTTTCATCCTTTACATAGTTCACAACACAATACGATTAAAAAAAACATTAAACATAATCAATTGTTCATTTATACCGCTCAAAATTTTAAACTGGTGTAAATATTCGTTGTAAGGTGCTAATAAATATATACACTTGTATTTTGTATGTATATATTTACTATTTACATATTGTGGTGTGTAAATATGTACATTTAAAGTTCCGAAATGAACACTAGAGGGCAGTAGAATAGAAATTTTTAAAATGTCTGTGGTAACTGTGGACGTTAGTACGTTTTTACGAAGTAATATTTAATTTAGGCTAGTAGAATTTGATACTCATATCGAGATTAAACGTAAGAAATGTCAATGAATAAAAATATAAAAATGTGCGATCTTATAGATCTAAACAGTCCTGACAGAAGAAACTTTATAAGTAGTAGACTTGCGTCGCCTTTAATACCTGTTCCTACAGATACAAAAAACGGTAATTTTAATAATTGTGCCAATAATGGAAGTTCTCTAGTGACTGGAAAACGTGAGAGTTTGGAGAACAATCCTTTCGATATGGTTCTACATAAAACAACAGAGTACATCCAGAAAAAGGATGACCCATTCGAGGTAGTTCTGGAGAAGGCGCTTAAACCAAAACATAAAAAACATCCTTCATCTAAGACAAGTTCTGTTGATTTTACCGATGACTATCACTTCAAACGAAAGAATAATTCACAGAAATTAAAAATGAACAAGACATTGGACGATGCTTTGATTGACAAAGAACTGAGTCGAATAAATGTACGTGCTCATAAAATATCTAATGAAGGTACAGAGTTTGACATTCAAACAAATGATTTAAAGTCTACAGATAATCCTCTTAATTTATCGTTAAAATATAAAGATGTTTTACCTACTGTAAAAATTGAAAATGTTGATTTGTCTATTTTAAATCAATCGTTAATGGATGATGTATTGTTTGAAGATGAAATTGATACCTGTAGTGACAATCGGAATGAAATTTCAACAATTGACTACATTCCATCATCTGTTGCATTATTAAAACTACCAGAACGTCAACGTTCTTTTTCACAAGGCAACGTGTTACCGAATAGGTCACAACATTTAAAACGGACATCGTTAACAGAAAATGTACAAACTGAGCATAAAAACAAAAGTGGCACATTATCTCCACTTGATGTTTTGAATGAAGGCTTTTTGAAAAGTGGCAGAACTGGGAGTTCTCTGTTTTCAAGTTTAACAAGTATTTCTTCTATAGCTACAACGAGTTCTACTGGTTCTATAATGAGTCCATTGTCAATGTCGTCGAATGGTACCCTGAATAGAACATTTTTGGAAAGCTGTTCATCTGACAAATCGGATGATATGAATGGAATCAATTCTATGGTATCAGCTTTAAAGGGTCTAACAAAACCAGTAGCAAATAATTTAAATAAAACAAGATCTTCTATGTCTGATTTAACAGACCGACTCGATAAAGTTAAAGCAAAAACTTCAGAACTTTATGTTCCTGAAAACACTACAAATAATAACAATGAAACCAACTCCAGCTTTTGTAATGATGTTAATGAATGTGTGACTGTGGTAGAGAAAAAAGAGGAATGTGATACAAATAACAGGTTAATAGATGTTGATTTATTTTCACCAGAATCAAATTACAGTACGGACCAATGTAAGAGTTCAATTTCAGACATATCATCGGATTCGGTATTTCTTGTAAGTTTTTGCCACTGCTCGTGAAAAATGAAATAAATAATATTTACCTAAAATTTTCAGGATGGGAACAAAATCAATCTATCAATACTCCACGAAGCAAAACTTCTTGCTAGAACTTTTGAAGAGATGGCATTGAAAACGAGTTCAGCATGTAAGTTTATATTATTGTAGTTAATAAGAGATGAAAATAATAATTCAACAATCTGTAATATTTATTTTATTATTTAGCAAGCACCGATGATTTGATTACCAGCAATCCATTATGGTTATCTGAGTTGCTTCCAGCTTTTGATGATGAAGTTGATAATTTAATTGAATTGCCTACATCTCCTAATATAAAAGATGTTAATTCAAATCATGGAAAAGTTATCCATTCTAAAGATAGTGGTTTACATGGAAGCGCGAATAGAGAATCTATTGTCAATAAATCAACAGAAAATATGAAAGATTTAGAGAAGGAACTGATTGATCCGATTCCTACTGAAAATCGCGTATCAGCGGCAACACTTCTATTGGATCTTAAAAAATTGATTAAAACAGAAAATAATTCGGAGGCAAATCAATTACTGGAGAATTTAGAAAAAGCGTTGTGCGTCAATTGGGAAAGTAATACCGAGTTATTGTCTACTTATCTTAATTTGACTAATAATTTGGCGAAAAGCCCACACAAATCAAATAACAATTTAGGAATAAAAAATGTGGTAGAAACTAATATGGAATGTAGTCAAGAAAATAATGTTACCGGCGATTTGTCAGAGAATGTTAAAGAATCAGCATTCGGTAAAAATTTAAATAGTAACGATTCGGACATTGATAAATCCTCTGCTAATAGTCAAAAATGCTTAAAAGAATTTAGTAGTGAATTAAAGAAGTCGAACGACGAATTATGTATCAGTAACGGAAATAAAGAAAAAGATTCTGATGTTCAAAATATAAATACAGAAAGCACTTCGTGCATAATGGAAAGTAATAATTCATTAAATGAGAACGTTGTTATGGAACTTCTTACAAATATAGGCAATCTACTAACTGGGCAACCTCAAGAACATTCTACAATTAATTTTCTTAAAAATTTTGGAAAGGTTCTACATTTGGTTTCTAGTAACGGCAATATAAATGGAAACACAAAAACAGTTAATAATGATGTGGAAATTGAGCAAATATCAAAACCATCTACATTAAACTGTCAAAATAAAACGCACTCTTCAGTTTTATCAAAATCTGCCAACAGATTGAGTTTAGATGTAGAATCGAAAGTAAGTATTTTATTATGAGGAAACTGTTATAAATATAATTCAATTAAATCGTCTGTTTAATTTCATAGAAACAGCCAGCTAACAAATCTGTAACGAGAAGGAGTATTTCAATATCCCAAACTCCACCAATTAAGGCTATACCAAGCCCATTATTGTCCAAAAGGCAAAGTGCAAGCCAACTCAAACAAGTTACAAAACGGTTTCCTAGTGATCCTGGTTTTATTCGTCCAATAAAAAATCAAAAAATTACTACAAACGATAGTAAACATAATTCGTTGCGAGGTAATATCAATAAATTAATGTGTTAAACGTAATTAAGACATTATACGGAAGTAATCAATTACTGGTGTTTACTTTTAGACACAGGAACAAAATCGGCCACGACTACGAATTTTAGCAAAGAAAAGCCTGCGGTGGTTGAAGCGGTTAAAAATAAGTTAAAAAAGAAAATCGGTGGAGATGTTATAAACAAAAAAGGTCCAATGAAAGCTATTCTTCCTATAGGAAACATGCAAAAGAGAGGTATATCGTTGTAATAACAATCTTTGAAACAATGATAATTATCTAAAAAGAATTGTGTTAGTTTTGTTGAAACATTTTTTTTATTTTTATTTTATAGACTCTATGAACAAAAAAATAAATCCGTCCACTGATACCACAACGCCACCGAAGATTCATAAAATATTTAGTAGTACACCTAATTCTTTGGTTAATGAAAGTTCAGTAACAAAACCGACGCGGCCTTTAAAACCCGTAGCTTCGTCAACACCGGATGCTCAAAATTCAAAAACAAAAAAAATACCGTCGCAAACAAATAACGATGTAAATAAGCGGAAATTGAGGTGCGATATTTCGCCCATAACTACACGTGCCAATGCTAATAGCAGTAATGGCGTAAACTTTAGTCCAAGAAGGTACATCTATGTATAATTTATTTACATTTATATTTTTCCAGAAGAGTTACAATCAGGGTCTTATACCGGTACATAAAATACCGATATCATACCGATATTTTTCGATTATTTCTTCTTCACCGTTATGGAAACCGAAATATATCGGAATACCGATTTGAATATTTTCGGTTTTTCCAATGTACAGGATACATTAACTGCTTCACGATCATAAACTATATTATTATTATTAATAATAATAAAATGTGTTTAGCAAATGTAGTTATTAACTATGTTGAAAATCACTTAATTGCTGGGAGGTACATCTGGAAGGTCTTTTTGGCTTAATGTTTTATGACGGTCATGGTAGATATGCACGTCGTCGGTAGATGGTTTACCTGAATTCGGGCTCGCGTTTGTTCCTTCGCAAGGAGGGTTTTACGACGGATTGTATTTTGATATATTGTACCTAACTAATTTAGGTGACCGTTTTTTTTTAGACAAAGCACTCTGGGCTAAGTGGTACGCCGTTTCGTTTTATTTGGGGCATCCTTTGTATTGTAAAAACCGGAAAATAACGGTATTTATTTCGGTCTCAATGGTATTGGGTTGTAACGAACGTTCGTAGCGTTTGTAAATTAAAATTGAAAGTTACAATTCAGATATTTATTTATAGATTTACTTAATAACATATTTTCCATTCTGTTCCATTACTTTTTGCCATTTTCGAGGAAACTTCTCGTGTTATTGAAAACGCTACGAACTTTCTTTCCAACCCAATATATCGGTTTCGGTAGATTCTATCGGGTAGAATATCGGTTATACCGAAACTGGTATTTTAATGAATTCGGCTTGTATCCATCTCCTCTTGGCATAATACCGGTATAAAAATTTTAGTTACAATGACGATTTATTTGTTTAAGGTTTGGCAAGATACCATCACCAAAAAGGACAACTCCTAAGCGCTGTTCAGTAGATTCTAGTATTCCAAGATCTCAGACACCTCCTGTCAATAAAAAATTGAATTCGTCATTCGACGTTAATCATTATGAGCGATTGACCGAGTCGCCGCAAGGTTCGTTACGTAAAGTGTCAAGCTCGCAAAAGAATTCGCCGGTATCTTTAAAGGGGAATGGCAATAATACGCAACAAAGTCCTCTGAGAGTGAACAATAAAGTCACACATAAAGTGAAACCAGTAAACTTGGTATATACTACGTCTTATTATGATCAAGCAGTTCAAACGAGTATGCGTATACAATTAACAATAATTTATTTCTCAACAGATCTCAAAACTTCGACGGCACAGCGTTGGTAACAATACAACAGAAAAAGAAAATAACTATATCTAATTTATGAAAAATATGGTTTTGTTATCAACGATGATTATGTAATTAAATATTTGGCGTGAGTACTTTTTACTTTTATAATTTTTGTATCAATGTATTTTACAATAAAATGTTCCTTTCAACTATAAAGTGTCTATTACTTTTAGCAGGGTACTGTAAATCGAATTGTATCCCTTCTTCTGCATTACGTTATAGAATAAATATAGAAATCTCGGTACTCCTGAAAAACATAATCCTACGCATTTAAAAGGGGAGCATTGTTAAAACAATCGATCCGAAAGAAAAGATATTTAAACGCACCACGTGCCGCACGTAACTTAAGATTTGCTTAGGATCTGTTGCGTCAGATCCGTCTATCTGAAAACAGTCTCGAAAGGGAGCTACTCGGCCGGGAACGAGGACAGCAGCGCTCGAGAATGGCGATACGTCACGGTCGTTTCTGAAAACACAGACGCAGTGGCGTATCACGCGTAAATCATTGACAAATCTTCTTCACGCTTTTCCATATCATTTCCATCAGCAAACGTACTACATTTGATTACGCAGTCCGCAGTACTGTTGCGTCGTCGTGGAATTCTTGAATTCCATAGTACAACGAGGATCATTTAAACTCCGTAAAAGATATCGAATTCAAAACAGAGTAAACGTACGAAATCTTCTGATAGAAACGGGGGAATCAATACTCCGCGTGGAAGAGTGAGTTTCTCTTTGATTTAATCGAAGCGAACGTTAAAATACTTCGGTAAGAGAATTCTACGAGAACCGTTCTCCAGGAACGGAATAAAATTGTTCGAAGGGTAAAACGATTAAGTCCGGTGAAAGCGATGCGCAGAAGCCGGCTCGTTGGAGGGGTGCTGATAAAGGTATCGCCGTGCCTGCACGGACCCGTCCCCGCAAAAAGTGCGCTCCGCGTGCTCCGTACTCCAGCGGCGGTCCGTCCACACTCGCGTGTAGCCGCACCCGGCTTGGCGCTCTCCGGTTTTCACGAAATAATTCGCAGCGGCGGCCGCGAAGAAGGCTGCTCGTCCGTGTAAACGATTCTTTCTGAATCACCGGAGGTGACAGTATCAGTGAGGTGAAGTGCGCTACGATTTGCACGGAGTTCGATCTTTTTGGGCGTTCTGTAGGAAGGAGAGCTGGCGCGGCGCGCACGAGAGGCCGCCTCTAGAAAAAGAGCGCGTCTCGCGCGTTGCGTTACATTGGAATTACCCGTTGTTCGGGAAAGCGTACCAGCGACGTAACGATATTCGAAAGGGAATCGGATTCGTGCTGGAAACGATAATGACCGAATAAAGGTGCGTCAAAGTTTTCCAAGTCGCGGATCACCGAGAAATTTTGGCCGGTCGAACCGGGAACAAGAAAGAGAGAGAGAGAGAGAGAGAGAGAGAAAGAGAGAAGGAGGGAGGGACGTAGTAAGAGAGAGAGGAGGCTGGCGCGCGGCGAGGCCACCTCGGTAAAAGACCGCGTCTTGCGGGTACGGTGGTGTGCTGCGGTGGCTATTGTGCGATACAATCGTTGAAGCTTATCGACATTCGTGGAAACATTGTATATATCTTCGGAACATACGGCGAAACGATAGATCGAGAAAAGATTTATCGAGCAGGTTTTGTGCACAGTGTCAACGCGTTGCCCGCGGACCTATACGGGGAAACGCAACCGGCGGCGATAATATCCCGCGTGGTACGTATACGCACGCAGCGTACCACACGCAACCAAGACACGTAAGTGTGGCATGCACGTATTCGCAAAGGATTGTGGACTCGCGGAATCGTCGTTTGGTCGCGTGTATCGAAGTGGCCTGTCGCGAAGCGCGCTTAACAGAGAGATCCAACACCGTGGAAAACGTGTCTGTCGAACGCACCGCGAGGGAGAGAGAGAGAGAGAGAGAGAGAGAGAAAGATAGAGAGGGAGGTGGAGAAAGAGCGAGAGAGAAGGGGGTAGAGAGATCGGTGCAGAAGGAGAGGTATCCGTCGTTCGACGATTGGCGCGTGGCGTAGACATTCGACGGTCACTTGGCACGTATGTAGTGCAATTATTCCCCGGTTTTCCCGTTTCGTCCCCGTGAACCAGACATTATTTATGGGTGCATGGATCGGAGGATTTTCACGAGCGAAACAAAAGACGTGGAACGGAACCAGTACGCCACCAGTACGAACACGGTTCCCTTTGTTCGGCACGGCGGCGATACCTCCGATAACGATTTTGTTCGAATTTTAAATCGTGTCTCGCGATTACCGGAAGGAAGTTACGTCGTACGCGGCTAGTAAAGTTATACCGACGTCGAAAGTGCGTGCAAAGGGTGTGAAATGCGTCGCGCTGCAGTTCGATGTTCGATCCAGCAGCGGCGGACGACCTGACTTTGTCAGATTGCCTCTCGACGTCGTCGCCGCTGCCACTGGCCACTGCCGCCGTCCTCGTCATCGTTCTGCACCTCTCGGCTTCAGTCCAACAATGGATCAGCGCAGCTGCGGTACGCGATTCGAAATCCTCTCTCGGTAGCGGAACGAACGCGGATAGAAAGTGATCATTCGTTTCGCTTGCAATTCGGTATCGTTTTGCATTCGGTGATCGAGAACGTTAAACCGTCTATCAGACATTTCGCGCGTTCTATATGCGCCATAGATTTCGCACATTATTGACTTGGTCGATCCGTGCAATCGATAATATTGCATCACGTTAACGAGTTTCTCCGGTTGTGTGTTGCCGCTTCGCCGTCAACAGGCGAATACACGCGTTCATTGAATTAAGAACGAAACGAATGGTACGCGCATACAGATACGCACGCATACGTTTTATTATAAGACGTCGCTCGAATTTGTTTACGTATCAGCGCGATTCTGCGCTTCGTACGCGGAACGGTCCCCGGGTGTTGTTGCGACCTTTTTGTGTACATTGAAACGAGTACATTTCGTTTCTTAATAAGATAAATGCAAGATAGATCTCGGTTGAAACGAAATTCGAACGAAGCGCAACGAACTGATACGCGCAGAAAACTATAGAAACTTCGGTCGGTCGTTATGACATCGCGCGCGAATCATACGAACACCGTAAAAACGCGTGGGAAGTTCTGTGAAAATCATTTCGACGCGTCTATCGAACGTTGTACGAGCATATACTTGAAACTATCGCATTGTATCGCAGAACGATCTATCAGCGTATAACAATGCAGCAACACCGGGTGGAAACGCAAATACTCCACGAGGAGCAGATCCTGGAGGCAATAGATCAGTTGCGTCGCCGTAAAGCGCGACCCGACGCCGACCGCATCTGCAATTATTTATTAAGAAAATTCTCCGTGGACGCACGGGACACGATAGCCGATCTCCATAGATTGATCGAAGCGGAGAAGGTGATTCAGGTGGACTACAAAGGCAACACCAGCTATCGAAACGCTTCGAAATGGTCGCGATTGCAACTGTACAAAAATCGACCGGAGGGTTTCGTAAAGGAGAAGTTGAACTCCGGGATGGTGGCAGGCGCTGTCGCCGAGCTCGTCGTAGAAGAGCCGGATTACCTCGATCAAGGTGTACCAGCGTATAGGTTGGTCGAGCAACTGCTCGATGGTGTCTCGAATCCTACCTCGAGGCGCATGGTTGAGGATTTCCTTGGGAAAGAAGTAGCTAGCGGAAATTTGACGCGTCTCTCGAACGGCAATTACTCGCTGGTGGCGACGTCTGACATGACAACTACCGCCGAACCAACGCATCGAGAATCTTTTACCCTCGAGAATGGGAACGCGCGACGCAAGGAATTGCACACGGTATCATCGACGACGGGCGGTCTGTATGATTTCGACGAAACAGAAAACTTGACGATTACGGACTCTAGGTCGAACACGCCGAGATCGTCGCGTCAGGCTAGCCCCAAGCCTGATCCACAAATCAGAAAGGAAGAATGTTTTGAAATAATCGTTGGCAGAAACGAGAACACCGAATCGTCAGTGGAACACGATTCCTTGAAGGAACAGGAATCGCAGGAACCCACGCAAACGCCTGTCGAAGATGGAAAAGAGGAACCGAAAACCACAGATAGCCAGCCACATAACCTCAAAAGATCGTCGAAGGCTGAGCGTAAACAGCGCCTACTCGTTCGAACTGATGATCCTATGGACATAGAGATCAAGTTTGAGGATTATCGGAGAGACAATAAGGAAGAGACGAATTCACAGAAGGAGAAAAGAGACGAGGCTGGACAACTTAGCGAGGAACGGGAAGACGACGATGCGGGAAGAAGTTCTACTAATCCGTCGCCTACACCATCGAGCGTTAATGTTGGTGGATTTCGCAGTGCCCGCAGAAAGGTATGCCTTATTTAGTTTGATAACTGAAATTGTAATCGATATACGATACTGATACAACTGAAAATCTGTGTTGCAGAGAGCAAAAAAAGTGTTCGATCCTTCCGACAATAATCTTGTGAAGCGGAAACGTGGAAGACAGCCTGGTTCTCAAAATAAGTCTACTTTGTCTCAAGAATCTCAAGAGACTGCAAAACCCACTGTCAAAGACGGACCTTGCAGGCAGTGTAGTCTCTGTGCCAAAGAAAAACAAGAAAGCTTGGTTGCTTGTCGAGATTGCACGGTCAGAGGTATTTATCTTGTTCACAAATACTATTAGAAATTGTTTACGTTTGTCGCATTGTATTGAATTCAAATTTGCTTTTTACAGCACATCCGAGTTGTATTTATAGTCCCGAAGAAATGCTTCAAAAAGTGGGTAGTAACTGGCAGTGCGAACGCTGTAAAAGCTGTACAATATGCTGCGAAACTTCTGATGCAGTAAGTTAATATTAAGGGTTATGATATAATTTGTTTTTTTAAATGTGTCATAATTCGTTTTTTTTTTCTTCAGGGTCCGCTCGCAACGTGCTTTACCTGTGACGAAGCTTATCATTATTATTGTCACACTCCACGGATAATAATACCAAAATCAAATTCGAAATGGCAATGCAACGACTGTGTCCAGAAGCAGTATAAATCAAGTGCAAACCATAATATTAGTTTGGTTACTAGTAGACCTGATACACCATCGAATCCACCTGTTTTACCTCCAGTTTTGAGTCCTCAAGTTTCACCTGCCAGAGGGTCTTCCGATCAAATGGAGGACGACGGTCCAAGAGATGGAATTGATCCGAACATACCAGATGCTTCAGATTGGACGTCCGAACAAGTGTATCAGTATTTTGCAAGACTTTTCCCGAAGGAAGCTGAAGTGTTCAGACAACAGGTAATTTTCTCATTCCTATTTCTATCTTTATTAACTTATACATTTCAAACGTTTTTCTTAACTGTTATTTTTTATGTATCTGTTTCAGGATATCGACGGTCACTCTCTATTGTTGATGAAACGATCCGATGTTTTAAGCGGGCTGGATCTACTTCTGGGCCCAGCATTGAAAATATATAGACACGTATTGAAACTGCAAGTGAGAAGAGACGATCCAAAACTTTATTGGCTGTAAATACTTTAAAAACTTAAATAGTTAGGATGCCATCTAAAAAGTAAAGGTTGATTACTTATCGTATACTGTACAGATAAATTCTTTTTACATTTAAGGATTGCGAATATTTTTTCGATTCGAGGTACTTTTTCATATTGTACATACCGCAGTTATCTTGAATTAAAAAAATAATTCTTTATTATAAAAAAAAAAGAATAAGATAAAATAATTAAGAAGTGAACGATGTTGTTTGTTTTCTGTCCAAATACTTTTGTATCGGACACTTTGTATATATAACCGTTTATAAATTAGTCCCCGTATTATAATAGCAGAATGTACTCTTTTTGTTTATCGATTATAATCAGTATTTCTAAAAGATGCTGATCTTTTTTTCACCTGTTATACGCTAACATTCAACTTTTGTTCCACAATGAAGATTTTTCAAACTGTTCTGTTCAAATAAAACAATTCAAGGACGAGGAAAATAATAAATAAATGTTTGTACACCTTTGTATTATTTTTTTTTTATTTTTTACAATGTATAGCAAGATAACAAATATTTATTAATAGTACAGTAAATTTGTCAATATCCAATATAAGGAACATGATACTTTGGTTTGAAATACACTTTCTTATACATTAAACATATTAGTATTTACAATATACGCCATACTAGGTAATACACTTAACTCTGGCTTTAATTAAAGATACTATTACTATTACTTTCATAATACATATAATTATATTTTGGATATTACTAATCGAATCCTTTCAAACGAATAAAGATACATAACATCTAATTTTATCAATACTGAATAGAAAGACTAATTTCTTTAACATTTAATATGGTAAAACTGATTCAATTAATTCCCCCCGTAATATTATATATTCATCAACTCAACTTTAATTACAATAACTTCATTTGTCAAAAATTTAGTTAGATGTTTTATAACAGTAACTTACGTATTCCTGCAATACTGTATTCATAATATTTACATTCAGTGGCACACTCATGATTTCATCTGGTGGGGGGGAGTAAAACAGAATGACCTTTTTTTTCAAAAATATCTGTTGACGGTAGCCACGGATATTATTACACAATTTTAGAAACTAAACATTTTCTGCTCCAAACGCGGGGCCCGTAGCATTTGCTACTTCTGCTATATGGTTAATCTGGCCCTGCATACATACAGTTTAACTAATTTTCAAGTGTTCTATTTCCTTTTTCTTGGGTGGGGGGACAAGGCCCCCTGAGTGCACCACTGTTTACGTTTATATAAATACAATATATTCAGAAATTAAATAATACTTAACGGAACGGATGTAAACATATATTATAATAATATCAAAGTAATTTGAGTTTTAAAGTTTCAATCATTTTTGAGATAGTTGTGTAAATACTTGATCACACCTTCGTTATTTTAAATCACATTAAATTCTGAGGAATTGCACATTTAATAATTCATAAAATATTAGTACGATGAGATAGACATTACTACTTTTGTTAAAGGTATATATAAGTAATGTCTGTCGTTGGTTATATAATTACACATCAATTTACACTTTGGGAGAAAATATTGAGTTTATACATTTCAGTATAATATGACTAAAGTATGTTATGGAAAAGTCTTAAACTGTATCTCAATGTTTACAATATATCTGTTATTTATGTGTTATGTGATGTACTGTGTCACACTTTAAGATTCCACTGAAGTAAAATAGAGCACAGAATATTCAGAACTATTTTGAACCGCACATTGTACTATGTTGTTCCATATTTGGAATACGTTACTTTTTTTTGTGTTATATAGAAACAAAACGGAATTTCCAAGACAATAACTCATATATATATATATTTACAAACAATATTCTAAATCGTATGTATATTATTAATAATTTGTTTAGATAAAGATTAGAATTTTCAATTGTAACATAATAATAAATGCAACGAATAAGAAACAGCAAACAATAAAATAACAGTGCTAAGGTAATCTGTTCGATGTATAAAGTCGAATATGCCTCTCAATATTAAAGTCTGTAATCAAAATTAAATTTATAGAAGATCTTTTAAACAAGTTGACAAAATGACTAAGCTTTCTGTGGATATGAAAAGATATACATTTAAATATTTTACTATATGTACATTAAAGTTAGAATACTCTTCTCTAGTATGAATAAATTATACTTAGAAAAATAATATGCAGTTATAAATACATAAGCTTCTCATTTTTATTAAATGGTTAACAAAGTACATAATTTGCAGTCTTGCATCTGTGCATTTTCTTTATCATTCGATGATGGTTTTTGTTACTATTTTCATAGGGAAAAAAAGTTAATAGTAAGAATCGTTATTTGCTTTTATAAAAAACAGTATTAATTTGTATAAAATAATTCCAGTATATATATATATTTATATATATGTTACCGTAAGTTTCTTCCAGAAAATATTTTGTATTCTATTTTATAATTTATTTTGATTTTTTTTTCTTGTATATTTCAAAACTTCAATGAACTTTTTAAGGCTCTTTAAGTACACATATTTTCAAAGCTTATCTTTAAACTATAAACAGAGTTATTTTGAAACAGAAAGCACAATTACTCTTTTAATAACTCGTTATATTCGTAAAGCACTACTATACGTTAATGTAAACATAGTTTATTCAAAATTGTATTGATATACTTAAATTTAAATAGTTTTGAAAACCATTTGAAAGTTAGCGTGTTAGAACAATTAGCTAAATTTTAATTCTGGTACATCAACAATCTCCGAGTATTTAGGAGGAGGTTGTTTATGCAACGGTACTTCGGATAAGTACAGTGTCACAGCAGGAGAAATGTCAGACTTTTCAATAAGCATCTCTTTATAAGAATCTTTGGTTTTTTCAGAGTACAAACATAGCCAAAGTGCAAATAAAGCTGCAGCTGCAATAGCAGAAGCTAAAAGCCACTGTGGTAGACCAATATGTTGCGAGACACACTGAAGCCAATCAGATCCAGGAATTGAAGCTGACTGCTCATTTTCACCGGAGTAGTCTGATGGTACACCATAATCTATAGTCTACATTTTTATTAAATTGAAAAATTTAAATGATTTAATATCGTTTGATCGGTATAATGGAAATCTTATAATGTCAAGACTACAGAAGATAGTAAAACTCTACTGATAAAAGATCAGGAAGACCTACAACTTTCCATCTGTTTATGTACACACATTTTCTAGTTTTCAGTGTATAAATTAGAGTCTAGTATTTTGGACGTGTACTGAAGGGACATATGTACACTGTTCAATTACTCAATATGAAACTTACCCCAGCATCCAAAGGAACAGTCTTAATATATGTCTGCGGCAATCTAAACCCATTTAAATCCCACCATCCTGGGAAAAGTTCCTTGCGTAGACCAGGATCGCTTAGAATGTCATTTTCAGGCATGTCAGGCAACATTAAGAGTGTATTAGAATCTGCACCTTCGTCTACATAAATCGCATCAGTAAAAATTGTTAACAGATCTGAAACACGCTGCTTGCCCATAAAATCACAGCCGGTAATGCAAGCATATCGACCTTGTGGCAATGAATATGCTTCTGTGCATGCTACAAAAAAATAAGTAAATATTACTATTGCTCGGACGCATTGAAGTTAACGAGAGTTTTCAATAACAATCAGAAAAAAGTATAACTAGTATACGATACATAGACTGTGGATCTTTGTGCATTTATGGCTTCTGAAAATTTTCAAGAACTGCTGGAATATAAAATTTGATCGAATTTCGTACAATTTTTATTCGTTTTAGATGTACAATGGTTGTTCCCATTAATTTTATTTCATTTCACTTTTTTAAAATTTGTCTAGAAAAATTGGAAAATGCATAAACATCCGCAGTCTAATGATATATAATGTACATCTTGTATCCACCAATGAGTAGAATCTTTCCAGAGTAGTTTCAACGAATAATGAATTATATATCGTACAGTATTACAGCGGATAATCTAATAACTATTATATAATAGAAATTGAGCTGAAAGAAGTTCTTTAAGAGCTGTATTAAATAATAATATATGTTTACATACAGGCTTCGCAGGCATCTCTGGTACTGTTTAAATTGTACGTTTCAAATCCATAATGTATGTCAACCAGATTATAGAATCTACATCCCCGTTGACAACATGATTTAACATATTTACTCTGAAATTGAAATGTCACATTCCGGTTAACAGTTATATGCGCAATATATAAGACGTCAGAATAAAACTGACATGCAAAGAAAGAAACGTACATTTGTAAAAGACAGTGGTGCTTTTTCACACAAATTAATGCACGGATCCTCTCGATTTACAGTGTTGGAAAATGTATCGCTTCGTGCGACATTTATAATGAAGAACAGCAATAATGCAATAATTTCCTTTCTTTCTTTCATTTCAGAACGTCACTTTCTTCAAGGGTAGTGTTCGACGTCTCGGCCAAAATAATTCGGTTAAACGGAGAAACTTCACTTGCGAGAGGTTGATAGCTCGCCGAATAATCGAGTAAATATCGATTTAATTATGGTGGGAACGCATCGCATTGGTCGAATGGTTTGTTGCCTATCGGAACAGACCAATAGCTTTTTTGAATTTCTAACATGTATCGTCTGCCAAATTTGATATTTTTACTGTTTCTATTATATTAAATATGAAAAAGGCTATGAAATAAGTCTTATTTTATTCCTTATATATTACATACATTTGACGCGTGGATTCCTTAATAATTGATAAACTGTGTTATGACGAAAAATCTCATTTCTATTACCAACTGTTATTATATCTCCTATATTATTGACACGAACTAGATTTGAATCTGATTTGAATGAAATGATTATCGATTTGTAACGTGTGTCATCTTTCATAAGAGATTTTTATTAATTAATTTATACCTATATTTCTCAAAATAAAGTATACATAACTTCATAAAATAAAGCTATAGTAAAACTATATTATAGTAGAAAGTAGAACTATAAATATATGATATATGTACTAAAATAATCTGCTGTTATTTTCTTTTTTCAAACAGAAATCCGTCAGATCTCTAATCAATTTCAATATTAAATATTATAGTTCAATAATGTAAGGGTTGTACATTTTATTCTTGATAAAATCAAGAGTAAAATTTTTTATTTCAGCTTCGTTTTCCAGTTATTCACAATTAATTGATCCACCAATAGTAGTACGCATGTCGGATCAAGAGGATTGCAATTGCAAACGATGACATGCTAGTTTTCAAAAAATGTACAAACCTAAACATATACTGTTATTGGTCGATTAATCGACTAAATGAAAAATTCAAATTATACCTCTTGATTTTCTTTTATATATCATTACCGCTTAAATTCTTTTTTAATCTGTTATCAAGCATTGCAGATTCGACATTATTTCAAATAAAAATCATATTACACGATGTGTCATCATAGAAATGATTTTTACTATTTATGTTTTTGATGACGCAACTTCTGACAAACCTTTTCAGTAACACGTGTCACCGTACACTATATATGCACACACACGTGTATTTAAATAGGTGTACGTAATATATATAAATTTGTAGTGGCGTGGTCATGTGCCGTGCCGGATTATCATTCTAGATCGTGAAGTTTTTCTAATAACTTGTAATTTTTGCACTGTTAACTAGTTATAGTCAGGTAAGTTTAATTCATTATTTCTGTATTGTATTTTCAATTGTTTAAATATATTTATATTTGATGAATTACAACATGAAGTAATTAAATATAAATAATAATTTATACTCTATATGATACTTGGAAAAGATAAATTATTCTCTAGTCATCTTCATATTTTTTAAAATTCCTGATCACTAGACTGTGGGATCTTTATACAAAATAAAAATTGTCTGCATCGATTGCAAGGAATAGAAACCAAACAAAATGTTATTTCTTCCCTTAAACAATTTAGCTATAAATCCATAAGGATCTGCAGTCTATTGATCACTCACTTTATACAGATTATCTTTTTTTGATATCAGTACGATGAAAGAAGATTGCTGATTTCATTTTAATTATTTTAGAATAATCTTGTATCGAATCATTTAAAATATACACCATAACATTATAACATTTTTAATAGAATGTCGACCAAAGAGGGTTTTGCGACAACAGCTCTTCATGCTGGACAAGATCCGTTGCAATGGAGTCACTGTCCAGTAGTACCTCCTCTCGTAATGTCTACAACCTACCGTCAGGATGGACCCGCACAACATAGGGTAAGTTTTTTGATATAGAAACAAAATACATGTATCATATTGATTTTATAGTAATCTATTTAACAATATTAAATATTAAAACATTTTTTATCATTATTATGTAATGTGTTCAAGGGTTACGAGTATAGCAGAAGTGGAAACCCTACAAGAAATGTTTTAGAAACTTGTTTAGCTGCTTTAGAGAATGGAAAGTACGGATTTGCATTTGCATCTGGTCTAGGTGCTACAACAGTATTATGTTCATTATTAAAATCTGGAGACCATCTTCTATCCGGAGATGACATTTATGGTGGAACCAACCGTTTCTTCCAAAGATGTTTGACTACACATAACGTTCAACTATCATTTGTTGATACAACTGATGTAAATCAGATTGTAGCTGCTGTTAAACCAAATACAAAAGTACTTAAAATTTTCAATCTAACATAGTATGCATTCATCAAGATTTTCTTAATATTTATCTATATTATCTTTTAGATGCTTTGGCTGGAGACTCCTACAAATCCTTTGCTTAGAGTTGTTGATATCAAGGCTATATGTGATATAATAAAAACCAAGTATCCTGAGATTATTGTAGTGGTAGACAATACTTTTCTAACATGCTACTTCCAGGTGAGCAACACTTCCATTCAGTGTTGTCATTTCTTTATGTAGATTGTAATATATTTATTCTTATTGTAGAAACCTTTAGAACTGGGTGCAGATATTGTACTATATTCTGTAACAAAATACATTAATGGACATGCAGATGTTGTTATGGGTGCAGCAATAACTAGGAGAGACGATATTGCCGAAAAACTTAAATTTTCACAAAATGGTAATATTACACTATTAGATTTATACATTGAATTGTTACTGTTTATTCGAAATTGATCTTTATCGTTGAATTTTTATATTAGCTTTAGGTATTGTGCCATCACCTTTTGATTGTTATATGGTTAATCGCAGTCTAAAAACATTGGAACTCAGAATGCAACAACATATGAAGAATGGATTAGCAGTTGCAAAATTTTTGGAATCACATCCTTGTGTAGAGAGAGTATTTCACCCATGTATGTATCCACGTTACTATTTCTAAAGAATCTTATTATTAGACTGCGGATCTTTATGCATTTATAGAAAAATTAAGTAGATGAAGATGTCAATGTATGATTTCTCCTCTATTAAAATCGTTAAGGGAGGAAATAACATTCAGTTTGGTGTTTCTATTTCTTGCAATCGATGCAGACAATTTTTATTTTGCATAAAGATCAGCAGTCTACTTATTATATTTCCTTTGCAAAATATATAACATTATTGAGCTTGCCCTATATAATTGAATCACTTCATTATACTACATTATATGATACATAACAGCATAATTTAATTTTAGATCTACCATCGCATCCACAATATGAGATTAGCCTTAAACAAACGACTGGCCACAGTGGAATGGTTTCATTCTATCTTAAAGGGGATTCTAAGAAATTTTTACAATCATTGAAAATATTTACATTAGCAGAATCTCTTGGTGGTTTTGAATCCCTTGCTGAATTACCGTGAGTTGATAGTAATTATATTTATATATAATTACATTTCTATAAAGGTTTCATTTGAAAATTTCTTTTAATTAGATCTGTCATGACGCATGCCTCAATTTCTGAAGAAGAGAGAGCAAAATTGGGTATTACGGATCAATTAATTCGTTTATCCGTTGGCCTTGAAACAGAACGTGACCTGTTAGCTGATCTCGATCAAGCTCTTCAAGCTTGTCAGTGATTTTATCAAAGTTAATAAGACTTTTGCGAGAGCAATCGCCGAAGTTCTCACTATGTCAAATCGAATTTTATATATTATCGCTTTTTACTGCAATAAATTTTAATATTTCAAAGTTACAAAATTTTAACCAAGATCATTCGTTGTCCATGTGTTAATATTCCTAAATGATTGTATTGATTATACAGGGTGAGTATGAAATTATAAAATAGGAAATGAGAATAATATAATAGATAGAAGTGAAATATGGATCATGTAACACAATGCAGTTCCGTTATATGTATGTTGACATTTATTTTCCCAATGTTGTATCCAATGTATTTTCATACGATTTGTGGTGTTTATACAAAATTTCATGTACCTGTATATAAAATAGGGAATGAATTGTGAACGATAATATATTAAAAATGTTTAACTAAATTTTATAAATTCGCTTCATAGCATTGATGTTAATTCCAATAATTAATTTCATAAATTAAAATGGAAATCGTACAATAATGTATTGCATAAGCAATACTTGAACTTTTATCTTTACATAGTATTCGATGTTTAACGTAATTTTTTACAAACTTGTTAATTTGTACCGTCGTGTGTTCTCAAAAAAAAGCTTTTAGTATTATAAAATGTATAATAGAGTGCAAAACATATATTTCTGCTTTCTTACTTTCACAACGAATAAAAAACCAGAACAATGTTTTCTCAATTTTTCGTGTGAAATAATGTGCTTATAGAAGGGCTTATTTTAATCGAATGTAAATCCTTGTTAACTTTAGATTTGTATTAATAAAAAATTAATTCTTAACTGTGTCGTAATTTTCCTTTGTTTAGTCCATCGTATTTTTGTGCTCGACTATATAGTAATACTCCTGCTATTACCAAACATGTTCCCAAAGCCGATAATCCAGTTACCGGATTGTTAAATAATAAAACAGAAACCCAAATTAAAGAAGCTCTTTTTGCTGTATTGGCCACGCTACAAAAGACAACATATGTAATTTATTGCTTCTACATTTCGATTTTTACTCGAATATTATAAACTTAGCCAACGTACCTGTGTGTTACAGGACTAACGTAATCCATCAATGCGTATGCAGTAATACTTTGAAAATGGAAGAACACTCCGTTAAGAAGATAGGCTGTGAATAATTTAAAACTTAAGGAATGCTCGAGTGTTGGTAAGTCTAGTAGTAAAATTGACACTGGTACTTGCACCACAATTGATGCTAAACTGGTATAAAATTGTAACTCTGCAGGACTGCAATTTTCGAATAGCATAAGTCAAGTTTCTATAGAACACTATTATGGTCGTAGATGTAAGCAATAAGTGTTGATACTCACGTGTACCTAAAATTGTTACCACTGATTAACATTTTCGAGTAAACATTTTGCAAACATTCTGTTACATTTGTGGCCATAACAGCAATAAATCCTCTGACATCGAAACTGATTTCATTCACTGAACACAGAGCTAGACCACCCATTACCGGAATTAAAGATAAATTTACATATAACCCTGTATGTTCTCCTGTAAATAATAGTAAAATCATTGATACCTTATAGTTATTACAAAACAAGAGAATAGAGATTCTTACCTAATAAATATCTGCTAATAAGGACGGTAAAAATTGGCGCGCTACTTTTAATAGTTTCCGTGAAACTCACTGCTACGTAATTTAGTGATACCAATCCTAGTACTACCGTTGCGAATCTTGTACATCCTACTAAGATCATATGTTTATAAAAACCAGCTGGTTTTGTTAATCTAGACCTTGTCCTATACATTCCACATGGGAAATACATTTGTATAAAACCGCATATTGTTGTCATAAACATTTGGCAGGCACCTGGAAAATAAATAAATTAAAGTTTTCCATATTAAAGAAACACACGCGTCGAATGAAATCACCGAAACGTAACATTGACAGTGGATGATTTCCAAAATCAAAATCCGCAACACGTTACAATATTCATTCTTTCATTTATTTACCCAAAATTGTGGGATTCCCTTCCATGTAAGACAATATATATTTGTTTAAGAATAAAGTACACCCACTGAAGAAGAACCATAATGCTACAAATATCAGAGCTCTGGAATTGAACAAACCGCTTTTGGTTTTATTGGTATGTACAATTATTTCTTCCGATTTTTTATTGTTTTCTTTCAGTTGTATTGTTTGGTTATCGTGTATTAATGGTTGCTCGGTATCGTGGGGTGTCAGCGTATAATTTATACGAACGGAATGATTTTCCATTACACCATAGACAAAGGGTGCATTACACCTTACTTTCAAATCAAATATTACTACGCGTAAATAATACACGTGGACGATAACGAATGCTATCACGCCGGTCTTATCACATTTTCAGTTCCACCGGTATCGACGATATTGACACACGTCTATTGTATGTAATTACTCCGAAGATTCGCTATAGGTTATGTTTCAGAAGGTTTTTCGATTCACGGTAGAAGTTATAGCGTTGGTATGACAAATAGTACTAATGACTTTGTAATAATCTACTGATAATACTGATATACGGTTTTTTACTTGAATAATCATAGTAGTTACACTGTTATCACATTTTTACAAGCTCGTTTGGAGTTCGGTTACATTGCATGTATATGCGTATACACACATACATACGTATATATATGTGCGTGTTTGACAACTTTCGTAAATGTGTACCCAGATGTATTTACGTATGATTATACGTAATTATGCATATACTGTATTTGTATAGTTGTGCAAATATTAATCGATGAAAAAAAGAAAAGGCATTAATTGTTGATTTTCGAATCGGATTTGAATATATAAATTCAATACTCAAATATTTATTTACTGACGAAGAAAATTATAATTAATGATTGAATATCCTCAAATCTAAATTAAAAATTTAGCAATAGTTAATTTTGCTCATATATTATTAAATAGCGGATCTTTATGCATTTATAGCAAACTTGAGTAGATGAAATTCAAAATTGTTGAACAATTTTATAGATTGAAGATCTCTCCTCTATTTGAATCATTAAACGAAGAAATATCTAATCATTTGGTTATCTCTTGGTTTCAATCTCCTGCAATCGATGCAGACAATTTATATTTTACATAAAGATCCACTGTCTACTTATCATAGTTTTATTAGTAGAAACTGTATACATATTAACAATCAACTCTAGTTATCCTACTTACAAAAGTAAAGTCTCTTACAATCATATCTATATGTGCAAACGTTCAACAATATTATTTTATTGTGCTACAATTCAATGGACGGTGTATTTGCACTTATTGTAGCTTTGTTAATCTCGTTGCGGTAACATTTCTCAGAGAAATCTTTGTGCGATAGAATTGCTACATTTCTTCCACCTATTGCACTCATTTCCATGGCACTAGCTGCCCATTCAATAGCATTCACATGATAAAGTGCATTGTGCAATTTAAATTTTGCGTCGTGGACATACGTTGAGTATTCAGGATAAGCCTTCCATGAAATCTCCTTTCTTTCATCGATCTGAAATGAATATAATGAAAATATGTCTATATTCATTATCTACTTTTGCGTCCGACTTTTATAAGCATCGTACATTTGAAAACATTTCATTCAGTACTCCTGTTTTTAAAGGTGCATTACTAAATATTTTCCAAACTTTACTATCCTTCATTGTACCCTCTACAGAATTTAATCTTCCCACAGAACTAACTATCGTCTTATTAGGCTCACAACTAAGAATAGTGTCTATTTCTTCTGCTGAACCAAAATAATGTGGTTTCAAGTCCGCTTTAACAAATGTAGCTATAGTTCTATGATATTTCTCTGCTCCGTGAAAATCGTTAGTTGGAAATCCTTCGAAAGTAATGGGATATTGTTGATCACTGGTAAGTGGGGTTGCAACGATTACAATGTCGTATATAGATTTCATTATAATCGTACTATCTGCAATCAAAATATATTATGTAGTAAGTGACGATTAGGATGTTATGAAATAAATAATGATCAACTATACCTTTGTTATGGTAATGCACTTCGTAAGACTGCCTACCATTTTCTTGAGGGGCATTGCTAATTTTTACAACATAAGAAGGTATAATGTTTATGTTCTTATTTCTATATATTAAATGTTCAGGCACCTAAAATATCACAGCTCCATTAGTTGAATGAAGAAAAGGAATATATTGACTACATATTAATTATACTTAAAAGTACAAATAATAATGAAATAGTAAACACATTATATTTTTACTTAAAAGTATAACATCTCAATTAATAAGAAAAACCTTTTTGTTGCCTCCTTTTATGGACCACAAATTGAAACCAGCTCCGGCTATAGATACAGAACCAAGAAAACTATGAACATTGGTATCTTGCCCATAATTTACGACTAGTGTTGACTTGACAAGTTCATCTATCATTTGTTCTGAATAACCCAGATTTAGAAGATGATCCTTTATCGATGTTTGTAATAATTTTGGAAAGCCATTATTCATGGCTGATAACAAACCGGTAATATTTTCAAATGATTCTCCAGCATTCTGCACATCGTATATCTTTGCAAAATCATTTAATATAGACTGCACAAATCTGTTAGAAGGAGAATCAAATTAACTGTTATCGTAATATTGATTAGTACATCATTGAAAATGTTTTCGGTAACATATACCATACCTGTTAAGACTAAACGGCTGAATACCATATCTATAAAGCAGTTTAGCAAAAGATATCGCTTCCCAATTGCTTTCTTCGAAGACAAATTCATTACCATTCCAAATACCAACTTTATGATCATCGGTTGAGATTCTATGTTCTAAACCTAAAGAGATAATTCGATTTATAAAGATAAGGAAAAATGTTATGTAAAGTTATATGGAATATAATGTACCAAGCAATTTAACAAATTCTTGCATGTATTTGTTTTGAGGATGTATGATTGCACCACCAGCTTCAAATTCATTCTCATCAATTTGTACTGTAGCTAAACGTCCACCAATTGTTTTTGCTTCATACAAATCAATGTTAAGATTACTTTCAAATAGTTCTGTAAGGAAATGGGAACTCGATGCTCCTCCAATACCTCCGCCAATAATTGCTAAAACAGTGTTAGTAGATATTAGTTTATCATATATAATATTAACTGTTACATTATCTTTATTATTTAAAATATTTTGATTAATTATAGTATATAATATACAATAATTGATTTTAATTGAAAGGTAAAGATTTTTGCTTACCTATATTAGGTATACAATTTTCGAAAGATAGTCCACCTTCCAAAAGTAATATAAATGAAAAAATAATTCCAAGTTCCATATTTTTCAATTATCTAATATGAATGGTTTTTCGGAAACTGCTTAACATGTTCTCCGCAGTCCTGATAAATCTGCTGATTCTTCTTATCTTATTATTTGGCATGTCTGCTGAGATTAAGCATATGATTAAAATAATATACTAAATACATTTGTATTTTAATTCGTACAGTGATGGAAAATACTTATTGTAACCAGAGAGGAAACCTAGTTGCAATAAGTTACAACTAAATTTCCTCTCTGTTATATCTCTATTATGTACGAGTTAATATAATTTAAATGAGAATATTTTTATTTGTAAGAGAAGTCATTTATGTATTGCAAAACAATTTTATTAGTTATCTGCTGCAGGAACATAAGTAAAGCTATATATTTTATTTCTGTAAATTATTGTAGTAAATGTATTTAGGCGTCTACATATTAAAAAATACACGAATTAAAATACAAATTTTATGAATTTGATGGAAATATTTACACCAGTGCCGAAGAGTAGGGATACAACTTGTATACAACCCAATACAACCTGAGATTATCGAGAAACTATCGATAGTTATCGATAGCTCTCACTATCGAAAACAATCGATGATTTACTTATCGATTTATATAGATAGTTATCGATTGCGGACTTTGAGGGTTGGTATTCGTTCAGTTGTAATCGTTTTACTCGACAAATATTGCTAAAATCCGATGAAACTAATAAAAGATCAGACCTGAAAAATGTTTTTTATCCTGGACTAACCAGCAATATAAAAATTCATTAAATAAGCATCAATAGCTCCGTATACATATCGATCTTCAAATATGAATGATGAGAACATCGATATATCGTTGTCATCTCCAGTTTAAATTCGAACTTCATTGCAAACGTTCAAACTTCAAAACTCCAAATTGTTTTATATTATAATACACTTATCAAATCATATAAAATTAAATAAAACAATGTTAAATTTCCCATATATTCTTCCAGGTCGTTACGCAAATAAGAATAGCATCAAATGCAAGACGAAAATACATTGTACTGATATCGGCCATGTTGTTGCCCCCTCCTTTTCTCTTCGTTGCGGTAGCACGTCAAGCCGGTCAAGTCATGATCAAGTCAAGCACGTGTGAGCACGTGTAACCGTGTAAAAATCGCCCCAGTTTTTCTTTAATTTTTGCCTCCGTAATAGTGTTGTTATTGTTTAATTATTACCACGTGTCAATTGCTGTATTCCTGATTCTACGTGGTTCACAGTAAGAATCAAATATGGATGAACCGCCTTTGAGAAAGGTTTGAAAATATTTATATGTTATACAATAAATTTAATTTAAAGAAAACGTGATTCGGTTCACCAACGTGGCTCTATTTGATTATTTAGGTGAAATGGATTAACAAACAACGGGTACTAGTTTTTGCTACTAGAGGAATCAGTTACAGACATCGTCATCTTATGGATGATTTGAAGACTCTCATGCCTCATCACAGACCCGAATCGAAAATGGAACGCACGAAAAATTTACAAGTTGTAAATGAAATATGTGAAATGAAAAATTGTAATAAAACAATATTATTCGAAGGCAGAAGAAAACGGGATCTCTATATGTGGCTTTCTAATATCTCTGATGGACCGAGCGCTAAATTTCTTGTAGAGAATAGTACGTATAATATTCTTAAGAATATACTAAAAAATTTCATAAACTGCAAAATTATAAGCTTTATTAAAAATATATTTTTATTACAGTCTATACTATGGGAGAGTTAAAAATGACTGGAAATTGTTTAAAGGGTTCTCGTCCCTTGTTGTCGTTTGATGAAAATTTTGCCAGTAAACCACATTATAGTCTTTTAAAAGAATTATTTATCCAAATATTTGGTGTCCCAAACCATCACCCTAAGAGTCAACCATTTTATGATCATGTTTATACATTTACTGTATTGGACAACCGAATATGGTTCAGAAATTTTCAAATTTTAACCGAGGATGGTGGTTTAGCTGAAATTGGTCCAAGATTCGTACTAAATCCAATCAAAATATATAATGGAAGCTTTGGAGGAGAAGCACTTTGGGAAAATCCTACTTATATTTCACCAACAAAGGTATGCCGCAGCAATTATTTACCATTACCAATATTATAAATATGTTTACTGTAACAAATTCATTACCATTTTTATTTTACAGTTTCGCCAATCTATAAATAAAAAGGCTGCTGGAAAATATATAAACAAGGTGGAACAGAAGTTGGTTCAAGAAATTAGTAAGCCAAAAGAATCGTATTCTCTGAACCCAATTGACGAGATATTCAAAGGTGATCCATTAGTAAAAGCTAAAGAGCTAGAAGAAATGGAAACGAAAGCAATGGAAACCACTGTACCTACAAAAGTTAATAAAACTAGAAAAATTAAACGCAAGAAAAATGTTACAAAACAAATTGGAGATAAAATAAAGAAGACCAGTTTGAAGAGCAAAACAAGTTTCAAGAAGAAAGCAAGGTTCAAGAAGAAAACAAAAAATTAATGAAATAATTATACAGTAGGGCCACGAGTTACGTACTAATTGGTTCTAGAATGGGCGATATAAATTGGGGGAACACAGGATAGACACCTATGTATGTATGTATACGTATATACATGTATTTAGTAGATTAGAAAATACATTTCATTTCGAATGTATAAAAATGATACAAGAGGTCATATTCAACTGAGAAACAATGTAAACCAGGAGAACGTTACTCGGGGCCCCACTGTATTTACAATATTTTGTATTATGCTGATGAATATTGATAAAGTTTTTATTAAGTACGTCATAAACAGTATATTTTTATTTTCTTACTATCATTACAATATGTAAATTAGATTAAGAAAAGTACATTGTGTTACGAGCAATTTAAATTGCGTACAATATTTATAAACGGTAGCTCAAGTTTAGAATAACATTTTTCGTTATACAATCTTTATATTGTGATACAGTATACTTTTTACAAAAAATATAATAATGTTCCATTCCTTTTCGTATAACTACATATAGGAAAAGTTTCACAGTAACAATATCTGATTTATATACATAATTTTGCTTTTAAGAGAACAATAATACATTTAAACAAAAACGTTCAAATTAGACCAGTAAATTCATTATTGTTATCACCTATGTACTATATTATGTTATAGTTATGTATAAATCATGCATATCAATCATTTCAAACATTATTAATTATCCTGGCATGCATTTGTACTTGATTCGAAAAGCACACTTGATGAAACAATAAATTTTATACAATGTACTGCACGAATCTATACGTATTATGAATTATAATACCATGACACAATGATGGAGTATATCGTCGGAAGATTTACAAACAATGAAACAATGTTTAATGATTTTAGAACTAAAATTTTAAGCACCTTTTTCAAATTTTTAGTATACTTTAAGTCGTAAACGAATAACGCATAGCTATACTTTACACATGCAACAAAAATTGCATTGTTATATAAACTATATATAAAATTCTTTTACTATTGTAGAATTATATTACGAATAAAAATACTGATAAAAATTCTAAATGGAAAAATGTCTTTCTTTCTTGGTCAATAGATTAAAGTACTTACTTTCTTAATATTGTATTACAAAAATATATGTAAAATATACATTTAAAGACAAGAAAAAATATATGATTAAAATTTGTTCTTTGTACATAGATTTCATATTGTGACGGCAACGAGTAGTGTTTTCGTAAAACCTATTAGCTTCTTAAGGAATAGTTAAATGTACAAATAAGCAATATCATAACCGCATTTTCACTAATCTATATAGATTAGGAATGTTGTGTAATAATTAATTATAGAAAAGTAATAACTAATTATAGAAAAAAGTGGATATAACATATTCTGTTGAATTAATATCTTTCTGATGGAAAAAATCCTTCTAAAAAAATATTAAATCATGCAGTCGTATTACAATTCAATAAAGTAGCAGTGTCGTAACACTAATACTTTTGTAGATACTTAAAAAATGAATATTAATGGATTATGAATGTACACATGATAAAATTCGTTATTACGTACGGCAATGACATGTAAAATTTGTGCTTTGCAATAGTTAAAATATTTTGTAACGATAGCTGGCAGTATAATTTTCAGTAACAGTCGCGAATTGTGCATTATATATATATAATTATGAAAAAGCAGCTAAGCGTATGTTTGCTATGGCTTTGTGTATAATTTAAAATTGCATAAAAATGATTGTAATCGTAAAATGTAGAAATATTATTAAAAGCTGTTATAAAATGTTTTCAAAAATGTGTAAAAGCGTCGGAAGAATATGCTGAGTGGTTTAATACTAATACTTATGTATTCATTGGTGTTAATTCTTGAGATTGTTGTCCGTTTGCATTATTATTAGAACCAATGTGTGCTAGCGCTGATTGACGCCATTTTCCATTGTCACCGTTCAAATTTTTATCTTCGCAAATGCAGAGAAATAGCGTATCTATCACCGTCTATCAACAGATATAAAATTCTAAGTATCGAGTACGTATAATAAATTTGTACGAAGTATTCATGCGCCATACCTCGTAAAGAGAAATAATGCTGTGAGCAATGAAGAATGAAAACACGCAAATAACAAAGATGGGTGCGGCATAAAAATGCAATCTGGGATCTTGTTTCATAAATATTAGTCCGATACTTCCAGTTGCAGCGGTGACAAAACATTTGCCCAGGAATAGGATAAAATCGCCTACTCCATTTATTACCGCTATTTGCAATGCATTACTAACGAGCGCTGTAAATGCCTGAAAAAAGCAAACAAGTGAAATACACGATATTTTCAATGAATAATATATTCAATGATCTACGCGAATAAAATATATGGTTGAAATTATAACGTACAATTCTAGCAGCATTACAAAAGTGTGTCCCCTCTATAGCAACAACGGTATACGCATTATGGTTCATGTATCGAATAAACTTCTCTAGGCAATAGAAGCAACAAATGCAACACTTTAAACCGCATTGAGCGCATGGAGAAGTTTCTTTGCTCGCCTTAAATCTATAAGAAAATGTCAATTATAAATTGCACTACAAGAACATAGTTTTCTCAGAATATTGGTTTTACAATAAATATACTTAGTGTGCAGGTATGTCAAAATTAAACGAGGTAATTTGAAAAGTGTTATTAGGAAAGAGCCACAAGCTACAGAGCCTAAATGGTAATAAACTAAATTTCCCATGGCAGAGCATACTGGAGATGTACTAGCATCTTTTCCTCTAAAATAACAAATATAGATCATACATATATACGTACAATTACATCTTGCAATGTACACGACTTAAATATTATTACCTAAAATACCAATGCGCAACAGCTCCTGATATTACCATGTCTTGACAAGAAATAATGAATTCAGAGGTCCATATTAATCCTATGATATACACCCACCACATATACTTCACCCAAGTTGGATCAACGTATTCGACCAGAGTGAAAGCTGAAATATTTTTGAAATAGTAATGATTAGACTCCGGACGTTTATGCAAAATAAAAAGTTTGTGCATCAGTTGCAAGACGCAGCAGCTAAATATAAATTTATATTCTTCATTAATAATTGTAATGCGATGAAAATAATATATTCATACTCTTAAAGTCTTTGAATATTTTCATTACTTTAAATTGCACTCGCTCATTTTTGTCACAAATGCATGAAATCCGGAGTTTAGTAATGATTCGAATATTTAAGGAGTTTGATACATTACTTTTAAAAGAACCCAATGAGAAGTCGATTTTCTTTTCTTCGATGATGGCGCTCTTCTCTCCAACCGAACTCAAATTTAAGGGATCGAATATGTGGTTTTTATACATTTGGACAGATTTTGTTCCAGGATAATCTGTAATTATTGCGTTAGTTAGGTATATTATCTTGAAATTTCTTCGAACGATTACACGACTTACTTGCAGTTGCGAGACAAAGGATTACAGTTACCCAAAACGCGTAAAATAATATTAAGGCAGTAAACGTAAGCAGGGGTTGAAAAAATAAGCCTGGCAGTTCTGCCAAGCATTTTGCGCTTTCTCTGAATAATGCTGTCATGAATCCAATACGTTTGCGTAATATACTCAATAGAAGTAACAGAATCACCTGAAATACAGAAACATATATTATATTTCAGTAAACGACGAAAGTAAAAAGTTATTGTACGGTAGTTTTTTTAGCTGATCAAAAATTACGTACCGTTATTATTGTTGCAACAATAGAGAAAATTAAGAATGCTCTTTCATTCCTAACCGATTCCTCGAGCAATTGATTTTGATCAGTTTTATCTAAAGTTCTTTTAATTTCTATATATGTCCACCATAATAAAACTGTACCAGCTGTAATAATTCAATAAGCGGATTATAAACAAAGCAACGTTTAACACTTTAAAATTTAACATAAAATAAACTGTTTACAATAAAATCATAACTCCACACTATTAATGCAACATCCAGTTTTCTAATCAACTTCATGAATCACATTCTATACAGGGACAAATGTTTTTATTTTATACTTCACTAACTTGTTAATTGTAAACTTTATTAGTTCAAATGAAATAGTTTCTTGAAAAATTACGGGACAGACAATATAATTTCTTCTTTCAATTTTTCCTGAATAAGTAGTAAAAATGTTTATACAACATGTAAATTAAACATAAACCTATCTGTTTATTATATATTTTATTCGTGTAACTTACCTATGGTTGCAATACTGACAAGAACAATTACGATCCATGTTACAATCGATGCCAATAAATGGAAGATGGCAATCATAAAAAGAGACAAAACTGAAACAGATTTGTATATAATTCTTGACTGTGTTATGTACGGTAGAAACCTGAATTTTAAGTTATAAGATGGTCATAAAACATACCAAAAGCCAAGAACGATAAAGCTAAAATCTCTCTCCATGTTTTATACAAATCTCCCAATATCTGTTCTATAATATCCCACGAATTAATTAGACCGTACAAATTCGCAACTATAGTTTCTCCTACTTCCTTAATTACTTTTGGAATACAACGATTAAGAACCGGTATACTATTATATACTGGAAGTCCAGGACAAGACCCTGTTTTATTCTCTTTGTTTCCATTGCTGCAGGCACTAAAATCATTTCCTGGTTTATCATGACAAAGTTGTGATCCTGTTTCCTCATAAAATTTACATATATCATTCATCGTTGTCATCTGTCTATCCGGACACTTTTTCACGCAAATCTTTAAAGACTGCGAGACATTGGATATGTCTAAAAAGAACAGGTATCTAAAATAATAATATTAGTAGATAGCATTAAGTTTATATACAATTAATAATTTGGTATGTACAACATAAAAATTGAACGCTAATACGAACGGTTTGTCGCTAGTATCTTGTCCGGAAAGCTCCATGCTACCGAACTTTGGATTATTCTTCATACCACAAGTGTTTCCGAAACTGTCGTACCCATTTATAAGTCTCAAAGGACTGCCATATACAAGAGCGAAAGCTGCTATTAATATCTGGGTAAACAGAACAACAAATGATTAAAAACATAGAAAAGCTTATCTAAATAGATTCTTGCAAATCTTTAACACTAAACCTATCACCACCACTCGTATGACCAGCCCCAGATTTTTTATTTCACAATTATTGAAATTATAAAGACGCTTTCGTGGTAAACGATTAAATAAATACATTCAACAGCAGAGATATTATAATATGATACTGCACAAAGTTCAAATAAATTTAACGTTGTTATTTTTCTAAGGCATCGTGTATCGGCTATTTTTAAATAGAGCTCGGCAGGTTTAGCGTTAACAATCAGATTTGTTGAGATCATCAAATTAATGTGTTAAAATTTACATACCATAAAAAACCAAAATGCTATAAAGCAACAAAGCCAGAAAATATCCGTGCATTCTCGTACACGTGTTGGATCGGGTCGTTGTTCCTCATCGTCGTCACCTGAACAACAAGACATTTTTCCGAAACTTTGATCCAAATCAGAATAAGTCACTTGAGTAAAAATACTAATGAACTCCTTCGATTTCGGAGTTACTCCCTCCGTCGAATCGCTGTGAAGTTGTCTACAATTTACTCTACACAATATGAGAAACGTATGTGTACAGATTCTTTTTCATTTTTATTTACCGTTTTTACATTGATATCAAAACTAGGTAGATTTTTACGCGAGATTTGTTAAGAGTAGTATCGATCGTATAATTTTTCAATATTTATTATAGAAACCAGTATTCCAGAAGTATTGTTCGGGTGTATAGTTTCATGTATACACCCCTGCGATTCGTACGGCGTAGAGTCGTTTCCAAGGTAACAACAATATACGTCACATGGATTACTACAATGAAGGTTGTAGCAACAGATTATTTCTTCATTCATCTATGTGAAATGTCGAAGTTTACTGTAAAATATTCGACAGATTAGTAGTCAAACATTTCTCCCTTTAATTACCATTTAAATGTGAGTAATCCGACTTCTCTGCGTCATTTGTTTGAATAAATCCTTTCGATGCAAGTATAATTTCAAATTTCGAATTGCACTACTTAGAATTAGAAATATAACCTATAATTGTTAAGTGAGCTTTTGAGTACATATATTGAAACCGAACAATCGTTTCACCTATATTACACACGTATGTAAGATATTAAGTTAATAAGTTTGGTATTGTTCTACACACTGTGTTTACGATTCTCAATATTTTTTTATTATATTTTTCTAGCAATAAGTATTGCTCATTGTTTGCACATTTTTTAATTATCCTTTGTATCTGTAGTTTCTTGAGTTTTGAACCTAGAAATAGAATAAACAATTCATACCAGATGTATTACTCATTCTTTGCACGTTTTGTAATTATCTTTTATATCTATAGTTTCTTGTGTTTTTAGTCTAGAAATAGAATATACAATTCTTACTATATGTTTGGCATTGTCCTTTAATTGTATAATTAACAGGCAAATTGTTTCAGTCATGGAGGAAGATGGTGGTAAAAGAATGAGAGGCAGGACTCGTGGTAGAGCACGTGGTCGAGCACGAGGACGTGCCAGAGGTAGATCTAAAAAACAAGTAAAGGTAAATATTGTCATTACTCATGATAATTAGAAGCTGATGTCTATATTAATCCTAATGTTTATATTAACCCTTCATATACTGTGCCGGAGTTTATTTTGACTGAGAACATCCAAATTGTCATTTAATTACTCAATTTCTGGCAATTAAACTAACTGAATAGCTGTTTCATTGAGGATATCGGAAAGACTAATGTGTCTACACAAGATATCCTCGAAAGTAAATTTTTAAAAATTATTAATTACAGCTGTGACCAGTCCTAAGCATTGCCAATTATGCAAGGGTTAATATATGTATATGTCCATAATAGCACAGCTTCGATACTCCTCTTTTTTCCTTTTCCTTCCATTCAATAAGAATGAATATAATGATAAGCATACATATAATTAACTGTGCATAGAGACACCTATTACTTTAATTACCTGAATCAGGTTATTGAAAGCGATGAGGAAGATACTACCCAACAAGTTGAAGAGACTCCAGCAGAAGCAACTGGAACAGAATTGGAAGAACATGAAGCTCCTCCAGTGCAACAACCTCCCCTGGAGCAACAGTTCGATTTGGAGGCTGATATATCTCAACTGGAGGCTCCAACTTTCACAACTATTAACAGAGGACCCCCTGAGCCAATGCTCCGTTTAAGATGGGACCATAGAGTTAATCTCATTGGAGAGAAAGTTTTAAATCCTATGATACACTGTTGCGACAAGTGTTTGAAACCAATTCTCATTTATGGACGTATGGTGAGCAATGCTTTTGTATTAACTACTTCATTAAAAAGAAGCTTAAGACTCTTCTTTTACATAATCATCTCAAATGAAATAATTAGAATCCGTTACTGAGAGTGACTCGTTGGCTCATGATTGAAATTGCTGTTCCTATTATTGAAATATCCATTAAAACAATCCTTAGCTATGGACCTATAGATTTAAAAAGATTACGAAACAATTGCCAGTTAAGTAATGTAAACAAAACTGTGTAGTGCGTATACATCTTCTAATTTAACGTTAAAACATCCTGAAAATTAATGTTTCAGATACCTTGTAAACACGTGTTCTGCTTGTCATGTGCTAAAAGGGAAGACAAAGTTTGTCCACGTTGTATGGAAAAAGTTTCCCGAGTGGAACAAACTGGTTTGGGTACTGTATTCATGTGCACGCATGGTGGAACTAGATATGGAAACGCAGGATGCAGAAGAACATATCTTAGTCAAAGAGATCTACAGGTAATATCAAAGAACTTATTTCAAGTTTCATGAAACAATTGAATTTTGACATTCCATTGTATGGTTTGTACAGGCTCATATAAATCATCGTCATATCTCAGCTCCGCCGCAACAAGTTCAAGGGATGCAAGTTGATCCTCCACAATATGGGCATACTAAGTCAGAAATAGAGTTAACAAAAGTTCCATCTGTTGCTATGCAGAATACTCGTATAAAGTCAGTGCAATCACATATGGTTCAGCCAATAATGGGAAACGATCCTAGAGTGAATTCTATGGTCAGTCAGACACCAGTGGAGCATAGGCAACAGCACAGGCCACAATCGTTAATAACGATGCAGAATTATTCTCAAAGTTCTGCGCCGCCACCATCGAATAATGCTCCATTAAGAACAAATTTAATAACTGTACCTATTCAAGATACATCCATAACGTCGCACGACATACATTCGCAACAAAGTCATCATTATTATCCACCACCGCCACAAGTGAATTACGGAGGATATAACGTGCCACCTCCAGTTTCACAGACGCAACAGTACTATCCACAGCCACAGCATCCTGCTCAAGTATCTTATGTTCCACCACCTCCATCGCAGCAACAACAATATGTATCGTCAACGCCAACATCAATAAGGCCATCTCCAACAGGGTATATACAAGATCCGTCGTACGGACCACCACCGCCTCAGCAGCAGGCACCACCTCCTCAAAGTCAATGGTCACAGCATCAGCAACAGTTTTATAGGTAAAAGAAATGACTATAGACGGACTCGTATATTCTATATACGTTGTGATAAAACTGTTGTGGATAATATACAGCAATTACAAATGGTAAGAGGTACCATTTCTGTATAGATGCTATTTACTGTTAGGAAAAAATTAACTTTAAAATATTTTATACTTTTCAAGAATTATATACGCAGCATTAAATGGCTAAACTTATACATAATACTATAGCAATAAAGTTGTTTTAATTCTACGAATAGATTTATTTACTACATCCCGTTCTAGGTGTATTTTTTTCCGATTTTTTTTCTTGAGTAAGGATTTGCAAGAATAAAGGAATAGTTTACTTCATATGAAAATGTTTTATACTTATTATTTATGTACAATTAACAGATTATAAGTTTATAAATTAAACTATTAATAGAATATCAATAGTTCAAATACCGTTTTTCTACTATATACTGCATATGTGGCGTTAATATTTATAACTTTGTTCCACATGCGGTATAGGAAAATATGAGGTAAATATTTTTCTCAGTAGAATTTAATATTGTACAGACAGTAACGATTTCAACGTATGTACAAAGTTCATTATACATAACATGTACATTAAATGTGTAATTATTACATTACTTGCTTAAAATGTACTTAGTGAAATCAACAAATATTCATTTATCCACACACGCGATTTTGGCCTTTCGCTTTTTCTCTCTCTCTCTCTCAGCCCTAGTCATACTTATAATAATAAATATTAATTGACTAAAAACCTTATAACGAAAGTACTTAAAAATTTGTATATATATGTTTTATTTTAAGTGGAAGGCCAAAATATTGCGCAACATACATTCCCAAAAGATATTTTCGTGTCATACATAAAAATAGTTTTTTTTTAAAATCTTACTCCATATGTCTATAATCACTGTATTTCTATTATAGTATCTTGTTCCCTTCACATTTTACATCACTCCCCATTTGTATTTACAAACCCGTTAATATATCAAATAGTATCCACATTGCTATACATTTATACCAACTACTTTCCATTCACCTTTATATATAGTTTTTTTAAACAATTACGTGGAAACTGAAGCATCGAAGTTTATTAACTGTTATCTCAAAATATTAATAAATGGCAAAGATTTTCTAATATGCATTTATGATACAACAGTCGATTGTTGTAAGTAAAATGATTATTATTCACGACGGTATTATAAAAATGAATGTCGTAATAAGTAAATGAATTATACTTAAAATACTTGTAATTAAAAAGCAACTGTTCAATGATTATTTTTGTGCTACATTTAAAAAATCGAAGGAATGAATTATACAAAACTTCGAACCTAATAATATATGTGTATACATACATAAGTAATATGTATTCAAGGACTGAACAAAGATAATATAATTTCGCCGGAAATACACTTCAATTTGTTTTTTGGGGCACATACTTAGGCATAAACGTAAATAGGATCATTTTTAAAAGAAGGGGAAAAGAAATTGTGAATATGCATATATCTTAAAATGACTTGTATCTTCTCATTTTCTTAAAATAAGAACGATAATCCAATATAATTTTGACATATAATGCATGTATTTTTGACTTATCATCCAATTTAAACGTGTTTTTGTATATGTGTCGTATTGAATATTGAATGGCAAAACCGGTGGTATAAAATATTTTCTTAAATAGCAAATCAAGAAAGAAATAATCTTTCTTTAAATTCAGATTTGTTTCTAGTGAACATATTGCGTAGTACTGCACTGGAAGTCAATTATGGTTATTAGTCATGCTTTCTTTTTATCTTCCAATTGTCAACGAACAGTATTAAGAGTCGGAATAAAGCTGCGATTGTACAGCAATTTATTAGAAGCATTTAAATGATTTATCACGCACGGATCGTACCGAATTACATAAATAGAGTTTACAGTTCTTAGCAACAAAGAACACGATTTTATTGGAAAATAGAATCACAAGATAGAAAGATTGATTTTGTTATATTTATCAGTTTCTAAGAATCTTCTAAAGATTACACTGTTGTACCATTATTGATATGGCGCTATAATCAATAGGTTTAAGAAAATATTTAAACAAACCTTGGCGAATTGCTTAAATGAATATGATCGAAAACCAGTATGTAGAAAAAATATGTCAAATATATTCCTATGTTAACAGAAATATATAATGAACTTTTATAGATGTAACAAATAAAAAGAAATGATTTTTTTACAATTACTAAACAAATATGTAATTGCATTATTGAAGCATTTTGCTAGCTTCTGTTTTGATAACACCAAAGAACAAATCAACTCGATGTTTATATTTTTAAGGACTGATTCTCAAGGATGGATACATGAACTAATAGAAATCTATGAATACCAAGGCACCACTTGAGTGTTATACTTTGTTCCTTGGCTTTATCAAGAGACAAGCATCGCTCGATTGCTTTATTGGTATAACTTGAAAATTTCAATATGTAATCGAATTTTTGTGCAATATAAAAAATGTTATTATAAATACTTTCTTATGTCCAACATTTGTCTCATTGAATAGAGCCCATATTCTCAATAAGGTTCAGAAAATGTTTCTTTAGACGTTTCTTATCATATTTATGCATACACAATTATTGAAATCAGTCTATTCGATGTAATCACGTGTTAGTAGAGGTGTGATTATGTATGTTTACACTAACTTGCGGTATGAGAGGGGATGCAAGTGGTTTAGGTGTACTAGATTCGGGAATTGGAATTGAAACTGCGGGAGGAACTGGAGAGTGTTTCTTAGCTCGATCTTGTTGCCATGGCTTTGCATGATCCTTACTTAACCTTTCGCTTAAGGCTTTCAATGCTATTTGCCTGAAACGATCAACACAACGGAGATTGTAAAAATAATGTAAGCAAAGAAAATTCCATAATTTAGCTGGCTGCTATAAAGTTATTGTAAGTATGAAAAAAAACATGTAACAAACCTTCTCCTATCGCCGTCGTGTGGATCAATACCTGGAAGATTTATAACCAACCCAGGAGGGGTATTGGACATATCGAATCTTCTAACTACTTTTCTACATAATCCAATGCGTACAAAGAATCCATGTATTGTATTACTTACAAGCGCTATCGGTGGTTGTAAAACATTAGGGAAAAAGCTGTAAGTAAGTTCATTGAAGTTATAAAAGTAGTTGAACATTCAAACTTATCAATGCTATATAAACATATAATTTACCTTGCGAATGCAAAATTATCTGCCATATCGCCACGTGTACCGTTATTATGTTTTTGATAAAATCTAAGGTATATCCATGATACTAATAACCCACTGAGAAACATAGTTGGATTAGTGCTCTCCAATAATCCAAAGAGCCACAACAACACTCCCAAAATCCATACCATCAACGGTATGTTTCTATTGGTAAATTTTCCTATCGGTGTTTTAACTAAAATATGATCTGGCATAATTTGTTTTACAGCTACCGCAACACCTAGAATAAAATGTAAATAACAATGCTATACGTGTTACCGAATAATCGTAGTAATCTAAGCGTAACGTAGCGTACGTAGGTCTACGAATAGCGTACGTGTCAATAATATGGAAAGAGTATGTATATCCAATGATAACAGAGAACATTCGACAAAGATTGTCATTTATGTAGACCATACCTGCGATATATCCAGTTAATCCATGAATGTGTATGCCAAACAGTAACTCTGGATCGCTGGTACACATATACAAAAATAAATAAAATAAGGCTGACAGCACTGCAACGCCAACATTAACTATCGCGAAGAAAGTCATCATTTCCATCGCGCCCCATAGCGGTTCGATTAATTTGCCGCATAGTCCCACAGTGACAATGTCCACGCATACTTCCCAAAAATGTATCTCAAGGAAACAAAATGTAAACGTCGTCCAGATCCAAAAGGCTGGAGTTAGCAAGTAACCTGGTGTCACACTCAGAACACGTATTGCTTCCGACGAAAAAGAGAGACAATAGGAAAACAAGACTACGATGCATATGAATTTGACACTGGTACTGGTATTTCCTAAAAGGGCAGCGAATTGTTGCCTCAGATAGGGAATATTTCTACCCAGGCCCTTTATCGCTGCCATTTCTACCGAGCAGCCCCCTTAACCTCTTTGGAGAACCACTTGCGTTGCGACTTGACGTTTGCTACAGGTTTATCAAGTCCGCGTTTACGCTTTCCACCATAGGGTTCGCCAATATCAGCCAATATGGTGTGAATTACACCATTCGCGATTCAAAAGTACATATACAGAAATCCCGCTTATTTTCAAACGTGTCAAGCGTGAATACACGAGCCTAACTATCCGTAATACTTTCAAGAAGGTATTTATCATCGTTATTCCTCAATTACATGTTATCGTGATTACTAAACTGCGGATTCATTTATAATAAAAAGTAATAGTAGAGTAACCTAAAACTAAGTCTAGGTGATTACATATTTATATATTATTGTCGCGAATCTTTAATTCTGGAGATATACTGTTATTTTACTGACTAATCAACACTTCTTGCCAATTTGAAATAGTTATCATATATGCACTATATGCACTATTGCTAATTTTTGTATTTGTGATCGAACCTTTTAGTGCCGATATCATATAGTGCATATACAAAATATACAATGGAGAAAGTTATCGCGTACTCGTGCAAATATATTCGGAGTTACCTTCTCGCATCTGTTGGTAACCGTGTTTTGTTTTTCGTCGATCAGTTATTAATATTTTTTTGACATTTTTTTAATTGTTTGGCGAACTCCTACAAATCGGAAACGGCATTAATTAATGTCTTCCTAGAAGTGAAATTATCAAAACGGTTACGTATCGAATTACTTTTGGTTGTGCGAAATTTTGCATTCGGCGTAATTATGCGCTGATCACGAATCTCCGAGACGCGTTCAAGGCGGCAAATGTAGCAAACCTCAATTACAAAAGAACCATTGATCATCATAAGCATCGTGCTTATTAATTCGAATTAAAATCTCGGCGGTATGCATTGTTGAATACTGTGAGAAGAAGCCTTTTAGATTGATAAATGCCTGGAGTTTGTCCGCGCTGTAATCGCGAGGTTTACTTCGCGGAAGAAAAACTAGCACTTGGAAAAGTTTGGCACACGTTCTGTTTCTCTTGTCGTTAGTATTGTCTTTTCTCAAACATTCGTACAACCGATGAATATATATCTTTAAAAATTCCTCCTTATTTATTCGTATTCACGGATGATAAAATGTTCAAACTCCCTAGGTAACTGTCGCAAACTGCTGAACAGCTGTAACGTTGTGACGCATCTCGGTGAATTATTTTGCAAGAATTGTTACGGTCGTCAATCTCATTCCGTCAATGATCATAAAGCTCTATCGAGAATTCGTTTGCCCGCAAACTCAACTGAAAATTTATCGAGGTGTTCCTGCGGAGGTGAAAGTTCCCTCGGTAACGCGTTGCTAAGTAGAAAACGACATTACCAATCAGACGCGTGCAGACTCCGTGGCGGCGGCAGCGAACTTGGTGAGACGTACGTTTCCTTCGATCAAGAGAAAAAGCATTTCTTGGAAAACGAATGCGCCAATCTAAGTATCACCAATTCGATGTCAACGCTTTGCGATCCTCCACCTAGTCCTACTGCTGTAACTACATGGTACAATCGGCAGCATTCAAAATTTCACAGGTTCAAACTAATTATCCTTACATTTTTATACTTTACGAGACTGCTGTCACTGAATCTTTGCTGTTTTCACACGACTTTCTCCCTTGTTTCGTAAAGTCTCTTCCGTCGTCAGATATTTTGAGTTAAGTTTCGAATCGAATGACTAAATAATACTTATCCCGTGCTCATTATTGAAATTCATCTGTGTTAATTCGTTCAAGCAGCGCGTTTCTGGAGTCCGACAAGAATAACATTACGAAAGATTGTCGATTCGAAGCTCAGCAAGATATAGATCTGTCTGAGCTAAATCCGCCGTTTGGTAATAATGAAATCGACATTGCGGAGGCTCAGCTAAGGTATGTAACGCTTTTTGAATCGTTTCACATTCAATGTTAGGTGGGTTAGGTTCACCTAATCGAATCACGTTCGCGAAAACATTGGAATGTAACCGCAGAAATAATTTTGGATTTCTTTATATGCAACGCTTCATGAGCAGCTCATATTATTTACTCTTTTGAAACATTTGTATCGGGGATGCACAGACTTGTTAAGATCAAGGAGCACATAGAATCACCGTGACTTAATAATATTAATGACGTATTAATAGACTTAATAATATTATATCGAAAATTAATGTTTTCGGCGCAACAGTTTCGATCAATTTTTAATCTAATAGCTATTTTGCAATAATGCTTAACGTTTCGGTTCTAGTTTGAATAGACGCAATTTACCTTTGAAAAAGGTTCAAACTAGAACCGGAACGTTAGTCATTATTGCAAAACAGTTATTAGATTAAAAATTGATCAAAACAGTTGCGCCGAAAACATTAATTTAAAAATAATTTATATAATTTTAAAAACTACCTGCGTGACGTACAGCTACGCGTGAATTCTTTAAAATTTTAAATGACAAGAGCGTAGCATACATTCCCCGTTCAGTTTTTGTAGGAAATTATTTTAAACGTTTGAAATATCTTGGTCCTGAAAGGGTTGAAGTTAGGGTTTGTGCATCCCTGGTTCGTCTGATACTTTTCCATTAGAACTTCCAGTATGGCCGACAGTTCAACAACATAAAGTTTTCTAAGCGTAGATATTTCCAGCACAGACAAAACTCGAGTGCCATCTGCCAGCTGGAATAATAAAATTAACGAATCCGCCACCGCTCGCGAATTTACCGCCAATAACAGCATTATTCCGTCAAGACGAAAATTTGCGTATCCGCCGGTACCGCCGCCTCGCATTCCGCTGCCTTCCCGACGACGAGTCTCGTTCTGCGACGTCGTCTTCGGGGATACACGCGGAAACAGCCAGAATTCCACGACGAACATGCAGGATGTTCGCCATAAGTACCGTTGCAACAATGATAGTAACGAAGAATATCGTAGCTCTTACGACATTTGGCGATCGGACGATCCGGCCGGTAAAAACGACGGCGGGTACGAAAATGTTAATGTAAGTCAAACCGAAACCGAGGGGACTGGCAGAATGCATTTTGAAAGAAGCGCCTCGGAGTGTTGCAACGACGCCGAGGAGACGTTAAACAAATGCAATGACATCGAGAAGAATTCCGGACCGAATTGTACAATGAACGAAAAGGACGACGAGTCCTCGAGAGAAGACTCGATCACCTACCAAAATTGTCCTGGCTCGTCGAACGGCCTCGGCGATAGCGAACGTATGAGGGGAGGTTGCGGGGGATCGTGCACACCGTGTGGACCTCGACCAAAAGTCTCGTGTGGCGTAGTCAAAGTCATAGAGACCGCTTGTCACTGTGGGAAAAGTAATAGCTACGATTTCACGGCTAATACCACCTCTGACAGAAAATATTCGAAAGATTTATATCTAATTCTAATGGATAAATGTCTGAAAGAAAAGCAAATCCTTGTTAGATAAATTTGATGAATAATCATTGCATCGAATACGTTTTGCCAGGGATGTGGAGATCAGAATCATAAATTATATCCTCGTTCTTATATTAAAAGAAGGCGTGATTGTTATTTTTTAGGAGAGCCGGAACCATGCCGTACCGTCGCTTCCTGTTCGAGTTGTTCATCGCCGTGTAACGAACGACGGAGTTGCTGTCCACCAGCGAACGAACGACCAAACTGCAAGAAAACGATTATGAGATGTCGTCCCGCGTGTACGGAGACTCAGGGTTGCGGGGGTGGTGGATGTTGCGGAAGCGGATGTCGTGGTGGTTGTGGAAAACCCGGTCAGACCTGTATGCCGTCGAGACCATGCACGACTCCTTGCCGACCATGTTCACCGTGTTCTCCACCACGACCTTGTCCCCCGCAATCGTCTTGTTCTTGTAGAAAATGTTCACCTTGTTGCTCCAGTATTGGCGGCGGTGCGAATTGCTGTGGCCGGTAAGAGACTGATGGCATCGGAGTTGCTAATGTATGAGTAAACTGCGGATGTTCGCACAGAATAAATATTTTCATCAATTGCTAGAAATAGGAACCAAGTAGAAATCCGCAGTTTATTCATTAGACACCCGGGTAGCCTCGTATTTATAAGATGCGAGATGCTAGCTGAATGGTTCGAGCTGATAAGGCTTTTTCTTTATGCAGATCGAAAAGTCCCGCGTGTCGAGTGAGTCGAAGAAGATGCAGTACCGACAGAGGAGAGTGTAACGAGGGTGGATGCTGCCGACCGAAAGTCATTTGCGAATGTTTGGGGGGAGGACTCGATTGCCAGCGCTGTGGGCGAAAAGTGTACCAAGCTGAAATGCAGGTAATGCGAAGTAATTAAACAATCGTTATACAGCGTTCTAACAATTAACGTTCACGTATATCGCAGCATTTAGCGATTTAGAATGTCGCATGCGAAGGCACATTTACAGAATATTTGTATCTTGATATTTATTCAAGATGGTGTCTGGCATACCCTACCACAATATATGCTTCAGCTGCTATTGCTGTAGAAAACCGTTGGAGCCATTAACTTATCAGGAAAATTGCGGAGAAATTTACTGTAAACGTTAGTTCGCATATCTCTGGTCTTATTACTCTTTCAACGTAGAACATTCTCGTTTACGGCGTATCGACGATTATCATTCAGTAAGACGATACTGCGAATTCCACTGTCAATTTTATTTCCGTTTCTTTGGATATTTAGAGTGTTATGTCCGAAATTTTGGACCACAAGGATACGGATATGGCGTGGGACCAGGAACGTTGCAAACTCCAATGTGAAGCGATTGAGGTGATCGTTAATTAATGAACATACGAAAATCATTGAAATATTTTGCAGTTACTTGTGATCTTTTTTTTTCATTGAAAGTTTTTGTTTTCATTTATAAGTGACATTTTTGCTGAACAGTTTATACACATCTTTTTACGTGATTTCGTATAGTAAAGAATACTTCTCTGAACAGTATACTTTCAATGTATGATCTACAGTATAGTGTACAATAGTATTAACGCGTCATGCATTTCTCAACGAAGAATAGGAAAAAGTTGGTTTCGTATCGATAATTTGAAGTTAATACGAACAAGTATTAATAACTAAGGGGCAACCGGCTCGTTTATGAATCGCCGTAATTTTATTACAACCGCAGCGCATTTACTAGAAGTTAAAATTTTCAATTAAGTCTGTTCCATCCATTTAATTTAAAAGTTTCATTTTCTTACTGTCATCATAGTTCCCTAAAATTCACTCGCTAGAAACACTCGCGCCCTTTCTTTCCGCTCTACTTTCCCGTTACAATTTCTTACTCGAAAGGCGTGCAGATTGCGAACCCGGCGAAATAAGAAGCAGAAAAAGACTATTAAAAATAAGAAGAAATTATGAAATTTTTTAGGGCAAAGAAAGTCCACGCACGATTCCAAAAAGCAGGAAAAGAAGAAGCTTTACGACCGCGAGAGTTTTTACTAATATAAGTGAAAGTGATATGGAGGATAGTACTTCCGGTGGAGGGCGGTCAAACAACAACAGTGAATTGGGAAGCTGGGATATAATGAAATTGCGACAAAAATTCAAGACGGAGAGAAAATGGTTTTTGAAAGGAAATAAAAACAAGTGACAAAGGCAACCAATCTGAATTGTCAGATAATGACGTTTGATCGAATCAGAGGATTAATTAATTGGAGAAGCGCGTTTAAAAATTAACGAGGATCCGATTGGACCAAGTTAAATCAGGACTCCGGTATTTTTTCATCATCTCGGTTGGTCAGTAGATAAATCTAGACCACGCAAATCGACGGAACATTAGCACTCGTTCAATATCCGAAGGGAGATGTATGTTGAGGATTCGCGAAGGGATATTCGCAGGGAATAAAGACACGCGCGGTTACGATCGTGCTTCGCGAAATGGTGGGTGGAGGATGAAATAAGACGAGCGGGTTGTTTTATTGGTAAAAATGAAGATGGGGGAGAATGGAAGAACAGTCCGGGATCCCGTGAAATACGGAAAACGGAAGGAGAAGGAGAGCGTGAGGGGCGAGAGGGCGGGGTGGTAAAAGATGGAGGAAGAAAGAGTGAGTGGTTGGTTTATTGAGTCTTTCCTCTTAGTGGATTGCGGAACGCGGAACGTACACGGCGCACCGGCGGGTAGAGGGACGTTTATATAGCTTTCAAGCGCAGAAGCTTAATCTAATTTCAAATATAAATCTGTTTTCTCCCCTTTTCTCTCTTTCTCCCGTCCGTTCTCTTTCCGCCTTCGTTTTCCACCCTCGACCCCCATCCATATAGCGGCGTGCTCGCCGGCTTACATTATCCGCCCGGCTACGAATAATCTCTCCTTCGGTCTGCCTATTACGAGACACGCCGATTTCCTTTAGTTTTACGAATCGTCCTCGCCAAACGTATTGCATGCTCCGCTTCGGAAATGGCGAGCATGAACACTATGTTTCAAAATTGTAAGTACCGGAAATACTTATTGCCTGGTCACGCTTACGTTTCGACTGTGGTTCTTTATGCAAAATAAGAATTGTCTGTAACAATTACAAGAGAAAGATTTTTCTCTTAACCCTGAAACGCATTGTGTTGCCGTTTCGCAAATACATACTGCTTAATAGAATCCATAGGTGTAAGTAAAAACTGTAAAGAAAATATCGTGCATTTAAGGGTTAATATCATTTGAATAGGTTGCAAATAATGTACCAGTAATATTACATTCATCTGATGTTTCTTCTGTATTTTGTGTGTTGCTATATAATCCGCAGTGTAAGAGGATTATGTTGGTGGAAAAATATTTGCGGTTTTCGTTCTGGAATTTTCAAGGAATTGACGAATGAAACGGTAGGGTAGTGTTTATTGGACGGAAATCCTAACGGGGTACAGAAAGTACTTCGAGTCCGGGATCAGGACGCAAAATGGCGGCGGCGTATCAGACGGAAATACGTTCGAAAAGGTAGGGCGACATTGGGAATTGAAAAATAGTGCCTTGGGCCGCTGTCGTTCACAGTGATGGCTCCGTGACAGCCAATGTAACGCACGAATTAACGAAATAATTGATTTTCATACCGTTCGGAGTAAGCGGCGCGCACAAAAGACCGAGCGAACCGATCGCCGAACCGAGGAGATATTTTCTCGATTTCCTGACCGCAGGTGCATCCACGTTACTGCACCGTGTATCAAAAAATCCCGGCGCTCGCCTTGGGCGAATTTCCGCGTTACGTCACGAAATCGCCGATCTTTCTATTTGCTTCATTCATACTTAAAGCTCGGCTTGCGACAGAGTATAACTTCGATTTTTTACTTTCACCGAATCAATCATTTCGAAATACATACATGTCTATAGAGAAACTTTGAAAATTTCTCCTAGCACTTCCCTTTACTGATAAACTATAAGAAATCTGTTCGCCAACAATGTTTTCGATTCGTCTTTATCACATTCATCTTTAAAAATTATAGTTTGGAGCTTAAATGAAAAATAATAATTTGGAGCTTAACGTTTTGTACTTCGTGTAATGATTTATTATTATTTTGACGCGTCCAACGGATTATGGGAGTACTATGGGAGTATCGTGAAGGCGATGAACGAGGGTAGTAGTGTCCCATGACGGTAACGTCACGTGAAATTTTCGTACGTTAAAATTAATATCTCCCATTTGTCAATTGCCGATACGTTTTCGTCGTACAATGAAAACTGACTAAAAAGGGGGCCGTACACAAATGTTAGACCCCAAAACGTTCCCTAAACATTGTGACAACACGGCTAGGTAACAGGGGCGTTCATCGAGATCGTATTAAAGGAGATTCTACTTGTAGCATATTACAAATTGGCTAGTGTTGTGCAGCGAGCAGGCAGGTAGTTTTGATCAATGGAAACACAAGTTCGACGTTTATTAACAACACCGTGGATATAAAAGCGTGTCTCGAGTTGTCTGTGAATTATTTACGTGTCTTTAGAATAAGTTGTGAAACATGAAATTCATCGATGTTCCTTTGTGGAATAAACTTCGATTCATTACTGTGAATTGACATTTGTCGTTTAACACTAGAACTACCGGACCAGTCAAAATGACTGGTGCAAACTTTTTTCGATTAGAAATATTAAGAGTGTAAATATGTTTGTCTGAGAAATTTTTGTTAGTGAACTTCTCTATCGAAGTACATATTTAAATAAAACTTGGACGAAATCTAAATAAATGCAATATTGTCATTATTATAAGGAAATTTGTGCCAACTGCATTTAGTGCTCGGTAGTTTTAGTGTTGAAATATGCTATGATGCAAGAACAACAAACGATGTTAAAATCGAATTAAGAAATACAACAACACGAAACATTCACAGTGAAAACGGATACGCCGTCTAATTTACATTCAATTAATTTATTATAATGTGAAGTTGAAAAAGAATAGTCTAGTGGATAATTTGTAAGTGTCCAGGATGGCACGGTGACTTTTTGAAGTTACATCGGGAAGTAGTTTCCAGTAACTTTTGTTCAATCGAAACTGATAAGGGACAAAGGGTTCGTCATGCTTATAGTTCCATTTAAAAAAATATTATCTGAAAGGCGTCAGAGAATAAAGCAGTCTGTTGACGCGAAAGATGAATAATTGCGTGCAGAGGTTGTAGGGTAACAGTGATTTTATCCAGCGTGTCTAATTGGTGGACATGTGGACGCGACCGTGGAGAATCCCCCGCACGCGTTTCAAATGGAGCCCAGTTTATTCAGTATTCCAACTTAGAAAGGGTTCGAGCCTGTGCTCCCTATCAAACTATTTAAAGTCTCGGTATTAATCGGCCATAAACCTTTTCACCGTCCGCTGAAACGTCCATTACTTCTCCAAGGACCAATATACTGACACTAACAGCATTAAATACTATATATATAATTAATATATCTTCTCGGCGCACAGATTCGATCAATGATAAACAAAACAAAGCAAACTTGCAATAATTAAACTTTACTCGACGTTTCGATCCGGGTTTGGATCATCTTCAAGAGCATTGTGTATGTAAATATATATTAAATACTATACTCCAAGATCACATCCACCAAAACAACTACCCAAGGACCAATATAGTGAAACTAGCAGCATAGTATTAAATACTATACTCCAAGATCACATCCACCAAAAACAACTACACACCCATCTACACTAACGGCTCCAAAACTGATACGTCCTGTGGTTGTGCCTTTATTACGGAGACTTACGTTTTCACGAAAAGACTCGTTCTACGGTCTAGTATTTCATCGGGGGCTCGTCGAAATGCTTGGAAAAATCGCGACAAAAATTCGCCTGGCTATATCTCTACACAGGTAGACGCGACCATCGAAGTGTTTGTAGAGCGAAAGACGGGGAAAAAAGGAAAGGGGTGACTACCCCTTTCGGTGATCCGCGGACGGTAACTGGGCGTAACCCCCGAAATCATCTTACAAGTGTGCGCGCACGAATCGTACGAGGGTCGGTAGGATAAAACGTGGCTGATTTATTTATCGAATCATAAATTACCGGGGTTACAATACGGCGCGCAGCATGCAAAAGCGGTGTGTGTGCGCGCGCGCGCGCGCGCTCGCTCTCGTCGATTCTCCTTTCTCTCCTCCACGGTGCCGGCGAATCGAAAACGCGGCGAAGGACCGAGGGCGTACACGTAACGCGTGTTTGCGTTGCGTGCTCGACCGGAAACACGATTTATACGATGCAAATTAAATGTGTACGGTACACACGGGGCCAACAACGTTCTCCACAAGCGAAAACCCCCAGTCCGGGAATCCATCGTTATTATGAACGTTTTCATTACCGATTCGTCGTTCGTTCCGACCGTTTCTTAGCCGAGGTGAAAAGTAAGGGAGATCGGGGCAAGTTCATGCAATTTTTTTACAATTTCTCTTCGAATTTCTCACGTTGAAAAGAGTACGCTGTAACGAAACAAAAGAACAAAACGTAATTACCTGGTTAATCGGTTTGGCCTGCGAACTGGTTTAATTATCTTTAGAGTTGCAATAGAACCTCGTTTATACGTATAATTTGCGTTGCTTTGTTCATATAACAGTGCACTGGGCTGTAGTTCGTTAAATAGAAGCTCGGTTAAGGGTTCGTATGTATGAGGTTTAACGATAATTAAGAGTTTCTGCTTTCGAACTATTCTGGATCGAAAAATAAGTTGCAATTTACCAGCTATTACAAATAATCAATTATATCGATCGCAATAGTTAATGTTTTCGGCGCGACAGTTTTGATCAATTTTTAATCAATTAGCTGTTTTGCAAATATGCTTAACGTTTCGGTTCTAGTATGAACCTTTATCGATGGAACATTGCGTCTGAAAAACCAAGAAAATATATATAATGAAAATTATGTAATATACATGAAGATGAAGAAAATATTGATACATACTTGCTATTAATTTTACTTGTGTAATTTAAACATTGAACTGGTTTGATTTGATTTGTACATATAGTATACATATACTTAATATATACAATAAAAAATAATATATACATAACAATAATACAAATCACATCAAATCAGTTCAATGTTTAAATTACACAAGTAAAGTTAATAGCAAGTACGTATTAACATTTTCTTCATTTTCAATCCATCTATATTACATACTTATCAATATATATATATTTTTGGTTTTTAGACGCAATTTACCTTTGAAAAAGGTTCAAACTATAACCGAAACGTTAGGCATTATTGCAAAATAGCTATTATATTAAAAATTCATCGTAACTGTTGCGCCGAAAACATTAATTTAAAAATTACCAGCTATTACGATTGATATTTGTAAAGAAGTGCGAAACGATTCCGTTGAAAATTGTTTCGTCTTGGTCGACGACGGTAACGATCCGCTCTTACTTGTCATGATTGTCCATCGCCGGCCAGTGATGAATATTCACACCATTATACATTTGTTTATCGATGCGCGTTTCGGTGCACCGTGATGTATGGAAATACTAAGAAAACAAATTGATTTCGAAATCGTATCGTAAATGGCGGGGCTTTCGAAAAACGAGCCGAACCCGGCTGAAAATGAGAATGATCGACGAGCAACGGTGGATCCGAGTTTTCTAACGTGGTAACCGTAATTAATTGATCGCGGCGGTGTATCGAGCGTATCCTGCACTGACAGGCAATTGTGGCGAAGTAGCGATCAAAGGCGAGCGTCTCGCAGCCCGTTCTCTCTCTCACATGTGAACGTTTAATCTTCATTTAAGGGAAATCCGGTTTACGCTATGTTCAGAAATTAGTCGACAAAGAAGCGTACGCTTGCGTAATTATACACGGTAATTAATAATTAATATCGCGGCGAGAGCAAAGCCCTCGAAACAAATCGTCTATACGTACTCCTTGTAGCATTAAAACGTTTATCGAGTTACTCTTATTGTATTCAGATAAACGGGAGAATGAACAGATTCAAAGAAATCAATTTTACAAAGAAAATGTTTAGTTATTCGCGTAAAAGATGGACCAATCAGAACGTATTCCGGCTCGATCAATGCCAACGATGTTTATATGAAATTGAGTGCATTTAATAATTTATTAATCACAAAGAATATTATTATCTCTCGTAGTTTTTAGAAGAAATCGATACGAAGTCTTTGATGGTTGGAAAAAGTAATTGTTAATTGTTTTGATACGTTTGGATGTAATCGTTCGGCATGAACGGGGGAACAATACGCTCTTCTATGGACCCGGAGCACATTTTATCGCGTGCAGCGAAACTCTCCCACGGATTTAACGCGTCAGAGGGCCCATAAGACGATTCGATTTTGATACCTGGGTGTACGCCGCGATCGATTCTGCAAAGGAGAAATAAATAGCCGAGTAAAAACGTGGTCGAAAATTTACGAGCGGCCCCGGCATGTTATGGGATCGGGTGCGGAATCGGGACCGATTTCCCTCGGCGTTTTTATTATTTTCTGATAGGATGTTTACGAGGAAGGATGAATGAGAACGTAGTTTATGAGACAAGTATAGCTTTTAGATTAGGTATAGCTGACGCTTTTGCAAAATGTATACATTCGCTGTTTATGGCCGAACAGATCATTCGCGCCCATTAACTGCCTGTCTGCGGCGGCCGATCGGCTTTCAACCGAACCATTATGGCCGCTATGGCGGCGGCGAATTAAATCTTTCATCTATGCACTTGCTGTTACGATTGTCACCGTTTAATACATTCACACAATTATCAACAAATCACTTTTATGCAGTGAATAACATTCAGTATACGGACACCATGAAAATTTTACTGTTTGAAGTGAAACTTCTTTTGGCAGGGTGCAAGCCTAATTCCGCGTCACAGAATTCGCTAAACCCTATACCCCTTCTTCTCTCCGTTCAGAGCGCTGACTAAGGTCACTTTTAATATGCTAAAGTTATACAGTTGAAAATGGTAAAATTGTAAATTCGGAAATGCTGAAATTAAATGATTGTCAAATTTTAAAGCTGAAATGTAGAAAATTGTGAAGCTGTGAAATTTAGGGAAATTTCAAGTTTAAATTGAGGGAAATGTCAAGTTTAAATGTAGGGAAATTCAAGTTTTGAATTGTGAGGAATGTGGGAAATGCTAAAATTGGAAAGTAGAAAATTGTGAAACGGTGAAATTACAGAGCAGCAAATCGTGAAACTGTAAAATTGTAAAGTTGCAAAGTTGTGAAGTAGAAAATTTGTGAAACTGTGAAATTGTAAAGAAAGAAACATAGTTGATATCATTTCCCATACGTTCTCCTTCTTTGCTTTGCAAATGTTGATCGTTCATTACAAAAACATAGTATAATATAATTTACAATATTTCTTGAATAACAGATTTCAAATGAAAAAATAATATCTGACGTTAACGTTCCCGTTCATGTTCGGTAGATATTTTTTCGAAATCACCCTGTCGACCGGTTGTATCATATCCTAATCTCTCGGAATAACTCGAAAAACACGGAACAACTCGCAACCAGTAGCCCATACGTTGTACTATGAAAAAGAGGGGTGGCAGGGGGCGGTTTGCGGGGGGTTGGGCGGAGTGTTCGGTCGGGGTTGGTCGCGTGGAATGGAAAGAGAGACGAAGAAAGAGAAACAAAATAAAATCAGAACGGTGTCATATGCGCCTGCTTGCATGATAAATGTAGCGATTTAAAATCGAAATTTCTCTTTTCGTGTGCACGAGCCCCGACGTTTGACTAATGGTCCCGCATTAACTATTGGAGCATTATAGGAACCGGGCAACGTTGAAATTTTGAAAAATACATTCGCCCCGACATGAGATTAATATTTTGTAGCTTTATCTGCTCGGTTGAGCCACGGGAACTCCACGGGCCCGTGTCGGCATCGTTAATGATAATGACCGCGGGCATCCATCCAACGGTTTTTCTCGGTTACCGAGTACCTAAAATTTCCACGGAGACCAACAGGAAAACAACCTAATTATCACCCGGGACGGTTAAAAAAATACAATAAGCGATTTAAACCGCGCGCGGCTGCCGCGATGATTCTACCCCGCGAATGATCGGGCTGATTTGCGGACGGTGACGGCGACTGGGAAAGAGTTTTAATCGAATCGATTCGCAATGAAAAAAAATTCATCCGATAACAGTGTTTTAATTTTCGCTTGACTGATCGAGCAAACAACGCGATTCAGTAACTATCCTGTATATAACCCCCCTTACTCTCTTGTTTTTTCTTTTTTATAATTGATCTTCATTCTTTGAATAATTCGTAATTAATTGATATCCGTCGAAATTTGTTGTCGCGTATTTAGTATTCTAAATACACTATTCCGGTTGTTATACGGCAAGGGATTAAGGAAAGTGTGAGGCGTTGTATGAAATACATTTAGTAAAACTTTCCTGCCGACACACGTTCGCGGAAGCCAACCCCCTTTTGGCTGGTGAAATTCAACTCGACAAAAATAGAAAGAAGAGTATCGAAGAGAGACCACCCGTACGAAACGAGTCCGGGTTGACACCTAGGTCACCTAGCCACCCTATCTATTGTGCATGGATAGGGGTGGGTTTGCCCAATGGACTGTGCTTTACCGAGCGTAAAATATCCCCATTCTTTAACCCATAATACTTGCCGTGCTCGCCGAGCATCACTCCTTTATCCCATACAAAGTACAACGGCACCATGAAACGTGGGCTACGGTGGTTCGAAGGTGAAAACGAAGGATCCCTCGTGCTCGAGAAAATTCCTCCTAATGAGGGTGTTAAATCCTCACGCCCAACAGTGGAGAGATCGTTAGAAAGTGCATTCTACTTAATTCTAAGACATATTACATTTTTCTAAGCAAGTGAGTTTATATATTTGTTTTCGTTTTTAATACCTTAGTGTTTTCTGTTTGTTCGGGAATGCGTTTGCCTAACCATATATTAATTAATTGATAAATTCTTACAGACGCAATACAGAAAATTTAGATTCTTGAAAATGGTCTAAATTCAGAGCGAAACGTTGAATTAAATTTCTTGTGATATTTTGCAAAATTGCTTGTTGTCTGCAATCGATCGAACCAGTGCGCCAATAACATTAATTGTAGTTTTGTAAAACTTCTGCTTGAAAGAATTTCTTTTTATCTGTCCTCATCGACACTTCTGAACGCTTAAGAGGTTTTCGAACTCTTTCGATCCGCGACTTAAACAGCTGTAATTGAAGCGCGACTTACAGACGAGCCATCGAGCGATTATTAACTTCTGGGTTAGCAATAAAGTGGCGAGTTCGCGATGGAATCGAACGGTGAAAAAGACGACGGGCGGCGTTCGCTCGGAAGGGAAGATACTGAATTTCTTCTTGGACGAATATTAAAATGAAAGTGAAACAGAAGTTCCGCTGATGGTAGGCGGTGAGGATTGCTCGAGCGACAGGTTGGGTCGATTGGCTTTATGGTAGGAAGAAGGACAGAGGCAGAAGGGCAGATGGAGGCAGCGAAGTGCGGACGGAGTCACCGTGACAGAATGATAATAATCCCTTCGCCGTTTTCTTTCATTTCCCTTTATTATCATATTATTAAAAAAATCCGGCGTGAAATGTTATTAAAATCGTTTAAACGTCGCGTGCCACGGCCGCCGGCATTGTCCTTTAATTTAATAATATTAAGCGCGAACTTTTTAGGGGGATGAAACGTGGGATGGGACGGGATGAAACGTGGTCACCCTCTCTCGCCCTGCACACAGAGATCTTTCATAATGCGCCGAGACCGCATGTACGATTATTCCCTTTTAGTTTTTATTTTGTTACCGACCGAAGCGTCATATATCTTCCGTGATTTTTCGGCCGATCTAAATTCGAGCGATACATTCACCGATTACGGTACTTAGAAACACAGAGACGCACACAGGACATTGACGAAATCGTCCTTTTTTTCGTGAAAATAATAGCTTAACAGAACAAATAAACGTTCATCTAATCTCTGCGTATCCGGGCAAGACAAAGTTACGAACGTTTAATTTCTCTGTTATCTACTTCGTTGCTACTTGTAGCTGCTTCCAAAGAGATTCATAAAAAAAACAAATTCACATCGCGACAAGTGCAAAATCCTTTTTCACATTTAAACTACATTAAATTTAATGTACATTTTATGTACATTTAAACTACACTAAACACGACTTGTTGCTTCTATTGCTCACAAGAAAAGTTTGTTTAGAAACAGAAATGAAGTTGGCAATCGTCTTGAGAGGAAATGTTTAATTATCGAGTTAATATAGCTCCGACTGTAAAAAGTTAAAAAATTAATAGAGAGTCTTATCTGGTCGTTGACTGTAGGATTCTAACATGAGAAAGACTGACGGTCGAACAAAAAATATATAAAACAACAACAAATCGTAGTTTCTCGATAATGAATAAAACAATTCCCATTTCCCGCCACGGGAAGAATTGTTTGTCGGGCTATCGTGTACCAACACTGTTCTGTTTATTTTGGCAAACGCGCGCAAAGTTCGCGCCATGAATTTCTGAACGATCTGCGAAGATAAAAATTGACAGAGGAACGTGATCGCCTGTGAATGGCGGTCGTCGAGGCAAAGAGGCGTGCAAGGTTCACCGTTCGCCCTTAAAAGGTAATATGAATTTAATGGCGTCGCTTCTCTCTGTATGCAAAACAAGTCTGCGGACGGCTGCGTGCAGATTTCGTCGGCCTCCTCCGAAAGGTGGGATCTATTTGTCATTAGATGAATGCACGCAACCGAGCCCGGGATCGTTGCGCCTCGATGCACATCCGTCGCATTGAAATCGGGCCGGCGTTAATGACGTTGATTCGTTCTACTTCGACGTCGCCAGGACTACCGAGCATTCTTCGAGAATCTCGCCTGCAACACCGTTCGATCGATTGTTTCGCAAACGACTTTGTTGCTTCGCGCACCTGGTTTGTTGACATTTCATCGTTGCACTGGCACAGCACCGAAAGTGCGTGTTTGCTTCGATTCTTATCAGAGAAAAACAGGAATGAATGAGGGGGCAAAGGAGCATTTTATAAAAAACGTTCGTACCATAATCTCCTTATTTTTCCAATATTCTACAAAGTTTCAGCTTCAATTTAAAAAAAATTTCATCGCTCTATCTCATTTCTATCGATAGTTCTTTGATTTTTAAAGAAATCTCGTCCGAATTGCCCACTGTGCGCCGCGCGTAAGATAATGAGATATGGATAATACAAAGTATAAATATCATGCATAATCGATATTGCGAATATTTCGCATCACCGTCTTCAATGAATGGAAGAACAATTCACGTAATATGAAAATCTTTGAATTTTCTACTGCGATAGGATTTTTAGTTGAGAAATACGAACGAGGAGCACGTATTAGAAAAGGGTGGTAAGGGTAGTTCGGCTAAATGGTTGAAGCAAGGACCGATGTTTCGGGTAGAGTGGACTGACGCAACGAGACGAAAGTGGATGACAGATCGTCTCTCTGTTCCGCGAATAGGCATGCGATGATGGATTACAGTGAAGCGACCTACGCCGTTGATTCGTGCCTATAGACACATCGCACCTTTTCCTGACATTCCTGCGATTGTCCTCCGGACAGGATCGTCGGTTTCCCGTGGCTCTAAACGCTTCGCAAATCATTGGCCAATTTTATGGGAAGATCTCTCCCCTACCGCATCACCCAGAAAACTTCCAATTTTACTGATAAGCAGAAAACTTTTTCCTCGCTCGGCAGTAAAACAGCAAAAGCTGACGGAGAAATGCTCACTTTGATTCTCCATATTCGACGACAAAAAGAAATGCTTGAAAACGTACAATGATTTTGCGAGTTAGAATAAGGTTAATAACATATATGCAAAATTGCTGAAGTAGTAGTATTTGATCGAACCAGTGCGCTGAAAACATGAATATATGTTATTAACAATTTGTCGATCGAGATCATGGAAACAGTTAGAATAAGGTTAAGTAACAACAAATGGAAGCAATGCCATGATCGCGCGAAGAACGAAACTACTATCCGAACAATCCGATAGCAGAAGGGGTTAATTCCAGCCCTGTTTTATAGAGCCGGCCCAGTGCGCGGTGGTTTCAATCGGGCGTAAACAATAAACTCGTTCGATTATGTGGGTGTGCGTGATTAGTCGAGGAGGAGAATTATGCATTGATTTCACCCCGGTGCACCCTGTCCGTAGCCACTTGAGCGGGGTAGCTTCTGAGACGGAAGTGGACGTACGACATGACGGTGGAGACGGGTAGCCAGCCGATGATCGGGAAGAAATAATAAACGATTGTGAAATCGACAAGTCACGTCCCGTGGCGCGATCACGATCACTTTCACAGCGTGATCCTCCCGATCTCTCTCTCCACGGGTGAATCGAAGGGCCCGTCGCGTGTAAGGGGTGCGGCGCGTACCTTCGATAAAGGGACGTTATTTTATGCCTCTCTATCCATTCCACTCTGTCCGTTCCTCTCTCCCTGAAACCCAACAATTAGTCGGCTGCTTATGTCCGTGATTAATGGACATCTACGAGTGCAGCAGGCGTGTTCCAATAGCGGCCCCGTCGAAGAAGAGAGGGAGAGAGACGGAGGAATCGAGAGAGTTAGTTGCGAGTGGTGATAATATTCCATTAGACGCTATTATATTCATCGGCGGGTCGATGCGCGAACGTTTTTTGCAAGAAGGGTACAGATTTCCCTCCGTCGATTTCATCCCTTCAACTCGATTTTCTATCTTTCCCTTTATCCACTTAAGAAACCAATTATACGATTACACGGACGATCGTTAACCTCCGCGAATAGATAATCCTCTGGGTAACTCGTTTAACGCCACTTTTCCTCTTACGATTTCGTAAAACTGTAATTTCTTTTTTTATATTTATTTCACGTCGCTTTCAAGTCTTTGCTAAGAGTTGTTTCGCGACGGGAGCTACAGTTTATTAAGGTGGGTTCCGAACCACCTTGGGCGCCACAGTATCAGATTAATATATTTCTCAACATTTTGCGGCCGGAAGAGGAGGTCCAGGAATAGGAAAGGAGGTTTTTTGGGGATGAATGAGGGGGCAAGGAAATAAATAGTATGTAAGGTAACGGTTAAGTTAGTTATAAGCTGTTGTAACTACATTTTTCTCTCTCTCTATATATATAATTAAATAAGTAAATTTTGAGTTTAAGTTTAAGGTTAAGTTAGTATAAGGTAATATTAAGGATATACTAAGAACGGCGTTAAGGGGAGCGAAAGGGATAAAAGGGAACATGTAAGAAGAATTGTAACCCTGAGAGGAGCAAAATAAATATATATATATATATATATATTTCTCAACATTCGTAATAGAAACTTCTTTTGTCTTCGCAGAAATTATGAACGACTAAGAAGTTCTGATCACAGTAACCGCAAGATAAATCACAGTGTAAGGTTAACCGAGGGTTGGATAAGAGTTTCGAAACTTCTTTGTCTAACTTCTTGAAACGGCTGAATAGCTTAAATAAATTCGCTTCCGTTTGTTTGCAGTAGTGTTCCGCGATAAAGCAAAGAACTGATTACAAGCAGAAAGCTAAATATTTGTCAATGAAAATGCAGGTGAAAGATTTTCTATCGAGACACTGCGATGAGTTCTATTCAGCCGTGCACTGGGAGGGGTTAAAACGAAACGTTTCGTGCAAATAGCGGGCCGATTATATGCACGCAATAAGGTCAATAAAGAATTTACATTCGGCCGCGAGACTCACTTTCTTTTTGTAATTTGCTGTATAAGTTCGGGGACAAGTTAGAATCGCCGGAAAGGCAAATACGTCTGCATGCATATGCACGAGACGACTAAACTAACCGACCAACCACCAGAGTCAGAGCCAGAGAGTCACAGTCAGCCAGCCATCCGGACGTCACAGTCACAAAGAGCACGTCACGGGCTGGCACTATTGCTATTCTAAGCAAACACGTTGTAAGCAACAGTCTTTTACCAGTGCCCGAGCATTTACACAAGAGACACGCATGTATAGATAATATTTTGAATGTATAAATGAACGGTGCATCGCGACCCGCCACAAAAACTCCGCAAAAGAAAAAAAAAAGAATCGCACAGACCGAGAACGACCCGCAAGAAAGTCGGGTTCGCTGATACCCCACCAGTACATTCCTCTGTTTCTTGCTACGTTGCATAGAAACATCGATGTATCTTTTTTGGCACAGCTTTCATTCAATTTTTTTTTTCGATATTAACCCCTTGTCGTATTTTAACGAGTCACACTCGCGATGAAGATTTTAAACGAAGATACATGAATGTTACGGCTTCCTTTTTAAATGAAATACAATTTGATTCGTTTGTAATCAATATTTAAGCATCAAAATAAAGTTCTTTTCTCTTCTACGACATTTTTGGGGGTAGAGACTTAATCCCTGTATTTAAAAAATTATAAGGTCTCGCGATTGTTGGTACTACTTTATTAAAAGTAGCTGTGAAACGAGCAAAATCGGGTATTGTATCTCTGAATTTGAATATATTTGATCGCGTTGCACGTTAGTCGGTATTACATTGGGAATAGAAATTTGTGCAACGCGAAGTAACAACAAGCAATTCGCGAGTCCGGAGTGCACGCGAAATCGGTAGTGCGGTAATAACACTAGAAAAAGACGTGGTAACTTGTACCATTTTGCTCGTGATATTTTTGACGACCAGCGTGGCCGAACGCGCACCGTATAAATGTGAAATCGTGCATGTGTTCCCGTGTTCCGTGGTGGAGCAGCAATTAATCCTATAACAGTGGAAATGAAGCATAAAATCAGCAAGAGGCGAAAGATATTGTGAAATAAATTAGATATAATAACGGGTAATTCGTAGTAACGCGTTACACCGTTGTAACTACGCGAACCGGATTTATGGAAGACATTTATTCCCCGACACCTTTACCTTCTTCTTAATAGAAGAAACTTTTTCAAAATGGAACTCTGTCAAACTGTTTACAATTTGCCTGGAGAATGTTGTTCTTGTAAATCGCGCGCTAGTTTCGCCAAATCAATTTTTAATATTTAGAATACTAACTTAATTTTTACAGCTGCAATTATACGAAAAATCTTTTTTCTTAAGAATGGTCTAAATAGTTGACCGAAACGTTGAAAAATTTTTGTGTTAATTTGCAAAATTGCTTAAGTAGTAGCATTTGATCGTTTCAGTGCGCTGAAAACATGAATATATGTTATTAACAATTTGTCGATCGAGATCAAGGAAACAGTTATTATTGTTTCTGTTATCTTTTCGAAGGTTTCCGATGTTTTTCCAAGAAGAGGCCGGTTCCTCCGCTGAGAAACACGTAGGTAGAGAAAAGGTAAATCACCGGTGGACCGACAACTCTATGACAGCTACTTAAACCTTGCGGTTTCCCATAGGACTATTTGGCCAGATTAGCCCCGGTAAGTGTGTTCTAATCCTGTTAAAATGTTTGCCAACAGGGAGGCTGGGAGCACATTCGAATCGTGCCTCCTCTTGTGCTGATCTACACGAACACGTTTATATTTGCACAGCTTGGTCAAACATTGGAGTGTGCCTTTTAGTAACCCCGACGCCTCCGGCAGGAAAAAAGAGGGCGCAACGTTATGGGGATTATATTTAACGTGCATTGAACGGGATTTATTGTGATTGGACAGTTCTCTGATCGCTAGAATCTTTCTACGAATCTGTACTTGACGTTGCCTCTATTATTTCAAAGCGCTTACAAAGAAAATGTTTATTTTCCATAAAGATCCGCAGTTTTGCGATTACCACATCGTTCAAAATCCTATGAGGATTGTTTGCTTAAGCTCATAGAGTGGATGCGCTGCGTTTTCGAAAATATTATTATTATTATTTATTTTAAACGGACCGAAGTCCTTTTATACAAATGTATGCAAAGAATCTTAATCTTAAGTCTTAATCTAAAATTCCCATAATTATGGACAGCGCGAAACTAAGCAAATATAGGTACTACTAACGAATAGTACAGCGCAATTTCGTTTTGAATGGCTGTAACGTGCCATTGAAAAAATCAATATTATTATAAAATGTGTGTTGAGCTAGCAATAATGCAATATTACAACTATATGAAAAATGCTAATGAAACATACGTTGGGCCTAGGAACCTGGTGCTCTTTCGCCGAATGGGTCACTGAAGTAACAGTGCATGTACATAATAATGAGATCGGTAACCAAACAGGGGGGTCTCTATTCAAAAGCTTGTGTCCACGGATGAATCGTGTCGATTCTCTCGTTTCCCGTGAACGTGTGGCCTAAGTGTCCATCGTCTCGTTAATTTATCCGTCATAAAGCGAGGTATTACGTGGCGAACGTAACAACGAGGCGATGTGTCATAATAAAATTCTCGGCTTCGTGTCAGCGAGAAAGGCCAATGGCATTATGCCGATTCCATTATGCTGCATTATTTGTCGGTCACCCCGAAGAAGATGACTGATGACACGGGCCATTCGTACAATGCCGAATGGACGTTGGCAGCCGTGCGATCTTCTGGCTCGAAAATCATCTAACTGAATCGAAGGCAACAAAAAAAAAAAGAACACAACACACGCACAGGAAAAAAGGATCGTTTCGATCGGTCGTGAAAGGAGAATAAAAAAAAAAGTGGGCGGTATAATTTTCGATCGTTTCCAAAAACGTGAAAAAAACGTGGTCGGGTACCTTGGTAAGGGTGCGAAGGGTGGACGATCGATTTTTTTTTATCCGTTGACTTTTCCTGACGCTTTTTTCGGGTAAATGGGGTAAAATCTGCTCACACCCAGCCAAGCTCATTGTTGGCGACCTGACGCGACCGCCATTATTAGCTCGCTTATCCGTGAACGTCCGGCATCCCACAAATGCGCCAGACTAACCGACTTCTGTTACAAATGGTGGTGTATTGAGAACTGTTCGATGTACGATCGACTGGAATCTATTGAGTATGTGTAATTAAAATGTGTTCTATCGAAATGGGTATAACCTAGATCGTTTCGAATATATTCAGTGTCTTGACAACAAGCATTGACGACACACGTACAACGCGTGTATCACGATGTCCAGTATTAAAGTTAAATCACATCAAAAACAAGTAAGTTAGTTTTATGAACAATATTTACAAACAATTTGTGTTATTACATTCAAGCAGTTTAACCCTTTGCACTCGGAGCTATTTTAACTGGAAAATTAAACATTTTTTCCGATCTAGAATATTTCCATACCTTATGATTTTTGCAATGTTATGGATATGAAATTGGTAAATTACCTTATACAGTCCCTAAATGTTTAGTAATTGATTAGATACCGATATACTTAATAATGTAAAGAATATTTTGAAGAATGGTACAGCAAGTTTTAGTAGTGCCTCAGAGGGGACAGCCGAGTGCTAAGGATTAATGCGTTAATGCGACCACATTAAAATAAATAAGATCGTAGACGGGTTAGAACGTAGAACACTATATTACCTGGGAAATAAAAATTACTCGACGAGCTTTCCGTGGCGGTCCTCGATTATCCCCGCGGAGCGTTGTAACGCGCATTGTCGTACAGCGGGTATGAAAGAAGAAGCTCGAAATTTTCCGTCATAGGTGTGCAGAGCATCGGGGGCGCGCGTTAATACTCTGCTGTTGTCGGAGGAGGCGCTCGCACGAAAGCCAGTAGAGAAAGGGAAGGTGGTGGCGTCTGCTCGAAGAGGCGAAGAGAGGCGACGAGAAGAGGGTCGTCGGTGGCGTGGTCGAGAGGGTGAGCACCGAAAGAGGACGAGAGTGAGAGAGGGGTGTGTCTCAACGCCTGGCCGCGACATCACCAATTAGTCACCGACGCTTAAAAACAACGGGGCCGCTCCACCTACCTTGCGAGAGACCGTGCGAGCCTGCATCCGGGAGGAACCGCATTTTATACCGGCCAAATGGAGTTGACTTACTTGCATAGACCGCTCCGATGCACCCCTATTCGCGTTGCCCCCAACTACCTAACCGACTGTACTACACGGCCGCAGATATCACTTAATTGGATCACATTATCGAGAGATTCCATCCGAACCTGTTAACCCCCGGGCAAGTCAATCTCGCTCGACGGTTTTATTCGACTGTATCTTCCACGAATTTTCTTCTCCGTCGGATTTTACAATAGGATCTCACCTCTCTTGTTTCTTTTTAAAAAATGTTATGTTCTATCGATCGTAAACGTTCAATAAACAATGTGTGGTGGTATCAGCGCACAGGTTCGATCAAAATCAAGAAAACAAGCAATCTTGCAATTAACAGAATCTCAACGTGTCAATCCTGATATGGATCGTTTTCAAGAGAAGAATTTTTTGATGCGTGTGAAAAATTAATATCACTGTAATATGTGTTACACAGATCAAACAATGTGAAAGTAACAAAAGAAACCTTTGCCTTACTTGCTTTAACAAAAGGTTATAAATGAAAAATTTCAGAAAGAAACTGACACATTGTCTCGCTATAACATCAATAGCAACGTTGTAAAACTAAAATGTAAAGTGAAATGGACCCTTTCTACTTAGGACCCTTCTGTAAATTTTTATTTTCTCTGTATTGTATATATTGTATTCTGTATTTCAATTACGTTGAAATAAATCTCATATGAGATTTTCAATAATAAAAAAAGGGTCTAAAGAGCTTCAATAAAAAAAAAACTGTACTGAAACCATGAGAAGGTTAAGAAATGAAAACAGTACATACATAGGACCGACACATTTCATACCGGGCCAATCAGAACATAACGATCAATGCCTACAACCGATATTAATTTTTTAGACGCGTAAAAGAAATCTTCTCTTGAAAATGATCCATCTCAGTTGGGATTGTCTATTTTCAAAAAAGCTTCACTTTTTTTTCTAGCTCTTTGAAAAACACGTACACAACTTGCTAAATATACGTATAACGAGAAATATGGTTAGGCTGTAGGAAAATGTATACGATAGGTAAAAATTCTAGCAACTGTTCAAGCTCGTTTACCGTCTGGACATGAATATGCCTCCAGTATCCAGGTCCGAGCTGTAGATAAGGGTGAAGAAGTGAAGTGAATACAACAAGGGGGTGCCGTAGTCAGGGGTCTTGTGTGTAGCATAGCAGCTGCTATTGACACCTCGATACCCTGACTCAAATGGAACCAACCAACTCGCGTTGCACGGGGCATAGCTTTGCTGTATAAGGTCCAAGACTGCTTCTCTGTGTCCGTAGCCTTTCTGTAGAATGTGCTTGTAGCGTTGCCGTTTGTGTGCACGCGCGCGCACGTCACGACGGCGGAATGCAATTGAACAAACTCTTAAGACGATCATCTCGCTCTCGCTGAAAAAACACATTTCATACGTCCCGTCGATTTCCTCGGTTTCGTTTCGATCTAGATGAGTTCGTTCCAATTTATGTGGTTAAATTATCGGCGCATTGGTTCGATCAATTAAATACTTTAAAACGTTCTCTTTTACCACTGAATAGTGCTTTCCGACGTTAGATAACTTCTCTAAAATATTTCAGGCAATGGGATTTAAGAAACTTTCGATCTGTTGGAGAAATTACAGTATTTATATTTATTTATTTCGGCTTCGCAGCCTAGAAATTGACTTGGTTTTATACATTACTGTCGCACTCATTCATTTCCATACCGCACACATACATACGCTTGGCATACTTTACTTTTTGCCCAAAATATTCCTATATCCCTATAGCCCTATATACAGTTTGTTTCACCTATCCTACATTACACATATCCTCCCGCGGATATCTTTGGACTAGTGCTCATTTATTTATAACTTCTCTGCGCTTAGATTCTATCATTCTCAGCCAGCTTACCACTCCCTCCCCTGATCTATCCTCAACTATTTCCTCCTCTCGTAATTCGCTGCCTTTCACTTTATAGCAGTCTTCTAAAAGATGCCTTATTGTAGAAATCACAGAATTATCTATTTCTCCACATAAATATTGTAGTAACGTGTTAACCCCAAAGATATTTCAATCACTGTTCGTATCCAGGGCTGCAAATCCTGGTGACTGGGTCAGAAGTGTAAAACTTGAGCCTACTCTCCAGACGTAATACCTGACATACCCTCCTGGTGCATTTAAATCGATTAATTCCACTTCTGAGACATTCAACGAGCGACTATTAACCCCTCGACGCACATGCCGGTGACGTAAACGGGCGCGCTTGATTGGAAAGCACTGTGTCAAATGGCACAAACTAATTTCAATCTAGAGCGATGCTCTAGTTTGTCGAAAAATTCAGTGCGTAATTCGGCAATTCATCAATTTCACAAGTTGGACATTTTTATCCGAGTATTCCGAATGAAACTGGACTTGCACAGAAAAGAAGGCGGTACAGTTTGATCAGTCTTTTGAAAAAAAAATATGTAATCACGCCGAGCACTCGACCTAGATGTCGGATTGTCGTTGGGTCCTCGCGTAGTTTTGACAAATTCGCAAGGGTGTCAGCGTACCACGGGACGACAATGTCCTGACGCAGATGTGCAACGCCTATTAACAAGCAATTACACCGTTCCCGTTACATTAATTATCCGCAATGAAAGGGCCGTCGTTTGTCCGGAAGAATAGACAGCTCTTTGTCCGCGATTCGCTCGATTGAACGATTAAGGTCCCGGTGTTCTTCGCGCCAGTCGCAATAAACAGTCCGCGCTTCCGTTTCACCCCCCTCTCGCCGCCCTTCGGTTCGCATAATTCGATAATTAAAAGCGAAAGAGGACGAATCCGAGGCTGGGCCCGCATCGGATCTCGCCAATTAGCATAACCAGCTTTTCGCGCGCGCCAGGTAACGCTCACGAAACAGAGGCAAGATATTTACCTAATGTTGCGGAAACTTTTTATTGTCGATGTAAAGAACCGGATGATGCTCGTAATGTCGCTTCTCTCGGAGACAAGCTGCCGTGCTTTGTACTCACTGGTTGTTCCCCAAGACTGCCATAACTTTCCCGGAAAATCTGTTAGACTCGCCTTAGACTTGCTGGGAAATTAGCTTTTGCTTGTTCAAACGTATTTTAAACGATTAAGAACATCTTATTAGTAATAATCAGGCTTATTGTGTGATCACACTTGACCAAACTTCAGAAATCAAAGGAAATTTATCGGTTTGTAAGAGTTGGCTTGGTTGATTTCTGTCTTCAAATCGAATGAAGATATAAGTCGTGGTAGGTAAGACAGACTACAAATTTTTCTCAGAAAATAAACAATAAAAAAAGAAGCGAATATTGAAAAATGTATTATACGCATATTTTAGGAAAACTCGTGAAGTTTAAAGGCGATTCAATTACGTTGTATATAGGAAATTCTAATAGAAAGTTTAAAAACGGTCATTTACATAATAGTAAATTTTAAAAATAAAATTTATAGAATAGTATTAAAGAATGAGATAAATCGTCTCTCTAGCTGGTACTGTTAGGTGTACAAACGAATTCGTAGCCCTTTCTCTCGAGTTTAAGTTTCTATGCGTTTACTCAATTTCACAAGTAATAAATGAATTGCTGTTATGGCAAGGGGAATCAAATATTCGAATTCAAAATACAGTTGCAATTGATTGCGAGGACCACGAATTAATTTGTCCAGCTAATATCGTAAACGGGAGTGCTGATGGCCATTGTAACTATCGATCTGCCTCAGTCATGCGGCCGTACTTATCGATGACAGTGATTTGGTCGATAGTATGGTGTACGATCGGTGAAAGGGGGCCCACTTACATCAATCCAGAATGTAATCGTTGGCAGATTAAACGCAGACAGCGGTTCTTACTTGCATAGATCTCGTCGGGCCATACACTTGGTGGCACGCGACCAATCCATAGAAATCCTTTATAGAGCTGGCGTGCGGGTGACGTTTCTGGACGAGTGTTTCTGACTGCCATGCGACATACATACGCGAAGATAGATAGCAACTATAATACCGTACGTTTGACCTTCCCATGAAACATCTCGTCGGTGGGGTCCTTCAAGATACTCCAAGGGGCAGTCCGATCGAACCATTATCAGCGGATGTTACTTGTAATCCGTTGCAGATGATTCTTCCGATCGTACGGTTCGAAATGGCCGGCAGTTCAAGAACTGGAACGTCCCGAGGCGAACGAGGATAGAAAATTACCAGCCTCTGGATCCCCTGCGAAACGAACACTTCCATAAGATATTATTTCGATGGCTTTTTGATTGCACCACTCCGATGTTTCGCAACGTCCACGCAGCTAAGTCTTTCCAACAGTTATCATTTTTATTGCGTCATTCCATTAACAGTCTATCGAATGAAATATTGAAAGAGTCTTAAAGAGTCTTATTAACACTAGAACTACCGGACCAGTCAAAATGACTGGTGCAAACATTTTTCGATTAGAAATATTAAGAGTGTAAATATGTTTGTCTGAGAAATTTTTTTAGTGAACTTCTCTATTGAAGTACATATTTAAATAAAACTTGGACTAAGTCTAAATAAATGCAATATTGTCATTATTATAAGGAAATTTATGCCAATTGCATTTAGTGCTCGGTAGTTATAGTGTTAAAAGTAAATGCACGACTGAACATCGAAGACAAACCGATAACGATCGAACGAAGAACGATAATACTTTCAAACGAATTATTTATTCGTAACTGTTTGCTAAAACGAACACGGCAGCCGGTCGCTGTGAGAGCCGTAGCGTGGCCCGTGAACAAGGGCCATTTACCTCGGGGATTTTCAGCGGAACGATACTCTTGCGATTCAAATGAGGGGATTAAGATGATACAGAGAAAAAAAAAGAGCCGAATAGATTGACAGGACGAGAACGGGGCAGAGTCACGGGTAAATGGAAAACTAATAGAACGTCCCGACAATGGGTTTGGCTTGATTTTCAAGCCGCAATCAGCCGCGGTTCCACGTTTTCCTGGTGGCGTTTGTTGTTCGGTCGCTCGTCAGCCGCAGGCTGCATCGATGTGTATGTCCCTCTTTCTACGTTTCCCGTGCTCGTACCTGCACAAACCGGGTCCACGATTGTGTACGTGCGTGTCTATATGTGGGAAGCGAGTTGCGGGAGGTGGTTCGCGGTGCCGGAGACTGCATTTTTCCACTGGCACCTGCAGTTTAAATAAACGAACCGCCCCACGCTCTTTCTCTCTTTCACTTCGACCGGCCGAATGAAAAACGAAGGAACGAAACAACACGGCTCCACGGCAGCCAATCGGCGAAACGCCGGAAAACAGGTGAATCGGACGTTAGGTATACGCGCAATTCTACAATGCAATGCCTCGCGCTTGCGTATCGTCCGCCCTTCTTTTTTTTTTATTTTTTTTTTTTTTATTTTTTCCCCGCTCTTTTTGTTTTGTTTTGTCGGTTTCGTTCGGTATCGTTTTGCCCACCTGCGTAACGTTACGCCCGGCCGGTCTCGTCTCTGCTTGTTTAACCAATGTTCCGTGGTCCTATTAAATGCCGGTTAAAATGCGATTCGCCGATGAATCTCCCTCCGCGAGACGATGTTCCTCTTGTTCCGCCGCGTATCTGCGCGAATTGTCGGCCCTCTAACTGACAAACGGCAAAACTTTATTGTAACTCGAGCTCCAGATCGATCAACCTCCGGATGCAAACGCGGTTATTATTTAACTCGCAATTATTTGGAAGAGGGGGTGTTTTAGGCGATGAATGAAGGGACAGGGGTGTATGTATTATAATACTAGCTTTTCCCCGCGGAGAGGGAAACTGTTTAATACCCTCGAAAATTGATATTGTTTCTCCATAAAACCTTTTAACCCCCCATTCACCCCTATAGACTTTTAATTTTGTGTCACATAAAATATAATTATCTATTAAAAATAAAATTATATTTAACTCGCAATTGGCTAACGAACCTTTCGCAAGCGATTGACAGATTTCTTCAGTGCCTGCCTTGTAACATCGAGTCAGACGAACGTTGAAGATTTAATTTTCACTGAACAAATCCCGTTTTCATGCGTCACGATTACCGGGACACCCTTTGCAACTTTTTCTCCCGCTGGTAAAACCATGAATACGGAAGTAACTGTTGCGAGTCTGCTTACCAAACACGTCGTATAGACTTTGTTCTTTAATCCCTTGACAACGGTAAACGCATAGTAGCAAGGCAACTATTTAATTAAATTTAACATAAAATTTTACCGGAGCTTGTAACAGCGCTCGACTAGTGTAAGGAAATATTTGAATAAATTAATTTAGCTTCTCGCTGACGCCTGGGTTCGTCTGAGGTACACACGAAATTCACCGTCGAGTTTCTAAATGACTTTTCCCGCTGTTTATACGCGTTCGTATTACGGGGTGTACAAGCACGATTATTGCCAAGTTCATAATAATATTTATAGAACGAGAAAAGTAAAGATTTGAGTGTTTCACATCTGATACAGTTAACAAATCTGGTATACAGTAAACTAAGAATGTGTTTTCTTACCATGTACATTTATCTTTCTGAAAATGTTGTTTGAATTTTCTTAAATATTGTTCCTTTAAATGAAACGAAAAAACTGACATCCCTTCAATTTTTGTCATCCCAATTAAAAAACTCATGCAAAGAAGGGATACTATAGTAGCAGCTACGAATAAGGAAGAATATAAAACGAATACAAACTAAAAGACAACAGATTTAAAGATCTCAGCTAGGTAGAAACTCCGAACAATGCCTGCGAAACGACGGTTTAGACGAGAAGAGCCCCTTAATTGCCAGATCCATCACGAAATGGATCGCAATCGAATCTGTTTCCGATCTGTTCGAGGAATATCTTCAGCCATCCCCCGGAGGGGTTCCGTTATCCCTCTCCCATCGGATAAAGAGCAAATACCACGTCTGAAATATATATATCAGCGTGTATCGGCACCGCATTACGTTATGCTTAGACGTGCGCAACAATACAGTCATATAGGTCGGATATAAGCTTCGAGGCTCTTTCATCTTATCGCGGTATCAACGTCAAACGCACCAGACGCTCGACTCGACCCGACTCGACTCGACTCACCTCGGCTCGGCTCGCTCCTCTGACTGGTTTCCACCCATTTTCATTCTCCGTACGTATCCGGGCCGAGCCAGGAGCCAGTACCTACCTAAACCTAAACCGTGGTCTGACTTGCTTGTAACGTATCGCCTTTCACGATACACGCACGCATACCAACCCCCTTTTCGACCGGAATCGAATCCGCTGCCGAGAGCGCATGCCTATACATTTTTCTCTGGGTTTCATCTTTCGCCGTTTCCACTTGTATTAGCTCACTGCATAAACCTTCTTTCGCAACACAATAATGTCTCGGTATACACGCTGCTATGCGAAAGAAACAAGCACCCAGCCAGATTTAATAGAAACCCGTACAAAATCAAATAACGACACAGCAAGCTCTGAAAAAGGATTACGCTGTTTAATTGAATAGATCTAACTTCAATTCTAAATTTAAATAAAATAGAATGTCATTATATGTTATAATTATACTGAGTGCTTTTTTCTTCTGCACGGTAGTGTACGTGAAAGAACTGTGCACGATATTTGTGGAAAACTTCTGTGTCCCATAATATCGATCCAATGACAAAACTTTTCATTCTCATTATTTATTTGAAGTGAAAACTTTTTAGAGTCTGATCCCATAGTGATACCATAGATGATTCACTTTAAACCTTTGCTAATTCTCTTAACGATTTTAATAAGACTGACGCAACTGTTAATTAACTGAATTCACTGTTTAGTGTGTCGCAGATTGATTGTTGCCATGAATGTATAATATATCTAAACTGACGATACTGGTCAGTAGGTTAAGCGAAAGATGTTAGGGGTTGACGCGTTCCATTCTTCTCCGATTCATCCGACAGTATTTTTCGTTTGCGTGCGATAGACTTCAAAGCAAGCAGATCCGCTTCCTCGATCACCCTCTCGCCCCACTCGCGTGTGCTTACAATAAGAAATCGAGCCCCACGCATTATAGGATCGTGGTACCTCCCGCAGGGTACACGTTCAAAACAGAAGCGGCAAAAGTGAAGAGGCCACGTGCGAGCCAGACGCCCGCTAAGAGCTCGGGAACTGTTGAACCGCGTGATTCGCGAATCTTCGCGTTCAACGAATTAATGCATTATGCAAATCCAATTTATTTTCATTCCGGGGCACAATACTCGTACGGCATGTGCAGGGTGATCACATTTATGAATTAGTAAAAGAACTTTTAAAGCTATGAGAAATTCTGTTCGTTCCGATATACTCTATTTCCCGACCGCTCTATTGGAAACTGTGTATAAAATATACGTCGTTTCTACGATCAAAGAGTTCGCTAAATTAAGTAAAAAATTAATTCACCGTAAGTTCCTATAAAAATTTAATGCACGAACTTTTCAGTGTATGTCTCAGTTATAAAATCAAATTTCAATTTGGTCAGCTTCTTCGCTATTTCCTGCTTCAAAAGTTTCAATCTTAACGCGGTAATAACCGTAAATTAACAATTTCAAAACGATTGCGTACCTACGTGAATTCTCTACTACGATTTCCAAAGGCCATTTCATCGAGTTAGAAGAATTTAGTCGGTACATAGTTTTCGCGTGTACTTTATTCCTTCTGTTGGAGTTAATTAAAATTGTTTGCTGTTAGATAAACAACAGCCACACTAGATCGCGCTTTAGTTTAGTTTTATGCACTATATGATATCGGCGCTACAGAAGGTGCTACACAAGGCGAAGTAAATGTGAAGACGAACACAGTTGATGTGAAATATAAATCAGATATTCCATTAACAAATAAGTGTCTTGTTTAATACACAAAATTCGCGATGAAAATACATTGGTCGAGAAGCCGCCCTAATAATTTCAGCAGCCACTGTATTCGATTCCACAGTTATTCTCGTAGGCTGTAGATAGTACGCACAAATAAACCATACCCCTTTTAAAGTTCTACTTGAACAAAAAAGAACATCGAACGATATCGTTTCGTTGGACGTGAATCTCGCCGCAGACAAGGCTTTAATCGAAATTTTATCGAAAATTCCAAATAATTCCATCGATAGCGGATCAATCGTATCGCTCGTCGATGAAACAACAGCTAATGAATACGGCAAAGAAATTGCTGGTCTGGTATCGTTGGCGATGTCAGCATCGATCTTACGATCGCAGTGTATCGCGTGGACCGAGGTAGTCGGTGAAAACGGCGAGCTGGCCGACAAACGCGGAGGGCCGATCGACGAGAAACGTCAAAGTGTCTATGCGCATGGGGTGTACGCGATAATATCGTTAACCCTCGACTCGGCAGGCTTGTTTCCACAAACCTGATAATCCGTGATCAGCTCCGACGGTGTACGCCAGTGTACGGTGTATACCCCGAGCCACGGGGACGCACACGAACGCGCGCGCGGCCGCGGGTATCTATATCTATAATACGCCGACGTATTGGGGACTGAGATTCGGCGGACCCCCTCGACTCGACTTGCGATTATTCAATTCATCGGCCTGTCAAAAGCACCAGTGCACGCTCTGTTCCCCGATCGTTCTCTTTCCCTGTCTCGCTCTGCCTTTCGTCTCCACTTTTCACCCCCTCCGGTCTGCCCCCTTTTCTCTCTCTCTCTCTCTCACTCTCTCGTTCTCTCTCCAGACCACCCTCGTTTCCGTCTCGTTCTAAACGACCGGTGCACACCCTCACTTTTCGTCTCTCTTTCGCGAGAGAGCTCGCCCCTCGACGCACCCTTTCCTTTCTCCTTCTTTCCATTTTGCTCTCCGTGCCGCCCACACTCCAACCCCTCCGCACCACCGCTACGGTCTCTCTGTTTCACGCTCGCCTCTCTATCCGCCGCCCTCAGTAGCTCCACACCGCCACGGTGGAACGATTAGGAGCAATACGTTGCGATAACTGCCCCTAATATCCCGGCACCGCTGCCATACGCAATACAAATTAGGGAAGCGTACCGTGAAAGCACACCGGATATTTGATTCTACGATTTTCTTCATCCCCCACGCCCTCCCTCGTCTATCGGCCTCCACCCCCTCCGACCACCCCCGTACGAACTTGCGCGAAGGACTCCGCGGCTCGAACCGATTTTCTACTTTCTGAATATAATAGCTCCTACGGCGCGCGTGCACCGTTGAATTTATTGACGACGGATTCGCGGCCAGGAAAATTGTTTGTCGTTCGGGAAACGATATATCCTTCTGCCGGGGAAGCTTTGAGACCGTTCGCCTGGTTCTCCAACGGATTTTAACCCTTAAATGCACGATATTTTGTTTACTGTTTCTATTTGTGCCTATGTATTCTATTGAGCAGTATCTATTTGCCAAACGGCAACACAATGCATTTAAGGGTTAATGTTTTAAGGCTTACGTTGCCGCGGACCGTGCTGGAATACGAAAAATTCAAATATCTCCAAAACTAAAAGCAACCCCCCAATATATTGGAAAAGGAAAAATTTGTTCAGAATGTGTTGCTGCATAACATATTTAAATTTCATCAAAATCGGAGTACGTGGACCACTTTAATTACCATATATTATAATAATTAATAAAGAATTCTCAATTAAACCCAAATTGAACCTTCGTGACTCTACGATACCGTCAGATTACTGAATCTAATCGGAACGCGTTACGATGGACTCGCAAAGAGGAGCAGCAATCGTGCAAGTAGAAAAAAGCCCGCGTGGTTCCATGTGCCCCGCGGTTTGTTCGCACTCGCCGATATTATTTTCTCTCTAATGGACGTGTCAACGACAATCGTGGACACGCGGTGCGTTTTTGTCGCTCCGGGGGAAGGGGCTCGGGCCAATGTCATTTAAAGTCGCGGGGCCGAAGCGGAACGTGTGCGGAACGTGTGCGGAACGTGTGCGGGGGTGGCGGAGAGGAAGGAAGAAGAGAGAAAGACACAGAGGGAAACTCGAATTTGACCGCCGTGAAAACACCGCGGCGAGCCCCTCGCAGCACATTAGCTGTCATCGCCTTCATCCGACGCTTTCATCGCCCGCCATGAAACAAATGATCAAAGCGTCAACGCGGATGCTGTGAATGGACCACAGAATCCCCGTTCGTGTCCTGCTCGATAAAGGCCTGCGGACCGCATCATCCTAGCACTTGCCCCCCGCCCCCCTCCCTCCCGTCCTGTATCCATCGCGGTCGGTTCTCGCTTACCCGATATTGCGTGTAATTGGCAGAAAAACCGCATTTTAAATCTCACTGCCCCTCCGCTCAGGACTCGTCCACAACCCTTCTCCCTCTAACGAGAGACTAACCAGCGGACGCGACTCATAGTTACTCCCCGGTTCTTCCTGTGTTTAATTAATTCCTCCCCGCTTCGCTGTTCCGCGAACGCAAAATATTAAGCGAACGAGTGAGCCGTAGAGGTTAATTAAACTGCGGTGTATAATGCGATATCGCTCGTCTGTAGTTTTATTAATTTACTCGGGAACGAGCGCCACTTATTTTCAAACGAGACCGACGAACGCTTCAAGACGGCACCGCCGGAATAATGGAATACGATCGTTTCAAATCAAACAGCAATCTCACGGTATTAACCCTTTGCACTCGCAATTTTTTAAATTTGATAAATATGAAATAGATATAATACCTCGTACAATACTTAAATGTGTAGTAATTGGTTAGATACCGACATATCTGATAGTGTAAACAATTATTTAAATAATAGTACAGTAATTTTTAGTGGCGCCTCAGAGGTGCCACTCGAGTGCTAAGGGTTAACCCCTTTAGAAACACGGGTTACAGAACACGAGCATAATGTCTTTTCACCAGCAATACAACACACAGCGTTGACGAAACATTCACTTGAATTGGATCATAGATTTGATTTCGAGAACATTAAAATAGTTGACAAAGAAGCTAATTTACATCAAAGGTTATTATTAGAAACAATTCATATGATTAAACACCATAGATTAAATCGTAGGTATGAAACTCCTAAGATACATGAATACTACGCAACATTACTGAATATGTTGTCAAGGACAACATTATGAACGACTTTTGTCATTACAACTACCCGGCGGTCGCTCTTAGTTTTCGAGATAATTGCAAAAAACTGTATTGAATACTGTATTGAATTTTACGTATTCTTCCACGTTCCGTGGCAACATAATGCTGCCATAGTTTTGGGATAAGGTAATGTTTGACTGAAAAATTGAGTAAATTGTTGGTGGCGCCGCATCGAGGGACCGAGCCATCACTATCATGGTGTCCCACCTTCGTCAGAAACATGTTTCGATCAAGGGGAAGCTGGGCTTCCGGGAACGGTGGTGTAAAAGTCGAATCACGAACTGACCGGGTCGCGAGGCCTGTGCTTGTCCCGCAGAAAGGGGGCACATCATCGATTAAACTCTCTCGACTCGTTTACGAGCTGTTCCCCTTTGTAACGGCGTAAGTAACGGAGTAACGCGGCTCTCGAGCGGTGACAGCGTAATTAATTTCGCGCGCGGAAAGTTGCATAATGAAACACGTAAAGCGGGTACGCATATAATCCTTCGCGTGTGTCAAACGATGCCGAAATGGCAAGAACAGCGCCGGTTGTTCGTACCCGGTTGCGCGCCCGGTTCCTCGTGTGTACACACACGGCGGGGGCAAGTGTGAAACCCGGTTGTGTCGCGTCGCATCGCGTCGTGGAAACGCGCGTCCCGAAGAGGAACGGAGCCGGAAAACGACGAAGGAACGCGGGGATAGAAAGGACAGAAGAGGTCGAAAGACAGGGAGCGAGAGAGAAACGGGAAACATTACGCTGAAGCCAGAGGCGGAGACAGATTTTAGCTGGGCAACGCGTGTGACGTGCTATTAATTAACACGAACCCTTCTGCTCTGTCTCTCTCCCGTTCTCTTTCTCTCCTTTTGTGTACTATCCTCTCTCTCTCTCCCTCCTCTCGCCTCTCTCCTTTTATCTCCTTGTAGCTTCCCTCTCGCTCTCTCTCTCTCTCTCTCGTTTCTCTCTTTGCACATCTCTTTCCGACACTCGATCGCCCTTCAGGGTACATCACTGCACAAAAGTATCCGAATCGTTTGCTACCCTTCACCGTTCAACCTTCTGTGGTGCTAAGCATTTGTAATTAATTTATTTATATCATTAACTCCAATTTGATTTTTGTTAGAAGAAGGTAGAAGTATGAAAGGAAAATTTGATCTTTACAGATTTGCTTTCGTTATCTCTTTGTTGGATTTGGCGTAGGCCACAAATTAAATCTAGAATCTATTTTAATAGTAAAGGGTATTAGCGACAGTTAGAAACATTTAATATTTCTGTGGTGCTAAGCATTTGTAATTAATTTATTTGTATCATTAACTCCAATTTGATTTTTGTTAGAAGAATGTAGAAGTATGAAAGGAAAATATGATCTTTACAGTTTTGCTTTCGTTATCTCTTTGTTGGATTTGCCGTAGGTCAGAAATGAAATCTAGAATCTATTTTAATAGTAAATGGTATTAGCAACATTTAACATTTCTGTGCTATTACTGTATGATTGTACAATGTGTCCGAATACTTAAGAGGGTTAGCGTGTGTGTTTGTAGCCGAGAGTTCAAGTGTCACACGGGACACACACATTCCGCAGCAAGCGGAAACGGGAAAGGTTCCTGGCGGGCGAAACAATTTGCAACGGCGGCGCCTTGATACACCCCCGTTAGAATGGACAGCCTGTAATTTCACCGTTCATTTTCCTCGGACGAGTACAAACTGCCGGCGGGGCGACTTCGCCTGCTAGATTAATACGAAATCGGGACCGCTCGATGGCTGTTTCTAATGCGCAATTTATGATGCGCCAGCGATTAATTATGAAAGTTCCCGGGCACCGGCACGCGGATCCACTGTTCTATTTGACTTTGATTTTAGCTAACTCGGGACGGTTTATTAGCTGGAGATCAAACTTTACGATTGCGGTCACGATATTTTTCGTGTTGTCTGAAAATTCAAATTAAATCAAAACTATTTAATCAATGCCAGCAATGCGCAACTAGAAAGCTGCAACTTTAATCCCCTTGTAATTGCACAAGTTGTTTGAAAGAGGAACGTATAAGAACAGCTTCAGCAAAAACACCGACCCATTTTCCATTTTCAATGTTTCGAAATGTGCAATCATCACCGGAGAATAGTTTCGCGAGCGATTTTAAGGCCGGCTACGGAAGCGGAGCGTTGTAAATAATTCACAAAATTTCATCCGTCCTGGATCGTTTCATAAAAGAGTCGGCAAAAGGCGCACGTTCGGAGGGTATGGGGGTTGAAAACACGATTCGCAGCCTGAACTATGCTCGCGAACGCGCGAGGCTTTTTTAAAGGCAGCTCGAGCGGTTTTTTTGACTGGCGGACCTTGGTTTGCACCACCTCGGAACGCTTTGCAAGGTTTCGCACAGCTCCGCAACGTTTCGCACAAGCTCCGTGACGCGCGCCGTTGCGAAATCGCCACGGAACGTGTCTATGAGCGTCGTCGAGCGTCGCGACGCCGTTTCGAAGGCCGGGCACGAGCGGGCTGGAAATTGTTTTCTCACCCTTTGCCGCGTCGATCTTTTCAGAACAGCTCGGCGAACGGCGGAACGGTCCGCTAACCTTTTTTCTTTTTCTGTTACATTCGCTTCTGAACGACATACGTGACCGCCGAATACGACACTCCTTTCCCGCGGACTTGTAACGTATGTAGCCGACGTGCGAGTCGCCGCGCGGCACACCACCTGCGACTTTTTAAATAAATCTGCATTATTGCTCGGCCGCACGCTGCTATGGACTTTCCGGAATGGTACTTTGCCGAATAAGACGCTTTTCGAAAGCCATGGACGCGTTGTTTGATCTCGATGCGGTCGGCTATGGGGTGGAGCACGTTTCTGGAGAACGCTTCACCCTGCCGATACACCGATTCAACCCTCATCCCTTCCTAATCACGATTGAATACATTGTGGTGCTCTTAAACAATTTTATTGTACGTCTTTACTCTTCAATGGCTCTTTACACACTCTCTTCTCGCGCAATCGCCGGTGTATCTACATAATTTGGCTAGAGGTCGCTAATGTTATTAGTCGACACCTGTCGCGATTCTTACTTTGCTCTCTCTCTCACGCTCATTGGCTCGCTCGTGTGGATGTATACATTCTTATACGGTTGCTACAACAGTTTTCACTGACTCTTGATCGTTCGCGAACACTGTAAACAATTCCATTTCACGCATTCGCGCAGAATAACCGCTGGCAGAAAAGAATGATTGAAGTTTCGGGAAAAATGTGTTGGATTTACCGACGTTTTCAACATCGCCTTTACTTGTATCTATCCTTGAAGTAAGCGAAGACAGTTATAAGGGCTGCAAGCCAGATGTGTCGTAAGAGGGTCTTCCCTGGAAAAATCCCGACGCACTAGGCTAAGCAGTAAAATAGACTTTTTAAAAATTTTTGTTTGAATAATGCATTGTCATCCAGTTCTGAGCCATGTGACCGATTTCAAATCTCTAGCTCATCATGAAAGTTAGTTTAAAATCAATTGCAAAATTTGCCACCGAACAGACAAACAAACAAGAAAGCGAGCTAATAAAAACGTGGTAAAAATTAGAAAGCGCGCTGTAGCGTGTAGACAAGGACCCTGTATCATTGTTCTATAGTTTTGATTTTGGGCTTGCATTGGTGTGGACATTTTTCGCAGGTCAGTCTGCTCTAGATCCTCTTCAAGGAAAGACGTTTCGTTCCGAGCCGTGAAATAAAGTCTTGTTTTTTCAAACATTAACTCTGACTTAGTTTAATCGGCACGCCATTCCCAATAAAATGGTGAAAAGCCTGGAATCAGAAATTACGAACGCGTTACGTACATGGAAGAATAGATGATTATTTCAGTGCGCTGCTGTGTGGTGAAATCGAGGGTAGAAATTCCGTCTCCGGGAAGGAACCGTGCAGCTGTTAACCACATAAAACATAAGGAATTTCAATCGTTATTTATCTTCTCGATCATTGGGTTCTATCCTCCGGGTTACGTGCCAAGATGATCCAGCGAGCACACGGCTTTCGAGGAACGCAGAGAGCGAAAGAAGTTGTGAATTCTTCTTGAGGATGTGTATACGAGGGGTATGTACATCGATATAGCGGCGAACTTCTCATTTCACCGAGATATCGGATTTTTCCCCTCGCATCCCTCCGCCACCCCCCCAGCCTGCTCGCTCTCTCTCCGCCGCTTTTCTTCTTTATTATCCTTCTACACCGACTTCCTCTCCTACCGTTCTTTATCCCAAACAAAGCAATCTCGAGCCCGTAGCGACAGCCCCTACGTGCGACTGCTAGGTGACAATTTATATACCCACCCACCTCTATAACAACTTACTCACTCGATACGTCTTTCTCGCGCGAGGCTGCGCTCGGTTTCACAGTTCTCTACGCCTTCGGTCGTTCGTTACCGAAAAAATAACTACATCGACGCGCGTCCGCCGGTCCCGGATATACGAGGACAATTAAAACCCGCCCCCCCTAATCACCCGAACTAATGGGATAAATTTGCACTCGTGAATATTTAAGGGACCCGCGTTTCGGTTGAATAATTTAAGGAAATGGAAACTCGCGGAAGAAGAACGTTGGGAATAGTTTTATTGCGTTTTGTCGACTGTATGCAGGAACCACCGTGCTACTCCATTTCATTCGTAGATGAAACAGTTTCGTATTCTCCCATACATTACCTTGTTTAAAACTACAATTAATGTTATTGGCGCACTGGTTCGATCACCTTCCAAATAATAGAATTTTTGTTTCTTAAGAAAAAGCATATTGAATGTCGATTAATTTATTACCAATTTCATATTGGTATTTTAACGACTACAGTATTGTTTGGGTGACTTCAAAGGATTCATATTTGCCGACACTTCAAATCTTCACGGTTTACTCGGTCCACATGTCATCGGCGTGGAACCAACATGCTGTTCCTCGACTCTTAAGAATTTAAATTAGTACATTTTTCTAAGCAAGTGAGTTTATACATTTGTTTTCGGTTTTAATACTTTAGTTTTTTCTGCTTGTTTGGAAATACGTTTGCCTAACCATATATTAATTAATTGATCAATTCTTACAGACGCAATACAGAAAATTTAGATTCTTGAAAATGGTCTAAATTCAGACCGAAACGTTGAATTAAATTTCATGTGATATTTTGCAAATTTGCTTATTGTCTACAATCGATCGAACCAGTGCGCCAATAATATTAATTGTAGTTTTGAACAATTGTAGTGTTTCTCACTATAATGGAATCTTTCGATTTTTCATTTTGACGTTCTTACAGCGCGATCGCTAGTAAAAACTGTTTCATCTGCACGTTCTTATCGCTGTTCATTTAACTTCTCGATCGATTTTAGCAGATACAATTGCTAAGCATTCGTGCGGATCGGCCGTAACATTTCCATCGCCGATAGAAATCAGTTGTATCTCGGTTCAGTTACGGCGCAGCAATAACGAGTTATTATAACGACGTATATGTAGAAGTCGATACGTGTACTTAATAAATGTTTAAATTAATGTTTTCGGCGCAACAGTTTCGATCAATTTTGAATCGTTATATAAAAATTATAAAAATTGATCGAAGCTGTTGCGGCGAAAACATTAATTAAAAAATTTATTAAATATCGACGATCGAAGTAATTGATTTATTATCGTGTACTTAATGCTGCGTTATTGAGGGGTGGACGCGTCTAATAAAGCCGATTTCACGCGCGATTCCTCGTATCGAATGTGCACGACAATAAACGCGACACAGCCGTATGATTGTCCGTCCGATGTGTCGAACGTCGACGATGGGAGAGATACACACGTACGAGCGGGGGTAGACTTTTATAGGATGAAAGACGTAAGTCCGTGGCGTCATATGCTTATAACTGCCCCCTATCAGAATAATATTATTACTTAGCCACCCCACGATTATCCTAGCTAGACGAGGAGAGCCCCGTTCCCTTCCCTCTTATTCCGACTTTCCTCCCTTTCACGATGCTCGGCGCGAGATTGTTGCGTTCCGTGAAATACGTGTCGAATCGACAGCTATTTTTATTTTCCTTTTTCCAGGAGAACTTTCATCTTCCTTCGGTCCCCCGTCCCTTCGCGAAACAGATTGTCCCCGTTCCGTGAATATTGAAGTTCGTACGAGTCGCCGGGATTATCGCTGCTACTTTACATGTTTGCGGGAACAATTTGATCCCGGTTTCCGGGTGGCTCATCGGTTGTAGAACTTACCGCTTAAATATCAATTTGTAAGAGCCGGCCCCCTTATTAGCATTATTCCGGCGACGGAGCGCAAAGAAGTTCCCGGCACGACTCTAGGAAAGTTCAAAGATGCAAATTAGGGTAATATCGCGAAGGGGGAGGGGAGAGGAAGTCCGCGAGAGTGGGAGGCTCGTAGATTCCATCCCGTTGACACTGGCCCCTCCCCCTTACCAGTATATTAATTGCAAAGGTTAATTGAGGCTCGTTGGTTATGGATTCAGCAAATTCGCCGGAAGAAAGAAATATTTAACGATCGCGTTCTTCTTATTGGGTCGCCGTGTGGCGAGAAACTTCAACGTTATTAAACCTGGCTGAGAAATATTCTGTCGATGCCGATCGGAGCTCGAGCGGCCGTGCAAAGCGAAAGTTAAAGATTTCAGAGACAAGTTAGGGTAGGTGAACGAAGGCACGAGCATATCATCTATGTTAATTATCCGAGAAACGTGATTCCAACTTTGTCGCGCTTCGATTAATTGAACATATCTAATTATTTGGATTTTAACGGAATACTTTCACCGCGCACGAATTCAGCCTATAAAGATGTACGCGTGCAGAAGAATCGATTGCTAATCTCATAAACGAGAGAAACGGTCCCGGGGGTTCAATTAATTACCGGGTACGGAGGTTGGAAAAACAGTTTGCGCTCGAAAACCTTATTATTCGGCCATTCTGAAACTTTGATATCCCATTCCGAGGCGGTTAGATGAATGAATAATTATCCGGCTCCGGTACAAAACGAATCTTTCCCCCCGTTCTGCATAAGGGGTTGGCGGGTGGAGCGGCCGAATCTGGCTTCAATTTATATAAGTCGGGGCAGAGATTCGCTCTTCTCTCGCACCCCTCAGCGAAACTCTTATAATAATTCCGGGATTCCCCACTCTTGAAAAGCCGCGGATGTTCATTTCATTATTTTTTTTCTTTCTCGGTTCGCGTTGGCTCCTCTTCTTCGAGCGTTCCGCGGCGCGGCGGGCCGACTGGCAACCCCCGTGCGGCGGCCACCACCATCGCTGAGAGGGTGATAAGTCGTGACGTCGACGAGGTAGAGGTGATTCCGAAGGGTAGGCGTGGCCGTGGCATACCATCCTCCGCGAGGGGGTGCGGAGGGGTGGAATCGAGAGGAAAGGGTGGCTCGTGGTACGCTCTCGTTGGCTGTGGCCCACCCTCCACCACCACGTGGCGCCGGGCAACGCCGCTGGTCGACGCCGCTATAGAGGTAGAGGCTGGAAAACCGTGTAAGAAAAAGCCGGAGAACCACCGTCGATGCTACCACTACCACCACCGCCACCACCCCCAGATCCCCACCCCCGCAAACCTGTTTTCACGACCCTTCGCCGCTAGTAGACGATTCTACTTAAGCCCCCGAATAGCTTCTCGACTACTTCATCCCCTCCTCCACGATGCCCGTTCTCCTTCGCTTTTTCTTCTTTCTTTCTCGACTATTGTTATTTTCCCCGTGTTTCGATGACCTGTTAGGAAACGCGGCGAGAGTCGACGGCCCGATTATTATCACGTCGAACACTCCCTGCGATTTTCTTCCCACTCCCTTCATCCCTCCGGAGGATTCGAGCTCTTCGACGGGATCGTTCAAGATCCGTGCGCGTTGTCCGGTCAGGAAATGCGAGAACATAGGTTACGATTGACGAGTGGAGACCGCGAACGACGCTCGTTAATTTGATTAACCCTCGCGACATTTCCGGAGAGGACGACAACGGCCGATTTCAGGCTGACGGATGCGGCGCGTGGCTGCGCGCGACGATACGCCGGACAGAAACCACTTTTCGTGGTCCAAGGTGTTCGCGACTACTTGTCACGAGTAATGACAAATAACTAAGAATACATTTCCTCTTGCAATAATTTTCATGAGTCGAGAATATTGTAACAACATTCTTCAGTCACTCATTTTTACAATGAACATATAAAAATGACTGTCTAATTATCATCGATTAATTGAAGTGATTGAAGGGAGAAATAAATTTTCATTTGGTTCCTTGTAAATAATCTGCAGTCTCCTTGTAACAAATTCTATAAAGCAAGAGGAACGACGGTGTGAATGTACGAGGTCCGCCGCGCCTCTTAACCAGCACATAATTTAATCAACCGGACATTATTCTAATTTCCCGGGCGCATCGAACCGAACTCTTCGATGTTGAATCGCTTAAAAAGGTGGTTCCGCTAATTACATTATCTCCGTCGGCGCATTGCCGGTTCCATAAAATCGATAGAACCACGATAGCCGTCTATAAGATTGCCGGTGGACGATCGCCAAGTCGACCGCCCCACCCCCCGGTTCCGATTATTATTAATATTATTATTATTATAACGGCGAGGATCGTTCTCGGGTTGCGTAATCGGTCGGATCATTAAAAGCGGCGGTTCGGTGGCGGTGTGTAGCAAAGTGGCCGGGCGGAGGAGCGTTGGCGGTGTAATTATACCAGCAAGAAAATCGCATTGCGCGAAACGATCTCGTACAACACGTACACGCACACAGCGGCGCACAGGGTGGTGCGACGCGGCTTCGGGGGCCGATAAAGGCGTCTCTCGTTATACCAGACCGCACACCGACGAAAACAATACACGCACGCCGCGCGTCGATGGTAGTGAGAGATAATAATGTTGATAAGGGTGTAGAGAGAACCGCTCGGCGATCCCCTACTCGCGACAAGAGAACGAATAAAAGAGCGCAAAGGACGTAGCAAGAATACAGGCCGGCCGCGACGCGGGCGAGGGGTAGCAAACGGTGGGAGAGTACGAAGAGGAAGAGTTGGAGTAGTAGAAGGGGGGTAGAGAAGGTGAATAAGAAGAAGAAGAAAGACAGAGGGTGGAAGAAGCGAGAGATCGATGTGGACGAAAGAAAGAGGAACGGAGAGGGTGAAAACGCATCCCGCGGACGATGGGGGGAGGGGTGAGTGGGCGTGGCCCCGGACTACCCTCGAAGCGAGCGATTGGACGGTCCGTTGGTCGGCTCCGTCAAATAAAATCCAATCGTTAGGAGCAAAGGAATGCGAGTCTCCTAGCTTTTTTCATCCCCCGAGTCGACTCGCCTTGCCTCTCCCCTCTTCTAGGCTCGAGCTTTTCCACCCTACTCTCTCCTTCTTCGGATATCCGTGCCTACCCGCCTCCCGTTCACCTTTAAACGGGGGTGCGCGCAGCGCCGTTTGATGGGAGTATGATTTTATTACGGCATTACCGAGCGAGCCAAACCCCGAATTGCTCGGCTTATAGTCTGTATTATCTCACCTAAGAGGGTAACGGAGGGAAGAGGGGATAGAGGGCAGACGCCGCCACCGTTCCAAGGGGTGGAACTCCGTTAGGGGTAGGGGGACGGGTACAGAGTAACACACTCCTTCCTCCCCCCGCCCCGACCAACCTCTCCTACCCCCTCCTTCGTCGCCCCCTTTCTATGTACACACATAAGCCCCGCTGCCTATACGTTGAAGGGGGCTGTTTCGTGAATCCTTGCTCCAGGGAGGGGGCAAGAGAGCTAGGTATATACCTTTGTCGGCTTTCATTCGAGGGTTGCACGCTCTCACGTTGCGCTGTCGACGAGCACCCCTTCTCGGTTTCTCTCTCTCTCTCTCTTTCACCCTCTCTCTCTCTCTCTCTAATTCCAGTTCGGCCCGTTCTCCCTCTCTCGCCCTCTCTTTCTGTCTCTCCGCACGCTCGCGTGCACGCCAGTTGACATTCCGCTGCCGAAATCGCACGTTCCTTCCCGGCGTGCCGTTTCGTTGACAGTTTCCGCCAGTAGTTCCTTGCGCGGTTGCGTGAAATGTCCCGCGTGCTCGGTCGCCCCGCGAGTTTGTTTCAGTGACCGAACTGCACAACTCTCTCTCTCTCTCGCTCGCTCTGTGTGAAACGATCGATCCTTCGCTCACCGTTTTCCTAGTTATCGTGTCCGGCGGCGAGTACCAACGAGCACACGTGTGCGAATGGAGCCCGGGTACCGTTGTGATCATTGTTCCGACGTTGTCCGTCCTGTGACCAGTCGTGTTTTACCGATACCGAGGAGAGGGTAGTTCGTAGTCGTCCGCAAACCACCAGGTGGAGAACCGTTGAAACTGTGTCACGCGTTGGTCGAACGGGGTAACACGTGCCCGAGGAAGTAGAGATCAGCCGGTACAGTGAACAGGATCTTTTCTCGAACGGTGTCAGCAAATGGCATCGGTGACCGAGAGTTCCTGACTTGATGATCGCACGCTCTCTCCTCGAGACTTGTGAGTTGGTACGCTGAGCGACGAGGAGGGATCATCGTGTGCTCGCCGGCAGATCGAGAGCGAAGAAAGATCGTAGCGGGGGGTGGGTGTGAAGGAAGGGGCCGTGATATGTTCCCTTCGTCAGCGGCGATGCTGAAGAATCTGCAACAGAGTGCAATGACCTCGCCCTTCTTGATGGAGAACCTGCTCCAGAGCAAGGCGTCGCCCGGCGCTGATCTAACCAGCCTGACCTTGAACTGGGCGGCCAGCTTGGTGGCGAGACAGCGCGAAAGAGAGTGCGAGGCTAGCCTGAGGATTTCCCGTGAGAAGATGTCGCCGAACGGTGGACAGGATCAGCAGCTGGATCAGAGATCGTTGGCCGGCGCACGTGGCGTCGATCGACAGAACCCGATGATCGATTGTCGGGATCATCAGAGGGCCAGTGGCAGGATCGATCGTCAGAACGATCGGATGCAGATCCTGCGGGAGAAAGACGGGATCGAACGGGGACAGATCGCGTACGTGGACGTGGAGAACGAGAGGATCGACGGGCACGTGATCGTCGATCGTTTATGCGCGATGGAGAGGCTCTGCAACGAGAGGATCGAGAACAGATCGAACTCCGGGATGGACTCGTGCAACTCGAACAACGACGAGGATCCCGCCGGCATCGAGATCGAGGCCGGTCTTCACGGGGACAGAGAGAAGGAGGAGGCCGTTCTTGCCGGCGAACACGTCACGATATTACAGCAGGACAGACGGTACGACCTTGGATGCAGAAACGTCATGCACACGTCCGACGAGATGACGATCCAAGGGGAGAGAGAGGTGGCGGTCGAGCGTGTCGTCGACAGGATAGGCGAGAGAACGACCGCCTCCTGCTCCTGCGGCGACGAGCAGTGCTTAGGACCCGCATGCAGGACCATCCAGGAGAAGGAGAAGCCGCAGCTCAAGTTCAGCGTCAACGCTATACTCGCCGGCAATCATGACAGGCGACCGCATTCTGGTAAATTGTTCAGTTCACTTCGCAGCCACGTGTGCTCGACTTCCTAACGAGCTACACGGAAGGCTCTCCTCTCGCGGAAAACCGTTCCGTTCGAGTTCGACTCACGGTAGGTCAATCGAGTCGCTCCACGGTCGGTCGTCTCTCGATAAAACCGCTCCAATTATATATAATATATATAAACTTTATTTTCTCCCCCTTGGGGTTACAAATCCGCATACAAAACTCCCTACTTCTCGCCGCGCTTATACATTAATCCTTACAACTAACTTACATATGTAAGGAATAGCCGTATTTATTTGTAAAACAAGACGCACGGATAACCGATCGTTGACAGACGCGTTTGTCGCGGGAGCTCGTTTCGATCTGATCTTCTTTTTACAATTCGTTGGCAATTACAATTTTAGAATTCTTCTGTTCCGATTCTCTATTTTATAAATTTAACTATACATAGGGTTGTCTGTTAATATAGTTTTAACTCTATAGGGTTAAAGTACGAATGATGTGTGTGTATTGTATGTATGTACGTGTGTGTATTAACAGACAACCCTATGTATAGTTAAATTTATAAAATCGTATTAACACTTTACCTACCAAAAGAAAAAATAGGATTCTCAATAATTGTGCTGTATTAAAAGAAAGCATAGAAATTTTCTTTTACATTGCAATCTTAAATGAAATAATTAGATGACGTTATTGAGGATGACTTGTTAGTTTAGATTTTTCAAAATTATGCAATAATCACCGGTCGGTAATGTGTTAAAATTGTGTTTCGTTGTATCGTTTATACAAGTTTATACATTCAAGCATTTTCTACATTGAAGGGTAAATATGTTTACCCCAAAATGTCATTGTTATCCGTATTCTATCAAACAATTATTAGCTAGTCACGTTTGTATTAAAATCGTAAGAAGTAAGTTTTGATTTCGTGACCAAGCGAAACGAGTGAATTCATTGAAGAAGTACAGATTCATCGTGGATGCTTCATTCATGATTTACATATGTACGTCTAAAGCGAAGAAGTGTAAGTTCGCGTTTACAATAGGCCGGGTTTCGAATTGACGACCGCGTCGGAAGAATGTTAGTCACGCGGCAGCATTTAGAGTGTTGAAACAAAGCTCACCACAAATCAGTGTCGCCAGCAGACTTCTGTCGTCGGTCCCTAAATCTCATCCGCACACCCTCAAGACGAGTCGCAGCGTGCGTGCGGGGTGGAGCAGGACGTCAGCTGGTCCGCCACTTACCTTCACCCCAATATTAAGCCCTTACGATTGGTGCCTATAATATTAGACAAGCGGCAGGATCCAATGATGTATTACCGTGCCTCTTATCGCGTTTCCTTATTCACAGTAATTCCGCCGGGCGACGAACACGAAATTGGGCGAACCATTTACCGAACGTTTCGCTTTATAGCTACGACCGAATTACAGACCCATTCGAGACACGTTGTCCAATTGTCTGCTACAGCAGCTACATAGATTTCTTCAGAAAATTTTCCACGATTAATATTATCCCAGAAGAGACGGTAAATTTGATATTGCAAGAAACACGGGTGCAATCGTGTGCATATATTCCCGTACAATAGGAACATAATTGAATGTCTCCTCTGCGCTCTTGGCTGTCACTCGTTTTCAATTTAAATTTCTTATTTTGCATAACAGATCTACAATGTTCCATCGACTTTCGTGTTCGCATTGAAACCGTTGTAACTTCGAGCTCTTCCTTGGTTTCTTCGTTGTTTATTCAAAATTGACTGGATCGTTAAGTCATTGTCTGTGACATGCAGGATTCACGAACGCAGAAAATTGAGTCTTTAGAAGAAAGAGAGTAAACGACTATTCGTATCGAACGATAATCAAATCGGTTAGTATCAACAAAATAAGGTACACTTCAATATAAGGTACACCAAAATCGTTCACGCAACTTACAACCTAGAAAGCGTGTCTCAAAGCTTGCCTTAACACGTCTCTCGCTTTTTAAAACATTACCGACCGGCAATTATTGCATAATTTTGAAAAATCTATGGCACACGGCTAAACACTTTTTAATGACACCTTTAATAGCAACAGCAATTTTTATTAGAGACTAACAAGTCACCCTCAATAACATCATCTAATAATTTCATTTAAGATTGCAGCAGAATTATTGAAAATCCTATTAACCCTTTGCACTCGGAGCTATTTTAACTGGAAAATTAAACATTTCTTCCGATCTAGAATATTTCCATACCTTATGACTTTTGCAATTTTATGAATATGAAATTGGTACATTACCTTATACAGTACCTAAATGTTTAGTAATTGATTAGACACCGATATATTTAATAATGTAAACAATATTTTGAAGAATGGTACAGCAATTTTTATTGGGCCTCAGAGGGGACAGCCGAGTGCAAAGGGTTAAATGTGTAGTAATTGGTTAGATACCGACATAACTGATAGTGCAAACAATTATTTAAATAATAGTACAGCAATTTTTAGTGGCGCCTCATAAGCGCCACTCGAGTGCAAAGGGTTAATAGGCTATCGTTAGGTAAAGTGTTAATAACAAAAACAATGGATCTATCGTTTCCACAGCATCCCCCTTCGGTACACGATCCGAAACAGACCCCCGTGCATCGAACCTCACTCCTTCCACCAGTTTCCGAAAGAAAAAGCCGCGGTATCGCGACCACTTCAACGCACATCAACCGTGCGATCTCTTGGACTTGCATCCCCATCGTTCTTTTTTATTCTCCACCACCCCACTTTCTGCACCGGTAACGAGTGATTGACACGAGTCGATAAAGTTCATGCACGTACGATAAATACATGAACGTAACGCAGACCACGCGAGAGGGATGAAGAGAAAAAGAGGGACGAAGACAGAGAGAGATAGAGTGGAACGAGGGTTGAAAAGAGAGGAGCGCGAGATGGTCCGTCAGAGGATGAAGGTAGATAGGTGGAGAGGCAAATGTTGCATTTAACATTGGCGGATTGCATGCACGCATCGGTAGAAGAAGAACGTTGTCAAGTACCGAGAGAGAGAGAGAGAGAGAGAGAGAGAGTGAGAGAGGGGGGGGGGGTGGCAGGAGGTGGTTTTGAGGGTGGGATAGCGATGGTAGCGAGTAGTCGGGGAAATTTGGTGCGCTCGAAATCCGGGGGTGGGGTTTCATGCATTTGTCGGATAGCGGATGCATTGACCGTGCCACGTGCATGTGTTACATCCCTCCCCCTCCCCCCTTCACCCCCTTCCTCCCGCACACCCCCCGCCTCTTGTGTGAATCCATCGCCGCCGATAGACCCTCCAGCGTCCATGAGCTGTCCTCCCCTTCCGCCCTCGCTGCCCTCCTCCCACCCCGCCAAAACTCTGTGGAAAAACCCACCCCATCGTACTATCGCTCGCTCCGGTCGGTTTGTACGTCATGTCGAAATGTTGTGAAATAATTGCGCGAAAAAGTGATTGGCAACAAACTCGAAATTCATCGACGGACACGAACGAATGCGTGGGCAGCGCCGGGAGCGGCGGCGAACAGGGGGGAACGGTGTGCGCGAAGCCTGTAGTGGATGGGCGTTTGACGGGAGAGCGACGTTAAATTTCGAATAGCATTTTCGCCAATCGTTGTGCGATTTACCAGGCTCTCGCACTCTTTCCGTGTCCCTCTCTTTCGCTCTCGCTCGCTCGGCTTTCCTTCCTTCTCTGTTGACGATCGCTTGCGATCGTTCCTCTTCAATGCCACGCTCTCGCGTTCGTCCGCCTCGTTGTTCCCCGTTGTTTCTCGCTATTATTGATATTTTTCAATAGCGAGCGCGGACGCCACGCGAAACCCGTGTACGCGAACCAACGAAACCCGTGTTCCCGCGTGATATCCTTCCCTGTTTCATACGCTTCTTGCGTTTCTTCCAACGGGAGATGGTAACTGAATTTACTCTGCTATTCTACGCGAATCTCTGCCGATTGGAGTGTCGAAAATGAGAGTGTTCTTCTTGGCAGATAAGATTGAAGTTCGGTGAACGTTTCTAGCCTTTCAGCTGTCCCGGAAATGTTTAAAAATTGATAGAAATTATGGTGTATCGATCGTAAATGTTAAATAAACAATGTGTGGTGGTGTGTCAGCGCATAGGTTCGATTAAAATAAAAAGACAAGTAATTTTGCAACTAACAAAATCCCAACGTTCGATCCTGATACGGATCATTTTCAAGAGAAGAATTTTTTTTATGCGTCTGCTTTAACAGAAGGTTATCGCATTAAAAAAATAAAAGTCACCAAGTGACTTTACTTACAATTTACTGAACGGTATAACGTATTTCGGGAAAACTGTGTCAAATTGACACGAGGGACGGATGAGGGTTCAAACAAACGCATAAAAGAATTCTTCTCTTGACAATGATGCATATCAGATTTCTTGATTTTTTATATTTTGATCGAACCTGTGCTCTGACACCACCACACATTGTTTATTAAAAATTGAAATGTGAAAAGATAGGCTAGCTGGTTTGACATTTTCTTTTCCCATTAAGGAGCTAAAGAGGTTTCGCCACCTAAAAATTTTCCGAAAAAGTGTTGAAGACTTCTCCCTACCAAAGATCCCGTTGACAGTCAAAGTAACAGAATCCAACTCATCCTCGAGTCTCCGCATGATCCTGTAGGAACAAGCGTAAATTACCATAAGCGAAAACGAACCGGTGATATCCAATTTGCTCGCCAGTTAATTTCGAAAGTGATCGAAACATCATCTCCGACGACGATCAGAGAGTAGCGTGCTAGATGAACGCGTCGTTTCCTGCCGCACATAAATCGTTCGACTCCCCATTCACCGGGAAACCTGCATCGGTGTCTACTTAATAATGCATCAAATACTCTAATCCCAAAGAATAACCACCGATATGTTGTATTGCGACCGCGTTGGATCAAGCAGGGGGATCACGGAGGGTCTTTAAGCCCGGGCATTAAAAACGGGAAAAGAAAAAGAAAAAAAACCCGCGCAGACCGCTACAACTGTAACAACACGCGGCCTGTTCCGGATACTTTCGACGAGCCCAGGGGTTTAATCTTCGTTGCAAGAGAGAGAGAGAGAGAGAGAGAGAAAGAGAGACCGCGGAAAAGGGAGTCGAAGGAGGTGGAGCAGCTTAAAAAACGATTCCCATTCAGTGTTTCCGTTGGGGGTTAAGCCGTTATTAGTTGGCCCAAGGCTTGCGATCCTTGCCGGGTCGCTCCTCTTATTGGCTGGCTACGAAAACAACGATAAAAGGCGATGAGTATTTTATGGGGTACGCCGACACAATAGGACCTCGTGTATGGGCCATTGTTCGAGCATTGTCTGGCCAAACGCAAGGCAATCCTCTCTCTGTTCTCCTCTCTCTCTCTCTCTTTATCTTTCTCCTCTTCCAGTCTGGCTTCTTGGTCCTTGTAAACCCGGAGACCCTCCATTATTTTAGTATTTTCCAAACACGTCACTTTCTGCCCCGGACGAATGGGCGTGGCGGCTCGGGAGGGGATGTAGAAAAAGTATGTTAAAAATTATCCGAGTGTGTCAACCCCTCTTTGCCGCTGTCGATAAGTGTAAACGATTGCCTGGTTAGTTTCGTAGCCCCGTGGGCCTATTAACTTGAGTTTATCACTTGAGAGGCTGAGTGATTTGAGAATGGGAGCTGGGGTGAAGCAGATAAGGGATCCTCGAGTCCTGTGGGTACATGATCGAGGTCTTAGGGGAGACAATTAAATAAATTCTATGCGTTACACACCATAGGGCCCCGAATTTTAAATAAATTTATTTAATGTCTAACGATATGAAATGTGTTCATTACGTTTCTTTATTGTTAATAAGTTTAGGAGAGTTTTCTTGCAACTGATATTTCTAACTAGAGTTCGAGGGCCCCAAAATTTTTACCGCGTGGGGCCTCCATTTGTCTTGAGCCGTCACCGGGCTCGGGATACCATAGGGCCCCGAATTTCAAAGAAGTTTATTTAACGTGTAACGGTATAAAATATTTTCATTACTTTTCTTTTTTGTTAATAAGTTTATGGGAGCTTTCTTGCAACTTCTATTTCTCTAATTTGAGTTTGAGGCCTCCATTTGAGCCGCCACTGCGTGCAATACGATGAAGATACGAAACGTGCAAGTAAATTGTAGGAAACAGAGCTTACCGAATTCTTCGAAAATACATGTTTACTTAGGCTGCGATTCCAATGAGATAATAAAAAGAAATTGATTTCCATTAGATAGAGTGATTAATTGCTTGTAGTACGGTGGCGTATAGTGGATAAAAACGGGCACACAGTTTTCTATTAAATGAAACCCCAAAACCATTCTAAAAGAGGGATACCCTATTCATCTTCGGGACCTGTACAATGATTCGATGAGATCGTGTCGCGTGTGTAGACGGATTCCAAACCACGGAAGATTAAATATAACCAAGGTGTTCTCACGCACCGAATATCCGAGTATTTACTCTGGAGGTGTTGAAGCGTGCGTCAACAAGAGGTCGGGCTCCGCCCGGAGCTGTTGAGGAGGGTTCAGTCGGGGGTGTCAGCTCGAATTATGCATCGCAAGGAATACAACGATCAGAGCGTTCTGTCGTGCGAAAATCCGGAACCTTCGCCACCTCACTGCAAAGCCTGTCCTTGCGAAACGCGGCCGGTTTACATCGAATTAAGCATTCTGCAAAATTGTTTCTTGATACACCTTCGAATAAGGTGTGCCTCACGATTTAACCCTTAAATGCATCGCGTTGCCGTTTGGCAAATAGATGCTTAATAGAATACATAGATATAAATAGAAACTGTAAACAAAATATCGTGAATTTAAGGGTTAAGGGCTGCAGCCCTTTCTAAAAATAATCAGAATTTTGTTACCAGTGAGCTTACGCTGCCTTTAAATTTGTTAAAATTATTTAAATCTACAATTAATGTCATTGGCGCACTGATTCGATTAATTGTAGATAATAAACAAATTTGCAAAATATCACATGAAATTTAATTCAACGTTTCGATCTGAATTTAGACCATTTTCAAGAATGTAAATTTTCTCTATTGCGTCTGTAAGAATTGATCAATTAATTAATATATGGTTAGGCAATCGTATTCCCGAACAAGCAGAATTTCATGTGATATTTTGCAAATTTGCTTATTGTCTGCAATTGATCGAACCAGCGCGCCAATAACATTAATTGTAGTTTTGAACAATTGTCGATCGAGATACAGAGAACTGTTAAAATTATTTAGCTACAAAATTGTAAAGCGGATGCATAGATCTTGTGGATTGTTTTCGAGCTTTTGTTAACGGATAAAACGCTTCGATTTGTTACAGAGAATTTTCAAAGTATTCCACCAGAGGCGATACCAGCGTTCCTCCAAAATTTGCACAATTCAGCGAATTACAATATAGCGAAACCGATCGCGAGACCAGCGGCTTATCATCCGTACCACAGGCCGAATCATCAACCACCTCAGCGTCATTTACCACCGAACGCGCAGCACACGCTCCAACAGTTGTTCTATAGGGGACCTTATCTAACTGGTAAGTACTAAATAATCCCTCAATCACAGAACCAAACCCACAAACCGTGCACGCGCGATCAACTCTATTAAGAGGATAATGTAACTCCTGAATATTACTAGATTTAAGGGTAAAAACTGTTCGCGGGAAACAATTGTTTGTTATTATACGAGGATAAAAAAAATCGTTTTGTATTAGAAAAATACATGGGAACCTCAGGGTAGTTATCTCGATTTTTTCCCCTACTTTGGACGCTCATATTATTAGATATAAACTTAATCTTCCTCTTTAGAATGAGCCCTCACACATGTATCGTAACATGCTCGTATAAGGATAAACAATTGTTTCCCGCAAACACTGTTTTTACCCTTAAATCTAGTAATATTCAGGGGTTACGTTACACCCTTAAAACGTCGATTTCCATTGCCAATTTTTCTTCGACACCATGCTTCACAAAATAATTCCTGTAACACAAAGCAGTCGAATATTTGTTGTACGATTGTTTTATTCGATAAAGGGTAACGTAACGAACATCCAATAGAAATCGTATAATCATTGATCCGTGCGATTTGGTCGCGAGCAGGCGTTAATGCGAATATAAAACAGACGAAGGGTGGTAGCAGGGGCGAAGAGGATGGGTAATTTTCGTTGAAATTGTTCGTAATTATTATTTCGGGAGCAGAGGGAAAAGTTAATAAACAAGCCGGACGTTAAGGCGGAAACACGGTCTCGATGAACATTTAAAACCGAAACTTCCGCACATGGCGCCAAACCGTATGAACGCGGGCACGTGCACGGAGGGCACCGGTTTATCGAATATCTTGTTATAGGTAGGCTCGTACGGGACATGGAGTGCATATGAAGTGCAGTGAAAGCACTACCATATTATGTACATGCACCGCCACAAGCAAAATGCACGCATGCAACAAGTGCGTGCAAATATCATCGGCGCAGATAATACCGTCATGCTCAGCTTGGCAATATTGTGCAGATACGATCTAGAGATTCAATTGCCCGTTCGTTATTAGATGACTTTGATTCAATTACCGGCCGTGTAGCCGAGGCTCTTTGATATACGACCAATAAATTTCGACAGTTCGCATATGTTTTTCCACCGAGACCGAGCCGTCGCGTCGGATTCGACGAGCATCGTCAAATTTCCTTATAGTTTAATTTGTCTGTAACACGTTCAGAAAACCTGGGGTTAGACTCGTTTCTAGGATTATTGTCTTATCATTTCTTGATAATGCAAAGATGGGGTTTTTCAGTAGTTGAAAACGCTAGATAAAGGATACGTGGGTCTGTTATTAGATTTGTTTCTAGGATTGTTATCTTATTATTTCTTGATAATTAAACGTTGGGGTTTTTCATTTAGAGCGCAGTCGCCCTGGAAAGTCCTATTTTTACGTTTTCGTAATTTGAGGGCGATCGCGGCCTAGATTAAACTTTTATCTAGCAGTTTTCACTAATAAAAACCCCCATCTTTGTATTATCGAAAAATCAGAAGGCGCATCCCGTATCGTTGCAATTCTGGAAACGAGAGTCTAACCCCTTAAATCAAATTTCAAGGATTCTTTACCACTAGGTTTACAGGACCTGTCAAAACGACGACTTCATTGTACAGATGCTCTTCCTCGAGGAATTATTTACCATATATATTTCTTTGTGTATAAAGAATATATTCAAAAATTTGGATAGACAAATGGTTCTAATGTTTCTAAAATAGTGTGAAATAGTTATTTCTAGAGTTCCGTAAACCTAGTGTTAACGTGCAAGATTTTCTGCTTAATGTTCTAAAAGAATTTCTGTTGTGTGATGTCCAGTTGCTGGTTCCGGGACCGGAGGCCATCATCCAGGTGCTCCAGGCGGCGGAACAGGGTTCCCAGGTGCGATCCAAGGTGGTCTAGGTGATTTCGCGGGCACAGGCTTGGTGTTTCCATGGGCGACGAACGCACGAGGAAAACCTCGCAGAGGGATGATGCGAAGGGCAGTTTTCTCCGACCTCCAGAGGCGCGGACTTGAGAAGAGGTTTCAGATACAGAAGTACATCAGCAAACCGGACCGTAAGAAACTCGCTGAGAAACTCGGCCTGAAGGATTCGCAGGTAAGCAATTCTCCTTCTCTCTGTCAGAAAGCTGGTGTCTTCATCATGGCGTTTTCTCATACGTTCGTTGGATTCTCACTTCTAACTTGCACCATCTCAGAGAAATCTTTCTACGTATAGTGCATATACAAAATTTACGATCGTTAAAAGTGGAGAATATTCAATAGAGAAGTTGACTAAAAAAATTTCTCAAAAAACATATGTTTATACTTTTAATATTTCTAATCGAAAAGAATTCGCATAAGTCATTTTGACTGGTCCGGTAGTTCTAGTGTTAAAGCTTGCCATAATAACAATGTTTATGACAATGTCGACCATGTTGAATCGTGTACAATAAACAAGTAATTGGAAGAAGTGTATCTAGTAGAACCGTGTTGGTACATAATCATGGGGTGTAGAATATGTCCATCAATTCCGTAACATTAATTTAGGATCGCCCTCTATAATGGTTATACAAGATAATGGTATCGAATATGTCACATTCAGGTAATCTTTCGCGTATTATAATGCGCGCAGGCGTGGCACGGTCAAGCGGTTGCCCGATAACCGTGTGAAGGGTTAACGTAATGCTCGATACCTCGTTAAACGATCTTAACAGCGCATTAATTTCTAATTTAGCCGTGTTTCATGCTTCTTTGCCGTTCGAGTTCGGTTTAGCAATTATCAGCAAATTACACCGCTAATTATTATTCATAGTGCGACGCTGTAAAGTCACAGTCGAGAGTCAGCCATTCCCCAATTCGAAAACATTCGAACGGGCAATGATCGAACAGCTTGTACACGTTTCTTCTTTTTTTTTTTTCTTCCTGAACAAATTCGTTCGATTTACTTTCTGTTTAATTAACGCCGTGAATTATGCCATTTAACTCATGCTAATAGCCCCGCATAATCGGTGAATTAATTCGTGCGAGACGGGAGAGAAGGTAGCCGCAGAATATATGGTGCTTAATGACCTTATTAGGGCACTAATTGTCGCTTTAACGAAGTATGAAACCCTCTGCTCCCAACGGAGAGCATTTAATTAACCGACGGAGCTGCTGCTCTCTCATGATTCTATTCAACGGATTGATAGAGACTAATGCTCGGGACTCGAATGAACCGACAGCAACTGGATACAGCAGGGACTGGAATTAGTGCAACGGTTGCAGATGGAAAAATCATGGAAACCGATCTGCTATTTTTTATTCATCCAAATAACTCTAAAAAATTAATCGAACGTTGAGAATACTCGATTTCATTGATGTCCGTACAATTTTCTTCGTCGAAGAGAGTCATTTGCTTTTCTCCTTTTGCAATACAGTGCAAAATTCAGTGTATCATTTATACTAGCTGTTTCACTTTCCAACAATCTAACCGAGCTAATTTTCTTCGTCGAAGAGAGTCATTTGCTTTCTCCTTTTGCAACAAACCAACGATTCATGCAAATTGCAAGAACATGTCTTATCCACGAGAATAAATTAATAATGGATAATGCAGGAAATAAACAATTTTAAAAAGAATTAGTAATAACTGTTAGTATTTTTATTTTTAATAAATTGACAATACAGTATAAAATTCAGTGTATCATTTATACTAGCTGTTTCACTTTGCAACAATCTAACCGAACTAATTTTCTTCGTCGAAGAGAGTCATTTACTTTCTCCTTTTGCAACAAACTAACGATTCATGCAAATTACAAGTACATTTCTCATCCACAAGAATAAATTAATAATAGATAATGCAGGAAATAAACAATTTTAAAAAGAATTAGTAATAACTGTTAGTATTTTTATTTTTAGTAAATTGACAATACAGTGTAAAATTCAGTGTGTTTCACTTTCCAACAATCTAACCGAACTAAATGGCGGATTGCTCGTTGGCGCGCGTCTACATAATATATGTATTTTTCGGGACAATTGGCAAAAGCGTTTTCCGCGCGGTGTTCGGCGAGAATCGGCAAACTATGCTCATGAAATCAAATGAAACTAACTTACAGTGCCATTTTCTGGGCATCGTTTAGTTTCATTAGCGTCGCCGCAGTGGAGCCGGTCTGCTAGCGACGGCGTCGGGACGTCCGTGTATACACGCGCGGCCGTGTGAGTACACGTGTGCAGCTAATGAACTGGCATCGTCCGATTAACCCCAAACCGGGGGTATTATATGCTCCTAACTCCATGTACACCTACGCCACGGCTCTTTCTCCTATGTACTAACGTCGACGCTAAACGACGATATCTCTCGTGACCGTGCCTGTTCAGCCTTTTCGCTTGCCAAACGATAGGAGATCGCCAAAGCAATCGTCTAATTATACTAAAACCACCGTAGAAAGAGCAAACTCACTATTATCGATTTAACTTGAATTCTTAGACAACAAATAAACGCGGAATTTAGTAAAGAATATATGAACGTTTCCTGTCAATTCAACTCAATTATTTAATGTGACGATACTTAAAATGACAGTAGAAAGAACAAACTCACCATTATCGATGTAGCTTGAATTCTTAAACAACTATAAAATAAACCTGGGATTTTTATGAAGAATATATGAACGTGTTCTGTCAATTCAACTCAATTATTTAATGCGTTGATACTTAAAATGATAATAGAAAAAGCAAGCTCACCATTATCGATGTAGATTGAATTCTTAAACAACTATAAAATAAACCTGGGATTTTTATAAAGAATATATAAACGAGTCCTGTCAATTCAACTCAATTATTTAATGTGTAGATACTTAAAATGACAGTAGGAAGAGCAAACTCACAATTATCGATGTACCTTGAGTTCTTAAACAACTATAAAATAAACCCAAAATTTATTAAAGAATATTTGATCGAGTCCTATCAATTCATCTCAATTATATCAGCATGCTTTTATCAAAAACGATAATCTTGTGTAGCAACGTAACAGCTTCTGTTCTCGAAGATCGTTTTTCGATGGCTGCGAACGAAGTAAAACGATTCGGTAACGAAGTAAAACAGTGTTGAAACGATGAAGTAAAGGATCAATGGCGAGAACATCCTCTTAGAATTAACCAAGACCACGCTCATTGCCCAAGAGTTACTGTTAGAAGCGCTTGTAGAAAACCGGCGTTATAAACGCGTTACGGTCGTCGGCTGAATCGTAACAACTTCGGGAATGACTTTTTAATTACTTCAGTTACCGTCGATAATGACTTCGAAAAGCGCGAACTCGTTCCGATGAAAACTTGGAGCGATTGCGAGGTACGGATTACTGTAATGATCTTACCCGGAGATTTGCAATAGTCGTCGTTTCTTGAGAATCTTCTTTGGCTGCCGGACAATTTTTCTCATGTTATGGATATGAAATTTATATATTGTCGCTCATATTGTTTTAATATTGAAACATTTAGTAATTGCTTAGATTCCAACATATTTAATAATGTAAAGAATAGTTTGAATAAGAGTACAGAAATTTTTAGTGGTGAATTAAATTATTTATATGTTCTGCGATCTTTCCTATAATATATAGTAGAGTGAAAAAATATATTCAATAAATTCTCATGAAAACACCTTTACAATTTCACCCCTCGTGATAGGTTTAGTATTAACCCTTAAATGCACGATACTTTTGTTTACAGTTTCTATTTATGCCTATGTATTCTATCAAGCAGTATCTATTTGCCAAACGGCAACACTAATAATGTACATTTATTGGAGCCATTTTAATTGATAATGAACGAGAGTCTCTAATTGACAATGAATGGGGTATGGATCACGCATGATTGGTCAATTAGAAGGATGGTGGATCGCCACGACATGCGTCAGCTGAAAAAATAAGATGGAACCGGTGTCCTTAAAGGGACTCCTTCGCGTCGTCCCTGTATTCGTGGCGACACGATGATACATTTTGCATAGAGACGAGCATATGGTCATATGCAGATGAGGCGCAAATAAGGGTAAGAGATAACCATTGGTTAGCAAAAGGGTCGAATAGAGGGAGATCGGCCGGGAAACGGCGGAAGAGGGAGCGACTGCGATGGTAGGAAAGGGTATAGAAGGATATATTCTCATGTATAATTCACACCTCGAGCGCCATGGCTTCGCCGCCATTGGCGGAGGCCCACTCCGGCCGTGGTTTTACGAGAAAATCTAAGGACCAGGAGCGTACGTAGAGAGGAAACTTGCACACACAGAGAACGGAGGGTAGACGCGTGTGCCCAGTACCGGCACACCAACCGGTACTTTCGAGTTCGCGAGTAAATTGACGATCCTAGCGAATCCGCCATCCGCATACAAAAGATTCTCCCTCTTTCACTGCTACTTCTTCGACATTCCTCTCCCTTCCTCGCTCCCTTTCTCTTCTCTTCTCTTTACGCTTTCCTCGCGGAACAATCGGTACTATATACCGCCATGAGAGTTCAAGGAGCTCTTCTTCTTTTACGAGTCGGGCCGCGAGCGTATCACGCCCGATTTCGCAGGCTGACGTAATAAAACGGTTATGGACGAAGGGTGTGTCATCAGTCAGCAGGATTTTCGGTGATTCTATTCTATTTAGTCCGACGATACCTTGTCCATCCGACGGCGTCGGTCAGAAGGATTCTCGATTAGCAATCCTGGTTATACGACTCGCTTCGGTTTCCATTTGGATTTTGTACTTTGAACGGGGGTTCCTTGGCCTGTATTTAGTTAGAGGTGGACTTTGAAGAAGAAGTTATTTCTATATTATTATTAGACTATGGATATTATGAATTTTTAGGAAAAATGGCTGGTTGCAATTTGAAACAGTGAAGAGATTAAAAGAATTTTAATATGTCGATGATCATCGTTCTGCAATTATCAAGCAGAATTTTTATTTTGCACAAAAAGAAGTTATTTTTATATTATTATTAGACCGTGGATATTATTCATTTTTTAGAAAAATCGCTGGCTGCGATTAGAAACAGTGAAAAAATTAAAAGAATTTTAGAATTTCGTTGATCATCGTTCTGCAATTATCAAGCAGCATTTTTATTTTGCATAAAAAGAAGTTATTTTATAATATCATTAGATTATGGATGTTATATATTTTTGGGGAAAATGGTTGGCTGCGTTTTGAAACAGTGAAGAGATTAAAAGAATTTTAATATGTCGATGATCATCGTTCTGCAATTATCAAGCAGAATTTTGTATTTTGCATAAAAATCTACGTTTCGTGGCACATAGAACTACCGTATAATTTGGTAGAAATTGATAAGCGAGTTAGATGATTAGGAGAAACACTCGTTCCGAATTCAATATCTGTGCAAAAAAGGCGGTGCCACGGCGAGTCAACGTTCTCGTGTCGTTAAAGCAACCGGAAAGAACAAAGACGCGGACATGCTCGGGGAAGGGTGAGTTCACTCACCATCACTAATTACTTTAGTCATCCCCCTTTAACCCTCGACGTCCCTCTTAAACCCACCCTCGTCATAAACTGTAGTGAAAGCTCGAACCTGAGTGAAACGGCACCTTGCCTTCTCTTCATCTCTCACCCCTCCCACACCTAACCCCCTTCTACCCTCTGCTACTTCTCAAAGTACAGACTACCACCCCCCCCTGGAATAGCTTTATTATTATCATCCACCCGTACACCACAAGTCTTTAATTAAATCTTGGCAAACATTCATAAAACCGGTATGATTATAAATATGATGAAGAAGAGCATGGAAGCGATCTAAAAATTTTCCACGGAGCTTATTTCGACGTTTTCGAACTAACCGAACTTTGCAGCTTCGTTCACTTTTATGATCTAGACGTTCGGAATTTTTATGAAAACTTCTATTCTTACAGATAGATTTTATATGACAGATTGTCTTATCAGTGCAATTGAAAATAATAAAACGATTAAAAGAATTCAAAAGTGTCTACGTACTATTTTTAACAGATTCAAATTATTTGAACACGAAGAAATATAAAACGTGAATAAAAATATATGAATGAGAAATAGAGTATTCTTATTCAACACGTTAGAAAACCATCATTTTACTGTACGAAACTAGTTCGATGTTTGGTTGTTGTTATTGAGAGAACGGTTCGTGGAAGTAGCGATATTATACAGAGATAAATTGAGCGAGATTAGGTAATTTTGGCCTGTGGCGGCAGCAGTTCGGTATTATTAAGAGAAACAGAAAATAAGAACTCCGGAGAGAGGAGAAAGCCATCATCAGACAATAATCGGTTTTATGGGTGTTTGTGTGGTGAACCGTGATATTAGATAGCAGCCAAGTGCGCGAACCACGCTCCTCAAATCGCACAACACTCAACGTACCCTCCCAACAACTTGGAAATTGTTTTTCTTTTTCCTTTCTCGGTTCTACGTGAGAACGGACCAAAAAAAAAAGAATCAATTGCTGGGTCACGGGTATATTACGGAAGGTGACACAGTTATAATATCTGGCTGCGCAGGGAATTTTAGTTAATCCATACAGGAACGCTCCCTGATACCAAACTTCTTTCGGTAATTACGCCTTTCATTTAAATCCATCGTTTACTAGAACATTTTCTCATTGATTACCTTTGACGTAAAGTAATGTTTAATTTTAATTTAATGCAGCTTTTACGAAATAAATTATGACGTTCTATTATTTGGAGGTATAAGTTTGTTCGAAACTTCGGGACTTTCATTTTTTTTAATGAGAAACCTATAACTGCAGAACCTAAGATGGAAATGTTAACTCACCAATTTGAATACAAAAAAAAATTGAAATAACTGTTCACCGTGTTTTTTCCAACGATTTTTTTAAATCACTGGGTTAAGTAGAAGTGGTAGCTAATAGTCAGACATATCTAAATTTTATTTTGTGTCTAATGTTATCATACAGTATATTATTCGGTCACGGATATTTATGCAAAATAAAGATTTTCATTGCAATGTTATCATTATAACACTGAACAATCAGAGAATGTGTCGTGCTTTTCTTATTTTTATTATAAGAAACGTTCTCGTCGACGAAAGAAATTTTCCATCATTCTAATTTCCATAAAATGATCGATAGAAATTTGGATAAAAATCCTCAGTTTACTAACGATACTCTGTAGATAATTTAATGTAATGTATATATTTTAATTCATTTTATACGAAGGAAGTGTAGTTCTGATTAAAAGATTGTCGATTTGGAGGTCTTAGTGGTTAACCGTTCGACTCGTTCGAATGTTAAAATTGATTTAGCTCGGAGAAAGAATTTCGTAAGACCGTGCCAAAGTGTCACGATACTTGTTAGCCTGTTTTCCCGTCAGAACTGTCGGTAACGCTCGTGGGCAGGACACATCAACGCGTCGACCTTAAATTAGCCGGAATTAAGAGCAACGGAGAGCACTTTTGTGCTGAAGACGTTTCCCCGGCGACGGGCGGCGGACGTACGGACGAACGGTCTGACGGAAGCGAAGGAAAAAGTAAAGAAGGACCCGAGGGCTTGTTATCTTTTTAATAATCAAAACCGACGCCGCCCGCCCCACGGGTTTACTTCTTACAGCTTGGCAGTGCTGTCAGGATCACGCCACCGGCATTAATTCGCAATGTAAAGAGCGATCTCGCTTTCAGACAGCGACAAATACCTTACTACCGGAACCGCAACCAACAAATATTTACACTCCTTCATTGGACAAATCATCTCTATTCGAAATCAAAAACGTTTTTATTATCACTCGGTGCCTTAAGCACATTTTAAATCTGCTTATTAATTCATTCAATAATACACAATACTTTTAAATTAATGTTTTCGGCGCAACAGTTTCGATCGATTTTTAAATAAATAGCTATTATGCAAATATGCCTAACGTTTCGATTCCAGTTATTCAGAGATTCAGATACAGATTCCATTAATTTTACTTATTTAATTCAAACGTTGCACTGATTTTATTTGAATTGTATGAGACACTGAAACGTGCTCGACTTTAGTTAAAAATTGATCGAAACTGTTGCGCCGGAAACATTAATTCAAACGTATTAAATATTTGGATCGATACAATTGATTATTAATCTACAGCTAATACCTGTATTATTAATAACGTAATATGTATCACTAATGTATTAGTAATATTGTCATTAATTCCTGCTCAAAATACGACGAAGGAAGAATGTTCTTGCGACATTAGAAAAATTCAAGAATATCGTCATTGTATTGATTGAAATAATAAATACATTTTTGACAGAATCAAAACGACAGAATCAAAATTTAAAGAATTAATTAACCCTTTGCACTCGAAGTCGTTTTAACTTGAAAATTAAATACTTCCTTCGACCTAGAAAATTTCCATTCTGTATGATTCTTTTCATTTTATGGATATGAAATTGATATAAGAGCTCGTATAATAGTTAAATGTTTGGTGATTGATTAGATACCAACATATTTAATAAAATGTAAACAATATTTTGAATAACGTACAGCAATTTTTTGTGGTGACTAGGAATTAATGAGAATATTGTAACACAGGTATTAGCTGTGGAACATTGTGGGTAGAGCATTGTGTACCGAATTAATTAACAAGCAGATTTAAAAGGTGCTTAAGGGTACCGGCTGAAAATGAAGACTGACAGGAGTTTTGTCCTCCAAAGAACGGCGAGAGCCACGTGGTGTGCCGAGCATTTTTTGCGTCTCCGGGATCCAGGGGCGATATTATTCTACAATAAAGGAAAATCGGCGAATATGCCGTGCTAATTTAAAATATTCCAAGGGGAATAACTCCCGTCGAGATCACCGAGAATGCGAAATTAAAACGCGGCCGATCCCCTCGCGCGATTCTTTTCATTCGTTTGCCATCGAAAGGAGAGAGGCGTGCGCTCCACCGCGATCAGGACGCGTTAAAGATTTAACGAATTATAAAGGCCGCGCGAAGAATTGTTAGGTGCGACTGACAGCCTATTTAGTCTTCGTTGAGAGAAAAAAAGAAGGGAGCCTCCTGCTTTTCGAGATTACGATTAGTACATCCTGGTGATCCTCAGTCTCGGGGATTTGATTAAAACGATAGCCTCTTGTCGATGCTGCTCGAGGAAGATGGCCGCGCTAGTCGGCCGTGCCTCCATTTTACTTTGGCTCGAGCGAGAGTAAAACAGCGATTGTAATCTTAACGATAAACCTACCACGAGAGATCAAATGGATCCATTTTAGATCTTTCATTTGACAATTATTGAGATTGGTAAAGATGTTTTCATGGGAATTTATTTAATACATATTTTTGACTCCAGTATACATTATAGTAAATTGAATCTGGTTATTTTTATAATACACATGTATATATCGGTCACTTTTCATGGTAGATTTAGTGTTGAATATAACATTTATATTAAAAGAGTGAGAGAAACAGTAGACTGTAGAAAAGAGGGAGAGGCAATATTACATGTAAGATAATAGGATTGATTAGATTAGGTTAGATTAGATAAACAAAAATGAAGAATGAATGGATAGATAGATGGAAGGATGAGTGATATAGTAGACCTGTAAAGCCAAGTTTAAGGCTGAAATTAAATAAATTATTGTAACATTAATATTTTCAGGGTACTTGTATGATTGAACTGTAAAGAATATTTGTCGCGTTTCATTTTGTAAACGATTGCAAGTTGATCGACGTTGCTGAAAATATAAGTTACGTTACGAAGACGCTGCGAGGCGATTAGTGGACCGAAATTCTGAAGTGAAATAACAAAGAGATCGTGCAACCATTTTCAACTCTGATCGGGGGCAGAAGATTGACTGCTGGGCAAATACTGAGATGGTCTTTCAGTGAGCGAACACCCAGGCCGATTGTTCCAGCAAAATGTTATCCAAAGTAAACTCGAGCGAGGAACAGCCCCTAATGGCTACAAATTGATTCGACCGACGGAATCCGGGAAACTCTATATTCTCCTGAAACACAAGCCTAATGGTCGATCTATCTACCGTGTCAGTGTCAGTTTCGTGGGAAAGAACGGGCTGCTGTGCTCGTCTTTTACGCGAAGATCGAATCGTTTGTTCAGATCCTCTTTTTTTTTCGACAGTCCAGCATCTTTGAACCTATCAAGTACGAGTCCACTCTTGTTTACGAATCGATTGATCTTAAATACAGTGGTAACTATATCGTTAATAGTTAGTCTTCGCCGACGCTTTGTCAATGTTATCTTTATATTGCTGACATTGTTCGAATAAAATAGATACCTTCTTATTTCTCGATAATGCAAAAATGGGAGTTTCTAGTAGTCGAAAAGTAATTTGCATTATTCTGCATTGATCACTTACCTTTACTTTCATTTAATTAGTCATTTAATAGAGTCTACTCCCTTAAAGCAGTGCTCCAAAAATGTCTTCTCATATTCCAGGAAATTCAATTTGACTCGTTTTGAAAAGGCACTGTATGCGCTCTTATTGCAACGGCTACTATAAAATCTAGCGTTACCCGAACAGTGCAAAGGTTCGTAAAATAAAAATACCAGCGAACAATAACGACAACTCGGATTAGATTAAAATAAGAAGCGACGCTGTTTATTGGGTGACCCGGCAATTTCTTTCCCTCTGGCGGAAACGCCGCGTTGATCTTTTCTCTCCGTGGAATGGATGGCTCTGAAATGGATCAAAGTTGAACAAGTCTCCCGGAAGTTGGTCATAACGTTGCCTCCTCCCCTAAACTCGCCGCCGCGTACAGTCTGCGCTGGATATTAAAAACAAAGGCTGCCTCTTACAGGGCATAACATGAATATAACGTCGCGCAATATCTTACGGCTTAAGCTGTTCGGCTTAGCCCGTGGACCTTCATGCATTATGGATTTTACTTTGAGAAACCGCTGTCCCATCCCTCCCACCGACGCCTCGACGAACTAAGAAACCATGAATATACAATACCGCGGTATGCATATAGATTCATGCTTTTGCGAATCAACTTTAATCACTTTCGGCAAATGTGCTGTCCGCGATCGACCGATAAATGCCGGATCGCACGATCGCGATCCACGAATCTTCCTTATTTCACGTCCATTGCCAGCTTCGCATCACGTATCACTGGTATTTTGCCTTTGAACCTAGTTTGAATTAACCCTTAGCACTAAAAGTTGCTGTACTATAATTCAAAATATTCTTCACGTTATTAAATATGTTGTTAATGTTATCGCTAAAAACTCTTTGCACTCGGAGCTATTTTATTTCGAAAATTAAACATGTCTTCCTATATAGAATAATTCCATTCTATATGATTTATTTCATTATGTGGATATGAAATTAATAGAATACTTCATACAATATTGAAATGTTTAGTAATTGATTAAATACCAACATATTTAATAACACAGATAAAGTATTAATGATTTCGGCGCAACGGTTCGAGCAATTAAACACGATAAAGCAATTTTACAAATTAATAAAAGAAGAAAAACTGCGTCTGAAATTATAACAGATAGAAACGGTTATGATACAATCAGATTGCAACATCTAGTCAAGATTCATTATTATATTACTCACCTGCTTTATGAAAATTATAACATAGATGTTTGGTTTTGTGACACATGCTATTACTAGGTCGTTACACACGTTACTGAGGCACAGACACGAGGCACAAGGAACAGAACTCATCAAACAAATATCGATTGGTTAGGTTTGATCTATTGATCGTTGATTGGTTCTGTTTCTTGTGCTTTGTTGTCTGTGCCTCAGTAACCTCTGCAACGACTCTTTCAATTTTCTCGTTGAACAAGCAAAGACGTGATAAAGTTAAACGAATATTGTTCGTACTGTTCACAAGTAATAAAGCAGTGTGTTGAACGTTCTTTAAGAAAGAAGAAAATATGTGTAAAATGGACACAATTGTCGGACGAGGATTAATTTTATAGTACATAGTAATAGTATTTATTTCGGTCTCGCATCGAAGAAATTGGACCTGGTTTACAATTTTAAAAATATTAATAAAACAAAATAAAACTTGTCTGCCTCAGTAATAATTCTATTAGAGGAGAAATCATATATTGAACTGTCAAATATTAAAAATTTGCCAACAATTTTGAATTTCATCTATTTAACTTTTCTATAAATGCATAAAGATCCGCAGTCTATTTATTATCTCTAATCGATACTGGATTAATTTTATATATTATAGGCTTCTCTCGACGCAGTCTGACATCGTCTAACAAATGTGAGAAAGATTGAAGGGTCGAGCAATATTTAAACGGCTCCAGCTCGTGGTCCCGAAACGATTCTGAAGATATCGGAGCGACCGGTGAATTCAGGTTGTCACGTATCCTTTAAATCGGCCTTCAGACATCTTCACATATCAAGCGCGAATGCGTTCGCATTGCTAGTACGACAGTCCGTCTGGAAATATCACTTCCCATTCGTGCCAGGTCGTAGCCACTCACAGCTGTAGCCCGTTATACCATTGGCACGTAGACGGACTTGAAATCCGCGACTCGCAACCCCCAACTAAAACGGCTCAGCAACCGTCGCTGATACCGGGATACCTTCTCTTTTCATACCCTCCATTCGCGAGACCGTGAACTCGTATCGATAAAATCTGATAGGCCTATAACGGATAAATAGCGTCCCTTCAGCCCCTTCTTTTACGTGACCGCGATAACTTTCTTGCGAATTCTTTATTCACAGATAACGAGCTTCTGATTTCACTCCTTACTATAACACTGTTTTGCAGCAGTCTAATGATGAAGATTTTGAACAAAATTCACTAAAGAAAAAGATAAAGTTTGATAAGAGTCTAGAATAGATAAATAGCGTTCCTTCATCCCCTTCTTTATTCACAGATAACGAGCTTCTGATTTGACTCCTTACTATAACAGTGTTCTGTAGCAGTCTAATGATGAAGATTTCGAACAAAATTCACTAAAGAAAAAGATAAAATCTGATAAGAGTCTATAGCGGATAAATAACCCCCTTCATCCCCTTCTTTTACATGACCGCGATACATTCCTTGCGAATTCTTTATTCGCAGATAACGAGCTTCTGATTTGACTCCTTGCTATAAAACACTGTTCTGTAGCAGTCTAATGTTGAAGATTTTCAACAGAATGCCCTAAATGTGAATGGTATTCGATTTTCATAAATGAAATTGCGTTCTTTCGTCATCGAAATTCAAGCGTTACCAGTTCGAACGTTGAAGTACCTGTAGCAGCGTTTTAACGTCCCGGCCAAATAGCATAAATCGATTCGAACCAGAAAGTGTCTTGACGTCTCGTATCCGGCGGGGGGTGGTAATTACGTCAGACGCGTCAACAAGGCTGGCACACGGCCGACCGCCGCTAAAAAGAGCTAATTAAGCGCAGCATAGATTCAAGGACCAGCGGATTAACACTATCATTTATCAACGACCGGGCTCAATTAAAACATCACCGATAGAACGCAGCCCCGCCGATAAATCCGTACAGCCGATTTCCACCTCCGTTGCGTCCCCACACCCCCTCCATTAAGAGCCGGTTTCCTTTCCATACATCAGGCAACCCTTCGGCCGCAGGATCGCGCTTCGTGCCGTACTTTTTCACGTTTTCCACTCGCTCCATCGTTGACCGTGTCCGACCCTCCTTCTCACCCCCGAAAAAAATACCTCTCGCACCCTCTTCGTTCCACTCCCGCGCTCGCCCCTTTTTCTCCGCCTCCGCTCTGCGCCCTTCGATCTCCTCCCTCCTCTCCTCTCGTCCCAGCCCCTCTCTTCCCGAAGGACAAAAAGGAAGAGAGAGAGAAAAAGAGCAAAGGTTGACAAAGCTCCCAGCAGAAAGGAGAAAGAGATAACGGCGGAATATCGTTCTGAAAAAGAAAAACCTTCGATTTCCTCTCTTCTCCCGGAAGGGGATGAAATCGGAGAGAAAGAGAAAACGCCGACTGTGAAAAAGAGCAGGGAAACCTTCGATCCCTCACCCCGAAAAACGGATGAAATCGGAGAGAAAGAGAAGCACAGTGCGCGGAACGGAAGAAGAGGGCAGAGAAAGGCGTACGCTACGTAGAAAGAAAAGAAAATGTTGTAGAAACTACCTCCTCTCCCAAAGGATGCAAAATCGAGAGGGACGGAGAACGCTGCACCTGGTCCCAGGGTGGAAAGAGAGAGAGAGAGAGAGAGAGCGAGAGAAAGAGCGGACCGATGGACTAAAAAATATAAAGAAAAAGAAACTAGAAGGGGAAAGATCCGAAGAGTAACGAGGAGAGGGATGATTGCGGGGGTGGATAAAGAGAAATAATAACGAGGAGCGCAGTGTGGAAAGAGATGGAGGGCGAGAGGATACGGAAGAAGGGTGGAGAAAGAGGGGTTGGAAAAGCTGGGGGCCGGCGGGAGGAGGACGAGGAAGAGAATCGGCGAGGCTGAGGGGTAGTTCTGAGGCCGACGTCATAATCGATCGTCTTTTATTAAACTGCGCCAGATGGCGCCAGCGCCGCGCGAGGTATCGTGCCCCCCGTGAGAGGGTGCAAGAGGGAGAGGGAGATAAAGAGGGTGCGAGAAGGGTGTGGAGGGTGTTGAGGGTGTTCCAGAGAGAGAGAAAGAGAGGGAGAGAGCGTCGGGGGTGGGCATAGGCGGAAGTAAGGGCGGTCGCGTGGGCCGTCGGGAAGGGAGTTAAACGGAGGAGAACTTTGGAGCAGCCAGCACGAGAGAGGGTTGAAGAGGGTGGCTACCGAAGGAGAGACCGGGAGGAGGGTGGCTGCAGCCAATCGTTTACCGATTACCCACTCTATATAACGCGTTTCGGATGTCGTCGTAATGCCCTGGATTCTACAGAGAGACCAGCGATCCTTAGAACGAGCGTTCATCCATGCCACTCCTCGCTCTCTCTCACTCTCTCTCACTCTATCTATCTATCGCTCTTTCTTTCCCCTTCTTTGCTCTCTCGCCCCGCTTAAACGTTTCGTTTCTTTTTAATACGATCGGCCCGAAGCCGGGGGAGGAATTATTCGCCTTATGGATTCGCCTTCGGTATTTCTTACTTTCCGCTCGCTCCTTCTTTCCCTCGTTCTCTTCTTCGAGCCGAGGGGATGATTTAGAAGCGAGGTAGGATCGCGAGGGCGAGATTTTATGGCGACACGATTGATATTGCGCTTTTCGAGGCGAACGGCTGCCGTGCTATCGACAGGTTTAATTGTGACGCGGATCATTAAGGATTTAGGGGGCGGGAAAAACGCGAGAGAGTGTGGCCAATAAGTTAACGATCTCGTGGCGACCGGAGGGGGGCCGAGATAAGTGGTGGGAGTCGAATGAAACGGATTGGTGGTATTAATGGACGGTCAAATTAGCCGTTTATCAGCGAATTTATTGTGTTTGCTTCGTGTTTGCTGGTCTCGCAAACATCGACGAGATAATGTTGAAGCCTGCCAGCCCCCGTGCTATTTCTCGAAATGGGCGCGGGGATAATGGTGGAAATTACAGTGACCTGGAAGACAACATCGGTAACAGTTCCACCACTAGTATAAAAGTGCAGATAAATTCTTATATGTTCACCTATGTATATGCGTTAGAATATAAGTTATAACTATGTACAATATCAACACTTTATGTACGCAAATACAATGAATAAATAAAAACAATGTTCATAAGGACCGCATTTATTTATTTCGCCACATATTCTTCCTGAAACTATCACTCGACTAAGTTGCACTATTGAATTTAGGAAATTTTTCGAGCATCTGACTTGCCATCGACTTGTACTACTTTAAGAAAGTTTCGAACATTTCTAAAATTTTTCGATATCAGTAGTACAACTCAACGACAAGTCAGACGCTCGAAAATTTTCGGCCGTCTGATTTATGGTTGATTATACTACTTGCCAGTTTTCGAAAATTTTCGAAATTTTTCGCAAATTGAGAAGTAGTACAAGTCAACCATAAATCAGACGGCCGAAAATTTTCGAGCTTCTGACTTATGGTTGATTATACTACTTGCCAGTTTTCGAAAATTTTCGAAATTTTTCGCAAATTGAGAAGTAGTACAAGTCAACCATAAATCAGACGACCGAAAATTTTCGAGCGTCTGACTTATGGTTGAGTATACTACTTGCCAGTTTTCGGAAATTTTCGAAATTTTTCGCAAATTGAGAAGTAGTACAAGTCAACCATAAATCAGACGGCCGAAAATTTTCGAGCGTCTGACTCGTCGTTGAGTTGTACTACTGAATTTCCGAAAATTTTCGGCCGTCTGATTTATGGTAACGGTAATTCTAATATCACATATTCATGTACAGGGTAGGGAAGAAAGAACACATAAGTTATAAGTAAATTTTTTTTATTTTTCACCACAAGGCTACAATATTATTATTATTATATTACATGTGTATCGCGAGGAGATGAGACGAAGGTGTCTGGCAGGGTGCGGTGACGTAGATACGAATGTCCATGCTAATACGAATGTGGATGACTGCTCTCGAGAGACAAGCGTGCCTTACTGCGTACTGAATTGCTAGGAACAGAAAGGAACACAATTAGCACACGATGGTTACATAGAGATTGGGGAAAGTGATAAAACGATAGTAGCTCAAGGCTCGAAGCAATGTTATTCGCGTTGATACAAGAATCAAATATACAAGCTTGAATCATACATATTGTTCTGAGGGAACGTGACATTACAAACTGTTATGGAAAGTAATAGATTTAAAATAATCGTCGCAGAATAGTTTTCGTTCGGTTCAAAAAGCACGCTCTCGCGTTGCAACTTCACTGCATATATTTTTGCAGTTGAAATTGATAAGCTTAATAAATAGATTTATGCAAAAATTGGGTAGATGGAATTTAAGATAATCCTACAATCGATGGAAATGATTTTTAATTTGCATAAAGATCCGCAGTCTGTTAATAAAGATCTGTAGCCCATATTATGAGTAACATTCATTTTCGAACGAAGCTGCGATCGATTAATCACGGTGCAGAGGCTAGATCCCCGAGTATCTGGCTGTGCAACGACGATCGTAACTCATAAAAATGATCGAGAGCCGAGAGCATAACGCGACGGAGGAACGAATAAGACCCGTGAACAACGAACAATTCAACCTCCCCCGAAAAGTATCGCGTCTTTCGCGCTGGAACCGAGCCGCTTTGTTACTTTTGTTATATAGTTTCCCGGTCCTGTCTGCCGCTGACGGGACAATCAATCACCGTCGCCACTCACAAAACGTAAAACGAAAAGGAGAAGAAGAAAGATGGTGGCGGGACGGGGAGGATGCTGGGGTAGGGGTGGGTCGGAAGTACGAATCCCTTGATTTTCCTGGAATGCATCGTTTTGTAATTTCCGGAATGAAATCCGTATTTGAAATTTCAAATCTGTATTCCGACGATCCTCCCTTATATTAGCTCGTTGGGAAAGTAATCTCGTTTTTCGTGTAGAGAAGGCATTGCTTCTATTTATTGTCACAATTCTGCGGATGTTTATGCAATTTTTAATTGTTGTAGATCAATATTAAGAAAATGAAATCAAATGGAATCTTATTGTCAGTGACAATGGCCTTTGAAGATACGCAATTAATAATTCTAATTATTTTTATAATACTAATTGGAATTTTTAATTGTTGTAAGTCAATTTTAAGAAAGTAGAATCAAATAGAATCTTATTGTCAGTGACAATGGCCTTTGAAGATACGTAATTAATAATTCGAATTATTTTTATAATACTAATTAGAATTTTTATCATTCTAATTATAATTTTTATATACACCATAAATGCATAAAGATCCACAGTTAGTTCGGACGTCATTTCCTGTCTTTTAGTGCTTTCTAACCTTCCAAGCATTTCTTTGTCATCGCATCAATTATGCAAAATCAAAGAACGCATTTCTCATAACATTTTGCTTTCTTATTACCACAAGGATAAAAATACAGTGGCCAATGCAATGAAAAATTTGAATAAATGAAACGTACGACGTTAGTATATCAATATCCCCAGAAAATCTGGAAACCGTTTCAGCGGTTCCGAACAAAAGGAATCCCTCACACGCGCCCCTTGGCCTCTTAATCGAGCATTAAACGCAGATTACCCAGGAAAAATGTTCAGTCCCTTTCCCCCATTCGATGAATCAGTGATTTCAATTCGCCCACGTTTCCCTCAGGTCATTCGTCGGAGTCGTTTAGATTTATTGGTCTTTAAACGATTTGCCTGTCGCAGTTTCATCCCCCAATCTATCCTGAAGAATATGAAAACTTGCAAGTGAAGATAAATATTGAAACGTAATTCGAAAAATCTGTTCAACCCTTAAATACATTATCGTTCGGCAAATAGATACTGCTTAATAGTATACATATACATAAATAGAAACTGTAAACAAAATATCGTGCATTTAAGGGTTGATAAACCAATTGTAAAAGAGCCATAATAATTTCTGTGTTGAATCTACAATAAAAAAATGTAAATTGACGCGAACAAAAGATTTGCAAGTTGTTTCGTAGCTGTCAGGGAGCGTGCACATTATTGAAGAAATAGGGCGCAGCCTGTGAATATTCGAAATTCCTCGAAGCAGAAAATTTCATTAAGCCACTGTATGAGGTGTTTTTTTGTTTTTTTTTGCGAAAAAATGGAATGAGTGTTTTTCAATTTCGCCGTGCGCCGTAGCTTTCAGCGGCAGCTTTCGGCGTTTCTTCTCTCATTCTCCGGTGAATGCACGGGGCGGCGACGAAGGGCGGCAAGAAAGGGTGCGTAATTTTCGTATATTAAAGACCATGTATTACCGAACCGCTGAACGGGCCAACGTCAAACGCACATGAACTCTCTCTCCTGAAAATGTTCTCCTTCCATCGGCAACGGCGGCGTTTCCCCGTCCACCGTTTTCCGCCGGCTCGCCTCCGCTTCGCGCCACCCTAATCCTCCACCCTGTTCGCCACTTTATTATACCAGCGTAGCCTTAAGCGACGTCGAACCGTTTCAACCCCGCCGCGGATTGATTTACCTAAACTGTTTTCCGGATTTTGCATTGCTCGTCGCCGACGCGACGTGTGGACGCGCGTGTTTCTCGTGCACTCGACACGTTTCGCCGGACCACGAAGCAACCCTCCAACCCCGTCCGATAATGATAACAGTAATTATTATTAAATTAACAACAACGTTATTCAATTATGTAGTTTGAAAATTTAATTGCTAATCATAATATCTATTAGCTGCAAACCTACCGACCTCCGAAAGTGACTGGCTGCTTTATATTTAAATAACGAAACTGTATAATTAGATCTCAAGGAACAAATGAAACATGTGCATGTCACAAGAGACAGAATCTTTTAATTCGTTGAATACATTGTTTTACTATTATCACTGAACTGATTGGTTGCTTTAAATCAAAATAACAAAACTGAATAATTAGATCTCAAGGAAAAATAAAAATGGTGCATGTCAAGAGACTAAATCATTTCCAAAGAATCTTTTAATCGTTAAATAGATTGTTTTCCTATTTCAATTTTTATAAAATGATCTCACAAGACCTTGCAGTCTTTTATGCAAAATAAAAATTGCAAGAGGTACCACTCTTCGGTGGTTGTGATGAGTTAAAGAATTAGAAATGTGTTGACATTTTTAAATGCTTTTAATCAATGCATTAAATCCATTATAACGATCACCGGTAAAACTTGAAACAAATAATGGTTATTTAGTAGTATAATAAAGCGTAATAACAATTCATAATTGTGTAGTTCGAATTTTTGGCGATCAATACGCCTTTGTCTATTAATAAGTGAAAAATTCATTGGCCATGACGGTTTAAGCGAAAAAATAAATAAAATGTGTATCGATACGTTCCGAGCCGCGTTTCCGATCGATTTCAAATTCGGGAGCGACTGATCGTGCGCCGACAAGCTCGTTACGAGTGCAAAAATCCATTATTAATGGAAACTTCGGTCGCGTATGAGTTCGCAAAACAAAAAGAAATTGAACAAAAACAACAACAACAACAACAACCGGAAAGCGCATTGACGTATGAAATTCTTTCGCGTGACAGGTGCGCGTGGACCCGCCGTGAACGAACGTGAACAGGAAACGGTCCATAAAATGCCCCATAGGATATTAAAAAATAATAAACGTTTTTATTAATTTCCTACCGGCACGCTCGCCCGGGCCGAGTAATATTAATAATGACGCGGTTGTCAAGCGCAGACACGCTTGTTGAACGCGTTTCGAAAATTTGTTGATATTCTGTAAAGTATCTCGCTCGATAATGTGGAGAATTATAAATCGGACTTTCTGTTTTTGTTTCTCTGGCCACGATATAAATGTACTGGAACAGCCCCGTACACTGTTCGAGTACATATTTCTATATCTGACAGGAATGTAATTGCGCGTACGAATTATTCAAACCTGTTATAAGTACGAGTTATGCAAATGGAAGTGTTTGACGATCAATTTATAGAAACTGCAGTCCGACCGGAAGTTGTTTATTTCATCAAAGCTTTTGTTTCGGTGCACATCAAACGGAAAACTCGTTAAACTTTATCCAATCCCCTACTACACTGTCGGTATGAACAGAAATAAAACTCTTTTTAATAGCGAAGAGAAAGAGAGACATTTGGTACGTTATACTCTGTCAGAGGGGACCAGGATGTTCACATAATTATAATTATACTATTTATACTGTTATACATAGTACTATTATAATTATTATGGATTAATTCTTATTGTTAAACCCCCAAAACCAAGCACTGTTCTAACTAGATTGAGGATCTTTATACATTTATAGGAAAATCGAGTAGATAAAATTGAAAATTGTTGAGAAAAATTGAAAAAATTCGAAGATATATGATTGCTCCTCTATTAACACTAGAAAGACTGAAACTTAGTATATACCTATATTGCCTAAAAGCAGTGAAAATTACTGCATTGTGAAAGGATAACTAATGTGTAAAGAAATTTATTTAAAATTAATCGTTTAATATTTTTTATAAACTGGCTCCTCCCTCGATTTCGAGTTTTATTCGAAGGTACTTAAGACGCTGCGAGCATGCCTTTTTTATGTATTCACGCAGTGTGAAATGATCCCCTCCGGTTTTGATTTTCGAGCCTCCTCTGTTGGAGTGTTCAACCCTAAGCGAGCAACGTCTTCGGCTCGATATTACCCCTAATCCTCTTCCCCGAGAAAAAATACAAGCTACAAGGGAATTCTTGATTTCTATAAAATATGTATGAACGTTCAAGCATTTATTTATACACCTTGAATATTAGAATCTCTTCGTTTATATAATTATAGAAATTGTGTACCTTATAGCATGTTGTAGAACTGGCATTAAAGCTTTATTTTATTGTATTGCAATTTATTATACAGATATTACACAGAAGCTAAATAAAAATATCTTTCTTCTTTGAATCATCTTGTTAAGATGAAACCAATACGATGATGTTTTCCAATTCTTTTAGTTTCTTTATTTAAGAGATGAACTTTAATGAATAAAATATTTTCTTATTTATTGTTCTTGGCAAAGGTACATCGAACTAAAAGGAAAATATCTTATTCGTTAAAGATCATTGTTTGAATTCGACTCTATTTTACATTAAAGAAAAACCGAAATTACTTTCTTGCCAATCCAAAATAATAATTTTACGCGATAATTTGGCAATCTCAATCGAAGAAATCGGCGATGACGAATGCAATTACAGAAGCCGTGAAATTGCATCCCTGTGACGAAGAACGATCGGTCACAATATTGAGAATCCGAGCCGAGTTTACCCTACTGCCAAAGAGCATATTAACGCGTCAGATCGTTAGGGTTCCGAGTCGTGTCAAGCGCACACGCCCGCCAAATGAAAATACGAAAACAATTTCGGCGAATAAATCGCCAGCAGATCCGTGCAATTTTCTCGTCTCTGATATATTCGTTTAATTTATCATCTACAATTTGCTCTGCGAATCCAATTTGTAAGCTTCGTTTCAACAAATCTCCAGTTGTTCAACTCTCGAAGAGAAATGTTAAGAAATAGAAAAAAAAAACACTCGCACATTTGCCAATGAACTGGTATTAATTGTCTTTAAAGCATTAAATAATAAATCGATATTTTTTGTTCTTCTATTCCTAGTCTCCAAGACCAAAAACAACTTCTTTAATGTTTTGGGTCTAGAGGAAGTCACTTCTTTAGGTTCTTGTAGATATTTATTTATTGCTATATTCCATAGAATTTTTCATCATAGATATCTCTTAATATTCTTCTTCGTCCCTTTTCTTAACATCCAAGTCATCTTCTGTAGAATAATTTTTAAGTAATCTTGATAATATCTGTCCTGGTAAATTAATAATATCATTTTTTCTAGCCAACAGAAGAAATTTACTAGAAGATATATATAAGTGTTATGTATAAATTAAAAACCGGTTTTCGGATTGCATAATTTTCTTTTAAAAACCGACAAACCCTAGTCGATAGAAATGTGTTGCGAGGAACGCAAGAAAATGTCTGATATTTTAGAATTCTGATGGTGTGTTTCAGGTGAAAATCTGGTTCCAAAATCGGCGAATGAAGTGGAGAAATAGCAAGGAGCGAGAACTGCTAGCAACCGGTGGTTCGCGGGAGCAAACGCTGCCAAACAAGAACAACCCTAACCCAGATTTGAGCGACGCCGATGGAGACAGGCCTAGAATGGACTTGAGCGACGTCAGTCCTCTGACGAGTCCTCAGCAACCGGAAGAACAAACGGAGAACGAAGAGGACGAGGAGATCAACGTCACGTGATAAAGATGTCGCGTAACATCCGACCGGGAACGTGTTCATCGTTCGACGAACGAGGATCAAGTGGTTCGAGATTGAGGGATTCGGAAACGGTGATTCGAGGTGCACCGGAGGAAACCAATGTAACGAAAAGCTTCACCTCCCTAGACCCTAACCGGAAGATCCTATTGTGTCTACTCGATGGAAGAATCGCGCACAGATTCGAGATTCGTCTGCTAGCCAGGCAAATTTTCAGTTGCTACACAGGAAGCTGCACGTTCTGAACTGTAAACGTTTCAAACAAACCAAATGTTCATCGTCAGTTTCAGCAGTTTCGTCGATTTTGTATGTAACAATGTGGAGAAAGTTTGCAAACTTCCTTTGATACACACGTGCCAATTATTGTAACTTATTATTAACATTGTAACATATTTAGTTTATCGAAGTATCCACCGATATCCTCCATTAACAAAACCGAATAGCACTACTGTTATTTTGTAGTTTATTATTACAGTGTGGTCATTAGACAGCGGATCTTTATGCAGAATAAAAACTTTATGCTCGAATTGCAACAAACTGGAGTGAAATGGAAATTTATTTTCATTCTTAATATGTTTAATATAGATTAAAAATAATATCTTCCAATGTTTTTACTGTTTTAAATTGTACATACTCGTTTTTTGTTATAAACGCTCAAAATCCGCTGTCTAATCGTCATCTTTGTCTGTTTTATTTAAATAATTACCATCAATTTTTTTGTATAGTTTGCTTGAAATTAACGCTACTATTTTTGTTGTATTTCTTTCGAAATAGTCGTACATCATCAACATGTCAAACGATTCTGCAAAAGTTACAAGATGATCGTATGCTTATACTTTCGGGGTTTTATTGTTAACTTTTTAGAACATGTGTGTTTTTCAATAATTAAGGCATCTCTACATGAACAAAGGGGTTTGATTTGCATTGTTGCGATCGACAGTTTCATATGCACCAACGCAATAGAATAACGCGAGATTAAGTTAATCGTAATTGTGAATTCGAAGATTGTTGAAGAATATTAGGGACTCATTTCGAACCTGATAAAATAGGAAAAGTGAAAATGGTTGCCTGGGATTCTATGCATCCTGGAATTCTTTATTTGTTTCTATCTTCACGATGATTGGACTGTGAATTTTCTGCATTTATAGACAAACAATTTATACAAACATGTCTTTGTCTAATTTCGAATGATTTGTTCTGTAAAATGTTATATGGAAATTTCTGCTTTTAGACAATATTTGCTGTCCGTTTTGTGCAAATCATAAATTAATTGGAAGCTTGAGGATTCTCTGCGATTGTAATTATATTTAAGAGTGCAGGACGAAATAGCATAAAGTCTGTCTAGTTTGGTGTTAACATTGTGTTTTTATTAATATATTTTTATATTATTCATAACGTTCTAATAAGTATAATATATATTATATTATATTTTGAATTAAGTACACATGCGAAACGATTTATACGAAATTGATTTATAAAACCAAACGCTCTTGTCTCTGTGAGTGCATAAAATCAACAGCCCAATCATTCTGTTACAAACAAGGTATTTCTGAAAACGTGGATCATTTTTGTCAGTCAAATTCTATATATTACAATAACGAAAAGAATCCTCGCAGCAGCAGGTTATCTCCTTATTTTAATATGTAGAATTAATGATCCAAGAACGACCGAGATTTTAAGGAACACTTTGTACATATTTGTTTTATCGTACTGCATTCGATTCCTGTATATATACGAAGGGTGGATCTCATAGGAACATAAATTAAAATACACAAAAAGAAAAATGAAAACAAAAAAAAACGAAATATGAAAAGACCTTGGCCCGTTTCTCAATATACGGCGCGAGAAAGCTTCATTGCGTGAAAAGTAATCGCTTTGGACAATGGGAAACCGTAGCTTTTATTTTATTGACTTCGATGGCGGTCATTGTGATTTTCTACGTTAGCATCGACAATATAATAAATATAGAGGGTAATCTGTACGGAAGAGAGAAAAGTTTGCTCGTATATTTATAAGTAGACTGCGGTTCTTTATGCATTTATAGGAAAATTGAGTGGATGAAGTTCAACGTTGATGGAAAATTAAGTAAATTGGAGATGTCAATACACGGTTTCTCCACTATTAAAATCAGTACGTGAAGAAGTAACATTGAATTTGGTTTTTATTTCTTGGAATCGATGCATGGACTACATCCGCAGTCTATTTATAAGTAAATTGAGTTCGAATTAAATTTCGTTTGAACAGATTCAAGATTTCCATGTATGTATAATGTACTTATTAATGTATAATGTACTTACATGTACAATCGTGAGCGCACCACGTTTCGATCACGGAGCCAATGTTTACACGTCTACCATGAATACTTTCACCCAATGGAATTTCAATCTAAATTGAAACAAAAATGTATTATATTGTAATTAGAAGTGGATGTAAGTTCGCGACTTTTTTCTGTAAGGTATCATATAGGTTGTACTAGACCTAACATTACAATTCCTAAGATATGTACCTAAGATCTAGTTGTAAACGCCATTCGGCATCGGGAAAGCAAATGTAATTATTCATTGTGATGCACTATAATCTGTGTAATATATTGCAATAAAACTGTCTATGCCAATTGTTCCATATTTCTTCCTCGTGTACGAATATGCATGTATCATATAACTGAAATCGTTACGATACGATTTCGAATTCGATGTTTCTCATAAATAGACAGCGAATTTTATGCATTCATCGTTTATAACAGAAACGAGTAGGTGTAACTTAAAACGGTAAAAACATTGGAACAGTTTGAGAATACTTTAATATTGTTTTCAACTTATTAACCATATTAAGATAGAAAATAAATTGTCCGAACTGTTGTTGAGTTTTAGTGAATATTAGCAGTAAACTGTGTTTTAGTCCATGCTGACAAAGGAACCACAGACTTCCTAGATTAAGATTTAGGTAAATCAGTTGAAATGTACAAGCGCTCTGATGAAAAGATTTCGTAGAAATAATTTCTCGATGCTTTAGCAGAGACATTTTTTATGTTTTCGGAGCTGAAATTAACATTTTCAAAGCGTACTTTAGTGTAGACCCATTTAAATTTTATGGAACATCTAGAAACATTTTAAGGATCTAGTATTCTTTAAGGGGCTAGCGGTCTTACTGTAGCATGGGGATAAAGTAACAGATTATCATAGTATCATAATAAACAAAGAACAATAAAATGTCAAAGTCTTTGTATTTTCGATCCGCATTAGTCGCACAAAAATAATCATTTTCCGCACGCACGTTTCCGGCAAGATTTTACAAGTTTACATTTCAAGGGCACTTAACGCATAAACAACATTCTGAAATTAGAGTAAATGATATGTTTGTTGGCAGATTCGGTTTCCTTTTCCGTGTGCTATCGATTACAAATATTGTATGTACGTACAAACAGAAGGTAAACATCACCTTCTCACTTTCATTAGTTTAAAGCTGAAACTTTCGATGAGGATATATCAGTAGTCCCTTGATTCGTACGTTCCTGTGTTTCGTTCACGGTCGTAAACGACCTATGTGTGATTGATCATGCAGCTTGTAAGGTCCAATGAAAGTCGTTGGTAAAATTTTGCAGTGGGCATGCTAAAATTCGTATACGCGAAACACGTATACACGGAAGGCTGTCTAGAATGCAGTCAGGCGGAATTCAAATACATGTTTTGAGCATAACCGACGTTCCCCTTGGAGATCACTGTCATCCGTTTTGCTTCTCGTGAACACCGTTTTCTTGTGGCTTCAGTGGTTTTATCACGTCCACGTCGTTCAATTGCTCTATGTCTAATTGCTGTTTCTTCTCCTTTTTCGAAGGTTTTCTACAACAACACATTCATCATAAAATACGTGACAAAAAATTCCGATAACGATTTGAGAAACAAGTAATCATTTCCTTTAAAAAAAAAAACGTACTTTCCAAACAATTCGCCATCCTGTATAGATTCTGGAAGTTTCTTGTTCAGGGTCTCCGGAAGGAGCAATGACATAACGCCACCGGTTAATACGCACGACCCAAAAATAACGAATGGAAGAGGCATCCAAATTTTCGACTGTAAACAGAGCAGTGCATATTCGAATCATCTGTACATGTTCGTGGTAACATTGTGCAATAAATATTAATAGCTGTACGTTAGTAATTCGCATTGATTCCCTGAAAATTGTTTTTTTTTTTTCTTTGGCATTCTTAGTTATCGAGAAATCGATCAAATTCGTATTTATCAGAGAAAATCTAGAGACATATCATCTATTTGGTTGTTGGAATGCGAAATATGCTGTAGACAGTGTATAACTAGTGCAGTCGACTGTGTCCTACAAATACCTTTTATCGTTGGAAATATGAAAGCATAGAATTATTTACCAGGTGAATGACATATGGAGCAATTACACCACCGATTCGAGCGAAAGTTGAACAGGCTCCGAGACCGTGGTTCCGAATGACTGTAGGAAATTGTTCGGCAGTAAAAATATAAATAGCACCGTAGGACGACGTGATGGTGAGTTTTCCGATCATGGCGAGGCATACAACGAGCCACTGGGTATCTAAAGAAACAAGCATTCTCACAAAAAGGATTCACACGAACGAAAGTGGAACAAATGTAACAAATGTTTTTTTTTGTCTTCAACTAACCAGCAGGTACAAACAAGATAGCGAGTAGCGCCAGTCCGGATATTAACATGCAGCCGCATAAGATAATCTTCCTGCCCCAACGATTCAGGGTGAAAATTAGAAACGTGTACGCAGGTATTTCCACTAACCCAGAAATGAGGAAATTAATATAGACGTTGCCACTGAGGTTGGTTACATGCCAGGAGAGCCCGTAGTAGGTACCGCTATTTACAAGCCTGGAAAGCGATTCCAGATAATACAAATTAACAGTTAATGATGGTCAGGACATTTTGAAAGATTCATCGAAATCGATGGCCTATTCTTATTGGACGTGTAGCATACTACATATACAAACATATACATATACAAATTATACAGATACATATAGTATGCACAGTGACTAGCATAGAAAGAGCACGATTACTCCTTTCACTGCTCGACTACACACGATTGTACATTTTCTGTTTTCATTCTCCTGTACAAGAAAAATGCGACATAAAAAAAAACAGCGTAAGACAGAGTGAAGCATTTCAAACAGGCCACCTGAATAACTCCGAAACATCCTTAGTTTCGAGGGTGGAATGATCTCGTGTTAAGTTTCTTTTTAGGTCAACGCGTACAGGACGTACGAAGGCCAACTCCGTTTTTATTTTAGTGGAATTTAATATTTTCCATGTAGTATCTAATGAGATGTTTTAATTAATAATTCAAAATATGCATTTTAAAAAACGGAGTTGTCCTTCGCGCGTCCTCAACGAGTCCATCTGCAAAAACTATTAACACGAGATTTGACAGCCTCGAAACCAAGCAAGTTGCATTCGACATACAGTGACTCCCACTAATATTCGGACACTCTTTTAAAAAATACGATAACTTTTTTAATATTGTACTAGAAGAATTTTTCACATTCTGTAGCAAACTAATTGCTCTAGCTTCCCAAAAAAGTTTAAATCGTATAGTGCAATATTAAAAAAGTTATCGTCTCTTCAAGAGTGTCCGAATATTAGTGGGAGTCACTGTATATTTGTTATCATAGCAACACCGAGCTATTCACGTGGGCTGCTTTAAATGCCTCAGCCTGTACAGTAAAAACAGCATCCTTTGCTGACATCTTGGGAGATGAATTTCATTGATCACAAGTGTTTCGGGAAAGTACAAAAGGGACTTTACCAATTGAAGAACAGTAAAACGCTTTTCCGCCTCAAATTTGGATATCGGAACAGATCGAACAGCGACGGTTTCTTATAATCTGGCGCGCTGTCTTCGCAGTTGGTAAGAAGTGCGTCCAGCGCCTCGCTTGGCATCTCCACTCCGTTTTCTAAAGAGGCGCGTTGGAGAATATCCTTCGCTTCCTGCACACGACCTGTGGTTAACAGCCAACGCGCAGATTCAGGGATGAACCTAAAACAAGATGTTCGTGATCAGCAAACATGTTGGCTAAGCGAATATGGTAATAGAAAGATAATGTTATTCTTACCACCAATAAAGAAGGAACACAATACTTGGCACGGTGATGGCAACTTGCAACATTCTCCAGTCCCTTATGACGTATGCGAATCCATCAAGGAGTATGTATCCAGTCGTGAAGAACAATTGACAACCAACTCCAGCTACCAATCGCTTCCTTGGGCCCACCATTTCCAAGGCTAAAATCAACATTGTCTGTCTATTATACCGTTCTCGTAACAGTGAAACGATATTTAACAAAGCTATAGAATCTTCTGTTACGTCAATCCATTTCACGAGTAGCGTCGTTTCCAGAATCAATTTCACAGTGGAAAGAATTAGTGTCTACAGTTGCATGTTATCTTGAAACTCTATGTTTGAGAAACGACTGGTTGTTTAATTAATTAACATTCGCACAGCCGTCAGACATGTCTATATATTTAATTCATTTATTTTCTAATATATATTAGAGCACTGTTTTGACAAAGTTCACGTCAAAAACATTTATGAAATATCGAAGTTCTCATAAATCACAATTTATACTTTAACAGTTTGCAGTTGTCGCAGTTTTGAAAAATATTTAGTGTCTTTTCGAGAGAGGGAATGAATGAATGGAAAATGTTCACGACGTATCGTAGGGATACGAACAATTACGTTATCGTTAAAAATCATAGATAATCGTAGACAGCGACAGTGTGATTACTGGATTGAAAAGACTGGCCAACGGCCGTGCGAGTGTTCGAGTACAAGGAGAAACGACACGCTGCATGAAAAGACTGATTGCGTAGAACTATTTACCAATGACATAGGCGACTAGAAAGACCCCACTGGTGGTCGAGCCGACTATTAACCTGAAGATAACGTAGGATATAAACTCGGGTGAAACTGCGACTAGTATACCGCCGACCAGCTGTATGACTAAAGACAGGAAGAAAATTGGTCTACGCCCATATTTATCGGACAAACCACCGAAAATCATCGAGCCAAGCATGACTCCTACCATGAACAAAGAATCCCCCGTAGCACTCAACCATGCCCTGTCGCAAACTAAGTTCCACTGAAAATAAGCAACACAAACAAACGGTTACATTAAAGCACAATCCTCTTGTCATTTCTTTTTTCCTCATAGTTATGGCATTAGCTACACTAGTGCTTCTTTAAAAACAAAGCTGAAGGGGTACCAAACAGTATCTTGGAGCGTTTGCTAGTTATAATCATAATCAACAAGGGCCAAGTAAAGCAAATTAATGTTCTTAGCTTACTCGCTTATCACGTGTATTTCTAGCGTGGAGGTAACAACGAACAAGTTTCGACAATTGAGCCATACATTTCTCTTAATACACACTTGTGGCACAATGTAATGAATTAGGACTTGATTAACAAGATTAGTTATCGAGTTTTGGATACGTAGGAAGAACTGAAATTAGTGTATACCTCAGAAGTGGTGGTACTTTTGTACATGCTTGTGTTGAAGACGTATCGCTCGCATTTCTGCATACCGTGAGTGTTCAGACCATACGGAGAGACGGGTTTTTGGATTGGAGCATCTCCGGTGCCGACGTACCTGTCGATCGTACTTTCATTAAAAATACTAGAACCGTCGTATCTATAACACTGTGACCATTGTCCAACACTGTGATCCTTCAAGTCGTAGTCCCATGGATAGCTTTCGTTTATCACGTTTTGAGGTAACAAGTATGTGGCGTTCTCGATGCTCTCATCCGGCAGCAAGCATCTAAAATAAAATAGTTACTTTCTTCAATATGCCACACTATGCAACGCGCATTTTCAACTCGTCACGAGAAACGATCACCGAGTGCAAAGAGTTGAATATAAACTCTTCTCGTTTCACTTTCGTGCGTGCTTAGATAATGAAATTTACGAGTAAGTAAATATTACAGCTTCGAAAGGATTTTCAGATCAAAGATAAAAACTGTTATGACATTAATAACATGAAATGGTTGGCAAAATCATATCCTGATTAATCAGTTCATTCTATTTATAAATTCGCGTCGGGATTATGTATTCGAAATAAGAACTCTCTCGAACTCAGACCTTGGGGGAACCGGAAACAAAAAATTTGCAGACCTGTAAAAATGTTAATACAGGTAATTAACGTGGTTCGGCGTGCAAAATATTTTCAGTTCGGCCCACACGGTGAATCATTCTTAAGTGAATCATCCCAAACCAATGGGACAAGATGCAGAAATTTCTATAAATACAAAAATCCTCAGGAACGTTCTAAACGTTCTAATAAATGTTCAAGAAGGATAAACGTGATTGACAGCTACCTGCTGTCCATATTCGCGCTGAGGAAGACGCCGGCCATCTTGTGGAACGCGCAGGATATCGCCGGAAGACAGAGCAGAAGGTAAATTCTGCGCTGGTACCGGCCAAACTCTCCCATTCGCAGGATAACGTCATCGTACGCCATTTTTCCTTGATACCACGAATCCTTCTCCGTTTACGTCTTCTGGTCCCCGTGGTCCGCTCGCTCGGGGATACGCAGATCAAGTGATTCCTTTCTCTCGACGAATCCGTCTCGATGGTGATAATTATTTCGCCCCTTGAATAGGTCCTCGGACCTATCCTATCCTCGAACGATCGCAACCCTACCAGCGTCGATTCTGAGGAACTCCCTTCGTTCCTCTCGTCAATAAAAATATTCTCTCTACGTCGTTGAATCCTCCAATTTTCCTCTTACGATTCACCGAGCTACTCTCGCGACGATTAATATTTTTTAAAAAATTAGATCCTTCGGTTTATGTCATGTTTGGCGAAATGTGAATAGTTCAGTCTCCGGACTGCTCTTCGAAACGCAGCTTTTTTTCAGTTCAACTCATTCGACACCCAAGGCTCCGGGATCCTCGGGAGAATCGCAACAGGCTTGTCAAACGATTCCTTCAGCTGATCGAGTCTTCTGGTGTCTTTGGATTCTGGTGTTGACGGATTTCTCGCCGATCAGCCTGAAATTTAGAAAACTGCTTTTAATTGTATATCCCTCTGGTCATTCGAGTACTGCATTATCTATGTAAATATGTCCAAGAGAATTCTTAGTAGCATTGAAATTTTAGGATTGCAAAGGGTTAAAGGAAGCGAAACAGTATTTTACCAACTTTAAATTCGCGTGTAACATCACTTACCAAAGCGCGAGTTTTATATCTCCGCTTAGTCTTTAAATTGAAAATATTAAATGACGAAAGACGCGCATTCGTGACCGCATTTATTCCACGAGCTATCGAAGAATCTTATTTACAGGACAGTGTTAATTTCTTCAAGGATAACGGCGGATGTGTGTAAATTTCATTTATGTTGTTAAAGCTCGATGATAATATTTTTTTGTTTTAATGTTCTCCTAGTTTTAGTGTAGTTCTCGAACTGTATAAAGTATAACGAAGCAGAGCTTTGAAATCATTGTTTTCACGGTGAAAACAACGACTATAAAAATCAGTAACAACAGAACGTTTTACTTCAGACGCGTAGCAAGAAGTTGTCCTTTTTCCGTGTCGAAGATCACCGGTACGGAATACATCAATACATTTCATTGAATGGGAATATGCAACGCGTGTTACACACCGCGGCGAGTATTGCGACATTGCGCGTGTTATCGAATCGTTAATAATGTAAATGAACTTGCCGGCACACACGATCACTTTTACCCGTTCCAAAGAAACCGAATCGCGTCGTATATGGCAGAGGTTCCGAGCGGAACGTTCTCCATTCGTGTTTCAGCAAACGGGACAAGAAAAAGTGAATGAAAAGTGTATTTTGTGGTCACACGTTGGAACGATTAATATTAAAAAATACATTTCATCATAATCAGGAAAATTCAAACAATTGTATATCGTAGTGGGTGAATAATTGTCGTTCAGTGCCGATCGATTTATTTGTATTACGACTTACTTTTATGAGAAATTGACGCTCGTGGTATACACCGTGTAGACTGTTCGCTGCCACAGTGTTTAGAAAGTTATAAATCTTTAAGTACGGCAGGCAACTCAACGTCTCGCCGCTTTCTTAAAGAATAGAGATTATCGAAGCTAACTTTATTGAATTACGTTTGAAATCTAAATAATAATTGTGAACAGTTAAACGGAAATTTGTGTGTTCAACTTTGAATTAATAAATAATGAAGATAGCAATGAAAATGTATTTCTAGGACAGTGTCGAACGCATGAATTAAACGGAAATTTGTGTGTTCAACTTTGAATTAGTAAATAATGAAGATAGCAACGAAAATGTATTTCCAGGACAGTGTCAAACGCAGTGCAGCTGTTACACAATTTCGTCTGTATTTCCTGAAGAAAGTACACTCGCGGTTTTACAAGCTGAGAAACGACAGGCAACGAACGATCTATCGATCCTCTGATTCTGTTAGTCCGAACGATGTCAACGCTCGCAAATGTTCTTAGTTAGTTAGCTACAGCCTTGAAGATCACTTTCGATTTCAACGTTTCACGCCTCGGAAATTTGGCCTTCGTCAGCTCACTTCAATATTAATACCGTGCAATGTCCAGCGACTCGGAGTGTTCGTAATTACAAATAAAGCTTCTTAATACTTGGCGATATCTTTGTGCTACTAATATTATTTGCCAGCGATGGAACGATACAAGTTTGTTCCGCGAGCGAGCGTATCGTGTGCCGGTAAGCGTTACCAAAATTAATTAACCAACTTTCCTCAAACGATTCAAGGCCGCCGTAGTCTTGTGTCAATAACCCGCGTGTCATGCGTGCCCACGAACATTTTACGAAATTCGTTTCTCCACCGCAGACATTCGTACTTAATAATCCAGGGTCGTCGGAATTCCGAAAGTTTATCTACTAGATCTCGAGCAGCCGTGCTATCGAACACACAACAAGAGAGACGCGTAAATCCTGGTAGAAATAATTAAAAAAATTCTTAGGAAGATTAAAGAACAATCCTGTTGCAGGAAAACGTAATACATATTCTCCAAATTTCAGTTCAGAGTATGAAAATCTTTGAGAATCCCCTACTGGTTGTAAAATACGCATAAAAGTTGAAGATGAACAGCGTAACGATTTTTATTTTTTTCTCACGATACACTGTACATCGTTTGTGCTCGAAGAATTATGGGACACCGTATACAAGCATAATAACGCAGTAATTCTCTGAAGGGTCCACCCTATACGATGTAAGTACGAATGATGTTTACCGCGTCGCTCGTAAGCCAGCAACATACGACCGGCACGAATTATCTGGTGGGTGTATTTAATTGGCGCAGAGTGGTGCGACGGAGTAGGGGAAGATCCGTAATCCGACGAGCTTATGTCGGATAGCGCTGTTGTAAATACTCGTAAATGCCACGTGGTATTGCCCGGTAGGTGCGTGTAACGCAATAAATAAATCGCGATCCAATGCGGCCACAAGTGGGCTCGGTGATCGTGTAAACTCCATATAGCAGTCAACGGGCCCTCGAGAGTCGTGCGTTGTAAATCTCCCGGGCTGTTCACCGCGACAATTTACGGGAACACGATTCGAGCACGTATGAGTACCTCGGCGGCAATGCAACAGAAACGACCGAACCTCTCGCGAGACTTAAAGATAATCAATCTATACGTGATTACTGACTTATAACTCTACCGGCAAGACTCAATGGAGAATTTGTTACACGATGATGCTTTAACGATCTCTGCCTCTTACATGTGGGGCCGGCATGTGGCCCTCCACGAGAGGATCATTAGCGAATCACGCTTTTTTACTCGGCTTTCGAACCTTTCGGTTACTCTTCTTATTCTTCTATTTCTGTTCTTCTGCTTTGATTTACTTTCGAGCGGCGTGTTACTTGAATTCGTGCTTTTAAAACAGTTTAATTCGATCAACTGTTTTAATCGTGATCTCATACTTTTCAATTTTTTGACAAGATCAAAATTCAATTTTTACTCCAATCTATTGAATCTGTGTCACCAAATTTTCTTTAAATAAAACTAATCGTAACTTACTATTGAACTCTCTGCTACGTTTTCCATCGCATTACGGAATAAAATTTTTCTGACGAAAACGTTGTTATATTGCGACGATGCACGTGTACAAATGAACGTGCACTTATCGACGTCACGTGTTGCCACTTTGTTGCAATTTCATTAGCACAACCGAATCTGTTTTATAATGGTGTTCTAATGGCTAAGCGACTGGGAAAGCTTTTCAGCAAGTGGCGGAGTGGATTATAATACGGGGATCGATAACTACAAAAACCCTAAAATTTAGATCAATTAAAAATGCCAAATGGTTTCTTCTGATAAATAAATCGCTTAAACTTTAAACTTCAATGCGAATATTAGAACAGAGAAGTCCTAATAGTTGTAGACGTAAAGAAAATCGCCTAAATCTCTTAGACCCTAAATAATCGAAGAAAAATCTGCGAAAACGTTTTAAAAAATGGATATTCGACGACGAGAAAGAGAAACTGACGTCGAAAGCGTCAGTAATCGACATTCTATTTGAAAAATACCCATGGGTCAGCGCGATTCTCACCCTCGGTGGTCCGAAAGCAGTCTGTTGGATGGCTCGACAAGGTCTGAAGTTCACGGGTAAGTTCACGAGGCCGAAGGGCCGGTAGGCACGGAGTCACTGGACTCGTGAACGTCACGTGCTGCCACTCCGATTGATAAACAAATGGCCAAAAGTTGTGGATTCGTGAGTTAGAACGACTGGGCACTGGAATCAGGATACTCCTATGAACGAAAGAGTCTCTCCCTGGAAGAACGGCGAGTTCCCTGGGCGATTGCCACACTTGTCAATGGTTCTCTCACTGCTGGCGGTTGAACACGAGACGAGGCAACCCGCACGAAAGACCGACTACGACTGCCGGCAACCGTTCTGCTCTGTGCCCGGCGTTCTACACGCCACCAGAAAGTATAGTGACCAGCTATGTGTATGGCGACACGCCGCCGATGGCAGTGGCGCCGCAGCCACCACCATTTTCAAGCCGAACCCCTGTCTCCGGCTATTCCTTCACCACCCCTCTCGCTTGCCCCTTGTTTCCTCACCCCCTCCGTGCTAACAGGCGTCTCCTGCCACAGTCATTCGTCCTGGAGCCGTGCGCATTTAGGTAAATCCCAGGCCATTACTTCCACGATTTTTCAAAGAACCCCGCACTAATAGTCCAGGATCCACCGACCATCATCTTGAAATTTAACAAAAGAAATCCAGTTAGTAATAAATTTTTCAAAATCGTCAAATCGACATATTTTATCCCTGCTACCCCTGTTAGCTACCACAAGAGAAAAAGTTGGGCGTCTCATCAAAATGAAGCTACTCACCGAATATTAGCTTGATAGTAATTAATTGTAAAAATGGTCGGTGGATCCTGGACTATAATCATATTGGAAAATCTATCCCGGTAAAATCAGAACAAAAGATGTAATGGGCACAAAGCTCAATAATGGACAGTTATCGAGTTCTAATCAGTGAAACATAAGAAATTCGAGCTGCCGAATACTTAAATCTCGGGATGAAATGAGTAATACGTAATAAGATCATTTTTTTTGACGTACGTGAAATAGTACACGTGTGTTATTAATACACGTACAAAACCACGATCTCTAATTATAACTCGATAACTGTCCATTATTGAGCTTCGTGTCCATTACATCTTTTGTTCAGTAGATCATAAGCTACAACATATGAAAAATCCAACTGATTTAACAAGTATAGATTTTCCATATGATTAATGCGGGGTTCTTTATCCTCAACGTTATTTCTTGCTCGTTCAAGATTCACAATGGGAGGGGACTATCGAGTAATTAACACGTTGACTACCCAACCCCAGAAAATCCGTCAAAATAAATCTACATAATTCTTTTAAGTCTTCTGTATATCTTTCAGTCGTAATAAAAAATAATTTATTGGAATAATGAATTGAGATCCCTTCATCTTGTGAATTAGAATTATGCATATATATATAATGAGAAGTAAATAATCGAAAGAAGAAGGAAATTGTTCAACTTTACAGCGTTCACTGTTCCCTTAATCTCGCCCACTCGATCTTTCTAGAGCTAAATGTTCACGGTACGACTGATGTCGTTGGCCCCTGGTTTTCCGTCACGGTCATCAGCATCGGCGTGGCTCCCACCATCGTTCTCCTACCCTCGGCTAACCACGGTCATCCTAAACGGGTGCCTCGAATACCGGCGACTCGGTCGTGGCCAAAGATTCTACCTTCGCCCCGTTCCTCTTCGTCTCCCTCGCCATTACCGCGTTTCTTCCCTTCGGTGTCCGGCAAACCTGTTGCTCCCTGACGAATCGACCGATTTTGCCGGCGCTAGATTTGTCTGGCCGTGGTCCAACAAAACGGGGTGAATCGGTTAACCGTTTCACTAGAAACTCTCCAGCCAACCTTTTCTCATCTTTTCTTCCACTATTTGCTCACCCTTCCACAATTGTTCATCGGATTTGCCTTAACCCTAGAATCCGATCCGCGAGGTTAATATTGTTCTTGACCTGAAAAAATTCAATATAAATGAAATTATGCTGCTAGAGAGTGCAGCATAAATTTCTCAGGTTCTGTTCGTATAAGCTAAACAATCCTATGTTGTTCTTTGATCATGATTACTTCACAATATTAACTAAAATGAAACTAGAAACATTGTAAATTTTTAGAATTATCATAGTGTAACTTTTCTGAAATTAATTTTTTCAAAGAAAATCGAACTACTTTCGCATACCGCTCAGTCATTAAGAAGCTGGCTTTTTCGTAGAAACTGCGCAATTCGTCAAGAAGGTCAGATTCCTGAAAATCAGGCACGAACTTTTGCAATCGTCCAATATTTGCACGAATTCATTTGTGCGCCTGATAATAGAAATTGTCTACAAGAAGAGAACGTATCGGTCCAATTTTTTATTCGCACAATAAGAATACGACGCTGAATCTAACGATAAAAAAACCACTATTTAAGAATATGAATCTAAATATGTACAAACAAATTGTAAACCCTCTGAATTCCGATATCATTCGTATCATTAAGTAATCATGTCCAAATACTAATATATTGATCCACGTGTATCAGAGACCGATTCAATTCGAAAACAACCATTGTACTCCGAGGATTTTTTATTAATTCATACCTGATTTACATTTCCGTATTTCGTGGTTTACGTTAATCTCTTTGATTGTTTTCTTGCCATTCAAAAAGTGTAAAGTCTGATGGTCTCAAAGCACTGATAACGACATCAAACAAGATTTAAATTGGTTTCCTTCCAACGTTTGTGCAAATTTGCGGAATAAATGCTTTCATAACAGACAGCTGCTTCGTATATGTATATTTTCTTCCGTATTTTTGTTGTGCTACCGCGAGAAAAATATAGAGAAAACGTTTGCGACGTCGTTGAAATAGTTGTCCAGTTGGGTATTACGAATACCGAAATGATAGAAACGGGATGGACCGACACGGCAGTTATCCTTGTTAAAAGGAACGGCCTCGTAAAAAACATTTTATCCGGCTTTTAAAGCGGATTTAGAAACGAGTCAACGGACGACGAGGCTTCGGAACGTTCAATGGCAAAAACGTCGTCGGTTCAATTAAAATTGACCCAGCCCGGCCATCAGACGGTTAATAGTCTCTTCATTCACCGATGGGGATAGCCGCATGGACAGGCTTCATGAACACGCCACTAAATATAGTATCGCCGCGCCGTTTCTGCGGAAAAAGTCCTTAGGAATCTCATCGGAGAGCAATGCGCCAGGCGCCAGCAATAATCCCGTCTCGAAAGGATCGCGAAGAAAATTACAGGAGCGATTAATTGTACAGGCTGATAGGGCCCCGTTTCAACGGATTATCCTAACGGGTCTAATAATAACGGCGTCTAACGATAACGATCGGCCGACGAACATGGAAACGACGACGCCGAAAGGGCAGCAAGACTCGAAGAAACACTGTTTATCGCTCTCAGAATCATTGGAAGCACAGCTTATCTTAATATACTATGTTTAGACGACCGTGCAATTGAATATTGATTTCTTTTTCAGATATGCGCCAGAAATCATTTCGTCTTCAGTCTTGGTTACCTTTAGTTTAACGATACCTCTTAACGCATTTATCTCGCGGCACTTCTTTTATCCTTGTCGATGTTTACTAATTCGACAAAGTTGATGCTCTCGGCGCACCGATTCGATCAATTTAATTGAAACCTATTTTGCAATATAACTCGTTTATATTTTTGCTTCTGCTTCTCGCACCGAAGCGTTCGATTCAATCGGACTCCGTTGTTCTCTTCGAGTTCGTTTTGACTAGATTTAAAAGCGAATTTTGCATATATTTATTGTACCAACGATTAAGATCTGGAAAACACTCGGCATTATACATTCTAACGTTCCGATTTTAATCTGATTAAATAAGAAATAATGAACCTGGTGTAATGATAACAACGCATGCGCTACTACATCGTGGAGAGAATATTTTAAATCTCACCGACGTCGTTAATTATCTTTTTTCGAAGGATCAACGCGCACACAATCTGCACAACAATGACAGGATAAATAATGATCGGTTGCAACCGCGGCATGCCGAGCCGCATCCTTCTGTCGCGTGCTCGAACTGGGTCTTAAGGTTGTTTCGGAAGGTTTAGGACCTCCAGAGAATGCGGCCCGAGGGCCTGGTACCCTTCCGAATCTCTTCGAGAACGATCTACGGGGCTTTACGAATATTTATAGGGGCTCTTATGGCGAAGCACGATCATCGATGGTTCGCGGTTGCTTTTCTGCGGACCGCGAACGCGGGCGCGCGAGTGAAAGCTGGAAGAACTAGGTTTCATTCGAGCCTACGGCAATTAATCTTATTGTCTGAATAATTGTGTACGATCCTGGCGTACGTTAGAAGGGTGTCCCATGATTAATTGCAACTCACTCGAGATGGCAAGTTAAAAGAAAGCGAAGAAGCGAGCGCGCAAGAACAGTGACAAGTGGACTGCGCATATTAATGTTACGGGTACTAATTTATCAGTAACGAAATTAAGAATAATTTCTAACTCCTAAATTAGGGGCTCTATCTTGCTCCAAATAACGTTTGCGTAACGCTAAACTTTATCGAAGCATTTAATTGAATGAATATTCACTCGTTTCGAATACGTAAGCAACATTTCTACGTAAGTACGGAGAGCTGATGATTACGAGAAAGAAATGTACTGTCAAGTAAATGTGTTTGAACATCAAAATGTCAAAAAGAGAGGGAAGAGCTGTGTGTTTCCCTTGGACTTAGATCCATGGAATCGACTGTACGAAGCAGTCCGATCTTGAAAGGACACACGATCCCGCGGAAAACAAATAAATCGATCGCGAAAGTGGAAGAGACTGTAAATTATTCATGCGTGGAAAAACAAGGAGGACGAGGAGATCTTGTAAATTACAATTCTCGACTCATCCACGATACTCTGCTCCCCTTTCTATCCTCCCATCGTCCCTCCTCCATGTGTTTGAAGGACGAGTACAAAGGAGGTCGAAGAGATGTAATTTCCAACAGGTTCGTTCGAGGAAAAACATTAACGGGCACGAATGAAACGCGTTCGATACCATGCCTCCATCGTATGAAGCACTATAATACTTTTCCCCCGGGACGAACCAGACGGACGTCTGATATTCGAAAGAAACGGATAATTCTATATTAAGCGACTATGATCGTTTAAACACGATAGATGGCCCAATTCTTTGGGAATTATGCGAAGACCTTGAAATATTTTCATACCGACCGTAATCTTTGATAATCTTGGTCTCGACGCTTTGTCTACCGGCAAATTACTTCGTAGTCCTTTAAAAGTTAAAGATAAATAAAAAATTATCGGATTAATTGGCGTGCTTCCACAATATGATACAAGTATAAATACAATTCGATAGCGACGTCCATCTTACTCTTGTAACCCACATATTAGCGATTCGAGTGGTGTGGACAGTTACTACGACCATCGAACGTACCCCGGCTCTCTTCTTTCGACAAAACAAGCTACAAAACATGAAATTCCTAGGAAACTGCTGCCGGCTTGCTGGAATTTTGCAATCTCTTCATACTTTTTCTCGTATGTACTTCCTTCAGCTTCTTTATCCTCTTCCATCCCCGTTCTTCTACTCTCCGTCGAACCGTTCAACCTTCCACGACGACCAGAACTCCTTGTCACGTGATGATCAGTTTAAGCCGACAATTGTTTATATTAGAGCTGATAAAGCAACTCGTGTGCCGCGAAATGTAGTCTTCGTTGCAGCTTTGCGTCACGAGAAAACCGCGTAATTTACGTTCCGCATTTCAAACTACTAGTTCTTAACGCGTTCCTTGCAAAACGTCAACACTGTTTCATTCATGCTTTGCTTGTTTATCTTTTATACACCGTTTCCAATGTTACAGTTTTATAGAAACTGTTAAATATCGATTATCTTCTACAATGTCTGACAGAAGATCTCGAGATCTAGTTGGACGATCGACTTCAAAATTTTAGAGAGTATTCAGAAAATTGCCGCTATCGCATGAACCAAAAACCTTAACAAATATTGATATATTTTAATTACTTCTCTGGCTCGTGCCGTAACTACATTTATACTGATTAGAATGCTGCTCCATTTTTCTATTTGAGATCAATAGAAAAGAAAATTGTTGTGGCCTACAAAATGACGATCTCGATTAGAAGCTACCGTGAAATATTTTATTTGCCTTGTAGCACAACGTTGCCGAAATTATTCTGGTACATAAACTTCCAGCAATGTGTCAATTTAATTCTAAAAATTCTCACTTATAACCTTTTGTTTAAGCAAGTAAGACAAAGTAATTTTTTTACCATCATATTCTTTATCCGTTTAACGCACATTACAAAAATATTAATTTCTCAGATGCATTAAAAAAAATTTTCTCTCTTGAAAATGATCGATATCAGGATCGAAACGTTGAGAATTTATTAATTGCAAGATTGCTTCTTCTTTATTTTGATCGAACCTGTGCGCTGATATCACCACAAAGAATTATTATTCTCTAACGTAGCGACACGTGCGTTCTCGTAATCCTAATAGAGTTGTATTGTTAATACTGATTAAATTTCGACCGATTTCTCTATTCAGGGTCAATCTCGTTAGTTTCAAACGAGGGGTTAATGGACAAAACAGTGGCTTTAACGACGAAGATTCTTCGCGTACCACTCTCCTCCCCGTGCCCCCTCCGTTGGGCAATTATCACCTATTCCATCCCTCTTTTTTTTACGGTTTACGGATCATCGCTGCACACATGGTATACGGTTCTCCCATTATAAGCATCCCGGAGTGGTAGCGAAGTCGGACCAACGGGTATCCGTGAAAGAAATAATCAGCTTTACGCTTATCTATAAATAGCGCGCTCGCGCGCACACGTTCACACGAGTTCACATTCGCGGCGAGCCGTGAAAGGGAGACACGCCGACATGTGCATACAGGTGCATTTCCCAGCGAGCGCAAATTGATTCGAAAATCATGATGCCCGCGGACTGCCGACCGGTTCCGCGCATTGATTGCCCCGCAAATCGTAACTTTATCGTTGGTACCCGCGATCCTTGCCGATACTTCGCGTTTCTTTTTCTCCTCTCTCGTTTCTCGTTGCTCTCTGTTTCGTTCTCTTTCCTTCGAGTAATCCGTAGAATTAAAGTGCGTACGAGTTTCGTTTTCTTGGTCGAAACATCCTCGCGACAGAGGATTCATCATACCAGAACCCAGCATCTGCTGTCGGAGACGTTACTTTTTTTCTTCCAAGTTGTATGAAGAACTTTTTTCACAAGTTTCGTACAAAGATAAAGGTAACAATTTTTCTCGATCGCACTTGAAATATATAATAAATTTATGATTTTTTTATGTGTGTCTAATACAAGTATTTAAAACCATTTTCATGTATCTGTTCTGAAGATTCGATAATTTATCCTAACAATTTATCCCAACAACACGTGAAAAACACCTCGGGTGGGTCACTTTTCGGTTTTTTTACCAGACGGTCACCCATCCTGGTGCCGTTCACGTTCCACATTGTTTAACTTCGGTGATCTAACGAGAACCGGTGCTTTCAACGGGACTACGGTTCTTGGCTTTATTTTAATGAATATATATATATTCATTAAAAAATTACGACTGCATGTAGTGACGATTACGCGACGATGACGCTTTCGTGGACAGACGTCACTTATTTTACATTGGTCGCAGCACAATCGTACAGCAATCGATATTTTGTCGCGTACACGTTTATGACGCGACGCTCCGTGGAGGGAGGCCTTACATAAGCTTTAGTGTACATAATGAATTGTGAGGAAAGGGGATAATAATATATAAACAAAAGAACTGCGTACATCGATATTCTTTGAAACGTGAAGATATTTCAATGTTTCACTTGAAAATTGTTGATCTTTGTTGGAAAAGCGGATATAGTATAGTAGTTTGTTCTTGTACGCGTTTAATTAGAACCGCGACTATTCCTCGTCTATAAACGTCCACGAGTCTCCGAACAAATTCTTGAAACGTCTTGCCCGAGCGTCGAATCGCGACTAGCGTGATACAAAAATAATCCGCGGACATGCAATCGCGTTCTAAAGCAATTTCGCACCGACTACGAACCGACACTGCTTGTTGCAACTTAATTGACCGCGGCGGCGCAGCGTCACGATCCACTCGTGTCAAAGATTACGAGAATCGAAGACGAAAGACTAGATGAGGGTTTGAGTAAAAGCAAAAATGCGGAATGAATTGAAACTCCAAACTGTAATAACTTTCACGTCTAACAGCAATAATAATTTATACAATGAATAGAATAAAACTTCCTCGTCGCGTACAACGATATAAACCAGAAAAATAGTATATAGCCGAGTGCTGAATAATAGACGTAACTGGTTTCATCTAATCGTAATTGTCCACGTGGACATAATTGATTCTTAAATGATAAAGGATAATTAAGCTATACGTTAAAAGCAATTGCCATTTTTCCAACGATCAATCAACGTCAAGTGTTCATCGTCGAATCATTACAAAATCTCTCGATGATTTTCCCGCGCAACATCCGATCGGACGATAATCGATTGGCGGCTACAGCATCGCGCCGACAACATCGTAGAAAACGGTAACGAATGTTAAACCAATAAGACGCCAATTGGTGGTTTAACCGATTACCAGTCAAGCTGATTGAGATTCAATAGCCTGACGAACGGCGTATCGGGATCTTAATTGACGCTAATCGAACACGCATTGATGTACTCTTATATTTATTATTTGCACTGAACGTCAGGCACAAGGGTAGCAGAGAAGTTTGCGCGGCTGTAAAGTGGTTGAGAAAACTCTAGGGCTTAAGAGATACTAGTAAGATCTTAATTCGAGTTGAACTGGTTTCGGATTAAGTATATTTAGATTAATACATTTTGATATATCAATTCAAGTTCTTGGACGTTGATTATTTTCTTTCTAGTAGCATAAATAGACCTATCGTTTATGCGCCACAGTTCATTCGCTTACTATTTTAGTTGCTTATGATCCCCTTTTCTGTAGGGAATTTCGTTTTTTGAGAAGTGCTAATCTTCTTCGACTTATCTTCTTCAATTTCCTTACTGTATCCCCTTTCAGACACACTTCCACTGTATCTTCTTTCACTTACCGACTTTACTTTCAATGGATATTACTATAATATATTATCTTGTTTTATGATTCGTATCCTTCGATCCTATCGTTGTATTTATTTACCTTCATCCCTTCTCCTTTAATCCTCTCGATTTATTCTCTTTAACAGCTGAATACTGATATGCTCGGAGAAATGATCTCTTTTATACGTAATTATAAAATTGAAAGGTATTAGGATATCGATAAAACATTCTGACGAGTTCATACGAACGACTAAACGCGTTATCGAAGCGCTAACAATAACTGTTACCGCCTAACATGAATATTTTTTTTGCGAAAAGAAATTTCGATGTGACTGCAAAACAGCTAGCTACCCTCCGAAAAAAGTTATTTAATTTGACAGATTTTAAAAAATCATCGAAATCAGAGGGTAGGCAGCTGTTTAGCAGTTTCAAAATAAATGTCTACAACCATATTTCTCTGCGCGATGCAATATAAAAATTTTTTTTTCAAATTATCTGCATTTATCTTTCTCTTCAACGGCCATCTTCGGGCTCCGCGACTGCCCTTCCGATTGGTCGCAGACGCGGAGCTTTTTTTTCTTCCATAAAAATTCCAACGCTCACCCCTCCCCCAACCCCCTTGCTCTGTCGTGCGTACAAAGTCATGACTTGCATGGGCGCCGATAGAATTTTATCTCGGATGGGGGAGAAGAATTTTTTTTCAATGTTTCAACAACGTTTGTCGACATGCTTAATGAACAAAACCGAAAGAAATGTTTTATTTTAAAAAGTTCAGTCTCAACGATTCGGGAGGACTCTCAGCTCAATGATACAGCGCCCCTAAGGTAATAAGAAGCGAAACTAACGATCGCGAACTTTTAATATAACTACAAACCACATGATAACGTCGATAACCGAAAATATGTAGAGTTTATTGTTCCCGTAGTCAGCCATCTTAAGCGTCGTTATTATTAATACACTATTTTATACACGTTTTGCATGAGGACGTGAAGCTGTACATTGTACAAGCGAGGAACAGGCTGACAATTGTTCTCATTCAAACGAATAGGAGTTTCTTAATAGGTATCTTTAACCTATGCATAAACAATTAATAATATACGAACCAATTCCAGCAATCGCCGATATAATCCCAACGTCCGCACCGTCTCTGACATTCCTCCATCCTCGACGTCTCAATTAAGAACTTTCTAATCGTAAGTAGGGGTGAGCCATCATCCCCTACCCAATTTAGCTACTTCAGCGTTCTGTGCCGCCGCCAACAACTATTCGGAGGCGAGAAGGTGCCATCACCGAAGCTGAAGAGGCGGTCGACGGTGTGAAAAAAAGTGGCACGATCATGACCTATTCGATTCCTCGGGCGGGTGGTTTTTTTCGTTTGGGCGAGCCCCCGCGAAAACTGGCACCACGGGATCATGCGTGACCATGCGAAACCGGGTAGAAAAAAAAAAGGTAAGAAACGTGAAATTAGAAGGATCGTCCTGGTGATAAAAAAATCCTAATGAAAACGTGACCGCGTCGGCGCCCATGGACGGCTACCCCCTTTTAGCTACTCCCATCGCCGTTGGAGGCCGAGAGCGTGGCTCGAGAGCGAACTCGAAGGCTATTTATAGTAGGGAGCGGCTTCTAGTTCCCACCGCGTGAAAAATCGCGACTGGTTTCCTGCGAGCCAGAGAGTGGGAAAGAAAGAACGCACCAAAGAAAAGAAGGAAAGCGGGCAACGCGACGGCTGACTCTTCGAGGGAGCACGGGGAGGGGAGCAGGGCTAAATGAAAGGAAGGGAAGAATAGAGCCGGCGGAGGCGGAGGAGACGAGAAGAGAAAGTGGAAGAAAGAAGGAGAATCAAGAGACGAGAGGACTCCGGGGTCTATACTCGTCTTGATTTGCCAGTGTTAGGGTGCGTCCAGACCTGAGTGATATTACCAACCGAAGTGGAATGAGGCTAGATGTCCACACGCGGACAAGTGGTCCGAGAGAGGCTCTCAAACGAAGACTCAGCTTCAATACACAAATGTACTGTTGATAGCTCCGAGGCTGAAGAGTTCGTGACAGTGGGGGCTAAGGAGAGATGTACACTTTTCTGTATACAGAAAATGTGGGTGAGTCAACGAAGAACCCGCACCTTGGAGGTTGTACATTAATCACATTGCGGAAAACGAAGACTGCTCGGGTCACATAAAGCTACAGTCGTGAGCAGATAGATCTTCCTAGACTTGGGAAGGGGTTATCCTTCGCACAAGTTAAGTTAGAAGTTGTTAATTGAATCCCACTAAAGCCATTGTTGAGAGTCGACAAGATTTGGTCGAGACCCAGAGCTGGGCCCGTTTCCTTGCAGAATAAAGATTAAGTTTCATGAAGTATGAACTGTATTAATGTACTATTACAAGCAATCTAATAGACGATGGTATAAATTGTATTATTATAAAGAATCTAGTAGAGATTAGTCCCATTGCCTGTGCTGTTCAGTGTTGCAGATCCTCGGCAACTTACGATCTCCGTACAGTGCCGAGTTCTACAACGCAGATGTGGGGACGTAGCTTTAAATTCTCCGAGTGAATGTATGAACAAGTGTGTGTCGGACTTTAGTTGCGCCCCGAGGTAGCAGACGAGAATGGAGACGTAGCTTTAGGTTTGCACGAGGCGAGTCTGCATGCAGCGTTAACCATTCGGTTCGTTAAAGCGTTCGCCCCGAAAGGCCTGAAAGCCCTGAAAGGCCGCTGTCCTTGCAAGGGCGCTCCCGTGAACTACACCCGCGAAGGAGACAAGAAAGCTGCAGAAGGCGTTCACACCCCCCTCTACGGAATTTCAGGACAGAACTACAGGCACTCGGTTGCTGACGGGACCGAGCAGCTTCGCCGAGGCATTCGGATTAAGCGTTCAGACGCGTCGGGACTCATTTCGAATCGCTGATCGGTGTTTTTGCAACGGAGAAGCGTAACCAAACGAAGATTCATACACTCCCTTTATCGTCCCACAGCCACACAGCTCTAGATTCTTTGCCAACTACGCATTTGTAATTTATCTTCGATATGCCCTATTGGGTCAGCCTTCCTAAAAACAAATCGCTTATTAAATTCAATATACATTTCAAATGATCAACCACGATGAGAAATTAGCATATTAATAATACAAACGCTTAGGATGAACAAGCATAAAAATTGTCTCAAACGTTTTTCATTCGGTATCCTGGTTAATTACGATTGTTTAATAGTAGAACCATTATCTCGTGTTGCGAAACGGAACGCAGTTACCACTCAATCCAATAGATTATGGACATTCCTGCATTTATAAATGTTTGCAATTCAATCATGTTGAATTTCATCCTGTCGTGAGAAGAAACATGGCGCCTATTCGTTGTCTTTTTCGTACCGGAGAAAAAGTTCAATCGCTGAAATCGCCGAAAACGAAATTGTTATCGTAATTTTGCCGTGCAGTTCTTTTTATTATTATTCTATTAGTTCCACGTTACTTTACGTCGACATTATAGGAGATAATGTACTTCCGAGAAAGGAAGTATTTCCTTTTTCTTAGAAATACAGTTTGCCTTGCATAATTACACGTTTCTGTGATTAATCGCTCGTTTTTCATTACGGTGTTGACGTTCTGAATGCCTGACTTATTATTACCCGGCGCCTGTTTATCCCACCTTGTGGAACGAGGTGGCGCGTACGAGCAAGAATAGAAGTAATTTGAATAGAAATCTGCTTTCATTGCGCAATGTTCTTGGAAATACTGTTCTACAACGGTGTTTTATTAGCTACTGTCTTATCGGCAACAACAATTTGTATGCAGGACAGTCAAATACGAACGTATAAAAACAAAATATTTTATGTCTAGTTCATAAATCGTTACTCTATTTTGTAGAAAAATGGATTACACCTGGAGAACAACAACCGCCAATAATGTTACTTGAAATAGTTTTCCTTCGGTCATAATACTCCACAACACAAACGATGCATAGCATCGGAACGATTAAAACAACTTGAATTTTACAAAATTTATCTATGCTATTATCGGGCATCCTCTTACCCTTCAATTTTAGCTATCGCGCATTATCGAACTGTTGGTTATCCAATATTTCAAAGGACGCGTTCGTAACAGGAAGTGCGCAACGTTATCTCGCAAATGTTGAAACAGTTAATAACATGGGATAATAAATTGTGTTTTTGCCGTTCGGTAAATTATCCCTCGACTAAGTTATCTAATTACGTCTGTGATAAATGATTGTCTGCGTAATCATGATTTCTGTTTATAGTCGGATGTTTTCGTAACGTATTTACACCCCCGCGTAAAATATTCTCCCGCCTGTGTCTCTGGCACGCATGCGCACCGGCAGCTTCACGAAACAGAGACATTCGCGCAGCATTCACGTGCCAGTGACCCAGATTATTTAAGAAAAATGATCAATGATATAATTACCCGACCCTCACGACGCATCTGTCGAACGTTTCTTCCTGTCAGTGTTAATTTGCGGTCACAACACACCGGTCGGGTTGATGTTCAACAAACTGTTCGTTGAAAATAACGTTTCGGCGGCCAGCCACTTAGCACGGTGTCTACTACCCGCCGGCCGGCAGCACAGTTAATCGATAATGCATGTCGAACGAGAAAGGCGATGGTAGAACGACAGGTGAAGTCATTGTCCACCCTTTACCGCGATTGATACGGTTGTCACCTCTTTTATACTTGCCTGTCTCTGTCATGGGATCCCAGATCTGCCTGGCAATCAAGTCGACAGTACGCAGACACACGATGCACAGCAAAACGTCAAAAACACGAACCAAAGCGGTCGAAGACCCTGCAATACTGAGCGTTTACCGAAGCCATCGGAAGATGGCGGTCTCGACAACTCACAAATTTTATCGGGTTTTCATCGATGCAATATTTACATAGGTGCGACGCTATGTGCAATATATGTGAAAAACATAGATGTATTTTTGTATAATTGTTTTTACAGGTGTCATTGTCCTTATACTTCACACTGTTCGAAGCTTTCTTAAATAGACCGACTAAATTCCATCGATTAGAGTCACCAAATTCTAATCTATATATGTATAGGAATCCTGAAAAGCGGAATACATGTTCTCAAAATATAAAGAGAATAATTCCGACTATAAAACAAAACAGCACTTCGAGTAACAGTTGCTAGACTGAATTAATTCCCCTGATTAATTTCGACGTGTATTCGTATTACATATTTGAGTTCGTGCATTAATTGTTGGAATAGTCCGAAGCAAAAGTTTCAGTACATATTATTTACAGAAATTCTATACGAAATTTGGTCATGGTACGTTAATTTATAATGATAGGTATTATGGCATGTTGGCAATTAAACTGACCGCGTTTTGAAACGAGAGGAGAGGGGATAAAGGAAACATATTCCGGAACATTTGAATTTTTATCTTCGACTGTGGAACCCCTTTGAATTGCTGGTGTACAATACTCTATTGTAGATTACAGTGAACGCGGCACATGAAAAGTTTCCTTTGACAAATCAAATTTTTAACGCTTGAACCTTGAACCTTTATGTTAAACGTTATTCGAATTGAATGAAATTCGTTCTCTCCTCGTATTCGTATCATAGATCGCTTAATAGATGTGAACGATATATGTATTTCATCTATTGTACTTTAATGTTATGTATTGTACATATAGGGTGACCTATATGATTTGGAGCTGGACCTTTAAAAGTGATGCAATTATATATTCATTGCATTGCACAGACTGATATCAATTATAAAATAAATCGATAACTAAGTATGTATAGTTAGTATTTATATGCGTATTCTAATAATATATTTAATCCTGAATTACTTTTGAAAACGTTATGGTTTTATATGAATCTCGCAATTTTATTTATTTATTCAAAAATATTTCACAAGCACAGAATCCAAGATAAGTGAAAAAAAAATTGAAATGTTTAATAAATACCAACATTAATCGTGATAGAGGAGCTACGATGCTCACTCTGTATATTTGCACTTGACCTCTTGTCTTGTTTCATGCTCACGCAGATGATTATTGATTCATGCAGATAATGTCGTTTGATAGCATCGCGAGAAATGCATGATTACATCTACTTTAGAACGTTCGTTGTTTCGAGTAAACGAATTAAGTGTCTTCACGGAAAGTGAATGTAGGCTATAATAATATATCCGCCATAAAATGTCTACCACTCAGCATTAAAAAGAATTATTCGGAACTTGATTCTCAACAATTATATGTTTCACAATTTAAAGAATTATCATGTATCATGTCTGATTAATGATATTGTTTTTTTATTAAATTTTATATTATTACACATAAACACGAACACACGAATTTTTATACATTTACATGATACATTAATGTGTAATGCAATGCTTTCTCCCTTTGACCACACGTATGTTCTGCACAAGACACAGAATTAATGTAAAAATGTTGTTATTCTAAATACAAATGCATTCGCGGAACACGTGCTCTGCCCCTTTCTTTCGGATAGGTTAGTCGTTAGTCGGTTAGTGCGTCGGTTTGTGGTTATAATTCCGGCTATAAGAGTTGAACGTGTAACGCTACCGGCTCTACTTGAAACGATTGGCATTGACTAGTGACAAACGCGTAATCGCCTCGCATTAACAGTGCATGTTCTGAATGGGACTGGTGACGGGTTGTGCGACAACATTGTGATAGGATCGTCAAACGTGTCGTATAACTCAAAAGGCGGTTGTACCCAAACAATGACTTACTTTGCGTTGAATACGGATGTCAACACAAGTAAATTTTCCTCTTTTGCACTGAATTTTCACAATAATCTCTAGATAACTAATAACGTGCACGCGAACACGATGGAAGGTGAAATTTCGAACAATTAATTGAAACTATTCCTCATCTATGCTGTCCTTGCATCGAAACTAAATATCAAAGTAACACGACGATAAGTATAGTCGCTTGACAACGATAACGCAACCGCAACCTAGTTAACATAATTATCAAAAGATAACAATGTTGTATTAACACCAAGATAAAGTTTAAAATCGTATCAAGAAGATAAGTAAAAAGGGTGTTAGGAACCGTTAAAATTTCAAACTATCTTATCTACAATTCAGTAAATTTCACCCTACCGTATAACGTCCAAAGCAACGAATTTAATATCGACGAAGACGTATTGTCCTAATTTTCTATTTATTATTTATTTATTCACAGTTTATTTTAACGTGGTCACATTAACGGCGAGGTCGTCGGCGATCATCATTTTACCAGTAATGTCAACACTTTTTCAAATATATCATGATTGATTTTTAAAATTGGATTATAATAAGAATAGTTCGGTAAAAAGAATTTGTATCAAATCATACCCAAATCGTTAATGTAGTGGAACTCGATTGGCCCGTTTGCACCACGCCATCGATTATGAATAATCATGTTGCGATCGATTACCATTCACACCGAGGCGTGTCCCTCGAAGCTGCATGTCACTTAGTAGCACGTTCCTCAAATTCTTTTCACCGCATCGTTTAACACTTGAACTGTAATTTCCCACGTTCACTTCGAGAAACACTTGTGCACGTTCGAGTGCCCGAGATGCAGTGTCGGAACGATAAGAATTCGATAAACTAAACACCGTACATTATCGATCCTGGAAAACACACGCTGGATCATGCACCTCTCGCACACTTCCACTGAACGTTCGCAAACTGTAAACCCTCGCTTCTCTTGAGCACTTCGAAAAATACCGAAACCGGATAACCTCTTTCACTCGACGAAACAATCGTTTTCATTCTTTTCGACAGCGGGTTTTCATACGTCTAGACCGTGTTACGCGTTCCCGTTCGGACGTTCGCACGCGCTTAACTGACAATGAAATGGAGCTTTGTAATTTCCAGGTCGAATGCACCTATGTATAGTGAGCACGAAACAGATACCACCAAGGACGTATGAGGCACAGGTCATTTGTAATTTTGTATAATTCACGCTACACATCACTAGTATCATTAATATACCAATAAGCCGGGTATCAAGATTACGCGGGAGAACGAACATTAGTTAGATGTCACTATATGTCGTTTATAAGTACCGCGTCGATTATACTACTGGAATATTTCATGCTTATCCAGAAATTCAGTATTCGATGGATGAATTATAATATGACACCAGAAATTGAAAAAGAATTAATTAATTTTCCTCTGGCAACTTGTTTTTACTATTTAACATTTCGAGGTCCGACATTTTTAATCCATTTATACATATATAAACCTATCTGAACTCGTATTCATAACAATCAAAAGAACTACTGTAGTAATTCAAAAGTAACTGTACTTCCGGTCGTTGCAGTTATATGTTACAGTTACTCTACGATTTACAAATATTATATATTATTCGGTCTGTTGTGATTATTGTTTGTTATTTCTTTGTTCTTTCCTGTTTTCTGTTACATTCTTGAAAACATTTGAAAGTATCGAGCTATTATCATGAGCAGACTGATAGACAAAGGTATGAAGCATTGATCGGGGTGAGTGTATAACCTCGTAATAAATATTATCAAACAGACAGCCGCTTTTTACGCTTCGATTTTACGCGATCTATTCGGGTCAGGCATGATACCATAGGACAGCATCCAAGTATTCAAGTAGCCGGGTGCCTAACCCGAACTCGGGTTCGAATCAATAAAAGTACTTATTGTTACACAAAAGCGATACGTTCGTAAAGTCGCACGTGGCATCTCAAATAGAACCTTTCCGTAACCGGTTTTGTAGCACGCTGATATCGATTAATCGACACTCGACAGACAAAATTCCGTTTTAAGATGTATTTATATTATTCGCACAGACACGGAACAGTTCCATTGTAGTATAACAATACTGTAACAATACAAACTTTCGTCGTTCGGTTTCCGACACGTGCTTTTGCTGATACATACATTCCGATAGTATGTAAGTATAAACACCTACATAAATACGTTAAAATTCTCTAATTGGTGTTGAACGGAACAGTTCCGTGTCTGTGCAGATAGTACTGTATAAATCGGTCTTTAATAAATAACATTTTTACTATTTACAATTCGAACGAACTAGTTTTTAAATAAAGATAGCTTATTATATGAAAATGATTTCATTTATATGCATATATTCTGTGCGTATTACGTTGTGTGTATATCTGAACTAATTTTCATTGACAGCGCATGTTCTATATTTATTCAAAATGAATATGCGATATGCTCGATATCTTTATTTTGCAATATTTCTAGTACAGTATTAGGCACTGTGTGCAAAACGATTTTAATTAGTTTATAAAACAGCTGGGTGGAAAGTAAAGTTACGAATTACTTGCAACAATGCTTTGTGAATCTAAGATTGTCTTGCAATGATTAGTTTTGTTATTATCGCGTACAATAAAGAGAAGAAAATTTGAACGAAGGGGTTGCGGAAGGGGCGATCTCTGCCGAAGATCAACGAAACGGTTTCGGCCGAGCTATCGATTCCAACCGAAGACTTCCGGAAATAGCCGAGGTCGTGAAAGTGACGTATGTACGTCAGTCAATGTGGGCCGACCCGCGTATCGTCGGTAGAGTTCTGAAATTCTACGAATTCGTTGTATCGGGCGGAGGATCGCTAACGTCGCGATTCGCAATCATGAATTCCGTTCAGTAAAGTTGTAGAAGGGTTCGCGAGCGGGAGAAGCGGCTTACTGTCGTATGTTCGTATACATTGGTGCGAGAAAAATTGCTGCTCTTATACGTGTGCGTTAGGGCCCCGATCAATCTTCAAGTTCATGACCCCGCTCTTATTTGGTTAATTGGATTTATTCGTGATTGAATCCACGCTGAATTGATAGCGTTTCGACAATTCTTCTCTCGTGAGGTATATCTCGAGTCATTCCTGGCAGGATCGATCACCGTGACCTAACCTTGAAATCGCCACATATCCCGACCGAGTTTCCGGAGATAATGCTTCCGTGAAAGTTACTGTTTTTCTTTCGTTGCAGATTCAGTTCGGTGGTCACCTACGGGTGAATAGAGATGGCCACCCCACAAACACCAGGTAAATCTCGCATTTTTTCTCGATTCATTGCTGACAATCATCATTCGGTTGATCTGTCATGTTGACAGCAATTGTCTGTAGGGCAACAACGAATACTGTCATTAATCTTCCATTTGGCACGTATTGTTTACGAAACAGTGAATTGTGTTCTAAAGATGCACGGTTTCATTCAGAAGAAACTTTTTCATGGAAAGTATCGTGGGAATAATCAAGCAATAATCATTTTTTCTAGGTATGGATCCCTGGGTGATTCAACCCAGGGAACGTGCAAGATACAGAGAACAGTTTGAGTCTTTAAAACCAATAAATGGTGTTGTCACTGGAGGACAGGCAAAAGAGTTCTTGCTAAAGTCTCAACTTGCACCTATGGTCCTTGGACAAATATGGTATAGTTTTTTTTTTTATCAGAACGCTTTGACATTTGCTGCCAAGTGATCTGGAAGATAATTGTGATTTTCTTAGCTTTGTATCCGTGATGACGATAATATGACATTATATTGTATTTTTATGCTGTAATCTTTATACTTGAAAAATGTAATATTTCCACTTAATATTAACTAGCGTCACTTCTATGTTCAATATATATCTTAAGAGACTACTTTTGACAGTGCTTTATCTCAGCAAAATTATCTCTTTTGCTCATTCAATTTAATTATTGAAGTATTGTTGCTGTCTCATAATGTGGTACTCAGAAGGAATGTGAAAGGAATTTCAAAGAAACTGTCTGATTGGTCAGGTACACACAGTCGAGTTGCTATTGCTACTACTTCAAGTGTATGGCCCCGTTCAGGTCCCATGTTATGAGACAGCAACAGTACGCGTCTCATGGAAATCTTTGAAGCAGAATTAAATTCCAGACAACCTGATACAATTATCTAATATGGACATTTTTATGCAGGTCTCTCTCAGACACAGATTCAGATGGTAAACTGGATATAAATGAGTTTAGTATTGCTTGTAAATTAATTACTTTAAAATTGCGTGGCTTTGAGATCCCTGATGCATTGCCACCGATTTTGGTGCAGAGTTTAAAGGCGCTTTCTATTAGTGAGTACATTTAATGAAAGTCAATTAAAATTTCTTTAAAGGATCATTCGTATACTTTGGTATTTACATTTGTATCTAGGTGATACCGGTGCGACAAACTTAACAAATGGAGCTGCCAGTATACCCCCGCACAATAATGTTGCTTCTTTAGTGAATTTAACTGGACCCCCACCAGTAACGGTACAACCTTTAATTGGTGGGATGCCCATAGCTGGATCGGTTCCACGTCCTCTAATAGGCCCTCCGCCAACGAACGGACCATTACCTGGACACCCGATTAGACCTGCTTCACCCATGACTTTACCAGGTAATTTACTTCGTATATGTGTTTGTGTTTCGATCATGAAAAAATACTTAAAAACAAGTGTACATCGTGAAAATATGGATAGATTTTCATTTAGACTGTTACACTAATGATGAGCATTGTGTATATCATAACAGATACAATATCGTGCCTTAAGCTGACTTTACAGTTGCTATACGTTCCACAAGAACTAAATATTTCAGTTTCAAGAATCAGATAGATCAATTTTCTTACTGTTACCAATATCTACTTAAATTCATGCGAGTACTTAGTATGGTTTTCTCAAATGAGAAACATCTTAACTAATGAGCAGCATTATTTAGCAATATTTTACTTATGCATCATACTACACAGCATCACGACAAAGTAGACCGAATGTGGCTGCTACTACACACGCCACAACTCACACAGCGTCAAAGCCACCCGCTCGACCCGCACCACCCTCTGTGGGTATGTTATAAGAATTGGATGTTTGCATACGAATGATTACGTCTGGGTCTTCTTCTCTTCGATTTTTCTTTGAGGCTTCTCAAAATATTACAATTCTTTGGTTTTTTTTGTCTTATTGATGTGACATAATCATAACAGTATGACATAATATGTTATTGTGGTATATGCTTTATAACTCTGAATGCAGAATCTCAGTTTTGCATGGAAAATAAATGATCATATTTTGAACTACTTCTAGTATGTCATGCTTAATGACATAATGTATAATAAAGCTTCAAATTAACAATAATATTAAGAACTTTTAATTGTTTACAAGTATGACCGATGGATACTTATATACTGTAATATGAACGTAGGATTACATTTACTATACAGCATTACTTCATGTTATGCATTATATTTGTAATTGCCACATTTACATGTAGGAACACAAACACATATCATTAAACGCATATTATCATTTCTTCTGTCTGTGTATTTGTCTAAGCAATACTATTCGATGGTTATATATTATACATGGATTCGTTGTCGATTTAGACATTCTGCTTTTGTATATATGTGTCCTAATTTTAAAATATGTAATTTTATATTATGAGTGTCACAATGGCTTTGTTTACTGACCATGCATATTATATACATTATACTCTGCTGATTTGTTATCTGCTACTTACACCTTTACAACATCAATACAATGATATAATATTTGTGCTGCATAAAAAAAAGGAATCGTGCCTTCTTCAAGTACTACCACTACTACTACCACTTCCACTACTACTACCCCTAGTGGTGGTCCTCCTCAAAGACCTGCACCACCCACAAATATTGGTATGTCTCAAGGCATAAAAGAAGTTTGAAGAAAATATATATTGTTTTTTAAAAGTGGAGTAGATAACGCATGTAAACTTAGACATTAGACCCCCCCCCCTATTTCTAGATCTATTGTATATTCAGGCAGGAAAATGATTCCTTTTTGTATCATACATCATGACATCATACACTTTCTGTTAAAAATAATCCTTGTGGATTATATACATATGTATGTACATAATGCGATTGTTAGACCACGGATTGTATGCGTTTTTAACAAAAATGTATAGGTTCGATAAAAAACTAAATAGACATTCGAAGAATTTAATGATGCTATTACATTATTTTCGACTTTTTGAGATGATTGAAAGAGGAAATAGATTTCCTTCGATTTTAGGTTTTTCACAATTGACTTGGACAACTTTTATTTTGTACGAAGATCCGCAGTCTAGTGATTATGCTTTCAATTTCGTATCTATTGCAAGGCATTGTAAGGATTTTAGTTGCCAATTTGTTACATTTCTTTGTAAATTATGATTTTATTTGCTAATCTCCTATAGTTTCTTTACAGCATCTTATTGTACCGATTGTTTTGAAATTAGAATAGAATAATATTAAGTCGATACAGGTAGCTGACACTGTATATTTTCAGGGGCAAACTTTATACCTGCTACTGCTGGACCTCCGCCAAAGCCTGCACCACCTTCGTTCCCCAACAGTCCAGTGACTAGTTCTGCCATAGGTAATGAAAATTTATTGTGAACATTTAAATCAGTTTTAACTTTCTTTACATTTCACTTTTATTTACTACTTGAACAGATCTGAAGAAAGACAGTACATTGAATTCTCAACGATATTTTATTCTTTTGTTTGCAGATTTACTTGATTTTGATTTATCAGGTATTCTTAATACAGTAACACATTGTGTGTTGTAGAAAGTACAACTTTTGTTAATAACGAAGCTTATGTTATTGTCTATAATACTAATAAAGTTTTTCAAGTTTCTATTTTCTAATATAAAATTTCAATACATGCAATACGTGGTAGTTTATGCCAGTGTAAGACTAATAGTAACACCATTTATTATAAGAAATCCTACTAAATTGGTAATTTATTTGGATAGAGCATTGACTATATAATTCTTTATCCCAGTGTAGACAAGAATAGTATTATTTTTAAAGTCACTAATTTCGAACTTGTACGATTTAATAAGGCTAAATTAAATAAATCAATTATTTTAAACAGGTATGCCTCCAGTAGCGCCAATCGCCCCTATAAACACAAATCCAACACCGATTTCTGCTTTTGGTATGGGTCAAACAATGCCAATGCAACCGCTGTGCACTGGCATGACTGCTCCAATTGGTGGCCCTGCTGTTGTAGCATCTGTTGCGCCAATGTCTACCGGTATACGAATTTTAAAATATTTTCAATTAACGTTTATTAACCCTTTACTTACAATAGTGATGATAACTAACGATATTTGACTGATGTGCCAATAGTTATATACTATTTTAGGAGCTGGTGTAGTGTCAACCCCTCCAGTTGTAGGCTTACCCCTAGCATCATCCACTACAGCAAGCGGAGCATTAGTGAACGGTGTAATTACTCAGACTCCAGTATCCACAAGTACACCATTAAGTACAACAGCACGACCGCCAAGCATAGATAGAGTGGGTTCAATTGATTCACAACATAGTCAGCATAGTCAGCATAGTCAGCATTCAGTGGGTTCTCCACAATCTATTGAATGGGCTGTACCGCATCAAACGAAATTAAAATATACTCAATTATTCAATACCTGGGATAGAACACGAACTGGTTTCTTGTCTGGTCCGCAAGCTAGAAATATTATGGTGCAGTCACAATTACCACAACAAAAACTTGCAGAGATATGGTATAGTGATATAATCGTATACATTCAATAGAGACTATTAATGTGATGATTCATAATATTTCTATAGAATGCGATTGCTTTATTAGGGCACTCTCGGATATGGATCATGACGGTCGATTGAGCTGCGACGAATTCGTGTTGGCAATGCATTTATGCGATATTGCTAAAGTTGGTGAAAAGATACCCGCCGCACTTCCAATAGAACTAATTCCACCTGCATTCAGACGTCAACGGCAGAGCAGTTTAACGCTTTCACAGGGGGGACCGGAAAGCATTGATCCATTAGCTGGTATGCCACAGGTAAAATCCCTTTTATAATTCATTACATTATCTACCGGTAGTTAATTAATAGGCTTTTCAATAACTGTGCTGTACCAAAAGGAAGCTTAAACATTTTCTTTTGAAATATCTATTAAAATTTCCTTAGCCATGGGCCGTAGATTTTCAAAAATTATTAAATAATCGTCGGTAGATGTTGTGTTAAAACTTGTCTTTGGCGTCTTACGTTCATTGAATGTTTTTTTGCGTTTACTCGTATGAAGACGTCGTTTGAAGACAAGCGCAAAGAAAACTTTGAAAAGGGACAAGCCGAATTGGAACGTAGACGCAAAGCATTGTTAGAAATTCAACGAAAGGAACAGGAAGAACGCGAAAGGAAAGAAAGAGAAGAAGCAGAGAAACAAGAAAAAATTAGGTAAGTGAATTCTACTTTGGCTTTCCGTTTCTTATATTAATGTAAAAAAAATGTAACAGGTTAGAACAAGAAAGACGTAGACAAGCAGAGATAGAGAAGCAAATGCAGAGGCAAAAAGAAATTGAGCAGGAGAAAGAGGAACAACGAAAAAGAGCACAAGAACAAAGAGAAGCAGCGCGGAAGTAATTTGAACCGTTTTTTTTTTTTTGGAGATTAGAACACTCAAAGTGTTAATTTATTCTAACAAGTTTATTTCGTTTTATAGAGAAATGGAGAGACAAAGGCAGTTAGAATGGGAGAATCAGAAGTCACAAGAATTACAGGCGCAGAGGCAAAAGGAACAGGATGTACTCCTTAAGTTGAAAGCGAAGAATCAAACGTTAACTATTGAACTTGGAACACTTGTAAGTATTAAGTAGATTACCGATGAAATGGACTGTGTTCAATGTACGTTGCGTAATTTATAATCTCATTTCTGTAGAATGACAAAGTGAAGGAATTATCACAAAAAATTTGTGACACTAGAGTGGGTGTCTCTGGTGTTAAAACGACTATTGACGGTATGCGATCAACCCGTGATGCACAGTTACAAGAGATGGCTGCCTTAAAGAATAAACTTCGCGAGCACAACCAAAGATTACTAGCTTTGAGTCAAGAGAAGGCTCGTATTGAAGCAAAGAACAAATTGAACGCAAGCATGGAATCTGCAGGGCAGGAAGCCATTAAAATGGCATTAGACAACAACAAACAGATCGCTCTTAAACAAATGAAGGATAAAATTGCTGATCTGCAGCAAGAGGTATACATAAATATATAATAGTAAACCTATCTAAAATACAATAATTTTCAAACATGATATTTATGTTGACAGATTGATGCCAAAATGGCTGATATAGAAAATAACAATGGTCAACTTCAAGATATTCAGACACAGATACAAAATTTAGCAACCGATTGCAAGAATCTCCATCTTTCGTTCGAAGAGAAGAAATTAAAGGTCTTAGAACTCAGAGCTAGTGGTGGGACTATTGCTGGAAACGATTATACATCTGCTTGGGGTGATACTGCTTGGAATGACAATGCTGAGCCAGCTAATGATAATGCTTGGCCTGTCAGCGACGATACCACAACTACCACAGTGGAGGAAGCTACTCCAGGAGTCATGAAATATAGAGCTTTGTACGAGTTCAAAGCCAGAAATGAAGATGAGATATCATTTCAACCTGGCGATATTATTTTGGTAATTGTTATAAAAGCAGATGAATATGCTGAAATAAAAACTAAACTATTCATTTATATGTAAACTAGGTACCACCCGTTCAAAATGCCGAATCAGGGTGGATAGCCGGTGAAATTCGAGGTCACATCGGATGGTTCCCTGAATCCTATGTCGAACGAGTAGATGCTGTACCAGGAAATGACAATGCTTTTGTACAACAGGACAGTGTGGAAAAGAGAACTTTAGAGTTAGTGAAATACAAAATACTAAAGGTGTGGGAGAACCCGAAATTGTCGGGTCGAGAATTTTAATCGGGATCGCGACGGGTTCTGGAAAATTTCAGGATTTCCGAACATATTCGGATTCTCGAGAATCCTGAACTTTTCAAGAACCGACCCTTCCCGACATTTTTGGGGTATCGCACACCTCTACAAAATACACACATAATTCAAACAAGATAAGTTATTACCTACTTTTATTTCTATTAATTGCAGAGGAATAGCTGAAGTTCCTGAGAATGTATCCGACGCTGGTTCATTAGGAGGAGAAGCTCCTGTTGTTGAGCCTATTATTCCTACCCTTGGATTGGGCGTAGCTTGTGATATCCAAGCAACAACTCTCTTTCAGTATCGACCTACAACTGAGCAACATCTTGCTTTTGAGAAAGGAGATCTTATCAAAGTCATTGAACAGCAGGTAATCATACTTTGTATACTATCTATAGAGGTGGTATTACAGATGTCCTGTATGGTACAACTAACATTTCGGGAGCATTTGTATCGTATGTATTAACGATGTAATAATATGTAGACATTTCATAAATACTAACAAGGAATGATCCCAAACTTGAAATTCAAAAAATTATGAGAATTCGGAGATCTGTTACATTACGTATTACATATCCCCAGAAGTCTCAAGTTTTTTAAATTTCCGGCTTTTGAGATGATTCCAGGTAAGTTAAAAAAAAATGATAGTCTTTCATGTCAATTAAGGTACTGAATTGTACAAACTATTATGTGCATAATTAGGGTGATTGGTGGTACGGCACATCTAGTGATGGAGTCAATGGTTGGTTCCCCAAGTCGTATGCCAAAGAAATTACTGCTAATCAAACTGCAGTGGTTGATGGTCTCAATGAATACTACATGGCTCTATATCCCTACACCTCCGCCGAACCTGGAGACCTAACATTTAATCAAGGAGAAGTTATATTGGTGACTAAGAAGGAGGGTGACTGGTGGACAGGCAGTATAGGAGACAGAACTGGAATTTTCCCTGCCAATTATGTAGAAAATTGTGATGCTCCAGATCAGGTGCAATAATTTTTTTATTCAACTATTTTAACAGATGGAATTTTACTATATTTGAAATTATGATTTTATTCATAATTAGTAGAGGTGTGCGAGAGCAGGAAAATGTCGGGTCAGGACGGGTTCGTAAGAATTTCGGGATTCTCGCACACCTCTAATAATCATAATATGTAGTGAGTTTTATAATTTAACATCATGTGTTAACATTAATCAGGATGTCACCGCTATTACTAACGCGACTGAAGCGATCGCGATTACTCCCATCGCTGCGACCGCTGCGACGACTGAGCCGATCGCAGAAGTAACAACGACTAGTCATGCAGCACTGGTTTGTAGCGTTTATTTTACTATCTCCCTTTCGTATACGCCCACTTCAAGAAGTATATTTGCTACCTTGTACTGTACAATGTCATTTAATGTCTCAATTCAACTTTGCGCGTGTACGTATAAACGCATTAGATCGCAAAAACATGCAGTAAGCTAGATACGCTATATCCATGTTTAGAAAGAGGAAAAGACTGCTGAGCAGCTCGAAGATGAAAGAGCAGCCGCAGAAGATAGAGCAGAATTGCCAGACTTTGCCGCAATGGCAGCACAACAGGTAATCAGTAGGGCAATAGTTTGTGTATGTATATTCAGAAGGTGTGCAGTATTTGTTATTCAATTAATCTAAATCGCTTCCCATTTTGTCCTCATTGCTGGCATTCCCGCTACTACAGTATGTTAAGGTACTTTATCTCTTAAGAAACACAGCCTTGTAAAGAGCTTCCCTTACTTTTAATATGTATAGAATACAATTATGCGTGGCTTGATGACGGGGATACGTTCTGAGACGTCCGCCAATCCCTGATATTCTTGAGAATCCCAAAATTTTCGAGAATCCAAGAATTCATAAGTCATAAATGCATGAATATCCGCAGTATAATTATCAATATCGTTAAATTCTATGTTTTGTCCAACTGGAAGAGCTTCGTATCTCTAATAACGATAATAGTAATGACGGCTGGACCACCGTCGTTAACCGAGTCGTCATTAAGCGACGCATCACTGCTATAAAAAATAGTAAAAGACACTTAAAGCAGAATGAAAATGTATATTTTGTTTCTCTGCAGCGAGGAAGGAAACCTGAAATTGTACAAGTTATTGCACCGTATCATGCTACTAGTGCCGAGCAATTAGATTTACAGAAAGGAGCACTGATAATGATACGTAAAAAAACAGATAGCGGATGGTGGGAAGGCGAATTACAGGTTCGACAATGCATTATCGATTTAATTCCTAAAGTAAAACGTGAATTTTTAATAGTCACTGTACTCGATGTTATATTTTTATAGGCACGCGGAAAGAAAAGACAGATCGGTTGGTTCCCAGCATCTTACGTTAAACCTTTAACAAGTAGTAGCAACCGAAGTACACCAGTTTCCCATGGTTATCAAGACTCCCCTACAGATCCAAGTGTTGGTAAGTAATCTCCAAATATTAGATTGTTATTGATCGGAGTAAGTACCACTGTAATGAATTCGCCTTTTAAAATCGGACATGCGTTCGTATCCGTTTAACGATAGATAATAGTTAAAGTTTTTCTTTCCTTTTTAGAACGTGTTATGGCAATATACCCATACCAGGCGCAAAATGGAGACGAGTTAAGCTTTGGGAAAGGTGATGTTATAATCGTAACTGCAAAAGACGAGCAAGAGTGGTGGAAAGGCGAATTGAACGGAGTGTCTGGTGTATTCCCCAGTAATTATGTATCTCCAATGTGTAAGTATATTTTTTTGCTTCATAGTACGTTTAAAATTCAGAATTCGACAAAGAATTTGTTTCTAAACACAAGTATGCTTATGTTTTTTGTCTATCGTAAATGGTTATCGAATCATGTTTTCATCGACTGTATGTAGCAAATTAGCACATCATGAAAGTTGTATGAAACTACGAAACATAATTATTGTAGCATAGCTTTCATCTGTGGTATACGGATAGACGGACGACCGTCAGGTTTCGTTTTTTATCAGTATCTGATAATGTTGATGCAATTTGACAAATTTTATGTGTCATAATGTTAATTGTATAATTTATCAGTTTTTATTTTACGACGGTCGTTTAATAGGACTAGACAAATAATAATTTTCTAGTACATATACATATAAAGAAATGATTCTAGCATTAGTAATATGTACCTGTATATTTTACATTGCTCATATTGTTTCCATACTCGTCTTAATGTGATCGTAAACATTATTACTCGCATTTATGGTATTCGTTACCGAATAGTTGCTTTCTTATTTAAGGAATTTATAGGTTACAGGCATAATTAGGAGTATCATTACCAAACCCATCGAACTGTTAAGTTTTCGGTTCCTCTAGCGCTAAATGTAAACATAGATTACTAGTACTACTACTACTACCTATGGTTTAGAAGAACTATATCTTAATTGGTGACAGTTGTACAAACACAATGCGTTCTTTAAAGTTCATTAGTCACAACAGGGTGTTGTGTGTGCTTCCTGCTCTGATATGGCTGCATTGAAATTAGCATTTTGGCTTGGAAAAATGGTACATGTTTAATGTACAGTAATTATTATTTCATTTCTGGTCTATTTATAATCGGTAGTTTGAGGTATAAATTATTATAGAGCAGAATACTTTCTCTATCGTAAAGCCTGCCTGTCTGCCTGCATGCCTGCCTGTCCGTCCGTCTGTCCGTTTGAGGTAGCTGTTTCGTTCTATCATAAAGCATTGAATAAATCCATTACACATATTCAATAGAAAAAATATATTTATTTTGCATTATGTTACACATTTCTACTAAAAGACAAACGTAGTATTGATATTCTCAATATTTATGTTTGCATCAACAATTTCGTACATTAGAATTGTAGCGTTGATAATTTTGATAGAAATCAATATGCAGATTCAGCAAGTGAAATTAGTAATAAATGGTTTCTGAAATGACTTTTTGTTGTATTATTTGTTTACAATTGCTTTTGCTAAATATTTGAAAAGCAGTCTATTATATCGATGGTATTAGAAAATGAAATGGCTACTTCAAGCAATTCAAACTTTCATTTGATACGATTTCTTGAATCAATGAATCCTTTTTACTAATTGTTATCTTTCGCCTCTGCTTAACATGCAGCATAAAGGATAGCAGAGCAGCACCGCAACATTGCAGGCTAGAATAAAAACATCAGAAGTGCAATAAGAATGATAGCAGACTCTACGCTCAGCACAACGTGTTGCAACCGACAAGTCTCGTCGCCGGAGACAGTGAGCATAGAAATGAGAGAAAAAAAAAGAGAGAAAGACTCAGGGCTGGTTCTTCATTTCTATATTACTTTGAATTACATGCAAGCCTTTTCCCTCTGGTACGGGGTCCTACTCGTTCCTTTGTTTTCATTGTCATTCAAATTGTTACCATGCGTCTCATCGACCATTACACTTGAAGCTATTGAACCTCTATGTACGGTTTCAATGCGGATATTATTGTGCAGTATTTATAAACGTATGCGTATACAAGAGCGCTAAATATTTAAAATGGAAATGAAAAAAAAGTTATATCGTAAATATCATTACGACCACCTGATATGTGCACCAAATTCTACCTCAACCCTCTACTTTGATCCAAAAACTCCAAAGTCGAGGCAAATATGATTTCTTTGTCTACTTAGAATAATATCTAGTATCACCAATGCTTAATATTTTTAATGAGATGTAAATTCGTTTGAAACATTCTATATTTTTAGAACTGAAGTTAACTGCAGCTGTCGTTCGTACTAGCACTTTTAGCCCGAAGCTTCATTTCACTTTTAACTTCTAATAAGTAAACGATATGCTTTCTCTTATTTAAAGAAACATTTAACAATATAATTTCAGTGAATAAGTTATTATGTCTGATGATAGATCCATAGTAGAATGGAAGTACTTTTTACTAGAAGCAATGACAATAAATATCGAACTATCTATCCTGTAAAACATTCACACTAGTCTATAGGTTCGAGCGGCTTTGTGTGTAAATAAAAACGTACAAAAAAGAAAAACATCTGTGTAATAAAAATAAATTGTTTCTAAAAAATTCACTGGTGTCGGGCTTAAAGTGTTAGGCCAGTTAGAAAGATAGTTATGCTGGTTGTTAATAATTATTCCAGCTTTTGGTAACCAGTGCCCTTTGTAGGAAATGTTAACATTAAAAAATCTTTAATACTGCCCTGTCTTTTTTTTTTAATAAGCAGCATAGCATATCATTTGGTGCGCAACACAGATGGTTTGCACAGTTATTCTACTGCGCCAAGGCCTAGTGCAAAGGTTTCATAGCAATTTAAAATACGAGCATATGAACATCATTTTTCTGCTTGCCTTCAATGTAAAGGGAGAAGGAGTTGTTGAATACCTAGCTAAATATTCTGGTTGGAATATCGTTTCACTATGCGGACAGATGAAGAATATGTTATACCATATAAACGATACTCATTCAGTCTCGAAATATTGATCGATTATGAAGTTTATATATAGTTTTCTGTTTAAATTCAAAATTTTATTGTAATCATAGTCGTTAAAAAGGAAAAAGGAGATAACAATCTGCTTAGAATTAGCTAAGAGAATGATTGTTCTCTTTTCAATTCAACGTGTTTAACCAAATCTGTTGTTCCTATTTATTTATTCTATACATAGTTATTATTTGTTTCTCTTTAATTCGTCTAAGTAATACACAATGAAAGATGATGTGCTCCTTCTTCGCAGCCTTCTATTATAGAGCCTAAATCATCATTAAAATATCAGTAATAACAATCATAAAGATATAGATAGTTATTATCGCCACTGGTGGGAATGATTTGTTAAGTAATGTTACATTATCGTAAACCAGTTTTTCCATCAATTTATTCCTGGACATGATAGTTTATAATTACGTAAACGTAAGATACCTTACCACGTTATGTTTAATGGCAGATCTTCTTTTACCTTTTATTATTTACGTTTATGAACATAATGTAATGAATCTCGATGTTGGGATACTTAAATGACGTGTTATTGTTTTATAGAATTATCGTCGACCTAATTTATTGTCTTCTGTTAAAATCAGTGAGTCTTAAACGGATAAAACTGTAAATTACTTTAATACTCTATTGTTTTATAATTTCTGAATCTTTCATCAAAACCTACCGCTGTATTTAGTAGAGCAAATAAATTAGTGAGCGTTCGTATGTGTTCATTTAGGGTTCATTCCATTCGCTGTGTCAGGGACTTGATGGAATAACTAGTTTTCAAATAACTGCAAGAACCAAGCGCACAGTAGACCAGCATATTTATACACTGGTTGATCCTTTTACACGTTCTATATGAGTCTTTGCAAGAAAGGTGTATAAATATGTCTGGTCATATGGAAAAACATTGTGTGCTTAATATTAAATATTCTAGATGCGCCTGTAATCTTGTAATCTTTATCTAAACATGTTGATAATTGTGTAAAGCAAGTTATGCAACTGGTTACACTTAGACGAGATACTTGTGTAGTGCTAATCCTTAAGATTGTTACTATTTGCAAAAATATCCATATTGTTTGTTTGTTGTAATGTCGAATCTCATTATGAATCTCAAATGTGTGTGGTGTACTCGTGAGTGACGGAACACTGTACGGGTGTGAACAAGTTCAGATCGTTGTGTATTTATTATCAGATTTCTGTTCACATTTCGTGTGAATATACTCTGGATCTTTACACGTATGCATATACACGCCGTTCTTATACATATGTACACATATCCATACATATACAAACGTGTTCGCAAAACTGCTGATTGAAATAAAGTATCTGTCCGTTGTAAAGTATCGTTGTGTACGACGACTCTCTATTATTTGGTAATACCTAAATACTAACTTAAACTTTAACAAATATCAAAATATTTCAATTCATTCTTTTGTTACATTCAATTCAAGGAATTTTTATTGTTTTCAAACGACGACGTACTAAGTAATTTGTGCATTACTTTCTTTGCCTTGTATGAAAGATTTTAAAACAATTGTATAAAGGACGAGCAGTGGAATAAACAATTTTTGCAAACATTTTATGTGTAGCAAATGAAGTGGCAACTGACCTATCGTTCGGATTGGATGCGATGGAAAGAAAACGTCAAGAATACATTAAAGAACTCATTACAACAGAACAAGCGTATATAGAAGATATGAGACTTGTTCACGAGGTATTTAAAAATGATTTTATGCCTTACGATAATATCCACGTTCGAATAACGAAGATAAAGAATAAAATCTGTTCGTAGGTATTCGAGAAGCCGCTTATTGAAAGCTTAGTTTTAACTGTAGACGAAGTGGACAAAATATTTGTCAACTGGAGAGATATCATAGCCTGCAATGACAATTTTTTAAGGTAGTGTTACTCTTGAAAGAAACCAATAAGATGACTCTAGTAATCACTTATTCACTTATTTTGTATTTCAGAACTTTGAGAATACGACGAGACAACAGCGACGGAGGAGTCGTAAGAATGATCGGCGATATTTTATGTGAAAATGTAAGCAGTTTTCGTTTGTACGCTACAGTTTCATAGTTGAACTAAACATTCATTGTATATTCCAGATACCCAGAATGTCAGCTTATATTAGATTCTGCAGTTGTCAAATATCTGCGGCTGTATACCTCCAACGTTTAACCGAGACTCTACCAGAATTCGTTGAGGTGGCACACACTTGTCAACAAGATCCACGAACGAAAGGAATGCCTCTGAGTTCATTTTTAATCAAGCCTATGCAGAGGATAACAAAGTATCCTTTAATTATTGGCAAAGTAAACTATCTTTCCGTTGTATTAAAAAGTTATTGTACAAAGCGAATTAAGACCAAAATCAAGAGTAACGATATTACACTGTACCGTCACTGAAGCTGTCGGTAACTTCTAAGTAAAGTGGAAACCTCAATATCGTTATTCTTATTTCTAGTCTTCTTTTACTTTGTTCACTCACCTTTTAGAATATTTACCACGGGTAGTGGAACATCTTGTATATTCAATGTAATCATTTTAGATTTTAGAACATACTCCAGACGATCATCCTGACAAACAGTATCTTCAGGAAGCATTGGCTAAGGCAGAAGAATTTTGTACTCAGGTGAACGAAGGAGTTAGAGAGAAAGAGAACAGCGATAGATTGGAATGGTTACAAACACATGTGGCTTGCGACGGACTTGAGGAACAACTTATTTTTAATTCTTTGACTAATTCCTTGGGTTCGCGAAAGCTTCTTCACTTTGGCATACTTCATAAGGTAATTATAAAATGGAAAATACATATACCTAAATCAATAAGTATGTATACATGTATATATGTATGTGTCAGGCGAAAAGTGGAAAGGAACTTGTCGGATTCCTTACAAACGACTTTTTGTTGTTTGCCCAGCCAACACTTCCGAAGAAATCTTTTCCCAGTGGGCAGCAATTTTCGTTTGAAAGAAATGAACATCAAAAGTTCAAAATGTATAGAAAGGTATTCAACACCACCGTGAATAATATTTTAATGATACAAATATGCTAACTGAATTGTTTTTATTTTACAGCCAATATTTTTAAATGAATTGTCGTTCTTAGGAGATTCGGATACAAATGGAAGTGTTAATAGTTTAAGCTGGGGTGAAGGTACAGAAAACTCAACGAAAATACTTAGGTTGAGAGACCAAAAGAAACCAATACTATTACTAGCCCCATCGCCAGGTGAATGTTCTTTATGGACCCGAAGAATCACAGAGGCAAGGAAAACATTCTTAGAAAATGAGAAGACTCGTTTACAAAGACAGAAATCGAGTAAGTTTTATTATCTTTTGTTTACAAGTGTTATTTATTGTGGAATTTACGTGCCCTCATATAATAATGATAACGAAAATGATCTAAAGTGCAAAAAATTGACGTTATCTGTTATTTATCGATATTTAATTATAATTATTATTACACGCAATAATGTGTACTATGTGTGAATGAACAGAGTTGGCACAGTTTGGAGCGTGTGGCAGAATACTCGTTACAGTTCTTCAAGGTTTCAATTTGAAGACAACACCTGGTAAGCAAACGAGTGTGCTTAAGGTGTTTCTTCTTCTCTGCGTTTGCACCTCTTGCCTGCTTATAGCTGTTTGGTCTCTTTAATTATTTTCTTTGTAAGCATGTAACAAACGGAAGCAGAGTGGGCCCCCAGGAGCAACAACGTCATTGAACATTTCTATAATCATGTCATCACTATCTAACCGCATGATTTACTTTTTACTAACAAATATCTCGCATGATTATAGTTCGCAGGAGGCCACCTCAGGGTAAACTTTCGTTAGTAGTTGTAGAAGCTGAAGATATTATGATACCCAAGAAAGGTAAAATATTCTGCTTGCATGTCGTTTGCGATTTAACAATTGAGGTGACGCTTAAGTAACTTGTTTTCCTATCTCTGCAACATTTAAAGCTAACAGTAATGTACTGCGATTTGTAGTGAAATCATAGATAGTATCAGTTTAGCGATATGAAATTAATAAATGCCATAACTAGACTGCAGATTTTATGTAGTTATAACGCGAAACTGAGTACATCAAAGGCAAAGCAACGAAGACCTTTAAAGGATTTAAGAATACTGTTGGATTATTTTCAGCTGGTTAAAATAATTCCGAAAATATATAAATTTCTATGTAGCTGCCGTACTTTGCAATTGATACAGAACATTTTTATTCTACATAAAACTCTGCAGTCTAGTAATAACACTAGTATGATATTCTGGCTTTGAACATAACAATATAGCTATGCGTGTACATGATAGAACATAATTTCTTACATCGATATCATTTATATGGTTAAATTAAAGACAAGTTAACGAAATAATGTTCTCAGGAAAATGCAGTACATTCTGCAAAGTCAGTATGGGTTCGCAAGAAGAGAGAACGGGTGTTGTATCAGGAACAGATTGTCCTTTATGGGATGCGTCGATGCAATTCCAAGTGAAGGATGTGCTTGAAGATACTCTATGTATTACTGTATTTGACAAAGGCTATTATAGCCCCGATGGTAAATTTAATTTCATAATTATTGTGTACACTCGAGGAAGTGTACGTGGCCAAAAATAAAAATGAACCAACATATCGATTAATATTCTTTGCAGAATTTTTGGGCCGAGCAGAGATAAGAGTTGCAGACATAATGAGGGACAGCAGGGATTCGTGTGGACCGATCCAAAAACGCATTCGCTTGCACGAGGTTGAGAAAGGCGTCGTAGTATTAAAGCTGGACCTACGATTATTTGGCAATCGGAAGAAGGGTATTGTGTTCAGAGGTATGAGGCCAAGTTAATTTGAAAAATGTGTTCATATACGACAAGCGTATTTTTCTTTAAGGCTAGCTAAATAGTTATGTTAGAGGTAATTGATAATGACAAATAGAGGACCATTTTGATACAAGAGTATTTATTGTGTATATTATAAGACTTGATCAATAAGGATTACCTGATATGATCTTTTATTATACGGAAACTCGTATCCAATGCAATTATGGGAATTAATTTATTACACAAATATTTTTGTTATTTTTCATACTTTTTATATACTATAAGAAAGCCAAGAATGAATTGTTTACGTTCAGTCTTCCTTAGAAGTAGTTATTTAAATTCTTGTCAAACTACAGTATTATATAAGAAATTTCTATAGGAACGTAGTATTTGTTATTTTACAAATAGATATATTGTTATTACAACAATAATAGCATATCATGAGAAAGCATTTATTTTTTGTATTAATGTTATTCAAGAAAATGTGGAACATTTAAAAGGGCATTAATATGGATAAAATGGACACAAAGTAGACAAGTTAAGAATGATTTATTGCATTAATACTTATTATATAAGTGCAATCGTCAACAAGTTTGCAATAAAATAAATAATTTAATTTACATCATTCGCACTGACCTGACCGTGCGAAAATGCGTATAAATACGAATTGACATGTACAAAAAAAGAAAAATGACAACGTGTACTTGGATGATGTTTTATAAATTATTATGTAACCTATATTAAAGCAGATAAATTAATATAAATATGACGATTTCTTGGTACGATGATTATTTTCAGCGTTTTCGATTATATATTAACGATGATTACATGCAAAGTGGTGCAAGAATTATCATAAAAAAAACAAATGTTTCACACATATTGAATTGAACTTAAGTTTATCGCTTTATGTCATAGAAAATTGTACACACAGTTTCAATGACCCATTTTAGTAACTATATATAGTACTCAGTCTAAGGGAACAAAACTTGCACCCCGTTACATTTAATCATCCTGTCCCAATTGAATCAGATCGATTTACCAATCGTTCGATATTCAGACTTGTATAATTAACTTTGATCCCCCGCGAAGACAGCAAACCTTCCCAATCACCAACGCGCAAAGTTTCGAGATATTTGATTTCTCTATCTTTCTTCCGTTTTTGCTTTCAAGCGTTCCAATTAGCATTATCCTTTTATACATTACATCTATGAACGTAAACCCTTGTACTCCAAAAATGGTTTATGAAGTTAATTAAAACTTTATTTTCTGAGTCAGAGGCTGATAATGCCAAAAGGGACGCTGCGACAACAAAATACTCGAAACTAAGGTATTCATACTCATTTAAATAACATATTTTCTAGTCATTAAATCTATTCCTTCATCAAACAACTGGGCCAGCGGACTCCTGGACCGGAGCCTCTGAATCCACTTCGCTGGATTCCCTCCGTTCTAGCCTGTCCACATCTTCTGCAGGAAACTCGTAAATTGGTTTGAACCCACCGAACAACTGCGGTTTGAAGTTCTCAGGATCGAACTCATTCTTCTCTGTCTGTGTCTCTTCCGCATTCGAAGTGTCTTCGGATAAGTCGTGAACATCATCCGATTTTCTATTTAGAGTGGGTTCTACGACAACGCTCCAGCCATTCTTAGAAGGTGCTTCGGCGCTGACACTGGCGACGAACGGCGCCATGAAGTTTTGCGGAGAAGGCGCCGAACTGGAGGAACTCGATGGCTGTTGCGAAGGCAACAAAACAGGCTTCTGTTCGTTGCTATCAGTCTTCGGATTCTCTTCGTCTCGTACGTCAACGTCAAGACGATGAGAGGCATGCGCCGTTGGTGTATAGACGTAAGCGATTGGCGTAGAAGATGGCGAAGATGGCAGCCTATGAAGAGTCGCTGAGATGACATCGTTTTTCCTTGCCGGGAAAGGAACGAAGTCTTGTAAATAGGGTATAACATTTGCGCTAGAGTCTTTGTCATCTTTCTCTTCGCTGTTCTCTTTCACAGGTTCTTCCTCCTGACGCTGATCGCTAGGAACCAATATAGGAGTTTCCCTCATCTCGGTTGCAAGAATAGAAGGATCAGGTCGCTCCAAAGGATAAGGGAAATCAGAGACCACTGGTCGTCCACTGAACAAACTATGAATCGGAGGAGTTTGTTCTTCGTCCATCTCTTGATCTTCGTTGTCCTTCAGAAGAGTTTCTGGTGGGAGAGGTCTGTGGGGACCACGCGTCCCTACAACAACGCTTTCATCTTTTTCTCTGGAGTCGTCAGGATGTATATTAACCGCAGTGTTCACAGGATACACTACGTAAACTGGAGGTTCAGCCATTGTCTTTCTGGTATCAAACTTCCTTCTGTCTGCCTCTTGATCGGTCACGATCTCGTCCGATTCATCGTGCGCAGTTGGAGCGTTAGATGGCAGACTGGGCTCCGCGTTGTCCTCCTCGAAATTTCCATGTTGTTGAATCATTTGAAGAGTGGCCACGTGCGGCGGGTCAGCCGTTCTACGCTTTGGGAAGAGAGGAGGTCTGGGTGGCACCTGGGGAGGTTCTTCCGAGTAACGATCCGACCTCTCCTCCTCTTCCAACCGCAATTTCTGGCTGGACATTCTCTGAAGCGACTTGACCTCCTCCTCCCCTCTAGAGGTGGCTGGTACCGTCGGGAGACGAAATCTCTTGACAGTGGATTCCGGATCTCTGGGGGGAACGACGTTCTCCAATTTTGTGGAAGCTGCGCTCGCGACTCTGAGCGCATGGATCGGTGGTGGTGGAGGATTCAGTCTCTGAAGATAAGACGGTGGCGGAGGCAAAGGTCTCCTCGTAGGAGGATGAACCTGCACGGGTTGTCTCACCCTTGGAGGATAAGCTTGTCCTGCTGGAATAGTACCGATCGATTCGGAACCACGGTGTCCGTGAGACGTTTTCGCATTCGGTCTGAACTGTGGCAGAATATTTGGCAAGTTGGAGTCAGGATAAGGTCGTCTCCTTATTCCCAGGTCTGAAGGAGGAGGCATCGGTGGCTGTTTTCCACGCGGTGGTAGCGGCAGCCTTTGCGGTCTTGGATGATCAGGCCTCACTGTACCACCGTGATGATAGTGATAGTAAAACTGCGACGGAGGTCTCGGCCTTTCCGCGGGAGGCGTCAAATTCTCGGAGAGCTGTGGCAAATGTTCATCGTCGGACGCAGGCAAATCAACCCTGACAGGTTTGTTCGTCGTAGACGATGGTGTAATTTCGTGTACAGTTCCGTCAGCCTCGCTGATAACAACGATGTGCTCCTCTACAGGTTGTTTGGGTTCGTCTTTAGGAAATACTACGTAGTTCACATCCTTATCGTCTTTCTTATCGTCTGCTTGTTCCAGGAGTACCGTCCCTTTCACGAGGGTACCTTGAGTTCTGGATGGTTCTATCTCGTTATTGGTTTTTTGGCCAGCAGAAGGAATTCCTTGTCTCCAGGTTTGAGCGGCATAAATAGGATTATTATCCATTATGGAAACTGATGGCAGTCCTATCGTTCCCTGGTGCAACTGTGTATCGTAATTGCCTTTGTCAATCGACGAGCCGTACGGGGGTCTGAAATGGGAGTCTACTCCCCACGAGCCATCGTAAAGATTCTCTCCGATCGCTGATGAATAGTATCCACCTTCCACGTTCTGTCTGTTACCAAGAACAAAGGACACTGTGTCTTGATCAGGTGGTATGACAATGTTACTAGTACTCTCCGGTGTACCCAAGATTCCACCTAAACCATTCGGCCTCTGATTAACAATCGGATTTGGCCTGTAACCTGGGTTCATAATAACATTGTCTGCCACGCCTTGTCTTCTATGGTCGTTTTCAAAAGTTATTGGCAGCCTAGGATCATTGTCCAACGGCATCGAAGTCACTGGACGCTGTGGTTTCGGTTGGAATGCCAATGGGTTACTTTGGTACGTACTTTCTTGAGGTATCGGCGAAGAAGCTGTGAAAACAAAGGGTGGTGTCGTCGATGGCGCGATGGTTGTGCTTGGTGTGGTAACTGCGGTAGTTTCCGGTGTTCTAGGGGTCGTCGATACGTTGCGAACAGTGGGCATCGTAGTAGGTGAGGTGGTAGTCTTCACGATTTCATTAGTCGGCTGATTCATCGAACTGTAGTCCTTCGTGTCTTCTTCGAGGAAATCATCGTCACTGTACAAATATTCATCGTGATGCATTTCATTGTCGCCCATCGCGATGGGTGTCATTTGCGGATCCCGATTCTGAACTATATTATTTTGTCCTTGCTGATTCTTATTGTGCGCAGAAGCTTGTAGCTTTTCAATCGGCAGAACGTCTTCGAAATCGTCCGAGTGATCCACGAATCGCTTCGGAGTTGTAATCGAGGGTTTCCACGTAGTTATCGTAGGTGCCTTTGTGGATGTGGAAACAGTGGTGCGCGGAGTTGTTGTGGTAGTGGTACTAGTAGTAGTTGTAGTCGTCGTAGGTCTAGGAGTTGTGGTGGTTGTGGTGGAAGTGGTAGTAGTACTGGTAGGCAATGTGGTCCTCGGTGGCATGGTTGTTGTCGACGCAGTTGTTTTTGGCACGTATGGCTTCCTAGTTGGATAATAGTAGACAGTCTCTCCGTGATAAGGTTTGTGATTGTAGGTACTGTAGCTGTTCGAACCGCTTTGAACCTTGGTGTTCGCGTAGGAACTGGATATCAACGGATATTTATCTTTGCCGTACACGTCGGATGAATAGTGAACAGGAAGATTAAGGAAATCATGAAAAGTTGGCCGATACGGTTTGATTTCGTTAGGGCTGACATCCACCGCCTCTTTGTTCTCAATCTTTTGCTTCGAATAAGTGGTAGGCTCATTCGAGAAATCTTTGTCGATCTGTGCATCGTCGTTCGCGTAATCTAGGTAACGAGTGGTATAATTCAAAGCCTTGACGGGCGGTGCTTTCTCGAAATCAATCTTCCCGGTGATCGGATCTTTTTCTAGCGAGAACGGTCTGCCACCGTTGAAGGCGAAAGGGTACGGGATGTGATAACGCAAAGGATCTTCTTCGTTCGTTGTCGACAGGGCAACGGTGCTCTCTTCTGCGTTCAGATCCAGGTCAAGGTCATCCAGTTGCGGCGTTCTTGCCAAAGCCGGAGAAGATTCGATCTCTTCCAGTAGGGACTTAGGTGGATTATTGTCCATGTGACCACCCATCAAGTATTCCGAGGACGTGCCTGCCACGCAGCCTATGGCGAGCATCAGTATGCACGGACTGAGCTGCATCCTTCTCTCCATATCTGAAAGAGTACCGCACAAATAATCAAACGCATCACTCATAATATATATATTTCTTCAATTCAGAAGTGCATAGTTCTACCAATCTTTTCTTCTTTCATTTAAACTTGATACAATTGATAAATGCATTATTTTATGCACACAAGTATTTATATATATGTTTTATATAAAATTCCCTCAAATGTTATATAATTACAATAAATTAAAGTAATTTTATATAATATATCCTCTTAAATTTTATATAATTATATATATATAAATATATGTGCGCATAAAATAATGCATTTATCAATTGTATCAAGTTTAAACGAAAGAAGAAAAGATTGGTAGAACTATGCACTTCTGAATTGAAGAAACTTAAACAGAATATTTGCTGCAGCTATTCTATTATAGTAAATCGTTTTCGTTTTATTTTCCTAGGAAACTAACGCTTGGAATGAAAAATAAGCGTACAATGGATTTGATTGAACTAATGTTTGTCTCCATTTGAAATCTAGTAGATTCCTAGAGGATTCTATAGAACTTTTAACCAATACCTAACAAAATTCATACTGTAAGCAGGTTTATGTTCAAGTATTCACGTGCCGCATGTTTCTGGGCTACGAGTTTATCATGCGGTGAAGTAAAAGGGGCCGGAAAAGAATACCGTCCTCTCTTGCGTCCTACATTTAATATCTCTGGACATGGTTATACGAACGTGCATGCGGAATACGTGCACGATTCATGGTACGCCCACCGGATTTTTCTTGTACTGTAAACGCGTCAGCAGTCTTTGTATGAAATCAGAGTTATTGTCAATCCAATAGTATGCACAATATGTATTCTTCTTCCTTGATAAGGATCCAGAACTGTCTTATCTAATAGGCAATTTTAAAGTCTTGAAAAAGATGGAATTGGTAATTAAGGTTTCATAGATCATTCTGAAGTAATAACTAAATTGATTTCGCAGACTTTGTATGAAATCATTCCAAGTTATTGTCAATCCAACAATATGTACAAATATGTATTTTTCTTTCTTGATAAGGATCCAGAACTGTCTTATCTAATAGGCAATTTCAAAGACTTGAAAAAGATGGAATCAGTAATAAAGGTTTCATAGTAATTCTGAAGTAATATCTAAATTGATTTCGTGTCTGAAGTACGTTCTTCTCAGCTCATAAACTCTTTAATGTTTTACTTTGCAAATCTCGAATTTTCTAGCACCTCTTAAACACTCCGAGATGTAAACGACTCGAATTAGCGGTAGCGGAATCCAGCTTGTTGATCGCGTGTAAAACTGAAATCGTCAGTTGCCCGCAATTACCGTTCATTGTCCGCGGTGTAATTCTGGGGTCTTTAAGACGTTCAAGCTTCTGCTCGTAATTAACGGGCTCTGCTGAGCGTGGCGAGCCATCTCCACAATGGAATGATAAACAGGGACAAGCTTGCTACATCTTTCATCGAGCGGAATCGAGTTCCAACGCGTAACGGGTCCCTGACGTGTTCTCTCTTTCTTCTTCTTCATCAGTGCCCTCCTCGGAGCGTTTCTGCTCTCTCACGCAGCATTCCAGCAACCTTTTGTCGAGGTTCCGCCGCAATCTCGATTGCTGTATTTGGCATTAGCATTTCGTTACTCGCACTTTCGTGGGAGCTTTCGTTGTCACACTGGAGACAAGACCGCGACACGTACGAGAGGAAATTCCGCTTTGTCACGGACGAGAGTTTCTCCGGGACATTTCCACGATGAACAATCCGCGTTGATCACCGGTACTTAGCTCGTTCTCTGTACGACCCGAAATCGAAACACAATGAAGAAGAAAAAGGATTGTCGTGTTCGTGTTTCGTTCGTGCTCGAATCTCCTCCATTATTTTAGTTGGCCCCGATACTGTATAGCTACGGTTGACCTTAAAATTACATCGATCACTGTCGATCATCGCAATGATTGCGGTAAAATGTTCCCAATTCGCAGTACAATTCGAAAAACAGCTCGGAAAGGTGTTAAACTTTCCTAGGAACCCAATACACACATGACTTAACCGCACGTATTTCCAGAGTTATAGCTAACTGTACAAGTTGTTATCTTATCCCAGTTTCCTTACTATTTCTGCTACTTTTATTTCCAGCATCCTTCCACCATTGCTAATTCGAACACGACTGGTTTCTCAGACCGAGTATAGAATATAATGTACGGTATAGTATGGACAGATTAACGAATTAGTATATGTTTAATTATTCATCTCTCTAGTACTGTCTTGCGTTTCAGATTTTCATCAGAATTCTGTTAAAAAATCGCAGAGTCTCTTGGATCCATATTGGAACATAAAATATTGGAAGGTTTTAATAGAAATATTTCAGGCTTGATTTGCACCGTTGGAAATCTTGATTATTAACGTAAAAGTTAATAATCTCAGGCATAGATAATTGATGGGAAGAAACGTGAATTCAGATTTTCTATCTGAATTCTACTAAAAAAAGTTGCACAATCTCTTGGATCCATATTGGAGCATACAATGAAAGGTTTTAAATACAAATATACTTCAGGCTTGATTGGCACCATTTGAAATTTTGATTATTACTATAAAATTTAAGATAATTGATGGGAAGAAACGTGAATCATATTATATATACCCATTGATTTCTAGATTATTGCGAATTGCAAGAGAGAATTACGAAGTAAGTTTGACAAACAGAATGAAACACGTGTTTGCGTGGGTGGACAGGAAGAAGGAACTGGTACACGTCCATCGACCCGAACGCACAACTCTCTCGAGGTCCATGAAATCGTCCAAGGTCTCTCGCTGCCCATGACCATAATATTCACGACTAGGATGTTCGTGACCGTGACCGGCTCGGTGATTCCTAGCTCGGTGACTGGCACACGAAACAGAAACGTTTCTGTTTCACGTGCAATGCTCGCCCGATGACCCACTTTTGCCTCTCGGTTTCGGGGTTTCATCCTCAAGAGCTGTTTCGGGTACAGGGTCATGAATCATCCGCTTTTCCGTGATCACCGCCGCAGAAAGAATCCTCGACGGCTCATGAATTCTCTCGACCTCCTTCTCCGAAACGACATTCAAATTTTTATCATTTCTTCTTTTTACTGCCGCGTCGGTCACGTTCCATTTGATCGTGCGAAACAATTTGCGAGCAAATTTTATGCATTTCAAACATTTTAAAGTCAAACTACTACATATATTAATAAATAACGTATCTTTTAACGACATTTCTTACAGAAGCGTACACTAATTTTAGACAGACTTTGCCATTTTGTTATTGAACATTCGTCATTTCATTATTAACACGACGTTGAATGCCGCGCGAATTTTTTCTTTCATTTATTTCGTTCATAAAAGCGATCAGCGTTATCAAGGATAATTTGTTAAAGATAAATTCTATTTTTGTCTAACAAGATAAGGTAATTGTACCCTTCTTATTTTCTGTTTCGAACTAGAAGCAGGAAGCAATCGGTATTCCTATCAGGAAGAGATCAAGTGTAAAATACTGTCGAGTTACTGATCGATTGACGAGAACTTTTTCATCGTTCGCCTTTGCTTTCTTTTCTTAATTAAGGGATGCTTGGTGACCGATGCAAATCGGAGCTGACAACCGGTTCCAGATTTCCATTTTTAACGCGTTCGAACGTGGTGCTTATCGCGCGTGTTTTTGCACTGCTTGCATGGAACGGTTTGAGACTTTTAAATGCAACGCAAACTCGGTCTAATTATAACGGTACAGCGATTTCAAGAATATTCTAATTGTACGCTGCTCGGGAGAAGATTGTATCCTGATCGGCATTACTCGTGAGTAACGATATTTCAGTTGTTCAAAATCAGCCCCCCAAAAAAAGAATTATCTACATCAATACGTATACACATTCATCAATAGTATACATTTAAAATAACGTATTTAAATAAAAATCAATTCATCAAACAAATAATCATTTAAAGAATGTATAAATTCGTTTTTGTCATAAATGTCCAACAGTTGCCAATAGTTTGCGAATCTTTATGCCAAAATGATAATGTTAAAAGAATTCTGTGTCCCCTAATAACTTTGTTACATTCGAAACAATTAATATTCTTTTACCGTTTCACATTTCACTCGAGCAATTCTTTAATAAATGCATAAAGATCCGCAGTGAATCTCATTAAAATAAATTGAAGTTCGTATACGTTGCTATAAAACGAATTGCTGCGGTGCTTGAAGTAAAGTGAAATTCACAGCTTGCTGGAAACAAGGTGAGAAGAGAAGAGGCATTCAAATTTGCGACTTGCCTGCTACCTTATTGCCTGAACGACGAAGAACAAATTACCTTGACCGATCGATGGGATCGAGATCATAAATGATTCTCCAGTCGTCGAGGGGAACGACGTGGTCTCGGCGTAATTCTGATCACTCACAGCTCCATGCGAACTGTCCGCACCCTCGGCTCTTGTTTCCTCGCGAGGAAAGATAATCGGACCGCGGCCACCGCGAAGAAGGATTCAGCGTGTGACGTGTCCACGGTGCCCCGTAGCCCTGATAGAAGGTCACGCGTCGACTGAGGTGCCTCGGCGACCAGGTGGTAGCAGGAAGACAACGAGGTGACGGCGAGAGGGCGAAGAGGTGGAAGAGGCCCGCGAACGAAATGGTACAAGAGCAAGAGGAAATTCCGACGAAAGAAAAACATGTTTCAGGAAGATTCTCCCATCGGCCGACGTCACTCGCCACGGAATGAAAGTACGCCGTTGAATTTTAATAGGATCAATTTCATGAAACGAACGGACCATTGGGAAAAACTTTCGATAGCTTTTTTGCGTAACTACCATTACACGTTTAGCCGATAACAGAAAGAACATCTCGAGCACATTGAATCCTCGATGGGTCGTACGATTTACTTATCGAATTCCGCTAACATAGATTAATTAAGAACAGTTTTAGAGAATGTAATAATACTTATTTTCAGTAGCCCCAAGAAAAAAGAAACAAAACACTGGAAAATTTAGCTAAACCGTAGAATAGCTGCTTCCTCTTCGATTTCGATGATTTGGATATGTTATATGTAAAACTAAACATTTTGAACAACTTTTCCCTAAATATATAAGTCAATATTTGTGGCTACCGTTGACAGATATTTTTGCTAAAAAAGAAAAAAGGTCATTTTGTTCAACTCGTCCCCCCAAGATTAAATCCTGGGTGCGCCACTGACTTATTTTATATATAAAATGGAAACAAACTCGCTTATTAATTAATGTCCTATTCCTTCTTCTAATATTACGCGAAGTAGAACTTTGCAACTGTAAAATTCTGTTTCAGTTAGCCAAAAAAAAAAAAAGAAAATAATCATTCGCTCTAAATAGTACTTGAAGAAAAAAAAACAGACTAAAATCATCTCCCGTTTCCTGTAACCGCTTTCCAAGAATCTCTGTGGAAGTCATCTTTTTTTCTCCGATACATTTTGGTCGTCAAGGATGTCTTTACGAAAGATCAAGATTATTTGCATCAGGACTCCGATCTCATCCCGTTAAACGTGGAGAAGGAACAGGGACAAACTTTCTAAGGTTTCGCGGAGTATCGATTGGAGAAAGATTGTTCGGCGTGCCGGGGCTGTCGATAGAATGAGGAAGGAATAGACGAGACGAGATGCTCCGCCGTTTCTCGGCTACCAATGACGGAGGTGAGAAAGAGAAGGAGTGGTATCTGACTAATGGACGGCACCGAGTCGACAGAACGGTACGTGGAACAGTTAGACGACGACCCACATTGCGGGGAGTCGCTCAGGGCCGGCCAACGTGCCAGTTTCCTCGACCTTACCCTCCGTTAACCACGATACACGGTCTACGATTAGTCTAAAATCGTTTAATCATCGCTTCCAAATCCATCCCCTCCTCTATTCCTTCGTAACCGATCTCTTTGAGCCTCCCACGCATTATGCGAATACAATTATCGTTTCTCTGTTTTGCTTTCTCTTCGCGGTCCCATTACTATTCCCACAGAGTCCCTACTTCCTTGCAGCAGTACGTACTCGATTTAATCTTCTATTTCTTTCCCGTTTCTGTTCTGTCGTAAAACGACTCGTCACAGTTCGGAAGGAAATTTACGTTCGAATTGTGGTTTGAAATATAAATCACTCGAGACACGTAAGATGCAATTTTTCGGCAGTCAGATTTATATTTCGATCTCTGTGATCATTTTGTCCGCATATAAAATAAATGTAATATTTAAAACCTTGTACATAAACATATCGAATTGAGCCATACACACGGAATTATACGAGTTTTTGTTTTCATGTAGATTAGAATTGTGTTCAAGACAATACTTATTAATTGTCGTATACTACGCACAAATATACATATATATTTATTTAAAAATAGATTTAACTTTAACTTATATAAGCCTATATTATTATTATTATTTTTTTCACGATATCAAAAGATGTTTTAGCACTTAAGCATATTTTATTTATACAAACATATCGTAGATTCTACTCGTCTTAAAGCTATTTCTTCTTGCCTTTTTTAATAACAGCTGCTGGCGGCGGCAATGGAACTTTCAAAGTGATTATTTTTTTATCTTCCTTGGTTGGCAAAGCGCCAATTATTCTCGCAAGATCTGTTATTTTCTTTAAACCCATCCTATGACTAAATATCGTCGCAAACAGTTCTATGTCTAATATGAAATTACAAATTGTTAATGCTAGAATCATACAGTGTATCACACCCTTGTCTTTGACACTGGCCGGTCTCAATCTGTAAATCATTTTATTATTTAAATTCATTATATACCCATCATTTCTTCTTTCTAATAACGTTTACTTTTTATGTACATACCTTCCAGTAGAACTCTGTACGCTATACATATCTATTACATGCGAGTTCACCTCTTGCGAGACTTTACAAACTTCGATACCACGTTTTTTAGCATCTTTCATCGGCATGTTCAACCATGTTGCAACTGCTTGTATGTAAAGCAGTACAGCTGCCTTTTTAACATTCTCCGGGTCTGTCCGCAGGAACTTGACTGTCCTATTAAAGAACTTTGTCCTCCTAAATGTAACACGATAATACATTTTTAATATGAAATCAAATACCTGCTGTTAATATTAGAAATCTATACATATAATTTACAAAACATACCCTTCTAAAGTCTCGGAATCTTCGTTTAGAACTTCTGCCGCTTCGTCATAAAGAGTTTCTAACTTAGCCTGTGGTATGATATCGTATATATTATAAACATCTTTTACATTATTAGCTTCTCTATTGCATTCTGGCAAAGCAGTGTTTGTAATGTAATCATTGTCCGGTAACTGCACCGACAAATCAGTTCTATCGATTTCCACATCTACGAACAAAATAAACGTACAGATAAACAAATGCTCTGTTAAATTAATAAATACGATACTAGAATAAGATCTTACTGATTACAGTCTGCTCTAATTGCTCTTTAACAGACTCAACGTTCACTTTCATTTTCTCCAACTGTTCTGTTCTTCGTTTCACCCTCTTCGAACCGAACTGTTTATTCAATATAGAGATCTTCTGCTCGTTTGAGACATTGCTGTCCGATAGCTCTGGTTTTTCCAGTACCGGAGTCACTTGCCATCGTTCAGCTTGGACCAATCGAACTCTACCTGTCTTCTTATTGTGAAGAACAAGCATAGTGCGCATCAAGTCTTGGCTTGTGTCGGGTTTATAACCTCTGTAAACAATCTGTCCATTTGACAGAGCCAATGTCCTTTTCTTTTTTTCCTGATCGTAGAATAATCCGCACGACATTTTTTTAGCCTCATCATCCTTGAGCTCTCCATTTTGGAAGTTAACTGAAAGAAAAGAATTACTGATGAAATTTGGTGAAAGTTAACCTACATCACGTCTGACATCGACAAATTCATGAAGTTGTCCCTTCAAATTCAACATGTATAACAGTAGCATAATTGTACGCAGACAATTGAAAAATATAAGAAAAATGTGTATAAATTGTTAGAAAATTATGTTCCTTTTAAGGATCATAATATATCATAAAAAAAAGGGTACCACACATGAGTTGTCTTAAATGTAAATTGCCTTTTGTAAGATTATGTGCATGATACCAATAATCGGTTGAACCTTGTCCGAATCTACAACTACGTCTTCAATAATCGCATCGATTGGCCGTTTCATTTTCGGTGAAAACACTTTCTACTCTTATATCTTATGAAACGCAACGGAACCACATTTTAAAACACCATTCCAAACATTCAAGTATTCGTGCCGGAAGTGGCGCGTTCTCAATCGTTGTGACGGAAGTGCGCTTTGGTTCAATTTCTAAAACAGCTTTCAATGATATAATCACTTATTTCAAAATGTAGATGCCTTTTATTATTATTTACCGATATATATTCGAAAATTATTAATGATTAGTAGGTTGCGGATGTTTATGCTGTTTCCAAATTTTGTAGACAAATTTTCGGAAAGCGGAATGACGTGAAATCATATTTTTAATGGGAACAACCTTTGTAGATGAAAAACAAATAAAAAACTTTATATTCTAGCCTTTTTTCAACATTTTCATAAGCTATAAATGCGTAAAATGATCCGAAAATGAAAAATATATAATGTTTGCATTCATTGTAAAATACAAGAGCCAAATGAATAATTTCTATATATTTTCTTTTTAATTATTTAATTAAGCTGAAACTAACCCACTCGTGTTTTTAAATCTTTTTAATATTGTACGATACGAGTAAACTTTCTTGAGAAGCAATCTTCTATAATCTTCTAAACGTTTTTCGAAATCATACTCAAATATTTTCCCGCAGGTATACAAGGGATTGAAATATTTTTAATATGACCACTGTTTTAAATTGTACGTATCGATTTTTGTCATAAACACGTAAAATCCGTATCAACTGCGTTCTAGAAACGTAACAAAATTTCCATTTCTTTCGAGATAAGATAATTTGAAGTTGACTTTATCTCGAAGCTGGGTGCAGTGTGCAGGGTCACCCGTTACTGTTACGTTCCTGATATCTGTGTGACATGAACTTTCGAGAAGTGCGGCATACGCGAACAATTTTTGTGTCAAATTTTATTCGAGCGATTTGAGCTTTTGATAATCACAAGGGGAACGGTGCAATGGCGAATGAAGAAAGTTCTACCCAGAAAGACAATATCGCAGTAAGTGTAATCGCTGAAAAATATCGCGATGCCAAACAGTTATTTTGTAAAGTTCTATTATCGGATGAAAATTCTTTTTTATTTTTCCAGACGTTAGTTCCCAAAACAAGGTACGATTGGTATCAAACGGAGACACATGTCATAGTTACGATTCTCGCAAAGAAAACACAAAATGTTAAAATTGTTTATGGTCAGAACACGGTAAATACGTTGCTCCATAATATAAACACATTGTTTTATGTAATGTTTATTGTACACGCTTGTTGATTGTCCAAATCGACATTTAATTTCTTGTTCGTTTTCAGCTAAGCGTATCAGCTTTACTGCCATCAGGAAATGAGTATAGTTTGGAGTTAGATTTAGCTCATCCTGTAGTATCGGAGCAGTGTTTGCACAAAGTAGACCCATCAAAAATAGAAATCAAGTTGAAGAAACAATCTGGGATTAGGTGGAATTCTTTAAAAGGAAATCCAGTTGTAGAGGCTAAGGTTCAGCCCATACCTCAAGGTAAACCAGCTTGCGTTTACCATGATCTATTTTAAAGTCGTTTGTGTTCAGATGTGTGTACCACATTCGAATATAAAAAGTATTGCAAGAATAGTAGTTATCTTATGCATTCATCATAAAGAGTTATTGTTAGACATTACTAGACAATAAATTACAAGACATAGGCACCAAGTAGGAATTTATTCCTCTCTTGAATAGATTTATTAAATATTAGGAACTGACAACTACTTATACTTGAAATATCAAATGCTGAAAAGAAAATGATCTTTTAGAAATTCTACAAGCTGGTAGCCAACCACCAAAGTATCCCAGTTCGTGTACAAAAGCTCCAGACTGGAATAAATTAGAGAAAGAGATTGAAAAACAAGAAGCAGAAGAGAAACCAGAAGGTGATGCAGCTGTAAACGCTTTATTCCAGAAGATATACAGTAGAGGCTCCGATGAAGTTAGACGAGCAATGAATAAATCTTATGTAAGTATTTGCCTGAGATTATCTAAAATATATAATTGCGTTTAAATGAAAATATTGCTATTGTACTTTTTTTCTGGAAACAGCAAGAGTCTGGTGGTACAGTACTGAGCACCAATTGGTCGAATGTAGAAAAAGGAACTGTTGAAAGGAAACTTCCAGATGGAATGGAATGGAAACCTTGGAACTCATAATACAGTCAACATGATGGATACTTAAATTGCTATTATTTAACGAAATTATTTCATAAATAATGAAAATACTCAATATAACTCATAATATTGACTACTCTCCAAATGTTCTGTTTTATATCATAAAGTTAATTAACTAATCGGTTACATGATTATTCCTATCTACGGATCATATTGTATTCATTTAGTTTACTAAAATACGATGGCATATTTTTCTGTCAAACTGTAATCTTGGTTTCTTGTACAAAGCACAAAACGTTAAAATATAATAAATGCAACTAAATTACCATGTAATTGTTCGCGTTATGTACATCTTTGTGATTCAATGTTTTCAAAGAAATTCTAACTAATAAAACAGCTAACCCATTGTGATTCGATAGAATGCATAAATGACTAGACCATAAATGGCATAATTATGTGCAGTTCGTTTCAATCTATTCTCCCAACTTTCTGGACTAATTTGTGTTACGTTTGGTTCGTTGACATTGCTCTCTATTTTGTTAATAATCTTATTAAATTTTGTATTTATGTCATCCTCGATAGAATGAAGCGCATTTTGCAAATTTTTCTGATTCTGTTCTACTCCAGTTAATACAGCTGATCGAATATTTGCATTTCTCATATTATTATAGATCATTGAACCAATTAATGATACAATTGCTACTGCAGCAGATGCAAGGATAGACAAGTACTTGTAGTTTTGAGCATGTATCGTTTGGTTATCATGATATTCTTTGATAGCTGTTGTTAATAGCGTAAAGTGTTCCTTTTCTTCTTTCTCTAATAAATTCAGTTCCGATATAATCCTTGCTTGATCTTGAAGACTTTTATTTTCTACTATAGTTAATTGTACATATTTTGGGTCGTCCCTTCTAGTCTGTATAAGCTCTGAGTACACTTCGTTCAATTTATTATTTATTATTCTTGCTTGTCTACTAAGATTTCTCCGTTCATCTTGGCATTTAAATAATATATCTTGAGCTATAATTACTTGATGTTTAGCCATTTCTACTTTATCCAAACCAGTTAATTGTTGATACCATTGCCACCATCTCACAACTTTCTTTGGTAATGCACTAGGTTCCAGTTTGGCTATATTTACATTTTTAAGTATTGTTATATCTTCATTTACTTGCTGAAATCCATGAAAAAGTTTCTATAATATTACAATATTACTATATAAAGTATTTTACAAATGTTCCGTATGTATACGTTAAATAATGCTGGTTTAAATTTTCTAATTAAATAAAGAGAATTACGATACCTTTGCAATAACATCATACTTCGTGACAACAGTATTTTGTATGTTATTCAACTTTTCTTGCGCTTTTTCTGTAGCATTATTAACTGTCGTTCTCGCGTTATTAAACAAATGATGTTCATTTATTTTACCAGATAAATTTTTCAATAACAATCGAACTTTGTCTGCCATTATATATGTAAATATGAACTAAATAAAAACAGAGAGTAAATGGGAGTGCTCACGCCCGGGTTTTACCCGTGGCACTTTTGTTAGCACATCATGTTTAGCCTGGAACATCTACTACATAATCTTTAGCATGGAACAGAAGCTACATCATCTTTAGCAGGACACAGAACCCACTTTACTACTAACTACATCTGTGACCAGGACCAGAATTAGCTTCAACCAAAGCTTCGTATGCCATTACCGTTCATTAGAAACTGCTTCGTATAATATTCGTCTCATCTCGTCGCGATACACATGTAATATAATAATAATTCAAATAATATTGTACCCTTGTGGTGAAAAATAAAAAATATTACTTACTACAATTGTAGTAAGACAATTATCAACAATTAATTGATGTATTCTTTCTTCCCTACCCTGTACACGAATGCGTGATAGTAAAATTAGATTAACATCTTCGAAAATTTTCTTTAAAGCAAAGTTATTTAAATTCGACAAAACTTGAGTTTTGTAATAAGCGATTATAAGTTTCGTAAAATTTTCGACCATCTGGCTTGTCGTTGACTCGTACTACTGAATTTCCGAAAATTTTCGGCCGTATAACAGCTGTTACCGACATCTAGCGAGTGAATTCAGAACTAAATTTGGCGAACAGTTTGAGCGTTTCGCCGCTGCACGAAATGGCGCTGTAAGCAGGTTTCTAAAGAGCGCCATCTGGTGAGTGAATTCGGTACTAAATTTGGCTAACAGTTTCAGCGTTTCGCCGCTGCACGAAATGGCGCTGTACGGAGGTACTCGAGAGCGCCATCTAGCGATAGATTCGGAACTAAATTTGGCTAACAGTTTGAGCGTTTCGCCGCAGCACGAAATGGCGCTGTACGGAGGTACTCTAGAGCGCCATCTAGCGATAGATTCGGAACTAAATTTGGCTAACAGTTTGAGCGTTTCGCCGCAGCAATAATATTCGAAAATTTTCTTTAATACAAAATTATTTAAATTCGATAAAACTTACGTTTTGTAATAAGCGATTATAAGTTTCATAAAATTTCGACCGTCTGACTTGTCGTTGACTCGTACTACTGAATTTCTGCAAAATTAATACATTTCTCAAAAAAAGTAAGTCAAATTACTTAAAGTCTCGTTTTCAACGATTACATGTTCAGTCGGCTGTCGGTTATATAGGTTTGATTAGAAATGCGAGTGAATGCGAGTGAGATCAGGTGACTTCGATTGTTGCCATCGGTAACCTCAAAACTCATTTCAATTCATAGTTTGCGTTGTACATGCAAGTTGATCACCTTAAAAAGTGAGCATGTAACATTCTCCCTGACGCTACTATTATCACGTAACAGATAATATCGCGATATAATTGAATATTTTATTAGAATCCAATGTTTACATGAGTTTATTATACCAGTGCTGGGCCAAGTTGGGGCCCCTTAAACGCTTTTTTCCCCCACCAATCTTTCTTTCGTGTAGCACACATCTCCATTGTGGTCGCAAGTGTCTCGTTTGTCTTCGTTGCTCCACCGTACGTACCTTCGTAGCTATTTGCGATAAGCGAAGTGCGTCCTTTCTCCATGGTAACGGCACTTACTGGAGGGGGACAGAGAGCGCTACGAACGGGACTGTTTTGCTTTTGTTTGAACTGAGGAAAGCGTGGCCAACTCACACCTGGTCATATTGCACGATGAAAAGATCTTTACGTGTGAAATCTGAAATGAAAACAATGGTCGAGTTAAGTGACTCTGAAGAAGAACAGAAATATGTTTCTAGTGACGACGAATATGTTCCTGACGAGACAAAAGCTGCAAAAAATCGAAAGAAACAAATTACAGAACCTGCAAGTACTGTTAATAGAAAGAGGAAGGCTACTCCTGCACAAGCTAAAACGACAGGGACAAGTAAAAAGGTAAAAACAGAAACTGTTTGTAATGCAGATGTTGATGAATCTTCAGATTCGGAAGAAGACAGTGAACTGCTAAGCGTTGACGAGAAAGATATTAAAGATGTTGAGAAAACTAGATTGCTTTCGAAGTTTGATTCTGTAGAATGTAAAGATTGGACAGATGTAGATTATGTTAGCGAGGTAAATAACGTTGACAAGCAAATAGCACAAAATGTGGTAACTCTTCTGAAGGAAGATAATACGATACCTTTCATCGCGAGATATAGGAGAAACATGACTGGTGGTATGGAAGCAGATAAATTAAGGGCGATGAAGGAGAGTTTTGATCAAGCTACAATGATCAAACATAAAGCAGCCACCATTCTAAAGGCTATCGATAAATCGGGACAGTGGACACCAAATATACATGCTGCTGTTATGTCTTCTAAATGTTTAGATGACTTAGAATATATACAGTCTATCTTCAAAACTGCGTCAAACAAATCTTTAGCAGAAAGAGCAAAGAAAGCAGGATTAGAATCCATAAGCAATGCTGTGTTACAGGGCCAACCGTTACCCGATTTGTCGTCGCTCGTTGATCCTAAGAAAGAAGGTTTAAAAACACTCACCCAAGTTAAAGAAGGTATTATGCATATAATAGGAGACGTAATTAACAAGGATAAAGTAATATTTGATAAGGTGAAAGAAATCCATAGCCAAAGTATCATAAAAATACAAACTACCGAATGTAAAACCAATAAGTCTGATGCCAAAGAGAAAGACGTGAACAGGAAATACGAGACATACTATGACTTTAATGCCAATACAAAAACGATTAAACCTCATCAAATCTTAGCCATTTACAGAGGAGAAGCACAAAAGATTCTTACAGTGAAATTTATATTGCGTGACTTTTTTGAAAACGCATTTAGGGCATGCTGTTGTAAGCAATACGAACAAGCTATGCAAACCTCGAGTACTCACAGGGAATTAATGCACGACAGTATTACTTATTGTTTCAAGAAATTTATAAAACCGTTAATTGTTCGTCGAGTTAGGAACGAGCTAAAGAAACAAGCAGAAACAGCATCCATCGAAGTATTCGCAGTTAACGTGAAGCAGTTGCTTCTCACTGCACCTGTTCGTGGAAAAATCGTGCTGGGCATAGATCCTGGATTTTCCCATGGCTGTAAGCTCGCAGTAATTTCTGAACATGGGAAAGTTCTTGATACAGGTGTAATTTATCCACACAAGAAAGGGGCGAACTGTATGGAAGAGTCTGCTAGTACTTTGATAAAATTGATAAACAAACATAAATGTACAGTTTTAGCATTGGGTAATGCTACAGCTTGTAGAGAAACAGAGTTGTTTTTGACCAACCTAATCAAGTCTAAAGTAGTGAATGTTTCGTATGCAATTGTCGACGAATCAGGAGCATCAATTTATAGTTGTAGTGCAGAGGCAAAATCCGAGTTTCCAGATCTCGACACCAATATAGTCTCTGCTGTTTCTATAGCAAGGCGTTTGCAAGATCCGCTTGCTGAATTGGTAAAGGTAGAGCCTAAACATCTGGGTGTGGGAATGTATCAGCATGATTTACCAGAAAAACAATTATCAGCAACATTAAACGAAGTGAGTATAAACTTCTGGAGGTTTCATCTACCTAAACTTCTATTAAATCTGTGCTAATAAAGCAATCATGTTATAAAATGAACCAAAATAATGAAAATCGCACAAATAATTTCAGGTAGTTTCAGAGGCTGTGAGTTTTGTAGGAGTGGACGTGAATACTGCGTCCCAATGCCTTTTAAAAAGGGTTGCTGGTTTGAATGTATCCAGAGCGAACAGTATCATTCAATGGAGAAGCGAATTTGGCCCATTTAAAAACAGACAACAAGTTTTGGAGGTGAAAGGTATTGGTAACAAGACTTTTGAACAGTGTGCTGGATTTATTAGAATCCTGCCTGAAACATCGATGACCGATGCTTCGGTACAAAGTAAAGCCATTAAAAAGTACAATCCAAACTTGTTGGATCAAACATGGATCCATCCCGAGTCATACGAAATAGCTGAGCGATTTGTAAAGTATTGCAAGTGTAACTTAGAGGACCTTGGTAGCGACGCATTCATCGAAAGTGTAACGTCGTGCGCTAAGTTGGGTTGCGCTGTTTTGGCACAGAAGTTCGACACAGATGAGACGACGATGGAAATAATCGTAAAAGGATTATCTATGAAGAAAGACGAAGATATAAGACTAAAGAGTAATTGCCCGCTGTTTAAGAACAGCATGCTCAGCATCAACGATATAAGCAGTGGAACAGCGTTGACTGGCGCAGTGAGGAACGTTACCCATTTCGGGGCATTTGTAGATGTAGGTGTTGGTAGAGACGGTCTCATACCAATGAAATGGATGAAAAATTGCGTGCTTACGATAGGCCAACGCGTGGAAGTGAAAGTCCTCACAGTTGATGTTGATCGTAACAGAATTAGTTTGGAACTAATTTGCGCGTTATAATGTGTTCCTATGTACATACTTGCGTAGTTCACAATACGTGTATGTACTGTGGCACACCCAGGGTTTAATTTAGGTTGGGGGAGGCCGAGTTGAACTATTATTACATAATTTTACATGCTAAACATTTTCTGCTCCATGCACGGGACCTGTAGCATTTGCTACTTCTGCTATCTCTATTGTATAACTAATTTTCCAATGTTCTATTTATTTTTTGGGGGGATGGGGGCAACAAGGCCTGCTGGCCACCCCCCTGGGTGCGCCACTGTATGTCTGACTCTGTATACGTACGTCGCAAACTTTCACAAAATCCATTTATTTTTTCATACATAAGCTGTTGGCTTTCGTACTTTAAAGTTTAATATAAAGTAACTTTGTTGGATAGATTATCTGGCGTACATCTGTAATTTACTGCTTCTCCACCCCCCGTTCCCCCTAGTATTAGAGCAAAGATCCTTCGTGAACTCTATGAATAAACATAAATGCTGGACGTATTACACGTTGGCCCAACATTTGCATATTTCACGCGCCACTCGGCGCGGAGTTAACGACTAACAATAAATTGTCCCTCGTCATTGGCGCGTACTGACCTGGAATTAATCATTTCGCCGAATTATAAACGCGTGTTTGTCGCATCCGTCAAATCATCCGGAAATCAGTTTCGGTTCGGCGCGTCCGTTAATTATTGATAATTACATTTCTCTGTGAAATTAATTAAAAGAACCAAAAAGGAAAACAAGCGACATCGTATCGTTGAATAATTTAACATTTCGAATACGTAGAATGGTTACTCGACCAAATATAAGTTCGCTTTCAGTAGAATCATTAAAATTTGCGACGCGCTCCAGAGCTCCCGCCTCCTCTGAATAGATGTCATCAATTATACTCGTACGATTGCCAGTCCGAGTTCAAGTGTATATACACATATAGCAGGCCTCAATTTCCACTTAATATTCTCGCATATGTATCGCGGCTTTGAACCGTGCCATTTAGGAGACGGTTCGCTGGTCGAAATAGATATTAAAAATACGAGCGTACGTTTCATCATCTTTGTAAATCGTCAACGTGAATTCTGTTAATTTCTATTATCATCGATCATAGATATAAATAGATAGACGTCGATAGAAGATCAATTAGCGAGATTACGTTACTTCCATCGGAAAAAAGTGTTGCGTTGAAATGAATTTCAAGTTCTGGAAGGGCGAGTATTCATCGAACGTCGTAGATCAAGTAGTAAATTTCGCATACGGGTGCAGCAGCGTAAATAGGACAGTTATTCGAGAAGATGTGGAATCTATTCGGTAAGGTGGAAACTTCTAAAGACGAATTCTGATCACGTTCCGCAGTGTTTCTCCCCGGGGATGGAATTCGAGGTTGTTCGAGGGTCAGCCGTTACTCTGCATCGGTTGCTGCAGCAAAAAATAACTCTCGAATCGATTCAAATTACGAAATCTTCAGACGGTGTTTAGGAAATTTTCCGTTTCTCAGAGTTTGTTAGAATGCTTCGTGTACGAAGGGATTAATTTCATGGGAAATGTTAGGAGAGCTTCGATGGAGATATAATTCATGCGAATAAGGTTGTAAAAGTTTGATTTTAGTTTATTATTTGTTATATATTGTATCTGTAACTTTTTTCTTTCTGGAACCACCCGCAGTTCTCCCTTCGGCTGGTCAGACAATGGTTCGCCCGCGGGATCGGTTGCAATATACCCGGAGCCTGGAAACATTTATACTGAATACGGTAAAAGTTCTACACGCGGCCTTGGATCCCTATACGGCGAGTCAGAGTCGGAGATGATCGGGTAGATAAGGTTGATGAATCGGCTTTACCCAGTTGCGTGAAACAAAAGCGTTGGATACCCAGCCGTGTACCTATTCCAGCGGAGTCAAGGAGAGGCTAGGGGAACGGGCTCTCCGAGAGAAGGAACGTGGAAATTCTCCTGGGTGCGATGATGGAACGCGTGTATGCATTGTTAACACATTGTTGACGGCATACTGTGAAATGTATCTTACTAATCTACGGATTAGATCAGGCCTGTTGAATTGGTAGCCCGCGAGACATTTCAACATTCATCCTCGCGAGTGAATACGACGAACAAAATTTTCGATGACTCTGGTACATGAATCAGGTCGTATCTCGTCTTAACACAAATTATGTTTGCATTAAGATCATTAACAGTTCGTGGTTTAATGAAACGAACAATAGACAACATGGTCCACAATAAAAAGTCTACTGGCGTGAAGCCGCAAGATCTTGGAGGCCAATTGACAGCCGCATTTCTCAAATTTCAAATTGGGTTTGTCGTATTCACTCCAATTTGTTGTATTTCACGTATAATGCCATCGAATGTATTTTAAACTAAACATTGATTACTAGATTATCTTCCGTATCTTGCGTTTTATTTCAATTCAAAGTTCTATCGCTCTTATTGAACGACACTTTACATCAAATTCTAGTAAACACGAAGAGGCCCGTTCAACGTAAAAGCAAAAATGGAGAATTGTCTGGCGAATTCAGATGGGCTGATCTAATCCAAAGATTAATCATCGATTACGAAGTGCGTCCCTTCTCCAGAAGACTGGATGTTAACATGCAGCTGGTATCATCGAGCCCGGAGTCGCGCGCGCCGCCTTTAAATGTTTAACAAATTCAATCTTCCCCCGTCTGCCGCGGTCCCAGGGTCTCTTCTTGGCAGAACGCCACCGGGCGTATTACTTTCCCGCCGAACCCGGTCTGCTTGTTGCGGTAATGTATCTATAATTTCTCGCCGCCTATATTTACCACCCGTTTTAGCACGTGTTTGCGAAGCGCCCCCGCCTTCTCGCGACAGGCCTGCAGGATGCCCCATTTCGAATTTAGTAGCTGTTATAGTCGGCATCGAGCCGGTGACGATTACGGTGGATAATCAATGGGGGTTGTAAAGTCTTGCCCGCCTCGGCCTTCGTGCAATCTATTAGCTGTGCGTTAAAGTTTCACGCTCGTGCAATCTATTAACTGCGCGTGAAACCTTAACACATTACCGACCGGTTTTTTTTTTATTAAGCATTTCAGATCTCAACTGAGATCTATATCTGCTGCACAAATGTAAATTAAATTCGTACTTTACAATTCTTTAGGAAATGAGATATAAGAAGTCAAGCTTTAATGTTGGGTCGGGCATCTAACATTTTTAAACATAAGGGTAGCTGCAATTTAATTTTACACAGTTGGTGAGTTAACTTGGATCGCTGCAAATCAAAGAGGCTACATTGCCAGAATCTTACATTTACTATACGTGACGCATTCTAACATGATTAAAAATTGTCTACCATGATCGCAAGAAACAGAAATATGCAATTCAATCAAAATTATGTATAGACGATTGAAAAAGAGACTAATATTTTTGTATACCTCAAACAATTGGGCGAAAGTCGTCGGTAAATGTTTCTAAGTAGTTAGAAGACAGGGGGTTGAGATCGCATTCGACACAGACAGCAATAAATTGTTTGTTTGTTGTCTGGTGTTTCGACAGCGAAGAATTTCGAGAGGTTGAAACAGTGGAAAAAAGCTGGTGGCTTTTTAATTTGTCGATAGAGAAGCCGGGGAAGAAAAGTGCGGAGATTTTTCTCGTTGTAGAGTCGGAGCGTGATGGCGCGCCGCGAACAATGGTAACAAAGCTGAAAATGTTCTGCGGACAGGAAGCACGGGTACGGAACGCGGCTGGCAGGCTTGTATACGTGCATCCGTACGGGACACGTATGAGATCACGTGGCTGAGCTTTGAGGACGCCGCAGCCATGCTCGCCCCGGCTTTATTTCGTTATTGTATTCCCGTAGCTCCGGATCATTTCCCGAAAAACAGAGGATTTCGTTCCGGGCTACGCTGAAAGTTTTAGCAAGCAATCTGCCGGGCTGTATGCTTTCCTATCGGGAAACTCGGAAGCCGGGCTCCATTCCGGCGGTCCGTTCGTTGTCTCTCGAATCTCGGATAAATTTTGCACGAGACGTGTGTAGTCCGTGGCTCAAGTAGGACGCGTTCGCCCGACTTTAAGCACGTTGCTCCTTTTGCTCCGTTTGTTCCTGTCCCCGTCGCCGCGGTCCTCTGCCTCCGCCCGGTTCTTACTCCGCTCCTTTTCGGCCACCGGGACGCTTAGAAATAACGATACACACCGATATACTCGACTTTACTGCGCCCTTTTATTTTATACGGCCTCTTTCTCATTTCTCGATAATGGGGCTTTTCGGTAGTCAAAAGCGCTAGATAAAACATTGATCTAGACTGCAATCGCCTGCAAAATTCCTATTTATATATTAACTATAATTAATTTGCATTAATTGGAAGCTTAGAAATAACGATACACGCCGATATCCTTGACTTTAGTGCACCCTTTTATTTTCTATTAAGGGTTAGGCTCTCGTTTCCAGGATTGCAAGGGTGTGGCATACCCATTCTCATTTCTCGATAATGTAAAGAAGGTGTTTTTCATTAGTCAAAAGCGCTAGATAAATGATCGATCTAGGCTACAATCGCCTCCAAAATTCCTATTTTTATATTAACTATAATTAATTTGTATTATTTGGAAGCATAAAGCTGCGACAGCTACACCCTGCCGAATAATGCGAATTACCTTATAATTATGATGCCTAGATGATCTTTTATCAAACGTCTTTGAATACTGAAAACCCCCATCGCATGCTTTATCGAGAAATGAGAAGTCTACCCTGTACTTTACCACGTTCTTCTTGGTTTAAAATTGTACTAAAACTATAAAGTCCAACCACTATAGTGTTATCGAATGTTGTAGAACATTTTGGGTACTTACATATGGGTAATTACATTGCATAATTATATTGCATACACGGGTAATTTATATTGTAATTACTAGACGGTGGATTTTATGCACTTCCGACGAAAATAAAAAGACATTGAAAGAATTTTCAAATACAATTTTCAACTCTATAACATTATTGAAAATGAATAAATTTCTACGTATCTCCTGTAGCTTGCAATTAATATAGTTTTATTATACAGACATCTAGAACCGTTTTAAAAATTTTCTTCGATTTAATTACGGTTTCACTGAATTTCACACGGGGGTACTTAAGATTGACAATTATCGCTGTTCACCTTTCGCTTAGCTGGACAGCGACCGATTTTCTGGTATTTTTCTCGGTCATCATCCGGAAATGGGTTGACGAAGCGCAATCATTATTTTTCGTCCGACAATCTCCGAGCACGTATCAGGAATAAGTGTCCCGTGTACTCGCGAGTCGTGTTTTATTTGTTGTTCCAGATTTACCGATGTAAGCGTCGACCTAGGAGCAGGAGTATATATCTTCGTTCGTTTTTTCTTTTTTTTCTTTTTGTCTTTACTTGTAGCGCGCCGCGCCGGCGAACATTGCCACGCAGATATTTCATCGTTAAGGGCAGCGAGAGGCTTGATCCGATGAAACACCTTCACCTGTGATTTAGGGAACTTGTTCAAACAACTGAGCCAGTTTTTGATCGAACGACCGAGAAAAGTTTCCTCCCGGTGAAATACTGGCGGAGTTCCGTCGCCGAGTTACTCGCGGCTGGATCTTGCTAGGAATTTAGTTACGGTTCTGAAACACGACGAGAAAGATATACATATTTCACCTTTGAACGGTGCTGCTCGTAATTGTAAGAAGCAGGATTACGCGTTGCGTAAGAAAATAGAAAACAAGTTGTTCGTGTTCGTAATCCCGCTTGAAAACCCGTGGGATTCGATAGCGACGATGTAGGAGAGATTCGGAATTTATTTCCTAGTGATCAAGCTCGATCGACAGATCCTAATCTCTCGATACACTGGGGATACGTGGCGTTAAGCGTAAGGATTCTGGATTCGTTGAAATCGGTATTAAAAATGTCTGCGCGAAACTCTCAAGCCAGCTAGGGGCTGTAAGACTTCGATACCTTTACTCGAACGCCTTAGAGATCCCGCAGATTCGTGATACCCTGAAATCTCTTAAAATCACTGGAGACATCCGAAGCTGTAAAGTCCACAGAAACCTTTCGGGCCTTGAACACTCATGGGATTTTCCTTCGATGCTTTTGCTGTGCAGATGGATACCCGAAAATCCTTGGTATCCTCGAAATACCATTTGTTTTCCCCGAGATTATTCCAATGTCTTTAGTGTTCACAGTTGCGTCAATGTTTTATCAGTCCTGCCGGATTTCTTCATTCGATCTGGGGAGCACGAAACAATTATAGAATATGTTTCTATAATTGTTGAAAGTCTTAAAAATTTTCAGATTCCACTTTTAGATAAATATTCGCGACATTTTTCCGATTAAAATGATATATCAAATGATATGAATTCTCCATAAGACGACGTGTAAAACTGTGCAAGCTTCAAGTTGCTATAAATATTAAACGATGCAGTGAATCGAACCCAAACTTTGGTAATTGCATTAATTTAGTAATAATTATATCTTGTCAAATTATTAATAATTTTGTTGCGTTTTTATATACTTCCAGAACATCCTTAAGATTCCGATAAATTCAACCAAACGGTAGTGAAATAAACGCTTGCGTTTGGGTCTGGCGCAACATTCAGAGTTGAAAAACAAGGAGAGACATACGAAAATCGCATCATAGGAACGCAAACTTGTGCGTCCAGAGGAATAGCCGAGAGCTATTCAAAGAATAGCACAAATGGAGTATAGAGAACAAAACGGTGCGTCCAGACGCGCAAAGGAGATCCCAGTTTAAGGAGATGAAAGCGCTTTGGCAAGAACTGTGTTCAGCTATAAAAAAAAAAGAAGCAGATGATTCCCGAAGTATTCAGGATTGAAATGAATCAGCCGGCAAGAGTATCCGTTCGCTGGGAACGTCGAAATAAAGTCCGCCGATGGTATCCGGAGTTTCGCGGGCGCAATTGATTCCCTTCAGCGAATCGGATAAATCAGACGACGGTGGGCGGAATCGGGAATAACATAGTTCGCGGCCATGAAGACGTATTCGATGGGACACACAATGCCGGGCCCAAATGTATTTTCGATAGAAAATAGAATGGTCGGTTGCGTGTTGAGGTGAAACGATCTAGAAAACTAGGAGCTAGGACGCGATAAGAACGAAATCGTTCGTACGTGACCGTGGTCTCCTCCTCGCATAGACCGGCCCGAATTGTCAAGGTAAATTATTATAATCTTCGCGAGCACTTTCAGCACCGGGGCTGATGTAAATAATGTAATACGCGCGGCGAGCGAAAAGCTACGAAAAAAGAACACAATTCTCTACTTACCCTTTTTTCTTTTTTATTGTTGCTTCAACATCTAAGGTCATTAGCAACACGGTACAGTTTCTTACAATATTTTGTACATCTTACAAGGGAACATTAGAAGAGTTGATACAAGCCGATTTTTATGAAAAGCCGATGTAAATTTGGGTGTCTGATCTTTGATCTAAAATAGGAGATACGTATTTCAGGATTTTCTTTTCTTTTTGCCATTTAACAATAATTATGCATAACGAAAGATAGTCTTGCACCTGTTTAACAATTGATCGGCACAGCTCTATCAATGTAAAAAATTTACTGTTCAGTTATCGTTACGTGTTCAAACAAAGGAGTTGCGAAAAGCAACCTTCCACTATTTGTTTCATAATATTTCGATGTTGTTCGTTTCCAAAAGAGTTGTTTAAATTCGAAGTGTGCGCCATCAATTATGAAACTAACTGTAGCACGTTTTAATGTGTTTTCGATTGAAATTGCAAGGTTGTTCATCATGCCAGCAGAAAAGAGAAGAGCGTATTGTGCCACAGTTTCTTGTAATTTTGATTGGACCGTACCTTGAAGATATACGAGGTGGCAATACATAAAAATTCGGCTGCTCCCCAAGGAAATAACTCAAGATAGTTTACGCGGCCCACCCTCTATATATCGGTTCGCGAGCCGAAAATATCGAGTATCGATTCCTCGGTGCACGGCGCGGCCGAACCTTGGCATTGAATTCTCCACCTCCGGCTCGTTCTTTTGCTTTCGGTATCTTCCCTTTATTTTCCGGCACGCTTTTCACGCGTTCCGCTTTTTCTTCCCTTTTCATACGCGGCATTGTTAGAGTAGACGGTCTGAAACTACTTTTCACCCGAGGCTGCACCTACTGCGGCTCCCAAACCCCCCGTGCCGTCTCTCACCCCCGGCGACCCTTTCCCAAGCAATATCTGCCTGCATTTTGTCGTTATGGCATTGTGGGCCCTGCTGCGACACACAGAACAGTCTGTTGTTCCCTCCCAGCTCTCGAAGGCTCGCGGTTCTTCTTAATACAAGCCGATCATACGTTCACCCCGAGCGGAGATGTTATCATGGACAGACAAACGCGACAAAACACACTAGTTTATGTCACTGGAACTCAATAGCGATGTACACAGATGTCTGAGTCTTTAGTGGCAGCCGTCGTTGTTCGACAAGAATTACGAGGAGTGATGAGACACCGGACTCTGTTAGTTTCTCGTCGTATGGAAAATCTATCTCGGTTAAATCAGTTGGATTTTTCATATGTTGTAGCTTATGATCTACTCAACAAAAGATGTAATGGACACGAAGCTCAATAATGGACAGTTGTATGTAAGATGATATTTGCTCCCCTCAGGGTTTCAAATTCATTTACCAATCTCCTTCCCCCTCTTTCTATTCTCACTATCGCCTTTTCAGCGGGACTTTTAATCAGAGAAATATTAGAAATTCGAGCTGCCGAATACTCAAATCTCGGGAAGTATTTATTTTTTGGCAAAAATGTTTAAAATCTGTTAGGCGGTGTCATTATTTTTGAATTTTGAATGTCATCAAAATTTTACAAATCATGGACCATGGGAAACAGTCTAAGTCGGAAGAGATGTCTAATTTTCGAGTTAAAATAGCTCCGAGTGCAAAGGGTTTAAAAATATAGAATACGAAAGTATTAAATCAGTGTTAATTGATATTTCTACACGTTTCTGTGTACAAATATAAATTTATCATTTGCATTAAACGTTTCATAGACAGTTGATCCTTATGCAAAATAAAAATTGTCTAACAAGTCGTTCGCAAGAAACAGAAATGAATATACAGTTAATAATTAATTATGATAGTAGTCTAAGGAAAAAAGTGTTTATGTTTGTCGACCACGCGAAGATGACTTTTGAATTTTGTGCATGAATTGTAAGAAGCAGGATCCAAGTATAATATTTTGTCCTTTATTTAAGGAAAACTCTAAGTGTCCGGCGCTACGGAAACTCCCTTTATCCTTTTCGTTAAATCTGAGACTGTAAGTGCCGCAATAATCTGGCACAGTTCTGATAAATGATTTGAAACGCGGTTTCCGTCGTAAGATCAAGTTTTATCGTGTCTCGCGCCATAATCGTGCATCATCGTCGAACAATACGGATCTGCGAGTGATCTGTAAATAACAAGGCGAAAGTTAAGCGAGGGTACAAATTGCTTCCACCGGTTGGCTTCAACCCTGCCTCGCACAAAGCGGTCTCTCCTACTGAAGAAGCTTTTTCCGGCCCGTGCTTTCTTTACCGGCACGGCGGCCGCGCCATTTCGGCCGCTTAAGTCCTTCCGATGCCGGGGGCTTGCGCAACGGCCTCGTAACAACATATATAATATTTATATCGCCACGAGAATACAGCCCCGACCAAAGCATCTATAAACATGGGAACGGTTTCATTAAATGGGCCCCCCTCCCCTCTCGTGTTCGACCCTTCCCTCCACCACTCGCGTGCGTACACGCCTTAATGAAAAAAACGGCAAACGTAAGTCCCTTCGTTTCTTTTTTTTTTCGGGGTGAAAAGCTCGGACATCGTTTATACCGACCGTAAAATTATAATAAAATGGAAGCTCGTTTATTTGGACACGTCAAGGGGTACAAGACCAGTCGGATAACAGAGGCTAGCTAACTAAATTGAATTAAAAGAAATATGTAATTACATTCAATTTAATATGTATATCTTATGGAAAGGTTGTTGCATATGAAATGTTCGATTTTATAATGCAACTCTTATTCATCGTTTCGATCAAGAAATGCTGTTGCTCTGTATATAGGTTTATCATATACAACTTCGAGGTACAAAGTTAATCCTTCACACTGAACGTACCACGACCAATTAATACAATTATAAAGATGCAACCACGATTTATAAGGCAACCCTTTGCCTACTACTTTTATAGTTTTATATTTATTACATTATTCTACTTTTAAATAATGTTTATTTCAACGTCAACCAACGAGACTGTCGTGCGTTCCTTTTATATGTCTGAAGAAATAACTAATTGACGATAACATTATGTAATTATATTATTGGTAACAGAAAGAACTAGTCGTTGATGATAAAAAAGAACTAGAAAATCCATATAACGAACTTGTAAATGAAAAACGTGAATGACACGATACCTTTTATTTTTACCGTGATAAAATCAAGAAACTTAACCCTTTGCACTCGAAGGTATTTTATCAGGAACATTAAACATTTCTTACAACCTAGAATAATTCCATTCTACATGATTTTTAATTAAGTAAATTCTATTAAAGTCCGTCACTGGTCTACGAAGAAAAATGAGAAGAAATAATCCGGTGTATTCGAATCTTTATCATTCACGTTTCCGGCGTTGACGCGGGGGACTTTCTCTTCCCCGTTGTTCGTGCCCAAGCATCATCGTGATCCCGGGGTGTAGGACTTGGGGGGGGGGGTTTAGCTACCGGTGCGCCGGAGGTTACTTAATTTCGGTCGCGACTCATAGGAGGCTCGGTGATCCAATTATCGCGGTGCACCGCGAACGTGAAGCATGGGTGACGGTGGGGCTTGTAAACCCTCCGCACCTCGTCGTTGTCGAAGGGGAAACCGACGGTACCTGGAAGCGGTAACGATCCTCAAAAGCGGAACGGATGATGTCTAGCCGTAGGCTCGTTCTCTGGGGGACACCATGGGATTCCATTCCGCTGACGGATATGAATTAATTTCCTCGAAAAACTCCTCATCGACGCGATAGGGGGTCGCGTCCTCGATTGAAACGCTCTTTCACCATCGACACCGTTCCGCCTTGTTTCCGTTACTAAGATTCTCTTCCTAAGATGGAAAAAAAATGAAACAGTTTAGGGTATTTACCCTCGTATCACCCTTATCTGAAGGGTTAGCGACTTGAAATTTTAGGGGGTCATCTTTCAATCTAAAACCAATGTTTTCCACACGATATCAATAAAAATTGTGGTCGGTGCCGATTGACCATGTTTATCTTGCTGGACCCCTTTGTGTTTGCCAAAAATGTTTCTGGTATTCCGCGTGTATCTCAAATAAATTGGTCGAGTGTAATATCGAGATATGCAAATTTCGTCGATGAAAGGGAGGGAACCTTTCCGTTGAACAAGAAATTGTAAATCGCGAGCGAACGGGAGTGGAAAATTCGTATGCGGGGGAACTTTTCATTACGGGATCTCTGCGTGGCATCGATGGGGGTTGAGCGCAGCCTGTTGTCCTTTCTTATCTGGCCAGTTCCGCGGGAGGCCATGGTAAATTCGACAGTTGCGAACTAAAGCTGTTTCAATAACCGCAACATCGCGACAGACTTTTGGCACGATCGGGACAGGGACCGCGGGGGGTGGATTCCTCCATATTCATGTCAGCCATTTCGAATAGAATATCTACGCGCCGCGCATAATATTCGTGAACATTGGACGTGAACCAACATCGAGTGTTGTTCCGCCTCAAATATGTACAATTGAAATGAACTCGGTTTACCTTTCCGTGCAGCTCGGCCCTCGCGTCTTGTTACGTTGTCCCCGTCTCTGGCTCGTGTTGCACGCGAACCCTTATAAAATATTGAGTCACCTCCTCCGTCCTCGTTCTTTTCGTTATTTTTCTTTTTTTTTTCATTTTTCCCCTCCTTCTCCGAACGTCATTTCACCACGGAGACACCGACCAACGAATCGGTCATCGAGGATCGAAACAGACGAGCCACCCTTACGATCCGTACTCTCCTCGTCGTCTTACAATCGAAACAGGTCTCTTATTATTTACCGCTGTCTTTATCGTAAAACGATATAGTCGACTGCTGACTCCGATCAACAGTATGCATTTATTTATCACATAGGGACGTTATCGAATCGCGGGAAATACAACCCCTATATTGATTTACACTTTTGATTGAAATACATTTTTTTGTTTTATTATAGAAAATTTCATATGAGATTTATTTCAACATAATTGAAATACAGAATACAATACATACAATAGAGAGAAAATAAAAATTTACAAAACAGAATAGGATACTGAAGATACATGAATATTATGATAAAGACAAAAGGTATAAACCAAACAGTTATACTTTAAGGCTGCAGCTCTTAAAAAATGATAGCATGTAATGACAGGCTTTGATATTCGGTTTGGCTATTAACATTCAGACATCCATTGGAAGCTGGAAGTTAATTGTACGGAGTTTATTAATTAATTTCCATAAAACATGATTCAGCGATTCGTCCCCCTCCCTGCAACTACACTTAGAATTTAGAAATACATTCTTTTGGTAAAAACGTCACTAGAAAATACTACTATCGATAGACTTATTTTGAAATTCATTGAACTTCTTGTGTAGTCAACCGGGTACCCATTTACTGTGTTTCTTTCAACAATTTGTTAATGTTACTCTAAACAATATTATAAAATTTCTTGGAGACGTCCATTCTTTACTCGCCAATATATTAATTCATAAAAACCACCATTAACTCTTAGCACTCGAGTGGCACCTCCGAGGCGTCACTAAAAATTCCTGTACCATTATTTAAAATATTGTTTATGATATTAGACATGTCGGTATCTAACCAATTACTAAACGTTTAAGTATTGTATGAATTATTATATCAATTTTATATCTACCAAATTTGAAAAATCATAGAAGAAACGTTTGATTTTTAAGTTAAATTAGCTCCGAGCGCAAAAGGTTAATGTTATTAGCGTACTGGTTCGATCAATTGGATCCAGTGCGCCAATAACATTAATTGTAGTTTTGAACAATTGTCGATCGAGATACAGAGAAATATTAATTTATAATTCAGAAAGGTTTTAAATAATCTATACGGTTTGGTTGACTTCATAGCGGTGTTGCAATGTGTCCAAGGCGAAACCACCTAGCGGTAACTATGGCGAGTAACTCAGAAATAATTAAGAAACTTGAGCGTGTGTATGCTTGTTAGCGAAGAAGCACGACGACGGTGCTGGAATAAAAATGATCGGTTGCTATGGTGGTCGAGTTGAGACGGTCAGTTTCGTGAAAATGTTCCGTTTGATTTTAATAATTAGGCTTCCAGGGTGTTCGTGATAGGAGGGGGGTGGTAGCGGGGGAGGATAACGATCGCGAGCAATCGTTGCTTCTCCGCGCGTTTCGCGACGGTAACTTCCGGAATTACGCGGGGACGGTTATGGTCGGTTCGCGAGGCTCGTCTTGATGGCGAGAAGCCGGAGTTCCGAAGTAGTTCGAAGCCAGGGGGGAAAAAGAAATAGTTTTCCGTGCTACGCCACTGGACGGAATATTGATCGACGGGGTGCAAAGAGACTCTTACACTCGACGCCAGTCGTGAGCCAACCCTTACGTAGGCCCTTGCACATTCGCGTCGCGCCGCGCGAGACCTGTCCACGATGAAATGGCCATGGAACATTAATTTCTCGTAAATATTTCACCTGGCGAAGACCACCTTTTGTCCGTCACGAAGCCTCGGGTGGACCGTCCTCGTCGACCATGGAATTAAGTTTCAATACCCAATCGATGCCAGACACCGGCCAACACAACTCTTGTTTCGATCACGACCCTTCTCTTTCAACTCGCTAAACTATATTCGAATTACGCAGCCCGATTTTCATGGAACCTCTGTCAGACATAGTACTCAGAATAATGGTTGACACGTATTCATTTTATCGATCAGCGGCCACGGGTGAAAACAACCCCTCAAAACTAAACTTACCGAGTCTTCAAAGTAACTGGTACATGTTCTCGTATAAAAATTACCAGATCGATTTTATTACTTTTATTAGACTAGATTTTTATTGTTCGAATAATTGTAAAATCTAACATCAGAAACCAGTGGTTTAGTGTTAGAGATAGGGATGAGAACTGTAAATTTTGATTTATATAGATTATTCACGTGTCTGATCCAGACTTACTGTTTCTACTTTATTTAGATTTTTATTGTTCGAATAATTGCAAAATCTAAAATCTGGAACCAGTGGTTTAATGTTAGAGATAGGGGTGAGAAACTGTAAATTTTGATTTATATAGATTATTCACGTGTCTGATCCAGACTTACCGTTTCTACTTACTCGTTTATTACTCGGGGAGTTTCGGGATTTGATTTTTCCGAGGGCGAAGCCTCAAAGGGTGACAGTTTACACTTTTTAACAATTTAGATTACGGCGACTCATCGCTCATGTTCTCTCGGATGAATAATATATGCTGATGCCACGCCGCCGTTGAAATCCTTTTTCGTCGTCTGAGGGCTTGAAATGTTTAAGTCTGCGCGTATTCAAGGATTCTTCAAGTAGCTAAGGGTACTGCAGCAGTCTATTTGAATATTTGTGTAGCTTGCAGTTCTCTCTTTTACGGTCGTGATGATCTTTTTAGCGTATCGTTACTCATAAACCGTGGCCGTGTCTGTTATTATTTAAGAAGCTTGAACGTCTTTTCAGTATTTTTGTAACAGCAAAGTTGTTTAATCGCGCGGAGAACCGACATTTTGAAAAGCTTAACGACGGAGCCTAGATCCATTCGAAATCTCGTTCATACATTTTCTAGATTTATTCATCGTGCTTCTTTCTGGAACAGTCGGTTTCCTTATTAAACTTAGTGAAGTTAAATTATAATTTAAATGAATTGCTGGAAACTGAGAGGTTAAATGAAATATTTAGAGAACCGGGTGAAAATGGAGCCATGACGGGGTGAATCATGTATGAAATAATAACTATTTTGAAACGTGACGTACCATTTGACAGAACCGCGTGAAAAGAATAATATTAATTTTCTCTCTTTGTTTAGAGAAAGATATTCAAGAATATATTAAACAATTTAATAATCATACTTTGCAACAGTGGTTTCTGGAAATAAATCGTAATTCCTAGCAGATCTCTGAAGCGCTTCAATATTTTTTTGCGGTTTCGACGGCGTCGCTGTTAACGGTGGCCCCCGTCGCATCGTTTAATGCAACATCGTTTTCAAAGAAACTTTACTTTTTCGCAGCAAAAATTCCAGTGCTCGCGAGAGGCTCGACAGCCGACGATGGCGTCTGGTATAAATTTTTTCAATTAAAAATGCCGAGTGCGCGCTCGGCCGTGTAACGCTGCCGCAGATTTTAACAGGGTGTTTCGTCCAAGTTTTGCGGCACTCTCTGGCGAATTAACTTTCAGCGCCGACTCTAACACGTTCCGCAAATTTTCCCGGATACCATTCGATGCTAAACATATTCCTACAAGAAAATTACACATTGTCCATGCACCCAGTGAAAAAACGAACGTATTCCTCGAACATATTCTTTCACAAAGATATTTCAAAAAATAACGAATCACGTGGCAGTTTATTACTCTTTTTCTGACTCAATTTGTCTGTTGGTATCTAATCGATTCAATGATAAAAAAAAACAGACCAATACTTTTATCGAATAACGTTTCACCTCGGAGCGTGACGAATCAGATTCATTCACTAGCCAGCAATAGTGTACGCGACTCGGCTAAAGAAGTTTTCATTGGAAAAATTAATAAATAAAACATATATTATACTTTATTTATGGGGCAATATTAGATCTAATGATATTGATAGAATTAATATATTTTTGGGTAAATGATTATTTTGTTATTTTTATAATAGGAACTTTTATTGTTAAAATTCCTATTTATATATTTCATGGGTGATTATTAAAGGCTCATGTAGAAGCTCCAGTATTTGTGTCTATAATTTTGGCTTCTATTTTATTAAAGTTAGGTACTTATGGGTTATTACAAATAATTATAGTTTTTATACCTTTATTTATAGAATTGAAATTTTATTTGATTATATTAAGATTAATAGGGAGGGTTGTATTAAGTGGTGTATGTTTACGTCGAATAGATATAAAAATTTTAGTTCAATATCGTAATCGTGATCGATTACGTAGTTATAAGTATCGTCCGAGGGTTAAGCGACGTTTTGGATGTTTATAGACGGCGTTTCGGCCGTCAGGTAACTGGCAAACGGCGAAATCGAAAGCTGTCCACGCGCAGATTTGCTTCGTGCACGCCGGCACGGGGAAAATTGCATTCGCCTAGCCCGCATTCGCCCGCTAAATCGGACACAGCCGTTCGTGATATTTAATTGTAGTTACCGTGGCGTGCATCGACGACGGGAGAATTCCCTCGCAGTGCTGCAATTAATTTTCCCGATCAACACTCTGGACGCGAAGCGAATATGTCGCCGCGTATAAATACCTGGAATTTCCGTGTGTCGACGATAAAATCGATCTTCCCGGGGAAATTCTCGAGCTCTCACCGCGTAATAAACGAGGAACCGTCGTCTGAGCTCTGTTCGCGAGACGAACTTCCTTCGCGTGGTCGACAAACATAAACACTTTTTTCCATAGACTACTATCATAACTAATTATTAACTGTATATTCATTTCTGTTTCTTGCGAATGACTTGTTAGACAATTTTTATTTTGCATAAGGATCAACTGTCTATGAAGCGTTTAATGCAAATGATAAATTTATATTTGTACACAGAAACGTGTAGAAATATCAATTAACACTGATAAATACTTTCGTATTCTGTATTTTTAAACCCTTTGCACTCGGAGCTATTTTAACTGGAAAATTAAACATCTCTTCCGACCCAGACTATTTCCATTGTCCATGATTTTTAAAATTTTATGCATATCAAATTGGTATAACATTTCATACAATAACTAAATGTTCAGTAATTAATTAGATACCAACATATTTAATAATCTCAACCAAATTTTTAATAACGGTAAAGAACCCCGCACTAATCATATGGAAAATTTATCCCAGTTAAATCAGTTGGATTTTTCATATGTTGTAGCATGACTGAATTTATTAAGATTCCTCACAATTTTTATAATAATACGTGTATGGATTAATAAAAAAATGATCTTATTATGTATTACTCATTTCATACCGAGATTTAAGTATTCGCCAGCTCGAATTTCTCATGTTTCACTGATTAGAACTCGATAACTCTCCATTATTGAGCTTTGTGCCCATCACATATTTGTTCAGTAGATCCAATAAATCCAATTGATTTTACCGGGATAGATTTTCTATATGATTAATGCGGGGTTCTTTCCTTATTCGAGCACGTATTATTATAAGAATTGTGAGCAATCTAAATAAATTCAGTCATGTACTTATTACAAAACAATATATATATCCGACACGTTTTGAACCCGGTACTGTTAGTGTTAAATAGAAATTGTTTTCGCCATTTAGTACAGAATTCCCACTATAATCGAGTATTTCGACATCTTTTTTAATCACCACGGATATGAGGCTATTAACGAGAATATTGCGACTGGCAAGAAAGATAGAGCATCGTATTTCAACACGACAATGAAATATATTGGTCGAATTTAGCCTTAGAACGCGCAGAGAGCAGGAATGGCCGATGATGAAAGAATTTCCGCGAATACCGTGTGCCAAACCGCTCATAATTTATTGCAACCTGGAGTGGAAAGGAAGAAAATCTACTGTAGATGGGCGGAGTGGAGTGGAAAGGGGTTGTGGGAGAACATTATTAATCGATGTTCCACTTTGGAGGGTAACGATTTCCGTTTCTATTAATTAAAATCCGATATGCGGGCTTGGTTTTATGGCTGCGAACGTGCTACCATCCTCTTCGATTAATATGCGTGTTAATTGTAACCTAATCGGTTCGTTTCACTATCGTTATAACGATGTTAATTTTCTACCGACGATCATCGATTATAAAAATTCAATTTTCATATAGAGAGTAATCGATGTTAAAATTCAACGGCACGTTCCAGTGATTGCAAACGAAATCATTCTTTCGTCGTTGTTAACACGTGGTCGAAAGTCTTTCAGATATTTAACAGGAATTGTACTTTAAACAACGGTTTGAAAATTGTATTGGAAATTTCACTGAAGCCCGTTAATGACGTAACGGAACACGGTCGTGCCTTTAGAAATTAGTAATGTCGACAGCCGACACATTATTTAACGAACAACGACAGTAATAATAACAATGCCTCTTCACCCGCGCGTTCTGGAATTTCGATTGAAAGTGGTCAGCGGTGGGCTGGTTTATACCACAAAGGAGTAATAACCCCCTGCAATTAAACTGTACGAGCTATGAAAATGAAGAATTTCATTCCTTCGTAGGAAATTTAATTTTCCATATAAATTGAATGAAAATAGATTGTATCGTTTCGTGATTGAATCAACTATTCGCTTCGTTCGAAATGTTCATCGTAATTTGATAGAATCCGTGTTCAATTAATTCGATGTCTGTTGCCAGTAGAAATGGCCAGTAAGGGTCACACAACTCATTCAGTCCTATTATAAACCACTCAAAATTTATCTTTCTGCCTGCAAGACATTCTGAGAATCGTTTCATCGCTACTTCTTAATCTCTGTTTATTAAACCGATACGGAGATCGTTGATGAATTTTCGACAACGACCAATAAGTTCATTGTGCTGGTAATTTATTGATAATCCAACAAGCGAAAATAATTAACCCTCCGTGGGCAAAGCGTCATTTACCTCCACGAAGAATTTGTTTAGTATTCTAGACTTACAAAAGATTTAAAAAAATTATGGTGTACACATTGAAGTTCCCGTTTCAGAACACGTGTAATCGTTAATATTGGAAAGAAAGAAATTCACGAGTGAAATTTCGCTCCGGACATAAACGACCCAGGTTGCTGAATAAGTATGGTTTCCTAACCGCTACAAATAGGTAAAACGTGCACGAGGAAAACATTCTATATTAGGGGTAGCTCACCCCTCTGTGTACACTCGAATTTCATAATTCCTCGAGAGTTCGCTCGGAGGTGTGCGATTTTAATAAACCTTTTGGGCCGAGTAAACTCCGACGCCCTTTATCATTCGACGAAACCTCTCCGTGCCTCGGCTTATCGTCGTCCTAACTCGCCGCCGCACCCCTGCGCTCCATCGTTTCTTTAATAACCGAAAGACTCGATCGAAATTGTTAACGAAGAAGCAACTGGCCGAGCGATAGTGACGGCGCGGCTACGGAAGGACGATAAGCGAAAGAGAGAAACAGGGGGTTGGGGAAAAAAGAGAAAAAACAAATTTCAAGCATCGACCGTACTTCCGCAAGCAGCTGATGCCTGAGAACAGGCGCCGCGGCGTCTAGACGCCGGCGGGAAAACCACCCCCGTTGTTCCACCCCCTCGGTGCCCGCCTACGCCGGGGGAAAATAAAGCTTCGGCTAGATTCAGATATTCAATGGCCGGCGTGCTGGTAACGAGTCAACCTTCCTTTTTTTCCTCCCCCCCTTTGCTCGAGTAGGTCGTCGACGAGCGAATATCTGAAATTAATTTTCGCGTAATCGCGGCTGCGACGCGTATTCGCAGGACACGCACGGGGCGAATCAAGTATGCGTGTGCGGTACAGTGAATCGCAGTAATATTCGGACACTTTTGAAAGAACGACCACTTCTTTTCACAGCCTGCCGTACGATTTGGATTCTTTTTAATATTCCAATTTGTTCGGGAATTACAGAGTTTTATTGAGAATTATTTGCTCGGGATTACAAAGAAAATAGTAGTGGTGAATTTCACAACTGTTTTTATGTGAATATACAGTAGGACCTTGTTTAACCGGATCCCGATTATAAATAAATATGCGTTTAAATATGATTATGTTATGTCCGAAAGTATATACGAAAGTATTATACGGTTGAATGTATGTATGTATACGTATTAGCAGAGACAACCCTATATATAGTAAAATGTATAAAAGTAGAAAATCGAAAATAACAACAGAATTGTAAAATTACGATCGCCAACGAATTAGAAAAAGAAGACAGTATATAATAAATACGGCTATTCCTCACAGTATATAAGTATATTATGTCCGATAATATACATGATTGAAGTTATCAATTAATATTAATGACTGAACCACCGGACGTGACAGTTGCTACGTACTTAGAAGAATTAATAATTCCCCGGTAAATTCTCGAGGCTGTAGACGAACCACGGACTAAAAGGTTGAGAACAATAAATGCGTAACTCGCCGGCGAAAAGAGTCATACATATCGCGGCACGACTCGTAACAAGATTTTCCACCTATCAGTGAGCGTGTCGCGTTCGTCACGCTTTTACTTCGCGACGCAACAAACGCTTGAAAGCATTCATGGTACGCGGTCTCGAGAGCAATCCGCGATCCCTGGCCTGTCGAACTCTTTGCATTCATGGCGGCCGTGCTAGTGAAAGCGTTTACAGGCTGTTGAAAAAAAAAAGTTTAGTCCCTTTGAGTCCCTTTTCACAGAAATACTTAGGGGATAGATCTAACGATCGGAACAGTAATAAATTTGATGATATCGGCGCCAGGTTCGATCATTTATAGAAATAACAACAAATGTGCAATTATTAAATCATGTTCCTAACGTTTCGATCCCGATGTGGATCTTTTTCAAAGAGACATTTTTGCGCCTGAAAAATATATAGAAAAATATTGATCAATATTTTTGAAAAACCGTGTAATTCCAACGGAAAAAGAAAATAGAAATAGTACACATACCTGGCGCCGATATCATCATTATATGTCTTAATTTCAATCGAGAAGAATTTATCGTTGATCAGAACAATGATGCGATCGTAATAATATGTTGCCTCTCTACAAATCAAGCTAGGCGGTTCAGAAGTTAAGTAAGAATAATTAATATTACAAACGATAACGCATATTTTCGAGTCACAGTAATCCACAGGAGTTGAAAGGGTTAAACAAAACACGTACGTCTACATTTATCCTTAGTTTCTCATGAAGTTACATCGTGCGATGTTCAGCTTCAGGGATTCCATTTAAATCTGCGAGCCACCCCATAGAACGTTTTGTCCCGAATCCATTTAGGTGCAGCCCCGTTGTCTCTGCTTCGCATCTACGGTTCTCACGTTGATCCGCCGCGTAGATTACAGAGATTACCCAGCCTCCTGGACAACGAATTATATCCGGCATTCTATATTCTACGGAATAATATAATACAATCATTTGTTCGATTATACGGCCGGTGAGTCTGTGTGTGTGTGTGTTCGTCGGACACGGCAAGGGCGCCATTAGTAGTTCAACCCCTTAGATGGTTAGCCATGATTCAGAAGATCGGGACGCGTTGCCCACTACGGCAACACGTTCCCCGTAACATTATCACCGGACCGTGTGTACAGTCTGGACCGTAAGCGATACCGCCCGCGGGTCCCAGCACAATAACGCGTTCTTTCGACCCCGAAAAACGCCACGTGGGTGTTGTTGCTTCTTTCCCTCCCCTATTCTTCCTCCACTGAAATGTGCTCGGTGAAATTGCTGTTTCAAATTTAATGCGTCTCCAAGACACGCATCGTCTTCTATTCAAATTTCGCGAAATTTCGTTCGTAATTCGATGGGAAATATCATCGCGTCCTTTGAGGGATCAGCAGGAATCAACTGGGACCTCTGTACGTCCCACTCCTGTTTCTTTCATTCCATTGAATGTCTTCCATTTTTGTTTGTATTAAACCTTGAATGCACGATATTTTGTTTACAGTTTCTATTTATGCCTATGTATTCTATTGAGCAGTATCGATTTGCCAAACACAATGCATTTAAGGATTAAAATTCTTCGAGATTTAATGTTTCGTTTCATCTAGAACACCTGCGTCTTTATGGAATGTAGAATTACCTGGACCACGGCAACGAGGTGTCGGTTTAATTCTTTGTAACTCGAAAATGATACATTTCTTCCGACCTAAAATAATTCAATTTCACATGATTTTTCTCATTTCATGGATATGAAATTGATATGATACGTCATATTGTGGTTGAATATTTAGTGATTGGTTAGACCCCAATATATTTAATAATCTACAGAGAAAGTTTATAATTGTTTTTCAATCAAATTTCATTTCATCTAAAGTGAAACGTATTATTCACGTTTGTTAGACACTGATGAATATCTTCACGACGAGTCTGGCTTGTGAAAATACGGCGAGGGGTTAAGTGTAATTTCGGGAATATTTAACAGCGTGTTAAACAGCTTCTGTTGTCATAAACGAGCGAAACGCACTCGGATCACGTCCAACCAAAACATTTGCCAACTCGAGCATTCCCGTTTAACGAACGGTTGAGTCTCCGAAGCGAATGGCAGTGTCCATTTCGTGAGATCGGTTGAAACGATCTAACGTTTCGCTGCTCGACGACTAATTCCGGTAAAGAGCATCTTTAACGAAGCACCGCTAGCGAAACTGGCTACGAAACTTCACCCATTCGCTTCGCAAACGGTTCAATGTGTCTACTATTTTTCGAATGATCGACAACAATTCAAGAGGTTCGTTTTGCCCGCAGACTGTACGCCAGCAGAATTTCATTCTGGAACATGCTCGCAGTGAAATTACACGGTGAACTTCCCGAGATTCCCTTTAACTTTGTTGCAAGAATGTTTAAGAAATAATTTTCACTCGCGCGCTCGAGTTTCACTTACGTTTCGACGGGATTTATAGTTCCACTTGTGTAACGTAATACGTATTAGGGTAATCTGTGTTTTAGGGTTTGGTTTAATAACACTGTTCCTTCCTGTACAGCTCGCCTCGACTAGCCACATGAATTATTCATAATATTTCATTTTATTTTAACTTATTCCACCTCCTTTGCTCTATTTACCTTCACATTATTTTTTCTCGTCTCGTATTCCACAGTTTTAGCTTTTTTTGTTATTCGTTTTATTTATGAAATATGTAACGTTACTTCCATCTCGTATTATTTTCACTTTGCTCTCGTCTTACCGCTTCTCTCGTCGCTGCTCATTTTATTTGTTACTGGTAGTGTGCGGTAAATACTACAGTGCGTATACGGCTCAAACACAGTGCAATTGAAAGTACAGTATTTGTAAAACACGAGAAAACAATGGTAATAGAAATAATAATATTTTTATTTCTATGATGATGAATTTTTTAATTGGCAAAGAATAATGAAAAATTATTCTATTCCTTATCCACTGACACTACCATTGTAAGAAGAAACTTCAGTTTTCATTCATTCAGTGCGAAAACGGTGGTTAATGTTTACGACTGCTAGTTCTCCCCGTTCAATCCCCCCATTCTCCCTAATCAGTTCATCGAATCGATAAGAGTCTCGCTAAAAGTATTTTAAGTGTCCCATTACTGGAAGTTGGCAATCTGGATTCAAAAGAATGGTCGGGGACGATTATGACATCTGCAGTCGAGTTCAAAAGTGACATTATTTTCACGGTTTGGGGATGCAGAAAACTGACTGGTCCATTGCTCGAGAGACTCGAACTTAACTACTAGTCACTTAAAAAATGTAGAACATTTAACAAGTAATAACATTTATCAATTTACGGGGGTAGACTCGTTGTTTTTCAGGATTGCAAGGTTGCGGAATGCGCATTCTCACTTCTCGATAATTCAAAGATGAGATTTGTCAGTAGTGAAAAATTATTCGACAGCGTAATCTACATTATTTGGAAGCATACAGCAATTTTCCTAAAGCTGCGTCAGCTGCATGTTTAAAAATTACCAGAAGTAGAAAAAAACACGTTCATTTAATGAACTGGTCTTAATTGTCTTCAAAGCATTAAATAATATTCTTCTATTTTTAGTCTCCAATACCAAAAACAACTTCTTTAATGTTTGACGACTATAGGAAGTCGCTTCCTCAGGTTCTTGCAGATATTTATTTATTGCTATTTCGATAGTATTTTTCATTAAAGATATCTCTTAATTTTCTTCTTCGTCCCAATTTTTAACATCCAAGTCATCTTCTGTAGAATAATTTTGAATAAATGTGCATCTTTAATGGCAATGTTCAGTAATTTTTTCATATATCTATTGTATAGTTTCGACAATTTGTTATTAGTAAAAACCGAATTGGTGAGGAATTTGCAATTTTTCAAAACATTGTTACTAGTTAATTTTGGTATTATATTGTTAGTTCTACATTTTAAAAGAAATAACTTTCTTAATGAGCTGATCGCCCTACGATCAACTCTTTAGAATGAGCCCTCACACAGCTCGTATGAGAAACGAGAAGGAGCATCCTATTTCATAGCAGCGCAGCGGCCCACTGCGGGTCGCTTTCGACCGTACGCACCCCCGGGGACCGCGTGTGCGCCGAAAGATAGAGGTTGAAGCAACGGAAAACTGCGTCTGGACTACAAGAGGAACGGCAGCACGCGGCTAATTTGATTTCGCGTTGGCCATAAAACGAGCTAGGAGCAGGCCGGGGACCGAGAAGCGGCGAAACGAGGGAAATCGTTGACAGGTAGGTCACGCTCCGTGGCACGTCAGTTCCCGTAATACCGGCGGGCAGGTGCGGATGCGAGGGGGGGGGGGAGGTGGTGGTGGAGGGGTCAGGGGTTCGCCTCGAAAACGCTTGAAGCCGGAAGCGCGGAAGAAAAGAGCGCAAAAAGAACGGGACGGGGTGAGTAGAAGGGTGGAAAGATGCAAGGGCGAGGGGAAGGGAGGAGAAAGAGAGGAGGAGGGAGGAGAGACGGGACGACGGGGGACAGTTCTTGGCCGTTCGAACAAAGAAGCCAATCTAGCGGGCTTGAACCCGCAAACCTTTTCTGCGGGCGGACAACCACCTCAGCACCACTTGGGTCGGTTTCGCGAACGTGGCCGAGACAGGTGCCAACGCGACCTCCGCCACCGACGACGACCGTCCACCGTGGATTCAAACGACGCTACGCGCCGGTGTGTGTGTGTGTGTGTGTGTATGTGGCTGGAACGCTCTTTACGAGGCTCCCCTATCTATCTAGGATCTTCCGCGCGGCAAAATTTGCAGTCGGTCCGTGTTCCCGTTTTATGAACTCGGACTCGGTTTCTTGTTTGATCACATTGTTGGCTCCGTTCTGGCATCGGGGGAGCCGAGGAACACTCGCCACCTAACAGCGAGACCCGACTCTATGGAAAATACGCGTTAGTGTAGGTTAATTGCGGAATCGCACTCCGGCGAAACGTGTCTCTCACGAAAAACTATCCACATTTACGCTCGGACTGTTTTCGTGTCGAATGAAACGTATCGGCTTTTCTTTTCCGGCGAAATGTGTCGATCGATAAGATCGTACAGTTTATTAAGCAATTGGTAAAACTTACGTTTAGGGGAGGCAGCTCCGATGATCTTGACATACGTTGTCTTGGTTATCCATTATCCAATAGACCATTTAAATATTGAATAAAATTCTCATTTTGAGATAGATATTATAGTAGGATCGTCTAGTAGCAAGAAGCGTCACTTCGAGCTGCAAAACTTCGAAAACTCAGCCGTTATGGCCGCCGACGGTAATGCGGCTCATTATTCGACGCGGCACTACCGCCGCGCCGTTTACATCGACGTTATCTCACCAAGTACACGATACGATCCTCGTCCTTGTAGTTTAACTTCGGCCGCACGCGTTTTCCGCACCGTGAACGGTTTCCTCGTGTCGTTCGCTGTTGCTATTTCGAATGGAGATCCTGCTGTCGAAAAGATTCGGAGAGAATGATCTATTCGTGTCTATAAACCACCGTGTAAATTAATGAGAATAATGATTGCACGAGATTTTAATGCATTCTAATTCCGATTTACGAACCTGAAGCGCGGAGGTGAGGTCTTTTTCTTATCGGAATTCTCTAAAACGACTTCCCGAATTGGGTTCCGAATTCTCAAAATAAAACCTCACGTTTCAATTGCAAGTGGAAGATTAATCTTAAATGAGATTTCAAATCTGAACCTGGATGACTGAAAATAAGTGAATTGGAAAAGCTGAGAGACGCGAAGGATATAGCTGGTATTAACGATCAGGTGTTTAATTATTTGCCCATAAATTTACTGTTATTCCGGTCGAATTGGTTCAGTGGCACAATGATTCTGCGATGGTGTCCAAGATCGTTCTTTTCGAGCTTTATCACTGTTCGGTAAGCTCGGAAAGTGGTCCACTGCTATTAAGAATGCAATAGTGAGTTTGCGTGGGTCTTAAACTCCAATTCCCAAGCGATTTTAAACGCTCGTCCCTGTTTTATGGTAGCTGCTGGACGCTTTAGGTAACGTCCCTCCTGTTAATAAAGATGAAGAGATTCCAATATCAGTCGCGCAACAGTGGACATCGTCTCACGTACCATTACCTGGTTCCCACAGTTAATAAGAATCTCTCTCCGTTACTCTCGAGCACCGTTCTCCAACGTTCTTTTTATCATTTTTCATAATATAATTCTTCTCTGCTTTCCCTTCGGAGAATCCCCGTTCCAAGTTTTTTTTCCGGTTTTAAACTCTTCCTCCCCTATATTTCTCTTCCCGTTTTAACCCTCATTTACTTCCGTTCGCGTTCCATCTAATCCTTCTTTACTCTCAATTCTGAAAGTGTGTATCTTTTAATCCATTCCACTCGAAGTCCTTTTAATTTATTAGGTTGCGATATAAATAAGTTTATCTGAGAACATAAAAGCGTTCTACTTCAGTATCAATTATATATTTTAAGAAAAATGTCTCACCTCTTATTTTTCTTTTATATAATTATTAGCAGACTCCGGATTGTATGTGTTGACAGAAAAAACGAGCAAGTGCAATTTGAAACAGTGAAAATATTAAAATACTTTAAGAGTATTAATATATTATATTCACCACATTAAAATGATTAACGAAGAATAGAAATTTATATTTAACTCCTGCGTCTTGCGATTGATGCACATACTTATTATTTTGCATAAACATCCGGAGCCTAATTAATAATTCTTTTGTTTGTATATTTTATTTGTGACGTTTTTCTTATATTACGTTTTATCGGCTCCTCAAAGGAAAAATGAGAAACGTTCTGATAGTAATATGTTCTAATTTTCGAGTATTTACTGAAGCCAGTAAAATGGCGGTCTTGTGGAGGTTAAAACGAGAACAACTTCTTTTTCCGATTATTATTTTCGAAACTATGATTAATGTTATTGGCGCACTAGTTCGATCAATTGGATTCCAAAGAAATAATTCACGGTTACTTATCTTAATAATAGTTGACTTTGTGCGAGTCCATAGCTTAAGGATTTTCATATTTTTTGACATGGACATATCTCTGTCACCGACGCATAAAAACTTTTGTTTGTTGTGGTTATTTCGCCCTCCATTGTAACAGTAGTTACAATTGTAGTTTTGAACAAAAATATTAAAAATATTTCGCTGGAACGCAGGCGTCGTTTATCGGTTGACCCGGTATCAAGCGTTGATCCGGGTCGAGGAGTGCGCGAACCGAACAGAGTGTTTATTAATTATACGAGAATTGCGTTCGTTAATTCATCCGAGTTTACGCGTTGCCGGTGCGGTAAACAGCCGATACACCGATGGCGGGACAGCTTAGTTTCCGTGAGGCTTGAAACGGATTCCTAGTTGAAGCGGTGTATCGTGGTGGGCCGCGGCGCGGCGGCGCGGGCTTAACGAGGGCATCGAGCCTCGTTACCAGGCCGATAATTAGATAGGAGGAAGCCTCTGATTGCAGCCGTCATCTTCTTTCAAAATTTCCACGTGAGCCTTTGAGGCGGTGGACAAACCTCGAGTACACGATAGGCCTCGCGATAATCATCAAATACTACGACGAGAGGATCGTTAATCTGAAGTAATCCGAGGATCGTGACGATTAAACGAAAGAATAACGAGACTTGGATTAATGAGACTTTAGTTGACGACGAAGACGCGTGTGTGTGGAAACGAGGATTGGAACAACTGGAACGAACATAACTGCTCCCCGTAATTGGCTTCTCGGGGATAAGAAATTTCAGCAAAAATTTGTCCGCGAATAAGATAGGCTTGCGGCACTCGCTATTTAAAAGATAAGAGTCACTGGCTGGCCCGACTCATCGACGAGGATGCAGACTCTGAACGAGGAGATTTTATTCTTTTTTTATTATTCAGAAATACAGTAGACTCTCGTATGCCGCGATCGAAAAACTGTTTGAAAACACTGTGCATAACTTCTGTGCCAGTAAGTGTACTCTTCGTGCTTCACAAGAAGTCTCTTTAAGCAAGATGTGCGATTGGATAATTTATTTTTTTTTAATTGAAAGCTTAGTTAGAACTCCCCATAGGGGGTTATAAAGCTATACATTAGCAACATACATCCTACATTTAAACATTAGTAATGCAGGTACAGTAGAACACATTAAGTATATAACATATAAGGAACATAACTTTAAATCTTTAAATTACCTTGCTTGAAAAACTTAAAAAGAAAATAACATGCCTCAATATTCGGTTCACTAAGCAACGATCTAACATTTAAAGGGGGAAACAATTTAAGCCTCCTTAACCCTTTCATGAGATCAACTCTTTGAGACTCCAACAAGGTACATTGCCAAATGATATGGTTAAGATCTTGAACCTCATTGCCGCAGTTACATTTGGAATCATCTATTATATCTATTCGTGAAAGAGAATTGGATAATTCCAATCGCACTTTCGCTACTCACCGAATTGTTGGCTAAAGTGTGTCCCAGGAGATTTCTTACGAGGAATAAGCGACACGCATACGTGACCGACGCGTCGATCGTAAGCTAGAAAATCATCCCCATTAAGATTATATCCGTTGTTGAGTAAAATGAGTTCGGTCAAGCCGGATTAACGATTCGCGACACCGCCGTCGGTTGCCGCAGTCTAACTACAGCATGATCTGAAAAGCTTCATTGAATTTCCAATCTGGTCTTCGAATTTGCACCCGTGCAGAGTCCCTCGAATCCGAAATTCCCAGCGGGGGTCGGAGATTTCGTGATTTGAGTATCCTGGATGGCGGAAGAAAGGGGAAACGGAAGAAGAGCAAAGGGGAGAGAACGCGCACGGATACGAGGAGCCGGTTGTGTGGATATTCGGGTACCAATACAATTGAAGTATCCAGACACTAGCACACAGGTGAGAGCCAATCCTCGCGTACAGGGACACGTATAGGGATGCCGTACACTGTCGTACACTGGCGTACACTGGCGTACACTGTCGGCCGCGTATTTGAAGAGGTCGCCGCGCGGTTCATGGAACCGAAGGCGGGCTGAGAGCTCTCATCGTAAAGACGGTAGGCTGGGAATATCACGTGCGAGGCTAACATGTCCTCAGGGAGCCAGGAGGGTGTCTCCTATGTGTACATAGCTGGTATCCAGGGACGCGTACGCGCCGCAGTTCCTTTCCACCACATTTATGACCGTCCCGTACACATCGTCTGCACGCGTAAGCTGTCCTAGCCAGCTTAGCTCATTCTTCCAGCTTTTTAAATGCCGACATTGCCCGTCAGATTTTTCCGCCACTCGAACCGCCGCACACTGGGCCAAACCAGGACAAAAATCGTGTGCCCCATTGTGCCTGAACGAGACTAGGATAAATCTTGTTCTTAAAGTATCCTTAAAGTTATGAAACAAACCCCGTTTGCCCATTTTTCCCCATTGAAAAGATATTAATAATATAATACTGTACGTGTTTTCATGCAGACAGTTAAAGTGCGAATACCCGGAATCAAGAAAGGCTATTTATGTGAATCTGTTGTTAATAACAAATTGTTAGTAACAAATAAATACGTTTAAAAATAAATATACTAGTTGATGAGCGAAAAGGAAGCCTATTAATAGGATTTTCAATAATTCTGCTGTACCAAAAAGAAAGCATAGAAATTTTCTTTGACATTGCAATCTTAAATGAAACTATTATATTAGACGAAGTTATCGAGGGTGACTTAGTTAGTTCAAATGCTAAGTCCTAAATTCTAAATGAAAATTTACCCATGTACCATACATTTTTCAAAAATATGCAATAATCACCGGTCGGTAATGTATTAAAATAGCAATTAAACCAAATCCAGTCACATAACCAGTCCATAAACATACAATTGCTAAACACCGAAAATTGCGTTCGACAAGTGCTTCGAAGTTTGAAAAAACCGCTGGCATAAGCGTATCAAGAAAAACTAAAATTCCGTGTGCTTCTTGATCAAAACCTCTTATATCCGATTTGAATTAAGTCCAATTACAGCTGCGTTTCCATAGACCGGTAACTGAACTTTTCTGTTCGAGTCAGCTCTCTCGTCCGTGCAAGCATCGCTGAACAAAAGCTCGGAACGTTTACTCAGAAACGAAGTGGTCCTCGGTGGCCGAATTGTCTTCTTGCGCGCACACAGGGATCTCCCCAATTTACAATGAAATAAATAGACAAGCCGAAGCGATAACATTTCGGGAGAACTGGAAAAATGAATCGGGATTTTTCAGGAGCTCTTTTCAGCCGAGTCTTAATTAAGAGACGTATAACGAGGATAACCGGATCCGGAACAAAAGCGTGGAAAGGAATAATGTGCATTGTCGTCCGTCGTAACAATGAAAAATTCATCGTGCTGTGTTTTATCTCGCTCGAACGGAGGATCAGCAGTCGGTTATATTCCGCCTATTCATTCTATGTATTTTATATAGACGAGAAAACGAAGTCTGTCGCCAGTCGAAACAATCGGCCGGCAATAACGCGCAGCGATCGCTGCTTTTTCTCGTGTGTGTAGCCCGTGGAATCGGCTTAATTTTTATCGTCGTCCCGTCTGCAGCCGAGTTCGAGCAATAACTCGGAAATCTGACCTGGTTTCGACAGCTGGGAAGTCCGACGGTAGCGTAACGAAGTGCTTTCGATGCCTCCGCGCCGCTTGCATTCCGCTCCACCGCGAAATGCACGCCGCATCGCGTTCTCGCCCGAACGGATGCCGAATTTTCGAAAGATGGGTTCACCGGCCGGAATTCCGGGTACCGAAGATATGTACGGTGTGCTCCGATAGAATAGCCCGGCTCCGTGTACATTACCGGTCATAACAATTGCGATCGACCAACGGTGCTCGCTCTTTTCGAGATCAGATGTCCCACCGCGATTTTTACAAACGTTCACCTAAACTCCTGGATCGCTGTGTGTACTCGTTACTTCAACGTCCTTCGAGCACACGCGCTTCCACAACCTCGATATTCGGTAGACGGTACCGGTACAATACAGCATATTTTATATACAGTGATTCCCACTATTATTCGGACATTCTTAAAAAGACGACAACTTTTTTAATATTGTACTATACGATTTGAACTTTTTTTGGAAGCTAGAGCGATTTGTTTGCTACAGGATGTGAAGAAAATTTTGTCAAAAATTACAATTGATCGGAATTGCAGAAAAAATACTAAAAGTTGCCTGATGGCGAGGGTGAGGTGTGGGAATATAGAGGAAGGAAATAAATACTAGAGGGAAGAGGAAGAGAGAATGTACATGATGAGATTTATTACAACATTGTTTCAAAACAGAAATACACTACTCTGTATTATATGTAGTGTATTTCTGTTTTGAAACAATGTTGTAATAAATCTCATATGAGATTTTCTATAATAAAAGAAGAAAAAAAAATGTGCATGATGTGCGAAAGATACCTGGGAACACTAAAGCATCTGGTAGAGGATTCTGACGAGATGGAAAGAACAAATTTAAGTACAGAAAAGGTAGTATAAAATAAGAGTGGGAGAGAAACAGTAGAATGTCTTAGGAGTGTCGAGGCAAAAAGGAAAGAAATAACTAAAAGAAAAGAGGGAGAGGCAATAGTAGATGTAAGAGAACAGGATAATTTAGAATAGATCAGATTAGGTTAGATTAGACTAGATTAACAAATGGCATAGGATATGGAGGAACGGGTGGAAAAATGAATGGATAGATCGATGGAAGGACGAGTGATATAGTAGATTTGTAAAGCCAAGTTGAATTTTTTGTCCGCGAGGCCGAAATTAAAATTACATAAATTAATGTAGGGGGCAAATCCGTTAAAGAGGCAACGGTTAAAGCGAGACTAGAAAAACGGCAAACGTTCTTGCCGAATAGGTCGCCCGCGAATTACTGAAACATAAACACGGCGACAGGTGAATGTCGTAATGAGCGTGCGAGAGAACAAGAGTGTGAGCGCAAGAGAGATAAACAATAAAGGTGCGATGACCGCGAACTCCATAAGCGAAAACCGATTCGTACACGTATGCGTAAGAGAACTAGCCTATATAAGCGAGGTAGGTCGCGGCCGCCAGCGGAGTAGAAGAATCGCGAGCGACGAAGAGTTAGAGAAGGAGTTAGAGAAAGTGTATAGAGAAAGAGTTAGAGAGAGAGAGTGTGTGTTTCGGCGTGGAGAAGCCGATCGTGTAGTGACGGTGTATGTTGTTCATACTTAGTTAATAAATAAACGTATTGTTTTGTTCCTAAACCGTTAATTTCGACCAGCCTGACATAATCCCTACATTAATACGACTCTTCACTGAAACGGTAATACGTACAAATAATTAGTTCGAAATCGAATTCTTGTTTTGCGACGCGAATTGCTCGTAGCAACTATATCGTATACTGTGTAAAATAGAATTCTCTGCATAATGGAACGGTAGTTTACTCTTGATTGAAGTCGTACTGTTCCAAGCATTTTTCCGTTGGATGGCAGAGTTTTCTCATGGACGAGGACACAGTAATAAAACAGGATGAAACGAACACGAGGCGGTAATGGAAATGACTTTAATCGTTTGTTTGAACAACCGTAGACGAGCGCGTTCCGCGGCCGTATGCGTCCTCTGTTTTTAATAGCGTTTAATATACCGGAGAATGTTCCTGAACTATGGGTAACAACTTCACCGTTGAATAAAACTCAGTGAATGGACCGAGAAAGTTTTAATAAACACCGGTCGGTGACCTCGTATCGGGGAATATTATCACGGACCAGGCATAAGAATAGACCTCGCATCCAACGTGTTTTCGTGAGCCAACTTTGCGCGGTGCTAACGCCCTGTTGCTATTGTCTGTTACTGTGGTATTAACAGGATGTAGGAATAATATATCATGACGTTTAGGTACGACTCAAGATTGTGGAGAAGACCCAAAAAGATCAGTTTTGTATGTAGAATTTTTTATAAAAAAACGCACAGTGTAATAATTAGACTGCGGTTATCTTTATGCAAAATAAAAATGTTCTGCATTGATTGTGGGAAGCAGAAGTGAAACGAAATTTGATTTTGTCTCCCAATAACTTTGCCATATTAAAAACAACACTACAATATTCTTATAGTTTTCTAATATTTCGCTGTTCTATGTTCCACCCAACCAATTCTATTATAACTGCATACGGATTCACGGTCTAGTGGTAATGATACATAAAACGAACGGTAATGTTAATGTGATTGCAATTTACTGCAAGTAGAAACAACAGGGATGATCGTACGCATTTACGGCAGAAGTTCGTTGTGTCCTTTAGCAAAGTAGAACGAAAAAGAGGAAGGCTGCGCGTACCAATTCGTATTACTTGAAAGTTAATTAGGAAATCGTTTCTGCGGCGAAGTAACAATCAGGTGTTTCCGCGTGGAACTTCATTCCGGAAGCAATATCTGCTCGGCCGCAACAAAATTCGATTTCTTCGGAGCTTCGACCCGTGTTTCTCCCATTTCAGGTTACACGAACGCGAGAAACAGTTACGTAGAATCCTCCGCAGTTGTTTCTGCTTCACAGTTACCACTAAAACCCCGCCATTCTTACATCGCACCTAATTTCCATTTACATCCTTTGTTACCGCCTTCCTATTTCCCGCGCGGATTCTTAATACAAAATTCGATACCACGGCTGCTCCGTTAATCGACTATAAAATCCTTTCATTCTCGAATCTAATCTTTCTGAAACTGATATCTACCTCCCTGAACAGTAACGATTTAACTATTACATTTTACCATTGCCGATAAGTAAAAGAGATATTCCTGTTCTAACAATACGAGAACCTGTCAAACAATCCCTTGAAAAATGTAACCGTCAGAATTAATCAATTAATTCAACAGTGATTGAAAGAACAATAAGGAATTTTTATTTTGTGGACAAGATATTTCTCCATTCAATTCCTCTAGCTATAACCGAGCTACCTCGAACTCCATTTTCAGGACTTCAATCAGGCGCTCGAACCGAATTGTTTTTTAAATCTGATTTACATCGATTTCCCTTATAACCGCAGTTTCCATCAGGCAAACTTTTTTTTCGACGAGGACGCAGCGAATGCTTTTAACTGGAAACACAATTAAAGCACCCAACAATCGATCGAACGTTTCCTCCTTAACGAAACATTAACCGTGATACCTGTTCAGGTAACCAACTACCAGCGAGAATAAGAAGAGATACAAAGGTGATTCGCGTGGATCCGCTTTCCTCTCGCGACCTGCGAGAGTATCGATCCGTACTCGGGTCCAAGTTCGTTGCCTCCATGTGATCGAAGATTAAATGTCGTTGCCAACTGCAGTTTCACTTTTCTTTCATCCCTGTGCTTTTTCATCCCCCTACCTGCGCGTTGGAAACACGCGGCCAGAGGAAAAACGATGGCGAAACACGTTCTTCGAATAATGTTTCCCGACGTGAAAAGTCACAGTTTTTAATAGCGACAATATTTTTATATTCGTGTGTTTGGTAAAGTAGTCTTTATCAGACCGAAACGTTGAATGAAATTTCATGTGATATTGTTGCAAATTTGCTTATTGTCTACAATTGATCGAACCAGTGCGCCAATAACATTAATTGTAGTTTTGAACAATTGTCGACCGAGATACGGAGAACTGTTATTTCTCCCTTAAATAAAACACAAAAACTGACCTCCTCTCAATTTTTTCATCCCAATTTAAAAAAATCATGCAGCTTTTAAAAGGGAATGCAAACTAGTCGCGATAGTGCTCGGTTGCTACCAAGCGAAGAACGCAGAGTAATGGACACACGTAATTCATAGCTGGTTTCGTAAATTTCTCTATAAATAAGAGGAGGCGCCGGAATGAACGCAGGTAGACGACTTAGCAGTGTTGCGTCTAAGGCTATTCAAGGGTTTTTACGAAGAGGAGTGGTAGTCGCCATTAGGGAGCAATATAGCGGGTATTCGTGGAATTTACAATCTCGCTCTAATTAACGTCCAACAATGTTCAACTATTCGAGACTTCCGTCGGCGACACTCGATAAAACCAGACAAGACCCGAGAACAACCGAGTCCCTTGTCGTAGGCAGTCTGCGCGTGACAGACGGTTCCGACATCGCAACCGAGGTCCTTCCACTTTGATCGCGAACCGTTTAATCATAAATCGACATTGTTGGCCACGATCTCGCGGAAAGAAGAGGGAATTAATGATTGGTGGGTCTAGGCTACCTTTGACGTCCTCCTTTCCGACGAATTACACGCCGTTGTCACGTCCGGTGGTTCAGCCGTTATTAACAATTGATAAATTCAATCATGTATAATATTATATTTCTTTTTAATGATGCACGGGCTAATGATGACATCAAATATTATTATTATTATTATATACTATTTATTATATATTTATGTATTATATATTATTATATATTCATTATTATTATTTAATACTAGCTGACCCGACAGACGTTGTCCTGTCTAAAATTCAATAAATTTGTTCGTGGTCGTCTAGTGAATTTGTGAAAAGCTATTGGAAATGTGTAAACAAAGTAAAAATGAGAAATAATGTATTTCTTAGTGATCGTTGTATCTATTAACGAGTTTTCGAAATTCCCATTTTTCCGGGCAACTTTTTTAATTTTTCTTTCCCTAAAAGCCTTATTCGGACTGTTATGAACATTTCTTTTTTTAAATTAGCCATATCGGTCCAGCCGTTTTCAAGTGATACGGTTACCAACGATTTATATCGATTGAATTATCGTATAACATCGCATGATCGATCTTGCTCACCTGGATGAGGGAAGAAGAATCTGAACGATTGATTTCCGAAAGATGCTGGTCAAATATGTATTGAAACAATGTAGGATAGATTAGAAAGGGTTAGTGCATTTTGATAAGGTTCGTTTTCTTCGTTGCACCAATTTTTTTTTTTATTATCCGTACGAGGATTTCGAATTTCTATCCGACGCGAACGCTGCACTCTCATGGCGGTTTTCACACCGGCGCGGCGTACGTGAAAGCGCTCCGAAAAAATATAGCCAGCCCGGCGAGGCCACAAAAGTGGTATTCATCTGGTTTTGCACGGTTACGTAACGGCGTTACACTGAAAAGAAGCGAACAAACCGAAGCTCTCCATTCAATCTTTGAACGAGCTGTCGCGTGGCCGTTTCTCCGACGAGAACGGCTCCCATCGGGCGCCCCGTGGATCGTATAAAATCGCGCATAACTTGCCCCGAATCTCTTGCCATACAAACAAACGGTGTCTACGACGCGGGCTATAATGATATGGTTCGGGGAATACAAGAGCGAAATGGCTTCTCGGTAGTTCGCGGACCTCCGACAAACGATACTGTACCGGCACGTCGGGTACGTCGAGTACACACACCTCCTCTCGCGGTGTATTCCCTTCGGTCCGCAGCGCAGAATCGCATGCAAACCCGTATTTTCGACAAGGAAGAAATACGACGGTGTGCTCGACGAGGCGACCCAGCCAACCGACTCGTAGTTGGACAATAAAATTTCTACCGACAGCCACCGCTATAACTCTATGACATAATTATCTCGCGGCACGCATTCGTATTCTCCTTCGAACAACCCCGTAATATATTTCTCTTCTTACCATTCGAAAGACAAAACGGTACTTGAATTTCACCGTAAATATAATATTAAATGTAAATTGGACCGTTCAAATTTTCAGACACGTTGCGGAGGACAACTTAAATAAACTGTATTTAAGTGGTTCTTTGGAATTTCGTTGTACCTATGTTTTGGTATATTTTGATACATTCTGGTATTCTCTGGTTTTATCTGATACATTCTGGTATATTCTAATATATTCTGGTATATTCTAATATATTCTAGTATATTCTAGTATATTTTGGTATATTATGGTATATTCTAATATATTCTGATGTATTCTGGTATATTCTGATATATTCTGGTATATGCTGGTGTATTCTAGTACATTATGGTATATTCTGGTATATGCTGATGTATTCTGGTATTTTATGGTATATTCTAATATATTCTGGTATATTCTGGTATATTCAGGTATATTCTAATACGTTCTGTTGCATTCTGGTACATTCTGGTATATTCTGGTACATTTTGGTATATTTCTGTACATTCTGCACGAGTCTGAACAATTTCATCGAAACAACAATTTTCTTCCAACTCCCTGTTGAAATGTATCGATTCGCCAGGTGGTCTTAAGATAAACGCAGGTGCGAAGGGAATTTTGCGACCGCGGGTCGCCTAAAACCACGCTCTCGGCTGACGCTCATAATCACGGAGAGGACAGTTCTTTTGATGGAAGCACTGCTACGGCGGCAGGCCGAGAATGCCGGGTAGGGCGGTAAAACGAATGGGAAACAATAACGATACAGCGTTCCATAATGCATATCAACGGCTGCCGGGCTCTCATTTCCCGGCTGGTTCCCCTCAGCTCGCCCCCTTCTCGTCACTCTGGTCGGTACATCATTAAGCTGGCGACGCGACGCGACGCGCTGCGTTCCCTGCCTGCCCCCCTATTCTAGAGTTTGGCTATACCGTATTCCGAGCGGACGGACGCGACACAAGCTCATACACTCCGCAACCGATCCGCTGCGGATAGCAACGGAACCGACACCGAAACCTGTGTCTGCGTGTTTCAAATATCCTGGAAACGCTATCCCTAGAAACGATTCGTCGTCGCTTTATGTTACACGGTTCGATTGCGATCCCCTCGGAGGGCATTAAACTATCTCGAGATTTATGGAAGTGTCCATCTTTTTGTCAGGCCGGTCAGTGCAATCAATTGGTCAGAGAGAAAATTTTATATTTTATGTAGAGTGCATTGTTTCCCAAATCGTGTGGGAATTACGATGAAACTTGTCTGCATATTTCGAATATTCTGGAACCGCCATTGGTGGAACGATTCGTCGCTTTGTGTTACGAAGAGTGTTGAACTTGATGCGGTCGTTTAGAGAAGTCAATTGGTCAGCGGTTCATTTTTATTTTTCATCGAGATCGGATATTTATGATCCTTTCGATGACGGATGCTTTCGACAGGTTCATTGATAACCGTCGCGTATCAATTTTATTTTACATCTTTTTAAGCTTGCGCTACTATTTTACGATTACAGTGTCCATTACATAAATTCAGTGCCCAAAGAATGACCGCACCCCTATCTGTTTTTCACTCGGCTTCCCTGAGTTTTACCGAGCAGCGTTTCACCTCGGTGCGTGACGGACCAGACTCGTTCACTGTCCAGCAATCGCGTACGCGGCGCGCCTAAAGAAGTTTCCACTTGAGAAACTGCAGCATCGCGAAATCGGAAATTTAATAGAGCTCAACATTTCGAGGAAGTTTGATTTTCACGCGATAAGAGGAAGTGGCTCTCGGAGATTTCTCGTTCGATTCTTAGACGACGGAATATATTGCAAATTCCGATTTCGTTCGCAATTTCCCATAGGAACAAGAGGGACGGCGTGTGCTCCCGTGCGTTGAATTCGGAAAATGTTTAGCGTAGAAGGGTGCTGGAACAGCTTTTTTTTCCATTCTCTACGGGAACAGGTTCGCGACGGTGTGTCGAGGCCGCTTTATCGAAAAATAATTCCGGTATGTGAAAAATGCTACGCGTCCGCATGATCGAATATTTTATTTGTCCGATACGCCGCGCGGTCCGATTCCGCGTTATTTGATGAACTGGTTGCGTTCGTGCGCGTCAGCTTACGCGACGCTTTCGGTCAAACAAGATCCGTTCGAATGGGACGCGTTTAATATACCACCGCTTGTAACTCGACGATATTCAATCGGCGAATATTGCGGACAGTTTAGTGTACAGAAAAGTTTTTTACCTGTTCCGCGCCCGGTATGGGACACGGGGCAAATGTGTAGTTCGCTTTCAACTTTTCGGAATTAATGTAAATAGTATTGCTGGCGTGTGTCTGGTTTTCGTGGCTTTCAAGTCAAAGCCGGCGCCAGTCTGTGTGTGTGTGTGATACGCTCCTCGTAATTATTATCAAATAAAGAATGCATTAGTACGCGAGCTGCTCGAAACAATTTTTAATCGAGAAAATATTTTGGAGGAAAATTAAACGCCGCTGTTAGGTGAATAAATAAATATATTTCTGACTTTGTATGTCATGAAAATTGCCATGATTTTCATCCAAATATTGACAGGTTTTATTTCATAGAAATAATAATACCCAGTATGACTCTGTGTATCCAACAGAGTTGGACAATAATCGATTAAAATTTTAATCGTGATTGATTCATGTGTACGTTTAATAAAAGGAATCGTCGAAACATCAGCGATTGACTCAATCGATCGATTAAACGAGGAAATCATCGAAAAATCGGAAACTGATTCAATCAATTGTCACTACCTACACGAAAATCAACAAGTATCGAGTCAATTCAGATACTTCGCTGTACAAGATGGAGAATAGTACAATTTCCAGGTACGTCATATTGGAAGAAAGTAACAATGCGATCGGCCCGTAAAAATTCGCCGACTCGTTCCCCTTTCGTATTCAGGTACGCCGCTACTAAAACAATCTGCGAGCCCCAACCTGTTCGCATTCACCGAACAACAAAGAGAACCTCATCCAACGATCAATTCCCACAGACATTCCTGCTGACTAATGATCAAATATCCCAGCAGACCGCTTTCAAGTCGGTCGTGTTCCATTCGACAAAGAATCTTATTATAACTGTGTCAATAATTGTCAGAGAAGTTTCCTTTTCGCAGCGGTCTGGTATAGATTTCGAACGGCGGAACGCGTCTGTGTCGGGGCGGTGCGCGATCTCGTCGAGGCTCACCCTCATTGAATAAATGATAAATCCGGTAAACAGGGTCCTTTTCGTCTCCACTCCTGTTTCGCCGGGCTGAATAGCGCGGAGACACACTCCCCGGATCCGAAGCTCTTTATTTTCCACGGCGTGTTTCCGTGTCGAGCGCGTTCACAGTCTGCACGGATAAATAGAAATTTTTCCCAGTTGAAAAGGATCGGCCTTCATTCAGACCCGGAAACCGTTTAATGTAACGCCCAAAGAATGCGTGGAAATTGCACCGGATACGACCTCTTAGGATTAAGATCGAGATAATTGCAAACGGATCGTACACGACGCACAGTGCGGTACCCTGCGGACAAAAATCGAAAACTTCATTGTCTAATATCCGCTGTACTTTATGTTGAAACTATGTTTTAACGTCTAAATTATCATGTTTATCAATCGAAAATTTAAGTAATTTAGTAGGCGATTAGTTACAAGCGGTTTGTTTCTGAAGAAAATTCTATATCAAGCAATTCATTTAATTCCTAACTGTAAATTCTATTGATACATTCGGAAAATGAAATCGCACTGACTCTTTCAAGATCGAATGGCTCTTTGAAAATCGTTCCGGAGCATGCTGTTAGTTACGTCCATAAGTTCTCTCTATAAAGCAGAGATTGTTTTCAAGCGAAGGTAATATTCATCCATTAAAGTGGCACAGCGCGTTGCTGCTGTTGCTTCGCCGAAACTTTTTCCGGTGTATTCAATTGTACTTCAACTCGTGCTCCGTATTCGAGTTGCTTAAACCATCCTCGAACTTCAGAAACCGTGACATCTGTTCCCCGGGCATTCTATTACCACTCCTTCCGTCCCGTGACTTCACTATATAAATTCCAGCCGTTGATATCAGTTCCTGGCTTGCCGTTTCTGTCCGCTGTAACTTCGTCAGTAGCGAGAGTTCCATGATTGAACGAAGTACGTGCTGGACGATGAAGTCGCAGATATGTGAACGAAGTTGCCTATTGAGGAGCTTTCAATCACAGATATACGTTTCAACGACATCCTTCATTGTGGGCGAACACAAATCATTCTAATCTAATATGCGTCCATACACATTTTTTTTATTTTGGTAAAAACCGTCAAGTATATTTCAGAATGATTTTAAGAATATTAGTTTGTCTTAAACTGTCATGAAAAAGTATATATGCCTCCATACACATTTTATTATTTTAGTAAAAACCGTCAAGTATATTTTTATAGAATATTAGTTTGTTTTAAACTGTCACGAAAAAGTATACATTTTTTTTATTTTAGTAGAAACTGTCAAGTATATTTAAGAATGATTTTAAGAATATTAGTTTGTCTTAAACTGTCATGAAAAAGTATATATGCCTCCATAAACATTTTATTATTTTAGTAAAAACCGTCCAGTATCTTTAAGAATGATTTTAAGAATATTAGTTTGTCTTAAACTGTCATGAAACAGTATATATGCCTCCATACACATTTTATTATTTTAGTGAAAACCGTCAAGTATATTTCAGAATGATTTTAAGAACATTAGTTTGTCTTAAACTGTCACAAAAAAGTATATATGCCTCCATATACATTTTTTATTTTAGTAAAAACCGTCAGCATAATTAAAAACGAACATTTTACTTCTAGATTAACGTCGTCTCACCGATACCCTGACGTCGATGTTCCGTTGCCTCGCTATCTAAGTTTTCGCATACGTCTGGTACGTTTACAGAATAGTCACGTTTGCAAAATGGTGCAATCTGCGCGTGAATCCGATGGTTCTTCTCCTCTCTCGGGAAAAAACGCGAGCCCCGAGTTCGTTGAAAATAGGATTCGGATAATTTCGTGTGTACGAAAGGAGAAAGAAAAGTGGTGGAATTTATGCGTGGCTCCTAATACGCGGCTCCAGCTACTCGTTTCGTTTCGTATTCATCCTTTGTTGCCCGTTCTGTCCACTTGTGCCCGTAGTTGTTCGCGCCTCGGTGAATTTACGACCGCAGCGTATCTCCTGCGCGCGAACTATACGCTCGCCCAATTATTTTCCGAAGTTCTGTCTGATATGGTAGGGCAGCTCTCCTCTGCCCTCTAAACGAGCCGGTAATTTGAATTATTCCAAGGTATGGCTGATTTAAGACCAAAGGGAACCGTCTGCGAAGTTTAGATTAAAGGCGTAAAATGAAATCTGAAGCGTCCCAACCCCCCCATCTTCCTTTGTTTGTGCTTCGTGAATTTTGTTGCTCACGGGCTTCTCGGAGAGAGTTTCCGTTTGCCATCTTTCTATTTTCCAGCGAACAATCCTGCCAGAAATTAGGGGAATACGACGACGAATGGAGAAAGTGGAGCGTTAGATCGGAACTAGTTATCCTATGTATAATACAAAGCTGCTTCGTGTGAACAGAGCCTAGAACGAATGTTGATAACGCTCATGGTGATCTCCATAACAGATCTCTTAAATGCTGCGCTCTCGGCGGGCACGTGAAAACGTTTTTCATTTAAAATGTTTTCGTAGCCAGTGTGTGAAACGTTAGCGACTAATTTTCCGGCGTATTTTTTGCAGACGTTGGTCCGCGAATTTTACGCTTTGTTCATTTTAGAAAAACCGCTCTCGTCCCGTGCGTTCCCTTCTCGAAAATGTAATTCGGCCTTTCGAGATTTTTCCCAGCACGCATTTGCTTCGGGTAAAAGTAAAGCTTGTGATGCAATCTTTGTGAAACTTCGTTTAAGATGCTGATAGAGTTAACGGGGACGTTAGTTCTCAGACTTCGGAGAAATTTAATCTAAGTGTAATTTATATAATACACAAAGATCATTTACTTTTGAAAAAACTCTACAAATTATGATTTCAGTTGGGCCTAATATCGGGGCTTGTCGTCATATTATATCTTTTTTAAACAATTGTAATTTGCGTGTTTAAGTGTTATCAAAAAGAAAAATGGTAATTTGTACACCTTTATGTTTCTATTGATAATACTTCTCGCTATGTATATGCTATTTTTGTTTGTATATTATTACCTAATGTTGTACTAAATCTATTCTAAGATTGAAAAAAAGAAAACCTCGTCAACACCGTCAATTAACGTGGTTTCGTTTCGAGGGACAACGGGTAGAAGGCAAACAACGTAATCGCTCGGAATCAAATTAAATTTTCAATGTCCTTCGAGATGAATGGAACGTATTAGTACCTGCTCGAAAACTGGAACGTCGTGATCTGCAAGCTCGGGGCGCGGGCGGATCCGTCGTATTCAAGAGTGTCTCTTAAGGATGGACTTATTACGACCTTTTCTACTGGAGGACAATGATTCAAGAAATTTCTTTCAATGCCATCTTTATCACCGTCGTCGAACGAGTGGGTGGATCTTCTGGGCAGGGACGAGACGGGGGCTCGAGATTCTTATATAATATCGCTTTAAGGGTTGGAACCCTCGCCGGGGAAACGAGCGTAACCGAAAGAAAACGTTTCGCACAATATTACTTCCGATACGGTGTAGAGGACTGTCGCAACCGGCTGTTCCCCGAGGTTGCGATTCAGACGAAAAATAATTACGACGAAATGAATGCGCGAGCGTTTTCTTTTACTAGCGAGCGACGTGCGGGCCGAGCCAACGTCCATTCACGTATACAAAGATGCGGCGCGTCGCGGCGAGCGAACCTGTGGAAAATATATTTTTTTTTACATGAAACGAATTACTTAACGCGGGGCTCTTCGGCATCCCGGAATTCTCAATTTTTCTGAAACTCCGGCAACATACTTTCTATCGTAATTTCGTTCCAGCCGGAACCAGCTCTCTTCCGACTATTTCAGGCCATTTTTTTAATTACATTTTATTGTTTAGGCTAAAAATAACCTTCGAGAGGATATTCTAGTACAGAAAAAGCTGTATTTATACAGATATTCATACGTGAAAGATTAGTCAGTTGTCTTAATAATGTTTAATTACACTTTTCTAATTAATGTAATTTAATTCACAAAAATTGGAAATCAATAAAAATTAATGTATTCAATCATAAAAGAAAAACATGGACCAAAACCTCCGTAATGAATATTATTTTGGTTACAAAATTTTCGACAACCACAAACGCTACGAATTGATAAAATGTTTATTTATTGAACGTCGGAAAAATGCTGGCAGACGGGAGTCTCGTCCGCGAGCCAGTAAAGATTAAAAAAGAGAACAGAATTTTCCGGTTATCGAAGCTCCTTTGAGATCCACTCGAGCCAAAGATTTTCGCGACGGTGCACAGCCCTTCAAGGATTAAAGAATACTCCAATAAGCAGGCGAGGAAAATACAGTACAGAAAGTGCAGTATGAAAAAGAAAAGGAAGAGCAACAACGAAGACAAGATGGCGGCAGTGCGCTTTTCACCGGCCACGATATCCTCGGATCCTTACGAGGTGGTTAAGTGGCAGCGAGGGGCGGTCCGCCGGTCGTTCGGTGCACCGCAATTTTCGACCTTTAATTTTACGTTTTTTGTCAAGCGGAGAAAGGTCGAACGACTCCCTCTCTCTCTCTCTCTTTCTCTGCTTCTGTTGCCTTCCCTCTTTCTCACAGCTCCTCTCTTTCTGTTGCTTATGAAGAGTGAACGCGCGTGCACGAGTATCGCGGCACGCTCGCCCTGTGAAATATCTTTGCATACGTTTACGTCCATGTAATTATGCCGTCGGTTACGTGGCTGCACACCGATTATTTTCTTCGCGCGAACACGAGGAAGAGGACGACGGGAAGAAGAATAAGAAGAGGGGAACAGGAAGAGGTGGAGGCCTTTCCACCCTCTTTTTCATCTACGCGGAGAGTCCGCCTCGACGGCGCCTTGAAAAGAGAGGGAACCGTATCCTCGACGCGCCGCGCCGTTCCGAGATTCCGAAATCGTTCGGCGGGCAACAATTTCAGGGTAGAACGTTGCTCGCGAAATTACTTCATCCGACCGTAAACAAATCGGGAGCCGGGGAACTGACAACGTTTACGATCCTCGGCCCGTCTCGAGTTGAAACTGAGCCAATCATCGTTCAACGTAGTCCCTTTTTAATTCGATCGGCTTCCTGCCGGCCAGAGATGAATTATATTTGTTGCGAGAAAACTCGAGTTCCGTAACGAGATAACATCGCGCGACGACGTGCCAAATTATTGAACGCCGTTCCCCGTTTGAAATACGATTCGATCACGCGTTTCCGTTGTTTTTCGCGACGCGCCTCGGATTAATCCTCTCGTATACTGTGCCGGAGTCTGTCAGAATAGATGGTCAAAATCGGGCACGTTGAAATTGTCATTCAACTACTCAATTTGTCGCGATTCAATTAAGTGAATAGCTGTCTTATTAATGTGTCTACACGAGATATCGTGAAAAGTAAAGTTTTGAAAATTATTAATTGGAGCTGTGAACGGTCTTAAGCATTGTCAATTATAATTCTTTGTGGTGATATCAGCGCACAGGTTCGATCAAAATAAAGTGTTCTTTAAAGCAATCTTGCAATTAATAAATTCTCAACGTTTCGATCCTAACATGGATCATTTTCAAGGGAGAAAACATTCTTTCATGCATCTGAAAAATTTATATCTTTGCAATGTGTTTTGGGTAAATGCTTCGCCATCCATGATATAAATTTATTAATTGCAAGATTGCTTGTTCTTTATTTTGATCGAACCTGTGCGCTGATGTCACCACAAAGAATTATTCAATATTACGATCGATATAACATAATTTATAGTTAATTACACAGCTATTAAAATCGTCCGTTGTTCGAGGGTTAATACACCATTTGTGAACAAATTAAAGCTCTTGGCTGGGCAACACAGTAATCTGAAAAATTGCATAACGAAAGTAATAAGTAAAAAACTTCAAGGAATTGAAAATTTCAATCTATCGAAATGATTATTAAAGGAAGAAATACATTGTTACTGAAATCCTATTTCTTATTATTTTCCATATAAATCCGTAGTCTAGCTTTTTACCTTCTCTATCCCGTAGAGCATCATCTTCCTCGAGGACGTGTCGTATATATTTCATATGTACAACGAATCACGCGTGTAAATACTTGATGCATCCGCTCTATGCACCTACCTACGTAAAAGCATCTTAACAATTCAAAAAAGGAGTAGACGATTTACCTGGTTCGAGAGCTTCGCGGATTTCTTAAGAGCCCCCGCATTTGTTGGTTAAACAATTTTATTCTCGGTAAACCGCGCAAGTATGTTGGATCACATGGATTTTCAATTAACACGCGTGGGAAAGGTGCATCGCGCAGAGCAGCTTAACAGATTAAGTTTACGCCGATCGGTATGATCAATTTGCATACTGCACGTTTCACTTTCTACAGTTTAACATGGCATCTACCCTTTATCTGGAATCTTAATGTGAAGCCTTTCGGTCTGTCTACGTTGAAAGCACGTTCGCTGCTTACCTCAAGACGTAATCATCGTTTTAATGAGCTACGAGTCCTTCAAATTCCTAATTTTCAACCTTCGCGCATTGTATCTCTGGCATTCCGCGATCTAGAGGGATGCACGTTTAATCCCTCATAATTTAGAATTTTACGAAAGTAACATATCTCCTATGGTCGAATGCAAGCTGGATCCATTTGGTATTCCTCAAATAAAGATATGCATTGTGTGAAAATGAGCTACAGCTAAAGAAAAAGATGAAAGCATAATTTCTTAAAAAGTAGAAAACATCTTTAAAGAAATTATGCTTAATAAATTTTCCAATTTACTGGAAAATTACTTATTATAAAAGTAACATTTTCCCTATGGTCGAATGCAAGCTGGATCCATTTGGTATTCCTCAAATAAAGATATGCATTGTGTGAAAATGAGCTACAGCTAAAAAAAAAGATGAAAGCATAATTTCTTAAAAAGTACCAAACGTCAGAGAAAATAAACGCCTTTTGATAAAGTGTAAATAAAAACAGTTTACTGGAAAAAAGAACTTTTTCCCAGGAGGAAAATTCCACGAGATGCGCGTAGTAGCAGCGAGATAGAGCAAGCTCAAAGTCGAGTCAAGGTCAGCGCGCAGAGCAGTACCAAAAAAGAAAATTTATTTGCAGGCCGCGCGAGTGCAGCGCGCCGAGGCGAGAATAAACTCTGCGGAAAGATATGCACGTCGGGGGAAGCGTTCGATTCGGTATCGATAGTCGATGGCAATGTCAGAAAAAGATTCCCAAGACCTTGACCATGGCACGAGGTTGAAGTCGATCAGTCGGAACCCGGGGAGCATCGTCGGCAACATACTTCTGCTCTCATGGTTACGACGTTACGGGACTCGCGTCACTATAAACATTCGAAATTCCCGCGAGGAGCACCGGCTCCGATACCTATTTACTCGCAGATTTAGTGGCCGGGCTTCCATTACTTTCCGATCCTCTTATCCCCCGTCGCCTCCGCCTCGTTCTATCAGGCTTGTAGACCTTTTGTCAAGATCTTCGCCGTTAAATAGACAAACGACCGCCTCCTTTCGCTCTCCCGTATGTATCTCTTTTTTTTTTCTTCGTCGTCTAATCAATACGCATTTCGAACGATTTATTTTTATCAGGATCCTCCGCCCCCCGTGATATTTACTGCCGCTCGAATGGATCCCACTGGTCACTTGTTCGGGCGAGAAATCTTCCCGGCTTCGCCGTACGTCTCTGTTTGTTAGCCCAACATGGACCTCGAACGAGCAACAATAGCTCTTCTTGCAAATTGTTGATCGCCTTAGATTACTATAAAAATTCTCACAATTTTATTGCAGTGTATGAACGAAATTGTTTTTGTCGATTATATTCTTTATGAATTTTTCAATGAAAGTGTCGATTGACGGGGTATTTACAATGAACCTCAAACGAGGAACAGTAGCTCTTCTTGCAAATTGTTGATCGCCTTAGATTACTATAAAAATTCTCACAATTTTATTGCAGTGTATGAACGAGATTGTTTTTGTCGACTATATGCTTTTTAAATTTTTCGGTGAAAGTGTCGATTGACGGGGTACAGTGAGCCGTACGATTCATCCGCACGCGTTTCAACACTTTTAATGGACACCACGCACTCTCGTGTTTCACGGTGCGCATACCTGTATGTACGCGGATGTCGTGCCGTAAGCAACCAGGTACACCCTGGCGTATCGCGTTACACCGTAACGTAAGAAGCGTGAAAATGAAACCGGACATTACACTCGTGGAATATAAACCATTGTTGTATGACATAATAAAGGGATGGCTTAGAGAAACGGCCAACAGCTTGTCACTAATCTGTGACAGGTAGTGACTCGACGTTCCCCTTTTGTCTCTTTTAAATTGTTTTTATTATCCTATTTCATACCGATAGGAATCAATTACACATTTTGGATTACATTATTACACATGTCGTTACTGATAAGAAATCTGACACAAGTGAAAAATAGAAAATTTTACAGGATAGTCATTTGAAAACTACCGAAACTTGCCAACGTAGAAATGTAAAATAAATTGTTGTTATTTAGATACTGGGTTAATTCTCGGATACATTACTTATAAATGAAATCTTCTAACGTTGTTTTTAATGTAACAAAGTCATTAAGTGATGAAATCAATTTTTATTTTATTCCTATCTCCCAGAATCAATGCAGAACATTTCTATTTTGCATAAAGATCCGCAGTCTATTTATAAAGTATACCAGAATTTAAATATTGATTATTATACGTTTTTAGAAATATATTTTGTCATTAAAAATAAATCAAAACTCATATTATTTGTAACGCGCACCATTTAATATTATCTTCGTCTTATTAAAATGATTGAAAAACGAAATACATTTTAATCTATCCCCCCCACTTCTTAGGACCGATATAAAGACTTAGTATTATTTCAGCGAATCAACGTACAGTATTTAACTTGAAGTGTACGTAACTCCGGAGTGTTTATAAAATGAGTATTATAGGAATGTTATCGCGTTTCGTTTATTGACATTTGACACTGTCCGGATTGGCAGATTAACAAGCACTTCGGCTCCGAAATGTTTAGCGATAAAATGGTAGTACCCGAAGCAGGACCAGCAAAATAACACGAGCGAATCCCCTTAGCGATTCATAGCCGGCGTATCTTATCATTGGTGAATCTTATCACCAGCCTGAAGGTTATGAAATGAGTCACTGGCCGAGCGCTACAACAAGACAAGCCGGATAATTATTACCGTTCCGCGATCCGAACCGAGCGGCCGCGGCTTTTAACTGGTCGGTAGCCGCACGGGAAATTAAATCAAGCATCGACCAGGCGTAATAAATTACATGGGAGGTACGATTTTTTTCCCCCTTCTCTCCCTTCGGGCACATTTCGATGCCTGGGAGCAAGATGCATTCTTATCTTTGTTAGCATGGTCCCATGGATACGCTTCAAATGGCACGTGAGGTTATAGGTAAAATTGTGATTCGCCAGGAAGGTGCCGAAGGGTCCAGTAGATCCTCGCCATGGAAACCTCGGAAACTTGCAACACACGTACACACGGTTATATAGACCAGCTATATGGCACAGGCTGCTTCATAACGTGCGGACCAAGATTTAGGATTGGATCAAGCGCATCATCATTTTTTCCGAGTTTTCGATACCATGTACACCATCAGGAATATCTGGTCGATGTTACATATGTTAACCCTTTGCACTCGGATCTATTTTAACTAAAAAATTAAACATTTCTTCCTCCATATTATTACTCTTCTTTTATATTGTTTTTTTCATTTGACGGAGATGAAATTGATATAGTATCTCATACAATACTTAAATGTTTAGTAATTGATTAGACACCAAAACATTTGATAATGTAAACAATATTTTGAATAATGATGTAGCAGTTTTTAGTGGTGCCTTTTAGGAGTGCTAAGGGTTAACTTGAAAATTAAACATTTCTTTCAACCTAGAATAATTCCATTCTATAGGATTTGCTTCCCTTCTTAGCTTATCAAATTCATATAATACTTTCTACAATACTTAAACGTTTAGTAATTGAATAGGTACCAGCATATTGAATGATAGAAACAATATTTTCAATAATGATATAGCAGTTTTTAGTGGCGACTCTGGGTCACCACTCGAGTGGTAAGGGTTAATACCGAGTGTCAATCAATGCAGGGAATATTTCCTGATAGGTAATGTGAATTCTAGAAACCGTGAGTTATGAATAACAGACAAGCTTTGATTTCTATGCAATTCTATGCCTCATCTGTGGATACCGATACGATTTCTAACAATAATAACTTTTCCATAATAATAAGCTTGAATATTAATGGAGCACAGACGCTTGTCACTTCAGTATGTACAATGCGGTAGTCGGTCATGAAGCGATTCCCACGTTCTATGAAACATCCTGTAGAGAGTAAACCATCCTCATCGATCGCCCCGAATCTCGTTTTCTTCGGCCGTATTGGAGAGTGAGAATTGTGTAAAAGGGAAAACGGATCTTATCGTTTCTATTTCGATGAAATTATTCATTACTCGAAATCCATTCTGCTAGAACAGCTTCGACAAGGAAATAGTTTATAATATATCGTAATAATACGGTCCATTTCGACACTCGGATAAATAAGGGCTAATCCTCGGATTAATATCGATTCCTACTAAAATGTTCCTCGAATTGCTTACACTCACATTCCTAAATGAAAGCCAGAATTTCTCCTCCGCACGTTTCAACGTAGATAGATTATTCACGGGATATTCTACGTTCGAAAAGTCTGACGGATCGATTAACGTAACTTAAATAATAAAATCTCAACGGATTAGTGAAACCTATTCTCTCTGTGCTGAATCAGTATCGTAAAACGAATTTTCGATAACTTCTTTAGGTAGACCGCGTACACAATTGCTGGACAGTGAATAAGTTTGTTCCGTCACGCTCCAAAGTGAAACGCTATTCATACAAGTTTTCACTACAATTCTAGAAATTCACGAATCTAGTAGACTTCGGATTAGCGTGCCGATGTAGAGGACGATCTGAGGAGCGCCTTAAGTTTCTCCATCGATGCTGTACCACATCTCTGTAACCCAGGATGCTACGAATTACAGCCGGGGTACCATCATCTCGAATTCCACATTCAGCGGACCGTCGTAAGGTCCGCGTAAAAGTCTTTCCACGCGACAATGATGGCGACCGTTCGTCGAGGATGAAACATAAAAAAATAAATGACGGGGGAGAGGGTAGCGAAAGGATATAGGGTCGAAGGAACGGGCCGATACGTTTGGAGGGAACTGCGATCGTAAATAAAGTATATCCTTTGGTGTACGCGTGTTCGAAACGGTTGGGTTCGAGGTGTTTCCCGGTGTGTCTCGGGCCTCGTGAATCGTAACGCGTGCAACTATACGTCGAGAAGGAAATTCCTCCCGGTGCAATAACGATCCTCGACGGTGTGTGGAGGCGGTCGGAATACTGCAACACTTCGTGGAGAAGGGCACTGAATAGACCATAACGGTAAGTGTTATCGTTACCACCTATGCTCGCCCGATACGCCCAATCAAACGGTACCTCTGTCCGTATACGTTCTACTATGCTCCTTCTTAACTAGGGACTATCTGTAAATCGTGCCGGTTGTCCTATTTTCATCTGATAATCGATACCACTCTCTCCGGTGCTCGTGCACCCGACGTCACTATGATTCCTGCAGTTTGCGCACCGACAGCTTATGCACCCCACGGCAACATTCATTTCGCTCGATTTTCTTCTGTTCCTTCCTCTTCGCTGCATACCCGAGCTGACCTAACCCATTTCGATGACTCACGCAATCGTTCGCACACTCTTCCATCGGGCACATGCCGATACTACTTCTTCAATGATTCTTCTTCACTTCTTCAACGCGTGACCGGCTGTACCACGATTTAAGAAACACCTGGTGTATACGAGATTTCATAAAAAGATACGAGGAAGGTTTGTAGGTTTTCTAAAAAATTATTTACTTATATTCACCGATATTGACACTTCGCACTCGGAGATATTTTGACTTGAAAATTAAATATTTTCTTCGACTTAGAAACATTCGATTCTTTATGATTTTTTATCACTTTATAGATATGAAATTGATACAATAACTTGTACAATACTTAAATGTTTAGTAGTAATTGATTAGATACGAACATATTTAATAATGTAAGCAATATTTTCAATAATGATGTAGCAGTTTTTAGTGGTGCCTTTTAGTGGTAGCTTTTAGAGTTACCACTCGAGTGCTAAGGGTTAACTTGAAAATTAAACATTTCTTCCAATGTAGATTAATTCCATTCTATAAGATTCGCTTCCCTTTTTAGCTTATCAAATTCATATAATACTTTCTACAATACTTAACGTTTAGTAATTGAATGGGTACCAGCATATTGAATAATAGAAACAATATATTCAATAATGATGTAGCAACTTTTAGTGGTAGCTTTTAGAGTCACCACTCGAGTGCTAAGGATTAACATTGAAAATTAAACATTTCTTCCAAGTAATTAGTAATTGAATAGGTACCAGCATATTGAATTATAGAAACAATATATTCAATAATGATGTAGCAACTTTTAGTGGCGACTCTGGGTCACCACTCGAGTGGTAAAGGGTTAATAGAAGTTCGAATAATTCTGCTCGCATTCACGTTTTCACGAAAACGTTACGCATGGCGCTTTAATAATTCTTGTCATGTTTAAATGGCCCCTAAAATAAAAAGAATCATTTAAATCACACGCACTGAACGCGCAAACAGTTCGTACCCTTTCTAATAAATAATCCACTTAGCTCCAGAATGATAAGAATCATCGAAGCATGGTCACCGGAACATATAGAACACTCAGTCTGTCCATTCACTTGCACATATGCCAGAGAGTATGATAAATGACAAAAATGTATGTTAAAAGACAGTGCAAAAAACAACAGACTTTATTACCGGGGAAACGACGAAAGTAATATTCGCAAAGCCCGTGCGAGAGTTCGAGATTCTGTTGCGCAACGCTGACAGGCGTCGCCGCCTTGTCGGCTCGCAAAGAAATGAAACGCGGCCTAATGGGAGCGGAAACGAGAACGCAATTATGAATTTTATTTTACGCTTAACCGGGGATTGCCGCGGATCGCAATTAACCCTTTGCATTCGTCGGATAATCGGGAGGAAAGTTAGCCGCGGATATTCCATCGTGAAAGTTTCCGCCGCGGAATCGCGTATTATCAACAAACAGAAAAAAAAAACTCGCTCGGTATCGCAACTTGTTAGGGGAATGAAAGGCTGATGGCGGACACACCGGGGCTTCCGCGCCATAATGGAATGAAAAATTCTGTCCTTTCGCCCCGATACCGTTGAATGCAATTAGCGCACTCGGACGGGAGCAAAAATGCCCGTTCTTACAATCTACTAAATTAAAAGCGTCCGTGGTTTTCATATTTCACGACCTCTTCTTGCGTACACAATTGTACACGTTGTAAAAACGCAAACCTAATTTTCACTCGACCCCAGGATTTCCTAACCTTTTTAAATGGCTCCTACACATTTGAAAATATTTTATTGCTCACACTGGTCACACTTCAATTTCTTTCTCATCGTTCTCTGCATTTCGTTCTAACATCGGGTTTTGAGAAATACAGCTGGATTTCAAACAATGAAATCCAAATCCTCATATGGAGCAATAAATCCTTGAAATCGCATTATTGCTAGCTCAACACACATTTTATAATAATATTGATTTTTTCAATGGCACGTTACAGCCATTCAAAACGAAATTGCGTTATACTATTCGTTAATAGTACCTATATTTGCTTATTTTCGCGCTGTCCATAATTATGGGAATTTTAGATTAAGATTCTTTTCTGTCATATTATATAATACTGCATACATTTGCATAAAAGGACTACGGTCCGTTTCAAATAAATAATAATAATAAAATATTCGAGGACGTAATTCGATCGAAGAATTACTTCACGCGAACCTCGAGTAATTAATTCGATTCCGCGACTAGGCATACTCGCCACGCACAGGTACGAGGTTAAAAGGAGATTCGAGTTTCCAAGAGGGTAATTTATAAAGAAAGATGTCGAAACATTTTTCTTCCGTTGCGAGCTCGTCGCAGCTGAAACTTTGTAGTTTATTGTGCTTTAAACATTCGAGCGGTCCGCGAATAGCGTAAAGTTTAATCGCGAATGACGGTAAACTTTAAGACGGCAGTTTATCCCGGGAAGGAAGAGTTTCAGAGTGGCAAGCCTTTTTCATCCAGCAGGACGAGCAGATTACGAGTAGCTAGGTTTCACCAGCAAATTCGCTGACACCCCGTATATATCCATTCGAAGCATCATATTCGTGAAATCCGCCACGTTCCGCCTTCATTGATCGCGCGGCCCGTTGGCAAAGGGTTCTCCGGAAGCGTGTCGTGTTATCGAAACGCGTTAAGTGAATCTCCCGTCGAGATTCGATCGGCTCGCATAGAAAGAGGGATCACGAGAGAGAGAGAGAGAGAGAGAGAGAGAGAGAGCGAGAGAGAGAGAGAGAGAGACAGAAAGAAAAAGAAAAAAAAACATACGCGATAACGCGTCTGCTTCGCGAGGAGGAAAGAGAACCACCACGCGAAAGCAATCTCTGCTTTCAGTCCATGGGAATATCCGTCCCCCAAGCAGACTGCCAGGTTCTCTCGCATCGCGTGCAACCATCCCGTATGCACCCCGTGACGCAACGTTCGATTCATCCGCACGCGGAATTCCGCGACGGTTCCCCGCTAAATCGCGAATTATTCCGCCTTAGATCGGGAGAATGTGCGAACTGCGAAAGGAGAGATCAAGCAATCTTATTCGAGCCGTTCCTTCTTCGAGAAATTACTGCCTAATACGGCCCTCGAAATTCGCAGTCTCTGTCCAGCTCAACAAATAAACATTGTCTCGTTCTACAAACTCCTTTAATGTCCGGGGTTACCGGCCGTATAGATGATGTTCAGTGATTTAATAATTGCACATTTGTTGTTTTTTCTATAAATGATCGAACCTGGCGCCGATATCATCGAAATTGTATGTTTTATTTTCGATCGAGAAGAATTTAACCTTTATCCTGTTCCGTATACCGTGAAGAGGGCCGAAAGTGTAACTTCACCGTGAACAGTAGGCCAGGCTAGGAAGTTCCAGGCCGAAACTGGCTAGGATCGTTGTCGCATGGTTGTCGTCGAGTATTCTCGGACAAAATCGAGGACGGTCTCGAGTTTCTCGAGTCCCTGGGAAGGAGAACTGTTCGCCGACAGTTCGCAAAGTGGCCTCGTCGAGGCCGGGGATGTTCCGCAGGGTGGTCGCGGGCTGGAGCATGGCGACTCGACGCTATGCCATGGGAGCAAACGAGGGGAAGTTTCCGGAGAAGTCGGCCGAGTCGGCGAAGAAGCGGCGAAAGAGGATCGGAGAACCGATCGAACGCGTTTACCCTAATCTGATCGATTCCGTCGTGAAACCGGTGTGTCTGGCCCTGCGGTCGCCAGCAAGTTACACGCTTAACAGCCCTCGTCGCCTTTGCTACCGTGGCTGTCGTTTCTGTCGTCGTCGCTGCGCTGTCGTGTTGCCATTGCCGATTGAAGCCCCGCAGCAGCGCAGAGAGACAGAGAGACAGTGAGAGAGAGAGAGAGGCTCACTCTCCTTTTCGCCCCATCTTCCATTCTTCTAGCGTACCCGTCCCCGACAATGCGGCAGCTATCGACCGCGGACGTTGGACTTTAAAGTCGGGGAACGCGTCAGCAATATCCTGTCCAGCGGTCTCCTTGAACTGAGATTGTCGCGTGCGAAGGGATATGAATAGCCGGCCGGCGTCGAGACATTTCTCCCCGTGGCGAATAAAAATGCAACCTCCGCGCGACCACGCGCCGCCGAACCTAACCAACGTCTTCGCGACAAACGTTGGAGGAGCATTTCGCCCGAGACGCTGGCCAAAACTCCTCTTCAACATCCTGTGAATCAACTCTTCTTTTTCTCGATCGTATGTTTAAACAAAGTTGATGTTGTTGGCGCACCGGTTCGATCAATTTAATTGAAAGGAATTTTGGAATATATCTTTGATCTTTGTTTAGACCCTTTTCAAGAAAATAGTGATTGCGTCTGTGAATTATTTAAAAAAAACATAATGTGATATTCTGTTGATGAGAACACGTTTAAAATAATTTGTTGAAATATGTCAATTTACTTGCTTAATGAAATAACTTAAGAATTATAGAAAAACAATATTCGCCGGTTATTTCAAACTTTGAAATGCCAAATCCCAACACACATTTAACTGTCTGTATACCACGTTATCGTGGTAATTTCGAGTAACATTCAAAATTCGATTCATAAAAGATATCAACGTTTCCGTTTGCGAGAGACTGAATTTTGATGTTGTGGTTTTGATGACGATTGTGATGATCCTGTAAATCCTGAGAAAATTCTACTTACTGTAATTGTCCAGTACTATTCAATCTTTTCTCTTATGAGAAGATTGTTTTTTTCTTTTCTTTGATATTGTAAACACTTATGTAAAAGGGCTTCAGTCTGTCTATAATAAATAATAATAATTACAATTTGTTCAAATTTGAAACGTTGAATGGATTCAGCTGAGAAGCTTAAGATATTCGTAAAAATGGTAATTACCAGGTTCATTAAGACTTCATGCTAAGGCCACGGATTTTACGCGACCCTTCTTCCAAGTTTCATCCGAAACGTGACCGCAGTATCCGCATTCCCTTGTACCTCGTACTTCGTAATCGCGCGTACTCGCTCCGCGGACCATCCATTCCGCAATAGTAATCGTTCAGTAACGCAGACACGCCTGATATTATCTCGCGCGAACGTGGTCTACCTACGACGATCCTTCCTTATTATCTCTCTTACCATTATCTATTATCCTCCTGTCCTTCTATCCGGTAGAAATCAGAGCGACGCGGTCAACGCACTCTCCCGTCATCTTCCAACCCGAAAAGGATGAAACAACGTTTTTTAGTTTGAATTTATTCGAAACATTCCCAGAAAAACGTCAATTTTCTTCGTCTTCTTTTATTCTTTCACTCCGGAGCATTCTTTTCTTCATAACATATATTCATGTTTTCAGCGAACTGGTTCGATCGAACACTGTACTGTACCAAAAGATTGCGATTATATTGCGATCTTTAATGAAACTATTTGATGACTTTATTGAAGGTAACTTGTTAGTTCACAATGAAAATTTCTGTTGTTGTTGAAGGTCTCATTAAAAAGTGTTTAGCCATGTACTATAGATTTTTCAAAATTATACAATAATAACCGGTCGGTAATGTGTTAAGCAATTTTGCAAATTAACACAAAAAGTTTCAACGTTTCGGTCAACTATTTAGACAATTTTCAAGAAAAAAGATTTTTCGTATAATTGCGTCTGTAAAAATGATTAAATTAGTATACATTATGCACAAATATTTCAGCACAAAAACCAATAATTCCAAATGTTTTAAGTACAAAAGTCCACTTACTTGCTAAGTGAATGAACTATTTCAAACATTTTAGAACTTTATGACAACATGTTGATTCCATGCTTGCGATGTACAGAATGAGGACACAGACGTTAGAGTTTGAAGAACACAGAATCACAAAGCATCGATCGTCCCATTGGCCAATATAGCCAATCTATATTCTTTTTTCACTCTAGCACACGAAAAACAAATCTAATTTTTAGAATTTTATTGTACAGACTTAGAATGCACTGTGGCCGGAGTGCTCACAACTTATTTTTTTTTGTAAAACAAACATTTTTTCGTTGTGGATGTTCCGAGGAATTTTCGAAATAATAAATAGGAACGCAGTAGAAACACAAGGTACATTTAAGCGAGCAAGTTAAACGAACAATTTCAGCCCTGCTCGCGTCAGAGACCGGTCCGATTGGACGGCTCGATTGCTTGGCTTCAGAAAGCCCCGCGACTGCTTCTCCCGACTGGCGCCATTCCGAATACAGTGCAGCTCATTTGAGCGAGTTACGCGATTAGCTTCGCGAACCCTTCACGAGTTCTCGTTTAATCTGACAAATGCGCAGGACCTTTCACGTCGGTCCTGACCTCGGCCCTCGAGGACCCCCGTTCCTTATTGGACAATTAGAGACGTCGAGGCGAAAGGTTTTACCGAGAAAGTAAAAACTATTGGAAATTCGTCTGGCAAACCGACGGTAAAACCTTCGAAATGAAGATTGGCTCGGTTCTTTGCTCTTTCCACCCTTTCGGTATCCTGAAAAGACTCCCAAGATAACCCTCGCAAATTCTAACATTACTGTTGTTCTACTCTTACAATACAAGAATAAAGATCAGTCCATTTGATTGAACAATCAAATGTATTTAAAAGCAAGAACAAATCAGAGTGTCAAGAAGCTTTTATTTCTCCGAGGGAAATTAGAATTGTTACTTGAAAAAATTCGAGCGGATTCTCTGAGTGTCAGTTAATGAATTCGTTAACGAAAGTTCGGAATTGTAGTAGTACCTACTTTTTGAAAAATTTCTGAGAAGTGCCTCTGCAGAGCGTCCAATTAGGAAGACCCCTTAAAGTAAGATGAAATTATTCTTTGTTGTAAAATCGTTCGCTTAACAAAATTTCTTGCGAACCATCCAATTTTCCGGGAAGTTTCCTTTTTCAAGAAAATTCGCTTTACATTTGAACCGAGTATACGCGTTGTTGAATGGAACCACGCGCTTACGTCTGGTCATTACCTACCGTTTCTACTTATTGCAGGCACGAACGTGCGCGCGTCAAACAAACTTTCAATGTTGATTTACACCAGGACCGCACAGTGTACTCGGTATGAAAATATTATTCTACATTTTCGAGTTATTTTTGTCGGATGAATTAGCTCGCCACGTGATTGCGTCATTGTTACCATCGCAGTCGGTATATTTGATTTGCATGCTCTCTGAATATTTCTGTAGCATCGAGATGAATCGTCTCTCTGTCGTTCTCTTTAGTTAATCAAACAGCCTTACGTAATTAACTGACTCCGAGTATTCGTGTAATCCTAGCAACATTCATGCTAGATATTTATTTTACGTAACATCTGTCGAATACTCGACTAGAATAATTCATAGGAGCTATTCGTAGACGATTACGTTTTTCAGTACACAGAACAGCAGAATAAAATGAATTTAGTAACTCATTAATTATTTTTCTTTTAATTTCTATTTTGTCGCAACAAGTATGTGCTTTCTTTTTTTGTTCTTTTTGGCTGTGTCCCAATATTTTGTTCAACTATTATTATATTTATTTGGTTTTTCCAGACGAAAAAATGTCTCTCTTGACAATGATCCACATTGGCATCGAAACGTTGAGGATGTGCTAATTATTATACAAATTTGTTGTTGTTTATTGATAGAACCATGCGCCGAAATTATAAATTTATTATATATTTAATAATGTAAAGTATATTTTGAATAATGGTACAGAAATTTGTAGTGAGCCACCACTCGAGTGCTTCTACATCAGAAAGTCCATTTTTTACTTGAACAAATCTACTAAAAAAGAAATTCAAAAAAATAATGTTTAGTAAGATCGAGGAACATGCATAAACAAAGAGAATATCCTAAAGCATTGAAATATTCTGTTCGCATTTAGTCGAAAGGCAAAGCCGCGCTGTCGTTCGAATATTAAACTAGCCACGCGCTAGCCAGAAATCCAAGGAAAATGGAGGAGAGAGTGAAAGTAAAGGGACGGATCGAAGGGACGAAGTTTCTCGGCCGGCCTTTTAAAAGGACGAGGACAGTCGGCAATTAGTTCGTCGGGGTAGGATGGGTCTAGCTTGCACTCGAATCAGAGAGCCGGAATCCGTGAAACTTTTTTCCCTTCCCGGCATACGGAATCACGACACCGATTCTCGATTCAATCGAGACACCGGAACAAGTTTCGTCTAACTATCTGCGACTCGAGGCTACTGTCCACGGTGGTGTGCATCGATCGCTCGCCTTCATTTACCGTGATTCGACCGTGACTTTTGAAAGTTGCTACGCGGAGGACAAATTGTTAGCTTTTCAACTTCTCCAGTGAAGAATCCTCGTGTCTCCTTCTTCGCATCGATACACCAGTAAATGTTTGACGTTCGAGATGAGTTTGAAACGTTGTTAGAAACGAGTGTTTGGAGATGTACGGTGCACACAGGGAGCGAGCGAAGACATTTTAACATATCTATACTCGTTTTAGCCATAAAGATCCGCCGTCTAATAATAACTAATTAATTGTTTCGTAAACCTTACGTTTAGGAGAGGCAGCTCCGATGATCTTGACCTTGACATATGTTATCAAGGACAACATTCTGAACAACTTTTGTCAATACATTTTTTGTTAGTTAATTTTAATTTGCGTGTGTGATCTTTGATCCAAAATAGGGGATACGTGTATTATTATTATATAATATAATATAATATAAAAATCGACTACTTGTATCAACTGAATATGTTCCCTTGTAAGTTTAATACCTTAATTGATTTCTTAACACCTTAACACCTTAATGATTTCAAAGTTTAATATCTAAGTTTTCTTTTTGTTATATATTTTTTATTGCATTGAACATGCCGAAACGGATTAGCATCCTTAAATTCGTACTAGACGGTTCACGTGGCACGCGTACACGTGTATCTTGGTACACGTTCAAAACCGCGATCTTTGATCGCTACCACCTCTTGTTAGCCCTTTCTTTTAAACTCTTTTCTTAGTTTTCTTCGGTTCACAGGAAGGGCCCTTTCTTTGATTCACTCCCCGTGAGTTTCCGACGGCCACCAGTCATGTTCTTGGCTGTCACCTCTTGCTAGCCCTAGCTCGTCCTTGCTCGGGAGCACTATCGTTAATTCTGGACCTGGCGTGTGCGCGCGCGTGCTTCTCGCGGCCCGGTCCCCTATCGGGAAAGCTGTATTTTCTGGAATTTCTTTTCACGGCGATGGGAAACATAGTGGAGAGCCGTGTTGTACTCGGCCCGGTTTTATACCGGGCCGCGGCGGCTGTAGAATAGGAAAGGAAGAAGGGAGCTAGAGAGAAAGGTACGAAGAGGAACGGGGAGAAAGAAGAAGTTAAAAGCACGTAGAGTTTAATGACTTGATCCGGACCAGATGGGATACTTCGGCCGATCCGTGGTCACTAAATCCGTGATACCATCGACCGGGAATGAAAGGGATCCAGGGTGTTTTACGACACACTCACGCGGTACGCAGCGGGATTCGAGGGAATTGCAAGAGAGAGAGAGAGAGAGAGAGAGAGAGAGAGAGAGAGAGCGACTGCTTGCGAAGAGGAACCGTTCGACGCGAGGACGATTGAATCTCTACTGTCGTTTTTGGTTGGAAAATGAAGAGGAAGTCGGAGAAGGAAATTAGTTTTATCCTCGTGGTTCCTGGCCGCGGATCCTTTGTCCTGGTCGAATTGGCTAAATTGGAGTTGTTGCGTTGAGTGCGTTGCGTGGCGGGTCCCTGCGCTGCCGTTCGTGATTTCGACTGGGTTATGGTAGATCGGGACACGAAACACTGTTTCCGAGGGAACTATTGGCTTGATGGAGAAATTCCGTTCATTTCTGAGCAGACGGGAACGAGTCTTGTTCCCTTCCGAATCCCATATTATGTTTATAGCTATTGTTTACTGAGTGCAATCTACCGAAAGCAAGTTGCCGGAGAGACGGTACCTTGGAACAAGTAATCACGCTGTTGACACGTTCACTGCTGGCGTTAGTGCTCATAAAAGTCACACAACGTCAGAACAACTTATTTAATAATATAGAGATAAAGCGGAGACAGGATTTATTACAGCAATTACTTTCCTAACCGTATTTGTACCGCGGAGATTCCAACGAAGTCTGGTTTAATATATTGGAATAGAAATTGATTTCTCGACAAGAGTCACTATCGAGACTGTTTAGATAGAAAGAGATTTTCTGTGCAGTGTTCTCTTTCTGCGTTTTCTCGTGTTTACGTATTTCTTTCAGAAATCACCCAGTGGTACGCGACAATTAGTTTACTAGAATCCTTTCTTGCTTTTAATGAGGGACACTTTAATCAGAGTATATACGCAGGGCATATCGTTTTTCGCAATTCACGTCCGCTGCCAGGTCTCTCTCCGAGTTCTACGTTGCGGCACCGCGTTCAGTCTCGTTGAAATAATGTTATGGTGGCAGTTGTGAAAAACTACGCTCTCCCAAACAGAAATAAAAGAAGTAGGCTGGCCGACAAGAATTTTTCGAGATTATTTATTTTGAGGGTTAAAAAAAATATGCTAAAATGAAATTGCCAAAAGAAAGGACATTTTCCTGCAGAGCGTGAAATCTGTCGGGGAGCGAAACGTCATCTACTAAATCAATTTCAGCGGCGAGAACAGGGTAATTTCTATTCCGCGGTAATACCTGCAACACTAAAAAGGAGTTACCAAAGAGAAGCTATCCAGAAGGAAGAACAACATTTTTCATGGAGCGGTGGAGTCCGTGAAACCGGCGCCTCGGCAACCCTTAAATCTATTCAACGGCCATTATCACGGCTACGAGGTGGCAAGGATTCCGTTGCGAGTGTTAGTTGCGCGGTAAATAGACAGTACAAGGCAGGAAAAAGTTGCAGTAATTCGGGGTTGCCGTTGGAAAGGTTCTGCGACGACTTGCGAAGGTAAGACGAGCTTCTTCCAGCCGTGGAAGAAGGTGAACTCGCGCGGGGGATGACGGGGTAAAAAAAGAGAAGCGAGACCAGGAACGAGTTTATTACGCTCTCTCCGCGAAGTTTTATGCCCCTTAATCCGCGCGACACACCCCCAGGGAATTGTTTTTACCCCCGATAGCCGCGGTCGCAGGATTTTATGGGCCACTTTGGATAGGTGCGAGCGAACCCTTGCCAAAAGTTCAGGACTGACCGACGACGCATGGATTAACGCCACGCCGGAATTCGTCTGACAAGCCGTGCAGCAACGTGCCGAAGCGACGGGATTGCTTCCGAAAGTAATCTTCGATCGTCTGAATTTTCTCAGCAGCTCCGACAGGGGGTTAGCCGATCTACACCCCTCCCCCCGAGCCCCTGTCTAGGGGAAATTGAGTTCAAACGAGGGTCGAGTTATCGGCAGATACAGAGTGTTTACGCAGATTCGCAGTTTTTCGAGATTCCATCAGCCGATACGGTAAAGTATCTTCTGCTGCGATCGAAACCGAATTTCACATCAAATATCCTCGGCGAGGGCGCGTCGCAGCTGAGGAAAATTTAGTTTTAATTTTTCTCTTTTTAGTATTGCGAGTCGCAACCACTTATTTTCCTCGTGAATGTAAAGGGTCTTCCGATAAGATAGATAGATCTTGCAATTGTTAGTGTCATATGTTATTTGTACTCAAAAGTGGGGGTTGAGCCCTATACCCTCTCTTCTCTCCGTTCAGAGCGGGGAATAAGGCCACTTTTAATATGCTAAAGTTATGCAGTTGTAAATGGTAAAATTGTAAATTCGGAAAGATGCAAAACTGGGAAATGCTGAAATTGACAAATTGTCTAATTTTCAAGTTGAAGAGTAGAACATTGTGAAACTGTGAAATTTAGGGAAATTTCAAGTTTAAATTGAGGGAAATGTCAAGTTTAAATTAATGGAAATTTCAAGTTTAAATTTAAAGAAATCTCAAGTTTACATTGAAGGAAATGTCAAGATTAAATTGAGGAAACATCAAGATTATATTGAGGGAAACTTCAAGTTCATATTCTATCACTCCTATTGAGAGATCCAGTATAAAATCTACAAGCTAGTAATTATACTAGAAATGAATACAAGTCTTTTTCTACATCGAAGGACAATTGATTCGGGTTCTACTCCTTTATACCTTCAATAGTACTCTAAAATCCATTTACCACCTACGAAATATTCTAACCAAAGCCTCTAAGCATAGAAACGAGTAATAACGAAGAGCGAACGTGTCTTGCCGTTGGAAAATTCAGCCGTTACTGGAGAAATTCAATTCAGATAAATTGCTGCGAGTCACGTGAAGTCACGGATTCCTCTGTCGTTTTCCCCGGCCACGCTCGCGAGAATAATCGAAATGCAACGAAAAAAGAGATTGTATTCCAACTGAACGGGCATAGACACACTTATCAGATACATCGACAACAGCTCTACCAAGCACAAACGACCCCGGAATATCTGCCAGAAACTTGATTCCCGAGTTTTCCTCCCTTGGTTTCCTCCCGTCGTCGTCGACAATATCATACCCGGCCTCTCGCGACGACCACGACGACACGAGCGTGAAATAAAATTTACCGTTCATCGGGCAGACCTTGTACAGTCTCGCGCAATAAGTCAATTTAATTGAACTCCAAAATTGATTGTTGATTTAGCATTTAGTTACGAGATTTCGACGTCACTTTGCAGAAAACGGAAATAATTAATTCGTTCAATTTTGCAGCGTTTACGTAAAACGTTACCCCCAGTTAGAAAGATTATTGTCTTTTGAAAAATGTCCGAAAGAGTCAGAAAATATCGAGACGGTACACAGTGGATTGAAACGAGTAAACCGCGGACAAAAATAATTTTTGAAGTTATTTCGAAGTTTAAATTAATAAAATTGATACCGTTTTATAGATTCTGAAGTGGTGAATTCAAATTAATAATCAGATTTCACTTGATTCCAAACCTATAAAAGTTATATAAGGTTTTTAAGAAACGATTTACATATTATTAATTGTATTATACAGTTGTATTCTTTAAAATTTAACTATTCAATTGTATTTTCAAATCGGGCACGAACTTATGCAATCATCATATATATAATATAACATATAATAGGACTTTTGAGACGATCTAGATCGATTTTTTGTCTAGCATTTTTGACTATTGAAAAACCCCATTTTTATATTATCGAATCCGATTCTGGTTAGGCTTTTTGATCCTTGATCCTATTCTAAAAATTACAAAAAAAGGCTGGTTTTCTTCTGGAAATGGCTTTCCTCTGCCACCGAACATCAGCATTTAATTGTGGGATACAGGTACGGAATTTTGGAAAATCAAATGCAGAAAACGATGCCTTATTTATCTACCAACAAGTTAATAATAGAATTTTACATTTTTCGTTTATTCAGACAAATGATTATTGTCCTCGTTTATCTCGTTTCAAGCCACTGTTGCGGTATCGAGAGGTATCGAATTTCGCATGAATCCTGTAGGTGAAATTCCGAGCATGTCCGTGGAAGACATTATTGTACGCGACTGTACTCTCAGCAGGGTGTCTTTGTGTGGCGGCTTTTACGCACGATAGATATCCCGGTCAGCGTCGATTGCCTTCAAAAGGCGGAACGAAATTTTCCGTGGATCGCATGTTAGACCGATAAGGGTGTCTGGTCCTTCGACAAGAACGCGATACGGTGGTCCTTTGTCGGTCACCCTTCGAGCTCGTTGTCGTTCTCGTCTGGGTTAATCTCGTCGTCGAAATCGGTTCCAATTTCCGCGACGAAAGGGAGAAAGCGACTAGAAAAAATATAACAGAGAGAGAGAGAGAAGAAAAATCCCGAGGAAGGAGACGGAAGAAGAGAATGGGGGTGGCACGCACACGGCTGCGTTACGCCCCTGTCGCCGGGGAGCGGATTTTAATCAGTCGATGGCTCATGCGAATTAGAATGGGCTAAGGGCGGATCGATTTTTAATCTCTGTAAGAGACTCGAGGGAGAAACGAGCGGCGAGCAACCCGTTGCACGGTTTAACCCTCGAACGCCGGATGAGAGGGTCAATTTCACTTGACCGTGGTCATCGTTGTACGGTACGTTCCTTTTGTAAACGCGGTTTCGTCGGCGCCGTTACGAACAAACAGAATCCCGTAACATAGCCGAAGAACCCACACGCTATTTACCGTCGAATTCATTATTGATAATTCGCCGAAGAATCCGAAATTCTCCGTGAACTTCCTCGAAACCGATATCGCGCAACTTTGCTCATTAGCATGTTTATGGGTTCCACGAGATACAGTGTAGTTTAATTAATAAGGAGAGAATCTTGGGAAATCTGTCAAGGGTTGCAGCTTTTGATGAAACGAGATAACGTTCGAGCTTTCCCACGAACGACTTCAACAGTTCCCCTAGTTGATTCTTCGCGGAAATCTCTCTCGCAATCAGCCAAGATAATTTCTTTTGATTGAACACGGTGGAGAGAGACTGCTCCTGCCAGAAAATATTCCATCGGAACTGTGCGCGTGATTTTCAACGATTTGTTTCACCGTATATTAAAATATAGCGAGTGGAATTGTATAAGGTGTCTCAGAACTGGAGGATGTTACACTGTGGATGTTTATGCAATTTGCAATATTCGTAGAAGAACTTTCAGAAATTCTTATCAAACGAAATCTTAGTTTCTGTGTAGTGCTTTCTAATAAACTCTCCGCTCGAGTTCGACCACCTGTACTTAGAACAACAATGCTGGATTATTAACAGTTCATCTGGCAGCAATTATTTCGTATTCTAGCAACGCATAGACTTCTTGGCCAATCTTTTAATGGTTAATTAAAATTACAAATCTACAAGTTCTATTAAAATACTGTAATGATTCTTCTCGACATGATTATTCAATTTCGATCCCACACGAAGAGTTATTCACCTTACGTCGTTTTTTTCGTCGAGTTTTATGTTCAAAATAATTCATCAAAAATGTTCAAGTAAAAAGTTTATTGCGTAGACGGTTTGTAAGAGTTGGCTTCGTTGATTTCTGTCGTCAAATCAAATAAAGATATAAATCGTTCGTCGTGATATGTAAGACAGACTACAAATTTTTCTCAGAAAATAAACAATAAAAAAAGAAGTGAATATTGAGAAATGTATTACACGCATATTTTCGGAAAAGTCGTGAAAGGCGATTCAATTACGTTGTATATAGGAAATTCTAATCGAAATTTTTAAATCGGTCATTTCACCGGTCGCGGTAGGAATAGTGTTAAAACCCATAATAGCATAAAGAACAGCAGTCTAGTTTTTGATAAATGCAGTCTAGCGATCACAAACGATAACGTGATGGTTGACAGTCTAGCCGAAAGGGGTGAGTTTTATTTTCGTGAGAATATCGGTAAAGAGTGAAATTGTAGAAAGTTCCGAGAAGAAGAACGAGAAAAATATTGTCGAGAAAGCCAGCGATCGTCGACGGTCGCAGAGAAGAGGTTTCCACTGAACGGTCTGAAACTGGTATCGCTAAACAAGTGGAAACGCAGCGGGCACCGTCCCCGTCATTGAAATAAACTAGTTTATCTCGTTGACCGCACGCTCGGACGTTCGATTCCCTTTCGGCCGGTGACCACCGTTTCAGGAGGACTTTCCTCCGGTGACGGCCGGAAGCCGGTAATGCAATAACGACTTTATTAGGGTTATCGACGCACGCACGTGGCTCACCCTCTGACATTTTAACTCTTAGCTCGTGCTCGCTAAGCCCGAAACCCTCGCCCCCAAAGGGCGACTGCCTCCTGTCTAGCTGGCTAATAGCTAATTATCTTTCCATCTTAATCTATCATCGTAGAGCCGCGCGGTTTCGACGTGCCAAATGTCCCTTATTCCACGAAATCAATTATTCAGTTTCTCGAAGAATCGTGTGGCTCCTTTCAATCGGCTGTCGCAAAACGTAGTTTTGTGTTATAGATTAGAACAAAGCCAAATCTAACCCACCGCACAGTGTCACGAAATGCCTGTATTTTATTAGAAAATTCAATCACTTTTGTTGTGTTTATGATAGACATGAAACAAAGTGGATTTTTTCATTTATATTGAAAGCAATGTCAATATGATATTATTATGAATATAGTGATTTATTGAAACATTGTAAAACGATATTTATAAAGAAAATTTTGTTTTATTGTTGGTTTTTAGTAAATGAATTCTCAAATTCAGAGGAGTTTTCCTTGGTTAGCTTTCGAATGGTTCAATAGCTATTCAAGAACCTCTAAGGGCAGTTTTGACCATCTTATTCGACTAGGCCTTTTGTGTCGGTGATTTCCATGGGATCCGTTTCTTTTCATTTGCGTTTAGTGACTGTGAGTGGTTTTATCGGGGTTATCATTGCCCCGTGTGAACAATGGGTCGATTTAGCCTCCGTTATCAAGATATGCGCCGGAATACTGATAGGTGTGGTTGCTTCGTTAGGAGATTATATTCCTGTACAGGTAAACTGTTCGCATTAGTTGGCAGCCGGGTCAATCTGCTGGGGATGTTTAGGAGATTGTATTGCCTCTCCGCAGGTGTTCGGTGTGACTTTCTTTCGGTGTGATCGCTCAATCTGTTATTCGCCGCGTGAGCTCCTCCCTCGCTCTCATTATCGCGAGTAATTTCAGCTGCTTTACCGGCGTTTAGCGTTCTTGGTATCGGACAATAAATTGGCTGGATAAACGGGGTAATACCGTGGAATCCGGACGGTGATAATGGCCGATGCTGGTCCCGGTGCATCCGATAAGTTCAGAAACAGGTCGCGCATGTTCAGAGGCAACCTTCCGGTCAATATTCATCCGCCGCGCGCTATCGTTCATGCTCCCTGTTGAACGGCCTCGACAGCGACAATGTAAACCCACTAATTATTTCCTTGACAACCTGCGAATGCAAGATTTAACCACCTGCCTCGCAATTTTGTTCGAAGGTTTCATGGTAAAACATAGAAGAACGGGTAACGATGCGACTCCGTTTTTCAATTCTCGCTGCAAGCCGGAATAAAAAAGTTATGAAAAGACACGAAAATGATTACGAAGAATTGATGAGGATGCACCCACCCTAGGAAGATTAAGTTCTAGAATAATTGATTGATGAATCTATAAAAGGATGGCTCATCATCAGGACAGTCAATCATCAGTCATCAATGAACCTAGTTCAATTGAGTTCATTAAAAAGTCCAGTCAAGTTCAGTCAAACGTCAAAACCACTTCTCGTTTTTTTTTAAATATACAGTTAAAATATACAAGACATCAATATCATATTCATAATCATAGCGGCTACCAAGATCTACAAAAGAAAGCGAGATTCGATTATCGATAAGTACTAACAATTTATAATAAGACAGTAATAACATAATGTATCTGAAATTTGATGCTTAAAATATATCTTGTTCAATTTTTTATCTAAAATCAACATTTCAAATCATTTTAAATAGCTGACTTTGATTTCTACGTTCCAAAAACCACAATCCCAGCCATTTAATTCTAAAAAATCCTCAATTACCCGAAGCCGGTGAATACAGGTACGTTCAAAACTGCGTTATATCTTTTATTAAAATCTTAAAAATTTATATTTTGTAACACAACAAATGGAAACCTCGCGAAGGAAAGGTTAGAGGGTTGATATAAAAATGGGAATGACATTCGACTGTTACCAATCAAACGGATCTTCCCGTCAGCGTTTCGACGAGAGTGGCTTAGTCACTGCGATACCATTCAGTTTCGATCTTTGTTATCGAATGTATGTATACATAAACGTGCCGGACGATCAGCGGGATTTCGGTTGATAGAACGAATTCCGTGCGTCAGCATTAAACTTCCGACAATTATAGGAGCGTGGGTGTCTCGCGGTACGTGCCGTTTTAGCCCCGCGTGGGCGGCCACGGTTATGTTAAAATCGATTAAGCCGCGAACTGAAATTCGTAGCGTATAAACACACGTGAATACTACATTGAACCACTTTCTGGAATGAGATTACGTAACGCGTTTAAAAGCTGTTCGTTTGATTGCGGCTTAAGGCTCGTTCGCGTTTAGATCCGGCCGGTGCGTAAACAGGGGGATGAAAATTGCTCCGGCTTACCTGTGGAAAGTTTATACTGATTCGAATAAACATCAGCTCTCGGTCCCGATCCATTTATAAACTGATTCTATTGAAAAGTCAATTGCAGCTCGAGCATCACGAGCGACCCCTTACTCGCTACCAGGTCGAAATTTTTTTATTTTTTTTTTTTTGTATTGAGCTTAATGTAACTCCCCTTTGGGGGTTATGAAGCTTTACATTTAGGTTAATATAAATACAGCGTATTTGACATATACATTAGGATCAATAGGAAAATTATACTGAAGCGGGTCGAAATTCGAAAATCAAATTTATAAGGGTGAAAACGAGCAGTTTCTTGTATTTTAGTTCTATTATGTAACGCTCGGTTGCAGTTCTACTTAATGTTTGAATTTCATTCTCTTACTCCTCGATCAAATTAGAGTTCTATTTCTTCAACGCTGTATCAACACTCGCAGCTCTATGAATAATTCGCGAACTCGCGTTAACGTAAGACAATCAAACCTTATTATTTTTTCATTTTACCCGGCTAAATCGTACATGTTATCTATATACCCTCCACGTCGTGGAAATATGTTCGAGAAGACGGTTGAAAGTTTCAACTAGATCTACATTTTATAAAAGAACTTCTTCGTACGCACCTCTGTCAGTTTTTACATTTTCATTTTGCATAAAAATAATACGATATAAAAGATTAGACATAGTCGTCTATTCAGTTTGTATGTAGCAATGCCATCTAATAAAAATTTTATTCGAAGTTAACCCCTATCCATTCCTCACGAACTGAATTTATCCCTCAGTGTCAAATTGACACGCTGATAAAATAAGTCGACACAATAACAAGACGAACAGTTATTTTTCAATGTTCTTTTTTTTATTCCAATTGATGTCTAAAACGATTATTCACTATAACTTCTTTATTTATTCTTTTTTTAAGTAATACTTTAGCACAACCTTAGTACAATTGAGAAAATTGAAAAAATGAAAAGTGGGGGTCTATTCAAAAAATCGTTTTTCTCAATTTTTCATCTTACTTTTTATATTATAGTTGTAATATTCGAGCACAATATAGCACAAACATAGCACAATTCGGCACAATTGATGAAATTATTTAATTCAACAAGTGGGGGGCTAATTTCTAGGAGGCTTCTCGGTAACGGCCGTGAAAACAAGTGATTTTTAATTTGAATTCTGGAAGTGGTGTGTCCGGCCAACCTCGAACAATTTGTTTTACGAACTGCCGCGATATGTAATTTAATCGAATTTATCGCGTCGGTCGACGGGAGTTACAGACGCGATACACCGGCGAATAATGCTCCCTGTAACGCACGCGATCTTGCTTGTCCCATACGTACCGGAAACTGGTACCGGGAACCAGTACTGTAGTCGCCGATCCCCCCCCTATAAATTCTCCATCCTCGAGCGAGCCCGTAACTCGCGTCGAGCGTTTTTCTAATCCCGACAACGGGCGAACGAGAGGGGATGTTTTCGCGCGTGCAATCGGAATTATAGAGCCGTTAGGCGAACTGTGAAACGCGCGAGCCGTTTACCGGTAAACCGGCCCCCCACCACCGCGTGTCATTGAATATCTATCGCGTAAGTGAAATCCGAGTGAATTACAGTGTTCCCTTTCTACGGCCACGCGTCGCTCGCGATCGAACGGAGCAACTGTATTTTGTTATTTTTTTTAAACGACACTGACAGGAATCTAGATTGAAGAGATTAGCAGGATCGCCCGGTTGTTGTCAATGAACATTCGGAATTTTCGGGATAACTGTCGGCTAATCCGAGTGACTCTTTTTACAGCCACTTTTCCAAAATGTTGTGACGTCCGCGTATTATTCGGACACTCTTAAATAGACGATAACTTTTTTTTTTATTATTGTACTATACGATTTGAACATTTTTAGGAAGCTAGAGCCAATAGTTTGCTACATGATATGAAAATAAATTTGATCGGAATTGTAGAAAAAATACTAAAAGTTGCATTTTACAACTTTCTTATGTGGGCCTATATTGAACAATTTAAAATTTAAAAGAAGTTAATAATAATAAACTTTTCGTTTCTCTTCTACAACGTTTTTGGGGATAAAAACGTTTGAATCGTTTGTAATTGTAAAGAAAATGGTACGCCAAGGGGTTAATCGAGCTGGCAAACGAGCGGCCCGGTTGCAGTTTCAATTTTACGAAAGCCTAGGAAAAAGGCGTTATCTTGGCAGCGAGGCTCCGAAATAAAATAGTCGGGTCGGATGCCTTTTGTGCTATCTCTGTTAAATCAAGGGCGGCTTTTTATCCGTAGAACCGTAACACGGTAGCGTATCTGCTTATCTGCGTCAAGTTCCCGGAGATTTTATTGGTCCCAGCTGTCCTCCGTTGGATCGCTGAAGAGTCGCGTACCCGTTTCGTACGCGAGAGAACACCGCTCGGCCGTGTTCCCGTTGAACTTGCCGAATGATTTAAACGAGACGCGAAAGGCGGGGAGAGAGAGAAAAGGAAAGGAAGGTGGGGGAGAGAACGAGTCCTGTTTGCAGTCTTCCAACGTGTCATTAAACGGAGCGATTTATCATAATTTATATCGCGCTCACCGGGCTTAACGCGACGGTCATCCGATTATGTTATTACAACCGTGGGTGTCGTTTTGATGTACGTCCTCCCCGCGGTCTTCCAACTCCTGAAATATGCACACGGCAAAGCCCGACGCCCTTGACGTTCCCTCGCCCGTCGAATCCACCCTTGCGACATCGAAATTTATGTAATAAACGGCCGCTCATAACTCCGACCGATACTCATTAATCGTCTGATCGAGTAATTACCCTTCGATGACACTGAAACGATCGATCGACCTCGTCCTTCTCAGCTATTCCAATCTGTTGCATTCTTTATTCGGAGACTAGCTTTTCCCCGCGGCTTCGCTCGCACAGGAAACTGTTTAATGCCCTCGAAAATTTAGATTGCTTCTCCATGAAACCTTTTAACCCCCCATTTATCCCATTCAGATTGTATCAATGAGCATTAAGACCAAGTATGATGTAAATCAGACCCCGAACAAAATATTCCTCATACAAATGTTACAACCCCTTTTCGTCCCCTTAGGGGTTAGATTTTTTAAAATGAGGAAATATAATACAAGTTTCAAGCAAATCGGACCGCGAACAAAATATTCTCCATACAAACGTTGCAACCCCTTTTCACCCCCTTAGGGGTTGCATTTCGAAATATCCTTTCTTATCCCTTGTATAGATCATAAAGGAAACCTCTGTGCCTGGGCGTTGATAGGTGAATAAGTCAGGACATCATTTTTCTATATAGAGATTAATGAACGCAACCTCGAAATGATACAACTAAAATTGTTCGATTTCGACAAGAAGCAGTATAAAAATCAGAATACCGCAGCGAAACCGTATCGTTCCGGTACACCGAAATAGTAATAACGAACTACTTCAAATCGCACACTAAATCGGTAGGAATTCGATCGAGTCCAAATTGATACGGGTCTAATCGAATTTATTCGGACTGCACCAATCCGTTTCGTAGCAGTTCGTGCGGCCCAATAATTTCTATTTAATCGTACTTCAAATCCTGCAACCATTCCGAAACTAAATCTCGCAAGAGTACTAGGAGAATAATGTCCGATAATAAAATCAAGTCGGAACAGCATTCGGAAAAGCTAGTCGGAAGTAGTAATCGTGCGAGGCTCGGCGTGAAATTTTTATCGGGAACAAACGAGATTAATATAATTAATGCACACGGCTAAACCGTGAAAAATACACGTGCCGGGTGGGATCACTCGCAGCACCCGTTTTGTCGGTGATAACGCGCGAGTAATCGTATTTGCGTGGGATATTCGCAGCGACGGCGTAATCTTTTTCGGCGGCCATCATTTCACGTAATTTCCCTAAGTGCGGCTAAACACTTTCCCGGCTCGCCTACCACGTTGTCGTACTCGCTGGCGTATATAATAATGGCAGCGAGTATCAATTGTCGGAATGGTTTCGATTATTATTATTTATTTTATACGGATCGAAGTCCTTTTATACAAATGTATGCAGTTTATATGGTACGACAGAAAAGAATCTTAATCTTAAGTCTTAATTAGAAATTGCAATTTCGGCGCACAGGTTCGATCCTATGTTACTATTTTCCTAAGCAGTTTTACAAATTAATAATTCGACGTTTCAAATGTCAAATAGTGTGTTTAGAAACGACGATCAGATAATATTTCAAGGTTGACTGTGTTTGATATTTTAAAGTAATCATGTTCAAAGATTGACATGATCATGCTGGTTCCCAATTGAAATTTTAATACACCACGTGGCATGGCAAGGGGAATATTGTTCCACCATATTTCAGTTATTTAACAGTCAACAGGCCTGTGAATCGACTTGTAGCAAATTTGCCAAGTAGCTTCCAGCGGCGACGGTCATCGAGATCGAACATTGTCTATTCGGCGAACATTTAATAGCCGATCTAAAGGATAATGTCGCGCGGCTCGCGTTTGAATTGTCTGGCGCGCGCTTTATTACGGCCACAACAGGTCCGCGAGACGCATCGACGGCATTTAACGCTTATTGCCAGAAACCGTGACTGTGGTCAGTGAATGTTCGCGGCGTTTCCGCGGAATGATTCACTCGAGGTTCGCATGCGCCGGCCCCGTTTGTTGGCAGAAGTGCACACGCGTCGACTAGCAAAGCCGACAGAAAACGTCGCGTCGGCCAGGTATGGCTTCGAATTTTTCCACGCTGCCAGTATTCGGATACAGGGCTGTTCCACACGTCAATTACCGACTTGAAAAATTCATAACTTCCTCTCGACCTGGTTTTACGCTTAAAATTCCACTCTCGCCGCGCGTTCACCCACGCTAGAACGAAATCTTCCGTAAGTTTTAACCACAATACCGTCAACTCGCCCTTGTTGTCTCTATTCGTAGACCGTCCCTCAAAGTAAATTAACCCTTTCGCTGCAGCTACCCTCGAGCGGATTGTAATCCAAAGCGCATGTCGCAGCCACGCTAGACGCGCTCAACTACAACGAAACTCCCGTCGTACTCCTCAAAGGGTATTCAATAAAACATCGCAATTGAAAGGAGTGACTCGTCGCTACGCCGTTCCCTTGCAAATAACGTAAACAGTATTCTCGGTGATAGCAATTGTCGCGGGTTGCAAAGAACTTTCGATAGAAATCAGATGGAGCGATGTATTTTCTTTTTTTTTTTAATGAAAGCTGGAACTTTGCGGAACTTTGTGGAACCTAACCCTCCATATTACAATTTATGGATAGACCGTATGGTGATTAACTTCAACAATTGATTAAATCTGATTTCTTCGTTTAATCAACGATTAACTTCATCGATCGATTGAATTGTGGATTGATTTGCTCCATTTTGTTTTTAATCATCCAATATATAAATCAAAGATGTTTGTAATAAATAATAACGAATCGTTCCCTGGCGACATAAATATTGATTTATTTAACAAGCGTATCTTCAACTATTCCAAATTATGTTTATTTTTCTGAAACTGTTGTTTTAATCTTTTAAAATATATCTTCTATTTATATCCCAATCAAAAAATTCATGCAGTGAAGGATTAACGATCGTAACAGATTCCAAAGATTGTAAAACGGAAACAAACTGTTGTAACCTTTCTCGATGGGCTTCGCAGTATTGCAGTTACTCGTTTTCACTATAAATGCATAAAATCCACAGTCTAATTATCTATGTACACGACGATCGCGGAAGTGTTTCATTACTGAAACTGTTCAGTTGAAATTTTTAACCGGCCGACGATTAAATCCCGCGTAATTAACGGCGATAAATTAAGCGATCAATTACGAGCTTACACGAAAATGCACTAATTAACCAGTTATTCGAGTGGTGTATCCAGCCGGGTATTGCATCGCAGTCGTAAAGTAACTGTAAAATATTAATCATTTTCGCGATTAGACACAGTCCGCGGAAGATTTAATGTCTATTCAACGGCGAACGCTTTTACCGTGAAAAAAAGGCAGGTAATAATTCATAAAAGTAAAATTTAAAAAAACAAGATCAGAAACAACCAATACAAAAAAAAATCATAGAAAAAGTTTCACTTCAAACATAATGAACGTTCAAAATTTGCAAAGCAATTTTTTTTAATTGGTTGGTCCTGATCTTGTTTTTTTGTATTGGTTGTTCCTGATCTTGTTTTCTTTGTATTGGTACTTCCTGATCTTGTTTTTGTTTAACATTTCCAATCTTAATTTGCTTCTATTTTATTCTGTTCCACACACGGTAGGTTTTGAAATATATCTCCAATATATTTCTGTAATATATTTCATTCTATTATTATTTTAATTAATGTAACCGTAGTTGCACTCTTAACATAACCATGTATTTCTAACCTATTCGTTTGATCCTACTACCGAGCTGCGGTAAAATTCTGCAATATTTTATTCGTTGCGATATACAGCAAAATGTTCGGTATCATTGAATGATTGTTTACCGGTTCCGTGGTTGTGGCTTACGGCGTGCGCGGCACGAATCATTGGAACATCGTACACGTGTACGTCGTCGTTGTAACATGTACCGAGGACTTCAGTACACGTTACGTTTCTATCGTACGATCGGACACAAGTTGACCGAGCGCGCATCCAGCATCCGTAAGTCGAGGGGCGCATCGGCGTTAATGCGCTCGGATTAGAAAATCCACGCAACGGTCAATAAATTATAAGTTGTTCCGGAAACAATTGCCAATGCGGGAGCGTCGCCGGTGCGCAACGCATTTTAATTGATCGTCGCGGATACAGCCCGGACAGAGAACTCGATTGCTCTCGCCTCTCTCGTCGCGATGAGTCACGAACAGGTTTCTGGGCTTAAAGCTTACGAATTTTAAATAATCCATCGCCGTATTATTCTTTCGACGACGCGAATAAGGGAACCGCTGCTGGATGCTGTCATCGACACGATTTTACTCGGTGCAGTCATCCGTTCGATGATAGCAACCAACGGTGGAAAATAAAGCCGAGTGACTAATGATCGTTTGTTAAGGTTGAACCAGGTATTATCGTTGCTACCATTGTCGACCAGCGATAAAACTCTTCGAAACGAGTAAGAGCAGGTCTCGATGATAATACGAAATGACAGTAATAAAAAGCAAAGTGAACGGAAAGCCGTACCCGGCCACAAATGTGTAGATAAAACTGTTCGAACACGATTTAAGTACTTGTACACAATTAAATGTTATCAGTGGACGGCGGATTTTATGCATTCGTAACGGCAATGGATTGGCTGTGTATACTAAACTGTTAAGACATCGGAAGAATTCGATGTTGTTGTATTATTCTCGAGTCAGTAAAATTACTAAGAGAGAAAATGCATTTAAATTCCATTTCCTACGACACGGATCAATTTTATTTTGGCAAATCGCGAACGGAAAGTTCGTCCGATATTTTTCTAAACGAGTTCTCGCGAGGCATTGTTGTCTGGTATAGAATTAGCCGAACCAGCGATTATAGAGTCATCGCGATTAGAGCTTTCACGGTTCACTCGAGCTTGTGATGGTCATAGATACCGGATAAAGCTATCTACGACGAAAATCGAAAGTACAGTGGTCGCCCGAGGCTTGAATTACATTAACGATTCAGTCACGGCATAGTCACGGTTCGTTCGGACATTATTCAATGCTCCTAGGCGTGACCGAACCGTGAACGTTCAGTGAACACTACAAAGCATGCTCCACGTAACCAGAGCCGTTTCAACCGCTTTACGAACTGCTTTTACGGAAGATTATGCTCCGTAAAGAGTACAGTGTACTGTTTCGAATCTCTCTTTAGTTTGGGATTCGAGACTCCCACGATCTAACATTATATGTATACTCACTGTAGCAACGATGAACCCTTTAATTTTGGAAATTGCTATTGTTCTGACTCACTACAGCCTCCCTTCTATTTCAATATTGATTTACAATTAAAAATTATAATAGTTTCAAGGTAGGGGTTAAGAGGAAGAGAACTAAACTTGAAAGCTTTTTAGTTCCGTGAATTGAGAGAATGTGGAAAAACGTAAAACATTATCACAAAATTATAACCGGTATCCACTACCTTTATTTTGTTAAATGAATTGATAGTTTGGTGTCAAACTGACATAATGGTGAAAAATCAATCTTAATAGAAGAATTCAGAATAAGAAAGATGGAATTTCGATACATTCATGTTTTCATCAATTTGTTGTAAAATTCTTCCTTTTAACCTTGTTTTGCTACGTTTAAGGAGCGGTTAACATTAAGTAGGAAACTTTCTATAAACGTCTAAACAAATTATGAGGCCAACTGTGAAGAACAATCTTTTAAACCGAATTATTGCTTGAACGTACGCACTGCTTTCGCTTCGATGCTTCAGAGTATACTGAGGCACCGTTCGCTCGTAATGTAAACAGTGTCGGGCTACACATAAGCTCGAGTGACAATATAAGAACTACAGACTAACATTGTCAGGTTGCGAAATGGAAGCGCGCGTCAACTTAAATACGAACGCGAGCGGTGTCGCAAGGATTTTATCAGCGAGACGCATCTTCGGTAAACGGATTATCCCATCAGCAGGACTTAGCAGGTTGCATCGCAGATTCGCTAGGTGGTCCCATGACGGACTGGTATCTCGTGCACGAGATATTCCGCGATCGAATCGCGGAAAAATGGCGTCGCGTCTCGTAAAGCCGATTTTAGTTATCGCCAGGTATGTACACTGTCGAACTGGTTTCACTCGGCCGAGCCGCATAATTACACCACGCATCCCAGGTGGTCTTAATAAATGAATACCATAATAAACGGCTCTGTCGGTGGCAAGAAGGAAAGGTCAGGACTTGCACGGTTACTGAGAAAGGGAGAAAATCGCCGCGCCACGTCCCGATAATTGCGCAATATTATTTTTGAAACCATGTTCGGCCCGAGCTGTCCGCTCGCTGCCCGCCTGGATTAACCCGCTCACTTTATGTGCTCGAGGACGATTTACTGTTAAACGATCCCTGTATTTTCCGACACGCGAACATTCGCCCTTCTTTTTTTTTCTCGTACACGCCGTTAGAGCGTGGCCGGAATGCGGTTGTGGCGCGTGGAAATGATTAATCCTGATATCACACTAGTTTTTCACGTGCTCGTAAAATAGTAGCGCGCCAACCTATACAGTTTTCCTGTTATTGGTTTTCTTTAGAGCGTTTTAACACTTAGTGCTCTGGTAGTTTTTTTTTTTGAACTTGAAAGAGTGTAGCGTGGTTGCATGTTATGAGAATATTCGAAGGAAATGAACATTTTTAATCCTCGGATCAATGTTTTACCTTAATTTTACCTTAATTTAAAGGGGACTCATTAAGTCTCTTATCGTCTATCGGAATCGAAACTACAATTGTTACAAGAACGTGCTCGATTCCTATGTATGAATTACCTCAATAAGGTCCATTCAAACCGAAATTCTAAATATAACAATATAAAGTAACGTATAATAATGTATTGAAAAATAATGTATGGCAAAATAATCTCTACTTTGAGATTCTAATTGCATTAAATTAAAAAAAGTCTCTTATCGGTAACTGCCGACATTCACAGTGTACTAACAGGGACTCAGTAAAAATCAACCTTTGCATTTCGAAGGCATCATCTATTTACTCAAATCTTGAGGATAAATTTAATGATGTATGTATCAAAAGATATAATATTGTAGATAAAGTATCTTCCTATAAATAACAGTTCTCTGTATCTCGATCGACAATTGTTCAAACCTACAATTAATGTTATTGGCGCACTGGTTCGATCAATTGTATACAATAAGCAAATTTGCAAAATATCACATGAAATTTCATTCGTTGATTCATAATTGATCGAACCAGTGGGCCAATAAACATTAATTGTAGCTTCCTATAAATATCTGCGAATAGCAGTTGCGTTGTGTTTCGATTTGTTATGAAAAACAGAATAGAAACCATATAGAGTAAAATCGGGTGAGCGTTCAACGGGCTGATGGAAGGATCCGGAAGGTTCGTTCTTCCGCGAGTGTATTTAGAGGGTGGAAGCAGTCCGGAACGAAGAACGAGGCATGGTTTAAAGAATCGATAAAGCCGCGGCACAATGTTCCATGTACACATATGTATACGTCCAGCAGCCACCAGAACAGCCGGAAAAAGAAAATAATCCGTGGTCTGGCGACCGTCGCCGCTCCAGCAACACACATCGCAGTCTTGCAGCTCTTTTTCCGTAGCCCACATTTGCATCGATCTCCGCTCGGGTCGCAAAGCCAGTCCCGCAAAGGGTGGCGAATCTTTGTCGCGGACTTTACCATTCAACTTTGGGGGGATTCCACCGGCTAATCCTTAGTCAGGTTTTCGTTGACCGACGAATCCCCCATTGTCCGACCAAGTTTCCGGCAGCTTCGACGACCCCCGGGTTCAATGGTGTTCGACCGAGTGATCCCATCGCGATGGACGACGATCATCCAAGACGTCCATACGTCGATCCGACAGCCCCGGGGGAAAATGCGAAAAATACTCGGCAAGAGCTCGACCAGTAACCAAAACACGAGGTGACGTTCGCGGACGTAACGACCTAGTTTACGCTTCCAATTCAACCGAGGAAGAATGGAACGGTCCGACGTGAAACGGCGCAGGACGGAGAGAAAGGGGAGTCTTGGGGACAAGGACGATGCCGGTGTGGCAGGGATGCGCGGAGAAGAGAGAAACCGAGAGAGAAAGAGAGAGAAAGAATGGACGAGGGGGAGGGAGAAGAGAGAGAACAAGAGGGGAGAGTTTTGAAGCGGAACACACGTACGACAGCTGACGGCGAGAGACCCTGCCCGCCTTCAATCTTCATGAAGTTTTTCGGCCGAATTTTGCTTGTTTGCCTGCCATTCATTAACGCACCGGCCGCTGCGGATCAAATATTTGGACATTTTAATTTTTCGCTCCGACGAATCATGTTCCTGAAATTGACATTCCGCGGTTTTTTTTCTGCCACTCCTACGGATGATACGCAGAATTCATTTTGAAGGTGGATAATTTTGTACATTGTTTTTAGCGGGGTTATGCGCGTTATTTGTAAGCAACAAGGCCCCTGGCTGTCATTTTTTTTCAGAGTCTCTGTGGATTTCTTAACCCTTTGTATCCGGCTGACGTATAGCGTCCTTTCTAAACTAATTCAGCCAGAATTTTATGAAATTCTCGGCGTAAATGTAATTCAGAACGTTTGAAAATTGTGACAAAACACAATCAATCTTTATTTTGTAAATAGTTTAAGCCGTTGCACTCGGAGCTATTTTAACTCGAAGATTAAACAATTCTTCCTAGCCAGAATAATTCCATTCCATACGATTTCTTTCTTTTTACAGATATAATACCTCATACGATACTTACATGTTTAATAAATGATTACGTACCAACATATTCAATAATGTAAACAATATTTTTAATAATGGTACACTAATTTTTAGTGGTGACTCTGAGTCAGCACCCGAGTCCTAAGGGTTAATAAATATTCACGGGAGGAAATGATTTTCGATAATTTCTGCATTCGTTGAAACTTCCCGGAATCGAGGTTAATTAATTTTCTATTAATTGTCTCCATTCTTCGTATTATTTGCTGTTTGTACATTATCATTGTCGCTCGCATCTCCCACTGAACTCGTCACGGTTCATATTGATCCTTTACAGTCCCCTGGCACTTGGAAGACCATTAAAATCGAGAAATAAAGATATATTTTCCAAATTGCATCGACTAGGTTCTATTAAAAATGTGGTAAAAATGATATGGGTCTCCGTGGTAGGTTTAGTGTTGATAAAATCGAGTATTTGTTATGGTGGACCTACGTACCAAATTTCAAGCTTGTAGATCAATGGGAAGTACCCAAAAGGTTTTGATGATCTGTCAATCAGTCAGTCAGTAAGAAAAGCGATTTTTGTGGTCCTATATCTCGGAACCTACTAATGTTGGAAAATTAATGTTTTCCCAATATTGAGACACGATAGCATTTAACAATTCTACAAAATTACATCTCTCCATCTGCCTCCAGTTCCGAGTTACAAGTCTCTAAAAACCGTGTAAAAGGAAGTAGTACGAGAACTAGATCAGTACACCACGCAGTAGTTTCTTTCCGCGAAAGTCTGCGTGAAATAAAAGAATCGACTCGAAATTCGTCCGGACCTCAAAAAGCAAAATCATCCTGTGAAGTAAAAGCCCGAGATCCGTGAAATGTTCATCGAAATCCAAGAGAGAGAGAGAGAGAGAGAAAGAGAGAGAGAGAGATCCAGCTGGTAGTGTTTCCGAGGCCCTGGATGAAGCAGGAAAGGGTCGAGTAGTAGGGAAGGCGAGCGAGGGAGGGTGAGAGTCGTCGGTGGGGGTAGAATCCAGCATGGTTAGCAGAGACGAAAGGAGGGAGGGTCGGTGGTGGGGGAACCGCGGTGGGGTGACCGGTGGTGGGGGGAATAAACACGCCGGCGCCTCAGTATCGTCGCGTCCATCGAGGAAGTCGGTTTGTGACGATCTCGGGGTTCCTCGTCGTCGCGGAACAAAAGCCAACCGATTCTCTGGCTTCATTTATTTCTCTCGGGAAACTTCTCTCGTGTAATCGAACCGGGTTTGTACACGTTTTCGAAGAACGGCTGCGTTTGTTTCGGAACACGAACAAGCATGCCGCGTTCGATCGACGACGAGGGCTAGCCTTGCCCTTGAAGCAGCAGCAGCAGCAGCGGGTTTCGAGTGGTCGAAGAGGAGAGCGCGTACCGCGCACGACGTACCAACCAGCTGTGCCGGAATCATCCGCGTGTGTTTGTGTTCAACGTTTTTTCCTTGGTTTTCGTGAGATACGTATTCCGGTGAGAAACGAGGACAGTTTTTACGTTCCCGTGGTTCGGTATTCTCCGTTGTTCAGTTCTGTTTGGTGCTTATGGTGAATTCGCCTGGACGATAAGCGCCCGACCGAGGAGGAACAAAGGGACCAGCGGACGACACAGTGCACGGGAGCAACGGAGAGAGATATCGGCGTGTATCGATCGAGAGCGGTGCTCGCCGTTGACGTAAGTCGATGAATTTTGTCCTTAACGCGAGTAATGATCGAGGCGGCGGGGTACGCGCTATCTCGCGGACGCATCCGCGAACGTGTCACGATTTGTCTCAACCATAGCTCTCTATTTTTCACGTGTAATAAACGAACCCGGGATCTTAATCCGTGTAACGTTAACAGTAAACGTACCACGACCAGTCGAATCGACCGGTTCGAAATTTTTTATTACATAATCATTGAAATTGTAATGCAATCTGAACCGCGCAAAGTCTAACTAAATTAAATCTTGTCATTTTTATAAGGCAACGTGTGTTGTGCCCTTTACTTTTGTATCCTTTTTTTTGTGTAGGTCAAGACCTGTGAATCAATCTTGAATTTATTAAACTACTACCGAGCATCATCTTATTCGTTGCGATATATACAAAAATGTTCGCTATCATTCTAAAGATCGTTGATTGTCACCAATCGGTGGACCGGGGTTCGAATCCCGTCGGGGTAAGAAATTATTTTTCACCGTTTATTCTCCGTTGAAATTTTCGCGCTCAACTTTCGACTTCCGTAAAATCGACTTCCGTTGGATCAGAAAATTGTTACCCTCAGCAAAGAAGTTTCACTTCAAAAGTTACCTTGAGCTATGTCGCTCTCTACACTTTTACCATAAAATTGGTTTGGGTTATATTTTTTGGGTTAATATTGATATTTCTTCATCTTGATGTTTAGTAACAAGAAAATTTTCAAACAACTTGTTGAATTATTCTGTGCCCTTTACTTTTCCATCTCGGTACGTTTAGTGGTAAATACGTGGGTGTATTTTGCTTTCACGAATATTCGTGTATGTCAATGTTATACGGTGATAGACAGTTGAGCGTGAATTTATTGCTGTGCAATTAAGTATAGTAACAATTTTCTTTGTTTCTATTCCGATAGGATCGGATAGTATAAACTATAAACACCTCGAATGCATTGAAGAATGGGTGCCTAATAAGTCTAGATTCACGCGTGTCAGGACACGGACACTTATATTTACGAATGGACGGATTTTTACTCACGTGTTCCTCTAGTACAGGTTCAAAATCGTAAACTCGAGTCTTTAGCAGCGTAGCATCGTTTCACGTAAGTCACGTAGATGCGGTGAACTGGTTCGCTTTTGCTTCGCTTCTTCTTTCCCTCGTTTTCCAAGCTAGCAGCGCAGCGCGGCGCCTTCGGGCTCGAAATAGTCCGACAGAAGTTCACTGCCTTCCTCTTCTGATTCTGTCATCGAGGTTACGTGCGCCGTCTCGACGGTGGTTTGCTCGATCGGGTCGATACATCGCGATTATCTCGTATCCGAACCTGTACACGCAACTTTTTCACGCGTTTCCTGCGCTCAACCTTCTCCCCCGGTTGTTTTCTCGCGTGACGTCGCCTGATGGATTGCACGGCGATATCCTGCGACCAGGTTCCACGTACCCGAACGTTTTCTACATATGTTTCTTGTGACGTAGATTGCATCCATCGCCGGATGAGACTCCACGACTCTCGCTGCGAAATATTTCTGTGAAACGAATTAAACCGTTGATTTCGAAACGAGGCTGTAGAAACCACCGCGTTTTACACTCCTACAACCAGATGCGCTGTTCACATAACACTCTATTCAATGCCCGTCACAAACGGCCTCCGTGTTCCCACAGAGTTCTTCCATTAAACTTTCGAAAATATCTTGAAACTTCGGTAAACTTGATGGAAACTTTAATAACTCCGTGGCCGCCGGTGACATTTTCCGGCGAGATTTTTCTAACCGCGAGACAGTTTTTGTTATATCTCGTTAACGAATGTTAGCAGTCTTGTTGGACGTTGGTTAACCCTTTGACGAGAATCACTATTTTATTACGATACTCGACGATGTTTTTTAATGGAACTATCTTACGGAAAATCATTATTTCCCTTGGCTATTCATTTACAGGTAGCTTTAGTATTAAAAAGTCAAACACTGCGTGTTAGGAAATATCAGTGTCCTAAGTAATATCCAAAGTAACTGAAGTAATCTACTTTATCGATCTGGTAGTCAAAGGATCTAGAAACATTGATGTAATGACTGACAGGTCGTTTGACGGATGGCGCATAAATAGATGCGCTCAGCAATGCGCATTATATATATATATATTGGATACTTCCCCTTCTTCTACTTTGTATTACACAGTTCATGGAAACAGCTTGTCTCTGTCGCATCGCTTTGTATTGTGTACTGTTATCAAACAATATAGTTCAGTTAAATATATGTGCGTTTATATATTACAGTTGTACAGTTCGCGAGTGATTATAATTCATTTATTTTATCACTTCAAAACGGTGCTTAGAACCGTAACATAGTTTAACTCGTATACTATAATTCGTTACATTGTATCAGCAAATGCAACAATGCTTGGTTCCATTTCATCAAATCGCACACATTGTTTGATATTAGAATAAATTTTATCTAAAAGTAAAATCAGATATCTACATAAGAACTGAAGATAGGATCTTGAAGTTCGACTGTGTGCCTTAAAATTAATCCTTTGCACTCGGCGCCATTTTAACTGGAAAATTAAACATGTCTTCCGACCTAGAATATTTCTATTCCGTAAGCTTTTTGAAATTTTACGAATATGAAATTGGTGTAATACCTCGTGCAATACCTAAATATTTAGTAATTAATTAGATACCGATATATTTAATAATGTAACGAATATTTTGAGGGAACAACCGAGTGTGTTAAATTGTGTGTGTGTGTTCTTTCTCTGAAGTCGGACGACGAGGTAAGAACGCATGTTTACGTTTTTTATGTCGTAGCTGCCTTCGATGAGGCACGATGTTTGTTTTGTGTGTCCGAGACGCGAATTTGTTGTTAGTCGATGGCCCACGAAGCGTCACAAGTACGTTTTCAAACAGTAAAATAAAGCGAGAACATCTTCTCCGAATCTCAGCATCAATATTTACGCGAGTCAATTCGATAAAAAGAATTCGCGAAGTGTTGCTTGGTGTGGCTTGTTGTATACGATTGGTGCAGCGAGTCGACGCCAACGCAACACGGACGCAACGCGAATTTATCGTCAACTAATTAACCGTTGGCCGTATAATGAAACACATTTCTCGTTTCAATTGAACGCGTCCCGAATTATTCTTGAACGCGGAGAGCTGGAATTACCGGCGGATATTCGTTGCAAATAAAAAAACGTCCGAAGTGTATCGGCCATGGTAGAACCGTTGACCTTTGTCGAGTGTCAATCAAACGACTGAATCGTAAAACGTTTTAATTAACATTCTCCGTGGCTCCGATGTTTTTCAGTCGTTCACGGTAACGATGCGTTCGTTGCACAACTCTCTGCCTCTATCGCATTGTTCGATACGGAATTGAAAACGCGTTAACATGCTTCTCAAACAATATGGTGTTCCTTTGACCGAACTGATACTGACCTACGATAATCAGGTGGCCACACTCTTCCCACGTGAAATCAGTTTTTGTAGTCGTTGTAGTCGTAACCGTGTTGTATCGATTTATGCAATCCTTGATCGTTGTTTGAGAACACAGAAACATGGCAAATTATTGGTTCATTAATTGGAAGAAGTTCATTGATAATCGGTCTGTTATTCAGCGGATTTTTATGCATAATAAAAGTTATCTGCACTCGTTGCAAGATACCACAGATAGACGTTTATTTCTTCAGCAGTTGGAAATGAAACAACAGTATTTAATAAATTCTAGTTATCATGCACGAAATTTATGGTCGAAGATGAACTATAAATTCAGTGATAGTCCACATTACTCGTAGTTAGTGCATGCATATATACCAGTACATTTATACATACACACAGCGATGTTCAATTGTCAATTACACATAGTTTGACGTATTGATTTGGACTATTGATTATGCATACTTAAGTGTCCATATACAGGTATCCATGGTACATGCTTTGATGTACACATGACAATTAACATGGTGCCTGTACACCACTGAATTTATGGTGATATATTCAATTACTCATGATCCAGTACGTCGATTCGACGCAGTGATTGTGCATACTTGAGTATGTAAGAATATTACTTGCAATTCTAGAGAATTGTCGGTTACAGTCTTTTTTACTGCATTGATGTTGACTGTTGATAATAAATAATATGGTACATTCTTCGATATGTACTTCTTGTGTTTTGATCTATCGCTCATCGATTTTTTAATCGTTGATACACCGTTGCTAGTAACACTTTATCAGGTTCAGTTTAACCCTTAGCACTCGAGTATTGATTCAGAATCACCATTAAAAATTATTGTACCATTATTCAAAGTATTGTTTAAGTTATTAAATATGTTTCTATCTAATCATTTACTAAACATTTAAGTATTTCATAGAATGGGATTATTCTAGGTTGGTAGAAATATTTAATTTTCGATTTAAAATAGCTCCGAGTGCAAAGGGTTAATATCGATTCCACGTATTTCGATATATACAATTAGCCCTATCGAATGTAGAAGGTCGACGGTCAGTTGTACATATGCTGAAAATTTCACCAGATTCGATTCACGCTTCTGCGAGGCAGAAACGATTAAAACGGATTTTTTACTGCGATTTTGCACGATTTTTAACCGTTTGTAGCTCGCAGCAGTGTTAACCGATTTCGATGATATTTTTAGCCTGTTTGAACTGACCTGAACGTATGAAACGCGTTTTTGAAATTTCCATTTCAAGCCCAGGTAAAAAATTGTGACATTTTTTAAACTAATCTCTGCAGATTTTCAAAAAATACTTCGATCGTTGAGGTTTATTTTAAAAAGCTATTATTATATTTTAATTCTTGAGGTGACAATCGATCGACTATAAAAATACTTAAAAGATAATAACATACATACTGTATTAACCCTTAAATGCATTGTGTTGCCATTTGGCAACATACGATAATTTTGTAATAAAAAATATTTTCACAAAGATGTGATAGATTTTTTCTCCTTATTTTTCCCTTAATATACACTGTATTTCGTAGTAATGTTTGACAAATAGAAACTGTAAACAAAATATCGTGCATTTAAGGGTTAAGATACTTCTATGGACATCTAAATTACTTAAATTTGAAAATTATGATCTAAAAGAAACTTCAATATTAGTTTAAGCTCTCTTAATCTTATATCAACAGATAGTGGTAATAACAGAAATAATAAAGTATTATCAAAGTTCGTTTATCGAATTCAGAGTGCGCCGTGCGATCGCGTCGATGGCGTTCTATTTAATCAAAGTTGCGAGTTTTGGGAAAGCGGGGAACGGGGTTCCGACAATTAAACTTAACAAATTGGCGAACGAAAATGGTATCCTGCTGTCTCCTCGCATTTCTGCGCAATACCACCGGCAGGAAAGGTATTAAGACGTTTCCCGTTGCACGGTCCTCGCCCCCGTTAAATACTTGCAGAAACTTGCAGGCTCGCGTTCGGAGGCTTGCATATCGCGTTCGCGTGAAGTGCACCGCGTTTGCAAATGAAGTACCGCCGGTCTCGGAATACTTGGTCGAACCTCGCATATTCCGGTCAAGACTGACCCATACCCCGGGGTGTTGGCAGAGAGCTGCAAGACAGGTAGTGACGTCATCGAGCCAGCTGCTTCGCTTTTGTCCCTATCGTTTATGTCCGCGAGCAACCGTTGCCTTTTCCTCTTCCTCTATACTCGCAGTTTTTCGCTCCGCCTTCAACCGTGTTACATATTTTCTGGTCTCCGAGAATAAAAATCTAGTTTTCTTTCTACACAGCTCTTCAATTACTTCGGTTATAGTTACACGAATGTCTCTGTGTATGTATAACAAAATCATCCCATGGTTTTGTTATGCAACAAAGTCACTCGTGGTTGTGTCATTGTGAATTTTAAATACGTTTTTTAAAATTCTTAATGTAGATAATGATCTATTAGCAATTTTACGGTTTAGCTAATTTTCCAGTGTGTTGTTTCCTTTCACTGACTGTAACCACTGATGATACAACAATTTTTAATGGTGACTCTGAGTCACCACTCGAGCGCTACGGGTTAATATCGTTCTTTACACGAAAAAATTAAATATAAATGAAATTACGTTGAATAAAAAACTTACATGAAAATATCACTTTCATTCACAAAAAAAGTTTACCGACCACCCTGCGCTGAACTATGGACTTAAAATATAAATCACAAATCATTCGAAAGAAATTGGCAATTCGTTCCCGGAATGGGTGAACAATCCGGCGAATCGTTACGACGCGGTTGAAATTTTTCGCCGGCGTAGGACCGTTTGATAAAAAAGAATTTCGTTTCGCAGTCCTCGCGGGAATTTCCCTCGTTCTTCGCGCAGAAGTATAACGAGGGATATTATAATAACGAGGGTTATTTCTTTTCCGTGCGGAAGCTGCCGTGCGTCGAACTCGTTCGTGGAAATCGCACGGTAGATTAGCCAGCCACTTGCCGCGAATTAGCCGGCGCCTGTGGAAACGAGCAAGGACGACGTTCCGTGCAATTTCTCTCGTTGGAACCCGCGTATCCAGGCTGTTCTAATTCGCCGATGCAAATGCCATCCCTGTTGTAGCCCCGGTGACCGCGTACAGTCGTCTATCAGGCGAATTCGTCCTTACGAACGCTGTAAATGGAAAGATGGTCGCGCGACGGTGTCCTCGACGAATTCCCTGACGGATGGACACGACCTCGAGGTCCGCCGGGGATCTCTCTGTGGAGCATGTTTGACGTCATTGACTCAGCTGCTCGTCTTTCTGCGCACGGTGTTTCTCGCAAACGGCGCATGTAATTCTTGACGCTGTGGCTCTTGTACACAGACGAGGCTACACCCGCAAGGATTATTTGTGCGGCTTGATGCTGAGAGGGTTTCGTGCACGGATGGCTAGACATTATTCTCCTTCATTTGTTCTGCTATGTCCAAACACGCCGTGTTGTTTCGTCATCATTCGGTACGGTGACCTGTCCACCGAATGGACACCTATCAGTGACTGAACGTGGTCCGTGCTAAACGAGGAAATAACATTTAAAATGCTCTCTGCGTGTTGAAAATAATATCTTATTCTTCTATATATCATCTATCTATATAAATAAAAATGATATATATAAATAAAAATGATATATATAAATAAAAATTAAATGCTGTTCGTTGGTAACCGCATCACTTGAGAACGGCTGGATCGATTTAGCCAATTTTTTTTACAAAAATATTCGTAATAGCCCGAATATAGTTTTTGGGGAAAGAAAAATTGGAAAAGTTGCCCGAAAACATGGAAAATTCGGGAAAGAATGAAAGTGCATTTTTCTATGGGATTTTTGTATGAACTCAAGACCATAACTCACGATTAGAACGATGTATATACGTAATTCTTTTTTTGTGTTGTTCGTAATGGTCCTGGAAAAGTTTTCAGAAAAAATATTCGAGAAAATTACAAAGGAAAGTCGGAAAACTCAGGCAAACTGGAGAAATCATCATTTTAAATTGAATATTCATGACCACAATTGTTAATAGATGCAATGAAGGTAATCTTTTGGGAGTTGTGTACGTTGAGGATTTGATAGGAGTTCTTTTTAATTAAATAGTATACAGTTTAGTGAGAAATAGAACTTTAATATTAGGAATCGAATCCGGCGAATAAACCGAGGGCGACGTGCAACTCTTCTTTCGAAAACGATTTTCACAATGTAGAGTGTAAGAGGAATCTTATCCTCACCCGGTATGCTCTTACTTTATTCGCTTAAAAAAGGGAAGAGGCTGTCTGCACTGAGATTCACATTGACTTTCATGCATATAATAACTATGCAAATTCCAATCTCATGTTTGTAGAGTTTTTTTTTTCCACGGACATTTTCAAGGGATTCCTATAGTATTATAATCCTTAGTTATAAGGCACTAGAATACGGAGCTAGACTGACATTAAGATCCTTTTAATGGTCCTCCATAGAGAGTTTGGAATCTTTTTATGATGAAACGTGAAGCATAAAGGTAGGATTTACTTAGGAATCTCTGGTACACTTTCCCAGAGCACAAAGCTTACACTCGAGGGGCGATATTAAAATCGGTGAAATAGGATCGTTGCAAAAGGTGAAAGAAGAAATTAATATACATACATTATTGATAAAAGCTTGCCTTCGAAAGTATCTCTCAGCTAAAGTGTGATCGTCTACTAACATTTGAGTGCGCTCTTAAAGAGATGCATATTTTCATTTCATGGATTCATTCGAGAAACCACAAACTTTAAAATCCATTCTTCATCTCTTATCTCTAATAACGATTTTTGTAATCGAATAATAAGTGTAATATTTTAAAATGTAAATGCTGCGTGTCTCTTCTAAATCTAATGTGTTCAAGGAATGAAGAACACTTTTCGAAATAAATGGATGGTAATGCTTCACGCAAACGCTTCGTAATCCTAAGATCCTCTTTTCATCTGTCGTCGCTCCATCATAAATCCTTTTGTACACTCGCAAGACGGTGACGAATAATTCACCGACCAATGAAAAAGAAGAGCAAGTGTAAAGTCAGAGAGCAGGTCTGTGCTCGAGCCACTGAAAAATAGATTCTGCGAAACCGTGAATATTTTAGAGAACACGTGATCGAATCAGAGTACGGTTGTATACAGTTAAAGAGACAAGTATATTTGTCGGTACATTAAAGAGCGAATAGACGATGAAATTTTTAAAACGTCGATTAGCTCATCAATTATTTCCGTCGGTTCGTACCTTTATTAGAAGCCGGCTTCTTTATGTATAGCTTGGTAAAACAATTTTCAATACATTGACTCCTGGTTGGAAAGCCTTGGAACTTTGAATGGCGATATAAACTTTCTAATTCAAAATTGCAATGGTATATTTTGCAATACTTTGAATGGGAAATGATTTCTGTCTGAATAAAGCACAGTGCAAAAGTTTTCCATTAAAACAGCATGTTCTTGAAACAGTGTATTGATTCAACTGCTGCGTACTTACTTGTAATATTGGTAAAATTTTTCGCATAAAGCTTCCTCAGTTGGATACCTTTTCACACCATTCTACATGAAAATCGTTTGGTAGTCAACGTGCTAACTTGTCGTTAGCGTTCCACTGAAACGAGCACACCAGTTCCTCGATCTACGCGATGCACACGTTTCGCGTTGTTTTGTTTCACGCGGTTTTCTACCGCGTAAGTTGATCCTTTCGGTGTAAAAAAGGAACATGTGACAAAACATAGAATAATAAGCGAAAAAGAGTAAACGTGACGAGAAATCCAGACGCGTGTATGAAAGTATTCAGTACAGCGTAATGCATGCACCACCGATTGAAACTACCGTTGATTACCGTAAATTTTTGAGTATTTAAAAACTCCACGATCACCGATAAATTTTTCTAAATAAATATCTGATCGATCCGGCTGTGTAAAGTTGAACGAAACTGAATATTTGCATAAAAAACGTGGTCTGCTCGTTACAATTACGAAGCTAACAACTGTTGCGAGTGTCGGCGTACCTCAAGTTTCTCGTTTCACAAAACCGAGCGTAATATCTGAAGACAACAGTCAGCGTAGTAATGCACTATTTTTGCCTCTCTTTCTCTCTCGCTGTGCAAAACCAGAGGAAAGTACTTGGCCGCGAGTGAAGTCGACCGTCACAGTCTCTCGCGTACGCCGGTAATAACTTCATGTAAGCGAGCAGTAGTTTGCATATCGTGCAGTCGCCAAGTAGTATAGCGGTCTGGCATTCACGGAGAACACTTTTGCGGGAAGAGCAGGGTCAACGACGCGAAAGACCCGTCTTTTCTTGGACGACGCTGTTGCCTACCGTTACGCTGACGAAATTTCAGGGATTCCGTTGTTACACCGAAACGATAGAATGTTTCGTACTTTATTGACCGTGAAGTAATAGGTTGTTTGATAGCTGGACGCACGGCGAGACTGAATCGTTTCCTTAAAAAAAGTCTCTGTGCGGTATAAATTAATCCGCATCACTGTATTGATAAAAGAAAAGAAACAATGCTAATCGGGTGGCCCAGAAATGTAATAAAACAACAGTTTTCTTTGTTTGGTCGCGCGGTATAATAAATGCCATCGACGCGTACGTCATCTGAATGGTTCGTATAATTTTCTGTGGCCGCGACGATCCGAGGAAAAAGGGACGGAAGACCGGTCCCCATCACGAATTCCTGACGCGAACCGAAAACTGGGAACAACGAGCCCTTTCTCGCTCGGTCCCACGTGGAATGTTTTTCCATGGATTCCACGAATTTCGCATACGGTCCGCTCGAATTTAATATTGACACGCGTGAACGCGCCGCGAGCCTCGTCTCTGCGAATATATGCGATCGTTGCAGCTGCAATCGCTACCAAGGAAATAGTGCCCAGCCGTTTGACCGGGCATATATGTATATGTATGCTGCGCGTTCCTCTCTTCCTCCTATCCTTCCTCCGACTCGATCTTCTTCTCCATCTTCTCCTCCCTCTGCTTTTCGGCTTCGATTTTTCCTCTTTCTCATCCTCCGTCGCGATCCTCTCTTTATCTTCTCCCTTTCTTCCTCCGTCTGTATCGTCTTTCTGCCTTTCTCCCTAACATCGATTTTCTCTCTTTCTCTGGCTCGATATTTTTTGCTTTTTCGGATTCCCTTCTTCTTCGTTCCCTTCTCTATATCATCTTTTCTGTCTTTCTTTTTCATCGTCGATTTTTTCCCCTCTCCGTCTCAACGTGTTTTCCCCTCTTTTAGGTCTCAATGTTACTTTTGTCTTTTTATTTCTCTCTCTCTCTCTCTCTCTCTTCCTCTCGCTGCATCATTTCACTTGGAGTCTCTTTTCGAATGTCAATATTATATATTCGTTCTAGTTTTCTGTTTCAATCGTCTCTTTCTTTCACCAACTGTACCATTTCTCCGTTTCTGTCTCAATATTTGTCCTCCTATTAGGTCCTTCCGAAAATTCTACGGATTACAGAAGGTTCTGCTCGGAGAAAATCAATGCTGCGATCATATTCCGTGTCTATTGTTTTTTAAACCTTAGGTAATCTCAAATAAATAAGTAATATTCTTCAGATTTCAGTGAAAATGGTTTCATAACTGTGTGTACTTTACTTTACTATTTGTAACCGGTTAAAACAATTGATCAAGACGCACAGATGATTTTTTCCATAATTAATGAACAAATTATTTTGTTACAGTTCTCTGTATCTCGATCGACAATTGTTGAAAATTACAATTAATGTTATTGGCGCACTGGTTCGATCAATTGCAGACAATAAGCAAATTTGCAAAATATCACATGAAATTTAATTCAACGTTTCGGTCTGAATTTAGACCTTAGTATTGCGTCTGTAAGAATTGATCAATTAATTAATATATGGTTAGGCAAACGCATTCCCGGACAAACAGAAAACACTAAGGTATTAAAAACGAATACGAATGTATAAACTCACTTGCTTAGAAAAATATTTATTTTGCAAATTTGCTTGTTGTCTATAATTGATCGAACCAGTGCGCCAATAACATTAATTGTAAATTATTTTGTTTCCCGTACTTTCGAAACGACTTTACGTCCGTGTTCGATTTTTCCAACGTCTCTCTTCGTCTGATTTTCTATCTCGATTTTCTTGGTGGCTTTTCTCCCTTCCGCTCCCGGTCTGGCTCCGTCTGCATCTCCTCTCTCTCGAGAGTAGGATGCATTTCCCGACGGAATCGCTATATCGATGTACGACGTCGCTCCGGTGCATCCAAGCCGTGTGTTCGGGCACGGTTTAATTGATTCTCCTGCCTCCGCTCGACGAATATGCTTTATGGCGTTGCGCCATGAATCCCGGGTTGCAGTCTGTGCGCGTTCCACAGCTTCAATTTTAATCAGTGTAGTCGAACGTTAGCGATATCAAGCAACGCGTGATAGATCCTTCCATTTGGCGCATCCACGGCTTTAGATAGGTAGCAATTTCGGACGGTTCACGAATTTTCTTTATCAGCGTTGTCCACTCAAACACGCGGGAGCAGCTATCAGGATATCCATCCTTTGCTTTCAGCTTCCATGGTCGATGGATCTTTTTACTTGAACCATTTTCCAACCAGAAAAGCTTAATTAGTTCATGCAAAATTTCATTTGCAAACGTACACGGAATGTGCCGCGGCGAATGTTGCAAATACAATTACACCGGTGGTAGAGGAAATTACATCTCTGTTAAAACAATGGTGTAATAATAATTTTTCAGTCGAGTTACAGACCACCCTGGGGCTATACATTATTTTTCTGTAATATTACGTAGACCGCGTAACGTTCCATGTGAATATAATTTTCTTATTAAAAATCTCGGTTTCGGAGTACAAGTCAACAACAAATATTTTTTTCCTTTAATCATGTTGAAAAGTAGGAAGTGATATAACAATATCTTTGCACCTTTTTCGTGTCTTTCTACCTTTGTATTGTACCCATACATTTCTGGTATAAATTCGTAAAATCCACAGTCAATTTATGAATGTTCTTATAATAATGAAACATTTACGTCAATTGCAACAGGTTTGACATAAGAATTTAACTCTTAATCACACATATTTTTTATAGTTTGCGTTTCACGTGCTCTCCGTTAAGACATAAATGTATAAAATCCGCAGCCTAATTATAAATAAAAAAAAGCCTTTAATTGGATTAATGTATGCATAAGTAGATTTCGCTTTAAGTGTTTGAAAACCCGCTCTTGTTCTCAGTTCACGTTCTGGTACAAAAATTGATTTGCGCAAGTAGAGAGGAACAATCAATATGATTGTTAATTAAATTAAAAATAAAGCGTAATAAAAATATTGCGTTTATGTTCAGTAATACGTGTGCCTAGGTGTGTAGACGTTTGTCCTATGTATGTCTTTTATAGATTTATTGAAAAACAAAAGAAGAAGAAGAAAGAAAACAGGTGGTATGGCTCGAAAGGATAGAAGTTTCGATGCTTGCGCGGAGTTCCATGACCTCGCGCAATTTTTCTTCTTCTAGTCAGCGGCGAGATCGATTTTTGCTTGCAAGCTCGCGAATCCGCTTTGTGCGTCCGTCAACCGCGGTTGACGAACGTCACGAACACTTCCGGAAACGATCGAGCGATCCGGCGCGATTGATTCCGTCCGGCAAATGGGAAAAACCATTATCCACTGAACCATCTAGCACACGGGGATTTTCTCTACTCGGAGAATGGGAAAACGTCGACAATGACGAGGACTTCGAATGCTTTTGTTTGTACATATTTCTTTTTCTTCCTTTTACCGTGTTTATTGCCGGACTAGGGCTCGTTCGCCTGTACCAACGCCACGGCGGCGAAGATCGAGAGAAAAGAGGAACAAAATTTGCGTGACAATCTTCAACGTCTATGGGATACCCGATAGGCTTCCATATGCTTTGTCTTGTTTTCACGATTCTTCACCGAAAACCGATGGGCACGTTCAGCGATTATTATTATTTTTTTAATATTTATTTAATTCAGAGCTTTATCTTCAATTTGATTAATAATAATATAGATTGTGCCGCACTCCTGAGCCAAATCAACTTCTACGTACCTGAATGTGTTTTGAGAACGAGAGCAGGATTTCAAACAATGAAATCCAAATCCTCATATGGAAAAATGTTAATTCCTGTTGCAGCTGGATGTTTATCTTCTCGTTTACCTTCGGGAAAATAATTGATCACTTACAGCCTTTTTATTTAACATCGTTTATTATTTCGTGATTCGATTAGCACTTTTGTTGTTCAGTTACATTTGAACAATATAAAAGCTCGAATATTCAGTTACATTTTTCCACTAGAAAATTCAAGTGGATGTTTTCAGTGGGGAACGATCAGTTAATTGAATTACACGTAACACTTCGGAATTTTATACCCTGAAAATTGTGAGAAATCAATGTATCAGCAAATGAAATAGTCAAACACGATTGGTCGTTTAATGGCAAGTGACGATAGTTACCGTAATCGATAAACGAACGTAATATTCACGCTCGAAATGATTTAAATCTCGAATGAATAAGTTATGTATATCGTGTTAATATTTAAGTACGTACAAGCTGATAATATTTTACACTTGTTGGAACGTTGCAACACGCACGAGAAAACCGCGTAGCAAACTGCAACGCGATTTAATCGGTCGATCGAATCGTCGCGATATTTATCGCGTGGAGGAGAGTACGGGAAAAAGGGTGAATGATCGACGTCGCTGTCGCCGATCAGATATTCATTTTTCATTTATATTCATTTATATTCATTTAGAACCTTCGCACAATCGGTTTTTTTTTAAATATTTATTTAACGTCGCTTTCAACTCTCAAGCTTTCAAGTTTTTTTTATCCCTTAATATACACAGTTTTTAAGTAATGTTTGATAAATAGAAACAGTAAACAAAAAATCGTGCATTTAAGGGTTAAAAGTAACTGGTACATGTTCCCTTGTAAAAATGACAAGATTGATTTTATGTAGACTTTCAATCAATCGTTTCTTATGAAATTCAGAAAAAGAAACAGACAAAATCGTACATCAAGTTTCGAGAGGTAAAATTCAATCATGATCACGATGAGAATTTCCAATGCTTTTAGAAACGTTTCAATTCGCAGCACTTCCGAGAAAAAAACATGTCCCCGTTTCTCCACTCGCGTTATCACGCAAAAACACCTTGAAGCAACATGAATAATGGATCGGGAAAATAGAGGCACTGAAATTCGAGCTTGGAAATGTTTTTTATTACGAAATGATAACAGTTGTAGAGAATTTTTGCGAGAACTGGGAATTCAGTGTTCAAATACTTTCCACCGTATGTATGTATTAACTGTGTGTAATAGTTTATTATTTTGATTAATTGTCTTTTATTTGTACACGTCGTGCGAAGCGTATTGGCAGTCGATAATCGAGTTGCTTAGACACGTCGATCGTGGACAAACAATTGGAGAAAAAATGTGGAAGGTTATCGTTGAACGTCGTTGAATTTTATGCATTCGCAACAAAACCGAGCAAACGGGTTATCTGTCGCTGTAAGGAAAAACAGGAACGACATAAGGTAATGTTTTATGAGGGGTCACTTTCCAAATAATGTAATTTTTATTTCTTAAGAAAAAGCATATTGAATGTCGATTAATTTATTACCAATTTCATATTGGTATTTCAACAACTACAGTGTTGTTTATGTGACTTCAAAGGATTCATATTTGCCGCCACTTATCGATTGACCAATACATAGATCAGTGTTCTTTGATTCGTAGCCGTAAATCAAAATGATTCAGAGATTGCAGCGAGTCGTGTCGCCGAAAATGTGAAATTATCATTATTATGGGTAGAAGAAAGCTCTGGAACAGACGACAAAAAAAAAAGAGGAATTTAATGAACGGTGTATTGACGAGTGCGAGAGTTAATGGAAAATTCCACGCAGTATCGAAACGGCTTCGTTAAAATCGTCCCTCGTTCGCCCTTATTAAATCGAACCCTTCGGGGAGAGGGACTTTAAGCCGTCTGCATCGAGGCCGTAAGCCGGTGAAAGATGACTTCCGGTATTATGTTAATGGAGGAGTTTGTTGCAATACCGAGAAAACTCATCGTCACGGTTTACGGCACAATTAACGGATGCGTTCCCCGGCGAACTTTTAGGAATTACGCCGGAACTTTTTTGTAATCCTGGTCTCAGCGTTCATTTTAACCGCGTGTAACCGGCGTACCAGGGTGTCGTTACAAATTCTTATGGCGCCCGCGAGTTTGCGGCACGATGTACTCCGACTTTCACTTTTAGCCCCTGTGAGCTTGCGCTAAGAAAATTTGCGGAACCTTTTGGTACGCTCGCAAATATTTTCTTTTTTTTTATTTATTTAGTCATTAGCGACCACACAGATATTATATCATAATATTACACTATTGTGTCTTTGTACTTAACACATTACCGACCGGTGATTATTGCATATTTTTGAAAAATGTATGGTACATGGGTAAATTTTCATTTAGCATTTAGTATAACTTAACTAAGTCACCCTCAATAACGTCGTCTAATAGTTTCATTTAAGATTGCAATGTCAAAGAAAATTTCTATACTTTTTTTTGGCACAGCAGAATTATTGATAATTCTATTAATAGGCTTCCGGTCGGTAAAGTGTTAACATAATAATCATTTATGAGTATACTGTACTTATATAAGTATAATGTATACAAAATTGCAGCGTGTGGAAAATTTTTGTAGATTTTAGGAATTTTAAAACTTGGACTATTGTTAAATGTAATTGTGAATTCTGAACGGCGAAGATAATAACGTTGGTTTCGCGGATGCATCGGTGCACGAATTAGCCCCGCGGTGTTGTTATTTCATGTAATGAATTATACAACGGCCAGTGGTTTCTATGATTCCATTACATCGGTCTGTAAGCTTCTTAACGGAATCAAACTGGAAGCAATTTATCTCGGTTCGGAACTGATATTACTTCGCCGACGATCCAATACCCGTCGGGGATTAATTGATTTTGCAAAAAACCGGTAAGCTGTCCGGTCTAATTACGTGCGAAAAGTTCTTAACACTTGCGCGCTCGGTAATTTCTTCTCTGGAACGGAAAAGCCGCACAGTGGACAATTTGGACGAAATTTTGTTTCAAAATCATAGAACTTTCGATAGATTCCGGTAGGTAAAGTGTTAAGTATCCGGAATACAACAAGATCCACAGTTTTATTATTAAATTTTTTACCATCGTTCCTAATATTCCAATCGAATATTGTATCTCCGCGTCACTTGGCCAGCGACAGTTCGCGAGAGGACGTAATATTACGTCACGCGGGAATGAGTTATTACATCTCGCACGCAGTCGTAATTTCACACCGACGAGCAGGGCGTGTTAATTATAAAAGCAAGAGTAAAAATAGTGGCGTGCTATTGTTGCGCGGGCACAATGGTGTAAGACGCGTGCAGTTCGGCCATTTTGAAAACTGAAAGTCATTATTAGAGAGCCGTGCGAGCGATGTTGACGCAAGTCCCGTTATCGTTAGCGGTGCCACGCAGAAATCAAGCTAGGCGCATCATCCTACACGCCTCTGTGTACAATTTACACATATACCCGGAACACAGTGTGTACACACGCGGCCAAGCGGGGTTTACCTTTATTATCCATTAGCCGTTGTGGTGGCCGGGCACCTGGCCGAGAGGCACAATGGGGACCGATCGATCGCTCGATCTCGATCGTCAATATTTTGCCGGACTGATTGAAAAATCCTGGCCGTCCGCGCGACCACTACGGCGCACTGTGGGCCAAACCAATGAATTCTGTGTCAAAACCAAAGAACTATCGATAGAAATGAGATACGTGGGAGGATTTAGATATACTTTTAATCTAAAGAAATTTTTTTAAAATTAAAGCTGAGACTTTACAGAATATGGGATAATTTTAAAAATTGTGGTACCATCCTTTTTAACCCTGAACAAAATTCGTTAAACTTGCACAATCTCAAGAAAATTGTGTATTGGAAACAATACCAACAAGTTTTTGGAAAAACCACAATTTTCTTGAGATTGTGCAAGTTTAACGAATTTTTTAAAGGTTAAAAAACGCTCGTACCACAATCTTCATAATTATTTCATATTCTCCAAAGTTTCAGCTTCCATTTTAAAAAAATTTCATTGTTCTATCGAAAGTTCTATCGAAAGTTCTGTGATTTTCACAGAGAATTCATCGGTTCGGCCCATAGCGAGGCGGTTCTCGCTGAAATGAACAAAATTTCAATTTCAACGCGGTCCCCGATCGAGACTCGCCTTCATTAAACATTCTTTACATGTTAATCGATTCGAACCGTGGCTGAACCTTATCAGCCCACTTCTCCTTGTGTTTTCCTCCAAGAAAGTTTACCGAGTTAGTGTCAGTTTATGGTTGAACAATCCGTCGGCAATCACCGTTCCCCACCTGCGCAGCAATTACGCATAAATCCATAATTTCATGATTTATTATCACTCCAGGATCTTAATTTTATTCAGACTGATACAGCATCTATGAATTTTAAGTTGTCTTTATAAAGTTGCATGAAATTGCTACTTCTCTCTTTGCGTATGCGAAAAACATCCAATTTTTGTGTTCTCTTGTAGTAATAAACGCTTTATTTTCAAACTAAACGAACTTAAAAGAATTACATCATTTCATAGTGCATCATAGGTTGCATTTCAAACATTTCTCTTGCACTCTTTTGCAAAACCTTTTTTCTCAAAAAATATTTGTTGCTGAATCATTAACAGCTTTGACGTTAAAACAGTTTAGTATCTTTAGAACTTGTTGAACACCAGGTTTCAAACATCAATCTTCGTGGCATACTCCATGTCTTTTCTAAAAAAATGATATAAATGTTTAACGGACAAAAACGGGCAATTGATATTTGGTATCCTTACTTTGAAATAAATATTCTTCAAAGCTATCGAAGAACGAAGTCCGTCCTAGTCCGGGAAAAGTTGTTATCGAGGAATCGATCACTGTGCGACGCTGTGAATCGTTCTAAACACATCATCAATTATTTAATTGCAAAAATGGTCCACCGTCAGCTGGTTAGGTGCAACTATTTGAACACGTGTCCCATAGAAATCACCGACACAAATTTCCCCGACACGATTTTCACCGAAAACATTTCACCGACCACGACTTTAACCGACACGAATCTGTCCGACAACGGTTTTAGATTCGTTGTCGGTCAAATCTGAAGTCGGGGAAATTTGTGTCGTTGATTTCCACGGGACTTTTCGAACACACGATCGAATCCTTTTTATTCGAATTTACAGTCTGGCATTTTCGCCGACTGAAGAGGTTTTTGGTCGATCAGACGAATGAAAGGAGAAGTTGGCTGGTGATCGATTCCAGCTGGATCACCAGCATCTGCGGGCCTAGAACGAAACAAGCGAAACTTCGTTTGAGAAGAGGCGAATTGCAGGCTGCAGAAGCCCGCAGCCACTATCAACTCTCGGCTCTCGCCGTGCTAGAGGGCGAATAGAGTAGTACATACATAGTAGACTGTCGATAACGAGGCGGAGAGACGCCAGGCGTCTTCGCGGCGGGACTCAAAGCCTTTCGACGCTTAGGCACCTTCGCTTCGACCGCATTAATACGTGTTCCCAAGGAACGAGCCGAGGAGCCGAACTCTCGGGCTTCTTCGACACTCTATATTTAAACGAGCCCCGCTGACACAATAGGCTTTATGCTGGCAATCAGTATTCTACTTCCGTGACTAGACATTCAGTCGCCTCGCGTCTATCGATTCGCTTCCTTCAATGTCAATAACCTGCGCGCGACTCGCTCGATGACGGACCCGTCGCGGATTCGATCGATCATTATCGAGTAACTCTGGATGAGATCCTTTTCTGCATACCGGAGGATTTTCTCGATACCTTGCTTATCGAGCTCCGAAATAGCTGCTTTTATCACGCTAATAAATATCCTTATCGCTGATTGTCGATGTTTATGGAGATCGCTGGTTTTATAGCTTAGCTTCCAATGCCGGAAGTTGAGAGGATGCCTGTCTATTTCGTTGAGGAAAAGGAGCGTATTTTAATGCTACGCGTGTCAATAAACAAACTGATTTTTTTTTTTTATTAAGCTATGAAACCTCACATGGGATTATTAGCAGCATGCACGTGGCTGTGCATGCTAACATTACAAGGATAATTTTTAGACTAGAACTGAACAATATAATGAACTTTTTTGAGTACAATATTAACACTAGAGGAATAAACAGTGAGACTTCAGGAATGTATGTATATAAAATAGGGAGTAAAGAGAGGGTCCCTTGTACTCTGCCTCTTTAAGAATATAATTTTTTGTCAACTCTTTAGCTTGCTTTCTAAAACTATTGGAAAAGTCGGAGTAGGGGACCAGGATATTAGTAGAAATAGTCAGCAAGGATACTTCTCTAGCTAGTACGTCAACCTTTTCGTTATGTGTGATTCCAATATGCGAAGGGATCCAAAAAAGAAGCAAATTCTTGGAATAAAAAAAGTAGGAGTCAATCAAATTTTGAATATCAAGTAGAAAAGGGTTAGATTTGGAAACAAACTGTTAAGGGGGTTACGTTACCCTCTTAAGGGATAGTGGAGTAAGGGTTAGAGTGGAATGAAAATACAGCCTAGTGAAATGGGATCCATGAAAATCACCGACACAAATTTCCCCGACGCGGTTTTCACCAACAACATTTCACCGACAACTACTTTCGGCCGACAACGCCTTTTACCGAAAACGAATTTCACCGACAACGAATGTGATCGACAACGATTTTAGATTCGTTGTCGATGAAATTCGTCGTCTGTCAAAATCGTTGTCGGCCAAAGTAGTTGTCAGTCAAATCTGGTGTCGATGAAATGTTGTCGGCGAAACCCGTGTCGGGGAAATTTTTTTATTCTGCAATTATGAAATTAGGAAGATACTTTTATGAAACACGAAAAGTATTGACCATGAAGTATTTTCATTCATTATATTTTTAGGGGATGTTCTCTCTCTCTCTCTGGTGTTCTTACAATTTTAAAACAAAATCCTTGTCGTTATCGTATTTGGTTTACTTGTTATCGCCAATATTGACAAATCAAATGAATCAATTCATCGAAGCGCAACGGGAAATGTTCGTTGTTTCGTTGTTAATATTTTCCGATAAAAGTACTGTAATTTTCACGATTAATTATTCGAGATTGAAAACGTTTTCGATCGATATTGTACCGAGTCGACACCGTGCCGCGTATTTCTGAATAATATAATAAATGACGGACGGTGGTGCAATAAACAATTCTCGAGTCTCTTAAATCAATTCGATGAATATAAAATTGTGTTGATACGGTTCGTCGTGGTATAGTAATGAATAAACACCGGACGGTCTTAATCAAGTGAAAAGTGTAACCCGTAAACCTTAATTAACGTGTTTATATGACAAACAATGTTTTGAGAGACCCTCGGACCGCTTTAATCATTGTCGCGGTCATATTGTTTAAACCGAGAAAAACGGCCTTGTATGTTTTCATTACAACCAGACGGTGGAACTTTACGCACATTCAAAATTTATATACTGGTTTAAAAAAAACCCTGACCACACCTAGAAACTGTCTTCTTTACTGACACAATTTACTAAATAAAAAATACCAATTCTTCGTTGCGTTCTTTCGTTCATTATTCGCTGTTTTACAAAGCACTGTAAAAAATACCCTATTTTGTTCGCAGTAAATAAAATAGAAGTGGGAGTATTCTATTACAAGAATTTAAGAATACCAATATACATTATCAAGGAAAGAAAAAATCTGTCTCTTGCAATTAATGCAGATAATTTTTATTGTTCACTATGATCAGCAGTCTAATTACCATTTTATTTACTCCTTTGGTGTCGCGCGTGTAACGAGAGTAAGATTTCCACTCGCTACAATGTGCGACGACTTTCATTTCACTTTTCCTCGTTCCTTTTGAAAGAGAATTTTCGATCTGCTCAAGCATTCGCGATCATCGTACGAGATATTGAATACTCGTACCGGAATGTACCGGCATTATCGGTTCGTTTACGAATGATTGATCATCCCGTAAACGTCGAGAAGTTTTTTTTTTTAATTTGCCGTCGGTATCGAGCGGGTGAATATGGAGCGTCGGAAAGTAGGATGAATTTCCTTCGATTGCACGTATCAGTGAAGATACATCCGCATTACAGGCCGTGGCACCATGCCAGTTTATTATTGATTCCCTTTTCCACAACCCCAACGTTTGTGCTCCGGTTCACCGCGGGTTCCTCCACAAAACCATTGTGCTCTCCTGTCGCATAGAACGCTCTGCTTGAAAAGTCGCGAGAAAAAGTGTGTTGCAGCTCCTCAAATTTAGACTCATATATTTTATTTTTCAAACGAACCGTGCACGCCAACGAATATTCGTATACCGTTCAATTAAACAGATCATGTTGTAATAACACTATCATTCCGAAAATCCTGAAACGTTAACCTACCAATTATTGAAATTGCGAAAAAGTTTTCGCGAATCACGATCGAGTAAATTTATTCAGTCAAGTATATGAATCATGAACTGTTTGCTTTGCTTTTTTTAGAAGCAATTTACCTTTGATAAAGGTTCAAACTAGAACCAAATCATTAGGCATATTTGCAAAATAGCTAATCGATAAAAAATTGATCGCAACTGTTGCGCCGGGAACATTAATTTAAAAATTTGTAAGATGTTCGTAATGCTACAAGCAACCCTTGAATAATGCTTCAGCGCTTCGATTGCACGGTTCGCGAAGGTACCGTTCCAACAATTCCAAGTAGAACAATTTTTCGCATTCATCTGGACTCGTTGAATCCGACTGAATTCTATATTATTCTCAGAGCCAATTAACCGCGAGATTCAAGAGTCTTCTGTAATGCAAGATACTAATGTTTTGAGTTGTCGAGACCAGAAAATCCTCTCGAAGCTCGCGAATGGACAATCGGGTCGTAAAGCAGAGATTAAAAAAGCTCGTCTCGGCGGCGACAATCGATGCCATTGAAGCGATAAAACTCGCCAGATAACGTTCTAGAGTGAGAGAGCAAGCTGGGTCTACGGGAAAACGAACGAGAGAGAGAGAAAGAGAGAGGGAGAGAAAGAAACGAAGCAAGGAGAAAGAGATTAATCTTGGCGCGTTCGTATTCAACGGAGGTCGCGGATCGTTGTTCTTGCTGGATACGCAGACACACGGAGACTTTCTCCAGGGGTCATCTCTCTCTCAGCGCGAGTATCAGCGGCGGTACTCGGATACCCGCACAAAGAACGAGCTTATCCTTCGCGGTTGTCGTTCCCTCAACCCGTCCGTGACGTCATCGTAATTACTGAAATTACGTTGCCCCGCGAAGAATCCAGTCCCGACGTTCGCTCATTTACCGGAGACTAGTGCTGTATCGCGACCGATCGAGCGTGGACGAGTCTCCTCGCAGATAAACGGGAGTTGGTTTCGAGATCTCGAAGCGATCCTCTCCTTCGCTGAAATCCTAGCGTAAGAACGTCACCTGCCCCGTGACAGTATTCGAACGATCTCTGGTCAAATGAAAATAACTTTCTTTTCAATTAGATATTTTTTATACCTTTACTTATCACTTGTCTTAACTCTTTGAGTCACACGATTTTCAAGAAAATAAAAACTCCTCCTACACTGACTTGTTCGAGAAATTTAAAAAACAAGATCTCACTTTTGGAATTATAAAAACCAAGGTCTCTTTAAGGGAAAGAAATGCTTTCAAAAGTTCTTTAATGAAAACTATAATTAATGTTATTGGCGCACTGGTTTGATCAATTGCAGACAATAAGCAAATTTGCAAAATATCACATGAAATTTAATTCAACGGTTTCGGTCTGAATTTAGACCATTTTCAAGAATCTAAATTTTCTGTATTGCGTCTGTAAGAATTGATCAATTAATTAATATACGGTTAGTCAAACGCATTCCCGAACAAGCAGAAAACACTAAGGTATTAAAACCGAAAACAAATGTATAAGCTCACTTGCTTAGAAAAATGTACTAATTTAAATTCTTAAGAATCGAGGAGCAGCATGTTGGTTCTTTAATGAAAGCTCAGTATCCTGATTCGAACATTGAAAACTTTGAAAATTTTCGGGCTAGCTGAATAAAATAATATTTTCTCGTGTTGGTCTATTGAGCTTTTATACATATTTGCGTACGGATTATTAATCACCGTCACGGATTCGTTTTCCAGCCGAAAGCGAAAACTCCGAAGCAGAAGCGTCGCCAATTTGCGCCCGCAAATTCATTCCCCGATGAATCGCTTGTCTGCCGCGATGTCCACAGGGGAGGCGAACCGAAAAAAAAAAGAAAATCGAAAGAAACGAATGACGAAGCACAAACGATCGCGCAAATAATGTCGCGTCCGATGCCATTCGAAATCGCTTCGACATCGAATTTTTCTCCCTCGTACTTCACTCGTCTGTAGCTGCCCTTTTGTTTTTCATTTTTACCGTTCGCGGAAATTGTCGATCGGTCGGGTCGTAAAATTTTCGCACGTAGACCAATCGGAGAGGTTTACGTCCCTCTTGGATCACACTTAACGCGGCCGCGAATCATCGAAAATCTGCTATACTGCCGATGAAACTGTCAGAGAATGGTTCATATTGATTTACAACGAAGATACGCTCTGTTATTCTCGATAGAATCGTTATCGGTCTCAGGTGGGACGACTGTAACGAGGGACTATTAATTTTGCATTAACTCTCGATAATCTCGACGTGATTTTTCGGCAACGAAATTTATGGAACTGAAAAACGTTAATCAGAAAGAGGGAACAGAATACTTGCTGAAAATGAGCGCCGACCAGAGCGAAGCTATTTCGAAGGTAACTTAACATGAAATTAAAATAAAAGAGTTTCTATTATCCTAAATGAAGAGGGAAACGTGAGTGTTTGAACAATAGAAGTTACTTTTTGTTACAATGTTAGATCGACTCTTTATTGATGTTAGGGATTATTGAATGGAAGCGAAATAGAAGCAGCAAATTTGTTATACGATTTAATTTTCAGGTTTCAAATGTACTATTTAATTTTGCTTGATACCTGCAATGATCGACAGTAAAATAATTTCTATCGTTTTAAAATCTATTTAAAACTGTATTACTTCTACTGCATAAAATGCAGTTTACAATTTTTTAGGGAATAAAATATAAGAAGACAAGCTTGAATGTTGGGTCGGGCAACAAATTCTAAGCATAAAGGTAACTGAAATTTAATTTTACACAGTTAATGAATTAATTTGCCAGTATCCTGTACACAGAGATAGTCATAGAACAAATAAATACAAAATGCGCGCAGTACAAATCTAATTCCAACAATTGATTGGTAGAACAAATAATGTAGTGCAGGAATTATTGTTTCTGTTTCATTGTAGAGTGTCTGAGTAAATGGATACTTTTGTATATCGAAAGTTTGGGTAACAGAGGTTCTGTATAATAATTAAATAAATCGGTTGAAACGCTTCGAGTCGAATTAAATATCGACTGGTTCCCACGTTGGCAGACGCAACTCGGCTCCGTTCCTCGGCGTCTCTCCGCTCATTTTATTTTTACTATCGATAGAAATCGTCGATCGGAGCTCCGTCATGAAACTCTGTTCCGTTCGCGCGGGGGAGACGAATTGAAAATTTTATACCGGTCGTGGCTCGCTGTTGGCTTGTCCTCGCGTATCAACGAATCGCTCGATCGGATTCGGACGAGCTTGTAAATTATTATTACGCTCCCGAGGGTCGCGACGCCGTTTTTGTTTGTCTTGTTTTTTCCAGCCGCGCTGTAAAAATTATTGTCGCGCGCCGACCGGCGAAGTTTATTTGCCGGGGAATTGCGGTTTTACGAACGCGTGTCGAGCCAACGTCGTCGCGGAATTTTATAGAAATTGTTCGTCGCCCGTTGCACGGGCAATTTTTATTCGCGTATCGTCGCGTGAAAACTGTTTGCAGAGTTACAACAGAGTTACTCGGCGGTCTGCGTGTACGCAGAATATTACGCCGGCCATGTAAATCGTGGTTAATAAATTGGTTACGATATCGCTCGGTTCGTACCGCGGCATTCGCGATCGGAATCGTTGATATTATAGCCCGACGGGATTTCATTGCCCGATACCGAGGAATTCGGCTACGAATTTTTTGTTATCCTCTTTATCAATATTACTGGGGCTTTTAAATACCGGAAACGTGGATATATTGGAAATATCCGACAGATACTTCTGTCCCAGTTAATACTTCATTGCTACGTTTCAATTTTTTATTCGCGGTTGACGAATTCGTGATTGGAAAACGGAATTTACACTGTTCCGCGTTTTATTTCTTGATACACCTACGTAGAAATTAATCCCTTGCCTTACGATTTAATTATCAGGTTTCGAATGCGCTATTTAATTTTGCTTGATACTTGCAATAGTCGACAGTAAAATAATTTCTATCGTTTTAAAATCAATGTAAAACTGTTAAGTCGCGGTTACACATGTTACCTTGTAAGGGAACAGTTCTAAGTTTTCATTTCCCAAATAAATTAATCCCTTGCCTTACGATTTAATTGTCAGGCTTCAAATGTGCTATTTAATTTTGCTTGATACTTGCAATAGTCGACAGTAAAATAATTTCTATCGCTTTAAAATCAATGAAAAACTGTTAAGTCGCGGTTACATATGTTGCCATGTAAGGTAAACAGTTCTAAGTACTCATTTCCCAAATTTCCTGTCTTTCGTCGCAACCATATTTATTTTTCTCCAAGACCGTCAATTTTCTTCTGACCAACAGTTCACGGGTAGGAAGAAAAACCGTTCTTGTCGGTTCAGGACGAGTTTCTAAGAACGCGGTAGTTTATTATCTATCCGGGACGTTGTTCGGACTTTAATCAACCAGCCAGGTCTTGTAATTTGGGCAACGGGTGATCGCGACGAAGAAGAACGCGTTTCCGCTCGCGCGGCTACTGTCCTAGCAGCACGGCAGAGCAAACGGCGAGTAGCAACAATTCAATTATCCTTCCGGTCGTCCGGTCTCGCGAATTAACGAACTGACCAGGTCGCCGGGATACAAATATTTGTGGAGGGAACGAGGGACGAGCGAAGGCTGCTTGGAAAATCGTTCGGACCATTCGGGTACGCGCCGGTCGAACTAATTAAGTTGCCGAGGATCCGGGTGAAAGTTGAAAAGTGGGTTAGTCGCGGCCCTGTGAACGGAACTCTCTGTCGGGCTGGTCTCTCTTGTGAAAATTTCCCGTATACCGGAAGTCCGGTCCTCGGGATCCTCGAGTTTTCACGGTCGGAAAGTTCGTGGGGTTCGGGTCGGAACGATGTCACGGGCGTTGCTCGTCGATACGACACGGGTGCCCGACCCGAAGGTCGGAGGCGAGATTTCGGTAGTCGGTGTTGACACTAAATGGGTCACTGTTGTCAAAAGTGCTCGAGCTCAGCCATATTTACGATACGGACGTGACTGTTCCGCAGTTACCCAGACAAGGGGCGCGCTCGCAGACGTGTTTCTCTGCTTTCTCAACGCGATTAGACTCGAATTGAAGGGGCTGTCAAAAATAAACACCCTTTACAACCCTCTTATCTCGAGAAAAATGGCCATGACCGCGGTACTTCGGTTAGATTAATTGGTAAAATTCCTGGACAGTTCATCTACCCTTTGATTTCGATGGTCTCTGGATACGTTATTCGTCGCAACATTATTCACAGACAGATAGTGAAAAGCTGATCATTCAGTACGATAAACTTTCAAGCTTTGCTCGAAGGAATGAAAACTCAGAGGCAAATTATAATTATAATTAATATATAATGGTTACGTTTTATTCGTCTCAACATTATTCACAGCCAGATAGTGAAAAGCTGATCATTAAGTACGATAAACTTTCAAGCTTTGCTCGAAGGAATGAAAACTCAGAGGCAAATTATAATTCCTGGACAATTCATCTACCCCTTGATATCGATGATCTCTGGTGACGTTTTATTCGTCTCAACATTATTCACAGCCAGATAGTGAAAAGCTAATCATTCAGTACGATAAACTTTCAAGATTTGCTCGAAGGAATGAAAACTCGGAATCTACTTATAAACGAACAACTACGCCGTCATTTTTCAAAAATTAATGTGTTTCGTCGACACGTTAAGCGATTCTATTGCAGAGTTAATCATAGATTCTTTCAGTAATATTTATGCGGAACATCTAGCTGTACTTTTGAATGTTTTCTGCGCTACAGTTTCGTTCACTTCCAAAAACTTGATCGCCACTGTAGCGGCGAAAACGTTAATTTAAAATTGATTAAATATTTGCGATCGATATAATTGATTATGTATCTAGCTGTACGTTCGCAATATGCAAAATTGTGGGAGAAACGTGGGAGTAGGAAATAAAACGCTTACCGTCGATGAAGTTCGTTTCGATCGGAATCGGAAAATTCGTTGAGCGGGCCAATTAACGTCTAATTACAGGGCCGCGCGACCCTCTGCACCACTCGTGTCCCAAGAATTCGCGGATTTAGGACGCGAGAATCGTGCGATTCGGTTGGCATCGTGGAACAGATGATTAACCCAGTTTTAGTAGAAGTAAGTTTTACCGGGTTAATAGCTTCCGGGCTGATAAGGGGTCTCCCGGAGCGCGTATTAATTTTTGCGACAGATCGGGATGATTAACGTTACCCTAGTTTCGCGACGCGGCTTCTTGTTCGCAGGCCCTTCGCTCTTAATTTTCGAGAATTTTCCGCGGTGTAATAACGGTGACCCCGAAAAATGGGGCCGTTACCTCTGCTGTCGCTAGCTGGAGAACCTTTCCGGGCCGAGATAAAAACGTAATCTTCGTACACGCGAACGACTTGTGACGCGGAAAATTTCTTAAGTTTTTGGATCAAGCACATTTTCTAATTAAGCACGTGCGCGCAACGAGGGCGTCGCTCGAGCCCTTTTCACGTTGTATATTCTACGGTTAATGAAGCAAAGAGTGGTGAGTTGTGTATATTTTTAGGAACAAGAACTTAGGAAGAACGATCGGTATAATCTAGTGTTTTAATAATCCACAATCTCTTTAACGTCGAATTCTTGTAAATTCAATCGAATCTACTATTACAAACATTCGCCCTTAAAGGGATCTAATAATATATATTTTTTTATTTAATGCAATTAGAATCTCAAAGTAGAGATTATATTGCCAAACGTTATTTTTCAATACATATAATAAGTTCTTTCTTCATATAAATGCTACGAACTATGTCTCTTTCTTTCTCATACGCTCTCCTTCTTTGCTTTGCAAATTTTGATCGTTCATTATGTTTGAAGTGAAACTTTTTCTATGATTTTTTTTGTTTTATTTGTTCGTGATCTTGTTCTTTTTTGTATTGGTTGTTCCTGATCTTGTTTTTCTTTTTAACATTTCCAATTTTAATTTGCTTCTAAATATTACTAGACTGCAAGAATTTTCATTTTTATCACTGTGTGAATTTCAATGACGAATCATCAATGACGAGAGGGTTGATACTTTTTTGTAGGTATTACGCGAACAAATTCGAAGAGAGAGATTGCACGATAAGCGACAAAAGGGAGTGATAAAATTGGAATAATGAAAAAAGGAACTGATTTCATTGAACCACAAGGGAAACTGTATTATCCGCGTATTTTCATCCCTGCCGTTGCGTATCGTGTACAATATGCATTTCAAAGTGATTTCGGATCACGTTCGTTCCACAGAGCGCAGCGTCCGCATTAAACATCCAAAAGACCTACCCCTGGTCGACCGCTCGTTCCGATTAGAGTTCAACAACGCTCCGCGCCGACAGAATCTACAGGTCGGCTCTATTTTCCGCTGACGTCCGCTATTTTTTCCCTTCCCTATCGCGTGTTGAATACTTAATCATTTATCGATCAGGGCCGATGTGTCCCGGCATTCAATGCGGTGGCGGCTGCTGGTGCTGTTAGAGGGATGGAGTGGGAGATACAGAGAGAGAGAGAGAAAGAGAGAGAGAGAAAAAGAGAGACCAATCACCTCGAAAAGGCTTAATTAGCATAGAATCAATTAGTAGCGATTAGCATACGCTCGAATTAATTAGCACTAATTAACACCTCTCGCAGGGGCTCGCGAACGGACCGACGCGTTGCCAGCCGCGGAAAGAAAGAAATCTGTGTGTTCCTTGTCGCTGTTTTATCACGGCCTCGCGATATTATTATCGATTCGCCTCGCTCACCTCGGCCAGTAACCGCGATTACCAATGAACCCGCGCGATTCCATTCTACGCGTTTCATTTTCGCGGAATTTATTCATCTGTTCGAGAATCGTGGCGCTCTCGAGTCGGAAACGATTTGAAAACTTCCGAACGACGGTAGAAGTGCATCTTATTTGTCTGGATACACCCAGATGCGTTAAGCGGTTTATTAGATGATGTACATACTTCCGATAATGATAAGATAGTGATAAGAGTGTCTGTCAACCCAGTTACGCTATGATAGAGCAACTTGCTAACACAATCTAGATATTCTTGAAACTTGCTATGATTCAATTTTCGAGTCGATAGAGTTTTTTTTTCTATCATTATGTTTTTTCTTTTTGTCGTAGTTGTTGGTTTATTTGAAATAGTATAATCGATGAAACAAAAGTGAATTTGTTTAATACATTTGAACAGTGTTTTATAAGTTACTTTTGTTTTACTTTCACTTTACGTCTTGCTTAAAATCAGTTGTTCATTTGTTTAAAACTAGATTCAGTTTATTTATGCCGTATTTCCAATAGGTTATGGGCCCCCAGTTATTTATCCTATATTTCCAATAGTAGTAACGAACTGTTTGTGATACGATTGAATTTTTATATTTTTAGGTTCTGCGCAAAACATGTGAAAACGGTGAAAAATTTCAGCTAGTCGATTCGATACGATTCCGCTGGTTTCGACTTAATCGCCGCGATATCGGATTCCGAAAGGACGTCCGATCGAGCCATTAAAATACTTGAACGGGCCGCGTTCGCGAGGCCGACGCGACGACTTATGAATTATCGCGGCTAGAATGGCCGCGCGTGATATAATTGAGCCGCGCGCCGCGACCAATAAACCCACCAATTTATTCAATGGCTGCCGCAGTAATTTGTACGTCCTTGTTGAAACGTGGCCGCCGAACCGTATTCCTTTCGACCCGTGGCACCACGGCGCAAACCACGTTTCACGGCTCGTCAACGCCGCGAAATAAACCGTGAAAATAATTTGCTAATTGATGTTCCGGGGGGGTCAACTCGTTAATTGGATGACGCGAGAAAACCCGACGCAACTTCGCACTTCATTTCTTTCTTTCCTCGCCGGTTTATTCGCGCGGTTCTCGAACCGCGAATTTTTTTCTTGTTGTAATTGGTATTTGTATATTCAATAAGCGATTACCACGCATCAATGTTTGCCAATTTATTGATACGATTTATAGAATTCATCTTATTCTACGATTTAATAAATACATTCTATTCTGTCGTTGGAAATGTAACAAATGTTGTGAGACGTGTTTTAGTTTGCGGTTGAGAGATTCTTAGTAGTTCATCTTGGCGCTATATCTCTATACCTTTATGCGAAATATTTTAAGTTTTTACAAATCTAATTGAATTTTCTTATTGCAGGGAGTCAATAATCGACGAAGGATATCGCGTGGAATACACCGTTCTTCTGAAGACTTTTCCACTCACCAAGGTAAGTTCAATACGAAATCCAGCAAATAAATGATACTACTGTAGAATCTTATTATTTATTTATTGTTTAGTTTAATGTGGTCGCATTAAGAGCTAGGTCTTTAGTGGCCACATGATTTACAATCAAATCTTACTATTCTATAGAATGAATACCAACATTTGTTGCATTGTTCTGTTAATTTTTCTATTTTCCATCGGCATGTTTCGAACCGTTTTAGCACTTCACCTAACCTATCTCTTCTAACCTAACCCTCGGAAAGTTTTTCCGTTGGTCGGGACATTATAAACCACGATACGCCGCGCCGCAGCGGGTTGTAAATTCCGTTTATTTCGGTAAAGTACACAGCGCTACGTTGAGCTACACGCGTCCAGCTGATTTGTGAGACTTCGCGAAACTACCCTCGATGAAGATTGCTCGTTCCTTCCGCGGAATCGCCCCCGTCGTTTCTTTCCAACGTTCAAGGAGAATAATTCTGGTGAAGTTGAGGCCTTTGTGCTCGCTAACAAAATACCTGGTTTGCCGGCGAACTTAGTTGCTTGGAATAGTTTTTGTTGGCTCGCTGGCGAGTTACCTCGAAGGGATGAGTAGCTTCGTATAATGTCAAACCACTGGTGCTAGGTGGCGAGATATCTCGTCGAAAGGCGTATATCGGGAAGTATCGGGCCGCGAGATATCTCGTCCAAGGTAACCAAAGGGTTAACCCTCATCCACACGGGTAATTTTTTGTACTATTCTAAATGAATTTGGAATATGTACCCGGGTACCACGTCGTGTGGATGAGGGTTAATATAGTTTAGTCATAAAGTACATATATTCGACTGTGCACACCTTTATACATTGTACACACGGTATCGTACAATTCCACTATATATATATATTTAATAAATTCCATCAATAATGTCACGTTGCGATTGCTTTCAATATAAATGAAAAACAAAACCCACTTTGTTTCATGTCTCTATCATAAACAGAACAAAAGTGATTGAATTTTATCCAAAAAAAAACAGGCATTTCGTGACACTGTGCGCCGTTCCTCCTCGCTAAAAGGAAATGAGAGATTGCGATGAAAGTTTACGTTCGAGACAGCAGGTGCACGCGCGGCTGCGACATGGCAGCTCGCGAGATGAAATTCTTCGGAAAAATTCGTTACGGTGCGAACACTACGAGAACTTGATCATTCCTCGCATCTAATGTTTTATTCTTGTACATTGTTTGAATCAGTGTCTGTGTGTGTATGCAATCGATTGCACGGAGATGATATACCACATTGCAACCTCTTATATCCTTTGGGAGATTAAAGGGAGCTCGGTGTACTTAATCATCACCAGCAGAGTCCAATCATGGTACAATGATGGTACTTCAAAGTGACATTGAATGCTGTAGAACAGCCGTCGCGCACGGAGCGACGATGAATAATATTTAATGAGGACCGGTGGCCACCGTACACCGGATCTGAAGCTTGAATACGCTTAGGGAAATTAGGCTCGCGAGTGGCGAGAGGAATGGCCGTGGTCTGTCACTGGCAGAGTATGTATATCGCGGATCCTGCCCGGCTGCGACAGAACCATGACCGTAGAGACCGACGACGGCAGCGTACCGTTACCGGTCTGCTACCGTAAATCAACCTTTAGTATCGCCAACTCCTTCGACCTCGATAAAAAGCAGCAAAGACGGCGAAACAACCGTGTAATCCTTCCGTGCTTAATAAACGGAACATCCCGGAAAACAACGACTTCCGGCCTGCCTCGAGTAGACCATCTTGTTAGTCGCTTTGTCCCATTTTGCTGCGAGGTCTATCCGGAGAGTGTTCAATCCTTCTTTATATCTTTACACGTCTTAGTGATCTATCGTGGATAAATATTTATCCACGAGACATTGTCGATATGAAAACGGCCAAAGTGAAAACTGTGTGTGTGTGCATTGCGAGGAAAAATCTAGGAAGAATGATTGGGCGCGAGGAAACAAAGATAGAGTATGAATAAGACATATTAGATATGGGTGTGAATAAATGCTGCGACGTCGCAAAAGTTGCAACTATTTGATACTGGTATTTGGAAAATAAAACTGGTCTTTATTTCACCACGTGCACGTAAAAAAGTCTTCACTTGAAAAATTATATTTCTTTCTGCAAATGCGCCACGAAGTCCGAATACTTCAAACCAGAGTTGGGCGATAATCGATTAAAATTTTAATCATGATTGTTGATTGATTAATGTGTATGATTAAAAAAATAGAAATCGTCGAAAAATCGGTGATTGATTCAATCGATCGATGAAGTTACTCGTCAATCGTTGATTAAACAAAGAAATCGTCGACATATCGGCGATTGCTGCAATCGATCGATGAAGTTAATCATGAATCGATGATTAAACGAAGAAATCATCGAAAAATCAGAGATTGATTTAATCAATTGTCGAAGTTAATCATCATACGGTCTCTCCATAAATTGTAATATGGAAGGAGGACAGTTAATCATTAATCAATTATCCGATAGACGATTAATAATCGTTAATCTGAATTAACGACTAAAGTAAAAATTTAATCATTAAATTGACACGCGACGAGCCGACAATAAGAAACGCAGCCTCCGATCGTCAAATTAAAGGAAAATGATGGACAAGCGTGGCGACAGGTATGGCCGACGTGTTCGCGCGACACGTGTTTCCCCGCAATTAGCGTGAACGCGGCTTAAGGCACACTGTGCGGTGCTGCGGCCCGTCGCGACGGTGCAGTTCGTATATACAATTGCACGCCTCTGCCTCGCCGCGGCAGTGCCAATAAATAAAACGATATTATGACCGGCGGCAACTGGTTTGCAATGCTTTCACCGGTATCTAGTGCAAAGTACTTAGGAGGCATGCTGCAGGCGTGTATTATCCGGGTGCGACGTACACGTCCGACGTCGCGTCGACGATATTTCACGCGTGCCCCCGGAACGTCGCGTCGTTCTCTTTACCGATCGCCGCCGCTCCGGTTCGCCGACCGTTCATTTTCACCCGATCCCTCGCCAAACTAATTACTAGACCGCGAATCCTATCTTGTTATTTATCTATGAAACTAATTACCGGGGGACAAGCCGATGGCCCCTATCTTGTTATTATTTATCCACCAAACTAATTACCAGCCTGCGGATTTCTATCTTAATCGGCCGAACGGGGTCATCGATTAATTAATATTAGTCATTTTAATGAAACGTTCGCGGGGACAGGCGGCGACTATTGAATATACGCAGAATTGATTAGTCTGCGATGTTCAGCCATATGGAGATACATATTATGTACAATGTAATGCACAACTGTCTACTGTAATTTCCTTACAGAAGAAAAGCTTGTTCGTGATTCGGAGAGAAGCGAATACGATACAGTACTTATTTTCCAAAAACAAAATCATACTAGAAGAGTATGAAATAATTCCATTTCAAGGAAAAAATTTATGGCAAAATTTTCAATTTTCTAGCCGCGTCAGAAATGATTGTATTGTATTTAATATTTTATAAAATGGAAATTATTTCCTACTTTTTAGTGCATTTTTTTTCGAAGTCGGTATAATTTCTTTTTATTTCACACTTTTTAGTGGAACTATCAGAATTTTATATTAATAGAATATATATAAGCGCGATCCTTTTGATATGCCATTGCCCTCTTTCCAGTAAGCATGTCGACACTTAAGGTATTAATATTCGATAAAAAGTCATAAACAATGAGAAAATGAAACAAAATTTTTTAACGGAACCATCCCAGGGAGATACTCTACAATTCCACAAAAGGTTTCGTTCCGATTGATCGTAATTTCCTCCTCTTTCGAAGTCGGTTAAAAATGATGCGACAATAAACATGCAAATCGCCGGAACTGCCTCGAGTTTTCGATCATCGATGTTACTGTCGATGCAAACGCTTGTACAGCAGTCTTGCGATTAGTCCCGGTTCACGACAAACGTATTTCGCAACCGAATGACTGTAATAAACGTGCTAATACCGGACTGCTACGAAAGTGCCACTCGCGGAATTATTAGTGTGACCGTATCGGACAGTTGCCTTTTAATATTTCAGTTTGTAACGGATGTTGTGCTTTTATTTTTGAGACTACGTCCTGTCGAAGTATCGATCGGACACGTACAGATCGTGCTGCGTCGGCGGACGTCTCGACTGACCATGAATGTCCGGCCGGAAATCCCCCCTTGAAAAATATTTATATCGGAGGTTTCTTTGCGAAATGGCCACCGAGCGGCATTTAACGTACTCCTGGTCCCCAAACTCTTGAATACTTTATGCAACGTTCAATGTCAACGCCGCGGACAATTCTATCCGGTAGGTTTTAGTGTTACGACATCGTAAATGCTTGCTAGATTGAACACCAGTTATGCTTGGAATGGGAATATTTTTATTCGGCACAGGTCGTTCCATTTTCTTGTTTGTTCTGTGTAGTAATGATGCTGCAATATTGATCAATCTGTTAACCCTTTGCACTCGGTTGTCCCCTCTGAGGCACCACTAAAAATTGTTGTATCATTATTCAAAATATTGTTTACATTATTAAATGTATCGGTATCTAATCAATTAATAAACATTTAGGCATTATATGAGGTATTATACCAATTTCATATCTATAAAATGAAAAAAATCTTAGGGAATGGAAATATTCTAGATCGGAAGAATGGTTAATTTTTCACTTAAAATAGCTCCGAGTGCAAAGGGTTAAAAATCAAAGTTCTACCGTCCATAAGTGTTTGATCACTTGACGGAATCGATTCTAAAAGTTTATATCAACGTTATAACTGAAATTACTTTGAAGTGGAATGAATATAATTGTACATGATTTACATAGAAGCATTATAATGCATTCCATGTTAAGGATTTTACCAATAAATAGATGAATGTGATTAAATACTCCGTTCATTCTTATTATCTTTTTAGTCACAGTAATTGATGTTGAATATTATCTGTATTAATAATTATTACTTTTATATGAGTGTAGAAAGGAAATATTGTGGCAAAAATTATATTGGGGTGTCTTATTTTAAATATACATCGCGTGGGAATGACGGACTTATTTGTCTAGATTATACATTGAGCTGAGAGAGTAATGGCTGTAATAAATCTTTACTCAATTTCTGTTTCACTAAGTAAATCACTTCGATTTTATGTTTGCGCCGCTTTCCCTGAATAAATCATGCTGACTTTGTGCTGGTCTGGTAGTTAACCTGTTAATCTAATTCTCGGAACTTGTAAAACGGCGGATTAACTCTAAAATATTGATAGTCTGTTACACCTTTGTTTTATTTCGCCGATTTACTTAACGTTGCTTTTTATTGGATTAATAGAATATTACCAAAATATTTGAACGGTTGAATTGACACACGTTTAGAAGTTATTGGTAGCATTTTTAGTATAATATTATCATTTCCTATGAATGGATCTGTACAAATTCAATAAATGTATAATGAGCTCTACTATCCAGACCTACGGTGGAAATATGTAAAATAACCTACTCGTTTTTGAATGCCTGTGAGTTCAATATTTAAGAAAACTGTATAGGTTTAAAAACAGCTTGTTTATCAGCCAACGATTATTTATATGTAATTTGTATTGTATTATGTAATGTATAATAACCTATTGAAAAATAATGTATGGCAAAATAATCTCTACTTTGAGATTCTAATTGCATTAAATAAAAAAGAAATGTATAATTAACGTATGGTGGTAGGTTCAGTGTGAATTGTAACGCCGTTGTAAAGGAACAAATAAAAAAACCGATAAAAATGTGGAATAAGCGTGCAATACGAGCTCGATGAGTAGTGTGTTAAATTTCAGTATTTCATCAGGAAGCCCGGATTTTTCCGGACGGTAGGAAAATAGAGAAATTCCCCAAGATAAAAAAGTCGCATGGTGCGCGGGCGCGCGCGCCGAAGGCAACGATAAAACGGCTCGTAACTCAAGGCAAGGCAGAGTATTTTCGGGGCAAACATCCCTTCTCCGAACGGTTATTCCGATTCTACGGGGTGTAATATGTAAAGAGATACCCGGAGCTCTCGATGGTATCCGCGATTTCCTTCCAAAGTGCCGCGTCGATTTGGGAACCGCGAGAATGCTATTCCGCCCCGTATCACGAACGAGTGAATTATGCAGGAATTATTCTCGTCTCGGTGACTTTATACACGCTGCTACCGTTCCTTATTTATTGCGACTCTTATCCGTAATTATGCCGATGCTCGTGTGTGCCCTGAGAACCTCGTATATCATCAGATTTTATGTAACAATATTTATTGTGTCTACATCGATATTTTTCCACGGCGAGCTAAATTTATTCTCGCCGTGTCGATCGACTGTTTTAGTAGTCGCGCGCGAACCGCGTAAAAATTAATGGATAATGGCGACAGTAACGAGTCGAAAAACACCGATAAATTATTTGTCACGTTGAAAAAAAAAATCACCGCGTAGAAAAGCACGTAGAAAATTTGCAATGCAGAGAAGGAGAGCGTAATGGAAATGCTATCAACTATATCTCTTCCTTTACCATTTATATCGCTTCACGATTTTCTACTTTGCAACTTTACAATTGTACAATTATGCAATTTCACAGTTTTAAGATTTACAAGTTTGCAACTTTAGAATTTTACAGTTTAAGATTTGCTGCTTTGGAATTTTACAATTTCATCGTGTCACAATCTTGTACTTTTCAACTTTGATATTGTACAATTTTAGCATTTCCCACATTCCTCACAACTCAAAACTTGAATTCCTCGAAATTTAAACTTGGCATTTCCCTCGATTTAAACTTGAAATTTCCCTAAATTTCACAGTTCAAAGTTTCACTTCAAAAAGAATTGTTTAATTTTTATCGTAGTTGTTGCGACAAGCGATTAAACGATTATTTTCGGAACTGCTTCAAGCCTGGTACATAGACACATCTAACCATTTTTTCTGCGACAAAACATACAGCCAATGGGCTCTCTCTTTCTCCCTCTCCCGTTCCCTCGCGATCCCCTCGTCATTCCGGTGTAATTTACCGGCCACACGGTACACAAAAATACCGCACGTACCATGGTCTGCGATCGATCCCCCATAAAACGTCCGCAATATTTATCAACATACCGGAGTGTGTACACACTGCGTCCGTCCGCGTGTAGCGCGACTTTTGGCAAGGCTCCCAGATACGTGAACGGTTTCGTGAATCCGTGGATCGTCGCGGGTCGATCCTCGGGTTCTCAGGTGAAAGGGAACAAAGAGCGTGGGAGGGGAAAGGGCAAGTTAACCGGAAAGGCTAACGAACTAATTAAACTACTGTCCATCGTCGGATGAGAGATATCAAGCTTCCGTTTGCTCGCCTCTCTCCAGCCAGCTTCAGTTTCTTTCGGTCTCGTTCCAGCCTCCGTCGTTTTCTTCCCCTTCTTTCTTTTTACTTCTTCTTTCGTCGGGTTCTCTGTTACCTTGTGTACACGGTGTGGAACTGTTAAGGCGAGCCACGGAACCCCAACCAGGATTAACGAGCCTTCGCTACGCATCCGTGTCGCGTTTTTTCGAGCGACTCGTTTTTGCTACTGTACACGAGCAAAAGTCGACGAAGACGTCTCGACGGATGAATGGCGGACATCCCGACACCAAGAGTCCGATCGATTTACTGAATCACGGACGGGTGATTGATGGCGATGTACGAGAATCCGAAAATATAAGGATCGTGTACTCGAAATTTCGAGATTGACTTCATCGACTCTTTAATTGATAGATTGACAATTGAACGTATTTAACCCTCATCCGTCCCACATTTCACGAACTGAATCCGTCCCTCGGTGTCACATTGACACAGTGATAAAAAAGTCGATAAAATAACAAATCAAACAGTTACTTTTTTTTTCATTCGAATTGACGAGTTAACATTTACATCTCGAGTTGGTCTTATGAAGGGATTGAATAAGCTCAACTTGTTCCCACCCTTGAATAGTTAGATCGTTGCTCTGTAAACCGAACATTCAAGCGTGTCATCTTCTTTTGAATTTCTTCAAACAATGTAATCTACAAATTTGAAATGATGTATATGTCAATATGCTTGGGAAATTTGAAATAATCAAATGACTCTTATTATTGAATTGAGGAAATTTCTTATATGACCAGTTCGGCTCTGTATTGAAATAACAGTTTTCATTTTGTTTTCGATTACCGTCACATGATAACATACAAGTACTTACATGATAAATTGTCGATTTGGCCGTATACTTGATAAGTTGCAGTTGCTCAATAAGCTAAAGTAGTACTTGTTATTCGAATCTTTATGCAGTGATGCTTGTTCTAACAAAATTTGTTTTATTCTTAATGTTTACTAATAACTTGTTATATAACTGTAAATAATATAAAAAATATTAAACAATTTTAAACAAATTTCTTTACACATTAGTTATTCTTTCACAATGCAGTCATTTTCACTGCTTTTGGGCAATATAGGTATATATGTACTAAGTTTCAGTGTTTCTAGTGTTAATCTGGCGAGTCTACTAGTGATTGATCACTGGAAGCCTCTTCGCACAGCAGTTCGGATTGGACTCTCGCGTGCAACCCGACTGCAGCCATGTGATTTCCTTGAAAATTTAATAGGCCTGGTGTTTCGCCACAATGTAAGCTCTCCAAACGTTCCGAGGCTTCGGTGTTTCCGTTAATGCGGTTTCATCGGAATTTTCCCGGCCCACGCCCAGTTCGTTGAAATGTGAACGCGTTGAAAGTTTGAAGCGTTCGGTGTATGGTTGTTGCAGAAGTTCTCGCACCTTTTTCAGTTAAACTTAATCGGTACTTTTCCTTGAAACCTTTAATAGGCCCACGTCGACGTAGAATTTCTGCAGTTTCCAGTTTAAAAAATCTCGAAACGGCTTGAAACTTTGCTGAAATAATCATCCTGGTGTTTGTCGCAACGCGAATTGCGTGATGTTTTTCATTAACGTGGTATTGTGGGAATTTTAATGGTCACGACGTTTACCACGATGTTTCCATATTGAAATTTTAATGCGTTTGTGTTGACAAGAATGCGAGTAGGAATTTTAATGAGTCCTGTGCTTGCAGTCCTTTTTTTTTGTTACAGTCCCGGTATTTCCAATAACGTGGTTTTGTTCAAGTTTTAATGGTTCTGGCTTTGATCGTGCTGCTTTAGAAATATTAATGGGTTTCATATGTACGACGATTGTACGACGATTGTACGTCGAAAGTGTACGTCGAACATACGGGGAGAATCTTTCGAGAACCAGGATGTTCCAAATGAAATTGAAGCTCTTCGTACGAGAGAATGTAGTGTTTTTCATTTCAATCTCACTCATGTTTTCGTTCTATTTCGCTCGATTTTTAATACGAAAAAGCACAACGTTCAACATTTCTTCTTTGCCGATGTTAAACGGACAAATCATTTTCCAGCGAAAATATATTTTTAAGCCAACTGGTCCAAAATCACAGAACTTCCGATAGAACAGACTTTGCAGAATATGGGATAATTATGGAGATTATGGTTCGAACTTTTTTTAACCTTGAAAAAATAAAAAAATTTAACAATAATTCGATTTGTTAGGAGATCCGGAGCCTGAAAAAATCAGCCTGAGAAAGTCTACGAGAAATGATTATAGCATGTTCGAAAAAAAAATTTTCCGCGCGTGGTATTGGAATTTTTTTAAGGTTAAAAAACGATGGTACCATAATCTTTATAATTATCCCATATTCTGTAAAGTTTCAGCTTTAATTTTAAAAAAAATTCATCGCTCTATCTCATTTCTATCGATAGTTCTTTGATTTTAACACAGAATTCATCGGTTTGGCCCATAGTGCGACGTTTCGCGTAAAATGTCGAAAGTGCAATCGTTCCACTCCGAAAAATGAAGTCCGAGCGCAACGAACGTTCCGAATTTCTGCGAAATCGTATCGCAAGTTCGACGACGCGACGTTTCTCCGATAAACTTCGGTGATTCAGTTCGAGCAAAGATACATAGGACTCTTGAAGGATTACGGAAGAAGATAAATCGAGGGCTTCGAGTTTGAATAGGAAGATATTTAATTGGAAGTTCGAAGGCAACTTCTCCGCGAGGGGAAAGTTTCGGTTTACCCGAAGAATTCGGAGTTTATAGGTTATTCGATAGAAAAACAAATCGGAAGTTTCGAGTTTACGGAAGAAGAGCTTAAACTCGAACCCGGGGAAAATTGGGAACACGGCCGGCTCTCTCGACAAGAACCACAATTAGACCTTCCAGATTCGTTTTCAAGAAAACACTGCCGGACAAGACGGAAAACACGTGCAGAACATTCGAGAACGCTCGCTATTCGAACTCCAAACAAATAAAACACTCATGGTAGACTTAAGATCTGAAAATAATATTATAAATGCTATATGTACATAGAAGATCTACTATCTTAGCTTAAAGATCTATTATTTTACCGTTTCTAGATACGAAGAAAATTTCTAGAACTTTTCTTTACTAAAACAGAATTATTGATTACATTCGAATATTAATAACTATCCTAATTTAGATGATAACGAAATGAAATCTGTGTGAAAGCGTCTATATGAAAATGTTCTACTTAAAAAGCTTCTGCAATTTAAGAATTTACACAATTTTCTTAAAACACTTGAACATCGCTAACGAATGAATCCTGTTTCAGAGACTGTTTAAGAACTTGTCATTTTCTTTACTGATACAGTGATTAAAACGTCCTTGTCCCCAAAAATGCCTTAAAAAAGAAAAGAAATATTTCTTGTATGGCTACATTTATTTCAATGCTTAAATATTGACTACAAACGAATGAAATTTTATTTCAATTAAAAATATAGGTGTAACATTCATTTTTTTTAAAATCTTCAAACCGTATAAACTATTTTGACTTTCTAAATAAAAAAAGAACAATACTAAAATCTTATTCTCCAGACTTTTAACTGGACAGTTTTAGTTGGACAGCAAAAATTGTTCCACTTACACAAATTTTTGAAATCGACATTTCGGGCCAAATAGCCCACTGTGCATTGGTTTGATTTTACACACCACGATCTTCTCTCCACTATACATATATATATCCTCTTAGAAGTGGTCGCAAGGTGCAGGACAAAAGAAGGAAACATTTTCAGGAGCGAATCGAGCAGCATCGCGGCCACGGAGCCGTTGCACTGAATTCGCGCGAACGTCGGCGAAGCTAACAAACTTTTTATCTAAAAGTTCGGCGGTTCCAGCGAGCGAATTACAAAAACACAGTGGCTGGCCCACTTTACGGATGAATACTCTCGCGAGTCGGTGCACTCCTCGTGCTCCAGATACCCATGGAGAACCGTCTGCATACATTGAACAATCCTGCCTCGCGGCCTGTGGAATCGAGTTTGTCCCTCCTTTATAATCGTTCCGCATTGATTCGACGATATCGCGGATTCGTATCTGACGCCATGAACAACTCGATCCTAGCGCGGAATCGTGTTCACCGTATCGAAGGAACGGGACCTGGGGAGAAACTATTGTCGCGGTTGAATGGCTCAGATCGAGAAATTGATAACGAATAATAATCCGATTTATTTGTACGCGTGCTTCCTTCTTAGCTCGTTCTTTTACGGCAAATCTTTCTTCAACCATACGCCGCAATCTTGTCTCTTAACCCTTTTCATATTCAGTGATGCACTTTGAAGTTTTATTGCATATCTTTGCGCCGGAAATGTTTATCAATCTACGACCATCCGTGAACACAAACATATATATATAAATAAAAATTAAATGATGCTCGTTGGTATGCGTATGTATAATGTGGCTTATTTTTTTTTAAATATATTCGTAATAATAAGGTTTTTAGGAAAAGAAGAATTGGAAAAGTTTAGGAAAAAATTAAAAAGTGTATTTTTCTATGGGATTTTTGACGGATATGCGTAATTGTTTTCTTGAAAAGTTTTCACGGACAAAAAGATTCGAGAGAATTACAAAGGAAAGTCAGAAAATTCGGAAAAACTGCAAAAATCATAATTTTCGAAACGGTGCAAGTAACAGGTTGACACGTTTGTCTGCGCATTATTGGCTCCCAATGAGTTCTTCGTCAAACAACACGTCGAATTTTTATTAAAGAATAGAGGCTTTTATAAAATTCATAAAACGATCGAAAAGAAATTAATTGAAATTTGGACCGGACGACGTCTCATTTTTAGCTTCAAACGAGAGACCCTGTATACACGTACTTAATTTTACAGTGCTCTCAATGCAATTTTCCGTGACACAAAATCGTTACACGCGAAGCTCACCGCGTCGATAAAAAAATTCCGTAATAAACAGAACGAACATTACACACTTATTAATTCCAGCATCTATCGCGAAACTTAATCTCCCAATTGAATTCTCAAGTGATCCTCTATCAAATCCACCAGTGGCCCGCAGCTCGATCCACTCGATCCTGGATATCTGATAAACTCTATCGCGTATCGCGTGTCATCGGCAACGCGTTCAACATGTATGCGCGCGGCACACGATTATCCACCGTTATCGCCGCCAAGATCAAGGGAGCCGATTAGCATGCATTCATTTATTCGTTTACCGATACGCGACGGCTTCCTAATTGAATAGGCGATTCAGTGGGCAGCAGCAATGTCTCGGCGAGTAACGACGTAATTGCTCGGGTCCCGTTCATTATTTCCACCGTGCATCCCGATGGCCCGGAAACCACCGAGGTCGAATTTCTGACTACGATGGTCTCTCTCTCTCTTTCTCTCTGTGCACGTATGTGTGTGCGTTCTTCGGCTCGCTTTTAGAAACGTTGGCTGACACACCACCAGCCCAACAATAATAACGATCACACACGTCCCGAACGATTTCCGATGAACACCGACCCCATTTTCGTACTCAAGATGTCGCAGACGACTTTTCTTTTTATTATTATAGAAAATACATAATTGAAATAATTGAAATACAGAATACAATACGTACAATACAGAGAAAATAAAAATTTACAAAACAGAATAGGATACTGAAGATACATGAATATTATAATAAAGACAAAAGGATTGCGCAGACGACTTTATTTCTTTGCGAGGATCCGAATAAAAACAATTTATACCATTGTGGAACAGCCTCTAGACAGATTAAAATGTTTCACGAAAGTTTCAAGTCATTTTTTTTATATGTTAATAACTTATAATAATATCAAGTTAAGCACGTTGAAACATTTCAAAAAAAAAAAGATAAAAAGATTTTCATGCAGATTTTTGGCGAAGGGTGTCAATCATTGTACAGTTTACCCTACAAATAACGGAACAGAATAACATATTTCAGAAAAACTGTGTGAAATTGACACGAGGAACGGATGAGAGTTAAGAGAACGGTTGTCTCGAGACTCATGGCTAGAGACTCAAAGAAGCAATAAATCTGATTTTCAAAGTGAAGGTGAAGAACATTGTTGCGCTATCTTTTACAAGAGGTTGAAAAGTCACGCCGCGAACAGCTTATACAGTTACTTTGTTTGCGCAGGCTGTACATACAAGTGAAAGGAGAAGAGTCGAGCCGCATCGCTCAGGAAGCCCGTGTGTTTCCTTTTGCAGGGAGAGGAGTGCATGCCAAAAATTCGTTGTGCGGCAATCGCGCACCGCCGTTAGAATGCAATCAAGCCTTATCCACGGGTACGGAACGCGTGGCAATCATGCCCGAATTCGGTAACGGCAACCGAATTCTATCCCGTGCGATTCGATCGGCGAAAAAGGGCTGCTCGGTGTTGCCCACCCCCGGCACAAAGAGAAAAACCGGTACAAAGTGAAGCGCAACGCTGCGCGCAGCGATCTGGTGTCCTTTGACGCGGGGTTACAGCGCGTGCCAGTTTTCGGTTCTCCGTTAGATATATAGAACGGCGTTGCCTTTGCTCCTGTCACGGGTTGAGCCGGCGCACTATGGGCCAAACCGATGAATTCTGCGTCAAAATCAAGGAACTATCGATAGAACTTTCGATAGAGCGATGGAATTTTTTTTAAATTCAAGCTCAAACTTTGCAGAATATGAAATAATTATGAAGATTGTGGTACGAATGTTTTTTAAGCTTGAAAAAATTAGTTAAACTTGCACGAGATTTTTTTCACGCTGATTTCAAATCTAGCATCAAAATTTGTCTACGACCTCCGGATCTCCCACAAATCGAATTATTGTTAAATTTTTTTATTTTTTTAAGGTTAAAAAACGTTCGAACCACAATCTTCATAATTATTTCATATTCTGTAAAGTTTCAGCTTGAATTTTAAAAAAATTTCATCGCTCTATCGAAAGTTCTATCGAAAGTTGTTTGATTTTGACACAGAAGTCATCGGTTTGTCCCATAGTGCTGCGTGGCTCTCGCCCTTGGCAATAAAACCCGACAATCTGCTGCCTATAGCTTCTCTGTAACTCTTGAATCGCGTGTACTTCGGTACCCGAATTCGTCGACTGGTTGTACAAGCGTCCTATTCACCGCATCCGGCTCTTCGTGTTTTTTCCTAGGCACGGATAACAATTTTCATGGTATCCGAAAGGATCCTTCGCTGGAAAACGGAACCCCGAAGCAAACACGCCGCTTAGCACTTTACATCCACCGGGATTCTGCAGCAATTTGTTTCCCATTGCTCTTGTTCTTCCCCGGTCGCTACACTCGCTCAAACGGCGATTGGAAAATTTATCAATCCCCGTGATTGGTAAAAGCAATAGCACAAAATCTCGCAAGAACTTCTCTTCTTCGCCGTTAAATCGTCCGGAAAATTCGCCCATACCATCTAATTTGTATCTCTCTCTTTCTCTCTCTTTCTTCCTCTCTCCAGCGATTAAACGCGTAATCCCGAGTTCTTCGAGCAACTTGCATCGATTCCTCGACTAATTGCATCACGCAAACTGCGCGAAACTTTCAACTTGACGGCCAAGAAGCTGTTGTAATAATTGGAATCCCTGGCGCAAAGGTGGACAATCCGGTCCCCGGGTGTCCGTTAATTAAGTAAAACTCGATGCTGTGATTTAGCCGAGTGCACACGGATCCGATCGTGTCGAAGAGACGCCGCGGCGTGTCTCGAATTTTCAATGATTCCGGGCCGCGTGCGCAGGATCGTAAGAGAGGTTAATTTTTCGGAACGCGTGTCCCACTTTCGAGAAGGATTCCAAGGAATCGCTGGTATCCTGTGCGCCGTGACATTTTTCTCACCCCTACCTTTCTTTTTCGCCTCTGCCAAAGAAATTGCACCGAGTCGCCTCGTAATGGCTCGCGTTTACGAGGCAAATGACGTCGTTACGCAATATCAGGACGGACTGGAATTTATAAGTCTATTAAAAGAGACTTCACGGTCGAAGTGACCCGAAATAACGAGCTCCGGCTTGTAGGTATTCAGAAAACACGCGGATTCAAGGCTTATCCGAGAAGATTACGCGTCTCGAAACTCCGTTTTTCAGCTTTTCAAGTCATTCATTGAAGGCTCAGAGCAGTGACGGATTTTGTAGGAATATGGGTATATTCTAATAAACCAGATTTTATAAAATATGAAATAGAATTTTATTAAATAATATATATAATTGTTCAAGTGAAAACTTGTCCAGGTGCACCGCGTACACGATTACTCGATAGTGAACGAGTCTGATCCGTCACGATCCAAGGTGAAACACTGTTCAAGTAAACTCGAGAGAGGCACAGTATTGATTTGCTTTTTGAAGAAAGTGAATTTAGTTTACAACAATCATTTTAGCGTTGGATATATTCACTCCGTGGACTCCACTCGAGCATCAATAAAACATTACAACACATATGAAGACTGCTACACTACGAAGCAAACGATGACTGTACATATTAAAGCGAGGGCACGTTCTCCTAGTACTCGTTCTAACTGGAAAGTAGGGGTCGGTTCATCACCCTTGACAAGTGGCAATCGATAGAACCGGTGCATTCACCCAACAAAGTTATTTTTATAAACTCGAAAAGCAAAATTGTAGGTTTGAACGGTGCAGTACTCTAGGGAATCCAATTAACCCTTAAATGCATGATATTTTGTTTACAGTTTCTGTTTATGCCTGTGCGTTCTATTAAGCAGTATCTATTTGCCAAATGGGAATACAAATGCATTTAACACGTTCGTCGCCACGTCACCCATATCTGGGTGACGCTCTTCTTGTTCTAGTTAATTAAATATAGGTTATTATATATAGGATATTAAAAAATATATATATATAGGATATACAACATAAAAATATTAAAAACACAGTATACCGTTCTGCGTACCGACGGTCGAATTTGGGCCCGCGGGAAACTTAGGCGAATTACGCTGGCCGACCAACGTGTTAAGGGTTAAGCTGAAAATCTTGCTAGTCGACTTGGAAATTCTGAGGAAACGGCGAGAGGAAAGGGATAAAGAGTGGGGAGAGAGAGGAAGTAGGTTCGTTGAACGTTCAAGATGGGTGTTACACATTCGGCCGCAGTTTCGAGTAACAAGCGATAGCGTATTCATTGCAGTGATCTCTGACAGCGGAAACGTTGCGGGGGCGGTGAGGTCCGAAGGGTCGGGGGGTGGAGAGACTCGACGAAATAAAGAGGCGGCCTGTAGCGACGCGGAGACTCGTGAACTGAATAATTCTTGAGCAGCCGAACGAGGATGTCGCAGATGTTGCAGATCGATACTCTCTTTCTGCCTTGGCGTGGGTTCGTGCTCAAAGACCGGCCTGTCGCTGCCGCTCGATAAGATACGACCCGATTCAGTCAGGATTTCACGGGGAACGGTGAACTATTATATTGGGCTGTCCGGGAGCGTTCGTGACGATTTCTCGCAGCCGTTCGAACGCCGCCGTCTAAATAAATGAAAGCCAACGAGCGGATAAGATGCTCAGGGAAAGTCGACAATATCGTGGCCAAACTGTGGAACAGTCACTGATTTCGATGATTTTTCAATATCCTGTCGACAGTCTCTTTGGAATAGAAACTTTGTAGAAAATTTGCGGTTTTTCAGTGTCTGCAAATTACTAGGGTAGGGTAAATTATTCCTAATTTATCATGCAATATATATAACAGTATATGTAAGTATTTTATGAAATGATGCTCTTTGAATACCAAAAACATTGATGGTCCTTAAAAAATAAAATCCATGGAAAAGAGTCGTGTACTAATTACTCCTTGGAATAGAAACTTTGTATAAAATTCATGATTTTTTAGTGTCTGAAAATTACCAGGGTAGCTGTACCGATTATTGTAATATTATTCAATATTATTCCTAATTTATCATGAAATATATAAATAGTAGCATATGTAAGTATTTTATGGAATGATGAGCTTTGAATACCAAAATAATTGATGGCCCTTAAAAAATAAAATCAATGAAAAAGAGTCATGTACTAATTACTGCGTATTTTAATGAAATTGGGAAAAACGAAACCGGTACATGCACCCTAGATGAATTCCTGTAAATGTGTCGGAAAGAAGATGAATTAATTCTTGTCAGCCAAACAGGCTATTAATTCTAATAACTCTGCACAAGACGTATATTTATCGGATGGTAGGAATGTTTCCTACCGCGAGTAGCCATAATAACGAGTTAGCAATCTCTCATAAAAGTGTATGAACGCAGTGTTTCGCATTCCAGGCTTCTTATCGTGGCGCATAAATAAATTGAAGTAATTCGTCGTGAAAAAAATCAGTCTCTATATCAGAGTTGGAGAGAAAGGCGCGCACATTTCTCTTCCGGTAGGTCTAATATTAATCGGCCTGTACGAACTGTACAGCGCCAGTGAAAGATATCGGTGTCATCTAAAGCCACTCTTCTTCTTTTTGTTTTTTTTCCTTCTCTAGCGTTATCTCTATTCGACGTTTTACCATCCCCTTGCTCGCGAGAGAACTCTCTTATTGAGCGCGTGCAGAGAGGTAGAAGAAAAAACGAGGAAATTTCGGTCACAGGGAAGGGTTAGGCTTGGAACGGTCGATATGCCGGGACGGTAGATAGCCCAGCGGTTTCTGGCCGGAAGTGTCGTTTCCTCTGGTTTCATAAATAAGCACGATAAAACGCTAAGAAACGCTGCCGAGGTATATTACGGGTGCGCCGCACCATCGAACCAGCAATTTTAATATCTCTATAAATCACGAGGTCCGTCGATCGATTAGGTGAAAGTATCGACGCTCTCGAAATGCTCGGGCACCGATCGGTCTTTAGAAAATTTTCTGCTCGTGGGAGAAAATTCGTTTCGCAACGCGGCATCGTTTTCGCAGTTCAAAGAGTTTCGTTTCGGCACGGAAACAAATTGAACGGAATTAATCCGACGGGTAAATGCTTTTATACAGTGGCTGTGCAAACTGTTCGTACGCCCTTTAAAAAATGAATAAGTATATAGGTTCTACCATTTCAATTATTTTCTAAACTGTAGATCATTGCGCAAACATATTTTCTTCGAAACATTCACAGTTTACCGATATCTTTTAATTAGCAGGGGTTGAATCGTGGTTCCCTTTTTCATTCATGCATGATTAATTATGGGAAGCAGCTGGTGGAAGCTTATAAATACCGTTGCCCGTTGTTGTTTACTGTTAGGAGTACTCATACAAACTGAGGTACTTGTTGTTAAAATAAATTAACGATGAAAGAAGATGAGAACGGCGCAATTGAATATTCGTGCCACGATTCCGGCCTATGTGCAATGTTACCGTAGAAATTGTGGTGTCACGATTAAACTATAGATATTTCTGTAAAATAATTTCGTAAAAATAACTCGAAATTCTCAAAATAGAAGGTAGTGAAAATCGATGAAATTCTTTGTGTAATTGTGCCATTATCCGAGATCGTTCACGTACCTTTGATTAATTCACGCAATAGAGATTCCAGCGCATTTTATTTACGGTTCTGATAAGTTGAAAGCAGTTGAATCGTGTATGGTATTTCGTTCGAAGAGGAGGCAGAAAAATGGTAAACGAAAAAGGGATTCCGAAATATCAGGCATTTTTCTATCTGAGACACGAGATTGGCCCGTTTAACAATCGCGGCCGGGGGATCTCGCGATAATAAGCAACGTTGCTCTCGCCTGGTTGCTGAAATATTCGCCCGTTTCTCGAGGGCCGTCATTGCTGGCAACGTTTCCAGAACGTGCACCTAATCTTGGTGCACGGCTTGGACGCTCGAAAGTCACGCCGAGCCGAGAGTCTGGGATCCAACGACCTGCCCGTGGAAATTGACGCGGCAGTTCGTTTCCCTGCAATCCCTCGATGCGCTGCCGCTGAGAAGTAAGTTTCACCGATCCTGGACTGGGTTTCGGTAATTTCATTAGAAATACGACGGAAGTTTGCCGATCGTTTCCATCCCGTGAACTGTTTCGGTAGCCGCGCGTGCCTCGAAGACTGCACAATGCCTCTGCTCGAATGTTATTCCGATTCTCGGTCGTTAACACGAAATTTACGAGCCACTAAAAGTCACTGTTTTATATTATTTTAGACAAATTACAGGAACGCATTGAATCCAATTTTTTTCAAATTTTATTCCGATGTAGCTTCCGAGAAAAAGTATATATTTATTTAATTTGGACCTTACGGTAAATAAATGATACTTTCTACTATCAGTTTTATTACAGAAGCAAACAGAACTTTATTTTCTGATATTTTGGGAAATCGCATTGTACAGCTTCTGTATGTTTATCGAAGCATGCATCGAGCGAAGAAGATCTCGTTCGCGTATCCATAGATTCGCGGAGAGTACCCCCGTTGCTTCCATTTTGTCTCCGGAGAGATTTACCGGCGATTTTTATCCTCTTAGCGCCGTTTCGAGGCTTCGTGCATAGCGAAACCAGCGTACGAAAGAGGAGAGCCGAGGCCTCTTCCAGAAACTTGTTACGGCATTCTTCTCGGAAGTGCCTTCTGCATGATCGCATGAATGAATGAGTAATGTATCGCCATGAATTAAACATACGGACGCGTGCGTATCAGACTCTCTCTCTCTTTCTCTCTCTTTCTCTCTCTCTTTCTTCCTCGAACACGGAGAACACGATATCGCGCACGAGTTGAACGAAAATCTGCCGGAACACGACCGCATAGACAACGAACTATTAACCTTTACAATAGTTTCACGGAAACGCGAGAACAACGGGAACGATTCAGGTGTTCGTTTCATGGGAGCCCATCGATTCTCATTGACCCGGCGGCCGCGAAATAAATTCTCGTCGAATTTATGGCGTTTCCGAACGACGACGCTCAATTACCATCCCTATGTATCACAGCTGCGAATTTGTTTCAATAGAACTTTATCCACTGTCGCAGTTCAAATATTGTTACGTTGTTCTTTGTGAACGACGAAACAATGGGCCGGAAAATAATCGGGCGAGATCGACGACCAAACGTTAGTTGTAATAGTTGTATTGGAAAATATTTTTCATCGAGTTCGGACCGCTTTTCTACCGATAACAATTCCCACCTGCAAATAAAATATTGAAGTCGAGCACCGATTCGAATATTCTTTACACGTTCGGTGTGTAATCATTGAAATTGTTTCTTCTTTTTGTTATTAAGCATTTCAGATCTCAACTGAGATCTGTATCTGCTGTACAAATGTAAATTACAGTAAATACATATTCGTACATACATAGACAATATTAAATCAAATGAAATTCGTAGTTTACAATTTTTTAGGAAATAAAATATAATAACACAAAAGGGTAACTGAAACTTAATTTTACATTGCCAGTACCTTTGAAATTGTTATATCCACTACCGAAACAGCATTACATAATTTTATATTAACATACAGTGCTGCTGGATATTTTGCAAAGTTTCAGCTTTCATTTAAACAAAAAAATTCATCGCTCTACCTCATTTCTATCGAAAGTTATTCCTTTTTGAATCGAGTTAGGTCAAGCTTTCCCACTGTGCGTCGTTCCGTGATTTGCCACGGGTGCAATAAAAACGTGTTATTATTATTTTAGAACAGCTAGTGGATGGGTGATAAACGTTAACTAACGCCGCAACGTTATTCACGTTTATGGCACAACTAGGTGGAACAGTTAGCCAATTTGAAAGCCATGATATTTCACGCGGCTACACGGGTACCCTATTGTTGCCTATGGCGCATCAACCGAGGGAAGGAAACTAGTCTAATTGAGCGAATATAATCGAGCCTCGAGTAGCTGCGCTGACGTCTGGCTACGGTCAGTGCGAATGTAGATATTATAGAATGGGATCGCGGTTTGCGCAACTAATAAACCGAAATGCTTTGCAATTCTATGTATACGTGTCCGTCGGAACGAGGCATTGTTCCGTTGATCTCGAACAATAGAAATTTCTGATCGACCCAATCAATCACTGACACCGAACTCATGCTCGTTTTAGACACGAAATGCACAATGATATCCATTCCCTATGTTTCTTTATAAGAATTCTCTATATATTATCGATAGCTTTGTGTTAACCTTTTAATTGGCTGACTTTCCAATTCCGATTATGTATTTGATGCATGATTTTATACATTTATCTCTCACGATCGATGGAAACATTTATATTTTCCGTAAAGATTGTTGATTGACAAGTGCAGAATGTGCTGTAAGTGATGGTCGGGATTAAAATGGGATTTAAACGTTTTTTTCAACAGCTTACAGTACTTAGATGGAAAGGATCGCCGAAGTAAGAATTTGTTTTAACCGGGAAATAGTGTAATTTTATTTTAAGTTCGAACGTTGTCCAATCTTGAACTTCGTTTCTGTGTTACAAATTCTATTTTTCTGAATTGTCAAAGTGATTAAAAACAGTCTCGTCGTGAGGAATTCGAAAGAAGCGAACTCTGGGGCGAGACGGACGAGCATCGGGGTCAACCCGATGATTCCTGAACGCTGTGTAACATCGTGTTTCGAGGAGTCAACGAGCTCGCTGCGAGGCAACGTATCCCGTGATATATTTAGTATCAGGCTTGGGGTCCCTCGCCTTAAGGTTTTATTGCTCCCGGGAGAGGCCGATGAAAAACTGCCTCGGCCCGCGTGTGAATTACAGAAACGTCTCCTTCTCGCGCAACAGTTACGCTTCGCGTGTAGGATTCGCGGGCCCGAGATATCGGCCTAAGCTCCTCCACCGAACGGTTGAAACGATACGTCGAGCTGTCGGGACGCGAAATGGATGAAAAATTGTAACGGTGTGTGTGTGTGTGTGCGTGTGTGTGTGTTCGCACAGTTCGCCTCGGCCGGCAAATGTCGAGCCGAGATATATCTCGGGACGGTTCCGGCTTGACATTTCGAACTGGGCCATCGGTATTGGCCGACGTCACAGAAACCGTCCGCTAACGTTTTATATTGACATTGATTGGTATTAATTGTACACCGGTCCCCGATGTGTACGTCTATTTTCATCTCTAAGGGAAGTATACTCGGGATCGTCTGTCAATGATTAAGTGGATCGCGGGTTTCTTCTTTCCTCTTGTTTCATCCCGCACGAGGAACACGAGCGACGCGAACGCGCCAGTTTTAGTTACATTTGCATTTCGCATAGTTGCTAGAACTCTTGACACATTCTTCTATACAGGGTGGACAATTTATTGCGAAGACATTGGAAATGTCTATCGAGAACTATGCATCAAATCGAAAACACCGCCGACAAAGTATTTTCCCTTTATAATTTTTATTAATTATATAGTTAGGTCAGATAAATCGTCCACCCTGTATACACTACTGTAGGGTTGAAGTGCGGATAATATAAATGTGTGCGTTTTTACAGACAGCCCTGTATATGACTTAATAACAGAGAATCGTAAATAACAGTAGAGTTTGTTGAATTACGATCGGCAACGAATCGCAAGAAGAATATCAGATCGAAACGAACGATTGGTTATCCGTGTGTTCTTACAGTTGTGCAGAAGAAAGAAGCACCCAGTATAATTATAAGATATAATGGCAAGCAATATAGCAATATCTCTATGTACAAATTGTACAATGATTTTTGTACATTGCATTTGAAGTATTATATAATCCGCAATAACACATATTCACAGAACAATTCAACGAAACTGTGTTTTTATTTCATTTTTATTTCGCTTTTCTATACGAAATTATGTAAGAATGTTGAATATTTTTGTTAATTGAAACCATTCTATATCTTTTATAACATAGCGATCATTCCGTAACACACGATCTACTTCGAACGGTCCTTTAAAACGTGGTATCATTTTCGGCGATACACCCGGTGAATTATCCAAATTCTTTATCATTACTTTATCACCTACTTTATATTTCGAATTGTACGAATGTTGAATATTTGTGTTTGACCATTATATATATATTTTTATCGATTTGTATAATACGTGTTTTGTTAACAATTGATGTTTTAGTTTTGTTTTAAATAAATGTTGCTGACAGTTCCAAATCAGCGAAGAACTAATAAAGACGTGTTGAGCTTACAATTATGTAGGGGTGCTTCTTTCTTCTGCACAACATTGAAAGTTTAAACACGTTCCACTTCATGGTTGTTCCGTTTTTATAAACCGCTGTAAAATAACCACTTTTCAAAACATACATGCGCAACTCGAACTAGAGCGTGCAAATTTCAGAGTGCAAGCTCCCACGCGTTTTTCGACGGGTTTCCTGTTCGCGTCGCCATTTCCGAAATGTCGGAGGCTGTTCGAAGGTCGAGCGTGGTCGATAAAGATGTTCGGCTGGTAATCGATGTGTCGAATGACGCTTTGCAACGTAATTATCGTGACACAGAGTGTCTCTTGACCGTAGTTGGATCATCGAAACGGTATCGGTTAAAAAGCTTGGAAGTATCGATTGAATTAGTTCGAGCTGTTATCGATCATCGATGACATCGGGCCAGTAGCGTTTCATATCGGCCAATCGAAACTTGGACGGTTTCCGTCGCAAGTGTCGATATGCTGGCGAAGGATATCCTTCCCGTCTTTGCGCGAAGGAAGGATATCGTCCTCGTTTCTGATATCGAGTAAATTAGGTCGGGAACAGTTTATCCTTCTTTGAGCCTCGGCGAAGACTGACGGGGGACATTGATTAGGGAAGTTCGCGTGGGAAACTTTAAACCAGGAACTCGTCCCTGGATGGTCATCGAGCTGCCTCTAGTTACGTCAGCCTTTTACGGTGATCTAACCGAAAGCACGCAATCTGCACGACCTGACGTAAACTCTCGCTGCGAACGGCCGAAATAATGATTATTTACAGAAGCAATTTTATGATCGCTGCCAGACCCATTTCTCAATTAATGTTCATCTCTTGCTGCTCTGAAATTTATTTGCTCGAGTAATTACCTGGAAATACGAAGTCTCGGCAACATTGATCTCGATAGAAAATTATTTTGCCTCTTAATAAGTAAGAAATTTATTTTAGACGTGTCGTAACGAATTTGATACAGTTTTAATTAATTCACGAGCTACCCAGATTATTATTAGAAGGATTGAAGTTCGTCCTGTTATAAATCTAATTTTAAGTATGGAACGTAGAAATTTATACTGCTTTTACCAACGAATACGCAGCACTAAATAAAGTTATATATGTCTATAGCTTCCTATATACATTATTTAATCTAGATGCAGGTTTACGTTTCTTTGCATATATCGTTTTATGTATGTATATTGTTGGTAGAAATATTATGAATGTCAATTCTTTGTAGTTTATTCGTTAATAGTACTTGCAAGTGGTTTGTTTGTGAATGATTATGTTCTGATTGGCTCAGTATGAATATGCGTTGGTCCTATGTATATGTATACTGTTTTCATTTCTTAACTTTCACATGGTTTCAGTACAGTTTTTTTTATTGAAGCTCTGTAGCCCCTTAGATGGGTCCATTTCACTTTACATTTTAGTTTTACTATGTTGCTATTGATGTTACAGTGAGACAATTACGTTTTAACTCGAAATTTTTCATTTACAACCGTTTGTTAAAGCAAGTAAGGCAAAGTGTTTCTTTCGTCACTATCATACAGAATGATCATAAAAAAATACTTCTCTTGAAAATGATCAATATCAGGATCGAAACCTTGGGATTTTCTTAATTGAAAAATTGCTTGTTTTTTTATGATTTTGATCGAACCTGTGCGCTGATACCACCCCACAATGTCTACTAAATAAAACGGTGCAACTGCGATGAATAACGATCAAAACAAATGTCGATAACGAACGCGTTAATGGCTAGCCACAAAATAAAATAGTGCAATTAATGCGAGCGTGGGAAGAATTGTAATCCCGCGATGCTTTAATTAAAACAACAACAACAACACAGTTGCACGCGAAACGGTATTTACCGTGAATTTTTATCTCGAGCGCATCACGTGTTCGCGATTAAAGCTTAACCACGTGGTCCGGTTATTTGCGTCGCGACCAAAAATTCATTCGATTCGAAACAAAAGGGCGAGAGAGAGAGCTCCCAACGCGCAATCGATCGTTCCGTGTTCCAGGGTTTGGAAAAAAAGAACGATCGATGCATCATGTTCGCCGATACATTACTTCTATCTGAAGCAACAAATCAACGAATCATGGACGAGGTTGGGGGGTGGGCAGCGGTTGCAGCGTGCGCGCAGATAAAAACGGATCGGCACGTCAGTGGAGTTTGCATTCGGTCAGGCATGCTCAATAAATATCGTTCGATAGTAATTGCTGGCAGCACGATAACAAGCACGCGGCTCGGTTCATTGGGTCCCATAAATACCACCTCCTACTCACCCCCGAATATTTACGTGGTCAAAGATTAGCGCGGCGTTAAGCATCGCGACGCTTTCACGTTCCCGAAAACAACGCGGTTATCTGCAACGCTGCTGAACAAGTTGCAATCCGGCCGCATCTCGATCGATTTTCACTCACGGTTTTGTTTAATTACGATCGAGGATGAACGAGAACGTGTCACTGGTCCAGATACAGTAATCTCTTGATTCTTGTCTAAGAGACTGTTCATGGAGCGGACAAGAATCGCAATCTAGATCAAAATGCTTTATTTGTTTTTTTTTTTATTAGACTTTGTTGGTTTTGGGAAGCAGGGTATATATTTTAATTAAATAAAGAAAACAGATACTGATTTAGGACGATATTTAATAGATGTTCTCTCTATCAAAGCTAGGCTTAGACTTAAACGAGTTCGGCAGCTCGTCGATACGTTTGAAAACGAAAAACATCTGAATGGGATCATGAATAACGACTTAAAAAAGTCCAATACCAATTCTTATTCAAATCGGAGTTGGCACATTGACGCTGCTGTATTTTCTCCCGAATACAGGGGTTTTCGGTCCACTGTGCGGCGTTTTGTACGCGATGCTCAATCGTTAGTGCGGAAGCGTTTCAGAAAACAGTTCGACCGCGTTGCTTGGCGTTATTCGATGTGGTTTTTGAAATGACCCCTGCCACCGAAGCGGTTAAAACTCCACTACAGTTTGAAGTGCCGCTAAAAGCCACCTGACAGCGTAACACCGAAGTCCGATCGTCGGCAATATCGTGGCCCATACGAGATTGGTCCCGTTCACTTTCAACGCGTCCGGTCTTCCGGTATTTCGAAAAAGCTTCTGGTCTAACGGGGTCTCAATAAAATCTCGGATTTAATTGGTCAATTCCAGGAGCCGTTTCCGTCCGGTAGCGCGGTTTAGTGCGCCGCGGCTGCTTGAGACCCCGGCGATTTAATCGCTGGCCGCTCGTAAATATCATAAATATTAATAATAATTGCTTTATTTTCAGCTTTACAGCTAAGAAAATGTGACTTGGTTTACATTAACTTAGTTATACAAAACTATCTTATTTCATTCATTCGTTCCATATCTTCTCTTGTATCTCACACATTCCTACCCTGTTCTACTCTTTTAGCATCCTAATTATCACTAACCCGCTTAATTCTATACTTATTGCTTCACTCCCCATTCCTTAATTTTTGCATTTTTTGTTTGCTATTCTCTTTGCTTTATTTATGCTCTCTTTTCTCTTTTTTTCCTCAACTTCTCCAACCACTCTTCAACATTTCTATCTTTTTTCCCGCTCACTACATTCTCGAGCCTGATCATGACGCTCATTATCCTGCAATCCCTTGTCAAATGCTCTAGGTTTCCATACTTGTCCCCACATAGGTCGCATCCTCTTGCCTCTTCCTCCAGCCAGTATCTGTTCCAATTTTCTCAATTTCCGCATCTTCGTAAAAATCATAAATAATCCTGGGGGATAATTCAGTAAAGAGAGTAAAGAGAGAGAGAGAGAGAGGAGTCGCGCGATTTTTCGTTACACCAGAAGACAAATCGTCTAATGAATATTCCGGGCATTACGCCGCGGGAGAATCGCAATCCATTTCCTCTTGGCCGCGTTTTATCTGCGTTCGTCGTTCCGAACTGTCTCCCTTCGTTCTCTCTCCTCGACCGTTGCTCCACGCCCCCGCTGATCGGAAGAATTTCCAGCTTTACGATTTTCGATGGTGGCCAAGAGCGAAGGGCCCACGGTCTTCCGGAGTTGGGCAATACGCGCGCGGCACCAGCTGGCACGTTTCATTACGAGCGTTACGCTACCTATCGACTTGAGAATATTACCCGCGGCAGTGCGGGACCCTAGACAGCAACCCTTCGGCGAAGGGTCTCGTTCTCAGAGTTTCAGTTTCGAAAGTTCCTGTCATGCGAACACCCAGTTTGCGACGGCGCAAAGCTTCACTTCAGGGACCCATTCGCGGTCAAGCATGATGCGCAACGATTATTGTGCAGCATGATGTTTACGCAAATTCATATTGTACAGTAATCCCTTGATTCTTGTCTAAGAGGCTGTTCATGGAGCGGACAAGAATCGCAATTTAGAGTTGATTTTCTGATTTATAGACTTTTAGGGACTACAATAGGCAACGGTGTCCATGTAGAGACCAGGTTTAAGGGCTCACGTGTTCAAACAATGTAATGTCAATTCGAAATGCTTTATTTTTAATTTTTTTTTTTTAATTAGACTTTCACTGACTTGTTTTTGGATTATTATGATTAAAACAGGACCGAACACGATATAATTTTTTTTTTAAATACACATCCCATTCATTCATCCTTATTTTTTCATCTATCCTCGCTCCTCCCCTCCTTTCCATGTTCACTACCTTCCAAATCTGACTCTCATTTTTCAGTCCCTCCACCATCCTTTCCCATTTCTACCTCTCTATCTTCTTCTTCTCTTCACATAACTCCTTATACCTCCTCTTCTCCGAACACGATATAATTTGGCCCATATTTACTCTACATGTGTTTTATAAATATTGCTTCGCTCTCTCTCTATATATATAGTAGGTTAAGGTAGTGTAAGCTAGAGCATAAGTTAGTCATAAGAATAGTTTGTAAAAGCGAAGGGAGTATAAAGGGAGGAAATGAGAATTAAGGATTGCAACCCCGAGGGGAGGCAATAAAGGTACATACATACATACTCTACATGTGAAGCATAATTTATAATTAATCATACATTCAACATAAATAATCAACTTAATGTCTCGAAAATATGTTCTTAAAGAATTAGACTTGAATTTTGCCCTTGAATTATACCTTTAACCAAATTCATTTTTGCCTTTTGGCTGACGGAATGTAACTATTATAATATCCAACATTTTCCCCTGAAATTATTACCCCCGATCCCGGACTTCCCTACGGAGGGAATAAACTCGAAGAGGACACCGTGGCCACCACGAAGAGAGCATCGTGGTCGGTTCTCTCTCTCTCTTAGAAGGTGGGTAAACGCGAGTGTCCGACAGAATCGGCGCGATACGGAGAGCGTCGGACGCTTGGAGATCGGCAATATAACGCGCATATAATAACAACCGAGTACGCGTCCCGTATAATACGCGCGGCAGGCTTGAACCTTGCCGGTGCACGTTACTCTGTGTCGGGTTAGGGTTCTACGCGGTGTATAATGCAGCGTTCGAACAATGCGAGGAACTAGCGGCCCATTATAACCGGAGGGTATTGTACCGGATGTCTCGAGCTGCGCCACGATGTCCCCGACGAAACCGGCGTGCAACTGTCGTATACGTTTGCCTACGTCTACCTACAGGGTGTTTCAACTAACCTGATTACGTGATCGAGAACACGCGAAACCTTAGAAAATTCCAAAATTCCAAGTCACCTGGATTTACTCGTACGTTCCTCGGGGGTGAAAGTTCACCCATTCAATATTTCCATATACCGTAAAGTGATTCATCCATTTATGTCTACGTCGTGAGATATAATTCGTTGAAATGTGACGCTATAACTGAAACATAATGCGTTGATTGAACGTATCAAATAAGTATGGGTGAATTGTTATCCCAGTCCCTTTTGTGCAGCTACATTTGAGGAACGTATGAGGGTGAAAATTGGACAAGCTTAATACGTTCTAAAGCCACTACAGTACAATAATAATTTGAAGTTCTACTATATATTTTTTAATATAAAATCAACATCTATTGTACTATGAATATATTTATATATAAACCGTAGAGTTAAACTAGGTATTATCCATTTTAATAAGATTTATAGTAATTATAATTACCTACTGGAGGAAAGAGGAAGAAGAGAGAATGTGCATGATGTGTGAGAGATGCATGGGGATACTAAAGCATCTAGTAGAGGATTCTGACGAGATGGAAAGAACAAATTTAAGTACAGAAAAGATAGTACAAAATAAAAGAGTGAGAGAAACAGTAGAATGTCTTAGGAGTGTCGAAGCAAAAAGGAAAGAAATAACTAAAAGCAACAAGGGAGAGGCAATAGTAGATGTAAGAGAATAGGATAATTTAGAATAGATCAGATTAGGTTAGGATAGACTAGATTAACAAATGGCATAGGATGTGGAGGAATGGGTGGAAGAATGAATGGATAGATGGATGGAAGAATGAATGATATAGTAGATTTGTAAAGCCAAATTCAATGTCTTGGCCGCGAGGCCGAAATTGAATAAAAATATAGTAATTATAATTACCTATAAATATACATACAAATATAAACGTATTAATCTATATAATATATAAATAGTCCACGAGATATAACACTATGTTTCTACGCTGAATAGAATGCTTTATCAGTTCTCTGTACCTTGATCGACAATTGTTCAAAACTATAATTAATTTTATTGGCGCACTGGTTTGATCAATTGTAGACAATAAGCAAATTTGCAAAATATCACATGAAATTTCGGTCTGAATTTAGACCATTTTCAAGAATGTAAATTTTCAGTATTGCGTCTGTAAGAATTGATCAATTAATTAATATATGGTTAGGCAAACGCATTACAATTGATCGAACCAGTGCGCAATAACATTAATTGTAGTTTAGAATGCTTGATCGATATACAAATAGTAGAGAATTTTTTTAAAAAAATCACCAAGTACCGTATGAAAGGATGTCGTTCAAAGTCATTGAAATTTTAACGTTTGACAATGTACGGTACAGTGTACGGTGGGGTTCCGGTATCGAGTTGGCTGAAACACCCTGTACGAGTGCGTGTGTCCTCCTCGTGCATGGTGCGTTTCGCAGCCACGCGTAAATGCTGACACGACGCGGGATGATTTTGTGCGTGTGTGCGTCATTACTGGGTTGCTCCTTGTCTCTACATGGTCCGCCCAAGGAGCACCATGTGCACGCAACATGCTCTCGAGCTTCGCCGTCAACGACGTGGCCGATCCTCCAACGTTAACCGGCTTATGCTCATGCTTCCTCCATGGTGCAGCGCTTAACCGCCCGCTGTTACGGGACTGGAACCCACCCCTCTCCCCTTAACAGAGGGTATTCTGCATAGTCTGCGACGGGATATTTTAGGCCAGCGAGACCATTTTATCGCGAAATCGTTTCGGCTAGTCTTCGTTACGGAATCTCGGCGTCTTCTTTCAACGGCCAGTATTTACAATAAAGAAGTTAACCCTTATTTTGCTTCGATAATTTAACATCTAGAATAATTAGATTCTATATCTATTCTATTATTTTATCTAAAGAAAGTGTTCTTTGAATTGAAAGATCGATGTCTACAGAAAGAGATAGAAGAAAAAGGGATGTATGATAGAGCACGTGTGCAAAGTTTAGGCAGAGTAGATAGATAGAAAGAAACTGTTAGAAAAGAAGTGAATAGTGCAAATAGAAAAAGGATAAATTAATGAACTTTAATTGTCGTTTCTTTGATTTACAGGTGAGCGTGTATACAATAGTGTAAATAATAATTCAATGTAGATAAGTAAATAACGGAAAATCTATGATTTACGGAGAAACAAATTGTAGTTGATTTTTTTTGTGGATATGAAATTAATAGAATACCTCATACATTATTGAAATGTTTAATAATTGGTTAGATCCTAACATATTTAATCGTGTAAACGATATTTCGAATTATAGTACAGCAATTTTTAGCGGTGACTCCAGAATCACCACTCGAGTGTTAAGGGTTAATCGACTGATTGTAACATGTTTTGTAATAAAGAGCAAATGCAAATAAACCGAGAATCGTATAAAGACTCTTGCAAAGACGAGAGATAATACGATCGTGAAAGCGAACATGCGAACGACACTATTGGGGTGGTTAAGTGGCTTTGACCGGTGAAAACCTTTCGCCCCGATTACAGTCACCGCCTCGTTTATTCCGAGATCCAACGAATGCCCCTGGCCACGAACTTACGTGCGAACCTCGAGGGTGGGAAACTGTCCCCGGGTTTACCGGGGTCATCGTAATCTTCTGCCGCGGGAAATTGTAATCTCCTCTTATGGGGGCTTGTAATCTCCCGTTATGAGAATATTATGCGCGACTAAGAGGGATCGGGTCCGCTCGAGTCTGAAAACTGACTCTAGCCCACACCATGCTGCGAGTCATTCGAGGACCAAGTATCGGAAAAGTCGTTTGCCCGAAAAGTGTTCGCCCGTATGCGCCTAGTTGACTAATCTTCAACGTGTCCAATTTTCATTAATGTACCGTCAATGCTTTACCGACTTGTTGCGCCCCAAAAGTTCTAATTAACATGGAATTATTGAAGGAAGTTGTACCTTAAAGAATCAAATAAGGGTAGACAGAGGATCTTTATTTGAAATAAAAATTGTCTACCCAACTGCAACAAACTGGTGTGAAATAGAAAACTATTTTCATTCTTAATATATTTAATAGATTCAAAATAACATAGAAATATTTGTCAATTATTCTAATGATTTTACTAAATTCCCCGATCTTTTATAGAAATTTTTGCAACGATTTAATCTCGTATGAAAAAATCAATAAAAAAATATTGTCCGGGACGGGTAAGGGACAATAAATTTTTGAAAGAAACGGAATCGCAAGAAGACCGCGTTAAATGTTTCCTTAAACGCAACCAACGATAATAACACAATAATTCGAATAATCAAGAATGGTCATTCGAAGGGTGGCTATAGATTCATCGGGTTATTTGTTTAATTATAACAAGTTTTTAGAGTTTCGTCAGAACGGTAGCATCCTCTATTCACCTATATTACGAGGACGCGAATTACTCGAGGGATTACATTGAATGGCCGCGCAACGAGGAGCTGCTATTGAATAAGCAATTGCCCCCGGCCAGCTTGAGCAGTCGATCGATTTTGAAAACTCGTTATCCCTGTAATGGAATCCCAAAATTGCCATAGTATAGTGTTCCTGCGTGGAACACGCTTTGTCTTCATACCTCGTCGACCAAATAGCTTGCTATTCGGTTGCCGATAACAATGGCCAAGTACGATTTTATACACCCTAAAACACAAATATATTTAGCTCGCGACCATTAACTAAATGGCACCTGTTCGGGAAGAACACGATTTCAAATGAGACATTAAGCGACCGCACAATCGTACAATACATTATCACGTTTCGCTACCCCCCCAAAAAACATTATGAAGATAAAATAGCTCCGAGTGCAAAGGGTTGATTTAACTCGAAAATTAAACATTTCTGCCGACCTAGAATATTTCCATTCTCCATGATTTTTTAAATTTTATGGATATGAATAGTATAATATCTCGTATAATAACTAAATGTTCGGTAATTGATTAGATACCAACGTATTTAATAATCTAAACAATTTTTAATGGTGACTCTGAATCACCACTCGTGTGTTAAGGGTTAATTTAATTGATGCTAGATTTACAGGGCACTAAAAGTGCCTATTTTGCATTACTTCGGTCGCTCGAATACAGGTGACAGGACGGTCTACGCGTGAAAATTGTTTTCTTCCTTAGCAGTTGTCGGTAAATGTATAATTTAAATAAATTAACCCTAGGTCGGCGAATCATTCTTACGACTTCATTATTGTAAGGCATAGCCGTATTTATTAGAAACAATCGTTGACAAACGTGTTTGTCACGGGTGCGTTCATTTCGATCTCTTCTTTATCAGTTGTTATTTTCGATTTTCTACTTTTATCAATTTAACTATATATACATAGGGTTGTCTGCTACTACGTGTACATATACATTCAACCCTATAGTTGGGCTCATTCAGTTCATTGATGATGATTATTCACTGTTTCGTTTATAAATTGTTTAAAATATATTTTTCAAGGTATTCCTATCAAGCCACTGTGGCTTCCACGATGATTACAATCCCCACGAGGATCCAACGAGACTCCCGGCGATATTTTTACTCGGAGAATCGAGTATTTTATTAAAATTGCAATCTCGCCTCGAAATAAAAGATACAAGACGCGTACTGCGTCGGGGCCCACCCATGAGACACGCCAAAAGCGGCGGCAAGAACCACCAGACCGAATCGCGAACAAAGAACTCGAGTGCGAGGCAAGAGGAAGAGAAGAAGCTCGTCGCAGAAGCGTCTATCCGCGAAAGAAACCTACGCGACGCCGACCGACGCTAATTTTACATCGCGCCGCGAGTCACATCGACTCTTAGTGTCCTCATCCTCTGCTCTTACCATTACACACCAGACCCATGAAGTCCGATGGTAGCAAAGTACGACGCCCACGCGAGGATCGTTAACAAAGAAAGAATCACGGGTCTCTCTTTCACGCTGCACAGGAAACGAGAAAAGATTATTTTCTCGAATTATTAAACCAACTCGTGTTACATACAATTAATTGTATAAAATTCTTCCAATAAAAGTTGAATGTTAATCATTGAATTTACCGTTTTTGGTATATTCACATAAGTGGGCTAAAAGACATATTTTATATCGATTGGTATAATCTAGATCACGTGTATCACAATGTCCATATTACAGTATTAAATCACATCAAAAACAAACAAGTTGGTTTTATGAACAATATTTACAAACAATTTGTGTTATTACATTTGTGCAGTTTAATAGTACATTTTGAAAATTGTACAATAATTGTATATTTTTACAGACGCAATGCAAATACATCTTGAAAAGGATTCAAACTAGAATCGAAAAATATTCGATGATTATTTGATAATCTGCAAAATTGTTCTTTGATTTCTCAGTAGTAATTGATCGAACCGTAGGGCCGAGAACATTAAACATTTGTTAGAAAAGAGTATATTGGACAACCTGAAGACTCGTTGTTCCTGTAATCGAGCTTAAAGATTAAACAAAAACAGCACAAGAAGACGGAGTCTTTCAGTCGTTCGAAACAAACATTACACGCAATCTTAATCTGTTGAATCAATGATTTACAGAGTACTATAAAACGCCGTTGACTCGTAATCTTCGGCACACGCAACATGCAAGCGACAAAGCAGAAACGAGAACTTGGGTTGGCATGGTAGTGCTCGCGCCGAAGTTAGCGAAGTGTACAGCTACAGGGAAGTTCAGCTTGACACTTTGGACACACGAGGAATAGATACACATTAACCATATATTCCATAATAATGTTGCATAACAAGTTTCGAACACGCTAGAACAATTATTAGTTTCTCTGCAGGCTCGTAGGGCAGGAGCGAATGTAAAGGAAAGCAAAGTAGCTGTAATTGTTAGCAATTTGGCTGGCGAATAGCCTCTGACATGAAGTTGGCTTCCAGTTTAACAGCATTATGTTGTATTAATAATCAGGATAGTATAGTAACAAAAAAAGAATTGGTGTTTGTTCAATTTGTAAGAATGAATTGTAAGAATGATATAAGTATGCATGTCATATGAGTGTGTATATATGTTTTTTATGGATTTACGTCGCGTAAATGTTTTATAAAATGAATGTTCTACGTTATGATTTTGTTAAAAGAAAAACGACAGTCCTCTACAAATTTGACCATAAAATGTAAGCTTTTTCTGGTCAGGTTTCGCTTCGGTCAGACATTGGTTCTAAGGAATTCCAAGGAATACGAATTATTAAAAATATACAATTTCTATTTGACTGGACCGCGAGCACCGCGAGCAGCAAACCGATAGTGTGTATCGAGCCGAAGGGAATGACACGCGGCCACGCGAGCACCGTTAAATAAGGAAGTTCATTGGCGGGAGTTAACGACGGTATTATGACGGTAATGGCGGCTCGGATACTCCGGCGCTGACACAACGAACCAACCGTCCAACCAACCGAACGGACGAACGCACGAGCGAACGAAAGTCAAAGACCATGACGCGCCATGGGAAAAAGACGTAGCCGGCACCGGCGAGAGAGAGAGAGAGAGGAGAGACTTTCACGTCGTTTCCGGCGAGGAGTGAGCCGTCTTTCTTCCAAGATTAACAAGGTCACGTACGCCACGGCTAGATTAATTATCGAGCTCGCGAACTGCACGATGTAAGACGAGCCCCGAGCCACGCCGGGAATACTGATCGCATACGCGAGCGCCTCTTTCACTTTAATTGGAGAAACCAATTTACTTCGCGGACCGGAACAGAGGAGACTGTTTCCGAGTGATTTAACTCGGACGATGCGTAATAGTTTCCGCTGCCACTCCGCCCGGTGTCAAGGTAGCCGATAAGTTTCCTTGGGACTTTTAAGGGGGTAACCTGACCCATGAATAGTACTAGAATATTACTGGATTTAAGTAGTACAATTTAAACTAATAAAGGTTAAACTAATTAAGGGTAAAAACAGTGTTTGCGGGAAACAATTGTTTGTCCTTATACGGGCATGTTGCCAGCTGTGTGAGGGCTCATTCTAAAGAGGAAGATTGATCGTAGAGCGCTCATGATTTAACGAGATCATGTTTATATCTAATAATATGAGCGTTCAAAGTAGGGGGAAAAAATCGAGACAACCACCCTCAGGTTCCCATGTATTTTTCTAATACAAAAAGATTTTTTTTTGCTTACATCATGAGCTGACCGCCCTACGATCAACCTTCCTCTATCAAATGAACCTTTGTGCAGCTCCATGTAAGCTCGTATAAGGGCAAACAATTATTTCCCGCAAACACTGTTTTGTTGATGAAATCAGTGTTGTTCTGATGAGCTGGAGACTTGAAACTTTAAACATAGCTCAGAACTGGATAACAATGCAAATATTTAAAAAAAATTTAACACACTGAGTGTTTAGGAGATAAAAAAACATCTGCATTTAATAGTGCATTTTAATATAAGCGTGGTTTTTAAGGTTTTTTTTTTATTTTGCATATATTGATAGACAGAATAAAACGAAAATTTTCGAGTACGACAAATTGCAAGCGACCCATTGACGTTGATCACGGTCCACTCTAACTTATAAAATATTAGTACAACAATTACCACGTTGTTTACAGTAATTACAAATATTGATTGTTGAAACGTGCCGAAACATGCATCGAGAGTAAGGAGCAGTTATCGAATTATTTTAGTGATACTTTCGAGCGGCGACGAATTAATTGGACCCAACGAAGCTCGGTTATTTTTCAACAATTATTTAATTCGCGGCGCGGCGGCTGTTCGAGAGGCTAAGGGATTAATACAGGAGGAATATAGGCGGCGTCCACTTGCCCGACGACGATTCAATTCGATAACCCCGGACGTTTAATCCAGATTTTCAGTCTGATGGTCCGAAATGAACTTTCGGTCCATCGATCTGGGAATTGGTCCGATGAAGAACTTTGATGCGTGCATCCGTCTGCCCGCTTTAATATCACTTATTATCGATCCACTGCCGACCGATCGATACCTCGTTACATGTATCCTGTGCACGCAGCATGTTGCTTCGCAGCGTACGCCTAATAGAGTCATTTTAGCAAGGCAAATCCTCTTATTAACCCTTCAAATGCGGAGTGAGGTCCTATAGTTTCCCCAGAAAGTATTTTTCCTAAATAACGTTGTATAACTACATACATTTTATATCATCTTTACAAAGATAGAGATCAAACTTGAATCTCATACAAGACAGTATGATGGTAGCGTAGATAAATCACACAATATGCTTAATATATTTATTAACACTAAACCTACCGACTATAAAAAGTGACTAATGTGTATATAGTATTATAAAAACAACAAGATTAAATCTATTTATATTTCGTGCGAACTAGAATATATAATTTACTAAAAAATAATAATTGTCAAATAAAAAATCTAAAATGGGTCAATTCGACCCCTCGCTGTGTGTTTAGGGTTAAAGAATTAAATGGCTCGCAATAATATGTGAAGCATATGTATCTCCCATTGAGATACGTGTCGTCTATTATGTTAAACAAGGATCGAACGTATCAACGTTGCTTCCAATAAGCGAACAGTCGAATCGGGTTTCTGGTTTGGAGTGTCGGGGTCGAAGGGACAAGAATGGTAACCGAAAAAAAAAAGGGAACACGAAGCAACGGCGGCGTGGCGCGTCGAGCTGCCACGTAGAATAAAATACAGCCGTGGATCCGCGGCCAATTGGCGCTGATTTATTATTTTAATTGGACCGTTTAATTGGCGATCTGATTATTCGCGGGCCGACGTGCCGGCGATTCGGAAGTAACGCGGAACGAGTTCGAACGTTCTAATCGATACACACCCTCGCCTCGCGCGGAACGAACGCTTGCGTAGTTCACGGTCCAACGCACGTAGAATCCAAGCTGTCCGTCGGCTATTCACCATCTCGGAATGAAAACAATTCAATTAGCACCAGACTGCGGCTGTTACTCGTGCGAATGCTCATTTTTTCCAGACGTACTTCCAAACAAATTTCCATCCCACCAACGAATTAACACGTTCAACCTGTGCGATTTCAACACGAAGCCGGGCTCGACGTTAACTTTACACTTACAGTCACTTGCAATTATAAATCCGAACAATATACATATATTTATTACGCTAATTATCAGTAGATAGGAATCATTGTTTCAAGAATTATTTCTTACAGTTTATAGCTCACTAAAGACTATAACGTATTCAAACTTGAACAAAATCTACTCGCAATAATATAGAGACACTCTTAAGAATAGAATCTAAATACATACAACAAATAATAATTCACTGAAAGTGTACGGAAGGACTCTTCCCACATAAAAATTGCTTGAATTCGTTATTACATATGCTGAAGACAGTAACAAAAATTATTCTTGACATGTGAACGACATATGGGGGTTACGACTAATTTTTTAAACAAATATTTCTCCTTGTATCAGCTACAAATTCAACGTAACTTATATATGACAGTATCACAGTATGTATGTATAATGATATTATTCTATCCTGTGTTAATAATTAAACAACAGACTAAATTTCTTTCTCTGTAAATAAAGATTATGTTTTATTAAATACTTATTAATTTACACTTCTTACAAATATTTACAAACTCACCTGTAAATAAAGAAACGACGATTAGAGTCTATCGTTCACTCTCTTTATGTACACTAACTTTATATCGCTAACTTACTCTGTTGATTAACTATGTCTATCCTTTTTATGCACATGTGCTTATCTATCTCTATCTATCTGAAATGTAGGAACAGTTCAAAGAGTGCGCTGAGCATTCAAAGTTACGTATGTATCAATAAAAAAGATCGAATTTATTTCTACACACGAACAGTTTGATGGTGTGGGGTTTTTTTAGGGGATGAACATTGGTCAACGTTTTAACATACATTATGCAGAAGTGGTAAAGAGACGGTGGAAATTGTCGAGTTATAAATGTGTGGGAGCTATCGAGCCTGAAGGCGAGGATGCATTGAAACCAAAGGGCGAGAGTCTCCGTCGCGACAGCGGATTGGTAGTCCTTGTCTAGACGTTTGATAATGGTATTTTTATACGAGCGGTTCGCCCCTCTGCCCCTCGGCTAGAGGGAAAGTCCCCAAGGCGCAGTACGGTGTTCCGACACGGTGCAAAACAGGACGAAAACGGGGACGCTCCCTGGTCCCGTGACTTAATCCGCCGTTATATGCTGCCGGTGTATCGTAAAGTTTCCGAATGGTTTTTAGAGGCCCGGACGGATCTCCCTCCGTGGACGCATTATCCCGAGTATTACACGCGTGTTCGCCGTTGCCTAATTGCTTCACGGTCCCGCTATACAGAGGGAGAAATGCAGGGGGTGACAGGGAGAAAGAGGGAGAGAGTGAGTGCGTTTCGATGCATCGAGAATGCTCGCGGTGACCCTCGGAGTTGTAACTTGGAAATGATCGATTTTACGGCGGGTCGGTGAGTTTCTGGGGGAAAAAGGGATTCTACGAGGTGTCGCCATTTCATTCGAGCAATGCACGCGTGGGACTCACGCTTGTTCGTGTCAACCGCTACAAATTAAATTGTTCGATACCTTATCGAGAAGCTCGAAGCCTACTTTCAACCCTCTATCTCCAGATGGATCGTGATTACCGAGGAAATCCGGATTATCGGGTCTCGTGCTATTTTTTCCTAATTAATCGCATGCGGAAGATTAACCCTTTGCACTCGGAGCTATTTTAAATCGAAAATTAAATATTTCTTCCAACATAGAATAATTCTATTCTATGTATATATATATTTTTTTAATACGAATATGAAATTGATATAGTATCTCATGAAATACTTAAATGTTTAGTAATTGATTAGATAGAAACATATTTAATAATGTAAATGATAGTTTGAATAATGGTACAACAATTTGTAATGGTGACTCTGAGGCACTGTACCCATTGTTCAAAATATTGGTTACATCATTTAATATGTCGGTATCTAACCAATCACTAACTATTTAAGTATAGTTTAAAGTATTATACCATTTTCATATCAATAAAATAAGAACAATGTTATACAGGGTGAGGAACCTAGGACTCCCACTTTCTGTAATTTCTCTCTTTAGTGATAAATTAGAATACTCAACTTAAATTCGATAAAAATCGTTCGACTGTCGCAACCGCGTCAGAATTTCGTCGAATCAACGGTGAACGATAAGTGGTACTTCTCTTTATTTCTATCGTTATAGCCTGAATCTAAAGCTCGATGTGCTCATCGAATAAAAGCAGAAGCAAAACGCCGGCAGAGTGGGAAACAAAAAGCAGCTAACCGAAAATGAAAAGGAAATATATGTAGGAAAGTGGCGCGGAACGTTTCGCCGGTCGATGTCCGGTAATTGCCACTTCATTCTCGCAGTCCGCGCGGCCGGTTGCAATTAACGCTTGAATTTCATCGAGCGTCGCGCTGCGAAAAATGGCCCTGATGGTATCCAACCGAGCGTCACGCTGAATTTGTCACGAGCTGCTGATCTATTCTCGAAAACGATCAACGGGATCCGTATATTCGCGTAAAACCTATTCCCGTCGCAAATAATTAGTTTAATTACATACTCCAGCGAACAGCCACCTCGTTCTCCCTTCGAAATTACTCAATCATCGAACCCGCTTGGCACCGTCACGTGTTTCAGTGACGATCTTAAGCTTCGTCCACACTGTTGCTTAACTTTGATCGTATACGTACATCTAGGGTGAAATAAAATGTGCAGTCTCTTCAAGTATCTTCACATTGTGAAAACAAAGCACGATTTGTGAAGATGGACAAAATTGAATTCCCTGTTATTTTGGAAGAAATTGGATTTTTTAAACTATCGACTAAATTCAGTTAACTGAATCAGTCGTCGTAAGATTTACTATCAAATACATTCACTAATTAGCGATATCGAATAATTCGTTCAATAAGCATGTGTATGTAGCATAAATAACAATTATTAAATAAGAATACTTATTATATTGCATTTATGGGAACAAAGTTTTAGTCACAACCTAAAGAGAAAGTAGTATTTTATAATTATATCCGTCGATAGCAGATATTTTTCGAAAATGTTCATTAACACTTTAATAATTTGTGAGAGATGAGACGTATAAACTAAATATTCGATAGCATGTAGCAACTAAATACTAATTCGTCGATAGTTGAATTTAGTCGATGGTGCCCATCACTAGCATTGACGAAACGGCACGATATCAATGCGTGAAACGGAGTGGACCCTTACTATATACGTCCAGACGATTCTAATTAGCAAGTATAGCGACTCGAATTTTTCGGTAGACATTGTCCTGGCATCGCGAAGCACCGGAATACGGGAGCTCGCATAATTAGCGGGCACTGATGTCACTTACGGCTGCGAGCGGCGCCAGCTTCGACCGCAAACGCCAGTATTTTTGCCCGGCGGCCGCAATTGGTGCTAATTTCATTCGCGACGCCAGTTGTTATTAATTTTCCGGCGACCGAAACAACCGCCCTACATAGAAGCCCCCGTCGTTTTTGGCAGCGACCGGTGTCAATTTCACCCGTCCTCAGATCTTCCAACGAGACGCCGTGTCGCTAACTGTCACCTCCTGTCTTCCCCTAATTTCGTCCACCGTTGACAATCTACAGATGATCCGTCTGCTCCGGTGTCCTCGACCAATATCTTTTATTAATCTCAGCCGAGACTCGCAGCAAACCTCCTCTTCATTCCCTCTGTTAGCGCTAAATGCTGGAATATTTCTCACACCGTTGAAGATGCAAAACAGTTATTAATACTGTTAAATTAATGCTTTCGGCGCAACCGTTTTGATCAATTTTTCATCTAATAGCTATTTTGCAATAGTGCCTAACGTTTCGGTTCTAGTTTGGACCTTTTTCAAAGTTAAAGTGCGTCTAAATACCAAAAAATATATATATTTAAAAGTATATATATTTAAATAAAGTAAAATATTCAATATTTGCGATCGATACAATTGATTACTAATACTGTTACTGGAATAAAAATCTGTTCACATGCGTCTTAGTGGTAATGTTTGATCTCATTTTTCCCACTGTTCCCAACAGTATGCTACGACCACCGGTGTTCCGTGGCGTATGACAAATACGAGGTTCTTAATATTATTATTTTGATGAATCATCCGTGACATTGGTCTACCGGGTAGACCCTACCCCACGGAAAGTAGCTTTCGATGTAGAGCCTGCCGTCGGCTCCAGCTGATCGAGATAATAGCTCCCCCTCGATCACAAATCACGCTCGCCATGTGTTGCTCCGTGTGACCCATCGCGTGTGGTATTAATTTCTCTCATGGAAAGGACGATGGGTGCAGAGTAGGACTCGGAGATACTGGAAAGATGGAAAATCATGACTCGATACTTCAAAGAGGAGAGTCTCTGTCACGCCGAGTCACGATCAAGTTGTTTGATCTATTCTTGATTGACGGTGCTCACGCTGATGGAACAGATAAGGGACACGGCCCTTAATTATTAATTGAACAGGACCTAGCAAACGATACTGGAACCTAACGGCATCAGCTCAAACTCCCTCAACTGAGAAATCAAATAGTTTTTTTTTTTTTATTTGAGCCACTGAAACCTGTTTTAGGTTTATTTCGGCTTTTACAATTGTACAATAGATTTACATTTTTAGTACAAATACATACAGTCTTAGTAGTCGCTGGATATGGAGTTTACAATCATTTAGGAACTGATAGATGAATTCGCAGGCTTTAACATTTGGTTTGGCAAAGAATATGTCTGCTTTTAGTGGGAGGAAGAACTTGATTTTACGCAAATTGCTCATTAGTTTGGTTCTTTGGGAGTCGTATAGTTGACACTGCCATAGGACATGGTCCAAGTCCTCGGGGTAGAGGTTGCACTTGCAGCTGGGATCATTGAAAAATAAAATAGTTCGACGCGTACATTCATTATTTGCTTTCGTTCAAATTTATGTTACAACCTAACACTTCTCTGAGCAAACCATGACATTCCGTGTATCAGAGATTTGCATATCAAGCTGCTAAGTTGAACGCTTCCGATGCTAACGAGATGACCGAGCATGGCTTGTCGATCATTAATATCCAATGCCGTTGCAAAAACCATCCGAGATAGGATCCCATAAACGAATTAACATATGGTCAACGAACCCACCGTAGTCTTAGGTTTAGAAATGAATAAAAACAAAGAGAAACATCCGGGAAAAAGATTAGGTCTCGATGATTGATGAACTTCGTCAGCTAAACAGGAACGGCCGTCCGGTGTTAATTACCAAGGTTCGCGTATTCTCCCGTGTACTTCCTCCCCCGCCCCTGGACGCCTCATTCTTCGTTGTTTTCAACCAAATTGTTTTCAAACAAATATCTCGATAACGAGCACCGGGTAGTTGTAATGAAAAAAGTTGTTCAGTTCATTGCGACAAATTCATTCTTGTAAAAACAGTTTTACTGCGCATCTTGAAAATTCAGTTTCCAAGTAATGCATTTAAAGAAATCAAAATGGGTGCTTACACGTCGTGTTTTTCTCTGCAGGTGACGGAAATCCTAGGGAACTGGTGCTCGCCTGGGGATTAGTTGGTAAGTAATTTTCTGAATATTAATACGTACAGCTATAAGTTGCAGGGAAAACTCGAGGCAACGGCGTGCATCGGCCTTTTTCCTCGGCCGAGTTGCGTGCGGCGCCACAGGAAAACGTAACTGTAATCTGTCGATACCTCGCGCGGTAATTAACTTTCCCGCAGGGGGGCAAAAAAATTCAATGCGAGGCCGTGCACACGATTCTTGTTCGCCCGCGGCATACCTCGGGGGCTATTACGAGAATTATTCACCGAACATGATTTTTATTCAATTAAATGTCAGTCGCGACACTGCTCTTTCATTTTTTATGCGATGATATTTCCCGTGAAACGAGTAGAAACGTGTTCGAGTCACTTTTCTGGTTAAAATCATAAATCGGTCCCTTCTATGAAAAGAGTCCCTTATAATGTCCCTTAATAAACAATGTGTGGTGGTATCAGCGCAAAGGTTCGATAAAAATCAAAGAAACAAGCAATCTTTGCAATTGTTAAATGCCAAGGTTTCGATCCTGATATGGATCATTTTCAAGAGAAGAATTCTTTTATAATATTCATGTATCTTCAGTATCCTATTCTGTTTTGTAAATTTTTATTTTCTCTGTATTGTATATATTGTATTCTGAATTTCAATTAAGTTGAAATAAATCTCATATGAGATTTTCAATAATATAAAAAGGGTCTAAAGAGCTTCAATAAAAAAAAAACTGTACTGAAACGATATGAAAGTGAAGAAATGAAAACAGTACTTACATAGGACCGACATATCTCATACTGAGCCAATCAGAACATAACAATCAATGCCTGCGCAAGTCAATACTTGCCGGTAAATTTGAAATCCCACTGGAGTCAGTTCTCACAAACAAATAATTGACATTCATAATGTATGTACCAACAATATGCATACATAAAACAATGTTTACAAAGAAACGTAAATCTGAATCTAGAATAAATAATGTATATAGACAACATCCCTTATATATGAAATGTCTCTTATCTCGTGAAAAAGAATTTCGGAGCCCAGTTTGAAAATTTGACTTTCCCGAGATGATCAAATAAATTTGCCTCTGATCTGTCCCCTCGGGTATCCTGTAACTTTCGTTGAGAACGTCCCCCCACCCCCGGGCTCTTCATATTTTCCGAGATGTTTGCCCGAGGAGATTAACATGTGTACGTTTCACGATCTGGAAAAATGTAGCGAGAGACTGGTCCCCGGCGAAACCCTTATCAAAACTACCGGCGGACCCGGTTTCGAGCTCTCCGCCCTAGAAACGTTCAATATCCGAGCGCCGGAATTTATGCCGGTTGCTAAAGTCCGCCCCTCTCTGCGTTTCGCCCGCGAATTCCGTGCGGGGAAAAAACGGTACGAACTTCCATTCAGGTCCCTCCGGCTTGTAATCCACTTAGAAGTTTTCCCTTTCTTAGGAATCGGCCGCGAGGTCCCCGGGGCACCGGCAAACAGAATTCCTCTTTATGCGTGGTGGTAGTATGCCAGCTTTCTCTCTCTCTCTTTCTCGCTCTTTTTCTGTGTCTCTCTTACATCGTGAGCATCGCTGCAAATATTAGATGGTCCTTCAGATAGCTTTTCAGAGACGACTCTGTCTCTCCGGGTGCTAGGGGTTCCGAGCAACCCTCGGAGGAAGGGTTGGCGGCGGGGTACGAGTTTGGAACGCGAGCCGTATCTGGAATTCGTAACACGCCGTTCGAACCCCTGCGCTCTCCTTCCCTCGACGGTAGTTTACCTCGAAGAGGTTACTTCCACCTATTTTTCCACGTATTCATACGAGTTTCGGGGACACGCGATCGACGGGTCGGAGGGCTCGAAAGGAACGTCGAACGAGCCTCGTACGTTTTCCCAGGAACGTCTAGCGACGAGGAAATTTGGTATCCTCCTATCCACCCTCGGCCCTGCTTCTCGTCGAATAAGTTATGGTCCTTCATATTGGGAGCATTTTTTCCAACATATATTATATACGGACTGAAGCATTTTACATAAGTGTTTACTATAAAAAAAGAAAGGATAATTATTTTGAATTTGGGCTTCCTCTCAGATTTAGATGAAATTTAAGTTATAGATTTTATGTTATAGATTTCTACTTTTCCAACAACTTTTTCCTATACATGTGTCACGTCCGGTGGTCCAGCCATTGATACAAATTGATACAAAATAATTGATACAAATAATCATATATACATATTACCTTAATAGCTTACCGCTATTTTAGTTTTCGAGATATTCGCAAAAAAACTATCGCTAATACTGTATTGTATGTATGTATAACTTAATTGATTCCCCTTAGGGTTACAATCTCTTTTAACCTTACTTCGCCTTTATCTTCCTATTCACTACTTCTTAACCTAACCTTATTCTACCTTACAATCTACCTTATGCTTATGCTTACATCGAATAGATAGAGAGAAAAAGAAACCTATTTACAATAGACGCTATTTACATTAACAAGTTTACAAGTTTACAATTGAATATTGCATTGTCATCCAGTTCTGAGCTATGTTTCCAATTTCAAGTCTCATCAGAAAGTTAGTTTAAAATCAATTGCAAGGTTTGTACCGAACAAACAGACAAACAGGAAAGCGAGCTAATAAAAACTTGGTAAAAATGATAGTTCTCTTGATCAATCGTAAGTTGACTTATTGTTTGCCAATAGGGAATGGCTTCTGCTTGGTGATATTGAGAAACGGGATCGAAAGGGACAGATTGTACGTAACCTGTCCACGATTCTAGTTTAATTTTCATCGAATCTGACGCTCAATAAGTATCGCTGTCGGATGCAGAGCGTGTACCCTATCATAACTCAAGACTAAGCGGGAAATACATCGTACACTGCGATATATCGCTTTTCCACGCTCGAAAGTCGGTCATACGTTCCACTTAAGCTGAATCCCGTCTACCGGCGCCGCCGTGTACGTCTCGCGGACCGCCATTTTTCCGGCTTGTTGAAAAGGGTGCAGATATTTCAAAGTAATTGGCCCACTCTACCTACTTCTGTGAACACGTAGCAATGCCCTTATTCGGGACAACACGCTTATTGCAACGATACAAAAGCGGACGGTATCCATCTTGAACGAGTTTCAGCTTATTCTTCAGCTTCTTAATTAAGCCCTCGGACTTCTCGAAAATTACGGAACTAATTCGAATGAATTTATTTAATATTAATGGGTATTAACTTTATTAATATTCACTTTCCTTGTCGAGCAACGAGGTCAACACTTCGTTGGTTTCTTCCAAAATAACAGGGAATTCAATTTTGTCCATCTTCACAAATTGTGCTTTGTTTCACAATGCAGAGTTGGACAGTAATTAATTACATCTGCAATTGCATGAGCAAAAGTGGACTACAATTTCAATATGAAAACAGTTAAATGGTCCACCAAAACATAAAAATTAGTGGTTTAAGAGAACAATTACTGTAATTTGTAATTGCAGAAATAAAATTACAATTACATGTAATTGTAATTGGCAATTGCAATTACTTCTCGAATCACTGTAATTGTAATTGTGGTCCGCAATTACAATTACTGGTTGAGCCAAATTCATTTCTGCAATCACAAATTACAGTAATGGGTAAGTAGAGACCACAATTAAAATTACAGTGATTCGAGAAGTAATTGTAATTTTATTTCTGCAATTACAAATTACAGAAATGGGTAAGTAATTGTAATTGTAATTGCAACTACTTTTTGCCCAACTCTGTCACAATGTGAAGATACTTGAAGATACTGCACATTTTATTTTACCCTAGATGTATTTATGTATACGATCAAAGTTAAGCAACAGCGTGGACAAAGCTTAAGATCGTCACTGAAACGCTTGACGGTGCCAAGCCTAGTTTAAAAAATCAGTCGTCTGAAAATAGTAGTTGGCTACTATCGATTTAGTCGATAGTTTAAGTCGATGGTGGCCATCACTAGCGGATGCCGAAGAAATCGGAAACAGAAGGCATCGACGGCAGATAAATCGTTGGATTATTCCCCGAGGCCTGGATCCTGGGGATCCCTGGTTCGGTCGTTGCGATTCGATATCGCGGCACGCCCGGCACCCTCTCTGATTGCCACGTAGCGATTTTGCGGTGGTAAAACGGGCGCACGCAATGCGTTCTGCATTAGAAGAGGCCTCTCATAAAAGCTGGAACGGGACCCGACGCATCGTTCCCTAGTCTCTCTTGTCTCTCGTGACTCCGACTGGCTGCCGGTGTCCAGGAAAGGTCGAACGTGACGAAACAAACGTTCACAATCGACTCCTGAACCCCGAGAAACACGAGGCTACACACTCTTCCGCAGTAGATTCACGTACGATCGGCCGAAGACGCGCACTTGACACTCGGCACCATCGACGAATTCACACGCGACGCCGTTTACGGAATACCAAGCCGGGAAAACGAGGCTGTGAGAGGAGGACTCCGACACCTTTTCGCGGAGCTTCTGTTCCGAACAGACCGAACGAATCACTCGAGGGAGATTACCGTTGCTGAAGAGGTTTCAGGTTCCTCGAGTGGCCACTTTGCTGCTGTCGGACGGAGGACCGGAATCGCGAAAACTGCCCGAAATTCGTGTCTCTCTTTTAATTATGCATTATTAACACGCATTATTAACACGTCTTTCCAATATCTTATTTAGCATGTTTTCCTTTCACGTGAAACTTCACTTGAATTTGTGACGGCCGTTTGTTGATTTTCTTTGGCCAGTTGTACCTCTTTTTTTTATATTCGATAACAAGTTCTTCTGCCAATTGAAACAAAAATGCTTGCCTCGAAATTTTTTCTCCCGTGGTTTCTCTATATGAAACCCATGCATTTATCTTAAATCTAAGATATTGAAAAATACCTGTAAAGGCAATCTCCGACATTTAGATTTCACCGTGTAATTTCTGGCTAGAACCTTAAGAATTCGCGGATCGGATTGAACCCAGGCGGCGACCCCTGCTGTAGAATATATTCCCACGAAAAAGACCGAGGCAATATAAAAACTTTCGAACAAAGCAAACGGCCTGAACGAAAAATCGAAGAATAAGTAACATCTCTTTATCGAGACATCTATGAGCCTACAATATAATTACTATGTAATTTTCAACACAGGAAAATCCTGAATCGATGCATCTGAAATCGGCGATTGAGCCCGTTTCGATTGAACGCGTCGGAGTTACGGGCGCAATAAAAAGGCCGGTGAAAATCGCGTCATTTATTTCGAGCATAAAGCGTGTAAGAATCGTAATTGAAGCCGGTGGTAACGGTGAATCAAGGGTCACAATAAACGAGGCAATAAAATGTCTAGGCGCGGTGCTGTAATCGTTGGTCCAGCCACTCGTTGGCCGGGCTTGTATTTTCGTCGTTCCTTCTATCGTCGTGAACAATCGCCGGAACTCGTTAAAACCCCTTACGTCTGTCAGTCGGCACGACGTACGTTAATAATGTACACTCTTCTGCATAATGACTGGCTGGTTTCTTTTCCCCTTCCCGTTTCCCCCTTCTCGCCATCTCTCTGCCTCCCTGTTCCTTTCGTCCTCTCCCCGCAAACACCCCAATCCGAGCCCCGTCTACCGTGTCTCGTGTACACGTTTCAAGCCCAACGAAATGTCAAACGCTGCCAAATCGTCCGCGATTCTATCGCGCGGCTCGTCGTCTGGAAATTGCACCGTCGATGGTACATCCTGCATAAGTCGACGTGTTTCCTACCAGGAATTCGCGTTTCACCGGAGCCGCTCCGTCGGGAACAAGCCAATCTGCTTGTTTATCTGGAATTAGAGGAAACGATACCGCACGAGAATTATTCGTCATCGTTAGATCGCGAACCTCGGATGACCTGATAACGCCGTTTGCACGTCCTATTTCGTCTTTCCCCCTGCGATATCGCATTATCCCGGAGCCTGCCCCACCATTTTACCACTTATACGTACGGATGGGATCAATATGTACTCACGAATCCGAGTCAATTCAATAATCAAGTTTCATTTATAAATATACCTTCACAAGCTTGATTCGTCTAAAATATAGAGTTTTATTATTAATTATATAATAAATATTTATTACACGCTTCCCACGTCGTGTACTAACCCAAAAATATAGAGAATCAACAATGAAATCTTTGTGCTTCCCTATATTATCTCAACACAAGATTTTTCTAGAAACTTGTACTCGTAGATTTGAATAATTAAGATTTAGAGAATTATGAATGTAATTAATTATGAGTTTAAACATCACTCTGTCTATCTGTTTACTTTTTCTAACATCTCAAAAAGTATACAGCATTTTAAGGGTTAATCTGACGACTCCGGAAGGAGAAGTGGTAGGAGAAGACTGGGAACGAGTGATGCAAATTTAAATGTAACAGTTTTAGTCGTAATATTTAACGAAGCACTATTGTACACAGTGTAACAGTGTCAGCGGCAATGATTCGGCGACGATCGAGTTGCGGAACATGTTCGAACGGATGGAGGATCTTCAGTCTGTCGGTGACAAGGCTCGAGTATGAATCATGCGACCTCGTGTACGTGATCGAGCACGGTGGATCGGTAAGGCATACCCGGAAACAGGTGTCGACGATGACGTTGCATCCACGGGTCGCAGAGAACACGCGAGCAGCAGTTCTGCTCGCGTGTCGCGTCGTCTCCGTCGCGATCACCACCGTCGACACGAACTGGAAATTAAGATATCCACAATTTTCGCACGGTCTCTTGCAAATTTCTCAGTTATCACGCGAAATTTCTATTACCCGTTCCGTGCTCGGCGCGTGCACACCGGCCGACGAAAAAGGCGCGGCTGAGTGAGATACACATCGCTGCTAGATAATTTATTTTACGCGGCCAACACGCATTCACACTTTCGTTCAACTAATTACGGTAAATAATTGGTTCAAGAATAGTATCCCGACCAGAGCTTTATTTTTCATTTAATTAATAATCATATTGATTGTTCCTCTCTTTGTAAAAGTAGGACTTTTCAACCAGATAGCACCCTAGATTGATCTTTCATCTAGCGATTTTGACTACTAAGAAACCCTGTCTTTGCATTATTACGAACTCAGAAGTTTAATCCCGGACCCTTGCAATTCTCGTATACGTATAGTAGTTAGTGGTGTGTGCACGCACACTAGCAGCGCGAGTGTCGTCTGCTAAAACTCGTAGACTCCGCCCTTTCTATTTCTCAATATTATTTAACGGGTTGAAAACAATGCAGCAGTATTTTGAAATTCCTCTAATGTGTTCACTGTCTTAAATTACACCTACTCATTTCTTCCATAAATGCATAAGATCCGCTGTCTACTTATTATACACTTAGTGATCAGCCTTCTGAAATTGAATTTTAGCCAGTTTTACCAAGCCACTGCGTTGCCATAAATCGAGAATACACAGTTCAGTTTACAAAATTCTCTAGGAGACTTAGAGAGTTCCGAGATACATATTACGGTCAACCAGCTCAGAGACAGTGCTGCAAGAAGGAAGTTTAACTCCCCGTAAATCCTAAGTAGCTCGCTTTTTTTGCGGATCCGCGTAATGTCAGGCTGACAATCCTAATGCTAGGTTATGCTGAGCATCTTAATAAGTGGCTCTCGGCTTGTGGGAATTCTTATTGCGGTTGCACGGAAGAACGGTTTCGTTTGTGCGCCGAGCGGTTTAAGCACTGCTGACCCTACGAATGACACTGTACTTTGCAGTTGCACTGTCATTACTATTGCGCTTCGGTCTGTCCCGAAGGTAGTTAACATCGAGAGTCGTTCGACTTGATATAATTTCATTCTCAATGATGTTCGCCACGTATATGTGCGGACGATGTCACTTCGACAAGAAACATGTAAAAACAATTCCGTGGATAGCGGTCGTGAAAGTCTGAAGAGCGAGGCAAACAGAGGAGAAACAATGCAGCATTATCGCGACCACGACCTCCGCAAAAATCGAACCGCGAGAATCGAGCTCGTCGTCGCACCCCGAAAACCCACCGCATTCTTCGCCTCGGCCGCATTCGAACGCCGCGCCGCACGCATTACGCGTACAATCAATACCTCAATCCGCCAACCCTCTCTGCCCTCCCTCCCCCCTACATCCCCCGACACCCCGTCGCTCGAAATAATTGCAGGCGATTCTCGATTCGGTCGAAAAAGGGCTGGCGAGGCCGTTCACGCGGAAGTCGATCGTAAAGTCGTTACGCACTTCCCGGTGCGAGCGTGCGAATGGTGCGTAAAGGCCTAACCCTCTCCCCCTTCGGACCCCGTTGCACGCTTCTCGTGTTCACTTTCGTGCGATGCGCGGCTCTTGGTTGTCGGGGGTAGTAGGGGGCGGGAGAGAGAGACAGAGAGAGAGACAGAGAGAAAGAGAGAGAGAGAGGGGGCAGGCCGCAAGCCTTCGTTAATTAAAGCTTCTTAGGACAGTCTGGAGTAGGCGGCCGTGTATGTAATTGTGCATTCCCCTGTTGGCAGCCCTGTTGGAGAGGCTTTGTTTTAAGGAGGGGGCGGCAGAGATGGCGGGGGGTGGGGGGTGGGGGCAGAGAGGCTGCGTAGGTCTCCGCACGCCCGCAGACAATGCCGTTGGACTACAATACAACCCTGTTTGTATTTCTGCTGCGCGAACCCTGCTTCGATATCATCTACGATCCTTCTCTTCCTCTCCCCCTGCTTCTATCTGCATTTTCATTCTGCCATTCCCCCTCTCCCTCCTTCGACCTTCTCTATCCATCTATCTATCTATCTCTCTGCTCCCTCATCCTCCCACCCCCGCCCTCATCCCACTCGAAACTTTCTATCCGTTGGCTCTGTACCCCCCGTTCCTCGCAAGTTTCCAACGCGACTTCTATCCGACCATCCATCCGCGACTCTCTGCTCGTTTTCATTTCTTTTTCCGGGATTCTATCCCTCCTCCTCTCTCCCTCTCGACACAAGCCTCTTTCTCTCGCTGTTTCGTTCTTTCTCCGTGGCCCCCTACCGCTCTTCCCTCCCTTTGTCCCTATTCCAACGCCCATCTTTATCCGTCTGTCGCGGGCTCCCCCTTGCTCTAGCTATCTCTGCATGTTCAACCCCTCTCACTTTCTACATCCGTCGTCGCGACGATACGACACAGACCAGCTTCCCTTTCTTGTTTCCTCTGTCCCTCGTGTACTTTCTCTGCTCTCTCTTTCTCTCTTTCTCTCTTTCTCTCTTTCTCTGCTCTCTCTCTCTTTCTCAACGCGTGTCGTGTTCGCTCTCTGTGTTTCTACGTCGTCCCCACTTCCCTTCGCCTCGTTCCTCGCCCCGCAATCGTTTTCCGCCGCGCTTTCTGTCTCCGCGGCTCTTCTATTCAATCTCGGCACCGACGACACTTTGTCCGACTACTGAGACGCACGATACCGGTAATGCACGGTTAAATTTCACTAAAATTAGAGGCGTCACTCGTCCATGAGAACATGGCACAAAGGAACACGCGCGCCGTTTAAGATGATCAATTTCAGTGAAGCCTGAAAGACACACTGATCAGAGATGCATGAGAGAATACGAAAATCTCAGGCATCCGATGATCGTTACGGGTCCGCGAATAATGCCGACGATGTAAATACAACCCTTTGTACTCGAAGGTATTTTATCAGGAACATTAAACATTTCTTCCGACCTAGGATATATTCCATTATTATATGGAATATTTTAATTATAATTTGTTAGGAAATCTCGACTCTCTGGTGAATAATATGAATTCAATGCGATAATGTAGTAGGAGAGCAAGAACAAATTATAATTAAAATATCTCCTAAACTAATGACTTTTTTACACAAATAGATCAATACTTTTTTGTAAAGAATATGAAGGAGCATCAGCTGATGCAATAAAACATATATGATTCCATTTAAAAAAACATTAATGTCCTTTACACGTCCACCTACAAAAAAAAAATGTACCATCAGAATGTGCCCCTGTCAAAACCATTCAACTTCATCTGAAACATTGTTTGCTATGCGTAATAATAATGACGTAAATCTAGATGGCAAAATGTGGCGCCCCACCCTGTGTAAACCAAACAAGGTTTACGGCATTGATAAATAAATAAATGAAACAAAAATTATAATTGTAATCATCGAGTATCAGCTAACAACCTAGCAACAATGGTGCGTGAGTCAGGTAAGGACAATGACTTATGATCAACGTCTACACAAAGTGCTGCTGATTATTTTCATTTAGCCAAGTGTCAAGAGTCACGCACTGGCGAAGCCACACCTGAAAAGTGGTCTCCTGATGGGTAATCTCATCAGGTAATGAAGGATTGAGGTTGAGAGACGCAGAGGACTTAGAAGTCATAGCAACTTAGCGCTAGTGAGTCCTAGTTCAAGGTTCCTCGAAGAAAAAAGTCTTCAGATATCCGGCTATTAGAACTACTAATGATAAAGTGTCAAACGGTGAAAACTGGGGCACGTCTACACACTAAAGTCCGGCCTTTCCATCGCTGATGTATTAGGCTCAAGGTGTCGACGCTAACCAGCTTTCAGCTGTATGATCGATAACAAGTAAAGCATTGTTCAAAGAAGCGTTAAAAAAAATGTAGTAAAACGTAAGCAAATTCACAAGTTGAACCATTCTCTTCTAGATTGATAATTCCAAAGGTAGTAGAACTCGTGAAACATTTTCCTCCCGAGTTTTTACCATAAAGAAATTACAGCGAAGCCTGTTAACAATCCACGACTACCCTGAATCCCATTTCGCGGTGATCGGGGTGAAGATAACGCGCCATATTTGTCTCCTCGACCGCGTTGATGTTTATCGAGTGCGCGTTTGCTCATTCTATCGTTTCCCCAATCGTCGGCTCCGGATGGCGGACGCGCGCAACCCTCTTCAGATCTCTATCACCGAATCATTAAATCTCCCGCCGTGCACATTTTCTCCTTTTCTTTGCGCGGAACACTGAAATATTCCGCTCTCCCTTGGTTGTTCGCAGAGTTGTGCAGAATTACAATTGAATTACTCCAGAATTACAATTATAATGTAATTCAGTTATATTGTAATTTAGAATTCAGATCTTCATTCAATTCAATTACAATGTAATTCGTAATTGCAATGGGGTACAATTATCAAATACATTGTAATTCAAGTATATTGTAATTTATAATTCAGATCTTCATTCAATTAAATTGCAATGTAATGCGTAATTGCATTGGAGTGAAATTATCAAATACTACATTAATGTTATTTTTAATGGCAGAATGTTTTAAGAAATGATCATTCGGGGTCTGTCAGGATCCCAAATAAAATTCTGTACCCTAACATTCGCCGCTGTACTGTACAATAATTGCAAACATCAAGTTTCTCGAACTTCTAAGAAAAAAACCATCCACTATCGTTTCACGAGCCGACTCCGAGGAGCCGCGCGATTTTACGCTCACTCTCGGACCTCGTCGATCACCGGAGGAATTAGAGGATTAGATGGAATCGAACGGAAGTTCGGAGCCATCTTCGGTCGGTCGTTTCTTACGGTTGCAGGGGGGACACGAGAGAGAGAGAGAGAGAGAGAGAGCGGGATCCGTACGTTAGCCGGATGCCAGCGAAGATAACCAGGAATTCTTATTCGTATCCGCGTGGATCGGTATCACGGCGAAATTTACCGGTCCTCGTTGTCTTCGCGGCTAAGCCTAAGTTTGGTGTGAACGCACCCTCAGGATTGCTCTTATCGGCAGTGGAGTGCCGGTGTGCCGGTCGTTTTCCACCCCTTTGGCTTATCTCGCCGGTGCGAAACCCTCTTTAGCCAACGATTCTCTCGTTTCGCTCGCCCCCTCCCCACCCCTCTTCTTCGCGCCCTGGAAACAATACCTCCCCCTCTCGCCCTGCCACCACCCACCCCCTAAAAAGGTATCAAAGTTTTTAGCGACGGCAAAAAGCGAGGAAGAGGGAGGAATAGCTTAGGAGAGGAAAACAGAAAGCTGGAGAACGCTTTATTTCGAGACGCGGCGACTGCTGCCTCCGACGTGTACCCTCCTTTCTTACTCTTGCGAGGAACACCACCACCCTCCCCGCACAACCCCCTCCTCGAACTCGTAAAACCCTGTTAGGTGCACTCCACACGGTTCACGCACCGCGTGCCCGGTTAAATGTCACCCCCATCGGCAGTTCGAACAAGTTTCGCCGCCATCTCCCACACCCCCTCTCTGCCCACCCCTCTCTATTCGCATTCTTCCTACTCTTACGCCCCCATTTTGCTCTCCCTCGTTCTTCCATTTTCCTCGACCCCTCCTCCAGCCTTAACCCCTTCTCGCCGCGCGTTCGCTACCCTAGCCGACCCCGACTTCTATTTTCTTACACCCTCATTTCGATCCCCCATAGAGCTACCTTTATTTCGTTCCCAGCCCCTGCCATCCCTTTGGTCTTCCTTCACGGATATTATCGTTTTCTTTAGTCCCTGGAATTGGAGCCGGTTGTCCTTTGCACACTGTTCGGCTCTCTGGTCCCAATTAAAACCTGCGACTCTCTCGATCGGAGTCTGCGTCGCTCGATAGTGCTCGAAACGAACATTTAAACTCTGCTAGTGTCTCGTGTCGATGACACCATGAATTACTTCAGCTTCGTTTTCCCTGAAACGACGAGATTTGTCTACTGTTGGGTACTTCCCATTCACGTGCAAGCATGAAGTTTGGTACATAGGTCCACCGTAACAAACATTTAAAGGAATAATTATTCAAAGTTTGAAATTTTACACCTTAAAGGGGTTGTATTGAAAAACAAACATAATGAAAAAAAGTAATCAACAAAAATTGATGAAATTCCAACAAAATCATCCTGTAAACAGAAACCAAAATACCGGCGAGTTCGTTAGCTTAGAAATACTTCTTGCAATATTGAAAAAGCCGTTTGTAAAAATTAGTTTAAAAGAACGCTATTTAATTTTTGAAGAGTTACATGGAAGATTAAATTGTTCAAACTTGGCCGTTAGCAAACTCCTTTTATGGCCATTGGTTCAGAAAGTAACGGCCGAGCTAACTCTATTCTAAAATATTATTCTAAAATAATTTAGCCCTCCATGTAACTCTTTAAAAATTAAATCTGGTCCATCATAAAAACAAAACAAAGCATGAATTTTCATTAAAAAAATCCCCAGTGAAATTAATGTTCACACGATAATTAATTCGAGCGAACGTCACTATTCAATCGTCTTCAGAATTCCACGTTCACGTTCATAAATTCTCGACGGGATCTCGTTCTTTTTATCGTCTTATCGTGTTCGTTTCCCCCGGCCTCGTTGATTTCCCAGGAAAGAGAAGAGCCCGGTCAGAGATCTAAAAATTAACAGGGCCCCGGCGAGCAGACGTAACTTCCGGTGTGCTTCGGGCGGAACCATGTGGGCGTTGGTCGACGGTTAAAATTAAAAGCGGAGAATCGGCGTCGTTGCGATACGATGGCGAAGCAACGGATCGCGCGGGCGCACACACACGGAAATAGTGGCCCCGAGGAAATTGAGTTATCGCGCGGCGAGTGGATTGCGCGGCACGCGGACCGCACCAATGAAATTAAACGGCAATAATGAAACGCGCAGTTAAACTCCTTGCGAGCGTTATGCCCGCCTACGTTCAGATCAGCACAAACAGCCTGCGAAACGTCCGTAATTGATCCCCAACGGAACGTTAATCTCAATTCTGCGGTTTAAAGACCCTATCGCGGAATAATTCGTTGTTAACACCGCTTGCGTTCGGGATATCACCGACTTTTTTTATCAGTAAACTACAGGAGCGTTTCTGTCGGAAGTTTTGGTTTATCTTACGATGATATTAGACACTTTTTTCCAAACGGTAAACATTGAAATTTCCATTAGCAAAAAGTTTCAGTAATGCCCGAACATCTTACTTATACTTAATAATAATAAATTTCCTATAAAATTTTACATATTAATTTAATATTAAGCTGAATAATACATTTTCTGTAGAAATTTCAATAATATCAAATTTTTCATATTAATTGAATATTAACTTCAATAATAATAAATTTCCTTTATTAATTTCCTTCCTTTAGAAACTTTGTATTGATAATTGCGGAGAAGTCGCAGTTTCCCCGGTTTTAAGACGCAGAACATTGTTTTACGTTCACTTTCGCCTGATGGCTATTTCCTTCCGATTGATTCTCCTCAAGTCGAGGGGGTTTCATTTACGACGACGACAACGCGGCGCCATTAATAGCTCGAATTCGCCGTTCGAGTATCGTCGACGCTGAATAATCGAAACCGTGAACGATGTCGCGAGGGCAGTGAAATCGGTCGTCCCGTTTCCCTTTCGTTCGTGCTCGGTCGTTGTTAGACTTTATTATCTTCCCGGTGTACATTTTAATCGATTATACGATGATTCGACGAAACAACGCCCTCCGGAATCGATAGTTAAATAGCCATTGCATATCTGAATCTTTATACAGGCTTTAATCTTTGTTAGAAGATTTTCAACATGGCGCACTGATTCGATCAATTGCAGACAACAAGCAAATTTGCAAAATATCACATGAAATTTAATTCAACGTTTCGGTCTGAATTTAGACCATTTTCAAGAATCTAAATTTTCTGTATTACGTCTATAAGAATTTATGAAATAATTAATATATGGTTAGGTAAATGCATTCCCGAACAAGCAGAAAACACTAAGGTATTAAAAACGAATACGAATGTATAAACTCACTTGCTTAGAAAAATGTACTAATTTAAATTCAATTTTATTAAACAATTTTATTCGTATAGTTTTATTCTAATGTTCCAAGATATTTGAAAGTTAGACATAAACTTTTGCAACGATCTTGTTCTATAAAGCGAGTTCGTCCCGTACGAAAGAATAAGCGACGATTACAATGGCAACCCACGAAAAACTGTTGAATGAAGAATTAATGAATCTTCGGTGTACAAACTTGTTCAAAGGAAATTATGATGCTACTTCTTGATTCGGTGCTCTTTGAGAAATTACCGTCTGGAGGCGAGCGCGACGACGATAAAACGAAAGTTGAAGGTTCGTTGAAAAAGTTATAACATCGTTTATTAATATTCCGTGAGAAATATTATCTGCCGCGACTCCGAGAGTCTACCAGGAGACGTCACGGATAGCGGTTGAAGTTCAAGTCCTCCCGGCGGTTGCAATATTAATGTTCCTCGATAAATTGGATCTGAATATTTCAGTCGAAAGGTCTGCGAAAATTTAAAAACTTCCCGAAGAATTATGTTAAGGACGTTACGGTTTCATTATGCCAGACTAAGGCTGTAACACCCGGGGCCGAACGGTGGACATTTACCCACAGTATCATTTGCATAGTCGCTCCTTTTGACGCGAACTTGGAAATTTATTGCGCGGACCGGCAAATAAAAATCTGAAATTGCTAATAATAAAACGTCAACTTAACGTTGATGCCGAGTGCCAGTTTGTTAGTGGCTGATCATTACTTGTTACACCTCTACTTGCGTTTCTCTACAATGATTCGCAGTGGTTCACTGAAAATCAAGTATCCACAGAATCAAATTAAAACTAGGAAAGAATACATTTACATATTCGCTGTTCGTCACTTACGTATTGCATATTACGCCGTACTAACGTTACTATTAATTTATCTTCATATTAACACGGAGCAGGGTCACCTCCGACCCACATTTCATTTATTCGTTCGTCGAATATCGAAGAAATAGAAACAATATTGATTTGAACACTACAGAGGACTAAATGATGTTGTTTTATTTTATTTTAGAACAAGAACGATTACTTTTTTAATAATATGTAAGTCGTATCTCTTCGCTTTAAATATTTAACATCCCTCGTGTCCCTCGTGTAAATTTGACACAGTTTTCCCGATATAAGTTACACTGTTCTGTTATTTCTTAGGTAAACTTTCCACAAACTGTGTGTGACTTTTATTTATTTTAATGCGGAATATATAGCTGAAAAACCTAGGAGGTAAAAAATGAACTCACCAATTAGACTAAAAATAAAAAAAACATTGAAATTGTTTGTTATTTGTGTTACTGTGTCAATTTGACACCGAGGGACAGATTCAGTTCGTGAAACGGGGGACGGATGAGGGTTAAATGATAAGGCGATGCGGTGAACTCCCGGCTGAATAGAAATGGAAATCGATTTATCGGCGATCGTCCCCGAATGGTTAATCCGGTGATACGGAGCGTCGGTAATTACGAATCCGCGACGTTTCCGCGAAGAAAACAGGACCGGCGTCCCATTAAATGGTTCTCCGAGGGCCGAGAGCTTCCGTCCGCGGTTCCTTTCGTGCCGGACGAGTTCATTACGGTTGCAACGCGGCTAACAGGATTTCGTCGGGGCGACGTAACGAGCTCTCTCGAGCCGTAATGCAAAAGTTGATTCGAGTAGCGCCAATTTATTGCCCCGGGCGGCCGACGGCCGAGACTTTCCCCCGCGGGAAAACGCTGCGTCGCGCCGCCCCTGTCTGCGCGCCTCGACAAAACTCGAAGAGATAAAGTCCCCGGCAATTGCATTAAACATCGTGAGGGCACGTGCCTCGAAAACGAAGAAAAAGGAACGGGCGACGACGACACTCGGACGTGTCGATTCGATCAGACCGGAGATATTCAGCTCGTTATTTATTCGGTGCTTACCGATGAAATGTTTCGTTTCATCGAAAAGAGAGAATCAACATGATTTTTTGATCACGCTACACGCGGCAGGCTATTGGCACTTCCGGTGGTTCAGCCGTTATTAATGATTGATAAAATCGATCATGTATATTATATTTCTTTTTGCATTTACTCTGCTAATGATGCACGGGCTAATGATTGTAGGTTATGGGATTTAAATAAACAGTCATTTTTTGATATATTTTGTTTCTTTTCACTTTATTCTGTCTCAGCTCAAGGAAGGCGCGTCTGTTCTTTTCGACTGACACACTGTAAACTGAAATTTAGTCGTAGACGAAGAATTCGCCTCGTGTTTACCGACGCTCTCGGTTATCCTCATAACACAACAAAAAAACTGTTTGTAAGAACAGGTACGCGGACCCATTCTGCTTGTATTGAAAGCTTAGGAAATAAACGATAATTATTGTCTATAAAAGTAGACCTTCATAAAATAGAAAAATAAAATCAACAATGATAACATGAAATATCATAATTATTATTTTATATTGAATTATCGTATATTACACGACATTTCGAGCGATAGAATTAAGGAAAATCTATAAGATATATTTCGCAGTGGACTACATTCAAAACTTAAACTTATCTTTAATTAAGAGCTTCATCGAACAAATTCACAGCGAAATCTATTTTATGAAACAAATGAAATCTCACTTTAATCTCACAACGTGCACCTTAGGACGTAACACTATTGTAATTACTCCGATAATTCGAATAATTCTTCCAACAGGCATTTCCGGCGTGGAAAACAAAGGGTGCCAAATATATTTTGGTAACCGAAGCTATAGGAATTCGTTTGAATGCCGGTACGAATCGTTTCCAGAGTGCGCGTACGTGTACGCAGGGTGTAAAGTAAATCATAATTGCGTGTTGGGATGAATGTCCGTATACAGGGCCCGGTATGGCAATAGCGTGGATTATATGTAAAGAGGGGGGAAGGGGAAGGGGTTTATGTAATTGGTAAAGGGGCTTTGCCAGGCGTCTTGAAACGATTGTCTGCGCCCGAGATGCAAATCTGCACGCTGCGCGCTCAGCTTCCACCTGGTCTGACCGTGCAACGATAAGGCCGTTAAAGCGTCAGAGGCTTTTGTCCGAGAAATCCGGCTAATCCGTAACGTTTCTCGTGAAAACGTCCCTTCCGTTGGCTGCGAAGACGAGAACGGCTTTAATGTGCATACTCGCAGTTGATATACTTCAACAGTCTGCCGGAGAACGTACTAATACGTCGCCGACGAACTCCCGTCATTTACTATGCTAAATATTTTAATTAATTAATTAATTTAATTAATTTATAAGCGTCAACCATTTGACAGCGAGCGTCGACGTATTAGTGGCTAATTTTTTTTCAATAATCTAATCATTTTTGCGAATACTTTCATCTTTTCCTCCCTCGATAAATCTGACTTACAAATAATATTATCAGGAATATATTTTTAACCCTGATGCAGCTAACTAAAATGTACGGATTATTTAATTCCTTTTAACATATTTTCAGAAATTCTGATTTTCAGAAGAACATTAACAAATTATTGAATGCAATTCAGGGTTAATTCTGTCTTCCTTAATAACGCATTGTGCAGTCAATTTTCCATGTATATTATAATATTAATGCAGTATATTACTATAGAATGCATACTATCGATGCAGCTCATAATGAAACGTGGATATTAATTCCAGGATTGAATGCTCGCAAGAAACTATACCAGAACGTTTCTAATTATTTCATTTCAGAACACATTTGCCCGTTTCATTTTGAATTTGATTCTTTTTTTTAATTTTGAAAAGATCGTGCTTCTACCAGAGCAATTTCGAAAAGGGGAAACATTTTTCGAAGAGTGGATTTTCAGAGGAAAACACGGTTCCAACATTCTACGTCACTTATCTCAGAATGAACGTGGTTCTACCGTATCGCGCGACCTGGTTTTGCCGAGCGGAAAATGTAACAGTGCTGAAGGGTTTATTCGTTAAAATGACGTAGTAGAACGGTGACAGTATTTTCTCAGAATGAACGTAACGCTGCTCATTCTTTAATTTTGTCCCGAGGAAACACACGACGGTAACTTCCGTTCAAGAACGCGATGCTAGTACGTGAGAGTGTACCTTCGCGTGGTTCATTCTTGCAAGAGAAGAAAAAAAACATATTATTACGATATTTGTTTAGAAAAGAGGACAATACAACCGGTAATAACTGTTTCTTCTCTTACCTCTGACAATACGGCGTACATCCGTTTGCAGGCGTACGCTAGGAAAGTAGAAAACAAGAGTCGTTTATGGAAATAACGCGATTACAATGTACGGCCGTAGAATCCCTGTGATTACGACAGCCGCTCGATAATCATTACAGCAGTCAGAGACCTCTCCGAGAAAGGGACACTATTACACAACAATTTCAAGCGATACTTGCCCCGGTAATGGCATCCGCTCGCGAACAGAAACTGGAAATACTGTTTTGAATCTTGCTGCAGCTGTTGCTCGTCACTGCCGTTCATTTGATCCGACGTCATTTATCATATAGACAGCATCTTCACGAGAAATAATATTTTCTAACTAAAAACAAGATTTTACCCGTTAATCATTTCTAACCGACTTCGAAAAGGAGGAGGTTATCGATTCGACCTGTATGTGCCTTTTTTCGCTTTTTTTTTCCTTAATAAACTGGGAACAAACTGTAACGTTAATGTTCGTCTACTGATTTTCATCAGAAAATCTGCAGTCAAATCAAATTCATTTTCTACAACCATAAAACGCATACGTTTCTTTTCTCGTTGTAAGATTCAGTGTCGCCTCTTCCTAAATTGATCAAACACATTTTCTCCAACGATTACGAAGACGTATAATATATTTTCATTATTGAGAAACTATAATACAATTTCTTTCCGCGTTGACAAATGGAAGATCAATTCTTTGTAGAAAGATCAAATACATTTCTCGTAGCCGGTACTATACAGAAAGGTAAACTTCCATTTTTCTGTAACAACCTTTCGGAAAAAATGTTATTACACGTCCTTTGTCACTCGCAAAGGATATAAAACAAACTTTCAGTGGCATATCCTGTGTTCGAAAGCAGAATACGTTTTCTTTGTTCCCAACTGTTAATGGAGAATCGAATACACGTAGTAAAAGTGAAGTGATTTTCTGCAACCTCGTACAGCGAAAGTAAAATGAATTTTCCATAGCTATCTGGTGCGCAGAAAAACAACAACATATTTTGTGCCAGCAACCCCCTGCAGAACGATAACGTTACCCGCATCCACCGTGCAGAAAAACAAAATAAAAGTTGTATACCCCATAACGAAGCCTTTGTTGAAAAAAATATAATCACGTCTACATGAAAATTAAATTAACCGGTGCACTCTATTGGCACAGCCTCGATTATTAACTTTCGCAGCCACTGTTGGAAGGTACACTACGTAGAAACGTGTACGGTGGCCAAACAAAATCGATCGAACGAAAAATGTTCCTTGTTGAACGATGATTCGTCAGCAATACTTCTTATAAAAGCTAATAATTAATTTAAATCTCGATGTCCGAAAATGTTAATTAGGTTAAAACTAAAGAAAACTATAGATATAGACTATAGATCTCTTGGGGGATCCAGAAACTTGATTGTACCGACATATCTGATAGTGTAAACAATGATTTAAATAATAGCACAGCAATTGTTAGTGGCGCCTCAGAGGCTTAATATTGTTTCACCGCTACGATGGCATCGATGTATTCGTCCGTGATTCGTGAAATCGATGTCCAGAGGTTTCCGGCGGCATGAAGACATCGGTTGTCCCTGTTCGCGGTTCATTTGGTCAATAAAAATCATGGGGAAAGCTCTCGGTAACCTCGGCATTACAATTTTCCACGGGTAAAAACGAGGAGAAACAGGGGGAAAAGAAGAAAAGAAATAGCAACGGTGGTGGATCGACCATTAGCAGTCGCGGAAAAATCGGCAAACAGGGATCGGAGGCCTGGATACCGGCGCCTGCCTTGATCAGCTGTCCCCGTGTTAATTAATCCGCGACTCGGGAGCCGTGCTCCGTCGGTCGGACAATTCGATTTCAGCGCGAGAAGCACCTGTCGCAGTCGGGCCGATGTTCCGTGTCGTGTAAGCGCGACGGAAGCCGGGGTCGTTCAACCGAGAGCGGGGAAAAAAAAGGGGAACGAGGAGGTGAACAAAAAAAAAGAAAAAAAAACGCGAGAGAGCAAGCGAGAGGGAGGGGAGGGAAAAAAGAAGGGCTGGAAAAAAAAACACAGAATCGAAGGGGAATTCAATCGATATCGGATTACAGATTGAGCTCGACGGGCCCGAAAGTTAGGGGCGGCGCGCCGCGCAGCAATCCTTTCCCGGCCCTCCGATCCGCTTAACTTCGCGGATTCAACTGCGAAACTTATCGGATCGTTCGAGCAACGGTTGATTCGAAATCGGCCCATATATCTGCGGTATCGGTAATGTATTTCCGGCCGGGACGGGCAAATTCGACCGGCGCGCATTCATTTTCCCTTTTCTCCCCCGGCCATTTTTTTACTCTTGCGAAATCGTGACCGACACCCACCGCGGTCACTTCCGCTTTCGAGCCTGATACCGAGCACAATGCCGCCTTGATTAGGACCACGGTTCATTCTTTTTTTGTTTTCACTCTTGTTCCATTTTTCGCGTCTCGTCGCGAGGATGAATTTTAAATGTGCCCTTTTGAAAATCATTTTTTCGTTCGGGAGACTCTAACGAGTACTGATTAACAATTTCATTCTGATTTCGATGCAGGTACAGTCCTGCCGATGCACAATTCTCCTGGAGATTACAAAGAACTTGATTGCAATATAGAATACGAGTCTTCGCGCAGTTTTCTTCTTTTTTTTTTTTTGTAGGACACAGCTGGTCACTTGCGGTTTTTTGCGTGAGTCGTAGAAATGACAATGGTACCTTGATTGAGGACTTTTCTTCTTTCATTCTCCTCGGATAAATGAAGAGAAAATTTCTGCGTATATTTCTGTAAAAATTACTGTGGTATGTGCAGTCTGGTTTTCATAAAACAGGTAGTGTCGTTTTCAAGCCCTCGTATACATAATGTTAGGATTTAAGTCGTCAATAAACAATTTAAGATTTAATTGCAACTGTAACAGATACAATATTAAACACGTTCTTAGCTTTTTACACGCCAAACGAGAATGAATAAAACAACACAAATTATAAAACATGAAGAACGCAAATAAATAACAAATCTCGAATCGTCGCTCGAAGATGACTTTTCCCTGCAATGATATACGGTGTAGCTTCGTTTCACCGTTTTTCGATGAAAAAGAAAAAGAGTATTCATGATGTTTGCATCGAGGTGCATCGCTTGTTATTACGTGAACCATTTTTCAGTCGAGACCGACCAGTTTCACTTTCAACGAGACGATTCGGCGCGCCGGTTTCAAAGGACAGGGACGCGACGATGTCCTTTTCGTCGCGGATTGTAAAAACCGGGAGGACGCGACCGGCATTCCACGGAATCGCGTTGCATAAACGCGGCACCAGCCGCTTTCTAAAAGGTAAACTGCTATTATTTAAACGCATTACCGGAATTGCATAATAAACAGGGCTCCCGAATAAATAAAGCCGTGGAAACATTGCACAACGGCAAGGTGAACTGTTACAACAGGTCCGCGAATTTATGCATCGCTCCCCGAAGAACAAGTCTTAATTAATGCAATTTCGATTTTTACAATGACGATTTCGCGTCGGCCGATCGCCGTCCGGTTAATTGGCTGCCGTGATCATTATGCCGAGGAATCGGGCTATCCGAATTGTAACATTTACGGATTTACGAGAGAGTTTTACGCGTAATTATGGAAAATTGCTGGCTCGTATCGAAAACACGGTCCACTTATTTTTCCTTTTACCGAATTCTATTGAAATCTGATACGCGGCAACAGTTTCATTATCGGACCGCCATTTAATTAAACGGAGTTTAAATATCGCGGATAACTTCATTCGCTCTCTTCCCGAATTACAAAATTTTCACCGTCGCACAGTGGTCTGGAGACCCCGTTTTCGTGGCCAAAAGTATTGTAGCATTATTTCATCTGTTAAAATCATAGTATTGTAGGTCGTTGAATTCGTCTTGACGTCAGCTATATAATTATGAAATAAAAAACACATAGTGACGTCTAAAAAAAATAGGAGTGGCTTTGATATTTGAAGAAAAAAAATTTTTTTATTGACTTTTATAAAAGACTGAATGCTGATTAACTTTTGTTGAAACCGTTTTTTTTTTGTCAGGTCATTACATCAGATCTACAAATATCAAAATAAAGATAATAATACAAACAAAAAATAAAAAGTAAAAATAATTAAGCTTCCGTAAACAGAAAAATCTGATGGCGATCTAATGAACAAATTAAACTTACTTGAAAATCTTTGCGACATTATTATACAGAATTATTTGAAACAACTGTGATACACTTTACACTGAATGAAAAACTAGACTCAATAACTGAACTATGAATTATGTATAGACTATATATTACTGTAATTATATAACTGAGATTAAAAACGTTTGAATATTTCCGGTCGTGATAAATACGTAGTGTGATCAATTCTTTTGCCGAAGGGAAGCAATAGCCACGGTGAAGGTTCGATAAAAGCTTGACAATACGACGTTGCGTAACAGAATGCCACGCGGAACCACGACGCTGCGATTGCGGTCATTGTGTCGTCATTGAATCGCAACAATGGCTTTGGTAAAAAAAAAAAACGATGCGCGTGTAATCATCGCGGCAGAGAGGATCGCTTCGCAGAGTCACGGTGAAATGGCCATTGATTCGTCATTCATACGTACACTTCCGCGATGCCGTCTCACTTTTACACACGCCACACTTCGTTACACAAGCGTTCCGCTCCTTTGATAAAACGCTAATTCAATTTAGGAGCGTATATTCCCGAAAGCAGTCACATTAAAACTATTTGGAAACCTCAATCGATTGCTTTGAACTCGTTGTTAACCCTCATCCGTCCCTCGTGTCAATTTCACACAGTTTTCCCGAAATAAGTTATACCGTTCTGTTATTTGTAAGTTGTCTGAAACTAGGTGAATTTTATTTTTTTAAATGAGAAATATATAACCAAATAGGTTTTAGCGAAAACCTAAAATGTAAATGATAACCCATCAATTCGAATGAACAATACAGTGAAGAGTAATTGTTTGACTCGTTATTTTATCGATTTTTTTTATCACTGTGTCAATTCGACACCGAGGGACAGATTGATGTTCCGACGAATTTGAATTTTGGTCCTTGAAGAATGAAACGGAACGTCGTTTTTTGAGTCGATAATTTTTTTATCCAGTCCTTGAGACTTCAAGTACAAACATTTCACCCCTTCGCCCTATTTCCTGTCGTTTCTACACCCTCGACTTTATTATTGTCGCGAACTTTCGAAAAACAAAAGCTCTCTTTCTCGTGTCTTCTACCTTAAGAAACCGAAGAAAAGGCGTCCCTGAGGAATCTGTAATTTCTCTTACAAAAGACAGGTGACACTATCAAACTGAGAGGGCAGCGTTCTCCACTCGCCACCCGATACGTTTCCCGTCCCGGTTTCGTATTTCCGGTCTGCGAGACAGCGAATGGCACATACACGCACACTGACAAGCAACCTTCCTGTGTACACAGGGTGTCCCAAGCTTTTTCTCTCAAACAATGTCAGTATGCTCTGCGAGTAAAACTAATACATTCCTCGCTGAATCGATCACTTTTTTTTATGTCAGCTTCTAGGGATTTTACTGAACATGAAACGTGATACAGAGGGCGATTTAAGTCATCGTTTGAACGGTGTCGAATTTATTTAGAAAATATGGGTCTCTCAAGCTAATTTATAGGAGTGCACTTGGTCTCTTTTTAATGAGAGAAACGTCTCGAATATTCTAGTAAACGCTTAGTGACAAAATAAAAAGAAATAATGAGTCTCGAAAGAATTCAGTCCTGAATGAATTGAACGTTGAATAAATTAAACTTCGAATAAATTATATCTCAAATGAATTGAACATCGAATGATTTAAACCTCGAATGAACTAGGCCTCGAATGAATTAAACCTCGAATGAATTAAACCTTGAATAAATTAAACCTCGAATAAATTGAACCTCGAACAATTAAACCTCGAATGAATTAAACTTCGAATGAATTAAACCTCAAATGAATTATACCTCGAATGAATTGAACATCGAATGATTTAAACCTCGAATGAACTGAACCTCGAATGAATTAAACCTCGAATAAATTATACCTCGAATGAATTGAACCTCGAATAAATTAAACCTCGAATGAATTGAATCTTGAATGAAATATACCTCGAATGAATTAAACCTCGAATAAATTGAACGTTGAATAAATTAAACTTCGAATGAATAGAGAAAAACGTCTCGAATATTCTAGTAAACAGTTCATGCCAAAGTAATAAGAAATAACGTACTTTTTCCCTGGATTGAAAATTTCCGTAGTTTTCATTTCTTCATAATGGACAATATGTTTCCCTTCTAATGGAGCCACGCGTTTCCCTAACAGAACCCCGATGTGCACGGCCTCCTTTTGTCGACGACACACCCGGTGGTAGCGCGTCCATTAGTATCCTTAGACGTCCGTGTAGCGAGAGCTGCGTCTCGACGTCGATTCGATGGTATCGGGATCGAAACGGCGCGGGTCCTTTTGTCGGCGACGTCGCTGCAAGAGAAACGTGTTCCTGACAGGTATGTAGGTCACCGATGTCCTCCCCTATTGTGAACCGATCGCCTTTTGTAGCACTCGTGTCCTCGGACAGGGCTGAATTGGACGGGACTTTGAGATATTCGGATCGGCGAATTTTCCAGGAATCTTGTTACAACGTTCATTCCATTGGAACACCGATCTTTCTCCCCTCCTATCTAACCCCGTTACCCATCTCCGTCGGATAACGTTTTTATTTGTTTATCGGGTCTGGTATCTCTTCGAACAATGTGCCCTATCCTCCTGGCAACCCTTTCTCGTCGCAATGAATTTTTTTATATATATTTTTAACCCTTACAACGCTCCTCACGGTGAAAATTCACCCTTTCAATATTTTACATACTGTCAAATTATTCCTCCTTTTATGTCTACGCTGTGAGACGTATTTCTTGAAAATGTCACGCTATTAATTAAACATAATGTTGTTGATTTAACGTGTGAAATAAAAATAGGTGAATTGTTATCCTAGTCTCTTTCATGCAGCTATTTTTTTTTTATCTATCCTTGTGGAACTTTTACGGGAAGAAACGTTACCCTCCGTGACGAATAAAATTTATAATGATTTTCTGCGGTTGAAATACTTCCTAGTTCGCAGGAGAGATTATATTCACACAGCTGTTCATAGCAATTTTCAAATACGACGAACACTGATGTTCGAATCTTCAGAATTCAATCTCAGGTTCTGCTATTTAAAAATCCCGAAAAAATTGTACTTGCGCAGTTTCGTTTAACAACATCGACGAAACGTGGCTCGCGGCGGGATAATCGACGACGATTTAATTAAATCTGATAAGTTCCACCGAATTTTGGGCCACGGTGAGGCTTTTTTAACGAAAGTCATTCGGGTTCGTCGCCGTTTCTACCGTTCGATAGCAGCGCCACTAAAAGTTTCTCTAGAAACGTGGCTCGTGCAAAATACGGTTTGGTGTTGCGGAGCGCGACTCCAAAAATTTCACTCTTTTACGGCGCTTCGAACACGTTCAACGACTTTCCCGATACGTTCCGTGGCTAATGGACCGCGCCATTTTCGCTGGAAAATTTTGCGATCGTTGGTCCGCTTGCCGGTAGTGGTTACTGGCGCGGTAGCTATTAGTATACCGCTCGCATCCGCGTTGGACTGCCTGCCGCCTGCGGGCGGAATAGTCGACCGGGGGACTGCAGACGACAGCGGATTGATATTTTTCTTTAATAAGCTCGAGCACACAATCGTTCCATTCTAATGGCCCCTATTTCGCACGTCCGCTGGTACGGTGATCTCGAGGAGCTTGGGATTCGTGTTTTGGATACTTCGTGGGATCCCATCTATAGGGGAAGGTAAAGTTGGTTCGAACGAGCTTATTTTTTGCCGTGATTAATTGTGACCAAACAGTTGAATCACTAGTCTTGAGTGAATTAAGTTCTGAATGAATTAAACGTTGAATAAATTGAACTTTGAATAAATTATACCTCGAATGAATTATAGCTCGAATGAATTAAATCTCGAATGAATTAAACCTCGAATGATTTGAATCTTGAATGAATTATACTTCGAATGAATTAAACCTCGAATGAATTGAACCTCGAATAAATTGAACCTCGAATAAATTAAACCTCGAATGAATTAAACCTCGAATGAATTAAACGTTGAATAAATTAAACTTCGAATGAATTGAACCTTGAGTGAGTTACACCTCGAATGAATTGAACCCCTTCCGATGCATTAGCTTGAACCTTGGACAAGTCTAGATCAAATTAGATTCGGATAAACGGTAGATCTATTAGCTAACATGTAACAAAACTAGGAATAAAAAAAATATGCCGATATTGTAATGTCATATATGTATATCGTGTTACACCTTGTTTCCGTTCATTGATTATTGAAATCTGAACTGCAGAGACGAAGAAATCCTGAGAAGAGAAACAGAGGAACGCGGAAAAATCAAATACCGTGCAAAGTCAGCCGATGAACCGTAAAAGGGAAGCGTAACCGGGCTATCGAAACCACGTCAGGCGTGCCAACATCGTAACCAAGAGTCCCGGTGTTTGCTCAAGGGTTCGATCTCCAGACAGACCACAGCAGGCTAGGAGGTCTTAATTTACCAGGGGAAATCCCCTGATCCCAAAACGTTGCCTCGGTCTCCGTTGCCACTATTATCTCGCCTTCTCCTTTATTTTCCTAGCCGCACGCGCGCAAAAACGAGGAAATCAAGCTTTTCCTCCCGTGGCCCCTAATGTACACTAGCAGTCGGGTCGCCTTGACACACTGTGCGACACGAGAATACGTGGACACGGTAATCGATAATCCAATCTCTACGGTATTTCGTTATAATTAGAAAACGATAGCCTGGATTACGCATCTGTATGCGGAACATTTCTCAACGTACACCGATCAGATTTCTTTACTCCACTGGCAATTGTTTTATATTTGAAAAACATCAATATTAGTACACTCGCGTAGTTGCTATTCCAAATTTGATGGTCTGCTTGAAACCGAACAACATTAGAAGAAATTTAGTGTAGTGATACATTGAATTTCACAGTTTAAGATTTGCTGCTTTCGAATTTTACAATTTCATCGTTTCACAATTTTCTACTTTCCAACATTAAAATTGTACAATTCTGCAATTTCAGTTTTACCATTTACAAGTTTGGAACTTTCGAATTTTACAGTTTAAGATTTGCTGCTTTGGAATTTTACAATTTCATCGTTTCACAATTGTCTACTTTGCAATTTTTAAATTGTACAATTTAGCAATTTCACAGTTTTACTATTTGCAACTATGCAACTATAGAATTTTACAGTTTAAGATTTGCTGCTTTGGAATTTTACAATTTCATCGTTTCACAATTGTCTACTTTGCAAGTTTTAAATTTAACAATTTTGCAATTTTCCACATTCCTCACAATCCAAAACTTAAACATTAGAAGAAATTTAGAGTATTGATACATTCTTTGCAAAATGATTAAAAGAAGAAGCACAATTTAATCTCTTACATTACCATTTATATTTCTGTCGATTAAAAAGTGTTCGTCGTTCAGAATTTCACAGAAAAAGAAAGAAGTAACACAGATTTAGCATAGTTTATTCAGAATCTTCATCACGAGGCTAATCGTAGTAGAGTTCAACGTATGTAGATCATTTCTACTTTGCATAAAGATCCGCAGTCCAGTGATTAACGGCTGCAACAATCACACAGAAATGTGATTGTTTTTTCATGTCTTCTGATTCTTACTTCTCGAGATGGAACTTCTCCGGAGACATTCGTGATTCGCGTCGAGGTCTCGCGGTCGATTTGCGAACGGTCGAGAAGCGAGTTGGCGAATTGGAACGGTGGCGCGTTCCCCGACGAGTGAAAACCGTCGCAAAACTCGAGCCGGCACCTTCGACGGCCGCGTAACGCTCGTAAATCAGGCTTATCGTCGCGATCCCGCGCCGGATTCTTGAGCTTAGGTAATACAAAGTATGGTTTATTACCGGAGAGACTAAGCCCGCTGTGTAATTGTGCCCGGACGCGTTTCGCTTTACAATGTATAAGAGGAACGATAAATCTCTGTTCTGGAAGGAGGCCGTGGCCGCCTTCGGAAATGGTAGTTAATCAATCCGCGAGCTTTCCTTGCCGGGAGATAGGAGGAGGACGACTCTTCTCCTCAGAGAAAGAACGATTTTCCGCCGTTATCTCTCACGGCGACGAATTATTGCGGCCTCTCTGCGCCGGAAACCTTCCATAGAGCGACAGTACTCGACGATCTAATTGATTCCGGATCGCGAAACAAAATATTTTGTTAGCAGTCTTTTATCTGGAAAACTGCCGACAGTTTTCTCGATACCCGTACTCTATCGGAAAGAGCTTAGCAAGCTTTTCTTTCGTGTAAAGATATCTGTGACTCCTTTCCAGTCTGTTCTTATCCTAATCTCTTCTGCAGTTTTATTTATATGTATATACATTTGTAAGCTTTGTGTACAGGTCGGTGAGCCATATATGCTCGGGAGAGGGCGGGATTAGACAGGTTAATTAATTAATTACATTGATAATTTGTGAGTAAACGAACAAATAACAAAACCTTTAATTATAAACATCTACGAGCACAAGTTCTATAGGAACCTTGTGCTAAGATAATATAGGGAAGCACAAACATTTAATTGTTTATTCTCTCTATTTTTAGGGTAGTACAACACGTGGGAAGCATGCAATAATTATTTATTATGTAATTAATAATAAAACTCTATATTTTGTAAACTCTATAGTGCTTATCTATCTCTATCTATCTCAAATGTAGAAACAATTCGAAGAGTGCGCTGAGCTTGCAAAGCGCGCTCGATTTAAATTAAAGAAAATATATTTTCTTTATATATTTATTTCTGTGATTCTTACTTTCACTGCAGCAACAATTTAATTGCGAATTGTTTTACCTGGCCACACCGACTGACATACGGATTAAAGGATTAAGCAGTTCAAAATCTTCAAAAATGCTCAGTCAAAATTGCTACGACGATTGTTCCGCTCTGTTGCGATTTGTTTTCGGCCTGAACTAATCGCTAATTAGCCGAGAACTTGATACAGGCAGTTCCGTGGAAGGAGATTGTTTGCAGGCCGATAAAGGGTTGGAAGGGTCGCGACAGAAATAAAACTGCTTCGAGCCCCCATTAAGGCGCGTTTCCTCGGAAAAAAAGGGCAAACATTTGGATAACCGGCGCATAGTGACATTTTGGCGACGCGGCGGAATTCCCCGCGGCCGCGCCTATTAACGGCCGCTATTTGTATGTATAATGTTCCGTTTCACGACGCTTTCCATTTCCCGGATTTTCCACTTTTCCACCGAGGCGCCGGGTTGCCCTTTTTCTTCCGTCGAGTGTGCTCCTCTTCTTTTATTTTATTCTCTCTGCCCCTCTCTCTCTCTCTCTTTCGGTTCTATTTCTCTCTCTTTCTCTCGAGGCTCTTTGTCCGTCTTGCCTCGCGAAATTACGTTTTAATTCAACGCTGCATAACCCGGACCTGACGGACACGCGGCCGCGTAATATTTTTCGGGAGAGGGACTCTTTATGAAAACGCGGGGACGCGTGAAAAAGTCCGTTTTCGTCCTTTGTTCTTTTTCCGCGTCGGTTATTGTGCGGATTACCCTGAACACCCCCTCTCTCGCGGGCCACGGAAATCATTTGTTCCCGACGGAAAATTTTCCGCTGAATTTCCCGCTGATTTCCTAACGTTGTTGCGCTTTTAAGGATGTTCCGGAGGTACAATGGGAGACAAAAGTACAAGAAATTCGAAATCCATCAATATATTGGCAATGAAAGCCATTCATGAGTATATCTTGCATTTTAAAAAAATAGATTAATTTAAAAAGCTTTCGTTTAATCAGTAAATTTCATGTTATATTTATTTTTCAATCAAATTGTCTTCATATTATAAAAAAAATTTAAGTGACTTTTGCATCATTAGCAGAGTGAACACAAAAAGAAATATAATATACATGATCGATTTTATCAATTATTAATAACTGCTAAACCACCGGACGTGTTATTCCATCGACGACTTAAATCCTACAAATATAACAGAGGCCGGTTGTACTTTATATTTCCTGGATGAGAGATTCATCGTTCATTTTTTCCCCGGACCGTTCTCCCCACGGGTATTCCCATGAAATTAGTGGCACGCGTTGTAGAGCAGGCAGAAAATCGGTCGCGAGATAAATCTCCATTTCCCGGCTGTTCCTTGCTCGTTCCCGGCTTTGTTGAACACGCTCGGACCGAGGAGGGGTATGCACGGGTTTCTTGTTGCAACTTCGAAGCCGTGGCGTCACCGTCAGTTTCTTGCGTACCTGTAAAGCATCCTGAGTACAAGGTGTAGCACGGTGATTCGCACCCCGACGCCCTATAAATCCGTTGTCGCCTCTTTTTCCTCTCGAGCACGCCTTAACGAAGAGACATTCTGATTACTAGACTGTGAATATTCTGCGATTATACCGTTTCCTTCTATGTTCCTTAGTCAATCCGAATGCTTAAATTAAATTATAACACAGCCCTCTCATTCTTCGTAACCGCGCATCGCTTTTCGTTACACGAATAAATATTGCAACGGCATACCACTCGTGATACCATTCGGACACTTAAAAGGAACAATACTTTTTGAATATTTTTAAATTAATGCTTTCGGTGCAACCGTTTCGATCAATTTTTTAATTTAATAGCTATTTTGCAAATAACGTTTCGGTTCTGGTTTGAACCTTTTTCAAAGGAAATATGCGTTTGCTATTAATTTAACTTGTGTAATTTAATCATTGAACTGATTTGATTTGTATAATACGTTTAATAGCTATTTTGCAATAACGTTTCGATTCTGGTTTCAACCTTTTTCAAAAGAAAAATGCGTTTGCTATTAATCTAACTTGCATTTCTCATCGTGCTTCCACATTATTTTTACAGTATTGCATTGTTCGTCTGTTTCAGAACCTGGTGGCCACCAAGAAAAAAGTTGAAGATCACATCGTAAGTACTAAACTTCTTAACAAATCGATTTAACTCTCTAAACGAATGAACGTGTCAACTGAAAACGATTATTCGAATATGAACATTAAGGAACATATTCTTCCAGTATAATTTTAGCTAAACAATTCATACGTAGAACCAAAGGGACAATAATTTATAATACACGATTCACTTTGAATCCAGTTTCACCATAAGAGCTGCACGTTTCAGAAACACTTGGCAGAAAAATCTACCGAATATTCTGTGCAATTTAAAATTCATTCGTAGAAACAAACAGGAGAATATAGTAGACAATTGGAGGGAGTTTTACCATAAGAGGTTCGCATTCGAAGAACGTTTGGCGGAAAGATTTGCGTAATACTCGGAACAGCGGAAATTTCCGGGAGGATGTAATCAAAAGTAGAGCAGAGCAGTGTCGTAGAAAATCTGCGGGCGCTCAAAGAAAACGGGACGGAATTTGCATATCCCATTCGTTGGATGAGTTTAAATGGGAGTTTGGCTCGCGGGTGTTCCCGTTTACAGGAGATTCAGGCGCAAACGTCGAGAATTCTGTGTGTACACAGTGGCAAGAAATCGAGAAAAGCTGGGCGGGGAGAATTACAGTGTGTCTTGACGAAAACGTGGGAAACCGGAGGGGTATGATTCGGGCCCGGTGTTCGACGGGAAATACCGTGACAGCCCATAGCGGTGTACACGTGTAATACACTGATATGCTCGGTGCAAAATGACGTACGTACGTGCGCGCACTCGGATCATACGCGTGCCCGTTCCCCAATCCTCTTATTCCGATGCATTGAAAGCTTCCGGCTTTTCGAGCTGCGAGCGTCCCGTGTAAACAAATGCGCCAGCCGCGGACCGGAGAATCCGCGCCCGTTCGGCCAGAATGGGAAACGGATGAACAGATTGAGAATATGGTGGCTAGCAGTTTTCACCGGTTCGATATTTTGACGGCTCGGTACACAGAACCGATATACCAGCGGAACACGTTCGATTCAAAATTCTGAAGTAGAAGTTTGGATATCGTGCCAGCCAAATATTCCGAACGTTATCTGTCCAGTCTCACAATGTGAAAAATACCTTGGGAAAAAGATCACCGCGTAGAAAAGCACGCAAGGCAGAAGTGATACTTCTTGCAGTCTAGTAGTGAACGATCAAAATTTGCAAAGCAAAGGAGAGCGTATGGGAAATGCTATCAATTACTTATGTCTCTTTCTTTAGAATTTTATCGTTTCACAATTTTCTACTTTGCAATTATTAAATTGTACAATTTTGAAATTTCACAGTTTTACCATTTATAAGTTTGCAACTTTAGAATTTTATAGTTTAAGATTTGCTGCTTTGGAATTTTACAATTTCTTCGTTTCATGATTTTCTACTTTTCAATTTTTGAATTGTACAATTTTGCAATTTCACTGTTTTACCATTGAAAACTTTGCAACTTTAGAATTTTACAGTTTAACGATTTGCTGCTTTGGAATTTTAAGAACAAGAAACTATTGTCCATGCGTTGGTTATTTATCCAATCTCGCATCGTGTTACGCTTCCCAGCGATCGAGCTTACTCTTAAACATGTATCGAGACGCGTGCGCCGCCATTCCGGTCCGCACGAAATGAAAACCGGCGCCGAAGAACGGGGAGAAGCCAAGACTTTCCGGCGACTCGTTTACTCGCGGCGGGACGCGTTATCGTTCGCTTGAAAAACGTTTCTTTCGTACGCGCGAGAAACGTTGAATAAAGCGGCCGGCGTTGCTCGCTCTCGACCGTCTTCTGAATAAACTTCCCTGAACAACGTTAGCCTGCTCGCTCCGGCGCGCCTCTGCACAAAAACCGTTTTCCATGCACGCGACGAGACGCGTGTGCAACGAGAACCAAAACGGAGAAAGGTAAACGCGATTATAATTCAACCACAATAAACGAACCAACTCAACGACGAGACTGGCCTCTTTTATCCGCGTCCGTGCAGGGTTAGTCGCCTAAAACTGATACGCCAAACAACTCCTCACAGATTAACATTTTAAGATGCTTCTTTCCGAGATGTTCGAGAACTCGAGTATAAGATGGAATTTATTAACTTCCCGATTCATAGTTATTATTTTAAAGAACGGCGCGTTGACAAACAGGCTAGGACAACTGTCACAAGAGAGATTGAGAGAGAAAGAAGGATAGAAAGACGTCTGTGTCATGGTAAGAGTAAACACTTGGAAGAACAGCTTCGATAAACCGAATACCTCCAGTTAAATATAAAATAAAACTATGCTATCGGCGCCAGGTTCGATCACTTTTAGAAAACAACAAATGTTACATTTCTGCCAGCTATGGGTTAAGCTGATTTGTACCTCACAATATGTGTTTAAAAGTTTTTGTCCTTTTCTTTCACAGCAAACGCAAAAATTTTGTCTCTTGATAATGATCCACATAGGGATCGAAACGTTGAGAAATTTAAGTATTTAATTTGCATATTTGTTGTTTTCTAAAAGTGATCGAACCTGGCGCCGATAGCATAGTTTTATTTTATATTTCATTTTTCGATCGATAAGAATTTTTCCTTTACCTCCAGTTAAGATTGCAATTAGGGAAAAGGCTAGTGAATAATTGACATTTAATGTCGTTTCTCTTTTTACATGTGAGCCTTGTAAGTATTAGTAAATAGGAACCTTTAGAATAAAATCGAAAACTCTTTTTCTAGGAGAAACTCAGTTCTGTTATCATTCCTACCTTTACCAAATTACATTGGGAATAAAATAACATTATATTATTATTATTTATTTTATACGGTTGAAAAAAGAAAATAGTTCCCGCGTGAAACTGAGAAAATATCACGCGCTACAGCATCCGCGGTTTGTTGACAATGTTGCGAGCGACGAAACTGTTCGAAGCGGACAGTGTTATTGCTCGATCCAGTTACACCGTAGCCATAACTCTCCCGCGCAAAGAAACACGGAGACACCTCTCTCATCCGGTTTTCGCTATCCGTTATTTCGAAAAGCGAGTGCCACAACTTTCCTCCGATTGAGTCATCGATCGTCGAGCATTTATCTGGCCGCGAGGAGAAATACATAACTTTGCGAACGAACAAGTTCTCGAAGAATTCGAGTCCCCCCGGGTGGCATGGCGAACTGAATTTTCCGGACACCGTTCGATCATAATTTCCCGTTCACGTCTAAATCCGCGAATGCGACTGGTTCTTGTTGCCGCGCCGACCGTATTACGGAACCACGCGGCCAGCCAATGCTAATTCATTAGCGATTCTCGTTCGGCCGGCGTTCACCGAGCCACGTGGGAGCAAAATCCACGCGAGCGGCAGCAGGTGTGTCACTTTCACGCCTTCTTTGGCGAGAGGTGCATCCAGTTCGCGCGTCTACACTAAACATACAGAGGACAGTGTTACGGAGGAACGAGGATCGTCGAAATCCTAACCACAGCCTCTGTTCCAGTCTAGGATTTTACATATTTCGTTTGTTCATGCTTTCGGAGCACAGTTTCGATCATTTAATAACTAAACTAACAATTTTGCAGGACCGAAATGTCAGGAAATAATAAGTTTAAATTGCAAATTTGCTAGTTTAGTTATTAATTGATCGAAACTGTGCGCCGAAAGCATCAACAATTTGAATATTTAACATTTACGATCGATATAGTCGATTTACGGGACCAATTTGAATACTGAATTTTCATTAGAACTTCGTCCTTACACAGATCAAATTTACCTTCTTGTTAAATAATCAATTATATCCATCGCGAATGTTGAATATTTTTCAATTAATGCTTTCGGCGCAACCGTTTCGATCAACTTATTAAATTGCGTCTAAAAAAAAAACCAAAAATATAATATATTGAAAAGTATGTAATATAGAAGTATTGAATATGAATAAAATATTAATACATATTTGCTACTAACTTGTGTAATTTAAACATTGATCTGATTTGTTCAAATTAGTACTAAATAACTATTTATTGCGAGATAGCTATTAGATTAAAAATTGATCGAAACGGTTGCGCCGAAAGCATTAACTTAAAAATATTCAGGTTCTTGTAATTCACGTAGTTCGGCAGAAAAGTAACGTGACGCAGGCGACCGAATAGTGTCTATAACCGGGGTGCTAATTTTCCCTTAATGACCATTAACCTATCTCCGCGGGAATGATAAAATGGTGCGATTAGCGGTGTGTAAAAATGGTGGGAGGGAAAGCCATATAACACTCGGATCGAGATCGCAAGGAAGACTCGGAAGCAGGTTGCAGACGAACGCTAAAACGTGAGCGGCCGGTGGTGGCGGTGGTCAGGTTTCCGTGCGCGTACGCTTTGAATTAATCACCGGAGGCGACTCTTAAATCGACACCGTGTACCCGGATACAATGATCCCGAGCGCAATTAAGCCTTTCCGACTTTCTACCGTTAATCGAACAGCCGATGTTCCCGCGTTCTCGGATACTCGGGGGCGCGATTAATCCGAGCCGTTATCGGCGAATCCCGATCGGATTCCGCGAGCCTGCGCCCCGGACCTTACTCAGCCCGCGACAGGGAACAGACGTTCCGCGACGGGCCCCAAACGATTTTCTTAATTAGCCACGGCACGGTCAGGTGCAAACCAGGAAGTTCCCGGACGTATGGGTTTCTTGCGATCCCGTCGGAGATTCATAGTCGCGCACCGAGCGCAACGCACTACGAAGATCGGTCTCGGTGATACCCGGGGATTCACGATCGTGCGGCTCTTTCTCCTGTTGTGCATTGCCTTCGAGAAATCCGTGAATCTGGAGAATTCCATTTTTTCACAGCTGTTTACCTTTTTTTCGCGGCACCGATTCCATGGAAAATATTTCCTTTGTTGAAGAGAAATTTCTTTTCTTCAGGGGGTTAAGCCTGATTCGCGTCATGGAATTCGCGACATGAAAAAGCGTAACGATCAAAAGTTCAGAGCGGTGAGGAAGGCCACTTTTAATATGTTAAAGTTGTACAGTTGAAAATGGGAAAATTGGGAAATGTTGAAATTGACAATTTGTCGAGTTTTAATGTTGAAGAGTAGAAAATTGTGAAACTGTGAAATTTCAAGTTTAAATTGGAGGAATGTTAAAGTTTGAATACAGGGAAATTTCAAGTTTAAATTGAAGGAAGTTTCGAGTTTAAATCGAGGGAAATGTGAAGCTTAAATTTAGGGGAATTCAAGTTTTGAATTGTGAGTAATGTGGAAAATGCTAAAATTGTACAATTTTAAAGTTGGAAAGTAGAAGATTGTGACACGATGAAATTGTAAAATTCCAAAGCTGCAAATCTTAAACTGTAAAGTGCTAAAGTTGCAAACTGTAAAACTGTGAAATTGCAAAATTGTACAATTTTAAAACTGCAGAGTAGAAAATTGCGAAACGGTGAAATTGTAGAATTTAAACGCAGCAAATCTTAAGCTGTAAAATTCTAAAGTTGTAAAGTAGAAAATTGTGAAATTTAGAATCGTGTCGGCGACCCCGAAAACCTGGCAGAAACTCTAAAAAATAAAACTCAAGAATTCATGATTATCCATCAATATCATTACATTATACTTAAGAATATGCTCTTGTAAAATCGGTATAAAAAAAAATAACTATGTTGAAAGGTTAAGTTCGGTGTGATTTTAGTTGAAAATTGGTCATCGATATCGAGTTTAGTTATCGAGTGAAAATATTGTTTGTTAAATATCATTCCCAAAACTTGCAAAAGGCTGGAAGGGAAAATATCCGGATGAAATACTGCACGGTTCCGGTTGAAGTATCGCAACTCGTCTTCCGCCAGTTCTGCAATGGTAAAATGTAGTCGAAGCCATCTCCTGGCAATAAAATGGAAATCGAAGCTTTTCGATAGTCTTCTTGCTGGAACTTTAGTGTACTGAATTCGAGATATAGCTCTCTCTCTCTCTCTTGTTAAGAATATCGATCTTCGGTTACGTAGCAGTTTCTCTTCGAGAACCGGTGCTCTGCGGTCGTCTTCGTATTCAAACGAAGGGACGCATTACGCAATGACTACGGTCCTCCTCGATCGACCGCGTATACCTTGAATCTCATTACTCGGTTTATTGATAGCTCACCGATGGACCGTGTCTATAGCGCTATTCAATGAAAGCACAACCGTGTTCACCGATAAGAAGTATCGGCCTCTCGATACAAATTGAGAAGATCGAGCTGGAAAGTTGAAAGCACGATACCTTGTCGGGGACAAGTCGGGGTCGAGAAAGCAATTTTTCGGACCGTCACGAGCAATCGTCGTCGAGAGGGGATTAAACAGAGAAAGATTGGAGCTGCAGACGTCACCTAAAAGAGAAACAATATTATTGAAAATAAGAACAGGACCAAGAACGTTGAATCAACGAAACGTTGCTCCCCCGATAGCCTGCTTTACTTCGATAGCTTATCGACAGGTTGTTCTCGGTTTATCGCGTTGCGAAATTCATCAAATTCGTCGAAATTTCTTCTTTAAATTGTAAACCACGGTCTGCGAGAGCTCCTACGATGACAGTACATTTTCTACAGTCCTGTGGAACGCGAAGGGCAATTTAATTCTTACTTTAAGATCCTCGTTATGTCTCTTGCAGCCTGTAAAACGTGTAACAGTGATGTAATGACATTTAACCCTGCAATTATCTTTCTTCCTCGGTCATTAACTGAAATACTCAGACATACATATGTATAATTAAAGGCTACAACATTTATATGTTGGAAAAGAGTTCAAGAAACGTATAAGCATTTCTTAAAAGCACAACATAGAAAAAATCGTTGATTCTAACAACGATACAACATTTCCATGACCAGTTTTAAGTTTCAAAAAAGTCCAACGGAAACACCACGGTGTTAAGGGTTGTTCACACCCGAGGAACCAGAGATTACTAAGAGAATGAGATAACTGATCGCAAGAGAAGCAGAGTTCTGCGAGGCGAAAATGATTTCGAGGTTTTCTCGTTGTAAGGATTAACGCGATTAACGCGAGTCACCTTTGTGTCAGCGTGTCGACGGTGCGCCGTACATAAATCGAACAACGCTGTACGTCCTAACTTGTACACGATGGAGAACCGGTTTTCAGTGGCATTTAGTGGCAACCCTCGACGGTACGTGCATACGGTCAGATCGGCCGGCTAACTTACAACAAATTAACAGGTCGTTTATCGAGTTTCTTTCTGTATTTTCCCCTTCCTCTGTACCCCGCCGCGTGTGTTCTCTCTCTCTCTCTCTCTCTCTCGCGGTTGGTCCGATGGCAAGGAAATAATCGTGCCAAAGGCAGCGATTAATGGCCCGGTGCCGTTGTAGACAATAAAGTCGCGCGCTCGCCCAGCCGATCGTAAATAAATTCGCCTGCGGCGCGTGTTACACGCGCGACGCGAGAACCTTTTTTCCCGTGTTCCTGGCCCCATGGAACGCGACGATATTCGACCCAGCCGATAACGCTGCCCCGCGAGACTTGTCGCGGTTACATTTTTACCTGTACATCCGACACAAGCGTCGCGCGATCCGTGTTCACCGGGGAACAGGTGATCGAGTCACCTGGTTTCTCGCAATTTACGCTGCTAAGGGGCTAGGCACACCACGTGACCGAATTAAAGATCGAATTAGATCGAAGATTTACAGCAGATACTTTGATAGAATATATGTTAACCTCACCGGAACATTGGAAGAAGATTAATTCATTGATAAATATAATTATGAATCGAATTATAGTCGAATAATTAATTTGTAAAACTGCTTAGGAAAATAGTAACATAGGATCGAACCTGTGCGCCGAAATTGCAATTTCTATTTAAATATGATTATGGCTGAAATAGAAGCTCATGAAAGAAATTTAGAAAAAGAAACCAAAGATAAGCATGAGAAAGTCTAGAGAATCTTTTTCTGTAAAGAACAATATAATATCTTTAATAATATCACAATATTTGTTCGAAGTCGAAAAATATGTCTTTTTTTCAAACTCATTTTTGTGCAAAATTGTGCGTTTAAGAGAAAAATTAACGCAGATTCGGAATCAGCGCAAGAAACTCAATAACAATCTCATAGTGAGAATCAAAATGTCAAAACAAATTTGAATTTGTTGCACCGTGTTATTTACCTATTGCACCACGATTCAGTTTGCGATTATAGTGATTCTTTCACGGTTATAATTTACTAGGAAAACCATTTCTTTTTTGTCATTCCAACCAATTGTGATCTAAAAAATTTTATTTACAAATTCAAGCCGTTTGGACCGATTTTTAAAAAGTTGTTCCGCTTAAAAAGATGTGAACGTACTTCCTATGAATGATAAAGAAAGGAAAGTGAAGAAATTGTTCGCTAAGTAATAATTTTCTTAGTCCGACAAGTTGGTTAATTAAATTAGTTCTGGTTTGATCTGATCGACAGCGAAAGGATCTTTCACGAGGAAGAACAATGGGCGATCCTAGTCGAAGAGAATTGGCTTTCGTTTGGAACGGAGTCGAAGAATACGCGAGACGATTCCGCGGCGAGGTCTATGGGTTTCCCTCGATAACGGCGGAAGAAAATGATATTTCAGTAAATTGGAAAGCCGCGGAAGGGTTTTCGAAGAGGTGGAGCGGCGGCACCTGGCAATTTAATGAAAGCATAAGGCGAGCACGGTGGTTTGCCGTTGTTCGAGCATAGGTTGAATGTAACGCAAATGAGTCCGGCAAGTAGGAAACAGCGAAAGGGTCAAATTGAAATTGTAGTCGATACGTGTACGTGTATCCGTGTGGAGGGTTCGGAGGGGCTCGAGCCCGCCGAGATAATTTCCATCGCCTTTTCCTTCCGTAATCAAACCGTCCCGCGGCTTCTGTGTGCAATTACGGTGAAATTGATTTAAAATCGGATGCACGCCGCGCGACTCGCCCGGCGACGGGGTCCTATTACAATTTTCCATGAAACGTTCCGGAGAAGCTTAAACGAGCCCCGGACACACAATCATTCGATAATCTTCTTTCTCCATGGAATATTCCCCTTTTCCAACATTTTACCCCTCGCACTCCACTCTTCTCAAAATTTACATTTCTGCTGACAGATTCAAAGCAGCTGAAAAGGCTTGAGAGCTTTCGTTAACTCGACAAAGGGCTACAGTTATGTACAAAATTAACCCCTAGTCCTGTAATATCATGTGTCAGACTCGTGATGAAGATTCTCAACAGATTCTAACAAATACGTGCTTATGTCATTAATCTCCTTTTACACCAAACCTACGAGATGTTTTATTTTATGATTATTTATACAATAAAAATGATTTCGTAAGAAACGATTGTATAGATATCTTTAGTGGATTACATATTACAATAGGGGCGTCGCAAAGTCTAAATAAAATCAATCTTGTCATTTTTACAAGGGCACATGTACTGAAAAAAAAGTTTTAATCACTAAAAATGAGTGACGGTTAAACAGTAACAGGTTAAACCGAAATGACATTGTATCCAAAAATAGTAGTCAGTTTTGTAGTTCGAGAATGTGAATGCCGGAAGCCTTGCAAATGTAGCGCTGCAGACTAGAATATCTTCGTGAATGGGTACACTTTTATTCACTTTTCCCTCGCTTCATGGTGCTGGCTTTGAAATACGAACGCGTAGGTTCACGGTCACCGGTCCTTCCCTCGACGCGCCGGTGGACGTTTGGCGTCGGCCGAAATAGGGGACGTTTAACGCGGCCACGCAACGACGAATTTATCCGCGGGGCCACGGCGAAAATGCATTTTCAGCGGTGCCAATAAATCTCGCTGTGTTACGGGCCGCTGGCAGAGAGGCGCGTGCACGCGTGGACGTACGGTTGACAGAACCGACGTCTGTGTCGTTCACGTGGGCCCGCCTCGACCAGACGATGGATACGCGGTCGGTACCTCGTCGTTGGTTCGCAGCCAATGGCGTGGTCATTTTGATAAAACCGTCGTTCCATTCCCTTTTCCCTTCGCACACTTTAATTCCTCAAAATACCGTAATTAATATCTTGAATAAGGACGTAGCAATTTTTAGTTAAGCCTTAGAGTGACCACTCGTGTCACAATCCAATGATTACAGTAGAGTTTCTATGAGAGCGACAGCCTCGGGGGGATGTGGTCGCGTCTACTGTGCGCAGACACTATTTTTTTATCTCTAAAGAAGAAGCGGAATATAGAGAAGGGTATCGACTCTCCGCTTCGCGTTTGTATGTAGTGGTTCGCAGCCAATGTCGTGATCATTTTGATAAAACCGTCGTTCCATTCCCTTTTCCCTCCGTACACTTTAATTCCTCAAAATACCGTAATAAATATCTTGAATAAGGACGTAGCAATTTTTAATGATGCCTTAAAGTGACCACTCGAGTCATGATTCAATGATTACAGTAGAGTTTCTATGAGTGCGACAGCCTCGGGGGGATGTGGTCGCGTCTACTGTGCGCAGACACTATCTTTTTTATCTCCAAAGGGCAATCCGAACATAGAGAAGGATATCGACTCTCCGCTTCGCGTTTGTATGTAGTGGTTCACAGCCAATGTCGTGGTCATTTTGATAAAACCATCGTTCCATTCCCTCTTCCCTTCGCACACTTTAATTCCTCAAAATACTGTAATAAATATCTTGAATAAGGACGTAGCAATTTTTAGTGATGCCTTAAAGTGACCACTCGAGTCACAATCCAATGATTACAGTAGAGTTTCTATGAGAGCGACAGCCTCGGGGGATGTGGTCGCGTCTACTGTGCGCAGACACTATTTTTTTTATCTCCAAAGGGCAAGCCGAATATAGAGAAGGATAGCGACTCGCTGAGATCAGATTACTAAGTTGGGGGGATAACTTGGTCTCATTTACCGTGCGCAGCATTGTCGCACCTATAGAAACTTTACTATAAATGTCCACTCACGCGTGAATAAAGAGAACAAAACAGAAACGAGATCCTGTCTGCGAAACACAGTTGCGACGTGTTCGAATCTCTTTCGAGACAAACTGTCAAAGGGTTAACGCGTTGCATCCGGGCAGATTTACTTACGGTCCATCGTGTGCGTCGGCGGATCTATCGCGACGGGAGAGAACAGATAATACGAGAAAGTTCTCTTTTATTTATGCAAGTAGACGCGGAGACCGTTTGTAGCTCGGCAAAAATTGAGCACGCAATGGCTTTGTCTGGCCGGTCGGAGACCAGTTGTTCTTCAAATACAGGGAGGAGCGGACCCGTCTATAAACTGACGAGCACACGCAACGCCTACCTTTGTTCGCTGGGTGCAGCCCAGTCGCTCAGCGCACACAGGGAGGAGTAGATCGGCCGTGGACTAGCAAACAAGAGTTCTCAACGCCGGTGTCTGCCGTCGAACATGAACAGGAAGAAGTGGAGGCGAGCCCTCGTAATTCTCTCTTGTTGCAATTAGGAGATTAGTACTGTGTTGCAAGCTAGTCAGCTATGATCAGTTTCGTTGGAAAGTTCTTATTGGAAATATTGGTATAAATAAACTGAATCTAGTTTTAAACGAATGAACTGTCATTTACTTTTATGCTCGAGGAACGACGTCGTGACACGATGAATGCAACAGATAAAGTGAAAGTGATACAACAGTAACTTATAAAGTAGTGTTCGTATTAAACAAATTCATTTTTGTTTTATCGATTATACTATTTCAAATAAACCAACAGTTCTGTAATGGTCAGTAGTCACCACCGGAGTCAACGTGTTGATAAAGGGGTTGCGTCGTTTAAACATTTCAAAAAATTTCAGACTGACAGGGGATTCGGGATAATAAAAGCAACGTATTATTATCACACTATAATTAACTGTATTAATGTAAATATACATGCGTTTCACATGGCATACAGCTACAAACTACACATAGGTACATGTTGTAGACGTACCCGTTGGTTTATTTTCTATTAACCGGATTTTCAATAATTATATTGTAACAGAATAAAGCATTGTACATTGCAATCTTAAATGTGAAACTATTAGACGACATTATTAAAGGTGACTTGTATGTCACAATAAAAATTGCTGTTGCTATGGAAGGTTCCATTAAAAAAGTGTTTAGCCATGATTTTTCAAAATTATGCAATAAATTGTCAAGTTTCATTTAAAGTGACAACTTAGACTGCAATTATTACTGCATAGTTCTCACTTTTAGTTCTAGTTCTTGCTGGGTCTAGCATTATTTTTTGTTGTGATACTCAGCTCTACGTTGTTAAACGTTTAATAAATATACAGCATTTAGTGTATATAATATATATATTTATTGTATGAACATTTTAACCAAACATTAATAACATATAACGTCTTTCCACATGACGAGAACATTGACAACGCAACTCTTTTATTTTAATAACAATGATCGTTCTATGTCTTTCTTCTAATTGAACTCGCCGCGTTTTGAATCTTTATTCCAATCATAATGCCAACTTTAATACAATAATGTGTCTACGCGACACATCATCATTTTTACTCTTTTTAATGGCAAAGGGTGCGTCGTGAAGACGAGCATGAAAGCGTCCTTCGTATCGAACCACGACTACTTTTCTCCTTCGCAAATTACTGCGATCCACAGTGACGTTCCAGCTGACAGTTGGGTTGGCGGGAGGAGGCGAGAGCCACCCTTAAACTCGTTTGTTCTCGGCGAGTTCTTGCCATTTGCACGGCGACTTACATTCCCATGGAGGAGTTAGTCCCGTGGTCGCCACCCTCGTCGCTTCGGCGTTCCGCGCCGTTGCACCGGGAATGCATTCGAGTGCAGCAGAGCGCCGAGACAAATGAAAAAGACGGAGGACAGGTTCTCGTCGAGGCTCTGTGGGGGTGCGCGCAAGAGCTCATCCCCGTAGGCGAGGTTGGCCCCTCTCTCGGTGGTGGATCACGGATATATCTCGTCGTCTGCGGCTTTCATACGAGGCCACGTACGCGCGTTAAACGAAACCTCGAGCATGTAACGCGTGTCCCCTCCTCCCCCGTGTTCCCTTGTAACCGTAACTCCTCATTACACCGTGCGCGACGTCGAACAATCCCCGTTCCTGATGTTCCAAGTACGAATAAAGAACCGTTTCGGAGACGCCGGTGAAAGGCATCAAGTGGCTCTTAAGGGACCTACGCTCTTTCAAGAACTCCCTTCCCTTTTTTTTTTTTTTTTTCGGTGACTTTTTCCAACAAATCATACAGACTACGCGCAACTGTGAATGGACTTTAAGGTGTCAAAGGTGATGAAAGCAGTCGCTACCAGCAGACTGTAGTCAAGGAGGATTCGACGGATGAAAGAGATATAACGTAGCGTCACCCGAGTCGCGCTCTGTCTGCTAGAGTCTTTTACATTGTCGGGCAGGATTTTAATTTGTAATTTACAGCCGGCTGTATTTTAACACCGGCCATAATCGAGTTAAGAGTTTCGTCGCGCAACCTGCGTTCTAGCTGTGTTCTCTCTAGCTATGCAGTTCTGTTGGTTTAGATTGTCGGGGATCTCTTCTCCATTGGTAGCTCGACTGGTTCGAGCAGACTACTCCTGGAGTGGATGGTTTATCGAATGGAAAACGAAGTTGCAAGGGAGAATGGGGTAAGAGCGGTTACTTGAGCAATAATTACAATAAGTGTTGTATTCCGGATACTTAATGTAAGTATATTTATGAACGCCCAGGCTAAACCCTTGCACCTAGAAAGCTGAAATTTTGCACAGAGGTTTACTTTATGTTCTATGCAAGGGATGAGAAAGGATATTTCGAAATTCAACCCCTAAGATTTGCTTGAAACTTGGACTTATTGCTCTGATATAATTAATCAAACACGTATTTCGGCATTTTAAAAAATTCAACACCTAAAGGGGTGAAAAGGGGTTGCAACGTTTGTACGAGAAATATTTGATTTCTGGTCGGATTTGCTTGATACTTGGTCTTAATGCTTATTTATACAATCCGAATGGGGTGAATGGGGGGTTGAAAGGTTTTACGGAGAAACAATTATCAATTTTCGAGGGCATTAAACAGTTTCTTGTGCTAGTGCAACACAAGTGAAAGAATTTGTTAAATGATCTAGACCGGAATCACTGTTTACAGCAACGTTCACCGAAGAACGAAGACTTCTCGAATGTCTGTTTCGAGTGAAATCTGATAAGCCGAATGAATCTTGGCTGTTCTTTCCGGCTTCTAATCCTTTGAACCAGAGAGCGCACCGGGGCGAAGCGTCCGCTAACAATGGGTCAGAGTAGCCTCGGGGTTACGCGCGGATCAACGGCGCGGCCTGATGAAGTTAAGTGGCCGGACGGTGCCGGGCTAATTAAGTTAGTTAGTTCGGAGGTTTGCCCTGGAACCTGCATTAACTCGCTGAATGTTCAGAATGTGGGAAATGTTATTTACGACACTTTCGGCACGGCGGCCGCCCCCTAAAACACGATGAGACCGGTGCGCGAGTCACTTCGCGAACCCTCGAATCAATATATCCGTCGCGAGCCGGCTTGCCGACCGGAAACTTCCATTTCGAACAAAATTTTGACAGAATCATTAACTTCTTCGTGGGAAAGTCCGGGAAAACTTGGGCGGACCTTCCGCGCCATGTTTTCAAGATTTCGCGGAAACTTCTCTCGAGGTTTCCGCTCCGAAATTCAGTAATTCCGTTGGTTGCCTAGTTTCCCCTATGTATGTGTTCCCTTGTCTTTCGGCTTTTACTATTTCGTAAGTCTTCTTTAAGGTTCTAAGTTCATCATCGTTTCACTCCGACGCCGCGTCCTCGGACGCAGCTCCTTGCTCCCTCAATTTCGTGATTACCTCTCGAAGAAATTCAGTCGGGTCTCTCACCAAAAAAATTTCCTTCTTCCTGTCGGTTTTTTCCACCGGGTCTTTACGTAACGTTTCCTACAGTGTTACAATTCAAAAGAAGAAAGACCTTTTTTTCTTAGACTTCGAAAATTGCATTCTCCTTGGAGAAAATAAGAAAAGAAAAGCCTCTCCAGGAAAACTAACCCAGACGCAGCCCGAAAGTTTGGTAATTACATTGCTCGTCGTGTTTCTCTTGTGTATTCCCGTTGTTCTGCTGCGTTTTACAACGTTGTTGGTTTTCCGCGGGGTATGCAGATTCGTATCTGTTGCATTCTTCATCTGTTTCGTATCTCCGTACCGTTCTTTCAATTTTCGTAATGACTTTCTGGAAAAACTCCAGTCAGTTCTCCACCGTCGAATCGTTTTTCCTCTAAAAAAAACCAGAATTCCCGAAATTACAATAACTCAAAGGAAAACATCTTCGAAGAATAAAGTTCTTGCATATTCGTCGAAGCGTTCTTCTCTATCGTTCCATCCGAACCGTATTCCTCTCAATTTATTCGCATTGATCAAGACGAACGACGTTACGTATTTCACAAAGCCAATCTTTCCGCGCAAAATTCTTGAGAAGATCACCGGGGAATAGCTGGGAGGCACAGCACGCGTTCCGATCGCAATTTCGCAATTTTTCAATTCCACCGGAAGGAACCGGAAGCGTTCGTTCGCAGCGGGGCCGGGCTGTTTCGCCGAATCGCTCGAAGCAGCGTATTCGGCTGCGGTCTATAATACATATCGCGTCGATTCGTAAATGATTGCGAGAAACGGATCGTCCCTACTTTATTTTTCATCACACGATGGAGCCGAGATGAAAGCGTGTGTTCTCCCCCACCCTCGTAGAAGATGATCTCCGTTTCTCCCGGCCGTCTGAATGCGCAAGGGTTCAGGCGACTGTATCTCGATATTACAAAAGTTCGTCTAGACTGAATCGCGGACTGGCCAGAAAAGCAGCCAGCAAACGGTACCGCGCGCGCACTCGTTCGCTCGCCTTTTTCTATAGGGAAAGATTGCTAAGCTCCGCTTAGGGGTAATTTGCGAGAAGCCATCGCCAGGATGCTAAGACGCCGACGAGCAGCCTCGCTTGCCAACTCCTGCCGTGCGGAGACACGTCGATAATGCCGGGCTGAGTCAACAATTAGAGATAGACGCGGTAACACGAACCAATTTTTCCTTCTAGAAATTCGAAACATCATCCTATCATCCGTTTATATCACAAATTCTCAAGTAATTTCTGTTGCGATTTTTATATCGATTCTGCGCGGATATGTGTGTGGTGAGAATGAGAAAGAATATATATATGTGAGAATATATATGTGAAAGAAACGTATACAGAACGTTACAATACAAAAACGTTACACAAGTAAATAAACGCTAACGTATTAGTACGACAGTAATGGTGTTTCATAAAGTGAATTGATTGAACGAATTAATGAAATGAGTTTACACGAATAAAAAACAATGAATATGCGCGAGGGGGCGTTTTTCGTTTGGAAAATTTGTCAGTCGTTGGTTGAACATCGTTTGTGTTCCACGTAACATGTTTTATTAAATACATGGTTCGTTTATAAACCTTGATTTATCTGAATTTTTTTACCATCAAGCTCAGATTCGTTTAGATCTTGGCTATCAATACCTTGATTACGAAAGCATGCATTTCGAAAATCGTTGTTTTCCAATATCCATAAGATTTTTCATACAGTTCTACTATTTTCTTCATTTTATCTCGGCCACGATAAAATGGCGGTTTTGAAGATCAGATAACGAAGAACGTTTTATCACAGTTACTCTCGTAGATGATAAATAGTGACGTGACTGTGTTGCCGAAGCTACGGGGACGGTTTCCAAGACGGCAATATTTAGCGAGGGAAGTGAAAACGAGTTCCACGGTTCCGCGGATGAGAGAACGGATATAGAAAGTCTTTTCATTTCGAGCGAACATTATGCACGGTCTCCATGTATATCGGAATACGATTATTTTACATGGGAATGGTATTGTTGCCATGGCTTTCTTCGCGGTGGCCGCGGGACTACCGGTAAATATCGTTATCGTTTTCCGTGGAATCGTTTCTACTTAAAACGAAAGCGTGCTCCATTTAAAAAAAAATATTCAAACGAGTCTCCGGTTCAGGATGTGCATCCCACTCGCTTGAATATGCTCTTTGCATTGTATGAGAAGCATCGGGAGAATTTATGGTAAACTGTATTAAATAATCAAGCAGTCTCGCGTATCCTTTCTTAACCCTTAAATGCATTGTGTCGCCATTTGGCAACATACGATAATTTTGTAATAAAAAATATTTTCACGAAGATGTGATATATTTTCTCTGCTTATTTTTCCCTTAATATACACTCTTTTTTTATAGTAATGTTTGATGAATAGAAACTGTAAAGATGTGATGTTTTCTTTTCCTTATTTTTCCTTAGTTTTCTATTCCTAATGGATACATAGAATTCATATTCGAAACTATGGAAGCCTTCCGTTGCCACAGGACGTGGAAGAATACGTAAAATTCAATACAGTATTCGCGATTGTTTTTTGCAAATATCTCGAAATCTAAAAGCGACCCCCTATATTGGAAAACGAAAAAACTTGTTCAGAATGTGTTGCTGCATAACACATTAAAATTTCATCAAAATCGAAGTAGGCAGACCTTTTCTATTGCTATGAAAAATTTATATACTATTGAAATTTGTGTATAAAATGTATTTTGTGTATAATTACCGTGGCTTTACAACATCACTTTTGCAAGCAACAAGATTGTTCCCCAAATTGTGTTCCTGCAGCTCGAACAAGTTGTTCCTGTAAGTTTGCAGGAAACGTTTCGAAACAAGAACAAGTGACAAAACGATCTTCGTCGTTGTTACATCGTGAACATATTTCAACAAGATCTAGCGTACTTTAAGCCCCATTCAGACGAACAGGATCTCTCTCGGGCGTACATAAAAGTTGCAAGTCCACTTGAAACCATGAGCTAGTCTGATGCACATGCACCATCCCGCCAGGAACTGTTCTCTATTAATTATTCGAAGCTGTAGACGGACGAGTTTACCCAAGTATGCGGCAAGTCGCACGGTTGTATCGAGCCTAGGCAACCTCCTTCCGGCGATTTCTGCTAACTCGGATAATTCAACGACCAGAGTAGCAGAGTGCCGCCTGTGCTTTACAGGCCTTAGGTGTACCAGCCTGTGTCTCCTTCGCGTCGCGTCCACCCACTCGCGCTTGTCTGTCGGGATAAATCGTCGTATCTGCAGCTTTTACACTTCACAATACGGCACCACGGTATGCAGACCCATAAAAATCCAAATTCCAATGGAACCTCTTACGCCCTAACATTCAAACTGCTCTCCGAACAGTTTGTTTAAACATACTTCTAGCACTTGTTCAATCTAAATACAAGCTTTTCGATGTGCACGAACAATGATGTGCAGAGAATAATTAAAAAACTGAATGCAACACAATCTATATGTATATTTATATGTATATTATATTAATTAATTTAAATTATATGTATGTATTTTATATGTATATTATATTAATTAATTTAAATTATATGTATGTATTTTATATGTATATTAATTAATTTAAATAAAAATTAAATGCTCGTTGGTAAGCACATCACCAGAGAACAGCTAGACCGATGGATAATTTCAAAAAAAATGTTCGTAATAGTTTGAATAAGGTTATAAGGGAAAGAAAAATTGGAAAAGATGCCCGGAAAACATTGAAAATTCGGGAAAAAGTACAAGTGATGTTCCAGCATTCCAGCGGTGTATTTCTGATAGATAGTTCTGAATGTACTCCTCCTTAAATTGAATATCCACATACAATGATCACTCAGAAATATGTTTTTCTCATAAATTCACAAAACGATCGCAAACATTTATTGAAATTTATACAGGAGAAAAATGTTGAAAATATCTTCGGAGGAAGTTTCTGTATTCCTGATACGAATAACAACTACACTGCGGATCTTTTCTGCAGACTATAAAAATGTTTGCATTGACTGCAAGACACAGGAGACAAATAAAAATTTCATTCTTCTTTCAATTATCTTATTAAGGTGAAACTTGTACACTGATTGTCTCAAATACTTTTTAATATTTCCTCTGTTTTAGATTGTACGTAATAAATTTTCGTGATAAATGCATAAAATCCGAGTGAAATAATAAGACACGCAAAGATGTTTGAAGATGAACGCCTAATTTCTAAATTTGCTTGTCGACGCAAGGCGTCAAATGATGAAGTTTTAGCGGAAACAACTCGAAGCAATTTGTTCACTGCGTTCTACTGTTCTCGCGAGAGATGTACGCGTACGCATAGAGCATCGCGAAACCATGGAACATTTTATCTCGGTACCGTTATATTTCGCGGGATAGTTTTCAGTGGTTCCAGTCACCGTGTCGCGACGAAGCGTTCTCTTAGCGGCTGACAGAAGATATGCAAATGAATTCCGAGGCGTGGTGGAACGTTGTGCAACGAATTTGCATCTGTTGCCTTTCTTCGGGATTATGTAAAGCGATGAGAACTCGTACTCCTTTGCTGCCGGCGCGAAACGGTGCGCGTATAGTATTTGGGAAAACCACGATGCAATCGTAGCAGTGCGCGCTACCTGTAATTTCAGAGCTGCACGAGGATTCGAACGGAGTCGTCGCGAAATCTTAGTTGAACATTTTAGTCGTGGCTGCGATGAAAGACATCTGATATCTGAGATTCAGGTATTGGAAAATAATTTTCATTGAAACCGGAAATCTAAAATCAGATGATCTTATTATTAATACTAAACCCACCACGAACAGTCAAACGAACCATTTTACATTTTTTATTTGACAATTATTGAAATTGCAAAGGTGTTTGCATTGGAATTTTATTGCATACTAGCTGTACCCGTGATTTTGTCCACGTGCAATAACAAATTCTGATTGATTATTAACGTAATTAATTTTCCAATCGTCTCAGACAGAGATAGAAATTTTCTTTTTAGACGAAATCTAACGAAATGATTAAATGAACAATTTAAACTTTTAATGACAATTGAAAATGATAAGAAAAAATACATTTAATACGATAGTTATCTACAGTACATAGATAGGAATAATTGTTTAATGAATTTTAAGAAACTATTCTGAGAATCGTTTCATCGATACTTCTTAATCTCTGTGTATTAAACCGATACAGAGATCGTTGATTCATTTTTGACAACGAACAATAAGTGCATTGCGCTGGTAATTTATTGATAATCCAACAAAACATTTTATTCATTCGATCGAGCAACGTTCACCAGGGGTGTGCTATTTCACGCGAACTTCCATTAAAGGTACATTTGATATTTCAGATTTTTTGCTAACCATTTATAGTTGAAAACAATTAATTAATTTTTTGGAGAGAGAGAGAGAGATTTTCTAAAACGTAGGCAGTGCATCGCGTGATCGCAGGAAATTCGAGATTGTCGATTGCGAAGTGGCTGACGCGGGCCACGAATCAAGAATTCTGTCGAGCCTGATGGAGCTCTCCCGATGGATTCCGTTTTCCCTTTCGCGAATCCACTCGATCGATTTTTCGTATCCACCCTCTCTCGCCACACGGTTCCTGGCCTGGTGAACGGTGGTGAACGGCGGCGGCCCAGCGCGAGAATGCAAAATTTATGGGCATCGATCGAGCCGTTCCACGGAATTCAATCAACTGATATCGCCGTCACAGGGGGCGGGTGAAAAAATTTCGAGACGAAACGCAGGGGCGGCACGGCCAACTCGTGCTGCTCGCGTATGAATTTCGTGCTGTCGGCTACGTTCGCCACGAAATTCACCGGAAATGAAGAGTATCTGCCCGCTTCCGTTCGTATTTCTTTCGCGAAAAGGGAGTAACATATTTTCAGCGATTTATCCGACGACGCGACACGATCCTCGATTTTCTATCGGCCCTCGCTCGTTTTCTCGAGCGGTGCCATTTTTGCGGACAGTCCCTTATTCAGCACCGACTCGACGATCCGATTGTGCGCCATTAATTTTGATGAGCATCCATCCAACGATACGGCCAGCCACTGTCGAAGAATGGGGGTTGGATTTCTGAGCGGATTGCGGGATCGTCGAGAACGCGGTTTGATCGATGATCCGACGTGACCGATGAACAAAGTACAGCGATGCCGGTGGATTGAAATTTTTATGGAGTCTGGATGGAGCTGTTGCGTTGCCGTTTCCGGCGTATTTCTTCCGGTTAGTTCTCCTTTTATCCTTAGTATTCAAACGGTGGAAATTGAAAGAGCAGAGATTGCGCGACAACTTGACAGTCGATGCCTGGATCTTTTGATTAGTATATTTGTCATTTCTTTCAAATAATATTGGTGAACGAAAACCTTTTTTAAAACTACTAATTTCTTTTTTCACAACCAAGTTGTTTCATTACGTTGATGCTAAAAATGTGCTGAACTGGGAACGAGACCTTTAGTTGTAAAAATACTTGAAAAAATTGAAGCAAATAATAATTGAAAGAAATTGCAAATATTTCTGTTCATGTAAAATATTCTGAAAAGGGATAAGAGATCCCTTAAATGCACGATATTTGGTTTGCAGTTTCTATTTATCAAACATTACTAAAAAAAAAGAGTATATATTAGGGGAAAAATACGGAAAGAAAACATCACATCTTTACAGTTTCTATTTATCAAACAATACCAAAAAAAAGAGACTATATTAAGGGAAAAATAAGGAAAAGAAAACATCACATCTTTACAGTTTCTATTTATCAAACATTACTAAATGCACGATTTTACCATTACTAGTTGAAATTCTGCATGAACTAGTCGGACGATCGAGAAAAGCGGAAGTAGTTTCGTATTAGAATTGACTTGGATTCACGGACACACGTATCGAACTCTCGACCCCATCCCTACCTTCCGTGTAAAGTAACTCGGACACGTGGCAGCACAATAATCCTCGGTCGCCGGGAAAATTAGCGGTGTTTGGCTTTCACCACTCGGCGGGGCCGTTTAACCGGCCGGATAAGCAGCCGAGTAAATAGATGTGTCCTATCAGATTACGTGTCACGAGAGCGTGACACGCGAACACGTTTTGAATTAACACGTTACGGACGCGAACGAGCCCAGGAGTCCGGCTGAGTGGCATTGATCGAAAACTTGGATCGGCCCGATAAGACGAGCCCCACGGCGGCGCACAGCTACCTCGCGAACGGTAGTCGATGACTAAACTCTGAACATCTGAACTCGTGCCGGTAATATCTCGTATTTCTCTAGCTGAGATCACTCGTCTACCCTCACTCGAAATCTGAGAAACACTAAAAATCACCCAACACATTTATTTACACCTAAACACCACGCGGCAAAGATAACGGAAAATTAATCGTATCAATTCTGAGATACATCCGCTCACGAAGATGTTATTTGTTTTTTTGTATATATTATTGAAAAAATGGCTAATACTGTGGATAGGCACATTCTTATTTTTTTCTAAAGTAATGTAAAATGGTAACTCTCCATGGTAAACCAAGTTTTAATAATTAATGGGTTTCGCTCATTGAATATACAACTCAATTTTTAATCTACTACATTTCTTGGTGTACTAGCATGTGTAATGTGTTTAATCGTGCAAATTCAAATCATGAATTTTCTCAATGTTCAATTTATATAATTAGTTTTATACATAGCGAGTTCGTAATAATATCTTTTCTTTAATTTTAGCCCTCCTTGTATTACACAGAGTAGATTATACAATATTTTGTAGACGCAAATTCCTTTGAAAAGGGTCCAAAGGTCAGGAATCGCAGGATCGAAACGTCAGGAAACATTTAAATTGCAAAATTGCTATTTGAGTCATTAATTGATCGAAACTATGCGCCGAAAACATCGACAAATAATATTTAAAATTTACGATCGACATAACTGATTAATTCAATAATTAATTTACAGGAAATCTGTTTTTACGAAAGAATACACCGTCTACGTTACTCGTGCCCGTTTCATTGTCCTATTTCTAGAGGAAGAATTATATAGCGTGAACGCAAACTCGCTAAATGGCTATCGGTACGGTTGATCGCTCACGCAATCACTACACAAATCTAGTGGAAAAGAGAGAAGAAAAAATCGTTTGCCTTTTTTTCCAAACTAATGTTTATCGGTGCTCGCGAGTGGAGCTCGAGCAGAGTGTTATCCTTTCTTTGCAATTTATCATTTTGCTGTTCGCAATACATCACTTTACGTAATAATCCATCAACCGGGTGAAAAAAGAAAAACGATGCAAGAGGGTGTTACATTGTCACGCGACTCTAAGTCCCGACAGTTTAACCTGAACGATGCTTAAAAATTGCTTCGGAACATTATACCGAAACAATGCTAGATATGTCGACAGTCTTCGACCATCTAAGTACACTGAAAGAAATTGTCCATCCTACACCTCGCTATTCTGCTCCATTTCTTTTTCTAAATATTCTGCTGTTCCCTCAACCCTTATTTCTCTGAACCACTTGTTGTATCTTAATTCCATCGTCATTTTCCTATTTTCTTCTTCCTCTATTCCTTTCTCCCTACTTTCTATCCTTTCCCACTCCTCTTCCCTCTCTTGCTTATCTCCTTCTTCTATCTTTCTACTGTCCCCTCTCTCTATACATATATTTCTTTCTTCCTTTTTCCCATCTCGATATTCTCTTTCCTCCTTTCTCTCTCTCTCTCTTCTATTTCTCTTAGGCTAGCGCCGATATCACATAGTGCATAAATAATTCTTCCGTTTGATTTTCCGTCCGGATTCCATCATTGAGATAAAAATCATTACAGTTCGCGTAACGACGTGGCCCCGAACGCGTAATGCCGGGGGTGGTTCGCGATCTATCGGCGAGGACGTAATCATTAAACAGGAAAACAGGCACAAGTGTCGCTCGACCTCGTTACGCTGCTGCAATTATGCCTCCGACCCTCTCGGATTCTTGAAAATGTCGGAAATTGAAGGAACGCGGGAAAAGGGTCGCGGAGGTGGGCAACGCCTCCATTAAATTCGTCCCCCGTGCCCCTGCCACGCCGTCGGCTTTAAAAAAAAAAAAAGAAAAGGAGGGCCCCCTTGTCTCCCCCGATACAATTCTCATCGGAGCGTGCAACCGGTCGCAGTCACGGCCCGATGAATTTTCAAGTTCCAGCCCGGGAAGACAGGGTGTGGTGACCCGTTTTTTCTGCCGAATCGGACTTCCTCCGGCGTTCCTTTAATTAATCACTCGCGGGAACGCGTGACGAGCGTTTGGAAATATTCGAGCGACTCGGTGCGCAGCCCGTTGCCGCTCGTCGACCGAAATTTATTCCCACCGAATGGAAACGAATGGATCACGACCATTCGATATTCTCCCGTTCAAATTCTACGAAAACCCTTCCCATTGTTCCTTTCTCGACGGTATTTTCCGAGGCGAGAATTTCTCTCGCAACGAATGCTCGCGGTTCCTAGCTACAACTGACTCTTTGTCTTTCATTAAAATAAACTATAATGTCCACGAGTTTCTATGGATTTTCGCCGTACTGTAAATAATTATGGAGTCTTGAATCTGACGGATAAAATTAATTTGTACACCTGACGCGTCTAATACCTCGCCAATACCTCCTAGAAGTTAGCCCCCCACTTGTTGAATTAAATAATTTCATCAGTTGTGCTGAATTGTGCTATATTGTGCTCGAATATTACAACTATAATGTAAAACATAACTTGCAATTCCTCCAGTACAACTTGCAATTTCTCCACAGCACAACTTGCAATTCCTTCAGCACAACTTGCAATTCCTCCAGCACAACTTGCAATTCCTCCACAGCACAACTTGCAATTCCTTCAGCACAACTTGCAATTCCTCCAGCACAACTTAAAATTCCTTCAGCACAACTTGCAATTCCTCCACAGCACAACTTGCAATTCCTTCAGCACAACTTGCAATTCCTCCAGCACAACTTAAAATTCCTTCAGCACAACTTGCAATTCCTTCAGCACAACTTGCAATTCCTTCAGCACAACTTACAATTCCTCCAGCACAACTTGCAATTCCTCCAGCACAACGATATACACAAAGGGCACTTTACTCTTATTCGCGGCGCTTCGCGCTACAATACTATACCATTTTTGTACTTTCTGGACATCCGACAAACATAGAATCGCATATCTGAGTTGTGCTAGCCTAGCACGAGTGGTGGGGGGCTAACTTCTATACAGAATAAAAATGAATAAACAGTTGAGAGTGGAACGGCGGCACATGACGGGGAGTAGTCGAAAAAAGCGTTTCGAGAATAACGACTGTTTTTTGTCCGCGTGGAGGCAACGTGGATTATCGGAATGCAACACGTCGCCGATGGGACACTCGATGGCCGATCCTTGCGGAAGAATAATAGCCGAAGGTAGGCGTGGATGAGCGGGAACTGAGAGAACGAGGGCAGATGATGGGCATCCTCTCGCCTAGATCTTTCTCTCTCTCTCTCGCTCTCTTTCGCTATGTTTGCCTCTCTCTTTCTCTCGAGTTAAGTGGTTAGCTCGGGAAGCGGTTTCGATTAGCCAGCTCGTTGAACACGTGGCTCGACGAGCGACGCCGATCTTCGGCGTGGTGCAAGAGGCCCCGCGAGGATTCCACCACCGGGAGGATAGAGAAGGATCCTTCTTCATCTCCTCTTCGGACCCTCCCGGCCGTCCGCTCGACACTCTATATTGCATTTGTCTGGCCGTGATCTATGACGACGTGGATTCGTTCGATGGCGAAATTGGAGGCAATTGTTTCGTCGAGTGGACTGCGGGGGGTTGCTCTCGTTCTCGAGATTCGGCTCGGAGACCTTTCTCTCTTTCTCCTTTCTTCCTGCCTCTCCTTCTCCATCGAGCTGCGAGACTGCTCCCTCGGACTTTAGGTGATTTGCTGCTCGACTTCCTCAGTATAGCAACCGAAACTGCGCTTTGCAACTCGTGCGAATTTCATGCCCGGGAAAATATTTGTAAACTGTCACCGTGTGTTGGATCCTGTGTTTCCGAAATTGAGCACAACACTTTTTAGAAATCGAAAAGAGCTTTTATTTAACACTATTTCTACCACGACCGGTCAAATGACCGTTTTTCAAATTTCGATTAGAATTTCCTATATACAACGTAATTGAATCGCCTTTAAACTTCACGACTTTTCCGAAAATATAAGTATAATACATTTTTTCAATATTCACTTCTTTGACTAAACTTACTACTAAACCTTAAAAACTTCACTAAACATAATATTATAAAATTAAAACATTCTTACAAGGTATAAACATTCTTACACCTTAATAAAGTTCAATAAGAAGTCGAACGTTAGACAGAAACAAATATATTATTTTTACGGGGGAAGAGCTCCGTCCAGGATGTGTTTAGTGCAACGAAACATTTGCTCGAACGAAATCAAGCGAAGAAAGGGATTGCGTCTCGTTTGAGGTGATAATCGTAAGGGTGTGCGAGACTAATTCGTGCAGCTAGTAATTCCTACGAAACGAGTTAACCACGAGTAACGACGCTGAAAAGAGGGAATGTTCTGAAAGTCTTAGACGCGGTCGTAAAACTTCGAACCCGCGGAACCTCAGGAATCCGAAACAGGCCGGATAACCAGAGCTCCCGCTTCAAAACCCGGGGGCGAGTTTCATCCCCGTTTTCATCCGGGATCCGCGAAAGTATCAAAAGGCAATATTTCAACCGTTGGTTAACCGCGTTCCCGTTTGTTTCAGGTAGCGGGCGTCGAGGAATCTCGGCAAGAGGTGGAATTCAAAGACGTAGAGGAAAAGAGGAGTGAGAAGGGCAAGAGAGAGAGAGAGAGAGAAAGAGAGAGAAAGAGAGAGAGAGGGAGAGCTGTAGAGCACAGGTGTACACGGGTCTGTCGTGGGGTGAGTACAACGTACCGTGCATTTTAAGAATTTCCGAGCGTAAGGAGGCATCTGCCAGCAGAAGGATGCCTAACAAACTCAAGCGGAATTTCGCTTATGACATACTTTTCCGTTGAACGAACGTGTTTGCCGACGACTTACCCCTTTTTCCACCCCCTAGTCCTCCGAATCCGTCCTCGCGTAAATCCGTAAACGCGTCCTCGTGAATCCGGCGCAATGCGCAGCTGCGAACTTCTGCTTTTGCACCCTCTCCCGGATGCATAATGCACGCAAGTACGCTAACGCGATTTTTGTTTTTTTTTATTTATTTATTTATACAAGGTCGCAGCAACAACTAGGTCATTAGCGACCACACAGATATTATATCATAATGGAGGACTGTGACGAGATGGAAAGAACAAATTTAAGTATAGAAAAGATAGTACAAAGCAAAAGAGTGAGAGAAGCAGTAGACTGGCTTAGGAGTGTCGAAACAAAAAGGAAAGAAATAACCAAAAGAAAAGAGGGAGATGCAATAGTAGGTGTAAGATAACAGAATTGTTTAGAATAGATCAGATTAGGCTAGGTTAGACTAGATTAGATTAACAAAGGGCATAGGATATGGAGGAATGGGTGGAATGGATAGAGGGATTAGACTATTATTGAAGCAATCACTAAAATTGTTGGGAATAGCCAATCGTCTTCTTTGGAAGGAAAAAAGAGGGCATTGCAGGATTAAATGCTGAACTGATAGTGGTGTATTACATCGGGTACATACAGAAAGGGGGTCTACTCACGCGATTTTGCCGACGAATCTTCTAACCGGTTCCACTGGTGCCGCGACTTCCGCCATTATCTTACTTCGCTCGGTTGTTCCGGATCCGCGGAGCGTTTAAAAAGTCTCCCACGAACCAAGACGGAAGTCTTCTGGCCGGCTATCAGCTCCCATCGGAATCGAGTAATTTACTGCAGGGAATTCACTGTTAAGATTCCTTTGACGTTCCCTCGGAATTCCGCTTCTGGCTGATTGAACTTTCGACGGAATATGGATCGCCCTATTGGTCCACTGTAATTCATCGCGTCGGAATTCCGCTGGTATCCCGTTGCTGTTTAGCTGGGATTCCGTTTCTGTTTTATTGGAGTCTCGGCCAAGTAACGTATCAATTCGGATCGCGTAATTTGTTGCACGCCGGAATTCTGGATCAGATTTCGTTTATATTCCATCGATAGCTCTGCGTCATTTCTGCGCCAGTTGTGTTTCGACTGGACGCGGTTCACGCGAAAATAGTAAACGCGGGGAAATTGGAATGCGGATTCGATGGAAATGAAATGCGAAACAGTCGAAACGTTTAGCGAAGATCGTCTTCAAAGATTTCCTTTTCACTTCGTTGCCTGGGTTGGTCTGTAGAGCGGTGGTGCGATCAGTGAAACGATAGATCGAAAGGAAAGACCATCTGTATTCTGCACAGAGTTGTGCTAATTCAATTACAATGTAATTCAATTACTAAGTATTTTAATCAGATGTGTAATTGAAATATAATATAATTGAAATACAATGTATGATTCAATTACAATATAATTGAAATACAATATAATTGAAATACAATGTATAATTTAAATACAATATAATTGAAATAGAATATAATAAAAACACAGCTCTCCAAATTATAGCTCAGAACTTTGAAGAACTGTGCCGTAGGCACGTCACGAGCAGCAAGTAAATTTATAAATAATAAATTCCTTCTGTTTGAAACCTTCACATGGATTTTTCAACCTCTTCTCGCCTATTACTTCATTTTTCATAATTCAATTGCAATGTATTGTATAATTGTACTCCATTGCAATTACGAATTACTTTGTAATTCAATTGAATGAAGATCTGAATAATATATATAATATATATAATTCAATTTTAATTCTGCACAACTCTGATTCCGCAGACTGGTCAAGCTTTCGAAGTAACCCTCGTTCGTTCAGGGATTATAAGGTCGCATTTCTTCCTGAACCACTCAATCTCTGGCACACTGCCGCTGACAAGCAGTGCCCCCATCAAACGGCGACACCCAGCCAGCCCACGTGAAAGTCTCTACGCAGTTCAAAATTCTCGTATCGATTCCTGGCTTTCGAACCGGTGACCCATGAAGTCCGGAGACCGATAACCAACTTTCGTAACTAGTCCAGTCTGAATAGCGTGGTTATCAAAGGATCTGCTGGGCGCGCGGCGAGAACGAAGGGTGTAAGGAAGGCAGGAAGGAAGGAAGTCACAGTCTCGAGCGTACTAAAGATTCGCGAGCAACAATGGCGGTTGGTTGGTTGAGAGGTTCCCTTGAACCGGTCTGGTCCGCCTGGCAGGCTCGAGGCACGTTCTAATCGCGAATCGAATCGGAAAATGAATAGCTACTGGTCCCGCGCACTGCTCCGCGTCAGCTTGTTCCTGAATCATTGAAATCACGCAGTCAACCGGGTAGAACACGATCCGTTGCATCTACCGGCCTTCTGTTTTGCAGAGCAAGAAAGCAAGAAAGCAAGAGGGAGAGAGAGAGAGTACTAGGTAGCTAGACACAGCAAACGTTGAACGCGATACGAATGGCTCGCGTGTCCTCTTTATTCCGAGGCGGCTCGGCCGACAGGTTTGTATCTCAGTCTGCGCATCTAATAATAAACGGGTCGGGCATTGTTGGAAAATGGGTCGGACGCCGCGGTATCTACCGACGCATCGAACCTCTACGTGTGCACCACCCCCCGATGCAGAACGCTCTTGCATAACAAGACATCCTCCCGCCAACCCCCGTTCTCCATCGAACAACCTCGCCCAGCTGTCCGACACGCGTGACACGTGGCGGACCGAATGAATGCATTACGGGAATCGACACAGTTTCGAACTTCGCGGTCTCGAAGACGACTCCCTGTGTTGTGTTCCTTTCACCGATGCTCGGCCGTATCTCGCGCTCACACCACCCTTTGCCAACACGCTTCACACAACTTCGACATATTTCGAGGCTGCGACGAACGCGCCGAACCGCTCGATCTTCGGCGAGCACAAATTTTCCCTTTTGTAGGTATCTATTTAAATGTTTTAATGTGTAGGTGTCTATCGATCGTCGGTGACCAGCTGATCGTCTGCTGCTGGTCGTCATTACGAACCGACGATCGATTTGCTATTAACAACCGATATTCGACTGTAAAATAACAGTCTTTAACGAATTGCATAATTTAAACCTCCTACAATAGGAAGACACGTTTAATTATCAAAGTAAAATAGCTCCGAGTACAAAGGGTTAATTTATAATGAAACAGAAAGGTTTTAAATAATCTATACATTTTGGTTGACTATCCACTATCCATTGAAAATCCGCAGTCTATTAATTACTATTTGAATACCAATTACTAAACATTTCAATATTGAGGTATTCTATTAATTTCATATCCACAAAGAGAAATCATATAGAATGGAATTATTCTAGATAGGAAGACACGTTTAATTATCAAAGTAAAATAGCTCCAAGTGCAAATGTTTAATTTATAATCAAACAGAAAGGTTTTAAATAATGTATACATTTTAGTTGACTGCACAAGAGTTGAATAATGGTATAGCAATTTTTAGTGGTGCCTCAGACGTGGTTTTAAGGTAAAGGGACTAACCCGTTAAATAATCGTTGATCAATTTATAAAGAGAATTATATAAACGCATTATGCAGGAAGATCGTAGCGAATCTTTCCCCGTTAACTGTCTCCGGATGAGAAAACGAGGCGAAGCTAACCGTTTCGCTGAAACCCACAAATCCAACTGTCGCATGGGCCCGACGCGATAAATTTCCGTGAGGGACGCAGCTAAAGATCGACCGGCTGCTCTGATAATATAGGTGCGAAGAACCGCAAATCCAACTCCCGGGCCGAAACTGGCACGATAAATTTACGTTTATCTGTCGTATAAGGGACAATCAGTCGCGCTGGTCTCGGTGAAATAGGACCGCGCGGGCCTCTTTCGCCTTTCGGACAGTTTAATAACTTCTGTATTCTCAATTACGCGAGGTGAAAGGATGACCACGCCGACCTCGACCGTCCTACGAAACGAATGTCTCGCGATAATACCTTATCCTCCGGTGTTTTTTTTGCCACGGAAATATCTGCGCACCGTGTTCCTTTTCTTTCGGGAAGACGCATTGCGACGAGATAGACAGAGAAAACCGTTCGCGAGACATTTTTTGTTCCCCTGTTTGGTCCTCCTTCTCGAGTAATCACATTAACAGAACCGGATGGTAGCAAGATATTTTACGCGTTATGAACTTCTGCCACGAAATGTCTTTTTTCATTATTTTCAAGATTCCACCATAAATCGCACGAAGTACAAACTTGATGGAAGGAATATGAGCCGGAGTTTTGAAGAATAATTGAAAAATATTGTTATATTATTTTCAAATAGAGACTGATGTAAACTGGAAATATACCTCGAAGAAGTGAACTGATTCTAAACATTAATACTATTTTAAAATTTCAATTAGAATTTCCTATATTCAACGTAATTGAATCGCTTTTAAACTTCACGACTTTTCCTAAAATATGCGTACAATACATTTTTTCAATATTCACTTCTTTTTTTATTGTTTATTATATACTCCTAAATTTAAAAAAAACTATATTTTTATACTGTCAAATTGGCTATTATCTTCATTCTACATTAAAATATATAAATTGTGCTAAAGACCGGTCTCGGTAGAAATAGGTATTCGTCAAATGTCGGTAGGAATAGTGTTAATCGTGACGGACCACCCTACTAAGAAAGCATCGTAACTTAGATACGATTTTCTCGAGATTTTTACTGCGATTAGTTTAGAAATGATCCCGATCTTGCTTTTAATAGACCGAGCATAATTACGAATGAGTACTGGTACTAAAGCGATCTGTGTATTTTTATTAGAGAAACGATAATTGAATAGATCAGAATTACTGCACGTTGAACGAATGTTCCGTAAGTGGCACAGTTCGCGGAACGTGTCCGGTGCTTATTAAAGGAAAATTAAATCCGCGAACGCTTACCGTGCACAATATAAATTTCCCGCGTTCGTCCCGCGCTTTCTCCTTGGGATTTATTTTACGAGCGGGGAAAAGAGTCGTTGGGAAGAATCGTCGCGATTCTTGCAAACCGCACCTAAGGCCAAGGGGGGTCTTGAGGCGGGCGCAAACTAAGCGGCACATCTGTTACAAACTCTCCGGTCGTTCCCTTGGCTTAAATTTCGTCCAAGGAACGGTGGCAAGAATTTGAAACTGTGCCCAGTCCCGCGGACTCTGGCCTCGTTCGTCACTGCATAAGTTACGCGACTACACAGTTGGTCAGAAAACTACCCCTCTCTCTCTCTCTCGCGCCACCATCTCTTAAACGCGCGAATCCCGACGGCAAGAGAATTGCTTTTTAGTAAGTTTCGAAGTGAAACCGGTGTCAGCCCTGATACTGCTACTCGGAAGTCCAGCCAAAACCTGTTTACTCGATATACAAACACTGTTTTACTCGTCTGGCCGCAGCTTGTACACTTTGGGAAAGTCTGTCGGGGAAAATATTTGACTAGAAAATCCTCTGGACTGTCGTCCGAGCTAACAACTGAAAGAAAACAGTGCGTTATCATCTCCTCTAGATGTATATTAAAAGAAAAAAATCACTGCAGTGTGTTCCACTGATTACGCTTAGCGCACCACGGTGTTGTTGACAAGTTAGCCAACCGAGTTTCGATCTTCGAGACTCGATTAACGGATCCGCGGTCTCAGTTACCGCAATTAGGATACTAAAAGAGTAGACCAGGGTAGGAATGCGTGAGATATAGAAATGAATGAGAGAAGAAGGTATGGAACGAATGTGTGAAATAAGATAGCTTTGTATAAATAGGTTAATGTAAACCAAGTCCAATTTTCTTAGCTGTAAGGCTGAAAATAAAGCAATTATTATTATTACTATTACTGAAGGTAATAAGCCGCGTCTCAGACGGTCAGGTGTATCAGTTGCAAAGAGTCTGTAGGAAGAGAGCAGAGAGCGTGTGTATAAGGTCGCACTTCGCCGAACTTGGACAGGTGAAATTTATTTTCTCGTTTTATCCAGCAGGTTCGGTTAGCCGCGCCCCGTACGACCGAAGCAATTTCATCTCAGGTAACACAAACTGATATAGAGGGAGCTTTGTTTCCCCGTTGAGCCGCGATACCGTCTGTCCTTTTGCCACGAGCCCCTCTCCTCACACTCTCCGAGGGCATCCGAAAACTGTTGTGTTCCTCTCTAGCATCAACTTGCCGAGCTCCCCTCTCTCTCTCTCTCTCTTTCTCTCTCTCTCTTTCTCCCTTCCACATCCCCGTTCGGGATTAACAACGACGCGACCGCTAATGAAACAGACTGTGGTCAGATTAAGCTGCTCTTCGCGCGGTTAACGACGCACCTTTAGGGACCGTCTCTCGCGAGTCTCTCTCGTCTTCTTTCCTTCTAACCCCTGTTTTCGTCATTCCCCCGTTGTCAGGGTTGTAAACATTTGTCTGCGTTCCCTCCCAAGAGACCTTCGCTTCGTGTGACTTTGAACCGCTAATAACGCTCCCGGTGCGGCACACTCGGTCCACAGACTGGTTTTTCAGACATTTTCACGCGTTCTCTGTTTTTCGTACTTCGAATTAACCCTTCGTTCCCTTCTGCCTCTGTTGTTCGCCGCCTGTCAAGTCTGTGAACACTTGTCACCACGCTCTGGGAACCGCCACGAATTCAAACTAACGAGACACGTCCTCCGACTTCGATGAATATTAGGAGAAAAGGGGTTTGGAGGAGGAGAACCTGTACAGAAATGTTGTCTAATAAGAGGAGGTATTTTTTAGTTAACCAAAGATTCTACATAAATAGAATAAAAGTTCTATTATAAATTTTCTGTTCGTTACAATGCACTTGCACAATTTTTACTTCACATAAAAATCCGTAGTCCGATAATTTGTCTTTTTGCGAAGTATATTAATAGAACAAATTCTATTTATTTCTCAGTGTAAAGTTTACAATCTTGATAAGTATGAAATGGATATGCTTAAAAATATATGATTACGCTCGGTATCTTTCTTTAAATTATTAACTTAACCAACAACTCATTAACTAACTCTTTTAATTTCGATGATTAAAACGTTTATTGTAATTCTTGATTCCCTAAAAAAAGAGAAACTTTCAATCTATTGTAAAGGAAATTAATAGCACACATATTTATTAGACACTATTCCGAATCTTCATCACGAGTCTGACTCGATATTGTAAGACAACGGTTTAATAAAGTACAGAATTATATTTAATGAATTGTATAATTCCCAAATGTATGTTTCTTTTCAAAAGAAAATAGATCTTCTGTACAAGTCAGACACATCACCAAAATTCAAGTAAGATTAAGGTTCCCCTGGTGTAGAGACCGAAAGGAAACCGGCGGTACGAGGCTGAGAACTCGATCTCCCCAAGCAACGAATATATTTCATCCCCTAACCGCGTCATGTAAGAAGACCCCGGTTACATTATCGATCACAATTCGGTCCATTTTCACCCACATAATTTTCTAAACAGCACATCTTCGTATTCCCCAGGCTGCATGATTTATTAACAGCTATCCGAACTTCCGAGGGACCAACCCTCGCGAGTTCATTCGAAACGGCGGCGCGGCGGTAAGGTCGTTCTTGAATTCGACGGTTCGAATTGCCGCTATCTCGATCGTGTTCGACCTAGAATGCTCCTCCTCGTCAGAATGCCATCAGAATCCGTATCGTGCTCGTTGCACCGGTAAACGTATCCGACTATTGCAAACTGCAGCCGGTCGTCCGGTGGCTGCCTGCTATCGCCTGACGTTTTCGAGCGACGGAATCGCGCTACTTTCGCCGACGAATTCCATTAAGGAGGAACTAAGTTACGTGCATCCGCGCGACACTCTCGCACGCAGACTAATTACTAATTATTCCGCGAGTCAACGAACGGACAGGATGCGATGGGTGCTCTCGCGGCGGAAGGGGCAAGGTGAATCTCTAGGGAGCCGAGGTAGACGTCGAAGGTGCTTCGACGACCACCTTTCGTGCCAACCTCGCCAACCTCGCCGTTAATGTACGAATCCACTTAGCCGCGTCCCGCCCTGTCTGATTAGATTAATTTTAAGGAGACCCGACCTGCCGGTTTGCACTTGTTCCCGTCAACGACTACTGTGTTTATGGATGCACCCTGCACTCGATCGATTTTTATGCGCGAGACGCATCCGCGTCGACCATCGACTGTCCTTTGGAATCTTTATCAGCCGCATCAGATTTTATACATATACTTAAATCTCGATTATTGATTTCGAAGAAATAAATAAGAATTGCACCACCAATAAGAATGACGGATTCTAAATTTGATTATATTTGATGACTAGACTTTATCTAGACGGATCTTTATGCAAAATAAAAATGCTCCGCATTGATTTAATCTCTTAATTCCCTAAGATCCCAGACGTTATTGCATTAAAAACAACATTAGAATAATCTTGGAATTTTTCGGATTTCTCACTGTTTTATATTTCACCCATCGAATTTCTTGGCAAATGCATGAAGTTCCGTAGTCTAACGATGACTGAAGGTTCTTTGGATATATACAGTATTTTATCGATCATTGTCCCCAACACGGGTCTGTCCAGGGACAGTTATCCGCCAAGGATACTATTATTTGACACGAATACCACGAATGTGTCGGTGAAAGTTCCATGAAAATTCTGTCTTTGAGCTCGTAACTTTTCAGTGGCAATAACCGTTGTCACATTTTACAAGAGGATTGCATTGCATGTAATTAAATACTTTGAAAGGCTACTGCTGAAATAAAGGCGTTTTGTAACCGGATTTGTTATGTTTACACTTCTCCCCGAACACCCCGTAATAGCGGGGATAGCTTCGGGACATTTATGGATAAAAAATACTGTATCAAGATAGAAATCGTTAATGTAATCTTTTACAAACCAGCCTGAATTCTGTCGTTCACGAATGGAAAGATTAATCGTAAAGTAGAGCTGAAAGAAACAGACTTTTCCGACAAGAACCAAGAAGTACCTGCGAGCCTGCAGGTTCGGTGCAAAGTCTAACGGCATTAGGGGCACAGTTTTAATCCGAACCGGGCGTCGTGGGCGTCGAGATCCTGTCGTTACGTGGCACGTTCGTGTTCCACGAGTCAGCCCACGTGTCCGCCATTTACCATTTACCGTGCAAGCACCGAACGAACGGCCAGCTTCCTTAGGAAAATTGGCGCCGGCTATAAAGACTCCGCCATCCGGGAATCGCTATTGTAATTCGCGCCAGAGCCCAGCTGCCGCGTTTCTATTTCACGGCGAAATCAATTTTTGAAACGTGACACACCCCTTCTGCCCGCCCGGCATATTGTTTCTTATCGCGAGACGTGTCTGCTGCCCACGGAATATCGTAGCCGAGCCACCGATCGGCTGAAATACCGAATTTCCATCGACTTCACGAAATAACAGTAACGTTCAAATTGTTTACAGTTGTTTAACAATCTGACGTAGTATTTATAACAACGTACTATTATAGAAATTGTTTAGAATCGTATAACTCACTTCAAATAATGCCCCCATTCTTCAATCATTTCTATCTGCTGATATATTCATATTTTTTCATTTTTTTTTTTTAATTTGTCCACTGGTTTAACACTTCTTCACGTACCGGAACCTACCTGTACTGTACCAAACGAAAACATAGAAATTTTCTTTTACATTGCATTCTTAAATGAAACTATTACATAATGTTATCGAGAGTGAGTTGTTCATTCACAATAAAAATTACTGTTGCAACAGGTTATTACTTCTTTAGTACCTTCTAGTACTAGTAACCTTCAATGATTTCAGTAAATCAAAAAACTTTTATTATAACTATGTAACATCTGCAGTCTAATGATTATTTAAAAATGTTCTAATATCTTTACAGTTAAGATGCATAGAATCTATAATTTTTTTCTTCTTTCAATGATTTTAGTAAATCAAAAAACTTTTATTATAACCATGTAACATCTGCAGTCTAATGATCATTTTAAAATGTTCTAATATCTTTACAGTTAAGATGCATAAAATCTATAATTTTTTTCTTCTTTCAATGATTTCAGTAAATCAAAAAACTTTTATCACAAGTGTGTAACATCTGCAGTCTAATGATTATTTTAAAATGTTCTAATGTCTTCACAGTTAAGATGCATAAATTCTATAATTTTATAGATAAGAAATGTTAAACGATTTCGGCGAAGTTAGTCTGTCATCATTAAGTCCCATGAACGTACTAATTTGCTTGGCTGTTGTGTTTAATGTAACTGTAATGGCCTTAATGTTCCTTGGTTCGACGGCCACGTAGGACGGCCCGTATCGATCTAGCCGATCTAGCCGAGACGGACCGGTAACTTTCCGTCTGGCCGGTAATAATCGCCGGTAGTATATCTATTTCCATGGTAATTCTCGGCTGGCGCGATAACACCGGACACACTTGGCCTGGGAGAGTACAGCGAATATTACGCGTACGAATTGCAATTTCAGATATATCTCCGCGCTCCATTGCACGCGCCGCCACGCCGCTGCGCCGTCAGGTGAACGGGCCACCGGAGTCCCTGAATTAATTGGTCCGTGAACGCCGACGCAATCCGATTCAGTACTTTTGAAAAAACACCGGGACGTGCTCGTCTGTCTCGCGGATTAAATATTCAATTGTGCTCTCACGTCTATTCTGTACGTTACGATAATGAACTTCTAAAAGAGCTACTTCTCTGTCATAGTAGAAGAAAATAGAGATATATCCTTCATTCAGAAAATGTCACATAAGTAGAAAACGAAAGGAAATTTTACAGGAGAGCCATTATAAAATTACCTAAACTTGTTGATTTTTTTTTATTCTATACGAGAAATGTCAAATAATTTGTTGTTCTTTAGATACTGGGTTAATTGTAATGCACATTAGTTATAAAGTACACCACAATTTATATGTTTATTATTATAGTTGTATCACTTTCTTATAAATGAAGGATATCTGATGATAGCTTGTCAAAGCATGGCATCATCAAAGCACAAAACAATTGAACAAATCAAACTTAAATGAGGCACTACAAAATATTGAGTATTTTATCTCACTAATTCTCTAGAAAATTAACATTTTCCTAGATAAATTCCTGCGGATTAGTTTGACCAACCGAGCGAAATAAACGAGGGCGTCGTGAACCTAAAAATGTACACTAGAAGTTTAATTTATCCACTGAATAAAAGTTAACAAATTGATAGGGTGTCCTATCGTTTTGTCCCCGACTCGAGTAAAGCGTACCACTTAACGAGCAGCGATTTTCGCGACAAAGGAACGGTCTGGAAATCAACGACGTTGTTCCGGGGAACGAGTGCAAACGAATCGTCGCGATCGTAACATGCCAACGCTTCGATTTTCCGTCACGCTCTGCTCTGCTCTGCTCCCGGAGGGCCGGTTGGCCTCCTGGTGCTTTTCCCCGACCGTAATTAGTAACCATTTTAGCCGGCCTCCGCGCCGAACACGACCGGCCGATGAATCGCCGTGTAATTCGGAAGGCATGCGACGCCAAACGTTCGCGATTCACGACGTACCGTGTTCTTGCATTCGGTTCATAAAGTACCCCCGCGCCTGTGCACGCCCACTGTTTATTCGCCGACACGACCGTCGAGCAGTTTCTCTCTCGCTGTTCGAACCCGAGCGCAGAATGGGACACTAATTTCACCTCGCCGCACACTGTCACGAGCCATTGACAAAAATCGGAAGTCACTGCTTCATATCGATTGAAAACTATTATATATAAACATTTTTTCTTAAAAAAATTCAAACAATTCAGTAGGAAATTAATTACATGCGAATCTGTAACTTGTTTATGTTGTGTTATGAACAAAAGACGTTTGTAAGAAATAATCTTTTTAGAAAATGATGGTTAACTATGATGGACTACGGTTATTGAATAAATAAAAGAATTTTGATACTACATACATTACAGATACGATTAAATAAATAAAAATTAATGTCATAACACATAAAATGATACATAAAATGGGAAAATACATAAAACATGAAAAATTACAAAAAATTACTTGTAAAGTTATTAAGGGAAAATACTTTCTGCAAAAATACACTCAGCATTTTCAGGGTTAGGTTATCGTTTAACAATTAAGAATATATTCCTCGTAAATTTGTTGATTTAACCCTTCTGTAGCCAACCAAAATGTGTGCATTATTTAAAACCTTTTATATGTAACATATGTGCAGAAATTCGGATTTTGAGACTATAAATTAATATGTTAGCGAGCAAAGAATTGACATTTAGAGAAATTTTGTATTGTTAGAGGAACATCAACAAGGTGTTGATAGTAATGCAGTAAACGAGTACTCGGATTAGAGTGTAAAACAAAAATGAGCGAAACAGTATCCCAGGTTCCTTTATGCAACTAATTCCGAAGCTGCAAAACATTTGAAAATATCGTGGTGTTGAATTTATGTACGGCACTGCGGTATTTCCGTGTACAGAATTAATCCTAGGAGTGCCGTGAGTAGGGACAATAGGACGAAGAGGGTAGCTCGAGCTCACAAATCAGAAAACTTTAAATTACAGCTACTTCGGTTGCAATAAAAAATGTGGGCAAAGTTATTTATTGTGCCGGGACACCCTTATGTCTACAATGTAGTGCGACAACTCATGGTGGAAGGATTAAACGTACTTAAGCATTGTTAACTGCAGAGCCCTTGGGGGATTAAAAGAGGTACGGAAAATACTTGCTGCCACTTATTAGAAGATAACTCAAATAAATTAATTATCGTGAAAACCATTCTCGATTTTTAGTAAAATGTAGCAAAGTTAGCTACCAAAAAATTGCACTAAGCCGACCCTGCGAGAGGTAATTTTTATTTGGTCCCAGTACTAATACAAACATATTCTGCAACAATTTTTAAATTAATGTTTTCGGCGCAACAGCTTCGATCAATTTTTAATCAATCAGTTATTTTGCAAGTGTGTATCAGTTACGTATCAGTTCAATGTTTAAATTACAAAAGTAAAGTTAATAGCAAGTATGTATTAATATTTTCTTCATCTTCAATCCATGTATATTACATACTTTTTATTATATATAATTTTGGTTTTTCTGACGCAATTTACCTTTGATAAATATTCAAACCAGAACCGAAACGTTAAGCATATTTACACAATAGCTAATGGATTAAAAAATTGATGGAAACCGTTGCGCCGAAAGCATCAATTAAAAAATTTATTAAATATTTACGATCGATATCGATATATTTGATTATATATTCTGCAACGTTTCTCCGACGAGCGATACATTCGCAAGATCCCTGCAAACATTCTCTGTGTTGCGCAGCTTCCATAAAAATCATTCTCCGTTGAAAAACGACTAGGTAAAAAGAAAAGGAAGAACTGATTGCGGTACGCAGCTTCACCTTTTGCAGAAGGTATACCGTGGCATTCTCGCCTGCAGCATGAATTTCGTGGGGGTCCGTATTATGCTCGGGCAATAGGTAGCCCAGACGTTCGCGGCCAGTAATATTTAAAAAGGCGAAGAGATAAAATGGCCCCGGTGGTAGAAAGAATTCAATTACAGCTGGCGGATCAAAGGGAAATGGCCGGGCTCTCGCGCACGGGGTTTGCCATATGCGAGCGAGAGGATCCTTTCCGCGTCTGTAGCGCCTTAATTAACGGCGGGGATGAGCAAGGAATCATAGAAAGAGAGAGAGAGGACAAGCCGAGCAAAAAAGAAGGAAAGAGCTCGCCGGTATTCGTTAGTCCGTTAGTCTCGCGAGAAGCACTTTTGTATCGGGGCAAACAAAATATTTTCCTTGTACGGCGGCGGTGCGGCTTGATCGAGTCGCAAGTGTTCCGTTCCGCCGCGAAATAGATTTCTTTTTTCGTTTCTTCGTCTTTGTTTTTTCCGTTCGATTCGGTTCTCGGCGAACGGTTACGTGGGAGTAACGGGAATTCCATATTTGTGTCAAGAGGCGATCAATACCCTTCGGGTCATGTTGTTTCCGTGCTCGCCGGAGAATAACAAGAATACTGGATGCACTCCGGGCCTGTTAATATTCAGCGTTCGGTGGATACATAAAGAGGGCACGGCGGGAGGTGGATTCGAGTCGATGGAATTTCACGGCGAGTAGCTGCTGGCTTCAGCTGTTACACGAGACTCTTGTTCCACATAGAATTCCGGCTGATCGATTGCGCGGAATCGAATCAGCTGAAACCGAACCGGCGTTCTCGGATATTGTTTTTCGAAATTTCCTGTTCGAATTCAAAGAACGAGACGCATCGTCCATTCGATCGAACATCTTCGCTTTGATCGCTTCGACGCCGATGCCACTCCATTCGGATTTCTTTCTGACACCACGATCACGCTTAACACATTACCGACATGGTTAAACACTTTTTAATGGAACCTTCAACAGCAACAGCAATCTTAATTGTGAGCTAACAAGTCATCCTCAATAACGTCATCTAATAATTTCATTTATGATTGCAATGTAAAAGAAAATTTCTACGCTTTCTTTTGATACAGTAAAAATATTGAGAATCCTATTAATAGGCTTCCGGTAGGTAAAGTGTTGAGAGACGACGATATCGTAAACGCTCAATGAAACCTGACGCAACAGATGCTTGCGCAGAGTACTCTAATCTCTCTCTCTCTCGTTTCAGAATGAAATAGACGACCTTGATTTTTTAACGTTGCAGATATGCATACACCGTGTTTCGTGCGAATGATTCATTCACTCCTGAAGATACTTGAAAACTTAATACACATAGTTACATTTTACGAAGGTGTAAAAGATCTTGTATAGCGAAAGTTTATGTTCACCATTCTACTTGTAAGGAAAAGCCGTATTTATTATGCACGGATAACCAATCGTTGGTGACAGACGTGTTTTTCAATCTGTCTTCCTTTTTCAATTCGTTGGCGATGGTAATTTCACAATTCTCCTGTTACTTTCGATTTTAATTTTTATAAATTTAGCTGTATATAGGGTTGACTGTTAACACGCATATATACACACATACATCATCTTTAACTTCAACCCTGTATAGTGCAGCAGGGTTGAGCAAGGTCAGCTGGATTAAAAGCCAAGCACGTCGAATGACCACCACGCGACACCCTGTCGTGATCTAATTCACGGTTGCATAAATTCTGACCGGAAAAGAAGCTGCGGTTGTTCGCGGATCCCTCGTTCAGGTGGCACGTCAGCTTCAAACGGGATTAATATCACCCTTAACACAGTGGGTATTGTATTCCCCGTGAGAGGAGCAGCAGTTCTTCAGCGCCACTCTTCACAGTTACTTCCTGTCCTTTGAAATCTGCTTTATGAATAAACGGACCGGTCGGCCGGCTCTGTTTCTCTCTGTCCTTCTCTTGCTCCTTTCTCTCAATCGCAAACCAACCCTCCCTTCTGGATCTCTGTTGCTCTTGGACACTGGCCTGGCCCGTGTCCCTCGTAACTCTTGGTCGCTCGGAGGTTGCCCGAGAGTATGTACCTCGGGCCAATATGTATCACAAGGCGGCTTCTATGCGGGACAACGTTGTAATTCACCGGGACTCGTGTTTCATCGCTGCGCGGTAGGGTGTATACTCGCGTATAAAGTGACCGCAGGATACCAAGGTGGATGCTGGATGGATGGATAGACGACGCACTACCTATTCGGCCCGTACCAACCCGTAAAATACAGTGGGCCGCATTACTTCGAAGCCACCCACATTCTCAAATGTTTCGGACCTGCGAGACGACGTATACAACCACTGACCGACAAAATTGGACCACTGGTTTCTTAAAATTCAATCTTTTTAATAAAATCTTTGAAATTCAATCTTTTTATTAAAATCTTTAAAATTCAATCTTTTTATTAAAATCTTTAAAATTCAATCTTTTTAATAAAATCTTTAAAATTCAATCTTTTTAATAAAATCTTTAAATGTGAACGAGATTCAATGAAAAATTTCACAGGCAAATTATCAGACGGATAAGGAGATATAGGTTTTGGGTTCTGTAAAGTGGGGGTTGTTTTAGGTCTAATTGTCATTAAGGGATGAATCATAGGGATGAGGTTCAAGGATGATGTAATAGTAGATAGAATGTCGAACTGAAGATAGAGAGACGAACTGAAACGTTTAGATTACACGAGTGATTACTAATGCTAGAGAGAATCTTATCGTTGGTATACAACACCTTCCGCCATAAAATTGTTAACAGAATTTAACAATGAAATACACCATGAATTAATTAGGAATTAAGAATTAATTACAAACTAATTTAGAATAGATAACTTGATTATTCATAAGTGGTTATTCGAAAATGCAAAATTTAGATATAGAATGAATTAAGAAAATAACGCAAGTATGGATCATTAGTGACTGAAATACGTGCCAAATGTATTTCCCGAAGCAATCTCTCACGCGAATAGCACGGAGACCGTAAAAATTGATGGCGCCTCGGTGAAATGCATAAACCCTCGAAATAAAGAGAACGAATTTGCTTCGCTGGACCCCGGTGAAACGGTGTAAGAAAAGGGACGAAAGATGGGCAGAGGAGTGGCTGCTTTTAATGTAAAAGCTCATTGACGAACGTCGGACAGCAAGCAGCGAAGAAACTAATGGCAACCGCATAAATTATCGCGCCATTCAAGGACACGGAATGCCGGGCAAGACACCCGGTGGCCGTCGCATGTGATACGCGCTGCTCAATCAAGGCGTCGCATGCCAATCGTAATTAATTATTTTCAATCGGAGCCGTTTAAGGGACGCCTCAAGTCCTCTCGCCGCGGAGGGTCACCGGATCAAGAATGATCGCCGTGTAGAGAACGACCGGGATTTCTTCCACGCCTAACTGGCCAGCGATTCGATTAATTGCTTGCTCGTCGCTCATGTCGGCCGGTGACGTGCAATTACAACACCTGGGAATATTACGTCACTCGCGAGTTCCCGAAAACCAGCATCGACAGTTCTTAAATATTTTTCAATTAATGCTTTCGACGCAACCGTTTCGATCAATTTTTAATCTAATAGCTATTTTGCAATAGTGCCTTTTTCAAAGGTAAATTGTAAATAAATTGACCAGTAACAATAAATGAAAGTTTCCTTTCATACACTTATAATTGGGTCTTACAAAGTATAACTATTACCTGTTCTCTCACATATAATAAAAAATAACATTTATTGTTATTGGTCTTAATTTAAGAATGATATATATATATATATATATATATATATATATATATATATATTGTGTGTATAAACTGAAGGAAATATTAATACATACTTGCTTGTGTAATTTAAACATTGAACGGATATGTAACTGAAACGTACTGCAGTGAAAGTGATCTTTTGGCAGTACGTTTCCAACCACTGTCTCATACAATTCAAATCAACTCAGTAAAGTTAATAGCAAGTATGTATTAATATTTTCTTCATTTTCTAATCCATCTATATTACGTACTTTTCACTATACATATTTTTTGGTAAAAATATTGATAGTTCTGTCGTTAATTAACATTTTTCGAGACCAGTATTTATTTCAGCAATAGCCATTCAAAGTATTCAATTACATGCAATGCATCCTCATGTAAAATGTGACAACGGTAATTGCCACAGAAAAGTGACGAGCTGAAAGAAAGAAATACAAAATAAATATAAATAATTGAAATCCTCGCTGACAGTTTGTTTAGAGTATCGCGATCATCTGGAGCACCCGGTATACGAGGATCGCGTAAAATCAGCATTCCTCTCGCCACCAATTCCCGGCGAGGATCCATAAAAAGAATAAATTAAGAAGGAGTCGTCCCTCGGCCGACCAATAAACGCGTCTACATCTCCAGGGGTGGGAGGTCGAGTCGAGAGGTAAATTCACCCCGTCGCGTGAATATTAATTACCGAAATTGTGGCCGGCGTACTAATCCCGCCGCGTTAAGCGGAAGTCTCCCCGTCTTAAGTTAATATCGCAAGGAATGGGGTGAGAGATAGAGAGAGAGAGAGAGAGAGAGAGAGAGAGTAGGGGGGTAGTTGGCGTAGGCCAGGGGCGGTTGGAAATTGTTGGAAGTTCGCTGGCAGGGGCAAGGAATGATTAAAGTCTCGTGGCCAGCTTTCAGAAGGAGCCGAGACGTCTCCGCGAAGATTAGCGGCCGACGAATCAATTAGTCGGGGCCGGCTGGCCGGCTAATTGCCACCCCCGGAACCTTGGAAAAATCGCCGTCGGAACGGCGAAAGGGAAAGCGCGGAGAAAAGATGCTCGTGTCGCGGCGTCGTCGCCACAAACGGCCCCGCGAACAAGGGAATTTCAATATTAGCCCACCTGGCCGCGGAACGGCCAAAGAAATTCCGTCGACGGTTCGACGAACGAGAGAATTGGCCTACGGCCCGCTCTCTATTGATTTTTCCTTTCAGACTCGCAGTACATAATACACGTTCCAGGAACCCCGAAATTCAACGCAATAATGAATATCTCCGCGACATTCATCGGACCACTCCGAAGCTTCTCGAGAAATGTTTAATTTTCGGGTTAATATATATATATATATATATATATATAACTTTTGTTGATTCCCCTTGGGGTTACAAATCCTTACAACTACTCCCCTTCTCATTCGCCGCTATCTTTATCACCTTAACTGAACTTAAAACTATCTTAATCTTAATCCTAACATATATATAAATAAATAGAGAGAGAGAGAGTCGAGCAATTAATTTTGAAATAGCCATTAGAGTCGGCACAGCTTACCGACTTCAAAACGAATAATCTCTGAAAGGTAACAGCGTCGGGAGTGGAATCGTCGTCCCCGGTGAAAGGTTTGGCGAACGCGTTCTTAGAAGCCGAAAATTTCAGTTCGCTCGGCGAAACGTCTACTTCAGGACTTCTCGTTCGCCGTGCTTTCTGTATTTCACAGTTACGAATCACTTGCAAGTTCCTCCGGGTTTAAAGCGAAACGGAGCGATCGTGTTTTTCCCCTGTCGTCCGTTACCGCGTTCTGCCAGTGCCTTCAAAAACATTCTCCGCCACGTTTCGAAGCCGTGGTTAAAAGTCCGACGGCCGTACGTGCCCCGAAATAATCGTGTAACCGAGCGCCGGCCCGGGTCCATCCACGGAATTCCCGATCCGGTCACGTGCAACTTCGCTCGAATGCCTAACGATTGTCGTCGCCGGTGCTGCACAGCACGCGAGGCACCGCATTCGTAATGCACGTCGGTCCAGCTCTTTTCGCGTTCCACCCCTCCGCTGCCATTATCCGAAGCTAATGCCACCCGCGTCTCTCTCCTTCTTGTTTTCCCGATTATTTCTCGCCGGAGCTGTTTTCGCGTATCCTTCTTGTCACGCCCGCGACACCCGTTGCTTTCAACTATCGCATCAACCGATGGAATACGGTAGTGTTCCCTTGAATTTCGCTAAATCTCTGACACTTCGTAACCTCCTGTTCGAACGCCTAGACGTATCCACGTGGGACCATTATTATTATTTATTTAATGCTTTAAACCGAATATGGTTTATATAGCATGTTCAGTACATGAATTCAGTAGCGTATTACATAATATGATTTAATGCGCCTCTTAACTTTAACTTAACATTAATTTGTAATTCGAGAGGTGCATTCAATGAAATCCACATGGGACCATTTCTTTATTCCACGAATCTTTCGCTCCCGGGTCTCACTTGTTCTAATTTTCTCAGATACTTATCAGAGTAACGTATATTCATGTTTCCAGCGCACTGGTTCGATCAAATACTACTAAGGCAAGAAGGCTCTGGCATATATATATAATAGGTGCTGTTCAGTGATTGGTAGATCGACATCGATCAATGGTGGTGCGCTTCACGTACCACTTCACGTATCACCATTGATCGATATCGATCTACCAATCACTGAACATCTCCTATGTATCCTTCTTGCCTTTGAAACAGCACATGTTTCAGTTACATATCTGCCACCATGGACTAAAGTTGGTTTTCGTGTAAACTCCGTCAATATTTGTTTAAATGTTTGTCCACTTTTGATACAACATGTATGTGTACTTATTTTTCAAATTTATTAAATGTTTAATGTTCCCGACGCTACGGTTCGATCAATTACTACTGAGAAATCAAAGAACAATTTTTCAGATTATCAAATAATCATCGACATAAACATTCGTTATTAACAATAATACGATCGATATAAGAGACATACTTGTTACTTCCAATTTGTCGTGGACGTAATTCAGTTTATTCGAGATGGTAGACTGTGGGTCTTAATGCGTTTATGGCAAACGCTGGCGACTGAGACACTCCGAATACAGATTACATCAGGTTTCATGCCTCGCCGATACGAAGCTAATGATCGAACGATACTCGTTAAATTATCGAACTGAAGAGACCGGGAGAAGTAGGGATAGAACCTCCTAGCGCCGTCGTTTATTAACGATTAAGTATTTAAAGCAGACTCGAAGCGACCGAAGGCGGTCAGATAATTACAAGTGTCGCGAGAATTATTCGAGGCACGGCCGCGGCTGTATTAACGATCTGTCGCCGGTGTTTAATTCCTCGGGGATTATTTAATACGCGTTATTTCGTATGGTGTATCGCACAGCCGTATTAATTCCGTAATATCGGGCTCACGATCCACGCGACTGAATTATGGAGCGGACGTTCTTGTCGAACAGGAATTAACGAGCCTCTTTCTTTTCGTTTTACTGCTTCGGATATCGGTCAATCTCGAGGTAAATAGGTAGACGCGTAAAGATAAACTTTAAAGAATGTTACAATGACAATATCTTTTATTTTGCCGAGTAACAATGCTTAGCAATAAATGCAAAAAGCAATACACGTGCTTTTTTAGTCTCAAAAATGTTCGGATTCCTTTTTTAGATGCACATTCGCATTTTGTTGTCTAAAAAGAAAATTTCTATCTCTATCTGAGAACACCTTGGCGATGGGAAATTTAATTACGTTAATAATCAACCAGGATTTGTTATCGCACGTGGACAAATTCGCGGGTACAGCTAGTATTCAATAAATTCGAATGAAAACACCTTTGCACCTTCATCATCTTTTAATTAATTTTGTTGAATTTTATCATATATATTCAGAAATCAAAGGGGTACTATCGTCACGTAAAACACAATTCTTCGGAGTATTATTTGCTTATATCAGCCGGGTCTATAAAAAGTAAATATTAGCTAGGCTACAGCACAAATTCCTTCATTTTAATCGTCATCCCAGAATATTAAACTCAGCTTCCGGAGATTCAAATTACTATTGCAACGTAAATTTCTACGAGGATATTATGGTTCGCTTATTACTCGTGTCTACATTCAATTAAATAAAACTCGAAGCAGCTGTGCATCATTGTGAAAGCACCAGTGAACCGTGAAGCGGCTACTATTTACTCGTGCAACGGCGTGTAAATTTCGAAAGAAGATAAAAAAGTGCATTTATTAATAGGTTGATACCATAATTAACAAGCTACGAACTTCCAGCGTTAAAATGGTAATATAATGCTGCGCGTTCTATTCTCGTTTATGCATTGTTTACCATCTCCTCCGTTCCTTTTAATCGAGCCCGCGAATCGCTTTGCATATTTCTGTAATTCCGCGAGAACGCGGACGAGAGAAAGAAATTTGTTTAATCGATCAAAAAAAAAAAACAAAAAAAAAAGTGTTCCACGGCGGTCGCGGGTGCTCCAATTAAAATCGACGCGATAAATTAAAAGGGCACCGCGAATTATCGGTAAATGACGGCCAATGAAAATAACCGTGGGCTGTTGCATATTGCATCCAGCGTTCCCTGTGTTTGCATCGCCGCGCCGTCGGGCTGCATTCCGCGTGCAACGAGTGTCGCGACTCTCTATTTTAACGCGACACGGGGACCGATAGTGGCGTGTGCTGGTCCAAGGGAAACGTTTAATCGATAAATGCTTATAGATTATCGTGCTCCAGTAAAACGGGCGTCGATAAGGGTGGCCGGCGATGTAATCTACCGGCGGGATCTGCAAAATCCCCCATGCCATTTAATTGAAACGCGTGCTACCCTACGTGCCGCAGATCCCCGAAAACTTTCGCCCCTGCTCGAGCCAAATGATAAAAGCGAAATTCGGAACCACCAGTCTCGTGACCTTCGTCCCCCTTTCATCTCCTCGAATGCAGCTTTATACCGATCTCTCTGCAATTGAAATTTTCGAACAGCTCGAACCGGCAGTCGTTCGACTACTTTATAAAAAAAATACTTTACACGCTTAATTTTCTTCTCTAACTTCATTTCTGTCGAATAAGCGGAAACAACCCTCGATGGGAAAACTATTTATTATTATTTATTAGAGATCGAGTGAAGCCCTTTTACATAAGTGTTTACAATAAAAAAAAACTAAAGAGAAAGATACAAGATTACTCGTGTAATAACAAAGAAGGGACATGCACGAAAAGAATAATTTAATAATGATACAATCGATATGGTATTCTCATATAATCCTGAATCAATGAAAAAATCCATACGATTATAAACAGTGCATGATTTTGCAATAATGCGATTGATTTAGCCTTTAATTGGATAGTTTTTGATTTAGCCTTGATTGATTTAGCCTTTAATTGGAAAGTAAGAAGTATTCCTCTTAATGAGCATTTACAACTTGCCCTACATTTACTTCGGAAGTAAATATTTTACTTGGACTTCGAAGTGTTGGCCGGTATATAAATTGGTTGAACGCTCAGGAACGTCCGCAATGAGCCACGCAAGATGTTACGAAATGGAGAGTCAAAGAGATTGTACATTCTACCCAGGGGAATTGATGAAAGTTCAAGGAACTATTCCCAGAAGGGTTCTTGGGGTACTCGGTTTTAATAAGGTAGGTATTTTCGTAGCATGAACAGATATTTGCCTCGGAGGAGTGCAGTCGGAGTCGTTCCCTAGAGCAAATCTGAGAGATCCAGCCCGGATAAGCCCGCAGCGAAGGCGAAAACGTAAATCGAAGTCGGATCCGATAGTCGGCCGAACGTAAACGGCCCGGCAACCCGGATCGTAAAAAGGCAATTCGTTCCGGTTGGCAACGCGGAAAAAGTATCAGAGGAAGTATAATTTGCGGGGGGCACATGGCAACTCCAACCGCGCCAAGGCCGGTTAACCCCTAATTAAGAGAAATGACTCCGATTATGGGTTAGAACAGTGAAATACCTGAATCCGCCGGTGTCCCTACGACACGGATGAAATTTCTCTTGGTTACCGTGAAACGTTATGCTTTTTTTTTTTTGTTATTATTATAGAAAATCTCATATGAGATTTATTTCAACATAATTGAAATACAGAATAGTATTGTAACATGATATTTGGTCCCCTCAGGGTTTCAAATTCATTTACCAATCTTCTTCCCCCTATTTCCTTTCTCACTATCGCCTTTTCAGCGGGACCTACTGTTTATGGTGGCTTCCGAACCACCTTGAAATACAGAATACAATACATACAATAGAGAGAAAATAAAAATTTACAAAACAGAATAGGATACTGAAGATACATGAATATTATAATAAAGACAAAAGGTATAAACCAAACACTTATACTTTAAGGTCGTAGCTCTTAAAACATGATAGCATGTAATGACAGGCTTTGATATTCGGTTTGGCTATTAACATTCAGACATCCATTGGAAGCTGGAAGTTAATTGTACGGAGTTTATTAATTAATTTCCATAAAACATGGTTCAGCTGCAACTACACTTAGGATCATCAATAAAGCCAATGCGAAACGTTATGCTCGTCGTGATCGTTTGCAAATAGACGATTCGACAAAACTTGTGTCAGTCGTGCAATCATTTTTTTATTTTGAACCTTAATGTCATACAGAAATCTTGTTTAACGCAGTCGTGTTCATTTTGTAAAATTATTCGTATCAATATATACTCTTATTTAGTCTTGCTCTATAAATTTTAATGAATAGGATTTTGTAGAGCGAACTGCGAGGACAATTTTCTTTATACATGCTTATATCCTGTCTTAAAGTAGAAGGTTCGAAGTAAATTATTTTTCGAGGGAATCTATGAAAGGTGACAGTGAATTTCGTGCAGAGCCTGTACGCCGCCGCCGATGGACATTAATATTTGTCAGCCGGCAGTAATAGCGAGCAGACGTCGAATGCAAAATTCGTGCTCATACGAAAGTCCGTTCGCGACACGTATTTACGCGTCGCGGGACACGAAGTTTGCACGTCCGCTAACAGTCAACGCAGGCATACCAATCCACCACTAATTACTGTTGGTAATCAGATGTCTGACCAACGCAGCAAATTGGCTAGTTACCAGTTGCGCCAATAGTCAATACAGCGCATCGATCACGAGTGTCTCGCACCGGCGCGGCAAGTATGCAGTCTGTTGATATCCGCAAACAATTCACGTTGATTTTCGGTTTGCATTCACCGTCACCTCCACCGCCCCACCCCCAACCCCCTTACACGCAATGACGTAACATGTTTGACAGCGGTGTCCTAAGGAATTTGAATTTCATGGTGTCGCTCGCGGTGTGCTACTCGAAATGTCCGTAAAACTCGACTTCTGGTAATTCTGTATAATTCCTGCAAAATGTAACTGTCGTGTAATTAAACACCCTTTATTGTTTTTTTCGAAATGTCCGTAAAACTTGACTTCTGGTGATTCAGTATAGTTCCTGCAAAATGTAACTGTCGTGTAATTAAACACTCTTTATTGTTTTTTTTTCGAAATGTCCGTAAAACTCGAATTCTGGTAATTCAGTATAGTTCCTGCAAAATGTAACTGTCATGTAATTAAACACCCTTTATTGTTCTTTTTTCGAAATGTCCGTAAAACTCGACTTCTGGTAATTCAGTATAGTTCCTGCAAAATGTAACTGTCGTGTAATTAAACACTCTTTATTGTTTTTTTTTTTAAATGCTTTACTTTAATGTAAAGTACATTAAAGACTTTTTTGACTGATAAGATGGGGCACAGCGCGGTGCAATTAACCTTCCTCTATCAAACGAACCCTTGTGCAGCTGAAAATATGCTCACATAAGGACAAATAACAGAAGCCCGCAAACCCATGTTTCGACATAAAATCTAATAAGATTCTAGTTACTTGCTAGTTATGTGACGTGGTGTGCCTACCCCCTTAACACTTTTCCTACCGATAGCCTATAATAGGATTCTCAATAATTGTGCTGTATCAAAAGAAAGCATAGAAATTTTCTTTAACATTGCAATCTTAAATGAAATTATTAGATGACGTTATTGAGGATGACTTGTTAGTTGACAATGAAAATGGCTGTTACTATTGAAAGTTCCATTAAAAAGTTTTTAGCCATGTACCAGATATTTCAAAAAATTATGCAATAATCACCGGTCGGTAATGTGTTAAGGTTTCGAGTACTCCGCGAGCGGTTTGAAAAGTGTTTCGAAACAGCCCCGCGGAACATCTCGAAGAAAAGACAGACAAGGTCGGTAATCGCGCGTTTATCGTGTTCCACGATGTCATAGCCGAAAATATATTGCTCGAGGAAGAATTCAAGGGCTGCGTGGGGCTTATTGCCTTAATATTAAACTTGGCCCTTTTATCTTGTTCCGCGATGCCCGGCCCGAGGTGAAATAAGGAGCCAAGCCAGCGGGAGAACTCCGCGGAAATCTTTACTCCCGCGAAAGCCGCTTCAAAGATTTACTACTCTCGCGGCCGAGCTTCTCGCAGTGGCGTTAACCATCCTCCCACTTGGCCGCGAATGTCGCCCAACACGAAGGGCCAGAAATATTCGAGTTTATTCGAAAATTATGCGAGAACTTCTTCCGGCCCTCTCTACCATACCCGTTTCCGGTGATGTATTCGCGTTGTAAGCGATCACCGCCGCCATCGTTCGCTGGGGGGACTCTCCTCCCTGTCTTCCGGTATTAATGTAATTCTCTGTATAATTCAGATGGTATCGCGGCCGCAATGTTACAAAGCTAATGAGTTATTCCTCTCATCATCGTCCGGGCGTGCCATACGTGGCCGCCGGTCCTCGGTTTAGGAAACTTCGTCTACGCGATTGTTATTACGTCGCAGAACTTCCGTGAGTCGCAAGGCTGACAGCCTGCTGCTGGCAAGAAATTCCTGTTCGGCGTTCGATGGTTTTGCCGGTGTTTCTTGGTTATTAGCCGTGGAAATTAGTTCGGCACCCTCTATAGTTCAGAACTTCGCCAATGCTCAAAATGGACGACGTGTCACGTCCGGTGGGTCCAGCCATTGGTAATAATTGATGTAAATAATCATATATACAAATATTTCTTGATTTCGTTTAATATCTTCACTAATAATGTTGCACGGGAAATACTAGAATGAAATAATATAATTATCATATACTATATCATATTTGCGAGCGATAAGAAACAATCTGGAACGTAATACGCGAGCGAGCGAAGGGACAAGAGCATTCCATAGACCATGTTCAGCACATCATTGTAAAAAGCAATCCGAAACGAAAACAAATATCGAGAAGACTAAGAACGCAGTAGAAACGAAATATACATAGACTGGTGAGAACACTCCGTGTGTTGTCCCCTTGCCTCTACGTACCGTGGTCGCACGCAAGGTTAGGTGATTCACAAATAACACAAGTACTCACGCTTATACCTGGCCGCACGGTGCGTTCTCTCCTTGGTTCTGTGTTCGACTGACAATCAAACACAACGGCCACGGGCCCTCGGGCCCCCCACCACTGCACCATCAACACCCCGCGCGGCACATCTTTATTTATACATATATTATAACTGTGTACACCACAGTCCGGAAGAACGTGCAGAACAGAAGATCCAGTCAGGAGCGAGAAGGATGCAAGATTTGAAACAAGCAAAACAAAACTATAAAAGGGACAACTCCTCACCAGTTCAGTCAGTAAACAATGACAGTCAGGTTAAACCAAGGCAAGTAAATGAAAATCTGAACTACTTGTTCCTTACAAGTAATAGAAAAATGTAAGGTACTTCGTTGATTAAACTATAGCAATTTGTTCGTGGAAATAATTTTCACCGTGGTATTTCTGTGACGTGGCCTTTTTCGACCATAATTGGCAACGTTGCTCGTGCCAATGTTCGCTGTGTATTCCAAGGGGGATTGTAAATATTGACCAGCATGAATCAATTCACAGCATTAATTAACAGGCACATTGCTCTGGAATGTCATTAACAAATACTATTACTTCCATAGAATTCATATTGCCGGGGAATGACCTCCGTCGGGAAGCTTATTTGTCTTGGATGCGGTAATTCTCCACTGTGCAAACAATTATTATTGCATTCGAGATTATAAGCACCTGTAATGGACAGAACTATCCAGAATATAGTGCAGTAACAAGTCCCATATTGTACAATGAAATTCCTTTCGTGTTAATACAACTGCGTGAATGGAAAATACGTAATATATTTTACAGAATCTACTAGATGATTTTACAATAACACATTAATACCGTGTAGATACCGAATGAGTGAAATAAGATAGTTTTGTACAGATAGGTTAATGTAAACCAAGTCACATTTCTTAGATGTAAGGCTGAAATAAAGCAAAGTATTATTATTAATACAGTGTATATGATCCGACTGTGGATGAACTTCATTTCTTATCGTACACACGACGATTATCGTGCACGGTCCGTGATAATCTATTGTTAGAGCGATCCGAACGAATCCATTTTTAATCCCCCCCGAACCTGTGGCAGAGTCTACGAGTACGTGGGCCGACAGCTCTAAATTTCGAAACGTCCTTGCGAAAATTAATTAACAACACGTCCGTGGGCCGTCGTCGCCGGAAACCGATAGGTCATGCACGTGTCGCCGGGCCGAATCGTTAATCTACGGTGACACGCGTGGCCTGCTCCTGTATCGGAAATAATGGTGTTCGAGGGTGCGTCCTAGGATTCAACCAGAAAATGGGAGTGGAGACCCGACCCGTGGAGAAGACAGAGGATACAGACTGGCATTCTGATGGTCGATCAACCCAACCCTTTCGACCCCCAGTTTAGCTACCATTCGACGACAATGAATTGCAGTAATGTCTCGAGTAGGTGAAAGAGATGTGCACGATATTTACAACGAATTTATCCTCGCTAGGTATATCCCCATCAACCCTCATCCACACGGGTAATTGAAGTGAAACTTCTTTTGCCAGGATGTAAGTCTAATTCGCGTCGAGGAATTCGCGACATGAAAAAGCGTAACGGTGAAAAAGTGCGGGTTAAGCTTTATACTACTTCTTCTCTACGTTCAGAGCGGTGAGTGAGGCCACTTTTAATATGCTAAAGTTCTACAGTTGAATATGATAAAATTGGGAAATGCTGAAATTAGAAGAGTAGAAAATTGTGACACTGTGAAATTTAGAGAAATTTCAAATTTAAATTGGAGGAATTTTCAAGATTAAATCGATGGAAATGTCAAGTGAAAATCGAGGTTAATATCAAGTTTACACTTAGAGAAATTTCAAGTTCAATTGAAAGAAATTTCAAGTTTAAATTGAGGGAAATTTTAAGTTTAAATTGAAGGAATTTTCAAGTTTAAATCGAGGTTAATATCACGTTTAAATTTAGAGAAATTCAAGTTTTGAATTGTGAAGATTGTGGGGAATGCTAAAATTGTACAATTTTAAAGTTGCAAAGTAGAAAATTGTGAAACGTTGAAATTGTGAAAATACCACAGCAGCAAAGCTTAAACTGTAAAATTCTAAAGTTGCAAAGAAAGTAGAAAAAGTAAATATGATCGAAAAATGTTGTCACAAGTCTAATAAAAAAAAAAAATCATTAGAAACAAATCAGTTGAGAAGACATCAATGTTGATTTACGATGATGAAATAATTTTCATATTGAAATCTCTGTATCAACGAACCTGCTACTTCGTGTCAGGCAATAATAATTATTTTGACACAGTCTTCTAGTAGAAATAGCAGCCAGAAAACTATATAACCATTTGCGAATGTTAATTTCAACAGATCTCGAGTGTTCACTGGTCAGGTCAGCCTAGTTCGATGATAAACTCTTGTATTCATCTTCTAATACACATCTGTGATACAATTCGAAAAATTACGAAAGAGAGGGAGAGAGAGAGAGAGAGCTTGGTTACCACATTGTTATGGTGGAATTACGTCAGACGGTTTCAATGGTCCATTCTCATATCGCGGGGTGGAGGATCATCCCCCGGTTTCCATTCGCTCTTCCTCGGGGAGACCCAGACCGCAGGGGCTCCGCGAAAACAAAGTAAATGAAATCGAAAATCCGTATAGAGTCTGCACGTGCATCTGCAATGCGGCCTCGAGCTTGGCAAGAGCCGAACCCCATCTGACCAAACGTTACCCTCTGCCTCCCTCTCGCCACTTATTCTCCTCTCTAATCCCCTGTTCATCTCTATCTCGCGAGAGAGTAAGAAAGAGAGAGAGAGAGAGAAAGAGTGAGTGACTGTGTATGTGTGTGTGTGTGTGCGAGGGAGAGAGAGAGAAAAAAGGTAATTATCGGTCGAGTCCCAGGATACCGAAGGAAATTGGTCGAGTGGTATTCCCGAGCCGCAATGAGGAGAAATTGATGTTCCTACGTTGGTAACACTTCCGATCGTCGGTAGGGATGCAATAAAATCTCGTTATTCTTGGCAAGCTTATCTGGACAAACACAGATATCGTTTTACGTATCAAGCTTTCCCGGGAATCGTCTCCAATATTTATTATTTATGCGAGCGTGACCCATCGCGAGATTACCATCAAGTCAAAAACTACAATGTAACACATTCGATGACGTAACTGTGTCTGTAAAAATCTATAACCGAGCTGACGTGATTTCGCATCATTTTGTATTTATAGATCTGCTTGTAGCGGCGTGACTCACGTTTCTGCCCGCAGAAATTGTTTAACAATGTGTACACATTGACTTCGACGTTTCCACGCTGACGAATTTGTCAGCTTTCTCTGTCCAAATTTGTAACGCGCGAATCTCGTCCAGTCTTGAACAACAGGTGGTTAGCAGCATGATATTATACGGCAATATTTTTCACTTTCGTTGTATAGATTTATGCTATACGTCACACGCTGGTTAATTGAATTTATTTTGAAAAGCGCGTTCGGAGTTATCAAGAGTTTTTTGGATCGGTGATCAGTTTAACCCTCGTGAAAACCTTCGTGTCAATTCGATCTGGTCCGAATAGTATTATCATCTTTAACCTTATCGCTGCTTACCTTATTTTCTCATTTTAAGAAAGAAGATTTTATAAAATTAACCTCATGACGTACAAGGATACGTTGTGTTTCTTGTGACACGCATTGTGATAACATATTGTTTAATATAAGCGTTATTGGGGGTGAGTTGTTGATTTACGATTCAAATTAAAAATTCTTGGCTGTGTATAAATATCTATGTTACAGCTCTTGTATCTTACAATTGATGCAGACAATTTTTGTTTTCCTAGTTGTCTAGTGCCACTATCTGTCTAGCAATTATGTTTGGATATTGTCGACTAAATTTCTACTTCAATCGTCAATCGCAATTAACGATTGAATACTTATTAATCGTTAATAGCGAGTGAAGATTAAATTTCTACTTTAGTCGTTAATTGCGATTAACGATTAACTTCATCAATCGATTGAATCAATCGTCGATTTCTTCGTTTAATCAACGATTGACGATTAACTTCATCGATCGATTGAATCAATCGTCGATTTCATTTTTTTAATCGTAAACATTAATCAATCGATCACGATTAAAATTTTAATCGATTATTGCCGAACCCTGTTGGATAGTCCGAGTATTTAGAAGAGTAAATCTCTCTTTAAAGGAGAGATCCAGAACAGTCTCTCGGCTTTAACGCGAATCAGCTTCCCGAATAAAGTGTTCGCTCCGTTCCTTCGGCCGACAGGGGCGACAGAATTTCCAATAATAAATGATAAAGCGCTAGGGTGAATCCGATCCGCCTCGCGAACGTGATAAATCTATTTCGTCGTTCCACTGCCGGCCGTGAATTATTAGTTCCGCGGAGTTCGCACACCGTTGATGCTCTTCCGAACCCCTTTTGATGGACCGCCGACTGTTTTTTTCTCGCGGCGATATAGAAAACGGAGACCGTCGGTCAGAGTAAGTATGGCTCGTATGAAATGATAGAGTCGAAAACGGAATTCGATATTCCCGTAGAACTTCTAATATCCATGACAAATCATTTTGAACCGAGTACATACAATTTACCCCACCAATTTATCTTTGACCGGTTCCAGATTTATTATGTCACAATTATCGAAATAATAATAATTGATTTTATAAGAATTGTTTGGAAAAATACAATTATTAATTGATTAGTACAAAGTCTAAATAAAATCAATCTTGTCATTTTTATAAGGGAACGTGTACCAGTTACTTTCAAGGGTAGGTTTTGTATTAAATAAAGAAAAAAAAAATAGACAAGAACGACCAGGTAACACATTTTCCCATTAAATAGGTTAACGAACCGAAATTACAGCTTGTATAGAATCCTCCAGTGACGTTTTTACGTTATCCAATCTGAAATCACTAATTTTCCACCATTGTTTCCCGAACGAGCCGTTCCACCGACTCGATTCTGATCTTTCTCTGTGCGGAGCCGCGGCCGTAACGTCGACAACGCGGTTCAAAACGCGATCAGAACGTTGCGTCAGTTAATTATCGGGTCGTCGAGCGTAACGTGACTTAATGAGACGTCATTCGTGTAATTGGAGAAGTTGCGTGATAACGACTGAAACGAAATCACAAGGAATTTAGATCGCGAGCGACTTCGTTCCCCTCTCCTCGTACTCCGTTTCGTTCTTGAATTCTTTTTCTTTCCCGGGGCACCCCCCTCCCCCTGATTAATTGCCAATTATTTCTCTAATTGCCGCGATTTCTATCCCGGCGCACGATGGATTTTTCCTATTTCGTAGCGGACCGAGTCGATTGGAAGAATTGCCTCCGAGCCCGATCGTATATATCTTTCTTAACGGTTTTCCTTTAATAGTCGCACAAAAGGGGGTGGATGCGAAAATCGGAGCAGGGTCAGCTCCGACCCAGATTTCATTTATTCGAACATCAAAGAACTTAGAAAGATATTGATTTGAACGCTACAAAGGACTAAATTATGCTGTTTTATTTGATTTTATAACCATAATGATTACTTTTTTAATTATATGTATATCGTACCTCTTCACTTTAAATATTTAACATATTTCGGATAAGGAAAGCTAATAGGGTGCATACTTCTCATACTATTCATTTTCTAAAACAAAAGAATCAGATTTTACACGTTTCAACCCTGTATGAATATTTTAATTGGGGTGAAAAAATTGAAAGAAGCTCACTTTTTCTGTTTTATTTAAGGGAACAAATATTTTAACCCTTTGCACACGGAGCTATTTTATTTCGAAAATGAAACATGTCTTCCTATCTGGAATAATTCCATTCTATATGATTTCTTTTTGTGGATATGAAATTAATAGAATACCTCATACAATATTGAAATGCTTAATAATTGGTTAGATCCCAACTTATTTAATAATAATTTTTAAATTAATGCTTTCGGCGCAACAGTTTCGATAAATTTTTAATCAATTAGTTATTTTGAAAACATTAATATAAAAATTATTAAATATCTGCGATCGATATAATTGATTATATGTTTAATAATGTACAATATATTTTGAATTATAGTACAGAAATTTTTAGCGAGAGTCACTACTCGAGTGCTAAGGGTTAAAAAATTAAATAACATTTTCAGAAAAATGTACGTAATTTAGAATAGTATGAAAATACATTCTGAGTTTGTTATATACTGGATTTCTTAACAATTTTGCACGAGATACAAGCACTATGTACTACCAAGATTTTTTCAACAAAGGTACGTGTAACAATAGCTAGCGAACGAACAAGAGTACGAAGAAAGAACGAATAATACCGTTCGAATAATGGCGAACTCGAAACGCATATTGACGTGAATCTTCTCGCGAGCACAATGTACCACATCTTCCCGAGTCGAGCAGCTAGAAAGTAAGAAGATAGTAGTACGAAGGCGAGAAGTAGCACGATTAATTAATATCTCAAAGCCGGTGAGTCATTCACTTGACTCAGTCAATGAAAGGCTTGTGCAATTGCAAATTAAGAGGTCGGCCGAGGAATTCGTTCGTGTTAGAGCCCTCTTGTGTCTGAGCTATCCGCAAGCCGGATTCTGGTCGCGCGTCCATCAGAAAAGACGCTCGTTTCGTTGGAAAAATCTTTGCACAAGCCTCCCTCGACCTTTCCTCTGCCATTATCCATTATTTCCTTTAACTCTCGCCCCGATGCCAATTTATGCCACCTTTCTCTTTGCAACTCTGTTAGAAATCAAATACTCCTTAAATTCATTTTCTATTTTAATTACAATTATTCCAGCGTAAACACGATTATTAATACAATTATTCTAGCACTGTTTAAATCATTAAAAAGTAATTTAAAGTATGCTTGAAACCTGCTCAACAGAGTGAGCGTAACAATGGTAGAAGAAAGTTGCTGAGAATCAGTTCACCGATTCTTTTTTACTTTGCAATATGTTTCTCTAATTTCCTATTAATTAGAAATTCGCGTGGGAACGGATCTGAATCTCGAGTACTTTTCAATACCCATTTCGAAGATGGCAGAGAAAGCGACACTTGAAACCTTGATCTTGATGAGTCATCGGCGCACGTAATTTTTCACTAACAGAAAGTTTCATGGCATCTGGTGACTAGCTGTATTAGACTCTCTGCAAGTAGTTTCTCTTCCTGTAAATTGAAAACGAAAATGTAGAAGAGACGTCTCTATCGAATACTGAACTGTTTATTTTGTAGATCATTCTTTAAGGCGAATTCATAAGAAACGAATTATTTACCTGGACGAGAGGTGAGTAGAATAGAAAAGCAAACTCGCGTGGAGCCACTTCGAGCATTTTTCGGGGAACGTTGTCTCGCGTTTACCTTCGGGATTTCTTCTTCGCGCGATCTCCTCGAGTAGTTTAAATCCGGGGCCGGAGCTTATGCGAAAAAAAAAATGGGGCAACTTCCGGCCGCGGAGGTGCTGGAAACGAATTCTCGCGAAGCATCGTCGGCAAGTACGGGCTGCTGGTTGTTTGCAGCGGGGATTAATTCGCGAAATCTGGGCTAGAGGATCGGCGATTCAGCAGCGCGGAAGCTGTTTTCTGGAAGCGTGTGAGTCACGGGCAGGTGAATCGCGGGCCTCGCCTAAGTTACGGCGGCTGCTCACGACGAAAACGTCAGCGCTGTTTCACGGCGAAGTGAGTCAGTAACGCGTGTACCGTCTAGCCAAGTTGTCGGTACACCCTGAAATATACGCGCCAAGGAAAACAGCTGGCGAGCAAACGAACCGTTCTGATGCGAGGGAAATTGTCAGGAATTCGTCGGTGCGCTTCCGTAAGTCGATCCCTTCGTTTACTAAACGACTGACGAAAACCAGATGCCACTTTTGTGAATGTTAAATCACCTGGCGGACGACTGGTATTCTCTTCAGTCTAGAAATTTATTTATTTATTAATGCCGTAAACCTTGTTTGGTTTATGTATAGCATACATCATATTATACATATAGATGTAATATAAATATACAATATCATATATACGTAACATAAATTATAGCTTACAATTATTAAATGAAATTATTATAAATGGTGGACGTTAAAATCTTTTAATCTTACGTATTGTAGTTTTAATTGCTTACCGGAAATTCTCGAATTGTCTTCAATGATCCAACAGCTGAAGAAAAGCCAGGTTAGAGATTTGCGGTTACAAAAATGTTAGTGAAAGTCTCGATCGCGGGAATATTAATGCAACCCGAAGTCCTGGAAATATCAGTGAAATCGAACAGATCGAGAGAAAACTGGAATGATTTACTGGTTAAAGAACGGAAGAGAAAGATAGGTCCTCCTTCAAATCAATATTTAGATACCGAACGCCTACGATCGAAAGGAAATTAGAATTTGTACGATGGCGTTAGACTGGAGACAAGAAACAAGATGTAGAAACTTCTGAGTGAGAATACTGTTTGAAAATAAATGATCGATAGACTGCGGATTTTATGCATTTATGATAGCATCGAGTAAGTGAAATTTCAAATCTATATCTTCTTTTTCTATCTATATAAATAAAAATTAAATGCTGTTCGTTCGTAACCGCATCATTAATATTTTTAAAACACTGTTCGTAATAATCCGAATAAGGTTTTTAGGAAAAGAAAAAGTAGAAAAGTTGCCTGGAGAAATGGAAAATTTTGAAAAAAATGAGTGTTCTTTTCTATGAGATTTTTGTATGAACTCAATATGCGTAATTCTTTTTTGATTTGTTCGTTATGGTCCAGTTTTCAGGAAAACTGAAAAGGAAAGTCGGAAAATTCGGACAAACTGCAAAAATCATAATTTTTAAAACGGTACAAGTAGCAGGTTGACATGTTTGCTTTTCAAATAGCTTTTCACGAATTCACAAAACGAGCACAAACAACTAGTAGTGAATTAAAAAATAATATTATATTGAATCTAGAGGAACAGAATAATTTATTGAGTACCAATTTAATTTCGGATTTACAGTAGATTTTCGACGTGCATTCTTTATTACCCACTCAATTTCGCGTCGTTTTCATTTTCATTGTACAATTTTCTTCTCTCTCTCTCTCGGGTCGCCTTTTTTCCGCTAACAAAGAAGCAAAATATTGCGATTGAAATTTGCAAAGAAGACTTTACGAAAATGTAACGAAGTTTCTCTTTTGCATAGCTGCGAACGCTCTCAAAGACCAAACGTCCCGACCCTACACGATAAAAGTTCGTGGCATATCTGCTTCGACAAGCTGAGGAACGATGCATCGGACACGGCTCTGCACTCAGCTCGAAAATTGAAAAAGTTGAATGAACGAAACTTAAAAACTTCCGACCACGTCGCAGGTACCTTTTCGCCTCGGTCAATTTCCCCCAATTTCATTAGTCCCTCCCGTCGCGCACTCTGTGCCATTTACCCGCCACTTTGTTAAGCATCCTCTAAATATTCCAGCAAAAGAGTGACCTACTAACTTCCCTGACCTTTTTCAATGTTTCTTTTTTATAGCTTTCCGTACAAAAACATTCAAATTTAATCATATTTCATGATTTTTCCTCCGAAAACGTCTTCTCCATTTCATCGTTCTTTCGATGAAATTATCGTGCTAAAATCTTCTTTATTAAACCGTAACTTTTCGAGCTTTCCGAAGAGTCTAGAATTTTAACCAAAAAGAAGAAACATCATTTCTCGATCGTAGCTTCAACGAAATGGGTAGAGCCATTTTAAATTCCAAGTGCTATTTGACTAAATTAAACGCCGCTCGTCTCCTCGCACAGTTTCGCCGGAGCATCCCCGGTGCCATATTTGCGCGCTGTTAATTTCCTGAAGGAAAGATTAAGCAAAAATTCACGGAAACGCCGGGCGAGCTCGACGAGCTTCTTCCCTCCCGAACGGATCCACGCATAATCGTCGCGATAATAACCGGCGTTAATCGTCCCTGGAATAAAAACAAAGAGGGTGGCTCTCCGACGCGATAAATAAATTTATGGCGAGGAGGGTGGACGCGTCTGCGATGGAAAAGCGAGAGAAAAAAGTGCGACACCGAGGTGCGGAGAAGCGAAGGGAGCTTAATAGTAATCTAATTAGCATACCGATTGCACCACCGAAACCAGAGCAATTGCAACGCCGGCAATTAAGCTGGCTGTTCCAGTCGTTGGACGCACTGTAATGCACCCAAATATTTTCCATCGTGGTGGCTGGTCCTTAAACCATGTGGCCTGTTGGGAAATGAACTCTGTACAAGTTGATCCACTAACTCTATTAGCCCGGTTCACGTCTTTTTCTCTCGCCACCTCACCGTCCAACAGTAATTTCAAAGTGTTACTTGGATTTCATTTCGTCTGCAATATCTGTACGTAGTGTCTACGTTTACAACAGATAGACTACGGATTTTTATGTAAAACTAGCTTTTCCCCCCCGCGGCTTCGCTCGCGCAGGAAACTGTTTGATGCCCTCGAAAATTGATATTGTTTCTCCATAAAACCTTTTAACCCCCCATTCACCCCTATAGAGTTTTAATTTTATGTCACGTCCCCATTTTAGATTTCAAAATTGATGCCATTTTCGTAATTAACGTCCCTAAACCTCAATAACGACACCCATACCGATTTTTAGGCATGGATGTTGTTCTAGTCATTCTAACAAATTTAAAATCATCAAATGTTTTATAGTTTTGCCTTTGATCTATTAACTATTGTAATAAATGAATTAAGTATGCAGTCTAGTTAAAAATGATCAGAACTTCAGGAAATTTCCGCAGAGTGAATAAATAACTAAAATGACAGCAAAGTATACGAGGAGGTAGTTAAGGGATGAAATTGTGTGTTTGAACGCGTACAAAAAATTGTAGAGACGATCCAAAGGATTGTTTGCAAATTTTTAGTTGAAAATTCTGGTCGTAAAAACCGAGAGTGCTAAAATCGACGGTTAGCTTGAAATTATGCGTGACCCTTGCAGTCGAAAGGGGTTGAACTACTCTGCTTCGAATGGTTAATCGAACTGTCCTTTACAAAACACCGTCCACGGAATTTTATTAATTTTTGGAACAGCAGAAGTCCATTACGACGTCGCCCGCAATTTTTGCTCGCATAATCGCCGTGGAACAGGCCTCGTTTACGGGATTAATATTAATACTCGATTAACTACCCTTTTAGTAGGGGCAGCTTCGGATGGAAGGAGGGATTAATGGAAACTCGTAAACTTCCTATGCAAATGCATGCGTGGCTCAGCCGATAAATGGAATTCCCGTTGCCGTGCGGCAATTATCCGTGGGAAAAGTAACTATTTGTATTAAATTTTCCAACGGGGCGAGCAGCGCCGGCTAAGAACAATGGTGAGAATAAAGCCAAGAGATCGCCGATGTATAAAAATATACCTGCCATCAAATGTATTTTCGTGGCTCTATTTTCTAGGACACTAACGCCCCGTTACATCAGACCACGGGCATTTATGCAAATCGACTTCTCTTCGACGTTTAACTGCTTTTTTGAAGCATACATCTACGGTTGTAAGGAAAAAACATAATTTCAAACAATTTCAGTTTAATATTTTTAAATTAATTAAAATGATCAATTTGTAATCTAATAGCTATTCTAGTTTGAACCTTTTTCAAAGGTAGATTGCGTCTGAAAACCCAAATATATATATATATATATTGAAAGGTATGTAATATAAATGGATTGAAAATGAAGAAAATATTACGTTCTTGAAATCAATAACGTATAACGTATAACGTGTAACGTATAACGTATAACGTATAAAGTATTAGGTATAACGTATAACGTATAAAGTATTAGGTATAACGTATAACGTATAAGGTATAACGATAATTGAAAGTATAAAATATAAGATAATTCATAATCAAAGTCTTACTAGAAATATCTTGAAGGAGGAATTTTTTTAGGAAGATTTCCAGGTGCACGTTTCAATTTCAGAATTCAGTGCGACGATGTCCATTATCGTATCGTTAAAATGGTGTCGTTAATTTGATTTATTATTACTGCTTTAAACCGAATGGAGCATGGTGTCGTTAATATATAAAAAGAAATAATATTCGAGGCACGTCCAGATAATCTGATCAATCGGGACAGCTCTCGCGGCTGAAATTCAATATCCCAAAAAGCGCGAGGCGAAACAACTCTCGTTTCCTCGTCACAAACCACCTAATAATCGGCGCGTTATTGTTATTACCGGTACACGGGCAATCAAATTCATGGTTGGGAACGCATAATAGCGGTGTTTGTTCCGCACAGCCTCTGGGCGAATACGATCGTTTCTCGGCTGACTGATTGTATCTCCGCGCGCGCGCGCGCGCGCCACGATAAGTGCAACGTGTATTTCCCTCACGCGTGAACACCTTTCTCGCTGATAGAGACATAAGACTCGCCAGGCATTACCGTTTGAACCGTTAATTTGAAATTATAATTAATGCCCGGATGGTTTACCTCGGCCGGATCAACGGGGCCCGCACGATAATTAATGGAGGATCAGAAACGGGGGCGTTCGCTTGTCATTTATACGCGAGGGTATTAATTAACAAATTCATTCAACGATGCTCCGCGATTTTCTGCGTCGTGCCGGCGCAAAGAACTTTCAATAGAAATGAGATAGAGCGATGAAATTTGTTTTTAATTGAAGCTGAAACTTTGTAGAACATGGGAAAAATAGAGAGATTATGGTACGAATGTTTTTTTAACCAAGATCAAATTCGTTGAACTTGTACAATTTCAAGAAAATTGAAGTAGTAGTGACAGCGAAACAACAAGTGATGAGATGTGAAGTGTTTCATGTTTCGTAAGTAACTGGAAACGTTAAAATACTTCATTACTATTATTATGTTCCATGTTTTGTGTACAGTTTTAAGTTGTTCAACGTGGATCATTGAACTCGAAAGTTCTTGGTCTATAGTCTACACGCAGATCTATGATAAATTGATCGTAAAGAAACAACAGAGGTGTCGTATGATGCGGCCAAGCATTCAGAAAATATTCCAAGGGAACTGCTTTCCATACGCAACAACCTTAATATTTGACGATGCACTGTCTTGCGACGTTGATTGACGGCTCATTATTCCGTATGCGGTCGGAGCATCCACGGTTGGCCGTGCTGAAATTCAACGGATTCAAGGCCGACGGAATTCATCATCCGGCGGCGTCTGTTATGAAAGCGGTCCAACAGTTATTAAAAAATTTCCATAATGTGCATCGCGGGCCGGGATTTACGATTTCAGCCCTATTAAATCCCGCCTCGTCTATTCGGCGGTTTCGAGCCGTGGGTAAACGAGAGGACGACGAGATGTGAATAACTGAGAGAGAGAGAGTGAGAGAGAGAAAGAGAGAGAGAGAGAGAGACAGATCGAGCGAGGGACGATAGAAACGCGAAAGAGAGAGAGAGGTTAATTAACGAGTTTCGAGATATTAGAGCGATCAGGGTCGAACGGAAGTCCTCGGTAATTGCGTACAATGGCTCCCGCGCATGAGATCGAGTCCACGGACCGGTTGCTTTCTAACTGAACGAGACAGTAGAGAGCAGCACTCGGAGAGCTCGCGACACCGGAATAATTTTTTCAACGAAGCTGAATTGCACCGGACGGCCGACGCGGATCAGCCCGGATTAAATCAATCCGGCTTGTACTCGTCAAAATCGAATCGAACTTCGTACGAGCTCGGATACCACGGTGACTTTTATTCGAGCCACCGTCCGGCCTCGATAACGACGCTGCTCTCTCGACTTTTACTTTTTCTCCAATTTGGTCAGATCGAATAGCGAATGGAGCGTTTATTCGACTTTAAGCGTCCCGTTTCGGTAATACGCTGCTCTTTGTCGACGCCGCGCGATCAAGATAATCGCAACGTGCTTCGGATTTTATGGAATTTAGGTTCGCTCGAAAGTTCGTTTCGTTTTCGATTAACGGCCAGATCGGAATGGTTTTCTTTTTCTTTTTTTTTTTTGTAAATTTATTTAGCTAAGCAACAGCAGCTCCAGCAATTTCGGAGGCTCCACTCTGAACTCGATTGCCATGGAAATTCGTTCGACGACATAATTCTCCATTTATTCCGATGTAATTCTACGTACTGGGAATACATTCGCTTAACCAGATGAGTAGTTATCCTCGAGCAGTTCGTATTCTAGCAATCTAAAGTTAGGATACAACATCTGCATGTCTACCGAGGCGAATATCGGAGCTTCTACGGTTCTACCCTCGATCAGTCGCAATGTCCCGGCAGATTGGATTGAACCGAACATTTCGGTATGCTACATCGAGATTCAGATTGTTTCTGGCGCAAGTCCATCTTCGAGTTAATAACACTATTCCGTGAATGCGAATGATGTCGTCCTTAATTAAAATTTCGATGCTTAATTCGATGATAATGTTCGTTTCTGGATCGCGGTAAATTAATCGAAAAGCTGTAACGTAGAAATTCGTTTGTACGTTTTGCCGCACGTTTTAAACTAGTAACAAGTGAAAGTTAGATAATCACGAGTATGAATAAAACTAAATTAGGATTTCAGTATAAAACGGTCTATTTATCGCTTGTATCAATGGTCGTAAAATTAATCATTTCAATTGATGAAATTGAAATTATTTGAAGTGAACAATCTCAGTATGGTATTTTACTATAAAAAATTACTCTTACAAAGTTACACCGTTCAGATATAAACTGAAATTAATTAATTAATCAAGGCGTTTCGATCAATTCTTAATCTAACTATTTTGCAATAGTGCCTGACGTTTCGGTTCTAGTTTGAACCTTTTTCAAAGATAAATCGCGTCTAAAAAACCAAAAAAATACTTCTATTTGCAATGTCCAACAATTTTAAAACACATGTCAATTATACCAAAGTGGTAAGGTTGAAAATCGACATTCTTAAAGTAAGACCAGTAACAATAAATGAAAGTTTCCTTTCATACACTTATACGTTATACGTTATACTATAATATATATAATATTTTCAGATTATAATGAATTATTTTCTACTAGCACGGTTGAATTTATACGAATACTCGCAGTTGCTTGTGTACTCCCGATTGGATCTAGAATCCCGATGAAATTCTAATGAAACGATTGCATCTAACAGTTCATCGACGGCCCATGAAAAATTAAACTTCCGAACACGGCATCCGCGGGAAGCTTCCCTTGGAAAGCCGCCGTAATTTACGAGCGTGTATGGCTTATAAATATTTCAGGGCTGGCTTTCAACGGCGGTTACCAACGGCAAAGATCGTTCAGACTTAGTCAGCCTCTGCTCCCGTTCAAGAGGTCAAGAGGATTCTGTTCAGATGTTGACGGAACGCTGGTTAAGGACAACAAGAATTGGAGGGGTCTCCATTTTAGTTGTTGGTCATCGAATAGAGGGTTAAGGGGCTAAGTTGGCCCTGTTAAAGAGTACAGCAATTCGAGAGAACTGTGTTGACGAATTTTCTAAACACGTTGGTTCAGCTTACTCGCGAATTTCAGACTTCTACGAAGCTTTGGAAGAATTCGAGCCTTGAGAAAGGCTTAGGAAGATCCCTCTTCGAAGCTCGAGAATTTCAGAGCACCGTGTTAGAAAGTTTATTAATTCGTAGGAACTCGTACTGCAAGGAACGTAATCAAACGTAATATACTTGTGCGACTTCGAAGTTCGACCAAGTCTGAAGCTGTATGTAAGCGCGAGCTTATCAGCATCCTTTTTAAAATGATTCTCGAAGTTCGAATAACAGTGTTCATCGGTTTAAGAGAATTACTTTGCGAATTCGGGAGAGAAGAAATTCTCAAGTTCTACAGGGGAAGGTCTCGGAAATTTCGGATTCGATAAGACTACATCGAACTCAATCAGTGAGTCAGCAAACATCGCAGATTCAAGAAAGTTCCCTCGCAGGATTCTACGGTTTCGTTCTCCAAGAGAGCTCTGTGACTAGAAGCTCAATCGGTAGATCTAATAGAAGGATTAGATAACGGCGTGTCCCGAATAAACTGTCCCGAAGAGTTCGCGGGAATTCGCTAGAGATTCCGCAGTCGAAGAATTCGCATTTCTCATCCCCGATGAATTCGAGAATGCACGGTAAGCCCTCCGTCGTTGAAGAATTCAGCAGAGGGCAGTTTATCGGGCGACCAGTTCCCCCCCGCCTGTTGAACGTTTCCGATCGAAATCTTAGCGCCGTTCCGTTAAAACGTTTCAATTTCCAATACTAATTAAATTGGCCGATACCGAGCGGTTATCCGATTAAGGCAGTGCATCGGAACAAGCCGGGATCGAGTATGTACATGCAGACTGACCTAAGACTGATTTCCCGACCTGTCTGAAACGAGGCCGTTGCTCAATCAGCCAAATATGGCAGGCGGCACGATCAGCCGCGATCGCATTTAACGATCCTGTCACATCCCCGATTTAACAAGATAACCGACGGTTTCTCCTTGTTTACAGGAATTTTCAGATCGCTCGTTTCGTCGTCGGCCGCCGCTCCTGCTAACCACCCATCGCGCGCCTTCCCTTTGTTGTTGATCATTAATTGACTACGATGAGCCGTTCGCGAACGTGCGCGGTTCAAGTGTTACCTGGTAATTGCCCCCCTAATTGGACATTTCATCTCGTACAATTTCTTCAGTCCTTTCGTATTCGCGACATAATGGACCAGCTGGATAGAACGCTCTCGATGCTAAACCGAGGTGCACTGCTAATGGTAGCAGGCCGTGTCTTGTTCATGATTAACAGTCCGAAAGTCAACTTCAGATTATTAATGTCGACGACCATGTTCGGCGAGAAACGAAATTCAACCAATGAAACTGTTTTCTCCGAGACATCAGTGTTCGCGTGTTCGTTCAGACAGATTCCCGACTCCGTCACTTACCAATTCGGAGCTTCTGAAAATAAATACGATTCGAGGCTTTGGAATTTTTACAATTTGATTGCTTCATAATTTTCTAATTTGCAACATTCAACTTTTCAAGAAAGTTCACAGTTTTACCGTTTGTAACTTTGCAAAGTTTAGAATTTTACAGTTTAACGATTTGCTGCTTTGGAATTTTTACAATTTGATAGTTTCACAATTTTCTAATTCGCCACTTTGAAATTGTACAATTTTGCAATTTCACAGTTTGCAACTTTGCAACTTTAGACTTTTACGATTTAAGATTTGCTGCTTTGGTATTTTTACGATTTCATCGATTCACAATTTTCTACTTTGCAACTTTAAAATTGTAGAATTTTGCAAATTTCACAGTTTTACAGTTTGCAACGTTGCAACTTTAGAATTTTACAGTTTAAGATTTGCAGCTTTCCAATTTTACAATATCATCGTTTCACAATTCAAAACTTGAATTCCTCTAAATTTTAACTTGACATTTCCCTCGATTTAAACTTGATGTTTCCCTGAATTTAAACTAGACATTTCCCTCAATTTAAACTTGAAATGTCCCTAAATCTCACAGTTTCAAAATTTTCTACTCTTCAACTTCAAAATTTGACAATTTTTTGTTACGCGTTTCCATGTCGCGAATTCCGTGACGCGAATTAGGTTTACACCCTGCGAAAAGAAGTTTCGCTTCAAAAGTCAACCCCAAAAAAATTAGTAATCAAAAAGCTTGGAGAGCTTGGCCCTCAGAAAATGATCGAAAAATGTCCAGTTCACGGATTTCGAAACGATTCCACACCGGACCGATTAGTGCGCGTAAGAAAAAGGGTGGATAACCTTCGACGACGTCGGTTCAGCAGCTGCGATTGCCTGCGATGATAACAGCAGGGCTGATTCAAAAGGGAGAGATGAAAGTCGAGAATGAAGGGAATGAGGGACGGATAAAGAGAAAGAAAGAGAGAGAGAGAGAGATCACGAGAGAAATGAGAAAAGAGAGAAGAGAATGGTTAATGGGACCGTCGACGGGGGGTTGCGTTCCGAACACAATGAGGATCAAACCTCTGCGGAGAAAGGGAATCGAGCCGAAGTTAGTTTCGCCGGAATGACAGTGCTCGTTCCACTTGCCGCGCGAATTTCACTACTTAATAAAGCGGCGGGCTCACCTGTCAGAGATGGTGGCCGACGAACCACGCAAATTGAGATGTCTCACCTGAATGGGAACTGCGGGACCAGGTCAGGGGAGGCTGCGGGGGAGAGAAGTTTTCGAGGCCATTATCGTCGACAGTGAAACGACAAGGGGTAGCTCAATTTTGCAAGACATCAACGAGGACTCGATTTCACGCGCGAATTGTCTTCCGGTTTCGCGGCCGCGCTTGTTTAGCAATCGTCTAAAAGGGCTGCACTTTTTTCATCGACGTCTCCACCTCGCTGGTATCGATTTCGCTTCGGACGCTGAGCATCGTGACTTTTAACAGTCGTTCTTAATTAATTCTGCTGTAACCGAAAAAAAAAGCATAGAAATGTTTCTTTGACATTGCAATCTTAAGTGAAACTATTAGACGACGTTATTATTGAGGGCGATTTAGTTAGTTCATACTAAATGCTAAATGAAAATTTACCCATGTACCATACATTTTTCAAAAATATGCAATAATCACCGGTCGGTAATGTGTTAAATATAAACGGGAGATTTTATGCAATAATAGAAAAAGTGAATAGATTGGATTTTTAAATAATCTAGTGGTATCGATATAGTATCTTCAGATTATTGACCCTTTGCAATCGAAGCTATTTTACGACTTATCTTGTACCTTGTAAAAAATTCAAGGGATGTGCCGTTTAATCTCTCGAATCGATTTCTAGGATCCTCTATAGAATTCTCGGGGCTGTTGTTTCTATCCTCCGCGATACACAATCAATTACCAATTTTTCCGATCGGAGATTCGCCGAGCGGATTTCGTCTTCTAATTAGTATAGAGACTAGGTAGCTCGGTAACATTTTCTTGGCACTCGGGCTCCCGATGGCGAAGGTATTAAAACATCCGTCCATGGGGATGTCGGAGCAGCTCGCGACCAGGCATAAATGTTGCAAAAGCCCCAGCTGCGGCGGCTGTTTAAAATTCATACAAAGCGAAGTCAAGGCAGACTTGACCCACTTGAGGCTGCCAGCCAGAACAGTGGTGCACCCCGTATTTGGACAGAGGCATGTCTAGCCCGCGACGATGCACTCCGTTCATTAAATTCACGACGGATAGACGACCTCGGGGACTCCGGGGCAACCCCAATCTTGTCAGTGTCGTTCCGTTGCCACCGGTATCTCGGCTTATCATCTGACACGAATAAGCTTGTACAGATGTTGCAGATTCGGTCCTGGGATACGTCTTCATCCATCGAGATTGAATAGCCTTCGATCTCGCCGAGGAACCTGCAACTTCCTATCCTCTTGTCTCCGGGAATTCGAATCTCCGTGGATCGATCTCTCTCTCTCTCGTTACACCGTCGATCAATAATCCGTTCGCAAGCCAAATCGATCGACCACAATTCCACTTAAAATTTCAATTGCTCAACGTATCTACGTAAACATTAATGTTTAAATATCCACTAAAAAGTTATCACTCCATTTTTTAACGTTCTTCAGGATTGGCTTTCGTTCCTGAAGAAACGATGTTTAATTTGTTCATAACATATATTCATGTTTTCAGCGCACTAGTTCGATCAAATACTTCGATTACCGCCAAATATTGATTGGCTATATTGTTCGGCCAATGGGACGATCGATGCTTTGTGATTGCTGTGTTCTTCAAACTCTAACGTCTGTGTCCTCATTCCGTACATCACAAGCATGGAATCAACACGTGTCATAAAGTTCTAAAATCTTTCAAATAGTTTATTCACTTAGCAAGTATGTGATCTTTTGTACTTAAAACATTTAGAATTATTGGTTTTTGTGCTGAACATAATGTATACTAATTTAATCATTTTTATAGACGCAATTATATGAAAAATCTTGTTTCTTGAAAATGGTCTAAATAGTTGACCGAAACGTTGAAAATTTTTGTATTAATTTGCAAAATTGCTTAAGTAGTAGTAGTTGATCGAACCAGTGCGCTGAAAACATGGATATATGTTATTAACAATTTGTTGATCGACATCATGGAAACAATTTAAAGTGTTCTTATGCTCCTAGTAGTTATATGTTTCTTTCGCGACGTGAATTATATTCCACTGTATCGTGTACATTTATGTATCTGGTTTTTAACGTGCATTCTACTTTCATTCTAGTCCAATAAATCTTCATATGCTAAAAAGTTCCTTGTCCTCGGACGCACGTTCGCACACACGCGTCGCCGGTTCGTTATTAAACCAGTCGTTAAAGAGGACAACGCGAGACCTCCCACGATCATGCCGCTTTGCTCAAATTACACGACACCCGTGAATCATCTCTTCATTGTCGCGCTCGTACGTGCACCATTCAAAATTTATCGTCGACCGTACTGTCCGTGGTGGCGGTTTCGCCTTATCGCGTTTGAAATGTCACGACTGATACCAAAATCCTCGTGATCCCCCCTCGAATTCTAGACCTGCCATGCTCCCCATTTCGACCAATAAATCTTGACTAGAATGACGATCCACTGGCAGTGGATGTCAAACATCCGTCTGATAGCCGCCATTCGAGATCTACCACTGCGTTACTCTCTGGAAAATATCGCAGTTAGGGGTTGTATTAGTTGATGGTATTTGAGTAATAACACGCACAATCTCGTCGCGACTTTTACGTTTCGACTTTATTGCACGGTGATCTAGGCGATCCGTTTTAATTGCGTTTTTTCGGATATCTCTGGGAGTCGTCCGCGAGGGTCTCGAACAATTGATCCGCCGCACGCATGAAAGCGAAGAGAGAGAGAGAGCTCGAGTACCTAAAGGTTTGTTCACATGAGAAGTATCCGCATATCTTACTGCTTTACGAGAGGTAATGTTTAATTTTTTTCAAAATAAGAAAATGTTGCTGCACGCATCAGTCTTGAAAAGAATGTGTCTAATTTGATTGTGATTTGTCAATGTTAATCATCGAAGTAAACACAATCGTACAAGAAATATAAATTTTCTTTAATTCTTCTATGGAAGTAACAAATCTACATTTCTTCGGGGATGATGACACCCTTTCAAACGAATTCGTTCATTTCCGGGTTACGCGACCTACATTGTTAGCTCGACTACTCGAACTTTTAAATTCTTTGACACACAGTGGTACGCTCTGTGTGTCGCAGGGGTGACGACCGTGTCTCTAATGTGAATCGACCTTAAGGGAGAACAAACGCACCCCCGCGTTTTGACGGAGCTCTCTCACGCCCGACGCGGGACAGATTTCCAACAATTAAAACGCGTGGAACCCGAGGAAACCCGTTTACGCGCTGGCTGCGATCCTCTGGCGCCGGATTGAAACGGGGTTCGTTAAAATCGCGCCGGGATTCAAGAACGTGCTCGCGTCCGGACGCCTCCCTTGACGATTCTAAGGGACAAAATAGCGGGAACGAACACAGTCCGCTAACTTACTACTAAATCCTCATTTCCCCGGAATACTGTCTATTAACCCTTACCACTCGAGTGGTCACCCAGAGTCACCATTAAAAACTGCTACATCATTATTGAAAATATTGTTTCTATTATTCAATATGCTGGTATTTACCTGTTCAATTAATAAACGTTTAAGTATTGTAGAAAGTATTATATAAATTTGATAAGATAAGAAGGGAAGCAAATCCTATAGAATGAAATTATTCTAGGTTGGAAGAAATGTTTAATTATTCAATGTTAACCCTTAGCACTCGAGTGGTAACTCTAAAAGCTACCACTAAAAGTTGCTACATCATTATTGAAAATATTGTTTCTATTATTCAATATGCTGGTACCCATTCAATTACTAAACGTTTAAGTATTGTATAAACTATTATATAAATTTAAATCCTATAGAATGAAATTATTCTAGGTTGGAAGAAATGTTTAATTTTCAAGTTAAAATAGCTCCGAGTGCAAATGCTCTTCATCCCTTGCGGACGAAGAGATTTTCAGTTATAATCTGACATTGTGATTGAAAATATTTTACATTCAGATTCAATCTCTTTCTTCACGATAGAAAATACTGTGTGTGCGGACTTATTTCTACGAAACTCAACGAACGAACAAAGTCTTTTGTGCAAGTCTCCTGATGTACCGAATGCATTTATTCATTCCGGAGCGAAACGATTACTTTCGTGCTATTGCCGATGATTCATTCGACTGGAATAACACCCGTTATACGTCCGCGTACGAATTACCGATCCGTCAACGCGGCATATCCGAACACAGAAGTCCCGAAGCGATTTCCTCTCGATCAGATCCAAAGTTTCCCGGAACTTCTCGAATAATATCGCTCTCGAGGTCGACCGCAAATACTCGCGTTTTCATCCTCCAAGCTTGATTCGTATATACGAGGATTAAATTGAAATATATGTCTTCTATTAACACCTTGACGGCCGTACATTTTCCTGCAAAATTTATCAACCCAGCCGTCACACGATGCGACAAAGCGACGAAGTTTCAGCGATGATTCAATAAAGAGATTATGAAAAATAGAGAGATTATGGTACGAACGTTTTTTAACTTTGCAAATCTGTATTAAACTTACAGAATTACACGAAAGTTCGTTATAAAATGCAGCACACGCTCGTCTTTCTAATTAATACAGTAAACAGTCCGTTTTTAATCTCATTCGAGTCACGATTTGATTTTCATCCGCTTTACATCAACAATAACAACGCGGGGAGTTCTCCGTTCGCTCTAACGTAATGTAAATCACGGATATTTCATGAATATTCTGTGTGTTACGCAATTTGCTCTCCGATGATCATGTATTCGATCGTTAAACCCGCAACTCTGCCGCGCGAAGTAACCATCAACAATTTCATGAAAACAACAGTTCCGCTCTGAGCCCGCGGTCGTAACAAGCGGCGTCGCGACAATCATCTCGGAAACGTCGCTCGTAATTTGCATCATCGGGGGTGTCCCCTGACAAATTGCTTTAATTACGCGCGCGTCTAGTTAATTTTCTCCCCTCCCTTCCCAGCCGGATGGACGACTCGCCTCGCTGCGGAAAAGAACGGGCGCCGCGATAATTATGAATCGCGTATGAGAGCGCGAACCTCTCCTCCCTTTCACCGATTCCACCTTATAATCACACCGCGCCGTTGTCCAAGAGTCGGATCACTTAATTACTCGGCCTCGTCGAGGAGAAACCGAAAGGTTCGATGTACGATACTTGCTCCGATTATTCTTACTGATTTAACGGGGTATTTATTAACCCTTCGTACTTTACGTTTTGTCTTTCATTCGATAATAGTATTACGGCAGTGTTACAATATTCATTTTCATAATGCCTCTAACTAACGAATCAACAAAGCAGAATTCTCGCGTATCTTTCAAGTGGTTGATAACGTAACAGGCAACGATCAGCGATGCAAAGGAAAGAAAAACAAATGAGAGAAATTGTGTCGGTGCTTTGTAACGACGAATCGTGGAGGCGGATTTCCACTTTCTCGCGCAATTACGAGCAGTCAAGATTTACACGGAGAAGACGCACCAGGCGTAAACAACGTTAATAATTAGAAAAGTCCGCCACCAAGATCCGTGCGGATCTCCTTTCTCATTAGGGGAACTAGTTTGTCATTAACCCATCCTCGCTTCTCGCTCGTCTGGAGTCCTTCTACTAATTCCATCTCCCTCGCTTCCTCCTGCGGACAGACAATTATTACGGCCATTTAATGCGAATTTTAGATCGTCCGCTACGTCTGTCGGCTGCGGAATTCGAGCTTTCCATCAGACGCGACAGAATTTCACTTTCGCCCCCGCGAACAATTCGAATTAAACCCTTCGCTTTCGGATAAGTTCACCGTACCCCGTTGAATCGTAAATGCCACGAAGAACCATAGTAAAAGCCCATCGATTTTCGAAATTTTTAACGATATTGTTTCTCTTTCATAGAAAAATTCTCTGCTCTTCCGAGTTAGACTAGTGTGCTTTCAATACGAATCATCCCTTTAATTATGTTGAGTTACACAATTGCTGTCTTAATTTCGAAGAGGGTGTACCAATCAAGGTGTCCTCCCTGTAGTATAAATCCCAAGAAAAATATCCTGTAAACAGAAGCCAAGTTCTCTATGGCCGTAAAAAGTTGTGAGATCAAACAAAATACGGACAAGTTCGTTAGCTCAGAAATACCTGTTGAATACACCTGATTAATTTTTAAAGAGTTACATGGAGAGCTAAATTATTGTGACAGTGACAAGCTTAGCGATTTTTGTGGTCCTATATCTCGGAACCTATTAATGTTGGAAGATTAATGTCTTGCCAATATTGAGACACGATAGCATTTAACAAGTGTACGAACTTACATCTCTCCATCTGTCTCCAATTTCGAGTTACAAGCCTCTAAAAAACGGCTAAGTTGTTCCTAGATTAAGAAGTCTCGCGACATCCCGCAGGGTCTAATAAAAACGTTGTTGTTCCCGGTGTTTCAGGTAGAATGCAACGATACGAAACGCGGTGCTGGTCCGCGACGAGGCGATGAGAAGGCTGAATGGAGGCCGAGGAAGCCTCAGAGCCCCCTGGGGCTCCGACCAACGACTCCTCGTCAGAGAACACGGACATCGAGCATAGTTGCGGCACGTCGCGGCTAATCTAGACTCGGCTGGCTCGCTATTCTCCACCGATTCGTTGGGCTTCGAACACTGGGTGTTGATTCGGAGAGAGCCACGAGACGCCTAGAATACAAATCGACGACGTACAGAATCATCCTACCAACGGCCTGATAGATCTCTTCTTTCCTCCTGACGCACGACCTACTTCGAACTGAAACTATCGAGAGAACTTTGATATGACAGCGGAGATCTCACCGGGGATCGACATGTACAGAATCCTGACGAGCAACGAACAGTAATATCAGCAAGTTTTACTATTATCCAGTTTATCAGTTAAGTGTTGCAAAACGAGGGAGTCCAAGAGCCCGAGAATGGCGGCGCCGGTGATCGAGAAGAAGCGATTCTTCTGTCGCGAATGGGCGTTCGTCAAGCTGTCCCATTGCCTGGAGCAGAGGCCAGCATCGAAGACCTGCGGCGCGTTGATCGTCGGTGGACCAGGAAGCGGAAAGACCGCGCTCTGCGCCGAGTTAGCCTGGCCATCCACCAGCGCGAACGCTAGGCACCAGAGGTCCTTGAACAGGAGACTGCTCGCCAGGCACTTCTGCCAAGCGAGAAGCGAGGCTTCCTTGTCGCCGGCGCAGTTCGTCAGATCTCTGGTCGCTCAACTTCTGCAGGCTAGCTCGGATGGGATCCACAGGTTGGTTGATTTTGCTGAAATTCAAATATGTTGTAGACCGTGTGAAAGTTGTTTCGTTTAAAAGATGCAGTGATAGTAAATGCTGTACCTTTTTTCTTTACCTTGCTTCTGACTTCGAACTGATTCGTCAGATTCCACGAAGAACACTGTTCAGTTCGATCTCTTTTTTCGCAGGGCGTCGCCAAACTCACCGACACCCGGTAGCACCGCAACGACAACCACCACCACCAACAACGCCTCCACAATCCCGTTAACTTCCAGAGAAGCGGTGGCGGAAGCCTATGCCGAGAAACTCCGAACAGATCCAGAGATACAGGCCGCATTGCAACCGGACGTCCTCGACAGAGATCCTGACGACGCATTGAAGAAGGCACTGCTGTTCCCTCTGTTGGAAGTCGAACCGCCGAAGAGCTGCTTGTTCTTGTTGGTCGACTCTATCGACGAGGGTCAGACCCTGAATCCTCCGCAGACCGGCACCAGAGACTCGAGAAGAGAGAATGAGAACGTTAGTAGGACAATTGCCGAACTGTTGGCCAATCACCACCACCTCTTCCCGCAGTGGTTGCTGCTGGTTTGTACTGCTCGACGTCAGAGTAAAACGATCTCGAGGATGTTCACTGGATTCCGTAAGATCTCGTTGGACGATCTGAGGAAGTCCCACGTGGTCCGAGACGTTCAGCAGTACATTCTTGCCCGGTTGGATCAAGAAGATGCGCTCAGGTAAACGAAGAGTGAATAAAAAGAGTGAATGAAGAGAGAATAAAGATCTCAAAGACTTAATCCTCCTGTAAACGATACTCCATACAATCCCTCCCAACGAATTCCTAAGTTTTTTTATTATTTCTACGCGGTCAATTTCCTTTCCATCCAAGCATCTCACAATGGTGACACACTGTTCCGCCGTGAACCTCATAATTTCCCTTTCTCATTTTCCCGTACCATTAAAAATATGAGCGACGAGTGAGATTGATGTGTGCGTGCGAAGTGTGAGTGCAATGGAGGTATCCTGGTCTGAACTGCTTTAGTTTATCATAGCCGACGAACCAATGGTTGTCTTTCATTTATTCAGGCAGCACATCTCGTGCGACACAGCCGAGATGCTGAACCAGCTGCACATCAAGAGCAACGGCTGTTTTCTGTACCTGGAGAAGGTTCTCGACGGCGTGGCCGAGAACTTCATCGTTCTGCGGGAGGTCCGCGAAATACCAGGCACCCTGAACGGTCTCTACCTTTGGCTGTGCCAAAGACTCTTCAGCAGAAAGCAATTCGCCAAAGTTCAACCGCTGCTGAACGTGATTCTCGCTGCCAAATTGCCTATCACTCAAGAGATCCTCTACAAATGCGTGAAAACCGCCTGCACAGGTATCACCATCGAAGACTTCAACCGACGGCTCCACCTCTTGCGAAGAGTGATCTCGGTGTCCCGTGCTGGCGCGTTGATGCTGTTCCACCACAGCTTCGCCGAATGGCTGCTCGACGTCAAACACTGTACCCAAAAGTATCTCTGTTCCGCCATCGAGGGCCACGCCATGCTGGCTGCTTACTACACCCTTCGCGGGCCAGACCTAAATCCCGATGAGATCTGCGTACTGGGACAGCACCTCCAACGATCAATTACCAACGTAGCCACCACGAACTGTAATTTGGATGTTCATAGCCTTCAAGTACTCTGGATGGTTGGCAGCGGAGCACCGATCGAAGATTGCTACCTAGACAGCTCCGAGTGTATCCTTTGGCCCAGACAAGAAGTGAAGCTATTAAGATTACTCATCGACGCTGGAGCTAAACCGTCTGAGAAGGTTGTGGAAGACGAAACCAACAAGGATGCTGTTTCTTCTAGTCAGGTATATACAATCCCAAGAAAAACATCCTGTAAACAGGTGCCAAGTTCTATATGGCCGTAAAAAATTGTGAGATCACGATTTTTGTGGTCCTATACCTCGGAACCTACTAATGTTGGAAGATTAATGTTTTATCAATATTGAGACCTGATAGCATTTAACAAGTCTACGAAATTACATCTCTCCATCTGCCTTCAGTTCCGAGTTAAAAGCTTCTAAAAACCGGCTAAGTTGTTTCGTGTAAAGGGAGGTAGTGCGAGAACTTTGGCTGGTGCACTACCGTGCACCTAGATCACCAGTCTTACTATTTAGCACAGATGCGCGAGAACCCGAAACTGTGGAGAGCTTGACAATCGTTCTTTCTTGTAGACATGTATCATTTTATCTATCGTGAATCTTTCTTCATTTAAAGCTTCCTATAAATGCATGATTATAATCGAAGATTGAATCATAAGATTGAATAATAATTACCTTACCTTGTTGCGAAAGGTCTCGCAAGATGTTAGCCCAATGGATGAGTCTCCCAGCGAGCCGTTAACAGAACTACTCGGTGAGAGCGGGGACATCAATCAAACAGACTCTTGCGGACGAACAGTGCTGCACACGCTTGCTGCAGATGGTAATGCATCTTTGTTGGAGTTGGCTTTAACAACCTGCCCTCAGGTGAATTTCCATTTACCAACGTAATAAGCTCATCCGCCAAGAACATTGAAATGAAATTAAACTGGAACAACTATCGAGCGTAGCTGCGGTCGGCCGCGTGATATATCAAGAATTTTCTCACCGTTTCAGGCGAAACTGGAAGCTACGGATCGCCACGGTCAGACACCCTTGAACTTAGCCGCCAGGCACGGCTACGCGGACGTGGTCCGTGTGCTTCTGGCTGCTGGTGCTTGCGCGGATCACGCGGATTGCGACGGTTGGACCGCCCTCAGAGCTGCAGCCTGGGGTGGACACACTCAGGTGATTCATGTTAGAGTAATCAATAATGCGTACAGTTGCTTTTCATAAATAAAACAGTATTACATTTTCCTCTTACGCTGGCTTGTAATAGCGTGAACACCCTGTATAGTCACTAGCTAATATACAGAGCACTCCACCTAACTTGAACAATTTAAATGTCTCGCTTGTTATCGATAATGGAAAAGAAGTTCCGAGGAACGTGTGACTAGAATATAGTTCAGTATCCATGGTCTATTTTTACAATTGATTACTATCAAGCTGAATCTTTAAAGTGTTCAAGCCAGGTGAGAGGTAAGTTGTAATACTTATTCTGATTCTCCCACTAATACGCATTTTCTAAATACTGTATCATAAATAAAACGGTAACAAAGAAACACACGTAATCACGTAGGTGGTCGAAATGCTGTTGGAGCACGGTGCGATAGTGGATTGCGCTGACTGGGATCAACGAACGGCTCTGAGAGCAGCTGCGTGGGGTGGCCACGAAGACATCGTTAAAGCGCTTCTGCAGCATGGCGCCGACGTCAACAGAACGGATGACGAAGGCAGAACCGCTTTAATTGCTGCTGCCTACATGGGTCATAGCGAGATAGTCGAACACCTTCTAGACTTCGGCGCGGAGATCGATCATGCCGATAGCGACGGTAGAACAGCCCTCAGTGTCGCTGCTTTGTGTGTCCCTTCCAATCATGGCTATGCAAAGGTTCGTCGGATACTACTCTGTTAAAAGTGTATCTAAGAAGATCAACGAACGTTAACATTTACTGTCCTAAAGATCACTTTGACCGCAGTACATTTCCAACCAGTGTCTCGTACGATTCAAACTCAGTGCAATGTTTAAATTACATAAGTAAAGTTAATAGCAAACGCAATTTACCTTTGATAAAGGTTCAAACTAGAACCGAAACGTTAGGCACATTTGCAAAATAGCTATTTGATTAAGAATTGATCGAAACTGTAGCGCCGAAAACATTAATTTAAAATTTTTTAACATTTACTGTTTTCTTTTGTGTTCGAAGGCATCGGAACAGTCTGGTTTATTAGATATGTAACAGAATACAATATGTAAATCTCACAGAATTGGTTTTTATATCTAAATGAATCAACGTTACTCTGCGTCGCAGGTGGTCACAATATTACTGGAGAGGGGAGCTGCAGTTGATCATCAAGACAAAGACGGTATGACCCCGTTGCTGGTGGCAGCGTTCGAAGGCCACAGAGATGTCTGTGAACTGCTCTTGGAATACGAAGCGGACGTGGATCATTGCGACGCTACTGGACGTACACCTTTGTGGGCAGCAGCCAGTATGGGTCATGGATCGGTTGTTGCCCTTCTGTTATTCTGGGGATGTTACGTTGACAGCATTGATAACGAGGGCAGGACCGTCCTCAGTGTGGCTGCTGCCCAAGGTGGCACTGATGTGGTGAAGCAATTGCTGGACAGAGGTACAGATACCTGCTCCGACCTCGTATATTTTATTTTTTCTTGACAGGACAGTTACGAATCGAGTCTTATAATTGAGGAATAAAGAGAAAATAAGGATTACGATATTCTAGGCTTAGATGAACAACACAGAGACAATTCAGGCTGGACACCTCTGCACTACGCAGCATTCGAAGGACACATCGATGTTTGCGAAGCATTGCTGGAAGCTGGTGCGAAAATTGATGAAACGGACAATGATGGCAAGGGAGCCTTGATGCTTGCAGCACAAGAGGGACACTATACACTCGTTGAAAGACTGTTAGATCAGCATAGCGCACCGATTGATCAACACGCTCACGATGGGAAGACTGCTCTAAGGTGCTCCTCTAGTCTTAGCCTCCAGAGAATTAAAATGTTCTCTTACCGTTCAGTGGCGGATCAAGTCAAGTGGAGGACCCAAGCGGTAAAAATTTTGGGGCCCTCAAGCTCAAGTGAGAAATAGAAGAAGCGAGAAAACTAAGCTTATTAACAGGAAAGAAAAGTAATGGAAAATTTCATACCGTTACACATTGAACAAATTTATTTTAAAATATATAAATTTCTTTAAAATTCGAGGCCCTACGATATCCCGGGGCCCCACGCAGCCGCTTAGTCCTTCTTACTGTTAGATCCGCCACTGTTACCGTTCATTTTATAAACTATTCTTTTATCAATAAAACTGAATACAGACTTGCAGCTCTGGAAGGGCATTATGACACTGTCAGAGTAGTATTAGCCCACAATGCTGATGTCAACGCAAAAGACGCGGACGGCAGAAGTACTCTCTACATCCTTGCCTTGGAAAACAGGCTAGCAATGGCACGATTTTTACTGGAACATGCGCGCGCTGATGTAGAAAGTAGAGATTCAGAAGTGAGTGACCATTTGAATTCTAATATTAGTTTTCCTCGTCGATTTCTATTCGTGTATCGGAGTTCCAAATCAATAAATGCGTTGAAACTTTGTAGGGAAGAACACCTCTGCATGTCAGTGCTTGGCAAGGACACGTCGAGATGGTAGCCCTACTGTTGACAGAAGGTACTGCCAATGTAAACGCCTGCGACAACGAGAATCGAACTCCTCTTCATTCTGCAGCCTGGCAAGGACACGCTGCCATTGTCAGACTACTTCTAGAGCATGGAGCTACTCCCGATCATACTTGCAATCAAGGTGCAACAGCTTTAGGTAAGATGCATGTGCCTTCATTCTTAAGCATCACCTACTAAGTTAATAAACTTTTTGTCCATATTCATCAATTTACATTAGGTATAGCTGCACAAGAAGGCCACGAACACTGTGTACGTGCACTTCTAAATCATGGTGCTGATCCGAGTCATTCCGATCATTGTGGCCGAAATGCAATTAAGGTAGCTGCTAAGAGTGGACATGACACAGTAGTGAGGCTTCTCGAAGAACACTCTGCCAATCAACGAATTCTCCGACCTGGTATTAATGGAGGTTGGTTTAATTTACTTGAAAAATGCTGGACACGGTATTGCGTTGAAATATGCATACTTTTTTCATTCTTTATACTGTAGGTGGAAGTAGTAGTGCTACTTCGGTTACCTCCAATTCAACAGCAGAGACAAAACCATCGTCTGCGATTTTAAATCCTCTCTCTACGCAATACAGTCCTGCGGAATCGCCTGATTCGACGAAAAGAAGAAGCTGCGTCTCCCTGGGCAATAACTCGAGCAACAGTAAATCTAGCAGCAATTTGACGGGCAGCACGAAAAGTGATCAAGGGAAATTCAATCAGAACTCAATGGTGAATCAGGTAATAAAAGTAGGTAACAAAAAGTTTTCTAAACCTTTACCATTAACTCATAACTGCACTCGAAGAATTTTCAATTTCCGATACCACTTCCAATCAGCTCATCCATCACACGTTTCATTAACCGCTGCATGCTTTGTTCATTCTGTTCCATGCACTCGTGTACAGATCGTTTCTTATCCTAACCATGAAAAAATTTGTTTCACTTTGGCAACAACAACACACTCGCTCGCACCACATACACACTTTTAAGTCACTCGATAAACGAAAAACCTCTTGTTCACATATGCTTCGTAGAAATCAACTTGATCTATACACGCTATGATCACAGATCACACGAAAGACCAGACCGTTATCTGACTCCTATAATTTTAGACACCATTATCTTTCACGCAACAACTACAACAATGCTCGAGAGGAGCGAAAAGCAGACCGCTCAGCAAACTCTTGTCGCCATTGAAAAGTGAACCGCAAAGTCCAATCTATGCTTCGCCACCTCATTCGCCATTAAGTGACAGCCTGATACCCTATTCACCTACGAACACCACCAGTCCACCGAGTGCCAAAACTGCAGCGAACGTGATACAAAGTCAGTTAGGGGTTTCCCTGATTACCGGAAACCAGAACATACCGTACAAAGCTCAGCTGACCAGCTACAGTCACACACCAGCTATCTACGAGCCGATCAACATAAAGACCGAGATCATCGATAAGAATGACGTTAGCAAACCATTCGAGTTGACGAACGAAATGCTGGGCTTAAATGTTGGCAAAGAGAAGAAGAACGGGCTGGACGAAAAGAGAAACTCAGCCGATACTCATTTCACTAGAGACACCCATATGAGGATAATTCTGGGAAATAGTGGCGCTGGTGTAGGCAGGAGTGTGAAACACACTTCTGACCATACACCTGCCAGGTAATCTTTTATATTATTTATAATTATCTTTCATCAGCATACAATTGAATTAATTTGACTGATGCAACTAAAAATTACACGAAGCCTTTTACAACTTTCTATTTCAGTGCGAGCAATGCAAAACCAAAGCGCAATGGCTTGGTGTCCAACCCAGCCATGAGACTAGTAGCAGGCGTTAGAAATGGAATTGAGAATGCAACTAATAGGAATAAACCCATTACGACGCGAGTAAACGGATTTCAGTGGAAAGCAGAGGCACGAAAGGAAACGCCTTTGTAGGGAAAGGTATTGAATCAGTTTTATTTTTAAGGATCGCAGGAAACATCTTTTGATCATGAGAACAATGTGTCTATACCTTAAACATATATGTAAAAATGAAAAGAATAAATCATAGAAGCCTTAAGAAACTTTCATTGTATAAACAAATAGAACAATATATTTGTTGTATCTCTTACAATGCACCAATTTCATTATGCTTCATGAATCTATACAGTTTCCATCGAATTGTACACTTAGAATTAGATTCTAAATATTTTTATTCCTTGAGTTTCGTTTGATTTTGTTTGTCAATTTTCATTTTGAAGATTGTGGTATGAGTTCTTAGGTTTTTTTTTGTTTGTTCTGAAAGTTTAGTTGTAGTCTCGTGAAATGGTATTACAATATCCGAATGATTACACAATTTATAAAAATAGATGTAGATAATCCTTATGCACTGTAATTGCAGTGTCCAATTTTGGAAGTGGTATCAGTAGATTATTTGTATTCCTTTTTACTAAATCATGACTTATACATTTTTGCATGGTCAAGAATAACTATGTATAACATTAGATTTTGCGATACAGTTCTACGCTTAGCAACAGTGAGTTTTAAAAGTTTTAATTTTCTAATCTTTTCAGAATAACTGGTCTCACTAATCTATGTTTAAGTGTGCCTGTGTTGTGTCAAGTTTATGTAAATCAATAATTAATCGTTAAATGTAAGAATATTTAATCGCGGTTGATTTCGCTTGGACGGATGTCTAATCGTAGTCTTAATTTCTGTGATATAGGTTGTGTTAACAGAGACACCTCGGCAGGACACTGGGATCCGTTACTGTGGCTGGCGAATCGTAATTACCAAAAAGCGAAAGTCAATAAACAAATTTTTCTCTTTTTATTTGAGCAAAATCAAATTACCTCACCTGAAAAAGTGAAGCACAAGAGAGAAAGGTCTATAAAGAATCATGATTACAGAGGAAATTGAGTAATATACGGAATAAAAAAAAACCAAATATTAAACAACATAGGAAAATATGTAGATTTAGATATGTAAACTTACGAAACATACTTTGTATAAATGTAACGTTAATAAATTTCTTTACTGATCTCACTAATAAACTTCATATAAACGACAGTGAACTAATTATTGGAACTCTAAGGATTAATAGTAATCATTTTATTGGAGAAAACGATAATAGATTATTTGAGATTCTTTTTCTTAAGAAGACTGGATGCAAACGAAATGCATAATGTGATGTTTTAACAATTAACTTGAAAGACGATACAGAATTGTAAAGATATGTATAAATTATATTAAATGATTAAAGATATATAGCATGGTAATGCGAACTCAGTTACAAATACGTAAAATTATGGCCTGAAAATTTAAAGAACAGAAACGTGTGTAAATACACATCCTTCATGTATTGTGCACGATCATATTTATTATATTGTAATAGGTGCAAAATAAATAAAAGGCAAAATATCAACACTTATCGTTTGTTCATTTGTTTATTACTACTACTTCTAATCGAAGGAATTACTACATCTACACAGTATAAAAGAGTGTAAGTATGACCACTGTAATAAGATACCTTGCTGATGGTAACATCCTCCATATTCTGAAGGAAATAGAATACTTGAATGAATATATTACATTTCGACGAATGCACCTTAGAACAACAAATTATCATTTGAATACAAACAAAAGATAAGAGTTCTTATCATTTGTAGATATAAAATACTATAAGATCTTGCGTAACTAATGATCATGTAAAGAGAAGAATTAGAATTCGATTTGCTTAGTTCAAACTGAAAGTATGTGATACACATAATTGTATATACGTGTATACATATAAATTTTAATTCTTGTGACGTAATAATAAATATGAAGGTGACAAAGGTTCTGCTAAAGCAAAAAATAATATTGAGAACAATCTTCGGTGTGTGTGCTGGAATTATATTAGGTAATATTCTTAAAAGTTTTACACCTCAACCATGGACAGAGCGAAGCATTATGTATCTCAAGTTCCCTGGAGAACTATTCATGAGATTGGTGAATTGTTTAATACTGCCTCTTGTAATATCTACCATTGTGAGTGCTACTTGTAATTTAAACAAGTCAGGTAAGTATACAGAATAAATAAAACGTCTGATAACTTTTTTGAAAGTTGATATTATGATTTGTTCAACTCGATTTTATAGGTAAAATTGGACTAATGGTATTGTGCTATTACACAATGACAACGGTAGTTGGGATAACATTGAGTGTGATACTTGTTCAAACAATAAGACCTGGAGAAATTCTCAAAAATGAAAATGTTGTTTCACAACAATCAACTCGACATTACATGACAATTGATACAATTTTAGATCTGTTTCGGTACTTCGTGTATATATATTTGATACCGATAAACTTTTATTCCTTATTTAATCTTGCTTTTTTTGTATCACAGAAATTTGATACCAGAAAACTTGGTGAATGCATGTTTGAGTCAGGTACCAGAATCTTTTATTCTAAACAATCATTGTTATTGATTGACTGATATAAGTGTCCTGTTTTAGTATCAAACTGTGTTAGAAATACCAGAAAATGACTCCGGTATGTTTGACAATAATAGAGGAAACTTCATTTTAAATATAGTGAAGTGATTTTGAAACAATTCAATTATTTCAAAGTTTATTTTTGTTCTTGTAGTACCATTAGCTGAATGGCAAATAAATCATAGGAACGCACCAGGGACAAATGTCTTAGGCTTAGTTTTTTTTAGTATAATGTTGGGTCTAGCTATTGGAAAACTAGATGACAAAGGTGAACCTTTAAAAAAAATGTTCTACTCTTTATCAGAAGCAATGATGAAGATCATGAGTTGGGCAATAATGTAAATATATATCATTATATTGGCCAATCATGGAGAGAATATGTAATTACAGTAAAAAGAAATATTTATATTATTTAGGATAGTACCAGTAAGTGTATTGTTTTTCATCTCCGCAAAAATACTGGAAGTAGACGATTTTGGAAGTATAATAAAACGGTTGGGTATTTATATGTTAACTGTATTTAGTGGTTTAATTATACAGGGTTTTATATTACTCCCTTTCGTGTATTTTATATGTGTACGACAATCTCCATATAAAATTATATCCAAACTTGGACCAGCCTTTGCTACCGCATTTGGAACATCATCAAGGTAATTAAAGTAATATATTCAATAATTTTCATTCAGAAAAATTATGAACTGACTAAATTAACATTTAGCACAGCTACAGTTCCTATAACAATTGCATGCTTGGAAAGCATTGGAATACCTTCCAAAATAACTAAATTTATTGTTCCAATTGGTGCCACAATAAACATGGATGGCATAGCATTATATGAAAATATTGGAGCAATTTTTATAATTCAGTTGCATGGATTACAATATTCGCTATTTAGAATCATAATAATTAGGTATGTTGTATTATAAATATTGACTAAAAATCTATAGATATAATGTATAACACAAGTATAAAACAACTTATATGATTCTATTCGAATAACGATTTTAGTATTACATGCACAGTATCATGTATCGGTGCTGCTGGTTTGCCTAGTGGTGGCTATGTAATGTTAATAATGGTACTCAACTCTGTAGGGGTTCCGGTAGAAGATGTTTCATTAATTATTGCAATAGATTGGTTTGTGTAAGCATCCATCAATATCTACAAAAGCAAAAAATGTAGTTGTATAGTATATATTCAATTAAAATAATTACATTGCAGAGATCGTATAAGAACCACCATAAATATTATAGCTGATGCTCTAGGAGCTGGTATAATAAATCATTATTACAATTTAAGTAAAGAAACCGCTCTACCAGAAGAACTCGAATTATGTAACTCAATTTGAAATTCTACAAGATTGTATTAATGAAATATGATATTATTTATGCTAATAAAGCTTTGTTGTTGCCGATACTTCCGCCGTTTTTTGTTTTCTGTTGTATAATGTAATTATAAATGGCGCGAATATTTTCATAAAGCAATTCCTCTTACCAATATAACCATGTTTACAAATTATGTGGTATCTTCGGTGTACTAAAGGAAGTATATTAATTATTATTCTCCGTTATCGCACCATTACTTTTCTGTTCTCAAAATATAATCTATGTATACAATCATTATTATACAATGCAATTACTAATTACCAACATTGGTTATATAGAACGTTTAGAGCAACGGTATAATGTACCGTGGTTAGAGCTATGCCTAGGGCTAATCAAGAGAAAGACTTTTTATTGGTGCATTTTATATTATGCAGGCTATCCAACTTAAAGTAAAACATAACCAGTTTTCAAATATCGTCGCCTTACATTGGTACGAGACTGTACTTTCAGTATAACCATTACATATCTGTTATCAACGTATTCAATGACATAAGCGTAATACTAGATATGAAACTCCTCTTGGAGCCTTTGATTTATACATCAACTTTCGACTTTACCACAAATGCGTACTCTAGATTGCTTTTTTCTCGATATTCTTTTCTTTTCGAGCGCGTCCCTCGAAAAATATAGACACCGGAAGTTGGCGATATTAGTCGATCTACGTCGGTATCCCTACACATCGACAAATTCATGTAATTTTGTAGCTATATTCATGGTGTATAAACCCACGAGGCATGCGCACTAGAAATTAATTCTCGAAAAACGTCGGAGTTTCGCCTCTGTAAGAATGCTCTGTATTAATGCCGATAAACCAACAAGCGTACCTAACCTAACCTAACGGCTGCCAGCGACTCCTGTAATATTTTCTAGAAACTTTAGGTTCTATCTATGTGAACGGTGTGTGTATAGGAGTGAGATTTCAGAATGGCGACTGTCTTTACTTAGGAGAGTACTTATTCCCGCCCAGATATTGTGTAATTAACGTGTGTCTTTGAACAGTTCCATGAGTTTTTTGTCGCGAATTCACTGAAAATGATAATAGAGAATCCGGATCAATTCAAGGCGTGGCTGACCGCCGTCTTGGAGCCGCTGTAAGTAGGCCAGCTTGCCCGAGTACAGTTTTAGGTGTATGTGTATGCATTTGATGTTGTAAATGGCCGTACATGTGCTATGCTTTATACCCCATGCAGATTTATATTTACGTGTGGTAAACTCGTCTGTTTCTAAATGATCATTGATAGATCTCATCAAACAACGATACCACACCAGATTTACATCATGCTCATCGCTAACAACTACCCGAACAACAATATGCCCGTCCACAATATATTTCTCGTGTATTTTGCATCCAAACTTATTTCGTGTAATTATGAGCAGCACATTTGAGTTTGTTGCATTTCTATAGAAACCATCGGCTTCGAATGCATTTGCTTCAATTACTATGGAAGCGAAATTTCCTTTATTTCGTAACTTACCCACATAAATAACTTAATGACTTATTCCATAATGATTTGTTGACAGTAATAGTTAATTAACGTTTTTTCTTTCAGTTTAATTATATACACGTAAATCGTATTGGTTTATACAATGTAAGACCTGCTTTTACAAATAGTTTAATTATCAACGGTTTGTTCAATGAACATTTAATCAAAATTATGAATAAGTTACAACTAACCACATTTTTTTATACAGCCACTATAGACTTGATTGTTGGCTTATCTTGAATGAATTATAATTAAACAAATAACTGTAATGCTTAATTTGTGACTTACTCGTTTAATGTTATCAACTAACTTAAAAACTTTATGAGAAATGTTATCATTTTATGTGAGACTGTCAATAATGATTACATTCTATTACTCATTAATGATCTATGTGTTACATAAATGTTATCTGTTAGTACATGCTGGATAAGTAGTAAAGTAATATATTGCAAAATATGTGTTTTAAAAGAACTATGAAGTTTCAATATGATTTACTTATGTTCACAGTTGCGATGCCGATCCTGCTGCATTAGCAAAATACGTATATGCTCTTGTTAAAAAAGATAAAACATTGGAGGAATTGCGAGGTGGAATGGTTGAACAACTTGATGTTTTTCTGCAGCAAGGTATATTCTCATCTACTACAGACAGAAAGTTACTGTGCAGACTAAACGTACCGATTAACATTATATCATCTTCGCAGAAACCAAAAACTTTGTAGAGCTACTGTTCAAAACATTAGAAACTCAAGAGTACATACTTCCACCTGCAAAAAATGATCCAGATGGCGGTGGGACACCACCTGGTGTAAATCCACCACCACCTGCGTTAGCAATTGAAAAAATAACTGAAAGTACAATTCCTGTTACGTCGATCAATACAAATCCTCCTGCTCCTCTCCAAATAAACGGATCTGCACCTATGCCGATAGGCAAACGTGAAACTAGGAAATCAGATTCTGATAAAGTTGACAAAGAGAAGGAGAAACGTTCTCGAAGTCGGTAAGTTTCATTAACAAAGAGATATATTAAATCGTTTCAAGGAAAATTCTTTCTCTTTTTGTCAAATTACAGACAACAGGAAGTAACAATATTGACTTTCTTTTCCATATAACTCTATTTATAAAAGCACAAACTTACCATATAAAGCAGACGATTATGGGAAAGTAACTCGATTGTGATTGTCCGTACATAGTCTGTAGTTTGATTAAAGAAAAAACATCATTTTCCAATATGTAACACAGTAACAGAAAAGCTCACAACAAATCCTTAACGTAAAGTTTGTACTACAGAAGTGGTCGAATGAGATCCAGGACAAGATCGCGTTCACGTTCGTGGGAGAGAGATAGACGTAGGTCTCGAAGTAGAGAACACATTCGTCGTGATAGAGAACGCGATAGGAGTCGACCATGGAGAAACGAATCACCACCAAATACAAGACGACATGACAGAAGGTCTGTAAATTATTTTTATTTAAATAGTAAAGGTGTGCGAGAACCTGGTGATCGAGACTAATCCCGAATAAAATTCTCGATCTGACTCGACATTTTCTGGTTCTCGCGTACCTCTATTAAACGGTGATATACTGAATGTAATTAACTATCGTTACTTACAATGCCTACTGCTTGCTACAGACGGAGTAGAAGTCGTAGCACGTCACCTATACGACCGAGAATACGAGACGGTCCTGATAATCGCGATCATCGAGCGCGATTTAGGAATAGGTCTCCAACACCTCTTCGATCGAGATCTCGATCAAGATCGTTAGATCGCAAAAAGATGGACCGTTCCGACAGGATGGACGTAGACAGAACGGATAGGATCGAAGGGAGTCCTGGCGGAGGTACTCCGACTCAGGATAGTAATCATGGAGACGTAGACATGCGGTTATCTACTACTAGTCAGTCAATTCAAAGCGTCGTCGCGGTCGCTTCTAATGTACCAAATAGCCAACCAGGATTCCAGACAAAAAGGCGGTGCAGAGATTTTGATGGTTTGTGTTTAATTATTCTATAAAGAGTAGCAAAGAAGATACATTGTTATAAATTCTTTCACTTATATTTGCAGAAAAAGGATACTGCATGAGAGGTGATCTGTGTCCTTACGACCATGGTACAGATCCAGTTGTATTAGAAGACGTAGCGTTAAGTCGTGTTTTGACTTTCGGTCCACATAGTGCGCAAGCACCAGGAACTGTACCTGTAACAGCAGTACCGGAACCACCTCAAGGACCTAATGGAAATGCCCCGCCACAACACCTCCCTCTTGCTAGTTTACCTCCACCTCATTTAAGGAATCAACATCACTCCAATATGGGTAAGAGTTTCTTAAAGTTGTAGAGTAGCGTGGCTTGAACGGGAAATAATCGAAAATTGGTCCAGTACGAACGGAACGTATTCAAACGTAATTTTTAAGTATTACAGAATAGCTGTAAGAATATAGATAACACTACGAGGGATCAGAAGATTCGAACAACATTCATAATTCATATTACAGCCAAGTAAATTCGTATCTGTAGCGATGGCTAATCCTGAAAACTTTTTACAGATGCATTTGCTGAATATAATCCTGATGCACCAAGCATGGAGCCTCGAATGCCATGGGGTAGGCATCCCCAACCGGGACCTGGTATTTATGGGAGGGGACAAAGAGAACTAATTAGTGTGCCAGTAATTCCACATACGAACTCATCTGAAATCACGCATACTCAAACGAATCCTTTAAAGCGTAAACAAGCATTCGATTTCAATCGTCTTGGACCAAAACAGCGAGTGGTGCATAATCCAGCCAACTGTTCCCTAGAATTGAAAAAAGTCCCCCGTATTCTGAACAATATAACCCAATTAAATAATCATTTCTCGAAATTCGGTAAAATTGTAAATATCCAAGTTAATTTCGGCGGAGATCCTGAGGGAGCGTTGGTTACCTTCCAGCTGCCTGCCGAAGCAAAAGCTGCGTACAGAAGTACGGAGGCTGTGTTGAATAATAGATTTATCAAAGTGTTTTGGCATAACAATGTTAACAATAACACAGCTAGTGGAGCCATTGAGAATGTACCGCCTGGTAAGTTAACAGATTTTTCAAACCAACTAAACATATGTGTAACGTTGTGACATAATGATATTTCATCTAACACTTCCTTTTATTCAGGATGCCGTCCTTCTGTAAAAGAACGATTAGGCGCTGCTGTAACTACACCAGCGAAAACCGATGAGAATGAATATATCCCCACTCGTCGTTCAACCGAAGAGCAGCAAGTCACGCAAAGTTTGGTCCCGACATCGCCGAAAACTACCACCGCTCCCACTAGGGAAGAAAAGGTTCTCGCAATAAAAAAAACACAAGAAATTTTAGCCGCTAAGGAAACCTTAAAAAAGAAGCAGGAGGAGAAGCGTAAAGAGGCTTTAAAATTAACCGCCGATTTACGTAAAAGAAAACAGGAATTGTTAGACAAGCATTTGATAGAGATACGAGCATTGATTGATAAAGCTGAAAAGAATCCGGAACAAAAGGATGCGATTATGGCAACGATAAAGAACATGCAACAATCAATTGACAATTTACGCAAAGATCTAGCGGCGAACGGTCAGATTGGTGGGAATAAGTCACAAGCCAAATCTCGAGAACAAACTCAGAAAGAGATTTTAGATGCCGAGTTAGACTTGATGACTGCACAACAAGAAGGGCAAGATGCCGGGGAGTTGCAAAAAAGACTAAACGAGCTGCGAGCACAAGCTGCTGCGTTGGGTTTGAATGCAGGTCCAACCGTTGGTAGAGGTACACGATCAAGTAGAGTTACACGAGGTGCCCACGCGTTATCATATAGGGGTCGTGGCAGAGGGAGTTTTACTCATGTTTCAGTAGATCATAGACCGACAAGTCTTCTAGTCTCTGGTTATGAAACCGAAGAAAAGGCTGAAGTTTTAACACATTTTCAAGTAAGAATTCATTTACGTTTACTACGGGTTTGGAGAACGAATCCTTTTTCATATTTTTAGAATCAAATTATGCTCGTGTCCACCAGATATTAGCAATTAATTGTTGTATTTGCGTTTGTTTCAGCAATTTGGAGAAATAGTGAATCAAATAGTAGACGATGCAACGCCTTCAATTGTGATCAATTTCAAGTCAAGAAAAGAAGCTGAGGTAGCTTTAGTAAAGGGACGCACATTTCAGGATAGATTACTTTCTATTACATGGGTCTCTGGACAGCACTTGCATCGTGGTGGCGGTGGTAGCAATACAAACTCGTCTGTACAACTTTCTTCGCGTTCTGAACAAGCGCCACCTACCACTGACGAAGAAATTGATTTAGAAGTAAGTTTCTCGAAGTTTTTCAGACAGAGAAACATTGTAGGCATATCACCTGATACAATATTCTCTTTTTACTTTATAGTTCGATAGCATTTCTGAAATAATTAGTTGAAACAAAGGTACCTAGAGAATGCAGTTGTGTATTTATAAGATTCAAATCTCAAGTTCTTAACTTGTTCTTGATCGCTCTGGTTAAAACAAACGATGCTTGTAAATAATAAATGTTCACTTGTGATAGGGTAACGAAGCATTACTTCTCGAGGAAAACGAGGAAGAGGAGGATGAAGATGGCGAATCGCGTAGTTGGCGGCGATAGCAGCGTCAGCGTTATTCGTGACAAAAACTCGATACCAGCTACAATGACTGTGTGATGATACGGGCAAATCAATACATGATGCTCAGCGCCTGCGCCACTGCTGCACCATCGTTTGATTCGTTAAATGCCATGATTTTCACGAAAGAGTCAGGTTACAAGCTCATACACGTTATCATGAGTGTTACACTATTTGTTAATATTATTAAATATATGCGTGTGCGCATTATAACGGTATAAAAAAACAGAAAGTATATACCGTGCCGGATTGCGCGTCACAAAATAGAAAAAAATGATATGCAAGTTTCCAACAACAACAAAACAAAAAATTAACCAAATTTATCCCATTATTTGTAGAATAAAATCGCTATGTTTTGTATGGGAAACATCTTATTCTGAATTCAAAGTCCTCTTTCTTTCATAGTAGAGCTATGACGAATTGTCTCTTGTTATTTTGTTCAAAGATATAAATCTACGATAAATAGTAGCCAGACTTTTAGGGATAAGTAGAATACTTATAATTTTCAGAAATTTTACAATCGAAAGTGAGGAAACTATATTTATAACTTGTAAGATACAAATACAATTTATTATAATAATTACTACATAAGATAATAGCGTACAACGCTTCGAAGTAGTGTAATTTTTTTGTTTTCTTTCTCCTTTCTTTTCTACTTTCACTTGATGTACTATTTAAAGATTGTTCCTGTAATGATGTACAGTGTAATGTATAATTGTCATTATTTCTTTTTATCAAATGTCAATGAACACTAAGTTGATTAGAATTGAAAAAAAAAAACAAAGCTTATTCGTGCATAATTTTACGCTAGTTGTTTTAATATACACTGAGCAAAATGATATACATATAATTGTTATATAAAAACTCTTAAGATTAGTTTTCCAAGGTAAGTATTGAATTATGCAATAACCGCGGCACGAATACATTTTACGTGAATCGTAGATGAAAGAAAATCAACAGACTATGTTTTAACGCCTTCGGCATTTCGTTATACATATGAATAAACTTATTTGATACATTTTGAAAATAATTTGGAGTAAACACCTATCCAATATGCTCTGGCAATTAAACGTATCGTGCTGTTATTGAATCCTACGCATCGAAACTTTATACATTCCTTATAAAAGCATTGATCATTTTTCAAAACATATCCTTTATGATAAATACGTAGAAAAAAATTATTACGCAAGTCACAATTGACTTAGAAAATACGTGTTTGAATTAGACATTTTAAATGTTCCCGCAACGTCATATATAGTTGGCAACACTAGATTTACCATTCAGGACTCCTCTCACCAATAAATCTACTTTATGCCTTACGTTCAGTCACTCACAAGGAGAGGGCGCGGTAGATGAGAACCGGATTTTCCTGAAACTTGCAGTATTTGAAAATGGCGTATTCAAATCATGGACATAGGAATAAGTCCATGATTTAAATTAATATTCCTATGTCCACGATTCAAATGTAATTTAGCAAAGCAGATTCTTCGAGAATATTACCTTTGAAAATCTCTACCCAGTCATAAAGAGTTCGCGTAACCCCTGATTCTAGAGTATTTATCAATGTCTCCAACCCCTAAGCTAGAATCTGAGGGTGACATCTCGATTTTTTCCCCTACTTTGGACACTCATATTATTAGATATAAACATAATCTCGTTAAATCATGAGCTGGGCGCCCTACGATCAACCTTCCTCTTTATAATGAGCCTTCACCCAGCCCAAAATTTGCTCAAATAAGAACAAACAACCGATTCCCGCAAACCCATGTTTCGACCCAGAATCCAATTAGATACTAGTTCCTTGCTAGTTCTGACACGTGACTACCCTTTCCCCTACCTCTGTTTTAGAAAACATTCTTGTTTTGCCTCTTTCAATTTCAAATTTAGGTACTATAGCTTCTAAAGCAACTGTGCAGTGTAATAAATAAAGTTTCGAGGATACCGTTTTTTAAAATATCGGATGCTGTAAAATTTTCAAAAAAAACCATTATCAGTTGAATGAAATTCAAAATATTTATTCGTTATATTAAACAGAATTAAATAGAAAATATATAATACAGTTCCTGTAAATTTTTTGGTCAATATTAAACTATTTTCTATATGTTCCTTCCATGATCTACTAACAGATGGTGAAACACTTTAAAGTGTCTCCAATTTGAAATTGCTATAAAAAAAATAATATTAGTTTTTAGTAGACATTCTAGGAGTAATAATTACACACCAACTAAAAAATTAGTTGATACATTTGAAACTGCATACAAAGTTATACGCTCTGTTATAACAGAAAATAACTACAAGAACTAAACATGAAGTTATGTATATTATGCCTACATAACATACATACCTATACATATTATGGGGACAACCAACTAGCTAGTAAACTACCTAATAATAATTGTGCAACTGGTAGAATAGACAATGGTAAGTTTACTGCTGGACCATGTGCAGAGCCATGATAAGCACCACGTAAGACCCAGCTACCAAGGCCAACCGACTTGTGAGTACTCGTAAAAAGTGCAGCTAGCAAAATGTCCCGAGGTAACCATCGAGAGCCCAATACCCAACACAAGCAGCTAACAAATAGTTGTCCCACGCAAGCTAGAATATAAAAAATACTGACACTAATAATAGACTGAGGGATGCAAGCATTTAGTACACTGTTAGGTACTTAAATAGACAAATATACTCAAAGGAGTACTCTTGTTTTGCAATGTCTTCGTTACAGAATTAAAAAATATGTACTTCTAGAATTACAGTTGTGAACTCCTAAAATTTACATATTTACAGTGATTTGAAATAGCGTACTCTACGAGTACAGTACTGAAAACTTGAAACGCGTTCCTTTCAAACTTCTGTTTACGAAATTGGCTACCATGAATAACCGATCGATTTCAAACTTGATGGAAATACTTTTGGTACACCTGCCACACTCAAAACAATTACTATTCCAATTTTATAATGTGCACAAAATTACAAGAATCACTATTCAAGAATTTAATTGAATTGAAATGTTTCAATTCTCTTACTTTCGTACCTCTTTTCATTATGGTGCATATTTTACCTGAGTATGCTTGTACTAAACAAGAAATGAAATTCATTTGTTATTAGCTTTACAGTAGAAAAGCTCTAGAATTAAAATGTCAAGATTGAAATACCTTTTCAACAATATTCAAATGTCAACCAAATGAAAATATGTGACAGAATTGTACAGCAATGTTCACAACGTTTTACATTGAATAATATTCTATTTACATAGATAAACACGTTCCAAAAGATAACAATAGCAAACTCACCAATTAATATGCATAATAACACATCACTGGCTTGTAGAGATGATGCATCCACTGAAACAGCATCACAGAACCAATGGTATGCTGTAGCCAATAACAATCCTTGGGAAAACCATGGCGATTTAATTTTGAAACAGAAATCATATTTCAAAATATATACTTGAATTGCAATACCAATAGCTAATGGTACAATTGTACTATAAATAGTTTCTTTAATGTTTACACCGACTAGAGGCGGCGTAGATGCCCCTAACTGTAACAGAAATAACATTTTTCATTAAATTAATCAGTGCTAACTAAAACTTTTAATTTGATTATAAAAAGTCTAACAAATAGTTTACCACGAAGTACAATAGTACAGGAGAGATAAATAATCCACCAAAATGAGAAACTAAAGTTATTACAATGCTTGTTGATAAGTCTGCTTGTGCTAATCGGCATAAAACAAGGCTTGTGTTAAACGGAGGCGGCATACAGTAGAGCACCTAAAATATAAAAGCTTACAATAATCTACGTGTTTGAAATTACATTCAATGTAACATTGCTAAAACAATATTTTTGTTTCTTTACTTCCATTCCTTTTAATAGCCAAACATTGACGTTTGCATAAGTTAACATGCACACTCCCAATCTCATCAAAAAGGGCATTAAAATATATATGAAGGTCATGGTAAATATCAAAAGAGGAGCATTGCTTATCGTTAAGTAGAGTGATTTGGGATCACATATCAACCCTGCTTCTAGGTACGTTAAAGGCACAGCGAAATATCGAATTATGATATTCCCATTAAAGACACCTGTAATACACATAATTACAAAGCTGCATTATACTTAGAAATACAGGAATTTGATTGCAAGTACCATTTGTTTTACCCAAGTGCGGTCTAATAGACGCAAGTATCATACATAAAATCATGGATAAAAAATACCCGTATCGATATAAAAGTTCATTTTGCCTTTTTTTTTGTTGGCCTTCTTGTGGAAGCTTTAAATACATTATTGCTTAATTTAAGACATACCTGTAATATATAAAGAACATTCATTATCATTGCAATGCTATTAATATTTAACTAACAAGGTATAGGTATATAGAAATGAAATATGATTTCTATAATGAATAATGTTAATATTGATAAAAAAGATTCGAACCATTTGCATAAAAATTATACTGTTAGGCCTATAAACAAGTTCAGCCAAACGCAGCATTTTTTTCTCGATCTTCTTTAAGAATATTTCATGCAGTCTTCTGCATGACAAGATTCTGTGCGTGCAGGCTTGGATGACATACTATGTTTCTACATAATCCTATTATAACATGCTTAAAATCGTATAATTAAATGAAGCAGACATATCTTATCGTCTATGTCCTATGTCAATCTTATGATAACTATTATAGTATATATGTATAGTATCTATATAATACATTCTCTTACAAACAAATCTTTAATAAAATATATACCACTACAATATTAGCAAAAATACTTTATTTAATAGTCCTAGTAGAGAATTATATATATATATAAGTACAAATTACAAACTAGATGCACTTAAGTAAAAGCATTATTTATAAAACTTATAATGCACGAAAACGTGAAAGAACAGCATGTGCTGAAATACAATTGTGACCTAAATAATCACAAACGAAATCGAGATTCATGTCGCATTTTTCTCCTAATTTTATGAAATTGCAAGAAACTGTGAAAATAAAAGTGCTTTTTGTGCCAGTCGAAGTTTATTTATAATCGATAAAATATAAATGTTACATGTATTTACACGTTGTTTTGCACTGACAGATGTTCATGAAACACAAGAGAAATGTTATTTTAATTGTTACTAGAAATAAATGTAAAATGTACTTTCATTAATACTCATTAATATTTTTTTGAAAATACACAAAAAATTATGCACAACAGTTAATTTTCTGACTGTAGCCGTATTTTATTTAACTGTTTGGATTTTGGATACAAGCAATGCGTCGGTCGTCAACTGCATCACAATCAGACGGGTATACAAGGAGGCAGTATTTGTACTGTCAATTTTCGTTTTATCACGCATGCGTGGTCTCTTCTCAAAAGATCTTTAAATAATGCTAGTTCATATCTTTTTACCATTTCTAAAGTAAAACAATGTATTAAATACAAAATTTTAATAATTTATGTATGAGACTTAATAAAAAATGCTTATCCTAATACATACTTTAGTATGAATAAATAGTAAGCCGATATTATTTTATACTTAATTTATAAATAAATATCGCTAAACATAAACAATATACTTAGATTCTAAGATTCAGATATAGTATTTTTGAACGATTCACTCTCTTTTTATCACATCAATACAAACTCAGATGTGTAACATTTTAAAGTCACACCTGTTATTAACACTAAAAGATGAATGAATTTATTGCTCAAGTTGATGTACTATTCTCCTATGAAAACTGGAAATGAGGGATTTTAAAGAGTGGGTGTTAATTATCATTTATTATAATAATAATATAATAATAATATTAATAATAATAATAATAAGATTAATGAAACAACAGTTCACAGTGTATGTAACTGTGGCACATTAGCACATATTTTACTGCCAAAAGTCGGGATCCACCCTTTCTGGCACACACACACACACATACACAAACGCACGCACACGCACACATGAATAGAAGCCAACAAAAAGACTTGTTTCTTAAAAAACTTCTTTAACTTTTATACATAGCGCGATATATCACTAAATACAATAACATTGGTTTGTAAACGAGGTTACACATAAATTACAAGACTCAGGGAACTAACATTATGATCGCATTACCTTTAACACTTTGATAATGTTATAGGAAAATTTTCAATGGACCTAATTCGAGAAACAACAAATTCGTCGTATGACAAATAAATACGTAGTTTGCAGCGCAAACTACAACAATATACTAATGATACTATAAGTATGCTGTCCAGATCTTCTGTTTGATTATTGTTCACTTCGTAAACAGTAATGCAATGCATTACACATGCTACATTCGTTTCTCCTTTTTTTTTTAAAAAAAAATATAAATATCAAAATGCTTCAGTAATGCAAATATAAAAAGATCACATATTAGCATGCTCAGTGACACGAGAATGTTAAATTAAGGTACGAAGACTTTAATTCCTTTTTTATTAGCTATATAAAGCAAGTGATTTTACATGTGAGACATCTACCTGATGGCACACTAAGGAACAAGGATATTCAAGAAATGCGATTATATGATACAGATCTTCGTAACATTCTGATAAACCACTTTGACATTCCTGATTAAAAAAAAGACAGAATTTTGTTACAAGTAAAACTGGAAGTAGAAAATTTCATTGATAATTTCTCCCATATGCGATACTTTCGAAATTGATTACATATTTAATAATTGAAACGAACCATTGTTTTTTTTTAGAATTTTATGTTAGTAAATAAAATAAAGAACAGCTAATTGTAGTAGTACCATCTATACTAGAAAGGCGGATTACTATACATCAGTACTTATTTAATATATATATTAAAAACACGAGAGAAAATTGTATAATACGAATTCCAGAGCATGCTAAAGACGAAATAGGACTATAAAAAAATATTATAAAAATAATTTAAACTTAAAATATTTTACGTTTAATGGGTCACTCTTTAGTCAGTTAAGATTTTAAGTGTAAGTTAGTTTTTGTTATCAAGCACACACAGAGTGAAATTGTATTCTTAGGGCTAGGAAGTATGCTCAGATGAAGTTCTAGAGATGTTGACTATCAATATTAGTAAGTAAAGAAGTGAGTATTTATCCATGCGACTAAAAATTTATATTGTACAAACAGGCAGTGCCTAATATCAATTTTAAATTGTTGTATTCGAAGATCTACGATTTTTAAACTTATTAAATTCGTGCAGCAAAAATGTATAAAAGCTGATTGATACATTTGAAAGAGCGTTTCTTTTATCTAGCCATGGAGGGCCTGATTATAAACAAAAAGAAAAAAGCTAATGAACTAAACTTTTGACAAGAACTTAATAATAACGAAAGATGGATAATACAGATGTACCAGAGAATTAACCAATTACTAATTAGACGATATACAACACTGAATTATTACTATATGTAAATATCTATGTATAAAACTACCATGTACTTTTAGCAAATAATTTGTTGCAGTCTACTAGTTAGTATTTCCAATTATTTACTACACTAATTTTCAAACGAGAATGGAAAGAACAAATATCACACAATGATATGTCAATACATTATCTAATAACTGATACGAAAAGTGTCTGCACTTTCTTTTTTTTAACATTTCTCATTTCATAATACTGTTTACTGGACGACAAAAAAGAATTACTGTAAAATGAATGTATGTATAGAAATCGTGCAAAGTAATAAAGTAAAAATTGTAACAAGAACATTGAAGGCACATAGTGAACTATACAGGTAAAATTAGTCTTGCTTTGTGTAAAAAATAGATGTTTTTACGCGTTTTAATACCTACTTCTTGTCTGACATAAAAAAAACATCGAACACAAAAGACTTACTGTTACCGAGTAACAGTATTAAATTACTGTATTACCCATCCATAAATTATTAGCAATAGATGCAATACCTTCATCATGGCAAGAAAATTTACCCATGACTATTAAGCAATTTCACTCTGTATATTTCGTTTCCATATTATCAAATATCGATCAATATTTTCACGTACATACTATAGTTAATTCATATCACAATATCAAGGCACTTAAAAAAATCATATATTCCTTAAGCACCTTTCCCCCTCCCTCCCCTTTTCCCTCGTTTAGTCCAGCAAATATATAACACATAATTTTCAAAAATTTGTAGTGCTATTACTTCGATTAACCTTTTTACCAACAACCCGATTCGATGTCCTTGTTGGCGTCGGTCTCAACTTGTAGCCACCGCCAGCATTCAGTGAATTATTAATGGCGGCCACATTTGGAGCTATGGTTTTTAAACATTTCGCCGCTTCTTGGAGCTGTTTCGATAAAATTTCATTTTTCAGCTTCTCCGCGTTCAACTCGTGTCGAAGTTGAGCTTTTGTTTTATTTCCAAATGGACATAGTACTCTGTGTTGAATAAGGCATCCTGCTGAAGGTCTCATTTCAGGATTCGGATGAATCATTAACTAAATTTAAAGAATAAGAAGAAGAATAATATTAGTCGAAAACTTGTCTGAAATATATTGATGTAGCACTTAAATAAAACGTGTAAAACTTTTTAACCCTGGGCCAGCGGAATATGGTAATATTTCTCTATTTAAGAAAGCTGCAGCAGTGTGCGCGAATTCAGCAGTAAGCAATTCCTTGTGTATACTTGTAGCTTGGATACACTGATATAAACGAACGCGTGTGCAGTCGTTGTCTGAGCTACAATGTGCCGTGTTCTTAGGAGTAGTCTGTTTGGGCAATATATGCTCAGTTCTGTTGCTGGCATACAGAAAATTCTCCACTGCCCTAGGGTTAAGCTACTAGCTTAAAGCTAGTGATGGGAATCAACTAGTCATTCAATTTCTAAAATAAAATTTCGTATATCAAAACTCATTTGATGCATGTAGTCGTTTGGTCGCCAAGAAAGACTTTTATTGCACGGAAGCGTCGAGTGAATTCATGCATTTCTACTGTCGCTGGGAGCAACGAATCTCCCTTGCGTCGCTCACGTTAGTCGTTGTGACCAAGTACGTATTCTGCTAGCTAGTGGTCGCCAGCGACGTGGGCGTTATCTACCTGACTGCTGGCGACTGGTCGACAGTGCGTATCTGCTCTTAGCGTCGGACAGTGCGTAAAGCCGCAAGAGTGTCAATTGTCGCGTCTCGAGCGTCAGTGTCTCTATAGAATGAAAACTTTCAAGACCACTAATACGATCAAGACTTCCAAGATTTGCAGGAACTTGAGGTGTTTAAGATTCGAATCAGATTCGAAGCGTCTGAAATCCCATCACTAGGTTCAACTATTATTCAATTATATTTCTGCATACCTTAAGTAATTCGTTGAGGTCACGACTATAATGGGGTAATTCTTTTAAATTTCCATTCCTAATATCGTGCCATTCCGGGCCATTTTTAGGCAACGGACCGCCACCACCTGCTTCATAAACAGTTAGTCCTAAAGCGAATATATCAGCTTTCGACAAATGACTAACATCATCCTGTAATATTTCGGTCGGTAAATATCTACAGTCTCCTTCTTCGACTTGCGGGTTATTAACAGATGTAACATGACCTAAATCTCCTATTTTATATGTAATTTCTTCTTCGACGGTCTCTTCTTCGTCAAATCCATCGTCCGCGGAATCGTAATTAACCGCTAGTAGCCTTTTCTCTTTTGAGATGAATATGTTTCCTGGTTTAATGTCCATGTGTACTAATTGCATACTGTGAATGTATCTTAAACCTTCGACAACGTGTAATAAAAGTTGTCGCATTTCTGCTTCAGTGAAATGTTTGTTTTCTTTCTGTAGGTTGGCAACAGCATCGGCTAGACTACCACCGTTACAATACTCATTTTGAATAATCATATGATTATCCTCTGCCCATGCTGAATAATACCGTACAACATGCTGGTGTTTTCCGAGTACAGCATGGGCGTAAACTTCGTTTAAAGCATTTTTCTCATTAATACTCCCAGCAACAGGCTTAATACTTTTCTTAATGGCGTATGTGCAGCCATCTAGACGGTTAATACATTTGTAAACTGACCCGAACTCCCCAGTACCAATCAAACCAAGTTCGTGGAACTCCTGATGGTATCTAGGAATATTAGAATCTTGTAACGCTACACGTTTCGTTGCTTGCTCTATCTCGTTATCCGAGTCGTCAGAATCGGCGAGATCAAACTTCGTGACTTCAATATCCGGAGAGCTGAAGGAAATTATAAATTGTTATAAGTAAAGAAAACTTGATATAAATGCATACACTTATGTAATTAACCCTTTCGATACCACCGCCAACTTTAGCCGGTACTAGTGGATTACCAGTGCCAACTATAATTGAAATCTGCATAATGAACTATAAATGGGTCCCCGATACGGAGAACGCTTACTTGCGAATGCGTACTCGGTAAGGAAAGGGTTAAAGAAACCAACAATTACTTGTGTTTTTATATTCGTTACTAACCCATTGAGACTACGTTTGGATCTTGTTCGTTTTCTTGCTGTTAACAGCATTCCATTTGGTGTAAAAGGATTTACATTGGCTGCGGGTTTGTCAGTTTTGGTTTGGTAACTACAAGGCCGTGGCTTGTCTAATGAAAATAATCTAGTACATTTGGAAGGAAATGGAGTATGCATTGCGCTTTTCTCCATTAAGGTTTTAGGAGTAGCTGGAGAATCAAACAGACGTAAGGCTCTAACACGCTTATAAGGTGGACTACATGCCATCGATATCTTTTGTGAATTCGCATTTTCACGTGCAGGAATCCTAATTCTCGATGTACCTATAATGAAAAGTTTGTTAATAATATGGTACATTTCAAATTATTACATTAAATCAATGTAGAATTTTTACTACACATTCCAAAACGGTTCATGCTTCAAATTGTTGAAATTTTGGAAATGGGTTCTTTTTCGATTAAGATGATAATTACGAGGTGGACGTTTGTTGACTCGAATAATTTCTTTTTAATGTTTCAGTATGTTACCAACATAGTCGTAATCATGGGAATACTTTAGGCAGATTTGGAGGTGGATCTAAAGTTATAAAACACGTTGATCAGAGAAGATACCCTTATTGATCATATGTATGAGTTTTTATAGTGTTACACGGTGAAAAAAAAGTGGACCAGATCTACTGTTGCAGTTAACAGAAGATGTGTGTATTCTGCAGATTAATAGAATCTCTCTAAGAACCTAATCCGAGTCTGCGACTCTTCAGTGATTGTAATTTGTGTCATTTCAGGAGCATTATATTTGTTATGGTTCTGCCATTTTTGGAATGTGGATATCAAGAGAGAGAGAGAGAGAGAAATCGGAGTAGGTTTGTGTTAGTTCAGTTGATGGACTGCTGGCCCTCCCTCGAAACAATAGACAGCTTTCTATGTGGTCTGAAGGATATCTAAGCACAGTGATTATTTGTTTCAAAAAATTCGTTCATTATACTACACTGTGTCGGTAAGATAGGGAATAACATTATTCGCATTCCATCATTTTAATTTAAAAAAGAACCTATTTTGAAAATATTTATTTATACCAAAAATTTAGTAGCCTAGGAAAGTAATTTATAACATCTACAGAAATTAATAAAACAAAAACTGACAGTACAGGAAGTGTCAATTACTTGTAAAACTTATTTGGAAATTTAATTGGATTATTATACTTACAAATAGGAATATAATGAAACCTTTAATGAAACCTTTAATGAAACATCTGATCAACAAAGAATTAATTATTGATATGTGAAAAACGTAATTGATGAAGGATTAAGGATTAACATGTTAAAAATGTAATTGATGAAGAGAATTAAATATTGACAAGTGAAAAATATAATTCATGAAGAATTAAGGATCAACATGTGGGGAATGTAATTGACGAACGATTATTGATGTGTGAAAAATGTAATTGACAAAGGATTAATTATTGTTATTTAAATTAATAAGGTAAGATAAAAGAAACCATTGATATAATATAAGCATAAATAAAATAATATATACATGTAAGCTTTGAAAGATATGATTACTATTTCTGCACCTACATACCTTGTCAAAACGATAAATATTTAATTATTTAAAGGAAAGGAGGATTTGAAAATCTGAGGTAACATCAGTACACAGTCTAATCATGTTTACTGACTACTTCTCAAACAGTACAAGCAGATATAGGTCTATGCATGATGTAAAACAATTGTCAAATGAAAATATCAATTTTGCCACACCATGCTTAACAATCACTATTTCAAAAATCGATACATTTACTTCTATAGATAATTTACTTATCAATTAGCAATGTAAAGTAAAAGATCCAAACATAGAGTACCCAAGGTAGGATGTATATCGTGATCGACCATTACCAAAACAAACAAATCACCATTGTATACTAACAACATCAAAAATCATATAAAATATGATTTAAGGCAATAAACAGTATAAAGCATTATAGAAAAGAAATTGATACTTAGCAGTAGCAATAGCATGCGCCACAAAGTGTTTTTAACTGGCAGAAACTTTAGGAGTAAGTTACAGGTTCTAGCAGATAACTACTTGTAAACAACGTAGAGCCAAATACTAAATAGTACTTCTACGAACGAATTTCAATTGAGATAACTAGCAGAAACAGACTGGGAAGTGTAAAAAATTTTAAAAACGCTACTAACCTGTCACGTTGCTGACTGGGGTCTTGTTGTTATTGGTTAGCACAGATTGATTGTTGATACTTTCACTATCACTGCAGTCCATAGTATTGCTGAACGATAATTTCCTTGGATGAAGCGGTGAACATCCAAGATCTTCAGCGGAAGAATCTAAAATATCATCGACATCACAACCGGAGCTGTTCGTACGACAGCTGATATTCAGCTCTTCGTCCTGTATGTCGCACGCTTCGAAATGGAACTTCTGCGCGACTTCCATGTCTTCAAAATGTCACCATCAAGTTATCTGGTAGTTCCAACTTTCTCGTATGTAATGCGTACGCTAAACTAAGATCAGTACCGATCAAGAATATTTAGTCAATCACGATTGCTTTGAAACACGTCCATTCAAATAATTTCTCGTACCACGCTACGTTCGTTATGGCGGGTGGCCCGATGTTACTTGGGAAATCGTGATGACCAATCGCAGACCGTGTTTGAACCAAGAGACTATGGAATTCGGTGTAACGTGCTCTCCTATTGGCTCCAATTACTCACAATGGTCGTACATAGTAGCGTCATCTGCACATGCTTCCCGAGGGTGAGGGCCATTCGCAGAGAAATTCTAAAAACTTCGTGTCACGGTTTACTTCTTTGAAAGTTTCGACCTGAGAGACCGAAGGACACTTTAAAATAAGCGATGATGATCTTCTGACGAAGAATCGATGCAAACAAATCCTCTCCACACAGGGATGACCTCATTCACCATTTAAAACATTTATATTCCTGTAATAATTGTAAAACCATGTGTTACAATCTATATTTTCACTTTCACCGATTCAAATCAAAGATACGGTCAATCAAAAACTTATTGTAAAATCACATAGACATAGAAAGTTTACGAAATCATATTCTTAAAGTACAAGTATCAATCGAAGCCTTATTCGTACAATTAGTTTCACTTAATACAAAGACTTCGTGTGACTAATTCAAGTACCAAATAGAATTTATATATTTCATTTATATGTATTTATAATAGAAAGTAGTAAAAAATCAGGAAATCTAAACAAGAGAATTACGTATTCTGATTTCCTGAGAGAAGACACAGTGATGTATAAGTTCAATTTAAAAGAAGCGTATAGTATATAGAAAAAATAGCATGCAATACATATAATATGCTGTAACACACCCGAAAAGAGGCAAGGAAAAGTTTTCTTCTTTACGGTTGTCCAAATGAAAGCATCCGAGCGAGCATGCGAAGCAGGAAAAATCTTTTACGTCTTTTACCTTAACCGGACAAAGAGCCCTTTTCGTGAAAGAAGTTTTACGAAGGAGGCAGTGAAAGAATTTTTATCGAGCAGCTGCAACCTGTAGCGTTTGTACGCGTAAACGTGTAGATGTGTTAGTGTAGCAGCTCTTGATGGTGGGGATAACATAGTGGTTCGATGTGCAATATGATGGGAATTTTACTGCTTACGTCGTAGGGCCTACGACGTGTTTCTTCTAAAACGAAGCTGTAGACGCCTCGTGGTGGGGATGCGTGGCTAGGTACACGTAAAAAACAAATACAAGCAAAAACAGAAGATAATCTCTTCCTTGTCACGCGGTGATCAATTTTGTCAAATTTGAACAGTAAAAGGAAGAATGGCAGACGTAGAAATCGAGATCGCGGGCGACATGCAAATGCCCCAACAGAAACAAAAATCTGGCAGCGGGTAATAAAAGGAACACTGATTTTATGAACTTTCAGATGTTTACTAACCTATAAGGAAATGAATCACTTCCTTGTCACTGCATTAGCGATATCGTCACATCAACCCAAATTCGAAACCAAAATTTTTACGTATTCACCGATTTTTTTTTCTCTCTGTAAATCGTGTCCTTGAAGAGCAATACAGATTCCCTATAAATGAAATTCTGTGTATCAAATACACGATTGATACTTTAGGATTAAAGTAAACATATTGTTGACATTTTGTAAAGCGATGTATTTTAATGTCTATACAGGCTGGAATTCTTACAAATACCACAGCTACCGCTAAGTAATATCGGATACCCGCAAGCTCATGAATGGATTGAACATAGGAAAGCCAATATCAGACCATGGTCTTTATTTCTGAATACAAGCAACTTTAGGCCTCCGCCGAGTTTACCAAGATTGAGCAAAAGAGTTGTGAGAAATATTGAATATTTCCAGAGTAATTATTTATTCGTGTTCATTGGATTAGTTCTATATTGCTTGTAAGATATAGTTTTATTTTTCTATTTCATTATGGAATTATGTAGTCATGAGAATAATATTGTTTAAATGTTAGGATAACGTCGCCGCTTTTGCTGCTCGCTGTTGCAGCATCTCTTGGAACATGTTACAAAGTTTCACAGCGCCATGCTAAACAAGAACTCATGATATTGAATCATAAACTCACATTGGCTCAGGTATATAGTTTAGTTGGAATATGTTCATTACCAATATTCTATCTAGTGGGAGCTGGTGCAGCACTTTTCTGGGTCCTCGGTAAATAAAACATAAATATACTTAAGTAGAAATCCTTATTGTGTGTGAATATACATAAAACATTTATAAAATATGTTTTAGGTGTATCCTGGTTTCTGATAACTTTACATGCTGCTTTTTATAACATCGACTCGGTCTTGTGCCCAGGAGAAGATGAGCTCAATGCCTTAGTTATGCAAGAAGTATGATTTGTTTGTATTATAATTATTGTACATAATAGGAGATATACTGATTCCAATTGAATTAAAATGGAATGATAATTTAACATTTAAATAATGTGTAGGAAATGTAAAATATATTGACATATTATACAAATTCATACATTATTCGTATAATTATACACTATATTTCGTGTTACCACTCATGTATTTCATTATTTACATTATTAGAATAGTATTTATCTACTTATACATGTTGAAGCTGAAAAAAAACTTTATATAATAACACCAAAGAATAATTTTGTACCACCAATTTTTTATATCAAATAAAGTATTTGCGTTCATAAGTATTCATTGAAGAATTGTAATAATGTTCTTATCGTAAATAAATTTTACAACTGTACTAAATTGTGCCTCCACACAAAGATATTTTTACTTGACTATAAAATTTTGTGTTTCTATAAAAATTGTTTTTAATTTACTAAAAAATCTAAATCGTACTTTATTTCAATTTCATCCTAGTCTATATTTTATAATAAATATATTTATTATGGTGTTAAATAATTTCTTGCCCACGTGATCATTTAGCGTATATTGTTCTCTAATTTTATATGGCATTGCAACTCATGCACGCATGACGAATCCGTCACATCATGCGTTATTTTCTCGTCTCTAAACCATATATTCGTACAGTTAGTGAATATTATGAACGCAGAAATGCAATAAAACGATTCAACTAAAACACGTGTTGCAGTGCGTGTAAGAAGAGAAGGTTAAATATGTATGCACGATTGGATGGACCCATGGACCCACAATGCGAGGACAGATGTATAGAATAATTTCCTGCTCCGTATCTTAACAACATCCGGAAGCAAAGATTTTTCGATGGCCATCGAATGAGAATGCTGTAAGCATATCGTGCATTTGACGTTAGCTAAAAAGTAAAATTTAGAAATGGTGGAACAGTTTCTTTAGCAGTTTTCTTAAATTTCGTACGTAAATTGCTTTTTCACGTTTGCACTATATATATTAGATATTAGACTGAAACTTTGTATTATTTTTTATTTTTCTTTTTGTAGAAATTAGCTAATGGTCATTTGTATTTAGTTCCATTGCTCAATAATAATTTACCTGTAGTTTTTGGTTACATATATCTTCTAGCAATGCTCAAATAAATTGCTGTGAATATGTTTAGTTCAAAGTTTGTAAAAACAGGTTTGCAAGTTATATTTATTGTTTTTAATTGCATAAATCCTGCTTGTTTGGTTTGCATGTAGTATAAGTTGTTTGATTCAAATAAGTAGGATTATTTGACCACTGATCTATTCGATTAAAATGGAAGAGGACGAAGAAGATGTTACTGTACCCTGGATACCAAATAATTTGAACATCGGATCTGCGCAAACTTTGTATCAAAGTGTTCGCAGTGCATTGCACGATGTTGAAAGCCTAGGTAGCACAAACACTATGCATAGTGCAATATCGATGGACGAAATTCGACAGTCGGACAATGACAATGAAATTGTAAGTTGTTATACACCAGAACATCAAAGCTCTATATCAATGATTAGAAACAATTAATCTGATGTATTCACAGGTCTCTAATTCTAAAACAGGGTTTAGTTTATATTTCCAAGATGAAATTCGAACAATTGATTTTGTTCTTGTTTGGGACGAATACAATGCAGAAGCCCAAACACATCGCAGTGCGGAATATAGACGAGTAAGTTCTTTTTTAGTTAAATATTTATACAACCATATGGTACTCAACATCGATTTTTAGGTGTTTGAGAAAAGCTTGGAAAAGGAAGGTTTGGAAATGGAATATGAGAATGCCGAACCAAACGGCCTCCATTTCATAAAGATACATGCACCAAGAGAAGTGCTAAGACGGTATGCTGAAATATTAAAACTTAGGTTGCCAATGAAGGAATTAAACATTTTAAAAATTCCTGGAAACCGTAGCAACACGTTGATCAACGAAGTCAATTCTCTATTCAAACGAATTATGAGCAGATATTATGTTGATCAAACGATCTTCCCAAAAATGAAACACAACTTCACTGCAGTTTACAGTCGTGATAAAGAATATTTATTCGACATAGATATGCCTGATTTTTTCACTGCCGCAACACGTGCTAGAATAGTACAATTTATTTTGGATAGAACCAGATTTACAGAGTCCATGGACAATGATTTTGCGTTTGGAATAGAAAGGCTGATTTCAGACAAAGCATACGTGGCCGCTTATCCGCTACACGACGTAAGCTGAATCTTTTTGTTTTTTGCAGAAAACAAATATCGCTCAAGTTGAAAAATATCGTACTCGAATATATTACGGTTTAAACCAGCAATTTCCAATCTGGGAAGCGCGGACTATTGCCAAAGGAAGTGTGAAAATTTTTCAATAAAACATTCATTTTCATACCATAATAAAAAAATAAGAGATATTCTTATGGTTATTACAACATAATTACCAGAAAGGTGCTACTGTTTCATACATATCTATTGTATACTTTTGTCCGCACCATGTAAACAGTCAAAACATTGTGAGATGTTCGTAGAAAACTGCATAATAGATTCGAGAACGATGAGCTTCTTGGTTCGAATGCTTGACTCTGAACTGGATGCATAACGGCGTATATAGGATTTCCTTATCTCGTCCTAATCAGGTATTAGTGTTTGATACTAACCCCTGGACTCTCGCTGTATCCTTACCTTTCGGATCGTAGTACGACCATCGACGCTCATAAAACTATAGTTGACCATTTACTTTTTTATATAATTATCCTATTCTGCAAGGTAGAATCTTAGCTTGCAATTTTTAACTTGCACTTTCTTTGAATCATACGTACGAAATTTCATGACTATTTCTATATATTTAATTATAATTCTATTTCTATATATTAACTGCAATTCTCCACATATATTTCTTCGTTTAAATGCCGTCAATGTACCGTGTTTTAATGGATAGAAAGATTAGAACGGTTCTATTATACAGGGTAAACCACGTAATTTTCAATGCGTACCTACTATCTGGAAACTAGTAACTTTTGTATATATTATTTTTTCATATTATTACAAATAACGCAAATATTCAAGGTGTGCAAATTACGTGGTTCACTCGGTATGTACTTGCCTGTACCTTTGTAGCCCTTGCCTCTTTTTACCTGCACGGATTAGGGTCTGTAAAATATTTGTTTGAAACAACGATTTAGTTTTTACTGAGGTCGTTTAAATTTTTCTAAAGTACAATACTAATGTTTTTAGGGAGATCTGCAATCACCAGAGTCTATGAGATATCTCTTATACACCGAATGGGCCTGTTTGAAAAAATGTCTTCATTATCAACCTATAGATTACATCAAAGAATATTTTGGAATAAAAATTGGACTTTACTTTGCTTGGCTTGGATTTTACACGCATATGCTGATACCAGCCAGTATCGTCGGCCTTCTCTGTTTCATGTATAGTTGTTTAACTTTGTTTTACAATGAACCAAGCGAAGATGTTTGTAACGGTAATGGTACTATTTCAATGTGTCCCTTGTGCGACCGCATTTGCGGATATTGGGACTTGAAGGAGACTTGTCTGCATTCAAGAATCACATATTTGTTTGACAATCCATCTACCGTATTTTTTTCCATATTCATGTCGTTTTGGGGTATGTATTGATTTACGAGTATCAATGATATTAATGTTAACGTGTCGATCATCAATTACTTAATTATTTGTTTTATTCTTTTTTAATTAGCTACGTTATTCTTGGAATCGTGGAAAAGATACTCGGCTGAAATAACTCATCGATGGGACCTGACTGGTTTAGATGCTCAAGAGGAACATCCTCGACCACAGTACTTAGCGCGTTTAGCTCATATCAAAAAGAGGTCCCTTAACATTATTACAAATACTGAAGAACCGCAGGTACCGTTTTGGAAAATGAGAGTACCAGCAACGATCCTTAGTTTCTCCGTCGTTTTATTATTGGTATGCTTGCTCTACATAATAATAAAGAATCAAGTAGTTGTTATATTGCATGATAATCTAAAATAAAAGTTCATTTCACGATTTAGATTGCAATAGCGATGGCCGCTGTGTTGGGAGTTGTTCTGTATAGAATGTCTGTGTTAACTGCGTTAAGTGTTTATGGTCATCCCGTGGTAACTAGTTATGCAATACTCTTTACAACAGCTACTGCAGCTAGCATCAATTTGTGTTGCATTATTGTCTTCAATTGGATCTACGTCTGGTTGGCTGAATATTTAACAGAGGTATTTCAAAAAACGATTGATTTACAACACAAATGTTTATGTTTCATTTACTCTTGTAATACGTTTTTCAATGTTACAGATCGAATTGCTTCGAACACAAACTGAATTCGACGATAGTTTAACGTTAAAAATATATCTACTTGAGTTTGTAAATTATTATGCTTCCATATTTTATATAGCGTTTTTCAAAGGAAAATTTGTCGGATATCCAGGAAATTACAATCGTTTCTTCGATTATCGACAAGAAGAATGTGGACCTGGCGGCTGCCTTATGGAATTATGTATACAATTAAGCATCATTATGATTGGCAAACAGGCAATGAATACAATATTAGAAATGTTGTTTCCATTGTTTTACAAATGGTTGAACACTTTGAAAGTACATGTTGGAATGACTATGACGAATGGAGAAAGAAAAACTAATACCAGAAAATATCTCCAGTGGATCAAAGACTATAAACTAGTAGAATGGGGTCCAAGAAGTTTATTTCCGGAATATTTGGAAATGGGTAACTGCACTAGGTTTATGATAATTTTTTATTCTCCGTAGAAAGTATTACTGATTTTTTATAACTTTTGTTCACGCTAGTATTACAATATGGTTTTGTTACCATTTTCGTTGCTGCATTTCCGTTAGCGCCATTTTTTGCATTACTGAATAACGTTTTTGAGATGCGACTTGATGCAAAAAAACTATTGATAATGTATCGAAGGCCAGTTGGACAACGTGTCATAGATATAGGCATATGGTATCGTATTCTTGATTCCATTTCCAAACTCGCAGTTATAACTAATGTGAGTTGAAATTACTTATGAGTAATATATTTTGCATAGTACAGTGTACATATTTGTATATAACCATGCTTTTTCAGGCATTCATTATTGCTTTTACATCGAATTTTATACCAAGATTAGTGTACCGAATCATTGTTTCCGACAATTATTCGCTAGAAGGTTTTCTGGACCATTCTCTGTCAAAGTTCAACACAAGTGATTTAAAAAATGGAACCCAGCCATTTGTTCTATCCGCCCATGAACAAGTCGAGATATGCAGATATCCAGACTATAGAGAACCACCAAATTCTCCAAATAAATATCAATATACAATTATGTTCTGGCATGTATTAGCTGCTAGATTAGCGTTCATTGTTGTTTTCGAGGTATATAGATTTTTTTACATATATTATCTACTTAATACTCATTAATTATTTTTTAATATCAAATAGTGAATTGTCACCCGTAACTCAGCTTTCGAAAGTGAATATTAGATGTTTTATTACATAGAATTAATTAAATTCATGATTTCAGAACATCGTCGCTCTCGTAATGATACTTATACGATGGTGTATTCCTGATATGACTTCAAAATTACGCGACAGAATTCGACGCGAAGCATATATAACAAATGAGACAATTATTCGCCAAGAAGCACAACGCGCGTGCGGGAGATCCACTGAAGTAACCGCGAACGGCAATCGCTTGAACCGAGTTATGAGAAATAGTTTGTCTAATTCTGAATTTGATTTGGAAATTCATGGAAGTCCTGTACCTTCTGCGAATACAAATTCAAGAGTTGGTCCAGCTGCATTATGATAATGACAGCAAGTACTACCGATAATTCTATGGATATAGTAAACTCAAGATTGGAGAAAGCAGTAATGCCTAATAAGAAACTAATTCTCTAACAATTACGTATTTTTCTAAATTTATTGATTATATCAACGATTTTAAAATGGAGGAAGAATTCTCATTATGGAAAGCTTTAATGATATTATATTTAAATATTAAATTATATATTAATATATTATTATTTCTTACAACGAGTGCTACGAGTAAGAAAAAAGTTATATAACTGTTGAAGGAATGTTATAAAGAAAGCATATTACGTCCAATTTAATATGTATTTTACTGGAGAATGAATGTCTACATATATATATATATAAAAATATAATACTAACTGTTGTCAACGATCTGCACAAGTTTTGTTACATTGTGGTAAACAACAAGATAGTATATTATTGTTCAATACATAATCTGTTATACTATTTTTCTGGAATTTAAGTTTCTAAGTAGATTTATAAGCTTCCTCTTATTAAAGTTCCTGCACATGACCAGGTTAATAAGAACTAACGTCGACTAGTAAATTTGTATTATATTCAGATTTGATGCATCGTTCAACATTCACTAAAACATGATTCTTTTTGTCTTGAATCAGGCATACTTTTATCGATATGATAACATGATCTACCTCTACCAAAGATTCGATAATTATGGCAAAGATACGATAATTATGGCAATCTTCATACTGTGATGACTACGAAGATACGCAATTCTTTCATGTATTCACGTAACTGTCTTCCCATTACAAGAGACATTATTTAAATATACATATATTTAGTTGCCATATCTGATATTGATAACACTATTTTTATGTAATAAGAAGTACAGAAATTAATTCTATATACGTATGGAATATGTTTTATAATGTAACTTATAAATACAAAAAATAAAATCCTGATTTACATTATGATGTGTTTACATACGTTTAAATTGTCTGTAGTAAAGTTCTTTTTAACTAATTCGCATTGTTAGTAAGTTTACTCTCTAGATATTTACTTTCTAACAACAGTTTGAATATAGTTTCAACTACAGATTGTAAAGTTTGGTCTAAATAGTTCTAGCTCCTTTTAGTACGCATTCATGGCAGCTTTCTGTTAATGGTAATGCAGCATTGCAGAGGGCGATGTTTCGCTATCGGTAATAGCAATAGCAATGCCACACCGCTGAGCTTCAATCATTCTGAATATTTAATTTGAAAAATTTATCCCTTTTTATTATTGTCAAATATTAAAGAGAACTTGACAAAATTCAGCATAACATTTTAATGTAAGTTCTCGTTAAATTGTATACGATTAATTTTAGTAAAAATGGGAACTGTCTACGCAAAGGTAAGTGTATATTATTAGAAGAACTATAACCTAAAATCGAGCACATTAATTTACAGCATGAGTAATTTCTAATAATAATTCGTTTCTATATAATATTTTACTTAGAACTTATAATAGCTTTTCCTATTTTCATTTATTTCACAGTACGTCCATCCACATTTCTTATATTTTTCATTCATGCTTTACAACTTATTATTTACAAATTAACATACCTTCTCGTTTCCAGGAAACAACAATGCCGAAGAAACTAAATCAAGATTTAAATCATGCTGTTCCCAGTGAAAAACACAGCCCCGAGGACAAAGAAGATTCTGTAAGTAATAATATATGTTTACATTCAATACAGCATTTACATCTTGAAAAAAGTAGTGTACATTCTTATCACATTAATAATTGTGTCGTTTACCAATGTCTGTTTGCAGTTTGCAAATGTTAATAAGAGGAAGAACATATTTGGAAAAGACAAAGTAGGAGAGAAGACTATTAACTTACAAACAATAAAGGTATGTTTGACTTTATATTCCAATATATCATATTGTTCTAATTGTCAACAAATGTATTAACTTGAAGCCTTTTTATGATATAGACAAGAGTTGACAGAGTACACATAGATGGACTTAAGCGAACGAAAGACGATATAATAAAAAACCAAGTAATAGATCTCTTTAAAGCTAAAGATTTTCAAGAGGTTATTATACGTGTCCATAAAGTCAAGGGAAAGCTAGAATCGTTAGGATGTTTTAGGAGCGTTGGAGTTTACATTGATACGAGTGAAGGTCCTCATGCCACCCCAGAAGGCGTTGAAGTGGGTCTATATAATTACACACTAATTCAACAACAAATAAGTAATTTCTCAGATTTAATTCTTTTCAGTTCATTGACAAAATGTGATCTTAAAGACTAGATACTCCTGTGAGAAATTTCAAGTCCCGTGGTCTTTCAGGTCACCTTTACGGTACGTGAAATGAGACGATTAATAGGTGGAATTAACACTATGGTTGGAAACAATGAATGTTCTGCAACTATTGGAGCAAAAGCACCCAATTTATTTGGCAGAGGAGAACGACTTCAAATGGAATATTCTCATGGTACAAAAAGTTCTACAAATATAAATGTGTCAGCTGTTAAACCGCTTTTGAATAGTTGGCTTCATACAGTGTAAGTAAGAATATTTCTCTTTCAATGATTCACATTTTCATTATAATCATTTAAGTTCGTTTATAGGCTAACTGCTAGTGTGTTCAACACAACTAGTGATTTTCCATGGTCTGGCTTTAACCAGTCTGAGAAAGGCCTTTTATTAGATATTGGTTTTAACCCGGATGGAGCAGGGATACTGAAACACAATTTACAGTACGAAGCCATATGCAGACAAATTGTTTGTTCAAAGAAAGCGTCGTTTTCCGTTCGTAAAGAAAGTGGGCCTAGTTTGAAATCTGCGTTACGACACATTTGTTCTATCGATAAACGGGATTCTACGATATTTCCCACTATGGGAAGTCTCGTACAATTTTCGACGGAGGTAGCTGGACTTGGTGGGAACATTGGTTTTGTAAAAAACGAACTTATCATGCAAGCTAACTGGACGCCACATGAATATTGTGTAAGCGTTATTTAATTGAATTATCAGAGAATGCACATACATATATTACTTATATGTCTCTAATTTATTATGAACTTTTACATAGACTTTCCAATTGGGCCTTCAATCTGGATTACTTCGTGCGATTAACGATGACAAGAACATAAGCATAGCCGATCGTTTCTTTTTGGGTGGGCCAATGAACCTTAGAGGATTCGAGATGAGGGGTTGTGGACCTCGCGAGGAAAACGATTCATTAGGCGGCGATGCGTATTGGGCAGCGGCGCTTCATTTGTATACACCACTGCCATTCAGACCCGGTCGTAACGGTATTGGAGATTTGTTCAGGTTACATGGTTTTGTCAATGGTGGAAATGTCGCAACATTGGGTATGGATGTTTTTAAAATTATAATGCAATACCTTTATATTCATAATTGTAGTATGTGATATATTTTGATCTCCATTAATGTGTAAAGAGGGAGCCTTTATATAAATATATTTTATTTTCAGCCAATAATTTGAGTAAGAATATGAATCTTACGGATTTGAATATGGATATCTTTTCGAAGAATGTGCGTGCTTCAGTCGGTGGCGGCATTGTAATGAAACTTGGAAACGTTGCGAGAATCGAATTGAATATAATTTCGCCCCTGAGATATATGAAATACGACGTATTGCGATCGATACAATTTGGTATTGGATTGCAATACTTATAAGCTTTTATTTGGGTGTAGTAAATTGTATATCTTGTATTATTTTTTATGTCAGTAATGAAACTGTACAATAAATTATAATTATAATGTTATTATTGTTACAAAGATATATTTTAATTATTCCAATGTGATTAGCATTTTATGTTCAAACAAAGTTTCCAATAAAAGCTAGTACAAATTGTATGAGCATTTAATAGTCATTTTCCATTTCTCTGACCACGTTGCAAAGGAAAATTATAAATGGGATTAGTATGTAACTGTTTTATTTACATCAGACGTGCAACATGCATAATTTCTAGGAAATAACAAAAGATTTCATCAGTTGATGAATCAGTTTCTAAGTACATGTTGACCAATTAGGAAATACCTTTTCCCGTCCACTCGATTATTTCAATTTGTCCATCAATTTTCTATATTTATACATATTCAGAAAAACGAGATCAAGCATCGATGTGTTGTTTTCGCGAAATATAATTTACACGACTATAATACCTATATACTATCGTTTCGCACTTTATCGTAAATACGACGATAACATAAATGCGAAATATTGGCGACAACAGCGCCCCGAGCCGCGTGAATCACGCGTCTTCTGTGCATCAACCAGTTGAAAATGGCCGCTTGAAACTTGATCTTGAAATGTGTGCTACAATATTTTGTTATATTACAATGGAATCCTTTGAAATTATTGAGAAATCTAAGCGAAGCATTGTGTCCGACGTAACGAGATTTATCGAAAATTCTTTGATCGAAGACAACAACTGCACTACATCGAAGAATCTGTTGTTGAACTGCGATCAGGATTGTCTACGTGATTGTGGTTGTCACGGCTGTGGGGGCTATCTTTGCTGTATGTATGCGTAAAAAAACTTATTATCATTGGATCATTGCAATTCCCATGTGTAGCAGTAGGTCATAATAACAAATTCAACGATATGCGAAAACGAAAGGAACGGTGAAGTTTGGTTATACCGTCGCTTCGCGATTTGCTCGTTATCAACCAATCTTATTCTGTGGAATGTGCGTGATAAATCTGCGGCGGGACGGCATTGTAATTATAAACTGTATATTGATTCGCGTATGTTTTCACAATTATAAAATGCTCCCGTATTTAACGTAGACATTTATATGGTTTCGAAATGTTTAAATTTCAGGGTTATAATCTAGCCGAATAACATAAAAAGAATTCTCACCAGGAAAGAAATACGAATCTTAATATTTAGAAAATTTTATATCAAGTGCAATCATAAGAGCTTATTTGCAATTTATAATTATAATTATTCTTATTTAAATATGCATTTGTAGCTAAAGGTAATTCAGAAAAACTTTTGCACATATAATTGGAATGATCATTGACAAAAGATTTGCGCTTGTCTTGGTTAGAAGTATTATAGATTTTTTTGATTATGAAAACAAGAGACGATTCTAATTCTTAACATTTTGTTTTTAGTGCAACAAAGAAGACATATGAGAACTAAGAGAGGTCACGAAGAAGTACCAGTCTGTTGAATAATATACGTGAGTAAATTAAAGATAAACAACTTATTTGAATTTGGAACTGTGATTTTGTTATTACATTTGATGATATGTTGTGTGTAGTCGACCAATAATGGAGAAAATGTATTCGATGAACAATACATTGAACAGGGGAAGCAAAATGTCAAGTCCAAAGCAAGAAAACATGCTATATAGTATGTTCAGTGCTTTGAATGTGATGTGGAATCGAGTTACCAAAGGTCCTGTATCATTTATGACAGGCATTAATTACCCACTATCGGTAACAGTAGTCAATAATGAAGGTATAATTTCTCATGACTTTTTTAAAGATTTGACAATTAAAAGGGATACATTGAACACCGATAACATGTATATTCATAACACTTCGATGAAAGAATCTTTAAATATGATTGAGAATGTACGTCATAATATATTAGAAGAACAGAAATTATATGTGGGTGGAGTTTTTAATGAAAAAATGTCGATGGAGAACTTAAAATTCAATTACAACTACATTGATATTAATAACAAAGCTGGAGAGAGGTCTGATAAAAAAGCGCCAGTTGTTAAGGAGAGTTCAAATCATTTTTCACCGATTGAAGTATCAAGTAAGAAAAATATCGAAGGATCGTTTGAACACGTTTATTTAGACAGCACAGAGAACGTGACCAATACATACAACTACAAATGTACTAACGATACTAGTATCTCCGATATGAAACAGTCTTCTGATTGCACAGAGAACACAGCTAACGACAAAGTAATCATAAACACTGAACCATTCTTGTCCACAACCAATACAGACATAGAGAGTGAAGAAATGGTTAAAGAAACTTCTAGGTGTAATATACTGACAAATATGTGGCAAAAGGTTTATGGGAATATGACAGATCGATTCTATAAAACTGACTCAACTGAAACGGAAACAGTAATGAAACGATCACACTCCTCGTCAAAGCAACGGAGGAAATATAACACTATATCAAAGGGCAGAGGCCGAGGTCGTGCGAAGTCGCAGCTTAGGCGTTCTGGTGTAAGTCAAACTAGACATAGAAAGGAACGCACCAAGCACGATCTAGCTGCAGACATACAAAATGATTTAAAAAGTTGGCAAGAAGAAGACTGTTATAGCTTAGACGAAGACGTAGTAGACGGATTAGATACTTCAGGAATAGATAGTTGTCCCGAAGCGTTCACGTTTGCCGATGTTGAACCAACATTACAGATACCGAAATCACATAAGACTTCTAATCAAGGAATGTCAAAATTGTCTATGAGAGTGAGATGCATACCTGAATGTATAAATATCTTTAATGAAAATTATGCTGAAAGCAAATACAATTCGCTGAGAAAGTCATTCCGGCCGCGCTTGGCATCTGAGAGTTCGATCGATTCAGAAGATAGTTCGTGTATAGTTTTTGAAACAGAATCTGAGATAACGTTTAGAAGCGATGATGAATACACAGATGAAACTAGCGATGACGACGAAGACGATAATGAGACATGCAATCTCAACGCACGTGATTCTCCAGTTCCAAAAGTAAATAGTCACTTGATAGTTGGAATTACTTATTTGCATTCCGATATACTACAAATGAAATGAAATCTTAATTTTAGGTAAAATTTAATTTGAATCCAACTGTTCACATCATGGTAAAATGGGATTATGCGTACCGTGCTGCTCGTAGAGGTCCATGGGAACAAATGGGTAGAGACAGAGATCGGTTTAAAACCCGTATTAAAACTGTAGGACACGTTCTTAATCCAATATTAAGTACACAACATCGGCTTCACATTTGGCAGGAAAGATTCGCACCTATTGAGTAAAATTTCTATTCACCGTCCTTGTAAGGTAATTTCTTGATTAAGGGCTAAATGCTGCATAACGCGGTAGAAGAGATGATGTATTACAGGAAAAAGGAATACGTATGTATAATAAGTCTTCTAGAATAACAAAATAGGCTGTGAATAAATAGTGTAGAACATCTGTTTTAAAAGACATTCTTTATTGAAAATTACATTAAACATTGAAACAAGTGTATGGTTTAAAATTCTTGCCTATGGCTAGTCTAACATTTGTAGGCGTATTAAATACCACTAGAACTTATTTTATGTACAGCACGAATTATGTTGGGTGATAGACATAATTGTAAAATGATGAAGTGTGTTTTATAATCATAATAACATAAATAATAACTAATTTGATAACATTTTATAAATGGAAGATAAGAGATTCTTATTATATCACCTAATATGATTTCACTAATAAATATTGATGTGCACATAAGGAAATATTAGTATAAAAAGAACATATAAGTTATAAGTAAGAGGGAGTACAGTGTCTGTTAATATATTTAAAAAGTTTTCTCTTTGAAAGAGACATGTATACACACAAAATCTATTTAAATATTCCTGTATTATAAGAAGATATACATAGTACATATTAGTTCAATTATCTCATTTTATTTGAATAAGGCACCAAGAGTGTATAGTCATTGTTATTAATGCACTAGTCGCTAACAATGTAAAAATGATCAATCTTTTTCAATATATTCAAAACAAATTTATTGGAAGATGTTAATTATCCATATTTCCTTTTTTTCAATGTATCTATCATCATCTCTTCGACTGTGCAAGCATTTTTGTACGGAAATAATCTATTTTATCAGACACTTTTAGTAACAAAATATTTTTCGAGTCTGCGAATCGAGATCACATTATGTGATTCAAATTTCACGTGATTACATCTCTGCACGTGAAATGTAAGTTAGATTTTATATGGAACAATACAACTTAGGATTTTTGCATTACTACTGTACAGTTGGGAATAAAAACTAACGGACATTGATGTTTCTAATGTTTGCCAAATTATAAAATTTTGTTTAATGAAATTATTCAATTGCTTCATTAAATATTTCAACAAAATTAGTAGTAAATGAATGTCCATTTATTTCTCTTGCCTATGATTGTTCTGCTATAAATTGCAATTTCAATTATTTATTAAATTTCTGATAAGAACGTTAGTATGCTGTGGAACAAGTCTTTAACAAAGCACACAGTGTACACATTGTATAAAGATGTACAGGCTGTTTCATGTGTTACTTGAAATGTTTATGGATATAAAAATTGACGTAAAGATTGCTACTGCTCCAATAACAAACGCAATTTTTAAACAAGAAGTGAGTCTACTACAATTAAAGCGGAGTCTGGAGACTGTTAATCCGTTCAGTTATGATACAATAAATAATAAGCAGAAAAAGCAACTAACAAAACTTTTAGTTCAAAACTTGGATTATATTTTAATCTATATAAATATCATATATTTTATTTTCCAGTAATTTAATAATCAATTGCCTTTTGTTTTAGCATTAATTTTGTATAAAAAATAAGAGTGTAAAAGTTATACAGATCATTCTAATCAATTTATGTATTATATATATTTAAAAATTAATAATTAGAATATATGTACATATTATAGAAGGTAATACGATAAATCATAAATACATTATCATAATTTAAATTCTCCAGATCTATTTAACGATAATTTTTCCATTTACAGAGTTTAGACTCGCTTTAATTTGCAATGTGTAAAAATATTAGGTAATTCTTATATTTCATATCTGTTTTATTTTTCGTTAGGGGATACTTTAGATTTTAGGTAGTAGAATTATGTTGGGTTGGCAAGAAAGTAATTTCGGTATTTTAAGGTGAAGTAAAACCGAGTTTCTTTATTCAAGCGATGAACTTTAATCAATCAAATATTTTCTTATTTATCCTTCTTGGCAAAAGATCATCGAACAAACGGGAGAGTATCATATTCAATAGAATTCATTGCTTGAATAAAAAAATTGAGCTGTATTTCGCCTTAAAATACCGTAATTACTTTCTTGCCAACCCAGTATTATGCATGTACAGTGGGTGTACAGAGTATTCGTACACCCACTGTATTAAAAATATAAAAATACGCGATATACATATGTAATATATTCAATTAATAAACAAGTTAATCTGTTTTGTAATTGATTTTAAAGCGTTTTAAACTTTATTTAAATACTACCCATTCCTAGAGCCCATGGTAAAAATAATAAGATAAAGAATAATATGAAAATTCAAAATAACTTCCGTAACAGAACGTCAACTTTTCATTCAACTAGTTTAAATTTCCGCGCGCTTCAATGAGCAAGGCAGTGCACCACCGCAGGGGCGCCACTCGCATTAATTAACTATACTTCTAAATAACCGCGAAGTACGTGACGCTAATAAAATATTGTATCAGACTGTTAATTACATATACGTATGAAAGATGAATCGTAGGCCTATCACGGTTTTAACTATTAATTTGCCTGTCATGAGTAACTTGAGAAGTTTCTCAGAACATAACAATGAAGTAATAATACAATTCGAATTATGCCAAGGGCAAGTTACATGATTGTAAGTGCTTGATTGGTGTTCAGAAAACTAACGTTTGCAGTTACGGTTCCTGCTCCTTAATTGCGCACCTGCGGCTTCGTTTTGAAGAACAATATGCTTTCGACACAGCGTTGTCTCCTGATTGCAAGAGTCCGCGCTCTGGTTCTGTCGGTAAAAAGCACCTGAGCACGTAAGAAAGTACTTTGTTCTTATGTATTTATTTATATAACAACGGTTTTGGTTAGGAGAGTCAGGGAAAAATTGTTAAGTACAAGAAACATATGAAAAGCAATCAAATTTTGTACTGGTATTTTTCATCGGTATGTGTAATATGTATTTGAAATCTGTTCTTTTAGGTGGGATTGTTTAATTGCGAGTTTGTATAACATCCACAGCCTTCTTATAATTTATTCGTGCCAGTAGCGTGGCCTCGTCATAGGAAAAAATGTGCAATGGAACAGTTTATTTTACGATTATTATGCGTTCCTGACATTGAAGCTCGGAAAAACATCTCGTGGGAAAATTTCATCGACGTTCAGATAATTCTTTGAAGAATCACTGGACCGTGCTTAAATGCACATTATTATTGATCGACTTATTGCGATCACGTTGAATCGCGCGGTCAAAAGATACCGCGCGATACGCATAATTATTCATTTCAGTCGCTTGAATGATAATTACGTTCGCATTGATTCGAAATCAATAATTTCGCAAAATAATAGCGTTGTTGACAGGTTGTTGATAAATCAAAAAGTCTTCGTTGATGCGAGAATGATGGATTGATACTGATTGCTATCTTCTAGGCGATGTTTACAATCGAATTATCGCAATTTTGAGAAATTGTGGATCATAATGCATTTAATTAATCTTCCCGCGGATCACATTACTGATAATTGCGTATAAGTGCATGGGATTTATTGTCGGATCACAATGCTTTTGTCTTGGCGAATCATTTGGGTAATTAATTCCGAATAAGTACTTTTTCAATTGCTGATAATCGAGATGTATGCAATTTTGCAAATTTGCACCTGTTCGTAATCACACTTTCGATAAAATGTTTCTTTTCTTGTACGATCCTCCTTCGCACATACTGTTCCACCTAACTTTATCACTATACAAATTATTTCAATTATTTAAAATATATCTATCTCCATTTTTTTTTTATAGTATTCTATATCAGATGAAGCTCGTAATATTATAGCTTCCTGAATTCACCTTCACGTTGGCTATTACGTCACGACAATAAAAGAAAAAATACCTCGATTGCATTGACATTTCGAAAAATATTATCTTTAGAAAAATAGTTTGCTTATCACAGTGTTTGTCCCTATAAACTTAATCACGTCTCTCTCCCTGGCACTTTGTCATTACCAATAATATATAAGGTGCTTGAGCTAGATGAGATTATGTTATATGTATTCTCACTGAATATATTCCATATGTTTCGAGAACTCACGTACGATGAACCGTGTAGTATTTTTCCAGAGAAGCCGTACAACGAATAATCGGAGGATAACTCAATTAATCTCGAAGTCGGTTGCAAAATTGTTTTCTTGGTCGTGATTTCACGCGGCGTCTTTATGCCCAATGATTGTAAGGGGGCCAAAGAGAAAGAGAAAAAAAATCGCAATGTCTATTCAAGGATTATAGCAAGCGATCTGCTTTCACCTGATTGTCCCAATCGCGAAGGAGGAGTGAAGTAGAAACCATGACGCATCGCATGAAATTCTGTATGGAAGATAACATTTTCGGAGGTCCAACTTGATAAAGTATGGCGTCGTTCCAATTTCGGAGTTTGCGTAAAAGATAAGGTCCTCGTACTCGACAATATAGTCCGTTTTAGCCACAGTGCTCAATAACATTGTAGGACCAACAGAATTTACAAAAGGAGAAGTTACCACGCCAAATGAAAATGTCTAGAATCTGCTTTGAGTTCTGGTCGAACATCTTCGAAAACTTTGGATTTTCATCGAGGGATTAAAAGGCAGACATCCAGCACTTTCCGCTGGAGGAATCGGTCGCGGTGACTTTTAACTCTTAGCAGTTGCTTGACTACTTCGGAACGATCCGAATGTTCTGGAAAAGACTGCTTTTACTTTTACTAAGGATCCCTCGCTCGATCTTACATACGCTTGCAATTGTTAAATTGCTTTTAAGAGAAATGTCACGTGGCCACTCGTCCTTTTGAAATATCACCGTTGTCCGCGTGCATTTGGAAGCAGAATTGCGTCACACCGGCTCATCTAGGATTTATCTAAACGCACAACATTCGATTCACATTAATATGTGAATTACTACTGTATATGTAAAACCAATGTGGAAATTTACAGTTTGTGCAAGTTGAAAATTTGACGAATGCTAATCAATGCACAGGATAGTAATGACACGGAATCGGAAAAAATATTATTCCTGAGCTTGTTGATGTCTTATCGAATCTTTTTCGAAATATATAGATACGAAAGAGATATCGAGCGAATATTTGCGCAATAACAAACCGGCGAACAATCACGGTGAACCGTAGAAACCGGCAACAAATTTGTATAAATTCAAGAAGTCGTACGTTATGTTATAGATCTTGAACGAGGTCTCCTTTCACCGAAGCTGAACACGTTTTGTACGGATTCGCGCGCACAGCGAGATGCGAGATTGTAACGAGCATATTATTTATTAATTTAACTGGATCGTGATGCTGCACACGTGTATCAGGTTATCGCAGCTTTCAAAAATTGCGTTATCCGAATATCCGGTACGTATTCGTATTTGTTTCGCTCGTACGAGCGACTGTAATGCTGTTGGGGTATCTGTACATTTCGCAATATTTTTTAAAGCCCACATGAAAAGAAGCAGAACTATTCTGTTCCACTTGCTGACCCGTTTCGAGATTGTTCTAAAAGTCCTGTTACACTGTTAGTGTAAAATGTGGAAATTTTATTTTAAAATGTTAGTGGAAAATTAATAACTTAATTAACGGATTACCGAAGAATAATTGTTGGGTGTCGTGATAGCGTCTAATGGCGTTCAACGGGTAGTGCGCTGAGATGTCGCATTCGATGACTCACGCGTTCGTTCACAGGCCTTACCGAGGTGCAAAAAGTCGTGTGTCCTTCTTCTTCCTTCGTTCGTCACCGGTCACAAATTATCAGCAAATAGAGAAGCGTTTGTTACCACCTATAATTAGTAATTACATCGGTTTTTGCACATAATCTTCACTCTAGGCGTGCCTCGATACTAGTTAAATTAGTGTAATATATCGTTACAGCTCCATTCAGCTCTAGTCCCACGCTTTTCACACCAGCTACCTTTTCTGGTGTGCAGGGATTTCTTTCGACGCTATTAACCTGCAACCGGTTGCAACTTGCTTCGAACCTGACATTCCGGATCTGCCACAATGCTCTCCGCCACGTGGCACATTGATGATAATACGATTCACCTTCATAAGACCGATTATGAGCAGTTTGCCTCAGAAAATGTATGATTGAGCGAATTGTGGCATACTTTCATCACGGAATTAAAACGCAGATATAAAAGTGTCTATTAAATTCTGAAAATGATGGTACCTTGCGTCCAGAATTGGGGGCGTTGAAGAGGCTTCTAATCAACGTGTTAATTGGGCTTTCTAATCGTGGGAAGAATAAACATCGAGAATAAGCAATTTCTCTACTCCGTTTGAGAAAGTTCTCCGGGCGAGAACAGCAACAAATTTTGCATATTTTGCGATTAGTCTCTCGGAGAGGCTAAATGTTAGTAGAGATCGAGGCTTTCACGGTGGAAGATATACTATCAGAGAAATAAGAACGTCGGCAATAAACGCTTAATGGAAAGATCTGAAATGTAATCCGTTCAGCAGAAAACAGGGTCGATTCGACATTAAAACTTTGTAAATTTCTAGAACGAGAGATGGTCTTGAAGATATCCAACAATTACTGGTCAAAGCAGAGATCCTCCAACGTTTTCGCACACCTGGAGGACACAATCGTAAGCGATGTCCTCGCGTTATAAGCTCTGGTACATAGTTCCTTGTTGGAAAGTGGCAAGGGCTCGAAGAATGTGGTCCCGTTCGGTCCGCGTGCGGTGCCATCCGCGACCGCTGTCTTCCGCAAAGCGGATAAGGTCGAAACACGCGACCCCTTCATTTTCATCATCGGGAGACGAGAAACTGGCGGTCGAGGGAGAGTCGTCTGAAGAGAAAGCGGAAGGAGCTCTGAAAGAAGCTTTGTTACCCGTGAAGTCGCTCGAGTACAGCCAGTCGAGGCATTTCGAGGTCGTCGGATGCAGAAGAACAGTAAACTGATGAGAACGGACGAGAAGCACAAGGTCACTACAAATTACGTAGGTGGAGAAACAGTGTTTCGCAGCTCTCACAACAAAATTCTTCTTCTAGGAAGAGCACATGATTTTGTACACCATCTGCGAGAGAGAGAGAGAGGTGTCCAGAAAGATGTCAAGCTGTTCCGCTTGAAGTTCCTCGAACTTGCTGAGAGAACCGGTGATTCAGAAGGTTACAGTCTCTTCACCTGGGATAAGGACGCCGATCGGAAACTTTCCCTTTCTCCTTCGCTTTCCTATCTCGCGATTTTATGCCTTCGATCACGATTCTCCGTTTCATTCCGATAATTAATTTCGGAGCGAGCAGAAACTCTATTCCTCCTTCTTTCTTTCGACTTTTATTGCCGTGCAAAAAGGACATTCTATTCGCGAAACAGTTGGTTCTGCTCGCGAACAGCGAATGGAAAGTTCAAAGTGGAATATTGTCGTAAGTAAGCATGATGCTCACTTTTACAAAATGGCGGGGAGCATCGTTGAACAAGAATAAGTACAGGATCTTATTTTTCCGTATCGTATGCTTCCGATAGGTTCTTTAACGAGTCGGAGATCTCAGTTTTCACTTTCACCGTGTGAACCGAAGAATATCTTTATTTCTGCCGGATCTATGTTTTCGCCCGTTATTTTAGAACGAGGTTTCGCTTCCCTTTGTTCCGACACAGGTGAAATATTTCCGTTACTTTTTAATTCGCGTTATAAGCGCAGCGCTCAATCCTACCGTTAAAGTTCCTCGTAAATTAGATGAACTTGTTGCGCAACGGTTATTAACCATACAGCAACACTAACTTGATTCCTTCCTACTTGTTGGTTCGAACGGTCAGGAAGAAACTCTCGAACGATAGTTTTTCTCCCGGGCCACATGTGGTTAGGTATAATAGACGCATGCAAAGCTGCTCACCGGGGAGATCCTTCTCAACGAAATAGCGAAAGTTTACCATTATGATCCAAACGCTGTTGAAACTTCGATACTGTTGCACTGAAATCACTTCCGGCCCTCGTTGTTTCATTTCTTCGAGACCGTATATAATAGTTTATGTCGCGGGATCATTAGCGAATCTATTATCCGTTAATCAATTCAGATGATTCACAATCTTCTTGAAAATAGACTGAAATGGTCACAGAACTTGAGAGCCATGGTTTCTTGGAGAAAGGTTTAAGTAGTAACAGTTTTCATTGCAACATTTCGTACAGGGAAATTATTCAGAAAGTAATTTAAAGAAGAACTATGTTGTCCAAATGATTATTGCCATTTTCGTTAACGCCTGCCCGGTCCGGCGCGAATCATTAGAGCATCGCGAACGTGGGTATCCTAATTGAGTCTAATTAGGCCCGCGGACGATACGCTTTTACAGCCGTTGGTAATCAAAATTTCACGAGAGGTGATGCGACGGTCACGGAAAGATTCAGTTATATTCTACGGTGAACGCGTCGTGTGTAAACACGACGAGAACGAAAGGGAAACGAGTTCGCCCAGGCAGGCTCTCTTCCTTGTGCAATACTTACTTGTTTCGAGTCGCGTGACGCTGCCACGAATGTCCCCAGTCGCCTTTGTTTGCCCGCCATAAGAGAACCTCCGTTATCCTTACGGGTACGAGGACGAACAAGAGATCTTTATCGAACCAGATTGCTCGAGACCACATTTTCTTTTTTACTCATTCGCTGCGTCTATCTAAACTGCGAATCTTTATGCAAATTTTCATTTCGAGATGAATCATTTCACGAACTCGACATCAAGGACAAATTGAATTCTTGCTTCGTCGACCAGGATCGTGTCCGAGCGAATTTTAAAAGAGTAGCTCTCTCTCTTGGACGATATTTCTTATTAATATGTTTTAAAAACCTCAAATATCTTGTTCTCATCTCCATTCAGAAGGTTCGAAGATGTTACTTGGAATTTTTTCAGATATTTTTTTAAGACTTTTATCCAGAGTAATGCTTTTCTGAATTCGCAAACACCTCTTAATGTTTGGTGAGAATTCGAGCATTATTGAACACGCCGAATAATATGGAACATTTTCATTAGTGTGATTGCAACATGTAGAAATCGTTCGAATCAATCCGGATGATCTAACGATGAACTTTTTTAATACCTATATTCTCCAGCTAATTATACTTTAGAGTTTTTGTAATCTTTCCCAGAAATTCCTCGCCGATTACTCGGTACACACAGTTTATCGAGTTAGCGTCGTTACGTTTTCATTGTATTTTGGTGGGTGCACTGCGGCGAGTATTGTGTAACTTCGAGCTCGTTATCTTTTCCTAATTTTTAAAGCAATTCTGGTGAAAGGTGGAGAGCTATATGTGTTCGGAGCCACTGTCTTACATAAAAATAAAACAATCTAGGGAGATTGCCTCATGAGCTGGTAGCCACATCAGAATTTGCATTTTTTTTTAGAGGAACCAGGTGTCCGGTGACTGAATAATACTGAGAGAGTCATTTTTTGGAATTGTTCGATTCCTTGGTTAAGATACAGTTCATATACGTTCTAACAAAGTACACGAACAAAATGAATACACAGAAGAGAGAGGATTATAAAGATTTAGGGAATCAAAATTTATTTCATCCCTTAATGTATTTCGAATACAACGTATTAATATTCGCAGACTTTTCGAATCTTTTACTATTTGTACAACAAAGTTATACAGTTATGTGTATTATTTTAGTAAACTGCAATATTATCATTTACAGGCGAAACAGTGAATATTGGGACTAAAACTTTCTTATAGAATAATCGAAAAAAGAAGAAGAGATCAAGTTTGAGCTTCCCAATAACCACACTACGATTTCACGTGACAACTAAATCAAGTCGCTCAAGCCAGCGCGCGGTGATTCAATAATTAGCTCACTGAAGAAAAAAAGTTATCTCGGAGCCGACTATTAAAACGATAACAGTCCATTACGACACCCGTGGAGAGAAAAAAAAAGAAAAGAATGCTTAAGGTGACCGAAACTTTCCTACGAGCCGGACGATTAAATTGACCGAATGAAAGGAATGGTGCCCTCGAGGAGGCCAGACCTGGGCAGGACCAAAAAAAGAGAACGAAGAAAACCCATACACCGAATGCTAACCCACTTTGTCATATGTATCGCGGACAAGCGGAATGCATTGGTCTTGGATTCGATTCGATTCGATTTCCATAATTGATCCGTGTGTGTACACGCCGCGATGACTACAATACGTACATGAGGGGAGAGGTGGCGTGCAGTGGGAAAACTTGACCTAACTCGATTCAAAAAGGAATAACTTTCGATAGAAATGAGGTAGAACGATGAATTTTGTTTTAAATGAAAGCTGAATCTTTGCAGAATATGGAAAAAATAGGGAGATTACAGTACGAATGGTTTTTAACGTTGAGAAAATTCGTCAAACTTGCACGATTTCAAGAAAAAGTCGTTTCTACGTTACCACGAGCAGAAATTTTTTTTCTAACATACCATGTATCATTTCCCGTAGATTTTTTCACGCTGATTTCAAATCTGGCCTGAAAATTTTTCTACGACCTCTGGTTTTTTTCAAAAAATCGAATTATTAAAAGATTCGTACCATAATCTCCCTATTTTTTTCATATTCTGCAAAGATTCAGCTTTCATTTTAAAAAAATTCATCGCTCTACCTCATTTCTATCGAAAGTTATTCCTTTTTGAATCGAGTTAGGTCAAGTTTGCCCACTGTGTGGCGTACATAGAGCTCGAATTATTCGTGCCGAGAGCACCATGGCGGATCAGGGGACGGTCCGGCACGAATCATCTCGGCGTCCGTGCATGGTGCGCGCGTGTGGTCGACGACGATCCAGCTTCGGACGGGAATGATTCTTTGGTGACTGGTGGTTCAAGAGGTGAGAGACCATAATGTCTGGTGGGGACCACAGGACCCCGCCCCGTGGGCAGCTATAAAATGCCGGCAGGAGAATCGGGCCCAACCAGTTCTTAATCGGTACACGAGGACTCTATAGATTTTTTTCTTCATCTCTTTCTCCTTCTTCGGTGTCGATCCTCCTTCGCTTGCAACCAACTGTCGCCATGAAGCTGTTGCCGGTCTTGTTGCTCGTCGTCGCGGTCGTCGTCTTCGCCGCTGAGGAGAAGGAGGAAGAACGACCCAAAACGTACAGGAGGCTCATCCCTGCTGACGTTCTTCGCGGTGAGTCTTTCTAGCTCTCTTCCTTTCCATATAACTACATCCCCTGTTTCCGGGCAACTTTTCCAATTTTTTTTACCCTAAAAACTTGATTCGACTGCAACGAACATTAAAAAAAAATTAGCCAAATCGGTCCAGCCGTTCTCACGTGATGTCGTGACCAACGAACAGCATTTGATATTTATTATATAGATGATTTTTGAAATTTCGTGGATATGAAATTGGTGTAATACCTTGTACAGTACTTAAATGTTTAGTAAGCGATTTGGTACGAATTGAATAATGGTACAACAGTTTTCAGTGGTGCCTCAGAGGGGACAACCGAGTGCAAAGGGTTAGCATGTGTATAACGCAGCCCCTATTCAAGGTTTCTGTCCTATTTTCCACCGCAGGCTTTAGCCTACTTAGCTTAACCCTTTCCACTCCTTTGTTGAGTGTGACTCGACATCAGTTTTTATCACAGGAACTCCAATGTCGAGTGAGACTTGACATTTTAAAATAGTAGGGAGTTGGTGGTAAGAAAATTGAAAAATAATTCAGAGTGCGAAGGGTTAATAAATTCGCTACTATCTATTTGGATTAACCTGAGGATTCACACGTTCGTAGCTCCAGTCGTGATGATTTTAAGTTCAATCTTGGCGAATCTGTTATTGACTTTTATATTCGTCAATCCTCAACTGCTGAGGTAGAGTTTCGCAGCCCCTCGCTTAAAGCAAAACTTAAAAGTATATTTACTACACGGCAATTAATTTAAATGTTGCTAAATTAAATTTACAAGTACTAGATTTCGAAGGGAATGTTCGATTTTACGAGAATCCTTTTCGATAGTTAAGGGTTCGTAATAAATGTTGCCATTCCGTCGAAGATTGCAATTTCCGCTCGGGCGAAAAATTGTATTTTTGGAAGAACTACTCGAATGGTTTACTAACGTTATGACTAATTACTGATCATTGACTTCCAAAGCTGGATACGCTGTTCAGATTAGAATGTATATTTCGTTTCTGAGGACTTTCGCGATTTACAATTTAGGGGATGAAGCAATTCTTCTCGATCTAGTTCACGTTGTAATTCCAAAAAGATCCAATATTGTGTACAATATATAAACTAATTAAACAAATTGAAAGTATCTGCTACCTATCGAAATCTAATGCTATCGAAAATCATACCCTCGATGAAAATATCAACCATTTATACAGTAATGTGACGATCAGGGTGTACCGGGACCTAGATAAAGTACTTTAGAAAATCAGCGGACTAGCGTGCAAAATTAATTCACGTATTTTGTCGCATTCCAAGGATAAACCGGAATCATCGAACCGGTTAGAGGTAGCCTTGTTCGATCAACAGGTTAATCCGTTCCACGTTTGCGATTAACTCGACTTCCTGTTTCCCACTTTCTTCTTCCGTGTTTGCACTTCGAACAATTTGCTGTTAACGGTGTAATCGATAGAAATTTCCTTTTTTCTGTAAAAACCACCGGTACAGATTGCGTTGCGAGAACTGTGAAAAATAGGCTTGTCCCGAGGTTAAAACCGTGTTTATCAAGCTCGAAGATAATGGACCTTCTTAGAACAACGCGTTATCGATAGGTGTAAGTTCCAATATAAAAATCAAATGTAGAATCGAGATAAACGTCTAGACCTGATACATTCTCTAATCATTAAATTAGTTAGTTGTAGAAGTAACGTTTCCATCAATTTGCTTTAAAATATTATCGCGGAAGGTACACTGACTCCCACTAATATTCGGACGCTTTTAAAAAGACGATAACTTTTTAAATATTGTACTATACGATTTGAACTTTTTTGGGAAGCTAGAGCAATTAGTTTGCTACAGGACCTGAAAAAAAGTTTTGTCAAAAATTGCAATTTGTCGAAATTGTAGAAATTATTCTAAACGTTGCATTTTACCACATTTTTATGTGGGCCTATATTGCCAAATCGTATAGTACAATTTTAAAAAAGTTATCGTCTTGTTAAGAGTGTCCGAATATTAATGGGAGTCACTGTAGTTACGAAATCATTTTGTAGCTAATAAAAATTTGAAGTTTCCTTTGAGAATCGGCGGCGGGTAACCGTTCGCATTCTTATAAACAAATATATGAACGACTGGTTATTTTCTGATGTAATCGAACGACGTGCAAGGGTTGAGACTGCAGAAAAACGCTGACGAAACGCAGTTTCATCGATTCTGTTAACCACGCCCGTGTCCCCAGCTTTCCATTCACAATTAATCGCGGTCCTTGAAGACAAGACTCTCGTCGGCCCGCCATTGTGTTTAGCCGTCGTTCATCACGTTACTCGCCGAACCGTAACTGCTACGAGCGAAGACAAACCTTCATTCTACGTGGAAAAGAATGACGATTGTCCACGAAGAGTTCTAGGCGTGTCTCGGCCTCTAAAACCCTCGTTCACCGTTACGCAAAGACACGATTTCGGTCGCGACACGCGAACAGAAAAATAGGAAACGCCTCAAGATCGACAACCGTGAAAGTTCCATCGACTGACACGCGTTCCTCTTGACCATATCCCGAGATCGAGCTTGTTTCGTCTTTTTTTTTTCTTGATTCTTCTTTATACGGCACCCTCGCGGACAGGTGAGTCGACTGACGGGTCAAGGTGAATTACCTTTTACGAATCCTTAATCGTTAGAAACATTTTGCGAATGGATCTATAACAATGGCGGCTCATGTCAAGTGGAGGTCCAAAGCGGTAAAAATTTTGGGACCCTCAAGCTCAAGTTAGAAATAGAAGATTTTTGAAAAGGATTCAAACTAGAATCGAAACGTCGACGATTATTTGATAATCTGCAAAATTGTTTTCTGATTTTCTAAGTAATAATTGATCGAACCGTAGCGCCGAGAACATTAAACATTTATTTGATACAGCACGTGTTTCAGTTACATATCTGCCACCGTGGCTTAAAGTTGGTTTTCGTGTAACTCAATTATTCTTAAGTATTTGTCCACTTTTTCACACAACATGTACGTGTACTATTTTTGTGTTCTTCTGTTACACGCTTTCAAAAATATTAATTATTTCTTGTTTTCGTTTTCTATATTTAGACGCAAAAATGTCTCTTTGAAAAAGATCCGCATCGGGATCGAAACGTTCGAAACATGAATTAATTGCACATTTGTTGTTTTTTGTTCTATAAATGATCGAACCTGGCGCCGATATCATCAATTTATTTTTTGTCTGAATTTCGATCGAGAAGAATTTAACCTTTTTAAACATTTATTATTAGAAATAGAAGATGCAAGAAAACTCTCCTAAACTTTTTAACAAGAAAGAAAAGTAATGAAAATACTTCATACCGTTACACATTAAATAAATTTCTTTGAAATTCCCACGCTGCCGCTTATTCCGCTTACAATTAGATCCGCCACTGATCTATATGCAAAATAAAAATCCTGAGGAAAGGGATGTTCGATGACGAGTGCTCTAATACAGAGAAGAAGGTTCACGAATCTATGACACGGACGATGGGCTCTTTGGAGCGTCCTTGCCGATTCTGGTTAAACGATATCGAAGATCGGAGCACCCTGGCCCAGATACTCCGTATTTCTCGCTCCGGGCTTGGATTCCGATGAATGATCGAATCAGCCTAGTTGCTCCGGGCCCGAACACGGCATCGCGTACGTTTATGTGCGTACGGTGTGTCGCGTGTCTCGGACACGCTATTTATACGCACGCGGAATAAGGATAATGAGATTAGACCAGGTTACAAAACTTTTTTACCGTAAGGTGCACACGAGACCGTGTATCCTTTTGTAATCGACAGCCTGCGGAGCTTCGCGTTTACAAAAGATGCAGCTGTCACGTCCAGTGGTTCAGCCATTATTAATATTGATAAATTCAATCGTGTACATTATATTTCTTTCCGAATTTCTTTTTGTGTTTACTCCGATAATGATGCACGGGCTAATGATTATATCAAATATCATAATTAGTATTTAACATCTTACGGACCGGTGATTATTGCATAATTTTGAAAAATCTGGTGCATGGTTAAAAACTTTTTAATGGAACTTTCAATAGTAACAGCAACAAGTCGTCCTCAATAACATCATCTAATAATTTCATTTAAGATTGCAATGTAAAAGAAAATTTCTATGCTTTCTTTTGATACAGCACAATTATTGAGAATCCTATTAATAGGCTTCCGGTAGGTTTTTCGATCACGAACTGTGCGTGTAGCCGTTCGGGAATCGTAAATCATAGGCTCGTGGGTTGGGTCGCGACAAAAGCGAGACCCGAATGAGAATTCGCGATTACGCGTACCTAATTAAGAAAACGTCGGGAACAATCGTTTGCTCTTCGATCATATTATCCGCCGTCGTGCAACCAGTGATTACACGAACGACTCGTCCGCCGTCTAAGGAACTTTCGAAAGACGACACGCGCTGTCGGCCCGTAACTGAATAACACACAATTACGAGGAACCATCGCGCATTTTATCGAGAACTCTTCAGTATAATCGAACACGTGTTCGACAGACAGAAAACCGATCTCGTTACACGAGACCTGCCGATCTACTTTCTCGCGATTCGGGTGTCCCGCGAGAATCGGCGTTACAACGACACCGTGATCGATATTGTGGGTGCCCGTCACGTGAAACCTTCGATGTAACGGTGGCATTGAGAAAACGGTAACGGACACGTCATTATTTAAATAAATCACGTCCGCCGAAGTAGGCGAACGTTGTGTGGTCGCATGCGTTTCTCGTCTTGTTTTCAACTTCTCGCCGTTTTCTCGCCGCCGCTCCTTTTTTTACAATCAGCCAGGGAATGATTGTAAAAAAAAAAACAAGAAGGAATAATAGTTTCAACGAGAGAGAATAATATTTTCTTCGTTAGCAGTTAACAGTATTACAATCAGCCAGGGAATGATTGTAAAAAAAACAAGAAGGAATAATAGTTTCAACGAGAGAGAATAATATTGTCTTCGTTAGCAGTTAACAGTATTACAATCAGCCAGGGAATGAATGTAAAAAAACAAGAAGGAATAATAGTTTAAACGAGAGGGAATAATATTTTCTTCGCTAGCAGCTCGGTGTATCAATATCGTGTTCGTGATGTATCGAGACAATCCTCCTAGAAAAAAAAAATGGAAACTTTCCGACAGGATGGGAAGGTGTTCACTGAGCAACACCGACGAGCATTAAGGATGTAATCTCGTGCAGTAATTCATTTGGTGCTCGCGAGAATTACACAACGCGGTGTCTACGATGACAGTGAAAGTGTTTCTCCTTGAAATTTCCAACGGTTGAATTACCGCGCCGGCGAAACTCTATCATCCTGTCGGCGATACATCGACACGCGGTCACGGTGACACCAGCGTCCCTATCGCGAGCTACATATGACGCCATTATACCTGTATTATAAGTTAAGCAAAAAGATTTGCCGCGATAGACACGCGACACCGGATGTAGGGGGCAAAGTAAACGAACGCCCCCTCAGGCTCTGTCAGTAGGCGGAGAGCAATTGAATTGAGTCATTCGAACAGTTCCTGCAACGCTGAAACGTTCATCTTGAAAAAGCAACGAGCCCTCTGGTGAAAATTCACTGATTTTGTATTTCAGCTGCTGCGGAATTCTTTAATTGCCTATTAAATTAATTGTCTGTTTAAAATATCAGATTGCGAGTCGAACACAATAAGTTGAACTTTAATCGGGATAATAAATATCAAGTTTCTTTTCTCTTCTGTGGAATTATTCAGGATAAAGGACAATGTTCCATTTCAATGGGGTTAAGTATTATTAAGTGAAACTAACTTTCAAGATAATACGATAATTGCAATTTCGGTGAAAGGATGCGTAAAGGTCGTTTTCTGTGCACAGCTTCTGGGTTCCACGGTGTGAGCTTCTTCTGATTGCAAGTGCGCACAGTTTAGTGTCAAAAGACGCGGCGAGAAGCTCGTTAGAACGATTTGTCTCGCACACAACGTATGGATTAGAATTAGAAAGTAACGATACCTTTCACAGTTAGGTCCTACCTCCACGGATAATGCACGCGTCTATGCATCTTGCACACTCCGATGACGACATTCCCAAAGAAATGCAATCTTCGCGAGCCGCTGCTCATATACGATGAGATTTTACTTTTACCGGTGAAAACCCGACCGGTGACTCACCCGGAATGCCAAGCGTTTTCGAAATTGACTCCATATAGCGCGCACACTATTTACACGACACTGGATTTTGTTTAACCATTCGGTCTTATTATTATTTATATTATTATTTATATATATATATAATAGTTCGTAATTTAATTAATTAGACGTACAAATTGATTCGCGTTCCCCACAATCGGTCGACTTTAATTTTCTCTTAAATTCAATCTTTTACTGCGTCCCTCAGTTACCTGTACGATTTCGAAGAAAGAACAAGGAATTAATTTGTATACCTAATATGAACCATATTATGTCCAATAAAGGGATAGACGCACAATTGTTTATACGTCAATTTACAAAAGTGTCAATTGCATCGAGACTTAGAATGAATTCATGGACGAAATAAGAATTTGATTAAGTTAATCGAGCTTAAATTAAGAGATTCAATTAGGTGATTCGTCGCACGAATCTAATTGACCTTAGGCACTGGCCCTATCACAACCTGCTCGAGTAGTCACGTATAAATATCTGTTGTTACAGATTTCCCGGGCATGTGCTTCGCCTCGACAAGATGCGCCACCATTGAGCCAACAAAATCATGGGACCTGACACCGTTCTGTGGCCGTTCGACCTGCGTGCCGGCCGATGACAACTCTGGCCGTTTATTCGAGCTGGTCGAGGACTGCGGACCGTTGCCGAAGGCAAATCCGAAATGCAAGCTGTCCGAAAAGACGAACAAAACCGCGCCCTTCCCCGATTGCTGTCCGATCTTCGATTGCGAGGAAGGAGCGAAACTGGAGTACCCAGAGATCCCAACACTGCCGCCGCCCACGCAGATCGTCGAAGACGGGAAACCATCCGAAGATGCACCCGCGAAAGCCTAATCTCGAGCGCAAACGTGTGGCCCCCGTGAACACGAGAGATCAAACGAACGACAAAAGTATCCACCACTTTCCCTGAAAACGCTTTCTCCAACTTCCGGCTTCGTCTCTGCACCACCCACTTCCGGTTACCAGGACACCACATCCAATGGCGCATCCAGGATTTAATCTTAAGGGGGGACGAGTTGTACAAAATGACCTTTTTTCTGTTTAGCAAAAATATCTGTTAATATATATATATACATATATATAGTTTTCCATATAACATATCAAAAAATCATCGAAATCAGAGAGGAAGCAGCTATTCTACGGTTTAGCTAATTTTCCAGTGTTTTGTTTCCTTTTTCTTTGGGGGGAACTTGGCCCCCTGGCTCCCCCCCTGGGTGCGCCACTGACCACATCCATAGTATTTCATTCGTGGGACTCGGCTCCATTTTGACACGGATACGTTCCATTTAAATTCGTATTAGCTATGCGTATTAGGTGCAATAAGTAGATCGCACAGTTGATCTTAAAAAAGTAGGCTCGAATGTATGTAAAAAGAAGTTGATGCGTAGATCGTTTCGTAGTGCTTGGTATAATAAAAGAATTGAATGATTGAAACGTTGGGCAGGCTGGAGAACGTTCATTCTAAGAATGAAATTGGTATTAGACATTAGATTGCAAGAGATTGTTGAAGGAAAAAAAGGCATTAGGACAGGAACTCGTAGCCGTATACGAGGAGGAACGTTACTTTCGTCGTCGCGCCTCGATGCGCCCTTGTTTCGTCACGAGGAGGCCACATCGCAACTTCCTGTTACCCTTCGACGCGATTCAACTTCACGCGAGGCTATTATTACATTGTATATAATTATTATTATTCTCTATGCACCTTCCATGTTTCTTTGTTTTATTGATCGATGAGAAATCCCGTAGAAAATGTCGGGATCGTTATATATAAAAACAAAAATGAAAAATTCAATTGCAGGATTATCGTTGATTGTAGGGTGAATAGCGTCGTCTTTACAGTTACCGTGTCTGTTCAGTCTCCTAGTCCCGGAAATGAGATTCAGATGCACACCGCCCATTCTACCACGTTTTTATTTTTAATTCCAGCTGTTAACCATCGTCCTGTAGAGTAGCAATTATCCCGTCTTTTTCTGGAAGTAGAAAGCTCTGCGTACATAATGTAAAAACATGTGTGATTGTAATTATATGTGATTAAATTAATATCTATTTAATTCAACGTTCGTCGGCAGCCTTTCATTTCCTCGCCAGTCATTCAAAAACGATTCGAAATTACGTGAAACGAGAAAAAAATTGAATTGTTCATTGTTAGGACCAGATTCGAGTCCGTCATTATAACATTTTCCTTGGGAAATCAAAGTCTAATTAAGGAAGCTGCCTGAAACTTGAAGAAGGACATGAAGGGATTGACGGAGATTTATAGTTTATTTTACATTTCATTTTTACTATTGAAAAACCATTTTTACTATTAAATATTGATTTCCATCATTCACCGTTGAAAGATACATTATATTTTTATACTTATACATAAACGATAATCTTTGTTTCCCGCTTCTTTTGAAAATCCCTTCCACCCACGCTAAAGTAAAATGCTGTATCGAAGTATAAATATAAAAACTGTATTGCAATTATACAAAACTTGTAAGGTAAATTTTATTTAATTAACTGTTACAAAAGTGTTAAACGAAAGATTTGAAAATATACAATTCTGAAAGAATTCGTAATAAAATGATAGTGAAATGTTTGTTTGTTGGAAGAGCAGTATTGTTTGTAGTTTGAAAATAATTTTGCAAAGATCCTTTTTGCAAAGGATAAAGGCGAGAATTTTCTCAGTTTTAATTAGTTAACAAATCTTTTTATGTAAATGTTACATTCAGTTTAAAGATTTCTAAAAATTTGCGAAATTCTCTTTGGCAGTGGCTGATGTTGGTACCGTGATCATGGACGCATTACGAGTTTCGTTTTCCCGCCGCATATGTTGGCAACGCCGAAAAATTGTTTCAGCGAAATTCGCTATTTAACCAAATTTAATGGACGTGAGAGCGAGCGTGAACTGATTAGAATAAACGTGGACGTTCGAGAGACTGTGCGTTTTTAATCGGCGAATCTTCCAATAACCCGTAACGAAAATGAGTGAGCTCGTTTGGGGTATAAAGAACGGTGATTTGGAGCAAGTGCGGGATATCGTTGAGAATAAGGCAAATACAAGACGTTCAATTTCCTTTTTCTTTGCTTTCCGACTGTCGGCTAATCAGAAATGTCATAATGATACGTTTCTCAGGACTTCCGATTAAACTCGCCCAAGATCTTTATAATTTACTTTGCGTAAAAAATTGATCGTGACAAAAGAATGCCTGTAGAAATTAGTTATATTGCCTTTTTACGTATCGTATGTATATGTTTTTTCCATGAATGTAAGTCTTACAAGTATATTTCTGTTCGTAGAATATTGACGTTAATCAAATAATTGATGGAAGGACACCACTGCATTATGCAGCTGATTATGGTCAGAATGAAGTCGTCAGATACCTTCTGGAGAAGGGTGCAAATGCAAATGTAAATATGTTTTAAAAGTTGAGATTTTCATATATGTGACAGATGAATAAGATTGGTTTCTATATGAAATTTTTTGTGTGGATTGTGAATATAACTATATGCACATATAGAGGTTCAACTACTTTCATATATGCGTATTATATGTATCTACAGTTAATCTATAAAATTACACATAGGGTAAAAATAAGGAACTTTTCCTAATGTTTATATAATAATTTCATTCCACGAATAATAAGGAAATAACCTTGTGTAACTATTCAATTTTTAAATTGGAACTATGAGAAAATAGACTTAACTTATAAATAAAGTATCGAAAAAAAATGATATCAATAAATTCGCATAGGTAAAAATAATGTTACGTGTTACAATAATGTACATTTGTTTATAGGCTACAGACAAGCATGGTATAACAACATTATTAGCAGCAATTTGGGAAGGACACACAAATTGCGTGAAACTGTTATTAGAAAAAGGAGCTAAACCAGATGGTCTAACACCAGATGGAACCAGTTATTTGGATGCTGCCGAGAAAGATGAGATTAAACAACTGCTAAAGCTTCACTAGCACACAGCTGACCAAACCACAGAGCGATAATTTTTGTTATTTTAGTATTTTAATGTTCCTTGTAGGAGTATCACCATTGCTTTCTCTTAATTTTATTGCATATGACTAGACTATCGTATTTATGCACTTTAAATTAAAAGATATAGGTACACAAATGTAGTTTTATAATAATATATCGCACATTTGGAGTGTATAATCATGAACTCATAGTCTCACACGGTTATTCTTAGGAATTTCAATGTACGTATAATTTCAGCTTTAAAGTAGTATATTGTACTATTTTGTTCTCCTCTTTTTTTTATATAAAACTAACACAACAAATTTATTTTTTAAAACATCTAATCACATATAGCAGAAGATATTTTGATACATTCATAAGATGCAGCATCGTATTTTAAATATTTGTTATTAATTTATGAACGTTATGAATTTCTTTTTATACACTTTTTTTTGTAATCTACTATCAAAGTAATAAATCCAGCTTAGTGTAATACCTTTGCGAGAAAGAATACATATAAAATACTATAAATGCTCTATTCGAGATATATACATACATAATTTAACTGAGTTCGAGGAAAGACATGTATAAATTATAGAATGAGATTAAAGAGCTATCTTTATGGTACTAATTACTTGACATGTCTGAAAAGGTTTTAAAAGGTGTACAATAATCAAAAATAATAAGCCAATGCATCATTGTTATGTATACAGTTGTATTTTATTATTAAACCCATATTTATCGCTTATTTATTATTCGATATTGATTACAATTAATATATATGTATATGTATAATATAATATATACATATATATTAATGACACTTCCAGAATACTGTTAGAAGTCTTCTTATATATATATCAAAATTTCTTTATCCAATGTCAATTATTAAAAATGCAAAGACTGTATTATCTTTGATAGTCATAAAATATATTATAGATATATGTTTTCAAAAACGTTGCGTTCATTAGAATGATAAAAAAGAGACTGTATTGTAATAGCAAATGAAAATTAACTCAGGAAGAAACACTTACAATTTGTAAAATGCATACAATTTGTTCTACGCGACAGGTCTACTTTATTTTGTAAGCTAAGTTATATTATATTTTAATGAATAATAAATATAATAAAAAAAACCATAAACAGAATTTTTTAGCAAATTTCTAGTCACAATTTGTATCGTTTACGTTACTATGCACAATTCAATACTGTAGAATACATACCAAAATAGGACGAAGAAAAAGAAATGTTTATTCTTCTTATTATCAAGTGTGACATACATTATAAAAGTCGACCTCTACAATTAGATGCTCCACACTTACATATGATAACTTTACCCGGTATACTTCCAACATCGTAGCTATAATTCCACGTTAATTCTTGGCCTGCCCTTATGTAATTTAAAGCGAAAAATGCCACCCACGGAAATCTGACATCGTGTGTGTCAACAAATACATTTTGAACGAAAACGTTTGGATCGCAAGAATGCTGAAATCATTAAGAAAATATATTGTTATTACATACTAAATTTAGTGCGCCAAACAAGAATTAACTCAGCATAATATATAGTTTACTCACATTTAAATAACGCCCTATATTTCCCGTTGTTTTGGCATCCATTATATAAACAGCCTCTTCTTCTCCAAAGAAATCTCTTACTGATTTGAACGTTGGCCTTTCTAATTGCGCTGGCTCAACTGTAGGGTCAAATCTACTTGGTTCACGTCTACCGCTTCTAGTTTCTTCTTCATCGCTTATCGTGATTGCTTCTTGATTTTCACTCGCTGACGATTTCGATAGAATCTCGGAATTTTTAGTACTAATCCCATCTTCGCTGTTCTCTTCAGACCCATCCTGAGTAGTATTGGCCTCTTCTCGCTTTCGTTTTCTAAGTCGTTTTCTAAATTGATACACAGTGAGAGTATTAGTAGCTCATATATAAATTATATCAAAGTTAGTAATTATTATTCTTTATTTACCTGATAGATGAAGGATCTGGAGAATCTACATTGAAGTTTGCGTATTTGCTAATGTCGAAGTCCTCATCCGAATCGTTCGTATTCGATCTTGTTGTATAATCTTCATCGTCGCTTGTCACAGACTTCTTTTTATCATCTGGCGTAGATAATGGCATCTCTGGCTCAAGAACGTCGCTCTCGTAGCCTTCCTTAATTCCTTCCACTACTTCAACGTAATCCAATTCAGCTAAATATTCGTCACCGTAATTTTTTCCACCTTCGTTGGCTCCCTGCAATGTACAACTAACTTAAAGCAGCATCTCTTTTATTTCATACTAGCTTTTCCCCGCGGCTTCGCTCGCACAGGAAACGGTTTCATGCCCTCGAAAATTGATATTGTTTCTCCATAAAACCTTCTAACCCCCTATTCACCCCTATAGAGTTTTAATTTTATGTCACGTCCCCATTTTAGATTTCAAAATTGATGCCATTTTCGTAATTAACGCCCCTAAACCTCAATAACAACACCCATACCGATTTTTAGACTTATTCACATTATTTTACCCCATTTGTCGAATGTAAGTTTGAATTTAATTTATAAGGAGTTGTTTCTTGGAAAACCACCACGTATCTAAGGGTTAAGGCTACTAAATAAAATATTTCTTATACAAACGTTGCAACCCCTTTTCACCCCCTTAGGGGTTGAATTTCGAAATATCCTTTCTTATCCCTTGTATAGATCATAAAGCAAACCTCTGTGAAAAATTTCAGCTGTCTAGGGCCAAGGGTTTAGTCTGGACGTTGATGAGTCAGTGAGTGAGGCTTGACTTCGTTTTTATATATATAGATTATTCGCAATAAATTTAACTAGTACTCGTTTCAAGTTACCTGTTCCGTAAGCAATCTGCCAGCATAAATGCAAATAAAAGATCCCAGGGGAATATCATTTAAGCATCTAATGCCCCAACCTCTGGGAGCTGTTTTGAACACTTGTAATTTCAATGTCAGAGGATGCTGCACTACCCTATTCAAACAAGTCTTTACAGCGCATTTACATCCTGAATTACATTCGTAGATTCCAGTAGTCACCGGTTCTGGTAGACGTTTATACACATAACCAACAGATGTGTTTGGCACTCTTCCTCCAAGAGTTGCACCTTGTATTGTCAGCTGCCAGCATTGGCACTTCGTCTTATCCTATTCGATCAAAAAATAACATCGAAAATCTGAATGTAGATGTTAGAGGTGTGCGAGAACCCGCAAATACGTTCTTATACGAGGATACTCCCTAATATTCTCGGGAATCCCGAAATTTTCGAAAACCCGACCGATCCCGAATAAAATTCTCGACCCGATATTTTCGGGTGCTCGCACATCTCTAGTTGAGAACGTAACTAACATCAATGGAATACTATCTCGATGTAGCTCACATACTTGACAATCATCTTCGCAATCACAACTGCATAAGAACTTCGGATCTAAGTTAAGATTGACGCCTTCCGTGGGTTCTCTTAGAGTACTATAACGAATAGTATCTGGTTGGGTGTGGTCTAATTCATTAACACATGGTATTGGTACATTTTCTACTCCATAACTGAGATCCTTGAAATAGATTGCATAATTTAGTTTACATCATGTATTAACTAACTTAACTAAATCGAATAATTTTAGTTACACCCAGATAGAATTAATTATACCACGCACTTACTTTTATACTAATGAAACATTTATCTAACACAAACTCGGCTAGACAATGTACCCAATAGTCAAAATCGAATAGGTCAACAGACATTGGACTACCCGTTTTGCGGAGGTACTGATGTAACTCTTCCATATTCCGTAATCTAACGCCACAGGGAGCTTGATATAACGTGATCTTTTTGCCTTTGGGATATTTACAAAGTTGTCGATTCCAACCGCAGAGCAGCGGTATCGAAAGAGGTGAGTAGCCTCTCAAATCGTCAGGTGTGAAGGATATACCCTGAACGCATTGGGGACCACACTTGTGTGGAACAAATTTCTTTGTTTGAATCTTATTTTGCGTTTGATAGTACTGAAACGGAGAACAAACACTCTTGATATTTCTATTTTATTTGCTGCATCTGTGAAGACTTGTTTGGCACCGATATACTTACAACTATGCTATGCGAAGGTTTTGTTTCAGTGCTAGGAGTATAGGTATTTGTATCAACAACAGTTTGTTTTTTGGCGGTACTCTTCCTGGCGACAGCGCGCGTCTGTTGCGGTGCAGTAGGAACAATCGCAGTTGTACTTTCACTGACTACAGGACTTTGTGCTTTTTCTGTTTGAGTAACTCTATCCTCTTCAGGTTCTATGTTAGATGTATATTCTACGTAAGGTAAATTGTTTTTCTGAAATATTAATAAATTTGACAATTAGAGTTTATGATAAAAGAGGAACAAAGAACGGATGGTTTTATCAACTAGTAAACATTAGAGGTTTGCGGGAACTTGAAAATGTCAGGTCGGAACGGTTTCTCGAATGAATCGGGATTCCCGAAAATTTTCCGAATTTTCTATCGGATACCCGATATGTTCAGGTTCTCGCACACCTCCAGTAAACATACGTTATTGATAGCAGGAAGTCTATGCCGAGTTGGTGTGTTAACGGATGCATGATGCCCATGTTGCCTGGCATTGGCTTTCAAAAGTTCAAGATACAACGGCCCTAATCTAGCAGATCCTCTGTAAATCCACTCAGTTCTTCCATCGGCATCAAAATGCATTTGCACTAAACTTGCATCAACTTGTACTACCCTGGCAATCCACCATTTGCCATTCCATTCTGTTTTCACTACTTGTCCTGTTTGTAATTTTACCATTGGCCTTTCAGGATACGTCTCAATGTATTTTTTCACAAAATCTCGAGACTCGTGAGGTATATCTTCCCACACCTTGACAGAGGATTCACCAACTAAATAAATATGTTTGTGCTCAACATACTGAGCATACCCATCATCAAAAAATATCAAATACCTGATCATTGAAAGAAGATTGTATTAAGGGAAGTATTTAACTTGTATAATCCTACATTTTATCGGCAGGCGTACCTGTATTTGTTTGTAGCTTTTGGTGTTTCGGCTACCACGCCACTGTAAAAGTTGCTAGACGTAACATCCCGAAAAACTGCAACTACTCTTGTACCAACTGGAATTATTACTTGACTAATTATGGCGGGTGCAACTTGCTTGCCAAAAACAGATTTCACGGTCGCATTGTACTTCTTTTGCAATAACTTCACACGTAAATGCAATGGACTTTTTGAAACAACAGTTTGCACCTAATAAATTAGAATAGAACGAAGATTGAATGTCAATGTAAAGTTATTTTAACAAAATGTTAGAACAGTTGATTTATCAACCTTTGCTTTAATCCATGGCATAAGTGGATGCTTCATAATATACACAACAGTATCCATATCAATGACTGGTTTCACAAGCAGACCAGGTGGAGGTAAATCCAAAGCTAAAATTTGCCTATTGTCTTGATCAATAGGTAATATCTCTGGTTGACTATCTTGTAGCATTGTAGGCGGCACTCGTACTTGGGTAACTTTTTTTGTTGCCACCAATGGATACAAAGTATTATCCGCAATTGCATCTTCTATTTGAAGCTCTTGTAACATTTGAATTTGTGGCCTGAAGTCATTGTATAAATTGTTGCGTAACGTGTCCATAGTATGCATTAATTCTTTAACTGTTTTGTCCAAAACTTCTGTCTCTTCTGTTTTAAAAAATGATAATCGTATAATTATGACATTAATACATTATTAATAAATATATGTAACTATAAATGCTACAAAATAATGGTGTACCATTTATTTTATCCCACTGCTTTTTTAATATATTATGAGATTCTTTGATTTGATAATCGACGTCGTATTTGATATAAACATTTTTCAAAGTACTTTCAAACATTTCCTCTATACCTTCGAGCAGTTCCTCTGGCAGATATTTCTCTGGAATAGAATGCAATATTAATCAAAATTTTTCTCAAAACGGTTAAAATTCTGTTCCTCTTTATCTCACCTTCATCACTTAAGTCTTTCTTTTTCTCATCATCCGATTCATCGCTATCAGATATTTCCACTTCCATTGTATGATCCGGAAATTCACATTTTAGCAGTGGTTTACGATCCACAAGAGCTGCGACTAATTTCTATGAAGAGTCAATGTATCGATATAAACGTGAAATGAAATGTTCTGTTTATCATATTATTTTTTAAACATACCTTTTGATGGTCTAACGCAGAGTTAAAACATTTTTTACAAATCATGCGTTTCTTCTTCTTCTTCTCTGTATTCACACCATAGTAAGAGCATGAAAACGAAGGGGCTGATCTCATGTCTACCCCGGACGAACATTGAAAATTTATACAATTACTGTTGTAAAGTTTAGGACTCTTGTTTTCCTTTGTATTGTCTTCCACAGCTTCTTCATCCGAGACAAGCTCGATTACCTCCATTCTATATAAAATTAATAACGACGATTCTTCTGGAGTTACTTAAAAACTTAAGAAATTCAATTTTTACTATTTATCGTAAATAAACGGTACATAGACCCTTATAATGTCAAATACACTCCTCGATATAGTTTAGTAAAAGACAATTTCTTTTCTATTTATCATACAAGTAAAATAGTACTATGTAATTCGTGCTTTCATCAATTATAAATAATAATCCAGAAAAACGTAAACTTGTATTTATAAACGTCCATAATCTAATCTAAAAGTAAACAATAACACTGAAAGAATAGGTTATGTTAGTAGATCGGGATAAAATTGAAACGTTTCAAATGCAAAATAATGATATTTATTAAATCTTTAGTTTATTAACGATCGGATAGACCTAATGCTTTCTATAAATTGTTTAATGTGTTGCTCTAAGTGGATATGTTCCTACCTGGCAGTAGTTTTGAAAATTATTCGATTTTAGTGTAAATGTTTCAACATCCCATGTTGCGTCAACTCCAGTCAACTCCAAAAATTTCTCTTCCCTATACTTATATTTACAGCATGTAATGTTGAATGATTCTAAGTAAATTAAAAAACACTTTCTTATCTAAATATATATTTCATTTACGTCGGAACGATATATAGCTAACCGTTGAAGTCGATGCTTTCTGACGAAATTATTATGCGGAAAAATAACCGTTTCATAAATTTTCATAGGATATATAAGTGTGCACATCACCTTATGTTACTAATGTTGTATTTATAATGATATTAAACGATTTCATGAAGAAATTCTTAGGTTACATAATTATTTATAATAATTACCATCTGGAGTAAAAATCATTTTGTTAGTGAAAATTGATAATCATAAATAATAACTATTGTTTCGAGGCTTATACAATAGTTTATTTGAATTTTCACAGTGAAATCCTCAATTTCTCTAATTTGTTTACCATAATTACTAGTAAAAATTGATGGTTTTGTAAAATTTTCTATTAGTGATTATACTAATAGGTGATAGCAATATCTTATTGTAAGGGACATTCTACAGCACATTATTTAAATGATAACAAGAGACATACGTTATATACCTCCGAAATATTATATATACTAGATAGAAACATTAAAAATGCCTATGTCTTGAATATTTCTTTTATTTTTATTTTATCATATTCAATCAATATGTATTGTATCTACCTAGCCATTAGTATATTTAAAAATCACAGTCTTAGTTGAAGAATTGACAGCAGAAAATACTATCTGTATCCTATCCATATAGCAGATGTTTATAATGTACATAGTTTGTTTTTGCATACATACACACTGTATGTATCCTAAATAAAGAATTATGTATACTGTGTTATGTACAATAACTTGGATTATGTTGATCTACACTTTCCAATGGTATGCACTATTGTGCGTAATTGATAACATTACTTACCCAATTTCCATCAGTACAGAATTTTTTCGTTCATAAATAAGATATTTCTATGTGTGAAACTTTCTATAAAATTTTGTGTCGATAAGAGATATTCAAAAACGTTTAAAATATAATTTTATAGAAAAAGTCTCGCATAGACATAAATTATTGCTTTAGCATATGTTTTCACGAAGAATTTTGTTCTCTTTGTAATCTAGTAGTACTACGCAGTTAATATTACTAACAGATATGTTCTCAACATATTATAAAATGTTTAAAACAAAATATATGTTACAACGATTTACAATCAAATATACTATTCATATCAAATACAAAACGTTTTTGTATAGTAATTTGCATAACATTCGTGGATATAGCTAGAATATAATACAATATTCGATGCTATATTTCCATTATGATTCTAACAAACAATGCACGTGCCCGAGCAGAATAATTTTCGTGAAAATTATATTCAAAGATATAAAACTTTCAAAATTAACAATTAAAATTCTGAACAAATTAATAAACAATCATTTGTTCTATAAATGATGGAAATTGGACATTACATGATTTAAAAAGGCTACTCTCACTTAGCTAACTAATGAAATAATTTGTTCGTGTAATTAGGAAACAGGTCAATTCATTTACGTTTTGATTTAAATAATGTAAACGCACCTTTGGTTCTCTTTTAAAACCGAGTCACGATATTTAGATGCATAGCCAGTATATACACAATTACTATAGGAAAATTGTATAGTAAAATATACTGTTAAAGACATTCACGTGTTAACAAAGATCCAATGAATCAGTGTATTAAAAATAGTTAGCTCAAATAGAATAGCCTGCATAATGTTCACTTCAGAGATCTTTAAATAGTACGTATCATGTATTTACATTGAATTTCGTTATTTACATAAGTGTAGAAGTACCGTCACTTCCAACAAACTCAATTTAACCCATGATTAAAGTTGGAATACTCTAACACAAAATGTATTAGTGCAAGTACAATGTCCTGTTATCTTGTTTGCAGAATGGAGCTTTATATTTAATATGTATACTATTTTTTTAATTACGTAATCGTATGCATTGAGAAACAGATCAGTTTCGAACTTTTCAGAAACGTAATACAAATAAATTCTTGAAGTATAATATCCTCAAACAAAAAAAAAAGATAGTCACACCTACTGGAAAAAAGCTATGTATAAGTTGTATTCTGCAAAGTATACATTGTCACTTGCACCTTAGACGAAAAATGTATTACATACTTCTTTCTGCTTACTTTATAAACAAGTAAATTTAGAAAAATACCTTGTTTACATATGTGAATTAAATCTTCTATTTCTTCCGTACACGACACTAATATAATGTCTTTTATCTAACCATTGTAACATAATAATAAGAATATGTGCCAGCCTAGTTACAATTTCATTCTGCGTTAACTAGCGATTTCTATTGGATGCACGTTATTATCTTTTTGTTTTTTTTTCCCTTTAATAAAACCAACTGAACTCTTTGGTTACACGAAGAGAGCTAGATTGCCATACTTTCCTTTTTAAATCGTGACAATTAAATGGTTTGCACAGCGCGATAGTTGAAAAGCACGTTTTAAAAAAGCACGTATTAAACAATTTCTATTCGTATTCACCGATAGACTGCACAAACGAAATATACCGACATTTTAAAAGAGAAAGATTTACAATCGTAGCTCAGTCTGTGTAGTTTTTGAACTACAAATCACAATAAATGTGTTTGCGCTACGTATGAAAGATTATGTATACGTTTCTAGCTATTAAAAATTAAATTATTCAACAAAGTGGTATTTGTACCAGAAAAAAGAAGGCAATTCTTCCAGTCCCAATTAACGTAAAAGGAAAACAGAAAGATTGTATGATCTTTGTAAAATAGTATTTACAAACATGGAATATGTGTATATGCATCATGAAATTAAAATGGTTGCAATGACAATTGAATAAATATAATAAATCCCATATAAAAGATCCCTGGCTACGTCAGAAAGATATATGTATATATCATGAAAATGCTTTGCCATCTAATCCGGTACAAAAGACTCTTTCCTTACCTAATCTAAAAAGGGCACCTGATGACGATTTAAACAGTAAATTATGAATTCACTATCTAGCAACTTCTAACATGAAGACAAACATTCTACAAAAAGGAATGGTGTGTGTGTGAATGTGTATGTGTATGTGTGTGTATGTGATGTACATTACGATTAAACTTTCATGAAAATCGTCCTGTTCCGTTAATACTCAAATTGTTTTAAAAAATAGCAGAACATTGTCTTGCCTGCACAAGGGTATGTATATATTTATAATATGCCTTTTAAAGTCCTAGTTCTAAGACTTCATAAGTGTTCAGTAGTAACATTTCCGTTTCTAACTGCACATTATGCACAAGGGATAAACGTAAATCTTCCTCTTCCACGATTTACACAGTTAGAATGAAAAAGAAAAAAGAAAAATAGGAGTAGAACATTCGAAAGTCAAGCACACTGAATGTTACATGTATGAATGTACCGATACAAAGAATGGTATACTTAAAGTACCGCTCGTATGTATGCAGCATGCATGTGCAATACTGTAATGAGTGGTGTGTGTGGCACCAGGAATGTAATGTATAAGAAAACATTATATTATAAGCTGGCTGTCGTCAAACGGTAATGCACGAGATCAGCTGCTGACAAAGTTGACTATACTGCAATTGGTCCCCACTAATTCTTCGCATTTTAATGCCTTTGACTTCCTTCTCTTCTGACTCACATACTCTGAGTTCTATTTGAACACCGCCTGGGTATTCTAAACTAAGCCCGCTACCCTTCACTTCTTCTCTATTAAAGATAAATCCCTTTGGTGGGGCTCTTGCGTCTATAATCTGTTTGACACGACCTAATATAGCCTCACTGTTTAATCTACTTGACTCGTCTGATAAAGTGACTTCGACTTCCGTCGGTATTGGTGTATTCAATGGCCTACCGATGCCGCGCGTGATACTCGGTCTTAATGGGTCGCATGGTTCGGAAATGATGAAACTGGGAAGAGGATTGTAATGAGGTAACGCGTCTTCGAGTGAATCGGGCGATGGAGATGGCGAAGGTGAACAACTGATAACTGTTACTTGTCCCCCGAGATCTGTTACAGATATCTGAGGTGGCACCTACAACAAACATTATAATTACATTAGAATCGATTTTATCAAGATATTTCGAATATCATAGATTCTATCGTTTATTGCATTTAATTAAATGCATGTGAAATGATTCATTCTCTATACAGGCTGTTCAACTATACATGGTTTGAATATTTTAAAAGTCAATTTACAAGTTACAGTATTAAGTGTAACAATATTACGATTTAATAATCGTATAATAAATAAATATTGCTTTACTCATGTTACTTGATTGAAAAATTTCGACTATGCAAAGTAACATTTCACGTGCGTCAACCCAATAGTAATTATAACAATTAAATAATATTTTCTAAATGTATCTTCTTCACTTACAACTACACGTAATAAATAAATGGTAATAGATGTATGAAATATAAAAAAAGATAAATTAAAGGTATAGAACTGAAATATTTCGTTTAAAAAGTAATCTGAATTTTCAAATGGTGTAAAAGTCACTTACTCTTGGTATTTCCACAGGATGTTCTTCTTGAATCATGTCCAAAGCTGGGCTATTACTAGGCGAATAACTAACAGGTGTTGTAGCAGGTGATCTATGATGCCTTAACGGGCTTAAATCTAATGGTGTTGCTGGTGGTTGTGTTGGAGTGCCATGTACAATGCTGCCTTGCACTGTTGTTGTGGTCAAACCACTTAAACCTGTCAAGGAAACAAGGTATGGAAATGAATTGCCATGAACACATTAATTGTAGCACAAAAGTTGCGATATAAATATACTTGAAATAAAGTATACCTTGTGTAATTGCTGCTACACCTCTCTCATGTACAGGAGATCCAGGTATACTTGCAGGACTATGCGATGGAGATGCTAACCTTTGCAATTGCTGGTATTCTTGTTGAAGTGCTTGAATTCCTGGTCCAGACGGGCCAGAACCTTCTGATGCTCTCCGAACTGGCGAGTATCGTTCTGCAGCAACATGAGCACTTGGTTCCTTATACGAGTCTCTGTTACCTACTGAAATCAATCAAATAGAGTTTTGAACGATTTAATTATAAAAATTGCACGAATCACACTTTTATACATAGCATACAATGCATACACAGGGCGTCCCAGTTTTACAAGCAATTTTTTTACGAAATTATAACTCATTGTAAAAAATATTTCAATAAAACTTACTCTGTTTCGGAGGAGACATCTTACGGTGGTCACAAATCTTCTCTAGGTGACGTGCTTCCGAGATTTCAAGGTGAGCTCTGTTTTTTTTTTTATATGGAACTTCTATTCCGAAATGAATTCACTGACCTATAACATTTTTGTCTTCCACGGTCACTCAAGGTTGGAAGATTTGTAACCAGTAGAAGATGTCTCGTGGAAACAGGAGGACGTTATTGTATACAAAAACGATCATAGCAAGTCATTTTCCTCAAAACCGAAACGCGATTTTGTTATATTTCATTTTCATTTCATTTTGTGCCACACTATCTTATTTGTACCACGAATTTTGGTCTACCCTGTATATATACATACACACTATCGACCAAAAATACGAGATCAAGTATCCTTATTAACGAAGAGAAATATTATTCAGCAAGGTTTGATACCCATTATAAATTAAAGTGGGACACAAATAATTTGTTTCATTATTTCCTGTCATCAATCATGCACTCAAATCTCATATTTACGATTAACGGTACGTGTAACGATGTTAATAGTGAACAAATAACACTTAAGAGCAAGTGTTTTCTATCTATACAGTATGCGAAAAACCACACAAAAATTACCAGTGCTAGCATGGTACAAGGAAGTCTTCCTGTGATGTGGAAGTGTCGATCCTCTAAGGTGAGACGGTAAGAGCCGTGATGGGAGGTAAGCTCTATTCATCCTAGCTTCCACCTCCATAACCATTTCCGGATTTATAACTACATGCATATTACCAACCAACGAGGCATGGCAGTGCAGTAGACACAAAAAAACCATGCAAAAACCAAAAATAAAATCAAATAAAACACTAAGTGAGGCTAAAATCAAAGGATATTAAAAAAGATGTGATAAATAAAGTATTTGTATACGTTATCTAGAGCAAAAAAAAATGTAATTCTATCTACAAGAATTTGAAACTTAACAATTTCGAGAATATAATGTATATAGCGCGCAATAAATTAAAATAGTATGATAATTATTTCACTTATTGTAAACGAGTAAACGTATACTGCATATAGAAAGTATATATGAAATAGTAGAATAAATGTTGCTCTAAATGGCAACGAATATGTATATTTCTGATATGCAACATACTAACTAAAAATACAGTTTACTTATTGACTCTTTCAAAAAGGAAACATGCATAGTAACACTATAATAAAGAAAAAAACATATCAATATACAAATGCTGAAATGACAAAGTGAACAAGGCATAATGATCATACTTACAGCTTCAAAAACGAAGAAACAAGCGTTTAAATAAACTGATACAGCAAATCGTAATAATAAAATCTCATCGTGGTGATAATGAAGTATGGTATAATAAAGTGCACCGATATTTGTGCACGCAAATACCTGAAAGATATAACCCACAATACCTGGTCTTTGCATGACGGCAGTAAGACCGCTTCGCCGTCTTCTATCACTGCCTCCACTACCACTGCCACTGTTATTGCCATTAGTATCTCCGCTACCATTATTGACTCCCACATTTAACGACTGAGCACATGGTACAAGCGTTGGACTTCCAGTCGGAATCTGAAAGTAATGTAAAACCCGTTACGATATATGAACTGATAGTATTAGGTTGTTGCATAGAATTCCTTTAACTCGATTTATTTTGCACTACGAATTCCGCATTTCTTCATCAAAATGTTTTATAAGATTTGCAACCTAAAATCGGACATTTCATATGCCACAACCTAATAATATATGATATCTTGTTTTGTATCTTACAGGTTGTAAGTGTTCCCTACTGCCAGGTTGACTCCATCCCCCATCATCGCCACTACCAGAGTTACTACCGTGTTGTTGATAGAAAACGTGAAGATTAGCTCCACCATCCGAAGCTCTTCTTCCAAAGCTTCCCGCTGCAATCGGTGAAATACTTATTAAAAGTGGACATGATTGATGGCATTAAATATAGTTGATGTCATGCTACTCACTTGCTCCCATAACAGGCGGTGGTTTTAACAAATGTTGATCCTTGATTTGAAAGTTTTGAGGTGGCTGATGTTGAACTAGAGGAAGGTTTAATGGCAAATTTGTATGAGGTAACACTTGAGGATCAGTGTTGTTACACTGTAGTATAGGAAGGAGTCGCAATGTTGGATCGCCTGTGTTGTGATTATAATTATATGGATATGGTGTTGATGGCTGATGAGCTGTGTCACCAGGTCCAACTGTATGCCTTCTTGTGGTATGGTAAGGTGTGCCAGGCGTAAGTTGCATCCCACTTCTCTCTTCTGTTTCTGCTTCGGTGTCACCAAACTTTATGAAAAGGGAAATATCAGGAAATTACAGAAATAATTCGAGGTTTACGAAAACTCGAAAATGTCGGGTCGGGTCGAGAATTTTATTAGGGATCAGGACTGATTCCCAAGAATATTAGGAATTTTCAAGCATATTTAGGTTCTCGAATATATCAGGTTTCTCTAATATTCTCGGAAATAATCTGTGACTATCAGGTACCCGAGATTTTCGGGTTTTCGTAGAAATGATACATCTTCAAGTGGAATATTTATAATTTTTACCTTTTCTAATTGGTGAGCACCGTCCGGAGCATAATCTCCTGGTAAACTTTGAATACTAGGTAAACTAGGCATTGTTGGTTCTAACCGATCAACAAGAAGATTATATATCGCTGATACATGATCAAAAGCATTCCCTTGAACTGCTTTCAATAATGTGTCTGCACTGAGTCCTGGTAATCTTAACATATTTTCTATTACTAACTGATTTAACTGTAGTGGCACATTTTCCGAATTACACCTACGAATACAAGATTAAAGAATTATACAATACGATCATTCGTTCTTCGTATATAATACAATATAATTATATTTACCCTCCTGGTTCTGGTTCTGTGACACCATCTCCACCCATCCAGGAGTGTGCTAAAATTTGTGAAATACTTAAACGCCTTTCGGGTTCTACTACCAACATATGTCTAATCAACTTTTCACATTCTACAAAAATAAATGCGATTATTACAACAGTAACAAAGTCGTGTATGTTAAACAACAGAATTATACGGAACAAGATATACCCGCAGACATAAAAAATGGTATTCTGAATTTTCCTGAGATAACTACAGAGCGTAATAATTGCATTGTGGGCCCGTCAAAAGGTAATGCACCACAAACTAATACATACAAAACAACACCAAGGCTCTGAAATTGAACATTTGATAAAGAATTATATAATTAGTATACTTAAAAAGCTAACACTTCCAGAAACCGTGACATACCCATACATCAGCTCTTGGACCATCATATTGCTTCCCTTCAAAAATTTCAGGTGCAGCATATGGTGGTGATCCACACCAAGTACTAAGCGGAACACCTGGAGTATATTCATTACTAAATCCAAAGTCCGCAAGTTTTATATTATTGTCTGCATCAAGTAGTAAATTCTCAGCCTACAATAGCGAAGCATAACATTGCATAAAATCACATGTAACTTGTTCCACTCTTTAATATCTTCGATGTGTAAAGGTATTTAGGGTAGAAATATGAATGTTGACCTTTAAATCTCGATGAACAACTCTTTGTTGATGAAGATAACGAACAGCAAGAACAATCTGACGAAAAATTCTTCTTGCCTCTGGTTCTGGCATTCTTCCATTTCGCACAAGATGATCGAATATTTCTCCTCCAGGTGCATATTCGGTAACTAAATATATCATTTTTTCTGTCTCCATTACTTGATACAACCTTATAATGTGTGGATGCCTTAATCGTTTCATTATGTGTACTTCCCGAAATATTTTAGCCAAATTTTCCTCGTTCAATTTTGTCTTATCTATTATTTTAATAGCCACCTGTAATAAAACTATAATTATAAAGTATTCAGGACTTACTGTAATAGTTATTAAATGTAAATCTCAATAATCACAGAAAAATTTAGGAAGAACTATGTGGAATAACGTACAGTGACATACGTATACGGTATGTTATTGTTTCTAAATTTTAACATTTAGAAACATGCTTAAAAAAACTAAAAATACTAATCCATATTCGCGAGCTATGATATATTACCAATAACAACTTTATTACTTGCAAACATTACATTCAAACATTTTTTTATTCAAGAAAAATGTATTTCACATATCACAGCGTGTGCTTCATTCTAAAAATTAATCCGTGTTATCAATAGATTGCTAAACAGGAGTATTTGAATTGATTCTGGTATAAAGCAGTGAAGAATATACAAAGGAAAAAAAGCGATACATAATGAACGTAAGTTAAAAAAAAACATAGATCGCGTACGTAGACACGAATCGCATCGATAAATTTTTCTATAAGCTAACGTAGACGATTTTTCTTTTTATTTCTACAGCCGATTCAGCCAGATAATAACTGGTAATAATTTGAAAAACATCGAGGAAACATATTTCAATCGATGTAGCAGTGTCTGTTGGTAATATCGTTTCGCGATATATTTTTTGAACTTGTTAGTTCCCCTTGTGCTGTGACAACTTGTTGTTACATAAAAAGCTATTGGGAGCCGTAAAATAAGACGAAATTTGCGTGTCCACAGCGTTATCCGAAGATATAACGACAAAATGACGGATACTCTGTTTGCGAGAAAAATGGATTAACAACGGACTCACCTTCGATTTCGTCACGACGTGGGTAGCCATTTTAACGACGGCGAAATTCCCCTTGCCAATAGTTTTCTCCAGGTCGTAATAACCGACACGAATAAGTTTGTTGACAGAAAATTCCTGCGAAACCTCATTGTGCGACGTCGTCGCGGATGCCATTTTTTAATCACTTGTCTCGCTCAACTCGTTACAAATCACTTACTGTTTAGTACATCGACATTTCCGACAGAGGCGCTGTCGATCGCTGATCTTCCTGCCATCTAATGAGATAGTTCAAATTTTTCAAAAATTATTATTCTAACGCGCAGAGCAAATCGAAATGATTATTATTAATTATATCAGAAACAATCGCGATGCTACTTTATGAAAACAATTGTACTAATTGTAGCTTAGGCTTCGTTACGAACTTAATAAACATTGTTTGTTTACACTGTATATGTCACAGGATTGTTGAGGGCGATACCTCTATAATTCACCGCTAGAGGACTGTAAATAATAATTAATTCTCGCAAATTTTCCAATTGTATCGTGCGCGCGCCAGATAATGGCAAGCAAAATTCTATTCGTTCTAATTCTAACGCGATGCTTCGGCCAATAGCGATCCCCTGCCGTCACACACGTTGTCGCGATTGGTCGAAGATTCGTGTTAGAATTAGAACGAATACACTTTGCAACAAAGTGGTTATATCTATAATTCTTATAATGTGTAGGACGTACAAAGTAAACTATAATGAAATGCTAGATTGTATCTGAAAGTCGTTGTTGTATGAATTCTTTTTAATATACTCGTAGAACGAACGATGTGTACAAATACTTTAAACTTGCTAACAGTATACATACGACAAAATGTTGAATTATCGGTAACGTCGGGTGTGACATTGAAATGATTATAGAGTTTTAGGTACTTACACTTCAAATCGAGACTAAACAGCATTTAATGAATGATCTAAAGTCTAGCAAGCACACAAGCAAGTATTTTCCGTGAAACTACCAATAGTTTATGTATTTAGGCTTGAGTTCATTGATCTTTTTTTTTTCGAAGTTCAGGGACATTGGATGCATTATTCCTGTAGTATAGTTTTCATTCAGAAGAAACGTGTAAATAGTAAATGTAGAAAGCGCGATTATATAGTACTGTTTTATTTCCGCACTGATATCCATATGTTGAGATACATTTGATTGTAATCAGATCAGATCTCGGACCGAGGAGATCAATGAAAAATTGTATTTTATTACATCTTATGTTATGCTGCCTCTTCTATGGTTGTGAAAGTAGGTTGCTTTCGTGTCGTTGTCATACTCACAGTATTCACTGGTATTCACCGCGAAAATTGCTACGTAGACGAAAACAGATTGTGCTGGATTGTCAGGAAGCAAGAAACGGAATATATAAAAATGGGATTGTTTCGATAAATACGACATACGTGGTTGTTCAGTTGCCACGAAAATATGAAAGTATCAATTACATAAAATAAACACTTTCCATTTACTGAGAAAATACATCTGCAAAAAAATGGAAGAAAGTTCGGTACTATGGATGCTTTCCTTAGTGATGCTAATTGGTTCCTGTATTTCTGGATCGTTGCCTTTAGTCATGAATTTGTCCGAGGTAATTTGTTTGCCATTGCATGATGGACAGAAGAATAAAAGATTTTTCTTATCGATTATTTTCTGTAATTATCATGCACTTGAACTACTGGTTACAGATGCTACAAAGAACTCTCCATGATCATGAACATCATGAACCTTTAATCTTTCTAGGACAAATTACAACTGACTTCGATACTCGGTGCTGGACTTCTTGTTGGCACTGCGTTAGCTGTGATAATACCTGAAGGTATAAGAGCATTGTTTACTGGTGGAGGCAACAGCCATCAAGATTTTCACAGTTAGTATTAACAACAGATTTGAATTACAACTGTAGAGTTTAATTATTTTGTTCTGGAAACATTATTAATAGAATCTCTAAAGTATGTGCAGCCAAACAGTTTTGCCAAATAGAACAACAAATTACAAGAAATTAAATTTTCTTTCTAATATGGTAGCTAACGTATAAAAGATGTTTAAAGTATTTCTGTTTTATTCAGAAAAATGCACTCTTAGGTTTTAAAGTCAATTAAATTAATTTGGAAAGGTCAACGTTGTTTAATTTGAATTAATTTATTGTTTCTTATCTTTATCTTTTTAGATGATCCTCACTCCTTAATAGGCATTAGTTTAATACTTGGTTTTGTATTTATGCTTCTGGTTGATCAGTGCTCAGCTAGAAGAAGCGGAGGAAGAGAAAGAAGCGTTACAGCTACATTGGGTCTTGTAGTTCATGCAGCAGCTGATGGAGTTGCATTAGGAGCTGCTGCAACTACATCACAAGCTGATGTAGAAATAATAGTTTTTTTAGCAATAATGCTGCATAAGGTAAAAAGAATAACAAGCTGTACTATATTATTTTCATTTAGGATATAGAAGACGCGACACAAAATTTCAGTGAATTTTAAAAATTGAATTAACAATCTTCTACAGGCTCCAGCTGCATTTGGTCTTGTATCATTTTTACTTCATGAAGGAGTAGATAGAAGAAAAATAAGTAGGCATCTCTTGGTGTTTTCTCTTGCTGCACCTTGCCTTGCTCTTCTAACTTATTTTGGTATTGGAAAGGTAATTATTTAGTTATAAAAGAACCAACTTTTAATTTATTTAAATGTTAACATATTGCAATTGCACTTTTTGTAGGAGGGGAAAGAAACTCTTAGTAATGTTAATGCAACTGGTTTAGCAATGTTATTTAGTGCAGGCACATTCCTATATGTTGCGACTGTGCATGTGCTGCCAGAATTAATGACGAGAAATAGCAATTATAGCCATTTACCAACTGGTGACAACATGGCAGTGTCTCCTTCAGGGCTCAAAGTTAAAGAAATATTAGTTTTAGTGATTGGTTCGTTGTTGCCTTCATTGATTACAACTGGTCATCACCATTGACGAAACCACCACACAAAAATACATTTACGTTTCCATTGTGTACGATATAAAGTCTCCCGATAAAAATCTCCCTTATCCAAGGGTATAATTTTTTAATAAACTTTATGATTTTTATTTAAAATCATGAGATATCTAGAAAATTTGTCTATTTGGACATCTTTTTTATTAATAATTAAGTGATACATTCTATGTATTGTATATAATTGTAGAAAGGGCATATCATATAACGATTATACATTTGTATAAATTTGAGAGATAGACATACAAGATAAAAAGAGTACTGTGTACAATAATATAAAAAAACATTCAAATGAGTTTCTAATTTTCAGTAATACATCATAAGTATTATTTATTGGTAGACACATTTTTTATACAAACAGTGAACACAAACATTTTTATTCTTACATTAGTCCGTGCTACATTACTAATTAATTATTTTTCCTAATATGTATTTACATGAAATATATGAAATTATAAAAATGTTTTGTAATTTTGACTTGTGCAAAAAAGAATACGTATATGAAGAGATTACGCACATGAACAAACGTAAATACATATATAAAACTGATTTTATTAATTATGTTATATTCATTTTTATGCAAATATATAACAAAGGTTTCAATAAAAATTACGTTTACTGAAATACTTTCGAATTTGGTCGCTAGTATAGTCATCGACGAGATATTGTTAGACTACCAGCTTTATGGGATATCGTGTCACTTGAATAATTCGGTGTTTCCTTACGCCCTCTAGGATGTATTTTGGCTGGAGTAAAAAACAGAAGGCCATCGACGTGATCTCGTCGGTACAGAAGGGAAATTATCCTGCAACCATCTTGACAACAACGAGAGACTGTTAGTATTGTTATATTCTGCACCGAAGCAGATATTTCAGACGATGTCTTAGAGTTGGTTATTTAAGATTTACAATATTAAAAGCAAACCTCAAGGACAAAAGATTGCTAGAAATATTAAGAAAGCGTTGAAGCATAGTTTTCGGAAAATCATCGATTCCGACTTTAAATTTTATAAACGAGAATTATTACCTTACACTTGTTCTTACATAAATGTTCGAAGAATCGATCTGTGGAAAAGGAAATATGTTGAAGAACAGAGTAAGGGAGAGTTTACTGTAAACAATTAAAATCGCAAAAGAATTATTATAGACATTGAATAGATAGAATCAATTTTATCGTAGTATTTATGTTGACTAAATTAATGCGAATTATGGTTTAAAAGTTATTCTGTATCTCAAGTTCTATTGCCTATTTTGACTAAAAAATTAGATGGTCAGATAGTCAAGGGAGTGCTGGTTAACATCGTTGGCGAAAGGAATTGTTATAAACATTGAACAGCGAGAAATAACAAATTTCTCTGTGAATTGTATCGAATAAATTAATGCGCGCGAATATTAATGTTATAAATGTTATTCTCTATCTCGAGTTCTATTGCATATTTTTCGAAAAAAATTAGGTGGTCAGATGGTGAAGGGAGTGGTTGTGGGCATTGTTGGCAAAAGGAATTGTTATAAACATTGAACAGCGAGAAATAACAAATTTATCAATAATTACTAACTTGGCGATCGAATCGATCGATGGGAGAGGAGTGGGGGGAAGACAGCTAAGCCAGAGCGATGAGTCATTCAGTCAGTTAGTCGGGCCGGCGGAGACGGCAGGGGCGGACGGGTTGCGGTACCGGTGGTGCTAGGATGTCCCGGGAGACCAGGGGTGGACCAGGAGTGGACCAGGAGTGGACCAGGAGTAGACCAGGGGTTCCCTGGTGAGTTTTAATTTAAAAATTTCTTGTATGCTTGTTGCTTTGTTCACTTTGTTGACTTCAACTGTTTTCACTGAACAATCAGTTTCAATGTTTACCTCGAATATTCGTATTGCAATTTCCATCGGAAAAGAAACTTTCACAGTTCAGTGTTCGAAACATTTTTATATATCTGATGTTGGATTTGTGTTTTTCTTCCTGCTTCTGATTGTCAAATTCGCACTTTTGCCAATCTAATTTCTCGATAATAACTCGACGTGCTTGCATAACTTTGTATAAGTTCGGTGTTGTGAGAAGTACTTGTTTCGAAGTACTTGTTCAGGCAGTGAATAAGACAATTTTAATTTCTGATTTCCTAAGTGTTCTCATCGGAACTTTCAGAAGTTCCTCTTCGAAAAATTTTCACATGTTGTTGAAAATTGGTATTCCTCCGATCGGAGTTCCCTCAGGGGCTCACTCACGGATGGGGACCGTGAGTGGGTACGGGGAGTCGCGTCCCTGGGGCTACCCGAATCGCCTATAGGTCGGTTAGGTCGCACTCGTGTGCGGGTTTGGTTTGGCTCTTATGAGCTCGTTTTCTGGTTCGCTCACGTGAGCTCTTTTTCTGGTTTGCTCTCGAGAGCTCGTTTTGTGGTTTTGTTCTGGTTCTTATGTTGGAATTCGTATTTGTGTTGCGTCTAAATATGATTAGTTTGTTTCAGTTACGCTACAACAGGCAACGTCTTTCAACATCGACGAAGAGGACAAACCAAGAAGCGGAGGACACACACCGAAGAAGACATCAACGTATATTTAAGTTGCGTTAGTTAGTAATACGTTATGTTATGCGATAGTTATTAAGATTATATACCGTCGTTGTAAACACGTCGAGTAATTATCGCCGTAAATTCACTTTGTTCGTTTTTTTCTTTTACTCCGACACAGTCTTCTACTGTGTCGGATACCTTTGCTCGTACGTAGTATGTACCAGATTTATTGTGGTACGGGAGTTCGCGGTAGTTTATATTAATGGGGGGGGTCGAGACGCGTTGTGTCCGCTCTTTACCACTCTCCCGTAAAATTTTTCCACCCATGTCCGTCTCTGGCGGCAGGTGGTTGGAGTAGTTGGTATCGTTGTCGGAACTCCTCTCGACCATTGCTCGCGTTACCCTCAAACCAGAGCCTTCTGCTCTGGTTTGCTTAGTTTTTCTTTTTGAAAGAATCAGAGCCTTCTGCTCTGGTTTGCTTAGTTTTTCTTTTTGAAAGAACCAGAGCCTTCTGCTCTGGTTTGCTTAGTTTTTCTTTTTGAAAGAATCAGAGCCTTCTGCTCTGGTTTGCTTAGTTTTTCTTTTTGAAAGAATCAGAGCCTTCTGCTCTGGTTTGCTTAGTTTTTATTTTTGAAAGAATCAGAGCCTTCTGCCTGATTCGCTTTTTGTCCCCGTGGATCGGGGACTTCTTCTCCGATTCACACCCTTTTGCTCCGCGATAATTACTCGACGTACTTGCGTAGTATATTAGTATAAGTTCGGCGTTGTAAGAAAGGGAGCCAGAAGGAATATCGCATTCGTTCTGACTCCCTTTCCGGGTCTCTTGTGCAGCAACCTCCTCGTGGTGAGACCTGGGCAATCGGAATTATTCTCTATTCGTAAGATATTCCAGTATCTTACGAATAAAGGATAATTGCGAGCTAATAGCTGCACGTTTACAATTTCTGATAATAATATGTAATGTAGTTTAAAACCTGCAAATATAGATACATATTCCATTGCATTGAATCTGAATTTACTTCCATCTAGGACGCAGTCGGCCAAGGGTACATCGATGCTTTGTTCGTTTACCCTTGGCCACCTTCAGATCGTTACTTCGAAGTACTTGTTCAGTCAGTGAACAAGACAATTTTAATTTCTGTTTTCCAACTATTCATTTACGAACTTTCAGAAGTTCTATTTCGAAAAATTTTCATTTCTTATTGAAAATTGGAATTCCTCCGATCGGAGTTCCCTCAGGGGCTCGCTCACGGGTGGGGCCTTGAGCGAGTACGGGGAGTCGCGTCCCTGGGGCTACCCGAATCGCCTATAGTTCGGTTAGGCTCGCTCACGAGAGTTCGCTTTTTGGTTTGCTCACGAGAGTTTCGTTTTCTGGTTTGCTCACGAGAGTTCGTTTTTTGGTTTGCTCACGAGAGCTCGTTTTCTGATTTGTAGGTTGCTGTCGTTAGTTGGTTTCTTGTTTGGTTTCGAGTGCTGAATGTTGTTTTGTTCTGGTGGTTTTGATGGGTTTGCACTCGTGTGCAGGATTTTGTGTTGCGTCTAAATATGATTAGTTTGTTTCAGTTAGGATACAACAGCCGACGTCTTTCATCGTCGACGAAGAGGAGGTTACACACCGTAGAAGACAGCACGTATATTTAAGTTGCGTTAGTCGATAAGAATTTATTTGTGCGATAGTTATTAAGATTATATATCGTCGTTGTATATACGTCGAGTAATTATCGCCGTAAATTCACTTTGTTCGTTTTTTTCTTTTACTCCGACACAGTCTTCTACTGTGTCGGACACTTTTGTTCGTACGTAGTATGTACCAGAATAATTGGTACGGGAGTTCGCGGTAGTTTATATTAATGGGGGGGTCGAGACGCGTTGTGTCCGCTCTTTACCACTCTCCCGTAAAATTTTTCCACCCATGTCCGTCTTTGGCGGCAGGTGGTTGGAGAAGTTGGTATTGTTGTCGGAACTCCTCTCGACCATTGCTCGCGTTACCCTCAGACCAGAGCCTTCTGCTCTGGTTTGCTTAGTTTTTCTTTTTGAAAGAACCAGAGCCTTCTGCTCTGATTCAATTTTTCTCTTTGAATGAATCAGAGCCTTCTGCTCTGATTCGATTTTTCTCTTTGAAAGAATCAGAGCCTTCTGCTCTGATTTGCTTAGTTTTTGTTTTTGAAAGAATCAGAACCTTCTGCTCTAATTTGATTTATCTCTTTGAAAGAATCAGAGCCTTCTGCCTGATTCGCTTTTTGTCCCCCGTGGATCGGGGACTTCTTCTCCGATTCACACCCTTTTGTTCCGCGATAATTACTCGACGTACTTGCGTAACTTAGTATAAGTCCGACGTTGTAAGAAAGGGAGCCAGAAGGAATATCGCATTCGTTCTGACTCCCTTTCCGGGTCTCTTGTGCAGCAACCTCCTCGTGGTGAGACCTGGGCAATCGGCATTATCCTTTATTCGTAAGAACTTCCAGTATCTTACGAATAAATGATAATGTCGAGCTAATAGCTGCACGTATACAATTTTATAAAAGAATGTGTAATAGAGTTTAAGACTTGCAAAATATAGAAACATATTTCATTGAATTGATTATAAATTTACTTTCAGCTAGCGCACACTCGGCCAAGGGTACATCGATGCTTTCTTCGTTTACCCTTGGCCACCTTCAGTTCGTTACTTCGAAGTACTTGTTCAGTCAGTGAACAAGACAATTTTAATTTCTGATTTTCCAACTATTCATTTTGGAACTTTCACAAGTTCCACTTCGAAAAATTTTCATTTCTTGTTGAAAATTGGTATTCCTCCGATCGCAGTTCCCTCAGGGGCTCACTCACGGATGGGGACCGTGAGTGAGTACGGGGAGTCGCGTCCCTGGGGCTACCCGAATCGCCTATAGGTCGGTCAGGTTGCACTCATGTGCGGGGTTGGTTTGCTCACGTGAGCTCTTTTTATGGTTTGCTCTCGAGAGCTTGTTTTTTGGTTTCGTCTCGTTTGCTGAGTATTGTTTTGTCCTGGTATTTATTTTGGAATTCGCACTCGAGTGCGTCATTTTGTGTTGTGCCTAAATATGATTAGTTTGTTTCAGTTAGGATACAACAGCCGACGTCTTTCATCGTCGACGAAGAGGAGGCTACACACCGTAGAAGACAGCACGTATAGTTAAGTTGCGTTATTCATAAGAATTTGTTTTATGCGATAGTTATTAAGTTTGTAAATCGTCGTTGTATATACGTCGAGTAATTATCGCCGTAAATTCACTTTGTTCGTTTTTTTTTTACTCCGACACAGTCTTCTACTGTGTCGGACTACTTTGTTCGTACGTAGTATGTAGGTACCAGATCAATTGGTACGGGAGTTCGCGGTAGTTTTTATATTAATGGGGGGGTCGAGACGCGTTGTGTCCGCTCTTTACCACTCTCCCGTAAAATTTTTCCACCCATGTCCGTCTCTGGCGGCAGGTGGTTGGAGTAGTTGGTATCGTTGTCGGAACTCCTCTCGACCATTGCTCGCGTTACCCTCAAACCAGAGCCTTCTGCTCTGGTTTGCTTAGTTTTTCTTTTTTAAAGAATCAGAGCCTTCTGCTCTATTCGATTTTTCTTTTTGAAAGAATCAGAGCCTTCTGCTCTATTCGATTTTCTCTTTGAAAGAATCAGAGCCTTCAGCCTGATTCGATTTTTCTTTTTGAAAGAATCAGAGCCTTCTGCTCTATTCGACTTTTCTTTTTGGAAGAATCAGAGCCTTCTGCTCTATTCGATTTTTCTCTTTGAAAGAATCAGAGCCTTCAGCCTGATTCGCTTTTTGTCCCCTGTGGATCGGAGACTTCTTCTCCGATTCACACCCTTTTGCTCCGCGATAATTACTCGACGTACTTGCATAACTTAGTATAAGTCCGACGTTGTAAGAAAGGGAGCCAGAAGGAATATCGCATTCGTTCTGACTCCCTTTCAGGGTCTCTTGTGCAGCAACCTCCACGTGGTGAGACCTGGGCAATCGATATTACCCTCTATTCGTAAGATATTCCAGTATCTTACGAATAAAGGATAATACCGAGCTAATAGCTGCACACTTTGAATTATCGTTTATATTGCATACTAGAGTGTAAATTACTATCCACGATTATTTCAAACCTATTCCCTTCCATAACATTTTGCAATGGCACATTCCCTCAGAATAAAATATATTATTCAAGCCTGTTCTTTTGATCTTTCTATTAACGCGCATGTCAATTATTATTAAATGTTACATTCTCCGCCATATTTCAGTCCATGTTTTGGCACTATTTTGATACTATTCTTGTCGGTGGTGGAACTTGTAGCTGTATGGTCTTTCAGATCACTGTAATTTCCACGTTATCCTCACGCCCCTTTCGTCCATTTACCGACCCACAGAATAGCACGGAGGCTGTCAGTCTCAGTATCTCGTCGGTCGTATAGTCTATGTACATTGTCGCTGAAAAGTATGGAAACAGTTATAATTTTTGGGAATCTATATAATATAAATGAATAATGTTGAACGATGTTTACTACTAAATTTAAAGAATGCCACCATTAGTATTTCATTTAATTATTGAAATTGTTTCAAATAATTTAAAGCTAAAGATAATCTACGTTTCTGAATTGGTTTTTGTTTTATCTGAATATAGAAATATAATATTCTATGATAATAATAATCATTATTAGTATATGAGATATTTAATTGAATTATTCGTAAACTGTGTTTACCGATACAACGAAAGATGTATCGCATGAAATTTAATAAAATTCGTAAATGATTTTGTAACTATTTGTAGGTAATTGCAATTAAAAAAGTGTCCGCATACTTTTGAGCGGCAGTGTATGTATGTATTCTGAAACTGAGATGACGATCCGAATCCTTTGTTATCACAAGCCGTGGCCGCATACAGCTGTAATTCACAACAATGGTGGTGCCGGTCGTGTTTTAGGTTAAAGTTGCGTGGCTTCGAGTAACAGTTTAGTCCAATTTAGAGTTGTGAAAAATGGACAATAGGATCACAATATGTGACCCGGACGAAGAAGAAATCGACGATGGAATATTTCAAGATATCGAGCCAGTCACGTGGATTAACGATGATCCGAACTACGATTTGGATGAAGTCAACATGTTCTTCCATAGGGTGGATTCTGATCAGATTATATATGAAGAGAAAAAGAAAAAATGTAAATTTATTGGTAAATATGTTATGGGTGATGTTCTTGGTGAAGGTAGTTACGGAAAGGTGAAAGAAGTGATGGACTCAGAGACACTTTGTCGTAGAGCCGTGAAAATTTTAAAAAGGAAGAAACTTCGTAGAATCCCGAATGGAGAGCTTAACGTTCAACGGTACGATTAATCAATTTTCATATTCTTCCAGAACAGCTTTCTATTTCGATTACAAAATTCATTATGAATCACTTTCAATCATTTACACTATGTACTAGATCGGTGTGCATGAAATGCCTTTTTCAATGAAATGTCAAACTGATGTAATACTTTTCAACTATCATACATTTCATAGAGATATTTTTCATGTTACTGTTTTCTTTTTTTTTTTTTTTAATAATAATCAAGTATCATCATTATTACAGTTTTTGTAAATATCAGAAGTATTCAAGACAGAGAAAAAACTTTTCATGTTTTGTCTCTCTTTTTTTTTTAGGGAAGACTATTATATGAAAACTAATACGACAAATATGTACTTTATATGTTTCTAAGATTATGTTTCTCTCATATACGTGTATGGCAAACTACTTAAATCAGTTGAGAGATATAACGCATAAATTATCTAATGATGCGTTGATCTAGCAAAGTTAATAATCAAGAAAATGACAAATCATATACACCAATTTAACACACCAAGCATATTGTATTATTTAAAAAGTCAAATACATAAGAGTCTGGTTTCACGAGTACTGTATTATAACAAAAACAAATGTACAAGAAATTATAATAATATATGCAATGAAAATATCTAACGAATTTTGTAAATTAAATATTGTAAATAGAAAACTATAGTATATCTCATACATACTACAAAAATATTATCAAACATGATTTTATAACAAAATACATGAATTTTACATAGTAAAACTCTTAATCTATATATTCTTTTCTAATGACAATATTAATGTTTGAAAAGAACACACGCTTTTGTTTTTAAATTATATACATATACAATATATAAACATAATTAGTTCCTGTAATTCTAAATACTATTTGTTCACATTCGTTAACAGGGAGATAAAACTATTAAGGATATTAAAACATAAGAATGTAATTAACCTTGTAGATGTTTTATATAATGATGAAAAGGAGAAGATGTACCTAGTTATGGAATTTTGTGTATGTGGATTACAGGTAAATTTTAAAAGCCTTATACGGTTTATTTTAGAATGCGACACGCATATATACATTTGCACAAATTGATATTCTATTTTTTCTAAGCAGTTAATATTTTAATCATGATATTACAAAGGGAAGAGCATCCGAAAAGAAACACCCACATTTCTGTTATTAATGGTTGTATAAAAATACTTCTTAGCGCAACATTATCCTTCTTTAGTAGGAGAAATGTAGCAAGAAAACAATTTTTCACCAGGGGAAGGCATACTTGTTATTCCCTATAGGAATATACATATATATTCCTATAGTTTAAAAGACATTGTAATTTGAATGTTAATTTTAGTAAGGCAAACTAATGATTTTTCATAGAGATAGTCTAATGCTTCTCTTTTATGAGGAATGATAAGATTTGTTGTAAATGAATGAGTTGCGATAAGGTTTTTGTATAACTACAAAGTAACAGAGATATTTAGGTGTTCCTACTTACGTGCAAAGTCCTATGTAATTAATTCGAAAGATGAAGGTTATTTCTACTACTGTTTATTTTTGTAAGAAGCGTTACTCGAATAATAACTGCAATAATAATTCTTCATTCTATAGAGCTATATATTTGGGAAGGACATATTATTTCATGCAATTGTTCTGTGAAACATAAGTCTGCATGGAATTTGACATCAATTCGATCTCTATTTATTAGATCTTTTACAGGATATGTTAGGAAGTACACCTCTTAAAAAGCTTCCTCTTTGGCAAGCACATGACTATTTCTGTCAATTGTTGGATGGTTTAGAATATCTTTACAGTAAAGGAATAGTACACAAAGATATAAAACCAGGAAATTTGTTGCTGGCTTTAGATGGCACTTTAAAGATTAGTGATTTTGGAGTTGCCGAGGTATATAGCCGACTTATATTTTCTACCTTCTAAAGTAATATCTTATATTTTATTTACTATTGTTTTATGTTTTTCTGTTTTATTGTCAGGCGTTAGACATGTTTTCCGAAGACGATATATGTAAGATGGGACAAGGGTCACCAGCATTTCAGCCTCCTGAAATTGCAAATGGCTGTGAAACGTTTTCTGGTTTTAAGGTAGACATATGGAGCAGCGGAGTTACACTGTAAGTGCGCTTCTATTTATGTGCAAATATAACAACTGGAGAAGCACGAGCACTCGAAAGTGTTGTGTACCCTAGTCGGGAAAACTTTGGGTTCGAAATCGAATCGGGTTCTTAAAAATTTTCGCACACCTCTAGCGAATATAACAACTGAACTCTTTGCTTTAAATATAATATAAATTCTTGCATTTTCTAGGTACAATATAACAACAGGTCAATATCCTTTCCAAGGCGATAATATTTATAAATTATATGAGAATATAGGAAAAGGTGAATATACAATACCTGAGGAAGTAGAAGAGCCTTTGAGATCACTCATACACGGAATGTTACAAAAAGATGCAGATAAAAGATTTAATTTACAACAAGTTAGAAAGCATCCATGGACTATATGCAGGCATCCTAGAACACACGAAGAAGTGCCTATACCTCCTCTTAAAGGACATAAATGGCACAGTATGACCGTACTACCGTACCTGATGGAATATCATTACGGAGGTGACGACAATCCTACGTATTACACTGAACATCAACTAAATGGTATGCAATCTTCTAACAGTTCTCATTTTGCATCATGCAGTATGGTATTAAAATTACGTATCAAAGCTTCAACTTTCATGTTATCATTGTACTTAATATTGTATGTATATTTTTAACTAATACAAAGGTAAGATAAATGCATTAAAACTTGCATGTATGGAACTATGTAAAAAAAAACAAAAGTGTAAGAATCTTTGATATTGATACACATTTGACGCTTAATATATTGTTGCTGAAAAATAGCATTTGCGTGATAGATTGTTACTTACATATTGTTACAATTAGAAAAATAATATTATTTAGTGGTTACACGTGATTTGTTTAATTTGTATTTTGTTAATTATGTTTTAACAATGAAGAGTATTTGCATGGAAATTTGTGTAAATTGAAATTTCTGGAATATACTTTATTATTGCAGAAAGAAACAGATTCTGAACAGATAAGAAATAATAATTATTATTACTAAAATAACAATTCGATTGAATCCAGTTTCTTATTATGCCGCAAAAAAAAACTATTACTTGAAAACTTCAATCAATGTAAATTGTAATCATAACAACAGAAAAGCATATAGACAATTCAATAAAATATAGCTTTTGCTTTTCAGATTCTAAACGGAATAATGAACAATCTTTTTCAAATCGACTACTTGTATTCTTATCAAAGACATGCACCATTCTGTAACAATGTCACACTTATATCTACCTATGATGTTGCGAGCTGACAAAAACGGGTACTCTCTATATAGTGTACACCCTGTTTTGCCCCTTTATAACATTTAAAACTTCACATACAGCAATTATTGTATTGACATCTTCAACCGAGCAATGTTTGCTTCTATTAATTATATGGCTTAGCTTTTGCAATGCATTATGCACACAGTAAATCATAAGCAGTAACAGTTAATTTGTATTTTTAAAATATTATTAATTGTTATATTCTAGCATTGCATGATCAGGCGTAGTTGTCAATTTTACTTACATACTTAAGTTTAGAGTTTTAAAAAGTTTGAATGATATTAACCCTTGAAACGAAAGTATGTAACAGGTATTAACTGAATTCGTTCTACTTTTTTTATACAGAGGAAAAAAGGCATCAAGAAATGGACAGAACCAGTGAAGACCAAAAAACTACATGGAATAGTCACAACAGCAAAACGAATTCACATCAGAGTAAACGAAGATGGCGTAAACCAATTTCATGCATTAGCGTTAAAAAATTTCCATCTTGCAAGCCATCGTGATTTGTCTTGTTGCCACGCTTATTTTTTAATTATATATTTTCCTGACTATGTCAGCATACAATATTTCTCTGCAGTGGAGATGACTGAGAGTCTAATAACGCGCTGAAACGCTAGGACAGTTTACCTAGACGCAGCTCTAATCGAGTATAAAAATTTGAACTAATTCAAAAGCATTAAATGTAAACATTTGTGATATTAATATTAAATAGTCGTAGTAGATAATTCGTCATGCCCTACTAATTATGAGGTGAATCACTCAAAGTCCAAATATAGTGATTTCCCTTCGTGTGCCATAATGAAGATACAGTTATTAAGGGATCTGTTGTTAAAAATTTTTGTACAACCTTCTCTTTTTCCGCATTTTGTTAACTTAAATCAATTAAAAATTCAGCACAGACATTGATCAAACATGTTTTTAATATTAAGTCTTTATGTTCGTGTATGAGTTTCGATTAAATGCACACCATTAGTGAATTTCAAATATATCGCTCTCGAAGAAATGGGTATTTTATTAATTTCGACATTATTAACAGAAATATTTATAGTCTTTTTAATCTTAAAGCAAGAATAAGGACTATTGTTCATTGAAGGAAAGCCTTTGCCCTTCTCAGTGCTTGTAAGTCAGACTCGTTTATGTATTAACAAAGTATTTGTAAAATAAGAAAATTGTGTAATCGAATGTAAGAAGAAGGACAAAGATTCAGGTTATTCGAGCATGTAAGTTTGCTTGGTGCTGGTTGATATAAAATACAAGTCACAAATGTTGTTTTTAACCGATATTGAAAACTTTTCTCCAGTGTATGTACATGTTAAGAATATTTTCTATATAATTGTTATTTAGAAACGGGAAAAAATACATGATCTGTGTTTATACACTTTGCATATGTAAAATAGTATTATCTTTACGAGACAATTTGCGAACACTTAACACAGTGCTTGTAACATGACTTAACACGAAACAGGTATTGATTCGCATATGATACAAGAATATAAGGATTGTTTACACGCATACTTACAATAGATATTATTCAGGCGTACTTGAGTATTATTAAGGATAAACATGATATTGTTGATGTATCTACGTTCTAAACTTCGTACTAAGTGTTCCAAATTTATGCTTTAAACTTCTATAAAATATTATCAGTGTGGTGTGATAAACCTGACATGCATTATCTTTCTATGCAAACATGTTACACACATTTACTTCAAATACGAATTGTAAAGTTAAGAATTCAAGAATTTTTAAAACGAACAAGGTAACGCGCGTTCAACCGATTCATTCGAAACAAAAATGCATTGTATACTTGTCATGCTTCCAAACCAGGATTATTTATTTCATAAAAAGAATATTATTAACGACTAAAGAATAATAGAAGTTACAATAATATATAAAAAAATAAGCAAACTATTCTGTTTAGGATAAGTGATTGAAGATTGAATATGCTATCGGAATCGATATTATTTTAAATATCCTCGTTTTTTTGACATCAATTACATAGAAAGAAGATCCTAAAACCATGTTATAAAATTACGTATCATGCGAAATTTTAGCTATAACATGTGTGAGATACAGGGTGAATCACGAATCGTGATCAGTAGAGATTACTATGTTATTAACAGTCCGATCGAAAATGTTTTTATCTGCTTTAACGTGATTATAAAAAATTTTCGTCATAATTTTTTTACGCCTATCTGATAGAGGATTTCAAGGCAAATTCGAAAACGTATCATAACATTAAAAAAATTGCACAACACACGTGAAAGTTCTTTTGAAACCATGTATATGTGATAAAAACATTTTCGATCGGACTGTTAATAACAGAATAATGTCTACTTACTGATCACGATTCGTGATTCGCCCGGTATATAAATTGTTCTTTCCTTGGAGGAAGTAAGGTGCCTAAATACTGCCAAGTACTCAAAGCACATGGAAAATAGTCATAAATATATACATTTTCTGATTGTATATATTATATATAATATAATATAAGGTATATATATATATATATATATATATATATATATATATATATATGTATACAATATACTATGTATGTATGTTTATATATTATATATTTTATATATATTATATATAAAAACACATATATAATATAATATATATGTATATAAACACACACATATATATTAACTATCTTTATCTTTGTGTAAATTAAAGTAGAAGGAAAGGAATTATAATTGCGATCACACTGGCACGAACAAGAATAAAGAAAAATAATGTAATAGGAAAGTGGTATTGTAGATGTTTATATCAGATTTATGTGATAATCTAAATCTTGTTTTTCTTTTGTAAAGTCTTTTTACTGTTGATCGCAAAAGTTACAGAGCAGCATATGGAGCGTATGGAACGTTAAATAAGATATGAATAATTTTATGATGAAGTAAAACACATGTATATTGATGGTACGTCATAACGAAATTTGTATACTACACTATATGTTAATTTTTTTACTTACCGTATTTTTCAAATCTAGAGGATCTACAATATATCATTAACGAAATGAATAAGAAATCTAAAAGGGAGGACTTATACACAAAAATATATGCGCATTATTTTTATATATATTCATAGTAAATTACGTTCCCTATAGTATCTTTGAATACGTATGTATATACACGTTTGTATATATATATTTATGCACATACGTAAATATATGTGCATACATGTTTAATACGTACGTTCAAATTTATCCCTTCGTGATTTTAATGGTTAAATTATATAAATTCATGAAAGTGGTCCCAACAGATTAATTTCACAAATTTTTTATGTTACTTTAAAATATGTTACGGATTTGTCACATTGAAAGGTTGCCGATTTCTTTAACGAATTGTTTATTGCCATAATTCCGATTAGTTCAATTAACTTAAATTAGTTACATACATCCTAATGAAATTTTCATCACGATAATTACAAAGTTTTAAACGCACATAATAGACGAAGATCATTTGAGACATTTGGAAACTTGAGGTATATTACAGCAAGGCACTATAAATTGAAAAGACTATCTGTGTAAAAATTGTATATTACTGTATAGGATTACAAATGTTTGTAAAAATGTTTGCTGTAGAACATATACTCGTAAATTGTAATCTGTACTACATGTAAATGTTTTGTTTTTCTCATTTCTTTTACCGTCTTTTTTTTTTAGAATAGATACATAAAAATGTGCTGTTTGGAATTATACATACACTTTATACTTAGATGAATTTATCTTATACATATATACAAAAATTGTTTTGCTTATAAAAGTGTAAATACATAGGTGTGAATTGTAAGTTAAATGTGTAATACAGCCATATTCATTTTAAAATATGAAAAAAATAATACAGAATAATAATTTCAAATAAGTTATGTTTTCATTGAGCCATATTACTGAATTTTTCAAAACCCAAACGAGTAATTTAAATTATTAAACCATAATTAGGACACAGAGGATATGTTTCACATAAAATGTACGATATATGGTTAATTTATAATAACATAATTGAAAGATATAAGTTTATTATTGCATTATGTTAATACATAGATATATTTTCAAGTACAGAGATATGATCCACGTTACATTATTTGTCGAGCATAAGAGGAAGTTTAACATATAGTGTACAACTTCCCTTATAAGCAATTTAATGTTATATACAAACATCAAATTGAATAACTTTTAAATTATTACACGACGCATAATTGTACTGTCATGAAACTGCGTAATTTAACATTACTAACATGATATAGCCAATTACAGATTAAAGCTTTTAAACTGAAATTAGAACATTATGTCATAGTCTTCCAGATAATATATATATATAATATGAAGAATATCTTTCTTTAACAATAAAATAAATATTAGTATACATTATACATAATACGTTTGGAATGATTTCATACTAATTCTCATCAAAGATACTTCTAAGACCTAGGAGGCACTAATTATGAGCCTACTAACACCAGTCAACCAAATACATACATACATTTACAACAAGAATTACAATAAACTTCCTGATAGTAATAGTCACACAGCAAATAGTTATACGGATGTACAATACATACAAATGGAGGCATAAAAATATATGTTTACAATATGTATAATAATCTAAATTTTTTAATAAATAAATTGTTGTGGCAATTATTACAAAAGTTACTTTTGTTGGTAACGGAACAGATCTATATCACTATAAAATAAAAACAATAAATTAAAGAAAACATATTCCCGCAACTTGCAGAAATAAATCTCATGTCTGTATACTACAGACAAAAATGTATCGCGACTACTTCACATTTACATACTATCATCGAATAAAAACAACAATTAACTTTTTTAAAGCGATCACAACATAAGGAAAATGTTTAATTTATTTTATGATAGATAGTTGTGCAGTTATATACTGCGAAAAGAAATTATACCCTTCGATTATTATATTTTCTCCTTTTTACATTTCAACTGTACATCTGTCATACAATTTTCTTGAAACTGTGAAGTTTCATTGGAAATTGCTAGCTAGTTTCACTGGAAGCTACTCATGTACAGTAACGCTTCAGAAGATTCGTTTGTTTTACCTTCATAAAATTTGAATGTAATCTTCTTTCCATTTTTATACAATGATTGATATAACTATATTGCAATGCTTGACAACCAAAACTTCAAAGTGGTGCCATACTATTATACCTATGTAATAAGTACTAATACTTTGCAACTAATGCTTAAACTTATTACTGAATTAATGCAATAATAAAATATTTTACTATAAGTATAAATAAGTGTTATCCAAATAATGTCGCGTTTAAAATTGTTGAAATCGTTGCCTGCGAACCTTTTGAAGGGTTACTGTAATAAATCATCCTCGATTGAAAGTTCACAACAAAACACCGGAAAATTAAAATAAGTTATAAATACTGAATTTTTTCGATTGCATTGCATTGAACATATACTAACATTATTTTTTTTTAAATGTCAAGAAATGCAAATGACTTGTGGAAAGCATAAAAAAATATTTTTATAAACTTTATAAATAATTTAAATGCTTTTCTTACTTTCCTCTATAACACACGTATATAGCTTGTAACAATAACTGTATTCTTTTTAAACTCATTTACGTTTAACGTGCATTTGAATGCAAATCGGTCATTTTCTCAATATATATATATATATATATATATTGTTTTTTGGTAAACGACATCTAATTCATTTCTACATAAATAATTTCTTAATTAAGTACTTATTACTCTAGTCCCCCTTCCTCTTCTAATTTGGAGAGGAATTTGGGGACTCTGTAGTTTGGTTCTACTTGACGTGCCATATCAATTAAAGATAGCAATTTCTTTATACCAATAAATACCCTGTAACAAAATGTACAATGTTTAAATTACCATGTTCATAGTTTTATACAAAACTTGTTTTCAATGTGTAATTGTAAATTTACCTTTTTCCGTGGAATTTATTATGTAAAGATGATATTTCCTTTTTGGTGAAAAGGTCCACTTCTTCTAGAACGCTCAAAAGATGATCGGGAGTCGACAAATTGGGTACGTGCAGCGTTGTGCTGAATGCCGATAACATTTCCATGTCATCCAACACTTGCCTGGAGGTACATTAATCATTAATGTTACGTTAACAGTTACGATAAAACAGTTACACGTTTTCTTCAGAATTTTACCTGCGACTCGTCGTACACAGGATTAATAATTTGCGACCGCGTGGTGGTTGTTTCTTCAATAAAACTAGAAGCGCTTGCAAAGTCAAATTCGAATACCGAGGCCCGATAGGTCCATAGTCCAACAAGCGTTCGATATTGTCGACTAGAATACAGCTAAGTTGTGAGCGATATGCATCGTCGAATACCTAAAATGATAAATGTAAAATCGTGTTTTCAATGATATTTTTACTGCCTCTGTAATTTAATTTAATTGGCTAAAACAATAATCTTACCTTTCGAATTGAAAGACATTTTGCAGATTCGGTGAAGCCAACCATGTCCTCCGGTGAGCATACTTTGACAAATGGAAAATCGGAATTCTTTGCAATTTGTGCAGCAAGAGCTGTTTTTCCGCTATTAGGTGGTCCTTCCAGGAGAACTGATACGAGACCAGAGCCCTCAGTAGATCGAGCCTCCTGAATGTAAAGATTACCATCGGACAAAATTTCTGCCACTGGTTTACCCCAGTTAATAATTCCACGTATAAGAAGATGATCCAAAAGTTCTGCGCTGGTGCCAAATGCCTAGAAGTATAAAATGCATAAAATGTTTACTGATGCTGCAATGATTATAAATCTTTTAATACTCCTCCTTCATTGATTGCTTACAGGTTTAACGTCGTTGTCTAAAGCATGAAGGAAATCAGATCTGGAAACCATAAGCTTCTCCATCGCTGCAGGATCTACCTCTACCTTGCTAGAGGCTTTGATCAATCTATTCATTGCAGTACTTTGTGCAGCTCTGACTAGACCTTCTAATTCTGCGCCACTAAAGTTTTTAGTTAGCGTGGCTAATTCATTCAGATCAACGTCAGGTGCTATTTTCTTGTAGTCCCTCATTCTGCTTGTATGAATGTTAAGGATTTGGAATCGTCCGTGCTCATCTGGTAAACTAATTTCCATTTGTACCTTGGGTAAACAAAAATATTATTAAGACGATTTCTTCTGGTAGAGCTGTGCTAGAACCCGAAAATTTCGAATATTCTCTAGAACCCTTCGCGATCTCGAATAAAATTCTCGTCACGTCCTGACTCGACATTTTCGGGTTCTCGCAAACCTCCAATACTTAGTTTATGGTTATTAAAACATACCTCTAATCTACCAGGTCGCAATAAAGCTTCATCGATCATATCTCTTCTGTTGGTCATACCAATAACGAGAATATTATTTAATTGCTCTACACCATCAATCTTGGCAAGTAACTGATTTACAACAGTGTCATGTACTCCCGTATTACCAGCAACACTTCCTCTAGACTTACAAATAGCATCTATTTCGTCGAAAATGATTATGTGCAATCCACTGTTTGGCCCAAGCTGAAAATTTATGTTTCATTTTTTTTATCTTACAGATAAAAAATACATCTTAGTAAAGATCAATACGAAACTCGAAAGTATATTCATACCCTTTTTTCCTCATCTTCAGCATCGGCAAACAATCTCCTAATATTCGCTTCACTTTCACCAACATATTTATCCAATATCTGAGGACCATTGACGATTTTCGGTTCTCTGGCGTTTAACATTGTTCCTATCTGTCGTGCCATTAGTGTTTTACCAGTACCCGGCGGACCATACAGCAAAATTCCCTTCACGTGTTTGCAACCTAGTTGCACAACAATTTCTGGTGGGAAAACACGAGATGCGAATGCTCTCCGAAAGATTGCACTGAATTCTTTGTCCAGGCCACCAATTCCCATCTTTTGAAAGTCCCAATCTGGATTGATAATCGATTGGCGAACAACTTTTCCTTTTGCTTTACCAACAAGGTTCAAGCTTGAATTGTCTGCTTTCTCGAATTGTATCACAGTGTCACCCAGACAACGTCCCAGTTGGGTCTTCTTGGGTGCAGTGTTTTGTCCAGAACTGATAGCAGAGAGGTCAGCAGCTTCCAAACTTTTCACTACAAGGCCAAGCATTTTCTTGTCCTTGAACTGAAACACCAGCTGCTGACCCACGGTGAATGCCTGTCCCGAAAATTGCAGTAGGAAATCTCTGGCCATTTCATCGGTATTGTATGGTTCCAGAGTGGTTCTAAAAGCAATAAATACTGTTTTTACTGCAGATTTGATGCGTTTATAACAAAAATGAGTAGATCAAACGCGAAACAGCAGAAGTTTCGAAATACTGTTGTATTGTTTTTGATCTATTAAAATAATTAAGAAAACGAACAAGTGTCTATTCATTTACTGTATCTTGTAGTTAATACATAGAATATACGTACGATTTCTTTTGCAAGAAATCAGCTTCCAATACAACACAGCATAGACATTCTGTGCTCGAGGTAGGATTAAAGTGATAAGGTCGCACTTCAATGTCCTGATTGAGGGAAAGAGTGGCCCATTTTCTCTGAGGTAAACTAAAGCCCACCGTTCCTCTGGGTACTTCATGATGTCTTTTCACAGTGAATACAAAGTGATGATTTGGTGCTGTGGTAACTTCAATGTGTCTAAAAAATATAATTATATGAATATCAGTTCTGATGAACGATGGTAGTCTTTACTTTCTTTTCAAATTATATATATTTTATAATTATGTATATGTATATGTCATTCTAAGTGTCATATGTTATCCTAATGGAAATCACGGAAAACTCTGCAATATATTTATCAATATAGTTTCTGTATGATTCAAAAATAGAATGATTATATTATCTATCTGGCCTTAATCATTAATACTCTCACTATTGTTCTGACACATTCTTGCTGCTCAGTATATAGCTATTTATAAACGAAACTGAATTAAAGATATAAAGAAGTATAATTATCACCTGAAAATCTTTTGAATCATAACATTTGTTCTGTCATAATATCTAATCTGTACTACAAGAGTTTAGATAAGTTGTGTGCAAGTATAGTATAGCTAAAATAACGTGTAATCATTTAAAGGGGTAACATTTATGAACAGCACAATGTTGTACATATACCTATAGTTACATAGTAAATGTTACCACAAAAGTATTAAACAAATAACATCGTAATTGAATTGAAAGCTTCCATGTTTCTGTGTGATGCACGTAGACCTATAATCTTAAGATCCTATTATAGATACCAGATCAATGAATTAATCAGAATATGAATCTGTACCTGACATCATCAGGATAGTCATCTGGATTAATTATAGCACAGTTACTGATACTGAGCTCATCAGTGGGACACTTCACAGCTTTCATTCTCTGAAAAATTTCGTTTTGTTGTTTTAAATGTACGGCTTTCATGCAAGCATGCAATATCCATAGTCGAAAGTATTGATGTGACTCGAAGCAAGGAGGGGGTAGTTACAAATTAATTGTGAATAAATGTTTTCTGAATGAAGATTCACATGTATTAATTGGTACATCGACGACCAACAAACGATAAAATGAGATTGGCAGACACTTTTACATTCAGACTTACCATTGCTGACATTTTTTCAAAAGAATTTTCTGAATACAGGCTTCTACACAGTATGGACCTGCAATGCAGGATATTAGAACAATCAATGTGACCAATAACGAGAATCTAATTCTGGAACGTTGTCGAGTTAGAGACTTTCTTCGCAATTGATAGAAAATTGTTTCCGTAACTTACAACTTCTCTTTCGATTACTAGCATTGATTATTGTTAAAATTTTATATTATGTATGAAAAATACGCAATAAACACGATCTAATTTATTTATATAAAGGTTTGGTAATTATTTCTATTAAAATGCATCAGTTGGTAGTATTGCATTCTCGTTTCTTCTGTGGTAATATCACAGTATCAGCTGTAACACCAATAACAAATATCTGAAAGCATAAATTTCATTTGAATTTTTTTACTTCGTACATTTACATTTGTGTCATGATTTTGTAGAATTTGTCTGACAAAAAGTTGTTCTAAAAAATTTCACTGACAACATTTTTGTACGCATAAGATCGATTTACATTTCGATAATGAAAATCAGCCTTGTTCCTGTTATCGTGCACACTTCATAAAGAATGAAACAGAATGAAATACTACTATACCAAACATTTTCTCACAGATGACTGTGAAATAAGAATGTAAACACAAACAAGTACTGCAGTTATTAGAGGAAAGAACTGAAAAAGGCCTCGAAAAGAAGATATCTATTTGGTCAACTTAATGTGAAATCAAATGGCTGCAGAAAGAAATATTCTTAGTTTACAATTTAATCAGGATCAAGGTGACTATTAGTTACAGTTTTAATTACTACGAGTTTAACTATTACGACGTACGTACTTTTACTATTTTAGAATGCAATAGCTTCTTTCATATTATTTCGTCTTTGTAATAAGACCAATGTTGACGAAAAAAACGTTTCACGATGAATCATTTTGTTTTGTTTACTCGAAAAGAAACTAAAACAAAATAATGAAGCATGTGGTACTAATACATTATAGGGAGAAATATTCTTTGTTCATTCTGTTTATGACGAAAGTGTGTGGATGAAATTTAAAACAGTGAAAACATTGCAAGCATTTCAAAATACTGTTATATTATTTTCGACCTATTAAAATTATTAAGAAAGAAAATAAATTTCTATTTCGCTCTAGTTTGTTGTAATTTAAGCAGAAAATATTTATTTTGCATCAAGATCCATTGTCTAATTATTATAACTCTCGTATATCTTTTTCAACTACTGATGTTATGTTCTAAAACAATTATATTAATGTGAACATTGACTTGAATATTTGATTTATAATTTTTAACATTCGAACCTTGCATTTAACATATAACAAACTTAAACAAAGTGTTTTTCTTTTTTCGTTTTTGTGAACGTCTATACAATTTAAAGGAATAATTTTATTTTGTTAGGATGTTTTACGTGTTGTATGGAATCTGGTCTCAGAGTATACAATGTAGAACCGTTAGTTGAGAAAGCCCATTTGGAGCACGATGTTATGGGGAGTATAGCGATCGCAGAGATGTTATGGAGAACAAACATCATTGCTATAGTAGGAGGTGGCACGAGACCAAAGTTTGCAGAGAATACAGTGCTTATTTATGATGATTTGTCTAAAAAATTTGTAATGGAAGTTACGTTCACCAGCCCTATTAAAGCTGTTCGATTACGCAGAGACAAGTAAGTTCATTAATGAAGTAAAGTCTTGAATTGTAGTCTATAAAAATTATGCGTTTACTCACTTAGGAATAATTTTACAAAACAGAATGGTGGTGGCACTTCAACATGAGATACACGTTTTTTCATTTCCTATGCCAACAAGAAGATTATTAACATTGGAGACAAGAGATAATCCAAAGGGATTGATCGAAGTTGCTACATTGGCTACTGCACAGAAACAGCTTCTTGCTTTTCCTGGCCATAAGCAAGGTAGTGTACAAATGGTTGATCTTGGTGCTACAGAAGCTGGTAGTTCCAGTGCTCCTGCGACTCTTGCGGCACATCAGGTATTTATATCTCACATAAATAAACGTTTAATAAAACTGGTATTATTACTGTCTTCTTTTAGTATCTTTTATTTACGAATAATACTGTTAGGGTGCATTGGCTTGTCTCGCAGTTAATAGCAGTGGAACAATGATCGCAACTGCTTCTACACAGGGTACATTAGTTAGAGTGTGGGATAGTATACGTAGACATTTATTAGTAGAATTGAGGAGAGGAGCTGATTCTGCTACGCTTTACTGGTGAGTATTTAATTTATTTCCTAAAAAACAGAGATATTGGGTTGACAGGAATTGTTTTTATTCAAACAATGATCTTTAATGAATAAGATATTTTCCCTTCCGTTCAATGATCTTTTGCATAAACGAATACATAAGAAAATATATTACTGATTGAGGTTCATCGTTTGAATAAAGAAATTCGGTGTTTTATTTCACCTGAAAATACCGAAATTACTTTCTTGCCAACCCAATGTTATTTTACGTGAACATTATATTTAATATCTCAACACAAAAACGTGCAATATATGTTACAGTATCACATTTAGTAGGGACTCAGAGTTTCTATGTGCTTCCAGCGACAAAGGAACTGTGCATATATTTGCATTAAAAGACACTCAATTGAATCGCAGATCCACGTATGTAAACAGAATTCAGACTCCATATAATTACAAGCATCAAGCTAATAAAATTAACGATTAACTTTGTTATAGCTTCTCAAAAATGGGATTTTTAGGAAATTATATTGAAAGTCAGTGGGCACTGGCTACTTTCACAATACCACCGGAATGTGCTTGTGTATGTGCATTCGGTACAAAGAGTTCTGTCATAGGTATGGAAAACCAGTGAATCCATTATTGAATTAACATAAAATGCTTAAATAATGTTCTTTATTATACATTTATATTTTACATTATATTACAGCTGTTTGCGTGGATGGAACATTTCATAAATATGTTTTCAATGCCGATGGAAACTGCAATCGTGAGGCATTCAATGTCTTTCTAGATGTTTGTGATCATGAGGAATTTTAACGTGAACTGTATATTATGTTCATAAAAATTTTATGCTTGTAGGAAAGTTTCTAGTCATAAATAAGAAACTTCTTGCAGCGAATATCTGTACAGTAATGTAATTACATTAATTGTTGTAAAAAGTGTGTGAGTCATTATATCTATTGATTTTTTTTACCATAATATTCTAAGTATTCTTTAGTCTGTTTTATATGCACAAATTTTTAGCGATATACATACTTTTTGAAAATAGCGGCCCAATTGTAGCATACTGTAATAAAAACTAGTTTTATACAATCGGTGCTTTTCTTTATCTATGTTCCTCCAACAGTACTGTTAACAGCATTGTTTCTATTCATAAGTGTTCGTTTTATCCATTCTTTCTATTTTGATAGTGTTCTTGTACTTGTTCCCGTAATTGTTCTAATTAACATTTATTGTGATTTATACATTCATTAAAATAATGTAATTATTTAAATATTAGCCGAGAAGACTATGCTAATAAAGACAAAATAATACATACTATATGGCTCTGGATTCATCATAGGGCTTATCATATTAATATAAACGTGTGTTCCAATAAGTCCCAGAAACGTTCCAACAAATATAGCATATCGTCGACCTGTCACTCGCATATCTACGAACACATAAGAATTAAAGTTCCTCTTTTGTTAACAGACAGTAGGGTTTACAATTTTTCTGTTACGAGAAAAGTAATTAATTTGAAATTTATCTTTAGGTTAAGTAGAATCACGTTACGTATGATTACACATTGCTTTTTTATTTTTCAAGGAAATCAATATTATTATATATATATATTGTAATGTAACACATAGAATACGTATAATTTAAAATTTTTAGAGAAAATCAATTCAAAATTAACATTGTCTTCATTTCCAAACAAAACTTACTTGGTTTGTAAATTTTTTGGATTATATTTTCTTGATATTCCGCTAGATGGCTCAGACCGTATAAACTTTCTCGTTAGTACTCACTTCGTGATTTGTAAGTATATATACAACTCACGAAAAGCTTCAGACGTACTTGCTTCGGCAGTACATATACTAAAATTGGAACGATACAGAGAAGATTAGCATGGCCCCTGCGCAAGGATGACACGCAAAATCGTGAAGCGTTCCACATTTTTTGTTACTTCATTTTAACTTTATTTCTTTACAAAAACACCATGTGACTCAAACTATGCTGCGAAAGTACAAACAGTGATTATTTCTTGCGATTATTATCGCTTATTTTATTTTCAAATCTTTTATACATACACAAAGACTCTTATCTCTTCTATAATACCAGAGAATTTAAATATGAAAAATATGAAAATGCGATCAAAAACGTTGAATAAAAAAGAAATACACTACGTACATATTATATTTTCGGGGACAAAATTAAGTGTTTAAAACTAATAACTTATTTTTTTCAAATTGGACCAAACGACTTCAGATTTTTTGAAACGTTAGGAGGAATATTTTATTAGATTTCGAAGAACAACGGGTTGGTAATGATTTTTCACTTTTTGTTCTGTATCTATAATGACAACTGCCTTTTGTAGATAAATACGTGCACAATTTTGGCAGAATGTAGTGCGCTTGAATAAAAATCCAACTATCTATTAATTATATACCTGTAGAAAATGATTCGTGCCGTTTTTCCCATAAGACGTCATGTAAATTCCGGCACGAATCATTTGCTTTTTACAAACCTGCGTACAGCGCCATTTCGTGCTGCGGCGAAACGCTGAAACTGTTAGCCAAATTTAGTACCGAATTCACTCACCAGATGGTGCTCTTTAGAAACCTGCGTACAGCGCCATTTCGTGCAGCGGCGAAACGCTCAAACTGTTCGCCAAATTTAGTTCTGAATTCACTCGCTAGATGTCGGTAACAGCTGTTATACGGCCGAAAATTTTCGGAAATTCAGTAGTACGAGTCAACGACAAGCCAGACGGTCGAAAATTTTACGAAACTTATAATCGCTTATTACAAAACTCAAGTTTTGTTCAATTTAAATAACTTTGCTTTAAAGAAAATTTTCGAAGATGTTAATCTAATTTTACTATCACGCATTCGTGTGCAGGGTAGGGAAGAAAGAATACATCAATTGTAGTAAGTAATATTTTTTATTTTTCACCACAAGGGTACAATATTATTTTAATTATTATTATATTACATGTGTATCGCGACGAGATGAGACGAATATTATACGAAGCAGTTTCTAATGAACGGTAATGGCACACGAAGCTTTGGTTGAAGCTAGTTCTGGTCCTGGTCACAGATGTAGTTAGTAGTAAAGTGGGTTCTGTGTCCTGCTAAAGATGATGTAGATTCTGTTCCATGCTAAAGATGATGTAGGAGCTGTTCCAGGCTAAACATGATGTGCAAACAAAAGTGGCACGGGCAAATCCCGGGCGTGAGCACTCTCATCCTATATTGAATAAAAATTTAACGATCTATTAATTATAACCTAGTCGGTGTTTAACAGTATCTCGTCGGTGATTCGATCCAGCATTCTCCACTGTACCGCTAGATGGCTTATAACATATTCATTTTCTCATTAGTACTCATATTGCGTTTTGTAAGTATATAAACATCTCGCAAAGACCATCGAACGTACTTGCTTCGGCAGTACATATACTAAAATTGGAACGATACAGAGAAGATTAGCATGGCCCCTGCGCAAGGATGACACGCAAAATCGTGAAGCGTTCCACATTTTTTGTCACATTTATAAATTTATTAAAAAAATTTATTTTACACTTTATTATTTAAAATTACATTAAAATTACATTTAAAATTAAATTATAAATACCTTTAAAGAAGTCCATTTTAATCAATTTTTGTAGACGCAAAGATACCATTATAAATACTTAGATCAAAATGTAATAAAACTCAAGTAATAAATAAATATAATACACTTTAACTAATTATGCATACATATTTATTTTATAATACCAGATAATACGTAATACAATTTAATCCTATTGAAAACAAGATTGGTTCTCTTTTCTATTGATATATTTGCATGTGTAATCTACTGATCTGTCACTGATCTATAGACAGATCTAAATAGATCAGTGTGATCTGTAAATGAATGTAGATCAAAGTTATGTTCAAATTGGTTTGCCTAGAATCCAGTCATGAATTGATAGGAAGAAAATTGTACCAAGCAACGCGTTTTTTTTTAATTGAAAGTATTTATACACGTACGTTATAGTAATCAACAAATTGTACTCGTATCTCGTGTCTCGTATAGCACGAAATAGCTGGGCTGTTTTTACAGTAGCATATTATGGTTTGCACTTTCAATAATAAAGCGTGCGATTAATTTAACTTGTACAAGAACCATTTATTCTGGAAAATTGGACAGATAGAATTACTAAATAAACGAAGCATTCGTACGACATGTTCCTTTGGTTACCGGCTCTATGTACATATCCCGTGTAACAAATACACGAATGATTTGTAATTTATTAGAAAAATGTCGAAACAATGGATAACAAATTTTCTATTAGCTGGTACTATCAGATGTTTATTAATGAACTCTGGATATCAAAAAGTTATTAGTGACCGTGTGGAAGTATCAACAGCGTTAAATTCTTGGAAAAGAGGTTAGGCTATTGAACATCTATTTACTTAAAATTTATGTAGAATCCGGTACAATACAAGTAATCCTGCACAATCAAGGCATAAACAGTACAAAAATGTTTATGTAGCACGCAATATTTAATTATTATTGCATTTATACATTAGATAACCAAGCAATTGAATCATTATATATACATATATGTTTATTTATTTTTTTCAGTGACAGAAGGTGTCCACCTTTATAACTTTGGTGTAGATCCGTATGTGGGAGATTTATTTCATGAGACTCCGATAGGTTTATATATTTTTGATCTTATTCAGAAATATCTACCTCAATGGAGTTTATTCGTCTTGTTCATTTTTACCGATTTATTAACTGCATTACTACTCGCTCTTACAGCCAAACAATATGCAATTGAATTGGTTAGTTTAATTTCTTAATATTTGATATTATAATTTTCTAATGTTAGAAAGGAATCATAGCATTGGAACAATATTGTTTACAGGCCTCCAGAAACGAGAAAGCAAAGCTACCAGATGAAAATGTAGAAGATCAAGACGATACTTCTGTAGTTTCTTCTTCCACAATGTATGTCTCAGCAGCATACTTATTTAATCCATATATAATACTAAACTGTGTTGGACATACAACAACAGTATTCACAAATTTATTGTATTCCGTAGCATTGATCTCAATGACAAAATGTTCTATATTTTGGAGCTGTTTGTCCATTTCTTTGCTTACTTTGCAAGGATTATATCCCATTTCGCTTATGGTACCAGCAACTATTTATATAGCCCATTCTAAGAATGCAATGCAGAAAAAGAGTACTATAATTTCTATGATTATAGTGTTTGCCAGTATATTAGCGAGTTTATTTTGCATTTCCTATTATATCATGGGAAGTTGGTCATTCATTTGGAGCACAACAGGCTTCATTTTAACGGTCCCCGATTTACGTCCTAATATAGGACTGTATTGGTACTTCTTTACAGAAATGTTTGAGCACTTTAGATGGCTCTTTATTGCTTCGTTTCAAATAAACGTCAGTTTACTGTACATAGTACCATTAGCATTGAGACTACGACACGATCCAATGTTACTAGCATTTTCTTACTTAGCAATTGCTGCCATATTTAAATCCTACCCTTGCATCGGAGATGTTGGATTTTATATATCGTTGTTGCCGCTTTGGAAGCATTTATTTCAATGTAAGCTTTAATTCTAAGCTCCATATGTCGCAGACTATCTGTTACAGACAGAACATGATATTTTTATTTCATTTTCAGATACCCAACAAGGATTCATAGTTGGTTGTTTCATGTTGTTTTGCACAGTATTCGCGCCCACTGTGTGGTACCAGTGGATTTATTCCAGATCCGCGAACGCAAACTTCTATTTTGGAGTAACACTCGCATTCGCCATAGCACAAATCTTTTTATTAACAGATATTTTATTCGCAAGTGTAAAGCATGAATTTGCAATACGTCACGGTATTAATAAAGATGTTAGCGGAAGTAAAACAAAACTACTCTTAGAATAAAGTTGTATTGTACAAGGTTTAATACTAAGACTGTTTTATTAATACCCCGCTATACTAAAATGTCAAATAGAAATTCCGTTTGTACTGATCTTAAAAGTAGGATACCATTAATGAAGTAACATCGAATTTTAATACTGACAACATTTTTTAAAAAATAGTACTTTATTTATATAATATATACTTAATTTTTAATTATAATTTGTATACATATAAACTTTTCAATAATTTATAAACGCTCTTACAAAACAATTTGTTTCGTATAACATATTGTTTGGTAGTATATTACAGACAATGGTAGGAATTGATTGCTATCAAATTGTCATTCTTCTTACTATCTTTTCGTAGAAAGATAGTATTGTTCATAACGTAAAAATAAATTGAAGTACTTTTCTATAAGATTAATGCTTAATATTGGCGCACGCGTTGTGTATTTGACAGTAATCCCAGAGCGCTTTCCAATATGGATCTGTACAGAGAATCTCCGGATTCCCTATTATCAATAAATAATTTTTAGCTCTAGTCACAGCCACATTGAACCTCTGGAAAAATGTTCAATTTTATGAATTTTCTTTATGGAAAATATTCACATTCACTTTTCATAATCATAAAATTTATACCTTTGGGTTAGATAAGAAACCGATATGCGTTTTACCATCGTGATTAAACACTTTCGATCTTACAGTGCTTATAATCATAATTTCTTTCTCTTGTCCTTGGAAAGTTTCAACTGTTCCAACAGTTATGTTCTTTAAGTGCCTTTTATATAATTCCTTTTGAATCATAATTTTTTGTTGTTTAAAGGGTGTTATAATTCCAATATCTTTCTCTTGAACTTTACGTCCACCAAGAGTGGTTGTCATAAACTTCCGTACAAAATAAGATACCGTATTAACTTCTTGATCATTGTAAACGCTAAAAACATATATGTTAAAAGTGATTATGTTAAATGAAAAGAAAAAAACTTAATGAATTACAATTACCTTCGAAGTTCAGAGTACTTCTCCTTACCCTTACATTGAATAAATAATATAGGGAAAATCTTGTTGGATATTGCTAACTTGGACATTACGAATTCTTTATTTGATTTTTCAGTGCATATCACTTCATCATCGTAAAATAAATTATTAGATACGTGCATAATAGATTCTTGACTACGGAAATTGTGAATCAATTTTGTAATATAACGTGGATTGTATCGATTTTTTTCATCCTTTTGATATAGATTGCTTTCCATTAATCTTTCTAACATTGAATATCCTGATATGTAATCAAATTGCAAATTAACAGTAATATTTATATGTTTACACTTTTTAACAAGTTGATTGCTTTTGCACAACTAAATAAAGCATTATGTACATATCTATTTAATGTCACTTGTCTATAATACTATAACTTTCGTTTTACTGTCACAAATATTTTCGTATGACTTTATCAAATTGTCTTCAAATTAACTCATAATTGTTGCCAACGGCTAAATTACCTATTACAAAAAAAAAATCGAATTGTGCAGTGAACGTGTTAATAATGAAAATCATATTCACCTAGTATGTGTTCAATTTCTTTGCACCAAACTGAAGGTCCTAACTGATAAGGATCACCAGCTAGAACAACTTGAGCACGTAATGAACCTTGGCCATTTTGATTTAACGAACTTACTAAACTAATAGGAATCAATGATTCTACTTCTGTGTTTTGACCTGCTTCATCAATGAATACGTATGAGAAGTGATCAGGTTTTAAATTAAGCCTTGCAAGTCTGTGAATAAATTGGTAGGTACTATTAAATCATTTGTATATATGAAAAGTAATTGTATTAAAAATAAACTTTCAATATACCTTGTGCATGTTATCAGTGTTGTAATAACTATCTTCTTCAATATAAAAAGGTCTTTTGGTAAGAAAATGCATGTATTATCGACAAAATTTGAGCAAAGACTAACATTTTTGTCTATGTCCTCCCTATATACGAAGGAAAAAAAGTTAGTAAGGAAATAATTGTAAAAAGTTAGTAAGGAAATAATTGTTTACAGAAACAAATGTCTTACCCATTTTTTCTTGGTGAATACATTCGGTAGATATCTTTACATGGAATGGAGTTTGACACCAATCGTTTCATAATTTCATCAGCTGCTGAGTTAGAAGATGTACAAATCAAAATATTATTGGATATGTATTGTTTCCTTATCTACAATGAAAATAAGTTTCAACTATATATTATATTTCTAACTATATTATACCAGTGTCATAGATTGTACCTGACAAATGGCTTCAACTAATGTCATTGTTTTCCCAGTACCAGGTGGACCAAATAATATGTACGGTGCAGGATATGCTGTATTATTTACTATATTAGTAACTGCCTGTTTCTGTTCTGCATTATTTTTTATATTCTTATTTATCCAATCAGTCTTATTTTCCCAGTTACTGCATTGTAATCGAAATGCATAAAATTATAGTGTAAATACAAATGCATAAATAAAACTATAAACACATATAAAGAAAAATTCACACATTATATAAAACTTACGCGTTTGATTCAGCACTATAACTTGTAGTTGTTTCAGGATACAGTGCACGAATTAAATTATTTTTATGTGTAGTGTTCAAAGCATAATGGCAACACTTCATTGACCACTCAGACGGATTAAACTTTACATCAAATAATTGATCTTTAACTTTGCTTTTGTTTTTCCTAGATAATATATAAAATTAATTATTATCATACATGTAGAAAATATAATATGTAATATATATTACAATAATGCAAATACTCACGAATTTAGTTCTATATATACTTCCTGTCCTTGTATGTCTGCAATTTTTCCATACATAGTAAACTCTTCATTTCTAAGTTTTACAGAATCACCAATACATAAAAATGGGTCATCTTCCTGTACTGTAGGCACAGTCACAACAAAAGTATCAAGATTTTTAACGAGTTTTTGTTTCTTTAAGTCATGTTTTGCAGCTCTTAATCGGTATTCAAACGTTTCCAAATATAAACAAATCTTAAATATTATCAAGTAATTTTTTGGTTCCACTTTCTTCAGATGTGGTAAACTATTAATAAGTTTTGCATAATCTTCGGTTAATGAATTTTGTAGTATATTTCCTGATTTATAATGTTTGAAAGCTGTCTTCAATTCTGGAGGCGGTTTAAAATCTTGTAAGGGTAATAATTGTAATACACCGTAGCTAGTGCAATGCCTAAAATCAAATGAAATGAATGTCAATTCGAATAAGTGTTATGTCTATTATTTAAACAAATTGCTTTTCAATGCTTATTCATAATACCTACGTGCATTTTCCAACCATTGACCTACAAACTTTCTTTTTGATATTTTCCATTTTTTATATCTAGAACAAATGTACAAAATATTTAAATCTCTATCTCTATTATTTTATATAATAAAATCGTGTCTGTCTGTTTGTAACGGCTCAACGTAGAAAGCTGTAGTTTGAACAGTTAGACGCGGCGTTTCTTCGGGAAGGTTTAGGAGCAAACCGCATTCGAAAAAGTCCATTCGTTCAAAAGTTGTGACGTCATTAGTGAATATAGATAACTTTTTTGCCCTCTTTTGGCCACGTTTCTGCTTATAACTTTTCAACGAATGGACTTTTTCGAATACAGTTTATTCTATTTAAAACCTTCCGGAAGAAACGCTGCGTCTAACGTTTCAAACCGCAGCTTTCTACGTTCTGCCGTTCGCAATTGATGCCGTCACAAACAGACCAAATACAACTTTGTCGCCTTCTTTTGGGCACGTTTCTGCTTATAACTTTTGGTTCAATTCGAGAGAGGGGGGAGAGAGACAGGGACAGGAAGAGAGAGAAAACTACAGAGCAACGGAAAAACGAAATGAAATTGAACGAAATAGATTATCACAAACACATTCAGCACGTAAATGCTTTTAAAAAATACTGTGCCACAGCAACGCGTGGCGGGGCAAAGCTAGTACATATTTATATGTATATTATATAATACGTAGTACAATATTTTGTATCAAACACTATTTTATATGTAAACAAACTTATAATGTAATTACAGTCTAAATCAGTAAAAGTAATACTGGTCTAAAAGAAGAAAACATTCCAATATATATTCACACATACACACTACACTACTACAAACTAATGCATGAAGAAGGGGTTTTCCAGTGAACTGATTAGTGTTTGTAACCAAAAAATCCTAATGACTGTGCTGAAGAGCAGAGCAGAGTCGCCAGCAGTGTTACCAATCCATTTATAATAATTACCGGCGAATGAAAAATATATCGACAATTCGTTCCCGCTAACAAAACATCATATGACGTGATAACAGCTGATAATATATTTACAATACGTACACAGATATAAATTATTTTAAAAAATTATCTTATCTTGTGCTTGTAACTACAGTGTGTATAAAAATGCCTATATATCTATATATACAAATATACTTTATATATCCTATCCATTCTTCCCGTGTACCGTGTATGTATCTGACCACCCCCCCCCCCTCTCCCCATAAACTAGCGTTGACACTGTCAATTTGACAGATTTGACTACACAAATGTGACGTCACAAGTTACTTTATCTATTCCTCAAGGAAAAGTATCCAGAAAAGTATCTGTGGTATATAGGTTTATCATCTAGTGACTTTTAAAATCGAATGTTGACTACTCTGTGCCATTGTTGTTTTTATATAAACGTCAAAATCTACGTTAGTAGCGCTTGGCGTTTTGGTAAAGTTGAGCGAAAGTTGTGACCTGTTTGCGATCGTCTCGCGTCAATTAAAAAAAAGGAACTGGTCGAAGCTCACATAACATTTGTTCAAGAAAGTTGTTCGATTCACAAGCCATGCCTTTTCATCGTTATACTCATGCGGTTCTCTGCCGTATTCCTCTTTCGCTTCGTACGAGAGGCGAGGTCACGTTAGACGAGGCTAGAACACAGCATTTGGCGCTGGCTCAACTTCTGCGAGAACTCGATATCGATGTCGTTGAAATGCCGCCGGACGAGAATTCGCCGCTCTGTGTTTTCGTCGAAGATATCGCTGTCGTTTGCAACGGTATCGCGCTCGTAGCACGGCCGAACGAGTCGTCCCGAATGAAAGAGGTATATTTTTCTTCTCGCCAACAATTTTCACTTCTTCGATTGTTTTTACATGTATATAGATTGAAGCACTGAATAACCGGCATTGATTAGATTAAATTGTTGCACGTCACAGTGAATAGTGCTGTGAGCGCGTTGGTAGCTGAAAAGGTGATGATCTAATTTTCAGATTGAGACAATTAGAGCTGTTTTAAAGAAGGAATTGGAGATTCCGCTTATAGAAATTGCTGATAAAAATGCTCGTCTAGATGGGGGTGACGTGTTATTTACTGGTAAATCAATCTTCGTTATTAAGCTATTAATATAGTAAATTACTATTCAATATTATTAATGCTATTACTATTCAATATTAGTAATACTATTATTATTCTATTTATATTTTATTGTAGGCAGAGAATTCTTTGTTGGACTGTCCCATTATACAAATGAAGCGGGTGCAAGGGCAGTTGCAGCAGCATTTCCAGAGTATCCTTGTGTACCTATCAAGGTTGGTTAATTTTTAATTATTACATTAATTGTTTAATCTCTTAAAAATGTATTTTATTAAATTATCTATCTGTACAAAAACAGTTATAAAGTTTGATTGTTTTTTAAAACATACGAAATAAGCATGATTTAGCAAAATATATTTCTTGAAACAATAACATCATTCTATCCGTCTATTAAAATTTGTTTGAATTCGTTCAAAATATTTAGTGGCATACTTGTATTCTTTGTCTGTAATAAATTAAGATGTAGTACGAAGAATCTAAAATGTGTGTGTGCGTTGTGTAATTGCTTTGCCTTGGAAAAATATTTGGTTCTTAAATGTGTTTAGTGTTTATATATAGTATAGGAAAATAAATTAGGTCAACAGAGTAAATGTGACTAGTGTAATATATGTAAAGCAGAATGTAATCATTTACAAACACCACTATAAGCTACTTGTGTTGTGTAATCTTATAAATGTCAGACTTATAATTACATAGTAATTGTAGAGATAGAATTATCAATTTATTAATTCTATTTAATATTAATGAAGTACATTTACAGCATATTTTATAGGTGTAGCGAATAATTTATACATTGGGTTGACACTATTGCTAACAAACTATGAATATTAAAATTATACAACTTACTTTTTCAATGTTCATTTAAGGTGGGTGATGGTGGCGAAGAGGTGATTGTGGAAAGTCTTACCTCAGCCCCACTTCAGGTTTGGGTGTACTAGACTGACTTTCTTTTGCATACTCCATTGCAAAAAGACTTCACAATTTAGAAACACCATTTGGCACGATTTCGTCAAGTTTATTATTTATGATTAGATATTTTTATATTACAGATTTAAAGAAATGCTTTCATACGGAGAATATCAAAATATGTATGCGATTTATGGCTTGGTGCAGTTTCGCACATACATTTGGAACGCGTACACTTACGTAAAGAAATATCCGTTTTACTTTTACATTTGCACACACTTCAGATTTCAATCTATTTGCATAAGTATGCGATGCTGTTGACTTTAAGGCGGTAGACTCGTTTCCAGAATTGCAAGGGTGCGGAATGCACGTTCTCATTTCCTGATAATACAAATATGGGGTTTTTCAGTAATCAAAAGCACTGGATAAAAGATCAATCTAGGTTGCTATCGCCCTCAAAAGTCTTATTCTTTGGTTTACGAAGCGTAATTCGGCAGCATGTAGTTATGAAAATAGCTACATGTGCAATTATATGTTTCCGAATAATGGAAATTACGCCTCGTAAACGAAAAAGTTGGACTTTTGAGGGCAATAGCGGCCTAAATCGATTTGAAAACCTCCATTTTTGTATTATCGAGAAATGAGAACGCGTATCCCGCACCCTTGCAATCCTGGGAAAACGAGTCTACTTCCTTAATGTAGCTTGAATCGATTATTGTCAAAGAAATGTTATAATTTTTGATAAAATTTAATTTATTCTTTGCATTATACAATTTCTATGTGTACTAACTACAAATCTCAGTACTCAATCAAGGTTGCATTATCTTTTTCATTATTGTCACAATCAAGACACATAAGTTAATATTAGTATGCACATACAGCTGGAACAAATATAATGACTCTTTTACAAAATGTATAACACAATCTATTAGATTGTTCGTAGTGTTATATTTGAGTATAAAACCACAAATAACATATTGGAAAAGTATTATATTTGTTTCATTCACAAATCATGAAACTTTGCTTCAATATTTGAGTTAATGCAATGCTACAAGATTATTGGATATATTGAATAATTTTCATTTGTTAATACACGCATCATGTGCAATTATTACAGGAAGTGGCTTATGAAAAATCTTATGCTTATATTTCATAAATATAATTATTTTGTAATAAGAAGTATGGTCTTTTGTAGGATGTACATACTTGAGATAAGGACGAGTAACAAATATTAAAAAGGAAACTTAATTATATGCACAGTCGATACACAAAGTATTTAATTACTTGAGAGCGAATGCGTATTGTTCTCACCAAGTGATTTCTTACAGGTTGCAGAATCCAAACGACTCAAAGCTTTAGTTACAATGGCTGGTCCAGACATTATTTGTGTTGGTGCAGGAAAAGAATCGCAAGAAGTCTTGAAGGTAATCATGCAATTTCAATCTTAAAATTTGTAATTGTATAGAGACTATTCTTATTCGAATTGTAATACTGCGTATCATTTGTTATACAGAGAATCGAAAGGGAGGCAACATACAACTATCAAACTTTTACTGTGCCTGAAGATGTTGCCGCCAATGTACTTTACGTAAACGGAACGTTAATTCACCGATCAGAAGATGAGATTCCACAATCAAGTAAAGTGTTCGCAGAGAAAATTGACTTTCCTACCAGATCATTGCATATGTCCGAATTAGCAAAGGTCAGTTCTGGTTTAACATCTTGTTGCTTATTGGTACGTAGACCTAGACACATTCGCAGTATCTAAACCAAATACGTGAATTTAATCGAGACTAGCAAAAGTGTTCAATTGCTAGTCAACGTTGATAAAAATCAAGTTTAAATATTTCTCACGAGAAATATTACCAAAATGCTGTGCAAAGAAAAGAAACTATAATATTGACGTAACAATTACGTCACCCTAAAACTACTTTAATGAACTAAAAAAAAAACTTATTTTATAATTATTTTATAAAAAGATTATAATTCTATATAATTATATAGAAAAGATTTTATAATTAAAAAGATTAATATATTTGATTTTTAATGTATTTACAATAGAGGATAATATATTGAAACGATAATAGTTTACCTAATTTTTTAGACTTACATACAGTCATGATCTTTATCTTGCCATTCGGGTAAACGCAATATTTTCTTCTGATATTTTTCGATTTTATTGTGGCAGCATTTGTGTATATACGACAAAGTATATTATTTTATTGTTAATAATATTTTTTTATTTCCTTTTTCGCGCTTACAAACATATTCCCTATCGTTGTTATTATTTCTGATTTTATATTTTATGCTTCACGATGGTAACATATGTTTAACTTCCAATATATACAAAAAATTCGATATCAAAATGTAAGAGTCATTGATACTGCACAAAATTTCTCCTTTACAAGAACTTGTGACATTTAAAATGTTGATTCGTAAGATATACAAACGAACAAAAACGATTTTCTATTATAGCACAAAAAAGAAAAAAAAAACAACAAAATCGTAAACTGAATGATATTATACAATCTCGGAAACTAGTTAACGTCTTCTACTTTTGATATATTATGTTATACGATTAGAAATCAATTATTAGAAATAATCATCAGTATTCTCACATCTTCAAATGCATTTGCTACTAGTCTATAAATCGTGTTCACCAAACTATTCAAATAGAGCTCTTCTATTATTCAATAATATATTATAAAGTTAATAATATATAAAAGCGCTAATAATTAAGAGTTAATGAGCTGATTCACATTAAAGCAAAGTTACACAATTAAGAGTTTACTGAACAGAAGGAAAGCAAGAAATCTATATAGATTTAGTAAACCTGATACGTATACACATTATACATTATAGTACGACAAGCTTGATGTGTTTTGGCAAATTTACGATGTCTGTAATATACAGTTTAAAATAATACTCTGCAATGGTTTCTTGGTGTTTTTAAAGTCATGACAATATTTAAGTAATTTTATTACACTTTTGTACAATTTGATATGCATATTTTTGCAATGATTTTCTCAGCTTTCATCTCGTTTCTGACATTTCTTTTTCGAAGCATTTTCTAATATGAAAGTATTTTAAGAATGCATTTTACGGTAAATATTTCACAGTTTCTACTATTAGACTTAGTACCATTCTGTGTAATTTTTTTTGCAAGTATTCCAAAGTGTATAAGACTACAAAGTTGTAAACAAAATAAAAGATATGTGCTAGATGTTATAGTCCAGTTTTCACTAATTATTACTACCCTTATAAATGGAAGAACACTCGTACTAATATTTAATATCAGCTTAATTATTACAGTGGGTGACTTATTTAAAAATGTTCTCTCAAAACACACGCAACATTTCAACAAATGAGTGACTTAATATAAAATCTGGAATGTTATTAAAATTTGAACTTTCGTACAGAATTTCATGATGAAATAAAAATATACACCGCTTTTAATTCCCCTATTAAACCTAAGACTAGTATTCCTTTCAGATTTGGTCACAAAATACATTTACATTTGCTTATATTTATTCAAAATATCTTGGAAAAGTTTTCTTTACAAAGTGAAATGATTGTCTGCATTTGAATACTGAAATGCATCATCTAAGTTTTGAATAATTCTAAGCAAACATGTAGACTATAATATTGTTGATCGTAGTTTATTACATATATCGCATTTCATTTGTTTTAAGTATTTACGGAGACATAGTCAATTTTTTTTATAACTGATGGATGGAGAACACTGTTTAGAAATTTAGGAACAATTGTTCTGGCAAATATGTGTTTAAAAAAATAACAGTCTTGGTGCATTTATTATGATTGAACAAATTTAGATATTAGTCCCTTGGTAAACTCACACTCTTAAATACTAACTCATTCAAATACGTGCCTTTGATTCATCAAGGCACCGTTATTTTTTATACATCATCAGGTTATTTTTCTCTTTTTATTAAACCACTTTTTTACGCATGTGTAATGTTTAAGTCATTATTAAAAGAGTACTAACTAATTTCGGTAATCGACTTCCGCTGGAAAAGTTTTTCGTACACAAATCTGCTTATGTATTCTTTCTTTGGCGTCATTAAGAGTAAAATGTTAAAACAGAAGTATGGTTCCCTCGAACCAGTAAAAACGGTGGCATATCACGCGTTAAAGTCTCCAGCCAAGCCATATATAGAGGTGCTGATACAGCACCCTTGCGTGGCATTGGTAATGTCCTAAAAATAGATTCAATGAAATAGAAAATACACCTACGCGTATTGTTTAAAAGTAAACTATAAAATATTTTTTCGAACTTCTCCACTTACATAACAACTAAATTAGCTTCCATTGAATTTTCAAGTAACAATTCCCTCAAACGCAAATGCCTATTTGTTTTTTCTCTCATGGCGAGTAGCTCAGAATCTTTAATAACATCTGAAAGTAATTAATCAATCATTTAAACCTCTTTCAATCGCAGAATATCAATGTAACTTTTGTTAATGTTTAAATAACAAACCGTCATCCGTTGCTTTCGGATCGTCCGTTTGCTGAAAGCTGACAATCAACGAATTGAAGAAATTTTTCGTACTATCTTGTGCTGGTTTCGAAATGTCTGGTATAACTTTCAAAGCAGAGTAGTCTATCCGGAATTTCGATAAAAGACTTGCCATGCTAAAATTACGTATAAACGCAATATTAAGAATTTTTCATTTGCTTATCGTTATCTATATAACCTACGGACATCACAACTTACTTTCTCTGCTCGTATTCGAGTTCAGAATGTTTATTGGCAAGCGCGAATACCCTCAATTTACTGTTAGACCAATTTCGTCTTGTGCTAATAATGTACGGCAACAAAAGCGTTAAACCACCATCATCGTACAACCACCATACATCTATGGTGCCCTTTTTCTGTTTACGCTGGAATTTTGTCACAGCGTTAAGTATGTCTTTCGCCACAGGTATAATATTCGGCCGAGTTTCCCGTTGATCTTCTGCTGTTGGATTAGGGTATTCGTTGATCATTTTAGCTCGTCTTGGTGCCGGACTGCCGGGTATAGAAATGTCTGACGTGCTACTGGCTGTCGAAAGACATATTAACTGTTTAACGATTACTCAAACGTTGATTAATTCAGGTAACAAATATGTTGCGAACCTTGGCTAAGTTGTGAGAAACTTTGATTCGCTGGTATCGAAGATGTCGCATTTTTTTTCTGTTCCTCAATGTCGCCTACGACTGTACCATAATCTAAACCTTCGCTTATACGGAGAAGTGCGACTGCTATATGCATATCCAACGCTTTACTAAGTACACAAAGATAATTGTAAGCAATAGTCAACTAATTAATATTAAGAATTATAACAGATAATGCCCTCAATGGTTTGTTTCGAGGAATCAATCGGTCTTATCGTTTTTCGTAGTGTGATCCATTGAGAGACATGGATTATTACGATTTCATTTAATACGTTACTTTATAAAAATACTAACTGCATTACGTTGAAGTACATATTCAAATTTTCCCGTGGGCACGTGGCCCAGTCTTGTTTATAACCCATCAATAAAATGTTAGGTTTCATTTTTCCTAATCCAGCCGCTTGCAAAAGGGAAGTAGTACCATCTTGAAAGTTTGCGCCGTCCACCAATGAATAAAACGCTTTAATCTTATTTCCTCTGAACCAAGAAGTACATTTTGTGATCATGGAATTGCGTGTTTTATATGAAATTGGTGTCTGAAATGCGATAGAACAATTTTAAACGTACTTATACTTTAAACGTACGACATTATGTCAGACACGATCTAACGGATTTAACTATTTACCTCTAATATGTGACCACAAATGAATAAACTATTGTTCTTGGTAATGTGATGCGCAAAGTCAACGAGCGATGATCTCGCGCTTGGCAGGCCAGTCAGTACCAAAAGCTGAGGTCTGTAATTTTTAACGTGTTCTTCGACTCTGTCTAATTGTTGGACAGCGGTTAACGCGTTGTTATACGTTTGGGCTTGTGTAGTTGATCCCCAATTTACATCTGCAGAACAATGTTAGTTTTTAGAGATGTGCGAGAACTGTGAACGATTTGAACAATGGATATGCGTAATTAGAACGATCTCAAACAAATTTATTGAAATTTGGACAGGACAACGCCTGTCGGGGCAGCTATAGTTTATAATAAAATTCGTCAATCCGACATCTTCGGATTCTCGCACACCTCTGTTAATTTTATATTACTTATAAAAAGAACGAAATATTAGGTATATGAAGTTATACCTGGCTTTCTGTAGGAGACCACTAGATACAGAGCTAGAACCACACACAACGTAATTAGAGCTGTCCACCATGAGATCAGGAACATTACAGAGACACAAAGTATAGAACCGGCAAGACTTAGCCACATATTATAATACTGAAACAGACAAATATTTCAATGACTATTTTCTTAAACTAGTGTTTCCTTATGTTTACAAAACGTTACCTTAAATGTCGGACGCCAACCAATTGGCTTAGCCAGTGAAGCGTGAAATGTGCTAAAATTGATTAGGGTATAGGCAGCCAGAAAAAAGTTTGAGATCAACGGAGCTATGGCATTTAATTCGCCTGGAAGAGGAGAACCATGATTTTACAAAGACAATCGATAATTACTAAATGGTTAACAGTGAAAACCGTAATATTTACCAATTAAGATGAAACCGACGGCAATTATAAACGTAAGGAAATAGCCGCGAATCGGTTCCTTATCCTTCTCACCGCTAAACCATGCTATTCCAGGATACAATTTATCAAGGCAAAGAGCTTGAAATACTTTTGGTGCAGAAACCAACGATGCTAAGGCACTTGATAACGTAGCTGCGAAACATCCAGCATAAATGATTGGACCAAACACGGAGACCAATTCAATCACCTAAACAATTCGATTTGACTTTGGTAGATGTGTACGATTTGAATAATTTACACTACTTTTGCAATATCTGACAATACCTGAAAGCTATTGTGGCTACCATAAGAACAGTTGCCTGTACAATTAAACTTTGTACCGTATATACTCCAAACTATTTTATCCGAATCCGGAGCAACAGTTGTCGTTGTCTCTGTAGTTTCATTGCTCGAGTTGAAAGTTGCTATGGCCGTATATGAGCTGTTGAACACGTTCCATAGATCGTTAACGTCGCCAGACGCATCTCTAATTACTGTGCCTCCTACCATTAGAGCCATGAGAAAGTAGGAAATTGTTGTTAAAAGTATAGCCAACAATGTACCCTTGGGTATTGCCGTTTGCGGATCCTATTGACGACACAAACGTTAACTGCATGAGTAAAATTTCACTATACTTAAATACTACATGTATGTATTACAGTGTGTTCAACAACAAGTGGGGAGAAAACTGTTTTCGATGGCAAACTCCCATAGGATTCTCTAGTAAATTCTCTAAATTGTCTAGTCTGTTTCAACAATTCCTTATACATTTACTGCCGTGCAAAATTTTCATTTTATATTGTCAAAACCAATCATCCGCTTGTTACTGAACATCCTGTATGTCTACAAGTGGTACTCGTATTTTAATATAATATTAACAACACGAAGTCGTAATAAAAAACTATTCCCTATAGTCGAAAGGACTAAATCACCTTCAAATCACCGGATATATTCGCACCTGCCAGGATACCTGTTGCCGCGGGGAAAAAGATAGCCAAAACTGAAAAAAAATTATGTTCCACTCCTTCGTAATATCTATAGTCCGAATAAAAATTCTCCTTGAACAGATCTCCTGTAAAAAGAAAACAATTTAAACGTCAGTTAAAGTACAAGTAACAAACAGAAAGTAATATTATTATTCGTTAGACATTACCATTGTATCCTATGAACCCTTTAGCCTTCTCTTCGTCGTCTTTAGGACCAACGAAAGTACCAATTAAAAAATCAGCTATAGCTACGAGCAGGATGACAAGCAAACCGATCTGCGCTTTCGCCTCCCATTCCAAACCGATCATCACAATCAGCAGAAGCAGTACTATTGTGATGCAACCTATGAAAAGAAAAACGGACGATTAAAACGTGTTTTCAATACCATAAGAGAGAAATCGTGTATCCTTGTTTATATACGGACCTATAATTCTGATATCTGTGTTATCGCAATCGACGATGCAGATCCCATTCGCTTTGAGACAATCAACCATACTCTCGCAGAACCCAACGACATACATAGCACACGCGACCGCGTTTGCCAAGGAAAATATCAGCCCTATGGCACCTCCGAATTCTGGTCCCAATGATCTAGAAATCATGTAGTACGTGCCACCTACGGAAAATCAATTAATCAATCTCATCTGACGTTCATTTCTAAATGTGGATCGGGTAAATCAATTAGATCGCACGGACGACAGTTCCTTAATTTTGTCACAAGTGCGTCATTTTAAAATTTATGCTACAAGCATAACAGAAAAACTGCTAATAACACATGAGTAAAAAAAGGAAGTTCAAGTGCTCGGTTCAGCTGTACACACGTCCTTAGAATTAATAAGGCTGTCTCAAAGATCTGACCTATTACACTGAAGTCTGCGCGAATGAAAACTACTGATCGTTGACCATTACCATGTATTATAATTGTGTAAATGACATATTAATTTTGAATGTTCAGACTGGAGTTTCTAAATTATTTGAAAATTGTAGTATCATTGACTTCGTCGACTAGAGATATCTTTTAAAAAGCATGGAAGAGAATTTTCATTCATGATAACACCTTGTTTGCCACGATTTCATTCGTACTATATAATTTATCGTTGGTTAATCGGATTATGGCATCGCCACACATCGTTACTGGTCATATTAACTGATTAGACCTCGCACAGCTGATTCACTCATTTACGCAGGAGCATTATTTACCTCCTTTAATGAGCCCATTTGTACTAATCGCCGACATCGACAGCGACGTTATCGTGGTCACGGCTGTCGTCGTGAAGATTAACAAGATGGCTTGTCCTAAAAGCATACGAAACAATGATTTTACATTTCCATGATCGACTCGATGTAATCAGATTGTTTATCGATAATTACCTGTGCCAGCTTGAGCTACGACCCACGAGAGTCGCAGAAACAGCATCACACCCCAGATATTGAGGAGACATCTCAGCAGGACTCCTTGGATCCATCCAAATTTGAAACCGGAAGTCGGTAGTTTCAAGTGTGCGATCGGCAAAGTATGGGAGCCTTGGCCCTAACATAATTTAACAAAAAAGATTCCGACTTAGTGAATTTATTAAAACGATTCGACCGATGTTTTCTACAATCGCTGCGATACATTTTTATTTTACATAAGGATTAGAAGTTGATTACTTTTCAAATGATTAAAGTTGAAAAGATATTTTTATTTGGTCCTAACATGCTGCAATTAGTGAAGACCGTTTTTACGCACAAGGATCCACAGTATGTGTTACGGATAGAAAAGCATTTCTGTTTTCTTTGCGGGAATACTTTATTATCGTGTTTGGTCCCAGAAATCGGGGAGAGCGTTTTGATCGAAGATCCAGAGGAGCGAAAGAACAATTTGAACCACGAAGGGTTAATGGTCCTACTAATCTAGATCATTCGAACGTGAAACCTCGTGATTGTTCCACATATGTACTCGCAGCGATCAGCTGACTTCGTACGATTATGAATGGGCACTCCGTGTTTGCCCGTGTTACTACAGACGTACAAGTATTTATAGAATTAAATTGTAGAAGTTGTCGAGAGATCCACGGATCTCTGTACGCGAGCGTTACGCGTAAATTGAGATTTAGAGGTGGTTATCGGCATTGAAGGTGATTCGTCTAGAGGAAGGGTCGCCAGTCGACCAATGAAGACTAACGATTTACGTAACAATGCCTCACATGCCGTGCATTACACGTCGCCCAATGTTGAGACACTTTTTAGAAAATCGTGTTCGACGCTACGAACACCCTGTCACGACCCTTGCAACTCTACGCTACAATTCCCTCCGAAAAATCGTCCCTCTAACCGAATAAAAACCAAAAGTTGAACCCGTAACTTTATTAATCGTACCTTGGACACAAACTCTGTACACGCTGAAAATTTAGACAAAACCTCGGATAATAAACACAGTATTAAAATATAAAAAGTGGACAATCAAGGGAAGAATAATTTGCTCTGATGTCTTGCGATTGTCCCCTAATCCGGTTCCTGGTTGAAAAATCGTGCGTCTTAACAAATTACTTACCGAAACCCTATTGATAGGATTTTCAATAATTGTGCTGCACCAAAAAAAAGCACAGAAATTTTCTTTTACATTACAATCTTAAATGAAACTATTATATGAGGTTAATGAGGGTGACTTGTTGGTTCACAACGAAAATTGCTGTTGCTATTGAAGGTTTCATTAAAAAGTGTTTAGCCATGTACCATAGATATTTCAAAATTATACAATAATAACCGGTCGGTAATGTGTTAAAAAATTGTGTGAAGTTAATATTTTTGGAAGAACACGCGAGATTATTGAAATTATTGAAATGCCGATCTCGCGAAGGAAAATGAGGATTTGTTGTGACAGAAAAAGAAAGATAATAATTCAGTGCCGTTTGTAATTCCGAAGGGTAACATTCGGTACTTCGGATTTACGCGATGCTCGGAGAGTTAGCTTCAGCCTTTCCAAATACGCCTATATATCTTCGCGAAACAAACGTTTCCGGAAGCCGTAGAAACGAAGCAAAGTATAATTGGATCACAGCAGGATGTCATGGTGAAGTCACGATCAGGGGTGCGAGAATCGTTCACACGAAATTCAGATATTCCCAAGGTTGATCCCCTTCGTGATCAACAGCCGCGGAAAATAATTCGATGATTCGGCGAGTAGAACGAAAAAAAGAAAAGCCCGACGAAACGATTAAGGTGGTTCAAGGGTAACCGAGCCTCCTCGACGCATGGCTCTCGGCTTTTATAGCTCTTAGAGAGACGATTATTTCATCCCATTATTTCCCGCTCTATCCTCGAATATCGTGCCTTGGTCTCTAGCATAATTGCTAAATTATTCTTACACGGCTACCAGCGCGGTGCGGATTCTCGCGGCGGCAAGCAAAAGAAATTCTTCCGCAAAAAAAAAAAGAAAACCGCGCGTCCGTCGAACGTCTCTCGAAATGTATTTCCGACCTCCGTCGATCTTTTTATCGTAAACTTGACATTTGCACATCTGCTCGCAAACAGGAAACTCGAGTCTCGAAAAATCACGAAACGGTATCGGGTTCCGTATTGTGTTACATCAAATAATTGACACCGTGATATTCCTTATACCCCGAGGGAACATAAAACGCGACATCTTTCGCCAAATTGAAACTAATTATGTGGATCGAAGAAGCATCGATAGCATGCTCACCGATAGACTGCTGGATTTTATGCATTTATGATAAAACTGAGTAGATGAAAAATACAGTATAAACATTGAGAATATTTAACAATATGCCCACATTATATTCAACTGATTCATTCAGGAAATAATTAACGAAGAAGATGTTTATTTTAAGATCCGCAGTCTAGTTGTCGAATTCGATAATCTACAAAACTATTAATTGATTTTGACATTATCTTGTCAGATTTTTTCAGATTGTAGAAATAATAAATGTGGCCTAGTTGTTACGGAAATAAATAATACAGTATATAAATAAATAACGTGGCCTAGTTATTACGGAAATAAATAATACAGTATATAAATAAACATACGGAAATAATGAAAATTCTGTCGTTCATAGATTATTTCGCAGCAGTTAAACTAGTAAAAACTGGTTTCGAATCAGCGCCGTCGATCGACCCTCGAAGCGACAGAATAGCCTTTTCAAAAGAACACGGCTTACAGTGGAAACCCTCGATGAAGAAAGAGCTTTATAAAGTTACATGGTTCAGGTATATTTTCCAGGGATGCACCTGGCACTGTCCGTTTAAACGCCGTAGAAATGTTATTCAATAGACTAACGGTGCTGGCTATATTTCTGAATGTACAAGGTGGTCGAGTAAAACGATCCAACGTCCGTAACACTCAAAATAAAAATGCTTGAACAGTATCGATTCGAAAACCGTTCCCTCCAGAGTAAAAATTCATTTTTCATAGGTTAGTCATCGCGAATGAGTCTCGCCGTAATATATTGTATGTAAACAGAAGACTCGGTTGGGACGTACATTAATTTAAGGTTGCATGCGACAAATGATTACCGCGAACGTCAACGACAATTGCTTGTACAATTTTGCACTGAAATGAGGAAGGAAGACGCGTCTAACGTAGTTCCCTAATGCGAGAACGAACTTTCGTGTTTTTCAACGGAAAGACTGATTTTCGAAACTGTTTTGAAAATTCTTCCATCAACTACCATGAATAAACAAAATTTTACTACTGCCTTCTTTTCAAGCATCTGTGCACGCTAGAAATGTTCGTTTTTCTGTTTCAATAAAAACGATAACTCATGTTGTAATTTCTTATCGGCGCATAGGTTCGATCATTATGTTACATACTTTGATTTTTAATAAATGCTTATTCCTCAGTGATATACATCGGTGATTCACTAAGTGTGAACCGATTTTGATGTTAATATCCTGTTGCATACAGTTAGCGGGTTATTTCTAACTTATGCGATGTCACCCATCACCCAGGAATAAGCATTTATTAAAAATTAAAGTATGTAACATAATGATCGAACGTGTGCGCCGATAAGAAATTACAACACGAGTTATCTAAAATACAGTTACGATCGATAATTGAATAACCCAAAAACGATAACGTTGTAATTTTTCGGTAACGCTTTTTTTTCTTGTATAATTGTCCAACGACTCGGTATGAAGATACGGTCGTTGATTTTTTTTTCACACCCTGTACGTGATGCGGATAAGTGAATTACAAGCGCATTGCATCGAAGAAAAGAACGATGCGAGAAGGAGCGCTTCTCACGCAGTGTTACATGCGATCATGTAGGTACTAACACGTTCACAGAATAACGTGGTATAATAGTCAAATAATAACAAACGCTTATCCCTCGGCCCGTAATGTATTCGGAGCACGCGTTTTACTGGTCCCATTGGCACTCTCGTTAAGCGGTACATGCCGCACAATTCGGATTCGCGACTGATATTTCAATCGACAGGTCGAAACCAAAAGTTTAAACCATAATACAGTAGGGTAAACGTGCTTTGCGTCAGCTCCTACCCATTAGGAAATTTAAAAATAATTATTATCTATGAAGAAACTCTTTCGAACGAGCACAATGGTCAGCCCATTCTTCCAGTTTAATCTCTCCACATGAAATATTTCGAAAACGGTGCATTAATAATAACAACTCTAAAATTCGCTGAGCACTGAATTAATTATTCTATAAGATTTATCTCGGGTCGTCACGAATTCAATCACATTATTTTAAAATATCATAATTGCCATTCGGTAGTTTCGTTGTCAACGTCGCTAACTTCATTTTAATTACTGATTGTATGACAGATACATTATTCATTATTTGTCGCACAATTTGTTGACTTCGTAGTACAGTGTTACCATCTTGGTACTGCGTTAGAAATTTTCGTCATCAGTGTAACGAGAAACCTTGACCGAGACCAGAGGTTAACAATGTGGACACGATTGCGAAACGATTACACCAGTAAAATTGCATGACAACGGTGACCGTGTAGATTTTTGGAAAGAACTTCTACGAATTATAATTTAACAATCCAGTCCAATGTCAATCTTTGATCATAATTACTCTAAAATATCAAACACAGTCAACCTTGAAACATTATCTGATCGTAGAACAGTTTCCGACCTGTGCTTTATCTTTAATTTGATAAATAATAATATAGATTGCCCCGCACTCCTGAGGCAAATTAGAGCTGGATTTCAAACAATGAAATCCAAATCCTCATATGGAGCAATAAATCCTTTAAATTGCATTATTGCTAGCTCAACACACATTTTATAATAATATTGATTTTTTCAATGGCACGTTACAGCCATTCAAAACGAAATTGCGTTATACTATTCGTTAATATTACCTATATTTGCTTAGTTTCGCGCTGTCCATAATTATGTGAATTTTAGATTAAGATTATTTTATGTCATACTATATAAACTGCATACATTTGTATAAAAGGACTTCGGTCCGTTTAAAATAAATAATAATAAATAATAATTTCTTCTGGATATTTGATATTTCACGATTTACTCGGGTTACTCGTACGTTCGTGTAAAATGATTATTGTAGGTGGCCATGCCGAAAGATTCACTAACTAATACACAGGCCGAATGGAATACCGAGCTATTCGAGGAATCGGAATTACCGACGTAATTCGTAATTTACAGCTCGCTCAGAATACAACCGTACTACGCACACAAAGATCTGAAATTCATGAATAAATATTCTCGGTGGATGAGACAGTCTTGTGGCATTTATAACCACTTCAAGTGATGGTTTAATTGTAAGTGCAACGTGGGACGTGGGGGTTTCCAGTTTAACCCGGTGTAACAGATCATGGACCCATGTTTTCTACAATCTACAGTGGGTGATATCACGCACTTTAGTCGACAATAACATGACAGGACACTTGGTATGCTCGGGAGATAATTTATTGCCACGCACAATCACGACACCAGTAGACTTTTCACAATGTACGTAAAATTAATACTATACGTCTACTGTTTTTATTCGATCCTTACATTTAATTAAACTGCACCGAGTCGTAACAATTAAAAACCGATCTCGAAGTTATCAATTCGACGCTATGCTCAGAAATCCAATACCTCAACTGTGAGAACCAGAAGTCGACCATTCTGTCCTATTACCGCTACTCAGCAGAATAAAATCATTGCCATTATACTTTATACGGAACACTCTGTGTAATTTCTTCCCAGGTAAGGTACTTAAAAATTTTAATATAAAACAGCTGCAAGATTCATTAAGTCAGTACACTTATTAACTAGGAAGGTTAAGAGACGAATAAGAGACCGAGAAAATTCTCAATTTCTGTTAAAAGTGGTTCTTGCACGGTAAATAATTTTTGTAAAAGAAATATCTTTGATATTGTAAACACTTATATAAAAGGCTTCAGTCCGTCTATAATAAATAATAATAAATAAAACCACCCCCTCTATAGTCTTTGTAAGGCTAATAGAAAGTATAGAGTCACGATATTACACTGAATGGGTTGTAATCCTATTTCGACAAAGAATCGCATCGTCTTAGTACCGCAATAATTAAAGAACCTGTATTAACAGCACCCAAACTTCATTAGAGTTGAATTGCTATTGACTCAATGTTGAGGGTAATCTAGATGATAGATTTATGTCATTACGGTGCTACGTTTCACCGGACATATCGTATTTCGGTCTATCAATCGGTTCATCGTGGGTTTATATTTAGCTGGACACGCACTATGGGACTTTCGAAAAATCCTGTTCGATTAAAACGTCGCGCGAACATTGGTCGCTGCGGCCGGGTCAAGATAAAGAGGGTTGTGTCGCAGGCTTCTTCAATTGGCGCGGATTAACAATTGCTAAACAGAAGCAGTGCGACCAGGGAACAATTTCGGAAGACCACTTGCGCGGTCGCAGGAATGTATAACAGACTTAAACGCACCCTGCAGCTATTAGTTATCATTTTCAAACACTAATTCGGGGAACAAAGAGCTATTTAATCGATTTAATCTCCAAGCAAAATCCTTCATCAAGATAAATCACGCAAATCAATCGCTAACGTTTGCATACGTATTTTCATTAAACAACCTCTCTCTCTCTCAATCAGTAAACTGAGGATCTTTATGCAAAATAAAAATTGTTATTCAATGGTTTTGATAATCTGGGACTAACGCATCGAAGCTGTTAAATTCTTCTAATCGAAGTCCTGTTACATATTGCGCCTACTCGGTCTTACCACGAATGCGTAAAATCCACAGTTCCACTAATAAGAAGTTAGATTAACATGTAAACACGGTATAAAACTGGAGCATTACCAAGCCGTGCTAGAACGATTACCAAATAAATAACGATAATGAACGGCGTTCGTAGTTCCATCGTTAAAAATAGAATTCTGAAATTGATTTCAATGTTATCGGGAGGATGATTAAAATGACCCTAAAACTGCAGAAAAACAGGCGCGCGCGATCACGTACCTCGAAGAGCAGCACAGCTGGAAAGAATGCTAAGCACATACGGTTACCATCGTGACTCGTAATGAGTCCAACTACTGGCACGTTGTAAAACAAAGAACCCGTGGTCCTATTAATGGTCAAGTATCATCATCATCCTTACCTTGTTAAGCAGAGTGGGATTGTGGAGCTCGTCCAAGGATGGTCTATGAGCAGCCTGGATGCTCATGATGTTCCTGTAATTGTCTAACCTAGGCAGAGCTTCTCTGGTCATGTGCCTGAGGGACTTCTTGGTCTCTTGCTCGCCGAGGAGACTGGCACGACCTTCGAGACTATCGACACGGTTCACGTGGAACCTGGTCCTCCTCAAAGGATTCAACTCCACCGTTTCGGAGTCGGTGTTGTCCCCGTTTATACCGTTCTCGTGAGCCATTTTTTTTTTTTATTGTCTCGTACACACTTTAATACTCTTACGAAAGCTGCCCTCTGTTTGGCAAGTTAGCTCGCGAGAGGCGTATCACGAGTCTACGTTTCTAAACGATTGAAAACTTCCACAAAGTAGCTCGATGGATCTGGCTCTCCCGAGATCTCCTGGATTTATTGATTCGAATCTCCAGAGCTTCCTGAAACAATAGTCGGAGATTAAACATTAGGAACCGTAATACGATGTGTGCTATATAAACCAAACAAGGTTTACGGCATTAAAAATAAATAATACATTAGGAACCGTTCGTCGAGCGTCTATTTCTGGGAAAACCGGGGGTGCAGATGTCCCTGCGGTAGAAGATACCAACGAATGGACGTAACTATTCATATCTGTAGGAATAGCTGTTCCTAACTAACCGTGACCAGATGTGTCCGTAAATGACTGGCAGTGATTACACGTGACTAATGCTGAAATGCTAATGGAATGCAATTACAACACCGAGCAAACATGAATTGATAAAGCGAAGCCGTTACTTGGGCTCGCGAGATATTAACTCTGAGGAAGACGCGGCTGATCTGTCAGATACGTTCGAGATCTTATTGATAATATTTATATCGGGGCATTCTGTTTACTAATTCCAAGGACTAATGTATTCGCACGATGCGACACGTTTTAAACGATATTCAGGAGGCGACTATTGAACAGCTACGTTAAAAGAGTAATTTTATGGAAATCGTGATAAACGACTGACGGGCTTCTATCTTCGAATTTTTTAGCGGCAATGCGCCATGCGTAGTAGTGCACGACTACACGTGGCTATTGTCGACTACGATGACTCTACCGTAATCAGTAGACGTAACAATATAAATGTTGCGGGTTAAAAAACGATCGTTTTTTTTTCCACATTGGCACGTGTTTATGAAAATTGACGATCGAGAGATTCGAAGGAGGTCTGCGTCGTTACATCCCCTATACATAACCGGTTCGGGTCGGCGAAGATCAGCGCCCGATGCCCTTGGTTCTCGAGTTACAATTAGTTAACAACTGCCGCGTAGGCTTGTCAATTATGAAATTACCCTTGTTTACAACACTCTACACATAATTACTGTTTCTCGACGGGTTAATGCATGGATGATCTAGTTATTAAATTAATCGTTTCTTGTAACGCCGGAAAAATGTCGTTCCTTCGGCGGAACGGTGACTGTGCCTTGTTCTGCGCGATCTTCGACCTTCCACGATCGAAATTGAACAGCTAGCGAAAACCAGGTGGTTACTGATCTTCAAAAATTTTCAATTCTTACTTCAACCAATCCGCGATGTACACGAATACGTAGAACTTTGACAAGTACTTCGGTCAACAAGTCTTCGTTGAAGAAATCTGTACAAACGCATGCGATAGGCTTTCCTAGGATTTCGAAAGCTGCATTCGCGGAATAGACATTCGACGAAACAGATTTTACACGTTTTAAGAACACACGAAGATTGCAGATAAGAACGAAGAAATTTTTAATTTCAAATGCTAGTTGTTACGTAATTTCATCCGACGTGTCTCCTTCTTTTTAATTCGCATCCCGTGTAAACAAATTTTACAAAGACTCGGTAAATGGCAATGATTTCACCGTAGAAGTGGCTTCCTTGTTATCTTTACTTCGATAAATGCACAATCCTAACGACGACGAATCACAAATATTACTCTGCCGTTCCTGTTATATCATTTCTAACTGTTTTATTGCATGCCTCCGGAAACCGGTGAAGCCACATTGTGTGTTGTAGCATAATTCCGCGATAATTCTGTGGTAATAACGTTTTCCATCGTTTGCACCCTCAACTACGCTGTTTCATATCGATGCTGCTCTTAAGGAGATTTACAACGCAACCGACAGATCGAAGCGAATCTATGTGTATAAAGGGGTGTACAACCCTTTCGTTTTGAAATATTATGATTTCTACTTCCTTACACTTATAAATAATCTCTCTTGAAAGTGAATACTATTATCTTCAAGTTTTTCATTTTCTTTATCATCGACTTTAATTGAAATTAAATTGCAGCGAGTGTTAGAATAACAAATAAACTAGAATTCGAAACAAGCTTACTGCAAAATAAAACCGTTTTGAATATTTCATATACTCAAAATGATGGTCATTCTTTGAAGTACTTTGCATTTTATTATTACTATCTATATATTTTATAATTTAATTACCTTGCACGCACCACTTTTTTACTTGCCTCCTTAAATTTTTATTAACTCTTATTCCCTATTCACTAACGCTGTTGCCACACTATTCTTTTCACCGTCAATTAATAAAGCAAATAATATATAATTACTTCCCAGTAATATTCGTTATTTCGATGTCTATCTCGATCCAAATAAACAAAATATTTTTTGAAAATATATATCTCCGTAAATTATATATATATTTTATAATTTAACTAACTTGCACGCACCACATTTTTATTTGCTTCCTTAAATTTTTATTAACTCTTATTCCCTATTCACTAACGCTGTTGCCACACTATTCTTTTCACCGTCAATTAATAAAACAAATAATATATAATTACTTCCCAGTAATATTCGTTATTTCGATGTTTATCTCGATCCAGATAAACAAAATATTTTTTGAAAATATATATCTCCGTAAATTATACATATAGTTCTACATGCGAACTATGCATTAACCTGTTAACAGACTGTGCCAAGTACACTTGTATTCAGTTTAATCCTCGGCCGATTCCTTCTTTTCTATTTATTTACCTCGAATATATGTATATATCGCGCTATACTAGTCATGCATACGCGAATAAAGAAATGTATATTCATTGTTGAAAAAATTGAAAAACAACGAGCCACCCTGGCGGATTGACAGGTTAAACGTGAAGTTAAAAAGACGAGGCCGTAAAGTATCAAGTAGAACGAATCTACGGACGAATGCCGCGGCGAATGCGTTCAAATAAACTGTCATCTGTTCAAGGAGCTCGGAAGCTACTACGCGACGACGTCCACTCTGGCGATACAGGAAAGCGTAGCTTTGTGAAAAATAATGGTGTGCTTAATAACGCAGCCGGCTCACCCCAGACGCCGCACCAAATACGGTCTACAACGTTTCGTTGTATTATTCTCGTGCGAAGGGGAAGACCGGTACGTCGACACGCTTTACACGCATCTTTCTCAATAAGGAATCGCATCGTTTCGAATCACAGAAACGCAAACAAGTATCCGGTGATGCATTACCTTTCTCTCCCAACGACGACGTTAAAGGGTCCTCTCTGGTGGAACAGGCTCTCTGTCATGTATGCGATTTCCCCATAACCTTCACGCCATGAATATTCACGCCTCTTTAAGTTGTTCACATCTGTCCACGGGTGCACGACCAGTGGAACTTACGAAAGCTTTTCGAAAAACGTTATGGGAACAGCATGTCAGATGATGCGAACCGAAGCCGGTATTGTCTCCTGACTCGTTTCCACGCGGTCGACGCGATTTAAAAAAAAAATACACGTTGATTATTCTTCACGCACTGTGCTTGCACCGACCGAGAATTCGCTCGGACACGATGCGCACTGCTTATGCGTTCGCAAGCACGTGCGACTTCTGTCATACGCGCTCGTGCGATAACAGAGACTCGACACTCCTCGACACGTCCGACCCTCGCCAAACCCCGACTCCTACTAACGGAACGCCGCACAGTTCCCCTTCTTTACTATACTGAGGCGCGCACACTGTTGCACTCGCCGCCACGCGACTGCATCGTTCACACAGATGCACCGAGCACATTATCGCGCGCACGCACTTTCTCGAAGTGACGGCTCACCGACACGCGCGCCCCGCGATCTACAAACCAATGTTTTTTACCCTTTGTTTCCAACCAAACGAATTAACCCTTAGCGCTCGGGTGGCGCCTCTGAGGCGTCACTAAAAATTCCTGTACTATTATTTAAAACTAGTTGACCCGACAGACGTTGTCCTGTCAAATTCCAATAAATTTGTTCCGTCTAAAAAATTATGATTTTTACAGTTCTTCCGAATTTTCCGACTTTCCTTTGTAGTTGTCTCGAATTTTTTTCACTGAAAACTTTTCCAGATCCATACCGAACAAAACAAAAAAAAGATTACGTGTATCCATCGTTCGAATATTGTGAGTTATAGTCTTATGTTTATACAAAAATCCCATAGAAAACAACGTGGTATAGAGCACTTTCATTTTTTCCCGAATTTTTCATTTTTCCGGGCAACTTTTCCAATTTTTCTTACCCTAAAAACCTGATTTGGACTACAACGAACATTAACGTAACGAACTAACGTTTAGAAATGGAAATTTTCCGTAACATTGTTGGTTCTACACGTGAATTCAAATGAAGCATAGTGTAAAGTTTAATTTCTTCATCAAGTAATTAATTAATAGATTCGATAAAGTACGGAGACTGTGGATCTTTATGCATTTGTAGCAGAATTGAGTATATGATATAATTTCACCTCTGTTAAAATCATTACGAGAAGAAGTAAGTACTCGGAATTCTTGCGGCGATCAACATGATAAATATTAAATAATCTGTCTGCTACAAAGGCAATCTGATACTTTATAGGAACATGCAAAGATTCTTTGTTAATCATTTATTTTAATGTAGACAAACTATGTACATCAACAATTTTTATTAAATACATGTAATCTTTAATATTATGAAACGTATATCGGCAGCTTTTAACGACCCTTTCAATTTAAAGAAATATATGAATTATTGCAGAATTATTAAAGCCGTTCTTAACACTTTACCTACCTCTTGACGCATTATTTTCTTTGCTAGAAATTTTTGATCTACATCGGTTTTTTGTCTACATTTACTTCAATGTTTAAATATTGATAACAAGTGAACGAAATTCCTTAACTATGTACCATAGGTCTCTAAAAATTATTACATAATCTCCGGTAGATAATGTGTTAATAATGTAGTCAAACATCCGATTTATTTTAATTTGTAAAAGTAAATCATTCAACTGTAAAATATAATCGTTTCACCATATAGAAACGGTACTGCGATGATCCTAATTGTTACTGAAACCACTGAACACTAACTCGATAGCAGCCTGAACGTCGCCGTTTGTAAATTGCAATGCCTGAATGTTTATTGTATCGTCTTGCAATCCTATTTCACGCATCTGTGCTAACTGTCGTTGCAAGTCTGTGAACTGTGGCAGCACAGGTGGTAAAATTGGTGGCAGTATAGGATCAGTGATTAAACCTGTGGTTGCCACGGAAGCCTGTTGCATAGCCTGATTGAACATTTCAGTCGTTATCACGCCAGAATTTGTACTTCCACCTGAGGTTGAAGAGGGTGTGTTGGCGAGAAGAAACCTTCTATTTCTTGCTCTGGAAACTACAGCTGCGATTTGTGCAGCAATTATTGTAGTATTTGACGGATTGTTGGAGAGGTTTGATGATTGTGTAGAATCTGAAGACTGAGAAGAATCACCTGTCATTTCTTCATCGTCACTCAAATTGTATAAATTATTTGAGTATGCAGTTGGTTGTGTGTTGGACACGGAATTGTTAGATGCAGCAGTTGCATTGTGTATCGCTTCACGAATAACTGCAGATGTATTGTTGCGTGCTGCTTCATGAATAATTGCAGTTGCATTGTTGTGTGTCACGTCATGGATAGCTGAAGTTGCATTATTGTGTGCCTGTTCATGAATAGCTGAAGTTGCGTTGTTGCGCGCTTCTTCTTGTATAGCTGCAGTTGCATTATTGCGTGCTTCTTCATGAATAGCCACAGCCACATTTTGTGCTGCTTCCACTAACGCTGGATGTGCTTTTGCAAATCTACATATGCAGAGAATATACTAATTTCAAATTTATTATAGTATATGTAAGGAAATAAAGTAGAAACCTGCCTTCGGACTGTATCTATATCTGTAAACTGTGCCATTAAATCAGGATCTTGGAAAATAGCTATTGCTGCAGCATCCTTGTGTAAGCCAGGAGTAGATGAAATAATGTTGGCTGTTACATCTGGTCTTTGACTTAATCGCTACAATTAATAAACACGTATAATGTTATATTTTGCACATTGTAAGACTATGGTATTACAATGCAATGTAAATATTGGGTTGAAAAGAAAGTTCGTAGTGTTTTCTAATAAATCTATGAATAAATATCTGAATTTTAGCTTTCAATTTTAATTTACAAATGCTACAAACTTTTTTCCAACCCAGTATGATAATTACATGTAAAGCACTTCTAAGAGTAGGGTCCTCTCTAAATGACTTGAATGCAGATGCAAGATCTAAAATGCTATCTTCGGAAATATATCTAGGTACTGTCGGGGTTTCTGGTTCTTCTTTCTTTAGCACGTGTACCATAGCACCATTCTTTAATCCGTACGATTCTAGTGTGACCTCGTCTTCAAGAATGCTCCCACAGTAAGTCAATTCTAAGAAACAAAGAAGTAGACAATTTATTTACAACCATACCTTAAAAATTGTTTTTCTTAAGCTGCAATTAATATTATATCGAAAGATCGCAGCAATTTTATTTTCAGCACTGTATATTGTATATTAGCAAATGTAACGATTATATTCAAATATCTGAAAAACTTTAATAAATCACAAAGAGCCAAAACTCAAATGTCATCTTACCAAACAAATCTTTTGTTAGGTTAACTCTCCTAGCTGTCTCCGATTTCAAGAATTTGACTTTACTTTTGAAATTAATATTGTTTAACTTAATCGTAGTTAAGACATGTGGGTCTAAGCGTAATCCCAAAATTATTTCTGAGCTCATTATTGTCAATAAACGTTAATATTTTGAAATATTATAGAACGAACTTGTCAATCGATACACTCAATTTCACTACAAAGCAGATACAGGCTATGCAACTAAACTTGTTGCACTTCCACTTCCTGCCTTCTATATCGTTCTCTACTTTTTATTCGCGTATTTAATTATCCATAACTATTTAATTAACCGTGGTAAAAAAATGTGAACTATTAGATAACATTACTCTATTATTTTTATAATTATACTTTTCAAAAATATAATTTGAATAGATTATAGAAGTAGCGGAAAACCACACCGTTTAAAGTTCTCTAAATGGAAATGCTGTTGTGAATCTTGACTCGTGTATGTAAATCTTAATTTCTTTTAAATGAGAAGAAAATAAATAATTTCAAAAGCAGTAAAAAGTGTTTCTAATCGATATCTCGACAGTCTTCGATTCGATTGCTAGTTTTGATCGATGCCAGAGGCAACGAAGTGGGTTCTGTTCTATGCTAAAGCAGAGAGGAAATGGCTAAAGATAATGTAGACGTTGAGATCTAAAAGAATATATTTTCCACTGTTCTATAAATGTCTATTTATTAGCGATATGTTTATAGTCCGTTTTTTTGATAAAGGTAATGTTGAAACAGAAAGAAACTGTATGAGTATAAACTGTAGAGGAGAGTATATTGTTTGTAGCTCTTATCAAGATAGATGCGCTATTGATCCATGATCATGCGTACAAATTAAAGTAAATAGACGCGCATATATAAATGGAGTTGAATATCTAAAAATTATCAGTCCGCCTCGAAGCGCCGACTTCAATAGGATCCCCGGGCATTTATATAAGAAGGATTTCTATTGGCTCCTTCGCTGTTCCTGGCGATCCTTGATAGTTCGTGGTAGATCCTGGTAGTCTTTGGTAATCTGTAGCAGTCCTTAGTAATCCTTGCTAGCCCTCTCAGTCTCTAACAATCCCAGCCCTCGTCTCTTTTCCCAATAACTTTTCTTTGTGGCGTTAGTCGGTATTTTCCCGTTTCTTCTACGGCCCTCTAGAAAGAATAAGGTAAAAGTCTAGAAGTTGTTGAGGCTCAAAGAACCTCCAAGGTCACAAAAAAATTAATACTAAATACTAGAAACCAATGATAATTTAAATTCAAATTATTCACTTGAATATAATTGTTGGTAAGCAATTCTACGAAAAAATATCCAATTGTGAACGACTGATGCACACCTGATGCACGCAGTGCAATTTATTGTAGGATTCAAAACACGCTCGGTTTAACAAAGCGATTAAAGTATTCTTGCAACAACATTCTGTGAATTTGCATCGACTTTAACCAGGAACATTGCATAAATATGTAGGACCTAACTGTTCGAAAGAAAAAGCATTGTGCATTGTGCAGTTAAGATGTAAATAATACATACTGCTAAATATATTTCGATGACGTCACAAGACATTTTCACAGTTTCGTTCGTACTGTTCTTCGTTACGGAGTCTGCGTTCCGCTGCATGTCGTTAATTTTTCGCGAAACGCAAGATTCTGCGTTCGACATTGTACATATATAGGAAGTTACAGTTACAGTTACACAGATAGCAGAATCGAAGTTGTTTTGTTCGAACTTGTCGGTGAATCAGCAGTGTCCGGTAATGTTTAGTTGTCGATGAATTCCAATGAATTCGTATGTTACTACGCACTCAGTATTTTTAAGGATTCGCGTTCCTGTATTGTTCTATCTATAGTATTGAAAGTAGGAGAATAATCGCTATGCATAACGTTTTTCCTTTTTAAGAGAGACAAATAGGACAGCAATGTAATGTTTGATAAGGGTAACCTTTTGTTTCTAGTGCATTTCAATTACGCAATTCACCTAGTGACGCATACTTCTACGTCGATTTTCTCGTAATCAGTGACAACCACGCTCGCCGAGATCATTGCGTTTACAACTGTCTGCCTCTCATTTTGTTTTTCGCGATTACACGCGTAGCAATCGATCCATCTCGTTGATAAGTATTTGCACTCGTGTTTCGTGCCCGGTGATCAGGTGAATGTCAACGACAGATAAAATTACGTTGCTCTACTGTTTCGTGGAAATGTTGTGTCAACATCAATGATAAGAAAAAGTGTTTTTATTCACAACTACAATTTGTAACCATTCACTAGGATTTCACATGCTGATTTCATTTCAGAGATGTTACTGTCCCGCGTCTGATAGGCCGAATGAAGCTAATGTCTGTGAAAATATTGCTTGGCATTTGGGTATAAGCAGAAGTTTCGTATACCCAAGAGGTCCGCAAGATGGACTCGATAATTGGAAATTCATACGAATGCCCTGATTCCAGTAGGCCACTTGGCGTAGACGAAGCATGCTTCAGCATTTTAAATTTGTACAATGCTACAGTTTCGTTTTATTCAGTGGCATGGGAAGCTTATTGGGTAAGCATCTACTAAGCTACATTCCTACTTGATATAAACAAAGTGATACGATATTCGTTTGATTCATCGCTGGCACTCTCTAATTAAAAAATATGCCAATTGCAGACTGATACATTAAGAATTGTTTCTAGGGTATTGGTAAACTACAAGCTTCGCTACCACCAGAAAGAAATACAAGTTTAATAGTAAGCACAAAGCACCCTTTACATATATATTATGGAGTTAAAGAATCAGGATCCAGATACTTGGAGTATTGCCAGTTAGTATCTGTAACTGTTTAATCCTTTGACAACAATCTTGTACAACTCATTCATTAATAACATTGTTTCAGTACAACTTATAACTTTGAAGAACATGGTAGTTATGGATGGAATATATCAGCCGAGCACTCATGTTCCGACATTTATGTCATACGCGAACCAACAAAGAATTATCTTCGTAAGTTATGTTTCATAATAATGTAATAGACATAATAAACTAACGAGTAGTCATTAACTCGCGATTAATTGTTTGTTTTCTTTTTTCAGCTATCATTGCAGCATTTATGATATATATTTTAGTTATGATTGCTTGGTCAATGTCTAAGGTCATTATACGAGTGATAAAAGTTAAATTGTCGTCTGATAATACGCGTAGCATAAGTGTAAGTAACTGGATAAATTGTTGTTAACGTATTCGTTTGTCATCTATTCAACCGTATTTCAGGATTTGGATAGACTTCAAGAGACAGAAAGTGCAACAATTCCAGCAGTCAGAACCACAAAATCCAGTACTAGAATACAGTCCGTGGATACGTTTAGAGGGTAATTTTTGCACAAATCCTACCTGATCCTTCCTTTCATTTATAATATCAACTGTGTTGTTTGTAGAATTGCTGTACTATTGATGATATTCGTCAACAATGGTGGTGGTCAGTATGTCTGGTTTAATCACAGTTCATGGTTTGGACTGACCGTAGCGGACTTGGTACTTCCTTGGTAAGTTACGGTCAGCTGTTAACTTGAAATTACATTATCCAACTGGTTCTGTGCGCTGAACTCGACAATAAATTCACAGGTTCGCGTGGACCATGGGTTTAACGATAGCGATATCGAAGCGTGCAGAACTTCGTATTACAACTTCGCGTGTAAAAATAACTTTACGTTGTCTTCTACGGGCAGTAATATTAATACTTCTCGGATTAATGATAAACTCCATACATAGTAAATCCTTGAGCGAGCTTCGTTTTCCCGGAGTTCTTCAATTATTGGCTATTTCGTACTTCGTGTGCGCCACTCTAGAAATAATCTTCATGAAACCATATTCTCAGGTTTGCATATTATTTACTATTCTCGAACTGTAGAACCTTTCTATCTGAACCATGAATATCTATATAAATTACTTGTTAGGACACCCTGCTCCAGTTTGGTCGATTTGCGTCGTTTCACGACATATTAGACAGTTGGCCCCAGTGGCTATTTATGGGAGTCATCGTTGCCACTCACACTCTCATCACTTTCTTACTGCCTGTACCAAACTGTCCAAAGGGTTATTTTGGACCTGGTGGTGAATTGGATCATCGTGGACAGTATATGAACTGTACCGCAGGCGCGGCTGGCCATATAGACAGATCAATCTTTGGAAGTCATATGTACTCTAAGACATCAGATCCTGTCTATGGTACTACTTTACATTACGATCCCGAAGGTATGATAGTCAAATAGTATTGTAACACGCTGAATGCCGCAAGTGATTATTAAATGCAATTACATATCCATATGCAGCTTAGAAAAATACTACAATTATTGTTGTGTACCATGAAGTTGTGAAATTACTAATGAATCCACTGTAAATCAGTAAAATATGCAATTATTGGTGCAAATAATAACACTGATCTCTATGGTGTTCAACGTGTTAAACTTAAAAGAAAACCGGTTGAATGTTAATAGTTACGATTTATTAATTGTAGGATTAATGAATACTGTATCAGCTATATTGATTGTCTATTTGGGCGTTCATGCTGGCAAGATTCTACTATTCTTCTACCAATACAATTTCCGAATTATTAGATGGTTGTTATGGGCAGTGGTCACGGTGAGCAGATCTGAAATAATTTGGGAATGGAATCATAAATCAGTTTCCAAAACGTTGGCTTCGAATGAATCTTAGACACTGTGGTATAAATAATTCATTTTAGGGTATCATCGCTGGAATTCTCTGTAATTTTGAGAGGCAGGGAGGTGTTATCCCAATTAGCAAAAAGATGATGAGCTTGTCCTTCGTTTTGTCGACTTCCAGTTTTGCTTTCTTGTTGTTTGCGTTTTTGTATTTTCTTATCGACTACAGACAATTCTGGACCGGAGCTCCGTTTACCTACGCTGGTAAGTTTTAGAAATGATGCTACCGAAAAGTAGATGAATAGACACGATTAAATATCAACGCGGTATACTTGTTTTAGGTGCGAATCCCATTTTCCTTTACGTGGGCCACCTGTTAACGAGAAATTTGTTCCCGTGGTGGTGGCACTTGTCTGCTAGCTCACACGGGCCATTTTTGGCTATGAATTTATGGACAACAATATTATGGACGATAATCTCTTACTTACTATATCGGAAGGACATTATTATAACTGTATAAAATGTATACGCTCATCACGATGGTATTATAGATTTACGACTGCCCACGTATCGCGACGGAAACACGATACTTTTGTTACTTTTACATAATTAACATTTGAGTAAGACACAAGTACTGAGTTTTGTAATCACAAGCACGGAACAGTGTTGCGAATAGAACGAAACTGGTGCGTTGAACAGCTGTTAACATATTGGTTAACCAAAAATGGATTTACGGAGAATCATTTTACCTTTGATGATTATTTAAAATGATGTATTCTATTTTTATAAATAAAGACAACCTAATGTATTCATTGATTAATACATTTCCATAACGAAAGACGATCTACTAGTAGAAAAATGTAGGCGCATGGGTCAGATCTTTTCATTTAAGCATCTCGATCTTTTGGCTCTTTGTATGGCAATCCCAGAATACGGAAAACATCTTTCTCCGATGTTATTGTCTCTGCTTCTCCTGGCAATCCTATGGTGAAATAAATCTGTTAATGCTATGTTTAAATCACTGATAAAATATTATCGGTACTAGATTTAAAAAATTGTTATACTACTCCCTTTCTTTTTTTGCTCACCTTCAGTAGTGAGACGTCTTAATGTATATTCATTTAAAGTATACTTCTTTTCTAAAGCATGAGCTCTCATATTTTTATTAAAAAGATCGCTTCCAGTGAAATAAAGGATAGCACAATAATATTGATCATAAGGTGCCAGCCTGATGTCGAGTCTTCTATAAGGTTTGCTGTGGTCGTCTGGAATTTTACAGACGCCCTACAAAGAAAATCAATTAGCTTATGATTAGTTGTCAAAATATTATTCTCTTTCGTAAAAAGAGACTTAAAGTGCACTCCACTTTAGTTTCTTATCATGTAATCAACGGAAGTTAACACTGTTGTGACCATCTGTGACTCTTGGGTCTCTTATTTGGCAAAACAAACCATAGTATGATAACAAAAATCGAATTGAATAAGAAAATACTTGATATATTTAAATGAAAAATATCAATGCCCTGGAGATGATTCAACACACCATAAATTTTGTTGCTCCAAGCGATATTGTATCAGTGATAAATTTTTTTTTCTCAAGGCATTCAACAACATCTTTTAGGAGCGAAACTTTTTTCTTCGAATCTTTCTCTGTGGAAGAGTATGTTGGATGTGTTATCAGAACATCAATGTCTCCACTTTCCTCTCTACCACGTCTGTAACTGCCACAAACTGTTACAATATACTCATCATCCAACTTTCTGATAGAATCTTTCATGATCTGTTCACTCTGCTGTATCTCTTCTCTAGGAATTCTTTTCTCAAAGTCTTCGAAAAATCTGGAGAAAGAAACGATTATCATAATGATAAATATAATCTTGTAAATAGCAGTTCCTTTATTGTCTATTGCCTTACTTCAGTCCAATTTTTTGATGATGATTGAGTTTACTCGGATGCTTCTTTAAATCATCTATGCTTTTTATCCCATCATCAACCAATTCCTTTGCTTTTGCAGGCCCAATACCAGACACTCTTGTCAACAAATTAATCGCAACATTGTTCTCATCTTTATTAATCTAAGGAAAGATGAATAAGCTTAGGAATCCATATATATATGGATGCACTGCTATATCAGTGCATTATTGAACAAATTAATTAACATATGTACATCTTCTAATTTCCGTAATTTTCCTGTACTAAGAAACTCGTCTATCTTTTTCGCAATTTTTTCACCAATTCCCGACAATTTCTTTGCTGCATCTCCGCTTGCTACTCTTTCAGGCAAACCGCTCAAAGTGCCCGCCGCTTTTCGATAAGCATTGTATTTGTAAATATTTTTGCTAACATTCCGCTCGTAATTTGCCAACTCTGTAATTTCAGTAACAAATTCTATCATGCGTGACGATCACGGTTACGATTGTTCTGACGACTCCAAAAAAATATTAAAACCCGTTACGTATCGTAAAGATAATTCGAAAATCCGTAACGGTGATAATAAATAATGCGACGATAAATTACCCATTAAAAAATCACATAGATCCTGATTCGGGTTTCCTGCATTGCCAGTTGCCTTTCGTTTTCCCATCGTACGTGATACAGTTGTGCAATGTCTTCGTAATTCCGAATAAGTATTAATTGATCTTCACCAGTTAATTTTTCTCAGATAATTTAAGTAAATTTGTGTTAACGTTGATTGCTTCTTAAATTTGACACCATGATCATGCATGTATGTATATAAGCAAAAATTCAGCGAATTATAGTGGGCGCCAGTTGGTCGATGGTCGATTCACTGTGCTCCTAATTCAAAATGAGTGGTGTGATTCTTACTTATTGCTGCATATTGATTAGTACAGTTCCATCTGCATAACAGTCATGAATAAAAGAAATAAATTCCTATTCTATTCGTAGAAATTCGATAAATATATTTGGTTATATGACATATAAAAAAGAAGAACGGTCGTGGAGAAGTTAGGGTATAATAATGAAGTGGAATCAAACTTCAACGCTTTATATTTATTTCGAAGAAACAGATATATACAGTTTTACACGCAAATATAAATTCTCTGTTCTAAAAGGAATCCTTGCTCAACAATTTGTCACTATACTTTAAGTCATTATCGTCTCGTTTCATTTAAGTAAATAGGGTGAAACATAGTTGTTTCTTTGTCATGTTAGTTTTACAACTACTGTCATACACTATTCCAAAAAATACAATTCACAAAACAACAAAAACACGATGTCCCTTATGGAAATCCTAGTTGATCTTCATACGTTTCATATTTAATACTTGCTCATGCTACTGATAAATAAGTTTTGGCATCGTCTGTCGTGTCAATGAATTTCTAATAAGAGTACATCAGAATCGATGTTTAATGTAAAACGTGAATGGGCTCATTATAAACGAGCATTAATGTTCAAATGTTAACCATGATAATTTAGGAACATTTTCTAAGTATGTTCAGCCACATTTGCTAGAAATTCTCTTCCTCTTCAAACATTGGATCTTAAAATGATCATCGCAATGTTGATTTTGAAACTTGACACAGATGGTAGCAGAATCACATTTATTGGACGGATCTTTGTACCTCAGTTCTAATGTCAAGTTATCATTGATATTAAGTAACGGGCTTGAATTGTATATAATTATGTGGTAGATTAAATCGAAGACATGCGAGTATAACCGGCATGATTCTTTAAGCAGCAACTGGATATATAAAAGAAAATACTGAATATTAGAACGAATACTCCGACGTAAATATAAATCCACAATTGTGGAAATCTTCCTGGTAGCCATAAAATAGTAAATTCTACAGTCTTCTCTTGAGTATCTAAAAATAAAGGGACAGGATTAGCTTTTCGAAAATATATATAAACCCAATACTTTAACATAAAATCATTATTTTTCTTTACCGATATAGGCTAAGCCATATCCTATATGAGGTGTACCCATTCTGTACGAACAGGTAGGCATTTCCACTTCGTGAATGTCCCCTACATCCATTCTTAATTGATACAAGGGTGATTCGTTAGGAGGTAAAATCCAAATTCCACTCAATTGGTCTGTGGCTGTATCTAAACTGATATGCATGGCTTTATGCTCGTGTGCGGTAAAAATAATTTGAGGAGACAATTCTTTCAGCACCTATTAACCAAATGTAACTGTTAAATGTAACTAAATTCCAAATAATGTTTGTGGCCCATCCCGACTCGACATTTTCAAGCAAAATGAAATAAAAATTTTGTGGGTATGCAGTACATACATTTTGCACGAAAGCACCAGGCATAAACAGTAAAGGCATATGGCTGAGCACGACATTTGTTGTATTTCTTTCAGCGTAATCATTAAGAAAGGCATCTTTCGGAGCTTCCGGCATTGTATGTGTCAATCTATTTACCTAGTGGAGACAATGAACGTGACAATTTTTTGGTACAAACTAGAACATTTGACAGAAATGCTTTCGACATTACCTTGAAAAATGTTACCGACTTGTAAACTAAAGTATCAGACTGTGTATACGCAAAATTAAATCTGTTGTTCATATTAAACGAGACTGAGTCTTCTTCACCTCCGATATCGTTATCGCCAGGCAAGTAAATTTTCTAAAAGGTATAATTCACCTAAGTATTATAGAAACAGGAACAGTTAATAAACACACGTGACGATTATCGTTCTACCATTATATGATCAGGCATGTCAAATATAGAATCTAATCTTCTCTTGTAATCTCGAAATTCTTCTGCATTAGCAATGTGTCCTTCGTCCATCAAATCTCCCAGAAACACAACTACATGTGGCTGAGAATGATCCAATGCTTTTGCGAACGTCTTCTTCAAGTACCTGTAAATAAGACACTGTGGAACAAAGCCGAGGTCAATTTCTAAATTTTGTTGTCAAGAGTGAAGACTTTTATCAACAAATTTATCAAGTCATTTCACGTGTCTTTGCAACATTCCATATAAATTAATGCAATCTATATTCGACATTGACTCATCAATGCGTAACGAAACAATCTTCAAAGACTCATGAAACACTCTAATTAACAGATCAATTGTTATTCATACCTATCGCTATCCCATTGTGCCACCCAGGCACCAAAATAAACCTCTGTTTTTCTGCCCAGTATCTGGGGATCCGCAACAAGTAATACTTTCACACATTCTGAACATTCTCGCACGGACCACTTGAATTTTTGTATGTCATAGACTAGAAACTCATTATAAAGAACAGTAATCAATACAACGAGACCAACAGCGATCGCTCTGTTCTTCAATCTATGTAACAAAACTTATTGATAATGATAGCACATTAACCATTGGAAATTATTTTGTTTGTTGTGAGCATTCATTTTGCTGTGGGTGTGTTTATATATGTACTGTGTGCTGCCAAGAGGTTAAAATTAAACCACTAAAAAGAACATAAAGAAATGAAGTTCTTAATTTGTTTATACGAACTTTTTTACGGACATAACAATAGAGTGTCAACATGTAATAATCAAATGAAAACGAGTCTGTCATTTCTATTACTTTCTTCCAGCAGCAGTATTTAGAAACTAAACACAAGACTAGTTGTATATGTCATACTCATTACATAATAAATGAACTTTTACCTGTTTCGTCGTAACATAGTCATGACATTTATTCTCGTCGAATATCATTAGTAACGTTAATATTGCAGTAGATCAATGCGTCGTTCACTATATTGTTCGAAGCGTGAGGAACCTTAGCCATGATCTCATTTTCTTATGGTACATGATAATCTAATTAATTATACAGAGGTTACGTGATTAAGAGAAGTGCACTCCCTTAAAATTCCATATTTGTAAAACTTTCGAACGTCTCGAAGAGATCACGCTTCAAGTAGGGTGATATATAAAACCGAGGTTTGATATCTTATCAAAAAATTAAGGAGTTACGCAAAGATTTCGTTTGAACCATGGTCGGTTCGAAAAGAAATTTGCGTTCGTGAAGCCCTGCATAATTTACTATAGATGGAAATGCATTATGTGCGCCGACAATGTAGTTTTTTAAAAATTTAAATAGCTGCAAGCGAGTAAAAATACTATTCCGAACAGCATTTATAGCATGTAAATTATAAATAGTTATATGTGAAATATTCATAAATATCACAAAGAATATATATTTATGATCGATTCAGATAACGTGTATATTTATCAAATATTTGATAAGCGACAATTTAAATATTTCATGTCACAAATGAATTGAGAGGATACGCATATATATTCAATAAACATTCAATAAACGTAACAATTTTGTTAACGTATATTCAATAAACATAACAATATATTATCATGAAATATTATAATTAACATTTTTTTTACATATGCACATATATAGCATAAATATTTACAATACAATTGTTTAAAGTATTATTTACGAAATATTCACGTTGCATTAGCTTATAAGGTGTAGAGGTAAAACGTGATTGGTGAAGAACCACTGTATATATACATTGACAACCTCCAATCGCTCTACCGCACAGTCTCTATTGACAAAAGTCTGATCCAGTGATCCAGTCTGATCTAAATTGATCTAAATATTAGATATACGGTAACGGTACGTATAAAGAATTTCGCGGGAATACCTCTGATACGATATTGTTTGTCCGTTGAACAAGCGCAAGTTTTTCATGAAAAAGGTTCTGACCAAAAATGAAAAGAACCTTTCGCAACACGAAAGAAGATATTTCGAATTACGTAGTAGTTACTACGTCGATAATGTCGTTGGACTTTACGCAGCAAAGTTCCGGTGATTCGGTGAGTGTGCTCTTTTCAAACATGGAGAGGTTATTTGTTTGAAATAATATGTGGGATTTAGGATACCGGAGTATCGCCGCCTTAGCAAGTGTGTTGAGTGGCTGTGTGTTTCTGTACAACGTATGGGGGCCGATTCTCCTTCTAACGATTTTGCTTTCCCTCACTATTTACGCGTGCTATTCTTTGATCATCAACGACAGTTCATTGTCGCCGCACGCGTCTTTTCTTTTCGATTATTCCGTGCGCGTCTTTCTTGAAGTTCGCACACGTTTCGAGAGTATCGCCGGACAAATTTATCGGTGGTCACGTACACTTTGGGAAACCGCGAGTCGCCGTTTTTTCGAAATCTACCTAACCAAGTTCAGGATGGAAAGACGTCGCGGAACACATTATCAGCTCAGCGCCGATCCGTACCCCACCAGGAGGAATTCGTCCAAGTTCGATCCGATAACGCAGCTCAGCCCAATTTCAAGAAATCTACGAGAATCGTACGCCCGTAATTCTCTAACCAAACTCACAAGTACACCGATATTTTCACAAAACAACGAGGAATTTGAGAATCAATCGTCAGACGAGACTCCATCCCATAGTGGGATATCTCCCATGTATTCTCGGTATCGTAATTTATCACGTGGAGAAGAAGGGTCTCCATGGGGTACTACGATTAGTCCAAAAGCTCGCCTGACAACGGACAAGCCAGCCCCGTCGCCGAGTAGACCTTTATCCTCGGCCAGGTATAATATCGACGCTAGGTATGTATAGTTTCTTTTCTACGACATAGATGTTTGGTTCGTATCACGGCATTGCTACTAAACATTCTTTCCCTTATGTTATAGAGTATATCAAGACGTAACTTCTCCAGGACTTGCTGGCAGATTAACAAAATATGCAGCGGAAGCTGGCAACCGGTTACATCACCAATCTCAGTATCAAGTGGGACAGTTTCCAAAAGTAAATCTTCAGGGTAGTCCAGTTCCATTGATAAATGCGAAATGCATAAAGACAAAAACACCGGTGATTGTCAGAGTAGCACCGCCGGATGCTGTTCGTTACTCTCCATCCGGGAAGCAGAAAATATTGTCGAACATGTGCGGTGTGGATGACAGTCTTGACTTGGAAAGCATTCCCTATGGATTCAAAGAGATGTCGTTGAAGAGACACGCCGAGAGAGAGGAGATTGCTTTTGACTTGGCTAAAAAGCAGCGTACAGGTGGTATTCCTACAAACGAAATCGAGACTCTGGACGAAACTAAACAGAAGAGAAGCAGAGACGAGTCCTCGAAATCGGAGGAAGACATTTCGCCTCAAAACAAAACTGTCAGACCCGCAAAACGAACCAAGACACCCTCTTGTTACGATATTTTACATTCTTTGAGTTCCAGCAGGAACTTAGTTTCCGGCATTAAAAGAAAAGCTAGTAAGTATGAAGTCGATGTCGTTCGTCTTGTTATTTGTTATTTCATTCTGTTTGTTTCGTCGTTTGAATCTTACACATTGGATTCGTTTTACAGGAGACTTTTCACGAAGCGGGACACCAGACTTTGAGAAGCATTTCAAGTCGTTGGAATCTGTAGCAAATTCTAGTGGCCAAACGTCACCTAACCCAGACACCGAGAACACGAGCGGCAAGTACCGTGATCACAGCGAGGCAAAGGCTTCCGAGAAGCTTCACCCGAATGCGCGAAACAGTTTCGATCGGATAGAAGGGAAGCTGTCACCTTTGAAGGGAATTTTGAAGCCTAGCTCGAAGACCGTGGACACAGATTCGCGCGATAAAGAGAGAATCGATGCGAATCAAGGGAAGCGGCACAACGGTGAATCTCGATCCGCGAAATCTAAACTGACCAACAAATTGTTCATGAGAGCGGAACCAGAGAGGAACGAGAAATTGAGAATGCTGGTCGAAGAGCAGGGCAACATTCGAGCGAAATTCACTACGGACGACGTAGAAGAGATCAAGAAGGAGGATATAGCGGATATGCGGCAGACCAGTATGAAGGCGAGACTTCAAAGTATGTTCGACGCGATATCCGGAAAAGGTGAGTAAGGTTTATGTAGGATCGTTCGACGAGCAGTTCCATTCTTACTTTAGACGATTCATGTCTCCTTTCAGCAACCAGTAAAATCAATCCGGACGTAGTGATTCAAGCAGAAGAGGTAAATACCACGAAATCCGCTCCGTCTTCATCAGCGAGTTGTGCCACATTAAAATCTTCAACAACTACAACGAACGCGAATACCACGCCAATCTCTACGTCAGCGATCGCTCTGGGTTCCGGAACCAAGTCGCCGAAACACGTGGCCTTCGAGCTTCCGAAAAAAGAGGATTCAAATACTTCGGCTGGTAACATACCAGTCTCGAACCCGACTTCGAATCCGGTACTAACTGGATCATCCGAAGTTACGTTTACGAATGCATCTGGAATTGCGATTCTTCCGTCGACCACAACGAGTTTGAACTCGACCATGGGAAATTCCAAGGTTCACGGTTTCAACGTGGATTCGGCTACGACAACAAACAACTTGGTTCCGTCGTCAGGAACGTTCACATTGGCCGGTGGCGATCTTTCGAGTCATCGCGCTTCCACCACCTCTGCTTCGTCGACGGTTCCTTTGAAAACACCCTCGGCGTCGCATTCGATCGGAGACACGACCAGCGGCACTATGTTCTCCTCTATTCCAACGAGTATTCCAGCGAGTATTCCAGCGAGTATTCCAACGAGTATTCCTGCGAGTATTCCAGCAAGTATTCTAGCGAGCTCGTCATCTCTCGACACAAAAATCAAGACGAACGACTTGCTAGCGTCACAGAAAAACACGTCGATGTCGAACGCGATACCGGGGACAAGCAAACCTGCGTTTTCGTTGTCGCTTCCGAGCGGTTGGTCCGCGGCGACACCGTTAGGCTCCAACGCGTTAGAAAACACTGTTCCCAACTTCGCTTCACCTTCGCAGAGTAATCAAGGCGTTAGCGACGCAACAAAGCCTGCAGCTGCTTCTACCGCGTCCAATACAAATCAAGCACCATCGCTGTCCAATCCCATAGCGACTACGTCGGCAACAATTTCCGCTTTCGATTCGTCGATGAAAGTAAAAACCACGACGCCTCTGTTCCAATCGGCTGGGCTTCCGAGCTTTTCCTTCGGCACTGTTTCTTCGGTAGCATCTGGTAACGGTGACACCAACAGTAACAAACCGGGATTTTCTTTCGGCAATATAACGTCGACCACTGCCGCGACTAACGTGCCGACGGGTACATCGAACACGATGGCATTCGGTAGCGGCAATAACAATGTGAATAAACCAACGTTTGGGACAGCAACGACAAACAGCAGCAACGTCGGGAATAGTTCGCAATTTAATACGAACGCTGCCTCGATATTCCGGAATGCCGCTACGACGTCGGCTGGATCGGTGTTCGGAACAACGCCCGGACAATCGATATTCGGTGCTTCTTCGACCGCGAGCACGACCGTAACGAGTAGCTCGAGCACCACAGCACCACCGTCTTTGTTCGGTTCGCACCCTGCCCCAACCTCCGTCAATTCTACGCCAATCTTCTCGAACACAACGGTGCCTGGACCTTCCTCGGGAATAGCGAACACGAATTCCGCTTCGATTTTTGGCTCTGTCGCCAAACCAACCTCTTCCGGAGAGACCGGATCGAGCGGCAACAACGTGTTCTCTAATACGAACCCAACGTCCGCTTTTGGAACACCGGGTAATATCTTTGGCCAAACGAAACCTCTGACGGAGAACTTGAAGAGTACGATAGCAACGTTCGCTAGTACCACGACGCCCATCTTCGGAACGCCATCGACTACCATTGCCCCTCTCGGTAGTACCACGAGCATTTCGAGCAACCCTACTACATCGATTTTCGGTGCCCCGATGGTCTCCAAAAACACAACGGCCATCGCGTTCACTGCTACGAACGTCGCATCTCCCGTATTCGGATCTCACAGCAACACCGTCTCGGAAGGGCAAAATCCTATGCTACATGCTTTCGGTGGCACAGCCAACATATTCGGCGCAGCCCCATCCGCGTCAACATCTACACCAGCATCCGGATCTTTATCCGCGTCCGCAGCCCCTCCCATATTTGGATCCCCTGCCGCTTTGTCGACCTCCGTTCCCGCAGCTACCTCTTCTTCCGCTCCGCGTTCCACAGTAATTTGCGGCAGCACACCTAATACATTTGCTGGTCAAAGCGCGGCTAGTTCAACGTTTGCCACGCCCGCTAACGCTTCCGGACCGGTTCTCGGTTCTACCGTCGCATTCGTCCAGAGCAAGACTCTGACGTTCGGTCAAGCTTCGCTGTTTGCCACGTCGAACGAGCCCACGACCATGTTCGGATCAGAAAGTACAAGTAACGCGAACAACAATGCCCCCGGCAGGTTCACCTTTGGAGCGAACCAGAAACCGCCCCAGCAGCCAGTCGCCAGTTTTTCGTTTAACGGCAGCGGTAACAATTCTAACAACAATGCCGCCCCGATCGCTGCGAAACCAGGTGATTATTCGTGATTCGATGTTCGCGCAATCTCGTCTATTGTGTAATATTGTAGTAGTGCCATTGCGGGACTATTCGACTGAAATGTTGTGTTTCGTTCGCAGGGACTACAGGCTTCAACTTTTCTGCTCCGTCGACGACGCCGGCAATCAATTTTGGTACAACAAACGCACCGACATTCAACGCATCAATGCCTGGCACGTTCAGCATCGGAAGCGGTTCCACCGCTCCAAGATCCAGAAGCGTCCGGACTAGAAAGCCGAGATGATGAAGAACATGAATCTCTTCGTCGACTTGACTCGATCTGACCCGATTCGGCTCCGCTTCGCTATACCCGTATTTTTCATCAAGGAATTACCAGAGACAACGCGCAACGTGCTACACAGTTTCAAAGAGAAACACTCGTTCAACGACTGGTTGTCATTTCAAAATACATCTCTCGTGATTGTTCAAATGTATTTCAGTTTGTACATACGAACACGTTCAAACGATTCTTTTTATTCGCACCGTCTTAAAGTCTGTTCCGCACAACTCGTGCGACTGACGAGTGAAAACGAAGAGAAACGAAACAGGAAAAGACAACGGGAAATCACGTAGCCGTTTTAGTACCTGAATTTATCTGGTAATTTGGGTAATTTTTTCGTTGAACATTGAACGTTCACCATTCATTGCCGATAGTTCACCGTTCACCGTTCGTCGATCGATTCGTGGATGGTGGAAAGCTATGTTCGCTTTACCCGTTAACTTTTCACAAATGGATGAATCATGGTAGATTTCTGTTTGCGATGTTTGACGCGATTCGTAACGAACAATCGATTTTCAACAAGTGTAGTTTTAACGTCGACGAAATTCTTTTATATATTATTCGGTATCGCGACTGCTTCGTGTTCGTATCTGGTACTGGTTCAGTTTTTCCGGGAACAGTCGAGCAGACATGTATTACCGTTGTTTGCGAAGTAATAGAAAGCAGAGCAGTTGCTTCGCGTTTCTCTTCAACGACGTTACCTGGAACATCGAAGCAACGCGATAATAACAGCGAATTAACGAGATTTCCCGGTCGATCGATGATTATTGTAAAAGATACGCAGTTATTTTTTTCTACGCTTCAGCGAGGCAGATGTATTTTCGAGTTATTGTACAGTTTAAGAACGTCGGAAATACGAACGTTGACGCTTTTCGAGTAAAGTTTCGTTTTACGTTTACAGTATTTTTTCCCGACCTTCCCTCCTGCCAGCGGAATCGAATTTCGATATTTCTGAAAAACGAACGTTCAAGTAGCCGTCGAGATTCAATCTGTTCTCTAAATATGTCGTCGGTCGATGACCAGTGACAAAATCGAGTCACGGACTTGGAACAGATAGAAAAAAAGGGCGAAAAAGCTGCAAAACTAACGTATAAGACAGAATTTTCCGGAATTTCTAAAAACAGAGGTATTCAGAATTCCATACTTGGGACGTTTAGCAACTAATATTCGAAGAATACACTAAAATTTTTCTAAGCGTTCGTAATAGTTGTTTTTTCAAATTCTATAGCGGTATTAGTAACAGCGCAGCGTTTAAAAAGAGAAAATTTATCATTGCGGACCATAATTCGAATAGAGTGTAGGCATCGTATTAATTAGAACGAATAAAAAGATATTGAAAAACAAACGTGGCATCGTTTCGATAGAAAAATGTTCGTTTATCGTATAATGCATCTGGAGAGGTCTTTGTACCATAGGGGCACGAGCTGGGCAATGGTTGGCCTTTACCACGAACGCTGACCAGTGCCGAACACTTCGATTCGTAGGTACGCGCGTCTCGTTGCTTCACGTATTATCAAAGGAGTCTGATTGGTTATCAGGTACAACTGATTCCGCTATTGGTTTACGTGAAAACGCTGCGAATAAAATTATGAAAAAAGTAGATGTGTCGTTTCACTGGTCTTCATTCGAGTGACGCAGAATACTTTCCAGCGTTACCAAAGTTTTCAATTCAGCCGTAAAGCTGTAATAATATATTGTTCGAATGTGAAACGGTAAGAAAGCTATTTTTCGCGATGCATCGAATTAACGAGATCTTTTAATTAGTTTGGATCGAGTCTGTGATCGTTGGTGCTAAGGACATTGGCGGCATAGTGGCTGCGAGAGCTAGGGTGAGGACGATAACGATGGCGAGGGCGGGAGGGCGAATACGAACCCGAGCTTGAGCCCGAACCGAATTCGAGGTTGAGCACGAGCGCGAGCGAGCGAGAAAACGAGGAAGTAGCGCGCGAGTACGTCACGCGCGTTCCGTGAAACTCTGCGCGTGATTGGTCGAGCGGCGAAACTGGTAGGCTCCGGGACCAATCGGATCGCTCGTTAGACGGGAAGGATGTTTGCACGGTCGCCTGGAGGCGCAGCCATGTTGGGAACATTAGAAGGGAACCAACACCACGACCAGAAAGACGGGAACATCTAGGTTCGGCAGCGGCGTGTCTTAACACCTGAACACCACCACCATGGCTGACCCGGAAAAACAGCCCGAACAACCAAAGGCTGTCCAGCCGAAGCTGGTCATCGGTGAGTGAGCACTCTGTTACTGATAGATATCGCGACCGCGCATCTTTCCGGTGAAAAAATCGAGCCGAAAGGGAGAGCGGCGAACTCGTCGTCCGCCGTATCGTCCGCGTGCGGTAATGGCGTCCGCGAGCAGCAGACGTTCAACCATGTGGCATGTGACCGGCGTGTGCGGTCTTTTCAAGCTCAACTAGACCGGCTAATCTTCCTTTCTTTATTTTCCTTTCAGTTTAATTTCGTTTCGTTCGAGACCGTTTTCCGTCTTCTTGAATCTCTCTCTCTCGCACCTAAACTTTCAATTTTTCTTTCCTGCGTACGCTCTCGTGTCTTCGTTCGCTTCTTTGATCCGATTCTCTGTCTCTCTCTCTCTCTCTCTCTTATACATACATACTATCCTTCTAACTCGCTCACTCTCATTCTCTCTTCCTTTTTGTTCCTCCCCTCCCCGGATCTATCGGTGTCTATGTAGCTGTGTCCATGCTCGTGTATACATCGATCAGCGCGTTTAATTCTATTTCTATTTCCATCTCTATCTCTGTCTTTGTCGCTGTTTCAGTTTCCATCTATATCTTTATCTATCTTTATCTTTGCCTAGCTTCAACCCCTCCCCGTCCTTCGCTATCTCACTCGCACGCTTCTCTCTGTCTCTCTCTCGTCCCCATCCTCCTCGTAACATTCCGCACACCGAAATTCATCGAAATCCTCGAAATCTATCGAAAATTCATGAAAACGCGGTGAGGCATGGTCGTTTCTTAAAGTAGAATTCGTCGATCTTGTGTTCCCCTTTCTTTTTCCTCGTTGGCGCGAAACAAAGCTGGTAATGGAAAGGCGAAATAGAAAATACCACGCGCAACGAACGTATTGGCAAAACATTGTGCGCGTTTCGAAGCGCGTAGAAATTGTGGACGCGACACTCGGTCCGAGGAAACGTCGGGGAAACGTAATAGACAACCGCAAATCCTTTTCCTGGTGCGCGCGAACGGAGATGGATATCGGTTCACGCGATCGATTCGATCGTCGTCAACGACCTTTCACAAACACAGGAGTCACCAAATCGTTATTGTCAATGAACGCAACCCTTGTTATTCGAGGGTATCGTTTGTCTCCGGAATGTCGTTTCGTCTATCCGCGATGTAAACACGTAAACATTTACGGTACGAATCGTCGATATCTAATCGAGGCTCCATCGATTCGAAAATACAAACACTTCCTTTCGTTTGTGGGCATAGTTTTTCAAGCCATTTCATCGTTGAACGCTACGCTGAGGTCAGTTATCTATATCTTCTATATAATCTTCTTCTTTTTCTTCTATCTATATAATAAAAATGAAATGCTGTTCGTTGGTCACGACATCACGTGAGAACGGCTGGACCGATTTGACTGATTTTTTAAAGAAAATGTTTGTAATAGGATAAGGTTTTTAGGGAAAGAAAAATTGGAAAAGTGGCCCGGAAAAATGAAAGTGCTTTTTTCTATGGGATTTTTGGTATGAATTCAAGAGCATAACTCACGATTCCAACAATGGATATGCGTTATTCGTTTGTTGTTTTGTTCGTTATAGTTCTGGAAAAGCTGTCAGAAAAAAAATTCGAGACAATCACAAAGGAAAGTAGGAAAATTTGGACAAACAGCAAAAATCATAATTTTTGAAACGGTGCAAGTATTATTGGTTCCCAATAAGAAAAACATTGATGTCAACGAATTGAATTTGAAGATTCAAATTGAAATTGCTTCACAAACAAATTTATTAAAATTGGACAGGACAACGTCTGTCGGGTCAGCTAGTCGAAAATAATTTTACCGCAAATTGAATCGAACGTTCGACGAATCGTACTCGAAATGTTGGCGGGTTGAGGGAACGCGAATGCGTACGGTAGGGCGCAGCGGTAAAGGAGTGTACACGTAGTGTATAGTGTCGTGAGGAGGGGGGCAATTAGGGACGTGTTCTCGTAAAGAAGGCTTAGTCGCGGTGACCGTGCAGCAGCGCGGTGTTCCGTTACACAGCAAATACCTAATTAGAGCGTTTCGTTTTTGTTGGGTTTCAGCTAACAAAGTGACCGGGACTGTGAAATGGTTCAACGTGAAGAGTGGATACGGATTCATCAACAGGTAAGTAACTACCGTCGTCCGCGTGCCGGTATCCTTTCCGATCGATTTCTTTTGTCGGCGTAGATTTGGCGTGTAGTTTCCTCGTCGCGTCGACTTCCTGTTGTTAAAGGCAGAACGTCCCCGGGTTTGTTCCTCCGGACGTATGGCTCCACGCGCTACAACGATTAACAGGAGACTCCACCGGTTCCTCGTACCTTGAATCTCGATTCTCCGCTATTTCTAGACGCTTCTCGATCTATGCTAAAGTTTGGCTGTTCGCCAACCTTACGTTTCTCGACAGCCTCGTCCGTCTCGCAAACATCGTCGACGGTAAGCCCCGTATAACGCGATAAACACACCGTTTAAGCGGGTAACGTAACCCCTGAATATTACTAGATTTAAAGGTAAAATCAGTGATTGCGGGAAACAATTGTTTATCCTTATACGAGCATACTTGCAGCTGCACAAAGGTTTATTTGATGGAGGAATTCATGTTTCATGTCTCATGATTTAAGTAAAAAAAATAGTTTTGTATTAGAAAAATACATGGGAACCTGAGGGTGGTTGTCTCGATTTTTTCCCCAACTTTGAATGCTCATATTATTAGATATGAACATAATCTCGTTAAATAATCAGCTGAGCGTAATACGATCAATCTTCCTCTTTAGAATGAGCCCTCGCACAGCTCGTAACATGCTCGTATAAGAACAAACAATTGTTTCCCACAAACACTGTTTTCAACTTTAAATCTAGTAATATTCAGGGGTTACGTTATCCGCTTAAAAAGACAGTACAATCTAGAAATCTTACAGTGCTCTCGAACAGTCAGAACACGACGAGAGTCAGCGAGGCGAGGTGAACCATGAAGCGGTGTCGAGTCGTTCGAGGTTATGCCTAGATGTTCCTTCTATCGCGAGCGAGTCTCATTCGGTCCGGTTCTCGTATCAGAGTCTAAAATTTTTGAACGCCACCGCTTATTCGCACCGTCGAACGCGTAGCTTTTGCGGATCGAACGGAATCTTTCTTGCGAGTGGCAGAGCAAAATATCGCATCCGGATACCCATTGGATCGTCTCGAGAACTCTTCCGAACGATCCATGTTCCGAGACGCACAGAATATCTCTGCGTTCCCGCCGGCCGAGAAACAGGCTGGCGCTTGCGAACGCGAGATTGCGCGATGCGACGAAACGCGACCGGCCGGCAGCCGGCTCGAGTGGTGGGCGGCGGATTACGGATTGACGGAGTAGCGAATGGAGTTTCGCGGTCACCGGTCGTCGACCGTTTCCTTTTCCGCGAACTGCTCGAACAATGATCGGTGTCTAATCGATTTTTCCGAATCGTTTCAGGAACGACACCAAGGAGGATGTGTTCGTCCATCAAGTAAGTAGATTTTTCTTTGGAAATGTGGCTCCGTGTTTCTGTGCCTAAAAGATCTACGAGAGACTAACCGGTGATTCACCCTCGGTGTTGTTTTGCAGTCGGCTATCGTAAAGAACAACCCAAGGAAGATCGTCCGTAGTGTCGGCGACGGAGAAGTAGTCGAATTCGACGTGGTGATTGGCGAGAAGGGTCACGAAGCGGCCAACGTTACCGGTCCTTCCGGGGAAGCGGTAAAGGGTTCGCCTTACGCTGCCGACAAGCGACGTGGATTCCGCGGAGTTCACTGGTACATCGGTCCGAAACGCGGCAACACCCGAACTCAGCGTAGACCACGCGAGGGCCAGGAGGGCTACGAAGCCGGTTCGTGCGAGCAACTCGATTTTACCATTCATAGTTTTCTTGATCAGATACGTTTTCATCCGATCGATATGTTAACGCGCGTTCTCGACGTGTTTCAGGCGAAGGCAAATCCGCGGACGAAGCCAACGTTCGCGAGGGTGGTGGACAAATAGTGCGGCGTTACAGAGTCCGAGGGCATTACGAATGCTTCTACCGCGGACCACCGAGGCGATCCAGACCATCGGGGCAACAGCAAACCGATAACTCCGGAGAAGCCGAGGAACAGGAAGGCGAGGGAACCGGTGGAGAGGGTGTGCCCCGCGGAGGCGGTGCTCGCGGCCGAGGCGGAGCCTCTCGTCGCTACTATCGCCGTAATTTCCGTGGAGGAAGAGGCGGTGGTCCACCTCGTCGTCCTCGCAGTCAGGATGGAGAAACAAAAGTCTGTATAGTTTTCTCGATACTCCTCTTCTCTCTCGTTTTTCTATTTCTCTTTTTCTCTGTCCACACTTTTCTTCTCTCTCGCTTTACCCAGTCCTTTACTTCCGCTCTGCCGGTCCCGTTTCCATTTTCGTTCTCCATTTCCTCGGTTACTTCGGGTTCTCTTTCGGTTCTATCGCACGGTTTCTGCTTCTCTTCTCCCGTCGTCGCGGTGTTCCTCCTTTCGTGTCCTTCCTCTCCCACCATGAAACGTTTCGACCCAGGTATCCGACGATGACGAAGAAGGTGGTGGCTCGACACCGGCCGACGGTCTCCAGAGACCGCTTCGACCGCGGTACAAGCGAAGAGTTGTCAGGCAGCCGAGGCCGACTAGTAGCCAGCAAACGATCAACAGAGTTCGTCAACGACACACCACCGTCAACAAACCCAATCCTGTCGCAAGTCCCATTTATTCGCGTCCCGAAGCCTGTCGTCCGTTCGTCCAGGTAGCAACCATCGACGGCGGTCGTTTTCTTTCTTTCTCGGAGTCGATCCTTGCGCGAATTTGCGAAGAGCAAAGATACGTTTGGATCGAGTCGCGAGATGCCTACGATCACCGTCGAACATTGTTCCTATGACGTTTAAACCCTTAGCACTCGAGTGGTGACTCAGAGTCACCATAAAAAATTAATACGGTTATTCAAAATTTGGTTTAGATTATTAAATATGTTGGTATCTAATCAATTACTGAACATTTAGTTATTGTATGAGATATTATACCAATTTCATATCCATAAAATTTCAAAAATCATGGAGAATGGAAATAATCAAGGACGGGAGAAATGCTTAATTTTCAAGATAAAATAGCTCTGAGTGCAAAGGGTTAATAACGTTTGAGTATCGTCCCTTTTCTCAATCCTTAGCTTTCTCTCTCGATCACGAATCACACCCGATAAACAGCCGTTCGTTCATTTATTCATTCGTTCGTTCGTTGGCCGATCGACCTACGTTGGCGATCAGCCGACGAATGCTCATCGTAAATTGGCGTAGCGCTTGGCACACACACTATTGCACGTCTCTTTTTGTGCTCTTTTCAGTCGGAGCAGAAGTCGGATGCACCTATAGATAAGGATGCACCTGCCGCTGCCCCTGCTCCACAGGTAATGTGGCTTTATTTTTCTTTCTTCTCCCAGCTCCTACCCCGATTCGTACCGTTCTCTTCTATCTTCCTCTGACACGATCGCTCCCTTCGTCTCGCGGCATGCTCTTCGTTTACTTTTCGCTCTTCCATTTTTCCACTTTCCGATCAATTCACTTACACTACGTATATCCCCCGTAACTCGTTTCATTTCGCCCGATATAACGCGCGTAATCGTTGGCCTAGCCAATGACCTAGAACAAAAAAGAAACGCGGTTTTGCCCGTGACCCTCGTACGAACGAGTATCTTTTGCGATAGTCGATTCGATCGAATCCCTTCTGATTGGTGCGTCGCGTTTTACAGGAAAGTCAGCCGGTTCAGAACACCACTACCGAAAGCACCGCTTAATCAACAGCAATGGTACCACCACGACATAACCACTCCTTTTAACAAGTAACACCAACACCCGTTATACACCGAAACAGCAGCAGCAGCAGCAACAACAGCAACAACAGCAACAACGTAACAAAAGAATCGAACAAAAAATTTAAAAAAAAAAAAACGGAAGAAAGGCAAAGAAACCAACGAATCAACAGCACACCACACTCTCCTGACAGAAAGAGACCTCGCGCTCTCGATCGCGGGATCACCTTGGAACCGCGATGCCTTCGAGAGAACTACGTTATACTTTCGTCGGAGAATCTTACCGCGGAGAAAGAAGAAGGTGACGGGGTGACGGACAGCGTCCACGAGGCCAGCAATCGCGTCGAGGACGATGCGCGAAGAATTCGCGTACATTCCGACGATGCTATCGTGCCGAATGTTTCGCGAGAGGGTGCAACCGTGTCTAGTCTCGCCTCTGTTGGAAAAAACGGACGAGAAAGAAACGGAGGCAGCCACGGATGCGCCGAAATTCGACAACGGACGACCGATGACGGACGACCTAACGACTGACGTGACGTGACGGACCAAAATCGCGACTGCGACCAATTCGGTGTACACGATAAGGCAATCTTGATCGAAGAGAAAAAACAGTAATCGCGTATAAAAGGAAAATGCACGGTGATGGGGGTGGGGACACGATACCAACTCGTATGGACGAAATTGCTATTTTTGTTCTTGTTTTTGCGTATTCATTGTTTCATATGTTTTCATTTTTCTTCAACGAAACGCATTCGATCGTTTTACGTAGACGTCTTTGAGTTTAACACTATATATGTATATGTATATATGTGTACATATACGTGTACGTGGGGTTGTTTCGACGTATCCGGTATCAAGGTGAACGCGCAACATTGTGCGCGCGCGCGCAAAATTTTCTCGAAATTGTTCCGCTTTCTCGGAACGCTCGATTCGATTGGTTTCGTTGCGTTTCGACGAACGGAGGTCCGATGCGTCGTTTTTCATCTTCCTCGATTCTCGCTCGTTCGACTGTTTCGATCGCGGCGATGCGAAAGCGTACGAGACAAAGCGTGTCTCGTCCGATCGTTTCAGCGACGGTATACTCGGCCGGTGTGCCCCTGGCGGGCCCGAGGTTCGATTTGTCCGCGATTTTCGGATCGTTGCCGTTTTTCACGATCGCGCGATCATTCGAAGAACTCGCGCGCGTCGATTACGTACGATATTAGGAAAGTCGTAGTCATTTTTGCTGCCACTCGATCTACGACGCAAATGCGTGATTCGTCGATCGAGTGAGAGAGTAAAACGATTACACAAACAAAAAGAGAAACAAACTGAATGAGTGAGAGGAAGAGCGAAAGGGAGCGAATGTGTGCGAGAGAAAGAGAGAGAGAGAGAGATAAAGAGAGAGATTTATATAATTTTGCATGAAAACGAAGCTTACTTTTTTAAATTTTAGTTTGTAGTCCTATCGTCGGAAAATAAAGTATACAATTTTCTTTCAAGAACGTTTCGAAATTCCCGGAGTTTTGTTATTGTAAAATTAGTTTGTGTTTTGTTCCACGATCGTTGGATTATCAGTTTATGTTTGTTTCCATTTGTCGTTTTCGTCGTTCGTTTTTATTATCCCGTTCGTTCCTCGATCGTTTTCTATGCGGTCGTCGCAACGGCATCTGTTCTCTCGCTCTATTCGCGTCCCCCCGGCGCAACGGTATGATTTCCCAACAAATTTCGGGGATACAGGAGGAAAGAGAAGCGAACGCTGCGAGGAGAGTGTGTGCGCGCGAGTGCAGTGCCGAGTGGGAGAAAACTAGGCACGATCGCGTTTCTTTGCGATCGATCGGTTATTCGGTAAATACATAGAATAAATAGGTGGACAAAAGTTTCGTAAAAACCAGGTACAAGTATGCATCGAATTATTCAGTTGTCGCGATCGCGCTGCCACTCCCACGAAGTACAAAGTAGATTGAGAAGCGAAGTTAGGCGACGAGGGAAAGAATGAAAGAAAGAGAGCCGAGAAAGAAAGTAACGCTTAGAACGCAAACATTGTAATTGAATGCGAAAAAAGAACAATGCATGTGTTGAAAGTGAATATCGAAGTAAAAAAAAAAGAAATCACATAATGAAAAAAAAAGTAAAGAAACGAATAAGAAAATAAGGAACATCAACAAGCAAAGAAATTACATGATTGAGAAGAATCGGGTGAATTAAGGTACGCCCGATAAATACATGTAACATGCGCGGTATTTCGAGGCGGTCGCGATTCGCTCGTCCGGTTCGATCAACCGTTGGCGGTCCGACAACGTCTCGATCTCGTTGGTTTCGGTCATTAATCGTTGCACGTTGTTTCTTTCGGATTGGTCGCAGCGCGGGCAAGGGAACCGATTACGGTCGATCGTCGCAACCGATCGAGATCGGATATCCCCGAGATGAAAGAAGCGAGTGCGTTTGCGTCGCGTCGCGTTGTTTTGTTAGCCGCGAGCGTTTTCCGGAGAATGCCTTTGACGGAAGAAGGTGTTCGTTCGTCTCGGCGAAATCTGCGCAATTCGCGCTTGTCACGCTTCTACGGAAATCGGTCGCGAAACGACATCGCAACGCGAAGCCGCGCCCCGTTTCGCGCGGCAGTCAATTAATTCAAAATCACACGTGTTCGCGACAACGTCGTAATTGGATCAGATCCGCGTCTCGTTGCGAATCGAATCGAGCCGAACCGAATAACGAACGCGACCGAATCCTCGAAACGATCGAGAAAGCGCTCGTCTCTTTGAAAGAGATGGCTTTGGCGGCCGCATAACGAACGCGTATCGGACGCAGTGTGTGGCGTGTACACGCGTTCGTGCCATCGTTCGGTAAATAGCCCTCACCCCCTATTCTCGCCCTTCTCTTTCCCGTTGTTCCCTTCTCCCTGCTCCCTTTACCCTAGTGTCCCGTCTCCATTATCCTTTCTCCGAGACGTCCAACCTCCCGATCCTTCCAACCCAGTGAATTTTGTACCAAAATGCGAAACTTCGAAAAGCTAATTTCATATATGGAATTTAATTTTTTCACGAAACATGTGCATTATAAAAAATAAATGCCAAAAAAATCGCAAAATCGAAGAACCGAAGCTCGACTGCGTTTCAGTTTCCTCGAACCGCCGTTTCCTCTGGTTCTCCGAGCAGATCCCTCTCGTTCGAATCGGCCCTGTCGGAGGATTTGTCAAAGCTTACAAGGATTCCGACAAGGCGACGATGAATCGTCTAACACCGCCGTGACGTCCGTTGCCTAGCGACTCTTTTTATTTCGCGTTTTCCTTATTATCTGCATTTTGCGCGGAACAACGCGTCGAAGCATCGATATGGAGTTTGCGCCGTTTCACTCTTAATTCCGGCGGCTTTCTTCGGAAACGCTTTCCAGAAAGATTGCGACGATCGCGCGAACGTTTGCGTCAGTCTAGTGCGTGTAATCGGCCGGTGGATCGAATTCGACGCGTTCGAAACTGCGAGAGTAATATGCGAAAGAGTATCTACGCGTACGTAACATCGTTATCCCTCGCGCGAACGGTCGAGATGCTGTCGATCGATTTTCGACGAACGCGTCGATCGGTTTGGAGAAAAGCGAGACCGGCCGTGCTCAGTGACGCGTGCGTGACAGAAACAAGAGGATCGTAGGCTAGAGGAGGTATCGTAACAGTTTATATTCTACAAATCTATGTATGCTAGATTCGAGCGTGCCTCATGCACGCGCTCGCCGCGATCTCGGCCAAGTGCGTGTCCCTGTGAGGCGGTGCCGCGATTCGATGAAACGTTTTCGCTGCCGCGAGGAACGCGTCCAACGCTTTGTCCGGTTGCTCTTCCTCCATCGCTGCGAATCCTCGCTCGTAGCCACGCTCGCACTCGCGCAGAGCCTCGAGCGGTTCCCGCAGATCGACCTTCCGTCGACAGGCCGAGCAATCGATCGGTTTGCCCGGTTCTCGAGGTTGTCGATGTAGCTTCTCGCACCCTTCCGTCGGGCATCTGCGACAGGTAACGCAACCGGTCAAAAACTGTACCCAAGCTAGCTTCGACAGCGTCTCGCCGTACGTCTCTGTAACATCTGCAGAATTTCGTGGAAAACCGTAGACGGGAGAGAGTTGCGCGCGTTCTTGCCGCTCGCCGACGCAATCACGAGTCGGTCGATTTTTAAAAAGCCAACGATAACCCCTCGTAGCCCGCGGTTATCGCGTTCAGCGTTTCACGATTGTTCGTAACCGCGATGCGACGCGCCTAACCACCCTCCCATCTTCGAAGACCAACCAAAGTCGAATGCAACGGGGTTCGGACCGTCGGGAACACGCCCGATTCGTTGGTTGTCTCGAGCCGCGATAACGGTCCGGCTTACCTAAGCCTCGCGTTGTCGTTCGTCAAGGTTTCGAAGCCGGGCCAATTCTCGCGACAAGCCGTACACTCGCACGCGAACCAGTATCTTCCGGCCAAAGTTCTCCGTCGTTGCTCGACGCTTCTCTTGGTGAAGATCGGTCCGTAATTCTCGGCGACCGTGTCTCCGACGCGCAAGCTGCGGGTTGCTCGAATCACGATGCTTCTGCCGACGAAGTATCTGCGCGAACGAAAATTAATACGATTAGAAATAGTGCATGATTGTTGCACTAATGCATTCGTTGGATTAATTAATCCATAAGTCGATTTTGCTTTGAGCGTTTGCAAACCCGTTCTTCTTATCAATTCACGTTCCGGTACGTAAAAATTGATTTGCGCAAGTAGAGAGCAACAATCAATATGATTATTAAATATACCTCTGTTCAGATACTATTCTTCGAGCGGATAATCGTTCTAGGTTCATTGTAGTTAATATTGTATTAACATAGTATTTACGCAGTGGTGGATCTAACGGTAAGTGGGGCCCCGGGATATTATAGGGTCTCGAATTTTAAATATATTTATAAATTTTTAAATAAATTTATTTAATGTGTAACGGTATGAAATATTTTCATTACTTTTCTTTTTTGTTAATAAGTTTATGAGAGATTTTCTTGCAACTTCTATTTCTAATTTGAGTTTGAGGACCCAATAAGTTTTACCGCTTGGGGCCTCCACTTGATTTGGGCCGCCACTGTGCCCCGAGATACTATAGGGCCTTGAATTCGCAGCATTAATTTGTTTTTACAAAGAAATTCAATTTCTCAATGAAAAATTAAGTTTATGAGAGTTTTCTTGCAACGTCTATTTTTAATTTGATTTTGGGGGCCCCAAAATGAGCGGGGCCTAACTGTACCAGTGTGCATTGTGCATTTGCTCGCTCGTCTTCTCACCTGGTCACCGCGGGATAACAGTCGTGATTAAATCTTGCCACGGTTGGATAAATCGCCACTCCGATGTACACGGGCTTGCTGCCGCGAAATTGATGCTCCTTGCCCGCTCGAGTTTCGAACACCTCGTGAGCATTGAACTGCAACAGCTGAAGATGCTTCAGCAACAATGCAGCCACCGCGATTTCGGGTCCCGTTGGTACCGTCGATCGATTGCCTTCTGAAATTCGTCATCCGAATCCGGATATATTTCGGTACGTTCTCGAATCAACCAATGACAAGTCATCGTTCATACTTCACACCCGTAAGTCTCGACAGAAGTAACTGTACTTCATACCCGTTTCGCGGTCTGGCTCGGACGAGGTGTCGAAGAAGCCGGCCGTCCGCAGACATTTCAGAAGAAACGCTGCCATCAACGATCTCTCGAAAAAATCTCTTCCCGTTCTCCTGCTCTCGTGCATCACCAGCTCGTAAGCTCGAAGATCGACGCATCCTTGCCGGTCCTTATCTGCCTCCTCGGTTTCCGGTTTCTCCTTTTGATGTTTCGAATCCCGCAGCATCTTCCTTCTGTTTCGCCGTTTCGCGGATTTGCTCATCTTCGCACACGGATTTCCTTCCGCTTTCTGCGCCTCCGCGTAACCATCGAACCGATGCGTCGTCGATGAATCCTCGTCCATCCCGTCAGCGTTGCGAGCGCGCAACGCCCTCCAAATGTTTTCGCACTCGACGGGCCCGGCCTGCGTGATCATTCGCAGCGCCAGCATGCTCAGAGCGCTCATTCCCGAGCCTGACCTCAAAAACAACCGCGACAAATGAAAAATCTCGGTACGTTCTCGGCGAAACCAGCGGATAGAGCTGGCGGAAAGAAAAGATGATAACTCTACCGGAAGTTTACCTATGAGCAGCGCCAGAATTGGACACTCGTACTTGTGATAGCTCGACGTCGCCTGGTCTCGGCACGTTCGGCCGCAAAACGCGACGCTACTGCAATCCGGACATCCTACCGGGCCTCTCAGTCTAAAAGGGCAAAGAGATGTAGGAATATTTTATGAGAACTCCGACATCTTGAATGTGGCGTATAGGGTTAAATAATTCGACTCTGCCACTTCGAATGTCAAAAATATCTGTCAACGGTAGCCACAAATATTTACTTATATATTTAGGGAAAAGTTGTTCAAAATGTTTAGTTTTACATATAACATATCCAAATATCATCGAAATCGGAGAGGAAGCAGCTATTCTACGGTTTAGCTAATTTTCCAGTGTCTTGTTTCTTTTCTCTTGGGGGGGATTTGGCCCCCTGGGTGCGCCACTGCTCATCCGTCCCTCGTTTCACTAACTGAATCTGTCTCTCGGTGTCAGATTGACACGGTGACAGAAAATAGAAAAAAATTCAATGTTTAACCAAGGGGGTAACGTAACACTGATAAATACAATAGAATCAGAGGCTACGTTACCCCCTTGACAAATTATGCTTTGTTTCACAATGTGAAGATATTTGCATCTACTTTTTTTCAAATTTACCGCCAATGCTGCATCGAATACGCATCAAACGCTTCATTTCTGAGCTAAACCCTGCCTACAGAGATCTCTCTGAAAATTTTCTCAGGAGCAATGGCGCGGTTGAGTTCGCGATAGGATTCCGATCACTCACCCGGAGAAACAGTGATGGCAACGAGTACCGAAAAATTCTGGCAGCAGACAAGCCGCGAGGGGTGGCTCGACCACCAACGTGTCCCCGGGATTGATTTCCTCGACCGCGATCGCCTGTTTCCCTGCGTGCGGCGTTTCTCGCACGTCCAGCAGGGCCGAGGCAGACGGAAACCGAGGATGCGAGCCGCCGCTCAATCTCGGCAATCTGGCGTCGCATTTTTCCTCGTGTGCGATTTTCGTCGAGCTAACCTCTTCTTCAGACTGCAGCGCACAGATCGCTCTCCTTTCGTTGGATCGCAAACGCTGCTCGCACTTGGTTCTTCTCCTCGAAAATTCTCCTCTGAAATGAGTTGCCAGACCAAGGGTCTGTTTATACTGGTATATTTCCGACCGGATATATCAGACCGGACAGATATTTTTCAATGGATTTTAATGGAATCATGTACACCACTGTAGGTCTACATACTTCCATTAAAATCCATTGAATTGAATATATTTGAGTATAAATCGACCTTAAAACGGGAATACATTTTAGTCATTTATGAATGACCGTCGACTCACCGGAAACATTCCGGAAGCTTGATTTCCTCTTCTTCGGCCAGCCTCAAGTCTTCGAGGGCGAGCGCGTATTCGTTCAACGCGGCGAACGCTTCCGCTCGCCCGAGCAACGCTAACGGCAGTGTCATACCATTCTCCACCGCTTCGCATTTCCCTGAAATCATCGAATCCGCGACTAATTAAATTACCCGCAACATTTCCCCCACCTAAATCCCACCCTTAACCATTAACGAAAAAAACCAAGATGACAACGGCAGTACTATTTTGACCGTGGTCGGAGTAACTTCGTCCCGTTCGTTCTCACGATTGTTGGATCATGTGTTTCGTGATTATGTGTTTTGTGCTTCACGCTTATTAACACGAGCAAATGGCAGTGGCCTGTCGATCCGACGGAGGAACATAAGATTCGAGAAATATTGTAAGTACCTATATTTGACATTAGTATTTTATAACCTAGAATTAATATTCTTATGGATATAAGATATTCATAAAACAACGTAAAATGCTGGACTCTGAGGCATTAGACGCTGTGTATCTTCGGGAAGGTTTTAGAGCAAACCACATTCAAAAAAGAAAATTCGTTGAAAAGTTATAAGTAATAAATGTGCTCAAAGTAGGGGGAAAAAGTCGTATTTAACCCCTTAACCTATAATTACGTGTGAGGCACGTGGTCTTGTATTCGGGCCAGAACTGATTATCACGGGCCTGGCCCATGGTATATCGGTCGGGCCAAATGTAAATATTACGTTTTCGATCCAGGCTGTTGGAACGTAAATCTTAGGTTAAGGGGTTAATCACTAATGACGTTACAACTTTTGAACGAATTGACTTTTTCGAATGCGGTTTGCTCTTAAACCTTCTTCCCGCGAGCCTTTCTCAATTGATGCCGTTACAAACAGGACGGATGAGGGTTAAAAAAGAAAAAAAAACGAGATCGTCGAGACCTGGAGGTGGTGCGCGGAGAACTGCTTGACTGAAGAGCAACAGAGCATTCTCCCATTCTCCATTGGCCGCGGTTTCGTACGCCTCGAGTCTTCTCGCTCTGGAAGCGTTCCCGTCCTTCGGTCTGTACAGAATCTTCGTTCTGCTGAGCGTCTCGGTCACCGTGTCTTTTATTTTCCCGTCCGTGAAAATGGCTCGCGCTCGAGCCTCGTCGTCGGTCAGCCGGCCGAACACTTTCGAGATCCAGGTCTCGCCAGCGACGTCGGCCACGCGTTCGCTGAACTCACAGAAAAATCCTTTTTTCCCTGATCGTACTGTCTCCATCGAGCACAGATTCCTGTAGAACTGTTCGGAGTTCTCCATTGTCGCGCGGCGTCCGTGAACGCGGCCACCAGCGGGTACGCGTCCTCGAAGCTGCTGTCGTCGCGAGCGAACGCGCTCGAAGTATAACCAAAGTATATCACGGAAACACGATCGACGTAGTCGCTCCGATCTAGCGAACACGACTATGGAACCCGGGTCGATCTTGGACGACGAATTCGCGGAACAACGAAGCCGGCACGCGATCATTCGCTGCCGGTCGAATAAATTTAGACGAAGCCCGCGACGCTATTTTCGGCAACGTATTTTCGCGCGGCTGCACCTCCACGGGACTGGCTCTCTCTCGTTGCGCGATAGTGCGTCAACGAGCGCACCAAACAGCGCAGCGCACGAAACAGTGCACATTGCGATACCGATTTCGATCGATTTCCGGACGAGAAATCCAGGACGGTACCCCCTTGTTTATTCGGTTCGTTTTTTTTTTTATTATAGAAAATCTCACATATGAGATTTATTTCAACATAATAGAAATACAGAATACAATACATACATTGCTTAGGCTTTCTTTTTTTGCCCAAAAGCGCAGATACTACTGTAATTTCCTCTGCTAATTCTACCCCGTTTATGTCAATAGAATCACCATCAGTTAAAATACATTCGAAATTCTTACAGTGTTTTAGTAGCATTTCTTTGGACATGGTATTTAAATCGTACATATTATTATTATTATTATTTATTGTAGGCGGACTGAAGCCCTTTTACGGCAGAATTTTGTGTCAACATCAAAGAACTGTCGATAGAAATGAGATAGAGCAATGAATTTTTTTTCAAATGAAAGCTGAAACATTGTAGAATATGGGAAAATTGGGAGATTATGGTACAAATGTTTTTTAACCTCGAAAAAATAAAAATGTAAAGTATGAACAATAATTCGACTCTTTGAAAAATCCTGCGGTCGTAGACAAATTTTGAGACCAGATTTGAAATCAGCGTGAAATGATGTGTCGCATGTTAAAAAACAAAATGTTCCGCACGTGGTATTGGTAAAACCACAATTTCCTCGAACTTGTGCAAGTTTAACCAATTCTTTCCAAGGTCAAAAAGCGTTCGTACCACAATCTCTATAATTATTTCATATTCTGCCAAGTTTCAGGTTTCATTTGAAAAAAATTTCATCGCTCTATCTGACTTCTATCGACAGTTCTTTGATTTTGACACAAAATTCTGCCGTTTGCCCCATAGCGTGGCGCCCCTAAATTTTGGCGGCCCATTCGAATGCCCGGGTTGTCCCTCCCCTAGAGCTGGCCCTGCCTCGAGAGAGATGTACGTTGTATTGCTGTTAGAGATAGACGCGCGATCTCCCGGGAAGTATGACGAAAGTATACGAAGCGGAGAACGTGTCGAGTGGGGGTTCCGATGGCGACCAGGAGTCTCGGGATCGGTGTTCGCGTTCGCGTCGGTGACGACGTACGGCGAAACACGTGGTTCCGTGGTTGCGTGGTTGCGGTGGAATCACTTGGATAACACGATGCGCGTTCGGAGGGGAGGCTAGGCAAAACGAGGTGAGGCGAGGCGACGAGAAACGGTACGGCGCGGTGAGACGATAGTTTGTCCCGTGTGTGTTCGACCGCGGTGCTTTCAGTTTTCCAACGGAGATCGCGGCCGTCGCGTGTAGTTCGACCGACGAATTAATCGGCTCGCCGATGCGGGCTCCGCGATCGTGTCCGTCTCGACAACACACACCGATCGTGCACCGACTACGTTCGAACGTCCTGACCCGCCGGCGATCGTCCACCGAAATCGTTCGAACGACAGTTCCGACCCGGCGAACAGAGAAATTCGCGACAGACCGGTGTCGTTTAGTCGTTGACGGAGAAGCCTTTGCGATATTAGCTGTTCGACCGCGCGATAAATCGTGGGAACGACGATAACGGCAAAGAAAAAAGGCGAGCTCGTCAAAGCGCGGCTGGATTCGAGTATCATCGAGTGACGTAAGTCGAGCCCGAGTTGCGAACGAGTCGGTTTTACAATCGGCCAATAGTATTCTCGGATTGCGGCGGCCGCGGGAATTGAAGCGATTCGCGGTGATTCGCGCACCGTGCTGCGTTCGAGTCGTGACCGAGACCGAGAAAACCGCGTTCGACAATCGGCTTTTTCTCTCCTCGCGAAACTCGTTCGTTTTCTCGGAAACTTTTCCACGTGCTAACGCCCGTTCCCGTCGACGCCAGACGATCGTTAAACGCGAAAGATGGATACGAGATTGAACATCGTTGTGTCAGAGTCTGCGATCACGCTACTTTCTTATCCGCTCGAGTCGAGTAACGTCGTCGGTGGGGTGTTGCCATCGATAGCTTTTTCTTTCAACAAATTTTTTATTTGCTATAAATCAACGTATATACAACAGGCGCAAATAAAAATACTAAAAAACAACCTTAGCCTATAACATTTTTATAAAGTAGGAACTTGTTTGGTTGATCGCTTTATAATTAGGTATCAAGGTGGGTAAATTGCAGGTTACGGGGTTTGTTCGATTTAACTCTTGGCATACATTGCCTTGTAATAACGATAATTTACCATTTATTTCGATTTCGTGCAAGTTTTATTTAAATATGTACTCCAACAGAGAAGCTGACTAAAGAAATTTCTCGGAGAAACACATTTGTACTTTTAACCCTTAGCAATCGAGTGGCGCCTCTGAGGTGCCACTAAATATTGCTGTACTATTATTTAAATAATTGTATACACTATCAGATATGTCGGTATCTAACCAATTACTACACATTTAAGTATTGTATGAGGTATTATATCAATTTCATATTTATCAAATTTAAAAGATCATAGAGAATGGAAATATTCTAGCTCAGAAGAAACGTTTAATTTTCGAGTTAAAGTAACTCCGAGTGCAAAGGGTTAATATTTCGAATCGAAAACAGGTACTTCTAGTGTTAAAGTATCCTTAAAGTTATGAAACAAACCCCGTTTGCCTATTTTTGACCATTAAAAAGATATTAACACTTTACCGACCGGAAGCCTATTAATAGGATTTTCAATAATTCTGCTGTACCAAAAAAAAAGCATAGAAATTTTCTTTGACATTGCAATCTTAAATGAAACTATTCGACGACGTTATTGAGGGTGACTTAGTCAGTTCGTACTAAATGCTAAATGAAGCTCAGTCTTGTCGTACGGTAATGATATCGCAGGTGAAAAGAAAAAATATTAAAAAGTAAAGGCTGAACTTGCCATCGATAGCTAAGAAACGTGCGTGACACGGTTGATCCTTTGGACCGTTGGGAGCCTCCCGACCTCGGCGACTCCTATTTAATCCGAAACAATTGACTTTCGCCGCCTACGTTGATCGGTTCTTGCCACGGACGATAGAGCAAAAACCACGGTGGGTGCATCTCACTCGGGTCTCGCACCACACGGGTGCTCTGCACGTTGTTCGCACGGTGCATCGCGTACGCGACACGTTGCATCGGAGCCAAGCAAAACCGCACAGTGGACGAAAACCGGCTGAAATGGTGAAAATTTGGAATTGGGTGTGAGATTCAGATTTGAAAGCGAAATCTACTTGCGGATTAATTAATCCAATGAATCGTATTATTACAAAATCATGCACTGTTTATAATCGTACTGATTTTTTCATTGATTCTTTACAAGATTTTCAAATGCAACTACAAAGGATTATATGATAATATCATATCGATTGTACCATTATTAAATTTTTGTGTTGTAGCTTCCTTTTTTCTCTTTTTTTTTCTTTGATATTGTAAACACTTATGTAAAAGGGCTTCAGTTCGTCTATAATAAATAATAATAATAAAATTCGATAACTCAATAAATTCTGCAGTAAAAGTTTAGAAAATTGGTATCCCTAGGTTGTTTCGGACGTAGATTTCAAATCTTTAATCAATGTGATCAAGTTTAAAATGTTCGATTCAATATGGCGGACCGAGAAATCAAAACTGAATGGTTTTTTTTTTGAAAATTGATATATATGAGTTATTGTGGATGCTGATTTTGAATTTGTATTTGAAATTATGTTGAAATGAATTTGAATTTTTTAGATATTCGGAGAGGATAGATAGATATCGGAGAGGAAGGAACTATTCTATGGTTTAGCTAATTTTTCAGTGTATTGTTTTCTTTTTCTTAGGGAGGGACTTGGCCCCCCGCCCCCCCTACTGGGTGCGCCACTGCGTATATTTCACCTCTTATAAATTCGAAGGGTTGGAAGACGATGCACGCTTACGGTTGTATGTGCTTCGCGTGCGCGCGCTCGACCGCTACGTACCTTTGCGTGACCAATTTAGACACGCGCCATCAATTTAGAGGCGAGTTAACCTTCGTTAGCCTCGTCACGGCTCGGCGACTATGTGAAAAAAATCTAGTTTTCTTTCGATACTCGGTGGAGCCGAGCGATATACTAATCCACGTGTACCTCGAATCGACTACGATTATAGATACTAAACGAAACAATCGAACACGAAAACGGCACACGTTCATCTTGGAAACGCAGAATCCACGCGGTCGGGTTCGATTTTTCGATAGCCTTTCCACTGGTTATCCGTCCCTTTCGATTCGACAGTTTTTCCGTCCGCGATCAACCTTGCTCGCGACATTTGATCCGTCGCGCGTAACCCTGTCTCCGTATCGCTCGAACTTGCCTCATCTCGTCGCGTTTCGACGACGACGATCGATCGGACAATCGCCGGAAAGATCCTGAGCGAAATCGTGCGTCTCGTTGTGTTCCTTATCGAAATGAGGTAAAGGATTTTAGGAATTCATTTCTCCTCTACCTTAAACTTTTATAGCCATATTTTACATATTGTTAACTCCGCCTCTAGAACACTTTGTTTCATTCAATCCGCACAATTAGATTGCTATACATTGCCCTCGTCCGTCCGTTATTAGAATATGCATCAATTATATGATCTACGAAAAGCTCTAAGTACGAAATCATGTTCGAGTGAGTGTAGCATAAATTTCTCAGGTTTTGCTCGTATAAGACATATAATCCTATGTCATTCTTTGATCATGATTACTCCGCAATAATTTTTAGAGACCCAACTTACGTCGGGTATTAAACAAATAGTCAAATTAGACTCATCAATTGCTCCCCTCCACGGAAATCTTTAGTAAAAGGCGAAAGATTTATACGTGATCTGACGGGAAAGCAGAGAGAACTAAAATAAACCTAGAACCATTATCTGCTCAAAGAATAGTATCCGACCAGAGCTTTATTTTTCATTTAATTAATAATCATATTGATTGTACCTCAGAGAACAAGAGCGGGTTTTCAAACACTTAAAGCGAAATCTACTTATGGATTAATTAATCCAATGAATCGCATTATTACAAAATCATGCACTATTCATAATCGTATTGATTTTTTCATCGATTCCTTACAAAATTTTCAAATGCAACTACGCAGGATTATATGGTAATTATTAAATTTTTCTTTTTGTGCATGTCCCTTCTTTGTTATTACACGAGTAGTGTTGTATCTTTCTCTTTTTTTTTCTTTTCTGTAAACACTTATATAAAAGGGCTTCAGTCCGTCTATAATAAATAATAATAATAATATTTCAAACGTTCAGTCTCGCAACAGTCGCCGATTCGACGAATCTGTTCGAGATCTCGCGGGTTTTACAGCTGACGGTTTCACGTCGTCGCGTCGGCTGCCGTTCGATTATCGCTTTTCATTCGGATCGGTTCGAGAGCACACAGTTCCCGCGGAAACTCGAACGATCGTAAACTCGAAAATTGATCGACACTGTATCGCCGCACACATTAATTAAAAATTTATTGAATAATTTTTGCTATCGATATAATCGATTACCGATATTATGCTCCGATCGTTTTTGGTATCGGCGCTTGGGTATCGGATGCGCCGGAAACATTAATTAAAAATTTATTGAATAATTTTTGCTATCGATATAATCGATTACCCATCTTATGCTCCGACGTTTTTGGTATCGGCGCTTGGGTATTGGATGTGCCGGAAACATTAATTAAAAATTTATTGAATATTTGCGATCGACATAATCGATTACCGATCTTATGCTCCGATCGTTTTTGTTATCGGCGCTTGGGTATCGGATGCGCCGGAAATATTAATTAAAAATTTGTTCAATATTTTTGCGATCGATATAATCGATTACCAATCGTATGCTCCGATCGTTTTTGATACTGGCGCTTGGGTATCGGATGCGCCGGAAAAATTAATGAAAAATTTATTAAATATTTGCTATCGATATAATCTATTACCGATCGTATGCTCCGATCGTGTTTGATACTGGCGCTTGGGTATCGGATGCGCCGGAAACATTAATTAAAAATTTATTAAATATTTGCGATCGATATAATCGATTACCGATCGTTTTTGGTACCGGCGCTTGGGTGTCGGATGCGCCTCAAAGAATAATGAAAAATTTCTTAAATATTTGCGATCTATATAATCGATTACCGATCGTATGCACCGATCGTTTTTGGTACCGGTGCTTGGGTATCGGATGCGCCGCAAAAACGAACGAGGAGCGGACTGAACGGCGGCGCGTATGCGTGACCAGCGTGTTCGAGCGATCGTTGCGTAACGATCGTGCAACGACCTTGCAACGAGATCGAATCGTTTTCTCGTTCGAACGTCGCGATCTGTATTTACCGAAGATACAGAAAGTCTCCGGTTGTCCTAGCTCGGTCGCGATTTGCTATCTTGTTCCTTGTTCGTCGTTACGCTGAACCCGTTCCGTTTCGTCGCGACGGAATGTCGAGCAACGAAAGAAAGCTGAAAGATACCGCGTTCATATTCTCCAATTTGAACGATCGTAAATTTTGTATATGCACTAGATGATATCGCATATACTGGAAAATTGCTAATTTTTTGTATCCGTGATATCGAACGTGTAGCGCCGATATCGTATAGTGCAGATACCGCGTTCGTTTTAAGCTAACGAAAGCGGTACACGTTTCTTTCAGAATTGCCGGCATGGTGGGGAGTTTAACGTTCGTCACTGCGAGCAGGTTCGAGGATGATTCTCGTGATCGCGCGAAGAACATTTCGGATCGTCTGTCGTCCGGATATTGCGATCGCCGAGAAGATAAACCGCCTACGCGAATGGAGGAAGAAGGAAGGGAAAGCGACGAGGCATCGAGAAGCACGACGACACCGGCGTGCATCGGCCCGTCGTCGATCACCACGACGACGACAACGAGCACCGCGTCCACAACTATAAGCACAACGACGAGCGCAACACCAACTGCAACCGCAACGGTAATCGCAGCATCGCTGACGACGACATCGATGACGCGCCAACGCGAACCCGTTGCGACGGACGAGCGAAGAGTCTACAGCGATTGGTTCCTGGCGAGCTGCGCGGAACTCGCGAGTTGCAGCGATTCGACGCGCAACAGAGGAACCAGCACAGCGACAACCTGGTTCTTTCAGGTTCGTCGGCGTTGTTCAAACATTTGCAGTAAGTTCGAAAATTGGACCTTGGGCTGATCTCCGCGACTTTTCGAAGCGGATTTCTATCGTCGCGTTCCCTCGTAAGAACTCGCGACGACGTTGCGCAGCGCGCGACGCAACCTCGGGACAAAGGAGAGAGAGAAATAATAAAAAAAGGAAGAAGGAGAAAGTGAAAAGTAAAAAGCCGACCGTGTTCTTCCCGGAGCAAAGATAGGCTCGGTCTCTCACGACGTTCTCTCCTCTACGTTCGAGACACGTGTCGCGTACACGAGGCTATTCGCCGTTGATGCGATTCTCGCAATCAGTTTGTTTCGATGATCGTTTCGGTGCACGTAGATCGATCGCCGTGTTACTGCGCGTTCTTTCGCTGTTGCAGATTGGCTGCCGAAGGTGTGCTCTTGCACGGAGAACGGTGTCGCGATCCCTTGGTTCTCCGGTCGGCCCATGAGGCGAGTTGGAAGTTACGAGAGGTTCGGATCCAGGGGCAGCGACGTTTTCGAGTTTGGACAGACTAACGCGACGAATGTATCGGCGACGAACGATGGATTAGCTGGCGATCACGGTGCTGACCGACATCGTTGCGCCGATAATTACGGCGATGGTCAAGTGAGCTACTCTTTCTGATTTTTCCGCGCGCAGTCAACCGTGATCGATCTATCCGTTTAAAGGTCGATCTACATTATACGACACGGACCGTCGCGTATCGACAATATAATAATTATAATAAATGTTCCTTCGAACTAAATATTCCTTCAATTCGTTATCGGTCAAATTTGTTGTCGATCAAATCTCGAGTCGGTCAAATTCGTTGTCGATCAAATTCGTTGTCGATCAAATTCGTTATCGGTCAAATTCGTTGTCGATCAAATCTGGAGTCGGTCAAATTCGTTGTCGATCAAATTCGTTATCGGCCAAATTCGTTGTCGATCAAATTTGGAGTCGGTCAAATTCGTTGTCGATCAAATCTGGAGTCGATCAAATTCGTTGTTGGTCAAATTCATTATCGGTCAAATCTGGAATCGATGAAATGTTGTCGATGAAAACCGAGTCGGGTAAATTTGTGTCTGTGATTTCCATGGGATCCATGAATTGAATACTACTGTCTGTGTCGGAACGGTGCCGATACGGAAATGGTCCGTGTCTCTGTGCGGATAATATAAATCGACCTTTATCTGTCCGGTTGTCGAAGTCGATTTTTTACGACTCGTCGCATCGCGGACAGGAAACAAGGCGTCCAACTAACGGTTTATCTGGTTGTTTCGATCGGTTTCCTCGTTCAGGTGGTGGAGTTACGTTTTCACAGCGACGACGACGAGGAACCTTGGAACAGCTTGCTCGTCGAGCAGAATCTTCGCGCGGACGACGCGTGTCGGTTGCTCCGAGTCAAGAGGAACGTGTCCGGAAACGCTTGGTCGATCGTCGAAGAGTGGCCGGAGTTGGGAATCGGTGAGAACCTCGTTGCGCGGTGCACGCGATACACACGCATACTCCGTCTGTCATCCGGTTCTTACGATTCCGTTTCGCAATCGTCCGATCCGATGGCTCGCGCGAAACGCGAGCTCGAAGCCGCGTCGTCTAGCCTCTTTTCGTCTTCTTCCTGTTCCTTTACTTTTCTTCCCTTTCCTCTTCTCTCTCTCTCTCTCTCTCTCTCTCTCTCTTCCTATTCTTCCCCATCTGTCTCCGAACTGTCATCTGCTTGTCGATTTCCAACACGAAACATTTTCGAATCATCGAATTCCTTGGATCTACGGGGAGTTAACATCCCTCATTCGTTCCTCTTTTCACGAACCGAATCTGTCCCACGGTGTCAAATTGATACAGTAACAGAAAATGAACAAAATTTCAATGCTTTTTTTTAGTGAAATTGATGAGTTAACCCTTAGCACTCGAGTGGTCACTGAGTCGCTGTTAGAAATTGCTGTACTATAATTAAAAATATCGTTTACATTATTAAATATCTTGGGATCTAACCAATTATTAAACATTTCAATATTGTATGAGGTATCCTATTAATTTCATATTTACAAATATGATTAATATGATTAAATATTAATGTTTTAGACGCATAACGAAAATTCTTCTCTTGAAAATGATTCGTATCAGGATTAAAACGTTGGGATTTTGTTAATTGCAAGATTACTTTTTTAACTTCCCGATTTATAGGGAAGTTATTGGAATTTTTTATTATGATCGAACCTGTGCGCTGATACCACCACACATTGTTTATTTAACATTTACGATTGATACAACATAATTTTATATAATGCAAATTACGTCTCGTAAACGTAAAAATAGGGCGCGATTACGGCCTAGATTAATCTTTTATCTAGCGCTTTTGATTACTGAAAAATCGAATGTTTGCGTTATCGGGAAATAAGAAGGCGTATCACGCATCCTTGCAATTCTGAAAAACGAGAAGAGAGAGAGGGAGAGAGACGCTATCGAGCTCGGGTGTTCACGTTCTCGAAAAATCGATCGTGGTGGTGGAATCGGCGTTATCTGGTATTCTGTGTGTGTCGAATCGGTTTCGCAGAACGAACTCTGGAAGATCACGAAGACGTCGTTGCAGTGCACAGAGACGCGAGAATGTTCGCGTCTCGGTTCCGCAGCAAATTTCTCTTCCGATTGGATTACCTCAAGTATGAATTCTTTGTGGATCCTAAGGTGAGTAAACGAATATGCAGAAACGTTACAAACGCTTTATCGCCGTCTGTTTCGGTTTCGGTTTCCAGTTCGAGTTTGGTTTCGGTTTCGGTCTCGGTTTCGGTTTCGGTTTCAGTTTCGACTTCAACGTCGGTTCGTCGCGTTCCCCCTTCGTTTGCCGTTTCTACAAAGCCGTTCTCAATATGTCGAAAAAGAAAAAAATAGGACCGTCGATTCACCGTTGCAATATTTCCGCGTACATACAATTACAAATTAGGGCTGCAACTTTTCCGAAGCTTCGAAGGAACGAAGGGAGCTTCGAAGTTTCGAAGTCTTATACCAATAAACACTTATGTAAAAGGGCTTCAGTCCGCCTATTATAAATAATAATAATAATAATAAATCTTCGACCTTCGAAGGAAAGTTACAGCCCTATTACAAATATCCGAGGCTTTTTACAATTCGCTGATAGACGCGGCTCTGCGTTTGCCGCAGCAATCCCGATCGGTAATTGTCCGACTATTGCGCGCGCGCGTCTTTACCTACGAGGATCGCGATTAATCGTCGTAAATCATAGATCATAGATCGTAGAACGTAGTCGCAGAGCTCTCCGAGGCTCTAAGCGAGTGCTCGCCGCAGCAGCGTTGCTATTCCTAGATTACTTTGCATTCTACACTCTGCTTCCTATATTTTACACGCATACTTTCAAAGCATTACTTTTGCTCGCTCGCACCGTACATCGACCGTCGTGATCTTGGACCATACACGGTTCAAGGTCGCGATAGTTGGACCGAGATAACATCCGTGCTACCAGCAAGTGTCTATGAAAATCGGGTGTTTCGTGATCGCCATTTCCGAAAACTGGCTCGTAGACGAACACATTTTCATTCGCGCATACTTTCGAATAGTTCCTGAACCGAGTATCGTCCCCGAGAAGAGGACGCTCTAACCAGTCTCCGTTTTCAAAGTCGGTAAAGCAGACGACTATTATTTCGCAAGCGATCGCACACGAACGTCGTTGAGAATCTTTCCCTGCTGTCTGGTATCTCGTAAAAGAGAACGCGGTAATTATATACAACAAGTCCACGTACTCCGATTTTGATGAAATTTTAATATGTTATAGATTTCGACATTTTGAACACCTTTTTTCTGTTTCAATATAGGGGGGTCGCTTTTAGTTTTTGAGATATTTCAATTTTTCTGTATTGAATTTTTCGTATTTCTACACGCTCCGCCGCAACGTAAAAATTCAATACAGAAAAATTGAAATATCTCAAAAACTAAAAGCGACCCCCCTACATTGGAAAAGGAAAAAGTTGTTCAGAATGTGTTGCTGCATAACATATTAAAATTTCATCAAAATCAAAGTACGTGGACCTGTTGTATATCATTACCGAGAACGCGTTCGTTTTATCAGATAACTAAGGCCGAAGAAAAAGCTTCCTCTTCGTGAAACCGAGTAGCTTCGAACTTATAAATTCGTCGGTTCCTTTTCCCTGTTGGGTATCGTGGAAATCGAGAGATCTAAATCAAGCGATGTTACGTTTGTTCCAGCAATTCTTCCCTTCCGACATGGTCGTGTTTCCTGTGGCTGACGCGACCAACGGCGCAAACAACGGAGCAACGTTGATCGACGAGGAAAGCGCGTTGCGAGTGAGTACGAGCGTATGATCGCAGAGAATTCAGTTTTTGTCGATCGTTCGATTTCAGAACTATCTGCTGCAAGATAACGCGCCGTGTCCGCAGGTGTTGAGCCTGGCGTGGGTGCGGAACGGATACTTCGACGGCTGGAGGAAAATGTACTTGTTGCTGCGAAACCAAAAGCTCTACGTGATTAAGAAGGTAAGGGAAGAAACACATTCGTGTACCGCAATTCGGATCGGATCGGATACGAACGGGATATGATTAGCGCGATAGGGCAGGGGTTAAGTGTTCTCGTTATTCTCTGGAATCGCGTCGCGCAAGTATTTACAAGGATTTCGTCAACGAAGTTTACTAAAAAAATTTCTCAAAAAAAAAAACATATTTATACTTTTAATATTTCTAATCGAAAAAAATTCGCATTAGTCATTTTGACTTGTCCGGTAGTTCTAGTGTTAATAAATAACGATTCAATTTTAATCCTCCCACAGTTATTGTCGGTCAAATCGTGTCGATCAAAACAGTGTCGGTCAAACGAGTTGTCGACGAACCTATGGTAACCCTTCGTCGACGTAGCACAGGTCGCTCGTACACATTGCTCGTTTCTAATTGTAAGATATTTCTCCTAGCCGCTTTCACCGACCGCGATGCGTTTTTGCGGCTATCGTCGAGTCTCGATACCCTCGCGCAACGTCGCGCGTCGCCTCCGTCCCTGCCGACGCTTTCTTTTCGCTTTATCTCGCAGCCTGTGAACAAAAAAAAATACGATCTTCGCTGTGCACGACATTGTTCGCTCGAAACCCCGGGTCTCCAGCTTCGATAGAATCGAGAGACTGTCGAGATTATCGCGTGGAAATTCGAAACGATGTCCGAGACGAATATACGAGTGTAGTTTAGTTTCGATTGGAATATGGAGCAAGTAGTAACGCATCCGCGAGAACGTTGTCGCTACGGTGATCGACGGCCGTTCAGGAGACTTTAGGAGTTTAGAGGATTGTCGGCTCCCGTCGACGCGAACTAGCTCTCACAATCAGGTAAAATGAAGGTGCGAAACGAGCTGCGCGTGACACACATTCGTGCCGGCGATAGAGTTATTCTGCTAGGAACACTGCTCTCTGGGTCGTCGACCTAGCAACTCCCACCGACTTCTCCTCCTGCTTCCCCACCACTTCTCATATACCCGTCTTCCTCTTTTGCTCCCTTTCCACCGCTCGCTCGCTTTTCCACTCTTCCTTCTCCCTCTCCTCTTATTTTCTCCCTCTTGCAACCCCTTCTCCTCCGCGCCTCATCATCGTCCCCGACGCTGCTTTCGTTTCTCTTATCTTCTTTTCTCCTATTCGGTAATCAGCTTGTTGTTTTGTTGTCGCGTACGTTCTTCCTTTTCTTCTCTCGCTACTCTAGCCAATACACCACCCTAGTTACAGGATTACCTTTCTGTTTTACTTTGCTACTCTGGTTCTGATCACACTCCTCTTCGTTGCCACCGTGCTCTTCCTATCTGTATAAATAAAAAATTAAATGTTGTTCCTTGGTAAGCGCATCACTCGAGAACAGTTACACCGATTTGACTAATTCTTTTTTTAAAATGTTCTTAATAGCCCGAATAAGGTTGGAGGGTAAAAAAAAGAATTGGAAAAGTTGCCTGGAGAAATGGAAAATTCGGGAAACAATAAAAATAGTTTTTCTCCTCCTTAAATTGAATATCCATGGCCACAATCATTAATAGATACAATGATCGCTCAGAAATACGTTTTTTTCCTCATTTTTACTTTGTTTTCACGTTTCGAATAGCTTTCCAAAAATTCGCAAAACAATGAAAAACAAGTTTATTGAAATTTGGAGAGGACAACATTTGTCGGGTAAGCTAGTTTCTTCAATACAAACTTTTTCATCGGTTTTCGTATGCCGCATCGCGCGAATCGGTTCGGAACGCAGCTGATTAGCGAGTTTGGCACCAACGAGGAAATCGAGTAAATCGATCGTAGGACGTACAGAGAAGACGAAAAATTTGGACATGGTAACAAGCTCCTATTCGTCGGGCGCGCCGCACCTGCGCCGAGTCGCCGAATCGCAGACTCGGAGAGGAGAGCGTTGCTCGCAAACCACAAACCTGTCTCTCTCTCTCTCTTTCTCTTTCTCTTTCTCCTCTGTATTTGCCTTCTTTCGGATACTTTCTGAATCTCGGATTCTCTGGTTCTCTGATTCCGGCAGCAAGGTAACGCGCACGCGAAACTCTGCTCGGTTCCGGAACGGTGATTTTGGTGACAACCGGATGCGCGGTTCCTGCGGACGTTCCGAAAAGCGGAGTAACTTTGATTCGATACTTCTGATTCCCGCGGTTGCTCTCGTCTCTACTGCTACCGTTTACCTACAATTAATGTTATTAGAGCACTGGTTCGATCAATTGGAGACAATAAGCAGCAAAATATCACATGAAATTTCATTCAACGTTTCGGTCTAGACCGTTTTCAAGAATGTAAATTTTCTGTATTGCGTCTGTAAGAATTGATCAATTAATTAATATATGGTCAGGCAAACGCAGTCCCGAACAAGCAGAAAACACTAAGGTATTAAAAACGAAAACAAATGTATAAACTCACTTGCTTAGAAAAATGTACTAATTTAAATTGTTGAGAGTCGAGGAACAGCATGTTGGTTCCATTCGAATCAAAGAACATATATTAATTGATTGATAAATTATTACAGACGCAATACAGAAAATTTAGATTCTTAAAAATGGTCTAAATTCAGACCGAAACGTTGAATGAAATTTCATGTGATATTTTGCAAATTTGCTTATTGTCTGCAATTGATCGAACCAGTGCGCCAATAACATTAATTGTAGTTTTGAACAATTGTCGATCGGGATACAGAGAACTGCTACCGTTTACCGTTGGCAATGCCAATGGCAATGACAATGGTACCCGCCTACTCCGCAAGCCCAGCTAGCCGGCTGCCACATTTGGCCAACCTTCTCCCATCGGAACCCTTCAAACTTCCGCAATTCCGTCTCCCCCTTGTACTCGTTTTACTCCGTTCAGGGTGTCGGGCAAGCACAATACGTTTTCGCAATGCATAATATTACACGACCTCCGTTGCATCCACTTCATTGTTCGCGTTCGTGACGCGTGACGAACCGTGAACGATTTGCGTTTTCGTTCTCGTTCTTGTCCGGCGTTCCGTTCGCGTCCAGCTTACCGAGAGCTCCCGGAAGATTCGACCATTTCGTACTATCGAGATCGTCCTCGCTACTCGATACTCTCGCTACACCTTTCGTACAGAGACACTCAGCGACCCGATTTTTTTTAAAAATAGTTGTTTAATTAGTTGTTTTTTTTAAACAGTTGACCGAAACGTTGAAAATTTTTGTGTTAATTTGCAAAATTGCTTAAGTAGTAGTATTTGATCGAACCACTGCGCTAAAAACATGAATATATGTTATTAAAAAATATCGTCAAAACTCAGAGGGGAGTAACGTGGCGGATGTAGATAATTAAGATAATGTAGATTTCTGATAATGATTAACTGTATCGATTAATTCGTTTATATTTGATTGTTAACATTTATTTTGTTTTTGGTTTCCTACCAACAAATCTATTGATATAATAAAATTATAAAAGATTCAAATAAATATTCAAAGAAGTAACACGTCATTTTATCTTGAGAATTATTATATTAGATTAAAAATTGATCGAAACGGTTGCGCCGAAAACATCAATTTGAAAATATTTAACAATTACGATCGATAGAATTGATTATTAATCAGTATATGTATTTTGGTTTCAGATGAACGTTCTATCCTCGAGGCGGTTACAGGTAAGTAAATTGAACGGAGTAAATTGGTATTCGCGAAAAAACAAAGGAAAACGCGCGACGTCGATTTCTACGATAAGAAAAGCTGAATCGGTATCGGAATATAAAAAATTATTTCTAACCTTTTCGTTTGATCCTACTACCGAGCATTTTATTCGTTGCGATATATACCAAAATGTTCGCTATCATTCTAAAGATCGATCGGGGTTCGAATCCTGTCGGAATTATTTTTCTCCGTTCATTCTCAGTTAAAATTTTCGCGCTCGACTTTCGTCTTCCGTCGCATCGACTTCCGTTGGATCAGAACATTGTTACCCTCAGCAAAGAAGTTTCACTTGAAAAGAAGAGACCTCCAAGTTCCGTTGAGCTTTCCCGCCAGCGCGAAGCGCTGCGCGTTGATGCGTCGCATCGGGCCGGACCGTTTTAGACTTCGCACGAGTTTAGTGGGTTAGGGTATTTGGAGTAGAATGCGCGCGGCTGGTTTTTGGCGGTCAGCCAAATTTCGCGTATTTCCCAACCGTGTAACCATCGTTTTTAGTACGATCGGTAGAAATACGCGACCATTCTGTGCGATACGTTGATCGTTTTGGTTTGTTGGTCGGTTCGGTTTGGTTTGCGGTTCGCGTGTTCTTTATCAGTACCGAACGGAAAATCAGAGCCTGGAACTCATTGTCGTCGTCGTCGTCGTAGTCGTGGTGATCGGCGTCGATCGCTTTGGACGCGGTCGCAGCAAAGCTAGGAGCGATCCCGCAATCGGAATGGCCTCGACGAGTCGAAACGATGCAAGACCTGGGTAAATCGTGAGACAGAAATTCAAAGTTATCGCGAGCCGGCGCAGCGGTACCGACAGTGCCGGATCAAGCCCCGTAGCAGGAGTAGCAAATGCTACGGGCACCGCGTTTGCACCAAAAAATTGATCTAAAATTGTGTCGATACCGTTCCCAGATATTTTTGCTAAAGAAAAAGGTCATTTATCGCGTTGTATTATATTATCGTGCAAAATCTAGGGCCCCTGGTAACATTTGCTACGGGCCACGCGCTGGCTTAATCCGGCACTGGGTACCGATCGCGAGAACCAGCTGCATCGTTAGCGAAACATTCGGAGTCGTTTTTCGAAAAGGAGACACGATTCACCGGCGATGGGCTCGGCAACGAGAAACTGCAAGTGAATCGATAACCGTAGATCGTTGATCCGAATCGTTTACGGTGCGGAAAGAAACCGTGGGTCGCGGTAGAAACGCCGCGCCGGGAGATCGGAGAGACCGAGCGCGTCGGCTTAGGCGGAGCGAATTCGCAACCGTCGCGAATCGTGCGTTGCGAGCAAACACTCGTCGTAGCGAAATTTCGAAACGCGTCTTTTCTCCAGCTCTCGCGACGGGCACGGCTATTCGACAGGTCTCGTCGCCGGGTGAGTCGTTGCGACATCGTTTCGCGTCGCGAACGGCTCTGCCAACGAATTTGCGAAACCGCGTATTCCCTTTCGTTTTCCACTTTTCTTCGACCGGTTGCTCTCGCCCCTCGTGTCATGGTTTTTCTCAGGCTGCCGTGTCACCCTGCCAGCCCGAACAACCCGCATCGATCGACCCTCGAATTACTTTCGGAAACGGTAACGATTGCGTCTCCAGCTGTCGCTAGTTCTTTTCTGCCAAAAACAAGAAACCCGAAGCCAAAATTCGAAATCTATAACGGCGAAAGCAATTCTTCGTCGATCCTGCTGAAATAGTGGCGCACCCAGGATTTAATCTTGGGGGGGGGGGACCAGTTGAACAAAATGACCTTTTTTTTAGCAAAAATATCTGCCAACGATAGCCACAAATATTTACTTTTGTATTTCATCAATTTAAAATGTTCAGTTTTACATCTAACATATCCAAAAATCATCGAAATCGCAGAGGAAGGAGCTATTCTACGGTTTAGCTAATTAACTTCCTGTTTTCTAGGGAAGTTATTGTAATTTTTCAGTGTATTGTTTTCTTTTTCTTGGGGAGGGGGGACTTGGCCCCCTGGCCCCCCAACTGGGTGCGCCACAGCTGGTGATTTTCGAGAATCGGGTGTTTCATTTGATCGCGGTGACGGTCGACGTCGCGTCGTTGCGTCGCGTCTCGGCGTCTCGGAGTCTCGAGAGGAAAGCGAAATTCGGCTGAGAGAGGGAGGAAATGGGAAGGCCGCGTGAAATAAGAAGTTGGCGGATAAGGACGAGGACCCGGGGACCGTTGAACGAGAGAAGCCGAAGGCACGGTCGATTGCCTTGACGGCGAAAAAGGAGGGAAAAGGAGGGAAAAAGGGAGAAAAGGAAAAATGGGTAAACGGGAAGAATGTGGGAAGGGGTCGCGAGCGAGCGAGCGCGGCCAGCTGATTCGGGAAAGTTGGCGAGGTAACGATGTAGCGAGATACGCAGGGAGGAATCGAGGAAGCGAAGAGCGAGGCGCAGCTGCGGCCTGCGTCGCCGCCGGGTAACCAGCTGACTGGGAACCTCGGTTGTTTCCGCGGCCCGATTCGGCAACCTTCGGATCTTTGTCCGACGCGATACGCGATGCACGAGGGTACCGGCGAGCAGCAGGCCGTTCCGCCGTCAGTTGTCGACCCGACGTCGTTGGGAGGCGATGCGCGCGTGCGCCTCCTACGCCTCTTTCGTCGTCGCCGACGTCGCCCTCCTTTGAATCGCGACCGGCCGCATCGACGCCGCGCCGTGTCGCGGGACCGATCGGTCGCGACGTCGCGACGCCAACGCCGATATCGACGTCTCCCTTCCGACCAACGGGAAAACAGCTGTGTGAATCGAGCAAGAAGAAGATCGGCGTCGTCGCGCAGTCTGCCGTTGCCGGTAGATCGTCTATTTCTCTCTCCCTCACTCGTTCACTCACTCGCTCACTCTTTTGCTCTCTTTGTCTTTCTCACTCACTCACTCTCTCTCTCTCTCTCTCTCTCTTTCTCTCACACACACACTGTACTCTGTCTCTCTGCTTCTTTGCTTCTCTGGTTCCGTCTCTGTTTTACTGTAGCTCGTTGGTTCGCTCGCCTTGCTCCCTACTCCAAACTCCCGCAGCCTCGACGAGTAACCCCTTCCTTCGTACCTCCCTCGCCATTGCACTCGTCCATTCCCTCTACTCCCCCCCCCCCCCCTCCCATCGTTTTGCCTTCGGTATCCTCGCGCACCGTCACCGTCATCGTCATCTCCACCGCAACCGCCACCGTCATCGTCGTCGCAGCTGTCGCAACTCGCATCGGCACCGTGCAACGGGCTTCGAGGTCCGGGCACCGTCGCCGACACCGTTCCCACCACCGTAGCCCGTTACCCTCGGTGGGGCTCTCGTCGCGCGTAGTCGTCGATACGCCGCTACGAGAGATGGAAACGAACGGGTCGAAAAGATTGTCGAAGAAACGTCGCCGAGGCGTCGAGGCGACCACGAGAAACGGACCATCGGGAAAGACCGCAGAACGAATTCGTCGCGAGAACGGTTCGTCGTCCAGCACCGAAGACACGCATCCCCCTTCGATTACTTTCTCGAGGGAGACGATGCGCTGCGACGCGTCGCGGGATCCGGAATTGTTCGAGCTCGTCGTTGTGAATTTGTCGCGGTGTCGGTTCGCGCGGCGAGTACTTCTCTGCTCGCTGAAACAGTGGCCGAAGCCTGGAGGGTTCAGATGCTCGACGAACGACAAACGGCGAACGACAAAGTCGACTCGTCGTCGCTCGTGATTAGAGGTAACGGGGTAAGTCGAATCTCGTTGACTCCTCCGGCGGAAACTTCGTCGCTGTCACCGTTCTTTTTCACGTTTCGTCTCTGCTCGTTGGAGTGCGACTGGGAATACTTCACAGCATATAATGCATAAGCGAGGGTACGCAGTAATGATAATGGGACTTTACTATTGTACGTATTGACTACACGAGGTATGATACAAGAAGAAGTGTAGTTTAGGCACGGATACACGCATACACGCACAAGGGCCGAGCGCCATCGGACATAAGGAGCACGGACCAAACAACTTAGTAAATATAAACTAATCAGAGATGTCGCGTTTAGTACTTGAAGGTACTGGTGTTCCAACACTGCTCCTCGAAGAGAGAACAGAACCGCGAGAGAAGAAGAATCGCCGGCAGTGTTCCTATCGTTTCGGCCACGACGTACGAGCGACGGTGTTATCTGCGATCGTTGCGCAGCGCGAGAAAGTCGTTGGATTCGCAGAGGAAGGGCCACGCGCCTTGGGGTCCCGTCGAAACGAGATTCAACGAGTGCTTCGTAACGGACGCGCAGCGTTTCGCACGGAGAGCGACGAGTTTCAATCAAATTCGCAATCGACGATGCAGTTTTCTCTGGATACAGAACGGTCGCGGAGTCGCGCGCACGCGAAAGCAAGCTAAACTTCCGTACCTCTCGCTTCCGTTTTCCTTCTCGCTCTCTCTCTCTCTCTTTCTCTCTGTACGTTTGTTTCTTTGTTTCTCTCAACTATAAACTCTCGACCCGACACGTTCACGCTCTCCCCGTCTTTCTCCGATGCATCGTGCCTAGGCCCAACCGTTTACCCACTTATCCGCCTAACCGTTTCCGCGTGCATCTACCTCGCCTTGTCTACCTTACGCGTCTCTGTGTTCTCTCTATATTTTCTCTGTCTTTCTTCCTCTCTAGCTTGGCTGTCTCTCCTCGATGCTGATCGGCAATCGGCATCGCCTTCTGTCGGCTTGGCCGTCGCTGTCGTCGGTTGAAGCCATTGGACGATCGACGATCCATCCGCTAAACCGCTAATTTGTTAGACCGGAAGGATCGTACCCTTCGAATCGTTGAACGCGCTATGGTGCTTAACACTAGAACTACCGGACAAGTAAAAATGACGGATGCGAATTTTGTTTCGATTAGAAATATTAACCCTTAGCATTCGAGTGGCGCCACTAAAAATTGCTGTACTATTATTTAAATAATTGGTTACACTATCAGATATGTCGGTATCTAACCAGTTACCACACATTTAAGTATTGTATGAGGTATTATATCAATTTCATATTTATCAAATTTAACAAAATCATAGAGAATGGAAATATTGTAGGTCAGAAGAACCTTTAATTTTCGAGTTAAATTAGCTCCGAGTGCAAAGGGTTAAATAGAAATTGCAATTTCGGCGCACAGGTTCGATCCCTATGTTACTATTTTCCTAAGCAGTTTTACAAATTAATAATTCAACGTTTCGGTCTAGGTTAAGACCATCTTCAAGAATATAATTGCGTCTGTAAAAATTCATTTGAGGATATATATTTCAAAGAACAAAGAAACCAATGGTTTGTTGTTGCAAACTTACTTGCTTAGTAACAAATTTAATTTAAATTTAATATTTCAAACACTTGTTGACCATGTGCCGGCATGATACATAGTAAGGTGAATTACAAACGTTATGGTACGAACAAGATTTTTTGTTTGAGGAGACGACAAATCAGATGACAAAGATCAAACCATTGGTCGATCGATATTTGGCAGTTAATTCGAATCGAGAAATATTAAAAGTATAAATATGTTTTTTTTTTGAGAAATTTTTTGAAGTGAAACTTCTTTGCTGAGGGTAACAATTTTCTGACGGGACGGATGTGTGACGTGTCGATGCAACGGAACTGGAAAGTCGGGCGCGAAAATTTCAACTGTAGAATGAACGGAGCAAAATAATTTCTCTGTGAAAATTAAAGTAATCAAATTTCTTATTCATTAAACTGACTATTTAATAGTTATGAAAACTAGGTGTTTATCCATACATGCTAATTGTGAAAAAAAAATCGGTATGAAATCAAATTCAGTGGAATGTTACTAGTCACTAAGCCGGTTGGAACTGTACTAAACTGTTACTGTTGTGCCTGTTGTGTCCGTTAAATGCCATATCGTCGTTATTAGAAGGCAATGTATGCCAACTGCGTTTAGTGCTCGGTAGTTCTAGTGTTAATCGGCTGCCTTCGTACAACGGCTACAGGCCCAGTAGCTGTATCCAAAAAAAGTCATAAATTTCGAGCGGGGGTTGACGGGTTCCTATTTTGTGCGTGCACGGAAAACATGCCTATGGAAATCTTTTTCCCGGGCACGCACAGCAGTGCGTTTAGGTTAGGGTTTTGCGTGTACGACATCCGATCGACGCGATATACCCGGGCCTCGTTCTCTCTCCGACGCGTTGATCCGTCGCGCGAATGGTGGATAGCGGACGGCGAATAGAGAATGGAGGATCGCGAATTGCTGCGTAACCGAGCGAAACGAGAAACGGGTGTTCGGGTCGGTTCGGATCGCGTCGGATCGCGTCGCGAAAGCCGTGACAACGTTTCGTCGTCCGTAGTTGCGGAGGACGCGCGAAAAAATTTCACGTCGAGCAAGGACGCGGAAATTCCATTACGGTGAATCCAATAATGACAAAGCGTCGCCGCGCTTTTGCGCGTACGCAAGGTTTCCTTTTCGTAGGAAATCCGCGCGGTGTATCGCGTGTCGCACGCTCTCCCTATTACCGTCGCGTCGGCTGCCGGCTATAGGCTCTTTCGATTCGTCGATTCGAAACGCAGCCAAGCTATCCGTCCGATCTGACGGTAGACGACGACGGCACACTCGATCAACCACGCGACGCGATAACGCAAGGACACGGAACTCGAGAGATGAAACGCGCGCATACGTGTGACATTGGATGTCGCGAATCTTTTTTTTTCTTTATTTGTCTTGTTTCGCGGCCACCCACTCGTTCGGTTCTTCGAGCGCTCCTTTTCGTATAAGCGACTACTCGCTTTTATTATTTTCTTCCTCACTCTGTCGCCACTCGTTTCGCAAACGCCTCCCGTTATATCTCCTCCTCGTATTATTACCGTAATTGCCTCGCACAGCCTGGTTGGCCCACTTACCTTCGATTTACAATCGGTTTACGAGTGGATGCTGTTCTCGCGTCTCGTAAAGCTTGGCCTTGCTCGTTCAACCGTTCGATCGGTTGCCGATCCATGGTAGAATTTGTAACGCGGGATCCATCCAGATTCGCGTTTTCGAATTCGTATACGAAAGTACTGGTGCTCGCGATCAGATCGCTCGGTCCTCGCATGTCCGCGCGTATGACAGATCGCGCTTCTGGAATTACTCGAAAACCGGTTCCGGTCGCGACCACCGCCACACCTCCGTTCCTCTGTTCACGGTCTGACTTAGCCGACCTCACCTTATCTTACTTTGGACTGATCTGCACTCTGCCGACATCGCAGTTACCGTCGTTGCCGTGCTCGCTATTACTTTCTGGCGGAATCGACGACTCGTTGCAGCAGCGATACGCGTGTACGCCCGGGGGCTAATCGATCGACCGATCGGAACGAATCGAACGGTTTTTCGGATGTCCGAGATATTCCCTCGACGGCTTCGCCAGAGATCGGAGAGGAGGCGAAACGGTTGTGGCGACGACGCGACGGCGACGACGGTGAAGAAGGCGAAGAAGACGAAGACGATATGATGAACGGTGTTGACCGTTGACCGTTAGACCGTCGACCGGGAAAACGAACGAATCGATCGTGTTTCGCGAGCAACTCTCCTTCCCGCGAACTAATGTTCCTTCGATCGAATGCTTTCAGGAGACCGAGCAACTGACTACATTCGCCCACTTGTCGGATTTCGTGGTGTACAAGATCGCGAACGCAAAGTGGCGTTTTCACGCACCCTTCGAGTGGGGCCTGTGCCTCAAACCGTCCAATACCGGAGAAACGAAAAGTACCCTGGCCGGAGAATCCGGACTCAAGGTTGTCGCTTTCCAAACCGAAAGGTCCCGCGTTTGCTGGCTCACGGCCATGAGACTCGCCAAGGTAACATATATATACATATACATATATATATATATACATATATAATATATAATAAGGAATCCTGATTATACTTTTCTTACGCGTCGCTTTACGGTTCCTTCCACCCCTTTCGTCGTTTTGCTTTCGATCCTTTCTCAGGGTTCTTCCCGATTCCTCTCTCGAACAGCGACTCACCTAGTGATGGCCACCATCGACTGAAACTATCGACTAAATCGATAGCAGTCAACTACTATTTTCAATCGACTGAATTCAGTTAAGTCAATCAGACTTTATAAGATTTACTATCAAATACATTTTCTCATTAGCGATATCGAATAATTCGTTCAATAAGCATGTGTATGTAGCATAAATAACAATTATTATACTAGAAATATTATAGAATTCTTAAATATATAATATTATTATATTGCACTTATGGGAATAAAGTTTTAATCACAACCTAAAGAAAAAGTAGTATTTTATAATTATATCTGTCGATAACAGATATTTTTCTAAATAGTTCATTTACATTTTATATTAAATTAATTATATTATTTTAATATTATATATTATATATAATATTATATATAATATATAATATTAATTAAATTAATAAGAGATGAGACGTATAGACGTAGGCATAGACTATAGCCCGCAATGTAGACGTAACCATTAAAACATAATATCATTCGATTCATTCTTTTCTTTGATATTGTAAACACTTATGTAAAAGGGTTTCAGTCCGTCTATAATATTCTGTAACATGATATTTGGTCCCCTCAGGGTTTCAAATTCATTTACCAATCCTCTTCCTCTTTGACACTCTCACCATCGTCTTTTCAGCGGGACCTACTGTTTTTATGGTGGGTTCCGAACCACCTTTTGCCAACAACACGTGAAAAACACCCCGGGTGGGTCACTTTCCGGTTTTTTACCAGACGGTCACCCATCCTAGTGCCGTTCACGTTCCACATTGTTTAACTTCGGTGATCTAACGAGAACCGGTGCTTTCAACGGGACTACGGTTGTTGGCTCAGTCCGTCTATAATAAATAATAGCAATAATTAAAAACTATCGACTAAATATTCGATAGTATGTAGCAACTACATAGTAATTATTCGATAGTTGAATTTAGTCGATGGTGCCCATCACTAGACTCACCATCCGCGACTCGCGACACGCTCAGAGTTTCTGTTTTCGCAGTACGGCAAGCAGCTCAGGGACAACTACAGAGCTTACAAGAACAAACAGTGCGAGCAAACCAGCGGGGATAGCGGCAAGGAACGATACCCCACCTACAATGTGTCCAACGTGAGTGTCAGCGCGTCAAGTTTTTCGGTAGAATCTCGCAAAGGATGGTAGAACGTTACGACCGGAAAACAAACACCGAAGCACCCGAAGCTGCCGGCCGTTGCTACGCGCAGTCGGCTATCGATCATCTGGGGTCTACGCGAGTGCTCGTTCCGTGTCGAGTCGCTTTGTACTGCACTGCACCGCACGATTCTCGCCGTTTCGTTCCCGTTTCGAAACCGAAATCGAGGCTACGCGCGACAGACCGTCATCCGCTCGCGTACTTCACCGGTTCGCGAAGTCATTACAAAGTTACGACCAACAGACATCCGTGTCTCTAACCGAACCGATCGAGTCGATCGTTGTCGCTCGAGACGAAAGCGATCCGATTCCTCTGTACAGCTTAATGTATGCATTATTTTGTACTTTTTAGTTCGTTTTTAAAAACGTGGCATTTTTTAAAAATTTATTGTTATTCCTCTGATTTTCAATTCGGTCTGCTGCCGCGTTCGCTCTTCCCAGTTTCTAGTTGCACGGCGCGATCACGGCGTCCGCGTATCTCGTCGACAGCGATCTCGGTCGCTCGGACGGAGTCGGTCGATTTTGCGCGCCTGCGCTTCTACAACCTTGACATTGAACGATCTCTCTCTCTCTCTCTCTCTCTCTCTTTCTCTCTCTCTCTCTCTTACTCCCTTCGTTTCTCTCCGAGCGCGGGTTTCTCTCGCACCGCCGACAGAGCTCGAAGCCGTCCCCTGGATTCGCGAGTACTGCTTCCCGGAACGTTGATCCGTTCCGACCGAGCATGGAAGCGGTCCGTCCTGCACCCCTGGACAGTCTTCCCCTCTCCTGCGCCGCCTCTTCGCGAAACAGACCGATCTTTTCGATGCTTTCGCCAAACAGAACGGTAGCGTATTCCTCAGCGGCCGGTTTTTCCGAATTTTTCCGTTTACATCGATCTACATCGTCGCGTGCCGTATCAAGTTCTCGAGAACTAGAGGTCCACGCGCGAAAGACCAAAGGGGGACACACCTCGTCGACTATCGGCTCGGTATTGTCGGCCTGGCAACAGGCGTCTCGACGCGCGTCGATCAATTTTTGTTCCTTCGAATCTGCCGGCAGCCTCGTTTCGAGAAGTCGCGTTTCTTCCTTCTCACTTTCGAATACAGTTTGGATGTTTTTTCCGTTGTTGGGTTCTGACGGATCGACTTTTGTTCGATAGGATTCGGTGCGGTCGCTCGTGGCCATGGACTTTACGGGAAGCGTCGGCAGGATCGTGGACGATCCGAAGGAAGCAAAGGGTATCGCGGAGAGCGAGGGGATCGATTGGAGGCGGACCTGGAGGCCGTTCTCGAGACCGCCGCCGGGCTGCGCGGTGGTCAGACTGCACGGACTCGACGACGGAATCCACGTTCTGCAGCCGTGGTTCCACAGAGGACTCAAGAGAGATATCGCGGCGGCCATCGTCAGGGATCATGGTTCCGTGGATGGGTAAGATAACAAAATTGGCCGACGCGTCTGCTGCCGCCCCACAGTGGGCCAAACCAGGACAAAAATCGTGTGCCTCGTTGTGCCTGAACGAGACTAGGATAGATCTTTTTCTTAACACTAGAACTACCGAGCCCTAAACGCAGTTGGCATACATTGCCTTATAATAACGACAATATACTATTTATTTCGATTTCGTGCAAGTTTCAATATATATATATATATATATATATATATATATATATATATATATATATATATATATATATATATATATATATATATATGTATATGAATTAATATTGTCTTTATGAAATATCTTCCATACTAGTCCACCATTGTTAATTTTACAATTTTAATTTGATATTCGAAATAAGCAACTCCAAAACACACACTGGACTAGCAATATTCAAATAATTTCATTCCATATTCAATGAATTATGGATTTTTGTACACATTCTCCGGATTCTGTCAGATTGCATCAGCCCTTTCGAATTTCATAATTTCAAATACAAATTCAAAATCAGCACCGCAATAACTCATATATATTGATTTAAAAAAAAAAACCATTCAGTTTTGATTATTCGGTCCGCCATATTGAATTGAACATTTTGAATTTGATCATTTCGATTAAAGATTTGAAATCCCCGTCCAAAACAACCTAGAGATACCAATTTTCTAAAATTTTACTGCAGAATTCATTGAGTTATCGAATTTTACCATTTCAGCCGGTTTTCGCCCACTGTGCGCCCTATCGAAACCCGTTTCGACGATCGTCTATCTCTATCGTTTCGGTGATTTCAGAGTGTTCCTGGTCCGTGAAAGCAAGAGCAACTTGGGCGCGTACGTGTTGACCTACAAATACAGCGACAAAGTGTTTCACGCGCAAATCCAGCCGGTAAGCGTCTCTTCTGTCTGTGTTTTTTCTCTCTCTCTCTCTCTCGATTCTACTTGGTCTCGATCCGTTTCGATCGGAGCGGCACCGACTGATTCTAAAGACAACGACGATGTTGTTTCAGGTTTTCGACGAGCGATGCAACTGCTGGCTGTACACGCTCGACAAGGGAGTGACCAAGTTTTACGATTTGCTACAGTTGATCGCGTTCTACCAGCTGAACGCGGGCTCGTTGCCCACAAGATTGACGCATTACGTGCAGAATGTGGTTCCGGCGTCTCTACCGATGACGGAGGACGACGGAGCGTCGCCATCTCCGCCTTCTCCGTCTTCGCCGTCCTCCCCGGCTGAGACCACGCGACGATTCGCCGTCACCGCGAACGATCATTCCGAGAGATTCGCGGGCGACGGTACTCTGCGAGGATAGGATTTTCGGCGGCCCGATAGCCTCGAACGGCCTTCCGAGAACGCCTCGACGCGATCGGGTTGCTGGAGTTTGTGTCTCTGCAGTTACAGCAAGTGGAGCCTGTAATTGCAACGCGACCGGAGACCGTGTTCTTCGCCCTCCTAGGTCGCCCTCAGCGAAATCGACCAACCGACGCTAAACGCCAGACCACGCACGCCGCAACGCTTTCGGCCAGTCGGAAAACACGAAAGCGATCCAACATAGGCGCCGATGCACCGTCGCGCCCGTTTCCATCAGAAACCGGCGCCCATCGATATAATCTGTGAAATCTGCAAGATCTCGCGACTCGTCTAGTCGCGATTGCCACTTCTCTTCTGCCCGTTTTTCCAACCAACTTTCCTTCTCTCTCCCTCACTGTCTCTCTCTCTCTCTCTGTCTTTCTATATATCTATCTCGATGAGGACGCGATGTTCCCGCAAACTCTACGGTTCAAAGAATCGACTTTGATAGCGGTTAATCAATCTCGATTTTTTTACGTCGGGCTGCCAGACATCCGTGTCAAAAATGCCATCGTCTCTCGAGAAATCGTACTCTGCCAACGGGAAACGGAGAAGTAGCTCGAGCGCCTAGAACGCATTCGCTAAACGCGATACAGACTGACGAATCGTTTGCAATTTTTTTTTCTTGTTCCCCTTCCTCTTCTTAGCCCTCTCTATTTCTTGTCCCGTCGTTCTTAGCTGTCATTGTCATTTTGATTGTTATTATTATTAACGTTGTATAGTATTATGATGATGATGATGACGATGACGATTATGATTATTATTATTACTATTATTATTACTATTATTACAAATCGATTATCGTAGATACAAATCGTTACAATGATATATATTTTGTACGAACAGTAACGGAGACGTTGTCCCACGACCTTGTGCGGCACGAAGGCCGAGTTCGAGTCGGTGTTCGAGACGCCACTCGATTCGACGTTCGATAAAGAAACAATAAAGCGCGAACGCGCAATTAAACTCGTAGCATCGTGAGTCTGAGTCTGTCCAATCCCGAAACGTAGGTCGTTCGAACGTCGACATAGTTACAGTAACGTAGCGATTTTTGTCCAAGGGGCTGTTCATGGAGCGGACAAGAATCGTAATCCAGACTTGCTTTTCTGATTTACGTCTGGGTCTACCGCGCCGACCGTGCCGAGCGAGGCTTCTATAGAGTGTCGAACACGGATCTTACGACCGAAACTTTCTTCGTCGATTACACCACTAAATTACAATTGAAATTATATCGTGTTTGCTCTTGTTTCACTCAGAAAAATACCAGAAATACGTATTTGAGAAGTCTCATGAAAAAAATAATGAAAATTAAGAAGTTTGAACATTCGATTCATTAAGTCAATGTAGTGGTGTTCACACCGATATACCTGAGCCGATAACAATAGTCGCCGTTCTGCGGCGCGGGACAGCGTTGACAGGCAGTGGAGTGGGTAGGCAGGGACAACTTACCAGGGTTTACTGTATATCGTGTTTGGTCTTGTGTTAATCAAAAAATGCCAGAAACACGTTTTTGAAAGTCCCATAAAAAAATAATGAAAATTAAGATGTTTGAACATTCGATTCGTTGTGTTAATGTAGTGGTGTTCGGATAGAGCGGTGACGGGTAGAGGAGTGAGTAGGCTTGGACAAGAATCGGGACCTAGAACCTGGGACGAAAATCGGTAGTTTACTGTATTCGGGACACGCGTGTCGCAGCGATGGCGGTTTCGTTGACGATACTCGAGAAACATCGGGGAACGCAGCAGCGTTATCGAGCACTCCTCGCAACAGGTAAGTCGCGTTGTCTTCGGGTACGAGCGGAGTAGTAGGGGCCAGCGAACAGGTAACATCGTCACGTAGAGAGGAACGAAGCGGGGGCGAGGGGGTAGGGCAATCGGTGTTCTCGACTCGGAAAGGCGGCGAGAGGTGGGATTCAGGTGCGCTGCAGGCGGTAGTGGCAGGAGGAAAAGGTGGTAGCCTGCTGGCTCGCACTGGCAGGGATAGCGATCGGCAGTTGACCGCGACCGCTCGAGGAGGCGACGCGTGCTTTCGGATCGTCGACGATGTGCGAGCTCGAAGCTTTTTTCTCTCGACCAGCTCATCGAGTTTGCCGATCAAGGATCCACCGAGTCGCGACCGGCCGTCGTCGCTAGGATAGTCAAGTAAGAGGATTCGCGATCGCATTTCCGATCCAAGTGACGCAACGTGAACACGCGAAGAAGCCTGATCGATTCCGCACGCTCGTGAATCGCGATTCGAGCCGAACAGAGAGAGAGATCCCTAGCAGTCGGCGATCGAAGAGAGGACGCGCCGCGACCAGATTCCGCCATTTCGAAAGAATCCCTCTGTCCAGGCATCGAAGTTTCGCTCGGTTCTCGCGGCTGACGGCGTGGCGGGTCGCAAAGTCAAAACCGGTCGGACGACATTCCTGTCGTCGATCGACCGACTGATCAACTACGATCTCTCCGAAGAAAAACCGTTTTCCCGATTTTCCGGAGTTTCGAACGCTGTGTACATCTTTTTTTAAGTGAATCTTCTTCGCTGAGGATAACAATTTTCTGACGGGACGGATACGTGACGTGTCGATGCAACGGAAGTGGAAAGTCGGGCGCGAAATATTTTTTTTATTCACGGACGTTTGAACGCGACACGATGTCCTTGCAGCGATCCGTGCGTCGTCGATTCGGTACCGTAAGGTGCCAGGTACGATCACAGTTTCCATCTTGCTCGCTCTCTCTCTCTCTCTCTCTCTCTCTCTCGTTCACCTTCGATCTATTCCGTTTTTCTCTATATCCGTTTCAAGATTATGTGTCGCGGAACACGACGATCGCTTCGCCAACAACCGCCAAAATCGAGAGAGAATTAGAATTGTAGCTCGGGGACAGTAGGGAACGAGCCGGAACTCGCGAACTAGTGCAAACAGACGGCGATGTTGCGCCACGTAGCGACGCATCGGTATTTCCGAGAGTGAAACGGATCGAAGGCACGAACGATCGAAACGCGAGGCGACGTGACCCGACGCAACGTAATGCAACGCGGTGTGCCGGGGACGAGAACGCGAGCCGAAGGCGAAACAAGGATCGTTTCGAACCTGGTTCGACGCGCGATATACCGAAGCGACGCGTCCGGTGACTCATGCCGCGGGGTGCATCTTTCTTTGTCCGACTTTCCAACTCGATGCTCTGTCGCGTTCGCACGCGTCGTTTCTCCCGCGCGCTCGTTTTTCCCTTTCGAAAGTTAAGCTCTCGGTTCTAACGTAATAGTCCAGGATCCACCGAGCATTTTTACAATTGATTACTATCAAGCTAATATTCCGTGAGTAGCTTCATTTTGATGAGACGCCCAACTTTTTCTCTTGTGGTAGCTAACAGGGGTAGCAGGGATGAAATATGTCGATTTGACGATTCTCAAAAATTTATTACTAACTGGGTTTCTTTTGTTAAATCTCAAGATAATTATCGAAATTATTCGAAAAAATATTTGTCCTAGAAAATGTATGGTTTGATCAACGAGTACCCTCCTTCCAACATGTATCTATAACGAGGTCATCAAAAATGATTACTAACCAGCTGATTTTTTTACTGTTGCTTAGTTAACCCTTTGCACTCGGAGCTATTTTAACTGAAAAATTAAACATTTCTTCCGATCTAGAATATTTCCAAACCTTATGATTTTTGCAATTTTATGGATATGAAATTGGTACATTACCTTATACAGTACCTAAATGTTTAGTAATTGATTAGATACCGATATATTTAATAATGTAAACAATATTTTGAAGAAACCCAGTTAGTAATAAATTTTTGAGAATCGTCAAATCGACATATTTTATCCCTGCTACCCCTGTTAGCTACCACAATCGAGCTACCACTAGAGAAAAAGTTGGGCGTCTCATCAAAATGAAGATACTCACGGAATATTAAGTTGATAGAGTAATCTAAAATCGTTGAATGTTATCGGCGCTACGGTTCGATCGTTAAATACACAAAAATAATAAATTAACTAAGCAATTTTGCTAATTTTATATAATCGACGTTTCGGTCACTGTTTGGACCATTTTCAAGATTAATAAATTGCGTCTGTAAGAAAATTGAAAGTTTTTTGAACTTGATTAAATATATTCTTCAAAAGTTGTAACTATTAAGTGTTTAAATATGAAGGAGAACAATATTTCCATTTCTCAACTCACTTGCTTTGATAGAGTAATCAATTGTAAAAATGGTCGGTGGATCCTGGACTATAAGTGTACCGCGTTTCAGGACGAACATGGTTCTCGTTGAAGACGTTTCGGTCGATCGACGTTGAGAAAGGAGAACCGCGGCGGAGACCGAAAGCGATCGAAGAGTGTTCGAGTCTCGGCTCTCGAGCAAACATGAGAAGAATCGTCGTTATGGTCGTAGGGCTGTTGATCGCGGGACCGATGGCCGAAGGAATGAATGCGAGGAGAGACAACTGCGGCGACGAATGTGCCGTCACCCATTATTGCAACAAGCACAATAGCTTGTGCACGCCGTGCTCCAACATTTGCGACGAAGGCAACTATCTGGAGAAGGAATGCAACGCTTATTGTCGAGGTAAGAACACCCCGATAATCGGTATGCTCTCGGAAACTTTGAATTTCGAAGCTGGCGGGAATACGCCGCGAACGTCTCCCTCCGTGTCGTTAAGGGAGTAACGTAACCCCTGAATATTACTAGATTTAAGGGTAAAAACAGTTGTGAGTGAGTGTGAGTGCTCATTCTAAAGAGGAAGATTATGTTTATATCTAATAATATGAGCATTCAAAGTAGGGGAAAAAATCGAGACAACCACCCTCGGGTTCCTATGTATTTTTCAAATACAAAACGTTTTTCTTTTACTTAACCCTCATCCGTCCATCTTGTCAATTTGTGTCACAGTTTTCCCGATATAAGTTAAACTGTTCTGTTATTTTTAGGTAAAATTTCCCGAAACTGTGTGTGACTTTTCTTTATTTTAATGCGGAATATCTAGCTGGAAAACCTAGAAGGTAAAAATGAACTCGTCAATTTGATTAAATAACATTGAAATTCTTTTTATTTGTGTCACTGTGTCAATTTGACACCGAGGGACAGATGAGGGTTAAATCATGAGCAGAGCGCTCTACGATCAGCGCTCCTAGTATTTTCCGCATTCCTTTCACCGATTGCTTCGAGTCATTTTGCAAAATTATGTTTGTCAACACTCTCGCTTCCATAAAATTCGATGGTCTTACCAAAGGCAAAACCTATTTCCAGAAATTTTTTACCGAAAATCGAATCCCGTTCAACTATTGTCAGTATCAACAGGTGTAGATCAGATTCGCTATCATCTAGCTTCTTCTCTGGCTCGCATTGACTTTATTGATGATCCTAAATGTAGTTTTATGGCAATGTAACTTGTACAACGAGAAAAGGCTCAAATTAATTAATAAACTCCGTACAATTAACTTCCAGCTTCCAATGGATGTCTGAATGTTAATAGCCAAACCGAATATCAAAGCCTATCATTACATGTTATCATTTTTTAAGAGCTGCAGCCTTAAAGTATAAATGTTTGTTTTATACCTTTTCTACTACTCATATGTCTTTAAAAAACTAAGGACGTGTTTAATATTGTATCTGTATTAGTTGAAATTAAATCTTAAATTGTTTATTGACTACTTAAATCCTACATTATAATATTCATGTATCTTGAGTATCCTATTCTGTTTTGTAAATTTTTATTTTCTCTTTATTGTATGTATTGTATTCTGTATTTCAATTATGTTGAAATAAATCTCATATGAGATTTTCTATAATAAAAAAAAACCATCCTCTTTAGAATGAGCCCCCTCACACAGCTCGTAACATGCTCGTATAAGGACAAACAATTGTTTCCTGCAAACACTGTTTTTACCCTTAGATCTGGTAATATTCAGGGGTTACGTTACCCTGTTAAGGACACGAACGTGGTAACCGCGTTTCGAAATCGATCGAGAGAGAAAGAAAGCGCAGGTTGTAGTAGGCCAAGCGCTTCCCAAGAGCCGTACATCCGCGCCGAAGGTAGGCTCGAGTCCGTTGACTTTACACCTGACCAACGTCCCTCCGTCGACTTCCCACACGCGAACGCGTTCGATGACTCATTCCTGCGCCTGCCTGCTTGCCTACCTGGTAACTTACCTGCTTGCCTACCTGCCTACCACCCCCTTCCGACCGAACATTCCCCTACTCGCTGCCTCCTTCTCGTTCTACCTTTCCTTTCCTCGACCTCTCTTTTCTCCCAATGTTCTCTACATCCCATGCATACTCTACGTATACATAATCAATTATATCGATCGCAATTATTTAATAATTTTTAAATTAATGATTTCGACGCAACAGTTTCGATGAATTTTTAATCAATTAGCTATTTTGCAAACATGCATCACGTTTCGGTTCTAGTTTGAGCCTTTATCAAAGGTAAATTGCGCCTAAAAAACCAAGAAAATATTTATAATGAAAAGTATGTAATATACATGGATCGAAGATGAAGAAAATATTAACCCTCATCCGTCCCTCATTTCACGAACCGAATCTATTCCTCGGTGTCAAATTGACACACTGGTAAAAGATCGCTCACTTATAAGGTGCACATTTATTTTTAGATATTTTTTTAACCAAAAACTGATGAGTTAACATTTATATTTTAGGTTTTTCCGTTATGTATGTCGCATGTAAACAATTAACCCTTAGCACTGGAGTGGCGCCTCTGAGGCGCCATTAAAAATTGCTGTACTATTATTTAAATAATTGTTTACACTATCAGATATGTAGGTATCTAACCAATTACTACAGATTTAAGTATTGTATGAGGTATTATATCAATTTCATATTTATCAAATTCAAAAAATCATAGAGAATGGAAATATTGTAGGTCAGAAGAAACGTTTAATTTTCGAGTTAAAATAGCTCCGAGTGCAAAGGGTTAACTTAGTTCTTCTCTTTCTCTGGATCGAGTACCACAGGGAGAGAGAAGGTCGCGGTCGAATCGTCAAATACTCGTCAGCTATTGAAAATTTCTTCCCATATGACGCCGATATCTCTAAATGTTCGATCATTTCGTTTGCAGCGTACCTGCTGACACGTATGGAGCATCAGTACGAAGATCTGCGAAGTAAGTAGATTCGATTTTTATTATATACTAGCTGTACCCGTGACTTCGTCCACGTGCAATAACAAATCCTAATTGATTATTAACGTAATTAAATTTCCAATCTCCAAGGTGGTGTCGGACAGAGATAGAAATATTACTTTTCGACAAGTCAATTTAACGAAATTAATTAAAAAATGATTAGAAAAAAATATGTTTATTACGATAAGTGGGTGGGAATAATTTTGTTAACGAATTTTAGTGTAATAGAGTAATAGAGATATTAGTATCAGAATATCCTAATTAAATTACCCGCAACATTTCCCCCACCTAAATCCCACCCTTAACCATTCACGAAAAACCGAGGTGACAGCGGCTTATATTACATAACATTTGTTGTAACGAATTCCTTTAGCATTCTCTTAAATACGTTTAAATTATGACAGCATTTTACTTCGTCTGGTAGTGCATTATACATTAATATTCCTTCATAGAGATAGAGATAGAGACAGAGATACAGATAGAGATAGAGAAGAAAAGGCTCATCCCACACCCTTGTAATCCTGGAAACGAGAGTCTACAGTGTACACCGTTAAGCGGAACCGGATCTCTGCGACAAACCATAAGAAAACTTCCATTCGATTTACAGGTGAAGTGAGCAAATTGTGGAGCTTCGCGACGGCAGCTATCGCTGTGGCTTTCCTCTCTTTAGTGGTGGCCGCGTGTCTGCTCGCGAACAGGTTCGTCAAATGGAAAACCATCGGTGGTGCTTTCAACCGAACGTTCTTCGGTACTTGGACGAAGGTGAGTCCCATCGAAGATTCGAAATTTCTTTTCTTTTCTCTCTCTCTTTGACCTCTTGCCGTTTCAGACAACTTCGGTTAACAAAAACAATAATCACGAGAACAACAACAAGCCGGAGGACGTAGAGACGGCCGCGCACAGGCGAAACGGACCGAAGCTCGCGATGCCAACGATTAGCGCCACCGTCGCACCTTCCCGCGATCCAGGGATCGTAAGACAGAAGACGATCGGAAGTGGAAACGGAAATGGGAGCGGGCAGATACAAGTGCAGGTGCAGAGTCAAGTGCGCGGGATCGAAACCGCGGGGAATTGTGCCGGTGCAGACAACAGCACACCTAACACGACCACCACCACGTTGTCCTTGTCCGGAAGACATCCGAGCGAGGATACCACCCTCGACTACGCCTACGACAATCCCGCTATGACTCCCAGTCCCGAGTCTGTTCAAATTCGAAGAGATCGCGAGAGTTCGTTTTAAGAGGGTACACTAATTTTTCTAGGACTGCAAGAGTGCCACACGCGTCTTCTCTTTTACGTTTATTATTATCGTTTATTATAGATGGGCTGCGGCTCTTTTACGTAAGTGTTTACAATCACAAAAAGAAAGAGAAAGATACAAGACTACTCGTCGAATAACGAAGAAGGGACATACACAAAAAGAAAAATTTAATAATGGTACAATCGATCTCTAGTATTTATTAAATCATATTCATATTATAGTCGATATTTAGTAAAGAATCAATGAAAAAATCAATACGATTATAAATAGTGCATGATTGTTGCAATAATGCGATTCATTGGATTAATTAATCCATAAGTCGATTTTGTTTTGACTGTTTGCAAACCCGCTCTTGTTCTCAATTCACGTTCCGATACGTAAAAATTGATTTGCGCAAGTAGGGAGGAACAATCAATATGATTATTAATTACTTGAAAAATATACCTCTGGTCGGATACTATTCTTCGAGCAGATAATGTTTCTAGGTTCATTGTAATTAATATTGTATTAACGTAGTATTTACGTTTTTATAAAGCTGCGACATTTCGAGGGTGATCGACTGAACGTGATCTAGGATGAATCCTGGGCTGTAGATTGATCTTTTATCTAGCTTTTTTGACTACTAAAAAAGCTCATCTTTGCATTATTGAGAAATGAGAAGACGTACCCTGCACCCTTGCAATCTCGGAAACGAGTCTACCGCCTTTAGGGGGTAACGTTACCCCAGAACATTACTAGAATATTACTGACAAACAATTGTTTCCCTCAAACACTGTTGTTACCCTTTAATCAAGTAATATTCAGGGGTTACGTTACCCCCTTAAGCAATGTTTCCATCGATCTCCGAGATCGAAAGCAATATCAAATTGTACATACACATAATGTATAGCGTATATACGGTATAGCATAAGTATTCATATACAAGAATCGAGAGCGCGGCGAATCGCGCCGATAATTGTTGCGTTCCCTTATCAATCGTTCCGTCCATGAAAGGCCTTTATAGCGAAGTAAACGCGAACCTCTTTCGAGGAGGGCGTGCTTCGCATAGGACGGCGTAGGCTACGCGCGAGTCCAGACCAGATATCGATCGTTCTCCGTTCGTTTGTACGCAAAACGCACGGATCGCTCAATTCGACTGCTCAATGCCAGGGGCGGATTAAGCGGTAAACGGACTAAGCGGCCGCTTAGGGCCCCGGATGGTTTTGGAGGCCCAGGGGTTGGAGCAGAAAATGTTCAGCTCGTCAAATCGTGTAACAGTGCTGGTTATCGTTATCAGATATTTTTGAAATTTTTAATTACTTTTTTCCTAGGCGATGACTTGATGAGAGTTTTCTTGCAAACTTTCTTTTGTGAAGGCCCCGAAATTTTTGACCACTTAGGGCCCCCACTTGTCTTGATCCGCCCCTGCACAATGCTCAATCGACACTTGTTAGGTTTCTCGTGTATTTCGCAAGTTTGCGCCGTTCGGACCGGAGCTCGTGCGAACCTCGTCGTCCTTAGGATAAGTTTCGTTTTACTCGTGACGCGCACCCGAATTTGCAGCGAATTTAAACGACACCCGTTGTCGTGCAGTTTTTTCGGGGATCGATGTCTTCCAAGAGCGAACTCCTCGATCCACGAATCGTCTCGAGGTCGTCGACGGATCGACGAGTTCGCCTAAACAATTCACGTGTTTCGTAAAACGTTTTCTTTTTTATCGTTGACGTTTTTATCACGTGTATGATTCATTCCCGTTCGTTCTCTGTTGTCGGTTGCGTAGAAACTAGAGATCCCTATTTCACGTGTATTTCACGTATACATAAGTACACGTGTACTAGTTCACGTATACATAAGTACACGTGTACCATTTCATTTATACATAAGTACACGTGTGCTATTTCATTTATATATAAGTACACGTACCATTTCATTTATACATAAGTACACGTGTGTTAACGTGTTTTAATTTTTAGGAAAAAGTTACTAATTTTCGAAAGGAAAATAGGGCTAAATTAATAAATATAAATAATCTAAATTCATATCAATGTTCGGAAAATTATACGAATTTAAATGAGGATCCATTGTGAAACGAGGATCCAACATGTATTCAAATATCCATACGTGAAATAATACACGTGTACTCATCTACTTAAAAGAACACGTACTGAGGTACGTTCATTTAAATACACGTGTCTTATTAATACACGTAGAAAACCACGATCTCTAGTAGAAACAGCTCTGTTAGAAATGTAGAAATACAGCTTACGTCACTATTAACATCGAGTCTCATCGAGCCCTCCTTTCCGTTAATTTCCAGCTCTCTCTCTCGATTTCGTTCCTCAAGAAGGCGAGAAACATTCGAGCGACCGATAAAGCCTGTTTACAGATGGAGATCGGATCGGACCGAAGGCGAACGCGAAGGAGGTGGCAAGGTTTGCCGCGGTGATGCCTCGGCCGGTAAAGTTGTCGTCGGATTAGAGGAACCTCCGCCGACGTGAAGTGGCCTCGACATGACTAGCTCCCTCGTGTTCTTTTCCGGTTTGGTCAGCACCACGTAGACTTTTGGCAGGAACAGGCAGAGCAGCTGAACCAGACCGTTCAACGACAACGAGAGCGCCAACGTGATCGCTCTAATCACGTTGCTGATCGAAGCCAGATAAAGGGGCACGAACGCGAGCCACAGAACGATCGTCGCATAATTGGCGAACGCGATGCGGCGAGTCTCGTTGAATCCCTCGGGGCACTTTCTGGTCTTTATCGCGTAGAACGTGGACGCCACTGAAAACGGTAGTACGCGGAGGCCGGTGGCATAATCAAATAATAGCTTATCCGTCGTTTTATGATGGATTTCATTACGAATAATGAACTGGCGGCGGTTTAGTATAGTGACAACGCCTCCGGGGGTGGGTGTTAGGCGCGTATGGTGAGGAGGGAATATCTCGTTAACCGTTCATTTCCGCAAAATAATTTTTTCGGTTTTGTATTACCCTCCTCCCCCATCACCATACACGCCTAACACCCACCCCCGGAGACGTTGTCACTATACTAAACTTCTGCCAATGAACTTACCCGTCAACAGGAACGGATACGCCAAACCGATCACGTAAGATCCGTCCTCGGATCCGCGACAAATCCTGACGTTTGCCTCCCGGGTGGGATAGGAGCTCGTCACCGCCGGTGGTTCCTTCAAAAGCCATACCGTGTCGAATGCAACCTCCGCGAGCGTTAGAATGCCCGCTATCGTCAGCTGCGACTTCGGGCTGGTGTATCTACGGATCCAGAAGACCAACGCGCAACGGTCGTGTGTCGTGTGCTTAGACCATATATACCTAAAGACGCGGCGAGATAAAACTTCTCGAAGATAAAACCGGAGGTAAAACCTTATTAATAGGCTTCCGGTAGGCAAAGTGTTAATAACACATCTTACACCAGTGCCGAACCGCTATCCGCATTACTTAGCACTGGTGTTTTACGTGCTCCTTTACCTCTCCTGTTCTTTTCTTTTATGCACATACTATACCTATGCCGCGTCTATGGGTATATATGGTCTAAGGTCGTGTGACGTATTCGATTCGGACGAACAACGATAGCGTACCGTCGCTTACGCGGACTCGGACCTGGATCGTTGAATATCCGGTGTATCCTGTTGATTTTTGTCGCGAGCGCGGCGTAGCACAGAGTGTAACAGAATCCGATGCCGAAGCGGACGACGGCGCAACTGCCGGCGCTCGGTTTCGCCACAATTGCGAATGTCATCGAGAAACAGGCGAACGCGCCGACCAGCAGCAAGAACGACAATTCCCGTCCGGAGGCTTTGATCATCGGTGTCTCGCGATACCACCAGAACACCGACGATACGAAACCGGTCAACGATATGCCTGCGATACGAAAATACGACGGATAAAATCGATTGAAGTACATAATAGAATGCGCTCGTGATTGTTTTCGAAGGGAACGGCCGGCTCACCGAGTACGGCTACCGTCATCGCAGCGATCGCCCATGGATTCGAATGATCGACGAACTCTTCGGGAATCGGTTCGCAACTGGTCCCGTTCTCGGTCGGTCGACTACCCCATTCGCACTCCTCGCATCTGTGCTCGTCCACCCGGAATCGATAGAGGCCGCAGCTCTGACATCTCCAACAGCACGGGTCCTCCTTCACTCGCACCATGATTCGATCCGAACCGCACGGCTTTGAACACGAGGATGCTGGAAAGTCGATTTCACCGCGGAATCTCATCTTCTCGCGGTCCAGCCGAAGTTCGGCTCGTCCGTGCTCGTTCACTGCGTCGAATACATAGAGAACACCGACGTTAAACATCGAAATAACGATTACTATTATTATTATTATAGATGGACTGAAGTCCTTATATATAAGTGTTAAAAAAAAAAAATAAGAAAGAAGGGACATGCACAAAAAGAAAAAAGAATATAATGATATAATACTGGTATAATAGATAGGTATTATCATATAATCCTGCGTAGTTGCATTCAATGAAAAATCACCGCGTAGAAAACCACGCGTGGCAGAAATGAAACTTCTTGCAGTCTAGTAATGAACAATCAAAATTTGTAAAGCAAAGGAGAGCGTATGAGAAATGCTATCAACTATGTCTCTTTCTTCACGATATCATTGTTTCACAATTTTCTACTTTGCAACATTGAAATTGTACAATTTTGCAATATTCACAGTTTTACCATTTTCACTTTCTTCACCCCTATAGATTCATCTTTTATCTAGTGATTGTGTCGACGTATTGCACCAAAATGTGCATTATACAGTAATGGATCGTCAAATTCCGACCCTTACATTTTCGTGTACGTATATACGTAGCGGTGTGTGAGTTACGCAAACTAAAGATGCTAGTCCACACCCCTAACTCACCGCTCTGAACGGAGAGAAGAGGGGATGTACGGCGCAACCCCCACTTTTCACCATTACAGTTTTTCGTGTCGCGAATCAGGCTTACACCCTGCCAAAAGAAGTTTCACTTAAAAAATTACAGTTATCAACTTACGCGTATAATTTCCAACAATCACCCATTGGCTCGTGCCGTTCGAAGTCCGGCGAAAGTTTAGGATGGAATATCTCGGCGGCCCGTCGACCTCGTCCACGAATCCGAATCCGTTGCCCGCTTCGTCTGGAAGGTTTCGATGTCGCTCGAGAGATCGTTTCGGTCGGTCGAGAATCCGGATGTCTTGACTCACCTTTGAACGACACCTTGGTCAGGTACCGCGACAACGTTTCGCCATCCATGGATCGCATCCGCTCGCAGATGCCAACGTAACCTCGTCCGCACATGTCGGTTTGCGCGTCGCGCAGAGCGTACGCCACCGCGTAAACCGCGTCTCGAACGAAATGCAGAAATCTGCGTTGCTTGTAACCATTGGTTCGATCGATTCGCAGTCTGGGATCCGCGCATCGATCGCTCTCTTCTTCGTTGATCCTCGCGGATCCGCTCGCCTTCGAGCGCTCGATCGGATACTCGCAGCCGTGATACTTGTACCAAAACTCGCGGAACCAGGGATTCAGTTTCTCGTGTTCGAGTGTCAAGTTTGTGAAATATCGATCGAAACCGGAAAGCGGGGCGTAGAGCGGCTGCACGGCCAGCGCTCCCTCGAGTTCCGACACGTTCCCTCGGCGTTCCTCGTCCTTCCGGTCCGGCCACGAATCGCTGCCCAACCAAACAAACCGCGAGTCCAAACCCATTCTTCGTGCCGACGCCAATACTCGCAGAGTCGCCGACTTCTCCGCGAACAGCACCACCACTGAAAACGGAATTATTATTATGGTAATTGTGCGTAAAAGGTCTCACCTCACCGATTTTGATAAAAATTTGAATACGTTGTAAAACTCAACATTCTGAAGATTCTTTTATAAACTAATTAAATAAAATTTAATTAGTATCTATCTATTATATAAAATAGTTCTGTCACGCTAAAACGCCGAGCGGGTTGCCTTCCGAAGGGGAACTGAAAATTGAAGAGCGGGTTGTCTCCCGAAGGGGAACCAAAAATTGAAGACGGGGTTGCCTCCTGAAGGAGGACCGAAATGTGAAGAGCGGGTTGCCTTCCGAAGGGGAACTGAAAATTGAAGAGCGGGTTGCCTCCTGAAGGGGAACCGAAAAGAGTAGAGCGGGTTGCCTCCTGAAGGGGAACCGAAAAGTGAAGAGCGGGTTGCCTTCCGAAGGGAAATCGAAAAGTGAAGAGCGGGTTGCCTTCCGAAGGGGAATCGAAATGTGAAGAGCGGGTTGCCTTCCGAAGGGGAACCGAAAAGAGAAGAGCGGGTTGCCTCCTGAAGGGGAACCGAAATGTGAAGAGCGGGTTGCCTTCCGAAGGGGAACTGAAAATTGAAGAGCGGGTTGCCTCCTGAAGGGGAACCGAAAAGAGAAGAGCGGGTTGCCTCCTGAAGGGAAATCGAAAAGTGAAGAGTGGGTTGCCTTCCGAAGGGGAATCGAAAATTGAACAGCGGGTTGCCTCCTGAAGGGGAACCGAAAAATGAAGAGCGGGTTGCCTTCCGAAGGGGAACTGAAATTGACGAGCGGGTTGTCTTCCGAAGGGGAACCGAAAATTGAGCGACGTGACAGTGTGTATTTTTCAGAGAGAGAGAAAGAGAGCAGGAGAGAGAGTGAGAGAGAGGGGTAGCGGGAGAGAGGGGGGGAGAGAGGAGGAGCGGGAGAGGAAACGAGGCGCCGCGGGGGTTGGCGAGCGAAGCCCCCTAGTTAATTAATAATTTCTAAACTACTTTCAATAGAAAAAATATTGAATCAGATATGATACACTATGCAGCGAACGGTTAAATAAGAAAAAGAATACCACCCACGTGTATTTTATTACACGTTGAAAACCGCGATCTCTAATCTGTACGAATAGATTTACCTACCTCGAACATCGGTCTTGTCGGCGATCGTGCGGACCACGTTGTCGTAATCTTCGTCGGTGAACCGATCCTCCTGGATTCTGTGCGGAGCGGTGAAGCAAATCGAATACTCGGTCGCGAGGGAGACCAACGTCTCGTATCCGTGATCGCCGTACTCCGAGTCGGAGTAAACGATCGATGCGTACGACCACTCGAACCGCCTGTGGTAGCAAAAGAGAAAACGGAAACGGAGCAGAAAGAAGATTCGTGAGCTGACCGATGATCTTATTTCGAGGGTTCTCTCGTACTCACCGAAGTATCTCGAGCATGGCGCGCGCTTGGTTCACATCGCTCGGTACCGTACGGAAAAACTGCGGGAACTTCTCTTTGCTGCTCAAGAACGGCGACGTGGCCATGTAGGAGATTTGCGGGATCGAGAACAACGCCAACACCGACGCGACCTACGCGAGTCGTCCGACGTTCACGATCGAGATTAGAGCTCTCTATTTCACGTGTACACGTGGCAGAGTTAGGCAACAAAATTAATCGTCGATTGACGACGTTCTACGCCAATCGTTAATCGCAATTAACAATTAATCTCCTAGTTTAATCGCGATTAACGACTAAAGTAGAAATTTAATCGTTAACCGCAATTAACGATTATAATCGTCAATCGGATAATTGATTAATGATTAAATGTCAATTCTCTATCCTCTGCTCCCTCTCCCTCCATATTACAATTTATGGATAGACTGTATGGTGATTAACTTTAACAATTGATTAAATCAATCTCCGATTTTTCGATGATTTCTTCGTGTAATCAACGATTAACTTCATCATACGATTGATTCAATCGCCGATTTTTCCACGATTTCTTCGTTTAATCAACGATTCACGATTAACTTCATCAATCGATTCAATCAATCGCCGGTTTCTTTGTTTAATCGTACACATTAATCAATCATGATTAAAATTTTAATCGATTATTGCTGAACTCAGTGAGTCAAGAACGAAAAGCTGACCTGAATCGTCACCGAACTCGACTGCGCGCCGAGCATCGCGATCACGTCGTCGAATCCTCCGTTCATGAACTTCGGCGCGCTCCGATCTTCGCATCGATACTCTTGTTCGCCGTATCGATTGTCACGCGCGATCAAACCTAACAGAGGAGAATCGTAGCACAATCGAAATCTGTTTCGGTAAAACGAGCTCGCGCGTACCCTTCACGAAGTAGAACGCCTGCTCGAGCGCGTAACCAGGATTGTCGCACGTATCGAAGGCCAAAGCACCGAGTTGTATACCCGGAAGCATCGTAGGATCGTTGTTGATACGTTCAACGGTGTACAGCATAGCTTCCAGAGGTTGAATACCATCCTCGATCTAAATTCGAACGAAATCAGAGTGGAACGTGGCTCGCTTTGGGACAGAGTCGTGCTAATTCAAATACGTAATTGAATTACATTGTGTTTCAATTAATAGTAATTCAATTACGTCGTAAATAAATTACTATATAATTGAAATACAATGTAATTAAATTACAATGTATTTTATAATTGTACTCCATTGCAATTACAAATTACATTGTAATTTAATTGAATGAAGATCGAAATTAATGTATTTTATAATTGCACTCCATTGCAATTACGAATTACATTGTAATTTAATTGAATGATGATCTAAATTAATGTATTTTATAATTGCACTCCATTGCAATTACGAATTACATTGTAATTTAATTGAATGAAGATCGAAATTAATGTATTTTATAATTGTACTCCATTGCAATTACGAATTACATTGTAATTTAATTGAATGAAGATCTAAATTAATGTATTTTATAATTGTACTCCATTGCAATTACGAATTACATTGTAATTTAATTGAATGAAGATCTGAATTATAAATTACAATATACTTGAATTACAATGTATTTTATAATTGTACTCCATTGCAATTACGAATTACATTGTAATATAAATGATTGAAGATCAGAATTATAAATTACTTTGTAAGTATAATTCTGGAGTACATTCAATTGTAATTCTGCACAACTTTACTTTGGGGCCGCTTTCTTACCTGAATATCGCCGCAGCTCTCGCCTCCGCTGCCCTTTCGGTGCACGGGAAACAGCCCACCCAAAACGACGTTTCCGGTCATGTTCGCGAAGATGACTCGACCACCGACGTTCGAACGAGCCTCGAACACCGTACACAATACCGAAGAAAGAAGCACGACTCTTAGGACCTCGACGATCATCGTTCTTCCTTATTCGTGCGACGCTCGGTAAGAAGCGATCACTCGTCGAACAGGCACCAGACACTAGACCTCCTCGAAGCAAGGATGCAACAAACGTTTTCGCCCTTGTCGCGCGATTACACAGGCGCGGGCAGGAGTGGTCGTCTTTTATCCCGAATCGAAGTAAGCAAATCGATCAGGGAAAGTAGCATGCCGTGGGAGGAAACGCACTCGTGAATCGGCCGATACGTTGAAGAAGGTAAACGAATCGGTCGCGTGCAAACAGGGGTCCGGAAAGAGCAATCTCGTTAAACGCTCGATCGTCTCTGTCACCCTCCATCTGCACATACCACGACATCGTATACTTTCGCGTTCTATACTCGCGAGTATACTCGTCGTGGACGGAAAGAATCGGCGTCGTCGTGAAGTGCTTATGATACGGTTAAACGCGATAACATTCATCTCGGACATTACATATAAAATCGAAGGTATAGATTCGGTCGGAGTAACAAAGCGATCGAGATCGCGTCGAAACTCGTAGACGCGAAGGACACGCGACTGTCGCGACACGCGCGAGATCGAGGAGAGAGACGTTATACGGAGCTTACGCAGGAAGCAGAGTGGGAACGATAACTCCGGAATCTCCAATTATTCAATCGTCTCCCCAAGCGAGGTCCGTTCAAACGTCCGGGTCGTATACGGTTTCGCGACTCGGAATCCTATCGTATTGTGTCGAAGCTAGTCGCGTAGACTCCTCGTCGTAGTATCGCGCCGTACCGGATATCGCGAGTCGATCCGATTTCAGTGCATTCGGGGTTGGTTGCGAGATCTTCGAACGTCGCAGGCAACCGGAAGGAAACATCGTCGCCGAAACATGGCCGACGCCAACGATCCGACGCACAAGACGTTGGACTTGACCGATTGCGCGGTGTTCGCGGGAATGCTCGGAATCTCCGCTATCATCGGAGTCTATCACGCGTACAAATCGAGAAAAAGTATCAACGCTGTCAGCGAGTATCTGGTGGGTGGACAAACTATGTCCATCTTTCCAATAAGTATGTCTCTGATAGCAAGGTAGGAACCACGCGTTATCTCTTTAACCCTCGTACACTCCTCAAACATAGCTGCATAAGAGAGACTAGGATAACGATTCGTCCATTTTTATTTGACTCTTTAAATCAAGACAGTATGTTTAATTTAAAGCGTCACATTTTAAACAAACACATCTCACGACGTAGATATTAAAGGACGAATAATTGTACAATTTGCATGAAAAAGACTAGGATAATGATTCGTCCATTTTTATTTGACTCTTTAAATCAACATAGTATGTTTCATTTAAAGAATCACATTTTAAAGAAACACATCTCACGACGTAGACGTTAAAGGACGAATAATTATACTAGCTGCATAAAAGAGACCAGGATAACGATTCGTCCATTTTTATTTGACTCTTTAAATCAACACAGTATGTTTAATTTAAAGCGTCACATTTTAAAGAAACACATCTCACGACGTAGACATTAAAGGACAAATAATTGTACAGTATGTAAAAATGTTAAATCGGTGAATGTTTCACCCTGTGGAACGTACAAGGGTTAATCGCGTTCCTCGATCGGAAGAAACTCTGAGAGGATGGAGGAGATACGAGCATTTCGTAACCGTTCATTTTACTCCATTCCGTTTAAATTCGAAATTTAAGCGCAATCGCTTCGATTTCCAGTTACATATCGGGAATATCGATCCTCGGTCTACCCGCGGAGATGTACGTATACGGGACGCAATTCTGGTGCGTGGTGATCGCCGACTCGTTCGTCTCCTTGACGATGGCATTTATCTATCTGCCGGTATTCTACGGTCTCGGGATCACTTCTTCTTACGAGGTACATGTACACGGATTATCCAGTCCCGTTTCCGTAAAACTCGAAAACCGTACTTCGGCTTTCAGTACTTGAAGATGAGATTCAACGGCGCCGTTCGTCTGATGGGTTGCGTGATATTTCTGATCAAAATGGTGAGTATAGTCGGAGCGCGGCTCCGCTGATCCGAATTCAAGGAAAGTTTGTCGCCGCAGCTATTATACATCCCACTGGTGATATACGTTCCCGCGCTGGCGTTCAATCAAGTGACTGGCATCAATCTGCACGCGGTCGCCCTGTTGGTCAGCATAGTTTGCATATTTTACACGACCCTGGTAAGAAGTTCGCGAGACAAACTCGATTAAACGAATACAGTAAAACCTTAAACACTGTCCACGTAAACGGTCGTCTATAAATGCTTGTTATCTATAGATACACGTGAAATAGGGATCTCTACTCTCTATTGAAGCCTCGCTCGGCGCAGTCGTAAATCAAAAAATAAAGTCATCTTTGCAAACGTTGTCTGCCCAGAACACGTCTGTTGGACAGTTTTTAAGGATTAACTGTAGTCGCTGTATCACTATAACGCTCTGTCGTGAAAACGCGTGTTGCAGGGCGGCCTGAAAGCTGTCGTCTGGACGGACGCTGTTCAGACCATCGTGATGTTCGGAGGTGTGGTCCTCGTTGCGGTTTACGGAACGATTCGAGTAGGCGGGTTCGATTTCGTCTGGGAGAAAAATCGCGAGACCAATAGAATCGACTTTTTCAAGTAAGAAAAACTCTGGCATTCTCCTACCCCGTTTCACTTTGTCGCCGTACTAGTTTCTCGATCGGTCGCTTCGTTCTTCAGCTTCGATATGGATCCAACGATACGTCACACCTTTTGGTCGGTGGTTATCGGCAACTACTTGAACTGGTTGGCGACCTGTTCGGTAAACCAGGCGATGGTACAGCGATGCTTGGCGATGCCCAACCTGAAAATGGCAAACGTGTAAGCGAGAACGTCTCGGAATTATTGTCGGAAGTGGACGTGGCGCGTCGCAGACGTTCGACGCGCTCGCCCATCTAATTCCGTATCCCTTCCATGTTCTTCAGAACGATCGTGATTATGGCGATCGGCATAATAACCATCGTCTCGTTGAATTGCTACACCGGTCTGGTCCTGTTTGCTGCGTTTCACGATTGCGACCCCGTCAAAACCAAGGTAAAGAGCACCGCGAGCCGCCCTTTCGTTCCCCTCCTTTTTCTCGATATCCTAGCGCCATTGTAGGGCATTCGGGATTCATCTGGTTCCAGCAAATAGGCAAATCGGATCAGCTGTTGCCTTTCTTCGTAATGGAATTGGCCGCCTCTATTCCTGGTTTGCCGGGCCTGTTCATCGCTTGCGTGTTCAGCGCCGCCCTCAGGTAAGCTAGCGGATAAGCTAGAGAAAGATAGAACTACAGTGCAACGCGAAAAGCGTAAAAACGTGGGACGCAAGATAATAGTAAGGAGTGTAGAGAGTAGCTGCCGTTTGAGAAAAGTCATGCATCAATTATCTAATGCATGCGCCCCACGTTTTTCGTTTGAAATCTTACAAGTATTTTCACAGCTATTCAACAATTCACAATTACAAATTTTTAGGACTATCAGTACAGTGTTGGGAATCTGTATGGAACTAGGAAACATTATTTTGTACTTTTTAGTTCGTTTTTAACAACGTTATAAGGTGGGTTCCGAACCACCTTGGGTACCACAGTTTACAGAGTACATGGAGTATTAATGAAATAGATTATCGCAAATACATTCAGCATGTACATGCTTTTAAAAAAATACTGTGCCACAGCAACGCGTGGTGGGGGAAAGCTAGTCTTATAAATTTACAAATTATTTAAAATTTCCTCTCATATTTTCTATGTCTCGCGTCGGTGATTGACTGGCAACGACAATCACCAGCCGTTTCGTTGCAGCACCATGTCTACCGGCTTAAACTCCATGGCCGGAGTGATATTCGAAGACATGATAAGACCTTGCCTGCGTGGTCCCGTCTCGGACGTTGCTGCCAGCCGAACGATGAAAGCCACGGTGATCGTGATCGGCACAATTTGCGTGGCTTTGGTCTTCCTCGTTGAGAAACTCGGTGGGCTGATTCAGGTGAAATCTCGTTTCGTATTTCCTTTCTTATCGTTTGTCGCATCTACCGCATCTACAACGTTTCGCTCAGGCTGGCAAGAGTTTGTCGGGCATCACGGCGGGCCCATTGCTCGGAATGTTCACCCTGGGTATGTTCTTCCCGAGCGCCAACTCCGCGGTAAGCAAATCGATCGGTCAATTCCATCGTAGATGTAATTTCAATCTGTCTGTTAGCGGACAGAGAACAGCGATTCTACGTCTCTCCTGTATCCGTCTATCTCGCGTTCTCTCTCTCTTTGTATCTGTGTTTCCGGTTGTTTCGCAACAGGGAGCAATAGTCGGCGGTCTTCTGGGTTTGAATCTAGTCGCCTGGATCTCGTTCGGCACTCAGGCAGCCATTTCCACCGGAGAGATCGTGTTTCCCGAGAAGCCGGTGTCGATCGAAGGATGCTCGGAATCGCTGAAGAATCGCGTCAGCAATTTCACGTTGATCGTTGATCCCACGATCCGGTAAGCGTGTCCCGACAGTCTCCGACCTGATGGTGAACTCAACGGATCGTTGGTTTTTCTATTTTGCTGTTCACCGTTTCAGGGAACACCCGTTTTTCCTCTACAGAATGTCGTACCTCTGGTACACGTGGGTCGGATTTCTGACCGCGATTCTGGTCGGCTTGCTCGTCTCGTGGATCACCGGATCGAATCGACGTAAACCTGGAGACGAGAAATTGTACACGCCGATGATACGTTATTTTCTACGATCCACAGTCGTCGCGGAAACCGAAAATCAACAGGTTTGCTGTTTCGAGGAAAGTGTCGTTGAATACGAACCTAACCGAACCTTTCGTTCGTTTCCAGGATGTCACGGAACTCGAGAAGATCGGAACGGGTGCGACGGGCAACCGAGTAACACGGAATCCTCCGTAGTTGATCGAACGCTGCGAGTTTAGTCCACGAATCGGATCGAGAAGAGAGAGAGAGAACGTAGCGCGACAAACGAGCCACGGTCTTGCGAGTTCTCATTTCTATACGCGCTAATAAACTCACAACAAATACGCGTATACGTGCTATACATACATATATTGTAATTTAATATAATATAAATATATACATATTTATCGTAGATTCACGCTTACACGATGCATACATGTATCTCATCGTACAACGCTGTGCAACACCGTTGAACGTTAAACAATTTCAAACGTCCTGGATCGAACCGCGAAAAATATTTCGGATTGAACAAAGATACAGGAGAAATACAAGACAACTAAGAAATGGAATAACAGAATACTTTGACCGGACGCTCTTCGTTGCGTTCACGTTCGTTCCTTCGCTCCCCTTCTCGGAGAATACTCGTAGATCCCGCGTAATCGCTCCCCAATAAAAGATCGGCGTTTCCGTGGTTTCCGAAGGGAACACAGAGACCTCAACCGTATCCGTCTTTTCTCGGCTCCGGTTGGCTGCGTTTGGCTGCGCTCGCGACTAGAAGACGAAGATGGGAACTGTTCGGCGCCCAGAAGTCGTCGAGGAAATTCGTCGTTGAAAACGAGACGGGACGTCACCGTCTAAGATCCAAGATCCAAGATCGAAAGGATCTAAAATCTGAGGAGAACGGGGTAACGTTAAGACGCGAGCGGCGACATGCCCATCGTTCTGGGATCTTGCTGACCCGGTTGCGCGGGGGGCACGAGCTGAGGCCCATTCTCCAAGTTCCTCAACAGTTGATTCAGCCAGTGCTTGGTCGACGCGTCCTCTTGAAGGCACGTCGCGAACGTGTTGTTGTCCCGCAGCTGATCCGGAAGACATTGTCTAAGCGCTAGTAACGCCCTGTAACAACCGTGAAAGATGTCAGCGGAACGGAACGATTCCTGTTGTACCGTGTATCAATTAGAGATCGCGGTTTTGATCGCGTACTAAAATACTCGTGTACACGTGGTACACGTGAACCATGCAGTACGAATTCAACGTTGGCACGTTCGAATGAAAAACAGTAACGCATCAATAGTACGTGTGTACACGGATCCATATCCAGGGATCCTTAAATTCTTACTACACGGTTCACGTACCAAATGTATTTATATACCCGTGAAGTAGGGATCTCTAGTATCAATACGATAACTTGTAATTCGCGTGTAACGCACCTCGCGTTGTCCGACAGCCTCAAGTAACATCTGACCACGTGCTTGAGCAGCCTCGCGGAAGGGTCCTTGGCTAAGGACAACACCATTTTCCCCAAAATCATCGCGACATGGCTGAATCTGTCGTATGTTTGACAGATATACGAGAGACCACTGTCATCCAGCAGTATCTTTTGCAGTATGAACGTGGCCACTGTTTTGCTAAGCTCTGAACCACTCTCCATGATCCGCAAACAGAGTGGAATGATCTCGGTAGTGAGCAGGAACGTGATCACCTCTTGCTCGTCGGTCTTGACTAAAGCTCCTATCACACCCAGACTGGTCAGTCGGAGATACTCGAACGGGCGTGTTTTACTTATTGTGTGCAGAAACGGGTACAGGAACAACGGAATGTGGGCCTGAAATAAACAACAGTGTACAGTATAACATAGAAACTGAGAGGAAGAAGAAAAAGGTCAAGTTACCAATGGGATTTTCTTTTTACCTGGAGGAAAGCCGATCTAGTTTCAGGATGACTAGCAACGCACTGTAACAACGCCAACGCGTTGCACACGCGATTGCTCTGGTACGCTGTCAGCGTAGCTGGATAGATGGCAGGATAGATGCTTATGATCTCCTGAAGCAACGAAGCCGACGTGCCGAACGAGTGCCATAGCATAGGAGCCAGGTCGGGAACAACCTCGCGCTTCTTGCTCAGCTCCATTAACGCTTTCTCTCTGGTCTCGGGATTCGATAATTCGGTGATCCATGTGTATACCTTCTCGCGGTCCACCGAAGATTGAAGCGCAGCGGGACTTTGCTGCGAACTCATCCTACTGGTCTCTCTCTTTCTCCACCGGTCTCCTTAGGATTCTAGATCGGCTTTTCGAGTTTTTCAAGAGGAAACCTTCGCAACGACAACGATAGAGATCCCGCGATCTGCCTACCCTCCCCTCTCGCCGAAATCTCGAGTCTGATCCACGAGATCAGACCTGATTCGAGGTTTCTCTGTGGCTATACCTACCGCGTAATCGTTCGAGAGCTAATTCGAAAACAATCTTCGAGGTTAGGAAACCAGCGCCGATCCACCGCGACTCGCAATTCACGACACGACCACGTCGATCACGCAACGCGTTTCCTTTCGCACAGAACAAGGAAACAACACCAACCTGGTCCTGAAATTGTTCCGTTCTATTTCGACAGATAGTCGCAGGAATATCGTGATTTCTCGACGCCGCAGTTTCACTTTCACGCAGTGATGCAGGATACGTTTCAGGTTATGTTACAGGACGAAACGTTCAACTTTGAATGCATTCTATGAACTCTACCAGCAGGGGGCTTACGGGGTCATTGCCACAAATGATTTTGCATTGTGGCGGCCCCCATAGGAAGGTGGAATCTACCTAATTGAATGAGATAGCTTCTACAGATAAGGTAGAGTTACAAAGTTACCTATAAAATTAGACGTTGACCATGATTTGATGAGATTATACAGATGTGGGTCTGATTTGGAAATGATTGTTTAATTTTTATTAAACGTCATCCGGGTAAGGTAAAACATGACACTAAAATCATAAGAATCTCTTTGGGAAACATATTTTTTATGTAATACAAAGTTTTTGCAAAAGTTTAGCTCAATCCAATTTGATTGCGGATCTTATTTATGCAAAATAAAAAAAGTCTACGACGATTCGAAGACACAGAGGCAAAATAAAACTGTCTTTCTTGTTTTAATTATTTTAGTACATGTATTTTGGCTGGAGTAAAAAATAGAAGGCCATCGACGTGATCTCGTCGGTATAGAAGGACACTGAGGAGATTCTCGTCGGTCAGAAGGGAAATTGTCACGCAACCATCTTGACACCAAAGAGAGACTGTTAGTATTTTTACATTCTGCACCGAACGTATTCCAAGTTAAGCAGATATTTCAGACGATGTTTTAGTGTTGGTTATTTAAGGTTTACAATATTAGAAGCAAAACGCAAGGACAAAAGATTCCTAGAAATATTAAGAAAGTATTGAAGCATAATTTTAAGAAATTCAACGATTCCGACTTGAAATTTTATATGAGATACCTCACTTTGTACTTTCAAAGTTCAGTGTTCGAAACATTTTTACATTTCTGATGTTGAACTTGTGTTTTTCCTCCTGCTTCTGTTTGTCAAATTCGCACTTTTGCCTATCTAATTTCTCGATAATTACTCGACGTAATTACGTAACTTGGTATGTGTCTGGGGTTGTAAGATAGGGAGCCAGAAGGAATATCGCATCCGTTCTGACTTCCTTTTCGGGTCTCTTGTGCAGCAACCTCCTCGTGGTGAGACCTGGCCAATCGGTATTATCCTCTATTTGTAAGAACTACAAGTATCTTATGAATAAAGGATAATACCAAGCTAATAGCTGCACACTTTGAATCTTCGTTAGTATTGCATACTAGAGTGTAAATTAATATCCACGATTATTTTAAATCTATTACTTTCCATAACACTTTGCAATCTCACGTTCCCTCAGAACAAAATGTATCATTCAAGCTTGTACATTTGATTTTTGTATCAACGCGAATAATATTGCTTCGAGCCTCGAGCTACTATCGTTCTATCATTTTCTCCAATCTTTATGTAACCATCGTGTGCTAATTGTGTTCCTTTCTGTTCTAGCAATTCAGTACGCAGTAAGTTACACTTGTCTCTCGAGAGCAGCCATCCACATTCGTATTAGCATGGACAGTCGCACCTACGTTACAGCACCCTGCCAGACACCTTCGTCTCATCTCCTCGCGATACACATGTAATATAATAATATTCATAATAATATTGTACATTTGTGGTGAAAAATAAAAAATATTACTTACAACATCTAATGTCTTCTTTCTTCCCTACCCTGTACACGAATGTGTGATAGTAGAATTAGATTAACATCTTTGAAAATTTTCATTAAATCAAAATTATTTAAATTCGACAAAACTTGAGTTTTGTAAGAGCTTATAAGTTTCATCAAATTTTCGGCTGCCTGACTTGTCGTGGAGTTGTACTACTGAAATTCGAATACCTCCTTCGACATCATGTTCTCCTAATACCGAGTTCAAAAATCGAGGAAATTTTCGAAATTTTCGATTTTTCGACCGTCTGACTTGTCGTTGACTTGTACTACTGAAAATCGGATACCTCCTCGGCTATCATGTTCTCCTAATACCGAGTTCAAAAATCGAGGAAATTTTCGAAAAACTCGATTTTTCGAGCGTCTGACTTGTCGTTGACTTGTACTACTGAAATTCGGATACCTCCTTTGACATCATGTTCTCCTAATACCGAGTTCAAAAATCGAGTTTTTCGAAAATTTCCTCGATTTTTGAACTCGGTATTAGGAGAACATGATAGCCGAAGAGGTATCCGATTTTCAGTAGTACAAGTCAACGACAAGTCAGACGGTCGAAAAATCGAAAATTTCGAAAATTTCCTCGATTTTTGAACTCGGTATTAGGAGAACATGATAGCCGAGGAGGTATCCGATTTTCAGTAGTACAAGTCAACGACAAGTCAGACGGTCGAAAAATCGAAAATTTCGAAAATTACCTCGATTTTTGAACTCGGTATTAGGAGAACATGATAGCCGAGGAGGTATCCGATTTTCAGTAGTACAACTCAACGACAAGTCAGGCGGTCGAAAAATCGAAAATTTCGAAAATTTCTTCGATTTTTGAACTCGGTATTAGGAGAACATGATAGCCGAGGAGGTATCCGATTTTCAGTAGTACAAGTCAACGACAAGTCAGACGTTCGAAAAATTTACAAAATTCAGTAGTGCAACTAAGTCGAGTTAGACATTCAGGAAAAAGAATAGGTGGTGCAATAAATATATGCGTTTCTTTATGACATTGTCTTTATTGATTCATTGTAATTGCGTACATAAAGTGTTGATATTGTACATGTACATAACTTATATTCTAACGCATATACATATGTGAACATACGAAGGGTTATTACCCTAGGAATATGGTATCAGTTTGTTAGGAAGGTACGCGGACGAACCCAATGCGTGATTGAGGAGCCGCTAGGAGTTTAGACGACGAGGACGAACCTGATACGATATCAGGGACCCTCTAGATTTTACAAAGAATCTATACGGTTTAAGATTGATACGAAGGGGAACTTTAGCCCGATCTCACTGGCAATTGACTCTACGAGATACAGCACGACGCGACACGATTCGTGACTGCGAAAGTACTAGCCCCCGAGAACAGAAATGTAAGGGTTTATATACCCCTGCAATGACATATGGTACTTCTCAGTACCCCTTAGTCACATTCGTATCTTGTCAACGTCCCGTTGGTCGTGCGTATGTTTTGATTTTAAACTAAACAGATATGTAGTTTTAACTAGGGTGGATCCTAGGACGGTTCCTGCCAGAGATTATCTTGAACATCTGTTCGTCATCCGTAACACGAGATTTATCTGCACTTTTATACTAGTGGTGGAACTTTTACCGATGTTGGTCTTTCAGATCACTGTAATTTCCACCGTTATCCCCGCACTCATTGGCCCACTTACCGTCCCGAAGAATATCACGAGGGCTGGCAGTCTTCGGTGGTACAAATTTTTGTTATAAATGCATCAAATTCGCAGTCTACTTATCTGTGATAGGTATATTAGTGTCTGCAGATTTTAGTAAATATTAGCGACATCTATGTATCAAACATAAAATGACCTAATATACCTATCGTAAATACTATCTCCACTGATATTCCAAATATTACATAAATATACATTCAATATTTCTCAGAAGAAGGTATATATACCTCATTTATTCTTCCACATAGAAAATATTTGTCATACTATTTTTGTTCATGATATTCGTAAGTAACCTTTAAAATTCAATATATTATCAGATATTATTACTGGACAATTATATGTATATATATAGTTTGCATGCGATTCATGCAAATATCATGAAGGATTTCATTCACGGATTACACTATTTTGAATTCGTAAAAATATTTTATATTCTGCATATTATATTTCTTGCATTCTTTTAAAATACGTATATCGATATTATCGAAAAACATAAATGAAATAACAACAACTCATCGATATTTGCTCTTTTTGCAATCGCTGTGCTTACTAGTGAGAAATAGATTCTGTGTTTGGCATCCCTGCGAAAAAGGCATGCTGACTCGAAACGGCAATAAAATGAAATAAAGCGGATCTGTGAATAAGTTTTATTTAACCGTGCAGCGTTTAGGTAGTACAAGACATCCCAACAAGTAAATTCGTTAAATATTTGATGACGCTGACACTATGCTTACTGTTATTTTTATAGACCGAACTACAAAGCAAGATTTATATTGATGTTGACTTTTGACTGTGAGAAATACATTTCTGGTGCAATTACTCTAGTGGTTCGTTGAACAAGGTAGGGAGGGTCACTTCGATTCATTATACATTTATATATTTCATTATAATTATGTGGTAATCATCGATCCACTTTCTTACGAATGTCTAACATTAAAATGCGACCTGTGTCGTAGTTGAAAATAATTTGCATACATAAGCTCTTTTATGTAGTAACCTACTCCTATTTCCACATTACAAGCATAGTTTCAAATTAGTTATCCTTACGCAATGTATTAATGACTCTTAGGTATTCATTTGCAATATCACATGTATAAAGCGGTCAAAAATAGTGTAAGGAAAGTTGAAAATTACGTGAGACTTCAATTAATTGTTGAACCTAACCTCGTATTCGTAACACGGAGAGGAGATGTCAGTTTAGCCAGTTCAAACCAGACGCATTACGGATCTTTTGAATCTCCTTAGTTTTTCTGATTACTTGCGTCTTTGCTGCGTGGTAAGTAAAATGTTTTTCTTTCCTTTTGTGCTGTATTTAAGATATACGCGAATTTCTCTTTGTGCGTTTTATACCATTTTTTTTTGCATTGATCCCTATTGGATTTATGTTTTTATCAATTTATATTTGTTTGTTTTCCTCATTAAATGAAGTTGAGGAATCTCTTACAGTTATAACGTCTCTAGTCTTGTAGAGAAATGAAAAGAATCGAAAATTATTGTTTTTACTCGAATAATATTGAAATATTAATTATCATTGAAGTTGTTTGTACAAATATTGGTTTACATCAACTAATTTTTAGATGTCAAATTTACAGATATATTCGTTTTACGTACCGATGAGTCTTTACAGTTATAAATTACATAAAAAATTTGAAACAACTCGCCAGGCTCTGTCTTTTTAACTTTGCAGTAGTTGCTATGCTGTGTACACTTATAGAGGCTAGAAACGCAGATATATCTATATTTTAAGTGTTACTTGATATGTACCATATTGTATTTATTTATTAAGTCATTCAATTTTGATTTTAGTTAAAAGAGGGATGCCACGCAGCAAGCGTAGAGCGCCCTCTAGCACAAATCATCATCATTCTTCTATTGAAATGTCACCTAGTGCCCAAGACGAGGGTATACCAAGGCATCCATCAAAACGACTTAGACATACATCTAGGTAAACCTATATTACCTGTATTACCGTTACCCGCATTAAGTACATTATAAACTTGAATTTTGCAACTATAATTCTGAATACTTTTAAGCATTCCATTGGGTTATATAGTATTTCTTTTATGTGAATAAAGATTACAATATACATGTTGAAAATAACATGACTTAGATAAAGATACTATTTAATTCTGTAAAACAATGTGAAAAGTAAAACTGGTAAGGTAATATTTGTTAGTATTAATGAAGACAGTGAATATGATGTTTGTTTCTTTCAGTGCAAGACGTTACACGAAAACAGAAGATGTTTCAAGTACTTCATCTTTTTCCCAAAAGCGTTGTATTACTTGGTTTAGGGAATACACAACACCTGACGATTCGGACACTCTTGGCCCTGAAGGAATGGAAAAATTTTGCGAAGACATCGGTGTAGAACCTGAGAATGTAGTGATGCTTGTTCTTGCATATAAAATGAATGCCCGCCAAATGGGTTTTTTCACACTAAGTGAATGGTTGAAAGGCCTTTCGGAATTACAATGTGATTCTATTAGTAAAATACAACAAAAACTTGAGTACCTAAGGGTTCAGTTAACTGATCCACATACGTTCAAAGGAATTTACAGATATGCTTATGATTTTGCTAGAGTAAGTATTCCAATAACTCATACGTTTTTAAATGCGTTAGGTATATATAAATGTGTATAATGCCGTTACGTTTTAGGACAAAGATCAAAGGAGCATGGATATGGAGACTGCCAGAGTTATGTTGCAGTTACTTTTGGGAAAACATTGGCCACTTTTCACACAATTTGCTCAGTTCCTAGATCAATCAAAGTACAAAGTGATTAATAAAGATCAATGGTGCAACATTTTAGAATTTTCTCGTACAATCAATCATGATTTATCTAATTATGATTTAGACGGAGCATGTATGTACTTTTATTATACATGACGGTTAGAAATATTTCCTTATGCTATGTACATTCACTGCACATGTAACTATTACAGGGCCAGTGATGCTTGATGAATTTGTTGAATGGTTAAAAATGCAGCGAGGTAAGGAATCATCAACAGAAGTTAGAGGCAGCTGAAACATTCAATGAAAATAGTCCACTAAAATAAAACAAACTCATCTCTTCTTTCATCATATTTTGTTAATAACAAAATTTCTGTTTATGTCATAACCTCGCAACATTTCAGTAATCACCATTCGTACTATATTTTTTATTAATCAGTAATAATGTAAGTAGCTTATCTTAATATGATTTTGCAGTATGTTCGAAATAGATTCTGCTTTAAAGACTACTTCAGTCATAATTATTTATCACCTTAGTTGATCCACGATTTGTCGCAGAGACTCTTATGATTAAAAGTATACTTCAATGTAAAAAATTTACTTGTACAACTCTCGCAATGTATCTACCATAATATCTCGAAATTGTCAATATTTTTGATATGTCGAAATCTTTTCTCTCTTTTGATTATTCCATTTTATAAATCTACAAGCGATTACACAAGAGTTACATTCCAAGTACTAAGTAGAAATGTATATATAGAATTATTTATAAATACATTCAATAAAAAATTTGTCCAATTTGAATATATCTCTTATTATTGTGGAATAATTATGTCAGCTTTAGAAACAATTAAGTAATTCTTAAACGATATTGCAACCTTTTATATATGAAATGCAATAGAACACATTGGCACACACTTTTTACAGAACATTTTATACTTATAGATATCAAGAATATTGATGTACATTACGAATCGGATGTCTCGTTTTGAAACAGCCTTTATAAATGTAGAAATTATAATTTGTTAATATGAAATTGTATGCAAAAATTTATTTAGCGTTTGTTTTCTAATCAAAGAAACTCGCGACTAACATCGGTATAAAGTGCAGTTATCATAACAATTTTTGCGACAATTTTAAAGGATTCATGTATGGTGATTGTTTAACTAATCTTGTAATATATTTTAATTCAATCGACTGGTTACTTGTATCATTTAGCAGAATTTTTGGACGTACATGTAATTCAAAGTATAAATGAATTTCCGTAAAATTATGATAATATAGGCAATCACTTCTATTATTGTTTCGACTTAGTTTAATTCTCAAATCGAATTTGTCTTATATTACGTACATGTATATTTTTCCTGCATGTGTACTTCTATTACGAATAATGTTATTAGCGATATAATATAAAAATTAAATTTCAAATTTCGCTCATAACTTCTAAATTAATAGTAATCTTAAACTGATGGATGAAAAGTATCTAATGGAAAATTATACACTCATACATAACGAAGGAATTAGAAACAAGAATTTAAAATCATTGTATGCCGCTGCAATATATCTGCCATGTGGAGAATGTAATGTAATAAAGAACGTGAAATAAATAAAATACTTTTTTCAATATCTTCATTTCGTTTATTTATCCAATGAAGGTTTCTCGCGTAGTACTTACGTTACCGTATTTTAGTACTTTATGCAAGTGGTAATTACTTTTTTTCAAGTTCAACTATACCTAAATATTTCTATTCTATCTCGTGCTTGCTACATTTGATTATCGCGCCATTTATTCGTATACACATGTATATATGTATACATAAACATTGCGTGTAGGATTTGTGGCTTTGCTTTAGAATATATTTGCGATATAAAAATAGGAGATCGTGTGTTGTAATTTTAAAACAAATCTATAATTACGTAAATAAACAGTTTATAAAAATGTAATTACGCGAATATATAGTAATCTTGTTTTTAACTATTTGTTAGAAATTTACACCTCATTTCGCTATTTTGCATCTCTTTCGTTGTGCCGAAATCAAAAATGAGGGAATAATCCGCAGAAAAATAGGAAAAGTCCTCGAGTCCAGGGTTTTTTGTCATTAATTGTGTCAGTATAGACCTTAGACTAAATATAATTATAGATCCGGCATAGGTATAGAATATACATAGAACACAGTGTTCCAAGATAACGGAGTATCTGGTGTCCACAAGTCACGTCACAAGTTAATTCAAAATGGTGGATAGCAATATAAAAGCGAGGTACACAAGTATATATTTTTATGTATGATTTCGTAAACATTTGGAAAAATCGTGCAAACTTGTGGCGAAAAGAATTGTAAAGAACAATGGAACCCTGATACAAATATATCTTTTCACTTTGCCCGCATCTGTCATCTGGTAGATGAAGTAATCTTGGACACGGCATATCATGTGTATATATAGTCTAAGGTGTAGACAAAGACAGAAGATACCTAGGCCACAGACTACATACTGTTAAAGACTATCAACCATACGAGACTTTGGGACCTCCGAAAACTTTTACTGTCTTCTTACGCCTTCTAGGATATATTGCGACCGGAGTAGAAGATCACTGAGGAGATTTTCGTCGGTAAAAAAGAACCATATTGGTTATCATCAAATGTTACGATCTCCAACAAATGTTGTCGGTGGTAGAAAGTATCTGTGTTTCGCAGTTCCCGGTACAGTGCTGCCTCCTAGTCTAATTCGTAGCCTATATTTGAAACCCTATATGGTGATTATCAATTACAGATTGGTCTACTAGTCTAATCCTATGTTGTGTCGTCTACCTTATCATTGCACTTCGTTCCCCTCTCGTTATCGTGACCTACATTATCGGTTTCGACGAAAGGTAACTCAGTTATCAACTGAAGTCACAGGAGATTCCTGCTGCAACACTGAGTTATCCCCCCACACAGTTATTTCAAATAACTAATTCTCTCCAATTACGAATATTAATTTAATTGTCCTTAGGAATAGTTTATAATTCTCAATTTTATTACTCACTTTAAGTATTCGATATTTATTTGTTATCCCTCCACACAATTATTTCAAATAATTAATTCTCTCCAATTACGAATATTAAATGTAATTTTCCTTAGGAATAGTTTATAATTCTCAATTTTATTACTCGCTTTAAAAGTTGATGTATAAAATTGATTACTAAAATTTTGTACTATTATTATTATAATTTACGATCATTAATGCGAGATACAAGATGATAAAAGATGTTCGCACTTACGGCGAAGCATTCTGGTAAAGTGGTTTCGTTTTGAAAAATGGCGAAGCGATTAATAATCGTATAAAGTTGGTTTCCTTTATGTATGAATCGTAATTAAACCGTCAGTCGGACGAATGGATAGACGGACACTTGACGGTAGAAATTGCAGAAGGTAGAAATTTCGAAGTTGCAGGTTACCATGGATACCAGCTTATCCCATATAGAACCTTGAATCTCGTATCCTTGCGCGGGACGATCGTTTTTCCTTCTCCCTTCGATTCACGTCGCACTGCAACTCCCTTGCCCCAATAACCTAGTTATCAGTATGATTGCGAATCGAGATTGCCATTTCACGTTCCATCGATTCGTTTTCGCAAAGTTAAAAATGATTCATCGTTGCAGCTCGATCAGTTCTCCATTCCACTATCATGTAATTCTATTTATCAATAGTTAATTCTACGATCAGCTTTGAATAATTCATTGCATTGTGTTTTGTCGTGGGACAAAGTTGGTCGTTCGAAGTTTAGTCGATGAAACCTCGTAGAATGCTTGTTCGTCCGCTATGAAATTGTTCATCGATCGTTCGTCCGAATGCTGTTTTATGTTACTCGGATACCTCTTTACTGGCGTTTACGTGAAAATGCTTCGCCGTGGTTACGAATGTTGCGTAGAATACGTTCATTAAAAGTTTGTTACCTTGTTACTGCGGAGAAGGCTGCCACTCCGTACACGTGAAACGAGTTTCGCTGCCTGGAGAGTTACACACGTGGACTTACGTAAATACGTTCGAGCACGTTTACATAGACACTGATCTCTATCTGTGCCTCCGAGCTTCATCACTTTCGAAGGTAGACAGTCATTTTCGTTGGATTAGTTACTAACCTATCGGACAAGTAGTTCTTTCGAACTCGCACCTTGATTTTGTCCATACATCTCGCTTGAGAATAGAATTCGTTGCTACATCAATAAAGAATAGGCTTATCGTCCGATCAAATGACTAAACTGAACTTCTCCTTTTTAAGTTAGTCGAGCGAACTGAAATTTGTAAAATCTTGAATAGGGAAGAGTTTAATATTATAAGATATTTTTATTGACGTCTAAATTTTCTAATAACTATTAGTGATTGTTCTCAATGAGAATAGAATTTGTTGCAATATGAATAACGAATAGGCTTATCGTCCGATTAAATGAATAAACTGAACTGCTTCTTTTTAAGTTAGTCGAGCGAATTGAAATTCGTAAAATCTAGATCTTGAATAAGGAACAGTTTAACGTTACATGATTTCTTTATTAACGTCTTCTGCTCTGAATATATTAATTTTTATAGACGCACACGAGTGATCTAATTACGATCATTCAACAAAGATCGACAGAGCGGTACATTGATACAATCTAGGATCCTGTAACTACTTTATAACCGTCTGACAAGGGCCTTGAAGTTTTTAATTAAACGTAGGCGTGAACTGCTTTGTATAATCAGGAATCCGAATAGTTCTGTAGAGGAATGGGCACAAACGCGATCGGTACACATAAGGGTAATGGCACAACGTGCACACTGTTGTGTTAAAACACGAACAGACGGAACCTGTATGGCGAACACGATTATGTGCCTATGACAGACAATTAGACGCTACGCACCGACACTGGTAATATCGATTTGCATATCTCTAAGCTAGCACGTGCACATGCCGATGTGGGAACCGGGTACATGCATGGTTCTCCCCGAGCACAGGTGAAACTTGGCATTCGAGAAAAAGGACGATCTATTCGAGTCGCAGGTTTAACCAGTTATTTATTTATATTCAAGTTCAAAGAAAAGCACGCGTGTAGAAACAAGCAAGATGCGGTCACAGAGTTTTTCATGGAAGTTCCGAGACCAATATTCATTCGCCTGTAGCTGTTACAACAACAAAAATACTATAACAGTGCTGTATATAAGAACCCTTGTGTGCTGTCGAGTGCAATTACAGTATACTAATAAGTATGAGTAAATATGCTCAGAATACGCTTTGACAATTAAAGATGAAATTTTGTGTGGCAAAATCTTTTACAAAAAAATTCATTTTACATTCATTCATTTCTACAAATAAATAAAATTTAACCGTTCTTAAAACGTGTCTATATTATTATATCTATCAAAAACATAAAGGGTAGGGAGGAATCCCGCCGCCGGCATCTCTGGAAACATTCCATGTACCACCTAAAATACTGTGTGGTGCCCAAGGTGGTTCTGAACTCACCTTAACCGCTGCATAGTGTATCATATCTGATACAGTTAACAAATCTGGTACATAGTAAACTAAGAATCTATTTCCTTACTATTCTAAATTATGTTTATTTTATTCCAATTAAAAAAAACCATGCAGTGAAGGGTTAATAAACTATAGATCCCGTCACAAAATAACCTTAACAAAGAGTTGAAATCAACGTAAATTAAATGAAAAGAAAGGTACGAAGACGTGGAAAAAAAATGTTATTTTCGGGAAGTTGTAGTAAGAGATGATACCGCTGACGTAGGGTCCAAGTGTAAATGGATAAAATAAATCTGTTTTTGATAAACACTTACTATTGAATAAACGATTGATCACGGACGGCAGAATGTTCGGTTTTTCTTATTCAAGAAACAGGTCCCCTTTGATCCAGGACTTTTTTCAAGCAATGTTAAACCGCATGCACTATTGCTCATAATGCGGCGAGCAGGATGCGAGGAGTGTTTACAACGGACGCGGTAAATACGCGTCGTTGTAAACGACTTAACGCACCGTGATCGGTTCTGGATTAGCGACGGGGATCTATTTCTGTACGCCGCGCCGTATACGCGTCGGTTTCGCAGCTTTTCGCGCAACTGTCCTTTGCTATCGGTGTGCGCGACGGGTGTCGTCACTGCGAGGTCAGTGGAACGCCGACAATATAAATCGACCGCTCGTTAAAACGTGACTTACGGCACTTTCACGAGCAACCGAAGTTAGCGGCGTGCTCGCAGCATTCTCCGTTATGCTCTTTCTCGTTGTTCGATTCCCGCTCGATCCGCTGTATTCTCTCTCTCCCACGTGACGAGTCCTCGTACAAGGGTCGTAAAAGACAGTTTAACTTAATTCAAGATCAAAATCTCGAACCGTATCGTTCATAATTATCTGTGCTCTTATAAAAAAAATCATCGAACCGTCGTTTCTCATTTATTCGTTTCGGAAAGTTGCTTGCATTCCTAAAATCCTGTTCACCAGCTCGCGAGTTCTGCCAATATAAATGCTCGTCGACGTTATCACGCGGATATCGAAAATGGAAGGTCCTGTGGGGGTGGAAAGGTATCAGAAGTAGCGAGACAATCGAAATCTGTATATTAACACTTTACCTACCGGAAGCCTATTAATAGGATTCTCAATACTTTTACTGTATCAAAAGAAAGCATAGAAATTTTCTTTTACATTGCAATCTTAAATGAAATCATTAGATGACATTATTGAAGATGACTTGTTAGTTGACAATGAAAATTGCTGTTACTATTGAAAGTTCCATTAAAAAGTTTTCAGCCATGTACCAGATTTTACAAAATTATGCAATAATCACCGGTCGGTAATGTGTTAAAAGCCATAAATGAAGCATTGGACTGTTTTACTGGTTTGTTTTCTTTTTACCTCATCTTCTCCATACGAGATAACAAGCTCTCGCAGAGTCTAACGCGTAAAACGGGTGAATTCTTACTTGAAGAGGGTGCAAGATGACAAACTCTGTATTCGTTTTAATAGCTGCGAAGAAGAAAATTATGACTCGTCGTCGTCGAAGGAGTACGGCGTTAGTTTCGGCTTTGGCGAACAATCACCCCAAGTCGTTTCTTCCTTCCTCGTGGCCAAACTGTTTCCTCTCTCAAAGGGAAACGTATCTCATCGTCGACGCAATGCACGCTATTCCTACTAATACATCGGCTAGCAGCACACAAGGAAGGTCAGTCTATTAATAGAGCAACATGGGATCATCGGGCTCTCGACCATCGAGAACTCTATCGTTGTCTTACATAATGGAATATTGCGCTCGTTCATTTCAGGCACAGCTATCCGGATTACCGGGGAGCACTTGCCAGTGTCCACGGCGAAAAAGCAGGGACCACTTTCACCCCAGATTTACAGTAAGCGACGCCGGCACGAAACTGTACGTAATTTTCAAAATCACACGGAAACATGATCTGATTTTACAGACAACGTTGATGAAAGTAGTAGGAACTTTATTGTCTGCCTTTGTATTTTCTATCTTATTCTTTTCGTGTTTCTTTCAATCATTCAACTTAACCTCATTTCGCCTAGCTTCACATCTTTCTTTCTACTCTGCGACTTATTTCATCTCTTTTTTCTCTGGTTCCTCTGTCCTTTCTTGGATTCATCCCTTCAAGAACTTCTTCTTCCATCTTTTCAACTTATTTATGTAGAATTTCTCCGACACCAACGTGGATTTCAGAGAACGTGTAAGCGTGTTTACTTTTGAATCCAGCTAAGAGCTGCAGAGAATCGCATTCGGCAAGGTTCGAGATCGAAATTTCTCGGGTTATCGCATTTCCTTGTCAGCTTTTTCACAATTCTATGACCGTGGTTTCCATTGATCAACTGTTCCACCGTTCTGTTCCACAAAGGGTAAAAACACCGCGAGCTCGGTTGATGACAGGTATTTCCATTTAACGAAGAAAATTCGTCCCGTCATATTTTTCATTCGATGCGTATGCCCTTCGAGAGCGAAACGCAACATCACAGAAGGAGGAAGTTGGTGCAAGGACTAGAAGGGGGCGGCGGGGGCGTAGTAGTGGGAATAAGAAGGGAAATTGTGTAATTTATTCAGCAAGGGGCCAGCGCACAGTTCGGTGTGGACGCGTAGGTGAATCGGATGATGTAAGAGAAGGGTGGCGCCGACGTTTATACCGCGAATAAAACTTCGCGTGCTTTCGAAAATTGCGGCAACCGGCGAAACAACAAAACCGAACGCAATCGCCGCGCCGCGCCGGCTCGCAATCCCGACGCTTTACGGTGTACGAGAGGGAATCGTCGGATACAGGCTTTTCAATTTTTACGCGGCCCGTACATTTTCCGATCCACTTACACGATTGAATCACTCTGAATTATTCTCGCGGACCGGAGACTTGATTATTCCGGCCCGAAAAAAGTTATCTTCGTTTACTCCGTCTCGCTGTCACGTTTCGGGGATCGATCGTTGGCGAATGTAGGTCGGAAAACCTCTATCCTCGCTTCTAACCGCAATTTTCTGCATTATTCAATCAGAAGAAATTCGTTGCAGTTGTCGCTTCCAACGGAAAAGCTAATTATCGTGTCCGAAATGCATCGACTTCGATGCACCGAGCTGTATATTAAATCTATCTTCTACCATCTTCATCGAACATCTTCTTCAAACATCTTGAAAAGTTGCCCGGAAAAATGGAAAATTCGTGAAAAACGAAAAGTGCTTTTTCAATCGTATTTCAATACAACGAAAAACCGAACGTCCCAGCTTTTAATCAATAGTTCAATAGGAATTTACATTTGTTTACACCTATCCAATAGCTTTTTACAACTTCGCAAAACGATCGCAAACAAATTTATAGAAATTTGGACACCATCTGTCGGGTCAGCTAGTTCTGGATATATCTGGTAAGAACGAAGGACGACTTCATGGAAACCTAAGACACTTCCTTGAAGTTACATCGACATCCTACCTACTCGTTAAAGCGTCACATATATATCCGGAGCAGCAAAGTGGCTATCGCGAGCGCATAAATCACCGTACTGTACGAACGGTTCCACTTTCTATCGACGGATGACTCGGTCAAAGCAATGTTCGATATAAGGCCGTGATCGCGTAATCGACGGTACCTTCGAACTATATTTAAATGGCGATCCTTTAACACGTTCGTCGCCACGTCACCCATATCTGTATGACGGGTATGCTTCCGTGGGGGCCCCGTCACCCAAATATGGGTGACGCTCTTCTTATTCGAGTTAATTAAATATAGCTTATTATACATTATATATGATATACAACATCTTTTATACAACAGCTCTATGTCAATTTGTTCTTTCTTACTAATTTCTACTGGATCATGTCGTTCTATAACGATACCTCAATTATTACGCCATTTTTAGCTTCCATTAAATTCTTTTTACTTCCATGCTTGTCATTCGTTAGTAGATTCAATTGTACCCACCTGAAACACAGATATATAAAAAATAAAAAGGTAAAAATTTGAAAAATCAATGCAGAATAAAGTGCATAATTTAATTATTAACATTTATACCGTGATCGGATCATTCGAACCATCAGTTAACCAAACATATTTTCAATTTGTTAACAATTCAATATGTACATAAAAATATTAAAAACACAATATACCGTTCTGCGTACCAACCGTCGAATTTGGGCCCGCGGGAAATTTAGCCGAATTACGCTGGCCGACGAACGTGTTAAACAAGGATAGTCTCGGGGAAAATCGATCCTTCACAAAAAAAAAAAAGTGTAAAGCTTCCTTGTCCCGGGGTTTATCCATAGTTTGGACGATACACGAGAGATTGTCGTGGTTGTTAATCTACGATAGTTCGACCGGTTCATTGTTATCGACGCGTCGTCGTCTCGGTGCAAACGATATCCGCTTAAGAATCGAGTTACGAGACCGCAAAGTAGCGAGACGAGTACCACTTCTGATACCAAGTACTCGGGATCCCTGTATGCGGATCCGTGCTCGCGTGCGTGCGCAATATATGTGTGTATGTGTGTGTGTGTGTGGTGTGTGTACCGTGCGTGTGTGCCTCGTTCCTTCTTTTTCCGCTTTGCTCTTTCTCCCGACGTAGCGAGCAGTCGATCGGTCGGTCGGTCGGTCACTGAACCGCCCGCGCCGCCTTGTAACTCCGTGCCATTCCATCCCATCCTGCCGCGATCGAGCGGGTACCGTTAGAATCTTGTCCCAGTCTACCTGGAAACCAATTCGTCGACTACGGCCGAACCGACTGCTTGCTCGTCGTCGTCGGGATCGTTCCTAACGACTTTCGTACCCATCGAATCCGAGCCAGACGACGAGCTTCGGGCATCTATGCCGGTACACGACGGACAACCTTGAAACTATCGCAACGAAAGTAGCCGTTCCAAGAGCTGCGTTTCCGACACACACGATCTAGCTGAATCATGCTGCAAACGCCATCAGATTACACCTTTCCAAGAACTTTTCACAAATTCACTAAACGATCACAACAAGTTTATAGAAATTTGGAGAACGTCTGTCGGGTCAGCTGGTTGTGGATATATCTGGTAAGAAGAAAGGACTACTTTATGGATACCTAAGACACTTCAATTTTTATTCTTTTAACTGATGGACTTTATATAAATATATATGTTGGAAAGTAAAGGTGGCTTTTCAATCTCTGCGCCGCGCTAGTGGCAAATGAAGAGGACACCCACCGATTTCCAAGATCGGCTGTGCTCTCTTCATTAGTCTTTTGTTTTCTCGATGCCATCGACCCCGTTGCGATGCCATCGATGTTCAGTTAACGTTCTGACCACGCAAGCGACGTGACGTTCTTGTTTAATTATATTTACTTTCATTTTGCAAGATATTAAATAAAATATATTCTATATTTATTTAATTTAGAAGCGTTATTTTCAATAATATATATAGTGGAATCCTACTGTTCAGTCTCGCGAGAAATTAGAGAAAAATCAATTGAATTTAATGAGTTCGTAAGGTGGTGGAGGATTGCTCTAATATGGCCGCTGTTTGTGGTAGATTCGGTAGAATGGACGGTATCCGAGTAATAAAGTTGAGATCTTGAGGGAAAGGCTCGATCGAGCAGTCTAGATATATTCCCAACAATAAGATACAAAATGACACACCGAACTTCTCGCTCGCACGATAACAAATTAATACACGCAGGTGTTCGCTACCTGATATTAAAGAACGAGATCCCAAAAACATAGTGTTACCCATTTTTATAGAAATCGAATAATTTTTTCAAATACCCGTCCGCCACATTGGATCGGCAATTTTGCCTTTCGAAATTCTAAATTCAAATTCACAATCAGAGATCCCACAAACATAGTGTTACCCATTTTTTTAGAAATCGAATAATTTTTTCAAATACCCGTCCGCCATATTGAATCGGCAATTTTGCTTTCTTAAATTACAATTTAATCCAGGAACGTCTTGAGGTTTGGTCCACGTTTTCGGGCAGTGGTCCCCACTGTGCGACGTGTCATTATTTGAAAAGCATCGTTCCACGAATTTCATTGCGAAGATTGAAGGCGCGAAGCGTGTCGCAACTGCATGGGAGCGTGCGTAGAAACTTTCGAAACGGTCGTCGGATAAAATCTAAAATTGATCCGGCGCAATTTCCTACGAGGTGATACGAAGCTCGCTGGAAGTTCGCGGGGATGCTTAGGTGGGACAGCGTGTATTACGGAGAAAGTGCGGTTTCGAGCGTGGAAAGTCGTCATCAATCAGATAGAAAGGAATAATTGATCGTGAAGCAATCGATACACCGTAAATTGATACAGGCCGATCGTCGAGTGATACCGCGAGAGCCCGAGGAGGGATGAAAAATGAAAAAGATGGTTAAAAGGGGTGTGGGGGAGGAAAACACGATGGTAGGGAATGGACATCGGCGGCAGCGGTGGTGGTGGTGGTGGTGGTGGTGGTGGTGGTGGTGGTGGTGGTAGTGGTGGCGGTGGCGATGCTGATGGCGGTAGTGTGGGCGTCGGCAGAGCAAGGGGTGGAAAATGGGCTACGGAGGGTTGCACGAGGCAAGTAGAAAGAGGGGTATGGACGCGGTCACCATGGCAACCATGGCTGGGTTTCAGGGCCCCGGCCGATGGTTTGGGTAATGTTCCGCGCCTTGGAATGGATTTCTCTCGCTTCGCTACCAAATGGGGTTAGTCAGTGCTAAGCAGACGCCTGTTCTCTCTTTTCCCTCTTTCCGTTCTTCTTCCTTATTCCTTCCTCCTCCGCCGGTCTCTTTGCTTTCCTTCTCCTCGCGCGCTAGATAAATCACGCGAAACAGAACACATAAATATCTCTGCTAGTTTTGATAATGCAAACGCAGTTTGAGACCGACGTCGCACTGTCCCGAAACGGGAATGCGATCAACATAAGTTCCTCTTCTCCGGATCCTTTTTTGATATAGTAGAGTCTCTGGGTAACAGGAAATCCTATAAACTATAGCGTACTTTCTTACTTGGCGGGACAAATGTCTCCTTGATAAACAGCTAATAAAAAGAATGAAATATGTTGTATTCCCTTCGAAAAGGGAATTTAATATATTGTTCGACATATGGTTTTATCGGTCTAAGCGTGAAAGGGTTGAATTTGCATCGAAGAGCCCTTTGTTCGCGCTGATCAAAGCCTTTATCATCTATGTCGCCACTAAACTGCGTATTTTTGCACGTTTAAAGCGTTCAGAGAAGTTCGAAGCTAATAAAAAGCAGACCGCGATGTTTGGTAGTTTCTTGTAAAATGAGAATGTAGAATGTCATTATTATTATTATTATTATTTATTTATTTTAAACGGACCGAAGTCTTTTTATACAAATGTATGCAGTTTATATAGTATGACAGAAAAGAATCTTAATCTTAAGTCTTTATTATAAGTCTTTCTAATTATATTGGCTCCGAGTATAAAAAAGTGTTTTAACGACACGATACAGCGCTCACGTTGGACACGAGTATTTTATTTTCACTTTAAACTCCAGATAACGGAGATTCTATTAATCAACGTTTCGCTGTGTATTCATTAAATTTGTAGAACATAATTTACATGAAAATTGATTTTATCGTGACGCGATCTCGTTAAAAACTTATGGACGTCCGGAGAGGAATCAAAAACGTGCGGAGGACGGCGATGAAAGCCGATCACGTGTTGAAATCCATAATTTATTGCAACAGCGAATACATACCGAAGCGTTGCTATCTGAAGTTTCTCGCGAAAGATGGCGCGTTCGAGGCTCGTGCCGATAACCGTTGACTTCGCCGCGATAAAGTCAAGATTGTCAGACTGAAACTTGTTGATTAATTCCCCGACACGACATCGTAAAGAGCCCTTTGAGGGGCCGACGCGAATGGCCTCTATCCGGAGTCCCTTAACGATCCCGCCGAGGGAAAATCATATAAATGAAAAAATATGACGGTCTGTTTATTTTTCCGGGAGTCTCGGCGATCGACGCGTTTCACTCTGCGTCGTTTCTCTTCAATTCGTTCCGGAGCAAATACACAATTTCCTGTGATTACTTTAATGGGGCTTTGTCTTCGGAGTGTCGAGTGACAGCGAGTACATTGCAATCATTTTTTACGGTGCGATTCTCGGTGACAATGGCGTGTTGATCTTATCTCCTCGTCGTCTCGTTGTCTTGTTGTTCAAACTAGAGCGCAACATGTCACCGAGAGCGTAAACAAGAACAAACACGAGCGGTTTATATTGTTAAAGAGGAGAAAAATTAAAATTTCGCGAATTTACCACTTAACACCTTAACGCTTTATCGCTAATCAATTTACTATTATATACCAAATCGATGCAGTGTCACTCGAAATGGAAAGCCATACGCATTTTGACGTTAATAATCAATTGCATTAAGGAAGATTATGAACATTTCTACTTTGCAACAGTTCTCTGTATCTCGATCGACAATTGTTCAAAACTACAATTAATGTTTTTAATACCTTAGTGTTTTCTGCGTGTTCGGGAATGCATTTACGTAAATATATATTAATTATTTGATAAATTCTTACAGACGCAATACAGAAAATTTACATTCTTGAAAATGGTCTAAACATGATAAATTGTCGATTTGGGCGTATACTTGATAAGTTGCAGTTGCTCAATAAACTAAAGTAGTACTTGTTATTCGAATCTTTATGCAGTGATACTTGTTCTAACAAATTTTGTTTTATTCTTAATATTTACTAATAACTTGTTATATAACTGTAAATAATATAAAAAATATTAAACAATTAATTTTAAACAAATTTCTTTACGCATTACTTATTCTTTCACAATGCAGTCATTTTCACTGCTTTTGGCCAATATAGGTATACATATAGTAAGTTTCAGTCTTTCTAGTGTTAAGCGAGCGTCCGCTTCCGGGGTTGCATAAATCGGCTGTGAAAGCCTCGAGGAATTTTTGCTGGCGACAGGTATTCGGTTCGCGACACAGTTTCGCCTAGTCCATCGGCTCGCTTTATTGGATAATTACTCGCGAGTAATAACAATAAGACGCCTAAGTATGGGTCATTGAGGCGGTTTCTCGGGCCGCGGGTCGTATTGTTAATTCCACGCGGAGGATTGCGGCAGCACGTTGCGCTGGCATAACGAAATCAGCCGGCGGTGCGCGGTGCTGTGTGGCTGATATACCGGTGTAGTCATGTACTTGATGGGCTTTCCGCTAACGAGAGTTAATTGCAGCATAAATATGCCCGTTATGAATGGGCGAAGTGATTACGATAAGCTGGAGAATTGTAACAGCGTGCCGCAACGAAGGAAACGCTCGTAAAATCATGCGGGGAAAATAATGAAAACCGATATACGCGTCCCGTCCCGTTCGCGCGTCGTTGTTGCGCACTGAAAATCTATAAACCGGTAAAACGATTTATTTGTTTCCTATCGAGTAACCGCGATCGTTACTTTATCACGCCTCTGCCATTCGACACGTGTCAACGGCCACCATAAATCCCGCGATTTTGCTCGGAATATTCTTCGACAAATTAATCTGTAGAAAATACGAGGAAATCCTTTTACGATTCAAAAGAAGGAAATCATTTAAAGTTTATCATCTGTTTCGAAACAGTGAAGTCTTCGTGAATTTAGAAAAGAATGTAAATCCGATCGTTAGAAAGGTTCGCGCATAGTTCAATTTTACAACAAGAGTTAACTAAATACTTCTCGTGTTTTAGTAATTAAATACTGGGAGAGAATGTTCAATCTATACGTCGAGTGTAGCATTAAATTATTGACGACCACATAAATGAATTTTATCGTTCGTTTACGAGGACTGATCGATAGTTCCTAAGTGTAAAACTTGAACAGCTTCCCACCGGTTTGGGGAACGTTCGGAAATTGTTATTCACCGTTCATAACATTTTGTACGAGCCTGAATTCATTAGACACTGGCTATCGGTGCATTGATAAGTACACGTGAAAGAAATACTTGCTCACTTTGCCAGGCATTTGACCTGAATACCTACGGCCTGTTTTCAGCTTACCCTATCTCTTTCTCTCTCCAACTTGCCGCCTTTACTTTCCTTGTCCCTCGATCTCCCTCTCTCTCTCTCTCTCTCTCTCTACCTCTTTTCTCTTCTCCCTTCTCGCACCGTCGCGTCGCTCTGTCTTTTCTCTCCACCCTTTCGTATACCTTTTTCCTTTAGCAGCTCGTGCACACGGGAAGCTTCTGGCCACTTTACATAAATAACACGGCTCATTTGTTTGCCACGTGAAATGTTAACGATAAAACTACGCCGGTATCCACCAACGATCGGTTTCGATCTACGGCGGCGCATTCGTAATTTCATCAGATTGTATTCGGTTAACGCTAAAAGAAGCAAGGTTTTAAACCGTCAACCTTTAGCGGTGTATCTCGGCTTCGAATAAATGTTGCAAATAGAAATGGGAACGCTGGTATTATAGTAAGTTGCGTACTTCTGAAATGATTGTTAAATGAAATGATTTGTTAAACGATCCACCAGTTTGATGTCGTACCGATATATTTATTATTAATATGTAATTAATGTCTTCTTAATAAAAACTTTAGTAAACATTGTTTCTCTCTCTCTATTATATATATATAATAATTCTGTTGCGTTTTTCTTTACCTCCAGAACATCCGTAAAATGCAAGAAGATTGATTTTCATTTCGTAAAATAAATTACGTTGATACCGTGGAATTTTCGAAGTTGCTGCATCCACAGGGAAAATGTTAAACGTTTGTAATAACCGCAGTTACTGTTGCTACACTTGCAGTTAGATTCTCTATAGAAGCGACTCCCGTTCGGTTCGTCCAGGAAACGAAACGGAAAGCAAACAATCAAGAGGCTAGCGAAGAAGTGGAGGGGGTCTCGTGAAACAGCTCGAGGATCTTGTTGTCAGACGTCTTACCGGCCACGGCACGCGGTTTCACTTTCACGTATCGTAACAGCAGCCGATGAATCGTACCACGGCCAAGTACCTAAACGAACCGATCGTCGGAGGGAATAGCCTTCTCTCGCGCTTTCATCCGCTGCTTAAATATAATGTCGACGTTCGTGCACACGTGACGGCTAGCGGAATGATATAATAGGAAACACGGCGGAGAAACGTTTTCTTCTACCGAGAAAACTTCTCACAATAACACAGCCGGCCCGAGTTTGTCGAGGGAACATTTCAAAGTCTCGACTCCTTTCAACTTTCGATATTCAAGCGGCGTTCGCGGCGGCTGGGACCTTGACCATTTTTCATCCAGGACGACCGAGCGCTACAGTAAGAGAGAAAACATATTCCGAGAGGCTTGTATTTTTCTTACGGTTCCGCGGGAGACTTGCTTCTCTAAAAGATTGCTCGCCGAAATTGCATCCGCAGCTCGGACGGCATTTTCTTGCGCCGATTCAATTCCATTTCCGCGTCAGACGCACGGCTCTAACATGCGGGAACTACTCCGTTCGCGAGAGCGCCGGATGCACGGTTACGTTTCTTTTCGCGGAAACGAAGCCGATCGAGGAAACGGGAACCGCGCGCCGTGGAAAGCGGAGAAGTGGCACGTGGAATCGCGACCACAAGCTCCCGGAACACACCTCGCCGGTGGAAACACACCGGGATATATAATCCGCATCCCCTGTTTCGATAAAGTCACGGCCGTGCCGGCTGGTTCAAGGCCACGTGTTCTCCTACGGTCTCCGCGACTCGACGACGATCTCCTCCTTGGATTGCAGTCGCGATCAAAGTGTCGGGTTTAGACGTGACTTGACCTGCCTTGACCAAGTCTTACTTGACTCGGCGTCGACGCCACCGACAGCTTTCCTCTTTCCCCTACCATTTCAGCAGACACCGACTCTACGGGGATACGTATCCCGTTAGGAGTACCATACTTCAATCAGAACCCATCATCTTCGCTAACTATAAACACGTTTCACCCCTTCCAGGATTAATAGCACTTATCACTCCGCCTGCAACCCTATTTTTACCGATGCCGTCTGCATTCGAAGTAAACAGTTCCCAACACGATTCTCAAGTAGTCATTCATCTCTATCTTCTATCTTCTTCTTCTATCATCTATATAAATATATAAATCTATAGTAATATACTCTAAATATATAAATATTAATGTCTATAGAAATATATATAATAAAAATTAAATGCTGTTCGTTGGTAACCGCATCACTTGAGAACGGCTGGATCGATTTGGCTAATTTTTTTACAAAAATGTTCGTAATAGTCCGATTAAGGTTTCTGGGGTAAGAAAAATTGGAAAAGTTGCCCGCAAAAATGGAAAATTCGGGAAAGAATGAAAGTTCTTTTTTCTATGGAATTTTTGTATGAACTCAAAACTATAACTAATGGTCTGGATTCGAACGATGGATATGCGTAATTCTTTTTTTTGTTTTGTTCGTCATGGTCCTGGAAAAGTTTCTCAGATTACAAAGGAAAGTCGGAAAATTCAGGCAAACTGCAGAAATCGTCATTTTAAATTGAATATCCATGTCCACAATCGTTAATAGATACAATGATCACTCAGAACTACGTTCTTTTGCATTTTTACTTTGTTTAAACATTTCCAATAGCTCTTCACCAATTCACAAAACGATCACAAACAAATTTATTGAAATTTGGACAGGATAACGTCTGTCGGGACAGTTAGTATATAATAAAATCGTGTCTGTCTGTCTGCATGTATGTTTGTAGCGGCATCAATTGAGAACGGCTCAACGTAGAAAGCTGGGGTTTAAACCGTTAGACGCAGCGTTTCTACGGGAAGATTTAAGAGCAAACCGCATTCGAAAAAGTCAATTCGTTCAAAACTTGTGACGTCATTAGTGATTAAATACGACTTTTTCCCTCTCCTTTGAGCACATTTCTACTTATAACTTTTGGACTCAGAGTCCAGTTTTTTACGTTGTTTTACGAATATCTTATATCCATTTTTATACGTAAGAATATTAATTCTGGGTTATAAAATACTAATGTCAAATATAGGTACTTACAATTTTTTTCGAATCCTATGTTCCTCCGTCGGATCAACAGAACAATGCCATTTGCGCATCTTTGTAAGTGTGAAGCACAAAACATAATCACAAACACATAATCCCAAATCGTGACAACGAACGGGACGAAGTTACTTCGACCACGGTCAAAATAGTACTGCCGTTGTCATCTTAGTTTTAGGTGAATGGTTAAGGGTGGGATTTAGGTGGGGGAAATGTTGCGGGTAATTTAATTAGGATATTCTATTACTAATATCTCTATTACTCTATTACACTAAAATTCATTAACAAAATTATTCCCACCCACTTATCGTAATAAATATATTTGTTCTAATAATTTTTTATTAATTTCGTTAAATTTTCTTATGGAGTAGCACGTAAAAACAGAAAAATTTTGATAAACGTATATTTACGGACGTAGCGGCGAAAGGGTTTACTTCGGTGGTTGACAAATAGTTAGCTGGCTGCGTGCAACTTAACCTCTGCACCCTGTACAACGTATAACAGCAGACTTTATGCAAACGTCGCGAACATAGCAGGTGTTCTAATTTTTGCAAACGGGAGTGTGTACCATTCTTAAGCCGGGCTATATAATTAAGCAGGAACGTGTGACGCGTTCAGAGGGGCGGTTAAGCGTGTGCGTTTACGTCAGACCTCTTGCTCGGTATATACTGACCTACCCTTGGTTAGTCTCCGAGGTAACTTTGTGGTTTGTCGCACGATTTTTTCGATTCTTTCACTTTTCGCAGATTTAAACAATTTTTATGAAAACAATCTCCAATCTTTAAAACTTGTCAGTGTCCAATCACGTTGCTCAAATTGAACGCAGAGTCGTATGACGGCTCGTTCGAACCAGCCTTTTCTCAGTTTTAAGTACAGGTTGTTTCCCGATTTAAATTTACCTACGTTTACGAGAAACTTTTTCCCGAAATTTGTTCGAAATCGTAAATTGTTGTTGCTTCGTGAAACGCTTACAGTAGTTTGGTCTACTTTTACCGTGAATCATGGCTCGAGGCACGGTGGATGGAAGAATAGTCAAGCGGAGGAAACAAATCGGAGTACACCGTTACGAAAGTTATTACAGTTACAGGTATATTTAGCACGGTTGACTGCCGCAACCGTGGACCTCGACAGTGGACTCAAACTGGCATTCAGCCACTGTTCCCACGTGCCGTCACATCGTGAAACCGCATTATCCAATGTATCTTTCCATACGCATAATTTATTTTGATAGTGTCGTGCATCTGCACGCTTTTACCAGGTTTCCGAAACTAGTCGTAGTCGTTCTCTTTGAGATTTTGATCCTGTCATCGAGAAGTCAACCACAGATTTTCCCGTGTAGGGTGTTTTCGAAAAAGAATGATTTCTATCCAATCATTATCTATCAAAATCGTTATAAATCTGACTGGAGAAATCGAAGTATGAAATTTCAAGACGTTTCAAGAATTTGAAGACATCGGACGACTTTGAGATTCTGATCCTCTCATCAAGGCGTCGAACCACAACTTTTAAAGGTGTAGGGTGTATCCGAAAAAGAATGATTTCTATCCAATCATTTTCTATCAAAATCGCTATAAATCTGACTGGAGAAATCGAAGTACGAAATTCAAGACATTTCAAGAATTTTAAGACATTGAGCTACTTTGAGATTCTGATCCTCTAATCAAGGCGTCGAACCACAACTTTTAAAGGTGTAGGGTGTATCCGAAAAATGTTTTACTGTCCGATCATTGTCCATTAAAATCGCTATAAATCTAACTGAAGAAATCGAAGTAGGAAATTTCAGTGGCCACGAGATAAGTGCAACAGGAAGGAAAACGCAGTGCACGATTGGTCGAGGCTCGTTGACGCGAAGTTCGAAGGCTAAATAAATATGCGTGGTCTCGTGGTTGTGTGAGAATGCCGTCGATCCGATGGCTTGGCAACAACGCGAGCTGGGTGCACCGATGCACCCGCTCGACACGGGAGGCAACGTTGCAGTTGTCCGATGCACTGGCAGCGTGCACACGTGGATCGTTGCCGCGTGCGTGCATCGCATGCGTGTGCGTGAACGCAAACGCGGGGCCGCAGCCGACGAGAGATCGAAAGAGCGACCGACCGAGCTGAACGACTGACGGAACGTTTCTGAACGCATCGACGACGAGAGCGTTCGTTCTCGCGTGTTGCCTTGCAGCTTACGGGGCACGCGCTCTCGCGAATCAAGTGCACTCTCAAGGCTGCCGGCAGAAATTTCCTCTGGCCTCGTTTGAAAAACTCTCCCAGAGACACGTGTTTCCGCTTGAATCGGTCCGTACGGGAATAGTTTTGCAGCGCGTGCACACCGATCAAAGCCCGCCACTCTAATTAATACTTTCCACCGAACTTTTACAGTGCGCGCAACAAACTTGTTACCCTGACATTTCGTGGCGTCGAAAAGACGCGCGAACGAACTCTCTCGATCCGTGTTCACCAACTACAGGATCGTGCGCCATCGTGTCGCGTCGCACCAGCTTCCCCGATAAACCTGCGATTGTAACTTACAACTTGTAAGGAAGAACGCGTGCACGTCACATACTTTCACTATGGAGATATTGCTGTTTAAAATTTTGATCGGTGAATTTTTTACACCGGACATCGGTAAAATTGAATTCTCCGACTTTCCTTTGTAATTGTCTCGAATGTTTTTTTCCTGCAAACTTTTCCAGGACCATAATGAACAAAACAAAAAACGAATAACGCGTATCCATTGTTGGAATCGTGAGTTACGCTCTTGAATTCATACAAAAATCCCATAGAAAAAAGCACTTTCATTTTTCCGGGCCACTTTTCCAATTTTTCTTTCCCTAAAAACCTTATCCGGACTATTACAAACATTTTCTTTAAAAAATTAGTCAAATCGGTCCAGCCGTTCTCACGTGATGTCATGACCTACGAACAGCATTTCATTTTTATTATATAGATTCATTGACGTCGCCGATTTGGCTGTCCTGTCCGCATTTTCATTGCCTCGGATGCGAGTCGTTCCTCGAACAAGTCGCGGCACACGTAAGAAACCGTTCGTCTAAGCAGCTCCGTGCTTATTGCGAGGATATGAACAACGTTTCAGGCGCCTCGTGAATTATCTATGGTTAAATCTCTGAGGTACATACATAGGTAGGTAACGTATGTCTGCCGCGGGTCGGTTTTATTCGAGACCTCAACTCGGAATTCAATTGGAGGAAACGAGGGAAGCTCACGGAAAGCAAAACAGTGTATTTGGCTGGGTGTGGGGCTCTCGAAACGCTTTGGGCACTTTCGTGCATTGCGAAAGATTCAAACGGAGGCCGGAGAAGAATGATTTGGGTCGTGACCCAGATTTGCCATTCTGTTTCGCGCTCTTTCTCACTCTTTCCCGACGTTTTCGCACCGTCTTCGTTCGCGCGCCGTGCTCGCTTCTCGCTCACTCCCGAGCTCGCTCGCCGCGCATTGCTACATCGTCGAACGCCGTAATTGGCCCCGGTTGATCGGCCGTCTCTCGCACAGGGATTGCCGACGATCTAGCAGCGTCGCGAACTCGAACGCAAACTGTCGAAACGCTCTAACGGATGCATCATGCACGGAACCCGCGCACACTGGGACCTTTTGCCCAAATCGTGGACAAAATCAAACAACTTTCGATAGAAATGAGATAGAGGGCTGAATTTTTTTTTACGTACAGCTGAAACTTCATAGAATATGGGAAAAATAGGAAGATTATGGTACGAATGTTTTTTAACCTCGAAAAAATTCTACAAAGTTACGCAATGTCGAGAAAATTTTGGTTTTTTCAATAGCACATCCAGAAATTTTTTCTTTTAACATGCTATACAAAATTTTTCTACCTCTTATACTTATACAACTTATACAATTTCAAGAAAATTGAGGTTTTTCAGTACCAAGCCTGGAAAGAATTGTTTTTTTTTTTTTACTTTACAATTACGATGATAATATTCAAACGTTGTTATTCAACGCGTTACGTCGATCGTTTCGTTGCCAATATTTCAGCAGTACGATGCCAAAGTCAAGGCTGAATTAACTCGTGAACTTATCTACCCTATCATAGCTGCAGGAAACCGCCAGACTTTCCAATTAGTAGAATGTACTGATCATACCTATATACGTGTTTCACTAATCAGAAGTTGGAAGGAGCCGTGGAGCTTTTCGAGTAAGTAGTGATTCGTTGATTTAAACGGAAGCCCCGGATTAGCGCAACGATTTTACCCTCGGATAAATGTTAACGTAGCTTTTCGCAACACTTTCATCGTTTAGTTCTCCACCTCGTTTGCTTCAGCTCTTGATGCGCCTAGTTCCACTCTTTCCGTCCGACGGATATCGAAGTAATTTACATCGGTCCTCGTTTAAGCTGTTTCCCGGTTTCGTTTTATGCCATTCGAGCTCGCATTGAAATATTTGATTAAATCAGTGATATATTCCGCAAATAAATGTTTCAAACGAGAACGTGTAATGCAGTCACGAAAAATGTCGATGCAGTTAAGCGGTCCGAATTCGATGGCAAGGGTCTGCGCGATTCTAGGAATGTTCCACTGTTACTGGGAAATGGTTACACGCCGATGAACTATTAGGGGCGAACTACCTCCCATCGAATTGGACAGCGTCGCGTTAATAGGATCTTTGGCCCCGTTTACTACGAAAATTAATTGCGCCACGCCGCACAGTGGGAAAGCTTGACCAAACTCGATTCAAAAAGAAATAACTTTCGATAGAAATGAGATAGAGCGATGAACTTTTTTTTTTAAATTAAAGCTGAAACATTGTAGAATATGGGAAAAATAGGGAGATTATGGCACGAATGTTTTTAATTTTTGATTTTTTTTTTAAAACCAGAGGTCGTAGAAAAATTTTCAGGCCAGATTTGAAATCAGCGTGAAAAAACCTACGGGAAATGATACATGGTATGTTTTAAAAAAAAATTTCTGCTCGTGGTAACGTAGAAACGACTTTTTCTTGAAATTGTGCAAGTTTGACGAATTTTCGCAAGGTTAAAAACCATTCGTACCGTAATCTCCCTATTTTCCCCATATTCTGCAAAGTTTCAGCTTTCATTTGAAAAAAAATTCATTGCTCTACCTCATTTCTATCGAAAGTTATTTCTTTTTGCATCGAGTTAGGTCAAGTTTTCCCACTGTGCGTCGCTGCGAGGGATAAGAGCGTCTTGTTCTCGCTTCCGGAAATCCGCACGCGAAATTGGCGCTTTGGAGGTGCGCCAGTTCATCCGTGCGTGTCCGGGGCGAGTTATCTGCTCAGAATCGACAGCGACGTCTTCCGCGGGATCGAAGATGAGGGCGGATGACGGCTGTTCCGAGTGATTAATGTCGTGCAGTCTCTCGAATCAGTTACCGTGTTTACCGGGCGCGATGTCTACAACTTGTTGGACATCGCCGCGAAGTCGTGACTAGACACGTACGAAAGTTACTCAACACCTCTAGGTAAGTCGGCAAGGTTTCGCGGGACCGTATTATGCAGTCGCGGCTGTGTGCCTCGCCTCCGATGCCGGCTGAAAAACTCGCACACGCGCGCAACCTGCAATTTGCCGATCCGCGACGCGATTATCGCGCGGAAACAAAACGGGATTGTACGGTATCATAATGACCGTGTGTGACTTTAACTTTGAATAATGCAAGGACACCTATCTATAGTCCTATGCAACAAGGATGCACTCGCCTATTCCCCTTATTATTGCATCCTCGTGGACGAGCTGACAGATTTTATAGAATAGCGATTCTAATTATAACTTTATGAATGAAAAACGACCGACCAAGGTTATTATTTATGCACGCGAGCCTGTGCACAAACTGCTCTGTCGTTTAGAGAAAACTTGCTTAAAGTTTATTCGCGTTGAGATTCGAAGATTGTTTTTTCTTCGCTAGCTCTTAATTCCAATCGAAAGTTTCTGATGACAAACTGTAGGCTTCTCATGATCAGAAGGAATTGTTGGTTTCTCCAACGGAACGAACATGTTCGAGTTTTATTTCGCCGTTTTGAAAAACAGACCTTCGACGGTATTACACGAAGAGTCAATGCTATATATCTTCTGGAGAGTTTCCAGGGGCAGCCAGGAGCCACAGCAAAGTAATGATCTCTTTTTTTGGAAACATTCCAATGTTTCTCGATTCGATAGTTCTTACGTTTCCCAGAACTTGCGATATTTTACGTACAGAGGAAATTTCGGCTTGTATTGTTTCATAATACATCTGTAGACTCGGGCTCTCGCAATGATACGCTCTTCGGGTGTTTGCCTACAATATAGCCAGCATCCTTAAAAGTTATTGCCAGAATTTCTTATCTTATGATTAGACTACGGAGTTTTATAGAAAATAATAATGTCTTTCTTAATGATCATAATAAACTGAAAATTCTGCAACAGCATCTGTAAATTCATTGAAAGTTTGCATTGTTTTTCGTTGCATCAACTAATTTTTGTCAAAACATATTTTAACGTCGAAACACGTGTACATTCCATTCTACTTTGATCTCGAAGTACAATGCGCGCCGTGATGGATGGTGTTCCCATTAATGTATTCGCAATTACTTTGATTCGATTTACTTTGTCCACTCCATGTAAATCTAATACGCGTATACCATGTAGCAGCTACTGATCTGCGTTCATTACAGAAAAATTCACGTTGAAAAACAAAAAACAAAAGAAGTTAATATCCAGAACGGCTGGTAGAGTCGCGTTCATTTCATCTCTGATTCACGGCGTTACTGTTTTAATTACGTATCGGATGTTGGCTCACTCGCGTGCAGGTAATTCGATAGCCGATATTTTTAAGCGCGTATATTAGCACATTCTTTTTCGGGAATAACGTACAGCTTCCTTTCGCGGTTCTACATTTTAATTAATTAACGTAATTCGATACGTTACGACGACCGTGTAGAAACGCCAACGTTCCTGTGCACGAACCGTTCGGCAAAATCGTGCCGGGTACGGATAGGTCGCGTTACATGTATTTTACATATAATTTAATAAGCACGCGTTTATACTTGTTCAGTCGGCGATACGCAGTCACACATTCGCTCGGCTTTTGTCGGCCCCGTTAGTCACTTTTCTTCTCCTCTTCGCTGTTACGTATTGTATCTCATAACAGACCCGTGTAATAACCTATCTCCGCCTTGTATCGTTCATCGTATCATTCCTGCGCAAACGGGACGCACGGAGAGTGTCTGAAAGAGAGAGAGAGAGAGAGAGAACAAGAGAGAAGAGATAGCGAGAGGCACGAGTGTATAACCGGTGCGCCATTAGTATTTGCGGCTAAACCTCCTTACCTATTCTCCCGACAACAGTTTCCTCAGCAAGCGTCAAACAACACGATAGCTTTTCACGGTAATCTCTCGACCGAGAACGATACCACGCCAATTATCGAATAGAGCTTACCGGTGTACTCGAAATCCGAGCCCGGGCGAAAGTCGTTACAATAAACCGAGTCGAGTATTCGATTATTCAAGCCGACAGAGAAGAAACCAGCCGGGGCAGGGTCACTGAATATTCGAACAATCGGATAGCTTTGTACAAAATGAATTTACGTTGTGCTTCGATTTTTCTGGATTTATTACAGACAAAAGCCTGTAGGCATTTGCGCGCGTTAAAACATTGAAACTGACATGCGATACATAATAGGGCGTTTTACAGGTAACGCGAGTTTGCTTTTTACGTGTCTAAATGTTCAAATGCTGCAACATTGAAAGTTATAAAGAGGAACCATTTAGCAGGGCCACTGTAAAACATTCGGATGAAAACACGACTAAACAGTTGCCCTAGAGCAGGGGTCTGCAAACCTTTTTTGGAGAGGGCTAGATTGTAGAATTTTTAGGCCTGGTTGGCCATGGAGCAATAAAAAACCAGGGGTTCCAAATGTTTTTTTAATAGAAACTGATATTTTTACACAAGTTTTTTATTTCACATAATAATAATAATTATTACTATTTATTGCAGACGGGCTGAAGCCCTTTTATATAAGTGTTTACAATGAAAAAAAGAGAAAGATAAAATACTACTATTCTAATATCAAAGAAGGGACATGCACAAAAACTAATGGTACAAACGATATGGTGTTATCAGAAGAGAAAAAATAGACAAATTTGTAAATTTGTATATACTTTTGTATAAATTGTAACCATGTAAATGTAAATAGCATCTATTCTTTCTTCTCTCTCTATATATCTATTAGACATAAGCATAGGCATAAGTTAGTTTGTAAGTTAGAATAAGGTTAGATTAAGAAGTTGTGAATATAAAGATAAAGGCGGAGTAAGTTTTAAAGATGCTTGTAACCCTAAGGGAAACCAATAAAGTTATACATACATGCATACTAAACAATTGCCAGCACTACTTACGAATAAAGACGATGTGAATTCGTTGCAATCGTGTAACCAATTTCACTGTGAAAAAGAATGGCGTTGAAACGTGCGAGGGAAGTAAGGAAGGATTTCCCGCGTCCGGCTCGGCACGGCGGCGCGGCGGCGGCGGGGGCTGTTCCGGCGATCGAATCGCGCGGCGAGCGAGGCTCCGTTCGCTCCGCAATTAATTACCGAGCGTCGCGGCACGATCGACAACGTCTCGGGAACCGAAAGCAACACCCAATTACCGTATCCCGTTCGGGATCAGCGGATACGACACTTTCTTCGGTGATTTCTTGGATCCATCGTCGTGCGGTTTCCCCGTGTCCCGATATTCTCGCGCGCGTATTAGCAGCAGCAGCAGCAGCAGCATTATCGTGGCGCACGCGGTCGCTCACGAATTCGGAGTAACGAGTAAATTCCGATAAGTTACCGGTGTGTCGGAAACTTTGGTGGGACGCGGCGTGGAAGAGGGTGGGTCGAGGCGGGTGAAGCCGATGGCGAAGAGGGAGCGGTGCGGAGCTGTGCGGAGCGGTGCGGAGCGGTGCGGAGCGGTGAAGCACGACGCGACGGCTTGTTTCAGAGGGGAAAGAGCGGGAACGCGAGACTGCGAGAGCGGGTGGACTATCGTGGTGCTCGCGGGGCGAGGAAGGTGAGCCGTGTGTTCGTGAGAGGGAAGAGCAAGAGGCAAGAGGGTGGCGGCTGCGAAGCAATGGCTTGGTGATGGCGTGCGGGATGGGGCGGTGGAGGGGCTCCCCGAGGGGCGGAGGGGGCAGGGAAGGAGCGCGCTATCGGCGAGCGCCTCGGTTCGGCCGAGTCGGTCGAGTCGGCCGACGTCGGCCTCGATCAGCCGCTCGGCGCTCAGTTCGAGTCGGACCTCCGTCGTAGTCGGATCGTGTCATACTGCCGCGCTGTCTCTCTCTCTTTCTCTCTTTTCTCCTTCTCTCTTTCTCTAATTCCCTCCCGCGGGCAGCACGCGCGCGCGAGCGAGCGCGTCTCACGGTGTGGTGTATATGTGTGTGTTCCCTGTTCTCCCTCTGTGTGTTCCCCTGTCCCCCGCGACGACGACAATGAGTTCCGCCCAGTGAGAAAAGAGTCGAGCGGAGCTTTCCTGCAAACAAGACGCGTCCTCGACACGGCAGTTGTTTGTTTTCTGGTTTCGCGGTGTCGCGGTTCACGCAAACAGCGAAGCCGAACGAGGAAACGAGGGGTCCCGTGCCGCCGCCGCCGTCGCCGCCGCCGCCGCGTTTGCGAGGAGAGGAGGAGAGACAACGAGAAGAGGGCCCGCGTGTACGTTACCGTCGTGTGCGGCCACTTGGTCGTGTTCGTCACCCGGCGACGTTTGTCGTCGACGTGGTCGTCGTCGTCGTCGTCGTCGTTGTTGCTGGTCAGAAGTGTTTCCAGTCGACGAAAGAAGAGAAGTAGGTTAGCACACCGGCGGCTTTCGCGTCCGCGGTAAAATATATCTATCCCCGGTGCAACGTTTTCTCTACGCCTTTTACCGGGCCAGTGCCGCGCGAGTGTGTACACCGTTCTGATCTCTGATGATGTTCAACCAACGCGCACTTCTTTTACGTAACGAAAGCGCGTTAGAACGCGCGCGTGCGCTCTATATGGAGTCCGTCTCGGTTTCTGTCCTTCTCGTTTGTCCGTTGCGAGCGAGAATCTTCGATCATCGTTAGTACATCGCGTTCCTCGTGCCCGTTCGTGTTCCATCGGATCGGTCCGATCGGTCGTTTTCGTCTCGTTAGCCCCAGTGTCTCTTGTGAAGTTTCTCGGTGCCGCGAGATCGCGGTCGTTAACAACCGTTCTCCGATTCTCTTTTCCCCCCCGGTAACGTTTCGATTTTCCCGCTGTCTCCCCTCCCCCCCCCGCGTTCGGGTTCGTTAGTCCGATATAATCGAGACCGTTCGATTTCTTTCGATTCTCCCGAGCCGTTGACGGAACCGGAGCGCGCGTCGACTGTCCCGCGGACGCGTCAGTTCCTGCCGAGTATCTGTCGAGTGCGGTCGCGAGTAACGTTCGTGCTTTTCAGTAAAGGAGTATTCCCTCGCCTGGATACAATAGCCTAGACGATTTATGTACACACGCGCAGAGACGTTGGAAACCCGGCGCTATTCAATCAACGACTCGTCTGCCGCATCGAGTACTCTTCATTGATGCCAGCCTTGTATTGTTTGTGGTGCTTCTTCTCTTCGTGAAAGGTGTGCTTCGTTTAAACCTGCAAGGTGGTGCGACTGTTTCTCTCTATGTGCGTGATTTGAATCAGTGATTCGAGAGAAATAGCCGATTATTGTTCGGCGATCGAAATAAATAAAAAGAAGAAGAAAGAGAAAGAAAGTGAGAGTTTTATTGTAAGTGTGCAGTACTACGTTTGTCGTTCACTGTGGATTATTGGATATACTTTACGCTCTCGTCCCAGCGACCTGCCGACGGAGCGGAACACATCGCCGCCGCCACGATTTATGTAAGTCACAAGAATACTTACATATTATCTTAAACGTTCCTCTCGCGATAGCGATCGACACACCGGTACTACACCTTCTGTCGCGAGTGATATTCCGTTTACACGCGCTATCGTTCCCGATGTTTTCCGGGAAACTCTGAATCCGTGTTTGCTAACTGTGTTTTCCTCGCGTCTCGTTCTTTACCTTTTTCTATCGAATCGCAAGAATCGTTGAAAGACAAGGTTAACGAGCGCGTAGCCACGAACGAAAAGAACCTTCGAGCGGGTTGCGTCATCGACAGAGTCGTACGTCGTGAACAGGTTCGTATTTCGAGTGCAATATTCATTACCAACCTCCGAACATTGCCGCGTCGGGTGACACGATCGAAACGTCTACCGATACGATCTCGTTCTCGTTACATTGTGTCCGGTCGATTCGAAAGTTTTGTCTCCTTCGATTCGTACATAACCATGTTTCAGGATTTCCATAAATCGTACCGGCCACCGAATGCTTCTTTCAACCATCGATGTGTAAACTACAAAATGGCGGTATAATCCCGTTAGAACAATCGTTCGCTATCGAGAACGAGAACGGTAGAGTCCTATTGCATTTTGTATGAGAAATCGGACGGAGAAATCGGCAGATTGTTGAAAATGTGTGCCGAATTTTTTTAGCCGATTACAATGGTTATTACTATGCTTCGAACATTCGCGTACAGGACAGTTTCGAAAAGTTCAAAGAATATTAGGCCTTTTTTGCTGTATAAAAAGAAATGTGCGGGAAACAACTGATGTTTCATAATACCTCGTGGAGTTATTTTCATAGTATTATGACCTTTCTTTATGATTTGCTAATGAACTATTAAAAAATCGATGCGATCGCATCCTAACCTAATATCTTGGAATGTTTGAAATCGTTTTTAACCGTTCACGGGGTATCAATGCCCTGGGAATAATGATTAGGTTAGAGGCCAGTTTCTGGTAGTAGAGAAATTGAATTGGCTTCGTTACTGCTCTTGGCAGCAATCATGGCAGTCGAATGTAATCCGCAACCACTATAAACTCCGTTCCGTTGACTATGTATAACCTCGCGGCCCATAGAAATTGTATTTGTAAACAAATTTTTCTGCAATTTCGGACACGAAATGTTTTTCACGTCACGCCGACTTCATTCTTTTTTTTGTTTTGCTTGTTACGGGTGAAGTTGTTTCCGACAACCTTTTATTGAAACTCGTATCAGATCGTTACACGTAAAATGCCATTTTATGTGGCATTTTATTCGCGAAAGATCGTTACCGTTTTAACGGATCGTTTATAAAAAGAGAGGTTACACCTGTGGCCCCGAGTATTGGAAGAAACGATAATTATTTAACACTAAACCTACCATCGGTCAGAATGACCGGTTACAAATTTATTATATTACAATTATTGAAATAATAAAAATGATTTTATAAGAATTGATTGTAGAAATATCTTTAGTAGAGTATTTATTATAATTGGATCCGCACAAAGTCTAAATAAAATCAATCTTATTATTTTTACAAAGGAACATGTACCAGTTACTTGTAAGGCTCGGTAGGTTTAGTGTTAAAGAATGGAAATACACTAATGCAATCGCTGTTGTCCTCGATGCAGGACAGCTCGCGTTATCCTACAAGATCGGAATTTATTTAATTAAATTTAAAAACACGCGCTGCGAATCCTTTCTCTTACGTACGATGTACATACAAGAATGTACGAACGAATATCGCGTAATCGGATTCACAATTAAACGAGAGACTACACATGTTTTTGCAGTCCGCACAAACGCCGGAAGTACACATCGACCGAGGAAAGTCTAAACACCTTTTCTTTTTTGTTTTTACGAATACAACGCAGGTCAGCGATGGCAACAGTATTTTTTACATTTACAATTTTATTACAATATGTTTCAAATTTTCTTTTTGTTACAAATAGGAGAGGCGAGGAAAATGTAATGCGAAGTCGTTCGTGCGAATTTAATTCCTAAAAAAAACTTGCTCAACAAGGCGACTCAACGATCGTCGATTCTTGATAAGATCAAGTATGCCTTGCAATTCGTTATTTGAACATACTCTACACAAAAACGTGTGTATTTTTCTAGACAAGGTGGGTGGGCGAGTTTCGAGGGAGCATTCTAGTTCGTTTAAATTGGTCAGAGTTTGTAATCGGTTACATCCGACACTGTAGGAGTGGTTTTAATCATTTCGCGCGTAAAGCGAGAGTTCGAGGAACGTCGATCGCCTCTCGACGATCTATTTAAGATTCTTCGCACGGAAATGTTATCTTATCGGGGGAAAAGAATGTTCCCGGGGAACGAAACTCGCCGCCTCGAAAAGTCGCGTCGCAGCGTCTCGATCTCTTTTATTCTCCCATTGTTTACGTTTCGTATACCACCGCCATTGCTAGAGAATTATTACGAACAAGTGCAATGTCATCGGTGTCGAAATCGCTCGGCGCGCGTGTCGGCTAATTAAATCTCTCTCTCGCGTCGGCGAAATATCTCGTGAAACACGCACTTCGCATCGAATTAAAAAACCGATCCGAAACACGTCCGAATCAATTTTCGATCATGGTCAAACGGGAGTAGTAATAAAGTTCATTTGGCTCTGCTATTGATACTTTGAACTCTGAATATTTTCTGCGGGGCAAACAATACATTTACTGCTGCACTTGAGATGTAAAAATGCATTTTTCGTATGAACGCAACACAGTGTTGATCAATTTCAATTTGTCTAGTGAAACCGTTCGCTTTCACCGTTGAAAATTTTCAAGCACACTATGTACATACTTGAATTTTTAGGACTGAAACGTGTAACGCATCGTAATTAACTGTTATTGAAGTCGAAAGTTGTAGTTTCTTTTTAATTAAATGTATACATAGATTTTTGCGAGCGTCACGCGATTTCAACTAGAAATGTTTATAGCAGCATAATATCTTTGGGCGTACGAGCCACCGATTTATATGGCGTAGAGGAAAAAGTCACGCGAAAACGTCTAGGCACGGAACGCGTTAAGTAACACGATCGAACCACGCGTACAGGTTAAATTAATTTTCATTAGTCTGCTTACACGCGGAGAAACGTTGCTTGAATAATAAACGATCGAGAAGCTCGTGATATTCTTTGACACGCGGGGATTGTCATAAAATAAAGAGGAGAGGAGACCCATGAAAAATACAAGGTAGTCCGATGAATGGGGTCGTGCTTGCGTGGATGTTTGAAGAGCCTGCATGGAAATGAGATTAAATTGAAAGGTCCCCACGATACGAGACGAAATTCCAGAAAGTGTAATTAAATATGAAAGGAACTTTTAATACGTAACTGCTTCACCTACACACAGGGAATCTCTCGCGAATCCGTTCGAGTTTCTTCTTTTTCTCTCTCTATCTCTCTTCTCTTTATCCGTCTGTCTCTGTTTCCATCTCTCTATCAGAGGGAACGTTTTCCCGTAATCGGACAAAATTTTAACGACGCGTTCGAATAGCTGCAATTACGCGGCGCCGGGCCTCATTTTTAATTGTATTTTAATGATGCTCGCGCGCGCTTTAATTGACATCTATCGACTGTCCAGTTTATCGAACCGTCGACTATAAAATGCACCGGCGGTTGAGTTACGGTCCGAAAGAAAATACTCTTTATCATTCGGATAATTGTCAGTAAACTGTGCACGTTTACGCGGAATCGCGTCTCTTTCAGAAGTTTACTAAACCAATTTCATTTATTTGCTCGGCATCTCCAGCGGGTTAAAGTCACTCGGGAAATTTAATAGACTTGATTAACGGTGTTTCGCTCCTTCTCAGTTTTTCGTTCAACTCGTTCTACATTTTTATTTACTGCTAACACACACACACTATCTCTCTTTTACTCCTCTTCAGATAATTTTGAATCGTTCGTTGCGGTGAAATATACAATTATCCAAACAAAATTTCAGGCGCGAATTGAAAATCTGTTATCGATACGAGAACGAAAATGAAACTTCAATTATCCAAACGCGTTGTTCCGTGCGCGGGCTAGTAACGTGCACTAATTATTCGTATCAAAACCAGTTCATTGTTCGAAACAAAGCATCGTAGAAAGTGTACCTACGTCTCGTTCGAAATCATATCGGAGGCCGGAACAATACACAGGCGGTAATTGTTCGTACGCGAGCCTCGATGTTCGAAAAGTTCGCCAGTTAACAGGTGCACAGGGGATCGTCTATCGCGTTTCAATGAATTTTGAGAACTTTTTTTTTCGTTTCATTCCGACTGCTCGTTTATCAATTCACGTCCGGAGTCTTTCCGGCGAAACGGTCCAGTTGACTTCCTGGTGTCCCTGTGACGAAGTGAAACGCCGTCGCGGGTTTCTTTTATGGCAAGTTGCCGCGATTTAATGCGATATCGTCGATGCGTCGTCGTCGCAACCCCCCTGAGTGGCTGCACTTTGCACCGGCGGAAGCTAGAACTTTGAATAATTATTCGCAAAGCGTAACCGTTTGCAAGCAAATTAATTGTGGGATGTCCGGGTAACCTCGTTACTTGTTCACCGCGTTCTCTGCCTTCTTCTTCCTCCTCCTCCTCCGCTCCCTATTCCCGATCCGCTTTGCTCTCCGCGCTGCGTCGAGAGGATACGCGCGCGTGCGGACGGATCGAGAACCGTACCGGCCATAAAACGACGCCCTATTACACGGTCCCTGCAAAATTATCGAATTATTAACTACACCGTTTCTTCGTAGCGGTGCTGGTGCTTTCGACGCTTATTACTTTACGGCGAATCGAATGGCCTAATTTTGGCCCTTCGATGCTTCGTCCCGACAGAATGGTGTGCAATTTATTGCTCGAAATATTGGGTCGTTTCGCCTGCTGCTCTTTTTCACTTTAACGCTTCCGCGACCCATGACTTAGAATCCAATCATTTATTCCCTCGAAAACATGATTTTCCTGGGAAACGAGGCTTTTGCCATCTCCATAATCTTTTGCGGGAAATTCTAGACATACAGTTTGCGAAACAGTAATTAACATTAAATCTATCACTGTCGGTCAAATGACCGGTTTTATAGTTTTCCTTTCACAATTATTAACATTATGAAGTTGCTCAGAAATTGATTCGATGTATAATTTCTTAATCCGTTTATCTGCTCGTAAGCCTCATAAGTTGTATCTGATTGCTCAGCTTCTTTGATTAATTCACGATGATATTAAATGCTGATTTTATAGATATTTATCAAGGTTCATAAATTATCAGGTTATAGCTATATATTACTTTTTGTTCGAGATAAATAATATGTAAAATTGCGACACGGCAACGATGCGTCCGGTGCTTATTGTTCTCGCACACGAGTGACGTTAACCTTGTATTTTTATCTAGCCTGCTCGGCAATCAACGTTCTCGCAACGGAGAAGGTACGAACGGGTTTCTTTGAACGTTTCATAATCGAACATAATTAGTGTTCCAATTATCGTACGAAACGGTTTTTAACAGCGACTAACCTACATAATCTGAAACCGTTTCCGGTCGATGTTGACCTCACTCTTCGATGTTAATTTATTACTAGGTGTATCCGGTTTAGACGCGTTATTTATGCGACGATGATTCGCTTAACCTCTCTGTCCTGTATTTTTGACCTATTTTCTTGCCGTCGTCAACTTTCCGTGTTTCTTAACTTGTTTAGCGACCATCAGCTCGAGAACAATGATTGTTACAGATTCAAATATTTAATGCTTTTATATCTCTGACCTATCTTGAGTAGGGTCCCATAGAAATCACCGACGCAAATTTCTTCCACTCGGTTTTCCTTAACCGAAAACGAATTTGACCGACAAAGGATTTGATCGACAACGATTTTAGATTCTAAAAGACTTTAGATTCTAGAATGTAAAATCGTTGTCGGTTAAATGTATTTATCGGTGAAAACCGTGTCGGGAAAATTTGTGTCGGTGATTTCCATGACACCTCTTAAGTAAATGTTAACCTATCTGTAACGCTTCTGCAAGTTCATTTTCCTAGGAACTTGAATGATTCACGGTGAACGATGATCCGTACGCGTCGGCCGGGCAGTGATAGAATAAATCGTTCCCGCACAATGTAGCATTTCACGAGAATACATACACGCACCGCGGAGATAGGTTCCTGGAAAATGATTTGGTTAGGTGGTAATTTATCGATTCGTTTTCACGTGACCGACACAATTGGCTGCAATTTACACGGCCTGTAATTTGATACTTCGCTTACGCTGCTCCAAGATATTTGGCGGGAAAATACTCTCGAGCGCATAGAATTCCGTGAACGAGGTTTTTCGAAGAGTGGTGGGAGGAGAAGAAGAAGTTCGACTGAGATGTTGGGAACAAGGTTTCTAGGAATGCAGGCGTCGGAGTGGCTGAGTGGCCGCTCGAGTGTATGCTTGTGTGCGAGTACGGGGTTGAGAGTTCTTCAGGATGGCCAGTGCGTGGTGAGAAATGTGCAGTCGGGCCAGACCCTGTGAAAAGAATACGGAAAGCCGTTAATCTACGTGACCCGATCCTTCTCTATTATTATTCACCTCTGACAATCTCACCGGTTAAACCCTGCGGCCACGTATTAATCAAAGGAAACAGCTACTTAAATTACGATCGACATTCTGAAAACTGCGCTTTGGGTACACAACGTTTTTCAAGAATTCACTGATAATATCATTATCGTTTACTATCTATTCTGTTAAACTTGGTATTTAGGATTTAGCTAAAAATTAAGTTTCCTCTGCACCGCTATCCCTTATACCTGGGTCCTCCTACCCCTCGGTCATCAATAAAAAGGACCGTCTTGTCGGTATACGCTGAACACGTTTTTCTATCCTAAAGTTAGTCGAACCGAAGCACTTGAGCGAGAAGCTTCATCTTTATTTTTGTTTCTTTTTCTTAATAAACTCTCTATACCGAGTTTTCATATTTTCTATACGACGAATCCTTGGTATTTTACATTACTTTACATTATTTTACTTTAGATTCATTACATTAGGTTCTTTTAGGTACATTACTGTATTTCATAACTTTGTAGAAATAATCAACACATTCAAATTATCGTTTACATTTCTAAATATGTTGGCATCTAACCAATTATTAATCATTTCAATATTGTATGAGTTGTTGTAGGTTTATGGAAGCAGGTTATATATTAATTAAATAAAGAAAAACAGATATTGGTTTTAAAGATATTTAATGGATGTTCTCTCTACCAAAGCTAGCCTTCGACTAACTGCGTTCGGCAGCTCGTCTAAGCGTTTGAAAACGAAACACATTTTTGAATGGGATCATGTCGGCGGACATAAAGGAGCGCGGCTCTGTCTTTGATTCGATACCTAAAGGTACCGCGAAATACAATGTTACGGACCCGCAGATGTGAGATCCGAAACGTTATACAGACACATGTACAGCAGTCTCTGGAACATTATTAATTTCTGTACATATATCTATACTCCCACTCAGAAATTAATCTTTAAATACTAGTAGAGAGAACATTTTTTTGGGCAATATACAAATGGTCCAACATTCGTTGCAATGGATTGGGGAAAACCCAAAATAAAAACCCAATCAAACCATACTTATTGTTTAACAATTTCTTATCACTGGGGCTCCTCCAGTCCGATCTGCTTGCGCATATAATTGAACTTCGCTGTTGGTATTGATTTCGTGAAGCTGTCTCCCAGTTGTTCACCTGTAGGTATATATTTTAATATTATTTCCTTTTGTTCAATTTTTTCTCGCGAAAAATGATACTTAACGTCGATGTGTTTCGATCGCTTATGATCTGTTGGATTATTTCCTATTGCTATACAACCGTTATTATCCTCGAAAATAGTTATTGGTTCCTTTATATCTATTTTTATGCTTGATAACAAAGATTTTAGCCAACAGGCTTCTTTAATCCCTTCATATAACGCCATGTACTCAGCTTCAGTTGAGGAAGTTGCAACTGAGTTCTGTTTCTTTGTATTCCAACAGATCGTATTGATTTCAAATATTTTAAAAATATATCCCGTTGTACTCTTTCTGTCGATTTCATTACCTGCCCAATCAGAGTCTACATAACCAGTCAATATAGTTTTGTAATCGTTTCTCTTGTAAATTAAACGGTATTTCAACGATCCTTTCACATATCTTAAGATCCTCTTTAGATTCTGCCAGAGTTCCTTATTATTTTTATTTTGATATCTACTAAGCAAGTTCACAGCGAAACATAAATCAGGTCGCGTGCATAGCATAGCATACATTAAGCAGCCAATAAGGTTCCTACATGGTGCATCAAAATATTCATCTGAATCTAAGGCTGTGTAGTCTAATTTTGCAGGTAATGGAGTACTTACACTATTACACTCACTCATTTTGTACTTATCCAAAACATTCTGTAAATAGATGCTTTGATCTAGAGTGATTATATCGTCTTTTCTTTCAACATTTATCCCTAGGAATAATCTCATTTCATTCATATCTGTCATTGAAAACTTGTTCTTTAAATAATCTTTAAAGTTTTTTAATGTGCTTCTATCGTATGTTACTATTAAAAGATCATCAACGTACAAAATGACATATATATTTTTACAAATATGATTCCTATCGAGGAAATATAAACAGCGATCTACAGAAGAGTTTTTAAACCCATGGTTTTTGAGAGTAACTTCAAAAAGTTGAAACCAGCATCTGGCCGATTGTTTTAAGCCATATAATGCTTTATTTAATTTGCATACTTGATTTTCTTGCGCTTGAATACCTTCTGGTACACGCATATAAATCTCCTCTTTTAGTAGACCATTTAAAAAGGCTGTCTTAACGTCCATTTGATGAATTAATAAATTATACTGGTTTGCAAAGGCTACCAGCATTCGAAAAGTTGCAATGCGAGCTACAGGCGCGAAGGTCTCATTATAGTCTAATAAATGTTGTTGACTGAAACCTCTTGCAACCAATCTCGCTTTAAATTTACATGGATTTCCTTTTTCATCCATTTTAATGCTAAAAACCCATTTGCAATCAACTATATTTTTATTATTCGGATGGGGAACTATGTCCCACGTATTGTTATGTATTAGGGAGTCGATTTCATCTTTTATCGCTTTCTCCCACTGAATCTTATCATCACGGTCTTTTATCTCACTATACGATTTGGGAACTTCGCAAGTTGTTACGAGTGCATAAGCATGATAATCATACTCATTATAATTTATACGAGGTTTGACTTTAATTCTTGCACTTCTCCGCAAATCACTTTCATTAGAGTCAATTTGAACGTTAGTGTTTTCGATATTCCTTTTATCAGACACTATTGTTTCGCTCCTTTGACTTTCGCTGATTTCTTTTTCTTCATCAGCTTCTTGTGATTTTATTGCTACGATACTTTCATCTTCAAAGTTATTTGTGCGTACAGAGGGTCTTGAATTTTTAAAATTAATCTCATCAAAAATGACATCACGGGCTATCATGAATTTTCCTGTATTCACGTTTAATATTTTATACCCGTTTTTCTCATAGCCGATAAATATCCCTTTATACGATTTCTTATCAAATTTACTTTCTCTATTTTTGTCATGCACGTAGACGGTGCTACCAAAAATTTTTAAACGATTTAATTTTGGTTTTCTACTATGCCATAGTTCAAAGGGAGTTTTATTATCTGCGATGGCTTTACTTGGAGATATATTAATTAAGTGGGCTGCTGTTAATATTGCCTCTCCCCATAACTCCTTGTTTAAATCAGCACCGTGAATCATAGCGCGAGCTTTTTCTAATAGAGTTCTGTTCATTCGCTCTGCTATGGGATTTTGCTGAGGCGTATACGGAACTGTCAGATGATATTGAATACCCTTTTGTACGCAAAAAGCTTTGAATTCATTCGATAAGTATTCTGTCCCATTATCGCAATTCAAATTTGCGATTTGTGAATTGAAGTGTGACTCAGATTTAGCTACAAAGTCTTGAAAAACTTTGAACACTTCCGATTTAAACGCAATGAGATAAACGACCGTGTAATGTGTAAATTCGTCAATAAATGTAACAAAATAATTTTTATCGTCGATTGTTTTTGGTTTAATTGGCCCACATACGTCAGAGTGGACGGTAAACAGAGGTCTTGTTATATGACTCCTGTCCCTTCGTTTTGAGAAAGGCAGACGCGCTTGTTTTCCGTACACACAAGCTTCACATAGATCCTTTGTAGGATTAATTGTGTCTATTAATTTTTTACCATCGATTAAATCATTTTGTTTCATTTTAACGAATTTAGAACTTTCAATATGACCCAAACGTTCATGCCATAATTTGTATGTGTTTGGTACTATGATATTATTTGCATATGTTTTATCACACATAGTTTTATCAATAGTAAATGTTACACATATTAAATTTTGTGCTGACTTACCAGTGAGTATGGTCTTACCACCTTTCGTTACTGTAACACCACCAGTTTCGCTAAAAATGACTCTCATTCCGGCTTCCTGGATTCGGCGAACGGATAGTAAGTTGTTCGGGACATCGGGTACGTATAATACATTCTCCAGAACTCCGGTAACGCCTAGATTTGTCGTTATTTTAATGGAGCCGATCTTCGTTGCAGTGATAACTTCTCCTTTCTTTGCAATTGAAACATGAATGGGCTTCTTCAATGTTAATAGAGTCACAAAAAGATCCATCTCATTAACCAAATGATCTGTAGCACCTGAATCCAATACAAAGTCTATTTCTGTAGAATCATTTGGTCTTTTATTATTTTTTACTTGGAAACCTGTCATAAACGCAAAGCTTTCACATCCTCCTTGCACTTGAACTGTTTGAATTGTTCGCGGCCGTTCTTCAGCTGTAGAATTCCTTTTGTAATAGTAGCAGTCTTTCTTCTCGTGATTTCTTCTGCCACAATAATCACATTTTTTATAATTGCTTCTGTTAAATCCTTTATTTTTAAAAGAACGATTTTGTTGATAATTTTCTTTTCTTTTAAAACTTGTCTTGAATTTTTTATCTTTCTTTATCCTCTCAGTATCCCTTTTTGTTTCTATATGCAATACTTTTGCGCTTGTTTCACTTTTCTCGTTTCTTAATTTCACTTCATAGTCTAGCAATTTAATTTTTACAAATGGGAGGCTTAGGTTTTCGTCTGATTGTGTTTGAATTGCGGTGACAAGCGGATCGTACGAATTTGGTAATGTTAATAATAATCTGGCTACTTTGCTCATTTCAGACAGTGTCTCTCCCGCAGATTGTAGTTCCACAATCATTTCATCAAAAAGTATGAAATGTTTTGAAAGTGGTATATCTTCCTTAAATTTAAAACACAATAGTTTCTTCTCAACAGCAAGTTGAGTTGCGAGGCTTTTTCTTTGGTATATCGCATCCAATTTTTTAATTATATCCTTAGCCGTATCTGTCTCCGTTGCGAAACATAACATTGAATCTGTTAAGTATTCAATAATTATTCCCGTAGCAATTCTCTCGCATTTCATCCAATCTTTTCCCGGGTTCTCTGGGCGATCCATGTCCAAAACTTTCAATGCATCCTCTTCTGCTATTAGTGCCCGAATTCTGTATTTCCAGATGCTATACTTTTCCCCATCGAAGGGTTTGACGTTTCGTTTTGTCTTCTTCGTTTCTTCACTCATTTTCACAGTTATAACACGTCACTTACCCGTTCACTTTTGATCAAACTTATTTTTAATTTATAATTGTCACTTCACTAACTGTCTCTCTATAACTTTTTATATATTTCTTTTATTTAGAAACTTTTAACAAAAAATTACTATAACTATGTGCCTGGGCCCATAACCTGTAGGTTTATGGAAGCAGGTTATATATTAATTAAATAAAGAAAAACAGATATTGGTTTTAAAGATATTTAATGGATGTTCTCTCTACCAAAGCTAGCCTTCGACTAACTGCGTTCGGCAGCTCGTCTAAGCGTTTGAAAACGAAACACATTTTTGAATGGGATCATGTCGGCGGACATAAAGGAGCGCGGCTCTGTCTTTGATTCGATACCTAAAGGTACCGCGAAATACAATGTTACGGACCCGCAGATGTGAGATCCGAAACGTTATACAGACACATGTACAGCAGTCTCTGGAACATTATTAATTTCTGTACATATATCTATAGTTGTTATATAAATTTCGTATCCACAAAATGAAAAAAATCATATAGAATGGAATTATTCTAGATAAGAAGAGATGTTTAATTTTTCAAGTAAAATAGCTCCGAGTGCAAAGGGTTACATAGAAACTTGCTTGTCAGAACGAGAAGAAAATAGTCACTTTGCGTTTACATGAATTCGGTCGTAATGATCCACTCGTGGGTCGCTTAAGCTACCTTAAACGCACACGTAGTTTCCAATGGCTATCTTGACTCAGGTCGGACGGTGAAGGGTCGTCGAGTCAAGGACACGATGCTCTCGACAAATGGGTTCATGGATTCTTAAGTAGAACGGTGGTCCCACGTAAGAATGATGGGGACGGTAAACGCGCGTTAACCCAGTGCCTTCGTTCAACGACCGAAACACAGTTCTCTTTTATAGTAATACGAAAAGTTTCTTCTTTCGGTTGAATTCTGCGACGACCGCGCGGAAGGCGCAGAGGTCGTCAACTTTCCTTCTTCGACTCGCAAATTTACCAAGAATCCCAGCGTGGTTTGCGCACTCCGAGCGTCGCGGCTCGTATGTACCGTCGAGAAATAAGTATGAGAATGAAGATATACGTTCCAGCGTGCGCTTACACACCATTCGAAAAAGGATCCCTCCGGTCGCGTGTTCAGCATTGCTTCGCCTAAGCCGACGAGATTTATGCGGTAAGCTTCGAGGCGACTTCGTCATAAGGACGCGCGTCTTCCTCTCCTGCTCACCTCGAAATCGATATAGGCCCTTACGACGGTCCCGCTACGTTATCCCCCCGGCTCCCTTTCGAGGGTTTTATCTTCGGTGTAATAAATAGGCCTAACGCCACAGTTTTCTCCCTTTTACGATCATCCATCTTATACCGCGTGTCCCATCCAACATCCAGAACGATTCGCCTGTTCCCGATGATGACGAAAAAACGTTGGCTTGAAGCATCATCTGGTTCGAGGCTTCAAAGAAATTTCTCAACGTCAACGATGTTTACAAACTAGAATCGAAACGTTAGGCATATTTGCAAAATAGCTAATTGATTAAAAATTGATCGAAACTGTTGCGCCGAAAAAATTAATTTTAAAATTATCAACGATGTTTACGATGGACGTTTTGATAATTAAGGTCGCGCTTTCAGATCGTTGAATTGGTGTGGATCTAGAGCAGGGGTCGGCAAAGTGTTTGAAATCCAGCTCTAGTTCTCGATACACGTTACATGGAAATTGATTTGCGCAAGTAGAGACGAACAATCAATATGATTATTAATTAAATGAAAAATAAAGCTCTGGTCAGATACTATTCTTCGAGCCGACAATATTTCTAGGTTCATTTTAGTTAATATCATGGAGTAATCGTGATCAAAGAACGACATAGGATTATTTAGCTTATACAAACAGAACCTGAGAAATTTATGCTGCTCTATGTAAAGAACAATATTAACCTCGCCGATCGGATTCAATACAGGCCGCGGGCCGTAGTTTACCGACCTCTGACCTAGACAAAGCAACGACAAAGGGTAAAAAAGAAAGAACTTGAAATCTAAAGAATACGACCCTGAAGAAAATTTACTGTATCTGTGACGCAATCATATTTGCTCTTCGCCTTCAAAGAGAACCTCGCAACGATCATCGTCTTTCAAACGATAAAATGATATGTGTCTGCTGGATCATCCGGCGAACGACCAATTACAGAGAAAGACTTCCGTAATTTCTTCCGGGAGAATCCCCCTGGTTGAAAAGTGTTGCATCGCCGCGCCGGGATGAATATTCTACCGATGAATCGCGGCATTTTCTTTGACGATTCCCGGGGAGTTCCGCGCAGCTGATAACTATGTCTGGAGATAATTGGAATAATGAGATTGAAAGTAGCCGCGTCGAACGGTAACAGGTTTAAAGGTCAAACAAGCGATCTCGTCGGGAAACGGATGGGGCGAGAGAGGTTGATACACGTAATTCCTACGTCATCGTGACGTAGAATACAGGGGGGTGTGTTCGTTCCGTGGCATTTGCTAGAAATGCGAAAAGACGGGTTCCACGATAAAAATTCAGCCCGATAGAAAACGCCATTAACGTTCGCCGTTCCGGGGAGCTTGGTGCTCCTTTTTTTCTCTCTTCTTCTTTGTTCGAGTTTACGGGGATACTCGCGTCGGCGAGCGAGGAACCGTTCCATTGTGCGACCGTGTACGTATAATAAAAGGTTACAAAGGTCAGCGCACATTCGAGAAACCCTGTCCCACCCCTCTTTGTGAATGAAAGCGGCGAGCAGTAAAATTTTTCAAACGCCAGAAAAATGTCATCGCGATCTGCTGGCAGGTGTCGAGAATGAGATCCGAGAATGGACACCTCTTCGGACCAACGTCTGAGCCATACATTGTTAGAAAACAAAATTACAAATCAACTATATAGTTTTTTTTCTCGTACAAACTGCGTTCTGATACCGTCGTCAACTTTGAACTTCGGCCCGCGGTGCTTTCATCGCGTCTGTGACTAATATTGGTTATATCATCGCAGCATGCGATGCGTGAATCATAGGTCTCGAAGCGTTCGATCGTGCGCAAATCGAGAAAGGAATCTTACGAGAATGGTGTTCACGAAGTCCTTGCGAGTATCAGAAGTTTAATCGAAGCACCGGTCGGTACTCGAACGATACACGTGTATCTGTGTGTCGAGGGTTAGGAGGAAGATAGGAGGATAGGAGGAGCCGTTCTTCTTTCTCGTATCCACTAGCCTTGAGTAACTGTCGGGGTTCTCGAAGGTTACCGGATCGGTTCGGCGTAAATGAATCCAGCTAATCCGCCCCCAGCCAGTGCAGACTGCTTCAATCGCGGACTTCCATCGTCCAGGTACCGAAAAAGTGCGTCCCAGCAGGTACCGGATCCTCCTCTTGATCCTTGAAACTCCCAGTGTCCTGAATCGACATGAATATCAGGAACTCTTCCAATTCTTTATTCGACCCAAATTGCTTGCAACCTTTAACACCAGTTTAACACCATTATAATTGCCATACAACAATGACAGAATTGCACATATCGTACTATTTTTATAAAAACATAATGATAACTTTAATATTTCTTTGACAATGAAAAAATTGCACATATCGTACTATTTTTATAAAAACATAATGATAACTTTAATATTTCTTTGACAATGACAAAATTGCACTTATCATACTATTTTTATAAAAACATAATTATAACTTTAATATTTCTAAAAGATCAAATCAGAAGCAACTGATTCTAACTTAACCGGTAGTTCTAGTATTTTTTTGTTATTAAGCACTTCAGATCTCATCTGAGATCTATACTGCACTCTCACGAACATAATTTGATTTATATTGAATTTTTTCATGTAGAGAACAATATTGTTTCTCGAGGATCGGATTCAAAACAGACGGCGGGCCAGATTTGTTAATAGATGACAGGATCGAACTGCAATCGTGTCGACGAGTATTTCTAGTTTGAATAAAATCTTGAACTCTGACAAGACCACGAAGGTATCGATGATTTGTGATTAAACTGCAGACACAGAGAATCAGTGAAGTATTACATCGCGGTAACTCGCAATGGAAAGTAATACGAGGACGTTTGGCTGACGACCGGACAAAGGGCGTAGAAGCGTCGAGATTTGAAAATACAGTTGGCCGGTGATTTTTTACAGCCTTTATGGGATAGTAGGCGGATTATCATAATGGTAGCCAGTTCCGCGAAACTTCTTTTGATCGTACTCACGAGAGACGAAGGCTCTCCATTGTTGAGCGTGGAGCAGATTTATGATGCGATCCACTTTGCCCTCGCTTCTCGCTTCCGGTTATTACGCGAAAGTCGGGCAAGAAAAGCCCAACTAGGATACGCGCCGGTAGTTGGCCAGAGGTGGTGCGATGGCCGGGATGTGGGAGAAGAGGGCTTCTTAAAAGAAGGAACTGCAGTGAACAGATCCAATCTGGGAAGATTCGTTTCGTGTTCGCCGTGCTCTACGCTGCCCCCCACCCCTGAACGATCGAGGAAAGGAAAACCGAGGGTGAATTCCCGCGAATCAACGGGCTTCCTCCGACGATATTCGTCGGTTTAATCGTGTGATATCCTTTGACGGTGATAAATATCGAAGCCCGTTCTCACCTTCTTCAAAAGCGTTCGACAGGAACTCGTTTCCTTTCTTTCGTTACGACCATTCGTAAAACGTAATCTCCTCGCAATAAATTATAATAATGACTTCGTCGAACAGTCTGTAACGAAACGGCGATTTGTGAATAGAATATCAAAATTTCAGGAATACACGAGAGATAAAAAAATTGAGGGTCCACAAAGGACGTGAAGCATTTATTATTAGCGAAGCGACTCGAACGGCGGAATTAAAAAAAACACTCGGAATGTGAAATCCCGGTACACCGCTATTTCCACTTTCAGTGGGTTTCTTCGTTCTTCGAGTATTCCAATTATCCCTCGCTATAGAAAGTATTCCCAAATTAAGGATTCCGTTCCCATTCTGGCCTTCGGAAGTTTTTATTGCGGAACTTCCGAGATCTTCGCGAGAACGGTGCTGCGATTTTAGTCGCGGAGACCGCGGTTTCGGGTTCGACTTGCAAGTACAGTATTTTGTCCATAAATGTCCTAAAAGTTTATCTTGTAAATGTCCCAGATCTATTCCCACTACTGTGGGGTATTCTCCCTTGAGGGGCAGCGAAATTCGAGAACCCTCGGTCGCCGAGAAGTATGAATTCTAATCCGAATTTCTAACTTCTTTATTTTTCATTATTTTTTTTTATAGAACTTTCACTAACATATTCGTGGGATTTTTATAATGCAAAATGATACCAAATATGATATAATTCCGATGATATTTACTTGTGTAATATACAATTAATGTTTCGGCCGCAAGTAAGGAGAGTCGCGTCTCTGTCTTTTCCATACGGTATTCTTCCTCGAAACTTTAATTGTCTATTACACAAGTAAATTTATTATATATTTCAAGTACGATCGAAAAAAAATTTTACCTTTACAAGTAAATATCATCGGAATGATATATCATATTGGGTATGACTTTAATTAGAAAAATGCGACAAATATGGTCATCAAAGTTCCATGAAAAATTAATGAAAAATAAGCTCGAGCTCGGCTGTCCTTCTCTAGGTTCGGCAACAGTCAAAGAATAGTGTCCCTGGCGCATAAATGTCTCTCGGCAGACCCGTGCTGGGGACTTATACGGACAAAATACTGTAACAAGTACTTGTCGTGATCGAACAAGATGGATTTTCTCGCGTGAACATACGGGAAAAGTTGTGACGATCGAAACGAGCCTACGAGCAACGGAAATCCGACGGGAAGAAGAACGAACAGAGATTTATGTGTCCAGGAAATGGCCAATTGAAACGTGCCCACAGTAAACATATTGTTCGGTTGAATTTTGCTTGCCTCCTCGAAACATCTGTTACGCAGAGTGCTTTCGAACGTCTAGCGACACTCGCCGAAGAAGTACCGTTCGTTTTTTTGCGAGTTGAACAGGCAAGGACGGTTCCCAGTGCACGGTGTATGAACAGAGAAAATAAAAAAGGACAGATCAGCGCGCGTGGTTCGCGATGTATGGTTATTTCGGACGGGCAGCTTATTCTAGGCAATGTATTTCCATCGTTTAATCTTTATTCGAATTGTTTGCGTTGAATACCGCGGGCACTGCGCCCACCACATCGGTTCGCATTAACAGAATTCGTATCCTGATATTTATAAACCATTCCAGCCGGCAGAAATAATCCAGAAATAGCGTTCGACCGTTAACTTAATTGCAATCCACCGTGTCAATCCATTAACCGTTTCTCTCTGCCGTTCTATTTCCGTTCCTCTTTCGACCTACCTTTCTCTCGCTCTGTTTCCATCGGGTATCTCTCTTTCTCTCTTCCTCCCTTGCTCCTGTTCCCTTTCGTTCTCCGTCTCTCTATCTCGCCGTTACCACGCAGAACGTTCTCCATGCAAATTCGCTGGGAACACCGTAACAGACGTTCCTCCGGTGAATCGTTTCTCCCGAAGCGAACGCTACCAGGACATAAGCTCGCGCGTCTCGCTATCAGTTCCGAAGGATAGAGCATATAATGGTGAAATAAAATGAACACGAGCGAATAGAACGCCGCCAGAAATGGAGACATCGAACTACCAGATTTATCGTCGGGACGGGGACGCGTACACGCGTCTTTCCTCCTTTATATGCGCGTCTACATATAACGTGTGTCGTATGGATAGCGATGGGATCAAACGTCTCGTAAGTCTCGTCGACGCCTCAACCGTTCGAATTCCACCAGAGACAACACTAGCTGTTTGGGAACGGTACTTGAATTCTCGCCTCGTTAGTTTCGCCAGCTAACAACGGAAGCAATAGTGATCCACGGTCGGTCACAGAACTTTGCGTACACCTGTTGAAGTTTACATATTCATTCGGGAAAGAAAGGCACAAATCCAATTTCATGAACGGTTCAGAGGTATTCGTTCAACGAATTATGAAAAATGACAGTTTTCCAGCATTTTTGTATCCGATCACGCTGTAGAGAATGTAGAAAATAGCTTCTTGTATATCTTTATAAAGACTTGATATAATAATATAATATATATATTAAGGAAGTATCGAGGAAACCCGAATAATGTTAGTTTCTTCACTTCGCCAGTAATAAGTTGTATAAAACAGATAAACGGAACATGAGATGCGTACTTTTCTAAAATGAAATAAAACTTAATGCACACATATTCGAGTTTTAAATATTAAAAAATATATATATAATATAAAGGAATACAAAGATACAGAAATTAGCAATTTGGACTTTGCTCAAGACGATAACTCACGATTTGAACAATGGATATGCGTAATTAGAACGATCTCAAACAAATTTATTAAAATTTGGACAGGACAACGTCTGTCGAGTCAGCTAGTTATTATATAAATGACAATCTCAACACACGCAAACAAATAAAAAATCCAGAGTTCGGTGAAGAAATTCTATTTGCTCGAACAAATCCGTGAGAATCTTTTTTTACAGACTTCTCCGTGTTCTCCGTTGATAAATTAATCGATGTCCATAAAACGTTGAAACATTTCTATCCACGGTATATTCGAAAGGCGTGCGTAGACTTTTGCGACCGGCTGTATATTTAAAACACTTGCTTACCTTGATACACACAGTTGTCCCTGTAGGATCCGAGCTCTCGGCGCCAACTAAAAAGGCATCGTTTTACAAGAAGCGACGAGCTAGCGAGATGGTTCGCATTAGATTACATTGTAGCAATTCGAGGGAAGTTCCCGAAGTGTGTTTCTCGGTGTTTCGTGTGTATAGGGTGTTCCAGGTTTGAATGTGCTAAAAAGAATGACTGGCTCGAGAGACCATTGTCACGCACTTGCGAGCGGGGAAAAAGGGCTCGGTACGGAAGGGACACCGTGTACGTCCATAGTATTCCCCTCGGGATGGCAGGATGTTGGGTCGGTGGATGTTTGACGTTGAACAATGCTTGCTCAGCCGCGCTATCCGCGTCGTGATATATTCGTAGTCTATCGTCGGAGGTGCGAGAGAGGGAGAGAGGAAGAGAAGGAGAGAAAATGTCCGTGAAAAATCGTTCCGTGAGCGTTTCGCCTCACGCGACGAGCAACAGAGACGTCGACGGGACGAGAAACGAGGTCTCGCCAGTGTACCGGTGACGCCAACCACCCCCGCACCCCCTCGAATATACATATTTACCGGGAACCGAGCCGTTTATCGAACGAATTGAAAAGAGTTTGCGTAAAGGATCGTCGGCCAAAACGATTAGATAGCAACTTGAAATTGATAGTCCCCGTTCGGCTTTTCAGCGGCAGAAACTGCTCCTCCAGCCCTTCGGTTCTTTCCAACCCATATTTGACGACCTCTTCTGCCACTGCGCCATTACAAAAGCATGTTTCATTGATCACGGTGGCTGCTTAATCATTTAGACTGTTCCAGTGCTAGCATGATTATGACTCTCTGGAGCACTGTCCTAACTCCTCCAAATTCAGCCGCAACGAAATTACGTCTATCTAGAACACACTCTACAGAGGAAGAAAGGGAGAGCATGTTTCATTGATTAGGATGGTTATTGTAATTATCTTGACCGTTCCGGTGCGAGCATGATCGTAGGTTGCCCTTTGCAATACTGTTCTGATTCGATAACTACTATGTATCCACTTCTGGGGCTGTACGCGGGAACCTCGCAGTTGAAGAATTCTTAACAGGCATACATTGTAGTAAAAACTGTTGTAATTTGAGTCTCCTTATGTTTTAACTCTGTGATTCATTACGACACGCAAAGAATATTAACATTCCAGTTCTTATACTTAAAACAAGACTGTCTGACTGGGTCAGCACATACCCAATTACGCACAAACGCACGGCAGGTGTCAGCATAGATAACTAGTACACATGATAATAGTTCGAGACTTCGTTATCGACAGACTTGTCGTTATTACATTCAACTAAAGATACTAATATTTTGTCGGGGTATGTAGACAGGTAACAATGAACGGGACGATGACTGGTGGTACAGTTGAAATTATATCGGAGCAAATTGGTGTTTGAAAAAAAGTAGAATCAGATACGGATACGATATCAATTTTTGACGATGCCGACTCTGCGGTCGACGCGCTAAAGACGAAGTCCTTGCGGTTGTTTTCTTTGGAACTTTTTGGTTGGACACGATCGGAACCGTGATAGAACGGCGCAGAACCTTTTGCGGCAGATACAGTGACGAAGCTGTTTTCAACCCTCGGCTCGAGGCGGAGTCGAAATGATTCACTGTGTCCTTTTGGGTGTCCTCTCCGTCGGGTTCTAAAAATCGTCTGGCTGAAGACATTGTTCAAGAAGGTACGTCGAGATTACCCAAACGGTTGACTCATTTTTCCAAATTGAATCTCCGTTGTACTCCCTCGCTAGAACCGTGCACGGACAATAAGTCATTGAGAATTGTTTCGCAGCGTTACGGCACACAGTGGGAAAACTTGATCTAACTCGATTCAAAAAGAAATAACTTTCGATAGAAATGAGGTAGAGCAATGAATTTTTTTTTTAATTGAAGCTCAAACTTTGTAGAATATGGGAAAATAGAGAGATTACAGTACGAATGGTTTTTAACCTTGAGAAAATTCGTCAAACTTTCACAATTTCAAGAAAAAGTCGTTTCTACGTTACCACGAGCAGAAAAACATTTTTTTTAACATACCATGTATCATTTCCCGTAGATTTTTTCATGCTGATTTAAAATCTGGCCTCAAAATTTTTCTACAACCTCTGGTTTAAAAAAAAAAATAGAATTATAGTTAAACAGTTAAACTTTGATCTAATCTAATCTTTATATATAATCTCTCTATTTTTCCATATTCTACAATGTTTCAGCTTTAGTTTAAAAAAAAATTCATCGCTCTATCACATTTCTATCGAAAGTTCTTTGATTTTGACACAGATTTCATCGGTTTGTCCCATGGTGACGTCTTGGGTAATGCTAACGCCACATTATGGGACAAACCGATGAAATCTTTGTCAAAATCAAAGAACTTTCGATAGAAATGTGCGTCACACCGGTCCAGCGAATACTTTTCCACCGATTCGATTCTCTTACGTGTAATTGCGCGATTACGTTTAAATATCGTTATTGTTCGTCAGCTGATTGACGAGGTGAAGGTCGATGGGAGTTTAATGACCACCGAAGCATTGTGTTCGGTTCATCGTCGCGAACGCGGAAGTTTGCGCGCACCCAATCTTCCGGCGAACTTTCCACAAGAAAGTTAAGTAGCCAATAAACAATCGAACGAGAACTGAAGTTTACCGCATCGTAATTAGTTGACGTCAGTCTTGCATATTTTTTCGGATAGCTTCCACTTTCTCGTCCCGGGATCATTTGAATTTACCGAGTGATTTGCAATTTGAACGGTGTAACGTTTCACCAGAGTTTATTCTATCATTTGGATTTATGTTGTTAATGTTATCGATCGTAAGATTGTTAAACACAAGTATTAATGATTTCGGCGCAACGGTTCGATCAATTAAACACGATAAAGCAATTTTACAAATTAATTTAAACTTTCAACGTTTCGATCCTTATGTGCTGGATCATTTTCAAGAAAGAAGAAAAACTGCGTCTGAAATTATAACAGATAGAAACGGTTACGATACAATCAGATTACAACATCTAGTCAAGATTCATTATTATATTACTCACTTGCTTTATGAAAATTATGACATAGATATTTGGTTTTGTGCTATTACTAGGACGTTAGGAGTTTCATACCTAAGATTTACGCTAGGATGTTCAATCATATGAATCGTTTCTAAAAATTTGGATTTATCGTTCGGAAAGTTGTTTAACGTTGAAAGATAAAGAGTTTCGTTTATATAACGTGTACCGTTAAAGTTCGTACACGAGGGATTAAATAGTGTTTATTAGGATTAAGAATTATTCGTCGGAGAGGCAATGGATGTTGCAGCTCGTATTGTACTCTGTAACAAACCGCATTATGATTCGCAGAATTTTTAACGAGCGTAATTCCATTAAGCTGCCCCGAAAAAAAGGGGAAAAAAACGTACAGGTGCTTGTCGGGATAGGATAAAAGAGAGGCCATTGATATTTCCGGCGGTATAATCCTGCTTGTCGGACGATTCCGAGAGAGTGGTAGGGAAGGGTCGGTGCGGTCTGGGCAGGGACAAACCATCGCAATAAAGGATTCGTCGACCCTGGAAAACCTTCCCAACGGAGCGAGAAGCGAGGCTCGGAAAGGAAACGAACTGCGGAGAGGAGAGTGACAGAGGGGCAAGGGGGACGGAAAGGGGGTTAGGTGGGTGAAAGCACCTCGCGACTGACACTCACCGCGGAAAATAATTCTCGTGGAAACTAATTTCAATTTATGATTCCGTTATCAGCGGGAGGCGCGCGAGCGTACAACCGCGACCCGGTTGGTTTTACTTCGTTTCACCTAATTAGAGGCTGCGTTTCTCGGTGTAACCTCTCCGCATATTGTATTCCTCGAGCGCTTTCGGCCGTGCTGCGTGCGCAAACCCGCCGTATAACGGTTCATTTTTCTTTCACGGGAAAAAGAAAAATGATGCCGCGCAATCGTACGATTCCCTTAATAACGCGTTTAATCTTCCCCGTTCACCAAACCATCGGAACTTTTAAACGCGCTAATATTCTTAACCACGACCGCTCGAGAGTGCCCACGGTATTTCATACATGTTTAACGTTCGGCTACACGACGCCGCGCCGTTTTCTTTTTTATCCACAGCTGTTTGCCTGGGGTTCCGCGCAGCCCCGAGTAAGTTTTCGATCAAATAAGGCAACTCCGCTTCGTCCTGCAATGTTCCCTTTTCTTTTTCTAAAGAAGACGCTTGGCTATCCCTAACAATTTAAGTGATTCTTTCAATATTTGTTCGAATATAATCCAAGTTTTAAAATTTCTAAAATCCACAACAATTTGCCATACTCTGTAATTTTGTATATATATATAACAACTGCAAATCTTTTTTCCCTCAGTATCGTCGTAACACCTTGATTATTTCGCTAATATTAGAAAATGCATAAAATGCACTATTTATAATCGTATTGATTTTTTCAGTGATTCTTTACAAAATTTTGATTGTACCATTATTAAATTTTTCTTTTGTGCATGTTCCTTCTTTGTTATTACACGAGTAGTATTGTATCTTTCTCTTTTTTTTCTTTGATATTGTAAACACTTATGTAAAAGGCTTCAGTCCGTCTATAATAAATAATAATAAAATTAGTTGATTAGGGAAATAGCTGTTCGATTGTAAGACGAGCTCGGTTCGGGTCCGAAGAAAGGAACAATCGTCCGGGACGCGAGAATCGATTAAAATTTTAAACAGAGTTCAACGAATGTCAAGAACTCTTGACTGGATTTAATGAAAATCGAGCGGAATCGGAGGATATCGATCAACCTATCCGCAACTCTCCGCGTCGCGGCGTTCTCTCTCTCTCTCTCTCTCTCTCTCTCTCTCTCTCTCTCTCGGTGCACTTAGGAGAAAAACTTTCCCCTCTGGCCTGTCACGGGGAAAGATCGATAATACATGACCGTACGCTGCGGCGATTCGGAACGGTGGCGAAAGTCGGGGAAAGACCCGACGGGACTTAACGAGTAGAGGGAAAAGAGGAGGCGGAGAGACGTACTCTCCGCGTGCGATTGATCGATTGCGTCCCGCGAGAAGCGACCGACGAATAGAATTCGGAAAAGAAAGCGGGGGCCCGGGAATGGTCGAAGAGAGGGCATAAAAGCGAACCCGACCGCTCTCGGATGGGAGAAGGCACAGAGATTTGTTTGTACGGCCGTGATACTACGGCAATTTATCACCGCGATTACGGAGAGCAAGAGGAACGGGTGAAAAGGGATAAGAGCGCAACCATGGCGAGGAACATGGAGGGGAAGAGAGGATAATCGCGGGTCCTTTGGTAAATAAGGTTATTCCTCCGCAGAGTCGGCACCCATTCCATTCTGCTCCGCCACTATCTCGACCCATCTTCCCGGGCTCCCTGCTCTCTTTCTCTCTCTCTCTCTCTCTCTGTCCCTTCTAGTTTTCTCGTCCATATTCACACTCGGCCACGAGCGGGAACGATTTGTTGGAATTAAGCGGTATTTCAGCGGACCGCGACCACTCGTGACTTCCCGACAAGGAGGCTTTCTTAAATTCTAATAATCGCTAGGTCCATTTGGCCGACGAGAAGTTTTAAGGGGAGTCGCCCCGGAGCGTCTTTATTAAGAAAATCCGGTCCAGATCGATGTTATTAAACTTCGAAGGAAAAGAATCCTAAACGTTCATTTACTCCCGACGGATTTTACCCATGGTCGTTTTACTCTGTGCACTCTGATCTTCTGCTTCCACGTGGAGCGAATGTATATTCCCGTTGAATGGAAACTCATGTAAAGAATATTCAAACGCTGCCTGGCCGACTTGTTTTTCTTTGTTGGATCTCTAGTTTACGTCAGTTTCATTAAATTAAGTCTAGGTTAAATATACGTGTATATTTTTAGTGTACTTAGTTCCTGGAATTGCCAGTGCAACCGTTCCCTTTTAATTGAATCCCTGACACATATAGGACACGAAACTGTCCACAGGTCGAACGAAATGCGGCTAATGTCTGCACGGTTGCTCGAAATAATTTATACTAAGTAAATATTGATTGGCTATATTGATCGGCCAATGGGACGATCGATGCTTTCTGATTCTGTGTTCTTCAAACTCCAACGCCTCATTCCGTACATCACAAGCATGGAGTCAACACGTGTCATAGAGTTTTAAAATGTTTCAAATAGTTTATTCACTTAGCAAGTATGTGGTCTTTTGTACTTAAAACATTTGGACATATATATTGGATATATTTGGACATATATATTGGATATATATTGGATATATTTGGACATATATTGGATATATATAAAGATGATGTTCAATGATGCACATTTGTTGTTTTTTCTATAAATGATCGAACCTGGCGCCGATATCATCAAATTTATTATACTACGTAAATAGTTAGGAAAATACGTGCCGCGGCGTAGAGGTAATAGGAATCAATGAGCAGGGTACGTACAGAGCTGAAACGCAGGACCAATCGATGAACCAAAGATCGTGTCCCCTGTCCTCTGAAATTTTGTTACCGCGTATCCCGGAGCGGTGAAACGCTTTTGCCGGCGCTGGTATTACTGTGAAAGCTTTCGGTACTTTTATTGCCCCCCCTTTTTCGGCAAACAAACGACAGCTTCAGAAATTTCTTTTGAAACTTCATTGTACTCGAAATTCAAGTTGTTCGGTCGTTTCAACGTCCGATTGACGAGTCGTTGCTGCGCCGGCACGCGAGGCACCAGATAAAAGCGCCCCGTGTACACGCCGCGCCGTATCGTTTCGGTTTTTCTGTCCATCCAGACCCGTGGAGACTCGAACCTCGTCCTGGCCAGTCCTCGACAGTTTGTTTTCCGGTTTAACGAGCAGTCCTTGCCACACGATCGGGTCCTTTGACTCACCGTTTCTTTTTTTTTTTGCCTGCTTTTCACTGTCTCTCCACCCCCGCCCTTCTCCCTCAGACCCATCTCTCGCACCCCCTTCGCCCGTCACGCCACTCTTTCATCGATCCTTTCGTCCCTTTCTGTTCCCATGCAATTGCCTTAACGAACTGTTACTCGCTCTATTACCGCGTTTTCGATTATTCCAGTTAAATCGTTCTCTGCTCCCGAGTATCGCGCCCGCTCGACGATCGGCAGATCGATATCGCCGATCTAGTATCGAGATCACGCACAGCGGGTTGAAACGAGAAAAATCATTTTTTAAGTTACTTCTAAGTTAAATTAATAAAAATTGTACCGTTTTATAGATTTTGAGGTGCTGGAATTCAAATTAATAATCAGATGTTACTTAATTCCAAAACCATAAAAGTTATATAAGGTTTTTTTAGAAACGATGAATGAATGAATGAACTTCTAACTTTTCGACATACATAGGTTAGTACTCTTTTTTATAACGAAAAATACTGTTTTGATGTGATTTATTTTGGACATCGTGAACACGTGTTGAACGTGTGTCTTCAATGCTTGTTATCAAGACACTTGATTATTTAAGTAATAATTGATCGAACCATAGCGCCGAGAAAATTAAACATTTGTTATTAACAATAATACGATCGATACAAGTGACATATTTAAATTCATTACGATCGATAAAATGGAATATTTAGAAATTAATACCACGACTAATTTCGCGCGGACCTTAATATGCTACTAATGAGACTCGAATCGAAGTTTCGGAAGGTAACAAGTTCCTTAGCCGACCCCTGTGCTCGACGGGCCGTCAGCCGCGCATAATTCGAATCCCCAAATATTCTCCGTTCTCTCGAATGATACTAATTAGTCTCGTCGAAGTTCCAGCGTTGCTGTTTAGCCGCGGCGCAAGCCGGAAACGGAGTCCAATAATCGACCGTGAATTCGCGTCGTTAACGTTCCGCGGGTCTCACCGAGGGGAAACAGAAACGGCGCGCGGCCATTAGGCGAAGAAGAGCTGATAACTCGGTTATCAGCGATTCGTATCGGCCTGGCACGATAATTATATCGGGCCATTGTCTGCTCGGCCCGATTCACCGAGCGAGAAACGATCACGCGATGCCGGGAGGTCGACATTCCGCTCGGTTATTATTATTTATTTATTAATGCCGTAAACCTTGTTTGGTTTACATAGCATACATCATATTATACATATATATATTTTTTTTTATTATAAAAAATCTCGTACGAGATTTATTTCAACATGGTGGAGAATACAATATGAAAATTACAGATTGATGAAAATTTTTACGCAGCAGAATATTGCAAGTACAAAAAACATTATAATGAGAATATGATAACAAAACACAGCATATATTTTACACATTTGCATCTATCCAGTCCATACTATACCAAATTAAATTCGCAGTTTACATTTTTTTTTAAATTTAAAAATAAGAATGCAAGCTCCAATATTTGGTCGGGCAACCAACATTTCCAAACGTAAGGGCAACTATATTATACATATAGATGTAACATAAGTATGCAATATCATATACATGTAACATAAATTACAGCTTACAATTATTACATGAAATTATTATAAATGGTGGACGTTAAATCCTAATCTTACATTTTCCGCTCGGTTTTTTAAATGTTCCGACGAAGGTTACTCAACAATCATCCAATATTATCGTTCTGCTGCCGCACTGGTTAATAAGATATCGCCTGAAATCGTATTGTCATGCGATAATGGGATGAACGGACTTGGCCGATCGATCGCGCTCATGCTCCGCGAAAAACGACACTCGGTGGCGAGCGTTTTCTCTCGAGCCTCGCGATGCAAAACGACTAGAACACCTGCGAAAAACTTCGAAACCGTCGTTCGCCGTTCAACAGGCTTGTTGTCAGAATTTCTCCGAGCGCTAAATGCTCGGCGCGAAATTGGCGAAAGCCATAAGTTTGAAAAATTCTAAAGTCCACAACAATTTGCCATACTCTGTAATTTTGTATACATATAACAACTGCAAATCTTTTTCTCCTCAGTATACCTATAAACGATTTTTCTAAGTACAAAGACAGAATATTGCAATCTTATGACATAATATTTGTGCTAATGACCAAGTTGTCTATGCGACCTGTATAAATAAATTTAAAAAAAGAAAAACAAGGCGAAAGCACGGTCAACCGTTGCACGGAACACGGTTCAAATTATTTTTTGGAGAAAGTGTTTGACAATGCATTCATTAGAATAGTTTCATTTGTGTGGGTACGATACAAACGTATCTCGGTTCGTTGAACTTCAAACTCCTTAACTTCTTGAACATGTTTGAAAAGATTTCGGTACAGCTGGGATCTCTTCTTAATGTATGAAAATGAGCAACCGAGGCTACGACGCGGCTAACAGACCAGAAATCTAATTTCTCGCAACGTGCTACCTCTTTAGAAATTCATTTATGTCCTTACCAGGACATGGTTTATGTATAGCTGCTTTTCTAGTTTGTGCGACACGTCAATCGCTGTGGAACCGGGACACTCGAAGCGCGTGTTAGTCGAAACGTGTAGTAATAAATTCTCGGTTCCAGCTGGAATGTTGATAAGTCGTCGCTAGAAAGCACCGCGTATCTGCAATATTCTGAAAAACGGTACGGTTTATCTCCACTACTGGATATTGTAAGACTAAAGATGTTCGAGTACAAATTTTTATTGAACAAAAAGCACACAACTGAGAATAACATTGTACCTATAATTGTGTACCAAAAGTGGTCATGGTTTATTTGTTTAATCGAATCGTCTTCATATTATGTTATTAAAAATCTCGAATGACTTTATCCTTGAAGCGAGGATGGAGCAATCTGTGTTCCTGAAGAATTGTATTTATTATAGAGAAAACTTTGTATGCTTGATTGGTATCAAACAATGTATATTGTAGGAGCGAGATTTTTAATCTTTTTATGTTATTAAAAATCTTAAAAAGATTAAAAATCTCGCTCCTACAATATACATTGTTTGATACCAATCAAGCATACAAAGTTTTCTCTATAATAAATACAATTCTTCAGGAACACAGATTGCTCCATCCTCGCTTCAAGGATAAAGTCATTCGACGATTAAGGCCGCGTCGAGCACGAAGTGGGCACGGTTACCATTGCCAATGAGTTTCTCCGATTTCGTAAGCGTTATACGATCAGAGAAGTGTAAAACTCGAGAAGTTTCCACGGGCAGGGTATCCCCGAAAGATCGAGCAGAAGAACTAAAACCGGCGGAGAAATTGCCATTTAATTTTCGATCCGTAGATTTGCAAGCGTCGTCGAGCGGGACAAAACTGTGACTCCGGTAAAAAAGAAAAAAATCCTCCGGGTCGGATGCAATTATCCCGCGGGGTTGAGTGACCGGCCATGCACAAACAATTAAACGATTTACTCGATTAACCGCTTAACCGTGTCTGAGAAAAGATAAACGATTTAGGTAGCAGCGAAACGGGCTAGGACGTCGACAGCCTAGGATCGCCTAGGATCACCGCAGAGAGAAATGAATGGTTACGGGAGAGAGGGACTGTGTTTCAATTTCCGCTTTCGCTTTTAATTTCACTAGCCGGTTTTCCGGCTGGCTCTCGACGGTTGCCTGTCTGTGTACCTCCGTCCCGGCATCTTCCATCCTCTCGCAGTCTCAACTCGGTATATATATACATATATACATGTATATATCTCTCTTTCTCTTTCTCTGTTTTTCTCTCTTTATTTGTCCCGCGTTTCGAGGGAACCGTAACCGCTTCTTTTCGTTTTTTCCATTCCCGGGTTTTCTCGTTTCCCGTCTTCGTCCCGTGCGACGATTCCCCGCAATAATGGCGGCAGGAACAGCCGGGGCTGGGCGGGCGGCTTCGTTGTTGGTTCCTAAACGCATACGTTCTCTCCTCTCTCCGGTTCGCTTTCCTCCTTCGTCGGTCGGCTCGTCCACCGAGACAGACTCTCGCTGGTTTCTTTTCACCCTTCATATCCGCCCGTTGCTCTCTTTGTCAAGAAGCTTCGTTTCTTGTTCTACCGGACCCGCCGCGGAAGTCTTTTACTTACGTTCCCGCGAATATTCCGTTCGAGAGTGATTTTAGCGAAATGCGGTTGAAATTGAAGTGGAATCCTCGGGGTTTCTTCCTACCCTCACCACACCGTCGACGTTTCCACCCTCCCCCTGTTGTCATTTCTCTGATACACGTTTGGCTTCGTGTTTGTCGCTGCTTCTTTTTTTTTTTTATTAGCTTTGTCGAGGTCCTCGTTTACAACGCGAAGTTGACACGCGTACTTCAATTAACACCATCGGGAACGTGATATGGATTTTTACTGTCTGCCGTTTGCACTTTTACCTTTTTTCTTTTTAATTTTTTTTTAAACTCTTTTCTCTGTTTTCTTCGGGTCACGGGGTGGGACCTTTCTTTGATTCGCTCCCCGTGAGTGTTTCGAGGTGTTCTTTTTTTTATCCTCTTCTAAAGATTAGAGGAACCAATAAAACTTAATGGTTGTAATTAATACCTTACCGAATTTTTTGAATTTAAAAAAAAAAATGATTTATTTGGACATTTTGACATAGTATAAACATAGTTTTCAATCGATACGAAGCAGTAACTTTTCCGATTTTTGTCAATGGCTCGTGACACTGTGTGGCGATCGATGTTATTTGTTTTTATTTTAGCAAGTGATGTTTTTAGATAATATTTAAAGAATAAAACAAAGCGAATAGACATAAACATGATCAATTACATAGTCCTTAACAACGGGCCGAGATTGAACAGGAACGAGCGCAAGAAATTTGTCTGGAATTTCCTCAAGTGAATTTACGGTGATTTACAGTTTACCGAGAATGGCGAATAAGGAACCGGCGAATAATGCACGAGACCTTGTTAAAAAGAATCGACAGGCGGCGAGCAGTTTCCCGATTCGTTATTTCGTAAACGTATTTATACATATTTTTCGATTGGAGGGTCGCGTCGGCACAGGAAGGGTGGATGAGAAATCGATTTCACGGCGCGATAAAGTTCTTTTCCCAGGTACCTGGTTGCTTCCTTTATTCCACGCTCTCCTTCCCGACGATTTGAGCGCGCCAATGTAAATGCAAATACGGCTCCTCTGTAGCCCGTCGTCCCGTCGTCATCGTCTCCGTTGGTCCTCTTTAAATTCCTCCGTGCTGAAGGACCGTCTGCCTTTTCTTCCAGCTTCGTGCCTCCCTTTGGGAATTATTACCGCGGCTGACACGTCGCTGACTGGGAAACGAAGGTAACGCGTTCATCGCGCCAATAATTTCATCCGCTGTGTCACGTCTCCGTTTTCCGTACTTGTACTCTTCCGCTTCGCCGTGCGACGATTCCTGCCACGGCTAACGGATTCCTTGTGTAATCCTTCCTCCAGCAAAAATCAACCAACAGTTCAGTGAATCCTCGAGCGTGCGCGCTATTGAAAGTTACACGACCAGACGCGTGGTGAACTCAGTTCACCAATTAATAATAACCATTTTAACCCCATTAGAAATAAAGAATACATAGAAATTGCAATTTCGGCGCACAGGTGTTCGATCCTATGTTACTATTTTCCTAAGCAGTTTTACAAATTAATTATTCGACGTTTCGGTCTAGGTTAAAACCATTTTCAAGAATATAATTGCGTCTGTAAAAATTAATATGAGAATATATATTTCCGTGTTAAAAAGCAAAAAGAGAATAAATACAGAAATCGAAACCAATGGTTTGCTGGTACAAACTTACTTGCTTAGTAACAAATTTAATTTAGATTTAATATTCCAAACACTCGTTGACCATAACGTTTGTAATTCACCTTACTATGTATCATGCCGGCACATGGTCAACAAGTGTTTGAATACACTAAGAATACACGAAGAATAACTGCGAAGAAATAGTGAACAAATACATTGTAAAGCTCTTTTCCGAATGTCGGAGAAAATTGGAGCATCATTTCTGAACAAAAATATTGAGTTTGAAAGTGTTCCGTCGCTATTCAGTCAAACGGGAATATGCTTCGCAAATTTCCAAATTGGATTTCCTCGAAAACGAGGTTTTGCGCATAGAGTAACCTACTCGCGTTTATACCTCCCGTATCCCATACAGCCCAAGTGCTCTCGCATTCGAGGACTCCGTCTCTCGTGGAAAATTTTATTCGTAACATAATTCTCTGTAGAATATTCCGCAGTGATCAAACATTTTATTCGCATAATCATCCGAATAGTATTTTTTTGTTCTGAACAGCTGGCACAAATCCTGGTAGCTGTCGCTTATTCTTTTCACTTGAATCGATCGATATTTTCCCCGACGGACGCGTGTCGCATCGATAAATAAAACTCCGCTTGTAAAATGTAATCCGAGCCACGACACCGTTCGAAAAGAAATAAATAGATATCACTCGACGAGAGAGAGAGAGAGAGAGAGTGAAGGAATGAGAAACCAGCCGATCGAACGAAAAAAAGAGAAGATCGCGCGGAAAATCCACGATGCCAAGCGAAACGGATTTCAGAGATAAAATTCGCGGCACGAACACCGAATTTACGGAAAGTTTTGTTTTATTAAACTGCGCGCATATTCGTTTTGTTTGTTTATCATCGTCGCCGCTATTAACGGCGAAACAAGCGTTACACGACGGATCATTGACCCGCTCTCGGAATATTTTTCGATCGATTAATAAATACATTATCGATTGGAAATGTTCTCGCCGGCTGATCGGCGGCCACCGCGTTATCATTTTTATTGCTTCGTCGATTATTCATGACCTTCGATCGATTTCAACGATTCCAGAAGCAATATGCATTTCAAAAATAGACACTTCCCTCGCGGGGAACCAAGGATCTCGTTATACGTAGAACTCCAAACATTTAGACAGCTAACAAGATTTGTAATTCCATTCGTACGCGACGGTGTGCGGTATATTCGGATCGCAGTTAACGCTCGACTATTTTGATTTCGATAAAACGAGCCTGAAAACGCATTTCGTCTATCTCGTCATAGAATATTATTCACTTTAAAATCCTATATAAATCCAGTGAGATTAAGGAAAGTTTAACGAAATGTTTGTGCGAAATAAAAAGGTTCTGCGTCATCACAATTCTGTCGCAGATGCATAAAATCTGCGGTTCACTTCGACCAGCGCCAATTCGTAATTGATAGGAGTAGTTTTCGTCCGGTTTTAATAGACACGAAATTTTCAATGAGTCGAAACAACCTTCGGGGATCGTTGAACGACGAGCGAACGCGGGATCTCGTACACGCGAGAAGGTACGAGCGATTATCGTAACAGCGGGGTTGCTTCGATCGCCCATTACCGTGGACGTAGCTTTTGAAACCCGGCATTCATCGGAGTCCACAAACTATCTGCAAACTGCATACAAATGGGAACGTGTTCCTTTGCCGTTGGCTGAGAAGTCACAGCTTCAAAGGAAAACTCGAGAACCAGCTACTCGAGAACCGCCTTCTTTCACGAAACTTGCCTGTACTTTCTGCCATCGTAATCCTCTTACACCACGATCGCGATGTCCTAACTATTAAATAGTACATTCTGATAGTGAACTACCCTGCGATCGATCGACCAGCAGAATTTTTGTACAAACAGGTAGAAATAGATATCTTCATCCTTGATTATTCAACTAACCAGTCAATTGAAGATATAAGACTTGGAATTTGGAAGAACGTTTTGGATCAACTGTAATTAATAATAGGATGAAATTAATTTCTGAGAAAAAATAGATTGAAGATGAAAAAAATATTAATACATACTTGCTATTCATTTTACTTATGTAATTTAAACATGTATATTACATGATTTTCATTATATATATTTTCTTAATTTTTTAGACGCAATTTTCCTTTGATAAAGGTTCAAACTAGCAAAATATCTAATTGATTAAAAATTGTTCGGTCCAGACACAATGTTTCGTCTAAGTTGAAATTCTACAGTTTCCAGCAATGATTCGTGAAACTATCTCCGCCATTCTAGAAATCATATTTCACGAAGAAATTATCTACAGAATGTTTGGACTGGGAAAGCAATTGCATTCGATCACGTGTTAATCGTTTCGTCCGAATTCATCCGAGAACGGTGGCTCCCACACGCATTCCAACAAGAGTCCAGCAATTATTCAGGGAAACGGGGCTCGGGCAATCTTTCGCTATCATTGAATCATCCCGGGCCGTGGCAGTCTCGAGGATTCCTGGGGCAAGGAAGAAGAGAGAGAGAGAGAGAGAGAGATAGAGAAAACGCGTAGGAACGTGGACACGGGTACGATTCAAGGTGGAACTCGGACGGGAGCGAAACCCGTTCCATCGGATACCGAAGAGTATACTGTGAACGAGAGAAAGGGAGAGAGAGAGAGAGAGGTAGAGGAGGACGAGGAGGGAGGATTGAGAACCGCGTGCCAAGAGTGACGATGTAAACGTCATATATCTAGAGGGAAGGCAAGGATATTTCGATCTCGATGGGTGGGCCTGCTTGTCCCAGCGGTGTATCCACACGGTCCTCCATGAATTCCTGCGTATCGGCCTGTACACCGTCCGCTGAATCGGGAAAGACGCAGGTTGCATCCTTTGGCGAACCGGGATCGATGCAACCGCGTCGAGGATCGATGCGTTTCCTCGTCTCCTCGATCACAGAGAGGAAAGCAACCCGTGGAGGATCGAAGGGTTGCAACGTCGGTGAACCCGGAACGATGGTACGCGAGGAGAATTCAAAGGTTTCGTCGTCTTTCTGATTCGAGGAAAAGCAAGTTCCCTACCTCTAAGAGGCTGTGCACAACGGCCGAGGATCGAGGCACTGGCGTCGTTTTCTGGATCGAAAGGGGGCGCACGATATACCGAGGATCAAAGACTCTCTCCTCGTCTTTTTTGCCTCGGAAAAATGAGACGCGAGGAAGACCGAAGGATTACGTCGTTTATTTTGGATGAGAAAAGGGTGCAGGTTGTTGAAGGGTTGCGTCGTCCCTGGGATTCGAGGGTATGTAACATGTGGAAGAGGATTGTGTCGCTTCCCGGATCGAAGGATTGCAGCATTGTATCGGTTTTTGGGGGAGGAATGTTGCGGCTCGTGTAGGATTGAAGAGTTGCACGGATGTCTCGATCGGATGATGCGTGGAAGATCGAATGAGGATCGAAGGGTGTGCTCGGTTGAGCTTGATCGAAGAAAATGGAACGCGCCCGGAGGATTACACGATCTCGAGAGGAAGGAAAGGATGCAAGTTTCCTGAACGATCGACGGGGTTGCGGAGTGTCTTATAGATCGAGGACTCTGGCGATACCAAATCTAACCCTTTTCTACTTGATATTCAAAACTTGATTAACTCCTACTTTCTTTATTCCAAGAATTTGCTTCTTTTTTGGATCCCTTCGCAATATTGGAATCACACATAATGAAAAGGTTGACGTACTAGCTAAAGAAGCATCCTTGCTGACTATTTCTACTAATATCCTGGTCCCCTACTCCGACTTTTCCAATAGTTTTAGAAAGCAAGCTAAAGAGCTAACAGGGTACAAGGGCATAAAATTTTTCGAATCCTTTTATCACTCTGGATCTAAACCTTGGTTTACACTCAGGCTCCCTAGAGAATTTATATGCTGGGTTAATAGACTTCGATCTGGACACTATCAACTGAGGGCCTCCCTTTTTTTATGAATATGAAATTGGTACATTACCTTATACAGTACCTAAAGGTTTAGTAATTGATTAGATACCGATATATTTAATAATGTAAACAATATTTTGAAGAACGGTACAGCAATTTTTTGTGGTGCCTCGGAGGGGACAGTCGAGTGCAAAGGGTTAATAAAAAAAAAAAAAAAAACTAGAAATCGAAAGAATACAACGCGTCGCTCAAGTTGTGAGAAGGGGTTTTCGTCGGCGATCGATCTTAGTGCATCGCGAGGTTCCGGGACCCGGGCACAGACCGTACGCGAGGAATTCGCGGGGTTGAAAGTTTGCCGGGTAGCGTGGCGGCAAGCAGCAGCAGCAGCGAGAACGCAAATTGTCTGGCCGAGGGAGAGAAAGTCGTTTCAATTTTCGCGGTTTCGAGGTAATGAAATTTACCGGCGGCTTGATTCCGTTGACGAGCGCGAATCGAGTTTGCCGCGTAAGTGGGACGAGTAACGGCGTAACGGTGTCTCGCGACGATCACCGGCTGCATCGTGCCACCACTTCCATCGAAGCCTGTTTCCCTGGGATTTCGAGGATTCCGAGTGGCCCGTTTTTGTCGCGCGGCTCTCTCCGCTTCCGGGACTCGAGGACAAGATCGAGGCTGGCACGTGTCGACGTTGCTCGCGTTACAGAAAAACGATGTCACTCCTCTCGGCAAATAACGTTGATCCCCCCCTCGCTCCTTCTCATTTTTCTTCCCTGCTCGATGCAGGTTTTTTTTTTATTGAGCCACTGAAACCTATTGTAGGTTTATTTCGGCTTTAACAAAGATACACTAGTTTTACAGTTTGAGTACATTTACAATATGACTAACCACTAGAGATGCAGATCACAATCGTTTAAAAACTGAAAGATAAATTCACAGGCTTTAACATTTGGTTCTGCGAAGAAGAGGTCCGCTTTTAGTGGTAAAAAACACTTAATTTTACGTAAATTATTTACAAGTTTAATTCTTTGGGAGTCATAGAAAAAAACTGCCATAATACATGATCCAAGTCCTCAGAGGCTGAGTTACACTTACAACTGGGATCGTCGATAATATTTACACGATGAAGAGAGGAATCTCGATGCAGGTTCGTCCTGGATACGTGAACGTATTTTTTTTTATTTAATGCAATTAGAATCTTTAAGTAGAGATTATTTTGCCTAATTGTAATTGGTTGCTGCTTTTATCGACGACTATAGGAACTTGCAGTTACACATAATTTTCAAATGTATTTTGTGTTGCCGCTGATTTAATCGATTCCCTTAGATCTGAGAAGGGAATTTTTACGGAAAGTGAGGCTGTCGTGTTTTAGCTAACGCGTCTGCACTCTCGTTTCCCAGAATCCCAACGTGAGCCGGTACCCAGTAGAATTTAATTTTACTCTCATTTGAGGCGAATGTAGTTTAATCTTGACCACAATTATAAAGAATTTGGTATATTTCATCGCGAGCGTTTTTAAGAACCGCGTATAACCGAAGATATATTGCTGAATTTTTCGAGCGAATTCTGTCATCCTGAAAGGTGCAACGGGCCCGACGTTAAAAAGCGGTGGCGTTTACGGCATCTTATACGGGGCATGTTTATTATTTCTGTGACCGTTTCCGAAGATCCGCCACTTTCCTGAAATACGGTCGCGACGGAGGAATTTTCAAGGGGCGGGATGATATATATTTTTTTATCGCACGATGACGTGTATCGTTCTGGTTTTACGTGACCGGGAATCGCCGCACCGTCTGCGAGGACCGTGTGTTTACGACGAGGAACGTTTCTCGTATTATCTTCGATAAGAGAACGTCGCGTAATTCTTCATTAAAATACAAAGTAATTTTCACCGGATAAATTTCGTTAGGAAGTTAGTCATTGTGAATCTGTAAGAGGTGCTAGATAAATTATTAGCAAGGGTGAACTTTATACGGATAAAAAATGTTCTGTAAAAATTTCAAAGAAAAACAATGTAACACCGACTCAATGTAAGCCAATGTGTAATATTATACTTGCTATATAAACCATTTGGTTTAAAGCAATATTAATAAATAAATAAATATAAATCCAGCACGGGGCAACGTCTGTAAACGGATAACTGCTCCTAAACTGTTAAACCATAACGGCTCGATGGCCTCGACGGTCGTTACAGCGTTAACGAGGTTAGGATTCTACGCGGAATGGTGTTCTAACATTAAATTCGAACTAACACGAAATTGATTCGAAGCGAATTAAATATTCGAACGATTCGATTTTCTAGCACAAGTTTCTCGAAGTCGTATTACTCATTAGGAGAGCGCAGATATAAACCAGTTTATCCGGTCGATACGTTCGCCAGATTCGAGGAAGAGATTTTCTCGGGAACCGACGGGACAGAGTTTTATAACATCGTTCCGAATTTTCTATGCTTATATAGCATCGACCATATCCATCGAAGTATCGTGTGATCGATAGCTCCTCGCGCGCCTTACCGCGCCTCGTAAAACACGCGCAAATGCACGTAGAACCCTTGTGTATCCTCGTGCGTAAAATTACAGAGTCGAGGCTCTGCATCGGTGTATCTCCCTTGTTTTTTTGCGTTCGCTTGTGTTCCCGGTGTTTTCCGTCGCTCTTCCCCTTCCGAAACCAACTCGAGACTGAAACTTTAATTGAGGGACGTTTGGGTATTTCGTTCTGCGTGAATTTATGCCGCAAATGGGCGAACGTGGAACTCGAAATGTTGGACCTTGGCCGGCTACATCCGCGCAGATCGTGTTGCTTCCGTAATTATGTGCGTAGTGCGGTATGTCGGGCAGGTTTTAATGATTTGTTAACACTAGATTGCCCAAGGAAGTCATATTCACTGCTTTTTAATTTCAATTAGAAAAATAATTGTGTATATAATGACACAATTTCTTAGAATTTTGTGACTTTTTGTACAACATATAAATGCGTTTATTAATAATTGTAGTTACCTCCCCCCTCCTTCATTTCCGGTATATATATATAAATATAAAAGCTGTCATTTTGACTGCTTGGGAAATTTTAAATAATCAAATGATTCTAATTATTGAATTGAGTAAATTTCTTATATGACCAGTTCGACTCTGTATTGAAATAACAGTTTTCAATTTAAAGATAATATAAAAAATATAATAGAAACAACAAACAATTTTTTTTATTCTTAATTTTTACTAATAACTTGTTATATAACTGTAAATAATATAAAAAATATTAAACAATTAATTTTAAACAAATTTCTTTACACATTAGTTATTCTTTCACAATGCAGTCATTTTTACTGCTTTTGGGCAATATAGGTATATGCTAAGTTTCAGTCTTTCTCGTGTTAACCAACTAACCAGAGTAAGAGAAAGCGTAGCTAGTTTTTCATTGCGCGTTGTCGCAGGAATTTAATCTAACCACGGGGATAGATTTGCTTTATCGTTCGTCGAATTTTTCAAAGGAAGCTATTGGAAAATATAGTTCGAAGGACCGAGATACAATACGATAAGATAGCAGTCGGACAGCTCTAGCTTTTGTCCGTCCGTCGAACGGTTTGCAGTCTGACGGTGAGTGATATTTCTAGCCGGTATTATAGGTGAAAGTCGTGTCACGAATTCTGTGTTGCTCTCAGCCCGTCGAATCTGATTTAAGCTGGGATTTTTGAGGCTGCGACACGTCGAGCCTAGGTTTCTCGGGTTTTGAGGTGTTTTGAGATAAGATATAGTAGGGCTTGATCAATGTCAATGCTAGAATCCTTAGACCGAGGAGTCTGGAAATTGGATCCTTGAGTCTGAAGCGTCTTAGGCTTTGATCCTTGGCTCTCTCTGTTGTCCTGGGATAATGAATTAGAGGATCCTCTTGGTTAGAACAACAAATTTAGCTCTCGATCTGTTGTCATTGAACGCGTTGTCGCAGCTATTCTTACAATTCAATCGAGACGACGAAATAACGGCGTTAAATTACCATGACATATTAAAGCAGGCGCGCCTCGTGTAAAGGCATTGTGGAGCCAGTATAAAGGACGGGGGGTTCCTGCTATCCTCATTTTTCAGACGTCACAGTCACACTATGCGCTCGAGAATCTCCTTCGCCTTATATTTGCTCCATGTACGAACGGTTTCCAGATGCAGCGCGGAAAATACTCGCCGAAATACCCGCTTTTCCTCTGGCAGCGTTTCGCGCAAGAGAGTTTCTTTCGTTGCTCGTAAATCAGCGACGTAAATAGCACGCTCGAGGTCGCATGCACATCGGTTCTCGTGACTCGCGGCCATCGGGAAAATCGCCTTAATTAGAAAAACGTGGTGACGATCGACGCGTGCGCCAGCACGTGCGGAGTTCGCGCCTCGGAAACGGGGAAAACGCTTCCGCTCTGTTTACGCGTTATATTCGATCCGCGGCCTCTGCCGGCCGGGCTCGTTCTTCGCGTAATTAACGCGAACGGAATCTCCGCTCGACCGAACCAACTTGCTTGATTAATGCACTTTAGAATCTGTCCTCCCCACTGCCTCTCTGCTCCCACTGTCCGCCCCTTACCCTCTCTGTCCTCCGTTCCGGAATTCCCGTCGATACGAATTTGCGGAACGATCGTGCAAAACGTGCGCTGCATCCGGGGAATTAAGCGCTCTTGTTTCGAAAACTAATTCGGAGTTTCGGGCCCGTGCATAACTTCCCACCTGAATGTGTCGGATCATTTTGTGCCGTCGAGGTTTTGTCTCGCCCCAGTTAATTTTATTTAATCAATGGACGTATGCACGCGCACGCTGCACGGATTTCCACTTTATTGAGTGCCCGCGTGTTTTTTTTCTTCTTTTTTTTTCATTCCCGCTAAAGGATTAATTGACCGTTAACACACTGATAAGCACCGTTAACAAATATTCGTGCTGGTACAGTGTGCAGCGTGGTCTACGCGTTTCGCATTTTTTAGAAGGACGAGGAAAATCGTGTCGTCGGTGTTATTTTTCTAATAAATCACTGTACAAATTCTTTGTACTGTATTTATTAATAGTATTTGCAAGTGGTTTGTTTGTGAAAACCGTCTCCAGTGGGATTTCAAATTTACCGCCAAGTATTGACTTGTGCAGGCATTGATCCTTATGTTCTGTTTTCATTTCTTAATCTTCGCATGGTTCCAGTACAGTTTCTACTGGCAATGTGTTTGTTTCTTTCTGAAATTTTTCATTTATATTCTTTTGTTAAAGCAAGTTAGGCAAAGTGTTCCTTTTGTTACTTTGATATTGGTTGATTCGTTTAACACATATCATAGTGATATTAATTTTTTAGATGTTGAAAAAAATTCTTCTCTTGAACATTATCCATATCGGGGGACTTTTTTAATTGCTGGAATGCTTGTTTTTTTCTTTATCTCGATTGAACCTATACGCTGATACCACCACACATTGTTTATTGAATAAATCACTATTTGCTTCTAGCCTTTGCTTGTAAGTTCTATATTTGCATAGGTTCACAGAAAATAGTTTTCTATGTATCGTATCGCTGAACTTACCAATGATTATGGATGACTGGTTTGCAATTATAAAAGGCGAGTTCGATAGAAAGCGGTTGCGAAACGAGATCTTGCGAGTTGAAACGTCGATCGTTACGCAGACGATGCATTTTTTCATGTTCCGAGCGAAGAGGTGGCTATTTAAACATTGTTGAGATAGGCTCCCAAGATGTTTTAATTATCAGTCGAATGGAAAGTCGTCGATTGTCATGCAGACGATGCATTTTTGCATGTTCCGAGCGGAGAGGATGCTGATTGAACATTGTTGAGATAGGCTCACGAGATGTTTTAACACTAATGATTGTGAATTATCAGTCGAATGGAAATTATCGCGGGGTGCGTTCGTCGATTGTTATGCAGTCGATGCGTTTTTGCATGTTCCGAGCGAAGAGGAGGTTGATTGAACAATGTTGAGATAGGCTCCTGCGATGTTTTAACACTGATGATTGTGAATTATCAGTCGAATGGAAATTATCGCGGGGTTCGTTCGTCGATTGTTATGCAGTCGATTCATTTTTGCATGTTCCGAGCGAAGAGGAGGTTGGTTAAACATTGTTGAGATAGGCTCCCGAGATGTTTTAACACTAATGATTGTGAATATCAGTCGTCGCGGGGTTTGTTCGTCGATTGTTACGCAGACGATGCATTTTTGCATGTGCCGAACGAAGAGGAGGCTGATTGAACATTGTCGAGATAGGCTCCCAAGATGTTTTAACACTATTGATTGCGAATTATCAGTCGAATGGAAATTGTCGCGGGGTTCGATCGTCGATTGTTATGCAGACGATGCGTTTTTGCATTTCTCGAGCTGCGATGCTCGAGCGAAGAGCAGAGCGACTCGAAGGGGGGAGGGACTAGTCAACATTGTTGAAATGGGAGTCAAAAGAGAAAGTCGATGGCCGTGCAATGCTCGTCGGCCAGACGTCCGCGGGTATAAACGCATTTATAATTGTATGCGGCGCGCCGCACGGCTGTATGCATTAGCGCATGCCAACTAAACTCGAAGCAACTCGAGCCCCGGTGACAAGTGCCCTCGTGGCCGGCGCAACTGCGACGCGGGGGACCAGTTATTACTGTCATAGACACGCGCGCCCCGCCCTTCCTGCTCCATCCACCCCCGCGTTCTGCTTCCCATGCTCCCCATTCCGCTGGAGCTCCTCTCTCGCCGGAGCACTGAATCAACGGGGTGTGCGCCACCACCCCTCGTCCCACGATCAAACATTTTATCCGAATAATCGGTGCATTCGATAAACCGGACGAAAAGTTTTATTTTACAACTTTTTTATGTGGGCTTATATTGAACAATTGAAAAACTACTTTTTGTAGATGTGTGTCGATTACACGTATTCGGAAAATTTCGTGAAAATCGGGTGACGTTGCAATGAGCTACAAACGTTTAAAGACGGTGAAAATTCTTACGTCTTTCTTTCGAAAGACTCGAAACTTTCACAGTGCTTATAATTCCCACGTATCTACAAAACACAGTTTTTCAATTTTTTAATGTAGGCCCACATCGTATTTCGTATATTTTCTACAATTCGCACTTTAACACTCGAGTGCTAAAGGGTTAATCTCGTACAGTTGATTATTTAAGGCATTACGTTGAGATAACGGGGTGGATGAACACCGGTGCATCGGTCGGAGTTTGTTTTGACAGTGCGGATGAGTAATGTGGCGAAAGTTGCTCGGAAAAATAGCGTTAGTCACGAGGCTGAGTTTTCGGAACTATCGCGGTAGACGATCTAAGATTGATCTATATTAGCAACGTTTTTTCTCTCTGTAAATTCCCATTTGCAATGAAAATGTCGATGAGTGGACGGATAAACGAAAGAACGTGGCTAGCCAACGAATTGGAAAAACATATACGGTGGGAGAGGTGTGCAGCGACCGATAGGCCTATGGTTTTAAGGTAGTTCGCTCGTAGGAAGAGAGCAGAGTGTCCTTGAAGGCAGGACGTGAAAGGAGCCAAGCTCTGAAACGCGCATCGAGAACTAACGGTAAAGGTACGGATCCGCCGTGTGAGACGAGAACAATCGGAAACGGCACGGTGTTATGGATTGTCCTGGCAGACACTTCACACGGAAAAACCTACGTGAAAACAATGACACAATTTCCTATTATTCGCCTGGAGCACACGTACGTTCGCGTGCGCCATGGGTCCGAGAGAAACGAAAGTGTCGCGAGGTGGAACGAGATCAAAAATCGGGTCTGATTGGAAGAAACAATCACGTAGGGGTTTGAAGAGCTTAATCAATATAAATGAAAATTAAAATAAAAATGTACGTGATAGTCCGAAGAAGGTTTTTGGAGAAAGAAAAAATGGAAAAATTGGACAACGTCTGTCAGGTCAGCTAGTACATAATAACAAAACATAAAAGTCACTCGGAGGCCGACTTCTAATTCCCATGAGTGCATAAATAATCAATTATATCGATCACAAATATTTAATAAATTTTAAATTAATGTTTTGGGCGCTACAGTTTCGATGAATTTTTAATCAAATAGTTTCTAGTTTGAAAGGTTCTAGTTTGAACTTTATCAAAGGTACACTGCGTCTAAAAAACCAAAAATATATATTTAATGAAAATTATGTAATATACATGGATTGAAGATGAAGAAAATATTAATATATACTTGCTATTGACTTTACTTATGTAATTTAACCATTGAACTGAGTTGATTTGAATGGTATGGGACAGTGGTTGGTAACGTACTGCGGTCAAAGTGATCTTTAGGACAAAGCAAAGAACCAACAACATGGAAAAACTGACATACCTAACACACTACTCTAAACATACGGATCAACGTTTTTGTAATCAACATCAGCCGGTAAATTTGAAAAGTCTAACAATTTTAAAACAACTGCTAATTATACCAAAGTGGTAAAGTTGAAAATCGACATTCTTAAATTAAGACCAGTAACAATAAATGTGATTTTTATTATATGCGAGACCTGGGTGTAAGACTGAATTACAACTTTATAATAGCGACAATTTCTATTTTATCGTTGAAAAAACCAATTTTTTACTATCCACGAGTGCGCTGTCGCTCCGGAAGAAATACAGCGACGCGAAAGAATGTATGTAGAAGCTGTGGGGGCTGATCGGAACAAAGATGAGAGGAGGACGAGATGAAAGACAGAGGGCCAAGGGTTTCCTCGACCTTTCTGCTGTTTCTTCTGTTCTTTTTCGATCCCTTGTCTTCTCCACACTCGTCTCGCGACGGATGCACGCGTGCGTTGTCGTTCGCAGAACTTAGGTCGAGAGCACAATGCTTCTCTCGTTTATGAGAAGGATCCTGAGGTAGGTTTACGACTTTGGGTCAGCCCGTAGACCCGACGGTGTGGGACGAGGGGCGGTCGTACATGGCCGGCTCGGCCAAGTCTCGACGAACAACGGAAAAACCGAATCTTCGAAATTTCCTGACCGAGTAGTAGTCTCTCTCTCTTTTTTTATTGAAGCTCTTTAGGCCCTTAAATGGGTCCATTTCGCTTTACAATTTAGCAGATGAATCTGAATACCAGAGTGAGATGGGACCCAGAATAATTTGACACAGCTATCTTGTTTATTGCTTATAGGTATTTTTTTTTAGATTGTTGTTTAGCTTATAGATAAAAAGGTTATATTTCCTTTTAATTTCAAAGATGTGTGAATTGGTCTTTATGCTTACAGTGGGGGATTGTAAAACCATTAGACGACTATGAGAATCCGAAAGAATAAGGAAGTTGTGGTTTTGATGTTCTAATTTAATTTAGCGTTATTGTTAAATTCAAGTTTGGACATAGGCATAGTAGTCTCTTCTCGAACGACGTTCCAAAAATCTCGAAGCTTAATTGCCCTGCGCCAGCCAGTCAGGCTGTTTACCCTCTTTCCCCCCGTTTTTTTTTATCGGCGTCCTCTCAGCAGGGGGTGGAATCGAGTTCCCAAAGGGTCCGCGGAGAAATTTCTCCCGTCGGCACGGGATCGATCGCTCGACCGTGAGGAAGGATTTCATAAGTTTGCCTTTCGAGGAATAATAATCGCGTCTATCGATCGCTTCCCCGATGTCACCCGTCTCTCCCGGTTCCCTTTCTCTCTTTTTTTTCGAAAAGCGTAACTCCGAGCAGTGGAAGTTCGGATTTAGAGTTTCGTCGTTGCCCCGGAGGGTGAACGCAACGAATCGAAAGTAAAACTCTCCGCCAACTAGTCTGCTCTCTTACTCTTTCACTCTCTTTCTCGATCTCGTCGCTTCTCTCACCCTCTCTCTCTCTCTCTCTCTTTCTCCATCGGTCTTTCACTCTCTGTCTCGCGTCGAGTAGAAGTGGTTCGCACCACTGGGTTCTCTCCTTGCACACGCTCGGAGAGACAGTTTCCTCGTTACGACGATTTCCTCATCGGCCGCCGATCGAGGCCCGGATCGTCGCGTACCATGAAGAATCCTTGTCGTGCGTTCGTCTGATTGCTCCGACGGGTTACGTAACCGATACGTAATTTTCTGCTGGCTGCGGTGTCGAGTTCCGGCCGCATCGTATGCGGTTATCGTTGAATCGTAACTCGACGGTTCTGCATACGTACTGCGACCAACTGTCAATGGAAATGCACTATATGATATCGGCGAAAAAATTTTCTACCAATTTCTGGTAATACATTGGTTGAAGCGTGATGACGAATAATTTAAACATTGATTCTTAGGTTCTTGATCCTTGATAATAACGTGTGAAATATACTTGTGTACTCGCTTCGTCTCGTACACTATCCACCAGTTTGAATTATCTCGAAATGTGATTGAAAATGATCGGTGCTTCGTAAACGTTTGCGTGGAAGTTTTTTTTTTTGTTTGTCAGAGTGTAGAATACTGCGACGCGATAAACGAATTAGAAGTATGAGAAGTTAATGTGTTTCCCGAGTTGAGCCAGTTGTATATCCGCCACCTTTCTGTATTATATTCTTAGGGAAAGGAATATATCGTCGTTCGGGGACGCATCTGTTGCGGGGTCATAAATTTTCACCCCCGTTTTCGCAGCACCACCTTTCATTCCCTCTCGCGCGCGGCCGCGTTCTCTCCCCTCGGTTCGGGCCAGTGTGTGACCGTTCGTCCGCGACTCGTAAATCATCCTGATCACAATTTTTCTAATTTGATTCCCCCTCCCTCCCCTCCCCCGCGCCCGGCCGGTCGGTCGGATTATCGGTCCACGTCACGATCCGACGGCCGCATAAATGTTACTAGACCGCCGGCAAATTGCTTCGGACCTTCGGAGGCCGACGGGTTTCTCCCTCGGAACCCGAACGCGCTCGCGGTAATAGTAGTTATCGTCCCGAGAAGAAAAAGCGACGAGAAACATTGAATTTGTAATGCGCTCGGGATGAAATAAGAAATTCAATTTCGATTTTAATCGGAGATAAAGAATCGGACGAGATTCCTCTGGAAACGAGAGACGCGGACGGATACGCGAAGATAATTTCAGCATTGCACTCTCTCTCTCTCTCTCTTTCTCTCGCTCAGCCACGGCTACGTCGGAAATGATGTCTATTCTCAGACCCCTAACGAGATTCACGTCGTTATAACCGAATGTTTTATTTATAACCGATGATCCTGCAGCCTGCATTCGTAATCCGATGCACTTAAACGATCAATGATATTCGCGTTCGAATCGGCTGGCTCCACGAGCAACGGTCCTGCTTGGTACTTCCGTTGCAGTCGAGGCTCTGGAAAAATTCATTAAACCTATCAAATCGTCTCATTACTCCCATGACGATCACGTTACTTTGAAATATCGATAGCCGGCTGATTGCTTCGCTTATTTACCGTATATTCGAACATACCTGTTTCCCGCGTCCGTTAGTCATCGAGGAACTGACAGACTCACGTGCTAACCCTCCACAATTTCTCCATCTTTTATACTGCCAGAAAATTTAGTAGATTTCTGGGCTTATCTAAACGTGTCCTGTCTTCTATTTGTGTACAGACATTCGTAAAGTTCTATTACACAGTATTCAATGGAAATTGATAGGCTTCAGTTTACGCGCATAAACACAGGTACATAGTGTATTATCTTTATTGATTACCCTCGGGGTTACAATCCTTTTTTATCTTTTCCTCCTTTTCTACTCGTTTCGCTTTTGCATTCTAGTCTTATGCTCTAACTTACAACTACCTTAACCTACTATAGACAGAGAGAGAGAGAGAGAAAAAATATTTACTAATCATATTTTATCTATCTTTATCTTCATTGATATTAATTTATGTATAGCCCTACTTTGCTTTCGAAAATTAGTAACTGTATCCTAAAAATTCAAACAAATTAAAGCACGTTAACACACGTGTATTTAAACATACGTAAAATAGTACACGTGTGTATTTATCGATACGTAAAATTGTACACGTGTACCCGTGTATTTAAAATGACACGTACCGGAGTACGTGTACACGTGTATTTAGATACACTTGAAATAGGTATCTCTAGTGCATAGTCGCTCTCTGGGGCATTTCTCTAGGAGAAATAATAACTGGACAACCGCAGTAAATTCTAACGGAAGCTCGAGATCCCTGTTCACCCAGTTCATCGAGGTAATCGGTTTCCATTGGACGGCGGTGCTCGTAAAATGAGTCTTCAAGGAAGCGAGTTTACATAAACATCAGCTGTTTAATAGCGCCGCCACGTAACCGGTAGCACGTTGATAACGTGACAGCGGATTTGTCCCGTTCGTCAAACGTGTCGGGGGCAGACCGTTCTCGGAAGGGGTAAGATTTTATCGACGCAGAGACGGGGGGAAGAGAGAGGGAATGTGGGGATGGGGAAGGAATTAATGATAATCGACGGAGGCAAAGAGAGAGAGAGAGTGAGAACGCGCGAGCTGGTATCCTTCGAAGGTCTGGTTCAGGGCTGGCCTTCTGGAAGGATACATACAACGGTGTGCCGGCGGCGATGGCGATGGGCGATGGTAATATCGATTTAGCAAAGGTTCTTCTTCGCCTCCTCTGCCTCCTTACCTCTTGTATATACTACGTGCTCCGTAACCGAGATAAACTTCCACCGTACTTCTCCAACCTCCTCCACCGCCTCCCACTCATCGTTCCCCATCGCTTCTCCTCCCTTCGTCCCATCCTCGCGCCGGTACTCCCTCGTTTTATCTGGTTATTTATTTCTCGTTGCTCGGTTCTTTACCCGTTACGCGTTCCTCCCAGCTTCTTTCGCGAGAGCTCGGCTCCGCTTTTAATGCGCGCCGTTCGTAAAGAGCATGAACCAGCGGACCGGAGGGTGAACAATAATTAGGGTCTGTCGAGACCATTTTCGGTTCATTAAAAAGTCATGAACGGGTCCTCTCTCCACCTGACTGTGTGTGCCCCTCTTTCTATTTCTCGTCCTTTTTTCACCACCCGGTGCATCGGGGAGAGCCTCTGCTCTACCATCGAGGAAGATGTTCCACGCGATTAGCGTGCTCGGCGATGCTCTCTCGGTCGCTACGCGCCGAGCAAATCGATACGTTGTTTATCGTGTCGTACGCGGCTGCAGACTCGCGTGCTACGTGTTGCTCGATTGTTGATCGAATCTGTTCTAATGTTTGCTCTAACCAGACTACGGGCACACGCTTGTCCAACAGCGTCGACTTCGCCGCAGCTTTGGAGCTTCTTATCTCCTCGCGGAATTAATCGATGAAACAATTACTCGTTGGAACCGGAATTAGTAGTGGAAGATATCTCAGGTTTTTGCAATGAATAAGTTGTATAACTATTGCGGATTTCAGTTGTACTGTGTCGATTATAAAACCATTTAGGTGTTTAATCAGTCGCGTGAGTATTTCTTTATTATTGAAATCACGGTTAGAATGTGAATGATAAAGTAATACCTTCGTTACGAATGTACAAGTAAATTAATGTAGCATATAATTAATTCGAAAGTTCAAACATTGATAATTATTCCTTTGAGTGTTTTTTTATGGTGTACCTACGTACCAAATTTCAAGCTTGTAGGTCAATGGGAAGTATCCAAAAGGTATTGATGATCTGTCAGTCAGTCAGTCAGTGAGAAATTTATCGATTTTTGAATCTACTAATATTAGAAGATTAATGTTTCGTCAATATTGAGACATGTATGTAATATTTTTGTGGTCCTATATCTCGGAACCATCTAATATAGGAAGATTAATATTTTGTCAATATTGAGACATGATAGCATTTAACAAGTGTACGAACTTACATCTCGCCATCTACCTCCAGTGTCAAGTAACAAGCCTCAAAAACACGATTAAGTTGTTTCGTGTAAACTGTATAAAAGAAGGTAGTGCGAGAACATAACTGGTGCAGCACCGTCCATCTATATTCGTTAAAATTCGTTAAAATTCTATAAAAGAATGTACACACACTGTACCGAACCGATCAAATAAAACGATTTACGAACGCGTTCACGGAGGAGCAGTTTCCCGAGGCAGCCGGATAACGTAGAGCGGTAGAAAATTGCAGTAGCCTCGATCGTTCTGCTGCTAATAAAGGTTTGTCCGAGGGGTTTAATAGAATTATCCAGTGAAATCTTCTCGGAGGAATCGGTCCCGATCCGGCGTTTCCTCTTCATTTCATTAGTTCGGTTAAAACGGCTCCCGCGGAAATTCATCGATCGGCGTCGGGCCGGATTCGAGTGTTTAGGGGATCAGGAGCGGCTCGATCGATTTTCGTTAGGTTCGAGCCGCGCGGCGAACTCTCCCGCCCAAAGGATAACGAGAAGTTACTGCTCGGGTGTCGCCGTGGAAATAGCGGGCTGCCGTTTCGGCGTCGTTTTATCCCGTGTCGGAGTCGGTAAAATCCGCAGAAGCCTTCCCCAGCGCCGCTTTGAAATATCAGCACCGTTCCGTTTCATAACTCAAACCGCGCCTTCTACACAGGCGGCGCGCTGTATTTCTTGCGAGTATCGCGGGATTATTGATACGTTTACCAAGCGAGACCCCGCGTGTCGACGATTCGTCGAGCCCGATCGGGCCGAGAAATCAACGCACTTTTTCGAACGCGGATCGCCCGTGATTTCGCCAACTTCCTTGCCCGGTTGCGAACGATATCGAGAGTTATACTTCTTGCTCCAAGGTTCTCGCTTACGTCCACTCCGCTAAACAGGTTCTCATTAAATGATTGATGACCGCAGCAGATCTTTGAAAGTCGATTACCCGTAGATTACATCGTTATTAATGCGAGTGTCTTTATCGCTGATCAATATTTACTACTTTACTTGGTCCTTCGTTTTTCTTTTAGAAACGTCGCGATAGTGAAACGGTACCATTGCGAAACGTGGCATTAGAATCGAACGTGAAATTTGTTATATACGAATAATGATACGATGCTCTTTATAGTGATTGTACCATGAATAAATAAGGTGAAGGTACTAGTAGCTCCCAACCACTTGCTCTGTCATCGAATAGACAGAGTTGATGCCTGAAGACACTCTTTATGTCTTGTAGATTATGTAACAAGGACACTTTTTTCAAAAATGGTTACTTATACAAATTTAAACAACATATTTAAAAATTCAGTAATTGCTTTAATCTGAAAGCAATAATATTGGGAATCGTTTTAGTACCATTTAGTTTCAACAATTACCAGCACAAATTACGATTAAAAAGTAAAATAAGAAATAAAACAAATCAATTCCATAAAAAAGTTCAATTCAGGAACAGAGTAGATGTTGCGAGTTCTCATCAGTCCAGCACATCAGGCTTCTCTGGCCACTTCCATTAATCGCCCGTACATTTCCATGGATAATAGTCGCTTTAGTTTTACTAACACGAAGAATTTTTCCAAGGAAATGTTTTCCTTCGTACAAAAATATTACGTGTTCGTTCACAACTTTTTCAACAGGTAGCCAGTCAGGCCATTTATTGTTGTTCAACAGTATAGCATTTGAATTTTCCGTTGGTATTTAGAATGTCACATACATGACTGTTTTAAAAATGTGAACACTTGTCAATAGTTAATAATTTTATATGGTGTAGCATCCGAGGTTCACTTTCATCAAAAGTTAATAGCTTATAAAAACCTTGTTTCTTATATTTTTCTATAAAATGGTCAACTACTTAGTTGACTTTTTCCAGACAAAACGTATCAACCTCGACAAATGTTTCGTACGAAAATATGTGGAGAACTTGTGCGGCAAGAAACATTGCAAATTCGATTCCGAAATTTTACGGTATTCAGGGTACTCGAACTCTCGGGTAATCCCGATATTATGTTCGATCGCGAGAAGAGTTTCCTAGATTTTCGGGGTTGTCGAAAGTTTCGGTACTGTCACCGAAGTCTCGGTTAATGAGAGGGTAAGGTTGAATAACGATGCATAAGACGTTCCTTAGGCTGAAGAGCATCCTCGTCGAAAGCCGAATCGCGCGGAGTCATCGAGCGTGGTCCTATAAGGAGGATAAAACATGTTGCGAGGGTGAACGATAAACTTGTTCCGTCGGTGCATCGTCGGAACGCAGCGACTCGTACAACAATTTGCTTAGGATAGCGACAGGAATAGAGACAGGAAGGAGGAGATCCCGTGGGAGAGGCAGGAGTAAATGGGAAAGAGAAAATTACGTCTGGTGGCGGGCGAGCTCGAGAGAAACGGAGAATAAAGGGAGACGGAGAAGATTCTGCCGTCTTTCCTCCCGTTACCCCGCTATTGTCCCCTTCGCGACTCGCTCTTCGGCAAAATCGTACTAGTAATGAGGAAGCAAGTCCTCGTCTCGGGAAGTAGAACCTCTACCATCTGCCTCTCTCTCTCTCTCTTTCTCTCTTTCTCTCTTTCTCTTTCCGGTACGAGTCGTGCAAACGATAACGTTTCGTTGATTTTCAAACTGTGCTCTCTTAGCTGCAATTCTTTATTCGGATGCGTTCGTCCGGGTTAACACTAGAACCACCGAGCACTAAACGCAGTTGGCATACATTGCCTTCTAATAATGACAATATGGCATTTATTTAGATTTCGTACAGGGGATATTTAAATATGTAAAAACCTAAGATGTGTAAGCTCAACACGTCTTTATTCGTTCTTTGGTGATTTGGAACTGTCAGCAACATTTATTTAAAACAAAACCAAAACATCACGCAAACTTGTTAACGAAACACGTATTATACAAACCTATAAAAAAATATATATAATGTATACATCAATGAAAGTATATATAACGGTCAAACACAAATATTCAACATTCTTACAGCTGTAAATGTTAACTCATCAATTTCAATGAAAGAAACATCGAAAAGTAACTGTTTCACTTGTTATTTTATGAATATCTTTTTTATCACTATGCCAATTTGACACCGAGGGACAAATTCGGTTTGTGAAATGAGGGACGGATGAGTGTTAAGCAAAATCAATGGAAGCAATATAAATTTAATATGAAACGCAATAATTTGAAGAAGCGACGATTAACGATAGGTAATAGCTGGATAAGAAGGTGCACTTTGGCAGTAGTCGCGAACAGTGCGGACTAAACGGAGCAGAAATACGTTTTTCGACGATTCATGGAACGATCTTCGTGTTTTCATCACCGATTCGCTCATTGTCGCGTTTAACCTTAGACCTTTAAACCCTATCAGAGCGCGCGCAACGGCGCGAGCGAAGTTTCAACACTTTAACGACGTTATAACCGTTGTGTTTTATCACAGCCACGCGTTCCTAAACCGTTCCCGTAACAAATTTAGTGCCTCTGTTCAGTTCACCCTCTGCTCGTTGCGAACGAGAATTTCGTCCGATCAACGCGAATACTACCGCAATTTCATTTCTCCCGATAAAACAATCGGACCCGATATAACAAACGCGAAGTCACTCGAATTTTTACGTATGCAAGTTTTTACGTTTCTCGCTGCCTTTTAGAAGCGTTGCTATCATTACTCGTTTTAAATATGTCTCTTATATCGATCGTATTATTGTTAATAACAAATGTTTAATGTTCTCGGCGCTACGGTTCGATCAATTATTACTGAGAAATCAAAGAACAATTTTACAGATTATCAAATAATCATCGACGTTTCGATTCTAGTTTGAATCCTTTTCAAGATGTATTTGCATTGCGTTTGTAAAAATATATATTTATTGTACGATTTTCAAAATATACTATTAAACTGCTTGAATGTAATAACACAAATTGTTTGTAAATATTGTTCATAAAACTAACTTGTTTTTCATGTGATTTAATACATTAATATGGACATCGTGATACATCGATGATTATTTGATAATCTGCAAAATTGTTCTTTGATTTCTCAGTAGTAATTCTCATGTTTTTTGTTCATTTATTTTACGCCGTTTTCAACTCTTTGCTAAGGTTATTTCGCGACGGGGCCTACAGTTTCTTTAAGGTGGGTTTCGAACCACCGGAATATTTCCAATGGTGTATGTAAATCAATGAATTATCACGTGCCTACGAATGCAGATTTGTTTAAATCCTCTGTAAAGAATTAGATTATTCCGAATATCTTTTCGAATAATTTCAAGATAAATATATAACTTCTATTTGAATTAGGCATACGCCGCAACATTTTTATGCGGTCTTTATGCGTGTTGCAGCGTATGTAAATCTTGCAAGCTCGTAAAACAGAAAATGAGATTGGTAATTTGCATAAAGTTCCGCAGTAAAACATTTCAGAAGTGCGTCTCGTGGATTTAAACGGTTCGTTCGAAGTCTGTTCGGTGTGGAGTCTTCACGAGAAAAAACAGTAGTGCGCGGCGGTTCTTCGAGTAGCATTGTTATCGTCGCCGGTATACTATCACTCCTGACGTCATCGTTACTCCGTGAACGCTGTTGGCGATCCGTCGTCGACGAGACTACAAAGAAAACGAACAGTGCCACTTGTATGTTCCGCACGATAGCCGTTTGTGTATCGAAGTCTCGCGTTTATCGCCGTGTTTCCAGCACGGAACGCGATAATCCGTTGATAAAACGGCGTCCGATTACGCGGTGACGAACGCGCGCATAGTCGATTCCCGGTAAAACGAGTCGGGTTCGACGCACAGAAACCTCCCGCGGGAGAGACCGATTTTTTTTTTTTTTTTTTTTTTGGCAGTCGTGAAATAATAAAAATAGTTGCGCCGTGGTAATGGAATCTCCGGCTGCTGGCAACGGGATCGAACGTATTAATAGCCGGTGTATTTTTGCCCGGCGAAAAATACGAGCCGTGCGCGACTCTTGGTTTTTGTTTGAAAATTCGCCGGAGTTAGATCGGACAAATCGAATCGCCGTGAATTTGTTGCCGTTCCTCGACCGAGAAATTTACCGTCGATCCACTCTTCCGAACGACGCGAACGCGCGACGCGAATATCGCCGATTCTTCACGCGAGACTGCGTGTGGAAACTCGTCCAACACCATTGTTTCGACATTATCGCGAAATAACTTCTACTCTGAACACTATTCACCTACCCGACACATTTTTATCTGATACATTACTTGTTTACATTATTGTGCATTCGTCTCAGTTAATGTTCTCTATTCAACTTCACTTTTGGAAGTTGTATGCAATCGAAACCAAATCGTTTGGACGACAGTGAATTCTTGAGTGAACGATTTCTGTTTCTGACGAGACAAATCAGTAAGTACATTCTAACGATCGGGGGAGTTACATATTTCGGTGATTTGAACGCGTGGCGTGAAGCGAGCTCGTAAAGTGAAATGAATCGAGTTTGAATATTCAGCGAATCAGCGTTACTAGAGCACGTGGATTCGTTTCTTTGAAAACGAAGCGTCGAACAAAAACATGTTACATACTCCTTCTTTGAGACTTGCTTCTTTTAGATTTGCTGTACGTACCAAAGCTTGTAGAATAATAACATTGATAAGCTTTGATAGTCGAGAAGAAGGTTTTTTTATTTTTTATTTAGTGCAATTTGAATGTCAAGGTAGAGATTAGTTTGTCATACATTGTTTTTCAATACATTGTGATATTCTGAATAATATAATACAGTTCTCTGTATCTCGATCGACAATTGTTCAAAACTACAATTAATGCAATTAATACAAGTATTGCATAAGGGTAACTGCAATTTTATTTTACACAGTTGGTGAGTTAACTTGGATCGCTGCAAATCAAAGAGGCTACATTGTCAGAATCTTTCATCTACTATATGTGACGCTTTATACACAGCTCACAATCTTTTAGAAAGGAACAAATGATCTTACATATAGTGTACGTAGGTCTGTGGAGCAAAACATTACACGACATAGGAAGAAAAAAAAAGAAATTAATTGTATTTATAATATAATACAAATTATAAATAATCGTGAACCAAAACACAAGCAATTTTAAAGATGAACTGTTTCCTTAAACCTTTCCGAGAAGAAATTGACGATATAAATTTCGTTTTTTTTTTCTTCTTCGACGCGTATTTCAGCTGCACCGAAAAGTTGTTTCGTCGCGTCTGAATAAATTGCGAGGGCAACTCGTGACCATTTAGAGAGATCGCGCGGGAACTCCGTCGAAACTGTGCAGCAGAGCGCGCTCGGTCGTTCCAGCTTTTGCTAACTCATTCGCGGTCGCGCGATAACTTCTAACCGTCCATTCTTTTTCCTGCTAGCTTCGGATATCGTTCCCCGGCATCGTATCGAGAAGTGCTCGAGCGCGCGCACGAGCGTCCATGAATAAGAACCTGCACGCTCGCCGTCACGAGTGTGTTTCGCTGTTTACGAGCCGTTGGGTAATTAGTTTCAAGGTTACGCTAGTCATGCATACAGAAACTCGATCGAGATCGGAGCGGCTTTATCGTCGAAGCACTCGAATCAGCTGTGCCGCGCGGTTTACTGTGTCAGAGATAAAGATGTCGAACCGGGAGGGGGGGAAACGTAGCCGCGGCGAGCCTCCATTATTTATTTATTCCATCGAAATACCGAAGGGCGAAGACGACGATACACGGTCGACGTAACGAAGCGAATCGATTCGCGTGTTCGCTGCGTTTAATTAGAGGAGAAAGGGATTCCGTGTTCTGCGTGTAGACCGCGTTGATGGCCGGGCTTAAATATCGACGACAGAACGATGTCGGTTCGCGTCGGCTTTCAGAAAAGAATATTATTTACGTCGATCGCGCAACGGTTCGAATTCTTCGGAATCTTAATCGCAACGAATATCGGCCATGGTATCTCTCGTCGCGCACAGCCAGCTGATACACGCGATTTCAATTTCGTTTGCGGTACAAGAAATTGTTTTGCATCGAAGCGGCAATTAGTCAAGCACATTCTTCGATCTCGACTTTTTTGTCGAGTTCTAAGGACATCGCTTGTTCTACAAAACTAACATTCCCGAGTTCAACAAACATGCCTCTACACCGGGAACTCCTCCTTAGCTGTGTATACACTTAGAATGGTTTTTCTGATCTAATGTCAGGCTTGTCTACACAAACAAGTCCCAATATTTGTCTGCTGCTCGGAGTGCCCAGTATCTCCGCCCCATTTATTTCCAGCACGATGTTCAACGCGTTTCTTCAGACAATGCCGTTCGCGTACAAAAGACCTTCGTCGGCTGTTTATTATTGTGCTACTTCGAAGAGTCTGATAAGCTCACGGATTTCAGACGACGCTAGAGTATAATTCGAGATTAACTTCGCGAAGCTACTCTCTTTTAACACTTTACCGACCGGAAGCCTATTAATAGGATTTTCAATAATTCTGCTGTACCAAAAAAAGCATAGGCATTTTCTTTGACATTGCAATCTTAAATGAAACTATTAGACAACGTTATCGAGGGTGACTCAGTTAGTTCATACTAAATGCTAAATGAAAATTTCGCCACGTACCATACATTTTTCAAAATTATATGCAATAATCACCGATCGGTAATGTGTTGATTTGAAACTTCTCGGACGCAGCCGTGAAGGTTACAACGACGTTGCAACGACCCCTCGCGCGTGTAATTGAAGATTAAATGTACGGTTTTGAAGTACGAATAAAAATGGGCGATCAGATATTAGAGTAACATTAATATTCTCGAAGCTCTATCACCTCCGCTTTTCTACCGGTTCATTTATAAAACAGTAGATCGACCATTTCTCACCGCGCTTCCCTTCGAAAGTAAATCATTCATGGATACAATCTACATATTGAATTTGTCCTTTCCATTCACGATGCCACAATAGACGTAGAATTTTACTCGGGATCCATTGACAACGTGCCAGCACGGTGAAATATATGTCTATGTATCGAATTAATATAAATCCATCTAACTAGATGTCGAATAAAGGACACGAAGAACCAACAAAACCTTCGAACAGATATCAGACAATACCGCGAAGAACTGTCTATGCCGGGTTCTCGCGCGGGATCTTTTCATAAATCACAGCGGCCACCATTGCCGAGCTTCCTGCAGCGTTTTCTGTATCCAAAGATACCTGTTTTTTAATCGATTTAACTTAAACGGCTGTTTTCTCGATGTCCACAATATCGGTCAACGAATTGTATAATTCACAAAGACGGAAACTAACAAATTCCCTACTCAGTATGGGCCTACAACTGTCTCTTAATATAGACACAATTATACCAAAACCAAATATCAAAGCTTCTATTAGCACCCACTCCTTTTTCCAAAATTTTAACCAACGTATTTAGCGCTAACGGACATTACTGTTATACTCACTTGTATTATTAACAAATTCTTATTGTATATATAACTTTATTTGATTCCCCTTGGGGTTACAAATCATTACAACTACTCCCCTTCTCATTCGCCGCTTTACTTATCATCTAAACTTAACTTAATGTAAAACTATTCTACGCTTAAACCTAACCTATATATAAATAAATAGAGAGAGAGAGAAAGAAAGAAACTATATTTACAAATAAATTCTTATTGTATTATTCCTGTTTTCCACATTACTGTATTTACTTATATTATTCATGTCAAGCAAAATAAACCCAGAAGAGTTTCAAAAATGCTCAAAATAAAAAAAAAAATATCGGTCAAAATCACGAATACCGAACGATCGTCCGGACACGCATTCGAGATCCTTCAGCGGGCGCGTTAGGCTCTCGCAACACCCTTTACACGTACTCTCTTCTCCCTCTCTGTTTCTCTCTTTCTCTGTCCCCCTCCCGACCTCCGTCACGGAGAGTCGTTATTGGATTCCAGTTTCCCGACAAATTAACAAGCGTGCTCGCCCATGGTGTACATAAAGTCTGTTTCGCCGGGCTTTATCGTAAGCGCACGGTAATTACACGAGGGGCCGGCTCGTTGCCTGTCGAGGCTTGCACGCTGCTTCGTGACGGTGTTGGATAACCAGCCTCTGTCAACCGTGAATCATAAAAAAACATCCAACGATAAGAGATCTCGCTCGAAAAACACATTACTCATCGGCACACTGATTTTCGGTCAACCGAACTTTCTTCCCGGTCGTCTCTCCTAGACCCGTACACCGAAAAACAGGGCTGAGTCATCGTTCAACCCTATTTTTGGGGCCGCCGCACAAAAGCGACGTGAGTCATTTTTTTTTAACCCTTCCGTCGATAAGTACAATTTTCTTTTGTACTCTCCTTTTTTAGTCTTGCAATTGTAGGTTTACTTTAACCGGTATCAATATGTTTGATCTTCTTCCGAACTTTCAGATTTTGTACGCACAGGAAACTGTTTAAGCCCTTGAAATTTATATTGTTTCTTCATAAAACGTTTTAACCCCTCATTCACCCCATTCGGATTGTATCAATGAGCATTAAAACTAAGTTTCAAGCAAATCCGACCACGAATAAAATATTCCTCATACAAACGTTGCAATCCGTTCTCACCCCCTTAGAAGCTGATGTACGAAATATGCTTTCTTATTCCTTGTATAGATCAGAAAAGAAACCTCTAAGCAAAATTACAACTTTCTAGATCCAAGGGTTTAGTCTGGGCGTTGATGAGTCAGTCAGTGTGTCAAGACTTTCTTGATGAATATATATAATTTTATTTTGATTCCCCTCAGGGTTACAATTCTTGAACATAACTCCCCTTTCTTCCGTTTCGCTCCCTTTCACGCTGCTCTTAGCCTATCCTTAATCTAACTTAGATTAATTACTATATACTTACTTAACCTTAAACTTAACCTTACACTTAAAATTAACTTATTTAATTATATATATATAGAGAGAGATAATTATATTTACAAAAGCTAATAACTACCTTAAAACTTATCTTACACACTATAATATTATAATATATACACCCTTGTCCCCTCATTCATCCCCTAAAAAACCCCCCTTATATATAGATTAAGCAATTAAAAATACATGTTCTTAATACAGTGTGCCCTATTCCACTGGTACGCGTCATCCTAAAGAATCCCTGTATTTTAATTAAAAATCTCAATTTCCTGTGTACGTAATACAAGGAATGCAGAGACCTTTAAATACTCGAATAACCGTGCGCTAAAAATGTGACGAATAGCAGAACGAGTACGTTTCATGCGCGTGAAATAAAGATCTCTCGACATCCGGTGAACCTCTTCGCAGAACCTTTGTCCCGTGTCGTTTTATTCTCGTTCTTTCTCCGGGAATGTTATTAACTCGTGCGTTACACGAGCTTTTTATTACGACTCAACAAAGTTTTCCGGCTAATTTCCATTGGCAAGTAGCTCGTTATTATTATTACGCAAGCATCGCGTCGCCTTGCCCTACACCCACGAGGCAAAGTCTCGCAACCGGTCGAGGCAGAGTACGTGAAACTGCGTTCGTCTCTCGTCGAGACGAACGATCTCCGTTTTCCAAGAACACGGGGTATAATTTCCGATTACGGCAACCCGGTTGGTACCGTCGCGGACCGTGAAATCGTGTATCCGTCGGCGCAAGGCTGAAACAATAAAGTCCGCCGATACAAATCACCGGTGAATTTCATCCGGACATTCAACACCGGTCATTGTTGGGTACACCCAGTTGTACTCTGTACACGCGAAGTTATACTGCAGCGTGTGCGCGCGCGAAATAACGCTCGCGAGGTTCGCGAGAGCCGCGTGGGCCGCGAAGGACGACTACGGCGGCGGGAGCAACGACTTTCGTTCGTTATCGGCTTCATAGAAAAGGTTCGCGGACATCCGAGACCGCTCGTTTCTCACCGCGGCGTCCATTTTCGGTATTGCGAGCCGCTATCCGATATCTCAAGGGGAACTGGTTGCCACGCTGCTGCTGGAACGCGAAACTCGATTTTTCGGTCGTCCGGTCGATAGAGCCGCTCTCGCGTTGCCACTGCACCGTCCCAGAACAATGCGAATTCTGCGTACAATGCACCGATAAACGCCTGCCCCCTCCCTCCCTCCATATTTCATCAAAATCAATGGTACTTTTAATCCAGAGTGACCAAACAATTCGGAGAACAGTGGCCGCTACGCTTTCGAAAAATTAAGCATAATAATAATTATTTTATTTCAGCCTTACAGCTAAGAAATTGACTTGGTTTACATTAACCTATCTGTACGAAACTATCTTATTTCACACATTCGATCCATACCTTCTCTCATTCATTTCTATGTCTCTCACACACACATTCCTACCCTGTCCTACTGATCCATATGATTCATATTTCCTTTGCACGTCCACCTACAAAAAAAAATGTACCATCAGAATGTGCCCCTCTCAAAACCATACAACTTCATCTGAAACATTCTTTAATAATGACGTAATAATAATGACGTAAATCTAGATTGCAAAATGTGGCTCCCCACCCTGTATATTAAAGAGAAATAAACACTGACAAAATTATTTTATATTATTTCTAATGTCCTAACTCAACAATTGCTTCCCTTCTTATTCCCTTACTTTTGCATTTTTTGCTTTGATATACTCTTTGGTTTATTTACGCTCTCTTTTCTCTTTTCTCCCCCGCAACTTCTCCAACCACTCTTCAACCTTTCCATCATAGTTCTCAACATCAACTTATCCAGCGATTTTCAAAAAGAATCGTGTTCTCCCGGGTCGAAGCAATTCACTCGGTAAGTCGACAGCCTCGTATCCGGCAATCCCGCGCGATCTATCGGAAAGCGTAAATCACGAATCGAATTATCGCGCGATCGCCGCTCTACCGTTTTAATTCAATTGTCGGGGATTAATTTGCTGGGAACAATCGTGACTCGCGTAGCGGGTTTCGTAGCACGATAGGTCGAAGCTGGGATTTACGAGGCCCCGGGAGTGGATTTAAAAGAAAATCCGTGGAGCGATCGCGCACGCAACAGCCACTGTAAACGTTTCCCGGACGAATGGAAAGCCTTTATCGGCGTTGCACGGCTCCAGATTCCCGGGCTGAGATAAGAACGTTCAGATATTTGCAGCGAGAGACCGATTGGTTGCAAGGTGGCGGACCGTGGACCCGTCGCGAGAACACGGCGACAAGTGAAACGACCGAAATTCCTCTTGATCGAGGTTTCAGAGGCCGGTGCGGGCGGACAGACTCGAGAGGACCAAAGCTTTCGAGAGCAGCACGGCTCTCTCTCTCTCTCTCTCTCTCTCTCTCTCTCTCTCTCTCTCTCTCTCTCTCTCTCTCTCTCTCTCTCTCTCTCTCTTGGCGCTCGTTGCTTTGTCGCCGGTCTCTTTTGTGTACCTCCGCCTGCTCAATCTACTCGGGCAACCGGTCGCCAATTGTATCGGAGCGCACAATAGCGGAAAAATGAACGCGCCCTGTACACGGATTTTAATTTCCTCGCAGAGGTTAACTTTGCAACGCCAACCTGCTCGAATTCAGCCGTCTATGGCGCATTTGAGACGCGTTAGTTTACGCGCTCTTTCTTTCGAACGACCAAACAACCGAGCTGAATGAAGGAGCGATAAGGTTTTCGAATTACAGCACAGTTTTTTTTCTTCTTTTCAACGTATTTTTCTGCGTTCGTGAAATGTTTTCACTGTTCTGCATGTAATTTTTGCTCGAAAATGCACGAAATCCTCTGGCCAAAAGTAAATGCAATTTCTATCAGGAAGTTCTGAGTATGTTTTATGGCAATATAACTTGTACAACGAGGAAAGGCTGAAATTAATTAATAAACTCCGTACAATTAACTTTCAGCTTCCAATGGATGTCTCAATGTTAATAGCCGAACCGAATATCAAAGCGTGTTATTACATGTTATCATTCTTTAAGAGCTGCGGTCTTAAAATATAACTATTTGGTTTATACCTTTTCTACCATTCATATGTCTTTAAAAAACTAAGGACGTGTTTAATATTGTATCTGTATTAGTTGAAATTAAATCTTAAATTGTTTATTGACGACTTAAATCCTACATTATAATATTCATGTATCTTCAGTATCCTATTCTGTTTTGTAAATGTTTATTTTCTCTGTATTGTATGTATTGTATTCTGTATTTCAATTATGTTGAAATAAATCTCATATGAGATTGTCTATAATAAAAAGAAAAAAAGGTTTTGAGTTTGGCTCTAGTAAATGTTATTTCACAGAAAATGTTACTACAGAAAATAGTATAAAGATTTAATACATGTTCGTCTGCATTTATTCCGCAGAATTGAATAATAGCATTCTATTTTGTTTCGGAAGAAGAAGCAGCTCGAGTAGTTCCGTGAAGGTTGCAAATTTACAGAAATATCGATGTATGGCCAGAGAGCACCGTCAGAACGAGAAACAGTGGGTGTAGAATCTCGGACAGCGGTCCTCGGAATCGGAACAATACGATTGAACACGGTAAACGTGGTATCGAGCCGGGGAATCGAGTCGCTCGTCTATTCGGTCGTGAACAAGATATACGCGCGGGTGTACCTGCTATTCGTGTACCTGGAAGTCGGGAAGAGAGTGGCGGCGTGGCGTCTCGAGGATGAAGACGGCGGCGGCGGATAGAAGGTGCGAGGCGGGACGAAGACAGAAAGAGAAACAGAGGGCGGGAACGGACACGGAGAGGGGAACCACCTGTAACCGCTTATCCGCCGGTACTTATCTCCCGGTGTTTACAGATCGGGGATAAGATTACATGTTCGAGATAACGCGTCGAGAAACGAACGCATCAACGGAGTATCGTTTCTGACCGCACGCGGATCCGACGCCGCGGTTCGTCCGGCCCGTTCCGCGTCGCTACGTATTTTTTTGTTTGTTATAGAAAATCTCATATGAGATTTATTTCAACGTAATTGAAATACAGAATACAATACATACATTACAGAGAAAATGAAAATTATAATGAAGACATATGAGTGGTAGCAAACGTATAAACCAAACAGTGATACTTTAAGACCGCAGCTCTTAAAAAATGATAATTTGAGCCTTTCCTCGTTGTACAAGTTACATTGTCATAAAACATGGTTCAGCGATTCGTCCTCCTCTCTGCAACTACACTTAGGATCATCAATAAAGCCAATGCGAGCCAGAGAAGGTCGTCACATTTCTTCGAAACTCGAACAACCATTGCGATTGATCGGAATTGTAGAAAATATACGAAATACGATGTGGGTCTATATTGAAAATTGAAAAAACTACGTTTTGTAGATCTGTGGGAATTATACGCACTGTGAAAGTTTCATCGAAATCGATTGATGCGGAAAAAACGACAGGCATTGAAAAACGTAAGAATTTTCACCATCTTGTAGCTCATTGCAACCTCACCCGATTTTCACGAAATTTTCCGAATATGTTTAATTGACACAGATCTACAAAATGTAATTTTTCAATTGTTCAATACAGACCCACATAAAAACGTTGTAAAATGCAACTTTTAGTATTTTTTCTACAATTCCGATCAATTGTAATTATTGACAAAAGTTTTCTTCCCATCATATAGCAAACTAATTGTTTTAGCTTCTCAAAATATTTCAAATCGTCTAGTACAATATTAAAAAAATTATCATCTGTTTAAGAGTGTCCGAATATCAGTTGTAAAAGAATAGAAGAAACGTCGAAGCCTTTTACACTGGTCGCTACCCACGCGAAAGAAATACGTAGCTGCATGACAACGCGTTCCTTTCGGTATCGTTGGTTTTTGCATAAAACCATGTTTCCACGTGGTCGAAACGATTGCTTTGCTCGAATTATATTTTTCAGTCGAGGAACACTGTTTCCCGAGAATCGTGCCGTGCGATTCGCATGAAAGCTCATCGTAATAGACGTCTTCGTAGATAAAGCGCTTCTAATTGAGTCTGTACGAGAGGCATTGAATTCGCCGCGGAGCGTAATAAACAAATATAATTGATTTACTGCTGAGAGCAGATACGGGAGCGGTTCTCGATAAGATAATCCTCAGACCGTCGCTCGTATTTTACGATAAGCTTGTGCATTGGTTTCACCAGTCCGCATAAATTGATCCACTTGATACGGCGGCGCAACTGCGCAGCTTTTTTTTTTAAAGCGACGTCGATTGCTATCCTAGGATAGCTTCGTAGCAAAGTTTACGGTCAACCCAAGTGGAAACTGGTCCGATGGTGAATTTTCATTCTACTGGAAGTCACTTCAGGTATTACCTGCTTCAGAAATATTAACAGTTTCTTCAGAATCTCTAAGGATTCATGCAGCGAGACACAAACTCTGTGCTGCTGTTAGTACCTTGCCCTTTACCTTGCGTTCCAATACGTTAAAACAAACGGCCTTGTGCTTTACTGAGCGGTAGATGCAGGGGGTTTACGGTGGTGTCGTGTTGGATTAACAATAAATAAGTTACCAGTACAATGAACTTATTGTTCGTTGTCAGAAATGAATCAACGGTCTCTGTATCGGTTTAATAAACAGAGATTAAAAAGTATCGATGAAACGATTCTCAGAATAGTGACCAAACAAAGATTTCAAAGTATCCCAATTGATACTTTGTTTCAAAAGCCGAACTGTGGGGCCGAATCTAAACAATCCGGAGATATGAGATGTAAGGAGGTTACTCGAAACGCCGTGTTCTTTATATCTGTTCCTTGCGTGTCTGAATAAGGTCGAAAGAAGAAAATGGCTGAAGGATCGAGGCCGCGATGCATAGAAGTCGGTTCGCGCAGAGGCGACCATCGAATTTGTTATTCCTCGAGCATCAAAGACAGTTGGTCGCAGATCGGCGAGAGGCACGTGGAAAATAACGATATTTGCGTTGGTATAAACGGTGCGTTCGGGCCTAATCTTAGAAAATGGTTCAGCGGCGGACAGAGGCGAGGACACGCGCGTAGCTCGCGAGATGCGACGCGACGGTATTTCAAAAAGAGCAACATTGGGACGCGCTGCATCGAAACTGCATCGCCGCGGCATGGCACGGTTCTTCCTCCCTTCTCTCTTCACCGTCGCGGCTGCTCCGCACGAGTGCATGTGTCGAAACAACCGGCGACCACGCTCGAACCAGCCTCTAGTAGACGCGCTTGCACCGAGGACACAAGCGTGGTAGTGGTGAACGCGCTACTTTAGGGTCAACGCATTGCCAAGGTGGCGGCCATGTGGCACGTTCTGGCGCATGGCAGAGCGCTTGCGTGTACACTCGACCCGGCTTATTCTCGATTGGCCGCCTCTGTGCATACAACAACGCACCAGCGTGCTGCGGTTCTGCACTCACCGCTATTATTAAGCCCGTTCCGGGGGACCGGCTACCCTCAAATCCCAGAAAAGTGCGCTTCTTCATTCACTAATCGGTCTCCACTACAATCACCAATCCCACGACTTTCCAGACCTCCATGAGTGTTCGTGTTTTCCAATGCCTAAGGCCGTCCGCACACGGGTCGATTTTCGATTTGGTCTAGTGATGGGCACCATCGATTAATTACTATTCAGTTGCTACTGTTGCGGAGGTTTCGACGTGGTCTTGCCGGTGAACACATTATTGAAAAGAATAAGAGATATTTATTATTGAAAATGACGCTTCTATATTAAATAAATATAGGATATAATTTATTTAATACATATTATATATATAATATTAGTAGTACCATTATATTTGGTCCCCGCAGGGTTTCAAATTCATTTACCAATCTCTTCCCCCTTTTCCATTCCTCACTATCGCCTTTTCAGCGGGACCTACTGTTTATGGTGGGTTCCGAACCACCTTTATATATATAATATATATATAATATATAATATATATGATAAATATAGGATATAATTTATTTAATACTTTACAAAATACAAGTGAACAGAAGAAAACAAGAACGTCACGTGGCTTGCGTGGTCAGAGCATTAATTAATTATCGATGGCATCGCAACGGGGCCGATGACATCAAGAAACCAAAAACATAATGAAGAGAGCACAGCCGATCTTGCAAATCGGTGGACATTCTCCTCACTGGCCACTAGCGCGGCGCAGATGTTGAAAAGCCTCCTTTACTTTCCAACATTTATTAAATATACAACGGTATGCAACAGATAAATGAGTGATCGTTGATATGTCTTGCCGCTTCAATGGTTCGAGAGGATCTATCTTCTTTCTTCTTCTTATCAACAACCTCCGCAACGTTCTATTTTATAATTCGAGAACGTGACTGCGCAAGAACGTGAAAAATTATTACAAGGATCTTCTTTGTAAGTATTTGCGGGAAACAGTGACTGTTAACAAAGTAAAGGACGCTTGCTTGATCGTTAAAGAAAAGTATCTTGGTATCGCAGCAGCAGGCGACATCAAAGACATATATATATCGAGCCGAGGTTGAAATCGGGGCAAACGTCGGCGAGAATCTGGCCAGCGAAAGGATTAAGAGCATCGAGGCCACCGCATAAGTAGCGCATGAACGATGCGACGGTCACAATGCGACGTAACGCGCAGGATCTTTATTACATATTCCTTTAAACTTTCAACGTTTCGATCCCTATGTGGATCATTCTCAACAAAGAAGAAAACTGGGTCGGAAATTGTAATATTTCAAAAAATTTTTGTTATATTTTCAAATGAATATGTAAAATTGCTTTACGTATTTAATTGATCTACAAGTTAATTGCTCGGGTTTTCTCGTTTCCCGACACCTAGGAAGAAACGATCGACGCGAAAAACGTGGGAACAATTATCATTTTTACGGTTGTTTCATTAAAACAGGATTGAAGGGCTCGAGACAGTTCCCTCATTAACTATGTGACATCGCCGTTTCGCTGGCGGCCTTCTGTTGCAACGTCTCGTGCAAAGATCAAATGAAATTCGTTTAAACGGAGAATCGCGAGCAAAAAGATTATTTTTCTCGGTCCCGTTTGTTTTACTGCGTGCCGCAATAAATTACCGGTAGAAACTACGCTGCGTTCGCACCGAGCTGCGAGAAATCTCGTTCGCGATAGAACCGGGACCGTTCGTCGGCTGAATTAAATGTAAAGCCTCTTTTTTTTTCTCTCGCAGCCTGGATCTGGAAGCTGGTATTAATTAACAGAAGCGCCTATCGACGTAAACGCGGTTACGGAGGTTTCAGCGATTTATGAATGAACACGATTTCAGTGACGAGAGAAACGGACACGATTCCACTCCGTTTGGTAATTGTTACTGTCAGCTGTAACAACGTAACTTTCGTTCGTAATCCGACTCGTTTTCAACTTAAGGGAATGAAGTTTCTTATAGTTGGAACACAGTAAAATGTTTAATAATTCCGTGCCAGCGATGAAGGCTTCCATAATCTTCCAGGGGAGAAAGTTTCCAGACTGTTTCCATAGCTCAAAGTGAAACTTTTATGTCAAAGCGTTTGATTCTTTTGCGGAAAGTACGGGTTTCCGGTCAGTTTATGACTAACGTAGAATATCCACTGTACAGGGTGAGCATGAATTTCTATGGCAGACGGATGTAGCCAATCAATCAATTTTGGACTGTATTTCAATTATGTTGAAATAAATCTTATATGAGATTTTCTATAAAAAAAATCAATTCGTAGGGCGCGTATCTTCATTGGAAACGTTTTATTAGTCGTGCGAATCAACGGACATATTTATCTGACGCAATCATCTTCACGCGCCACTCTAATAAGAGGTGTCGCAACAATGCTCAACAGATGCGAACAGCGTTCGACCTGTGGCACCGGCGTGTTACGGAGCGGAAAGAAACACAGGTAAAATCCAGATTTGCGTACCGTTACGCGGAATCGTACCGACAATAGGGTCGTGCGAAAGCGGCCGCGGCAAGTCGAATTGTTATCTGTAAACTGGTACGTACCCTCTGTCGTAACGGAGTGTACCCACAGCGCACGTGGTTCCGACGTTCATTCTACGCGCATAAAAGCGATTTAAAGTGGTCATTTAGTTTTATCTCGTGATCGCTGCCTCGCGATGCGGATTTCCCCTTACAAGGCCTTCCTATGAATCGGGGGCGTATCTTTCAGCGTTGCCTCGTTCCATCTCATTTTTCCTGCCTTCAAACGGGCTACCTCTTAGACAGAACGGACCAATCTATTTTATCTATAATCCGCTATCCGTAAATTTCATCGGAGAATCTTTGCGAGCAGTAAAGTTCTTTTTTTTGTTTCGAAAACCACGTTTGCTAATCTTTGTTAGAGTTAGTTGTTCAGGATATTTAGCCGGTATCAGAATCAGTCTTTATTTAATGAACACAGACTTTAATTCATGATATTGCACACCGGTTTATTATACGTATTACACACGTGATTTTGTCATAGAGAGCGTAGTAGAAAGAAAAGTGATCAAAGAAAAGAAAGAGCAGAGGCAGCGCAGGTCGCTTAGTGGACGCGGTGAATTTAAAAATATAGAATTTATTTCTAATAATATTTTGCGAAAACGCAGAGGAAGTAAATATGTGCCATCCTTCGGTGTTATCGCGTTTCATTGAAACTTTTACGTAATTCCTTGTCATTTTTTATGATTAAACGGCTCATTCATCTGTACACAATTCATTTTCTGCACTAGTCTAAGGTATTCGCAGTGCTTTTTCCCAGCTGTACAATGGGAACGCCATCGGTTCGTCCAATGGCTCGTCATTATCCGTCATCACAGTCGCCGTCGCAGCATGCGACGCACTTGGCATTGTTCTCATTCCATTTTTTTTCCATGTCGGCCGGATCGGCGCGCAGCTTTTCGTCCTTCGACTCCATTTCCGCGTCTCTAATCAACGATTTACCGAAGCGGAACGCGATGTACCGTCGCTTAATCACCCGACGATTTCGCTCTCGGCGCTTTCTTCCTCCGCTCGGAGCCTCGTTGCTCGTTTCGACGCTCTGCCTCTCTCTCTCTCGTTGTCTCTTTCTCTGTTCCTCTCAACGGTTTTTCCGCCCCGCCCCTGCAACCCCTTCAAAGTTTTCTCTTCAGCGGCAAGGACTCGACTAACTGGATGTTGGCTCCTTAGCCTTAGCTTCTGACGCGGAACTTCCATTTAATTAACCGGCAACTCGCGTCGCGATACTTCACTATCGTCTGCCGCCCGCTTATCCTCGTTCATCGTGACGTCGTCGTCGTCGTCGTCGTCGTCGTCGTCGCCGCCGCTGCCGACGGGAAAGTTCGACGAGAGCGCTCGCCGCTCCTTTTTCCGCCGTCTCCGGGAACTAGCATAGTTTCCACGGTTAAATGCGTTCCCGCGACTGTCGTCAAAATGGATCCGCGCAATTGAAACGCTCGCTCCCACGAACTTCGCGCGCGTGTTCGACGGCCAACGACGGAAACACCCGGTTATCCCGAACACGACCGTTGATATTTCGACAACGTTTACGAAAACCACCAACGTTTTCGACGGTGTTCTCAAGTACTTCCATGTCCTCGTGCTTGAATCAATAGAAAAAGAAAACGTAGAAGTGAAACTTCTTGCAGTCTAGTAATGTTTAGAAGCAAATTAAGATTGGAAATGGTATAAAAAAAACAAGATCAGGAACAACTAATACAAAAAACAAATCATAAAGAAATCATAGAAAAAGTTGCACTTCAAACATAATGAACGATCAAAATTTTGCGACGCAAAGAAGGAGAGTATATGAGTGTATATGCTCTCCTTTGCTTTGAAAATTTTGATCGTTTCGACTTTCGACATTCGACACTCGACTTTCGACTTCAGAAAATTGTAACCCTCAGCAAAGTAGTTTCACTTCGAAACTCATTCGAATAAGAATAATTAGAAATATATACTCGTTGCGTCCATTATCATTCTAACTGCTACTAAAATTGTCCAAGCGAGGCAAATGCTTTTCTCAATTTTTCTATGGATACATTAAACTTGAAATGTTCCAGGCAATTAACTTTCTCCTTGGAGAAAATTATTCGGCCGGCTTGGTGAACGGTTTAAAAATCAAATTATTCAATGCTGAAGGCAGAAGTACAATCGCCACGGACTGTTCGAGAGAGAGAGAGAGAATGGTCGGGTATATAAGGTGAAACCTCGTGGGGATTCGTTATAAATTCGTTCATAAACGCTTAATCCCCCGAAGTGGTATCTACAGCTCGGCGCGTAACAGAGATTTGTTCGCGGGCCGTCTTTTTTCTCGCGACAACAATACCGCGGGCAACGCGTAACCGCTCGCGAAGTGTGTTTCTGTGTTGCAGCCGTTGCACATGGTGGAATCGAGCCTGCGGATAAATTTACCGCGACCCCCACGGTTTCCGAGCAGCGATGCGTTCGTTTTGTTTCTCCAGCTCGCGCTTATTTCGTTTCGGAGAACCGTTCCGCGATTTACGTTCCGTTCGCATTCCAACGTGCAACCGTTTATTCGAAGGTTCCGGATCGAGCGAGCCTCTCGAAACATACCTTTTTTAATCCATTAAGCGAGCTTTCCGATCGCATCGTCATTAAATTATGCCATCGGAGATACATCGAACAGTCTTCCAGGGGCCGAGGGTCAGGGCAACTCGACGGAAGCTCGACGAACGAGTGAAATCTTTCCCGGAGTTTCTTCTCGATTCGGGTTACGGTTCAACGACATTGCACGGAGAGGTGATTACGAGTAATTATGCTCGGAATTAGAAAGTACAGTTGTTAGACCGAACGGCCCCGTGATCCCCTTGCCTCTATCTCCGTAAATTGTTCAACGGTGATGCAAATGGATAGTTTTAGCGGCTGACGGAAGTTGCGAGCTCGAGCGCGAACCTGTTTGAGACGTGTAAACAGATCGAGGAGCGACGGATGATTTGTAGGAAATCTTTAATTGGTCGGATATGGGTAACTACTGTCTTACTCCGAGTCAAACGAGCGGGAGAAAGTGGATTCAAATCAGCCAATACATATTCATTTATTCAGCGCGGACTATACTAGGACGGCTAAACCTACTTTCCAGGTTCTTGGGATTCAGCTCCCTGGACTATTCTCGGATCTACGGTGTATCGGGTTCGAATCCTTGAATCCCACTCTAGAATATACATGTATGTCGGACCATCTAAATGAATGCTCGTGTACTTGAGAATAGTTATATTTATTTAATTTCGACCTCGCAATTAGGAAGTCGTCAGGAAATCCTACACCTTGATATCCATAATCTAGGACGATTATGCTAATCTATTCTAACGCCTTAAATCAACTATTGCCTCTGCTTCTCTCCATCTGGTTACTTCTTTTTTTTTTTCGTCGATATTTCTAAGCCAGTCTGCTATTTCCTTCATTCTGTTATCTTGTACTATCTTTTCAATACTTGTATTTATTGTCTGTACACTATCACAGTCCTCTGACAGATGTTTCAGCTTATTGGAGAATAGTTTTCTTTTTTATTAAGCATTTCAGATCTCCACTGAGATCACTATCTGCTGTACAAATGTAAATTACAGTAAATACATATTCATGCATACATAGACAATATTAAATCAAATGAAATTCGTAGTTTACAATTTCTAGGAAATAAAATATAAGAAGACAAGCTTTAACGTTGGGGTCGGGCAACTAACATTTCTAAGTTATAAGGATAACTGAAATTTAATTTTACACAGTTGTCGAGTTAACTTGGTTCGCTGCAAATGAAAGAGGCTACATTGCCAGTATCATTTGAGAATAGTTATAATATATTTTGACAATGCGTCGCATTCGATTTTTCATGTTTAGCTTGACGGTTTTAGGTGCAACGTCAAAGCGCATTATCGGAATTAACGGTATACGCGTATTGTGTGATATTTGTTTATTATCGGCGCATATTAGTTGAGTTTGTGAAAATGGCTACACAAATAATTAATGACCACCGCGGCGCTCGGTTAATATTCGTACGCCGGAATAAATTCCACCAATTTACGAGCGATATTTGTTCTGTTGATTAATCGTGCGGCGCGACGTTTGGTCGGCATGTTCGTGAAACGATTAAAAATCTTTCATCGGCAATACAGGCCGAGTCTCGTTCCCGCGAGTGTGAGACAAATATCGAAATCCGTTTGATTCGGTGCGGCGCAGAGTATATTAACGATTCCTCACGGTCGGATGGCGAAATAACGAGGAAAGCCGGCATGCAACGGTGCCGTTGGAGCCCGCAACGGGACACAAACGTTCTCTACTGTTCTCTTTTCATTCTCCTGTTCATTCGAAATCTGTCACCATTAACCTTCCTCGCCTCTCTCTCTCGCTCTCTCTCTCTCAGTTCCTCTGTCTCCTCTTGAATTGTTAATGTCACGTCTTTCGCGTTTCCCCCAATCCGTTTGGAATCTTGATTTATCTTTCGTCGTTGCCGGCGCATCATCGTTTCGTCGACTTTTCTTGGATCTTTGCTTGGAAGTCTGCCGCGAGTTTACGCTCCACTCGCTTCCTGCTTCGCGAACGAAGCCGCGCGGACGATCGAGTCTTTGTCCATCAAGGACCGCGCACAATGAAATTGAACAATCGGCCATTGCCACAGACTTATGCCGCTGCGAACATTATAAACAGTTGGTCTTTGACAGCGAAACTCGGGCAACGTTTGAATACAATGTAAATAATCGCTGTTATCTGCGATACCGTCGTCGTCGCGGCGCACCTGAGCTACTTTCGATTGCCCGTTTGTTCCGATGACTATTCGTTCTTCGCGGGTGCAACGATGCATCAAGAAATGCGAGACATAAACCTGAATCTTACAGCTATTACTTCTAAGTTTTAAATATATACAGGATGTATCACCTGTTTTTGACATCTTGCTTATCTCGCTATTGTTACTTGTAGCAAAAAATTTTTCAGCATAGGATTGAATGGTATCGAGTGGAGCATATTTTGATGTTATTAGTTTTTTCGTGAGTGGACGCGTAAAGGTCATATAAAGGTTAACTTTTTTTTTAAATGGAATGAGGTATTTCTTAGTACATACTTCAGCAGATATTCCAATTTAAATAACTCTAAAACACCATTACAGTCGTTCTGAGACGTTAGCGTTTACTTACTAGTGTAAATATTTGTATATAGGAACCTTAACCCTTTCAGTGCCAGGCGACAAAGAGGTGCCTATGCGAGAATAACCGGTCGAATTTCACGGTGTTACTATGGTTTGAGAAAATGCTCATAAAAACCAAACAATAAACAATATTTACATGATTGAAAAAGCAGTATATTAAGAACAAAATAGAGAACAAAACAATGACACTAGTATTTCTAAATTCATTGAAAAGAGAAACTATTTTTTTTTAATTCTCTCATAACGAAATCAGACCATTTATAACGTATTATAAATTTATTGTGAGATAGAGTTCTCCCGCAATGGGAATAGTAAAGCGCTACAAGGCGTGGACCGATATATCGGCCTCCGGTACTAAAAGGGTTAAGTATAAAATCGAAAACTCTTTTTACAGGAGACTCTCAGTTCTGTTATTATTCGCACCTTTACCAAATCACATTGGGAATGAAATAACATTATATAAATAAGAAATCGGCGAAAACGTGGTCGGGGCCCGTAGCTTCGTCAGTGTCCGAGAATCGACTGGGAACGGCGCGTTAATGCCAGCGCCGGTAATGTTCGCTGTTACGCAATCAACTTCTTCCTCGTTTTTCCGCGGCGGCCGTTTCCTCGTGCAGCTTCGTCTCCGCTGCGATGTTGCTGGTCGGCCTAGCGAGCAGGAACGGCTGGCTACGTTCAAACAGTGGATAAATATAGACCGATCGCGGACTGCCTCACGGGCGACGTCGACGATGACGACGACAGTGGCGGCGAACAGACTCTCTGGCTGCTCGCATACCATAATTACACGACAATTAGAAAGCAAGGACACGGTTCGCACCAACGTCGCCAACGACGACGGATCGTTGGTAGACGGGCCGAAGGTGCGTCTCCGTGTGTCTCTTCCGGCAGCTTCCGCACACATCTTCTCCGTCGGGTCTCTGTTTAACGAGACCCGCCCGTTGGAATTCAAGGGGAACCATTTACCGGTAAACAGTACCGCTAATGCTATCAAAAGTACACGGACGCACGGACGGCCGGCCTTTGCCAACAACCACGGTAATGGTCCGTAGTCGTAACTTTGACGACGGTATCGTTGATGCAGTCGAAACGATGATTACATCAAAAGGCTGCAGCCGCGACATACATGACACACACACCCCGCGAACAATTGTTCCCGGCGAACATCATTTCACTAACATCTTTTAAATACAGTGCTAGACCGTGAAGGTCGGCTAGATTACTTCCTAGCGTCGTAACGACTTTTTTTAACAACGTTTTTGTTAGCTCGCTTTTCTTGTTTGTTCGGTAGAAATCTTGCAATTGATTTTCAAATAACTTTCCGATGAGCTAGATACTTGAAATTGGAAGCATAGCTCAGAACTGGATGACAATGCAATATTCAAAAGTTTTTTGTTTTGAAGTCTATCCGTTTAGGAGAAATAACAATTAAATATTTAATAGTATAATAAAAAGTAGGTCCTGCTGAAATAGGCGATAGGGAGAGAGTGTTAGTAAAAGGTGAGAAATGTGGAACGGGATTTGAAACTCTGAGGGGACCAAATATCCATTACATACAATTAAATATTTTTACTGTTACATCCATGTTTTTAATACCTTAGTATTTTCTGCCTGTTCGGGAATGCGTTTAACTAACTATTAATTAATTGATCAATTCTTACAGACGCAATACAGAAAATTTACATTCTTGAAGATGGTCTAAATTCAGACCGAAACGTTGAATTAAATTTCATATGATATTTTGCAAATTTGTTAACTTTCCGATTTATAGGGAAGTTATTGTAATTAATGTCTGCAATTGATCGAACCAGTGCGCGAATAACATTAATTGTAGTTATTATTTTGGAACGATCCGAATAATGATGCAGCAAAATTGTTCGTCTCGACTTTGGCCAGCCAGATTGTTCAATCCGTCACACCGTTGCGTCGAATTCCATACAAGCACCGTTTCCACCGTCCCGACTACTTTCTCCTTGAAATTTATCGACTGTCGCGACTAACTCAGTCCCGTACGCAGTGTCTCGCGAGTCCCGAACTGGTTTTTGGCATAATCGCTGGCCCATTTCGTTCCAGCTCACGGGATACTCGAGAATAAGTAGCGGCGGAAGCTGGCTCCTCGTCGTTAGCCTTGTTCCGTGGACCTTTCGGTTTAATAAACTCGTGATCGTTGGATACCCGCGATTTTTATCGACGCCTCGCCTCTTTGCGTTGATTATCGCCGTTACCACGAGAACGGTTACTGCCTTGTAAATTTCTTTCCACGAGAACAGCCCGATCGTTCGCTGCTTGCACGGTAACTCTTACAACATCGAATTTACAAATGACAGACGAGCATGTATTTGTTCCTGCTTAATATTTCATAATTATTGATTGACTTCTATGTTGAATAATTCTGAAATTATTGTGGCCTGTTGTCCACATACACGCTCCCATGTCCGTTGAATGTTAATGAGTTTATTTTATTAATTGGGTCAGCGAAACGGTTACCGACTATATTTTATATCATGTATCCTTCTTTCTATTATAATTCCATTGCAAATTTAATGACGCGCCGATGGTGTAAAATTACATCGCGATCTAATGGGCTACGTTCGATTCGCATAAATTCTCGATGGAAATTTCGTATAACGGACGCGAAAGGTTTTAAAGTTACAACAATGATAAAAAATAAAGAGGATTGTATACGGACAAACAGGTCGGTAAATAACAAGAATGCTCATATTATAAAATAATATAGTAATGAACGTTTATTCTGTCGAGCACATTGTTTTTCGAAACGTTCGAAACGCGATAAAAATAAGCAGAGAGAGATAGAGGTAGCTGTATAAATATTTGTACGTTAAAGAATCGTACGTTCGCGGTGCAACTCTGTAGTTTCATTTTCTGTCGGCATGAATTTCCGTGGATTGCGCTCGCTCAAAAAGGAACAGCGTGTCCGGCGAATTCAGCAAATCCAGCAAATCTTACGCACGGTCATCAAGTTCGTGTATCGCATCGTCGAATCCGCGTTTCGCTCCCGACAAGCTCAGCGGCTCGTTACGGTGTCCCGAAGTGACAAAATTACAATCGATCGTGTCCCGTTGCTGCCACACTAGTCACGTTCGCATCGCGAAATAAATATCTCGAATTGAATATGCCCGTGAGTCGTGCTCGGTGCTTGTTTGGTTAATTGCGTTCGTATCGATATCGTATAATATTGATGCGCGGGTGATTACCGAAAATGGAATTACCGAGCGAAGCAGGTTTCGTACGTTCCGCGGCGAATTTGTCGGTGGAAATCAATGACAGCAACATTTTCATACGCTGTCGCGAAAGAATTCTATATCGGTTCGTCTCTCGGGTTTTTTTTTTTTCTTAACACTATTAAGAAAATTTGTCAGTCGTTTATTAAGCGAAATAATATTATGGATTAAACGAACGCGCTAAACGGCGACTTAATTTGCATTGCAGAGTATCTAAATCTCAGTTGTTAATTCCATTAAGTAAATGTAACGAAACTAACAGCGCGGTGGTCTTAGATGAAGAGATCCACTACAATTGGATTACTCTCCGCATAAAATCCACAAACTAATTACGAGCAAGAGTCTGTTTTAAAAAACCAGCCGACGCGAGATAATAACCATCTCCATCGAGCGTAGAGATAAAGATTAAACAATGATCACGGCAACATTTTTATTATGTTTATGAGCTGGATTCGCTGGAAGAGTGGTACAACTGTTCAGTGAATAACTTGCCGGGCGTATCCGAGCGTTCAAATATTCACCGATATTTCGCTGCTTCGTCGTATTTTTCATATCCCACAATATTTTCACGGAAAGCGATTAGAGATGCTGACGTACTGCAACCGCTACAAAGGGTTGGTTAGCGCGTGTCGGGGCTGCAAACAGAACGGGAGGGAGCGAGAGAGGGTGAAAGAGGGAGGAGAGGGAGGAGGAGGAGAGAAAACGAGAGAGTTTTCACAGATGTTCCGAGTCAGCCAGCAGCGAAGGGAAATAATCGGTTGAGCGGAATCTCTGGCAGAAATTGCTAAAAGCGGCGAGAAGAGAGTCGTCGGTTCGCGTTCCTCTCTCTCTCTCTCTCTCTCTCTCTCTCTCTCTCTCTCTCTCTCTCCCTCTCTCTCTGTGTTTCCCTTTCTCTCGCTATCCTCTCTTTCGACGAAGCGGCGAGATAGCGATCCTTCCGCGGTACCCTAATTAAATTGAATCACGAAATACCTCGGGGCAGGAAATACCCAATGAAGACGTACATTAACAAATTAAAGCGCCTTCTCGTTCGAGCGATCCTTGGACACTTGCCAGTCTTCGCTTTAAACGCCTGCGAAAACCGCCTCGACGGGATCGCTGTTCGACTCGGCGGAATGTCGCAGCTCGACGTAGCCGTCCGATGTTTCCCCGGTTCTCTGAAACACCATAAACCGGACGATTTTGCGAACAACAATGTCAGCTTAATCTTCTCTATATATAAAAATGATGTCCTGACTTATTCACCTATCAACGCCCAGACTAATCCCTTGTACCTAGAAAGCTGAAATTTTGCACAGAGGTTTACTTTATGATCTATACAAGGGATAAGAAAGGATTGTAGTTTTGAACAATTGTCGATCGAGATACAGAGAACTGTTATAAGAAAGGATATTTCGAAATTCAACCCCTAAGGGTGTGAAAAGGGGTTGCAACGTTTGTATGAGGAATATTTTTAGTTCGCGATCCGATTTGCTTGAAACTTGGTCTTATTGCTCTTTGATATGTGTTCACGCAAACAAAAATACAAAAGTGGATTCCAGTGTGTATAAGAGAAAAAAGGCTATATTATAATAACATAGAACTAATGCTGTAGCGTAAACGATACTGTGATGTGGTCTGTTCTGTGAAACGACAACGATTGACTGGTTTATCTCTGGAAAAGCCTTCGGTCCCTTTTCTTAAGTGGGGGTGCTATAAAACACTTGGACCGGAGTCGCACCACTGCCTGTTTCTATACAATATTATCGTTGGATTCCAACAATATGATTAATCAAACACCTGTTTCAGCATTTTACAAAATTCAACCCCTAAGGGGGTGAAAAGGGGTTGCAACGTTTGTATGAGGAATATTTTTTGTTCGCGATCCGATTTGCTTGAAACTTGGTCTTATGGAGAAACAATATGAATTTCCTAGGGCGTTAAACGGTTCCCCGTGCGAGCGAAGCAATGGGCAAAAGCTAGTTGTTGAAATAATTCTTGCCGTTCCGCGACGCCGGTGGCTGGGCGCCGCGACCGATCGACGAGAATCGTTTCGGTTTCGTGCACGATGTCGGTCAACGAATCGCGTTGTTACTAGAGCGGAACACATGAAAAATCGATCGAGTTACGTGGATGTTGCTCCGTCATGTTTTACGCGACGTATTTACATATTGATCGCGCGCCGCTCGAATTGTCATATGTTAATCGGATCCAGTAGCGGCTCGATTAATTGTTCCACAGCGCACTTGATTCCACGTATCGATTGCCCGTGCTCGACACGGGATACTTCGTGTGTACATGTGTACCTCAGTAAACCGCAATCAATTTTCCGTCACTTCGTCTTGCGAATTATTCTCATAGAACAGTCGCATAGTATTCGTAAATTAGAATTCCATAATTGCCAAGCTTTCAAGGAGGTCAGCACGAACGAACTAATCAAATCTTTAATCAGTAGATTAACACGTCGATGTTGATGCCACAAGAATAATTGCCACGATTTTTATTCATTGACTAGTTGATAGATAAATCACTTATAATTTTTTGTTGTTTTTATTGAGCTTAATGTAACTCCCCTTTGGGGATTAATATAAGTACTGTGTATTTGACATATACATTAGTATCAACAGGAAAACAGCGTATTCGACATATACATAATTTCAAATTTGTAGATTACATTGTTTGCAGAAATCCAAAAGAAGATGACACGCTTGAATGTTCGGTTTACAGAGGAACGACTTATAATTTCACTGGTACGGTTCTGCGCTAGATTCGTAGAATCTTCGATAAACGTGTTTAGAAGCGGAGCATCGTGATCGCATTGGTGCAACAGCGCAGAGAAATTGCCACGTTTTTAGCACGCTTTCTACAAATTCCGTTCTCTTTCTCTCCGTCGCTCGCTGTCTCTGTTTCGCTCTCGGTTTTGGCGGACGAAGATCTCGTCGCCGGTTAAATTTGGTCCGGCGTTACCTCTGTTTCTGCGTCGCGCGAACTCTGATTCTGACCCGTTTCCAACGGATGTTATCCTGCTTGCTCGGCGGGGTTATGCTCGGCACGCGTATCGATCGGTTTCGCCCCGGCGTTACCGTCTTGTCCAGTGATTTTCCCCGATACCAGAGATCCCCGGTGAAATTTGAATAAAATATGCGACCGATCTTTCGCCGTTCAATGAGCGAGACCGCGCGCCGCCGTTCAATTCTCCCGGCCGCAAAGTCTGCATTTTCTTTATGCGGCCGCAGTTTCTCGAGATTGGACGTCGTGACCATCCGCAGAATCCGAATCCACTGATACTATTAGCGGATTTCATTCAGCCGTGATAGTACACCATTTCGAAGCAGCGAACGGTAATAATACCGGAGCAACTAGTTAAACCACTTCGATGCACGAGATGCTTTCTGCTCGCTTCGACGAATTCGAGATCAATTAAATTTATCGATAAACTCCTATATTTATCGATCAACTGCGGATCTTTACGCGGATTCCAACTTGAATGGTTAATTTTATAAATATCAGGGTCAGGCACAAGTTCAATCTCTCGACTAGAAAATTCATTTAAGCACAGAGTACAGACGTTATTAACCCTCACCATTATTCACAATATTGTTTACATTATTCGATATATTGGTATCTAAACTATAGACACGAAATGGAGAAAATTATATACGATAGAAATACTCTTGGTGGAAAGAAATGTTTAATTTTCTAGTTAAAATAGCTCCGAATACAAAGGATTAAAGTCTGTTGCTGTTTCTGGTGTCCAAGGACCTCGGATCTTTAAGAGATATGTCAAGAAAGATATTTTGCTCAGGTTTATTTTATCACGTTCTTTTACTCTGCAACGCTTAAAGAAAACTATACTATGTTACATCTATATGTGTAATATGATGTATGCCATATAAACCAAACAAGGTTTACGGCATTAATAAATAAATATTTCCAAAAACCTGCACAAACTATAAATGCGTACAGATCCACAGTCGTCGATTTGCAGTTAAAATGTCTATTGGCAAATGAATAGCGACGCGAGTTACCGCAAAGCTGGAAACATCGGAACGATATGGAACCGGTGCGAGGTTCCCATGAATTTTTCACGAAATTATTTGCGATTCATTAGAATCATTGGTATGCCATCAGATGCATCCACGCGAGAAATACAACGGGAATGGATCGTTACGTGCCATTCGTCGAACGTTGCATGCAACACGTCCAGGTGTGGTAATCGATTATATCACATGTAACATCGCGGCCATGTGGATGCAACCGTCTTTGTGTTACTTAATTGGGTCCGACAAGAGACATGTAACGAGGGAGGCTTCGTTCCTATTCCCACAATCATTTTACACTTCATTGATGGGTCATGCGTCATTCCGATAAATCGCTCTTTACGTGTCGGGCACAATCAACGCAGCTCGTTCGACTATATCGCTTAGTTATCACTGTATTCCGATGACCACGTTTCAATACTCTCCTGCGCAATCGTCTTCTGTTCGACGAAGAAACTTCCTGTTCCCAATTGTTGAAAGAAAACTTCTGGTAAAAAGGAATAAATATTATACGACTTGCTTTAATAGAATTCTTTACAAGTACGTACTATGTACTATTCTTTTACGAATTGAATGCCTTAACAATTTGTATACGATATACATATAGTGTGTTTTTTCTCTTTCGGACCTTGTGCTGTTTGAATGTGACACAAAAGACACAAGTTAAAGACTAAAAACTCGAAGGACCACCTTACCACTTGGAAGGAAACAAAAACCAAGGAATTATATTGATAATATATGCGGCAGTGTTGGCGGAGAGACTAAGGATGGGGTGTATTGATAATATTTATGTGTTAAATTAATTTTTCCTCGCCTCGACTTCACGAAATAAGTAATAAAATCAAGAATTTGCGTAACGATCCAGGATCTATTGATTGCGAACGGTACGATCGTAGCTGAGCGTCCGTGTGACTGCGCTTCACGTTGATAGCGGCGAGAGAGGGGAGATCGTCGAGCATTTATCGGTGCGTGCTAAACTTTTCCGCTTCGACGCCTCAATTTCTTTCATATCTCGTTTCCTTTTATGGAACACTACTAAATTTTGGTATCTCGATTGCTATCGACAATCGAGCAGTCACGGAGCTGGAATCGTTTTTCAGCTATCGATCGGTGTCCGTCGATGTTTCCGGAGAGTACGAGGCGAGCCCGAATGGACGCCTGGGAAACGCAAATCACGAGACGGCCGGGGCCGCGAATACGTCGCCGATGGGATAAACGGACTTCGTCGGCGGGACGAAATGAATCAATAAACCACGGCATTGCGATCGCCGGGGCCGACGAGCGTTTACGCGCGTCGCGGGCTCGGCCTCGCTGCGCTCCGCTCTGTTCTCTCTCTCTCTCTCTCTCTCTCTCTCTCTCTCTCTCTCTCTCTCTCTCTCTCTCTCTCTCTCTCTCTCTCTCGATTCAGCGTCCCGACGCTTTATCGTTTATTTTCCCTGCCCGAAAAACTCTAGGAAAATACACTCGGCCCTAAAACCCTCCGGCGCGCGGCGGCCGACGCTCGTTGCTTTTCAGTCGATCCACTTTTTACGATATCCGCTCGTTCTTCTCTACCTCGAAACGATATGTCCTCCTACGCCCTCTTCGCTCTTACTGCCATCACCAACGTGACTGCTGTTTTATTTGGGTACACGAAGCTGCATATTGGGACTGAGGAACAGGTTAACCATTGTGCTCATTGAAATGTACAAGAGTTTCTTAATAGATTTGTGTCTCTTGTTTTTGGGCAAATTGTGTTCAGAAAGGTTGACCATTGTAAGGGCTGAGACTATTTACTTTTCATAAATTGCACCCTCTCGCTAGACCTCCCTGTATAAATATTGTTAAACTAGATTTTTCCCGCGGCTTAGCTCGCACAGGAAATGTTTAATGCCCTCGCAAATTGATATTGTTTCTCCATGAAACCTTTCAACCTCCCATTCACCCCATTCGGATTGTACCAATGAGAATTAAGACTAAGTATAAAGCAAATCCGATCACAAATAAAATATTCCTCATACAAACGTTGCAACCCTTTTTCACCCCTTACAGGTTGAACTTCGAAATATCCTTTCTTATCCCTTGTATAGATCATAAAGGAAACCTCTGTGCAAAATTTCAGCTTCCTAGGTCCAAGGTTTTAGCCTGGGCGTTGATAGGTGAATAAGTCAGGACATCATTTTTATATATAGAGATAAAGATGCGTGGTGAAGAGAGTTTACGAATCTACGAACTGATTTATTAGAATATTTTGTAATTTTACACTAGGGTTCTCGCACGAGGCTCGCAAATACATCTCTTTCTTACGACTACACACATCATACATCCACTAGAATGGCATTGTCTCACTAATGGTATTGTTTTCATGAATAATGTTGGATGTGAATGTACCTTAATACTCAACAAATATATTACGAAAAGACTGACAAAGGGCGTTATCCAAGTAGCCCCTGGCTTTTTAGCGCCCATTATTCAGAACCAAGGGGTGAAAGCAGCCCCTAAGGAGGGATTAGTAACCGTATTTGGTAGTTTATCTTAGCGGTTGTTAATCTTCGAGAAAAATTACAGATGCTAAATCGATACACGGATCTTTCGAAGAATAATTCGTTTAAAAAAAAAAAAAATAGATTACAATTAACCCTAATTTGAATGGCCATCCCCTGAGTAACCATGGGAGATGCTAACAAAATATTTCTTCAGGTTCGAGGCGGGGTTGAATAACATATCTCTTGTTCGAAATCTTTCTCGATCCACTGGAAAATAAACTTAGCACCGTTTTCTCGTTTCGCGCGCGAAGTACTGTTTTGTCGCTGATTCAAAGACTCGTCTGTTTGGAGAATGCGTTACTACCGCGGTCTGCAAGGTCAGCCATTAGCGTCCCAATAGATTTGCTAGTTACTTACGATTTTACGATTCGACCCACCGTCGAGTTACGTAGGCTTGCGTAATCCGCTCGGCATCGATTCAAGGCCGGTGACGCGTTGCGAACGCGAGAATGCAAATAAAAGCTGTGCGCGATCGATCGAATATCCGAGTGTGTCCCGTAGTCCTTTGTAGTGTCTCCGTGGTCGCAGGATCCGCGAAATGAATCGTAGGTGGACACACGAGGCCTGGGGAACATGGGATCCGTTTCGTATCTGTAGATACACGGCTGGGAAACCGAAGTTCAGAGTTCCCCCCTGTATTCCTCCGGTAAATGTCAGAGGTTGATTCGCTACGGAACTTCGCCTGTGTTTGTTCAATTCTGCCGATTGTCCGTGCGGTTTCTAAACTCGCCGTAAACTGGCCACGAATTTCGCAAAGAGAATCGCTTCACACGATTTTGCTCCGTAACTCCGCGGATATCTGGAACAATAAAGCCGATGATAATAAATACAATATCCCTTTGGCGATTGTTACGAATCGGTACGAGAGGTAGCGTAACAATGGTCGATTTTTATTGTAATAATGGTTTTATACAGCACGTGGCACGCACGCTCTCTTGCACGCAGTTCAACCGAGCAACGCTCATTCATGCCCCATTCATATGTCTCACGCATACCGCGTCCATTCTATGCATTGACTTTTCTCAACAGTCATCCAGAGATTAATCCTTAATGCATTGTGTTGCCATTTGGCAACGTACGATGATTTTGTAATAAAAAATATTTTCACAAAGATGTCATGATTTTTTCTCTTTATATACATTCTTCTTTTAGTAATGTTTGATAAATAGAAACTGTAAAGATGTGCTGTTTCTTTGTTTTTTATTTTTTTCCTTATGTGTTTCCCTTAATATAGTCTTCTTTTAGTAATGTTTGATAAATAGAAACTGTAAAGATGTAATATTTTTGATTTACTTATTTTTCCCTTAATATAAACTCTTGTTTAGTAATGTTTGATAAATAGAGACTGTAAAGATGTGATGTTTCTTTGTTTTTTATTTTTTTTCCTTATATGTGTCCCTTAATATACAGTCTTCTTTTAGTAATGTTTGATAAATAGAAACTGTAAAGATGTGATGTTTTTGTTTTCCTTATTGTTCCCTTAGTATACACTCTTTTCTTTTTAGTAATTTCTGATAAATAGAACCTGTAAGGATGTGATGTTTTTTTTTGTATTTTATTTTTTGTGTTCCTTATTTTCCCCTTAATATACACTCTTCTTTAAGTAATATTTGATAAATAGAAACTGTAAGGATGTGATGTTTTGTTTCCCTTATTTTTCCCTTAATATACACTCGTCTTTAGTAACGTTTGATAAATAGTAACTGTAAACAAAATATCGTGCATTTAAGGATTAAAAAAATCTATGGAGATTCCCGGGACGATTTGCCTTTTTACTCCGACAGTTATCGAGCGAATCAACGATCGAATATCTTCGGTCCCGTGTCTTCTCGCGGTTCGCCGGGGAGTAACCGGTTGCGCCCCATCAAACTTACATCTCTAAAGCAAACTCGTGGCAGACGTAGGTCTCCGTCGTGACCCATTTTGCTTAAAATTTCCGCGGTCGTTCCTCCGGGGCGGATGGCGAAGACACCGGAGATCAGGAGAGAGCCATTAAAGGGCGCTTTGAAAGTGTCCTCGTCGTCAAAGACGATGACACCGGTAAGGGAAGAAGATTCGCGACGGAATCGTTCTCGGACGCGTTTTACAGCTTTCGCCGGCTCGCCGTAGCCCCGTAAGGCGTCCTCGTGGGCGGAAAAGAAGCAGCAGCGAGACCGTAAACTTCTACGTTCGCTGGCACGTCGGTGACCTTTTCGAGTGCGCTGCAGTTTTCAGCTTTGCTACGGATTTTATCTCCGCTCGTCTCGCTAATCTCTTCTGTCGCGACGACGCTTCGGGACACGATCCTTTTTGTTTGATCAATTACGAGCCACCCACACAATCATCGTACGACACATTTTATTACGAGCAGATTCAATTCCGACATCGAAAATGAAATACCGAGACACGAATGTTGCGAAGCCACCTGCAGACAGGAATTATACAATTCATTCAATCATCTAATTCTGTATTTTCATAATATATGATCCGACAGACGTTGTCCAACGAACAGCATTTCACTTTTATTATATAGATTATAATTATGTAGAATATAGATATATAGATTATATAGACTAGATATAGATATAAAGGAATATAACCTATGTGGGGACAAGTATGGAAACCTAGAGCATTTTAAAAGAAGAAAATATTTTTCGTTTGGCTCCTGTGTCTTCAAATCAATGCAAACATATTTTAATTATAACAACACATCGCATTTGGCAAGGTATACTTCGCGAGAAGTAACAAATCGTTTTGCAAAGTCGAAATCGTAAGAATATTGAACTCGAATGTTTTCCCAGGTGTATCGAGTCCCATGTTTTAAGTATTATTTTTGTATTAGAATAAGGATTTACTAATTGATGTTAGAGAAAGGTTAAAATTGAATAGTGTTGGATTTGTAAGGAATTGACACGGAATTGATACTCGACACAACGTGATGTTTCGTCAAACGCTCGTAGAGGACTGTCGGTTTTATTTTAACAAAATCATAACGTAGAACATTCATTTTATAAAACATTAACGCGACGTAAATCAATAAAAACATATATAACATATAAATCAATAAAAACATATATACACATTCATATTCAGTGGTATGACATGCATACTTATATCATTCTTACAGATTAGAATCCCACACACATTGGAGATTAGGAAAGGTCGGAGGGTTTGTGAACCCCATTCGCCTAATTCCCTTTTTCCGATTGGTCCTGCGATCACCTATTGTAGAATAAACTGAGGAGGGGGGTGAGAAACATGAAATAAATAAATTGGAGAGAAGGGTTATTGCAATTTCGGAAATTGTCGGATATTTACTACATTTCAAGAGCTTGATTACAGAGTAGACAGTGTTTCCTCGCCTCGTCGTGCTCCGAATCGATAATCTCGTCGATGACGGAAATGGAACTACGATCTACCTACCCTCTTCGCGTCTTTGCGGGAGTTTTCCATCGACGTCAGCTGCACACGCAGTCGCTGGTCGCCGGAAACACTCGATGTAACGCGTGGATTATTCCGCTAAGTGTGTACACAGGGGACTACGCGGTTAATTGGCTTTGGTTCGTGAGGAAACGTACGTGGTAAATGGTACTGCTAACGCGTACGTAGCTCGAATGCGCTCGATGAAATGTTGTGGAAATATTGTTCCAACTATCAAATTAAAACATTACCGCGTCAAATAAAAAGATTCCGATAATCTCCAATTTTAACGATCGTAAATTTTGTATATGCACTATATGATATCGGCGCTACAGGTTCGATCACAAATACAAAAATTAGTAATTTTGCAGTATTATAATTTCAACGTTTCGGTTCGGTTTTGAACCATCATCTGGTGATACATTGGTTGAAGTGTGATTGGAGGTTCTTGATCCTTGACATCTGATTGGCTAGTTAGATCTACAATATTCTTATGTTTTCCGTCTTGACTTTGCCACAACAGTTACAGGTTAGTACAGTTCAAACCTTCTTATTGACAAGTACCATTTCATTTACTTTGATTTTCATTCTGTTTTCTCCCAATTAGCAAGTATGTATAACTACCTAATTGTCATAACTATTAAATAGTCAGTTTAATGAATAACAAATTCTATAATATTAATTTTCACAGACGCGGACTTTTCTTGATGATGGTTCAAAATCGAACCGAAACGTTGAAATTATAATACAGCAAAATTGCTAATTTCTGTATCGTTGATCGAACCTGTAGCGCCGATATCATATAGTGCATATAAAAAAGATTGCTGTAGAAAATCGTGACACCCCGTTCGGTTTCGCGCCGAGTATTTTCTACACTTCCAACGATATTGGAATATATAAAAATGCACACATGAAGCAGGTAACCAAGTTTTACAAAAATACACATAGTTTATCTTTAAACAATTCCCAAGACCGCATAAGATACGACAAATATACATATATACTATAATATATGTAAAATATGTAAAAAGCAGCTAGATAAAAAGTACGAAATGAATACTAAACCTGTACGGAAAGAAATGTGGCAACGAAACAATTGACGTCAGCGGGTCGGTGAGCGTCGGAAGAGGGAGGTCCTTCGTCCTCTTCTTCAAGAAGATCGCCGCGCGTTAAGTGTATATCGAAGGGTGAGCCGGTATCTTGAAAACACTTTGGAGAAATGGAGATTGCCGAGCGGACAGTCGCGGATAGTCGCGAGCACGACGATAGCGTTCGCCGAGGCATGTTCGTTGCGATACCGGGGATCGATAATAGCCAGCGGCGTGCGGCACACGCACATAGCCGCGGATGCACCGGGTCTCTTCGTGTGTGTGTGTGTGTGTGTCGTCGTGTGCATGCTCGAGTATTGGATATCGCGTACGTGTCGCTACGTAGGCAGACAACCGAGAACAGCGGAGCGAAAGAGAGAGAGAGGAAAAAGAGAAAGAGAGATAGGATGACCAGAGGGAGGGAGCCGGTACAAAGTGTACGAGGCTCGTTGCATCGGTTTTACACTCTTCCTCTATTTCCCTCCCTCTCTGTTTTTATAGTTCGTGACCCGTTCCTTCGTTTCCCGGGTGTTTCGCGACATGATCCGTCGCGTGTTCCGCGGGATCCAGGCCGTTGAAAGTTAATCGTCGCACGCCGTGACGCGCCTACCCGCCAACTATTCGAAATACTATAAGAGCTGGGATTAACACTATTCCTACCGCGACTGGTCAGATGACCGTTTTTAAAATTTCCATTAGAATTTCCTATATACAACGTAATTGAATCGCCTTTAAATTTCATGAATTTTCCTAAACAATGAATGATAAAATATTTGGTGAAAACGAATAGAATGTACATTATATACTGCTAAATAAAAGAAAGGATACATATTTTTATACTGTCAAATTGGCTATTATCTTCAATCTATATTAAAATATATAAGTTGTGCTAAAGACCGGTCGCGGTAGAAATAAGTATACGTCAAGTGTCAGTAGGAATAGTGTTAATGCAACGTCCCGAATCGTTCTCGCTTTTAACCCTTAGCCATTAAAAATTGCTGTACTATTATTTAAATAATTGTTTACACTATCAGGTATGTCGGTATCTAACCAATAACTACACATTTAAGTATTGTATGAGGTATTATATCAATTTCATATTTATCAAATTTAAAAAATCATACAGAATGGAAATATTATAGGTCAGAAGAAACGTTTAATTTTAGAGTTAAAATAGCTCCGAGTGCAAAGGATTAATATCGAAAGCGGTAATTAGGCTGGCGTTCTCGAAGGAGCGTCCAGTAACAAGATCGGTCGATTTTAATGACTTTCCATCGATCCCGACACTCGAGATCCCTTTCATCGATAGCCACGCCGTTGTTCAATGCATCCAATTTGCGAGGAAATGTACTTTTACTTTCCGATCGATCCTCCGTGCTGATTGCTGCCCGCATATCTCCGGCTCGATTTCGGGCATTCTTCGTAGATTCCAGTATTCTGATCGAACGAACAATTATTTACGATGCAAACAGTAACGATAGTTTTTTTTCCGTTTTTCGTAATAGTCGCGCCGAGGCTCGATCAGATAGTGAGAACAGATTGCGCATGCGGCTGTGCAGGCAACCTCAAGTGCACCCTGGTCACGTGAGGTCGTCTGTTTTGCGTCTAGTGAAACACATGTGCGAACAGCATAGTTCTTATTGATCTACATGCTGAGCTAGTTCAGTTATGCCCCATTCTGAAGAAGTTCACTCGAAGAATACTCGACACTGTTTTAGACCTCGTATCGTTAACTATTTATCACGTACTGTGCACTAAACACTCGTACAGTTCAGAATCTGATTTATCCAGCTAAACCTCCACAGATACATGCATAACATTATCCTGCTCATTACTCTCTCATAACCTATATTTAATTAACTCGAACAAAAAGAGCGTCACCCAGATATGGGTGACGTGAAGACGAACGTGTTAAGTAATCCGAGAAAATGGAGAAAATGTTTCCAAACGTCGATATTATTGAAAAATGTGTAAGAACGTCGTTTATTAGATTTGTTAATGTCTGCGACGGGTTAGTCGCTTAAGGGGTTAGTTAGCTAATATCTCAGGAGCCGCTTTACAGTTTTCATGCTGTGGGTAGTTTAAACCGATCCGGGACAGTGGTGCATCATCCGTGTGCGTGAAAGCAGAAATCCCTGGCCGTAAAATCGTGATCCCACGCGAAACTCGGTCTCCTCGCCGGGAATAACAGAATTTTTGGCTGCGGGCTCGTAATCGCATATTTAAATTTGCCAGCTCGGACGGTTTCGCATTAGCGGGTCGCGGGACGGCTTGGCCGGGCTGTTCCGTTCAGTTTACCGAAATGGATGTTAATTTTCGCCATAAACCCCGAGTAACGATCTGTAATTTTAGGTGGTGCAGCCAGTGTGCGGCAATTCGACGTTGGTCCGCGGCGTGTGCATTGTCTCTCTCCTGTTCTTTTCTCTCTCTCTCTCTCTCTCTCTCTCTGGCTCTCGCCATCTGCCTCTCCTTCTGTCTGCTGCGTGTTTCAGCAGCCTCTTCCTCTGTCCGTCTGGGGCTGTCCTTCCCTCCCTTCACGCCCCCGCGTTTCTCTCTTGCCGCGCGTGCTCGTCCCTATTCATCTTGATTATTATACTCGGCGCGCGGCCGACGAACCGGGATTTCATAAAAGCCTCGGCGCGCACCGAACGCTGCGCGCCAGCTGAACCGCTTTCATTATTTCCTTCGCTCCTCCCTCTTTTTTACCCCGAGCCGCGCGTTTCGTTGTTAATTGCCCGGAGCAACAGGTTCGTCTAGGAGACACGCGGTCACTACGGCCCACCTCCGATCCTAGATCGATCCCGATCAGAATCAGCCCGATCCTGAATCGTTTGCAATAGCGATCGTTTCGACGCGCATTTGCATTCGAACGAACTCGTCCGATTCCCATAGACGAAATCGTCGAAATTGCAGCCAATTCGACACGTCGCACAGTGTCACGAAATGTCTGTTTTTTTATTTTGAGAAAATTCAATAACTTTTGTTCTGTTTATTATAGAGACATGTAACACAGTGTTTTTTTTCATTTATATTGAAAGCAATCTGAACATGATATTATTATAAATATGGTAATTTTTATATTCCGTAATACCGACGTCCAATTCAATAGCATCGACCTATCATAAATCCTGTGAGAATTCGTAAATATACTCATTTTATTGCGGGAAAATTTATACGCTACTGCCGAGGAGAAAATGTGAAACGTGATTTTAATATGTATAAAAAGTAGATTAACTTTTTTTAAATAACGTTTTTTATAAACAACTACCGGCGAGTAAAACATTTACGGAGAACGTGAACTGAGAACAAGAGTGGGTTTTCAAACACTTCAAGCGAAATCTACTTATGGATTAATTACTCCAATGAATCGCATTATCACAAAATCATGCACTATTTATAATCGTATTGATTTTTTTCATTGATTCTTTACAAAATTTCCAAATGCAACTACGCAGGATTATATGATAATACCATATCGATTGTACCATTATTAAATTTTTCTTTTTGTGCATGTCCCTTCTTTGTTATTACACGAGCAGTGTTGTATCTTTCTCTTTTCTTTTTCTTTTCTGTAAACACTTATGTGAAAGGGCTTCAGTCCGTCTATAATAAATAATAATAATAATAATTTTACGTAAAACGGTGAACGACGCCGTAGTTTTCTCTTCATGGTTCGATTGGGATCGGCGAGACGTGCCGGATCGACTGGCTGCTGGAAAAGTACGGATAACGAAGCCGGTAACTGGTAGTCGATTGCAAAAGCCTGGGTAACGAGTGCGTGGTTGCGTCGACGAGACCCTCGCGGTCACTTCTCGCTTCGCGCCGGTTTCTTCGAGCAGGATCGAGACCTCGCTGATGCCCACTATCGTTTTCTTGCGCACCTTCCAACAAGAAAACGCGATTTCTATCCCCGCAATCGATTATTTCGCGTGCAATTAATTCCGCAAGTAGGCTGAGATCAATTACGAAGTATCTGGGTCATTTATGCAGATCGCTGCTCTTCGAGAACAACATTTCCTCGGTAGCGTCGTGCCTCGGTAGACTTGCGCATAGAGTTTCTGCCCCCACCATTCGCAGCGCAGCCAATAGCGACCAGGATAGAATAACTTCCGCTACCCTCGAGCATCCCTTGTCTCCTGAACATCGGCGACACGGTGGAAGAAATACCGATTGAAAATTAATTAATCCATGTGTGTTTAATATACTTTTTGCAATTATTATCATAAAATACACCAGTCTTTACATCTGCTAACAAATCGATGCGAAAAACAGTTTATTATTATTATTATTATTTACTATAGACAAAAAAAGAGAAAGATACAATACTGCTCGTGTAATAACAAAGAAGGGACATGCACAAAAGAAAAATTTAATAATGGTACAATCGATATGGTATTATCATATAATCCTGCGTAGTTGCATTTGAAAATTTTGTAAAGAATCACTGAACAAAATCAATACGATTATATATCGTGCATGATTTTGAGATAATGCGATTCATTGGATTAATTAATCCATGAGTAGATTTCGCTTTAAATGTTTGAAAACCCGCTCTTGTTCTCAGTTCACGTTCTGGTACATAAAAATTTACTGTAAAAAGTTTACTGTAAATGATTACAAACGTAACTGCGGCTATGAGGTTCAAGATCTTAAGCATGTTATTTAGTCTTATGTAGGAATTGAATAAGCTCAACTTGTTCCCACCCTTGAATGTTAAATCGTTGCTCTGTAAACCGAATTTTCAAGCTTGTCATCTTCTTTTAAATTTCTTCAAACAATGTAATCTACAAATTTGAAATGATGTATATGTCAAATACGTTGTATTTATATTAACCCAAATGTAAAGCTTCATAATCCCCAAAGGGGAGTGGGAGGGAACATTAAGTTCAATAAAAAAAAAAAACAGTTTACCACGATCAGACGAATCGATGAACCAATGGTATTTTATAACTGTACCGGGAGAACAAAAACGGGAGCGAAACAACTTGCCGAGCAAAAAATGAATTCGTTTCTTCGGTGATCGATTCGGTTGCGTTTTGTCTCGCTGGTCCGTTCCGCCCGTACCAATTAATTCCTCGGTCGTGTATAACTCTGTGTGCATCTCTCTTGTTAAATTACACGCAGCTCGATCCAAATCGCATTAAAGATTTATCCCGTTATCCGCATCACCCTTCTTCACCCTCTCTCTCTCTCCTTCTATCGCTCTCTTTCTCTTCCTCTAGTCGTCCCTGCGTTATTCGAGCCGATCTCCGAGAGATAGAAACTCGTCGGAGCCGATAATCAGTTCGACGGAGACTATTCCAAGTTCCGTCGATTACAAACACGAGCTCACCTGCCGCGCGCGTTACCTGTACTGTTTCTGCACGAAAACTCGGCAACTCCGTCGTATCGGCGTGAAAGGAACAACGAAAGTTTTTCCTCCGGCTCGTCGAACTTCTCGGGAATCAATTTATACGTTAACGAATAGAAACGATGATTTGTTTTCTTTGCGTTCGCGATGGACGCGGAAAGTGTTTAAACACTCGTTTCCTTGATCACGAGCTTATGGTACAAAGTAACGGAACGTGAGAAGCACATGATACCACGAATCGAGAGCTCGGAACGTTTCTAATCGTTAAATTGATTAAAGATTTATTTAAGAGTGATTAATGTACAGTAGCTCACTGGATAGATATATACTATTGAAATTTATATAGAAAATTTCTTATTATTTGCAGGGGGATAGTAAATTATTATGAAAAATTTATATATTATTGAAATTTATATAGAAAATTTATTATTAATTGACGGGGGATAGTAAATTATTATGAAAACTTTATATATTATTGAAATTTATATAGAAAATTTCTTATTAATTGAAGGTAATAATAAATTGTTATGAAAACTTAAACCGTTACGGACTGGATCGGAGTAAAGAACAGTAGATTTGATATTACGTGACACCGATAAGCTGACATTTAATTAAAATAAATATACAACTTCTGCGTACGTAGAATTCGTTTAAAGATATTTAGTACCGGTAATAAATGTAGTACCGGTGTAAGATCGGGAACAGAGATATTATTTGCTATAGAATATTATTACGCATACGCTAACTTGTACACGTGAATTTCTGTTGCAGATGAAAGGTCGAGACCTGTCCCATTCTGGAATATTACCGTGTTACCAGTCGTTAGCAACAGTGCTACAACGAAGCAGCGTTAAATGAGGTAAGAGTCTCTCGCCGCGCATCGAATCTTATCAGCATTATGCTTTCTCTCTGCCGAGGTTCCTCTCGCAATCTCTTATCGAAAAGACTGACGCGTCGTTACAAAACGTCACATCATCCGCTTACTTGAACACGCAGTTTACAATATATCGTACCTGTTGCTCGAACGAAAGTGGAGAAAGTGCCGCCGACTCAAGACTTCGCTGGGCACTCATCGAACGAATAGAAAACATGAAAAATTTTCTACAAACATTCCCGGAGTGTTATCGAAACAGTGTGTATCGAAGCTGAACTCGAAATCCCTGCAAAGGGTAAGAATATTTCTCGAACACAGCGGGTGTTCCATTCTTGTAATCGTGTTTCGCCGATTTCTTCGTAATTGAATCGGCAGCCCCACCGTATCATGGCGCTAGCCAACAGCAGGTAGTCTTGCATCAGTCTCTAGTTCCGAAATAAGGCAGCAGCCAACGAAACCATAGCAGTATCGTGTCCGCTGTGCTCTATAATCGCGTTACCGGTCCCCAGCGATACGATTATAGAGACGGAACGCCCGCTAAGTTCAACACGCACCGTCAAGGATACGAGCAACGTAACAGCGATAATCGTTCTCTCCCTACGAAACCGGGAAATTAGCTCTCCGAGGAAACTGTCCCACAACGTGGCAGCCGTTCGAACTATCGGGACAAAAGATAGTACACACGATGCTCGTGTACCGCTTCATCAGCATTTCTGGAATATTACGATATACTATTTGATTTTTTTTTTATTATAGAAAATCTCATGAGATTTATTTCAACATAATTGAAATACAGAATACAATACATACAATACAGAGAAAATGAAAATTTACAAAACAGAATAGGATACTGAAGATACATGAATATTATAATAAAGACAAAAGGTATAAACCAAACACTTATACTTTAGTGGCTCCAATTATTTTAGTGACAGTTTTATTTCTTTATTTGAGCCACTGAAACCTTTTGTAAGTTTATTTCGGCTTTTACAATTATACAATAGCTTTACAGTTTAAGTACAAATACAGTGTTAATAGTCGCTAGTGTATTAGAGACACATTTCATACTGAGCCAATCAGAACTTAAGGATCTTACCACTAAAAGCGGACCTCTTCTTTACAAAACCAAATGTCAAAGCCTCTGAATTTATCTTTCAGTTTTTAAACGAGTGTGATCTGCATCTCTAGTGATTAGTCATATTGTAAATGTACTCAAACTGTAAAACTAGTGTATCTTTGTTAAAGCCGAAATAAACCTACAATAAATTTCAGTGGCTCAATAAAAAAAGAAGAACTTAAGGATCAATGCTTGCAACAGTCAATACTTGGCGGTAAATTTGAACTCCCACTGGAGACTGTTTCCACAAACAAACCACTTGCAAGTACTATTAACGAATAAACTACAAAGACTTGGCATTCATAATGTTTCTACCAATATGTACCCGAAAGGGGATGACATAGGAATCCTTTCGTTGACGTACCGCACGACTTGGTGCAGAAAATTCCGCGAGCAAGTAATCGCTGCGGAAGCTCGACAAGGATGAATTGTAGCAAATTGAGTACAGCATGATCAGCAGAATGTAGTGCAAAGCGCGTGAGACGTGAAGTGGGGGGTATGGATCGCTTACTACAGTTGGTTCGGTAGTTTTCGGCCTAGTGGAAATTGAGCCAGGCGAGATTAAAGCGAGTGGTGATCCCGTTCGAAACAGTGGCGGACAGGAAGAATCCGGAATAATGAAGGTGTTCCGCGTGTCATTGGCCGCGATCATCGGGCTCTCGGATAATCAAGGAAATTAAATCGTAATTAGCGGGGGGCCAGGTGCTCCGAAAATCGTTCGACTGGATTTTCGTAACGCAATCGACAATGATAGGAAATCGATTGGCTCAATTTGTCCGATTGAAACTATCCCGAGACTATGCTCGGAATTCCTATTAACCTTTCTCCGGTCTCCGTTCCAACCCCTCCACCCGTAGTGGCGCGCCGCCACCCTTCGCTCGCCCATTGGTCGCGGCCGTTTCCACAGGCTCGTTGTATCCCCATGTACATCCCCACCGAGAGAACCAGTTCGGGGTCTAGGCGGCGCGATATTTCATTTGGAATGCCAAGAGGGGAGAATCCTTAGGCCGGTCCTTTAGGGTCCTCCGCGACCCTTCGTTACTTGCATTTATACGCGTCGCTTTTACTTCTACCCCTGTCTTCTTCTTCTTCTTCTTCTTGCTACTTCTGCCGGGTGCTGCTCCCCCCGTCGCTCCTCGCCCACCACTCAGCATCCCCTTCGTCTTCGACCCCCACGTAACACCAGCGATTTTTTAAACGGCAACGCGCCCCGCCACCTCGAGCTTGATATTTCCTTCCGGGTGGAATTAGGCTCACCGGGCTGATTTATGCGCGACGCCTTCGGCCGAGATGATATCGCGATTAAACGCGAACACACCGGATTGAGAAATCGTTTTTTCGTGGGTGTTAACGCGATCTCCGGGCAAACACTGGTCGGCCGTTGAAGCAATCATTTTTCATCTCGGGTTACCGGCTCCCAACGGAAGTCAACCTCGGCCTGCCGATTTTAATCGCGACGCCGATTCGAACAGCCAGTTTAATACGTTCCGGTAGGCCGTCCGCGGCCTCTAATAAATGGTGGTGTTTCGAGTAATTCCCGATTAAACGCCATTTATTAAGTTCAACATTAATCTATCTCTCGAAAGCCGAGGCACTTGTAATTGCCGACTGTGTATTTTTCTGTTTGCTTTCATTAGTGTATCGCGATGCGGTGTAGATCGGGCTCCGATCAAAAAGGAGGATTAATCGTTGAAGAATACGGCGCACAGTGGTCGGAACTTATAGCAATAATGTAAAAAACTTATAACTTTGACATTTATTAATATTTTTTAATTATTCTTTTTTTATATCACTTCTTAATCTTCGCACTTCTCATATTATTAACCCTTTGCACTCGGCTGTCCCCTCTGAGGCACCACTAAAAATTGCTGTATCATTCTTCAAAATATTGTTTACATTATTAAATATATCGGTATCTAATCAATTACTAAACATTTAGCTACTGTATAAGGTAATGTACCAATTTCATATTCATTAAAATAGCTCCGAGTGCAAAGATTTGAACGAAATGTTAAACAGTGAACTTAATATAATAGTTTATACGTGATATCGTTTACTACATTACGAACTATTATTTCAGCGTACTAAAATTGAAAACTTGAAATAGAATTAAACAAACAAACTTGAAACAGTATTAAACAAAAATCTTAAATATTTTCTTCTACTGTTCTTTCTTGTTCACTAGTTTCTTCAATTTCACGCATTAAAAGTTTTCTCCATACTCTTTTCAAATAACGACTTTCATAATTTTAGGTTTTTTCCTTTTTCCGATCACTGTACGGCGATCGTGAAATAGTAAATATAAGGGCGAAACTTATCGTGCAACAATTCGCTATTAGCGAGGTTGTTTCTTGAGCTGAGCGTAAGTAAATTGCCGGAGAATTAATAATTCCCCTCGTGGAATTGGTTTAGCATGTCCAACAAGATTGAAAGCCTGGTTACAATGTTGCCGACCATTTATAACGATGGACGTCAACGGTATAACGTATTAATCGTCGAATGGCTCGGCTAGAAATCAGTTCGGATCGATCTTGGCGTGATATTTCAGCTGGAAGACAGTCTCGCTAGCCCCTCGAAGGCGTTCGCATTTATTACGAGCTTTATTCCGTCGAGCTTCCAGTGATCGGCTATATAACCGGCGCAAACACAGCCAGCCAGGCCGCCTCGCTTTCATTCACGGCCCGGAAATCAATTATTCATGCAGGATTCCCTTCTCCGTATTCTCGACGGCCGCTTCTTCTTCCACGGCCGCGTTTCTCCACGGCACGATTGGATTCGAATCGCTGGGAAGCTGCGCGAAAAAAAAAAGAAAAATCAAAATACGACGGAAGAGAAAGGTAGGAGCTGCTGCACGGGGGAGAATCGGTAATTAATATTCGATGAAAGGCCGCATTCGTCGCGCTGCTGTCCTCGCGCGTTCTCGAAACTCCGATTTATACGACTCCGCGATCATTTCCTGCGGAATGTATTCTTTCCTCGTAATTTGTACCGGCCAAGGGAAATTAGCTTCGAATGTCAAGATGAAAGTGATATTCGCTGAATTGATGGCTGGCCAGCTCGAGATCCGATTATCTACCAGACTTTCCGAGTACTTTCTACACTTTTCGAAGTTACTACTATGCATCTTACAAGTTTTACTATTTTTCTGTTATCTTGTTACCTCCAGCTGCTTCAACCTGTCTCCACTTTTCATTTATTCTTCTCAAAATTAACCACCTGCTTGAAATGTCGTATTATTAATTAATTCGTATTATTAGATACGCCTTTGTGAGAAATTCGCGAGCACGCTCATTTATTGCAACGCGCATCGAAATGAAAGTCACGTCTTGGTATTAACAAATCTTAAAAAACATTTATTTAACGTTCGCAGAATGTAGGAAACTGATCACCTTTATGTATCTTTCTTCTTCTTTATTCAAAAACATTCTTTCTTCTTCCTTCTTTTCTGAATTCGTTACATATTTACATGTTCATCTACTATTTACCCTACTTATTTATATTATATACATTATTTACATCACCATTATTTCCTCGGCCAGTGAAATTATTTCACGACTGTCAGCATAACTATTTGGATTTCATACGAATATTCGAGCGATGAGGTGCTCGGTGCCAATGTAAAACGGGTTACTTTCCAATAAATGAAGTTACTGCAAACGAGAACTGCACCAGCAGTTTCTTTGCTTCCTTCTTTGATCCTTTCGCGTGACGGACTTTTGCGCGAATAGACAAAGGTTCCTCTCGCGAAAAGAGATGTAATCAGTAGTCAGTGTGCGGTGGAGAAACGTCGCAGCAGCCTGGAACGTTTTCCCTGAATTGTACCGGGGGTGAGCAACGTTGGCTGCTGGAACATTCTTAGTATTCATTAACGACGCGAGGGTTTCGCCGAGGGTCCGGGCTCCGCTTTGTTCGCCCGAAGGGTTTCGGACACATAAGAGCCGGCGTTTGTACGTCAGAATAACGGATGACTCTGCTCGGTAATCCGTTCGGGCTCGTTCCTGCCAGCCGATGACAAGGCAATGCCAGAAGAACTCGACAAGGGATAGAGAGGCGAAAGAGAATCGAGAGAGCGAGAGAGAGAGAAGACCGAGCTCTCACGGGTCATTGGTTCTCGCGAGTGGGCTGGCCTAACGCGCGGATTATTGTTGCGCACGTGTCGTTTCACCAACAAATTGCCTTCTAACGAATCTGCTCGATTCCGTTGCACAGTCGTCGTCACCTTTGATTGGTCTTTCGCGATTAATTACTCTGAACCATACTTTCTTGTTCTCCGATCCTGAATCACAAATTCGAAACTCTTGTTCATCAACAATTAGTAACACCGAATAATTCTTACGAACTGAGAATCATTTAGACACATGAATTCGCTGCACGACTTTTATAATTGGGATGAAACAATTGGAAGCAGGTCAATTTTTTCTGTTTTATTTCAGGGAAAAATATTGAACAAAAATTAAAACAATATTCTCAGAGAAATAAAAGTAACATGCAGAGAATACATGCACATAATACTAACTTATTCGAATCCTTCGCTGCATAGTGTATCATATCTGATACAGTTAACAATTCTGGTACATAGTAAACTAAGAACGTGTTTTCTTAATATGTTCATGACTTTTCTAATTGGGATGAAACAATTGAAAGAAGGTCAATTTTTCTGTTTTATTTCAGTGCAAAATATTGAACAAAAACTAAATAACATTTTCAGAAAAAATAACCATAGTAAGAAAATACATTCATATAAAATACATTTATATAGTAAACTTACTATATACCAGAATTGTTAACCTTATCAGATATGATACGCTATGCAGCGAAGGGTTAAACTTGTAAGATTTCTTTCAATAAAATGATTGTTTCATAAAATAACGAAACCATTTCGGTGTTGGTTAACAATCGGCAGAAATCTGCGCATTCAACGGGCGTCGCAGCCTCCTTAAACATTCGGAACAGTCCAGAAAATATAACAGGACATTTGTAGAGCGTCACGTGGCGCGTCGCGCTCCGGTTTTCCATCATTTGACGGACAATCGCGCTCGTTTTCGGGTCCAGTCGACGAATCAATTAACCCGAATTCAACTGGTGTAACGATTCTGCAACGGTGGGCGGAGATTTATCGCGTCCTCGGGCGAGCTGCAATTTTTCATTATTGATACATTGCCGGGGCAGCGCCGCGACAGAGTACAGGATGTTCCCTCCTCGGACAGGCCGCGCGCCCGTAGGATAGATTTCGGGATCGTGTAGCCGCGTTGCTCCTTTTTCCCTGCGAACTCGCTGCCCCGGGCATTAATCACGAAAGTTTTCAAGGTTGCGCCCGGATTTCTGGCAGTCGAACCCCTGGCGGCCAGAGGAATCCGTAAAACCTTCCACGGCTTCTAAACACTCTTCTTTTCGTTGCTTCTCTGCGTCGGATCGGCCCTTCTCCCTTTCGATCCCATGTTGTAATATTTTTGTAACATACAGCTGTCTGAACTGTTAACTAAGTCAACTGGCTGATCTATGTGGACATAACTTGTTTGATGTCGTAAACTCTTTATTATTCTGATCCTTGAAAACAATTGTCCGAAAGATCCAACCGCCACTTTTACCCATGTTAGTTTTACATTAATATTTTAGAATTTACACCGGAAGTGCGTACAAAGGTTAACCCTTTGCACTCGGAGCTATTTTACTTAGAAAATTAAACGTGTCTTCCTATCTAGAATAATTCCATTCTATACGATTGTTTTCATTTTGTAGGTATGAAATTAATAGAATGCTTCGTATAATATTGAAATGTTTAATAATTGGTTAGATCCCAACATGTTTAATAATGTAAACGATATTTTGAATTATAGTACAGCAATTTTTAGCGGTGACTCAGGATTGTCTAAGGGTTAAGATAGTTTTCATATTGGAAGGAATTTTTTATTTTTACGAGCTCTTTATATAGCTTCGCTGGACTATTATTATCTTATGAAAATTGTTCGAGCATTATTTGAATATTGAACATCCATATATTTGCCTATCAATCGGCAGCGGAGTGCGAATCATGCTTCGGAAAACATTGCGGCTCTAGCACGTGTAAATTCTTGCTATGTTATTATCGTTCGCTTTCACGTGTCCACCGTTCATTTTTATCGTTGTATTTATGCGTAGCGACTTAATAAGGGTCGAGCTAATTCCGGAACGTATTGTGCAACGGCCGAACAATAAATAGCTAGCGATACTCTACCTAGTGTTTAACATATTATGAAATTGATGATTTCGGCGCAAGGTTCGATCATTTATAGAGAACGACAAGCGTGCAATTATTTAAACATGTTTCTCGACGTTTCGATCCCTGTGTGGATCTTTCTCAAAGAGACATTTGTTGCGTCTGAAAAATAGTATATGTATAATATATTTTGAAAAGCCATATTGTGACACAGCCGCGTGAACCAATAAAGAAAATTAATATACGTACTTGCTGTGACAAAAAGTAACAAAAAGCATTTAAACAAATATTGGTGAGTTACGACTATCAGAATTCTACCTCATGGTGGCAGATATGTAGTGTTTAACATTCGATTCTACGACAGATCATCGCGTTTGCTCCTGTGGGAACAATCTAAGATTATGCGATGCCGGTAGCCTTTGACTGATTCGTAAATTGGTCGGAAGTTTATTCTGTGCGATCGGTGCGTTTCTATAACTGATTGAATAATATTGTGGATACATCTAATCGAGTGTTCTTCAAGTTCCCTCAATTTTTGAACGTTCTTGAAAGTTTGAGAAGTCCCGCAATATTAAATGTAAAACAGTAATTACGAAGAAAGTATAATTATAATGGTCCCTGAAGTTAAACTATTCAACTGAAACTCCTCGAAATGCCCCCTATAAAACTGTCTGAATAATTGCTCTTCACTCTCCAACTCTGAAACTCCGGCTGCGCTCTTCGATCGCTTCTAGTTCATTCATACAACGCACACACAGACACGCAGGCACATAACGAGCCTCGGCTAGTCATTAAAAGATCCACGCAGATTTTGTATAGAAATCTTTTTGCTTAGGAGAAATTTCCTGAAAATGTTATTCGATGAACTATCAAAGAGCGGTGTGTTCTGTCTTCGATCGATGATGCACGAAACATTCAAGACTTCGTAACTCATTAATTATTCTTCTTTTAATTTCTATTTTGTCGCAACAAGTGTGTGCTTTCTTTTTCGTTCTTTTTGGTTGTGTCCCAATTTTGTTCAACTATTACTATATCTATTTGGTTTTAAACGCAAAAATGTCTCTCTTGATAACGATCCACATTGGGATCGAAACGTTGAGGATGTGCTAATTATTTGCAAATTTTGTTGTTGTTTATTGATGGAACCATGCGTCGAAATCATAAATTTATTATATAGGCTGAATAATGTTCTACAATTTCTACGGATCAATTTACCAGCGGAGAGATCGAACGGTGAATGTATTGTACTTTCTCTAATACGATATTCGCCGAATGAAAAATGAAGATCGGGTACGAAATCGTCCGGTGATAGCATAAAATTTCAATGAATTGTAATAACGTCGATAAACCGTGCCCCTCCGGGGAGGGAGAAGGATGTCTGGCTGCAGCGCGGGACGGAAAACATGTGAAAACAACACGTTTATCGACCGATAAATACGTGTCCTCCATACCTGACCACCTGGTAATTTATAGTCGCTTATGCGGAGTCGAAATTAATTATCGACTCCCTTCCCGGCTCGAACTTACCAATTCATTTCGTGTGCGCGCGCGTAACTAATTTAAAGCCGCGATTATTAATGGTCCACCGAAACACAATGTAATATTAATAACATTGATTCGAACCGCGCTGCCAGTGTGTCGCGTGCGCGCAAGCGCGCGGTTGGTCAATAATTACGAAAACAAAATTCGAGAAACACCGTTCGCGCCATATGTTCGCCGGACGAAGATTGGAAAAGCTGTGACACATAGTGCCGAGACGAAACAGTACATTGCATGCTCGGCAAATCATTTTATACCTCCGGCTTCCGGTATTAGAAATTCCGTTTAAGAAGAAAAGAGAATAGGTCAATCTTTAACGGAGAAGCAGAGGCGTAGAGAACGGAACGGAAGACAACAGGTTTCACGCACGCCGGAACACACTATAGGCCTATAGAAATTGGAACGATCTCGGGATAAATTATGGAAATTGTTATGTTATACGACAGGCCTGTATATAGACGAAATCGCTCATAAATATTTAATCGTCCGTAACTATGGAAATAGAAAAAGATAACGGTGAAAGGTAGAACGGAAATAAATGGTCATTGTCTATCGAACAGTGATTAAGTATTATTTAACGTATTTATGATTACTGATAAGATGACAATGATGCAGTGATAAATCGTGGGAAAAAGAATGCCTAACTATCTGTATTCGAATTGAATATAATAAAGAACTATCTGAGATAAACAGGGGGTATCGTTAGTCGCGTTAAATATAATGATGTAAACGGTTTTTTTGTTCGAAGGTTAGCTCGTTGTTTAGGTGAACTATTCGTGCATCAATTATCTATTGCATGCGCCCCACGTTTTTCGTTTGAAATCTTACAAGTATTTTCACAGCTATTCAACAATTCACAATTACAAATTTTTAAGACTATCGGTACGGGGTTGTGAATCTGTATGGAACTAGGAAACATTATTCTGTACTTTTCAGTCAGTTTTTAAAAACGTGATATATTTTAGAAATTTCTTTTTATTCACGTGTAAAACATTTTCGACCGATCGCAAGACCCCTAGCTGGAAGTTCTGATTCTTCCGAGGATCGCAGGCCCGGCGTTAACCGGATAAAGATACAAAAGACTGGAAGTTGATCGAGCGTTCGGTACTCGAGGCGGATTGATTTTCCCGCGTATTCGAGGAAGGCTTTCGCGCGTCCCGTCGCTGGCCGGGCTTCCAGAGGCCGACGTACGGACTTTCTCGGGATCTTTTATCACGGCGTTTACACCGGAAAGGCCTCTCGGGGAAGGGCTTCTTGGAAGGTTGAATCTCGTACATGTGTTTCGGCCTCGTCGTATTCTCCGCTCGAACGAGCCTCTGGCTCACGCCGCGCCGCCTACCTCCTTCGTCTTCTGCCCCCGGTGCACTCTGCACCCTCTCTCTTTCTCGTTTCTCGCTCTCTCTCTCTCTCTCTCTCTCTTCGTTTCTCTCTTCGTATCCTACCCGCTTCGGATAGTGGTATCCTTCCAATTACCGGATGCAAATATTGCCGGGGACGTTGCCTGAAAAGGCTCCTCGTCCGCGCACTCGAAGGCTTTTCTCCAGCTCGCTCTATCCTCCCGGCGATTACGCGGCAATTAACCGATTCGCTCGATTTCGCGATCCATCGCCGTCCGGGGCTCGTTCGCTCGGTCTACTCGCTCGCTCGATCAGGGTCATTAGTCCGCGCGATTTATTCTTAGCGCGGCGTCATCGCGGCTCGAATTCTTGGCACGGCCGGTCGAGATGATAAAACTTTCGATCCGCTTTCGGCGCTGATAAATCTGTTATATCGGCTCTGAAAGAGGGGGCAGGCCGGGGGGAGAGGGGGAGGGATCAGTTCTACCCGGACGACCCGTCCTGACGCGTCGCCTCGTGGATTTTCGACTCGGTCTCTCTGCCCGAGCTCGCGAGCCGTGCCAGTGTTTCGTAATGGGTTTCGGGGGCTTTCAGCGTTCTCGATTCAAATAATTCTGTGTATTCTTGCCGCGCGGAAAGGTCGCAGCGCGACGCGGCAAGGACGTTTTGTAGCCGATCAACGGGACTTTTGTTCCTCGCTGCGAATAGAGAATTATTGCGCTCAACCGGGTTTTGTTCCCGATAGGCTTCTTCCTTTTTTTTTGTTGTAAATTGCGAACGCATTGAAAAATCACGTTTGAGGCCACCGTTTCGTCGATGTTCCTGCCGACGCCGTTTCCGCGTGCAATGCGATTAATGGAATGTTCTAATTGCGAATACTGTGATTCAGAGTCGCCAGTAAAAATTGCTGTACCGTTACTCACGATATTGTGTACGTTATTGAATATGTTGGTATCTAATCAATTAGTACACATTTAATTTTGGAATTGGAAGGGAAAGCCGAATTTATTATACATGGATAGCTGTGAAATTGCACGAATTCTGTGTCAAAATCGAAGAACTTTCAATAGAAATGAGATGGAGCGATGAAATTTTTTTAAAATTAAAGCTGAAACTTTACAGAATATGGGATAATTATGGAGATTATGGTTCGAACGTTTTTATCCTTGAAAAAAATAAAAAATTTTAATTTTCAATAATAATTCCTTGTTTTTGGAAGATTCGGAGGACATAGACAAATTTTTGTAGCCAGATTTGAAATCAGCGTGAACAAATCTACGGAAAACGATGTGCAACATGTTCGAAAAAACATTTTCCTGCTCGTGGTATTGGTAAAACCACAATTCTCTTGAGATCGTGCAGGTTTAACAAATTTTTTCATGGTTAAAAAACGTTCGTACAACAATCTACATAATTATTTCATATTCTGCAAAATTTCAGGTTTCATTTTAAAAATATTTCATCGCCCTATCTCATTTCTATCGATAGTTCTTTGATTTTGAGACAGAATTCATCGGTTTGGCCCATAGTGCGACGCCGAGAAGTTAAGGAGTGTCTTCGATGAATGATTTTTCGATGTTCCGATGGTCGCAGTCTATCGAGCGAATTTCGCAACGCGGTATCGCGAAGAAGCGCACAAAGATTTCAAGAGAGCCAAGGTCTTCAGCGGCGGCGGTGGCGGCGGCGGCGGCGTAGTTTGGAAAGTTTTCGAGCCGGCGAATTTACTCGGCAGCGTCGAGTAAATGTTAGCCCGTGGTGTGCTGTAACCGTTACGAACTACCAGTTTCTCGCGTAATAACGCGGAACGAAGGTTTAACTTTATCGCGAATCGATCCTAAACAGCAGCGACGCGGCGCGGCGCGGCGGTCGGTTGGTCGGCGAGTACGAGCCGTGTGCGGTTCTCTTATCGCGATGTCAAGTCCCGCCGCGCGTAAGACGTGAAACCTTATTCGGATCGTAAAACTGCTAACGATTCCGTGGACGGTGCACAGCAATCCGTGTGCCCGTGAAAAATTGTCGAATAAAATTTTAATACTCGGTCCGCTGCCGACGGGTTTTCATATCCGCGAGCTAGTGAAAGAGAAACAGAGAAAACGAGTGAGAGCGAGTACGCGAGTCTTTCATCCGGCGCCGGCGGCGTGCACGGAATTCATATTGTGCCCGTTATTTTCGCGATACTCGTGTTCCCGGTAATGCTAACATTAGTTGAGACACGTATCAAAAGCGTTCTGTGTATCACGGACGGCGAATCACCGTAGGAATCGTGCCGGGAAATCGTTGGAACGCGGCCAATTCACCGCGTCGGCCCTTTTAGAAGCGAATCCGTCGCGTGCTACGGAAATCGATAGACACTCCGCTCTTCCCGGGCCAAACATTGATTTCGTCTCATTCGTGTAATTTGCTTCGCTACGGGTAAACGCGCGTCGCGCGACGCGAGATACGCCTCGCCGAACGCTTCCTCGATCCTCTCCTCCCTCTGCAAAATTCTCTTCCCCTTTATGCTCGATCGTTCGCCCGTACGGCTAGAGCAGAAACGAATATTGCATTCCCTTTCTATAGTTGTCGCGTTCGGCTCCGCTGCTGGCGCGATCATAGAGAACGGCTCGATGAGATTCCGACCTATAGTAGTTGTTCAAAGTTTTATTGTTATTGTAGACCTATAAAACGTTTGGCTAATACGCGTCGCGGCAAAAATCCCGTCTATTTTTACAGCAGTCCCACGAAATGAAATATTTTGGCAACCGCTTATAAGAAATTCTTCAAATTGTTGGCGCGCGAAAAATTCTACGCCTTTTTTGACAGTTTGTTAAAAATAATAACGCACGTAACGGTGCTTGCAAATGCTGAATAAGTGATACGATCCTCTTAAAAATCAATGCATTTTTAAAGACACTTGTTCAGAAATCGATTTTATTTTCTACAAGAAGAGCCGGATCAAATGAGGAACCAAATTACGCATTCTGACGGCGTCTTTAACCTCTAATTACTCAGATGAGTCTCTCAGTCGGTTCTCTGGTAATTTATGGATTTCTTTCTACTTCTTCAAAGAACGTATATATGTAAATAAAAAACGTTCTAAATAGGTTGGTACAGTTTGCGTATGGAAATAAAACAAAAATTCATATGTCATTGTGTTGCGAATAACAAACAGTACTACTTTATCCTCTATCCTTTTAATTCTAATATTACTATCTACAAAAAAAATGCTGGCTAGTAATAGCCTGAACACCCTGTACAATTGAATTATTTTCAAACAAGTTGTGAGAAGTAACAGGGGGCGAACGAGTTGGACCGCAAAGGGTTAATTAGATTTGTAAAGTCTGTCGCAGCTTTTGAAATTCCGTTTCGCACCTGGCGTTGAAGATCAAGCATTCTTGTTCGTTATCTTCCTCTAAACATCGTGGAAGCTTGTACCCGGAGACCGGTGTCCCGATAAATCCGTTTCCCCTCCCCCCCCCACCGGTAGAGCGTGTCGCGCATCTATAGAGGGGCGTGGGAGAGGGAGGGGGCAGAGTACTGTTACGACGAGATTCCATCGCAGCGGAGTTCGTCGACGCGAGCGAACGTAATTTCACGGTAAGTCGCGGGACAGGCGGAGGGAACGGTGGAGAAGTTCGACCAGTCGGCTAGCTGGCCAGTCAAGCTTTTGTAGAAGGGGAAACGGAACTCGGCAGAAGTCGGTCGTAACGACAAATCATAGAGCCGAGCCGGTGCTTATCCTCGGACTGGTCAGCCAGCGGGTCTGTGGCACACAGCCGCCGGCGTAAACGCGGCTCGCCGCACTCGTGGGTGGCACCTAGATCATCCAGAGAAAGAGAGACTCTCCTAACACCTAACTCGTTGCTGATCCGTCTCGCTGATCCCTCCGCAGGGAATCCAGCAACCGGTGATCTCATCTCGATCCACGTCACTTGATCAAACCTTTGCAACGTCTTAATAACTCCTCAACACAATTTACATCCCCTAATTAGCAAATTCACTGATCACTAGTACCAATTGGTGATTCTACGCGGAACATCTAGTCAGTTTTTGAAAGTTTATCTCGCTCGTCATTTAATTTTGTATACATTTAATTGCTGATCCCAAAGCTTTGCAACGTCTTAACACTAGAACTACCGAGCACTAAACGCAGATGGCATACATTGCCTTATAATAACGACAATATACCATTTATTTCGATTTCGTGCAAGTCTTATTTAAATATGTACTCCAACAGAGAACATTTATACTATTAATATTTCGAATCGAAAACAGTTCGCACCAGTCATTCTGACTAGTCCGGTGGTTCTAGTGTTAATAACTCCTCAACGCAATTTACATCCCCTAATTAGCAAATTCACTGATCACTAATACCAATTGGCGATTCTACGCGAAACATCGAGTCAGATTTTGAAAGTTTACCTCGCTCGTCATTTAATTTTATATACATTTAATAACAGCTCGGTGTACTCCGCTAATGCTCTCGATCAAAGCCGCACAATGGAATGGATCGCAACAATTTTAATTATCGAGCAACCGGTGCCGCAACACGCGACTTTCACTGACATTCATTAGTCTCACCGAGAGTCCATCTTCTTCTATTACGGCCAGTTCGTCACGGAGATGGTTTTCAAGGATAACTAAGATCGCGTATGCCACGGAGAATCGTTATCGCGGCTCGTTTCACCGGCTCAAGGTTTTCAAGATTTTTCAGCGTCGCCGGCGCGGCGGATGGGTTATCAAGGTTTCGAAAAATTCCGAGTTGCTTCTGGTACTCCCGCACGCAAGCAAATTGCTCGAAAATTTGGCGAGGGGGAGAAAAGTTGGAAGAATGTCGATGATTAACTGGCCGGGGGATCCGAGTGTGAGAGCATCCGCGCTCAGTGGCTGGAGAACGGGAAGGCGAAGAGAATCAGCCGACCATTCCAGGCATACTTTACGTCCGGCTTGATTTGCGATCAGCCCACGATATTAATAGCTGATTCGAGGCGGGAATTGGAGCGAGCATTGCTAGCCTGCCGGTTGGATCCCGCTTGGCCGTGTGCTCTAGCTCGCTGTCCTCCCCAATTGCTTTGCTCCCTGCCAGCTCGCGTCATCCTTTACTTGTTTACATCGCTCTTTTTCACGCCGGACACCGCTGCCCTTCATTGCTTAGCGATGCCATCTGCAAATCACTCCTATCCACGATATACGTTGTGTTATATTGATCCTAATATCGAATAATTTCTTTGTGCTGATATCAGCCCACAGGTTCGATCAAATTAAAGAACAAGCAATCTTGCAATTAATAAATTCTCTACGTTTCTATTCTGATATGGATCATTTTCAAGAGAGAATTTTTTTAATGCATTTGATTAAACAAAAAGTTATAAGTAAGAATTTTTAGAACGAAACTGACACATTGCCGGTAGAAATTGTACTGTTTCTACCGGTCAAATGCATTTAAAAAAATTTCTCTCTTGAAAATGATCTATATCAGGATCGAAACGTCGAGAATTTATTAATAGCAAGATTGCTTGTTCTTTATTTTGATCGAACCTGTGCGCTGATATCACCACAAAGAATCACTCCTATCCACATACGCTTCAAATGGCAAATATTAAGAATCCACGAATTCTTAATATTTGCCATTTAAATGAAAAGTACCAATAACTACTGCAGTGCCAGCAATAGTACAGTTCACCCAATTATATAATATCGTGAGAAAACCCATCTAACAGCATTATACTTTCAAGAAGTATAAGTAATGCATGAACTTAGAATTCGTAGAATAAGAAGCAGTATAAAATGATTTTCTATACCAGTGAATTCTTAATATTTGCCGTTTAAATCAAAAGTGTCAATATCTGCTGCAGTGCCAGCAATAGTACAGTTTATCCTACTTTCAATTTGAACAACTTTTACCAAGTCTTCAGAACAATTTTCCTGGAATTCCACTCTTGATCCAGAGATGTCTTCCAGCACTCGAGCATCATTCGTGTTCGGCGCCAGTCATTTTACCACGTTTTTTTTCCACGCGTTTAATTTAAACACTGCGCGAGTCGTGTTCGAACTTGTTAGCATGTGTCGAGGTGCTCGTTATTTTCTGGAAAGTGTAGCACACGTCGCCCGGATCCTTCAGGTGCACGCACACCCGGTCGCATCGGTTCGCATTTATTCATCGGCCGGCTACTTCGCCCTTCGTTACGTACGCGCCCCAACCCCGTTCTAGCTGCATCGCATTGCACTTCATTGCTCTGCGCTAACCAGTGTTACACGGCACGCTTGGTCCTCCTCCCTTTCCGTTAACGACCACCGTCGCCCTCTCAAAAGCGGCGTTTCTCACCCTTCGAAGTTGCATTCGAAGTGAAATCGAGCACGCCTTTCGCTCGGAGCTTTGCAACGATCCTTACCCCTATCCCCCGCGCTCTAACCTCGCTTCCTTTTTTTTTTATTCTGTTAACGACTTCGACTCCAGCTTCGTTATTCCACCCCTTCGTGATCCGGAACTTCATTTGTTCACGAAATTCCTCGCAACTGCTTCAACACGCAACTCCTCGGAGACGCTCGGACAACAGAACTACTTTAACACTAGAACTACCAGTCAAAATGACTGATGCGAATTCTTTTCGATTAGAAATATTAAAAGTATAAATATGATTTTTTTTTTTGAGAAATTTTTTTAATGAACTTCTCTATTGCAGTACATATTTATTATTATTATTATTTATTTTAAACGGACCGTAGGCTTTTTATACAAATGTATGCAGTATTATATAGTATGACAGAAAAGAATTTTAATCTTAAGTCTTATTCTAAACTTCACATAATTAAATATCGCTTATATTGTCATTATTAGAAGGCAATGTACGCCAACTGCGTTTAGTGCTCGGTAGTTCTAGGTTTAAAAAAAGTGTACAAATCAAAATAGTTGTTGCCACGAATGGTCAGGTGGACAAGTAAAAGGCGGGACAAACTTGTTCGAAGTTTCAGACCAGATCGATGTTCAAGTACTAAGCCAAACGCGTTTACACACACGTTTCTTCAGGACTTACGAAAACGAACGGGCGAAATTGTGCCGGTATGCGGGGCCACGTTAACGCGGTGATTCCGTAATGTCTGCCGGAGGAGGGTAGGAGAAGGACGAGGAGGATTCGACTCGGCCAACGCAGTCGCCGGTGGTTTCCGTTGGTAGCGGGCGAAATTGCCGGGGAACAACGTAGACGCGGTAAACTGCATCTGCGGTTTTACGGAATTGCTCGTGGATCATTCGCGCAATGAAAAGTTCCAGTCGTAATCCCGTGAGAATCGTAATGCTTATTCGCGACAAATTGAGCGGCCGCCGCGTCCGTGCATTTGCCCGCGTGGTTTTAAAAGCGATGACGATGAAAGAGAGAGTGAGTGATAGAGAAAGTGTAAGGAAGAGAGAGAGAGAGATTGATTGATTGATGATTTATTAGCTTTCTCAGCTATATTCCATTACATTTATATTACACATTTGTTGTAACGAATTCCTTTAGGAATTTCTTTCTTTATCAAATTATGACAGCATTTTACTTCGTCTGGTAGTGCATTATACATTAATATTCCTTCATAGAACACACTTTTTTGAGCACTTCTCGTTTTACGAAATTCCACTGCAATATTCCCCGCTCGTCGTGTCTGCATTGCACTTTCGTCGCCTACTATTCTAAGTCTATTTCGAAATTGCGTAGGCATCATATTATTTAAGATCTTAAAAATAAATATGCACATATTGTAGTACAGCCTTTGTCTTGTACTCATAAATTGCAGCGTTTGAAGCATACAATTAATATTTGTACGTCTGTCACATTGCAATATTACTCTCATCGGTCTGTTTTGCGCTTTTTGGAGCCTACTTAGCTGTGTATCTTCCATATCGATTAGTAGCGTCGTACAATACTCAAAGTGAGGAGCTATTAATTGTCTTATGTATCGTACATGTAGTGTAAGCCGAGATATCATTCCCTATTCTATTAGGAAACTTATTTTTTCCTCTATTTTCTTTAGCATATAATCACAATGCGAGAGAGAGAGAGAGTGAGAGAGAGAGAGAGAGAGAGAGAGAGACTGCGCAAAGATGACGTTACCGATTTTTAAACGAGTAACGAGTTCTGTCGGCGTTCAAGTGGGAATTCTGCTCGACGGGGATCGGTGGAATTGAAGCGAACGCGTCGAAATGTAGTCGGTAACGCTCTTATCGGCCCGACGACTTCGTAATCGTCGAGTCGAGGAGTTCAAGGTCTTGGGAGAGGATTGCCAAGTGGTCGTACGTACCACTTCCCGACGCCAGGATCGTAGCTTCCGCCGGAAATGACGTTAAGCCGAGAGCTGCTGGTCGACATTGGAAATCGATCGTCGCGTTGACGGCCGAACCTTAGACAAGACCTCGACGCGATCGTCGTCCAATTCCTCGACGAACGACGACATCCGGACGCTTAGACACTGCTGCCTCTCTGTTACATTGTTTTTCGGATCGACGCCTCCCCGCCTCCATTTTACGCGTGATCGACGACCCGATATTCTTTGATGCGATCCGGAGCTTCGCCGGTGAACGGTAATACTCGACGGGTCGATCGTTCACCGAACTATTCGATTGCGAATCCATTTGCTCGCTGACCGGGAAAACGGATTGCCGCGTTATTTGTCCACGAATAGATTTCCTGATCAGCTTCGCCGAAACTTCGCTCCGCTCTCAAGCATTTTATACTATACGTTGTCTGAATGCAGTGCCAACTTCTAACATGTTTTACGTTGGGATGACGAGGTTGGGAGATCAAATGCTACTTTATATATTAAGTGTTTATTCAAAGTCCACGACACAATGAAATAAACGTCTATTAGTTTTGATTTATTAACTTTTGCATATGAGACAATATCGTACTTTACGACTGTTGCATTGAAATAGAAATACCTGTTGTATCCCCGATAACTGCAATCACCAAGCCAACAACGCGTCAGGCTAACCCTTGGACGTCATTCTTTCCCTTCGCGTCATCTTTTTCACAATGGATCTTTCCCACTCCTTTCCACATTTTTCTTTGCAATAGAATATATCATTTTGTCTCTTGCGAATTCAAGACCAAAAAGTCATTCTGTTGCATCTTACTTCGCTACCGTGTATATTTCTTAAATAAAACTTCTTTAGGATTTATAAAAAGTGTTGTACCCGATTTCGAAAACACGGAATCCAACATACTGACGGTTAGAAAAATTAATAGTTTAGTTAGTTTGTACTTTACTGCGGAAAAAAATGGCGACGCTTGAGGTGCAATAAATCGCAGGTCAAAAAAGGACCTTACCTCCTCCGCACATTCCGTGCAATTAAGTGTACACTCCAACATTTAAGAACGTTAAAAATCGTTTCTGATTATACGAATTATTCGAGAAAATTCGATGTTAAATCGGCAGTCTCTCGGATCGGTTATCGAACACGCGAGAGCGAGCGTCCATCATCGATAGAAAGGATCGGTAGAACTCGTAACGCGTGTGGTTGCGTAACAAAGTAATTTCACAGTTATCGCGGCTACGGGAGAGTAGTCGTCGGCCGGGCTCGGAGTCACCGGCGTTCCCACCCAATTAGCCTTCCGTCGGATTAATCCGCTTCGATCGCGTCTCCTCGGAACTCATTCGCGGTGCTCGCGTGAAATTGACTCACGACGACGGGGGACGGTTTCGAGATCGGGAATATCGCGTCGTCTCCGTGGAGTGAAATCAATAGGGTATTCTACGATCCTGTTCTGTCCGGGGACGGGTCGGTGGAACACAGTGTCCTTGCGTGGACGACGGGATGACGGATCCGTGTGCGTCGGGGTTCGCTTCGTGTGTACATACACACGGCCGGCATTCGCGTCGGTGTCGTCGACTCGAGTTATCGGCCGACGATAATGGAGGCACATTATCTCTTGTTACTTTACCACGGTTGTTATTCGCCCTCGCGTATCTAGGTCACTCATTGTTCCTCGTCCCCGCGTTTCCACCTTGTCCATTCCGGCGATGTTCCCTCGTATCCGAGTTCCCCGACCCCCGTAGCCCGTGTGTGGCCCGCAACCCCACACCGTTCGCCACCACTTTCCACATTCCCCCGCGTTTCCTTTCCTCTGTCCGTCTCTGTCTCGATCGCGTCTATCGCGCTATCGGCCAAGTTTTCGTGGCCCGTTTAGATGCGGTTTAGCTTAGGTATATATTTAGCTGCATTTGTGGAGCGGATGCTGTCGTTGGCCCGAGTCCAGCGCCGGTCGCGGGGATTGCACAGAGAACGGCCGTAGACGACCGGCTCCTCTCTCCGCACCTTTCTTCGTTCCACCTTCCGTTTCCCTTTGTCACGGACCTCGCGGCGCACAGGCCCCCGTCTATACCCTCTCCCTTGCCCCCGTGCCCCATTCGCTTCGACGTTCCCGCAACTCTTGTCACCCAGCGATCCTCTCCACCCTCTCCGGTTCCACGCGCGTTCCGCGTCTATTGTCCACCGTCTCTCTACCCACACGACTATGAAACTTAAGTGGTAACGGACGGAGATAATGCTTTTATCCGCTGTGCACGTGCTCGTCTTTTCCGCCCCTGCTTCGCGCACCCGGGGATTTTCGTACCGGAGGCTGCGCGACGCTGATCGACAACGTAGACTGTCGCCGTCGCTGCCACGACATCCCAGAAACCGCTATCGGTCAAGATTCTTTGCCATCGCGTAGCAGCGCGACTTCCTAGTGGTCGTCCAGTGCTCGTGGTGCTGCCAACTGGATTACAATTGGTCAGGTTGTTCGATAGAGCGCGCGACTGCGACCAGGCGGTCTCGAGTTCGAATCCCCGCGCCCGGGCACCTCTTGAATTAATTCAATGTGCTTTTTTAAAAAGCAGTGGTGCCCAAGGTGGTTCGGAACCCACCTTAAACTGTAGGTCCCGTCGTTTAATAACCATAGCAGTTGAAAAAGCGACGTAAAATAATCAAACAAAGTTTGTTCGATAGAACCTTGTTGATTAGACGCGATACTAGGGAGTCCCACCACCAGTTCTTAAATGTTCTGGAACCGGTGCTATCGCCTGATCGGCCCACCTTTATTTTGTTTATTATAGAAAATCTCATATGAGATTTATTTCAACATAATTGAAATACAGAATACAATACATACAGTACAGAGAAAATAAACATTTACAAAACAGAATAGGATACTGAAGATACATGAATATTATAATGTAGGATTTAAGTCGTCAATAAACAATTTAAGATTTAATTTCAACTAATACAGATACAATATTAAACACGTCCTTAGTTTTTTAAAGACATATGAGTGGTAGAAAAGGTATAAACCAAACAGTTATACTTTAAGGACGCAGCTCTTGAAAAATGATAACATGTAATGACAGGCTTTGATATTCGGTTTGGCTATTAACATTTAAACATCCATTGGAAGCTAGAAGTTTATTGTACATCTTGTGTGATAATGGATCATCAATAAAGTCAATGCGAGCCAGAGAAGAAGCTAGATGATAGTGAATCTGATCTACACCTGTTGATACTAACAATAGTTGTACGCGATAAGTTTAATTGTGAAAATTAAGGAAGTCGATTTTCAGTAAATAATTTCTGGAAATAGGTTTTGCCTTTGGTAAGACCATCGAATTTATCGGTCCACCTTTTCCTTGCACAACCTCGATTTTTGCATGCATTTTCCAGGTTCTACCGTAACCAGCTGCGTCACGATTCTGTTTTACTGTAACTATGCAATTGTCGAGTCCGCATCTTCCCACCGTTTTCACTGAAAGATAGTTCGCAAGGTAGAAAGGCTTGAAGAGAATCTACGGTATAAAATCTCGTCACCGCAGGCTGTATATGCACTCAATGGAAAAATGACATCGATGATCGTCGCCCAGCGGGATTGTAGAAATTCACCTGGCCACATTTGGCAACCAGATATTTTCCTTCGTTCAGAGAAATTGCCATGCCTAAAACAAGTGTCAGTTTCAAGAGTTTTAGCTCGTAAATTGTCGTGCAACGGCGACTTTCACTTTCTCACTTTGGTGGCAAAGATTTTCTCACGTCTCAATATTCACATTCGATAAATCTCTTAATCAGCATTTCCGCGGACAGCCAGTTCTTCCAGTATCGCGAACAAGGAATGCGAGATTGTGTCAAGTGGCGTACACTAGCGGTCCGAGTGTAGGCTGCATGCTTGAGGTGACGTTGAAAAAGGAGGAACATGAATATCGGTAATATCCTCTTATATCATTCTTGAACACGTAGAAAGCTGCCTTCGTGTATGACTGAGTCCGAAAATATTACCGACAGCCTTAAATACAAATGTGATTGGACGTTGAACGGAGAGGGGACAGACTCTTATCCGTCAGATCTGTTTATAGTTTCAATAACCGTACATTCAAAATATTAGAACGCGTACACCTAGTGTTGATCTAGATGTAGTGCGGAGGAAAATTTATAGCAGCACTTTCTTTAACTTTTGTTAGAGCTTATTGGAATAGAATTTGCTTCGTTTCAGCCTTACAGTTAAGAAATGTGACTTGTGAAATATGTCTCACGCATTCTTTTTTTTATCTCTCTGATTCCTACCCTGTTCTAATCTTTTAGTATCTTAATTATTACTAACCTACTTATTTACTTACTTATTGCATCCTTCCTCATACCCTAAATTTTGTATTTTTGTTAGTTTCTTATGTTCTTTGGTATATTCCTCTTTCTCCTCAGCTTCTATAATCAGTCTTCAACATTTCTGTCTTTCTACCTGCTCACTACATTCTCTGTTAGAGCTTATTATTACAATGGAATGATATAAAACAGTGGTGTACATATAACTGTATGCCCAAAAACTGGCAAAACGACGTGTTTTTATTTAGGGTCCCATGGAAATCACTGATACAAATTTCCCCGACACGGTTTCCGCCGACAATATTTCACCGACTCCAGATTTGACCGACAACGATTTCAGATTCGTTGTCGGTCAAATTCGTTGTCGATCAAATTCGTCGTCTGTCAAAATCGTTGTCGGTGAAAACCGTGTCGATGATTTCCATGGGACTCTTTTACTTAATGGGACAACGCGTTTAAGTTCGAATGTTCCTCGGCGACTGACTTCAGTCCCCTTCTCTCCTTAAGCCTACGGTTTTGGAAGTGGCAATCGTTGCACACAAACAACTTCGAACAAGAATGCGCGCGACTAGACATTTCAACGTCACATATCTCGAGGCTGATTCGAAATTTGAACCGATAAATCCTCGTGGTCCAGCAAACGCGTCGAGGATTACATACCAGTCAGCGTCTTCAACTTCCGTGCACCGGCGATCGTCGCATATCCCAGGTCAATCAACATAGCTGCGCGTGGCAAACCACGGTCCCCGGTTGTTCGCATTCAGCGTTTCAAGCCGGATCAAAGCGGAGAGATCAAAGTTAGGGGATTCAGCCGCGCGAGATCGGTCATTTGAATCCGGGGAACGCGACGAATCGCATTCAGGCATCCGTGCGACTCCGTACCAGCTGGAATTGGACTCGCAGAGGCTCGACGATCCTCGTTCCATTTGCGATTGCAGTTTTATTAATTCGCCTGTTAATGTCTCCGTGCAAACAGCGGCGCGTTCGGTTCGGCCATCGCCGAGGCTCGTGAGCTTATCTCTCAATCTCGGTGCACGGATAGCCCCGTCGTCTTATCAGCATCGGAAACTGGTCCTGCGACGGCTGGATCCTCGATCCACTGGCAGACAGTTCCGAAGATACAGAAATCGGCGTGCATTGCGCAGCAATGGCCGCGTTTCGTAATCGACCGGCATAAATCATGAGCCCGTTCGAGAGAGAACGTCGTCGTCCGGTTTCGAACGTGTTCGCGAGCTCGACCAGTTGTTTCGCGGTCGTTGATATTTCGGTACTGTCTGTCCGCCCGTCTGTTATTTCTCTCTCGCTAACCCTGCTGCTCGTCGCATAGTTTACGCAAGAAAAATGAAACGCCAGCTTCGTCGCTGGTAATGAACTTCGCGTAGCCTCGAGAACGGAACTAAACGGAACTACGGAACTCTGTTGAATATGCATGCTACTATGAATCATGTTCGATTCGAAACTTTATCTCACGCGTTCTGCAAAACAAAGAATAACCCGAAATCCAAAGCACAAAAGAAGGGAAGAAACCTATTATTCCCACAACGCGAGGACATACCATGTAAATCGCGTAAATTGGTCGCGACGCGTGCGAACGAGCCGCGTATAGGGTTACGTGTTATTTGTATCATGATATTTTATTATACAGGAATTTATTTGAATATTATCACAAGTACATTTTTGACGATCTCGAACGACTCTTCTCAGCCAACTGCCCAGAGTCTTCTTTTCAGTGGGTTTCCCTTGAGTAAGGAGCGTTCTAGTTCTTATGGGATCTCAGTTCCTTTTAACCTAGATATCCTGTCAACAGAAAAGATTTCTCAAAAATTTCGTGGTGGATTAGGGATTTTAATGAACTTGCGTGGAGATATAGGAAAGATTTCAAAGAACCTATAGGCATGCCTAGAGTCATGGTCGTCCCGTCTTTTTATTCTAACTCTCTTTTTGGGAGAAGGGGAAAATTTCTTTCAACTAACGCTGGTTTCCTCCAGACGTTACGCACGTGGGGTTCTTCCAGACGCGGCCGTCCGCTGCCCTTTCGTCGAAGGTCCTTCGGTCCTCCACGGTTTATGGTACCCGCACGCGCTATTGAGACTGACTAACGAAAACTAGAATCCTGGCAGACTCTGAAACTAAACAGTCCTCTGAAAAACTAGCTTTGTCTAGTCACGAACACCATAAATCGTGTTCAGCTGTTTTTTTTTAACGCTTACTTATTTCTAGAGACTTGGAGTTTTCTCGACTGTTCCCTACACACGACAGCTTGAAATCTGATTTTGTCCCCGAACCTGCTTCGCCGGAGTGGTCTTCAAGTCGGTCGCAGCTTCGACGTGTCCCGTTCCTCTCGTTCTCTATTTTTTCTCCGAGCTTCATCGAGGGATTCGAACGGGGAGAATTAGAGGAAGAGAGACAGTCGAGCAAGGAGGGGAAAAAAAGAGAAAGAGCTGCGGCGAGGAGAGAGAGAGAGCTGTGTTTCTGGTTGACCATGAGTACAGTCGGCCATAATCTGCAGGTAGATCCAGCGCGAGAGAACGTCTTTGCCCATCGTCCTCTCTCTCTCTCTCTCTCTTGCTCGGTTTTTCTCTCTCCGTTTCTCTATCTGTTCGAATCGCCTTGCCCGTACTTTGTACCATCTTCTCGGAGTCCCCCGTCCTTCTCCGTTCGGCTGACGAAGCAACGCAGTCGGTGTTGCCGCAGCACGCGGGGCCACCGCCGCTCGATATAGCGGCACGAAAAAAGGATCAGATTAGAATCCTCCGGAGAGAGAACATAAATCTACGCTTGGCAATCCCAGCGACGTTCGTCGGTGGCGTCGTTTTCGTCGTGCTCGGCCGCTGCCGGACCGGGCCAGCCCGGACTCGGGCCGGGATATCGGGCTTCGGACGACTTCCCAGCAGCGCCCACGTATCGTGCAGCGACCAGCGAAATTACGTCACTCCCCGATTCGTTATCGACTCGTCGCCGCGCCGCGCCGCGCCGGTTCGTTACATTCTGCCGAACCAGAGTCGTTAGAGGACGATCGCGAAACCGCTGCCACCAATCCTATGCGCGAAACGATGTCGCGGCGATAAGCGGCCGCGTGTCCGACGATGCTCCAAACGCACCCGGAACCTCGATTAAGAAACACCGCGCGACTAACGAACTCGCCCGATTGCCCGTCGCTAATAAATCACGCAGCAACGATTATGGGTTTCGTCGTAACACACGAACAGATTTCGGCGAGAGCAATTCGCAGACTCTTTCGGTGAGAACAAGCCTTGACAGTGAACCAAGACATTTGCTCTCGGAGAGTTTAATGGTACTTTTGTTAATTGCACAGGACAGATTGAATGAAAAGTATCGAATATTTTTGAAAAACCACTTTGGAAGAACGTAGAGTGCGCGTGCACTTGAACTTCGAAGCGTATTGGAATAGATCAGCCCCTTCGTGTTCGGAGATCTTTTTCAATGTTTGTAATCGCGTCAGACGGTGTTTGAATGCTTCCCTAAGCACGCACAGAGTTTATAAACAAAGTCGATTATCTCTGAAACTGGTTTGAAATTTTCTTTGAAAGGATTTTCACGAAGAAATTGAAGACAGTTTCGTTCGATTTAACATCGGGGCTTGCCACCATATTATAACCTTTTTAAACAAATGTAATCTGCGAGTCTAGGTGTTATCCTATTGTGACAATGTTATTTCACAGATCTTTATGTTTATGTTTTTTGTGATAACACCTCTCGTTATGTATTGTATACTGCTTTTCTTTTTTCTTTTCTCTTCCTGTATGGTTGTTACATTTTTCCGGGCAACTTTTCCAATTTTTCTTTCCCGAAAAACCTCATTTGGATTATTACGAACATTTTAAAAGAAAAATTAGCCAAATCGGTCCAGCCGTTTTCAAATGATGTCGTGACCAACGAACAGCATTTCATTTTTATTATATAGAAGATGCTGTAATAAATCTTTTCTAAGATTTCCAATAAATAAAAAAAAGTTTCGTCCGGTTCTAAAGAACGCGTAACACCCGGTGGTGAGATAAATTTGTTGGAGAGCAAGTAGACTGTGGAAGTGTTTTTGCGAACTAAAGTTTAGGAATAACAAACGATCGATGCCAGCAATAACAAGGTGGGAATAAAAAGTGAACGGCGAAAGGATTTTTCTTACGACTTTCGCGGCCGAGATAGGATTCAGTAACGAACGCAGGGAGCTTCGAGCAATCAAAGCAGGCCCGATTAAAAATACAGCTGGGTGTACGTGCATGAAAAGCGTAAACTCGCCGGGCAGGTCGTTAAAAACGCGAGTTTACGTTCCCGTGTATCGCCTTGGCACGACCCACGATTATCGAAGCGACGCTATAAATAATCCAGCCCGCGATTACAAAGGTTAGCGGGCGCGTAGAGATCCCGGAGTGCACTCGATCCGCGACCGTCGCCATGTACAGATCTATTTCGTCGGGAACAATATTCCTCGGGGAGCCATCGCGCCGTGCAGACCTCGGCCAACTTTGATGAAACAACTCGGATCTCGCAGGAGTTACTTTTTTAATTCTTTCTTCAATTCATTTGCTTTGAATTTGCGCTGATATTCCGAAGATAACCAAAGACACGCCTCTTCGGAATAATTCGTTGGCCGCGATCCTTATCCGTTCCTCTCCTACGAATTTTTTTCTGGATATCTAATTGACTATTCTCGTTTCTCACGATTCTACCGAGTAATTATTATTCCGAAAGTTTGTAGAACGCTCGTCTTTCTAATTAACATTTATGAAACAGCGGATACTACCTCTGTTAAGTCGTTTCTTTAGGATTAGTTTACTTGCGGTATGTAAATGTAATTCAATCTACTATTGCATAAACAGTAATCCAAATGCAAATTAAGTACTCGGTTATAAAACGAACTATCTATAATGACAGCACTAATTATATAACGCTCATTGTTTGCTGCGTCAGTAATTCGCTATTCCATCAATTCGATACCGCATTGTGACTGTGGAAGCTAACAGAATGCTCGCCTCTGCGAAACGCTGATCGTGTCTCTGGCTCTTAGGATTTGTTTGCGTAGTCGATGCTGTACTTTTTATCAGCATCTGATAAAACGATTTTAACGAGTCATCGTTCAACATCCAGCGTGCTGGTAGAAGAAACTTTGTTGCGTCAATGTTGAAACTTCAGTTACCTCCTTTCGATGGTAGGTCAGTAAATATATTGGAGATCCTCGTACGTAAAATTAATTCATAAAGTACGATCAAACTTTGCTCATTCTCTTGACAGCTCGTCATATAATATTATTCTCTTGACAGCTCGTGATATAATATTTCTTCTTAATATACAGATAATGTTTATTCTTGTACATGTATACAATATTCAGATCCAATATTTTTCTCATATGAACAAGTGTGGCTTAAAAAATATTTTTCCAATATTTGAAAATAAATATCTAATATATTTATGTTACTAGGGTCGTTTGCGAGTTCTGAAGCGTTTTGTTTTCCCAGGAAAATGTTTGGCCAGTAGATTATTTTTAACAAAGGAATATTTCAGTTATCTGACGCTAAATTCGGATATTTTAGTAGTGTATTATCTTGGAAGATGCGATCGGAAGCAGGGTTACGTTGGTACACAGTCGGCGAGGTGTCGGTTGCGAAACGAGCGCGGTTGCGACGATGGAACAGCGGCGTGTCAGCATATGATATACCGGTCGGGCGGCTGGCTGGGCTGTCGGCCGGGATGTCAAGGCCGCATACATTTACATGGAAATACACACGGTGTACGAACCGATCGCGCGACTTCGTGCTCGCTCGATTCGTTCTTGTCCGCAAACTTGACGATCCATCTTACACGAATCCAAATACAGCTCGGAGACACAGTAGTACAGTAAATCCTCGAATACAGTATTTTATCGGTATCTGTCCGAAATCTCTAGCAGGTAAATGTCCCGAAGATATCCCCGTTGGAATTTATGTAAGAAACAAAAATAATCTACTTCAAACTCAAGTTAAAAATAGAAGTTGCAAGAAAACTTGAATAAACTTATTAACAACAAAGAAAAGTAACGAAAACTTTCATACCGTTAGACATTAAATAAATTTATTTAAAATTCGGGGCCCTATGGTATCCCGGGGCTAATAGCGACTGAAAAAGAAAAAGTGAAGATAAATAAAATAAACAAGCATCGATAAATTAGATTAAATCCCGTCGTAACGTAGTGCTCAAGATGAACCAGAATTTAAGTCCGAAACTGCGAGTTCAGTCCGTTCATGGTAGACTGGAATGACTTTGAAACGGTCGCAGGTGCACAGAAGTGTATTTCAAAGTTCATACGTACACCAACGGCCAAAATAGTTGTTCACCCAAATGCAATTACACAGGGATTATGACTTTTAGTTTGTCGGAGCGATACCGCGGCTCTCGCTGTTTTCACTGTCGACGTTCCACTTTCAAAAACCACACAACTTTCCCCCGCAGATATCAAACTACCAGCGTTGAAAGAAATATAAATCTGTGCGACTGTAAACCGAAGCTATATGCACGCACCGTTGCCAGCAAATATTTGTTAACGGACCGTGTGCAGTTTCGAAGAGAAACAACTTGTGATTCCAGTTTTTACCACTTCTCGAAAAAAATATGTTCCGAAAGTAGCGACGTTTCTCCACTGCACATTTTCTCAATTTTCATCGTTCGCAGAATTATTTTCTGCACGATCGTTCGGCTCGCTGTGGGTCACTTTATATTAAACAGCTCCAGCATGTTGGCTTTTCCAAGTATGGCCAGCTCATAAGAAAATTAAATATCGACAGCCGGGTACCTCGGCGACCCGAATTGCGGTTTTTCATCGGAATATCCTTCGATCTATTCCACAAATATTTCCATCCGCTATAGGTACGTTTCCTAATGTATTAATTCCCGATTGTTCGCGTATATACTTCGATACACCGACGCGAAACAAAACTAATCCTGACCGAGTGTTTTCCATTAATCGATTCCACAAATATAGTCGGACCTCTATAATTCGAGAACCTCCGTTCCACCACAATTTTCTTCATCCCCTTCCACCCTACCTTGAAAACATCCGCAAGGTCTAAATACAGATTCAAATAGAATTATTTACCTCGCTTTTAACCACGTTGACTCTCCGACACTCGAACTTGGGGACACCCGACCTTTGCAAGTCTACCTCTATTAATCAATGCTTTATCTCTCCTCACCCTAAATAATTTCTGCCGCATATTAAACAATCCAGATATGTAATAGGAAACTGCAATTTATGTCTGTGAAACTTGGTATTTAGGATTTAGCTAAAAATTAAGTTTCCTCTGCACCCCTATCCCTTGTATCTGGGTCCTCCTACCCCTCGGCCATCAATAAAAAGGACCGTCTTGTCGTTATACGCTGAATACATTTTTCTACCCTAAAGTTAGTCGAACCGAAGCACTTGAGCGAGAAGCTTCATCTGTATTCTTGTTTCTTTTTCTTAATAAACTCTCTATACCGAGTTTTCATATTTTCTGTACTACGAATACTTGGCATTACTTTATTTCTTTTTTTTTTATTGAGCTTAATGTAACTCCCGTTTGGGGGTTATGAAGCTTTACATTTGGGTTAATATAAATACAGCGTATTTGACATATACATAATTTCAAATTTGTAGATTACATTTGAAGAAATTCAAAAGAAGATGACAAATCAAAATTACCTACGAACAGCATTTAATATTTATTTATACAGAATAAGAAGATAGATGCAAACGGTGAACAAAAAATGTCCTGGCTAAACTGATTCTTCCGTCGAACTGAACTACCGAGCAACAGTTTCTGGATTTCGAGCATTTTTCCGGAACTGTTTTATTTCAAGTGGATTTCAGCGTGCGCGGAGAGGCAGAGCCGCGTTTAGAGGACGCAGAATTGATTTCACGATACAGGTAGAATTGTATGCGAGGGGGAACGAGGTAGGTTGTCGAGACGTGTTCGGCCGTTCTTCAGGAACGATAAAAGGAGCTCGACGAGAACCCGGCTATATCTGCGACCATACGAGAAGCTGATGGAGCGATCCGGAGGAACGTGGCCAGGCTTCCGTGCGTCGGATTGCCGTTATTTTCAACGCGCCACGTTTCTCGTGACAATTCGCCGAGGCCGTGGCCCGCGGGCGAATAACCCGATAAAAATCGTCCGTGAGCGGAACAGTTGATTATTCTTTCGATTAAAACGGTACGCAGCCGTCTCCTCGAACTCCTTATGGCGATCTACGATAGCCTGGAACCGTTACGGATCTACGGTAGTCTGGAGCTCGCTAGAAAGAACCCTTGTCAAATTCCTTTTTCTCTAAATAAGAACAACTTGACTGTCTTACCCGGAAATAATTAAACTGGTCATTCCTTCGGTTTTATGGGTTCCATTAATTCGAAAGAGTTTCTGGCAACTCCTTGGCTCGTCTCTGTGTAAAATGTACATTAAAAACATTTTATAAAATGTGAATGACCTTCAGATAAAAAAGAATCGTCTTTATAAATCTTTGTTTCTTCATCTGAGATTCGAAGAACACGAATTAACCCGTAAAACACTCGTTGTGTTTATCGTAGAAGATGATTAACATTTTAAAAGAGTTGATCGTCAGACGACAAAGATTGTGCGAACGTATTGCTTCGTTGACCGAACTCGGAAAATCCAAGAGAGACGTTGCACAGTCCGAAAGAAGCTCGGATGACGCACGTTTTCGGATCCATTGTATTTACGCAGCCGCCAAAGGCATAGTCAATGAGTTAGCTGTTTAGCATCGTTGCTGGCCGAACGAATCGAAACGTGGCTAGCTTGTTCGTAGCGAGGCATCGGCTCAAGGCCGAATTTGATCCGTGACAAAACGAGAGAGAGAGAGAGAGACGGCCGAACAAGCCAGAGCTTCGGGAATAATTGGTCGGAATACAGTGACAATCGCGGGCAATCGCGTTTCTCTGTTAACGAGGATCATTGTCAACGCGCGGCCGACCTGAATCCATCTGGTTCTCGCCGCGGCTCGGTGTCCGTCAGTGTGTCAAGGTCTTCCCCCGCGAAGGATGCGCGAGATTGCATCGGGATGCACACGCTCGTGGCGTATTTAGCGGTGAAGGTGAGCTAACGTTTCGTTACCCGTAACGGCGAGCATGTGCGTTTTTAACACTATTCCTACCGACAATTTTTTTTTGTTTTTTTTAGAAGTGAAACTTCTTTGCTGAGGGTAATAATTTTCTGACAGAAGTGGAAAGTCGGGCGCGAAAATTTAAACTGAGAATGAACGGAGAAAAATAATTTCTTTCCCCGACGGGATTCGAACCCCGGTCCACCGATTGGGGACAATCAATGATCTTTAGAATGATAGCGAACATTTTGGTATATATCGCAACGAATTCTTTTTTTTTTGGTTTTTTATTAGTTGTTCTTGATCTTGTTTTTTTTTTTTAATTTAACATTTCCAATCTTAATTTGCTTCTAAACATTATACTAGACTGCAAGACGTTTCACTTCTACCACGCGTGGTTTCTTTTTTATGGTTGCCGATATAAAAAAACAAGTGTCAAATCTTTTTCGAAGAACTATATCTCACATAAGTTTCATCAGAATCGGCTTGTATCAATTGAATATGTTTCCTTTTTAAATTCACTAGAAATGAGGAATAGATGGAAATTTACTCCGAGCGACGATTAAAGGTTTGAACCGTTAGAAATTCTTAATCCTAAGCGACATCATGTTTTATCGGAGGGTTAGAAACAGGATCTCCGAGTCGGAGATGTCGAAAGAAGCAATGCATCAAAATTGTCGTGGAGCTATCAGGAGGAAGGGCGTCTCGGAAAAAGGGTAGCGGTCTTAATCGATTCTCGATTGGAGTCGTCGATTCGCGACCGGATTATTGATTAGCCTATAACGATGCAACCAGGATCCACTTCGGACAAATCTGTCGTTCGGTCTATTTGACTGTAATCGTCGTAGGGTAGGAGAAAAGAGAGAGAGAGAGAGAAAGAGACACACACAGAGAGAGCGAGAGAGCAGGCTCGACAAAAAGGCTGACGCAGATGTAATCTTTTTACCGCGGTTGCTTTTACCCGGGTTATTATCGGTCGACGTAAGGGGGTGGGTCGGCGCACGGGGGCGAAAAAGGTCAGGGGTGATGTAGAGCGGCATTGTGGGCGGCCCCGGGGTCGCTGTAACAGAGTTCATTAACGATATTAAGCAGGAGACCGCGACGCTATAAAGCGCCGGGATACTCACTCTGTCACTTTTATTATTCGCCGTGTTATTGGCCAACGGGGCTCGTTACGAAACGTCTGCGGCAGCGCGGAATATTTTCCGTGCGGCACGCCGCCCTGCCGTCAAGCTGTAAACTTGGGTATGCTGTCGGGGTCACAGAAAATGGCAAACTTTTGCCTGGTATTTTTGCGAGCGCCGATGAATTCTAGATGCCGTGGTATCTGGCAGTAAACTTGCGCCGCTCGAGATAGCAGTACAGTGTTTATAATAATTTAACACGGCGAGTTTAATAGGTCGTTGCTATTTTTTTTTATGCATTTTCTTTTAACGATGCTCGATCAACTGGTGCGGCGATCGAGCTGCGAAACACTCGGTAAGTAGAGTCATTACCAAAATTGTAACCAACTTATTCACCGTTAAAGGATATTACTGTTATACTCATTTGTATTATTAGAAAATTCTTATTGTATCATTCCTGTATTCCACATTACTGTATTTACTTATATTATTCATGTAAAGCAAAATAAACCCAGTAGGGTTTCAAAATGCTCGAAATAAAAAGAAAGTTGAGTCATTACCTTTACGGAGCGAACGGTGTTTGTCGAGAACAACAAATGATCGAGAACGAGAATTTGCAAATTCGATTTTGCTCGAGGGTGAAGCCTTCTCCGGAATAAAGTGAATTATTTTTGCGCGGCGACCCCTCCCCGCTTTCGTATGACTAATCAAGGGACACCTTGAATATTCAATGTACAATGCCCCTCGATTTATGCGAGTCGGATAAATGTAGAAGGGGGAGCCGAGTAATGTGGTGAAGGGAAGGATAGCCCAGTGGCCTTGAGAGACCAATTAATTCTGTTCCTGCGTAAAGGACCTTCTAAGAGGTTCCTGGATAGAGCCTGTCCCGTTTTAATATCTCACTTTTAGGAGGGTCCTAAAGCGCGTCCGAGTTTAACCTTTTTAACATTAATTTAACCCGTTCGTACACAGTCGGTGCAGCTTAAGAACACCTTATCTATAATGCATACATTACACAATATCGCCTTGCCGAGACACGTCTTTTGTTAAGTTTGTTATAGTCACATTCTCCGCTACAATACTCGACAATAGCTCTCCGCGGAATCCTGTTCATTGTTCTTTACAGCTGCCAGTTTCCACTGCTCTATATATTAACTAATTAAAATTAATGCGCTGATACGATACCCGCAAATTTCCTCAGTCGTATCGACTCTGTTTACTCCTCGCAGCGTTTTCACGATCGGTTCAATTAACTGAGAAATTCATTAATGCGATCACTGGTTCCCTCACGAAAGAGCGCGCGCTTTTCCACACTTATCTGCGAATCGAATAGATCGTTAAAAAAAAAAGAACGGTGAAACTTTGAAATATCTTGGACTGTAGATAGTTCTGTGTAATCGAATAACTTTGTGCAGTTATTCCGGATGAGTATTTTTTTTGTTTTGTTTTGTTAAGCCGCGCAACGAAAATCCCACCGATTTGTGATCATTGAACCGAAACATGAGCAGGGTACTCATTAATGGTGAAACACGATACGATCCACCGCTAGTATCGGCGTGTCTTTCGACCCGTGATGAAGCTAATTTTAATGTTGGCATAACGTCGGTAGAATTTTTGTAAAAGGATACGTCTTGCGTCAGAAAGCCTGAACCGGTGATAACTGTACGAAGACTGGCTGAGATAGCCTGAAATCTCTAATGAAACGTACGCTGCTGGAAATATTTATTGCATCACTCCCACATTTCCGCGGCATGCACACTGTGCGTAGAAATGCCATTGATAACACATAATCACACGACTTCGATGCTTTGTCGACTAACGAGGGACATTACCCAAGTGTAACGCGCTGATTTTAGTGAAATTTGTATGGGATATAGTTTGTTGAGAAACTTCTATCTTCTATCTCATATCTTCTGTCTTCTGTCTTCTGTCTTCTGTCTTCTGTCTTCTGTCTTCTATCTTATATCTTATATTTTATATCTTAATCTTATATCTTTTGTCTTTTGTCTTCTATTTTCTATCTTCCATCTTATATTTTATATCTTATGTCTTTTGTCTTCTGTCTTCTATCTTCTACCTATCTTCAACCAAGATTTATTTCACCAAACAATATCATGTATAAATTCAATTAAAATCGATGTATTACATACGAAAGATATCTTTCTAATATGTACGACTGAAGCATTTCCATTAAATGAATTCGTTCATCTCGGACAACGAACCACCGTCAATGAATGTTTCGCTTTTGTATCGATCACACGACGCAATCGCAAGAAGATCGACTCCGAATTATGAACTGGCATGATGTACGCAATACGGAAACGCTTTCTCGAGTGAGTGACAAGCTCCTAAGGGTTATTCAGTGTTTTGGTGGTGAAGCCAGTGGCCCGTTTCGGTCACGGCACCGCGTGCAACCGAAACTCGGGCACGAAGGCATCCCGTGGCATCGCGCACATACGTACACCAGCAAATTCCCCTGGTCGCTGGATCCGTGCCAGACTCGACGAAGCAAGTGAAACCAATCTGCTGGATTTAAGTCACTCCCGTGTCTCGGCTATGGAAGCTGGAGCCGCGCGAACATCACGCGCCTCAAAATTAATTCCTGGAACTCTCCTTTCTTTTTTTTTTCTCTCGCGGCGTTACACGCGAACGAAATTTGCGTTCAGCTTAATAACTCGCGATCGTGGCTTCTCCGTTCCCCGGGTTAACTCACCAAGAGAATATCCCGAAAGGTTCTTCCGCTTTCTCAAGTAAACTTGCTACACGAATATGTTAGCGTTGGGATGACGAGGTTAGGAGATCAAATACAACTTTAAATATTAACCCTTAGCGTTGGATTGCTGTACTATCATTCAAAATATCGTTTCATTATTAAATATGTTTGGAATTAACCAATTACTAAACATTTCAATATTTTATGAAGTATTCTATTAATTTCATATCCACAAAATTAAAAAAAATCATATAGAATGGAATTATTCTAGATAGAAAGACATGTTTAATTTTCGAAATAAAATAGCTCCGAGTGCAAAGGGTTTATTTAGACTCCATTTCGGTAAGAAATAAACGTCCATCAATATTATACTTTATTCAATTGAAACAGAACTAAAAACGGTTAGAAAGAAAGCATGTGTGAGAGCTTTGCACTAGCTCGGTAGGCTGGCTCGGACTAACTACCCTTTTATAATAAACTGCAGGTCAAAAGGGATATCTTTCCTCTTCCGCATGTTACGTGCATTTCGGTGTATACTCGAACAATTAGCTTTTATGTATCGCAATTGTCGCACGGGTCTTTTGTAGGGAAATTCTTTATGCTTGCGAATTCGCGAAGCCTTCTGGTGTACAACCGTGGCTTTTGTATCTCCTTGAAATTGCATTTAAATATAATCGGTACGACGCGTATGCTGAATGTCATGCGAAGCGCGTGAAGTGTGTCCTCGCTATTGTAGTCAGTTGTTGTCCTGATTTCGCAATGTAAAGACGTCCGTCGTTTCGTGTATCGATTTCATGTTATCGTTGTTACATTAAATTCATTTAACAATTTTACTTTTGTTTCTCGCAGCTCAAGAATATTTTCATTAGCGCGTGGGACGCAGTAAAAAATAGAATTTCTGTAAATGACAACTGTTGCAGCGGTAACATGAAAGAAGATGAATATCTTTGAATCGGCTGAATTAATTTTCCGGTAATTTAATACATGCGTCGATGACTGATGAAAGTGGCATCGGTGCGCTCGTTTCGAAAGGGAATTTATGACGCGACGAGTTAATGATTCTTTTCGATCGATGTTGTTTTTATGAATGGAACGATACGATTGTCGGACATCGCGATACTCGAATCCCGGAATAGAATACGCGACGAGTATTGCGGGGGATGTGTTGCGCACTTCATCCGTCACGGAGATACATGTACGACGAGCTGGTAACACGACCCTACTCGAATCCCGATACCGATCGGCGATTTTGTAAATACAAATATTCCGATCGGGACTGGACGCCGCGAGAATGAAAATTAATCACATCACGGTGATGCTCAATCGGGAAATGCACAACATGAAAATGCCGGTGAAAGTTCGGGTCGGAAAAGCTCGGATATAAAATATAACGGGAATTAAATTCCTCCGTCTGTTCGAATCTAATTCACGCCAGCATTCAGCTGGCTCGTTCAATTACCCGGCAATTAAATACACGTCAATCTTTAAAATGGGATATTTTACTAATCCCTTTAGAACTGGTCAAACGTTCCCGTCACGAATCCCCGTAATTGAACGTTCCAAAGTGTTTCCGGTAATAACCGAAAGATTGAAAGAATTTACCAGTATCAACGTACTTTTTTCAGCTTTTGGAAGTTATTACAATCTTTATTTCGCATAAAGCTCCGCAGTCTACTAATACCATAACCGCGATCAACAATTCAATCCGACTTTTCTCGCATTCGAAATATTTTCTCGGCTAATTTTATTTTAAATAATAAATAAACGGGTGATCTTAATTGCAAATAATAACTAAAATTTTTATTTAAATGAAAGTTATTTAAATCATTCCATAAATAATTAACTTCCCGATTTATAGGGTAGTTACTGTTTTTTATTTATTATTTGACAGAGGTTTCCTTTATGATCTATACAAGGGATAAGAAAGGATATTTCGAAATTCAACCCCTAAGGGGGTGAAAAGGAGTTGCAACGTTTGTATGAGAAATATTTGATTTGTGGTCGGATTTGCTTGATACTTGGTCTTAATGCTCATTGATACAATTCGAATGGGATGAATGGGGGGTTGAAATTATCGAGAACATTAAACAGTTTCCTGTGCGAGCGAAGCCGCGGGGAAAAGCTAGTTTTAAATAAATTCATTGAGAGTTGGTCAAATTAAATAATTATTTCTGCGTTTTATTTAAATATCCAAATAGCAACTAACTTGTTATTTAAAGAAATTTATTTATTGCCCGACACTGTCGGAGAGTGCATAGGCGAGACGCAGTCGAATTCATGCATAGTCGACGAACTCGACGGAAGACAGGAAAAAAAGCGTAGCCGAGGTCAGACGAGCGGGTACGGGAAATAAAACTAGAGAGGCAAACGGCAACGGAAGAGAGAACTGGCTGCGGAACAACAGTTAAAGCGCAGCTGGAAACATTTCGGAACAATTTCAATTGAACGGGGAACGAGTAGTCCGCTCGGTTTGCCGGTCGGAAGTCGGTCCGGGCCCGGGTTTCGGCCCGAGTGCAGCAACGTTTCTTTGCCGTACGTGCGCGATACGCGTTGTTAGAAAAACTTCTTACCCGCCGTTTCCCGTGGGTAATTTTCTGCGGTAAATTAGCCCAGCGGGGCGAGCCACCGCGATTTCTCGCTTCCGTTCCCGTCTCCTGGCGTGTTCCTTTTTCCGTCCACGTTCCTCGGACGGTCTTCCGGAAGTTCTCGCCAAAGACAACATCCGCGAGAAACCCACCCCTCCTACACAGCATCCTGGAGCCAGCAAATTCTTTACGTCCCGAGGAGCAGCGGCACGCGTGCGTCGGTAATCGATGCTGAAACTTAAATCAGTTCGCCGAGTTCCGCGACGCAAATCGACCGGCGACACGCCGGATGAAGTATTAATGTTCTTTCTCAGATATATGAGCTAGGTCGCCGAGGGGAGGGGGATGCTGATGGGATGGGGCTGCGCTCGCCAGGTTATTGGATTTCGATACTCGCCGGCGTATTATTCCCCGGCCTGCGAATTTGTCGGCTGCTTTGGAAAATTTCTGTGCTGGTTACAGCGCGAAACTTTTTCCTGCCATGCTGTCTTTTTACGGTAGCCAGCCACATTACTATCGATTTTCGACGACGGAGGAGGTGTCGCGTTGCCGGAAGAGACAGGAATTGAACGGAATATTAGCTGCACTTCTCTAGGACGTTCGCGAGCAGTTCTGCTCGAACACGTTCCCAACACGTAAATATTTACTTCGTGTAAAGTGGATATGGTAGATTGTGTGTGGAAACTGGTACGTCGAGGCTGATCCCTTATCGATCGACAATATATATATATTTAATAGATAGTTTCTAATAAAACCAGCGTGCTGTTTATGTTTCTTCCATTTATCTAATACTCTCGTCTCCTTCCTTACTTGCAAACAATTTTTTCATCTCTCGACAGAGATTGCCAGTCTCTGCGAAAGATTTATGTGGCCGGAAAGTTTTACGTGTCACTGTACCTCGGTAACGCACATGCTTCAAGAGTGTTCGCGTTTCACGGAAATGCAAGCGCGAAGAACGTCCGTTGCATTCATAATGAAGCGAGTTTGCGGCACTTAAAGAATCACTTGTTTCGCAGCAATTAATTTATGTCTTCGCGAGTACACGATTTTTACAAATTTGCGAAACACAGTGGTACACGAAGATAGTCAAGTGGCTGGTCGATCCAAGTTTTAGAACTGTAAGGAATAGCCGTATTTATTAGAATTCTGTTGTTATTTTCGATTTTCTACTTTTATAAATTTTACTATATATAGGGTTGTCTGCTAATACGTATACATACATACATTCAACCGTATAGTTCGGAACCCCTGCATCCATCAACCGCTTAACCAATTCGTTCTTTGTCCCGGTAGTGGACAAGCCATTTTCTTTCAGGATTTCTTTAAGGTCGGACACCATAACCATATTTGCGAAATAATTCTTACACGAGATATCAGAACTTAAACCAAATCACTGCACAAAAGATCGTATCATAAACTGAACACTCTACATAAACTGAACCGAAAACGATGGCAATCCCACTATCTGATTTTTTGTAAGGAATAGCCGTATTTATTATAAGGAATCGTTGACAGATGTATTTGTCACGCACGCGTTCGATCTGTCTTCTTTTTCTAATTCGTTGGCGATCGTAATTTTTACAATTCTGTTGTTATTTTCGATATTCTACTTTTATAAATTTTACTATATCTAGGGTTGTCTGTTAATACGTATACATACATACATTCAACCGTATAGAACTATTTCTGACTTGATCGATGGAACAGTTCGGAAGCAATGGTTTAGTGAAATTTGTCGGTCACAAACGAGAACCGTGTGCAGCTATCTCGTTGGAAGTTCGATCTTCGGAGCATGAATTCTCGAACTTTCCGAAAGGATCACGAATTCGTCGAGAATTCTCCCGCATATTGAAATCGGAGCTGATCCGAACGTTTGACGAAGCCCGATAGCGGAGCGAGGCTTTATTCCCTGTTCGTGGGACTCCCGTTTTAACAGTCGCCACGGAGCTACCCTCGATAGTCTGCGCCGTTTGTTTGCACACTGTAACTCGTTGTACCTCGACGTTGCAGCACGCTTTCGTCCATTGGGATCTGTCTGCATCCTACGCTTCGGTTCCCCAACCTCGTTTCGCCGTATCGGGAAACTTGGAGCAATGCTTCCCAGCTGAGCGTCGTTAGCAGCAATTAGACCGACGTCGGGCCACTTAATAATGAGACAACGAACAGCGATCGTTTCAGCTGTCGCGATCACGGGGATTAAAGGTCGGCGAGTATCCGATGGAATGTTCGTTTAAGCAGAGTACTTAGTTTCAAACCAAAGGCTAATGAAAAATAAAGCATTTTTAATAGGCAATACACATTGTGAGAGAAACACGCGGCATTTAAATTGCCGGCAACGGTAACTGTCACTTCCACAGTCGATTAAACCACTAAATACAATTAAAATTATATCGTGTATGGTCTTGTTTTAATAAAAAAAAAAAATGCTAAAAATACGTTTTTAAAAGTCCCATAAAAAATAATGAAAATTAAGATGTTTGAACATACCACGCCCTACGCCACTCAAACCCGAGAAGTATTCGGATCTTTACTGTATTACATTTTAATCGACGATAAAACCGATTTGGTATCCGAAACGTCGAATCACGATCTCCTTGCTTACACTCCTCGCTTTTACTCTTCAGTATTTTTGGATTCGAACTCCTGAAAATTCTATTTCGAAGCACACCGACTCCCTTGATACAAAAATATAAAATTAAGATATCCAATTTCATTTCACATAGCGCAGAGACATTAATCCCATTAACATTTCAGTTGACAAACCTCTGAAGCTCTGCACGTGGTTGTCACGCGTCATATCGGAGACAGGATGGTTGATATAGATTGCGTATCGATCGTTCCATTGAAAAATTCCAATCACTTTTCCACCGAGTCAGGAACGCCTAGGCAACCCCAACGCGCATAATTAGCCAGCGATCGTTCCCGGTATCGGCATTATTCATCGTTGCAAGTAACCCACGCTGTCGATCGTTGAAAAACGCGTATACAATGTGTCGCGTACGCCTAACGGCCAATGTAGATTCAATATCCGAGTGCTATCGACGAGGCATTCGATTCTCTACGGGACAACGATTCACGCCTCGTTCTCGTGGCGTATCAAACGAACCGTGCGAACGTCGCACAGTGCGGTACCCTGTGGACAAAAATCTAAAAATTTATTGTCTAATATCTAGTAGACTTTATGTTGAAACTATGTTTTAACATCTAAATTATCATTAAGAAGATTATGGTACAAACGTTTTTTTTAACCCTTAGCACTCGAGTGGTGACGCAGAGTCACCATTAAAAATTGCTATACCGTTATTGAAAATTTGGTTTAGATTATTAAATATTTAGTTATTGTACGAGATGTTATATCAATTTCATAACCATAAAATTTTAAAAATCATGGAGAATGAAAATAGTCTAGGTCGATAGAAATGTTTAATTTTCGAATTAAACTAGCTCCGAGTGCAAAAGGTTAACCTTGATATAAAATTCATTAAACATGCACGATTTCAAGAAAATCGTGGTTTCTCAATACCACGAAGGGGAACAATTTTTTTTTGAATATGCTACACATCATTTCCCGTAGATTTTTTCACGCCGATTCGAAGCTCCGGATTTTGCGTAAAGTTGAATTATTGTTAAAACTTTACATTTTATATTTTATAAGGTAGAGATATTGTTCACTGTGAAATTCCTATGATGTCAAATTCCTGTGGAAGTATCGCACTGTGCGTCGAGAAGAGAGAGAGAGAGAGCAACGGGCAAAGATCGAATCGCGGAAGAGTTCCAGTGGAAAAAGACGGTCTTTTGCGGCGTGCGATCGAAACTGGCAATCAATCGGAGAGCGTTCGGTAATTCGGAAGCGAAACGAGGAGTTTCCTCTGCTCGAATTTCGACGATTCATTAAAACCTTGGAGCACGGTTCGAAACGGTGCGGCGCGCACACACCGTTTTCATTCACCGCGGTAGTAACGAGATATCAATGTTATCGTTGCAGCAAAGGGGGGCCTTTCTCTTATCCGCGTTTCCCGCGTGTCCCACGAAAAGGCTGCGATCGTGAATGATTTAGCTCGCATAAATACCGGCCGAAATACCTGTTAGCGGCAGCGTGTAATTACAGTTGCGGAGTGCGGTCGTATTGGCACACGGGTTAGCCGAGGTGTGCGGTGAACGCAAACCGGTGCGAGCCTCGTCCTCCCGGTGAGAGTCGTCGAGCCCGCTTCTCGCTCGTGCGTGTGCACGAACACCTGGACACAGGTATATCCGGTAACCAGCGACCAGTGGGAATCTCCATATGCTGGAATCCGTCAACGCGCTCCCAGCCGTTGCTGCCACCGACGCTTCTTCGTTGAAGGAGTCCTGATAGATTAGATCGTTATCAACCCGGAATGCAAACGACACGCGTGTCATTGCGGATCCCTCGACACTCGCAGATTCATTGGTTATTCCACGGGTGCTAACCGCCCCGAGGTTCACTCGTTTAGGCGAACGCCTGCCCAGAAATCCACTGTATTTCGCTAATTTATTTATAACTTCTTTCAACCAAAATATTCATTTATAAATTCTTTCCAACCAAAATAACCTGTATTTATTTTCTATAATTGTATAAAAACTTTTTCCCATTAAAGTTGAATGTTCATTATTGAATTTACCGTTTTTGGTATATTCACATAAGTGGGCTAAAAGACATATTTTGTTGTTTCAAATGTACCGCCTAACATCGATTGGTATAACCTAGATCGTTTCGAATATATACAGTGTCTTGACAGACAAGCATTGGCGACACACCTACAACACGTGTATCACGATGTCCATATTCAAGTATGATTTTTTAAATTCTATATACTAGTATATCTATATATACTAATAAATCTATATACTAGATTTGTTAACTGTATCAGATATAATAAGGTATTCAGTGAAAGGTTAATATATTAGCGAGCAAAGAATGGACAAAATTGTAGACATTTATTACAAATTAACAGTGACTATCTTTTTGTTGAGCAATGTTTTACAACAAGTTTTCTGCAACGTTATGCAAGCACGATTTTCTACTGGTTTTATCTAAGAAATTCCTGTCCAAATCTTTCGCAATACATTCAGTTATATTCTTATAACGAAGATATTCATTAAGAGCGCGACACCTTTGAGCAGGATATTGAAAATTTCATAAAAATCTGAGAGGTAGTCCAAATTCTAAATAATTACCATCCCTGGTATAGAACATTATTTTCTATTGCTTCTTATTTCTATTTCAAAGCTACTAATAACTGTACCAAATGTGCCAGTGACTATTTGTCTTACGATTGTTATTCAATGAATAGAATTTATAATAAAAGATTTATAACTCTAAAAACTGTTTGATTTTGTAGACAAATGTCCATTAGCTTATAATAATAGCAAGTTAATCTCGTTTAAGCATTACATAAAAAAATAAAAAGATTTCTACGAAGTTTTTGGCTCAAGATGCCAATCATTGTACAGTTTACCCTATTCAGTGGAATCTTGAATATGTCTCCGTTCCGAATTCTTGATTTAGCTGATTCGGGAAGGGAGTCGCTATGCATAGAGAAGAGTTACGGTCTACTAAATCACCTAAGAGTGCCTTAAATTCTCGTAGCAACGGTGTAACGCTTTAACAAACAGAAGTATATCTCTGTCGTGCATAAAAGTGCAGCCCCCCGAACTGTTTGCGCGGGGAAGAATGTGGAAGTTTTCTGGTCGACTCTGTTAAACAACGGCTATCTTTGGAGTCGACGGTGTCGAGATTTCGTATCGAGTTGGATTCCGGTTAAACCGGCTAAATATTTCACCGTTGTGCGATAGATCTTGAGGCGACTGGTGCGCGAATTTTCAAGGGGTTAGGGGGCGCAGTTGCGAGCGGGCAGGAAAGCGGCGCGCGCCGAGATCTTCCGGTGGGCAATTTTCCTGCGGGTTAGCATTATCAGCGAGGTAATTACCCGTTCGCTACCGTTACCGGATCCTCGTCGAGCCGCAGCCTCGACGAGCCAGAGAATCGCGGTTGGCAAAAATTACTGGTCAATTAGCGGCTCGGCCCTCTCTCTCTCTCTCTCTCTCTCTCCGTTCCCTTTCTTTTTTTTTTCTTCCTCCGTTTCGCCTCGAATTGCGTGCTAAAGGATATCCAGAGTTGTGTACGCGGCTACACCGAACCCGATTACGAGAGAAAAAACAGCTCTGGAAACTCGTTGCACTCTCGTCTCCCCACCGTCTCGCGGTCTATTCCCTTCCCGATCTACTCGTCCGAGCCCGGTTCATTAAAATTAATCAATGGTAATTTTACGCTTTCGGTTAACGAGCGTCTATTTAATGAATCCTCACTTCGCCGCCGCGCCGGCAGCGATCTATTTCGATCGGACAGATCGAATCTACGGCGAACGATACGTAGTCTTATAATAAATTTGATGATATCAGCGCCCGGTTCGATCATTTATAGAAAAAACAACAAATGTGCAACTATTAAATCATGTTTCTAACGTTTCGATCCCGATGTGGATCTTTTTCAAAGAGACATTTTTGCGTCTGAAAAATATATAGAGAAAAAAATTAAAATATGATCAATGATTTTTCCGTTGGAATTACACGGTTTTCAAAAATATTGATCATATTATATTTTTCAGACGCAAAAATGTCTCTTTGAAAAAGATCCACATCGGGATCGAAACGTTAGAAACATGATTTAATAATTGCACATTTGTTGTTTTTTTTCTATAAATGATCGAACCTGGCGCCGATATCATCAAATTTATTATATGTCTTAATTTCGATCGAGAAGAATTTAACCGATACGTAGTATACCGTGTATGTGACAGTGGTTCGAAAACTCGAGCGACAAGATAACGAGATATTATCCGTGGAAGATATGCGTTGTGACGTTGCAACTTTTGCGACGTCACTTTTGTCGTTAATTTCGCGTAACGTCTGCGATTAACGAAGGACCGGACCAAGATACAATGAACCGCGAGACCGAGAATTAACAGATTCAAGAGCGCTCCCCGAAGAACTTCCGAAAACCAATAGTTAACGTACTGACATCTAGCGTACATGCCGAGAACGGCAAGTTCCAGGGCCGAAGAACAGACCCGGAAACGGAACCTCGACCTCCGAAATTCCCGGAGAAAGGATGCCGAACATACAGGAGGCGTACGACGAGAACCATGGCCAACGTTTGCGAAGCCCCGAGCTCGGGCAAAAGTATGGCGTCGAAGGCACCCGGTCACTCAACCAGGAGGCGCTGAAGGGGAGGAACCCCACAAGATGCCGAGGCATCATTTCGCGTTCCCGACAGCGTCTCGTCCCGCTAAAGAATTGGGGTTCCAGCGAGGATGGTGCCAACGATAGTCCAAGAGGCAGTGGCCTCCCTCGACCCAGGAAGGGTCGAGAAGTTTTCGCGATTACGGTCCGGGGCCCAAGGACCATCGTCGAGACGTCCCTGTTATGTAAGCGTCGAGCGCGGTTGACGTTCGTCTTCGGGAAAATTCGGCAAGGTTCGGGTGGGGGGAACAAGAATCGATGCGACTAGTTGTCGATAGCGAAAGATCACTGTCGCGTTAGCGCTCTCACGAAGGGCACCCCAAAATCTTGCGTAACCGTCAGCGGCCCTCGCGAATTGTTTGTGCGATCGACATCTTCGCGCCTCTCGTAAGAGAGAACCTCGGTCTCGCGGCCGTTCAAGTATTTTTCGGGCGAGTGGAGGTTGGCGACTTCGCTCCGACCGGTCCGGCTGAGGAGCCCGATTAATGGAAGGGACGAATCGATAGAGAAAACCCCCTCGATTACGAACAATAACGGTGAGTCGCACAGTGATCTTCTTCGTATTTGTCGGTAGCGATTTGGCTCGATAGATTTTGCGCGAGGACGAACGGTCGCCGTTCCGTCCTCGAAATTTCGCGTGTGCCGAGACGTCCTGCGTCTCGTGCCGTCGGCTCGTGCTCTCGAGAGCACTTTGAGCATTTTCTTCGCGTCTAGAGAGTGTTCCCTTGCGTCGGGTTAACGGAAGCTTCTTCGGAGGAATCGCGTGTCGCGAGAATAGTCGTCTTTCGATGTTTCGAAGTCCTCTTGAATCTGGTAGCGTAGATAACAACCTCGCGAGCGTTTAACGTGCGAAAGCTATCGCGACAGTCCTGTACCGCGCCGTCCATCTGCGCCTCGCGCGATCCCGTTCGTCGGGAAATTCAAATTGTATGTCGTACCGGTCATCCGTACGCTTACGCGCGATGAGAGAATTCGACAAACGCGCTGCGACCGATCTACCGTCCGCCAAAGTGTATAAAGAGCGCGGGCTCTCGGGTTGCGGTCACGTGACCGTACTCTGTACCACCTGACAAGGAAATAAATTTCCACTCGAGACCAAACTTGTCGCTATTTCTCGAACCCTGTGAGATCCGCCCTGCCGTAAGGGCCGTCCCCGTCCTTTCCGTGCTCGAACCTCCTGGACCCATTGCGTTCGCGTTTCGAATCGCGTTTCGAAAATCCGACGCTCGTGCCCGGCTTCTCCGTGCACGAGAAGTTCATCGCGTTTCGCGTGGCATCCTTGCGGTGCCTGGCGCCCGAACAAAATCCGTTCCGTGGGTCTTAGATTTTTCGCGGCCTTGCTTAGTCCCGGGCGGACCCCGTGCATACGGCTGCACGTGGCCCGGTCTCAGCGCCATAAAAGCCCGGAGTCGTTCTTTTCGGGGGTTTTCCAACCCCCGCCGAGACACGGCGTGACAAACTGGCGCCCGAACAGGTTTCTCTCTCTCGAAGGGATTTTCCCCGAGAACAGGGAGAAGCACGGAGAGAACGAAGGACTCTTACAGGGAAAAATCGCGATACAGGACTTTAGAAATTCGCAGTTTGAGGAGCAAGAGACTATTCTCAGCGGCACAACGCCAGGGGAAACACGCTAAACCACGTTTCGTTACGTTTGCGTTTTTCCTCAAGTGACATATCCGAGAGGAGGAAAATTTTTGAGAGCCAACTACATCTGATTCTTGTCCAAATTGTATTTTGTTGAAATTTTATGGTAATTTATTATTCATTGGCAAAAAGTACGTCTTCAGGTGTCGGGTTTAAGATGTGAAATTTGAAATCGTTACGGTTACATCCCGAACGAAAGTCAAATTTCTTCTTGTTTGTCACGTAGATTGAAATTTTTTTTTCTCACTGTTTTCATTTAGTCGTTTCCTCAAGGTTTCGGGAGCGATATTGTTCCCAAGCCTCGCGTAATGTTTCGGACGCAAAGTCAGCACCGTGTGGTAGGATATAACGTATAGGCCCGATCGTGATTTTGAAAATATAATAAATTCGACCTCCTTATGAGTCGATTTGAGAACAAAGGTAGTCACGGTTGACAGCCACGGGATTCGTTTCGGTAACGTTACGAGTAAGATATTCGTGGGGAACACACTGCGCCCGGACGCGCTACATAAACACAGCGTTCTCGCACGGCCCTCAGCCAAGTACGCGGTAGAATAGCCTCGCGAACGTAAACAGACTTCGAGACAGGCGTCAAATGTCGGACGAGGAAGAAAAATTCACGTCGAGGTGGTCAACCGAGGAAGATGTTTCGTATTACAGTGCTTACGAGACTGACGGGGAGGAAGATAGTCGGTCCAGGCTAAAACCCGAACCTGACGAATCCCTACCCGGCCCCAGTCAGATAACGTTGCGGGTACCTTCTCGGTCGGGAACCCCTATTTTAAAACGCACAACATCCATTCCGAAAATGGCTAACGTTTCCCCGCCGGAGCGACGCTCACCGGTCTCAGCGTAAGAGGTCATGCGAAAATGGCACCTCACTTTCGGAGGAAAACCGGAGGAAGATGCCGAAGCGTTCTTTAGCAGACTATCTAACATGCGTAACGTCTGTAATTTGAAAGACGCTGATCTCGTGCGCTGTCTGCCGATCTGCTTCACCGATCTGGCGGCGAAATGGTTTGAGAACTGTCCTCCGATGACGACCTGGACCGAGTTTGTTAGCGAATGGCAGAAAAATTTTCGGGATCCTGATTACCAGGAATTATTAGAGCACGATCTACGCGTACGAAAGCAAGGTCCGGACGAGCCGGTGCGAGATTATCTTGCGAACATGAAAGCGATGCTCGCGCGTTCGAAAACCCCGTGGTCAGAACAAAAGAAAATAGATCGAATCTATTGGGGCGCGAGAGACGAATTGCGTGCTGTAATATCCCGCGCGCTCGTAACATCGGTTTTAGAGCTCGAAGAACAGCTACGCGAAGGGGAAAGATATACGACACCGCGAAGTGTGGAGTTATATCAATCGCCCTATTTAGCGAATAAAGAGTTCGCTTACAACGCGAACCTTTATAAAAAGTAGAATAAAGAAAAGTCGACTGGTACGAGTCAGAAAAGCGATTTTCGATGGCCGCGAACCCCTCACGATCGAACGAAGAGTCGTGCAGCCGATCAGCCGCTTCCGGGAAGCGACGAACCGAGACCGCCCGACCGCCACCGGGGAAAGCCGAGCTATCTCGTCGCCGAACTGTCAATCGGTGGCGAGCAACACGTTTTGGAACCGTGGCCAAGAGGGACACCGGTCGCGAGACTGTCCAAAGGAGCCGCGACTCCACCGTTATCGTTATGGGGAACCCGGCATAACGACGCGAAAATTTTCGTCCGTTGTGTTTTACGAACGAAATGCGCAACGAAGCCGCTCAAAGGAGCCGGAACGACCTCGTACTCCTTAATTTCGACTCGCGTAGCGAATAAAGATCTTGAATCCGCTCTCGTCGCGAAACACGCACTTCTTATCGGGAGCGTGAAAATAAGAGATAAAATCGTCCACGCGCTAACAGATTCGGATTCTGCATTTCCGTTCGTGAGTCGCGAAACCATCGAATTGGTAACAGGTACGGTAGAAATTACAGAAGCCGCAGAACCGTGATATTTTCTTCTGACCACCGGGGCAATCGATCACGCCGTCGAGCACGTTCAGTTTCGGCTGAAAATAAAGGATCTAACGCGTGAAGTTTTCGTGTACGTCCTCGATAATTCGGTCAATTCAATATTGTTGAGAATTGCGTAAAAGAACAAATCGATATCGTCATCGAATACCATCGAGCGACATGGTACTTCGCGTCACGTCCGCACATGAAATCACATTCGGGGCACAGGGGCAAACGGTGTTGCGGCCTGTAGACCCAAACGGTTGCGGAAAAGAAACGAGTCAACCGTGTGCTAAAAACCATGATCGTAGCGTATCTCGAGAGAGACTATCGCGAGTGGGATGCGAGCATCTCCCAAATTCGCTTCGAGTATAATACGGCCTACCACACCGAGCTGCAAGCGTCATCCGCGTTTTTGAATTTCGGACGAAAACCGAAAACCGTACATTAATTTGGTTGTTTCGAGTTATTGCACAATTATCAGGAAACAGGTGTGGGTTGAAATCGTGGGTGTGTCTGTCTCCTGGTGAAGGTTCCTCAGATGTAAAGGATGACTTCCGAAGGGAACGCTCTCTTGTTAATCGAGCCAAAGATCACAGTGTCGACGAAACCGTGTTGGTCCGGTCCACTTTAAGGGGGGGGGAGTTGTGACGTTGCAACTTTTGCGACGTCACTTTTGTCGTTAATTTCGCGTAACGTCTGCGATTAACGAAGGACCGGACCAAGATACAATGAACCGCGAGACCGAGAATTAACAGATTCAAGAGCGCTCCCCGAAGAACTTCCGAAAACCAATAGTTAACGTACTGACATCTAGCGTACATGCCGAGAACGGCAAGTTCCAGGGCCGAAGAACAGACCCGGAAACGGAACCTCGACCTCCGAAATTCCCGGAGAAAGGATGCCGAACATACAGGAGGCGTACGACGAGAACCATGGCCAACGTTTGCGAAGCCCCGAGCTCGGGCAAAAGTATGGCGTCGAAGGCACCCGGTCACTCAACCAGGAGGCGCTGAAGGGGAGGAACCCCACAAGATGCCGAGGCATCATTTCGCGTTCCCGACAGCGTCTCGTCCCGCTAAAGAATTGGGGTTCCAGCGAGGATGGTGCCAACGATAGTCCAAGAGGCAGTGGCCTCCCTCGACCCAGGAAGGGTCGAGAAGTTTTCGCGATTACGGTCCGGGGCCCAAGGACCATCGTCGAGACGTCCCTGTTATGTAAGCGTCGAGCGCGGTTGACGTTCGTCTTCGGGAAAATTCGGCAAGGTTCGGGTGGGGGGAACAAGAATCGATGCGACTAGTTGTCGATAGCGAAAGATCACTGTCGCGTTAGCGCTCTCACGAAGGGCACCCCAAAATCTTGCGTAACCGTCAGCGGCCCTCGCGAATTGTTTGTGCGATCGACATCTTCGCGCCTCTCGTAAGAGAGAACCTCGGTCTCGCGGCCGTTCAAGTATTTTTCGGGCGAGTGGAGGTTGGCGACTTCGCTCCGACCGGTCCGGCTGAGGAGCCCGATTAATGGAAGGGACGAATCGATAGAGAAAACCCCCTCGATTACGAACAGTAACGGTGAGTCGCACAGTGATCTTCTTCGTATTTGTCGGTAGCGATTTGGCTCGATAGATTTTGCGCGAGGACGAACGGTCGCCGTTCCGTCCTCGAAATTTCGCGTGTGCCGAGACGTCCTGCGTCTCGTGCCGTCGGCTCGTGCTCTCGAGAGCACTTTGAGCATTTTCTTCGCGTCTAGAGAGTGTTCCCTTGCGTCGGGTTAACGGAAGCTTCTTCGGAGGAATCGCGTGTCGCGAGAATAGTCGTCTTTCGATGTTTCGAAGTCCTCTTGAATCTGGTAGCGTAGATAACAACCTCGCGAGCGTTTAACGTGCGAAAGCTATCGCGACAGTCCTGTACCGCGCCGTCCATCTGCGCCTCGCGCGATCCCGTTCGTCGGGAAATTCAAATTGTATGTCGTACCGGTCATCCGTACGCTTACGCGCGATGAGAGAATTCGACAAACGCGCTGCGACCGATCTACCGTCCGCCAAAGTGTATAAAGAGCGCGGGCTCTCGGGTTGCGGTCACGTGACCGTACTCTGTACCACCTGACAAGGAAATAAATTTCCACTCGAGACCAAACTTGTCGCTATTTCTCGAACCCTGTGAGATCCGCCCTGCCGTAAGGGCCGTCCCCGTCCTTTCCGTGCTCGAACCTCCTGGACCCATTGCGTTCGCGTTTCGAATCGCGTTTCGAAAATCCGACGCTCGTGCCCGGCTTCTCCGTGCACGAGAAGTTCATCGCGTTTCGCGTGGCATCCTTGCGGTGCCTGGCGCCCGAACAAAATCCGTTCCGTGGGTCTTAGATTTTTCGCGGCCTTGCTTAGTCCCGGGCGGACCCCGTGCATACGGCTGCACGTGGCCCGGTCTCAGCGCCATAAAAGCCCGGAGTCGTTCTTTTCGGGGGTTTTCCAACCCCCGCCGAGACACGGCGTGACAAACTGGCGCCCGAACAGGTTTCTCTCTCTCGAAGGGATTTTCCCCGAGAACAGGGAGAAGCACGGAGAGAACGAAGGACTCTTACAGGGAAAAATCGCGATACAGGACTTTAGAAATTCGCAGTTTGAGGAGCAAGAGACTATTCTCAGCGGCACAACGCCAGGGGAAACACGCTAAACCACGTTTCGTTACGTTTGCGTTTTTCCTCAAGTGACATATCCGAGAGGAGGAAAATTTTTGAGAGCCAACTACATCTGATTCTTGTCCAAATTGTATTTTGTTGAAATTTTATGGTAATTTATTATTCATTGGCAAAAAGTACGTCTTCAGGTGTCGGGTTTAAGATGTGAAATTTGAAATCGTTACGGTTACATCCCGAACGAAAGTCAAATTTCTTCTTGTTTGTCACGTAGATTGAAATTTTTTTTTCTCACTGTTTTCATTTAGTCGTTTCCTCAAGGTTTCGGGAGCGATATTGTTCCCAAGCCTCGCGTAATGTTTCGGACGCAAAGTCAGCACCGTGTGGTAGGATATAACGTATAGGCCCGATCGTGATTTTGAAAATATAATAAATTCGACCTCCTTATGAGTCGATTTGAGAACAAAGGTAGTCACGGTTGACAGCCACGGGATTCGTTTCGGTAACGTTACGAGTAAGATATTCGTGGGGAACACACTGCGCCCGGACGCGCTACATAAACACAGCGTTCTCGCACGGCCCTCAGCCAAGTACGCGGTAGAATAGCCTCGCGAACGTAAACAGACTTCGAGACAGGCGTCAAATGTCGGACGAGGAAGAAAAATTCACGTCGAGGTGGTCAACCGAGGAAGATGTTTCGTATTACAGTGCTTACGAGACTGACGGGGAGGAAGATAGTCGGTCCAGGCTAAAACCCGAACCTGACGAATCCCTACCCGGCCCCAGTCAGATAACGTTGCGGGTACCTTCTCGGTCGGGAACCCCTATTTTAAAACGCACAACATCCATTCCGAAAATGGCTAACGTTTCCCCGCCGGAGCGACGCTCACCGGTCTCAGCGTAAGAGGTCATGCGAAAATGGCACCTCACTTTCGGAGGAAAACCGGAGGAAGATGCCGAAGCGTTCTTTAGCAGACTATCTAACATGCGTAACGTCTGTAATTTGAAAGACGCTGATCTCGTGCGCTGTCTGCCGATCTGCTTCACCGATCTGGCGGCGAAATGGTTTGAGAACTGTCCTCCGATGACGACCTGGACCGAGTTTGTTAGCGAATGGCAGAAAAATTTTCGGGATCCTGATTACCAGGAATTATTAGAGCACGATCTACGCGTACGAAAGCAAGGTCCGGACGAGCCGGTGCGAGATTATCTTGCGAACATGAAAGCGATGCTCGCGCGTTCGAAAACCCCGTGGTCAGAACAAAAGAAAATAGATCGAATCTATTGGGGCGCGAGAGACGAATTGCGTGCTGTAATATCCCGCGCGCTCGTAACATCGGTTTTAGAGCTCGAAGAACAGCTACGCGAAGGGGAAAGATATACGACACCGCGAAGTGTGGAGTTATATCAATCGCCCTATTTAGCGAATAAAGAGTTCGCTTACAACGCGAACCTTTATAAAAAGTAGAATAAAGAAAAGTCGACTGGTACGAGTCAGAAAAGCGATTTTCGATGGCCGCGAACCCCTCACGATCGAACGAAGAGTCGTGCAGCCGATCAGCCGCTTCCGGGAAGCGACGAACCGAGACCGCCCGACCGCCACCGGGGAAAGCCGAGCTATCTCGTCGCCGAACTGTCAATCGGTGGCGAGCAACACGTTTTGGAACCGTGGCCAAGAGGGACACCGGTCGCGAGACTGTCCAAAGGAGCCGCGACTCCACCGTTATCGTTATGGGGAACCCGGCATAACGACGCGAAAATTTTCGTCCGTTGTGTTTTACGAACGAAATGCGCAACGAAGCCGCTCAAAGGAGCCGGAACGACCTCGTACTCCTTAATTTCGACTCGCGTAGCGAATAAAGATCTTGAATCCGCTCTCGTCGCGAAACACGCACTTCTTATCGGGAGCGTGAAAATAAGAGATAAAATCGTCCACGCGCTAACAGATTCGGATTCTGCATTTCCGTTCGTGAGTCGCGAAACCATCGAATTGGTAACAGGTACGGTAGAAATTACAGAAGCCGCAGAACCGTGATATTTTCTTCTGACCACCGGGGCAATCGATCACGCCGTCGAGCACGTTCAGTTTCGGCTGAAAATAAAGGATCTAACGCGTGAAGTTTTCGTGTACGTCCTCGATAATTCGGTCAATTCAATATTGTTGAGAATTGCGTAAAAGAACAAATCGATATCGTCATCGAATACCATCGAGCGACATGGTACTTCGCGTCACGTCCGCACATGAAATCACATTCGGGGCACAGGGGCAAACGGTGTTGCGGCCTGTAGACCCAAACGGTTGCGGAAAAGAAACGAGTCAACCGTGTGCTAAAAACCATGATCGTAGCGTATCTCGAGAGAGACTATCGCGAGTGGGATGCGAGCATCTCCCAAATTCGCTTCGAGTATAATACGGCCTACCACACCGAGCTGCAAGCGTCATCCGCGTTTTTGAATTTCGGACGAAAACCGAAAACCGTACATTAATTTGGTTGTTTCGAGTTATTGCACAATTATCAGGAAACAGGTGTGGGTTGAAATCGTGGGTGTGTCTGTCTCCTGGTGAAGGTTCCTCAGATGTAAAGGATGACTTCCGAAGGGAACGCTCTCTTGTTAATCGAGCCAAAGATCACAGTGTCGACGAAACCGTGTTGGTCCGGTCCACTTTAAGGGGGGGGGAGTTGTGACGTTGCAACTTTTGCGACGTCACTTTTGTCGTTAATTTCGCGTAACGTCTGCGATTAACGAAGGACCGGACCAAGATACAATGAACCGCGAGACCGAGAATTAACAGATTCAAGAGCGCTCCCCGAAGAACTTCCGAAAACCAATAGTTAACGTACTGACATCTAGCGTACATGCCGAGAACGGCAAGTTCCAGGGCCGAAGAACAGACCCGGAAACGGAACCTCGACCTCCGAAATTCCCGGAGAAAGGATGCCGAACATACAGGAGGCGTACGACGAGAACCATGGCCAACGTTTGCGAAGCCCCGAGCTCGGGCAAAAGTATGGCGTCGAAGGCACCCGGTCACTCAACCAGGAGGCGCTGAAGGGGAGGAACCCCACAAGATGCCGAGGCATCATTTCGCGTTCCCGACAGCGTCTCGTCCCGCTAAAGAATTGGGGTTCCAGCGAGGATGGTGCCAACGATAGTCCAAGAGGCAGTGGCCTCCCTCGACCCAGGAAGGGTCGAGAAGTTTTCGCGATTACGGTCCGGGGCCCAAGGACCATCGTCGAGACGTCCCTGTTATGTAAGCGTCGAGCGCGGTTGACGTTCGTCTTCGGGAAAATTCGGCAAGGTTCGGGTGGGGGGAACAAGAATCGATGCGACTAGTTGTCGATAGCGAAAGATCACTGTCGCGTTAGCGCTCTCACGAAGGGCACCCCAAAATCTTGCGTAACCGTCAGCGGCCCTCGCGAATTGTTTGTGCGATCGACATCTTCGCGCCTCTCGTAAGAGAGAACCTCGGTCTCGCGGCCGTTCAAGTATTTTTCGGGCGAGTGGAGGTTGGCGACTTCGCTCCGACCGGTCCGGCTGAGGAGCCCGATTAATGGAAGGGACGAATCGATAGAGAAAACCCCCTCGATTACGAACAATAACGGTGAGTCGCACAGTGATCTTCTTCGTATTTGTCGGTAGCGATTTGGCTCGATAGATTTTGCGCGAGGACGAACGGTCGCCGTTCCGTCCTCGAAATTTCGCGTGTGCCGAGACGTCCTGCGTCTCGTGCCGTCGGCTCGTGCTCTCGAGAGCACTTTGAGCATTTTCTTCGCGTCTAGAGAGTGTTCCCTTGCGTCGGGTTAACGGAAGCTTCTTCGGAGGAATCGCGTGTCGCGAGAATAGTCGTCTTTCGATGTTTCGAAGTCCTCTTGAATCTGGTAGCGTAGATAACAACCTCGCGAGCGTTTAACGTGCGAAAGCTATCGCGACAGTCCTGTACCGCGCCGTCCATCTGCGCCTCGCGCGATCCCGTTCGTCGGGAAATTCAAATTGTATGTCGTACCGGTCATCCGTACGCTTACGCGCGATGAGAGAATTCGACAAACGCGCTGCGACCGATCTACCGTCCGCCAAAGTGTATAAAGAGCGCGGGCTCTCGGGTTGCGGTCACGTGACCGTACTCTGTACCACCTGACAAGGAAATAAATTTCCACTCGAGACCAAACTTGTCGCTATTTCTCGAACCCTGTGAGATCCGCCCTGCCGTAAGGGCCGTCCCCGTCCTTTCCGTGCTCGAACCTCCTGGACCCATTGCGTTCGCGTTTCGAATCGCGTTTCGAAAATCCGACGCTCGTGCCCGGCTTCTCCGTGCACGAGAAGTTCATCGCGTTTCGCGTGGCATCCTTGCGGTGCCTGGCGCCCGAACAAAATCCGTTCCGTGGGTCTTAGATTTTTCGCGGCCTTGCTTAGTCCCGGGCGGACCCCGTGCATACGGCTGCACGTGGCCCGGTCTCAGCGCCATAAAAGCCCGGAGTCGTTCTTTTCGGGGGTTTTCCAACCCCCGCCGAGACACGGCGTGACAGCGTGTATCAGAAATCCGAGCTTCTTGCAACCCGATACGAATCAAGATTGCTGCTATCCGTCTACCATATTTTACTCTGTCTTTTATGTACACAGAGGTAATCAATGATGCGGTATTTTACAAAAAAAACATTTGAATTGCCTTGAACGATAGCCATTTTCAAACCGGTAGAATCGTTGATACGTTTAGAAAGGAAGAGATCAGCTCGTTGATTATGATCAGGAAGCTATAAACCATAAAAGAAAATTGTTACCAACAGTATTTCATCAAGTACAACGCTATTCTGAAGTGAAAAGCAGCGACTAATGTTCCACTCGGTTCTGTAAGCTCAACACGTCTTTATTTGTTCTTCGCTAATTTCGAAGTGTCAGCAACATTTATTTAAAACAAAACCAAAACATCACGCAAACTTGTTAACAAAACACGTATTATACAGATCGATAAAAATATGTATAACGTATAAATCAATTAAAGTATATATAACGGGGAAACACAAACATTCAACGTGCTTACAATTTGTGAACAAAACACGTATTATACAAATCGATAAAAATATATATAACGTATAAATCAAGAAATGTATATATAACGGTCAAACACAAATATTCAACATTCTTAGAATTTGTTAACAAAACACGTATTATGCAAATCGATAAAAATATATATAACGTATAAATCAAGAAATGTATATATAACAGTCAAACACAAATATTCAACATTTTTACAATTCCAAATCTACAGGAAAAGACGTCCGTGAACAGTTTCTATAATCTCTTTGAGGATTCCTCGGAGAAAAGGCTCGTTCGTCGTGGTGACAAATGACATGAAACAATAACCGCTCCTTCTCCGTCAAGATTTCCTTTCTACCGAGTGATCTCGGCTGAATCGAGAGTTCGCGGAGACAACGTACGCGAGCCGAGCCGTGTCGAGCGGAGCGGAGCAGGAACGAGTCTTTGCGCGGCGGCGCAAAGTGGCGAGGAGAAAGCGACCTACTTTGCGGGCCGAGTAATTATAAGCCTTGAACCGAGTAAACGAGTCGTTGAGGCGAGTAGCGGCGTCGCGACGGCGCGAGCAACATCGTCGACGCCGACGTCGTACGGTGGTCCGGCTCGAAGAATTTCGTCTCGTTTTCTTCCAACTTTTCAACTATCAGAGATATCGCAACGAGCTTTTCACTAAAAATATTTGAAAAACAACCAACTTCTTTGATCCGAGCCACTGTGTGTCGTATCACGAGTGACGCAAACCGACAAACGTAATTGAATACATTAGGAGTTCATTGGGTCAATCTTCTTCTATATAATAAAAATAAAATGCTGTTCGTTGGTCACGACATCACGTGAGAACGGCTGGACCGATTTGGATAATTTTCTTTTTAATGTTCGTTGTAGTCCGAATAAGGTTTTCAGCGTAAAAAAAATTGGAAAAGATTTCTGAATCATATTTCAATACAACAAAAAAACGAATGTCGCAGCTTTTAATCAATATTTCAATAGTAACTTGCATTATTGACGTCATAAGAATTTTTAGGAAAAGAAAACTTGGAAAAGTTGCCTGGAAAAATGGAAAATTCGGGGGAAAATGGAAGTGCTTTTTTCTATGGGATTTTTGTATAAACTCAAGACGATAACTCACGATTTGAACAATGGATATACGTAATTAGAACGATCTCAAACAAATTTATTGAAATTTGGACAGGACATCTGTCGGGTCAGCTAGTTGTGTTCTAATTTTACAGCTGTTTTACCACACTATCGATGTAACTAGAAGTATTTTTTTGAACCCAACAAGCCTGTGCATACCAGAGTTATAATAACTTCTGTACAGTACAATTTGATTTTTATTTTATTTTCCGGAAGGGTTATACCATCAATTAACGCAAAAGAGAAATCGATTTTGTTCGAGCCGCTACATTCGATAATCTCGGGTGCTCGTCAACAGGCATCGAAGCGCTGTACCAAGCGTCACCGTTTTGTTTTCGCGCGTTCGCTCTCTCAGCTGTCGGCGCGCGATACAATTTTGCACAGTGTCGTCGCCGATTGATTTATCGGGCAGCGTGGATCAGTCCTGTCGCTGTTGCGCCGCGCGACGCGGAAACTCGTTCCGTTTCATAAACGCCATAATAACACGCCCGATGCCGGAGGATGTCGGAAACGTTCCTAAATTATAGCTAGACACGGAATAGGAGCAGGGAGGACCCCATGAAACGGGAATTATGTGAGTCACGGGACCGTGGCTGCACCCACGTAAGAGTTGACAAACTATTGGCAACGCAGGAATCGCTGCGGTTGTCTGCCACGGAGTGTAATACATTCGAGTATCCACTAACCATCCGAGAAACAGTACAATACCGTCTTCCTGGTGTTCTGTCAATTTGATTGGCAGCGACCTTAAAAACTCCATATAAATGTACCAGCTTTTCCCCGCGGCTTCGCTCGCACAGGATACTGTTTAAAAAAAAAAAAAAAAACTGTGGTGCCCAAGGTGGTCCGGAACCCAACTTAAACTGTAGGTCCCGTCGTTTAATAACCATAGCAGTTGAAAAAGCGACGTAAAATAATCAAACAAGGATACTGTTTAATGCCCTCGAAAATCGATTTCAAGATAGAAAGAAGAAGAAGAAGATAGAGATAACCTCGTTTAGTTCGGATAAACTATTAGACTGCGAGGCTTACGCATTTACGACGAGAAAGATTAGATGAAATAATTTTGCATTTGATACAGTAAATACATCGGTACAAAATTTTTACATCCTAACGAACAGCTACGTTCCCCCTTTCTGAGAAACTCAGTATCGAGACTGTTAAATGCCTAGTGTAATCGTGAAACACGATCTCCAGTTACGTGGAAACGGTAAGACGCATCATCCCGGATTCAATAAATCCACATACAGTAATTTATGCACCGAGATACGTACTTTGAGCTTTGAGTTTCGATCTACGCGTCTTACACGTGTAGAAATCCGTGGTAACAGCCTGGCATCAGGATTATCTATAATTACAGAAGCTTCGTTGCTGCGAGCAACGTTCTAACAGATTTTCCGAGCTTTTAAACAGTTCCAAGGAAATTAGTGGTGTATACAGGGGTTGTAAAGGGTTCGGGAAACTCTGTCAGACTTCACGGTGTCAGGAGTCCCAAAGAGTGTTAGAGGGTTCGATTTTGCAACCTTGAAACACGAGATCTACAGGTCCTCCAGATCTCCGGGATCTCTGGCATTGTCGAGACCAGCCATGCACTTGGAACCTTTGAGACCTTCGAAAACCACGATTCGGGGCGCTCAAAGACCTCAACACCCTTGGCACCCCCTAAATCCCCTAAAACGACGAGGTTGTAAACCTTGAGATCCGCAAAGGCATGGCTCATATATGGTACTAGCTTCTCCCCGTGGCTTCGCTCGCGCAGGAAACTGTTAATGCCCTCGAAAATTTATATTGTTTCGCCATAAAACCTTTTAACCCCCCATTCACCCCTACGATTGTATCAATAAGCATTCAGACGAAGTATGATGTAAATCGGACCACGAATATATTCCTCATACAAACGTTACAACCCCTTTTCACCCTCTTAGGGATTGAATTTTTTAAAATGCCGAAATACGTGTTTGTTCTTCAACAATTAACGTACGCGATGTGAAGATATTAGCACATACTGTACATATATTGAACAGGGAGAGGTACCAAAAAGAATGTAATTTAAATAAACTTCGTAGTAGGAAATTAGATGGGTGTTTAGCATAATTATCTAAGTAATAGCTGTATTTATTATAAGCAATCGTTGACAGACGTATTTGTCACGGGCGCGTGCGTTTCGATCTGCCTTCTTTTTCTAATTCGTTGGCGATCGTAATTTTACAATTCTGTTGTTATTTTCGATTTTCTACTTTTATAAATTTCACTATATATAGGGTTGTTTGCTAATAAGTGTACATACATACATCCAACTGTATAATTACTTCTATCCATCTTCAGCCTAAAGATCATTCATTTTGGACCACCGCGTTCAACGAGGCTCACTTTCGAAATTCGAATCTCTATCTCAGAATTTCAGAAACCGTCGCTGACACGTTCTATCCCAGCTGGCATCTTCGCCAAACACAGGGTGTGCATTTTCCTTTGCTTATGCTGAAATTCGTGTAATATGCAGCGCTGCAAGTGCACCTTGTTAACCGTCATTTTCACCATGTTACTCCTGCTAACAGACTTTCTCCTGCCCTTTCGCGTACCTCAAGTACCGTAGATCAAAGTATACACGGAAGAATATTAATTAAAAACATATTATCGTGATTAAAGGTACGAATGTAGGAGTGAGAGATTTCGTATATGTTCGATTATATGTATATGCGCGAATCGTGTGTTTGTACGTAAATGTTGTGTTTAATCAATAAACAAAGACTGAACGTGTTCCAGAAAATTCGTGGCAAAAGATATAAAAGATTTTCTCTAAACACGAATACATCAAGATCAATAAACTACGATACGGTTTACGAAATAACGGAATTACGATTTAAGAACAAAATGTTTATTAAGTGCTTGTCAAATTAAACATATGTCGCATGCTTTTCTTTTCTAATAAATTAATTGTTCAACATTTCGTATCTTACACAAATGCATTTTGATAGAAATAAAAGGTCGACAGGACTTCTTCGACGCTGGTACGATTCTTTAAACAAGCGGAAATCTTGAATAAGGGTTCGTAATGCACTCTGGTCAAAGTTAAATTAATAATGACGCACCTTTGTTATGCAGCCCCCTTGTTGGTGGTTTCAGTGCACACAAGTTGCAGATGTTCCGCCAGTAGACGCCGTAATTTTGAACCCGAGAGCACGCTGTGGTTTGGAACTTATGGAAGAAAGATTCAGAAACTAGTTGATCTAAAACATACTTTAATTGTCTGAATCGATATTATCTAAATGAAACATCATTTTATACAACTTCAGTATCCAATCACTTAGCTACCTCGTCCCAAATAAAAATGTTCCTTTTACTTTTTCCCCTAATTAGGAGAGGGTTTGATGTTTCCAGTAGGCTCGATAAAATGAAATGTCGTCGGGTCCCCGAAGGATTAATGTCAGCATGCTGACGCGAATCGAAGGATGCAGAATCGGGAACAATGGAGGAGAGGCACGCACGCATTATGCTCGTAGGACAAACGCGGCCCGCAGAACCGAATTAAAAGTTAACCGAGTGTAAAACCGAGCTCGCCAGCTATGAAGTATCAGCGCTTGCTCAACGACGCGTCCTTCCACGGTTGTTTAACCGTAGAAAGGTCGACGGTCGGACGTATTACTGACCCGCAGGAGGTTGTGCCAGGTCCGGGGCCCTACGGTTTGTTGCCCGGAGAACAACACCTTGCTAAACCGGAAAAGCAAACGCTTTCCCCTGGTAGCCGCTACCCGGTAGCTTCGCGCGCGCGTGTCTGTTCTTACTTTAATGCGTCTGAGCTTACGCAAGCTCTCATCCGCGTGTACCCAACCTAACGGGCGCGGGTACACGCAGTAATTTATGCTCGAACGTGCACGCGCGTCGGTGTAAATTACATCACGTCCCCGCGAGAAAAGCGGCAGGATTAGCTTCGTGCTTCGCTCTTAATCAGAGTCGGAGTGCATTTTGAGCGGCGGAATTGAATGGAATTAAATTATATTCCGTGGCCGGATGCTACTGTACGTGTACCGTATCGCCTGTGGATCTGCGGATCCAACGTGCTCGCCACTCCCGGCTGGATAAACAATCGCCGATCGGCTGTCTGCACGTTTCGACATCTAAATTTGTGGAACTTCGGACCAGAACACATACTGATAGCTCTTTTCAACGGTAAAAGTCCTACAGAAAATTAGCTAATAGAGCATTGGCTCTCATTCAGCCAATCCCAAACAAACTTCAAGATAATAAATTTGTGATATTCGACAACCGACAACGGTATTCGATTCGTTGTCGGTGAAATCTGGAGTCGGTGAACTGTTGTCGGTGAAAAGCGTGTCGTGGAAATTTGTGTCGTTAATTTCTACGGGACCCCTTCGTAACAGCTGTGGCAAGACAGTCTGCATTAGCGCACCCTTGGCACAGCTAGTTGGGACGAAGGAGACCGGTAACGAGACGGAGGTCTCTCGGTTCGGCGGACGAACGCCGGGTTGTCACGGTCCATAAAAAATTGGCGTGACGGTGAGAACCATCGGCATCTAGATATCCCGATCAGCGGGTGGAGGAGCAGGCTCTCGATCGGCTGTCGAGTGTTCGGAGCAGCCCGCGACCGATATCGTATCGCGTAAACCGAGCTTAAAGGTGACGCGTGTGTCTGCCTGCAGGCTACCTAACTATCCCCGTCGGCGTTCACCGGCGGCGCCTCCCCCTTCCCATTCCGGCCACGATTCGAGCACAGGGAGTCGAGCGGTGGCGCGTGGGGCTGCGGGGGCGGACAGGGGTCGGGAAGGGGGTGGATGAACCCTCCCGATCAATGCAGCAGCCCTGACGCTCGACGATCCCGACGGGGGATCCGCTATCCGACCACCGTGCCGTGGAGAGACAAAGACACCGGGCCAGGGGCTGAGGGACGGAGGAGAACCAGTGGGGGACCATAGAGGAATCGGGGAGGGGCCAGAGGGGGCCCGGACGACTCGCCGGAACCGGCGAAAGGGAAACAAAGAGAGAAACACTCGCGTTAACACGTGCATGCACACGCGTTTACGAGGTGATGCGCGATGCGTGAGTGCATCGTCTGCATATTGCCCAGCTCTCTCTCTCTCTCTGCCTGTGTCTACATGCCAGAGCCAACCCCTCGCGAAATCATGGCACGGTGCGTTCCCTCTGTATCGATGCTCCGCGGAACTACCAAGGAGAAACGATCGGGCCCGCGAAATTTGTTTATTTATTTGCGTACTATCCCGTCGAGGACGATGAACGATCTGGAAAAAGGTGTTTTCTTTTTTACCGTGTTTTCACTTTTCACGGCACATCGCGAAGAGACGTTGAACGGAATTCTGGGTAATCCTTAACACGTTGCAAGTCACCGAAGACTGGCACTGTTGCTTTTATTTGTTTATGTTATGAAGGTCTACTTTTATATACAAAAATTTTCTTTCTTTTTAATTGCCCAAGCTTTCAATACAAGCAGAATGGGTCCGCGCACCTGTTCTTACAAATACTTTTTTGTGTGTTATGAGGATAACCGAGAGCGTCGGTATACACGCGGCGAATTCTTCGTCTACGATGAAATTTCAGTTTTCAGTGTGTCAGTCGACAAGAACAGACGTGCCTTCCTTGAGCTGAGACAGAATATAGTGAAATACAGTAACTTCCCTATGAATCGGGAAGTTAATAAACCAAAAACAGATTAAGTGACTGTTTAATTAAATCCCATAATCTACAGGCACCATATTCTATTGGTGGGAAATGATTGTCATAAAATGAATGCTATTGAACATTAATTTATTACTGTCGAGAGTAACTACATTATAAGGTGAGAACTTCGTTATCCGATAAATGTAAATTGTCCTTAATAACGCTGATCGCTTTTAGCAACAACGAATTAAATGAGACTCGTGTGAAGCACTCAAAATTCGCGCGGTATTCGTAATTATGGCTGATCCCTTTACGATCCAATAGAACATTGAATAATTAATAATGCCTCTCAGAATTTGTTACATTTATCTGTCTCTAATTGATACCCCGCTATCGGTACATCAAAGAGCATCGAGCTAGTACCTACCTATCGAACGGTATTGGTTGTCGATTGGGATCCAGTGGGTGCATCGTTCGTTCAGGGAACGGGTGAGGATAGAGAAGAGGGGCGGTAGTTGTTAGCGATACAGAGGCTATTAAAGAAAATTGTTCTAAGGAAATAAGGGGGGGGGGGGAAAGTATTCCGTAGATTGGGTTGAAGGAGCCCGGGACAGGATTTGGGTGTTAGGGTCGGGATGCTGTAATAAGGGCTGAATCGTAAGGGAGCTCGTGATGAAGTGCTTATGGCTGTAGAAATGGCTCTGTAAAGTCTTGCTTGATTCAACTTCCTTCGAGTTTCGAGCAACAAATCCTGACTGAATTGCTGATATACCGAACAAGTAAATTAAGAAGCTTTCCAACGTTACCAGACTACTTCTCAGCGTTCAAGAGACACGATCCCCTTTCATCTTTTTTTCACATTACGCGCGTGTGAAAGACGCGAACGCGTATGAAGGTTCGCAGTCTATTCCGGAACGATTATATTCCATCGGACTACGTGTCGGCAACAATGGATCTATTTACACGCGAAACAGTGGCGACAGTGTTCTCCGGTCGGCAGGAGGCCGGTCCTAGGAAATCGATTTGCCGCGGCGAGAATTTTTGGAAAAGCGATTGTAACCAAACACAGCTGCGTGCCTCTCGTTTCATCAATCTCCAATTGAATACGGTTTCCGTCGCGCGGATCAAAAAACTGCAATCGAACGCGACTGTTTGACAACGTTCCCCATTGTCCACGACGGACCCGCGGCGCCCCCCGATATTCGTCACGCCGCTGATAACAGGTTGCCGAGGACACCGTTCCCGGATCCCGTGCGCCGCCGTTCGAAATTTATAATCCCAGGTCTCTCAGGACATGGAACCTACGTTACGGAATGTTGAGCAGGTCCAGGACAGTAGGCTACGGTGAGCCTATATCGATCGCGAGCTCCCTAGTTTCCATGGTCTCCGTCTCCATGGGGTTGCTGCACCCACGTCTCTCGTTGCCCCGTCCCCGAGCAGAATTACCAGCAGCTTCCGCGTAACACGACCGTCCAGCCGTGTCCCGGCGTTACCCCGTTGCGAATCTCGGATCCTCGTTTTTGCGATCCTCGATGAAACGGGACGCTTGCCTCACTATTTCTCCCGACACTCCTCGCGCAGCGCATCTCCAAACATTTTCGTTCGAGAAGCTTCGTCTACACAATGCTTTTCGAACTCATTTGCAATCTTCCTCTGTTCTAGTTTCGTAAATTAGCATTTTAGAATCATTTTACTGTACATGCACTGTATGATATCGGCGCTACAGGTTCGATCACAAATACAAAAATTAGCAATTTTGCCCTTGTACTTTTTCTAACAGTACTCAGTACTGTTCTAACCGTCTTATTGACTGGTACCATTTCACTTATTTTGATTTCATTCTGTTTTTCCACAATTAGCAAACGCGGACTTTTCTCGATAATGGTTCAAAACTGAAGCGAAACGGTGAAATTGTAATACTGCAAAATTGCTAATTTTTGTATTTGTGATCGGACCTGTAGCGCCGATATCATATAGTCCATGTACAAAATTTACGATCGTTAAAAATGGAGAATATTTTACTGTACCTTCAGGCTTTCCAAACATACAAATATGTGCTACTCGAAGATAATTGTAAAACGTGACCTTCAAATGACTTTGGATTGCGAAAGCCAGGTTTAATCAACAAGAGCAACTGTAATCGTGTAATCCGTCATGTTGAGACACCAGATTTATCGATCAATTATCAAGAGATTACATGTATGTACAATTTGTTATTCCCACAAGTATGTTCTCGCAGCTGTTTGTCAAGGTCGTGCGAAGGTTACAATCAACTAGATCGATAAACTGGTTTCGATATCGGTTACGACGCTCGAATACCTTTGAGAATAATATTATCGATCACTTTGTCATCGAATGATAAACATTTTTTTCTTTTTGACAATTGTACAATCCGAGCTTCGAGCAATATATTCAAATCACTTCGTGGTGACGAGTCCTCGATTGAACACGATCAACACGCGACCATTCTCACCGACATTCCGAAACTAATTACTCGTCCGTCGGTTCGTGACAGAATCTCGGGTGTTGTCGTAAAAGAGCATCGGCGAAATTTCGTGGAGGGAACGCTCGGTCCAATGCCGGTTAGCTATAGTCTGAAACGACTGTTTTCAGCTCGCGGCATGAGCGGAGAATTTCGTTGAAAACGGAGGCGACGTGAACTTCGCGGAGCCGAAGAATTGGACGTTTTTCTGGGCCTGGGACAGCCGCGAACAATAGAGGGAAAAGTAGAAAAAGGGAAAACGTTGGCTCCCGGGATGGAAATTTGATGAAAATTGAGGACGAACGACGGGGACAGAGAGAGGGAGAGAAAACAGGTTTTCCAGGGGATTACGTAAACGAGTAATTACCTGTTACGCAGACTTCTTTAATTGTGAAACGCGCGAGCCATGTTCACTCGCGCGAGCTCTGCATAGATCGCCGTGATCTATGGATTAGATAAGACGCTCCTCGACATTTGCCGAGCTCTTGATATCAACACACTGATGTAATAAGTGCAACGGTAATTCAATATGAATTATGTTGTATCGATCGTGAATGTTAAATACACAATGTGTGGTGGTATCAGCGCACAGGTTCGATCAAAATCAAAAAAACAAGCAATCTTGCAATTAACAAAATCCCAACGTTTCGCTGCTGATATGGATCATTTTCAAGAGAAGAATTTCTTTCTGCGATTAAAATATTAATATCACTGTAATATGTGTTAAACAGACCAAACAATATGAAAGTAACAAAAGAAACACTTTGCCTTACTTGCTTTAACAAAAGGATATAAATTAAATTTTTTTAGAGAGAAACTGACACATTGCCGGTGGAAACTGTACTATAATAGGACCGACACATTTCATACTGAGCCAATTAGAACATAACGATCAATGCAGCGTGAGAAACCACTTCTTTAAATATAAAAGTATTTTAAAGATGGTGTGAATTCAATATGTTCGAAATATCAGCGTTACATCGTAGACAGACAATTTCTCGAAATAATACATAAATTATAATTGAACGCGAGCTATCATAATTATTGCATGAATAATAAATATTCGAGAAACGATTTGCAGGTGCATCTAAATTTCATTTAAGGTGCTACTTATGCAGATCGATTCTCTGAATATTTATATAAACGTACGTAATAATCAAGCATATATGATTATGCAATGTATATAATTGCCAGCCGCACAATAGTTCTTGTTATAATTACCGAAATAACGTGTAGTCCGTTCCACTGGCAGCAGCTCGTTAAATTTGTTTCCTTAACCTGAATATTAACGATTTCGAATGGCCACGTGGTAAAGAAGAACGGAAGACGTTAATAGTGGAACAGGACGAAAGCTGGTGCTTTACCGAGTCGAAAGAGAAATTATGGTAACGATCCCGGTGAACAATTTGCGTTCGCGGTTGTGTTTCACCGGGACCCACCGAAAATGCTCCAGGCCGCTCCACGTAGAAGCCACAGAGCGCGATGAATATTTCACGAGACGCGCGACGAAATCCATGGAGAAATACGTGTATTTTTAAACGGGGGCGCCGCGCCGCGGAAAAGCTTAATAATAACACAGTGACGTCGAGTATTGTTTGCCGGCTGTTCTACGAGAGGATCGTGGCAATTAAACGCGGAGCGAAGAAAGCCGCTTCGTGTCTTTGCCGGTCGCGTTTCATCCTTTTCGTTTGACGTCAGTTCCGACCGAGAGAGAGAGAGAGAGAGAGAGAGCTTTTGTCGCGAGAGCAGTCTCGGAAACCTCAGGAACGGACACGGAATCGAAGAATTCGAACGATAAGCCGGTGGCGTCACGCGAATTCTCATGCAAATTGCACGAGCTCCGACAACCATACCCTGATCACCGGCGATTTATTAAAATTTATTCTTGTTTGATTTACTACAGAGGATGACACGGTAGCTCCATGCTCGTCAGAATTACCTGACTGTTCTCGGTTTCTCTACGAATCTCGGCTCTTTGCGCGAGCACAGCGTGTGCGGAAAATTAGCGATACTGTTACATATTACAGTTTCATAAATGCATACAATCCGCAGTCTAATAATACAATAATAAAATCACCGCGTAGAAATGCAAACGCGGCAGACATGAAACATATTAAAGGCTAGCAATGAACGATCAAAAGTTGCAAGGCAAAGGAGCTTTCTTTACAATTTCGTTGTTTCACAATTTTCGACTTTGCAACATTAAATATTGTACAATTTTAGCATTTCCCACATTGCTCACAATTAAAAACTTGAATTCCTCTAAATTGAAACGTGCCATTTCCCTCGATTGCTATGAAACTGGAATTGTTTTAGCCCTTTCCGATATTTTTTTCCACCTTTCCAAATTTCCGCATTCAGTCTAATTATACAATGCGATTGCAATGCCGCGCAATTAAATACAGCCAGATAAAGCACATTCTTTTTAACGAACTGTGTCATATAAACAGCAAGGATTTCTTTCTCGTCGAGCGAAATGATTTTTAACCAGATGCCAGAGTTTTAGCGTGCAAGAGTGAAGCAGGTTGGCTGAGACCGTGGTGTAAACTTTCGAAAAGTCGGGCGCGCGAGGCGTCGCGCGTTAGCTAGCCGGACACGGTACGGTGTTCGTGCACGAGAAAGATGCAACTGCAGTTGTTACGGGCGCGTGCAAGCGCAAGGGCCGTCGAAATAAAAGGGCTCTCGAGCGGGTGGCGACGGTGTGGCGGCGGACAAAAACTGAAACCGACGAAGGCGACGAAACAAAGGGAGGAGGAGGGAAAACGTCCGCTTTGAAATGAAAATTCCATTTCGGCCGGTCTCGCACGGCGGTGTTCGCGTCACGACAGCCGCGAAAATGCCGCAGGTGCCCGGGAATCTCGTTGGCCCGGTTTTCGGTGCCCGCGTATCCGACCCGACCGCGCGGAAACGTTTCGCGTTCTCCGGGAACAAATGTTTGCGCCGACGTTTGACGAAACCGGGGAAACGCTCCGGAAAGAAATTCTGTCGCTCACGGAATTAAACCGTCCGACGCGCCTAGCCGGTTTGTCGCCGGGAATTTCATAAACTGGAGAAAACGCGGCGGCCGCCGTGAGATCAGCTGGCTGCTTGACCCCGGTAACTTTTTTTTTTTATATTCTACAACGAATCTCAAAGACCGCCGAGATAATACTCCGCGACTGCTAAACGAACAATGGAACTTCACTCGTTTATCTTTGCAGGTGTCCCGCGAAGCGCCACCTTTTTAACTTATATAATACCTGTCCACCGTTATTCCGTTCTATGTGGTTACACCGATAGTAATCTTTAATACTAAATCCATCGTCGCTAGTTAAATCGCTTTGTTATATCAGATCGATTTTATCGCTACTAATTACCTTGTCCAGTTATGCTTATTGCTATCTTCGGAGAAGAATTCCTACGAAGATGGAATAGAAATGTTTTTCTAATACTGTGGACAAGATGTTAGCGATCAAAACTTGTTCGATTATCAATAAGTTATCAGCACAATGAACTTATTCATTAACGATCTCCGTATCGGTTTAATAAACAGAGATTAAGAAGTATCGATGAAACGATTCTCAGAATAGTTTCCAAACAAAGATTTCAAAGTGTCCCAATTGGTACTTTGTTTCAAGAGCCGGACTTTGGGGCCTAATCTAAACAATCCGGAGATATGAGATGTAAGGAGGTTACTCAAAACGCCGTGTTCTTTATCTGTTCCTTGCTCGTTGGGAACTGTCTGTCAAATTTATTTAACAGAATCAAAACGTCACACACATTTCTTAACAAAACACGTATTGTACAAATCAATAAAAATATATATATATATATAACGTATAAATCAATAAAAATATATAAAACGGTCAAACACACAGTAAACATTCTTCCAATTCCATTCTTACAATTCGGGAAACATTTTGAACAGTTATTGGTTTCCGGAGATGAAAACGAAAGTCGAACAACATATAAATCAATAAAAATTTATAAAACGGTCAAACACACGGTAAACATTCTAACAATTCCATTCTTACAGAGAGGACTCTGGTTTCCCTTTCATGTTCCAACGATTCTCTTCTAAGAGTTAGTCAAAAGTGAGACTTGGTCTAGCAAAGAGTTTCCTCTCGCGTCGTGAAATAAAGCCAAGTTTTCTTTTACAAATGGCATTGTGCATTTATTCACACCCATATCCAATAAAACTCTAACAGCTGGAAGCAAATACTTAAATATGCGCCCTCGAGTCAGCCGCGATCGTTCTCGTAAGCGCCCTTGAACGAACTCGATCCAAACCCTCGTCACGAACTCTAATAATCTATGGTTCGACGACTCCGAGGAAAATACCCATGGTAGCTACCGGGAACGTCTTCCGCTCGATGGAACAGACGAGTAAGAGAGGGCGAAAGAGGGCGGATCGTGGAAAACTAAGATCAAGTAATGGGTAACGACATTAATAATCTTTTATTCGGAACAAGGAGACGCGGTCTCGAACGAATCTGGTATATTCGCGTCCTTTTCAAGGCGCTCTCCTGCGGCCGTAATCCTTATTCGAAAGTTACTCCAGGCTTCCAGCTCCGGAGTATTCCAACATCGGGCGGAGTAGTCGAGACAGAAGAGGGTTTATATGACGAGGGACGATATTCCCCGGGAAGACTGCGGAGCGCATAGTGGGTGGCGGCTCGAAATTTCCGTGCAAGACCGAACTACGGTTCGCGCTCCGCTGAACCTGATTTACTCCGCTCGACATTCCTGAAGGCGAATGCCGCGCCGAGCATCCGAAAACAGCCTGTTCTCGCTATTTATGTTTGGAACGCCTTATTGATACACCAACGCTGTGTTGCAGACGTAACGGCTACCAGACGGAATCCACTCCCATTAGCGCGTCGTTCGATCTTACAAAGAGATCTTTATCTTCGGGACAAATGGGGAGTTTTTATTCCACACGAAACATACTTTCCAGAATTTATAATCAATTATATCGATCGAAGATATTTAATAATTTTTATATTAATGTTTTCGGCGCAACAGTTGCGATGAATTTTTCATTAATTAGCTGTTTTGCAAATGTGCCCAACGTTTCGGTTCTGGTTTGTACCTTTATCAAAGGAAAATTGTGTCTAAAGAACCAAAAAAATATATATAATGATAAGTATGTAATATACATGGATTGAACCGAATCTGTCCCTCGGTGTCAAATTGACACACTGGTAAAAGATCGCTCGCATAACGAGGTACACCTTTATTTTTAGATATTTTTTTAACCAAAAACTGATGAGTTCACATTTACATCTTAGGTTTTTCGGTAAAAACGTCTGTAATTTTCAATACAGGCCCACATAAAAAAGTTGTAAAATGTAACTTTTAATATTTTTTCTACAATTCCGATTCATTGCAATTGTTGACAAAATTTCTTTTCACATCCTGTACAAACTAATTGCTCTAGCTTCCAAAAAAAGTTCAAATCGTATAGTACAGTATTAAAAAGGTTATCGTCTTTTTAAGAGTGTACGAATATTAGTGCGAGTCACTGTAATAATGACGCGGAGAACGAACCACCTAGCACGCCGAGACGTTAACGTGCACAAGGAACAGTGTAGCGTAATGTTTCGGAGATCGTACGACCGACTTTCCGCGGGAGCGGCCTCCATTAACGAGGAAAATCGTTCTGGTAATTGTCGAAGAGGAAGGATAACTTTCTTCTCTCGGCCGTGTCTCCTCTCTCCTCGCTTTCTCTCTCATCCTTGGTTCGCTGTCACCTCACGGAGGAAAGTTGGGACGAGATTCCGGCAACAAGTCGGGAAAAGAAGAACACCCCGCGAGCTTCTGGCCTGGCAAGCTCCACGGTATCCGGAGATTCGTATAATTCTCGTGCTAACGGGGATCCGTAGTTAACGCGACACGCTTTTCAAAAGAACGAACTTTTTCTCGCTCGAAATATCGCCAGGCTGGAAGACCTAATTACGGAACGAGCGATCCCGCGAGGGAGGCCGGGGGAGAGTTTGTTTTTCCACCGCGGAACTCGAGGACCGAGTAAACGGGGAAACCTTCCCGTTCGAGGAAAGTTTTTAATGCTTCTGTCCTCCCTCTCACTCATTCACTCTCTCTCTCTCTCTCTATCCTCTCTGTCCTCTCCTCTCTCTCTCTTCCCCTCTTTCAACTACGCCGGAAATTTTCAATCGGCAGCATAACGTTAATCTGTTGCGACCGTGGCTGGAAGTATTTTCAGCGGCGCACGACCCCGAAGTTTGCGATTAACTGCGCTTTGCGGTGAATTACTGGGATTGTTGACCAGTTTTTCAGAATAACGCGACACGCCAACGAGAGTTCTGATTAATACTACAACCACCGGAATTAAATAACGAGAACACTAATTGTTTTCAAGGCTGGGGGTTTGCTGTCGTGTTGGGTTGGTGCATATTTAATAAGTAATTGCATCACGTTCGTCGAAATAAAACCTATCGATCAGACAGTCAACGCGTAACAGACATTGAATTTTTGGTCGTTTATAGTTTTTATTTACGAAATTGCCATAGGCAGTTTGAAACGGGAGGATTTCTTTATTGCGCTTATTCAGTGGTTTTCTAACTCGAACCGTTTCATACATTTTTCAAACCATTTTTCACGTTACGTACGCGTTATTTAGATTTTGAAAAATTGAGGTATAGACGGCTAACAAAAATTGTTGACCGTTAGTGGAGCGTGTACATACATATGTATGTACCATCTCTGTGTGCAAACTAAAAACCTCGATTGACGTTTGTTAACTCGATTCGCTGTTTGTACTCCGTTCGAAATTTTCAAGTACTAGTTTTTATAATTGTATTAGTTGAACATTCTGTTGCTCGGCGTCTCGAAACGAGCGTACTCGCTCATCCTTTAAAATTGTACAAGTTACACGGCTGCCGCGAGATACAGCTTTTTATTAATGTTTACTTGATTGATGGTGTGTTCCGCGGAAGTTTCGCGTGGTTTGCTCGGAATGGAAATTTTCGGTTGCTCGTCTGCGAGTGTTGTTTGCGATCCCGGAAGTTTGCCGATGAAAATTTAATTAACATTATGACCGACGGAGTATATTGCGGCGCGGGTAAAATCGCTAATGGACAGTCGCGGCACAGTTAAGATCTCCTCCAAGGCATTCGTCGGAGGGAACATTGAAAACGCGGAGCAAATGAATCGTGTGCATGATTCATTCGGACACTGGCTGCTCTAATTTCTACTGTAGAAATTGCTGGCCGTAACACCGTTTCAGTCTACCAACAGCATATCTTGTTAGAAAACCATCTACAGGATGCTCTAACATTTCCTCGGCAAATTCTAATATCAGTTTGCAATTATTTCATTGCACCAACAAACGAGAGAACACTTTATACTTTGTAGAAATACTAAACTCTAAATTCTATAAATTCTAAACTCTGTTGTATAAAGTCTAAATACTTTTTTTTTTTATCTATTCCTCGGCAAATTGTAATATCAGTTTGCAATTATTTAATTTGACCAAGAAACGAGAGAACATTTTATACTTTGTGTAATTTCTAAACTCTAAATTCTATAAATTCTAAACTCTGTTGTATAAAGTCTAAATACTTTTTTTTTTATTTATTCCTCGGCAAATTGTAATATCAGTTTGCAATTATTTCATTACACCAACAAACGAGAGAACGCTTTATACTTTGTAGAAATACTAAACTCTAAATTCTATAAATTCTAAACTCTGTTGTATAAAGTCTAAATACTTTGTTTTTTCTTTATACTGTGATTATTTTGCTATTTCGAGATTTGATATTTGTACGGAAACGCACGGAAAAGGTGGATTTGACTTGGAGAACATTAATTCACGCTACCGTGGAGATTAAGAAGGTGATAAAGGAACGACATAAGTGAAAAGTTCCGTGTTAATATGCGGCACGGACCAGTGCTGCGGCGAGGGATGCTTAATAGCCAGCCAACACTCAATCCCCTGTACTCCCGGCTTTTTTCTCTTCCTCTTTGGCTGACCTTCGTTCCGCTTCCACCTCCGGTATGATAAATCTAGGGTACCGTAAAAACCGGTAATTATCATAGCCAAACAATTCGCCGGAATCTCTCGACCCTTCTATTCCGACTACTCGCTACGAATTCTGATGATTTCGTCATGCAAAACCGCGTTCATAAACACCCAGAAACTAAATCTTTTTACACGCGAAACCGTTTTGCTATTCTGCACAAAAATTCGAACGATTCTTCTGAGATTATGATCCTCCAATGCGGATATACTTATTCATTTTTTATCCAACAGAATCTACACTATTCTATTTACTAGAAGAACAGAGACTATAGTGTTTCATAAATTACTAAAATAAGTGTGACATTTTTTCCATACCTATTACACGAAAGATAACGGTCAATTTACATTCAAGCTCGGCAACGCGCGGCCCGATCGAGTAAATAACTTTCAAGTAACAGCGTGCGAAAAAAAAGTGGAAAAATTCGTGGCGCGTTGATACACAGAGGGATATCGCGGAATAAACGGGACCAACGATTTCCGAAATGATATTCGACGCGGCGTATCTGCAAATGCGCGTGCAAACACGGGCCCGCGAACGACGATTTTCTCTCGCCGCGTGAAATTCAGCTCCGCCGGCGAGAGCTTTCTCTTTTTTTCTCTCTCTCTCTCTCCGTGCCTCTCTCTCTTTCGTAGGGTTGCCACCGCTTGAAAAATATTTGTCGACGCGACGGTGTTACCCCCATCTGTCCCTTTCCATCTGCCGTTGCACCCCTTCGATCCAGACGAATTTCGCGAATATTCGCGGCCGAATATACGCCGGATGTTTAAACGATGACGTTCGGTTTAACGGACCGTCCCGATCCCCGGCGTTTATTTCGTACAAATGAATGTTGCGCGGTTTCGCGTACAACGTGATCCACATCCGCTCGTTAATTTCACTCGGGAGTAATCCGAGCGAGATCGTTGCCACCGGAATCGTCCCCATCGATCGTTCCCATTCACTCGGCATCGTAAAGACGCGCCGGGACAGCTGCGAGGCATGTAGACACGCCGATCGAGTAATTGTTACTACGGTATACTGGCATTCTCGCGCTATAATCGCGGTTTGTTTGACCGATTTGCGATCGCATTACCGTACCCACGTGCCGAGGCAGTCAGTAACCTGATTTAGGGTGGCCCAACCGTTCTTGGGAGCTGAAAAGAAGTCAACTTCGCTCTTCACTGTACATGTTTCTGTACTCCCAACGTTTAGATTCTGACGGCACACGCTATGTTCAGTAAAGTTTTTTATTTTTTTTATTTTGAGCATTTTGAAACCCTTCTAGGTTTATTTTGCTTTACATGAATAATATAAGTAAACACAGTAACGTGGAATACAGGAATAATACAATAAGAATTTTCTGATAATACAAGTGAGTATAATAAAGTAAATATAACACTGCATTATTTTTATGTTCGATCTTTTTTTCAATACATACAAATTATAACATGCATTTTCTGTTTAGAAAATATTTGTTTAATGGCAGATTTCATAAATTAGAATGATACTCATCATAAAAGAAGTTTAATTTTATCACAAAGCAAGTGAGTAATTGTTCTAAACAGCGTTTTGGAAATCGTATAGTATATGTGTTTTACAGACGCAATTGAAATAAATTCCTAAAATGATCGAAACATATTTAAAATGGAGCTATTCTAGATCAGAAGAAATATTTAATTTTCGAATTAAAATAGCTCCGACTGCAAATGGTTAATTTATTTAGTAGCTCCCAGAAAGAAATTTTAGAAACTGTAAGCTGTATTTATTTGTAACCATTCGTTTCTTTGTTATTACAAATGAAGTCATATATAGGAGTGTACACACACATACGATACACGCGTCGATCCTATAAAACTGACGATAGAAGTTCAAGTATTCTAGATCTTTGTAGTCTGACTTTCCGCATCTCCGTCTCGGTTAAACTCGAGCGACGTTATACAGATTGAACTGGTTTCGGAAAGTCGATAACGATAGAACACGATTGAAATTCATTTGACGCGATCCAACTAACTTTGTCGTTTCTCTTCTGTTTCAGGTAAGTTCTACAGCCGAACTGTTCCCGGATCGATCGTTCCGTCTCCATTGTGAATTTCGATGCGGGATGCATTGCTGTCGCGGCACAGGTATTTCGAGTATCGCGCAGCACTCCGATATGACACAGAGCTATTGTACTAATTGGGTCGAAATTCGGCGATACGGTTTCATAGCGTTGCAATTTTCGAATATATATATTTTTACGTTAACTGTTTGCACCGCGGCCGAGCGGCCGTGCCGCGCCGCACAGCCGCTTAGTTAATTTGTGGCCGGAATATGCAATAACTTCGTATTAATCACAGGAAATGTGTGTCGCTGTGAAATATTGCGGACACACGTACACACATACGCGTGCATCTGTCGCGGTTATTTTTTTTTTTTACCATGAAATTTATCGACTACCGGGAATAACGTTTTTATTATCTGCCACGCGTTTGAACAGTTATCACGTCGCGGATAAAAAGTCGAGTAGATATAGAAAAAAAAATATTTAAACATTTCCCAACGATCCTGGTGACGGGAATGTAACGGGTCAGAAATAAATGTAAATATAAATACCCTGGGTCACTGCGGCGCGACGTGTCGACCATTATGGTTTTTTACAGTCGATTCGCGATAATAATATTATTAGCATCTTCGATCGCGATAAGAAACTTTCCATACATATTTCGACTATGCACTACCGGCCAAACCGATGAACTCTGCGTCAAAATCAAAGAACTTTCGATAGAAATCAGATAGAGCGATGAAATTTTTTTTAAATGAAAGCTGAAATTTTGCAGAATATGAACTACGATCTCCGGATCTCCCGCAAATCGAATTATTGTTAAAAATTAAAATTTTTATCTTTTCAAGGTCTCTAACCTCGGTGTCAAATTGACACAGTGATAAAAGAATCGATAAAATAATAAGAAATTGTTGAGTTACCATTTACACCTTAGGTTTTTGCGGTTATGTTTCGCATTGATAAATAAAAGCCACCAAGTTTCGGACAAAATTTACTTAGAAATAACAGAACGGTATCACTTGTTTCGGAAAAAACTGTGTCAAATTTCACTCTCAGAGTTACATCTACAGATAGGATTGTCAACAAAACCAATGCGCTCGGGAATCCGGTCGGCTCTCGTCTAAAAGTTATAAATAGCTTAACTTTTTATCAGCGATTTTAGATATCCGAAAGATGGATGTAAGCGTATGCAAAGCCGCGGCATTGTAACTTTTTTTTTCTCTCCACCGACCAGGCAAAAGATCACCGAGTCGACTGAAAAAAAAAACAACAGGGTGAATCAGAATACTCGACGGGTCCCGGCCGATCGGAGCGATAGGAGACCCCATAGACAAACGATTCCCCCGTCCCCTGTTCGTTATTCATCCCCTATCGGCGCCGTTCTCGATTCATCGGAAACAACAGCCGGCCGGCAAATAGAATTCATAGATTCCGGCTGTGGGGGCGGTGATGCGCCGGCATGGCTCGTGAATATTTGAAAACGGCCGCGTTACAAGTTTCTTGAAATCGCGTTGCACAGGGGGGTGGGGGTGGGGGTGGCACGGCGGGCAATAGGTCCTTAGAACGTTGTCGGCGCGACGCGTTCGCTCGAAGTCGAGTGCACGGCACGATGCATTATGCAACCGAGCGGAGCTGCCGCCGGCGACAGAGATTCCCAGCTGTGGACTATCTCGTCCACGAGAACCACGGCCATCTCTCGAACCGGGAAATTTCAGGTCACAGTTGACTTCCCGTCCCTCCTGCACACTCCGATAACATTTATTTTTTTATTATTATGGTAAACCTTACGTTTGGAGGAGGTACCTCCGATGATCTTGACATATCTTGTCAAGGACAACATTCTGAACAACTTTTGTCAATACAACTACCCGGTGCGCGGTGTTAGTTTTCGAGATAATTGCAGAAAACTGTTGCTAGTACTAAATTGAAATTTCCGTATTCAAGCGCGCTCCGTGGCAATGGCAATCTCCCTATTTTTCCCATATTCTACAATGTTCCAGCTTTAATTTAAAAGAAATTTCATCGCTCTATCTCATTTCTATCGAAAGTTATTTCTTTTTGAATCGAGTACTTATCAATTAACTTATCGATTAACTTATCAATTACTTCTGGACACTCGACGAACAAGGTGACGTTCAAGTTCACGGAGAGAAGATATGCGTTTGGCGAAATATATGGAAAGCGTAGTGTATCATGAACGTAATGCAAAAAATGAGGACGGCTGAGATTATATCCCGGGAACTATTGTTCGGTCGGAACACTTGGCACACTCCGTCTCGTAATCGGAACTCGTGAATATTATAAGGATTCATAGAGCGGGTCGCGAAAGGGACTCGTTAGCCGAAAAGAAATTTCCATTGTTAAGATTTTGATCGGATTTCAAAAGGGGTAAACAGTCGATGAATATTTATGGACTCGATCTTGCTGTAGCGAATTTCAGGCTCGTTCCTGTTTGTTGGAAAATGAACATTTCGCGGACGCGAGTATCGTCATTGTGGAAATTCATAGGGAGTTCGTTGAAAGGAAATTGGTCCTCGCGTCTTTCTTGTTCGTGAAGTATGTGAATTTCGGACGAGTTTCATTTCGGACGAATGCCCGCTGTATCCTGGAACCAATTCAATTTCTGGTTAAATGTAAGACATTTTTAAAACGAGGATCCACATAAATTGAAGGAATTTGCGCAGCGGAATTTCATATAGGATTTTCGTGAATCTACTATTGTTTCGAGTTAAACAAATAGTTGTTTGCGAACACTGTATTCGGCAAGTTCATTGTCCTTTTCTAACAATCGGGGGAATTGGACGTCCACGCTTACACGGGCGACGACTGTAACTAGGTAAAGTTTTAAAACCACTCGAATCTTCCGAGTCAGTTAACTACTCTATCCACTCTAAATATTTGAGTACTTAACCGAGTTTAATTTCTTCTTCCTAAGTGTATTTAAACTTCGTAAAGTGATCTACACATCATTCCTCCGCCAGAACTGGCTCTAACCGGTTCACATTTGTGTATTCTATTTTCCTGACACTTTAAATTCCGTTATGCAGTTGTATACCATTCAAACATTGTCGGCATAAAAGATTTCAAAAACGTTGATCCTTGTGTTCAGAGTAGTGTGTCTAGGTACGTCAGTTTTTCCATGTTTTTGGTTCTTTGCTTTATCCTAAAGATCACTTTGATCGCAGTACGTTTCCAATCACTGTCTCATACAATTCAAATCAACTCGGTTCAATGGTTAAATTACATAAGTAAAATTAATAGCAAGTATGTATTAACATTTTCTTCATCTTCACTCCATGTATATTACATACTTTATATTATATATATTTTCTTGGTTTTTTAGAAGCAATTTTCCTTTGATAATCCTTCAAACTAGAACCGATGCATTAGGCATATTTGCAACATAGCTAATTGATTAAAAATTCATCGAAACTTTTGTGCCGGAAACATTAATTTAAAAATTACAAAAGATTTCCATGCTCTCGAGACACGAAAAATCTTCTGTTCCCAAAAACTTAATAAAAAATCGTTTAGCAAACATTGAGTCGAAATCATTCCCGATGCAAAGGCTAGTTTCAACAATTCATCGGACAGAAAAGTCCGTCAGCAAGCATGACCTTCGAACGGTAAAGATTAGCAGGAACGCAGACAGAACTAGAAATAAATTTTTCCTATTCAGAAAGCGCCTTTAGCGGCAATCAATCTCCCGATTCACCCCCTCGCGGCGAAATCGATACGGCTCCGGTTTCGCGGCGACCTCGAGCAGCGGCCTCGAAGAAACAGCAAATCAGGATCGATCGGGCGTCGCAAAAACGTTGATCGAATCCCGAATCGGAGGAGCAGACGGTCCTGGACAATTCCGAGGCGGTGGTCTGCCCTGATTCGTAGCCGTTCTACGGGGGTAGAAACACGTACGTGGGTCCGAATTATGCCGCGTTGCATGGCCAATTAATCGTCAGATTTTCAGCGAACCGACTGGGCTGGTGTCGGCCCTTGTGCGTGCGTCCGCATGCAAAATCGATATGCCGGCTGTCGCGTTTACGCGGGCTGTGTGCGAACGTTGCGAGCGTTTCGCGCGTTCCACAGCCGCGCCGCCCAAACCCCTTTGGAACCCCGTCGAAACCCCATTGTCGTCGACGAGACGACGCTGGGACGACGGCGCCGCATCGATAGCCCCAGCACACCGTCATCGGGACGCTCGTATCACCGTTTTCCATCGGGTTGCGGGACAAGAGGGAAACGAGACGGTCTCGAGACGCTACCTAACCGCCCAGCCTCTGTCGGTCCATTCTCTGTTCCTCCTCTTTTCTCCTCTCCGCCCTTCCGAGCTCCACCTTCCTTCTACGTATATCCTCGTCTTCGTGTTTCCTCTCTCTCCCTTTCAGTTTTTCGCTCTCTCTCTGTCGGTCTTTCTTTCTTTCTTTTTGCTCTTCCACCCTCCGTCGTCGTTTTTATTCGTTTTAGTCGACGATCTCCTTCCGTCCCTACGGGAGGCAAAGTCGGTCGGTGGAACGAAAGATTACGACGAGAAACGGTGTGTGCTGCGACGGAATGCTGGGAAAACGGGCCCCGTATATCGGCCCGAAACCCCGGCTGCACCGTTCCCGTCGAGTACCAGCAAATATTTACTGTTACGATCATCGGTGCGCCGCCGCGGGCAAACTTAATCGTTTTAGCTGCCGGAGATAGTTTAACGGTCGTTTTGAAATCAATGATTGATTTATTGTATTCTGTTCAACTTCGTTGCTTAGTGCGCATTACGGGAGAGATGTTAGTAGTGGAGACAAGACTCGGTAAAGACTATAATTAATGTTATTGGCGCACTGGTTCGATCGATTGTAGACAATAAACAAATTTGCAACATATCACATGAAATTTAATTCAAGGTTTCGGTCTGAATTTAGAACATTTTCAAGAATGTAAATTTTCTGTATTGCGTCTGTAAGAATTGATCAATTAATTAATATATGGTTAGGCAAATGTATTCCCGAACAAGCAGAAAACACTGAGGTATTATAAACGAAAACAAATGTATAAACTCACTTGCTTAGAAAAATGTATTAATTTAAATTCTTAAGAGTCGAGGAACAGCATGTTCTCGGTAAAGACTGATCAGAAGCGAATAAGAAAAAGAATGATCGTGAGAAGAAGAAATCAGAAGAAGATATAGGTTTTGGTTCTGTAAAGTGGGGGTTGTTTGGAGTCTAATGGTCGGTAAGGGATGAATCATGGGGATGAAGTTTAAGGATGAGTAACAGTAGGTAGAATGTCGAACTGAAACGTTTAGATTACATGAGTGATTGCTAATGCTAGGAGAATCTTATCGTTGATATACAATATAATGTGGTACCATAGATGAGGGGGAAATTGTTACAGGTTGTTAAGGATATTAATAAATTTCTTAGGAACAGTATTAGTGGATTGTATAGAATAATCGCGCTGCCATCAAATCTTATCTTTAAAGGGTTGCTATGAAGAAAATGGTGGTCTTAATTTTGGCTCAGTTCGGATACGTAATCGTTCGGGTACCAGATTTCGAGGTTTCAAGTTTCTTTCGTGGACATTCTGTGGATACGGTTCGTCGGCGCGGTGACTGGGTCAAGGCTGCAGTTGTTTCACTGCCTTCGTTCTTATTTTCGTCCGAATGCTTGTGGATCGATACGTTGGGGACTGAATTTCACGAGAACTGGAATTAACAAGAAACATCACGTCAATGCTTTACTAACATTTCCACATTGTTGTCAGCGAATCAAGCTGTGCATTACGTTGGCGTATTCAATCATCATTGAAGTAGACTAAAGCCATTCTATAGTTTTTACAACATTCAGATTCACAACTAAAGATTGTTTAGCTAGTTTCAGTAACATAATCTAACAATCTTTGTTAGGATCATTATTTAGAAGATTATTTGTAAGCTTCTGCTATGAACTATTCATTGAGAATCATAAAGTGGTTAATACATCTTCAATCCATGTATATTACATACTATACGGTGGAATGTATGTATGTATACGTATTAGCAGACAAGCCTATATATAGTAAAATTTATAAAAGTAAAAAATCGAAAATAACAACAGAATTGTAAAATTACGATCGCCAACAAACACGTCTGTCAATACTTCATATTATATATATTTTCTTGGTTTTTTAAACGCAATTTTCCTTTGATCATTCTTTAAACTATAACCGAAACGTTAGGCATATTTGCAAAACAGCTAATTGATGAAAAATTCATCGAAACTGTTGCGCCGAAAACATTAATTGAAAAACCAGTACCGAATGTTTGCGAGAGACATTACATTTGATTGTATTCGAAAGAAACATAATCACGTAGGCGACCGACGACCACCATCGAGGATAAATAAAGTCCGATCAACGGGCGACCACCATGGCCGAAGTGGACGTGTTAAAAAGACGGATTGCCTCGCAACAAGAGGAATTGTGTCCGTTTCAAATTCGTTCTTTGTTGCACGAGCCCGCGATTCGGTATCAAAATAAAAGCGTACGTTGCCAGTGAAACACGAGACGGTCGGTTGCTTTATGCGAGCACTTCGATCCCGACACGAGGAGCAGAGTGTATCCCGGCTTTATCGAACGGCTGTTTCGCGAGCATAAAAATAGCCGGGGCTAACAGTCCGTGGCCAGGATCGACGGCGTATCGCGACCGATTGAATTACGCAGCCCCCGCAGAAATTCGCGTCGCATCCCGTTCTCGTAATTCCACTTCTTGCTTGGCGACCTTCCGATCGATCCCCTCAACCATCACTGGCGTATTTTCACGCTGTTGTTTCGATTAATAACAGCCTCGGAAACGAACGGAACCCTGATCTCCGCCGTCTGCGAGTAATGAAAGTTTTGTCCGCTGACTCGACTGCTTCGCTTCCTCTCTCTCTCTCTCTCGATTTCTCTCTTTTATTCATCCTCGTCCTCATCCTCGGGCTTCTTTGTTCCCGAGCGGAGCGATCGGCCGAGGTGAAGAATCCCGAGACGTTCTCGAAACAAAAAGGCGAGAAGGAACGAAACGAGCGAACGACCGAAGCGAGGCCCGCGCCACAGCTTGTGCTGGACGCTAGGCAGGCGAACGCTAGAATAAATTTGCCCAAGGATCTCCCATATAACGACTCTCCTCCGGTAATTCAATGTGAGAGACCCGGCTCCGCGTCTCGCGGTCAATTCGCCCCTGTAACTCGATCGTGAGAATCGTCGACCCGTTTGCGGAATCCGATTGTGAAACCTGGATCAGGAAGTTCGACGCTGTCGCGTACGCTCTTCCGGCTTCGCCTCGTTTCGTCTCTGCTTAGGCCAGTCACCTGTGTAACTCGACGACTTCCAATCACTCGTCAGCTGCTCACCGTTTCGAACAGAAATTTTTTTTATTTCAGAGACCCCGAGTGGCCCGACAGAATTGTTCTTTTCGAAATAACCCTAGTAGCACAAAATATTGTATACACATTCATATAATATTAGAAAGAGATTCAATCCTTTTTTAATATTCGAATATACATACAATATTTCTTTTATAATAACTAAGAAATATTTCTTTTTAAATATGGAGGAAATATCTATTTCAAGTTAAGAGAAAAATATTTTTTTCTAAATATTAAATGAATCTTTGTTCCTAATATACAAATAATATTTATTTAATGTGTAAATAATATTATTTATTTTATTTAATATTAGAAATAGAATATTCCTTCCTAATATACAGATAATGTTTATTCTTGTACATGTATACAATATTTTTCTCATATAAAAAAATGTGGCTTAAAAAATATTTTTCCAATATTTGAAAAAGATATCTATCTAATATTTTTGTGCTACTAGGGAAGCTGCTCGCTAGAAACTCCTTTACAAATTCGTAATTTATTAGTGAAAAGATAGCTTCCGTGTATAAGAGAGTTTCCAGTCAGCGAAAAGTTTACTGCGCTGAAACTCCTGTATCTTTCATTAGCCTGTGGATCCTCGCGTATCTATAGCTATCGAACATTTTTAAAGAGCAGTAAATTAGAGTTTAACTACGTTTCATGCGGTTGGCTTCTCTCCCCTGAAATTTTGCATTCAGAAAAATAGCAGATTGTTGGGACACCGAGGTATGCTGAAGAGTCACATATAACTCTAGAATAGAAGAAATAGAAGAAAACAATAGAAATAAATTGTTGATGTTAAAGGACATTAATAACGTATATATTTGATCGATCGTGTTTGAAGTCTTTCTCGCAGTGCGAGTTAATAAAGATTTCAGTTAATAACGATTTACCGAGCGACGAGCTACGTATCAATATTTTTCTGACAAAGTGAAATCAGTGTCTGCGCCGTGCTCGCGGACTATCATTCCCAAGCCGAGCTAGATTACAACATGTTTCTTTATTCCCCCTATCTGTTCGACGTTATCCGAAATCCCTTATCGACGCGAGTTCGAAGTTCGGTGCTCACGGCGATTAAAGCGACGTGAAACGATTCCCTTCAGCCCTGAATGAGGGTTACAGATCATTGTACCGTCGGAGAGTTTTACGAGCACGAGTCTTCTCTGGTCCTCGAGACCGTATCCTGGGGATCTCGAGCCAGGACGAATCCGGATCCAGCGCGCGGCGGACCCTCAAAATTCTCGTTCCCGCGGGAATCCGACGCGGCGTTCACCTTATTATCCAGTGCTTAATAACGACGGCATTTTCGCCATTGTGCCTGGCCATTGTTTCCCGCGAAACTGCGGCTTCTATTCGATCGCAGTTGCATAACGAGTCCCGACGATTCACGACTTCTCTCTTCCCCTTGCGCCGCGCGCCGCGCCGCCGGTCGACGCAGTCTCTCGATGGATTGTTGTCCGGGAGACGACCAATTACCGGCGAGTTTCCTCTCATCTGGCTCGATCGATAGCTTTTTGTCTCGGGAATTCGTCGAGTCGCGTTCCACCGGCGCGACGCGGACTGGCTGGACGCGTCGCTTCGGAATGCGGCCGAACGCGACTCCAGAAACTACCCCGCACTAATCATATGGACAATCTATCCCGGTTAAATCAGTTGGATTTTTTTTCTATGTTGTAGCTTATGATCTACTGAACAAACGATGCAATGTGCACGAAGTTCAATAATGGAAGTATTTATTTTTTCGAAAAATATGTTGAAACAAAAATAGTACGGTTTCACAAAATCTGTTAGGTGGTGTCATTATTTCTTTTTTTTGAATTTTCAATTTTGAGTAAAATAATTACTATGTACATGAATGTTTCGTCTCCTCAAGGTTTCAAATCCTTTAGCCAATTTGACAGTATAAAAATATACTTTCTTTTATTTAGCAGTATATAATGTACATTTTATTCGTTCTCACCGAATTTTGTATCATTCATATTTTACGAAAATTCGTGAAGTTTAAAGGCGATTCAATTACGTTGTATATAAGAAATTCTAATCGAAATTTTAAAAACAGTCATTTGACCGGTCTCGGTAGGAATAGTGTTAATCAATTGTCACTTGATAAATTTCCATTTGTACTTTTAAATCTATCACTATCTTTGGTGTACGTTTCCGACATATGGAGCTTCGTTCATACGAAGAGAATAGGTTACTATTATTATATGTTAATGTCGAAAAGGAACAGGTAAACTTTCATTAACATCGACGAAGGAGGGTTGCATAATGTTGGATGACCAGTGAAGCTTCTAGTGCTCGATTCATTTCCCCTGCGTTTCCAACGGACCAGTCCACCGTGAACAAAATTCGTCTTGTTTTCATCTGGAATCATGGCCGGGCTGACGGGTATTGTCGGTTCGATTCGCGCTTAATGAGACGTACAGTCTACCGTGCCGCCTCTAAACTTAGATCTGGGTCGTCGGTTTTATTGGCGCGATTGAACTTGAACGTGTTCCCGTTTTCGCGACACACGGGGCCACCGGCAGGCGCGCGCGCGCGCTCGCGTCGAACGACCAGATGCAGAACCAGAGAGAGAATTCGATCTTTTTTTTTGCGCGTCGCACGGCCGCGGCACCGGGGCTTATCGCCGTGGAATTATCAGCCGTGGGAGCGGAACTGCTCGATGTTAATCTCCGCTCGCAAGTCACGATAACTTCGAGCTGGAAATCGTTCGAAAGTAACGGTCGACTAATACGGATCAATCGACTTCCTCGAAGTTTCGCCCACGCTGGCCGAACTCCCGGCTTGAAACAATTACGAAAAGATAACTTTCGACACCCCGAGCTTCCGTCGAGCCTTTTAACAAATGTGGGATCTAAAAGTGTCCTGGCCTCTTATCGATCGGGAACGGAATGCACTTTCACAGTTTAATCAGCGCTCGCCCGAACTCCTTTTCTTTTTAAATTTATTTATTTATACAGGTCGTAGCGACCACACAGATATTATATCATAATATTACACACTATTGTGTCTTTGTACTTAACATAATAATCATTTAGGAGTATACTGTACTTATATATAATGTATACAAAATTACAGCGTGTGGAAAATTTTTATAGATTTTATGAATTTTTAAACTTGGACTATGTTCGAACTATTATTGAAGGATTCACTCGAAGTGTTAGGGACAGCCAAGCGTCTTCTTTGGTAGGAAATCGGCCACACTCCTGTCTTCGGACTTTATTGTCGTCAACAATTTTTTCGTTAAAGGAAACAAACGAGATTTTCAAGATCAAGAGTAAAGTGCACGTTTTCAAGCCCTTTTTTCACATAAGATAATCAAGCATCGTCGATTATACAGCTACGAAGATCGTCCATTGTCCGAGGGTTAATATACACGTATGTAAATAGGTGTTGAATTTCCTTGGAATGAAAATTTTTGTAAACCATTGCGGGAGAATCTATATTTGCACAAACATCCGCAGTGTACTCGTTAGCGAAGTCCTGCTTTCCTCCAGTTCAAGGACATTCAGATGACGATGCAACGAGTATGGGGTCGCTAAGGCACAATTACGAAGAGAGAATAGCACGCTCAAGGATGTCAGCGAATTTTCGCTAAGAGATTGCGAGGTTCTGCACGTTCAACAACAACACAGCCTCCATTCTTTTTTCATTATAAAAGTTCAATAGAGACCAGGATCCACGAGGTTCGTACGGATCTCCACGATAAGCAAGAGTTTCCTCGACGTTTCAATCTCGACGAGAGAAAAACGCGTCGGTGGTTGTGTATCCGACGGAAATCGTGAACTAACACATTCTCTCTCTCTCTCTCTATTCCTTTTTGCTATGCACGTTACCCTTCTCCGGGAACGGGAACGCGAAAATAATCTCATTCGCTATTCACGCTTGCAGCTCGTCCCATTGACTCGCTGACGCGGCTCCGAGCACGTTGATGAAACGGGGGAGGAGAAGGGGGAGACTATAACTGCGCGTACACGCGGAAGAGATCGTTTATTACTTGAAGGTTTTCACTGCGCCAACTGGGAGACGCGCTAATGTTGGCAAGGAGAGAACTCGCTCGAAAACTGTCCGTCGAACGCCTCGCGTTAAATATACCTTCGATCGTTAAATATCACTTATTCCGCACTCGCGCCTGGGATGTTTGCACTCCTCCACAAGAGAGACACCGGGGCTACACATTCCGATCTTGAAGAAATAGAGAAAACAACGTAGAAATAGTACATATATTCTCATCTTTAGCTAGTAAGTTATTTATTAAATTTATTAGTGTTACAAAAGAATGGGTTTTAACAGTAAAGGTTCTAGCGTTAAAAGAAACAGCACCGGTTCAATTTTTGATGGACGCGTGGAATAAATTGTTCATTGTATTACCTCTACTTTACGCCAGTATCGTCACAGTGTTTACAGATGGAAAAAAAGAAAGGAAACCACGGTCCGTGAGGCTATGTTCAAATCTATCATTATTTTAAAGATCAAACTGCCGTATCTGTATGGGTTAACTGATAAGTTAAGAATGGGAATTATATGGGGGGGACTGATCTTCAGGAGGAGGCGCTTCATACAATTACGATAAAAAAGACTCCTTCGATATAATCCCCAGAACTATAGTTGTATTTTTCACAACAGAAACTCCTGGAAACATGTAAACCACGATCCGTTACACAAGATCGTGGACGTGTACGAAATGGTGAAAATAACGAATTACATGAAAAATTCAGATTCAACAACATGAAAGTGAGCCTTCAATTAAACAACCGGCCGAAAGGATTGAGTTCTTTTACACGTGTAATCAGCTGTTGGAAAATATTTGATAAATCTATAAATAAAAAAAGGTTAAATATATATATCCACGAAACATTCGCCGTCAACTGGCTGCACAAACAGAACGGTGTGCACACAAGTTAATTACACGACACGTCCCGAAATCTGTTTGACAGAAGCCGGATTAGCGCGATCGTTATCAACCAAGATTTCACCGATTAGTCAAGGTTACCGAACGACGGGTGTTATCGTACTGGGGAGCGTTCGACGTCGATGGCGCGATTGGGATAACACGGTGTCGACGGGTCGGAAGACATTTTTGTTTGGCGCGAGAGATTTCAATTACGTGGGCCGGATCAATCACGACAGGTGAAACGTGCACGTGAATGGAATCGAATAGAGCTTGACGAACAATTCACGAGACGGCATCCGAGGGATATTAATCGACGTTGCGCGGTCTCCCTTACATCCGTCTCTGTCAGTCTTTCCGGTGGTTCCGTCGCTGCTAGTATGCTAATGGGATTACCAGGAAACCCGTACTCATCCTGAATATCCATACGACTGAACGATTGTTCTCGCTTTATTTCCTATGGCCGTCCAAGGCACGTTCACGTTGACCCAGATGCGTACCATCCTCGACTTCCCCGGTATATTAGATGGTTGCGTATGTCGCGATCGATCCCACTGATTGCTGTATCCACCACTCGCTATTTCTATACTGATCTTTAATTATTCATGTATCGTTTCCGATGCGCGAGATATTTTTATATCTGATAGACATGGTGCAATGATATTGTATAGAGGACGATGCAAGCATCCGAAGTATCGAGTACGGAGCTCTTGACACAATCTGGGGGTCGAAATGATGAGAACAGGGTGTCGACTAATCGATCATTAATACCCACAAACGTGGGCCAGTCGTTTGACTGATTATCTCAGACGCGAGTGTCTATCACGAGCCGAGATACCAAGACGCGCGGTCTACCAAACCTTGAAGATCTAGTTACCAGATATAGGGTTGGTTTTTTTGTTTTATTATAGAAAATCTCATATGATATTTATTTCAACATAGTTGAAATATAGAATACAATACATACAATAGAGAGAAAATAAAAATTTACAAAACAGAATAGGGTACTGAAGATACATAAATATTAATAATAAAGATAAAAGGTATAAACCAAACAGTTATACTTTAAGGACGCAGCTCTTGAAAAATGAAACATGTAATGACAGGCTTTGATATTCGGTTTGGCTATTAACATTGAGACATCCATTGGAAGCTGGAAGTTAATTGTACGGAGTTTATTAATTAATTTCAGCCTTTCCTCGTTGTAAACGCATAAATTGCGTCTTTTTTTAGGTATTTCGCCATCCATGAGAAATAATCAGTTATATCGATCGCAGATATTTAATATTTTTTAATTAATGTTTTCGGCGCAACACTTTCGATCAATTTTTAATCAATTAGCTATTTTGCAGATATGCCTAATGTTTTGGTTCTAGTTTGAACCTTTATCAAAGGTAAATTGCGTCTCAATCACTGCTATTATATTTGAAGAAACTACTTTTTGCTATTTTATTATTATAATACGGCAGCATGATGGTATCAATCTTACGACTGATTATTTCAAGACGAGCAGACCTATCGGAGATTAAAGTTGGTAAACAATGTTTCAAACCGGACGACGGGGCCGGGATCGTGGGTTCAGCCGAGTGGTTAAGGGGTTAACTGGCGAGGGGGAACATCCGAGAACCCCTAGAAGCGCGAAAGTTGCCGCTCCTTCCCGTGTTTTCTATCGATTTTCCCGGCTGGCCGGCGCCCAGACTAACATTTTTGGTTCGAACGATCCGCGGCGAGCCCGGCTTATATTCCAATTAAAAGTTTCCCGAGGCTTGCCGACCGTGGATATCTGGCAAAGCCCGGCGAACGGTGTTCGTGATTTAAAGCGATGCTTTTTCGCGATCGTTATCGCTCCATTCCGCTTTTACGCCGCGTTACGTTGCCACGCGCGAATAAGGACACGTCCGAACCGGCTTGTTTTCAATCGAGCCCGTGGGCCCCCGCTCGATACCCGTTTATTCTGCCCGGGTCGCATTGTTTGACGCTTTGCTCGTTTCATTAAACGCGATATTCGGTGTACCGGCGATCCACGCTCGTCCGAAACGCGAAAAATACCTGCCGCTGCTTGCTTAGAATCAATTTTGCCGCCGTGAACGCGATCGACATATTATAATTATAGTAAAAATCAGTAGAAAAAATAGAGACAACGTTAAAAGAAATTTAAAATATTATTTCTCGCCGATTAAAATGATTAAGAAGGGTAATCGATTTCTATTTCAAACCTATTCGTTGCAATACACCTACACAAAAGATTCAATAACTTTTAGATATATATATTTTTAAATTCTTAAAAAAAATGTAAACTGCGAATTCATATGCTGTGTTTTGTTATCATATTTTCATTATAATGTTTTTTGTACTTGCAATATCCTGCTGCGTAAATATTTTCATCAGTCTGTAATTTTCATATTGTATTCTCCACCATGTTGAAATAAATCTCGTATGAGATTTTCTATAATTAAAAAAAAAACTTTTAGATATGGAATCTGCGTTCATTAAACGTGCGAATTTGCTTCGGAACGTCGAACATACTAACGTACTTCGAACGTCATTACACGATGCGCAGCAGCCAATGTTTGTGCAACGTCTTCGGCTGTTTGGAGTCAATTGTTCCTTATCATCGGCGTTCAAAGGTCGCTGGTATCTGCCGATCAAACACTAACACCTTAATTATTCAAGAAACACCGATACCCACGATAAAATCCATATATGCTTTTCCTTAAGAAACAACAATTATATTATTTGGAAAGTGATCGAGATACAGAGAACTGTTACTCTGTATGCAATAATTAAAAACAGGATTCAAGCGAGTGCAGTGATGTCATCGATCTACTTCAATCTCTTTTGCGTATACAGCTTCAAAAAAATAAATTTTTCTTTCATTAAGTAAATCGCTTTGACTTCGTGGGATATTTTCTGGTTTGCCAGTCGGAGTGTCGATGGAAAAAGAAACGGGCGTGTCGAGCAAAGTTAATCGGCCGGTGGCTAATCCACCCGGCTCTCCGGATAACCTTGAACTCGTTCAGCATCACTCGGCGCCGGTCTCGAAGGACTGATCGAACGTCACGAATACTTTTTGATCGGGTATCGACGGATATCGGGCCGCCCTCGCGTGTCGACCTATCTTTTCAATTCCAACATGGCAAAAAAAAAGAAAAAAAATAGCGGCGCCGTTCGAAATGAACTCTTTCTGCATCGCGGTGCACACGCAGGCACACTCCGCGAGCTCGATCCATTGTGCAACACCTGTTGAATCGTTAGCCCGTCTAGCTTTAACGAGGATGCAGGTAAGTCGGTGAATGACACGAATAACACACGGTTCTGAACGCACTAATTGTTATATAGTTGCTGTTTAACCGTCGCGACACTCCGCTTTCGTTTCCATTCGACGCGATCTCCTGCGTTGACTTTCTATCAAAGAATCGAAATTGTGAAACACTGGTAGACTATCCCTGCTACAACATTTTTTCCACTAGAAAGAAGGCTTGCTACGAAGAGGTCATCGATGCGATCTGCCATTTTCAATCGATTAAAATGTTTAAAGTAGAAAACTTTTATTCCACGCAACGATGTTTCACAACATATCACTTGTTTCGAACATTTTTCAAACGTAATATTTTTGATCAAAATACCGCTGACAATTACAGCAGAATTACGCGAATGAAACTGTAACGATTTCCAATGGTTCGTGACGTATTTTTTGCAATAAATGCAGCAGCAGACGTTTTTTCATCCGGACACTGAATTTTTAACAATTTGTTCGGTCATTGTTTCGGATCATAAAAAGTAATTAAACTTTTATATTCCGGCAGATTGTCTGTACACAAAAACGTTTAATTTTCAAATTAAATGTTCAGGTTGATGAGTTTAAAAGACAGCCTGTTAAAAATGTTTTCAAAACATTTATCGTTTTACCGTAGTAGTTTGAGAGAGTCCTCGAGGGCTACTGTAAATTGGGGTAGCAGCATCCCCTGTATCGATGGCGTTATCATTTTTTCTGTTTTCCCACGGAAGCTTATCTCCTTTATTTTCCATTCGTTGGGAAAATAATCGCGAGATAAGTGGGAACGAGCTGCAATCACCGTGGCGCACGCTTTATCTATCGTTGGACGTTATCGGACGTCGTTAAGGTTTAACTGGCTTCGCCCACGTAACTCGACGCGCGCGCGCGCCTACAGCCGCGAGTAATTATCGGTCAATAAAGCGCAAGGTGAACAGGAATCGCAACTGCTCGTGACTGTCCCGTTTCCCGCGAGTGTAAACTCGTTCTTCAACACTCTAACGACCGCTGACGCCACCGTGGCGTCATGCGAATTTCGTTGGCTTCTGCCCGCTGACGCTGTACTTGTCCAGTTGCTCTATCACCATGTTTATTCGCCAATGCCTTTCTCCCAGAATTCGGTACTTTCACTTTTTATCGATTCGTATTCACTGCGTTTTCTTACGCAGCGAAATTCACATTTAGCAAATTCTTGACAGAAATATTCCCAGCTCCTGACGCAAATGACACCGCAGTGGCGTCATGCGAATTTTCTTAGCTTCTGCCCGCTGACGTCGTAACTTTTCGATGACTCTCTCACCATGCGTGTTCTATTGGATTGTAAGTTACATTCAACAGCCGTAAAGGCAAAAATAAATTGGTTAAAAATGAGAATCACTGAAACAGGTGATCAACCCATAGGTCAATGAACCCACGGGCCTGCGTTTTCTTTAGTTTTTAAAACAAGCGAACAACTGGTGTTTCAAACTGTATCTTCCTAGGGTTGGTGCATCCTCTTCAATTCCGCGTAATCATTTTTCTTCTTAATCTCTTCATTACGTTTGCATTTTGATCGGATGTTTAATTTTCAATTCGTTTCTATCTTGACTGGATCAAGTGGCTCTACACATCTTCTTGGCTAGTCACCAGTCTATTGTTCAACGATTATTTTCTGCGTTTCTTCTACGCAGTGTTTATTCTCATTTTTTCTGGACTATCTTTTACATTCTTCGACGATGAATAAATTTCCACGGATGTTTCATTTAATTATACGCACGCATATTATATTTTGAATTATTTCAGTTTTTCTTAACTGTATCGCTCGCAATGTAGTACAGTATACGATAATTCAATATTAATTAATAATTATGATATTTGATGTCATCATTAGCCCGTGCATCATTAGCAGAGTAAATATAAAAAGAAATCCGGAAAGAAATATAATATACACGATTGAATTTATCGATTATTAATAAAAGGCTGAACCACCGGACGCGACACAGATCTGGCTGACATCTAACAGAACGTACAGTACCTTTCATTTTCTCAAATTGCACGGATCCGAAATCATTGAATTTTCTTACCGGCTGAAATCGCGTTTAGTAAATTCTCGACAGAGATTGCCAGCGCCCGGTGGAAATGACTCTCGGAAGTCGTTACAGTGTTAACGAGCGGCGCATTGTGCTCGCCGATCGTCTCTGGCAATGGAGCCTCGAGCCGGGGAAATTGATTCCGGCTCGCTTCATAATATCCGACGCTTCTCTTCTTTTCAAACACGACGGTTCTCTCTCGTTCTCTCTCAGCCACGTTGTTTCATCCGGCGGCGTGCAACTTACGCGTTACTTAATCCCGAGTGATCGATGAGTAGCGTACAAACCTCTGTCCAACTATACATTGATTCGACGCTCTGCACTTCTCTTCTTTCCAAACGATCGATGCTCTATTACCTACGGCGCGCGAGAAACTTTTCAAGTATACTTCCAACTGTATCGAACGTGTGTTTCCCGAATACAAACGCGCGACCGTGTGCCGAGGTGTCGGACACGTGAAACGGTATCAACGGACAAAAGTTTTAAGGCCGCGAGAACGAGGATTTATTATTCATGCCGTGGTGACGGCAGCGCGTGTTGTCGCCCGACGTTATAGTTTATTTACGAGGTGTTATGATTATATGGCTACAAAGGAAGTCGAAGATAGAAGTGAAAATTTGGCACCGGCACAACGTTTCTGCACGGGTCTCTGACCAGCTCGCGCTTTCCACGCGTGTATTGGAACCGGGCAAATTCGTTATTTAAACGTGCAATTTCAGAATTACATTTCCGCGGACAGACTAGGACTAATCGGTGTCAAAGTCTTGTTTTCCGTGATAGACCTAATAAATTGTAAATAAGATTATTCAAGCGAAAACCTGTGCAGGCGCACCGCTTACACAATTTCTGGATAGTGGATGAGTCTGATCCATCACGCTCCGAGGTGAAACACTATTCTCACTCTGGGACCCGTGGAAATCACCGACTCAAATTTCCCCGAAATAGTTTTCACCGATTCCAGATTTGGCCGGCGATAACTGTAGAGTCAGGAAGGTTCAATTTGGATGTAATTGAGAATTCTTTATTAAATATTTAAGCTATACATTTAAATCGTCAACTTGCGCTGTTCAGTCGCAGTGTTCTCTTACTGTACAAACTCTCTAACTATTAATCGGCAGTCTTCGCGTCTCGTGTGCTCGTGTTCTCTTCTTAAAAACTGTGCTTACTCTTAAATTTCTCCGAAGACTCACCACGACTGACCTACCTCGCAAAATATATAAGTTATTGCGCTCTCTTTCTTATGTATTATTCTTACTCGCTCGCTTGCTCGATTGTTGACGGATCGCGTATTTACCTTTTCGGATTCTAACTGTCGGCGGTCAACCGCTGACCAGTTTTTACATGGCTCAACCGTCGTCGTTCGATTCTTCAGGCTCGACTTCCCACATAACTTTGGCCGACAACGCCTTTAACCGAAAACGACTTTGATCGACAACGAATCTAAAATCGTTGCCGGACAAATTCGTAGTCGATCAAACTCGTTTTTGGTTAAAGACATTGTCGGCAAAGTTATTGTCAGTTAACACTTTACCGACCGGAAGCCTATTAATAGGATTTTCAATAATTCTGCTGTACCAAAAAAAAAGCATAGAAATGTTCTTTGACATTGCAATCTTAAATGAAACTATTAGATGACGTTATTGAGAGTGACTCAGTTAGTTCATACTAAATGCTAAATGAAAATTTACCCATGTACCATACATCTTTCAAAAATATGCAATAATTACCTGTCGGTAATGTGTTAAGACACCCTCCAAAGTTGTTCCAAATAACTAAAAACAAAATCAGTACAACGAAAACGTGCCCCAAGGCCTTTAAGCATTGAAATAGTTCAAATAATATACAATTATATTTTGCCACCAAGAAAATTAATAAGATATATGTTTAGTAGTAATGTGTTAAATCCGAAGTCGGAGAAATTTGTATCGGTGATTTCCACGGGATCCTCTCACTCTGTGTATCCTAAAGAATACTGTATCACTGTTCGAACGCAACTGTAAGAGGCTTGAATATGGTTTTTCGATTCGTTGCCGCAGCATTGTTACCATTACACAGCCTTAAGTTGAACAAGCGGCGTTAGTCGCGTACGAAGCAGATTATCATTCACCACAGCCTCATCTCCACACGCCGGCGAATCGAAAATACGCTAACGAGCTATCGTAAGCAGGAAACAAGTGGGTTGTTCCTGGTGTCCGTGTTGGCGCGGTTGCGCGCGCGGTGGCAGTGCCTCGGATAAAATTACAAGGCGAAATTTTACGTGGAAACGATCGACTTGACGGCGCGGCGGCGTGCCGGCAGAGAAATTACAAGGAGCAGGCGGATAAGTAAGATAAACGGGCCGGCGAGGGTAGACGACGACGGCAAGAAACCTCGAGCAATTCGTAGGAAGGAGCCGGTGCTGCGGGTGGCACGAATCAACAGTTTATTCGGGGCTCCGTGACGATCTCGCCACGTCTGATCGTAATGTTTGCTGAAAGTTCACCAGCCGCCCGAGGGTTGTTAGAGGATCGAGTCAAGCAAGTTTCGCGACCGGGAGCGAGAGGGAAAATGAACGATGAGAGTTTCAGCGACGGAACTTTTGCCGCGATCTCTCTCTCCCGGATAATCCACTGCCGGCCGCAGCAAAAATATTCCCTTCTTGCGTTTGTCCCTACGACCAGGCAACTTTCCTCCAACAACACACACACACACACACACGCACACATCTGGAAACGGTTGTCGCGATACGCTTCTGGTCGTTAGCGAGATCCTGTTAGCCTCTAAATGGCCCAACATACATTCGGGATTACACGAGCGGCTTAACCGCATTTTCTGGACACCCCTTGGCGTCTTGTCCGGTTATTTCAGGGTTTCTTGGGGCAATCGATTCTATTCTTCCGTCGTTCAGCCGTGAAAGAACCCTTCAACCGTCGCAGCAAGGTCTCTTGATAATTACAAGCTGTTCGAGAAATATTTTGAATGTCCTACACTCCTGTGAAGTTTCTTCCACAGCTTCGATAGATAGATACGACTCCTTCCCAAAGATGAAGAAAATGTGCTTCGTTCAACGTAATTTAATTATTTAGTAGATCCTGGTTGAAATCTTCGTTACGAGGCTGACTTGATATTCTGTGGCAAGCGATTAAGAGCTTTGAGAACCTCTCGAGGTGATCAATAGGTTCTAGAAACCTTCCGGAGGGTCTTCACTATTATCAAGAGAGAAAAGCATTGTCTTGCTCGTCATATTTTTCTTACACATTCTGGAGAAGTAGTTGACGGTTATTTTTATTTATAGAATAGCTAAATATAATGCTAAATTTTCATTTAGCATTTAGTATGAACTAAGTCACCCTCAATAACGTTGGCTAATAGTTTCATTTAAGATTGCAATGTCAAAGAAAATTTCTATGCTTTTTTTATGGTACAGCAGAATTATTGAAAATCCTATTAATAGGCTTCCGGTTGGTAAAGTGTTAAGTGGGGGTGCCATAAACCACTTGAACCGGAGTCGCACACCACTGCCTCTTTCTATACAATATTATCGTTGAATTCCAACAGAAAATGCATTGCAACGAGAATATCCATTACATACGTTACACGTGGATAGGTCTGAATCTGGCGACACAGCGCAGCGTCGCTCGCGCCAGCAGATCGAAAACGCGGTCTCTACAGAGAAAACTGTGAAACCTCACCTTCTTACGCAGGGAAAACCCTTCAGCGAAGGAACCGTCACGCGTCAGCTGTGTAAACCAGACCATCAGTCACCGGGATGACAGACCCTACCGCCGATCCGCGAGGAGTGCAACAAAGAAGCGCGGATTCCGACGAAGTCGCGAAACCTTTGACACCGTAGCGGGTTGCATGTCGGTTGTCGCGGCTCGTCAGCCGCGACAACCAAACCCGTATTCAAGCCGGTGGTGTGTGGATCCCGTTCCCGGAGCTGTTTCTGCTGGCAGCGTGTGTCGTAGCCGGCGTGGCCGGTAATTTTTCCGGGGACACGAAGATTCGCGGGGACGATAAAAGGCGAAGCGTGAACGCGAGGCGATGCCTCGGCGACGCGATGCGTCGAGCAGAGAGGACGAGGCGGACTCGCCAGAGGAGATAAAATCGCACGACACGCACGAGCCAGCAGCGCACCGCGCCGCCGCGTGAAATCACATTCGTGGAAACGAAAACGAGGCAGCCGCTTGTCAGTGTCAGTCTTGTAATTTTCTCGTGGGGACGGGCACCGCACCGTCTGCGATATCCTCCGTTTCGCTCGCTCGTGCAAACGAAACGCCTCGCTCGCACGCGGCCGCGATCCGCCGAGGCATCGCTATTTCCGAGCACGCTACGCGCGGCCCCGCGCCGTCACCCCGTCCGCTCGTTCGAGGAAACTCTATATGACCGAGCGCGTGTTATTTAGCGACCAGTCGGGGAAACTCGCCGACCGCTGGAATCGGGAATGCGAAGCCGAGGTCGGCCGTTGTCCGCCGGCGGAACAACGTTGCAAAATACGGTTGTTCGCGGTCCAATTTATCGCCGGACCCTCGCAGTAAACACAACCGTTATTGTTAATAACTTTGCCCGGCGTTTGTTTCGGCCAACGCCGGCGCAACCTGTCCTCCTCGGACTCTGCCCTTCGACGCCGCGCCGATGATGGACGCGATAACCTCCGCGTTTCGCTGCCACCGAATTGGCTGCACAGTCGTTTCAAAGGACAGCATTCCTTTGATCAAATCAAACGAATCGATTTCACTTCGGGACGGTGGATTCTGTCAGTAAAACTTTAAATACTGTCCGTATTAGACGCAGTCGTAAATCAAAGAATAGTGTCTTCTATGCAAACGCTGTCCGGCCAGAATACGTCTGTTGGACGGTATTTAAGGATTTGCTGTACCTTGTAAAATACTACAGAAAAGTTTGATTTGAAAGTGTAGTCGCGTCGAGATATACAATTACGTCTCACAGAATGCTGTGAACAGTTTCAATGATGCTGCTGGGTCATTCTTCACGAGTCGTGCAAAATTGTATGATCGAACTTGCAGCCAAAATTGCAGCCATTTTGTCGGGCCGGATTCGGCTGGCCGTGACTTCTGGTTTTCTTCGAAAGCTAAAATTGCCGTGGAATGGGAGAAGAGGTGAAACCGTGAACGAAATTAGGGAGAATGGGAGAGGAGAGCTGAAAGCGATCGCAAAAAAAAGTTCGCAGAGTGTTTTGAAAAGTGGAAGGAACTGGCGAACAAGCGTGCGTGGTCCCGGGGAGAATGGTTCGATGAGGTTTCTGTGGCCGTTGTCCCATGTAACTTACTTTTTTCCCCGTAATATTAAGTGGCCCGGATACTTTTCGAACAGAGCTCGTGTTGTCGCCTTCTCGGTGGTTCTTTTTACTGGTTTCGAACAGAGTTGCATCCGAGTCCTCTCGAGCGGTAAATAGTCCCTAACACGGTTCAGGTTGCAAGAGATCTTTGTCGATGGTTTCTTTCGTCGAGCTGGCCTGCTATCGCGTGTAGATCTACAATGGTGTTGGGCTACGGTGTAATTTAATAAAGTCTTGTTGTTACTGCAACCGGTGGCTGCCCGTTCATTCGATTAAACCGTGTTAACGACGCTTCGCTTCACGACTCAGACGGTTAGCTCGTTAATGAGGTCTTCGTTCTTCGGGATCGTAATTGTCAAATGAAACAGAAATCGAATGAGAGTTAAAACCATACCAATTCACGGACGTTTATACTTATTGTATTCTCTTATTTACTTGCTTAGGAAAATAGTAACATAGGATTGAACCTGTACGCCGAAATTGCAATTTCTATTTAAAATTGGTGATCGAGATAAAAGAAAAGATTCTCTTATTTACTTTTGTGAAAAATTTTTTGTGAAAACTCCTTTAACACTTTACCGACCAGAAGCCTATTAATAGGATTTTCAATAATTCTGCTGTACCACAAAAAAAGCATAGAAATTTTCTTTGACATTGCAATCTTGAATGAAACTATTAGACGACGTTATTGAGGGTGACTTAGTTAGTTCATACTAAATGCTAAATGAAAATTTACCCATGTACCATACATTTTTCAAAAATATGCAATAATCACCGGTCGGTGATGTGTTGAGACACCCTCCAGAGTTGTTCCAAAGAATTAAAAACAAAATCAGTACAAAGAAAACGTGCCCCAAGGCCTTTAAGCATTGAAATAGTTCAAAGAATATACAATTATATTTCGCCGCCAAGAAAATTAATAAGATATATGTTTAGTAGATTCTGTTCGAAATCTTCATCACTGAGTAAACGTTATAATGCAAGGGGATATAAAATCACGTTGAACTATGCTCTACACGTTCAGACGCGAACGAGTAGCTTTTTTGTTTCTTGCAACGGGTAGGTATTGCGAATACATTAATCAGGAATAAAACGAGAGAAAAACGTGACTCGAGTAATCTCCGAAGAGCCGCGCAAATGAAGAGCGACTGTTCGGTGGGAGATCTCACGCAGTCTAAAGTCCACAGGTTGCCCCAGACTGGCCGAGCGACACTTTAATTAATATTACGATAATTTACGATACGGAATTTATCAGGGGAGCAGCGATGCATCGCGAGAAAGGTCATCATTCATTGTGTCTCCGAGCGAATGCAACAAGTCCTCCTTCGCCAGCGCGGTGGTACTTAACCATGCGGCGGCTGTGCTCCCTTCGACCAGCCTCCGAAAGTGTGAGAAATAGAGCCGCAGAAACCAGACGATCAAACATCGGTGAATCACGCCGCGAGCGCGCGGTATTCAGATTCCATTCGCGACGATCGATGGTACCGTGACTTCGCAATTTCCCATAATTTCCGATCGATCGCAGTTGCGTCCGTGTCACGAGATTGTTCTATTTCGAGGCGGTGTGTATTTTAGTCGAGAAAAAGGTAAGTCTGCTCGGTACTTGCTTAAGATTAGGTTTATATAGTGCTATAGAACTAATTTACACGATTTTATAAAAATAACGTGGAGAAAAATACATTATGTAGACATTATAAGATGCCCCTCTACTTATCTGTCCCAATTTTCACTGAGGTGCACGGTCCCGTTATCAACATTTCTCGTGCACCTCATAAAATTGGGTCACATCAACACCTGACTCAAATTTTTAGCTGCTTATTTTTACTGAGCTGTAATATAAGAAAAACAAAAGTCTTCGTCATTTTTATTTCAAAATTCTGTTTCTTTTTTAACATATGAATTGTATAAAGCAGTTAGATGCTAGGAGGTTTTGTATTTTTGTATAACTATGCTATAATATAAGAAAAACAAAAGTCTTCGTCATTTTTATTTCAAAATTCTGTTTCTTTTTTAACATATGAATTGTATAAAGCAGTTAGATGCTAGGAGGCTTTGTATTTTTCTATAACTATGCTATAATATAAGAAAAACTAAAGTCTTCGTCATTTTTATTTCAAAATTTCTGTTTCTTTTTGCTATATGAATTGTATAAAGCAGTTCGATGCTAGGAGGTTTTGTATTTTTGTGGTGAGAGGTCTAGAAGTCAGGCTAAAATATTACTGCGCGGACTATAATATCTCCTCGGGGAACGTACATACCTAGATCGTCGATGATCGAGATGGATGCGTGATCGCGCGGAGTTATGCGCCCGCTCCTTCGCCTGACTGGTGTATAAACGAGCGCCGCGCCATAATTTGCGTGTATCCGTTCATCTAATGACACCCACCAGCTGACTCGGCGTATCTCTCTTCCTGCTTCCGCCAGGAATTGAATACCAATCGGGTTAGTCAGCATGGTCCTTCCTTTCTTCGATAAAACCTGACTATGTATAGCACACTACTCTGTACGTCCAACTAATTTTCATTTGTTAACCCTCATCCACACGATTAATTTTTTATACGAATTTGAAACAGGTGCAGGAACAACATGAACGTTATGGAAATCTGTTTAATGTTCTCGGCGCTACGGTTCGATCAATTACTATTGAGGAATCAAAGAACAATTTTGCAGATTATCAAATAATCATCGACGTATCGATTCTTTAGCGCCGAGAACATTAAACATTTGCTATTAACAATAATACGATCGATATAAGAGACATATTTGTCATGGAAATCTGTTTGGAGAACGTGGGTTTGATTTCTGTTTATAAAGACTCACTCACTGGTGCGTTAATTTGCATGAGCATCTACGGAGATGTCGATGACTCATTGGCAGCGATTTAATCGAGTAAGAAATGATGTAACGAGGTCGCTGTTATGATCTGGAGGCACGTCGCCTCGCTTATCATCTTCTAATACAGCTTCCGTAACTGGCACGCCTTATTTCTTATCTGAAACTAGTTCAAATACAAAGTCTCTTTCTAAACATTTCTAATATACAGGGCGGGGCCGTTATAAACAGCTCGCCTGAATAAATCGCTTGCTTTTAAAGATAGAAGAAAATGCATCAGACCAAATTGACTCGGTATCAAACTGCCCATAATCTGATGTAACTAATTTCTTGATAGATGAAGACGTCAAGGAGATTGTAGAGAATGTAGAAAATAGCTTCATATATTTCTTTATAAAGATTTGGTATAATAATATAATATATATATAATATAAAGAAATACAATAATTAATGTCTCTAATTCTTGTTTACTATCTTCGCTAGACTTCCTATTACAGACTGACTACGCTGCACATCATTCATATCACTTAACAAATAATAGATGGCGACACACTTTTTACCATAGAATATCTATCTTCTATATATATATATATAAAAACGAAGTCCTGACTCACTCACTCACTGACTGACTCATGAACGCCCAGGCTAAACCCTTGGCCCCATAAGAAAGGATACTTCGAAATTCAACCCCTAAGGGGGTAAAAAGGGGTTGCAACGTTTGTATGAGGAATATTTTATTTATGGTCGGATTTGCTTGATACTTGGTTTTAATGCTCATTGATACAATCCGAATGGGGTGAATGGGGGGTTGAAAGGTTTTATGGAGAAACACTATCAATTTTCGAGGGCATTAAACAGTTTCCTGTGAGAGCGAAGCCGTGGGGAAAAGCTAGTATTATAATATGAATGACAACCTCAACAGAGATGTAAGCGGAACCTTCGCTAAACGTTTCTGGATTAATTGCGACCAGCCTCGCCACGCGGCTAAAAAAGCAAAGAAGGAGACTGTCTGCGTTCACGCAGGTCGGACTCACCACCCACGGAAAATTGAACGAAAATCACGTTCTCGGGCTGGTCGGCCCGTCAGCTCGTCGATCACTTTCGGGACAATGTGCCAGGCCGCGCTCCAGAAACGCGGTAATCCAATTAAGAGCAACACCGAGGGGCGGTTGAATTAATCGCGGCAGATAAATCGCGCGAAACGTCCGCCCGGTGAATCGGGTCTCTCCCCTCTTTTGTGAGGGCTTTAACAGCTCCCGTCGGATGTCCCGGGTGTCGCCTTTTCAGAAGTAAACGGCCGGGGTTGTCAAGTCGCAAATGCCGGGCAGGCTTTCGCTCGCATTACGCTCGTTGCGATAGTAATTGCCGAAGCGGCTTCGGAAAGGACAAGCAGACACGCCGCGGATCGAACAAGATGTGGGAGACGCAGGAAGGAACACTTCTCCAACGAGAGACACCTCGTTACCAGCTCGGATTCGCCTGACGCGTCGTTCCGTATTAGTCCAGTCGCCAGGTACGTTTACTTGGAAAGTATTCCGAACTTAATGAAATTTTCACACGTCATTTAGGGATACTCTGGGGTGTCGAATCTCAGTTTTCGACCTCGAGGACCCTGTGCTAACTTGGGGAGGGGGAAAAAGTTAAAAGTGAAAATGTAAGGGGTATTCGTAGTATGAAGATTATATAGATATGTTAAAAAACTAAAGTTATGAGCCAAAAACTTACAATTTCCTGCTAAATGTCACAATGCGTGGCTCAAAATGTCATTTTGAGAAACATTTCCTAATTTTGAACGCCTGTCTCTCGGTGCCTATTGGGTGAAAAAAAAGATTGACCAGTGAAATTTGAAGGAAATTTAATGCTCTTTCCAAAAATGAAAAACAAAGGTCTGAGGACCCACAGTTTTTCAGTAATAGGCGAAAATCCAAAACAAGGTAATAAAAATCGTGGTTTTTTCCTTCCCAAGTTAGCACAGGGTCCTCGAAGTTAGGTTCGGAATACTTTCCAGGTAGACGCCTTTTTTTCGACCTGCTGACTGGACTAGTATAGGCTCGTTTCGCTTGCGCGCACATTCTCTCTCTTTCTCTCTTTATTCGTTCACGCTAGAGAGAGAGAGAGAGAGAGAGAGAGAGAGAGCTCGTGTATGCAACCGAACAGTGCATGCTCGTCCTCGGCCGGTACGTTGCCGCGGGTGCATCGCGAAATCCCGGCGGGATCGACGACATTAGAGCTCGGGTCACGACAATGGTCGTGCGGTTCAGGAGCAACGGCGATGATGCGATACACGTGTTCAAGGACGCCGCTTCCGCTGCAATCCGCGCACGCCGTTGCACACGGTCAAGGCTGCGACCTTGTCAACTTGCACCGCGCACTAGTTTTTCCATGTACCGGCACGTGCCGGTCCGACACCGTTCTTCGCGGCACAAACGCAATTACGAGAGAATTGAGGAACAGGTGGGGGAATTAAATTAAATTAAAGTGCCTTGTCTTCAAAGTTTTGAAGCGGGAATGTGTTAAGTGCTTCCGGAAACGAAGTTACCGAGTGCAAAGCGAATGGATTTATTAAATCAATTGAATAACGGCGCGCCGTGGCAGTCTTCCAAAACGGGACCGCGAGCAACATGCATTAACTTTATAAATTCTGTTGTATCGATCGTAAATGTTAATTAAACAATATGTGGTGGTATCGGTGCACAGGTTGCAATAACTTTATTAATAGAAATAACACTTACATGAAAATATTGTTGTCCAATCAACGTATAACAAAATTCTTAACCTAATATTAATAATCTAGTTAATCTAGTTAATCTAGTTAATTAGCCTTTACAATGTTCTGTCTACTTAGCTCGTTCGTAACGCCGGTTATTGCTTCCTGCAGATTCATATATTCGCAATGAGCTTATCGCGTCAAGTTCAACAATGAATTATTTTTCACCGGTGCCACATACTTGGCTATTATCAAATTTAACAGTCACCGTAAAATTTAATTACTGTCGTCTTTATTCGCGAAAATTTCACCGTCTGCTCCGGATAACTATTTCTGACTCGACCTAATTTCTACGTCGGCGTTCGGTGCTTCATAGCGGAGCGCGTTGATTATCGTACTGCGGATTTTATGCGCTTATGGCATTCACCAACCGTGTAAAGCTTAAAGAAAATTTAACATAGTTTCGTAAAGTTTATCTTTTACTTACAAACTCACCCCTTCAAGACGAAATGAATTTCTGAATGAACCTTCCGACGCCTCGGATTACCCTGTAACAATACAATGTTATTCAAAGAACAGTTTAATAACTGTATCCACCGAGTACAAGAATTAGTTCGTTTAATAATGAATTATCTCGCATAGTACTTCCGTAAATTTTCTTAGAAATTTCATCGCTACTTTTCTCACCGTAATATTTACTCTATACATTATGGAAATTTCATGGACAAACCTATGGAAATCTTATCATTTTTGAAAAGTTACGATTCATAACTAGGACTTCTTAAGGAATTTTTAATCGCAAACCAACGAGTCTCTCTCGACAACGTGATCCCGTAATTTCTTTTGATATTGTTACCTAAAAGTTCTTTTTTAAAATAGTAGAACCATTGAGGATCTATCGATAACAATTTTTAAATTGTTATATTAATTTAACGCAGGCTGAATTATATCTTCAGGTGAAAACTCTCGATTTTCGAACAGAAGGAATATGTATCCTGTCTCGGGATAGGTGGATCGTATTATACACGAAGACGTCCCCACTTGTTTCTTTTATTTCGTTCGTTAGGGGCGATCCCTCGTTTCGTTTGAGCCTCGATCAAAGGAGGGATCGCTCTTGATCGCTCCTTTATGTCCCGTAAATTGCGTGGCAGCACCTGATCCGGATATCGTCTAGCAGGTTTCACGAGCCACTCGCTCCTCAGGAAAAAAACGCTTGCACCACTTACTCCATACTTATCAAACTTTCTACGGGCCGTAAACCCGGAGGCAGGCATCTTATCTCCCTCTTTCTAACGACGGAATTCCTGAAGAACAACTTGAACGATATTTAAATTCCGTTTATCGCGATTTTAACAGACTTCGTAGCTGCAAAATCGCAACACAAATGTAACGTTTAAGTGGTACGCTAGGATCTTATTGCATATTACAATGTACAAATTTTCACAGACATCTTTAACTATGTAATTTACGTTTTACGAAGTGTTTCAATGAAACAGTTCTCTGTATCTCGATCGACAATTGGTCAAAACTACAATTAATGTTATTGGCGCACTGGTTCGATCATCGATCATCACTGAATAACATTAATTGTAGTTGTATCAATGAAGCTTGGTAAAAATTCAGCGAACGCGCGTCACATTTCCGTTCGAACGAGCCTCCTTCAATCACGGCGTCGCTTACTGTGAAACTGGTTGGTACAGTTTCCACGGTTACATTTATTATCCGTAAGGCCAGTATTTATGGAAACACGGGAACAATTCGAATTACGCGAATCACGTGCTTTCGGGCTCGGCAGCACTTCCATCGTCCTCGAAGCATCCGGCAGCATCCGTCGGAAGACCACCGCGAGAAAACGATCCAGCTCTCGGAACGAAACGACGCGACGTTTCTTTGCCCGGCGAATTCCCGGGAGAGCTACGCCTCCTCGAAGAATTCACGAAACTGGCCCTCGCTATCGAATAGTGTATTCGCCCTTAAATTACACATTCTCTACACTCATCGGACAGCAAATATTTTAATCGCGAACTCGTCAACTATGTAGCCGCTAATTGCAACAGTCCGAAATTAAATAGGAATCTTCCCACGACAGGAAATTGACGTGTCTCCGATAACGAGAGTTAAGAATACACGAGGCGCTCCCGATTGGTAATTGATTTCGAACTGGCATTAGCTATTCAGCAGAGATGTAATTAATAGTTGCTCGGGACAGTTTGAATAATGACAATCTTTGCTGCTGTAATGCTTTCAATAAATCAATTCGGTTCGTGATTTCACGAATGCAAATGGAAAATTTAACCGCGTGCTAGTCCATTTTCACTTTTCCATGTAATTCATTCCAGTCTCGTGGCTCGAATAATGTTTAATCTGGTGAACGTTTAATTCTGGTCTAGGTGAAAGCAAGTATGCAATCGATCTGCAATAAAATTGAATACTTTCTATACATTTGTAAAATTCGTGTCTGCAAGTTTTTAACCTTTGATCAATCTTTCAAAGACCATGGAGTTACTTTCACAATCAGATGTAAGGTTAAAGAAATCATTTGTACAATTATTTGGTGCTGCTGGAAAATAGCTGGATCAAGAATCTCGGAAGCAAATCGACAGATCACTTGTCGGTACCTCTACCCGGTATTTCGTAGCTTATAGTCTTACAATTAATTCGGGCCCGCGAGCTTTCGAATCCGGCACCGTCCATTATTCATCGGTAACGGTTCATTATTCGCAATTTATACTTGTAATAAATATTGATGAATACACGGTTATTATCTGGCGTCCATCGATCCGTTCACCGGCGACCAATTAATTTATATGAAATTATCGTGGAAAATTATACCGCATCACTTAATTTACAGGAGAAATAACAGAAGCGAAATCAGCCAATAATAGTCGGACAAGAGTCCGAAGAGCTAAGCTGTAAACAAACGCGGGCCGGATAAATTTACTCGATTACCGGAGAACAAAAGCTGCCGCGCTTTCCGCAAAGATAATCGAGCTTCTACACTCGGCCGAACCAGACCAATCGCGTATAGGACGAGCGTGCGTTATTCACTAACTGGTCTCGAGTGGCTACTAAGTACATGTATTTGTTTACTTTAAAGTTTTCATAGTTAGGTGTAGGGTAAACTGTACAATGATTGCCATCCTAAGACAAAATCTTCATAAAAATCTTTCTATCTTTTTTTGAAATGTCTAAACGAGCTTAACTTTCTATTATTAGAAGCTAATAGAGATTTCTCAGCAAAGTCAAACAGTTTTACGAGTCCTAAATCTTTGATTATAAAATCTATTTAGTGAATAATAATTGTAAGATAAATGGTACAGTCTTTGCACATTTGCTAGCAGTTATATGCGGAACTCCGTTATGAAAACTTACAACGTTGCCTTGAAATATAAATATATATTTATATACTTTTATTTGATTCCCCTTGGGGTTACAATTCTTTACATCAATTCCCCTTTTCACTCGTCGCTGTCCATTTCACCTTAACTTAAAACTATCTTAATAGAACTTAAATACTAACCTTAACCTACCCCTCCCACCCCCCTCATCTCTTTTCACCCCCCTTCCCTAACTTTGGACCCTCTCTTCCGGTCGCTTACCATCTATTCCCTTCTCTTCCTTTCATCCCTCTCTCCATTTAACCACCTTTCTCAACCATTCTTCTCCACCTCCTTCGTCTTCCAACACTTCCCACATCCTCTTCTGCCACTCTTTTTCCTCATCCAGCCTTGAAATATAAATAAGCAATAAAAAAACCAATTTTCTATACTAGAAATTCTTAATATTTACTGTACAAATCAAAAGTGCCACTAACTACTGCGATGCCAGCAACAGTACAGTTTACCCTACATCCTACGATTCGTCCAACCTCACTTTTGATCTTTCCCATTCATCATGGATGACAAGTTGTAGATTCGCGTTCACTGATTCGTTGGACGAAGTGCAGGTTGATCGGAGGACCTCCTTGCCCAGCAAAAATCAAAAAACGAGTCCGCCCTTGTTCCGCGTCAAGCGTTTTCGAAAATTCTCCCCTCGAGAGGTCGCGGGTCCACCCTTATGGTGGTTGGCCAGCCCCGCAATCCGTGTAGGAAAAGATTGCTTGCCGATAGGGGTCGTCGAAATACGGGATAACCGGCGTGACGGTGTGTGCGTGTCCCGTTCGAGAGAGGAACGCGAGAGAGAGAGAGAGAGAGAGACGGAGAGAGGAAGAGAGGCCTCGTGTCAGTGGGGTGCACGGTTTGTCTCGTGTGCGTGTGCGTGTCGACGAGGGGGAGGCGAAGGGAAACGGAAGGGTGAACGCACTCGGTGCACCGCGCGCGACGAGCAAAGCGAGAAAGAGAGCCGGAGAGGAGCGCGCGAGAGAGAGGAAGAGAGAGAGAGAGAGGTAGCCAGGGAGAAGCCACCGATGCGAAGCGGAGAGAAAGGGAGAGAGAGAGAAAGAGAGGGATCGTGCACGGGGACAAAACGGAGGGAAAGGGAGAGAGAGAGGCAGTCAGAGGGAGAGCCAGCGATCGTGAAAGTGAGGTGCAGCCATCGATCCGGCTGCGCTCGTGCGCCGAAACGGTAAATGGCCGTTCGGCAACTCTCCACCCTCCTCGGCTTTCGACTTCTCGATCCTCTCCGCGTTCCGTCGGTTTCGGGGAAACTTCGTGTTCCCTGTCGCCCGGCCGTTTGATGCGGTAACGCGCCGCATGGCCCGCTTTCGCCTTAAACAAGACCCAAGGGACCGTTATTAGTTTTATTCCCGCCTTTCCGTCTACTAAGGTCCAACCGAGTCGTTGCGCCGAGACGCGAACCTCCTTTCCTGCGAGAACTCGTGTTGTATTCCGGATACTTAATACTTCATTGTTCGTCTGAAACTCTTTGTTTTCTGAAACCTCAGCATTGCATCGTCTTCTAATCACCCAGCCGTTTAATCGATTGAATGATCAATTAAATTGTCTGGTGCGATCAGTGTTTTGGAAATAGTCAATTGTTCAGTGAAAACGTTGCTGAATCTAAGCGAATGGTAATCCTAATTAGATCGTTTATAGTCTGTAACCAAACTGGCAGTAACGGACTTCTGGTTCGATAATCAAAATTTGTAATCTCCACCCCGAGCAATGTTGAGAAGCGAAATCTAATCGTGGGAGTTAACTGAACGAAAACACAACAGTTAACTGAGCACCGGTGTATTTCGGCCGTTTATCGTAAAGCTGCCTTTCGAGAAGAGAACCCTGACGTTCCACGTTGGCCGTAATAGCTGTCTGCCACACTACAATCATTTCGGGCTCATAACATGTGGGTAACAGTAGTGGGGTGAGGTAGTAGGGGTGAACAGGTACTGTGACTCTCAGGTGTATCTTCTGTTCTTTATTTCTCTTTCACTTTGGGGCCCCTTGAAAACATAATAATAGATTTCCAGACAGTTTAGAAATAAATAATCAATTATATCGATCGTAATCATTAGATATTTTTAAATTAATCTTTTCGGCGCAACCGTTCCGATCAATTTTTAATCTAATAGCTATTTTGCAATAGCGCTTGACGTTTCGGTTCCAGTTCGAACCTTTCTCAAAGGTAAATTGCGTCTAAAAACCAAGAAATATATGTATTGAAAAGTATGTAATATAGATGGATTGAAAATAAAAAAAAATATTAATACATACTTGCTATTAACTGTACTTGTGTAATTTAAACATTGAACCGATATGATTTGATTTGTATAAAACACTGGTTGGAAACGCACTGCCGAAACGTACTGAAGGAAATTTTCCTTCCGTCTACGGGATCCCGATTTACGCTGTTCCTTCCACATCGATGTCCCGATCCAGGGTGATTTACTCGCTGGTTTTTCTTAAGTTAATATTACGTTCAACTGCATGCCGACCGAAAGTAAACCCCGAGGCATGCGCTTTCCTCGGTAAATATTTGCCCGATGAAGTGGCAGTTATCGTGCAGCTTCGCGTTACGCTAGAATAGGTGGTATGAATAAAGTGAAATATTTACTTTCGGCCGTTGTAGAGGCGCGCGCGCCATTGCTTATCGTATATCTCGCATTCTATGCGTCGTATTCTAGGCACATTCGAGTAGTTTCGCGAATCGTTTCTATTTGCGACCTGCTCCCGAACGACTTCCATCGTTTCCAGAAATTAATTGCACATCTGTTCAACCTTGGCGTTGAACAAACGCGCGCCGACAGAATTCAGTACATGCAAAGATGTATAATTAAATTTGCAAATCCTTTCAGGCGATTTTAATGAAACTAAATAGGATGATATTAAATCCTCCAATAAATAAAAAATAATGATTATATTGTTCCACTGTCATTCAAAAAATAATTGCGAAAAATACGTTTTCATTGAATTTCAATTTTCGATTTGGACAATTTTTATTTCGCATAAAGATCCACAGTCGACGCAGTTACAAGCTCGTCTTGGCCAGTCGTAAAGACCGTCATTTCCAAACGCACAGTCGATCAGAATTTTTCATTTGGAAATGCTGTTGGAACGTTTCGATGTACTCCCGATTCTATTCAATCGATATTGCGAGCTTCTGTTTACGAATGCTCACGATAAACCTGAAATTCATGTGCCAGCCGCGTTTACGGGATCAAAGCTGTTCGTTATTATTTCGCGCAGCATTGTTGATCATTTACGGTAAAATGATATGTTGCCGAACAAAGTATCGTCTACCTGAATGTTCGATAACTCAAATTACATGATCGCTAACCGCGTGTAGTCGAAATGATTCCTGTTAATCCGAATGATTCGTGTGTATTGCATAGCGTTGCAGCCGCAAGATAGAAAAATCGGATAAAATGATTCGGAGGTCGAAGAGCTTGTCGCAGCATTACCGATCACGATCTTTCGTGCGAATGTACAATACGTGTTAAAAATTAACCAATGATACTAATCTACTTAGTTCTGTATTTTGAACATCACAAATAGTACAATTCAGACCCATACTAAAAGAGTAGAACAGGGTAGGAATGTGTGAGATATAGACATGAATGAGAGAAGGTATGGAACGAATGTGTGAAATAAGATAATTTTGTATAAATAGGTTAATGTAAATCAAGTCCAATTTTCATAGCTGTAAGGCTGAAAAAATAAAGCAATATCTACAATTCAGAGCCAGTTAAATAGGTCTCTAAAATGAAGGTTGCATACTCAAGCATACTTTCTTAACTGTAAGGCAGAAAAAATAAAGCAATATCTGCAATTCAGAGCCAGTTAAAAAGGTCTCTAAAATGAAGGTTGCATACTCAAGCAAATAAGCTTTCGACATGCAACAAGTCCACGCAACAGTAATGTTTCATTAAGAAGAAATCAGTGACATTGAACCGGTCCTAATCCGTGGCAGAGGAGGTCTTTCTAATCCGAGGGCTGGCGCATTCTGCCGTTGTGCAATTTGTCGTTGTCTGAGCATGGGGCATCGAGGCGTCGGAAACCTGGGAATTTCGAGCGTCGGGGGTCGTCTGTACGCGGCTCGCAATAAACGGAAGCGTTTTCAGTTGAATGTTTTAACGACGCGGCTCGGCGCAGCTCTGGGGGCCGCTTGTTATTATTCTGCCGGTATCTCGCGGACGATAAATCTCCGGGGGTGTAGCGTCGGCCCGTATAAAAACGGTTTTCACGTTCGGCCGCGGCGCAAACGTTCCTCAACCGGGACACAAAGGAAGAAGGGAGGAGAGAGCTGGCCCGGTGCGGTGGCGTCCAGCCTCGTTGGGTAAACGGCTCCTCGCCCGACCGGCCCCGTGATTAAAGGGAATGGAATCGAGAAACGGCCACGTAAGTTCCGAGTTCCAAACCGACGACCACCCCTCATCCCTCTCTCTCTCTCTCTCGCTTCTCTCTCTCTCTTGCCCACCGTAGCCAGCTACTAACTCTTTTGATTCCTGGTGCTCGAGTTTCTGCTGGTAATTAAATCCCGAGCTCCATCACTGCCTCGCCTCGCGCGGAACTCCCTGAGCTTTGAGCTCGCAAAGTCCGCGAACTATTGAACGCGAACCAATTACCGTAACTAATTAGCCATTCGAGCTCTCGAGCTTTCGAGTTCTCGCTAAACCCCGTTAGTGTTGCCGGGAAGATCGGCCGCGCTACGCCGCGAGCTTGCACACTCTTTATCTCTTTCCAGACCTCCCGAGACGACGAGAGATACCGCGTTCATTACCGTCGGAGAAACCATGAATCGCCGACCCGTAACCTTCGCCGATCCGCAAGACCTTGATCGAGAACAGACACTAGCTTCTATGATCGTTATACGAGAGTGTTCTTTTCGTTAAGGATGTTCTGGAGGTATATAAAAACGCAACAAAATTTTTGAAAATTTGACACGATATAATTCTTACTAAATTAATGCAATTATCTACCAAATGTTTGTAAAATTGTTGTATAGTAAAAGTCACTTACAACTTTTTGCCATGTACCATACATTTTTTTAAAATATGCAATAATCACCGGTCGGTAATGTGTTAATATATTTAGCTTCAGAACATCCTTAATAGCTCCTTAACAAAATCTCAGGAATCGGCCCATTAACACTAAACCTACCACTGCCGGTCAAACGACCAGTCTTACATTTTTAATTTTATAATCATTGTAATTACGACGTTGATTACATGGAAAATTATTCGATAAATTTCTTTATCCAAGCACATATTGCAATAAAAGTTGCACGAAATCTAAGTATATAGAGCCTGTCATTTTTAGACAACTAAAACATTTTAATAGCTTTCAGTGCTCGGTAGTTTTAGTATTAAAGAAAGAGCAACATTTCTGGGACACCTTGTAGCATACATTTAACTTTCCTTCGTTCAGCGAACAAAAGAGTTTCGACAAGCTGAAACAAGAAAAAGGAAGGTGCCGATTCAATATTTACACTAAAAAGTGATATAAACGTCATTGCTCGCGTAAAAACAAACTTGAACGTCTGCGTTCACGCCTCGAAAATATCTCTAATGAAATCGAGAACCGTTTCGCAACTTGCAACTCGTCTGCGTTCAGGTACAGTTGAATTAAATACGACTCGTTACGATTTCATTCGCGGCGAGGGGGAAAAAAAAGAGAGCGGTGATATATGGACGTTATGCTCCCCAATTCTCAGATAGGTCGTCGATCAAGCGTATCGGTAATTTAGCTCGGCGAGCTTCAATGTTCACCGCTGACCGCGTCGCGATCGATACGATCGATTGAATCCGGTAATCGGGCCGCTCGAATAACCAAGTTAATTTCGTTTCTTTTTGCTCGTTACAGGTAAGTTTCATCGGCGTGCACATTGATTCGTTACCGATTTCGCTCGAGGAAGAACATGGTCGTGGGAAACCTCGGACACTACTCCGGTAGGGTAGATTGATCCTTCATCTGTTGGCTCGATTTAAACCAGGTAATGAAAATCTACGATCGGATGGTTAATCGTCTACAATTCGCTCGTGAAATCGTGTCCAATATCCGGGCTTTCAACATCTTAACCATATTATTTGGCAATGTACCTTATTCGAATCACAAAGAGTTCGTCTTATGAAGGGATTGAATAAGCTCAACTTGTTCCCACCCTTGAATGTTAGATCGTTGTCATCTTCTTTTGAATTTCTTCAAACAATGTAATCTACAAAGAACCCCGCACTAATCATATGGAGAATCTATCCCGGTTGAATCAGTTGGATTTTTCATATGTTGTAGCATATGATCTACTGAACAAAAGGTGTAATGGGCACAAAGTTCAATAATGGACAGTTATCGAGTTCTAATCAGTAAAACATGAGAAATTCTATCTGCCGAATACTCAAATCTCGGGAAGTATTTATTTTTTGGAAAAATGTGTTGAAACAAAAATAGTAGAGTTTACACCATTACATTTTTTGTACAGTAGATCATAAGCTGCAACATATAAAAAATCCAACTGATTTAACTGGGATAGATTTTCCATATGAAAATTATTATTTATATTATATTAATCCAAATGTAAAGCTTCATAACCCCCAAAGGGTAATTACATTAAGCTCTATAATAAAAAAAAATATCCGGGCTGCCATCTTTCCGCAAATACAGGTGTTTGAAAATTAATCCTATTAAACTTTGTCAAACGTTCTACTACAGGTGAGCTAGCTAAAAATACTTTAAGCAAAAGTGCACGCGCTGTTCGTAGTTCAGCGGTAACCGTTTTGTAATTTTAGTAAAGTGAAATTGTTATGATTGTTATCGCGGATCTAGACGCGAGAATACAATTGAGAAAATATATATATCTCTTTTTAGATAGTTTGCGACCTTGAAGCGCCTTTGACGCCTTCCACTGAAAATAAAAAATGGCACCACGCCACGATCCCGTCGGAACGAAGCAGCTTCTCCCTGAAACATTCTTTTCCACCTCTAAAAATAAAGAAGTCATTCAAGTGGTATTTTGCATCCTCTTGCATAAGAGACTTGTTTGCCATTCTTCTCCTGCGATTCTTTCTGCAGTCTCACGCTTCTTTCCACTTTACGGATAACGATGACAAAGTGAAGCTGCGCGAACAGTTTCGAGAACAGAAATCTTGATTTTCGCGCATTGAATTATCAAGATAGGGAGCTTCCGTTACAAATAATAATTACCTTAGAAGCAAAACCACGTTGCTGGAAGCCGCGTTGTTCGAGGGAGAGACTGTTCATGGAAGATGTTCGTGTAATTGCCTCTAATGAAGGAACAGCTTATCCCGGTGGCACACGGGACACCCTGTATAGCAGCCGGGTCGTAGCTAGCCAGAAGAAAAGAAGTAGTTTCGCGAGGAAGCTGCCGGCTGCATAAAGTAGCGCCGGAAACGGTGTGAGGGGGATTGGGATGGGGGGGTTAAGGAACGAAGAGAAGAAGGCGGAGGTGAAGAGGCGAAGCCGTAGCAATAAAGTGTGTCAGAACTCGGCGGCGCGGCGTTCCGTGTTTTCTTCTTTCCTCCGTGCCGCTATAAAGTCGCTCGTACCTCGAGGTACGCCTTTTAGCGTGCGCCGCGCCGAGCATTCGACCGAAAAAAGCTTATTATATCGTTGGATTATGGCCGGTGCGGACACTGTTGCGCGAAATTGCGACAGAGAAAAGGGACCGAGCGTTATCGACAACGTTTCATCGAGGATTTCGAGGAAATCTCGAGGACAGTGCTCGGCGACGCTCTGCGATCAGCTTTTTTTGCGCGCCTCGCTCGGATGGAAACGTTAAACATTTTTATCTCGCAGTCTGCCGCGCGCGCAAAAAGTACACTGCGCCCTAACTGCGCTCGTCGTTATTTAACACTAGAAAGACTGAAACTTAGTATAATACCTATATTGCCCAAAAGCAGTAAAAACAACTGCATTGTGAAAGAATAACCAATGTGTAAAGAAATTTGTTTAAAATTAATTTTTAATATTTTTTATATTATTTACAGTTATATAACATGTTATTAGTAAATATTAAGAATTAAAAAAATTTGTTAGAACAAGTATCGCTGCATAAAGATTCGAATAACAAGTATGTACTACTTTAGCTTATCGAGCAACTGCAACTTATCAAGTTTGTTTTATTTTAACTTATATTAAGCAACTGTATTAACTCATATGTTTATATGTTTATAACAGTCAAGATTAACTGTGTTTGATATTTTAGAGTAATTATGATCAAAGATTGACATTGGATTGTTTGTCTTAGATTTCATTATTCTTTCCTTTGACATCTCGTTGTCGAGAAAACCGAAGCTGAACATGTTTATTTCGGAGACACACTGTACAGCTTGCGCGCGTAAAAAGGTATAATATCAACAGAAATAACAATACCACGCAGTGAATATTTTGCGTTAAACATTTTGTAATTAAACCGCGTGGCTCGGATACAAAATAAAAGCGGATAAGCGGAGTGTCATCGTGTTTTCTGGTTACTAATACATATGTAAAGAAGGATAACAAAAAAAAAAAAACATGACACGCTCGACGGTAGAAATACAGTGGAAAATGAAGTGTTTATATTTAACGTTTGTTAGATGGAGGCATAAAAGTGGCAGCGAGCGCGGGGATAGTACAAAGCGAAAAATAGCGAGTCGACCAGAAAAAATGAGACGAAAAGCGAGATAAAATTGTTTCCCGGCGGCACTTCGATTCGATAAAATTCGGTTTGAATTTCTGACAGGCACGCGCGCTATTCAACCGCGCTCGGTCAACGCGTCTGTTCATTATTTGCCGTTCCTGCATGCTGTAAGCACTCACACGCGCGCCTCGAATAAATGCTCGGCATCGATTTATCGGCACGCGATATGCTTTCATTCAGAAAGAATTCCATCCTATATATTCGATGGATTTTTCTCGTGTAATTACAGGGTTTTTTTTCGGATTGCAGAGATTCGCTGACATTTCTCATACTCGATCGTTTCTCTTCAATGAAGATGATCAAGCTTATTTCAATAGAACGCGCGCCGATGAAATTGTGGCTCCGGGCATTCGAGTGAGTTTTTGTTGTTCGCCATCGAGTAAAATAATATTTAACACGAATAGGATGTGCATTGTGGGTTTCCGCGCGATTCGCGGCTCTTAATAGCCGGTATCTAACCGACACGGGACGGTGGCCGCGTCTAAACAACGATAAGCTGATATTTGACGCGATTGATAGTCATTATGAAAATAATGACAGTGCTGAATATTCATAATGAATGCCGTCGGGCTGCAACGTGGCCAGATGAATATACATACATACGTATTTGGGGCCGAATAATGCTTGATGAGCGGTCGAGTCTCAATAAAGCAGCAGTTATCCAATTTGTACGGCACGGAAGATCTAGGATCAACGTGTCCGTTCGCGTGTACCCGAATTACATTCGGAACCGGCCACTCTATAAAATCTGAATTAATATCGCATTTAATATCCAATTAATTGGTATCGGGTGGAGGCGTCTCGCGCACGGTTATCCATTGTTCCGCTGTCGAATTTTCCGGGCAAACCTTTCCCAGTCGGCGTGCATATCCGGGGCGGCTTCCCTTCAATTTTAAAACGATATTACTGCCGGAAATTATTTCCATCGGGAGTCGGGAATCGTTCCCGGAAAAACTGAAAGCGTAGCCAACGAAAGGACGCGCGCGCGAGCTTCTCTCGCAACCTGCTCGATAATTAGTTTTGCTCGAGAATCGTAGATCCTGCCGATAAAGGAAAACCGAGCAGTGGGAATCGTTTAAGGGTGCCAGTTTCTGGCGTGTCAATAATTCATTTTTTCCCTTAGCTTTTCCCGGTCCTCGCAGCCTGCAGGAAACGTGTATTTTCGAAATTGGACGTATTGTCGGACAAGAAACAAAATTGCTCGTGTCTCTTGTTCTTCTTTCATCTCTGTTTGAATCAAGTGTATAGTTTTTTAAATGTATCTATCGAAAAGGAAATTTTTGAAATTCTGTTATTATATCAGTTTTATTAACCTTTTTAAAGAAGCATGTATAAAGGCGTCAACGTAACATTTCCCGTCGCTCGGAAGAAAAATCGCGAAGCCAATTGAAAAATCGGAATGTCCCGGCGGAAGTCGCGAACGCGTTTAAGAAAAATCGTCGCGGCCGGTTTTCATTCCGGCGTTACCACGGCCGGAACCGAGTTCTTCTTTATTCGTGGCGGCGCGCGTTCGCCGGCAACGATTTTTCCGCCGGTATCCGTTCGTTTCCTCGTTACTCTCCGTTTCATTCTTCTCCTACCCCGGAACCCAGGGGTATATTTCTGCTCGGGAATTTTTCCCGTTTTATTTTTCGTCCCTGCCATTCCGCTGGCCGGGTTGCCCGGCTCCCTCGCTGTTTCATCGCGGCCGTTCTCGTTTCCCCGTTTCTCCTTTTCTCGGCCTCTTTCTTCTCTCGTTCGTTCCTCGGTGCTGCTTCTTGTTTCTGTTACTGGGAACCTCTTTCCCATTCGCGTGTAAACCGTACGTTTATATAGAGTCGGACGTAGTTTAACCAGGTGTCAGTGTGTAACGTGTATGGTATACGGGAGAGCAACTGGGCGAACCATAAGATCCACTCGGCCGGACCATATTTTTCGCCGGAAATGCGACGGGGTCCCCATCCCCTTAACTGCCGACCTACCCCCGGGCTACATCCTCCGGTATCCCGTAGCTGCTGAAACTCACCGGCAAATTATTAACGTTCCCATCGGAGGCTCTCCTTTTTCTCTGTCTGTCTGTCTTTCGCTCTCTATCTCTCTCTATCTCTCTCTATCTCTGACTCCGACTCTTTTTGACTACGTCCGCCTCGGTACCTATTCGACTACGTAAAATTCCCGGGGTTGAAAGCGATTTAAAAAGGACGACAAGTTTGCTGCACCCCCTGGAATAGGGTTTAATCTTCCAAGAAGTTTCACGGATTAAAGCGTCGGCCGGAGGAACCCGTTTTCTCCCCCTTTTCTTTCAGCTGGGCAAACACCCAACCCACCAAACGTGGAATTCCTGCGTGGCCGCTTCCGGATCGTTTTCCGCAACTTTCTAACGCAATAATCCCGGCCCGAGAAACCATCCGTCGGGCAATCTTCACTTCGTCCGACGGAGGAACTCGCTGCGAAGCTACAATTGGTTGGGGATCGCGAAACTCGCGATGATCAATTTAGAGTGAAACATCTCGTGTGAGATTTCATTGTTCTGTTTATCTTTTGCCTTTCGATCTTCTTCGGCAGCGTATCAAACCAGTGTATTATTCGATGCGTAAAATTCGCAAACAATGATGTTTGTGCTTTAATAAGTGTACGTGAGAGCATATCAATATTTAATAAATGTATGGGTCAAACCGATGAATTCTGTTTCAAAATCAAAGAACTTTCGATAGAAATGAGATAGAGCGATGAAATTGTTTTTTTAAATGAAAGCTGAAACTTCGCAGAATATGAAATAATTATAAAGATTGTGGTACGACCGTTTATTAACCTTAAAGAAATTCGTTAAACTTGCACAATCTCAAGAAAATCAAGATTTTTCCAATACCACGTGCGGAACAATTTTTTTCGAACATGCTATACATCATTTCCCGTAGATATGTTCACGCTGATTTCAAATCTGGCCGAAAAATATTAGAATCTACGTTTCCAGTATCTAAGTACGTTTTTGTTTTGCGATCCGTGTTTCCGCTTCGGTCGCAATCGTCGCGTCCCGCTAATCGTCGCCGATTAAACGGAAATATGCATCGGTAATCGTCGCGTGAGCGATGACAATGGCCCGGGAAAATTCAGTTTCCCCGGGACGAATATCGCAGCGGGTTACAGGCCGAGCGGCGCTTCATTAGCGGAATTTAATTAAGTCGCAGAGCCGGTGAGCGTCGAAGCTGCGAGCCGCGGGGCACAGGACTGGGTAACAACGTTTCCTTGTAAATGTCACGATTTTGCGGCAGCCTCGAAAATATGCGGGTCAAACGGACCAATTAAATTTGGGGGATGATGCGGGCCGTTTATCGACTTCACTTATTGATCGCGAACGATCGCAATCGAGATCGCGCGCGAGCGCACTCGACCTCCCGTTAATTGGCGATTTCATTAGCGATTGAAGTCGCTCGAAATAAAAAAAAATATATATATACACGTGCTTCTCCATATTAGTCTGCAGCGTCGATGTACCAACGGATCGTGAGAACGTTGCGAACGCTCCAAGGTGAAATTGGTTCGGTGACTGTAATTGCAGAAATTAAAGTGTCAAGCACAGTGCGTCGAGTATTACAATATCACTTTGATCCGTGCACACGTGCGTGTTGTCGACGAGCGAATGAAAAACCGTCCGATGTCCCGGAACGTTTCATCAAAATAATCGAACTCGCTCGAGGCTCGATTTGCTACGCTCGAACCTCGGTCATCGTCGCCACTTACAGCTGGCGCCTTTGAACAGACACGATTAACTTTAAACGTCGATACACCTATGATATATTACCCCTTAATCCCTGCGCAGACAATCTTCCAGCTATTTCTGGATTCCCGTCGGCTCATCTCTCGACGAGCTTCCGAAAACAACGCAAAATATTCAACGCTTTCGATATTGTTTGATACAAGCCTACACATTATGGTTATTTTCAAAAGCATTAGAATCCAGATGTATTATTAACAGCTAGGTCATTAGCGACTGCATATCATTTTGATTTTGTGGTGTCGCTCGGTCGATGAAAACTCACGACTTAGAATCGACTTCGAAAAAGGTTAAGGATCTCGGATCCTTGCGAGATATGCCGAAGAAAGAAACTGTAGTATACCTCGGGTGGTTGGAACATATCTGTTTTATTTTCTTTCTGGAATGCTTCATGAAAACTTGTACAAATGGTGTGGGTTGATGCGTAATGGGGTTTACAAAAATTGGTCGCAGTTCGAAATGATGGAATAGAGTACCTAGGTGACTAAATCGGGTAACGTTAAAGTATGAACAACAGGAAACATGTGTTTCGCAGCTGTGGTGAGTTTTTCGGATTTCCCTGTCGTTGGTCCCTTTTTTACGGTACTATAATTACTGCGATGACCCTAGCACGGTCAGGTATGGACCGTAGTCTTAAAAGCTAGGAGCCTTAAAATTACCCTTAAAAATATAGGTAATAAACTCAAGACGGAACAGATTTCCTATTGACGATGGAATTTAAATCAATCGGCAATCGAATGCCACTAGGACAGCAACGAACAAAATAAATTGAGAACCTGAAGGAAAACTTTGATACTCGAGGGTTTGTGAAATTCGTCCTTGAAAACATGAATTCTCATAGAGGCCGGCATCCTAATGAATAAATGCCGACGTCCCAGCAGTGCACGGTAACCAGGGCATCCTGTGTATCCCGCTTTCTAACCGGAGTCGCCGGAGAAACAGAGTCGGTGGCTTTCGAAACGAAAGAAATGTCAGAAATAATTCCTGTACGGCGACGTGATAAAAAGGCTAAACGAGAGGCGTTAATTGACAGGGATTTCGAAGTGGCGTGGTACGCGTTTCCGATTCGCAGGAGAAGTTCCCGCAGCAGAGCTGCCGTGTGCTGGCCCGAGCAATTCTTCATGATATACTCCCGAAGAAAAATGCGGTCCGAGCGGCGGCGTTATAACGTGCGCCGTGTTGTAACCGACTTACACGATCTATCGTAGCAGCCGGCGGGCACGATGGCGCTTAAGCATCGATTTTCCGTCAGAAACTCACTTACTGTACGTCAGCGTGGCCGACTGCGACGACCGGGGTCAGGCCACGACACCGAGACGCCGTCGGCGAGGCAAGAAAATCGCCGTAAACAATGCCGATGCGGCGTGGATCGCGATCGAGATGCTTACGGCACGGCGCACCAATCCGGAGAATCTCGTGGCGGTCTGCCAAATAATCGACTCTCCAACATCGACACCCAACAAGTTTTTATTGCTCGCATTCGTCTGCACAGACCACGCAGGAATTAATGAAACGTATGCTATAATCCTAATTAGGCTAGGATATTTGGTAATTATCTAGAATTTCGGCTTCCTCTCAGATTTTGATGAAATTCAAATATGTGTTATAGATTTCTACGTTTGGAACAAGTTTTTACTGTACATGATACAGTATTGTCAAATATGATACAGTATTAAGTGAGAGGTTAATATATTAGCGAGCAAAGAATGCACAAAGTTGTAGACATTTATTACAAATTAACAGTGACTATCTTTTTGTTGAGTAATGTTTTATACCAAGTTTTCTGCAACGTTACGCAAGCATGATTTTCTACTGGTTTTATCTAAGAAATTCTTGTTTAAATCTGTCGGCAATACATTCAGTTATATTCTTCTAACAAAGATATTCATTAAGAGCGCGATATCTTTTGAGCAGGATATTGAAAATGCCTTTCTAACACTGCAAACTACAATCCATTGCGGTGGTAGTTTTGTTTGAAAGCGTCGTAATTCGTCGTCGTCTATGATGTTTCGCCGGTGGTCGTGCTACTAACGATTTTCAGTGGCATTAAACGTCGTCGCAGAATTATTGTCGGGACAGTCGAGAGTTAATTAACGATTCGTGGAACGCGGTTTGCGGTGCTTGACGATCGAGCGAGTGCCGCTTGAACGGAGCCGTGGCCGGGTCTTAAGTAAAATTAATGAAAAATCGATGAAGACTACGGTTGCTGGGTCAGAAGGGAGGATTCCGTCGGCGATTAAGCGCTATATGGTCGCCATTGTTTCGTTGAGCTCGTCGAGTTATTTTCGCGCCGCTAAGGATTACCATCGGGACTTTAAGTACTCGTTTGTACAAATTGTTTCTTCGATTTCTTCTGGGAATTTTCTTCGAAGTATGCGCACCGTTTCGAACACAAATTACATATTACTCTTCTTTACAGAGTTGTCAGAGAGAAGAAATGGATCTCTGAGGATTATAAAACCAAAATAAAACAATACGCATACTCTTGGCAATGGTTTCTTCAAATTTTATATTACGATAAAATATCGTTTTATGTTTCGTCAATCACTCGTAGAGGACTGTCGTTTTTATTTTAACAAAATCATAATGCAGAACATTCATTTTATAAAATATTAACGTGGTGTAAATCAATAGAAACATATATAACAGTTAAACATATATACACACTGATATTTATTCATATGACATGCATACTTATATCATTCTTACAATTCATTCTTACATTTTGTTGAAAAAATGATTGAAAATTGGGCGTACTATATTCGAAGAGATTATAAATCGATACTGCTAAGATAAGACGTAAGTTTCGCAGTTGGATTTTCCCCGAGCAAAATACAGGTTCGCCATCGAGAATTTCGAGGAGAATACATTTGATCGTAGCAGTACGAAATAGTCGTTCCACCGATTCTAGATGTACTCAATAATACAGATAATCCCGGGAACCGTGTAACTCGCTGAATATTCTGTGTATTGTCGCAGAATCTCGGTACCCTGCACTTTCTCCCGCAAGAAACTCGAACTTCGCCTCGTGCCAGTGCTCCATTGTGAACTCGAGAACTGGGAAGTCGAGGGTTCGCCGGCCTACAACTCAAACTTCCGGAACGAACAGCGTAACGTCGATAAACCGCGATGTCCGTATTAAAATGTCGCGCGGGCCTGCGGAATTCAAGCAGAAACGTTTATCGATAACGACTGCGGGAGACAGAGAAAGAGAGTTGGAAAAGCAAAAGGCGGTGTTCGTTATTCACCGATATCCAGCGAGCCGAGTCCCGATAAATAAAACAATGAGCCCCGCGGTGCCACGGATTCCGCGTGCATTAAAAATCCGTCACAATTCAATAAATAATTCGAGAGTCTCTGCTCGTACATTGTTACCGATGTGTCCCGTGTGCCTCCCCACCATTTATCGATCCTGAATGCCTCCTGCCGATGCACGCCGTGCACCTTCTATAGAAAGCTGTCTGACCCACTGCTCTATTCGAAACTACCGCTCTAAATATTTACCTACGATCCGCAACCAAACGTTGTGTATTTGTTAGCTTAATAATAACGAGAAGAAGAGGAAATCGAAACGAGAACGTTCCGTTAGGGATTAACCCTTTGCACTCGGAACTATTTTAACTCGAAAATTAAACGTTTCTTCTGACCTACAATATTTCCATTCTCTATGATTTTTTAAATTTGATAAATATGAAATTGATATAATACCTCATACAATACTTAAATGTGTAGTAATTGGTTAGATACCGACGTATCTGATAGTGTAAACAATTATTTAAATAATAGTACAGCAATTTATAGTGGCGTCTCAGAGGCGCCACTCGAGTGCTAAGGGTTAATAAACGGGTGTAATTTTACAGATCAGGAACGTCGAATGTATTCGACTCGAAGATGTTAGAATTAGCAGACAGGAATTTAATTATCAAAGGAATTGATTTCGTGTGATTCACGCGTCACGGAGGATAGTTTGACACAGAACCAGATAATAATACCTTCAGCCAGTCGACTCAATAGCTGTAAACAAATGCACGCGATAGCCATTTCAGTGGGACAATTTAGGCGCGATCATTTAGGTAGAACAGGATCGGATTAGTCGGTTAGAGGCAATAGCTAGTCCCGGTGCATCTATCACGTGCTTAGCACACTGATGTTTCGTTTATCTGTGTCGACTCCATTCGTTGAATAGACCGAACAGTGATATCGCACTCGACCGTATCGAAACGCGGACGTACTGCCAGAGAAAATAGAAAAAAAAACGGAGCTGATGTTCGCTCCCGTCCAATTATTATTGAAATCTGAACCGTGGATTTTTACAGTTCGTTTCCATGAACTGGACTTGAATAAAAATTCGTTTCATTCATTGTATGCTTCATTACTGTGATACGTAAATCATTTGTCAATCTAGTAACATTGTTCATTTCATTCTGTTTTATACGTTTCATTTTTTAATCAATTATTATTGAAATCTGAACCGTGGATTTTTACAATTCATTTCCATGAATTGGAGTTAAATAAAAATTCGTTTCATTCATTGTGTCCTTCATTACCGTGATACGTAAATCATTTGTCAATCTAGTAACATTGTTCAATTCATTCTGTGTTATACGTTTCATTTTTTAATCGGCGTCGACATTGTATCGTTTGGTTATCTCTTTGCGAGTAGAGTATTTACACTATGTGAATCGAAATATATGGATAAAATAAGCAATCCAGTGGTAAACTGTAACTCTGCAGTTTTCATTGTAATGACGAAATTTTTGTGATTGCTCGGCAGTGAATATGTTAAGGAATCTATTGAGTTCTTAGTCCCAGATTATTTACGAGTTTTACGAGGTCCAGAGTAGTTGCGAGTGCATAGAAACTGCAGTCCAGTGATAACGGTAACTGAACGCCGAGTGGCAATTAACGCGATTTTTCGAGCGCGCAGATTCGTCGGGCCCGGTCAAGAAGAAGCGGGATGAATTGCGCGATTTCCGGTTCGACGTGGCCGCGAAGAATGGCGGAGGGGATAGAGCGGCGTATAGAGAACGAGGTCGAAAGGTAGAACGAGGAGAGGAGAAAACGGGAGAGGACGGAGGCAATTGAGACGAGCGACCGCTAATGGGAAGATTAATTCGCTGTCTTCTGGCTTCTCTTCTCCTTTCATCGTAGTCTCCTTGCCAATCTCTCCTTCCTCCTTGTCGTTTTCCCATTTGCGTGACAGACGGTGTGCAATAATGCCCGGTTAAGTGTCGCGGATCTGGGCTTTTATGGCGACACTTACATCCGCAGCATACCGCGCCTTTTAAATTCTCGAAACATCAATAGACGGTTCCACCGAGCATCGATCCTTGAATTTTCTTTTAAGTATCTTCGTATCGATCAACGTATCGACGACTTTTACTTCTTCATCTTGAATTTTTCATTTGTATAAAAATCTGATTGTTTATACGTATCCCCTGTTCATTTGTGTTTAATATCCATATCGATTGTACACCAGTATTATATTATTATGTTTCTTTTTTTTTCTTTTTGTGCATGTCCTTTCTTTTTTATTAGACGAGTAGTCTTGTATCTTTCTCTTTTTTTATTGAAAAGATTTATGTAAAAGGGCTTCAGTCTATTTATAATAAACAATAATAATAAAAATGACACTACAGTAGGTATAGTGAGTTGTAGTCGCGCAGGACACACACACACACAGCGTTGATCACGGATTCGCGAGATAGAAAGCGTGATCGAAGGAAGCGTTTGTAGATCTTCGAGGCTCGATCGCGAGACAGCTGGTCGTTTGCCGTCTGGATCGAGTAACAAGTAATTCCGTGTTACGCGTTCCCCGAGGGAAGAATTTCGCAGTTCGACAGGGTTAATTGATTCCCGGTGCGAGGACCGTCGATATCGAACCGACGATTAAATCGAAAAGGTTACGCGTGTCTGGATCGACTCGAGAGTGCACCGGCAGCAGCTCACCTATTGTATCGTCGAGAGAAAAAAAAAAGTCTGATCGCGGTTGTTCGTCCCGTGTGTTTTATTCCGTCGTAACGAGCTCTCGGCCGTCTCGTGTATCTGATAAGCAGCGAGGATAATTAGTTGGGTGCATGCCTGTTTACTGTAATTAGGAGCGCCGGCCAATTTGACAAATCTTATTAGCCGTAACAATGTTGTAGCGGAAGATTGATTGTTCGCTCGCTGCTTTCTCTCCGGCTCGTCGGCGATGTTCGTCCCGGCTCGCCAATCTTTATGTTTTAATTGAATCGCGCGTGAGCTCGCCAAGGAATTGATGCGCTGTCTTCGATGACCAATTAAGCGGCTCTTCCGGGTGAAATGTAATTAGCAAAACGGCCTCGAAACGAGCTGCGTACGAAGATTAATTGGGTATCCCTCCAATCCCTTACGGACAAAAGAAGCTGCACGAGTTTGCTGTATACTGAATATTCCTCGACGCTTTCTTAATTAACTGTCCGATACGAGAGCACTCTTCAACCATGTCGCGTTTCGTTTTTGTTACATATTTCTACAAAAATGTTTTCTGAAAAGAGTTCGACAATGGAAAACAAAAGAGCAATTTCCTAATAATTAAAGTGTACTCTTGTGTAACGCTTCTAAACATTTTTGAAGCTTCGTAGCAGCAGTTGTGCAATTAAATTGCTTTTTGACGTTGATTTTAGTGGCTCGCTGTTTCCCGGCAGCGCCGAAAGAAAAATGAAAATTTCCTGTTGCAGTTCCGGGGCCAAAAATCCGGTAGAAAAAAAATTCGAAAGCAACACAGCAGTTCGGTGGAAACGGAAAGCTGTTCGTGCTGGGTCCCCGTCGACCAGAATGGATATGTAAAAGGTTCTCGCGCCGTTCCCGGAAAATAACTTCCGGCGGGGATCGTGATTCGTTTCGGGGAATCCTCGGAATGGAATTGCGAGAGCGCCGCAGAGAGAGAGAGAGAGAGAGGACGTAGCTCGATTTCACCTTCGAGATGATTTGTATCTTCGCGATCTTTGCCCGGTCTCGGAACAAGCGAGTCCTAGGGTGAGAGCTGGCTCGATAACAGTCGTTCGATCCTTCTCGAACCGTCTTTCCCCGAGTGAAATCGTTTTTAATTGTACCGGATGCTTGCGAGCACACTTGGTCACGCGATCGGCCGCCTTAAATTCGATTCACCTTTGCCCAACCGAGTCCGGATCATTTTTATGGCAATGATCGAAACCGTTTCGATTGGAGAACGCTCTGTTCAATGTTCCTTTCATTCTCTTTCTTTACTTTCTTTGTTAAATCAATTTATGAAGTGGTTCGTCATGCTGTTTGGTTACTATGTTGGTGTACTTCTCTTTCCAATATTCTCATGGTGTTATTATTATTATTATTTAATTATTCAATTTTATCGATAGTAAGGAATTAATAAAAACTATATGCTATCGGCGCACAGGTTCGATCATAATGTTGCTATATGTAAATATGTAAAAATGTCCTTTTATACAAATGTATACAGTTTTTACAGTATAACTGATAAAAACAAAAAGAAGACATAAAAAGAGAAAGTCTTAACTAAAATTTACAAACGAATGGACCGCGCGAAACTAAACAAATACAGGTATGATTAACAAATAGTATTGCGCAATTTTGTTTTGAATGGCTGTAACGTGCCATTAAAGAAATCGATATTATTGTAAAATATGTTCGAGCTAGCATAGCAATCCTCATACGAGGATTTGGATTTCATTGTTTGAAATCCTGCTCTCATTCTCAAAACGTTCTCAAAACTTATTTGCAAGAATAAATGTCAAACTGCGAATCTTCATGCATTTATCACAAGGGATCAAACCCATGTGAAAACATTTTAACAATTCAAAAAGACGATTTTGTATTCTTTCAACTCGTTAGAATTAACAAGAATGGAATAAAAATGAAAAATCCACAGTCTAATTGTCAGCGACTAGACTTGCAGGCTTTTCTGGGAGGCTGATCGAAGTTTCCCGAGGATCACCGATTAGCAAACTCTGTGTCCTTTCTGGACAAGATCTGTCGGGATCGACTATGTTGTCGCGTCTCCTGAAGAAGCGAAACTTTCTTTCCAGTAAAAATCACAGTTGGTAGGTGGTTTTTGTCGACGGATTCCAGACGCTTCGCGGGGAGGCTTCCCGGCAAAGTTTGCTCCAGTTTTGCAGCGTCTGGGTTGGGTGTGAGCCCGTTCTCTTCTTGTTAGCTAGCTGCCGCCGCGCCGTCGAAGCACGTCGTTACGGTTCGAACCTCGGCCGGTTCTAACCGCGGGAATTGAACGTTATCCGGCGTCGAACCGGTTCTCTTATCCGCGGCCGTAAGCGATCGGCGTTACGAGGCCGATCGCGAGTTCCCCGGGAATAACGAGCGCCCGAGAGAGATCTGCTCAGACATTTCGATCCACTCGAGCCGGGTCCCGCAACTTCCGGGCGATAGATTGTTCCGGGGTGAGTCGGTGAAAATTTCATTGGGCCCGTTTGCATCGAAATGCCCGCGATTATCCGCAGCTGCGAGCTCCTCGTCTTACGAAAGGGACTCGCGCAATGGACGGAGTCTGTCCCTGAAGGGAGCATTCTACTTCGGAAATTGGAAATAATCGATTATCGCATTTAAATTGATTAAAACGCTGAACCCTCCATAATTTGTGGAATGCTTTAGAAAATACTAAATTAACGTAATTATTGAATCGCAACTCTTGTTTCAATTTTATGGTTAGTGAAACAATAAGCGAGGTGAGAAGTCGGCACACAGTGTCCAAAATATTGTTGATATTTGCACACGTTTAAATATGTATTGTATATTCGATTGTAGCACAGATTTGTACTGTACCAGAGATGCAATTCCCTTTTTAAATCATGTACCACAGGAAAAGAAAGTGTTCCGTCATGGGTTTGCTAATTGAACTCGTTAGTGAGGTTACACAGCAGAGCCTGCCTTAAATGCCTATCGTATTGTACAGAGATTATTAGACTGTGGATTTGACGCATTCATTACGTTTTTGATTTTGTTCAACTGGGTATTGGCATGAAGTTAATTCATCGTTTTGTTCTTATACAATCACAATGAACTTTTTCATTGTATAATTCGGTTGAATCCTGGCGAGTATATAAAATTGTTTAGGTGAAATTATAAAAATCATTGTGCATACAAACACTTATAAGAATGATTTATAAAAATGATTCTATATACAAACACTTATAAGAATGATTTATAAAAATGATTCTATATACAAACACTTATAAGAATGATTTATAAAAATGATTCTATATACAAACACTTATGAAAATGATTTATAAAAATGATTCTATATACAAACACTTATGAAAATGATTTATAAAAATGATTCTATATACAAACACTTATAAGAATGATTTATAAAAATCCTTCTATATACAAACACTTGTAAAAATGATTTATAAAAATCATTCTATACACAAACACTTACAAAAATGATTTTATGAAAGGTTGTATTTTCATTCTATTTCTCTTTTGCCTAATAACTGGTAAACATCCTTGAAACGCGGATACACTTGTGTATACAAGTCTTTGATAATTTAAAAAGGTTTTGGGTTGAAAAATGTCGACGGTGAGGCTGAAACACAGTGTTGCAAACGCGAGTACCGTTTAAACGTCTCGTTCAGCGGCGAGTTACGCGAGGAGAGGAGCCCGACCGCAAGGGGTACGAGACGCCTCCCATAAGACGCTCGTTTTCCTCATTATCATACAACTGCATTCCGGTTATTGTGTTCCCGTAATTACGGTCAGTTGCTCCGGGCCGGAGCGCGTAAATGATTGCGCAATTACGAGCCGGGAACGCCGGGTTTTACGGATCCCTTTCTTCGCGCGTGCGAGAGTGCGAGCGCGAGAGCAAGAGCGCACTTTGTGAATTGCGATCTACCGAACGGGGCGGACAATTAAAAGTAACGAGACGCGTGCGAGAATATGAATGCAGGCGAAATACCCGGCCCGGGAGGGTTGTTTCAGGAGTATGATGGGTCCGTTCCGACGATTGCTCGTGGCATCGACGCGATAATATTGATCGCCCGGCGAAAATGTGCATGCTGCCTCTGCGATTCAATGGTGTGAGAGGGAGAGAGTGCTGCGCGCGGATTTTCGACTACCGGGAAACCTGCAGAGATTGTTTCTAGTCGTCTGCATCAGACGAGTAATTATTCATTTCGACAAAAGAATAGTGTGCACAAGTAGACGCGGCCCGTTCAAGCGTGCGCTACACGCTCGTTGAAATCTCCGGGAAATTCGTTTGAAGGGAATTGATTTTATCAGCGGCGTTCGGAAAGGACGAAAGTTTTCATAAATGTTCCAAGCTGTGTTGAACAAAGCTGGTGTTATTCACGTTGGTTTAACTAACGATAATTTGTCAAAGTTTTAGTATATATATATATTATAGAGACGAATATTGTTTGAAAAGAGAATATACTTTCTATAGTTCCAAGGTCTATCAATTTCTCAACGTTAGCGAATGGAATTTCATGCATAATAAAATTCGAAACAGTTTTCAATTTCCAGGAAACGTTTTATGAAGATTCTTTAGTTACAATCTTTATGTTAGGTTACGCCTAAGCAGTTCCCCTTAATCGCCCGGCGTTTATATTCAGATAAGTATTAAAACCTTCGTTAATTAGGTGGAACGTACAGCAGGAAGTAGTTTATTCATAATGCTACCTCCGTACCTCGCAGATTCCCGTTACGAAGGAAACAGTCTGAGATTAGTTTTTGCAAGCGACGACGTAGAATGGTAAAATTCGAAAATACACAGAGCGCTGTATTACTCGCGTTACAATTCTTCTGTAAACCTCGTTGACGAGAACGTTCGATAGTTTGGGTAGACGGTAAATAATTGCATCTTGAACAGCGAATGATAAAATTCAGCGCACACGCGTGTCCCGATTTGATTTAGCTTTTCGACTGCACGGTACACGGTGGGGGGCAAAGCGTGCACCGCGCCAGTGAAAACCCACCAATGCAAAACGCACCGAGCGTAACGGGATTTACGAGTCTGCGAAATTAGAAGGAACGAATTGCGGTGTTGCGGGACGTAATAGATCCCTCGCAATTCCCTGTTCCGTAAACAGCGTGTACCTCGGCTCTCGGTGAAATCTCTGTCCATTCATCATCGGGGCTCTCGGGGCCGGGGTATCGATAATGTCAGCCGATCCATCCGCTCGTTTCCGGTTACGTCACGGAGGTGGAATCACGGGAAGACGCCGGGCGTCCCGCGTCTCGGTAAAGAGCGGTTTGGCTAGGAGGCCTTAATTAGCGTTCCCGACAGGTAGCTAACTGTAGATTTAAAGGCGGACCCCGTTGATCCCCAGTCCTGGGTAATGAACTCGGTTTGCGAGCAGCCGAGGCGAGCAGACGATGAGCGAAACGGAGAAGAAACTGTGAGAGGGGGATGATCGTTCGGTGGGGGCGACGGAGAAAGCAGAAGCGTGGGCGGGACAAGGGCGGGAAGAGGAACTTGCCGGAAGCGGATCTTGCGATAGGGTTAACGGTATTAAGTCGTCGCTCACTGTCGCCGCCGTGACCCGCTTAATAGCTAGGCCACACGTCGAACGACTCATTTCGGCGACCCGCTCGACCCGAAACCGTCCCGTCGAGTACTACGGAGCTGCTTCTCTCGTTCGGGTCCCTCGCGTTATTGGGTCAAGGCCAAGGCCATCTCACCCACGACGATGTCCGACGCTCTCGTCCCGACCACTACCGTGAATCCGCGAATCCTTTTCGAACCAACCTCTTTCTCAACATATCAAATCTTACGTTTCAGACACTATTCAATCTTTGCCTGTTTTATTTTCTACTAGCTGACTCGACAGACGTTGTCCTACAAATTTTCCTTTGTAATTGTCTCGAATTTTGTTCCTGAAAACTTTTCCGGGACCATAACGAACAAAACAAAAAAGGAATCATGTGTATCCATTGTTCGAATCTTGAGTTATAGTGCAGGATCCACCGACCATTTTTACAAGTTATTACTATCAAGCTAATATTCCGTGAGTAGCTTCATTTTGATGAGACGCCCAACTTTTTCTCTTGTGGTAGCTCGATTGTGGTAACTAACAGGGGTAGCAGGGATAACATATGTCGATTTGACGACTCTCCAAAATTTATTACTAACTGGGTTTTTTTGGTTAAATCTCAAGATAATTATCGAAATTATTCGAAAAAATATTTGTCCTAGAAAATGTATGGTTTGATCAACGAGTACCCTCCTTCCAACATGTATCGATAACGAGGTCATCAAAAATGATTACTAACCAGCTGATTTTTTTACTGTTGCTTAGTTAATGTTTATATAATTTAACAGCCACACTGTCCTACAAATTCTACAAATTGCGTAAAGAGAGTGAACAATAGACTCTAACTGTCGTTTCTTTATTTACAGGTGAGTTTATAAATAGTTGTAAAAAGTGTAAATAGTAAAAAAATTTAGTCTGTTGTTTGATTATTAACACTGGATAGAATATCTCATTATATATATTTTTGTTTTTTTAGGCGCAATTTAACTTTGATAAAGGTTTAAACTAGAACTGAAACGTTAGGTATATTTGCAAACTAGCTAATTGATTAAAAATTGATCGAAACTGTTGCGGCGAAAACATTAATTTAAAAATTATTAAATGGAATAGGATCCGACGATTACATGGAGTGTATACCGTTCCATTCCCAGTTCTCTTTCGCTGCTGCCGGGGCCATAATAAATCCTGCACGAAGTTCCGCGTGTACTACCCCGGTTGAATTTATGTTCGACCGAACCGGGTCGATGTGTAATTATTAATCCGAGAAAGCATGAAGTTTCTGGAGCTTCTTCGGTCCTGTAATATAGACTCTCCAAGATATTGGATTAACGCTTCACATTCTGCTCCTTCTTCGCGCGGCACCGCACACGCTAATATATTCTTCATCGATCCGGTTAATGTCTGATACCTCCAGACTGCAGATAATTACGGTTTCAGTGGCACAGCACGCCGCCTGCGTGTGTGCAATCGCGTTCCCGCGATCGTTCCGACGCGATATGCACCGACCGACCGTTTGGGAAGAGTAATCTTCTGGGGTACTGTGCCAAACCGACTCCGAAGATGCGTTCCACTGTAATTGGCGATATGCCGTTCGATTCAATCCGGATTTGTGGAAATCGAGCCACGGTCTCTCAGCGGGGATGGCGAGAAGAAGAAAAAGGGAACACTTCAGTCGACACTTCAGTTTTATTCGCAATTTAGCTTTTTTTACCTAAACCTTAACGAGAAACGATCTATAATCAATATTCAATTATATCAATCTCAAATATTTAATAATTTTTAAATCGATGTTGTCGGCGCAACAGTTTCGATCAATTTTTTAATCAATTAGCTATTTTGTAAATACGCCTAACGTTTCAGTTCTAGTTTGAACCTTTATAATTTAACCATTGAACTGAGTTGATTTGAATTGTATGAGACAGTGGTTGGAAACGTACTGAAACGTTAAATTACATAAGTAAAATTAATAGCAAACGCAATTTACCTTTGATAAAGGTTCAAACTAGAATCGAAACGTTAGGCATACTTGCAAAATAGCTAATTGAGAAAAAATTGATCGAGACTGTTGCGCCGAAAATATTAATTTAAGACGATCTATAATCATTCCGATGTCAGAGGAGAAATTAATTTTTCAATCCGGACAAAGAATTTGTAAGCTCGGCTAGGCGCGTACCATTGTGTGCCGAAAAAAGAACGTTAATTATTCCAGAACCATTTGCTCGGCCAATAAAACGGGACATTCGCCATTCGAAAGTGGGACAAAGTATAAAATCTCCGTCGTTCGAATAACGATGAGCAGCGGCACATGGCTCGAAGACGTGGAAAGCGAATCAACCGAAAGTTCGCCGTTCGCAGGATCTTCAGGACGCTGCGAAGCCCCGGTTCCACGGGAGAAGTCCCTAAAATTGGCGACTCGGTTGGACAAGCGAATCGGGTTCGTTCCAGCGGAACGTAAATACGCGAGAAAGCTGTTCCAGCGGATCGAAATCGATGCGGGTGATCATTTCCCGCCGCGTGGATCTTATTCAACCGAGTTCCACGGTCGAGCGACTATACCCAGCAAACGAAAGAGGCAGAGAAAAAGGGGTTGAAAGAGATCGAGAGAGAGAGAGAGAGAGAGAGAGAGAGAGGGGTGGGCCAGGGAGAGGGGTAGGGGCTATCTATTCGGGACAGTTAACCCTCCGTCGAGGATCGTGGAAACTTTTCTACCAGAGGGCAATCTTGGTAGAGACCGAAAGTCGATCGGGTTCCCGACTTTTCGAGAGTTCCGTCGCGGCGGCGTTCGCGTCCATTGAATTAGGGGCGGCGCACAGTGGGCCAAAATGGCTCGGTAGCTCTTCATGAGCTAACAAATGAAAGTCCTCGTATGGATTTTTAACCAATGCACAGTGATTCTTAAATGTCCTTAAATGTCTTAAAAATTACATTCGAGAACGATAATATTAATTAAAACATATAATAAATTTGATGATATCGGCGCCAGGTTCGATCATTTATAGAAAAAGCAACAAATGTGCAATTATTTAATCATGTTTCTGACGTTTAAAAAATTTATTACTAACTGGGTTTTTTTTGTTAAATCTCAAGATAATTATCTAAATTATTCGAAAAAATATTTGTCCTACAAAATGTATGGTTTGATCAACGAGTCCCCTCCGTCCAACATGTATCGATAACGAGGTCATCAAAAATGATTACTAACCAGCTGATTTTTTTACTGTTGCTTAGTTAATATTTATATAATTTAACAGCCACACTGTCAGTAATAAATTTTTGAGAATCGTCAAATGGACATATTTTATCCCTGCTACCCCTGTTAGCTACCACAATCGTTGTGCCACAAGAGAAAAAGTTGGGCGTCTCATCAAAATGAAGCTACTCACGGAATATTAGCTTGATAGTAATCAATCGTAAAAATGCTCGGTGGATCCTAGACTAGTACCACGAGCCGATCCGGCCCACTGTGCGGCGGAGGGTTCGACGGGCCTTCTCGCGGGAGGGTTTAGGGGGTTGGGAATTCGGGAGGGGTGAGATTCGAAGTTACTTCGCTCGGCATGCAGGCACGTAAGGTAATAACGCGAGCGTCGGCGGCAGCAGTTTCGCCACGGTATTGTGGTGACGGGTAAGGTTAGCAGCGGTATCGGTGCCGAGGCTATGGTGGTGATAGTGGTGTGACGGCGCAGTGTGTTCTCCGCAGAGGAGGTTTCTCCGGCTAACCCACCCCTCTACCACCCCTTTTCTATTCTCGGTTCCGCGCGCTGAAACGCTGTGATATTGTAGCTCGTCGCGTCCTCCTGTCATTTTCTTCCTCTTTACACCCTTCGATCTTCTCTCTTTTCTCTTTCAACCTGTCCCGCCGCACCCGTCCCCGCAACACAGGACCGCAACTCCTCTCGAAAACGCTGGCACGCTTCCTCCCACGCCTCCTCTCGGTTCCTCTTTTCGTTTCCCACCCCGCTCTCGCTCGTGAACACTTTGTCCGCGTCTGTCGGATTATTGCGGTCACGGAAACACGATGGTAGGAAGCACCCTTCTGTCTTCGAGCGTCTACCCTTCCGCCCTTTCCGCTCGTACCCGCGCGGTGACATCCGCCTCGGCTTTGGGCCCCGGCGACACCCGTTCGGCTGTCGATACTCCTCCGGTGTCGGTGTCCAATTATTTTCTCTTTTTCGAGCACGTCGCCGATTCCACGTCCCTTCGGCCGGTCGAGCATTGCGAACGGCTCTCTACAATCTTTCTTTCCTTTTGTTTCAGGTGAGTGCCCCCTCGACGACCATTCTCTGCCACGGCTGTCTCTACCATCAGGAAACAGTGAGTTCGACGATGCTCTAGACTTTGTTTCAGCTATTCTGGCCAGGTTGTCTTGGTTAATTGACTTGGTAAATTCACTAGTAACCTCAGTATACGTCTCCGAAAGACGTTGAAACGATTAGTGGTTAAAAACGAAGCGGCTCGCTTTCGGTTTTATAAGATAGCGTTTAATAGAGAGAGAGACGAAATGATGAGAAGTAACGAGTACACCGTCTCCCTTAGCTAATAAAACTTGTTTAGCGAGGTGACGAGTCTGTGCCTCGCTACTGCTTGTACAAAATTCATCCCACAGGCCATAATCGTTCAAATTACCCAATAAAATGCGAATTAGCATAGCCATTCGCAACCCGACGGTATCTTATCTGGATCCTTGATCTTTATACCCGATATTCCTTCACGATACAAATACGCAGACGTCATTACGTGGCAAATTAGTTCTGCAGAGTACTCGATAGATTGCCTCATCTAGCTTGCACAGCTTGAATATCTTTCTTGTGACTGGTAAATGCGAAATGTCAAGCGTGACTCGACGCGAGGAGCCACGCCAGACGATTACCAAATATTTTTCTTAATCTTTTAGTCGCGATGTTCATGCGACCTTGGAGAACATAATGTTGTCGGGAAATAATGGATATAATTATTAGATAATATAATATAATAATTATATAATATATAATATATATTTAAAGGAAAATAATGTTGTCAAATTGTAAGTAAAATGTCTAGTTATATGTGTTCATAGAAATTTTAACTTTTGCGGGTTATTTTGTAAAAACAATATTTAATATCTAGATGCACGGTAGACTTTTACACGAAACAACTTAGCTGTTTTTAGTGGCTTGCAACTCGAAACTGGAGGTAGATGGATAGATGCAATTTTGTACACTTGTTAAATGCTATCGTGTCTCAATATTGGCAAAACATTAATCTTCCATGACCGTAAAAAGTGAGATCAAACAAAATACGGGCAAGTTCGTTAGCTTAGAAAAAAGCGTTTGTAGAAATTAGTTTAGAAGAACGCTATTTAATTTTCAAAGAGTTACATGGAAGGCTAAATTATTCAATCTTAGCCGCTACCAAACACCTTCAATGGCCATTGGTTCAAAAAGTAACGGCCAAGTTAAAAATTAAATAGCGTGCTTTTAAACTAATTTCTACAAACGCTTTTTTTAGTATCGCAACAGGTATTTCTAAGCTAAAGAACTTGCCCGTATTTTGTTTGATTTGACATCTTTTTACGGTCATAGAGAACTTGGCTCCTGTTTACAGGATGTTTTTGTTGGGTTAAAGAGCCTTCAGAGAGGTTTTGAACGGTTTCAATCGGCAAACATCAGAATGCGAATGGAATTAAAGCGCTCTGTGTTTCCTACGTCTGTCCCAGATAACAGATAGGATCGACTTTCCCAAAGATCAGGTTAGTCTCGCGATTAAGATCGCGAACGGCGCGAGAAAGCGATGGGAACGCGAACGAAAGTCACCGGTTGTCTGCTATTACGTCAGGCGCGCAGCATTCGTAAGTGAGGCACGCGAGGCTCGGTAATATAGAGATGTTTCGCGGCACATAGTATTATTTCGCACGCGCACGTTACACGCCCCCGCATCGCGAGATTAACAAAGGTCCTTGACGAGCTACGTTTACGCCCCTGTTCGCTTTCGCCTGGCTTTCTCCTCGCCGTTCGTCTTCCCCGCGGATCTGTTGTCCGTGGGGTCGTTTATCTTCCTCCCTTGTACCGTTTACCACCGTCGAGAACAAGCGGACTGTGTCGAACGAAATCTGACAGGCTCGATACGACCAATCGTTCCGGGCCTTTTTCGGCTGACAGTGACGCACAGAACGATTCGACCGTTTTTACTCGGTGAATACATCATCTTCGTGTACCTGCTGTCTTTTGAATCGTCCTGCTTTTTGCTCATCCACTTCACGCAGCTCAAAAACCTGTAAAACAATAAAGGAGACTTTCCTCCCTCCAAAAATTGATTCTTCCTTATGCGAATTTCATAAAGATCTCACGAACTCCATTATTTTAAAAAATATCTTCGTAGAGGTATCCCAAAAGTACCCTGATAGTAATACACCAGTTTTAGTTCAACACTTCATATAATACACCACTTTTCTCCTTCCCAAGAAGACGCTTGACTATCCCCAACAATTTAAATGATTGCTTCAATATTAGTTCGAATATAGTCCAAGTTTTAAAAGTTTTTAAAATCCACAAAAAATTTGTCATACTCTGTAATTTTGTATACATATAACAACTGCAAATCTTTTTCCCCTCAGTATACCTATAAATGATTTTTCTAAGTACAAAGACATAATATTGTAATCTTACGATATAATATCTGTGGTCCCTAATAACCTAGTTGTTTTTTTTAGTTTATTTTACGTCGCTTTGTGAACTCCTATTAAGGAGTTATTTCGCGACGAGACGTACAGTTTTTATTACGGTGGGTTCCGAACCACCTTGGGCACCACACTTTACAGAGCACATGGAGTATTTCCAGAGACCTAGTTGTTGATGCAACCTGTATAAATAAATAAACAAAAGAAAAAATGAATGAGACTAGCCAGATCGCACGAATCAGAGGAATTAATTATCATATAGATAGAGTGGAAGCAGTTAACAGCAGGCAAAGCAAACTGTCAAGAGGTTTCGAACGACTGTGAAAGAATCCGAGCGGAAGGTGGCATGAGCCCGCGAGAGATACTTGTGTCTTGTTGGAAACGTCCGTGGTAACACCTCGATTCTTTAGAACGTGCGCCCGTTTTTGTGAGCGATCGTCAACGGGCTTCGATTTCGGATAACCATTAGACCGCGTCCAGAGCATGGTTCTTTCGTCGAGAGTGTCCTTCAGGCTGGATAGATCGCGCGGCCGCGCGCAATTTTTCCCCCTTTATTCCCTGTGACGTCCCGATAGGCAGAGAACAAACGAAAACTCGTGGTACGTGAGCGGAATACGTTTGGGGGTTCGTGTCGAAAATCACGTTTAGCCCGAGATATCGTCCCGTTCGACGGATATATCGTCGTGTTCCCCTCCTGCGAACCGTGTACGTGTGTATTCTCATTCATTGGCCGTCTCTCCGTTCCACGATCGTCCTTCGAGGACGATAAGGATCGCGAGGTCTCGACCGCGGATACACGAGAAACCAGCAGAACTGCTAGGATGACGACCGTTAAGGACGAGGACATTGAACCACGCCGCGGCGCGAGGAGCAACGAGGAGCTCCCCCTTTCGTGCCTGGCCCCGAGGTTCTCATTCTTTTCACTCTCCTAGACCGTGAAACGATTGCTCAATCTTTCCGCCGAACACTCTGGAAACGCGAAACTCGCCGAGGCACACGGTGCTCCTAGATCTTTTTCTTTTTTATTTTTTTTTATTTAGTGCAATTTGAATCTCAAGGTAGAGATTATTTTGCCGTATATTGTTTTTCAATACATTGTGATATTATGAATAATATAATAGAAATTATAAATAATCCTGAACCAAAACATAAAGCTATTTTAAAGATGGACTGTTTTCTTAAACCTTTAAACTACAGTTATTCAGAAACGAGTAGGTTATTTTACATATTTCCGCCGTAGGATTGGAGAGTACTCCTAGATCTTTGTTGCTACGGTTACTGATCCTTAACATTAGGATTCTTAACACTTTACCGACCGGAAGCGTATTAATAGGATTTTCAATAATTCTGCTGTACCAAAAAAATAGCATAGAAATTTTCTTTGACATTGCAATCTGAAATGAAACTATTAGACGACGTTATTGAGGATGACTTAGTTCATACTAAATGCTAAACGAAAATTTACCCATGTACCATACATGTAATGTATTAATCATGGATTTCAGATATTTTTACAATTCGCGAAGTTATAGAAAGCCTATGATTACCGGCCACCTTGGCACGAGCAAATAAATAAACGCTGTGCCAAAATAGTCGACGCCAATGTGGTTTCAGCGGTTGGTGACCGGTGAAATTCATATTACGCCACAACAGCGGTCGTTCCAGTAATTATAATGTCACAATTACATCATGCGCAACACACAAATACTATTTCAATTCTCAAACTATAAATGCTCACTTTTTGTTTAAGCAAGTAAGACAAAGTATTTTTTTTACCTTCGTATGCTTTATCTGTTTATTTATGCTTTATCTGTTTGCATTGAAAAATTGTCCTCTCTTGAAAACGATCCATATCAGGATCGATACGTTGAGAATTTATTAATTGCAAGATTGCTTGCTCATTATTTTGAACCTGTGCGCTGATATCATCGCAAAGAACTATTTCAATTGTGTCGTCTTTGAATTGTTCAACCGATTGAAATTGCAACTACACAGTTTTGAATTTACAAAAAGAATTTGCCAAATCTACCTTCAAATGATATTATAATCGATCAGTAAAATCATTCATACGGTGCACTCAGAGCTTGAACCGTCTGCTTATCAACAGCTTGGTTCCTGCAGGAGAGTCTCGTGTGGTATACCGAATTACACGATGCTTTCCGCGTCGGCCATTCTCTTCTTACAGAGATCGGTAGACGATCTTGGCCCGCTTCGCCGGTAACGCGATACGAATTACGGCGTGCGGCGTGCCGGGGTGTAAAAAAGAAGAAGCTGCCACGGTAGATAGGTGAGAGAAAGGTGTGCAGGGTGTGAACGAAGCGAGAAGCTCTGCCCTGGAGGCGCGCGTATCGTGTTCGAGCGCACGCATATCCCGTCCGTGTCTCGTTATTGTGTCGCGTGAACCCCTCGCGACTGTGTTGTCCGATGGGGTTTCAAACGCCCCATGAACCATCCGAGCTCCCTTTCCCACCTTCTCCGTCTCCTTTCCTTGTTTGTCTCTCCTGCTTCGTACCCGTTGCACGCCGAGAGGGTCGTTTCTTCGTTTTTCTTCTTCTCGGCGCGTCCGCAAACTTGTCCCAGCGGCGATGGATGCGCGACAGGTCTCTGTCACGTGCTCGAACATGTAATGCTCGTACCCGTCAGTCGTCGAATGAATTTACGGCGAACGCCGTTACCCTTTATTTCCGTATACGGCCGTATACGACCGGCCGCATACCGCGAATAGATCGATTAAACGATTTCTTGGTAAAGTTTTCCAAGGTACGCGGCGGGCGGGAAGAAGAAGAACCAATCGGACTGGTCTTAATTGCTGCGCCGGGATTAGACGCAGTTACTCTGTTCCGGGACTGTGACTTATTTATTGGAAAGTGCTCCGGGCGGCGACAAATTGCTTTTCTTAGCCTCGCGTTCGGAAGACGCAGCGCCGATTAACCGATCGCGATCGCTTATTATTGGGGAGCACTGTCTATGATTTCGGAACCAGACCGCCGAGCTGTAAAGCTACTAGACTTGTTGGTTTTATGAAAAATGTGCTTGTCGATAGGTTGCGAGCCTTTGTTTGTGATAAGGGATTTTTGAAATGAAAACTTCTTTAGGCACACCGCGTACATACTTCCTCGGGAGTGGACGAGTCTCATCCGTCACGCTCCGAGTTGCAACGCTATTCAAGCGAGAAACAGATAGGTGTGCAATCGTCATAGAAGTTTTATTCTATGATATTTATTATTTATAGCAACTGTCACCATTGGGAAAATATTTGCGAAAACAGTTTGTGATAAGGGATTTTCTTCAAGTGAACATACTTCCACGAGAGTGGACGAGTCTGATCCGTCACGCTCCGAGTTGCAACGCTATTCAAGCGAGAAACAGATAGGTGTGCAATCGTCATAGAAGTTTTATTCTAGGATATGATTTTCTATAATATTTATTATTTATTTATAGTAACTGTGACCTTTGAGAAAGCATTTGCGAAAACAGTTTGTGAGCCTTTGTTTGTGATAAGGGATTTTTGAAGTGTACACTTCCTCGGGAGTGGACGAGTCTCATCCGTCACGCTCCGAGTTGCAACGCTATTCAAGCGAGAAACAGATAGGTATACAATCGTCATAGAAGTTTTATTCTAAGATATGATTTTCTATAATATTTATTATTTATTTATAGCAACTGTCACCTTTGAGAAAGCATTTGCGAAAACAGTTTGCTTAAAGACAGACAGCTACTCGCAGCTGAAAACTAATAATCCATTGAGTGAAGGTGTACGACGACGTCGGAAGCACGGGTCCTTGAAAACAGCTTTACTGAAAGCAACAGAAGTTTAATTAAACAGTGTGGTAAAGGATAAGGCTACCGTGGCGTCGTTTGCGAAAACATCAATTTGTATAAAGATAAGCAGACTACTTACAGTTGAAAAGAAAACTGTAATAATCGATTGGACGACGGCGTGGGAAGCCGAAGAGGTCGTTAAAGAGAGGGAGTGAGCATCGTTGAATAGACGCGTAACCGGCCTCTCGTCACCGTCGGCATGGCGGTGTCCGCGTCTCGGGAAGCCCTCGAGTACTTTGCAAGTAGCTCGAAACTCGACGTCGCGTCGTGTCGTCTCGTCGGACGGAAAGAGAACCGAAACCTGGAGGGCCACGAGCGGGGAAGCAAGATTAATTAGATGCCGATGACAAAGCGGGAGCGTGTCTTCGCGTTCCGCTCGAGCCGATGTTCACGGCCCGATAAACTTTGAAATTTTGACGACGCTCAAACGGCCGTCAATGGAACCTGCTCGTCTTCTTCGGGCCCAGCAACAATAGCGACAGGTCTATCGATTCGTGGCCGATTCTGCGGGGAAACGTGAACCCTGCTGCCTTATTAAATTTTCTAATCGTCCAACGATCTAATTACCGCGCATTACTCTCGTGCTTCGACCATGCGTTTGATCGAGCCTTCAATAAATCGAGTCACGTGAATTCGATGATTGGCCGATTGTCAAACAATATTTTTCTCATATTTTTCGCAGCTTTTTTGTAAGCAAACAAATACGTTATCATATTGTTATTTCGTTTCTATTTCTGTTTATCTTTCGGCTCGTTAAAACTCTTAATTAAAATTACTCGTTTCTACCAAGATTATAAATGTAGAAAATTGTTTTAGAAAATAGCAGTTTGAAGTAGTTTAATACTTCCAATCAACTTGAGGCAATGAGTTCGATTGGCGATCACCACTTCCGAAAATTCTCCGAGGACTCCGAGAGCGATTGAGGCTATCGCATAGGCCATAGGCGAATACGATAGCTTTCTCGTCTTTCCGTCGTGGATAGACGAGGACGACGCGAGAACTAACGAAATTACTCAGCCTGATACCGGGAGAAACCGGTTTTAGTGGTCGACTCTCACTGGATACACTCGGCCTCCACACGTGAACCCACACAGATGATTGCCGATGTGCAGTTTATAGCGCGAATTAGATGGTACATCGGTTAGGTATGCGTGAAACTCGCAGAGAGGTATCCCATTCGAGACGATCAGCTTCGGTGCTGTTTCCGTGGCCGGATACGTTGTCGAGAGAATGCGAGTCTTTGACTTTGACTAAAGTTAATTGTACCACGTCGTATCAACGTTGATACCTGACTACGTCAATAGAATACGAAACTCAATTAGACATTCGATCGAACAATCCTTTTGATCGTTGCCTGTCTTCGCTATTCCGTCACAATGTTTTGCCGTTTGCCTTTCGTTTCGTTTCTGTCTTTCTACACTGTATAACATGTTTTAATTAGCAAGCATCATCCATTAACGGTAGCTAAAACCGGCGACAGGGACGGTGTGAGGAATTCTGTTGCCAGAGACACTTACATAGAGCAGCGAACGTCATCGCAACTATAAATTATTCTCTACTCAGTGGGTGATTTATTCGTTCCTCGATGCCATTTAACAAAGTACCATTATGCCATCGTCACTTAGCAAACTATGATAGTATTTATCTTACGTGCTGTTCGCTTCGATGTCTCTTACCTTCGTGGACAAAACACTATAATGCAAATGCAAACACAATTAATCGTTCATAATACACTTTCCAGCTGATAACACTTTCCTTATGGATTGCACTCACTGGGAATAGAAAGACATGAACTTTTAGCTAATGTTATTATTTATTACTGACCATGATTGACACAAACAAACACCCATTTCAAACCACATTTATGGTTAACGCGGAGACTCTCGACTCGACCGCTTTTTTTCAATTCCCCTTACATTCTTTTTGCGGGTTGAAAAAAAAAAGAACGTGTTTTATTGTTCGCAATGAACGTCAAGAAAGCATAGCGACCGAATAATTCTGAAGCCAGTCGGGATTCGGTCGAAAACGAATACGGGGAACCCTTTTCTCGTTCCCCTAGCCGCGGGAACGGCGAGCTAGCGCTCGTAACGAGCGTTAATTCCTGACGAATAATGAAGGGCAATACACAGGGTAACGAGTATTTGCCAGGACAAAGGAACCACTTTTAAATGGCCCCCTAATGGATTGCCCGCGCCTCACTTTCGACGTCGCGGTGTACTGGCGAGGGTGGATACCACCGCTCGCCGATTGCCCCTATAAATATTCCTCGAAGTGGCAGCCATGTTGTTATAGTGAGTCGCCTGGAGTTGAACCCGGGGGCCTACCGAGACAATTTATTGTTTATCGACTTTTTATCGGAACGCTCCCGCGGACACGTAAAACTGGAAATAATTTGAAACGGCGATTGAAAATAGTAAAGGTCATACAGTTAAAATAGCATTTTACGTATTCTTCAAATAAAATACTGTTCTCTGTATCTCTTCTCTTCTCTATATATAAAAATGATGTCCTGACTTATTCACCTATCAACGCCCAGGCTAAACCCTTGGACCTAGAAAGCTGAAATTTTGCACAGAGGTTTCCTTTATGATCTATACAAGGGATAAGAAAGGATATTTCGAAATTCGACCCCTAAAGGGGTGAAAAGGGGTTGCAACGTTTGTATGAGAAATGTTTTATTTGTGGTCGGATTTGCTTGATATGTACTTGGTCTTAATGCTCATTGATACAATCTGAATGGGATGAATAGGGGGGTTGAAAGGTTTTATGGAGAAACAATATCAATTTTCGAGAACATTAAACAGTTTCCTGTGCGAGCGAAGCCGCGGGGGAAAGCTAGTTTTTCAAATAAAACGCTATTTTAAGCCCATTCTACAGCAAACGAAAAATAGTTTGTTATCGAAGCGATTCCACGATTTAAAACGAAACGAACTACTACTTGACATAGTGCTTTGACTATTTGTCGCGGTGGAATCGATCGTGTTTGCGTCGAATTTCACGCTTGATATCCAATCCATTCAGTCGAATCGGTCATTGGAAACGCGAATCGAATGATCAGCTTGTGTTTGGCTGACAGAAAAGTTTCAGTACTTTTTATCCAAATCTGTAATCACTGATAAAACTGTCCACAATAATATAAATTTTAAGAAAGTGCGATGATGTTCATTTCGAAGTACACGGAACAGTTTAATATCGATGAAAAAGTGGGAAATTATTAACTTATTAAATGAACTCGATATCTAGGGTTAACCACACACTTTATAACTGTATAAATTGATGTGCAAGCAGCCTGGGTAGTCGGAAAACTATCTGGAAAGCGAAATGAAGGAACAAAGAGCTTCCCGTTTCCTGTACGGGCTAGTTACCGAGGCATTGTGCTGGCGCGAGTATTATAATCGCCTAATCGAATGCAGCAACCTTGGAGCGGCTCCGAAAGAAGTTCTGAAACGAGCCTGGAGGTATATCTCGATGGAATGGGGTCGACGAGCGTGCACGTACCGTACCTACACGTGAAATCGTGTCTTCGTCTACGGGTTCGCGGTCGGACTTTCTACGAGTATTGCTCTCGAGCGTTCTACTAGAAAAAGGTGGTTCGTTAAAATTGCACGGGTCCCGGCATTTTTGTCGTTGAACGGGGGGAAAACGGCTGGTCTGTCGCGTGTGGGTAGACGGGGGAGGGCCCGACGGTTTCCGTTCGAATTTCTCTCGTTCGCGGGCCGGACGTGTTTGTTTGAAAAATGTGTCTGCCCGGAACGGGATGGTCTGTAGAATTTTATTTATAATTCAGCGCGCCGCCGCGCCGCTGCGCTGGGCTGAATCGAGCGCCCAATTTCGGTCCGGGCCGCAGGAAATATGAGGACGCCATAAAACGTACGCTCGCTGCGGGATAAATTATAGGAATTCTATAACAGAGTACACACCTCGAAAATAGAAACGTATCGCGAGGGAATACGTTCAATTATTCGACACGGGCGAATCGAGAACTTGAACGGTAACAGAGTAACATTATGGCAAGTTTTCAGGTTGCCTGGAGGGGGGGTTAGGGGGGAAAAATAATGTTGAAAGAGCCCAGACGAGAAACTTTCTCGGGAAGAATCAGTGCGAGTTTCGAAACCGGAGACGAAATTCCAGTCGCGTCGCGAAGGAAATTGAACAAAAAGATTCCGTGGAGATATCAAAGGGGCTGGAAACGATAGAAGTCGATCGAGGGTAGGCGGACAGTTGGCGGGAGGTCGAGCGTTGATTGTATCCCGCCTGTAAATAAGAGTCGACGTAATTGGATTCATGCCCCTGCGCTCGAAGATGTCCGCCCGATGGTGCTCCCGGCTCCTACAGAGACCGTTCGCTCTAATTTCACGGAACGAGTGTCCCCCGGGGACGATGAACCGTGAAGCGTCGGACCCCCGAATCTGTGCTTTGCACTTCCGCCCGCGAATCTTGTTTGCGCCTTCCACCGGAAACTCGGAGATTTTCGGCTCCTAACGATGTTTACTTAGAAACTTCGCCCGGAGTGCCGCGCGGGAAACGCTATCGGACACCGGCTCCTCAAAAAGGAACACCGAGGCAATTTAATCGACAGAGAACTCCCATTCGCTAATTAACTGGACAAATTAGACGCTGGATCCGATATTAATTTCTCAGTCCTTCTTTTACATTGGAATCATGCAACCATTTTCTATGATGTTAATATTATTAATGTTATCGATCGTAAGATTGTTAAAACAGATAAAGTATTAATGAAAATCCTCAGTCAATTGTCTTATATTAATAATTGCAGTTGATTTGTAATCTTTCAAATGTCGTTTCCACGTGTTCTTCAAGTAGGTACACACGAGGGATTCCTTTTCGCATTCCGATTCTTCTAACTCGGTTAATCTTGAATGTACACCAATCGAATTTATTATGCGACGTTTCAGAGACTGTCACGATCGAAACGGTGCAGAGATTAATTTTTGTTTGGCAACGGAGGGCTGAATGTCTCGTTAATAGGAACGCGAATGTAGTTGACGTGCGTCGTCGCCGCGCAGGCTCGAGCGGAATCCAGGCATAAGAAGCAGAAGAGAAGCCGAATGTTGACTGTGGTATGCACGGAACGAGCACCGGCTGCCGTAGTTTACCGTTATATTTCCGTGAGAGACTCCGGTTCTTCATGGAAGACCATCTTTGATGCGCGACCCTCCCCACTTCCTCCACGGCTTCTTTTCCGTCCTCGAGCCACTCGATTATTGCAATTTTCTTTCGGGGATTTCGCGAGTTTCTGTGCTGCGAGCGGAACACGCGTTACCACGATGACATGTAATTCTTGTTCCGTCTGGCCTAGCCCCGTTTTTCAGAATTCCACGGGCTCCTGTGGTGCATGTCGCACTCGCGAATACGAATGAATCGGATGGAATACGAATGGAATCGTGTTGAACCAAGGACATAACTCTGCTCGAAGGAGCGCTTGCATTTATCATCGCACGTTGCTTTCGCTGAATAAATTATACCCGCTGCCTCTTTACCGTCGCTGCGCTCCGGAGCGGCGCGACGACGCGATTTTAAAGAGAACCGGTCGACGATCTGTTTCGTTGTCGACCTTGTTAATCATTTCTTTCACTTTTTCTTCAGTGGATTCTTGACTCGAAGCCACGCAATCAAGAAGGAACACTATTCGCACTGTTCGACACGTCTCTCATTTCTATTGTTACGTCCTAAGATGGACGTATTGAGATGGAAATAGTAAATTAAAGGATTTAAGATAAGAGATGTAACGTAGAAATTGGAACGTAGAAATTGAAGTCAGGTATTTAAAATGATTTGAAATGTATGATTTTAGATAAAGAATTGAACAAAATATATTTTAAGTATCAAAGTTCAGATACATTATGTTATTAGTATTTTATTATAAATTGTTAGTAATTACCTATAGTTGAATCTCGTTTATGTATAGTACAGACTCGGTCGTTTCCAAATTCATTTTTGATGTTGATGATGGATGATGTTGATGTTCAATCCAACGGATGTACACGCTATATTTATTAATTTTATAAAACTCCACTTTCACTGATGCTTTGGCTGTCAACTGAACATATCGATGATTGAATGTTAATTGTTGACTGATTGTCCTGATGATGAGCCATCCTTTTATAGATTCTTCAATCCATTGTTCCAGGCTTAATCTTCCTAGGGTTGGTGCATCCTCTTCAATTCTCCGTAATCATGTTTCTTTTAATTCTCTTCATTACATTTGTATTTTGATCGGATGTTTAATTGTCGATTCGTTTTTATCTTGACTGGATCAAGTGGCTCTACGCATCTTCTTGGATAGTTAGTCACCAGTGTATTGTTCACTGATTATTTTGTGCGTTTCTTTTAATTTCTTCTGAACTATCTTTTACATTCTTCGGTGATGAATAAATTTCAACGGATGTTTCATTTAATTATACACTCGCATATTATATTTCGAATGATGTCATTTGTTTGATAAAATAGATTTCCTTAATTCTATCGCTCGCAATGTAGTATAATATACGATAATTCAATATGAATTATTAATTATAATATTTCATGTCATCATTAGCCCGTGCATCGTTAGCAGAGTAAATATAAAAAGAAATTCGGAAAGAGATATAATATACACGATTGATTTTATTAATTATTAATAACGGCTGAACCACCGGACGTGTGACACTATCATTTAGAAAAAAGCACTTGTATTTGCATTTTCACTTGTTCATCAGAAAATAACTGCTAATAAAAGAGGAGATAAATTATACCACGATTCCGTCTGCAGCGTTCAACGAGTCCAAGGAACAAATATATCCTGTATAACGAGCGCAAACTTAATTGCTACCTTAGCATTACTCTGCCTTAATTATTGCGCCGAGACACGTCCCCATATAAATTCGAGTGTTCTTTATGCAGGACTGTGAAGCAATCAGTCCACGAAATACCCGCGATCGCCATCTTAAAATAGTATATTCCCGGGTGAGATTTTCTCTAGACCCGATGGAGCCAGTAGCGAGAGGTATTTCATTTTCGACTGTATCTCGGGCCGACATTTGTCACGGAAACTCAATGCCTATGAATATTAATGGGGCGTGCATTTCCGCTCGGTCAAAGGGACTTCTCTCTCACTATATATATATATTTTTTTTTTTTTAAGCCATCGTGTACACGGTTTCGTGGAGCGACGACCGCAAGGGTACGAACGATGGAACCGTTTGATACCTTTTATCGGATTTTCTTCGGCGGTCCCTCCTCCTCGTCTCTGTTTTTCACCGTTTCCTCGTGGCTCCGCCGCGATTCATGAATATTCTAGCGTCGATTACCGTGGAACAGCGTTGCGGCTCTCTCTACCATTGTCGTTTACCAGAGTATAGCGATGTCGTTGCATCATTCGCGTCACAGTCGTTCGGACCGGTGCCGGTGCCTGGGCACGGCTTCTCGAAAGCTTCCGCGGAGAAATGTAAAACGTGACTGGTTGTCCGATGAGACCAACAAGATTGTCCCGCGTCGAAGACCGGAGGTAATGAAAACTAGCCTGAAACAGCCGTGTTCCACCCGTAAAATGGCAGCGCGCCTCCGTCGAAATTGCGTTATCGGATATTGTTCGGTTCGCGACCATAAAAATCATCGCTCTTCGAAGAACCAGGGACCATGAACATCTCTCTTTGGGCCATCTGGTTCGGACCAGGCGTTGATGCCTCTCGCTATTTTTTGAAATCGACAATTTCTAAGAGGTATCCGACGAAAGGTACCAAGGTATAGACCCATAGGTATAGTATGTGTATAGGAAAGCTGATTCTGCAGCTCGGCAAAGATAACTAGCGTTGTGACGTCAAAAGATACGTCTTGAGATAATTTCAAAAAAGACTGAAACAGCAAACCGACGCGCGAGAAATTCAAATTAAATTGAATGTCTTCCTTCAATGATTATAATAAAGCAGAAATCATGTTGAATTTTTTTTTAATTTTCAACGATTTTGAATTTTATCTACTCAATGTTTTTGTAAATGCATAAAGATCCGCAGTCTAGTAATAACGAATCACAAGCGAGGTAAAAGTAAATTATGTAAAGCTAGAACTATTAACATATTGAACAAGTTGTCCAACGTTAATTCCGCCGACAACAGAATTGTATATTTTAATAAACCAGAATTGTAAAAAGTACAAATTAATGTTCTTTTTATCGAACAAGAAAAAACAGATATTCGGATGGAACGTCCCGAAAATACGCGACCGCGCCCGAGAGAAAAACAGAAAATTCGACAATCGTTTTCGCGGATCGTCTCTGTCGACCTGAATAATTCGCGAGTGAAGCGATGTCGCTCCTAATACTCGCGGACCTGTCAATTCGGCTTGACGTTTAAATCGAAATTGTCCTTTTCGATCGCGAACCACTTCAAAGAAATCGTCCCGTCGAAAAGTGACAACTTCTCGTAACGAATGCAACTTTATGTATGCACTCTTGAAAGGCGACGCCAACTTTCAAAGTTTTCAGCTCGTAAATCATTCCACGGTGAATCGATCAGGTTGCGAGGTCGCTATCAGGAAGTTTGCTCGCGTATAACGTGGTACACGTGAAATTAAGAGGAGATTAAATCGTCGTTTCATCTTGGAATAAGATCGCAACGTCCGCAATGGTTTCTTCATAGAAAACATGCATGTTCCTCGAAAGAAGATATTTGTTCTCATTTATACACTTCACCGAGTACAATTAATTTAAGCGAACATAACAAGTTGAGAGGCGTTTTAATCACTCAGTTTTCTTTGATCTTCCCGGCGAGATTTTAATTAATTCCGTCGCACTTGACGTACGCGAGGGAAGTCAGTCACTACACCCACGCGCGGACAGACGTTCTATACGATCGTTATTGCACTTTAATCGAATACATAGTTCCCGACAATGTAATTATTTCAATAGTTTCAGATTTGATCATAATAAAATAATCGGGAAAGTTGTTATTATATGCTCGTGGTATTTTAAACGTACTTTGCGAAGAATCTAATAATTCAAAACTACAATTAATGTTATTGGCGCACTGGTTCGATCAATTGCAGACAATAAGCAAATTTGCAAAATATCACATGAAATTTAATTCAACGTTTCGGTCTGAATTTAGACCATTTTCAAGATTTTCTGTATTGCGTCTGTAAGAATTGATCAATTAATTAATATATGGTTAGGCAAACGCATTCCCGAACAAGATTCGGAGAGGACGTCTACCGAACGAAACGTTGAACAGATATGAATTAAAAAATGTCGGCCGACTATGATGTACAGCAAATGTATGTTTAGACCGCGAGTTTTTATCCGTCGTTAATCAGGAAGAAATTTAAGTAAGGAACCGACAAGATTTACGGTACGCTCCAGTGTATCGCGACGAAGTATCGGCAGTGAGTTCGCAGTTCCTGATGCCGATCTCTTGCCTCGTTTCGCAGAACAAAAAAGAAGTCCGCGTTCTCCACGGTCGAAGTACGGTTCGCCAAACGAGATGGTTTTTTTTTTTTTCGCGTAGCGATAAAACCCGTCCCGTACACCGCACGCGTTTCTGAGTCGACTTATCGCGGGTAACCCGGCGCACTGATAATATTTAATCAGCCCGGGCAAAATCTAATTGGTCGCGTTGCGTGTCCAGTTCCAGTATTCGAAACTTTCACCACGACAAGGTGAAACACCTCCTTTTCACAGGCTGCGTTATTTTTTACTTCGCCGACGATAAAAGTCACGATTCAACCTGTCCCATGGAAAATAGAGAAATATCGTTGGAACTTCTACTCGGCCCGCGACACGCCGACTTTATTACACTCGCGAATTCTGATACATACGAGATTAACGAGGGAACAGATTCGAGACGCGAAACGGAGCCAGCGAATACAGCACCTTATCGACCAGGTGTTTAACAAGACTGCGGATCTGCGTGTAAGGTAAAACTAGTTCAAGTTAATAGTACGAAACAGAAGTTAAATGGGAATGTATTTCCTCTTTTAATGATTTTGATAAGTCGAAAATGATGTCGATCAGAAGCGCCAACTGTTTCCCCAAACGAACATGAACAATCGTAGTTTTCCGGATTCTCTGCGTGCTACGAAAATGTAATTACTATCTGCAGAAAGTTGTGTACATAGCAATTAAAGATGCCATAAAATTATTGGGTAAACTTTCGAAAAGGATCCGATTTTTTTATACTCTGGATTCTTACGTATTTCGATATATACATACAAAAATCTCATAGAAAAAAACACTTTTAGTTTTTCCCGAATTTTCTATTTTTCTGGGGAACTTTTCCAATTTTGTTACGCTAATAAGCTGATTCGGACTACAACGAACATTAAAAATAAAATTAGCCAAATGGGTCCAGCCGTTCTCACGTGATGCCGTGACCAACGAACAGCATTTCATTTTTATTATATAAATTAAAAATTAAATTAAATACGTAAGAATCCAGAGTATAAAAAGAAATCGGAGGTATGTCCTTTTCGGAAGTACAGCCAAATTATCACGATCTCGAGAAACTGAGGATAGAAAATCTTGATCTGCTGGGTTGCACGAGATAATTTTCGAAGCGGATCGATCGAACGAGGATTTTCTTATGGTGTACTCCCCTTGAAAACAGATTACCGCGGCCTTGAGGTAGCATCGAGCTCGAACACGAGAGGGGGCGCAAATTACGAGCGCGTTTGATAGGGCTCCGAGGTGCAGCCGGCCGCCTCTTGTATGACGTAAACGTTATACGAGCGACTCCCATATAAACTGCACCCGTAGACTTAGCGGTGTAGTTGTCACGGTATATACTGCAGCGCGATATAGTTACCCGCGTAGTTACAACCGGGGATTATCATTGCCGTGGCACGTAATTGCTTCTCGGCCGTGTACGGTTGCACGCACGGCAACGAACGCGAGGGATCCTGCGCGCATTATGCACGCGTTGTCAAAGACACGGTGCCGCGCCGTTAGCTCATTGCCACGATATTTCGCGCGGTGCAATCCCTTGTTCCGCGAATCCCGCTCCTTGCATAAACTAATTTCTTAACAATTACCGGCGCAGTTGTCTCTGAACGAAATTATTCTTTCGCCTCGTCGCTTCGCTCGTTTCAACATTGAAATTATTAGCTGCGAACGAGAATGAAATGTGCTCATTAAAGTAAAACGTGATGTATCATATCGTATAATAATAATAATAATAATATATGTAGGGAGAAGTCGTCTTCGGGTACCGGCTCACAATGGAATTTCTGGGCAACGAGAATGCAGACACTTTAGAAAAATCGGCTGCTAACACGATAGCTACTTCCTTCATCAAAATTTCCTTCACTCGATTATTTATAATTTCTATTATATTATTCAAAATAATCTCTACCTTGAGATTCAAGATATTTTAGGTCGATGAAAACGTGTTTACACGAAACTAGTTCATTCGAAACGATCGCAGCTTCCGTACATTTTGGACTCTGCTCTGCTTCAACTTTTATTCCATAAGGATCTGCAAAGTAAAATGACTAAATTAATTTGATTTTATGAGATTGTTCGGTATTCAACGTGATGATAAAAGTTTTTGAAAAGATTACGCATGAATGTTACATTATTTCCAAGAGTGAGAATATTTTTGATTATCAGCGAACGTGTTGCACAGATTTTTGGTGGTTACGGGGCGTTGATGGGGAGGCACGGATTGAATCTGTGAAAACGAGGGACGGATGGAGTTTAATGATCAGCGATTCCGGTTGTAAGAGTTTTCGCAGAGGGTTTCGAGGGAGATCGAGAGAGGACGAGAGAGAGAGAGACGGAAATTGACCTCGGGACGGATCGCGTTACCACGATCCAGGGTAGATCGTTACCGTGCGCGTCTCCGTTAAGTAACGATGCCGTATCTTCGGCGTGGGTGTGTTGCGTCGGCCGGTATCCTACACGCGGTATGTACACTGTACTATACAGCATGTGCGCGGGATACATAGCCGATTGCGCATGAAACCATTCACGCGAGGGAAGCAATTCGGTCTTGCGGCAACGTTAAATCGTACACGCGCGCGCGCGGCCTGATGCCACGGATAACGGAGCCACGATCATTTCCATTCGAACGAAAACGAGCGATCACGGAAAAAAGAGAAAGTTACGTCTTCCGTGCAGTACCCCGCCATTATTGCGCGTTGCGCACCGGTCTCAGCATCTTGAATCTTTTCGATGCTTTCCAGAACCTCGGTTCACTCCCGCGCTCGATTGATTCCGAAAAAGAGAAATCGAGGGCGTAAGTTCTTTCGATTCTCCTCAAGTGGAGTAGCTTCGTAAATACTCTACTATCTGATGGAACCACTCGATCGTAGTTTACACCGCTACGCGGATGTTGTGGTACAAGAATTTCTGATTAAATAAAAGACAATTACCATGAAACATTTTTTTTTATTGAGCCACTGAAACCTATTGTAGGTTTATTTCGGCTTTAATAAAGATACACTAGTTTTACAGTTTGAACACATTTACAATATGATTAACCACTAGAGATGCAGATCACAATCGTTTAAAAACTGAAAGATAAATTCACAGGCTTTGACATTTAGTTCTGCAACGAAGAGGTCCGCTTTTAGTGGTAAGAAAAATTTAATTTATTTACAAGTTTAATACTTTGGGAGTCATATAAACAGTACTGCCATAACACATGATCCAAGTCCTCGGAGACTGAGTTACACTTACAGCTAGGATCATCGACAATATTTACACGATGCAGAGAGGCAGCTAAGTTATAATGATTGGCCCTGATACGATTTACAGTGGATAGAAAGCATCTTTTAAAGGAGACATCTTGAGTAAACCAGGGAGATTGACTAGGGTTAAAGAATTTTTGAAAATAATCAGTGCCCTTGAAGGAGCCTTGCTCAGTGATTGTAGATCGAGTGTTGAAGTTACCTTTTAGCTTGAAACGACAGGTAAAATCAGTGAAAGGAACTTGAGATATGTCCACTACATTAGCAGATGTAGCAGATTTTGCAAGGGAGTCAGCGTCTTCGTTTCCATACACACCGATGTTTGCGAGTTATCCTGACAGAATTTCGAATGCTTCTTTTTAATGTCGAAAATGAAGGGATTTGTTTTATCATGAAACATTAATCGCATAGATTCCTGTGGAGATAAAGAGCAGTAACAATTCGAGCAATTAAAATCGGCTTAACTTGCTCATACAATTTTCGCTGCCTCGCGAAACGAATGAGCCCCGTTGCTGATTCGAACCGTGCAAGAAAGCTCGCTTATTCTTTCCTCCGACGACGATCTTTCCAGAGAACGCGGAAAACGCGCAGGCTTTAAAAAGCAGCAATGTAAGAATGCGTGCAATTAAAATCAGCTTAAAACTGGCCGTTTACTTTTTTGCAATTTCCCCCGAATACTTAAGTCTCGTTCTTGATTCGAGGTTTAAGTCAGTACTCGAGAGGCGATGTGTTTCTTTACGCCGGCAATTTCTCGGATTGATATAGGGGGTGCGGAGTTTAAGTCTGCGCGATAACGATCCGCGCAATTAAAATCGTCTTAACCCGACGGAGTAATTTTTCGCGAGTTCACGGGGAGCGAACGTGTCGCGTTGGTGATTTAGAGCTTAATAAGCCACCGAGGAAAAATGTGGTACAACGGGTCTTTGACCGTCGTAGCGGTCTAACGGCGCTGTCCGAAGGAAACAGATATTGCAGAAAGCGTTCCTTTTTTTTTTCACAGCTGAGTGCTGGCTCGTGGATTTCCTCTTGCGTGTCAAATTATTACTCGTTACGACCGGTCGTTATTCCCTTATCGAGGATCGTTCGAGGAGAGAAAGAGAAACTTGCGTTTCACCCCCTTCCGTTCTCCTGACATTAATTCCACCCTTGTCGCGCGAACGCTTCTTTCGCCAGCTCTCCGGTTACAGAGCTCGTTTCGTTTCGTTTTCGTTCGATTCGATCCGAGCGTCGCGTTATCGAGGACACAATTCGAGAAGCCTGGCTCCGGTTACTCGATCGTCGAGAGTCTCGGCTCGGTTCGCTTCCTCTCATCCACGGATAATTTCCCGTCGCGAGCTCGTTGCATATTTTATTCGCGAGCCCGGAGCCATGTAAATCACCAACAACTGCCGCTCTCCATCGTATTTGCGTTTCCTGTCCGTTTTCCGCTCGGCTACGGGACGCAATCGTGGATTCCTCGATCCAGACGCACTTCGAGAACTGCTCGAAATTTTGTTTTAGTGGTTACGTCTAGATTGCGGGTTATAGTCTATGCTTACGTCTATACGTCTCATCTCTCACATATCATTATTTATCCTTTAATAATAATGCACTATAAATACAAAGTGTTAATGTACTTTTTAGAAAAATATCTGTTATTGACAGATATAATTATAAAATACTACTTCTTCTTTAGATTATGATGAAAATTTTATAATATAAGTATTGTTATTTAATAATTGTGTGTATTGAACGAATTATTCGATATCGCTAATAAGTGAATGTATTTGATAGTAAATCTTAAAAAACCTATTCAAAACTCCCGCCCATTAAAATTCAACAATAGCTCAGCGACTGATTCGGTTAATTGAATTTAGTCGATAGTTTAAAAAATCAGTCGACTGAAAATCGTAGTTTGCTACTATCGATTTAGTCGATAGTTTCAGTCGATGGTGCCCATCACTAGCCTGAACAGAACGTTCCAGTGAAAATTCAGCCAGGGGAAATCGTGCACATTATGCGATACCGTCCACACGGATGTATCAACAGTTTGCGCGCACACAGACGACTCGATCGAGAGGTTGCACTCTATCGGCGAGACAAACCACATTTTTACGCGAAGCCCAGAAGCCTCGGCCGGCAACCGATCAATTATAGTCCGGGCTTGGTCGTTTATTTGCCTGCCGCTCGGCGGATTTTCATCGTGGCTGAATGGCTGCTCGTCTTCGATCCAGTTTTACCGCGTGTGTTTTTTTTTGCCGGACGGTAACCCGACCTGCTCGCCGAACACACGCGTACAATTTTCCCGTTCTATTTAAGTGCATCGCCGCCGCGTTTGCACGCCGCCTACCGTACAGGCTGCTTCGCTTAACGGTATCAACTTGCCCATTGTGGATGAAAGGAACGGTGCTAACACGTTGTCCCGACTTTGCTGCCTCGTTGAAGGCCAATCACCAGTTATATCGGTCGCATCTTTGTCAGCACTTGTGTGAACTTGTCTCTCACCAACTGCTGAAACGAATTGTTGCGACACTCTGCCGATTCAGCGTCTTGATTTTTCTAGTATTCAACTTGTAGTATTTCTGATACCAGACTGAGTACGTGCATTTATGTTTCCATGATTCTATAACTATTGATCGTGTCTGATATTTAAACAAACTTGGATTATCCTCAGTTCTTTTCCTTCCTGTGGGACGTTCTCGTTTCTCCAAGGATTTCTGTAAATTCCAAGCGTTTACAACAGAGCTGTCGTTTACATATTGATTTCTCGTCCCGTAGCATTATGTTAAATATACTTGCGCTAACTAGCTGCGGCGTGGGCGATAGCGGAGTTAAGATTAGGAGGATTTGATTGTGGCTTAAGCAGAATCCCGGGTTAGGGTCGCCAATTAGCTGTTCGTTGATCTGGGAGGATGCGATAATAGACAAAGCGTCTTCTAATCCTCGGGAAACAAAAATAAAACAGTATTCTACCGCAAACTTTCACGATCACAATATATCTCTGTATTATCAAACAAGTCACAATCAAGCTTGGCAAAATTATAATAGCTTCTACCCATCGCGTAATCGGAACAACGTTCAAGCAGCTTCGTTTAGTCAAACAATTTCCTGCTTCCTGTTGGAAACACGTTACAGAAGACAGTCGAGGATAAAGTGAAAATTCGAGTCACGTCATAAACACTCGCCGGAAAGTGAAGGTTTAACAGATAAAGAAGGACGAACAGGTTCTGTGTAATCCCATCGAAAAGAAAGCTCGGAACCGGCTGTTTCGCGCCGAAGATAATTCATAGATCCGTTTCAACGTTAATGGAATTCCAGATGACGCGGTTCAGAGCGTCCCCGGCGAAATCGTCGAATATTTAGTGTCTCATTGTATTCTAAATATAGCGTCGCGAACCATCGTTCTCGCGGAACAAAGGGCGAATTATTCAGTCCGGCCGGTATCATCGGATCGCGCCAGTTGCCTTCAGATTTTCCCCGGAACATTTCCTACACGGTTCTAATCTCTTCCTACACGAGATTCTGTGTACCTCCGGGGCACGGTATAATTCCCCGTGTACTCCAGTGACGCGAGCAACCTGCGGCGCACACAATCGCATCCTCTCGGATTCGCCGGCGCGCGTCATGCACTTGCCGCGCACACATGTAGATTTGTCCGACGTGCACGCGTCAACTCGGCCCCGCGCGTACAAGCTATTTATGCGCGCATCTACGCTAACGAACCGCAAACGGGATCGTAGCGACGACGTTACGAACGCGACGACAATCTGCGAGCCCATTGTCCCTGACAGACCCGAGACGTATCTCGATTCTGGCCACCGGAATCAACCTAGATGTCTTCGGCCGATCTCGCACACTTGGCACACGATCCCTTCTATAAAATCGTTCAATGATTCATTTTATAAACCACGAGATCGCTACTTGATCCACAGCGTCATCGGTGTTTCGACAGCACCGTTTATCACTCGGTACCTTTATTTGACAGCTGTTCACCACGAGCTTGCAGAATTTCCCACGAAACTGTAAAATCAGTCAATCGTATGCGAGCCTGTCCCATTGGCAAATCTAATTTTAATCGTTCAAAATCGTTTAACCCTTAATATGCTGTATACTTTTTGGCAACATTAGTAAATCAATAATCCTCGAGCGACCTCATGTTAAAAAAATTGTAGAATTGAAAAATAGATGTTTTTTTTTATTAGGCTATGAAAATCCCACATGGGGTTGGGCTTGTACCCTGCTTCTTTAAGAACCAGGATATTAGTAGAAATAGCTAGCAAAGATGTTTATTTAGCTAGTACGTCAACCTTTTCATTATGTATGATTCCAATATGCGAAGGGATCCAACAAGAAGCAAATTCTTGGATGCCAGAAAGTAGGAGTTAATCAGATTATGGATAGTAGAAAAGTATGGATCAAGTAGAAAAGGATTAGATTTGGTATTGCCAAAGTAGTTATTTAAAGCTGTTAAAGCAGTCAGACAGTCCGAATAGATGTACACGTGGTGATGAGAATAGTTATTTTGATTGTAATGCATTCAGCAGAAAAGTTGTACAAGTTGAACGAATTTTATCAAGGTGAAAAAACGTTCGTACCATAATCCCCCTATTTTTCCCATATTCTAAAAAGTTTCAGCTTCGATTTCAAAAAACTTTTATCGCTCTATCTCATTTCTATCGAAAGTTCTTAGATTTTGAACAAATTTCGTTCGAATTGCTCACTGTGCGACGTCAAGGAATTGGGTTAAGATAGTGTATAAGAGAAGTAGCCCCGAGAGAAACAATAAAAAATTATGTACTTAACAAAAACAATAAATTACTTACACAGTTATTAAGGAATAATATTTTCTGAAGTCCCTATAGGACCCCACTCAGCACTTTAAGGGTTAAATCAGCGAGTTGGACGCTGCTCCGCAAAGTTACCCGTTTACTCGTAAAACGAGATATCGCAACAGCAGGTATTTACATCGACACGCAGCGAGAGCAATAGGTTTGCTTTTTAGTGGACGCTTTTATTGGAAAGATTCGCGGGTGCTGTTTGTCTTACACGTTTTGCGCCCGGCGAACTTGTCCAAACACATTGTTTACAGTGGCTCGATCAAACTATTATTCGATCCCGAAAATGCTGGCCGCGTAGGTGTGTAGGGGGTTCGCGCAGGTGTGTGTGTTCGGGGGTGCGTTGTGGACGATAGAAATTGAAACGTCGCGCGGAAATTGAACGGGCCGACGAAACCTTTGCCGACGGCGTGTTGGTTGGCTCGCAGCGCGGAAATGGGAACGGAGCTCGTAAACGCGAATCCTTGCAAATCCGCCGGGCGATTTTTCGTCGCGACGACGGAACGCAATGCGTTTAACATTTCCCGCCGCGCGGAGGCTCTCAAGCCGCGCGTTTCCGCGTGAACATATTTCCGCTCGAATAGTCGATACTCCCTCCCACACAATGCGTGGAAGGTGAAACGCGAAGGGAGGCTCGATCGTGTCGGCTGTCTCGAGCCACGTCGTCAGCTCTTTCGCCCATAAAAATTCAACCTTAGTGCCGTTGCGAGTGATCGATAGCGTCGAGGGAAGTTCCAGGTGCCTCCGAGAAACACTCGTGATCCGCCATCCAGAGTGATTAGGCCGACGGTTGACAGGAAATTAAATTATTCAAACTAAACTTTCCCATACCATGAACTTCTAATGTTAGTTTATTCGAGCATTTGATAAAAATGAATGTTCGGATCAGGTCACAACTTGACGTCACCCACGTGCGCCCAATGTGGCACTTGACGCGTTAATTCTTCTGCCGCGATGTGCCGATACGGCTATGGGAACGCGACGTTCCGGCGAAACGCGTAAAACCATCGTAAAAGTACTGTTTGCTGGACTGGAAGGTGGTAAACGCGTTTGAAAACGGTTTACGATTTTTGTCTTAGCTTCGCTGCACTGTGAATTCGCCTTGCCGCTCCCATTTTTGTTCTCCTGTTTCGAGAAATTGTAATATCGCAGTGCTTTTCGACAGCGAGAAGTTTATTGCGTGGCTCATTATTATTCGCTTGAAGCTGTCTCATCATGTTTGAGAAATCTAGAATGGAAATTATCGCGAGCAACAAAGTTCAGAAATTAGAAATCAACAGTATATGTACTTACTCGAATTGCAATCTCTCTTGAATACACCAGTTTGTAGTTTGCAGCGAGCAAGCTGGTAATTAGTAGATCATATTAAAACGCTCCTTAATAGAATTTCTCTTCTAAGTAAGACACAGAAGGATATTCTCGTGTTCACGTCAATTCACCGGTTTTCAAAGACACAGATAAAACTTCGCTAAACACACGAAGCCATTCACACGGGCAGCGTGCATCAAACCGTTTAGACTTTCATACCGTGTAGAGGCTCGAAAGAGCAATCACTCGGCCGGCTACTAAATCCCAGACTGAAACCAAACCATTGAATGTTAATCAGAGTTTAGCCTGCCGCTTAAAAAGTAAACTTTCGTCCACTATGTAGTCCGCAATAAGAACCGCTTCAGCGGCATGTTGTCATTCATCCGACGCACATTCTAGGTAGAATATCGTATTTCAGATGCATCTTGAGAGGAAGTCAGGCTCGGGTAGACTTTAGACTTCCATCGGACGAAGTTCCTTTGAAAAACTTTTCTTAAATATAACTTTCCAAACTTTCTCGTTTTGCGGAAAGCTCTTGGAGGGGTCTTTGATCTGAAATTTTTAAGAAGCAAAGCGCTGTGTTTCTTCGAAATATTATAAATCTTAATAATTACCATCTCAATGACAGTATTCTCTCCTCGATAAATGAGGTAAAGGATTTAGGAATTCATTTCTCCTTTACCTTAAACTTCTCCAACCATATTTATCATATTGTTAACTCCGTCTCTAGAACACTTGGTTTCATACTTCGTTTTTCCATTGATTTCCATTCAATCGGCACACTTGGATTGCTATACATATGTATATGATCTCCGAAAGGCTCTAGCCTAGAACCATTATCTGCTCGAAGAATAGTATCCGACCAGAGCTTTATTTTTCATTTAATTAATAATCATATTGATTGTTCCTCAGAGAACAAGAGCGGGTTTTCAAACACTTAAAGCGAAATCTACTTATGGATTAATTAATCCAATGAATCGCATTATTACAAAATCATGCACTATTCATAATCGTATTAATTTTTTCAATGATTCTTTACAAAATTTACAACCTATCGATTGTACCAGTATTATATTATTACATTTTGTTTTTCTTTTATTTTTGTGCATGTCCCTTCTTCATTATTACACAAGTAGTCTTGTATCTTTCTCTTTCCTTTTTTTTCTTTGATATTTTAAACACTTATGTAAAAAGGCTTCAGTCCGTCTATAATAATAAACAATAATAATAATACACTCCGTACACGAATAGAACGAACATGTTGCACAAAATTTCGAAGTTCACACCGAGCATCATGGTGGGCACCGCGGCGCTCTAAAGGTTAAACGGTGTTCTGTTCGGAAAATGTCGCAAGAGTCTCGTCCACCTGTCGTTATCGTGAGCAGCCAAGGAGCGGCAGCAGGTGAGACGTCAGTCTGACCTTCGACATGGCCGTCGAGAGCAGGTTGCAGGTTGCGGATCGATAGCGGTGAGTGGATGTCGGTCGATCGACGAAATCGAGCTTGAAACGGCGGACGTTAATGAGAGACGGTGAATCGAGGGAATGTGTCGCAAGTGGCAAACTGTTGAGGGGCCTGTGTCGGCCGAAGGAAGGTGAGGGGGGGTGTGGAGAAGCAGCATAGAGTCGTCCTTGGCGCGGTAACGACGAGCATTATATTCAAACGAGCTCTTCCCGCTGGTTAACTCGGCTCGGTACGACGCGCGGCCAGTGATCCAACCACGGCGACCAGACGGAAAGGGAGAGCGAAAGCGAACGGTACGAAGGAGGAACGAGCGAGGATCCGCGGATAGAAGAGGAGGAAGAGAGCAGGAGAATAGCCGGGGAAGAAAGAGGAACGAAAGAAAGATGGAAGAGCAACGAGGGGAGAGGATATCTGTGGGAACTCGAGGATAACCGGGAACTCTGGCTCCTAGCTTTCCGGGAAACGCAGCGGCGCTTAATTGGTTTCTGCTCTCGAGGCTCGCCAGTCGAATGCGCTTCCTACCAGGAACACCTTGATAGGAATCTCGCTGGGCGCGGCATGAAAGCTTTCCAGTTACCGATCTTTGTTCCCTGACCTTTACGCCCGTGTCCGGACCGGACCGTCTATCACGGCCAGCTTGTTTTCAAAAGCGTCGTCCGCGAAACTTTTGAGAGGATTATGGACGTCTGCGAGCTCTTTCGCGGTGAATGCGGAAAGGTCGTTTGACGAGTTGCTTCTTGATATCGAGCTACCGCCCGGCGACCGTTCAAAGCGATCAAATATTTGTGATAGAGTTTCTCGGGCTGTTACACTGCCCATTGAAATCAACGTCTCTCGTTACTCGAACGAGAAAAGATCATTAACAACAAACAAAACATTTTTTAGATCGATTTGAAATACCTGTTGTGATTACTTTAATTTGGTTAAATAAGATAAGTTTATTTACTTAACGCAAACGAAAATACAAAAGTGGATTCCAGTGTATATAAGAGAGAAAAGGCTATATTGTAATAAGGTAGAACTAATGCTGTAGCGTAAACGATGCTGTGGTGTCGTCTGTTCTGTGAAACGACAACGATTGATTGGTTCGTCTCTGGAAAAAGCCTTCGGTCCCTTTTCTTAAGTGGGGGTGCTTCTATACAATATTATCGTTGGATTCCAACAACACCTGTAGAAATTGTTCAAAGCAGAAGACGAATAGAAATTTCATTCTTTCCTGAAAGATTTTAATCAGCTCGGACTAGCATATTTATAATTCTTTTTATCTGCCCACTGCGTTAAATCGCACTTACGAATTTTTTTCGTTATAAATCGTAATGATCCGATGCGATCGCTGCACTGTTCGATTGCGCGGTGACGTTGAAAGGATCGAATCGTAAAATTCGTTCTACTTTCGCGATGAATGGAGCAGCAGAAGGAAGCCAAGGTCTCGTCATTACCTTCAATTACGATCAAAACGAATCACGATTGTTGCGGCGCAGCTGCAACGTTGTAATCGCCGGTGCATCGGCTTTCGTGCGTTGCACCTGCGTGCTGCACTAGACCAGCGTGCCTTCTTAGTGGGTCGCCGGTCTGCGATCGATATATTCACCTTGTTCAGACGCTGAATTCGCCCCAGTGACCTAGCGTCGTCGTTTGCCAAGTGGGAGGATGCACTTTCTCTGGAAACCGTGTGCACCGTTCCCCTGGTTTACGGTTCCGACGATCGATCGTACGAAACTTTATAACGATCTTTTACGGTCCGACCATATACCGCCGACTGGGATTTTTGTAATCTTTTAAAACGGTGATACTTCGGCACATAAAATACTGATTCGTCTGCTCCGGAAAGTTGAAATTTCCGGCACGACTTTTTCAGCTAGGTAGAACATCCTTGATAAGCAGGAAATTAATCTTCAACCATTGATGTTATAAAATGGTCGAGTTACGCGAATAATCGTTTGATTAAAGTGGAAATGAGAACTGGGTAAATGAAGATCGAAAGAATTTATTGTGTAACTATTTCTGAAGCATGATACTATCAATTTTCATGTACAAAAATATGCCCTGTCACCGGCTGACAGCCTGGCTTCCCCATACACGAGGATCGTTTTCGCGGTGACTAAGAGAGTCGTAAACTGTCATAAGTTTCGTTCATTAGAAAATGAAATTGTCATGAAATCTCTCTCTCTCTCTCTCTCTCTACCACATTCCTCTAAGTAAATCTGAGGCAACTTCGGAACACTGTTACCGCGGTGATGAAATTCCACTTGCAGTTCGCCAACTATCTCTCACCCGACGAAAGAACGATCTGTCTCGCTACTCGAATGAATTATACCTGTGCCCAATTTATTGACACTTTATCGTATCTTTTACGAGGCCAATTATTTACCGACCAGCTCTCGAGCACGAGCAACGAACATGCGTCCAAACGAAACTGTTCTGGTTCGTTTCGCCGGCTCGAAGCCTACAGGTCGATTCAAAAACAGTATCCCTACATTTGACAACACATCTCAATTTTCAATGGAGGGTATACTTCGTTAGAAGTAAGAAATATCGTTTCTCAACGTCAAAGGTCCAACGTCAAAGTTGTAAGAACATTGAACTCGAATGTTTTCCCCGGTGCATCGGCCCCCCTACATTTGACAAATGTTGGAATTAATTCAATGCCTTTCATTATTGAATCGCAATGATTTATCTATCGCTAAATGTGCATCGCGTATTATACTCGACTAGAGCATCGTTAAGTAAAAATAACCTGTTTCCGATGGCTACTTAAAATGACGATTGCATTTAACACTAGAACTACCGGGCAAGTCAGACTGACTGGTGCGAACTGTTTTCGATTGGAAATATTAAAAGTATAAATGTGTTTTTCTCCGAAAATTCTTTAATCAACTTTTCTGTTGGAGTACATATTTAAATAAAACTTGCACGAAATCGAAATAAACGGTATATGGTTGTTATTACAAGGCAATGTATGCCAACTGCGTTTAGTGCTCGGTAGTTCTAGTGTTAAGATAAAATGATATTTGTACGCGCGGATGTCGCGATTAAAACGGTGCGAAATCTTGAATAGCACGGTCAGGTAATTTGCATGGCATTGCGAACCGGGCAGATTTACAGTTCGGTACTTCTGGCGTTGCCAGAGTATGCTGATGTTTAGGATACCGAACGAGCAACGTTACATCACATCGAACTAACTTTGTAAACCAATCGATCGGCCGTCCGGGGGCACGATTGATCTCGGAGTCGATGCACGTTCGCAAATTTACTGGAGGATGCGCGCGGCCAAATCGGCCGCCTGTTCTCTTATTACCCGCAATTACACCGTATCCGCAAACAGACGGCGGAACCGCGTTTACAGACGGAGTAGTTGCCCATTAAAACACCGGTTCCCTCGATGCGGGCCGGTCCCGCTGCGCGCTTAATGGAATCTCAGCTGACATTTTCCAAAAATACGAATCAGCTATACGCGTATACGTATTCCACTAAATTCTATACACTTTCGCCTGAAGATCGGCAACGTTTTAACCTCCCGTGGGCATCCCGGGTCGTTCATGTTCGATTTTTAATTATTCTTAAAAGACGTGTGTGATCTGAGACGGAGATTCAAACGGGAAAATATAGTTAATTGTATTCGTTGTATTTTAAATGAAATGTTAAAGTATTTTACGGTCATTTTATTCTTTTGACGTCTTGAATCCTACACTCTTATATTTCTTTCTTTCAAATATTTACTTTTTTCTGTTAATGCTTCAACCTTTTGCAGTCGGGGCTATTTTAACTTGAAAATTAAACATTTCTCCCGATCTAGAATAATTCTATTGTATGGTTTTCATTTTATGGATATGAATTTGATATACCTCATACATTAATGTAGTAATTGATTAGATACCAACATACTACATGTAAAGAAAGTACGTGGTATTCTCTCTTTTGAATTATCCCGCACTCACGGCGCGTTGTTAAGAGGGTTAGGAAAACTGACACAAGAGAGTTCTAAGTACCAAAGTGTAAAGATTGTAATTAGGGAAAAGATATAGTGTATAATTGACATTTAATATCGTTTCTCTTTTTACAGGTATGCCTTGTAAATATTCAAACGTATCATCTTCTTTCGATTTTCTTCAAACAATGTAATCTACAAATTTGAAACTATGTATATGTCAAATACTCACCAAAGGGGAGTTACATTAAGCTCAATAAAAAAAAAAGAAAAAAAAGCTCGGCGACTGATTCAGTTAATTGAATTTAGTCGATAGTTTAAAAAATCAGTCAACTGAAAGTAGTAGTTGGCTACTATCGATTTAGTCGATAGTTTCAGTCGATGGTGGCCATCGCTAGTCGGTGGACGCCGAGCGGATCGTTGATCGGCCTGCAAACCAGTACCAAATTACAATGTAAAGGGCGCGGCGTCTCGTGGTAGACCGCAGCTACAGGCCGACACATCCCGGAAGCGTGAACGCGTCTGCTCGCACGCGGAATCGTCCCGACACGCTCGTCCGTGTCTTGGGCCCGTGTCTTGGGCCCGTGCCTGACCGAGAGTGGCCGCCCACCAAGAAGAAACAATCCCGAGGATCACGAGGCTCTCGATCGTGGCCGGACCCGTTCGCGACGATCGTCCCGAAGGACACAGGCCTCGTTGAACCGCTTCGACAACAAGCTCTTGCCGAGCTGCGGTTAAGAACGCGACGCCCCGGAAGGAGGATCGCTGTCGCGTGCAATGAGACCGCCCGCTTCCGCATTGCGCAGTGCGGATATTTCAGACGGGACACTCCACTCTCGCTATCTCTTTCCCTCTGTGGTTTATCCGATTGCACGGGTATCGGCATCGTGAAAAGAATCGATTGGTCGGAACGGGCACCGGACGCTCGCTCCTGAATCTTTGATGCGAGATGAGCAAATCTGGAAGCGTATCGTCCGTTCATGCTGCGCCTCGAGAGCTGGTCTCTAGAGTAGAGTCTCCAGACATAAAAATGGAGACTATGTGAAAACGGCTCGCTCTTCTGGCTCGATCACGGTGTCCATAAAGAGCGAACTGTCATCGGTTACTTCTTTTTTTTTTTATTATTATAGACAATCTCATATGAGATTTATTTCAACATAATTGAAATACAGAATACAATACAGAGAAAATAAAAATTTACAAAACAGAATAGGATACTGAAGATACATGAATATTATAATAAAGACATATGAGTTCATCGGTTACTTGTGGTTGTACAAATGGATCCAGCGAATGCGAATGTATCTCACAGCTGAATCTCCTAGCTTGGAAATGAAGCTGATTACATCGTGTTGGAAAACTTTATTTGCTTAAAGAAAATTACTTTGTTTATTGAGGGGGTGGTTGGAGGAATGGAATGGATAGCCCACATAATGCTCGCTCAACCAGACGACATATTCATCTCGAAAGAACAAGTAGCTTGGTAAGTTTGCGCGATACAGGGAAAATTGGCCGTTCAAGGTCGACCTCCCTCTACCAATCATTCGAGGCACGCCTCCGCCAGCACGTTACGCTAGTTTGGCCCGGGATCTCTCAGCGTAATAGCCGGAGTGATGAGGCGAGCCAAGTGGGCGGCACGGTGGGAGTGGTTTCAAATATTGACCTTGACCGGAAATATTTTCCCGATGGGAATAGGCCTTAAAGCTGGCCCGATACACGATTGGTATGAGGATCGGGAACAAACGGGTCAAACGTGTTTTGTTTATTCTGTTGGCGCGGAAATATCTTCCACGGTTTTACGGGCATCGTTTATGATGCAGCCTGTATATCACGGAGACGTTCCTAATAACTCGCGCGGACGCACGAATGGACTATAAACGCGCGTGGAATTTACGTTCGGCTTGGTTTGTAGGGAAACGCGTCGATCTGGGACACCGGGGATGGTTCGTGCGTTCTGACGTCGTTTCGTGGACACCTAGTTTTTCTTTTTCCGTCTGGTGATTTACAAGTGACCTGGAAACTGATTCTCGAACTATGTTTGTCAGAGATAGGCGGCAGGATTTTCGTCGATTTTCTTATTCCCAAAATAATCGGCTGGCGTCTGGTCTCCTAGACTTTTAGCGTCCCTTTATTTTTAAACAGGAAATAATCGAATCGGTCTATAAATGAGTGATATTTAATTCTGGATACCACGTTTAGACTCGAGCTGTCATCTATTATCCAATTATGAAGAAAGTCTTTCGCTTTATCACATTGAACTGCGACGAATAAGGAAACTTCGTTTAACCCAGACTTCGTGTAGCCGAGTCTCGTTATAAATATCACTAATCAGGTTTAAGAATCATCACAAGATCTTTCTTAATTTCTCTTCTTAATTATAATGGGGGGAATGATCAGGCTGGAGGATGTAGTGAGCGGGAATAAAGATAGAAAGGTTGAAGAGTGGTCGGAGAAGTTGCGGAAGAAAAGAGAAAAGAGAGTATAAATAAACCAAAGAGAATACCAAACAAAAAATGCAAAAATTAGGGAATGGGAAGGGAAGCAATAAGTATAGAATTAAGCGGGTTAGTGATAATTAGGATACTAAAAGAGTAGACCAGGGTAGGAATGTGTGAGATATAGAAATGAATGAGAGAAGGTATGGAACGAATGTGTGAAATAAGATAAGTTTTGTATAAATAGGTTAATGTAAACCAAGTCACATTTTCTTAGCCGTAAGGCTGAAAATAAAGCAGTTATTATTATTGTAATAAATCTCTTTCTTCTAAAGATCTTTCTTCTAACGAACCGTATCGTTTGTGTTACAGGTAGGTGTAAATGGGTGAAGCTTAAAGAAATTCCGCGAAAGTTAATCAAGAGCAACGAGATGCGAACGGGCGTAACCAATGTGTGAAGAAAACGAGCGCTTTGGAAAACAAGGTAAACGAAATGTATTGATGGTTCGTTGGAAGATTCATGTGCGCGGAGTAACAGCCTGCCGTTGCGGGTGTTACGAGTGTTTCGAACGACCGGTGAAAGATTATTCGACTCTTGTCCGGTCTGTCGGTCTTGATCCCGCGCGGGGAACAAGTGGAGCGTGTTTTTTTTTGTTCGTGATATCGTCGATGATAAACTGCGGGACGACAGTGGAACAGCCGAGCCCCATTTTTCAGAACGAAAAAATACGTCGGAAGCGCGCGTCGTTAACGCGGAATCGATGACATCGTCGCAACTTTATTTTTCCACTTACCGCGCCGTGCATCATTGTCCCGGATAAATATATCCCGCCGATTTCTCGGCACCGTACACCTTCTCTGCCGTTGCTGGTTCTGCTGCTTTTCCCGCTACCTACAACGAAGCTCATCCTTCTCCCGCGAAGCTTACCCGAGACTCTGTATTCGAGCGGCCGGGACGCAGAAAATTGGAAAAGCGAATTTGGCACGGATTCTGCTCGCGATAATAACCGAATTCTGCGAACGACTGAATAACGCCGTGAAACGCTGATCACGAATGAAAATACGGAGCAAACTCCCGTTGAATGCCCGCTGTTAACGGCGACGAGCATTTAACGAGACCTTGGCAAGATTCTCTTCGAGAACTCACTGCCGAAGGGAAACGTGCTGCTGCGCGCCGGATAATAAGGGGACGAGTGCTGGGACCTGTGGTTTTCGAATTTCAACACGACCGAGCGAACGCGTGTTCATTCTAGAATACAGCTTGAGAATTGTAGTCGAGACGTTGGCAAACTATTTGATCGAGACGTTCGTCTTCTGTCCCGTTCATGATCGCTTTAAATACATGGATAAATCCGCGTGCGATTCGGGACCAGTTAGCTAGACTGTGAATGTGCTAATATCAATCTCGTTAGTCCATTAATCTGCTGGAATTACCAGCGCATCAATCATTCGTACACACGGACAGGAACGTATCGAGCACAGGATGCAACCAAATTTATTTTTGTTGCACCACCTATGAAATTCCAGATAATGAATTCTTTAAATAATTAGCTGTCGGGAACTTTATAGGTCGTAACATAAATAAATTCTGTTGTATTCTATATTCGGTTATTATTTTATTAATAAAGTACCGAATGGAACTGAATCGAGTGCAGGATATCTCTGTGCTACGAACGGAAAATAAGTTTGCGCGTGGAGTTGTTAGCGCGGATAGTTTCATAATTTCGCGAGGTCCCCTAACTTCGCCGGTAAGGCTGGCTCTGTTATCGACGTGATTAAAAGAAAAACACGTCTTTAGATTGGATCGTCGATCCTGGCGAAATGTTTCCACGGCATCGCCGCGGAACATTGGCAAAGTTTGTCTGGGAACGGTAACGGGAGTTAACGCGACATCGATCGCAGGTTACCCTTGGTCGTTCCGGTTCCCTCGACCTCATGGTCCCCGGCTTCGAGGAGCTGCTATAAACGGAGTCAACCGTTCGAGCCTCGCAGAGAGGTTCTACCGGTTTACCTGCATTATTGAATACTCTTTATCGCGGTTATCCACGGACAATTTCTGCAGAGCAAGATTACACGTGAATATTGAAGCGGCGTTTATCGCGGTATTCTTGTTTCGACGCTGGGTTCAACACCCGTTGATCCTTCAGACACAGCTGTTCGGTCCTCGAAATCCAACGACAATAGCTCTGCACACATTTACACGAGCTTCCTGAAAGAATAAGAACCTTTGACGTCGTTTACGCGTGTCCAGTCTTTCCGATACCGATTATTAAATATTACAAATAGAAATAAGTAATGATCGAACCTGTGCGTCGATAGCATACATTGTTCTATTAAATATATCATTGGAGAAATTTCCACATTCCGCTCTCGCATTTTTTACGAGCGCGACAACTTAAGACAGAAGCTTCTCAACTAACCGTCTTAATTCACTTTACAAATGGCCGAGGGGGATTAGACGGAAAGACTCTTGTATTAGCAAAAACTTGCCATTTCCAGCGAGGTAATGAATCCCGACGATCTCGGCGACTCTATTAAAGAATTCTTCGAAGTTCCAACGAGCTCAACTTTGATCTAAGAGCATTTAAGGAAGCCCTTTCTTTAATTGAATTTCACAGCGGCGGCAGCGGCGGAACACCCAAGACCGGAACGAAACGAACCGGCAAAGGCAGTCGAGCTGAATCCGCGGGAAACCGATTATTCGTTCGGTTAATTCGCCGTTATCCTCGCGATTTTATTACGTATGTGTTTTACGTTCGATCCACGCCGAGACTCGGACTCGGCCGTCGCGTAAATCAGCTTTATGCCGTGCGATTTGCATGCGATTTAGCCGAATCACGTCGGCCCCGCGTTTTATATGGTCTTGCACGGGCGGTCGCGCGCGCGCACGTTGCTTAGTTGCACAATTATAGGGAGGCGAATAGAGCGAAATTATAGGGGGCCGGGAACGCGCGGGCCAGCTGAAACGAGGGATTTAAGAAATTACTGTTTCCACCGGATCGCTTCGGGCCACCCGCTTCAAACCCGTGCGGGAGAAAATCGTTTTTCGAACTGATCTCGCGCTACTTCTTGTCTTTCCTTTTCAGTTATCGACTTGGAAATTTATATTCCCACTTAATTATTTTGTTTTTTGTTTTCATTTCAAGCCTCTGGCTTACATATTATTATTACTATTATTTATTATAGACGGACTGAAGCCCTTTTTCATAAGTGTTTACAATATCAAAGAAAAAAAGAAAAGAGAAAGATACAAGACTACTCGTGTAATAACAAAGAAGGGACATGCACAAAAAGAAAAATTTAATAATGGTACTGATAGTCAAAATTCGAGATCACAAGCATATCATTATTATTTATTATAGACGGACTGAAGCCCTTTTACATAAGTGTTTACAAAAAACAGAGAAAGATACAAAAAGAAAAATTTAATAATGGTACAATCGATATGGTATTATCGTATAATCCTTTGTAGTTGCATTTGAAAATTTTGTAAAGAATCACTGAACAAAATCATATTATCTCCCCACTGGTCAACCAACGTAAACCCTTACCTAGAATCTTTCTCTATCATTTTTACTTGAGTCGAACTGCTTCGGTTTGCATAAAAAATATCCGTGAACGAGTTGCAGAGTCCGCGAAATTTGATTTCCAATTCCAAACTGTGACCTGGTTTCTCAAACTCCGGCTGCGTCAACGTCTACGACAATTATCCCCTTGTCACCTTACCCTTTCCGAATCCCTTTGCCCGAGTCAACGGTCAGTTATCGTTTTCCAATTCCATCAATTTTCTCATTCACGGTTTATCCTTGGCGGAGCGAGCGGCGAAAATGAATCGAGTTCGTGTAATTCGTCGAATCAGAATTAATCGTCCGATTCGAAAGTCTTTGAAACGGGTGTGCATCGAACGGTACGCTACACCCACGCGCTTGTTTCATCGGGCAACATAAGGGACGAGAAATTCGAACACGCCTGAAGCTAGCTATTAGATCGGAGACCGCGTTTTCCACGAGGCGGTCGCGGTAAAACTGTTCCCGTTTATTAATTTATCGGTGTAAGGCTGCAAGCCATCGAACCCTGGCGCCGCAATTCGGTTCCGGACAAAAGTCAATTAACGGGCGAGCCTCTCGCGAATCTGGAACCAGTTGCGTTACCGAGTCGCCTGGAAATTCACTGGATCGCGTGATCCATTCCCCCTGTCGATCGATTTTACACCGAATAGTCAAGCATTTTTTAACAGTCCGAAAAGCGCCTGACTCGAACAATGCATGGAAGAATAAAAATTGAAGATGCCTCGAATCTGGCCGCCAGATGCGGATCTAGGATCTATAAAACCCTAAAAACAGAAGAATAGTGACAGTTTTTTTTCGGAGAGATTGATACATTGTACTGTGCTTGGTTCGATGATTTTTCTCTTGAAAACGTGCTAGGCAGATGGCTTATAATTTGAACCGACGATATATTCAGGACTCATTGTCAGACGGTCTTTAACTGCGCTGAACAAAGAATGGTGATAGGAACAGGACAAACAATAAAATTTCATGGAAAAAATCTGGAAATTCATGTATATAGTAAGACATATCTGATTAGATATATTTATAAGGAAAATGAAATTCAGTAACTGCACGATCAACGTTCTAAAATTCCCAGAATCTACGTAGATTTGAACCACGTATTATGGAAATGTAATTTGTACAATGAGGAAAGAGGAAAATTTATTGAAAAGATCCGTCAATTTAATTTTCAACTTCCCATGGATGCTTCACTGATACTAGCCAAACCCAATATCAGGGCTTGTCGCTGTATGTTGTCATTTTTTAAAAGCTGTGACCTTAGGGTTTAAGCGGTTTATCTCTTCTGTTTATTGTATTCATGTTTCAACATATTACTATGTATGTATAGTTTTATTTTCTGTAACAATGTTTTATGTTTTCTTTATTATGTTGAAAAAAATCTCATATGAGATTTTCTAATAATAAAAAAGAAAAAAATCTACGTAGATCGTCCTGAAATTAGTTTTTCAGCGGCAGAATGTCACCTCGACGGTTATTCGCGGGAATCCGCTCGGATACGCGGAGCATGTTGGAAAAGCAACGTTTTCAATGAGCATCGAAGCCCAGTCGCGATAAGACGTGTACACAAAGCTGGCCGCGGTGTAACGAAAGGCAAACGCGTTATCGGATCGGGAACGTTTAATTGAATACCCACGTCGTTTTTCCTTTTTTTCTCCCCCTTCCCGACTGTTTTCTCCTCTTTTTATTTCTCTTTTCGGCCGATCGAATGTTTGAACGAGACGCGTTTATCGGATGCGACGATTTAAAACCGGGTGAATGCTTCGGCGAGCCGATTTTCGTCGTGGTTTACAACACTCGTAAGTGCAGGCGCGCGATGATACTCGCGTGACGCTTTGGATAATTAAAAGCGGTTTAATTAACAACCGGCCGGGGGCGATCGAAGGGCAAACTGTTTTCTGGAGACGAGCCAATTCATCGGGAATTCCATATTCATCGCGCGCTCCATTAAGCCGCTACTCGTGCCACCGGCCTCGACCAATTCCAGCCGCAAACTTTGAAAAGCTGACGCCACCGCGCGTCGTCCCATTTATTTCAATGCCAGCCGAGATTATCGATGTTCGATCTCGACCCTCGTCGGCCTATCATCCTACAACCCCCCCCCCCCCCATTAATATTTACAAACGTCGCGACTCATTCTCAACAACCATCACTTGGACATCTTTCATCGTTTACCAGAAGACGTTTCTCTTTTTTTTTTAATTAGGAAATCTCATATGAGATTTATTACAATAATAATAATTGCTTTATTTTTGCCTTACGGCTAAGAAAATGTGACTTGGTTTACATTAACCTATTTATACAAAACTATCTTATTTCACACATTCGTTCCATACCTTCTCTCATTAGTCTACTCTTTTAGTATCCTAATTATCACTAACCCGCTTAATTCTATACTTATTGCTTCCCTCCCCATTCCCTAATTTTTGCATTTTTTGTTTGGTATTCTCTTTGGTTCATTTATGCTCTCTTTTCTCTTTTTTCCTCAACTTCTCCAACCACTCTTCAACCTTTCTATCTTTTTTCCCGCTCACTACATCCTCGAGCCTGATCATTTCCCCCATTATCCTGCAATCCCTTGTCAAATGCTCTAGGTTGAGAATTATTACAACATAATGCTTAGTACAGAGTATTACAAGGTATATTGTATGGTATAACAAAAATATTAGTTACAATATAAAAATCAGCGAATCAGCTTGGTCATGGTACATTAAAATTAGAAATCCATTAGCAATGAATAAATCTGATCGTAGCCGAGTGTACCGTCCACGTTTCGAACGAAGAGTACAAACACGACTGTTTACGGAGCAGAACACAATGCTTAGTCCGCGGGCTGCAATGCACACATTTCGTAGCTGGTGAAAAAGCCGTAATATTTGAATCGGCAATTCGCGTTTGTCGATAAAACCAATAGGAAGATAGTTTTATGGAGTCGGAACCAATTTTCTGAATATTCGATCGTGATCGCGCGCGCACCGTTCGAACAGAGATAGCGAAAAGAATTTTCATCGGTCTCGCCTCTCGACGCGATACGTTGAATTTTTTATTTTCCCAAATTTACGATCGCGTGCGTCTCGCCACCTGTGGAGCAACTCGGGTTTCGATCACGCCCTCCTATTCCCGTCCCCTCCCTCTACGTCGGATTTACGTTCTCAGCCGTTTGCAGAAAATAATTACGCGCCGACCTTTTACCAGATACACCAGTTTTCCCGCGAATCTCGTTAGTCACTGCCTTCCGCCAACGTTGAAACATTTTCCGGCCCGAGCGAGCGTCAAGCTTCACAAAAGAGGGTTTTCGAGCTGAATGAAAAAAAAAATGTCTCGCTTCTTCCACGATCATGAAACTATAAACGGAGTAAAAAAGATTTGCCGTTTGCGTTAATCCGATACGAAGTGCACGTTTAAATTCTCCGGAATTCTCTATCACACAAATTTTCAAACAAAACTGTTGAAAACTGCATATTTTCCGTGCATCTTACCTCGTTTTTATTTTACAGTTTAACGTTCATCCGGGTTACAGTTTCATCAAGTTGTACAAGAAAATATTTCGTGCTTAATGAATTTTTAGTGTTTAGTGTTTTTATTTTACAGTTTCACGTTCATCCGGGTTACAGTTTCATTAAGTTGTACAAGAAAATATTTCGTGCTTAATGAATTTTTAGTGTTCAGAAAAAAATGTTTCCGGAACAATTCGAAAATGTTTTTGTTCATAATGCTAACGTCCGTTCTTGAAAGATACAGATGTCTCTTAGTCGAACGATAGTTTCCGAACCGAGAGTGTAATTACTGTTTTCGGGAAAGTGCAACTAATTCCTGGTGAGAAGGTTCGCGGGCGAGATAAATTTCGCGAATAAAACTCGAGACAGAAATCTCGGCCTTGCACGGAACGAATTTATACTTCCCGCGAGTTTCCGGAGGCAAGCCAAACACCCCATAAATTCGACTGGGCAATAAAAGTTGTACGTGAATCTGTCGGTGAGAGGCACGAAACGGGGTCCCCGACAGGTTACGCGAAGTGGAAAGGATGAACCTTAGGATCATCCTTCCTTCTCCTTCCCGGCGACGAAAAACTCGAACGCCGGAACATACCCGGCCGGAATTCGCGGGAACTTTGCCTGCGAAACTGCCGCGCAAGTTTCCCTTCCGGCGTCGATGCTCGCTGGCAAAATATAACTCGGCCAATTACTTGGACCTCCACCAGACCCTTCTCTCTTGGTTTCTCTTCACTCTAATCCTCCCTGAATTCTTTTTTTTTTCTTGAGTAAAAGAATATAGAGAGCACATGTGCATAAAAATTAAATGAAGATAGAGATTGTTAATTAACAAAATAATAAGTTAACGATCTAAAGTTAGTGTAAATAAAGAGAGTGAACAATAGACTCTAATTGTCGTTTCTTTATTTACAGGTGAGTTTGTAAATAGTTGTGAAAAGTGTAAATTGATAAGTATCTCATAAAACATAATCTTTATTTACGGAGAAACAAATTTAGTCTGTTATTTGATTATTAACACTGGATAGAATATTACAATTATATACGTAGGTCACAATTTTTCAGGAAGGAACATAAGATCTTCCATATAGTGTTTGTGGGTCTGTGGAGTTGAACGTTGCATGACATGGGAAGAAAGAACCCTCGTAATCTCAGGTTGTGTATAAATTTCAATCTGCAAGTGTCATGTATAGACATTGCCAAAGGATATGGTCTATATCCTGTGTTTCATGTCCACACGAACATCCAGGGTTATTTACCACATTGATTTTAGCCTCCCTGAATTCATCAGCGATCTTATCCTCTGAAATTCGCTTCATACATTTTCGCCTCTCACTCATTACGTTTCTCTCTCATTCTCGCCACGCATATCCACACAATACGAACTAATAAAAAGTAGCCAATCGCGGCTACACTGTCCATCCGCTCGGGCAAAAAATAACAGATTTTCGATATCGAATAGCGAATTGATACTATCGCGTGGCATTCCACAGTGAACGAGACCACTCTATTCGTATCGCGGATCGTAGGTCACCGACCGGACAATTTTAATAGGTTATTTGAAAATCCTGACCGTTATAGCCCGGAATCTCCGATGATGTTTATCGCCTTTTAAAAAATCTAGCCCGCGTTAACTTTGCGCGCGGTTTATTTCGATCGGTCGTAATCTGTTATGCTGGATCTGCGAGCGCGCAGAGACAGCTTCGACGATCGGACACGGCGAAACGATTCTCCGAACAAGCGAGATAATGGGGAACGATTAAATCACGAGTTTGTGAAACTCGGCGTTCGGTCGCGTTGAAAATCGGCGCGGCAGTTTTCGGGCAGGGGCGGGGGTTGCGGGCCCGGGCGAGCGACTCGCCTATAAATAAGTTAAATTAACTGGAGTATCGCCCGCGCGGCCCCCGAGTAATAGTTGGGTGCGATTTCGGGCTTAATTCGATCTGTACGGTTTTCCATCATGGTCGGTGTCCCAGAAACCAAGCAAACTGCAAACACCGGCAAGGTTGGCGGACCAATTAGCTCCGACCTTCGCAGCGTCTCGAAACGAACCAGCCGTATACAAACGCTTCCTGTTTGCCCCGACTGAAATTTCCCGAAACCGAGATCGAGGCAACGTCGAGGGACCTCGCCTTTCCACCGTTTGCTCCGGAACGCGCGGAAACGGTTTGCAGTTCGTGGATCATTAAGCGCTCGCCTGCAATTAATAGCGCACGCACCCCCCCCCCCCCAGACCTTCGACTTCCGCTATCGTGCCCGGCAGAGATTAAATTTTCCCATCGTTTCGTTACGATCTTCTGCATACTTCATGCAAACACCGGCGCGATTCTCTCTCTCCCGTTACACCGTGTAATCATCAACTATCGTTCCAAATGTTTCACATTTGCTCAACTTTCTTTCCAACCAACATAACCTGTATTTATTTTCTCGAATTATTAAACAATCTCATGTTACACACAATTAATTGTATAAAATTTTTCCAATAAAAGTTGAATGTTAATAATTGAATTTACCGTTTTTGGTATATTCACATAAGTGGGCTAAAAGACATATTTTATATCGATTGGTATAACCTAGATCGTTTCGAATATATTCAGTGTCTTGACAACAAGCATTGACGACACACGTACAACACGTGTATCACGATGTCCATATTCAAGTATTAAATCACATCAAAAAGAAGTAAGTTAGTTTTATGAACAATATTTACAATTTGTGCTATTACATTCAAGCAGTTTAATAGTATATTTCGAAAATTGTACAATAAATATATATTTTTACAGACGCAATGCAAATACATATTGAAAAGGATTCAAACTAGAATCGAAACGTCGATGATTATTTTGATAGACGTCGTTTCTTGATAATCAGCAAAATTGTTCTTTGATTTCTCAGTAGTAATCGATCGAACGGTAGCGCCGAGAACATGAAACATTTGTTATTTGCTCAACATTCCACATTTAGAATCAGTATATTTAATTCTTTAATTTTCAAACATCTCCCGCAGTCTTCCAATGTCTATAAATTTTATAAGATTACTTAGACCATGAAATCGCCTATTAGAAATTCGTTTCACGTAGCCGATGGAATCTTTGCAGTCGTAAACATCGGTGCGCGGTACGTCGAGGGGTTGATCGTTCGGTTCACGTTCCGGACAGATCCCGTCGTCGTCGTAGGATCGATGGAGCGTTCCCGTCAACAATTTTATCCCCGCGTTCGCGGCATATTTATATCCTCTTACAAGTTTAATACAAATCGTACGGTCGGAGATCTTTATTTTACGCGCGTAGACGGTACCGATTAACTCGATACACCCTCTCGGCTCGGCGACGCTCGTAAAAGTTTGTCGACGGCTGAGAGTGCGCGAGAGAGTGCACGGGTATTTGCAATATCCCGTGTAGAAGCGTGTCATCCGTGTCGGCGTCAAAGTGGCTTCATCGATCTTACACACAGCCTCTTACCACCTCCTCGAAGCCTGAACGAGCGTGCCCGACGCCGAACTGCTTATAGAAGCCGTCTGCTAGCCTCTCTCTCTCTCTCTCACTCTTCCTTTCCCTTCCTCTCTCTCTCTCTCTCTCTCTCTCTCTCTCTCTCTCTCTCTCTCTTTCTCTCTCTTTCTCTCTCTCTGTGTGTTCCTATTTGCTCGGCCGAGTCAGCGATTTTATCGGATAATCTCTTCTATCGAACTGGACGGGCCTCTTCTTTTCGCAACCTCCCCTTTCGGAAGAGCTGACGGAGAGACCGCGGATTATACGGACGATGAAATTTCTGTATAAATTTTCCATTCCCCTCGCGGACGGACAGCCTTCAGTCACTCCCGTAAGCCCTGGTTTCTCCGCCAAAGACTCCGCTTCGCACTTCGTTTAATTGTTTATTTGGCGCCTGCGTCTTATTGGCTAATCTCCCACGGCGAATCGAACGGCTCTTTCACGGCGAACCGATGGGAACGCCGGGAAAGGATTATCCAGGCTGTATAAGTTTTTCATTTGCCTCCGTCTTTAAGAGATCCGTGCTATTCACTTCTTTCTGCGATCGACTTAGCCGTTTGCTTCTCCTTTCCGGCGACTCCGAGTCACTCGAGAATGCCAAGAATGGCATTTTTCTTATTTTGTGTCGCTTTGAAAGTCTTGCCAATTATTTTATTGGGTTGGGACGTCTGGAATAAATACTCGCAAATAATTTTTCATTTACTTCACTTCTTAGTTCAAGGAAGGCACGTCTTTACCTGTCGAATCACACTGAAACTGGTAACACAAAAATTATTTGCATCTGGTACGCAGACCCATCCTGCTTGTATTGAAATGGGCGTGAAAGGAAGAAAGAAATAAATGATAATTTTTGTATATAGAAGCATACCTTCATAATAACAAAAAGATAAGAACCAATATATTTATCCCTTTAGTTTATGTATTATATATACGAGCGAATCGTGTCAATCGTATGTAGTGTAACTCTTTTGCTCAGTACTAGATTGTGGGTTTTGTGCATTTATGGCAAAGAATATGTTGCTGCTATCTAAAACAGGAGAAGGATTGATAAAATTTCATATTTTACAAATTATTAGAAAAAGAAGAATGATATAGAAAATTTTTCAGAACCAATTAAAAATAGTAAGCTAGATTTTAAAAAGAAGAATTTGGAGAAGAAACTTTGGAGAAGAATAAAGGTGCAAAATATATATAATAAATGCAAAATTGGTAAAAATAATAAAGAAGAGAGAAGACGTAAACAAAATATTCATAAAAACGGTGAATGGTTAAAAAGTACGAATGGCTTAATACCAATAAAAGTAAAAATTTTTGTTATCGAAGAAGAGGTGTACGTATTCATTGTAGAAAGAGACGACTTCGAGGAATTTTTGAACTACGAGAAATCAAGAATTTATTTATGTTTGTCCAAACGGAGAATCGTTTCGTTGATCAGTGTCAAATTGTCGTATCTGTGCAAAAATTTTGAACCGCTTCCCCGGCCCCGGTAAACAGTTTCGCGGACGGGTTCTATTTTTGCAACTACCTCGATTGCTTATTTAGCCGGGCCTGTGCGCCCGTGCATAATTGTCCGCCGGTTCGACTGCAATTACATCGCAAACACAATATTTACGTATTATAATTCGCGACACAGAGTAATTTTACAGCAGCACGCCGCGCGGCGTATTGACAGCGTTCCGTCGACGTTAAATTACACCTGACTCTCTGTGACCGAGTAATAAGCCGTCAACGTTGTTCGTCGCGCGGCGTTCATTAAACATAGTTAACAGTGTTTTACGTGGACGCGGGAGCGTCGATGAATTAAATTCGGTTGAAAATAATTACGCGGCGTGGTCGGTAGGCAGAAGTTGCCGTATAAATACTGTTAAAATTGGATGCGTTGCTGACACTGATCAATAATTTATCGTCAAATAATTACGTTCCCAGCGGATCGCGTGCTTCCGACGTGCCGTCGGGCTAAAAAGAAAGAATTAATTCGCGAGCTGGAAATTAATTAACTGCTGAAAATATAGTCTGATTGAAATCATTATCGGTGATGTACCTACAGTCGGGTCGGAAAGTTAGTTAACGATTGATGCATACAACTAAACGAATGTAACACATGTAATATATATTTGTTTATTTACTAACACATTCTAAAACAACAAACAATAATTTGATTCCATTCATCATATTCAATTTGCCGACATATCACCGATCGTTAAATTACTTTCCGACTCGACTGTACTTTCATCCCCCATCCTGTTAAAATAACTGTTTAATTTTTGTAACAAGCCTAACTAACATAACCAATTCGAGCTCGCGCCTGAAGCATACTACTTCTTTACAAGCTTTCGCAGAGCAGTGGGGATGACTAGAGACAATTATCGAGGCACAGAGAACGTTATAACCAGTTTACGGACTATAACAGACTTCATTCTCGTCGATCATCGCGGAAACTTCGCTTCATGCGTATCAATTAACTTTTATAGACACTTCAGTCTATACTGTCTTTACCTTGACATAAACTCCCATGAATTCCGTCGCACTCGACGATAACTCATCCGACAGTCTACCGTTGAAACTTCAATTAACGCGCGACTCGTCCCTTTCCCGGAATTTCCATGTCGGCGGAAAGTTCCGAGGATCAAAACCGCTGATCGAATTCACTGGGCTATTCCATACCCTTTTTTTTTTTTTCATCCTTTTTCCTTTTGCAAGCTCGACACAGGGACGGCGGTAGCGTGTACGTCTGGCAGGGAGCGAAGAGTATTATAGGGCGAGAATGCGAATCACGGGGAAGTGGAATCACGTGGAAAATCGCGCGGTGACATTGCTGCAGCAATTCCATTATCGTCGGCTCGTCAATTCGATGCGCCGTCTCTTCCCGTCCGCTTCCAGTCCGCGCGGTCTCGTGAATTTTATGAATAGCCAATAAATAACCCCGATAATCGAAACGTAATCAACGGGCTCGGGATTCTCATCTTTTTTTTCTTTTTTTTTTTTATTTCAAACGTCTCCGGGAGTTGCGGCCGTTACCTCCGCGGTTCGTCTTCCGCCTCGTTGCACCGTATTAGCGGAATTATTTTATGGGCGTTATTTCGAGCGAAGGGCGAGGGTCGCTCGAAACAGATCGGCCTTGGGCGATTTTCCGACGGGAACTCCTGATGAGAACGATTCAACTGTAATTTCGTTGTTTTAACGAAGCCTTTTCTGCCGATTCTCATTTTGATACAGCTGGGATTATCTATTTGTATTTCAATAGGATTAACGAAGCATAGGATGCGTGTAAAGTTTGTAAAAATTGTGTCAGACTAATCAATTAGCTATTTTGCAAATATGCCTAACGTTTCGGTTCTAGTTTGAACCTTTATCAAAGGAAAATAGCGTCTAAAATACCAAGAAAATATATATGATGAAAATTATGTAATATACATGGATTGAAGATGAAGAAGATATTAATACATACTTGCTATTAATTTTACTTATGTAATTTAAACATTGTCTCATATAATAATAAATAATAAATAATAAAGTGATCTTTAGGACAAAGCAAAGAACCAAAAACATGGAAAAACTGACATACCTAGACCCACTACTCTGAACATAAGGATCAACATTTTTAAAATCAACATCATACAGTAAATTTGAAAAGTCCAACAATTTTAAACTAACTGCTAAATATACCAAAGTGGTAAAGTTGAAAATCGACATTCTTAAAGTAAGACCAGTAACAATAAATGTGATTTTTATTATATGTGAGAGAACAGGATTATCTATTTGTATTTCAATAGGATTAACGAAGCATAGGATGCGTGTAAAGTGTGTAAAAATTGTGTCAGACAGAAAAATCAATATCCTTTGATTGACTTATCAATTAGTGACGTTTTCCTTCAAGCAGACAATAGACTGTCTTATTAAATTACAATAATGGTACGTTTATCACTCAGGGCTTCAGTCGCATTGACAGTGTCGGATCTCGTAAATAAACGTCGACGGTAAACATCGAAATGCTTCATCTGCTAATAAGAAAGATTGAAAGCTCTGTAACGACGTACACGAGCGACGGCTTTACAGTTCATCAATTCGTATCAGCTAATTCGACGTCCGTCGGCAAGCTAGCTTTGATCCGAATGCCTCGTCGTTTTCGTGGGCAAGTAGCTGGTTGCAAAATTACTGAAGGGGTCGTGGGTATGCATAATGGCAACCCGGAAGCCTCTTTCGGCCGTGTTGCTCGGGTGTATGCGTGCGCACAGATGGCCCCGTGCCGTACGTACACACGCGGCCCGGCTAATAATGTACCGAATAAGCGCTATATTACGTCGAGCACTTCGCCGAGGCGAACGTTTATTAATATTGGAAAATATCCATCTCGGCGATCGTGACGATCGAGGTTATCCATAAATTTCAAGAACGGCGGAACTGCCTGATGCAAGCGCCGCCGCTTTCTACGACCGCCTTCGCTCGCCGTATAAACCCCGAACGTTACGACGGCTCATACCGAAATATCGGTTTTTCCCGCGCTTTCCTCCTGCCCCGGTTGCCCCGAGAAAATTAACTGCAGACTTATCCGAGGTTCCGTCTAATTTAACGACACCGACGGCCAGGATTTTAAACGGGGCATTGAAAATTCGCCCGAGATTCCTGGGAACCGTCAGAATTCGCCGTTCAGAGTACATTAAAAATCCAGCAGACATTTTTCTAACCATGGGTTGGAAACAATGCTGAACGCTAGATCTGCAAATAACACTTAGATCTTGGAAAAAAACTATTTGATACACCATGCGAAAGATGCCCACAAAAATCCCTATTTGCGTAAAGATATCTTAAGCATCGTAAATCAAATAAGCTCAGATTTCTCACAATTTTGAATACACACAGTTCAGAGTACATTAAAAATCCAACAGACATTTTCCTAATCATGGGTTGGAAATAATGCTGAACGCTAGATCTGCAAATACCACTTAGATCTTGGAAAAAACAGTTCGATACACCGTACGAAAGATGCCCACACAAATCTCTATTTGCGTAAAGATATGTACAGCATCGTAAATCAAATAAGCTCAGATTTCCCACGAGTTTGAATACACAACTTTACATCCGGCCATTTTCTTTGGCTCAACACGTTGGAGGTCCGCATAAGGATACGCAGCGGGCAGATTAATGAATGCTTCAAACGGGACAAATTCTTCGAGGGAACCGTGCGCGGACCCGTGGCAGAATTGTTAACGTCCGCGATAAAACAGATTGGCTCTATTCGAGCCGCGTGCCAGCTCTCGTGAATCTATATTTTTCACCCCTGAGCTCCCCCACGGATCCGTTCGAGCAAGCGAAAAGCCAGGAGGGTGGAGAGAGGACATCCCCGGAATCCGGGGTTGATTTTCCGTGCTTCCTGAAAAGAAACGGGCAACGTACACAGAAGGGAAAAGTTCCAACTTCTGCTTCGTCGGAGACATCTGAACCTCGAAGCACCATAAACCAGATATACGAGGGCTGGGAAGCCTTTTAACGTTTCACATCACCGTAAACACGTTTCGTCTCCCGCTAATTCACCCGATTAATTACGTATGTTCTAGTGGCGCTATCGCTTAATTATTTCTCGGGAAATTTAACGTGTCAGCTGAAACGAGACGTGCAATTTCAATGTCGACGAGTCGACCGCGCCGCCGTTCCATTCGACAATCGCTGCTTCAAATTATGGTCCTTTGTGTCTGACCGTTGACGGCTCTTTCCACTTATCCTAATATTTGCAAACTCGCTTGATGGTATAGCGAAAACTCCAACACGGTTTCACGAGATTTTCATTTTATTTCTTAATCTTTAAGTGGTACACTGTTCATTTAGATTAGGGCCTTTCTAAAATTTTATTAACTCTTCGCTGCATAGTGTATCATATCTGATACAGTTAACAAATCTGGTATATTTTCTTGAGAATGCTGTTTTAGTATTTTCAAATATTTTTCCCTTAAATAAAACACAAAAACTCAATTTTTTAAAATAAATTTACATTCTTGAAAATGGTCTAAATTCAGACCGAAACGTTCAATTAAATTTCATGTGATATTTTACTTTGCTTATTGTCTCCAATCGATCGAACCAGTGCGCCAATAACATTAATTGTAGAAATAATTATAGATAATAATTGTAGATATGGGATAACACCTGAGAATAATGTGCGGGGCAATCCTTTAACCGACGGCCCACCTCCGCAGTATAATCTTGCGCACATAGGTGCGCACTTATTGTTTCTTTAATCGCAATAGTTACCTTTAGCAGAGCCGTAAACGGGATTACGTTTGCAGAGCCGTAAACGGCCGACTAATGAACGGGCCCGGTTGCCGAGGCACGATCGTTCGCTCTCAAATTACAATCGGAACTCGCTCGAGGAAGAACCCGAACGACCTCGCTTCTCCACGACTTCATTCGAGAGTGATTTACGCCCCTTAATAAAATAGTCCTGCTGTACACCTTTATTAAGCAGACATGTTTAAAGAGTGACAACTGTCCTTTACAAAAGTGGTTTCCCTAATGTCGCTGCACGAGACCTTGTTATTCGGACGAGTTTCAAGATTTGTCCAATTAGTTCTGTTTAGAGAAAAATTTTCCAAAGGTTTGTCTTTCAGATTGTCAACTAGACATGGCCGTTTAGAGGAAATACGGTTTCCCGCGCGGAAACGCCGGGTAACGACGGTGACGAGCTTATTAAAATACCGATCCGCGGAAACGCAGCTGGCCGCCGGCCAATTCTCGAAATAATGTCGATTTGTAGCACCGGCTAGCTACCAGCCGCGTACCTCCAATGGCCAGCAACGACATTAACTGCGATCCGAGCACCGAGGAATCGGCTTCTCCTTCTTGCTCTCCTTGTTACGTCTGCTTTATAGCCCGCAAATAGCTACCTCCGTTTCTGTTCAACGTATTCTTGAAAAGAGAATTTTTCGTTCCGATCGCCTGAATAAATCTCCCACAATGAAATTTAAATGGCCGCTCGCCGTGTACTAATTTTTCATCGCTGCGGCAAAGTTTCGAGAATCCTTGGGAGAGCGTTCTGTAGAGTCCTCCAACGATTGCGAGAGCTCGAGTTGTTTTAAATTGGCCGGCACTAACGGGAGTCAAAATAATAATCCACTGATACGTGTGTCCACTCTGCGGTATTAATTATATCGTTGTGAAAAACGTACAGGGTGTATAAATAATGTATCGCTTCTCGTTTTCTGCAAAGGGTATGGTTTATGGTTTATTCTTCTCTTTATATACATAAAGATGGCGTTGCAAAGGGTATATGGAGAATAATACATTGACGTATTGTATTACATATTGTGGTGTCATAATTATAATAAATATTCCTTTAAACTAAGTATTCCTTCAGGTATTTCCTAAATCGGAGAATGAAAAAAAAAATGAATCAAATGATTTGATTAAAATAGCTCTCCGCTTAGAGACCGGATACTCCAGTTTCTACTCTACTAACTGCACCGAGCAAAAACCACTGGTTCTTTCGACTTCGTTTCACGGTTCATCGGCGATTAGCAAACCAGGAAGATATCGCGTTGGCACAGTTTCGATTACGCATCTGCGTCGAACACGCGTAGTCGGGAACGAGCCGAGCTTGTAATCTCGTGGAACACGCGACATCCAATCAAATAACGGGCGAGATTTTCATTCCGTGGTGGTCGTTTTGCGGCTAGCGTTACCGGTAACCGAGCGAACCGAACGCGGAGACCTGGTTTCTCGCATTCCGACAGGGTATTTTATCGCGTTCAAGAGTTCTCCCGGTCACCCTCTCCCCCCACCTGCATACCGATTTCGCTTTTTCCCTTAGCGTCGCATCGTCCCTTCGCGATAAACTTCGCAACATTGTGGCCGTTCTTACGTGGGACTCGCGCCAGACTGGTTAACGCTCGGAAAACGGACGCGAGTTGAACAAAAGCGCCCGGCGCATTACCAATTCTAATTTTACGTCCGCGGATGGGAAACTGGTTAACAGTGAATCAGTAGACTGAGGCATGAATAGAACATGCAAAGAGTTAATGAGAAATTCTTGGTAATAAAAGCGCCTTTGCGCCCGTCCGAAAGTGTTTGCGCTTGTAATACCTTAGCGGCAATTTATATGTCGAACCAAGTAAATCCGAGTAAAAGGGAAACGATTAAAACTTACGCGCACGAAGACGAACCACCGGCTAAAGGATACTCGGAGGATTAACCTTTCGGTCAATTGAATAATTGGAATCAAGAAGAAAGTTTTTTTATAGAAACTAAGGGCGACTGCGTTTTACGCAATGATTCTTAATGAATAACGCATGAGTTTCGGATAGCTGGTAATCTGTTCCAAGTAAAATATTGTAATTACAGTTGACGTATCGTTGCAGTAAAAGAAAAACGTTTATTAGAATGTATCGAGCCTTCTGGATTGTGCTATGAATATTCAACTGTATGCAACGAACAGTTTCCAAGATAGAAGATTATAACCGCAGTTTGGTTCGCAACAAAGTAGACGAGAGAAATATATTTTTTTTATTATAGGAAATCTCATATGAGATTTATTTCAACACGATGGAGAATACAATATGAAAATTTTTACGCAGCAGAATATTGAGAGTACAAAAACATTATAATGAAAATATGATAACAGACCACAGCCTATATTTTACACATTCGCACCTATCCAGTCCATACTACACCAAATCAAATTCGCAGTTTACATTTTTTTAAGAATTTAAAAATAAGAAGACAAGCCCCAATATTTGGTCGGGCAAGCAACATTTCCAAATTTAAGGACAACTGAAGCTTAATTTTATGCAACTGTTGAATTAACGAGAGAAATATGTATGGGAAAATTACACTATGCTATATATCTTTCCTAGGAAAACCCTGACATTTTCAGTGACCCTGCATCAATGCCCGATTGTAAGAGACACGGGCACGACGTGTGCAAGCAACAAACAGATAAGATAATGTTAAGATAAGATAGTAGTTTTCTCGCGATTCGCAAGGTACCTCCGGCAACGTTCGCTGCCTATCGTTTCTTGGCCAAGCCTGATCCGCTTTGACAATTGCTTGGCAACGCTCTCGCAACTTCTCGACGACCGTTTACGTTGAACCGGAAGCGGGCTCGGGGCCATTTCATCTTCGACCACTCGAGCCGTTTGCGCGCGCTCACTCGGAACAAGCGTTTGTAACTAAAGCGCCGCGTTTTCCCGGGGACGTGGAAAACTCGTAAGTCGCAGTTTCCTTCGCGCGAAAACTGCACCAGGACGGGGGAGGAGCGAGGGGGCAGGATTGCACTTTCGCTTCGACACGGAGGCGGTCTCGTCGCCGCGGTGAAAACAGCCCGGGAAAGCCGAGGAAAAAAGAGAGGAGTGGGACAGAGTGGGACAGAGGGAAAGAGACGAAGGAACCCGTTCGAATGGAGCGTTTACATCGTGGAAATTCTGGATAGCGTTCCGTCTGGAGCCGATAAAGCATCTCCGGAACACGAATACATTCCGGAACTTCGTATTGGTCGATCGACCGAATCGAAGGAAGTTGATGGAGCAGTCGTTGAATTTATGACGCGTTGCGCATGGCGCAGCCAATACTTGTCGATGATTAATTACCGCGACACTTTTCAAGTATTTCGTTTCTGTGGGAATTCCGGTTAGCTGTTGTAATTTGAGTCTCCTTATTTATACGAGCGTTAGAGAATTAATCATCTCTTCTATATATATAAAAAATGATGTCCTGACTTATTCACCTATCAATGCCCAGGCTAAACCCTTGAACCTAGAAAGCTGAAATTTTGCACAGAGGTTTCCTTTAGGATCTATACAAGGGATAAGAAGGGATATTTCGGAATTCAACCCCTAAGGGGGTGAAAAGGGATTGCAACGTTTGTACGCTTCTACCACAGATATAAGACATCTACAAATTATCCTATTATTATTCGAAAGATTTTTCCTTTTGAATAGCTCTTAAAAATCTCTGATGCAATTATAAGTGAGAGACTAACACTAGAAAAATAAGCAACCAATTAAGACGTTGACTTGTCGTTTTTACGTTCAACGTTAGGCTGTCGCTTTTATGATTTTTTAATAATGTAATACGCTGTAGGTGGATCGTGGACAGTTCATTTGTGTATTGGTTGTTTAAAGTGAACTTTAAAAGTATAAGTATAAATATAACTTTAAAAGTATAATGCTTTATTTAATAGTGGTCCTCAGCTAGTATCGACGAAGAGAGAGACTGGAGAATGATTGAGACTGGACTAGGGGAATAGAAATTTTCGAACGTGCTGGTGAATTCGTTCGCGTGGACAATGACGGCCGAGTAGTTTTCGTTCATTACTCACTGCCGATCGTCGTCCGGATCGTTCCAGGCATCGCGTGCGACGTCACGCGCGAACGTTAATGACTCTCATTATTGACACATCGCGTGTCGGCCGCGACGCTTCCACCTGTGAAATACGGGACACCGTGGCATTATTTTGTGTCCCGTTTCCATCGGGGTTCCTGCCGGCAATTACGACAGCTTTTCCTTCCGCGAGCTGAATAAAACATCGCTGATTCGGCGTTTCGACGTCTTCCCGGCCGATCGGGCTTTCAACACTGCCTCTCTCGATATAACGCCCGGGCCCCGATAATCATCTGACATTTACCGGCGGGCTCATTAATTGCCATTGTTTCCCCATGGGAAATGTCCGAGAAAAATTGCGCCGGTCCCGTTATAGAAGTTTATAGGGCGAACGCCAGACCAAGGTGGAAGAACGTTTAATTGACAGTACCTGCTCCGAGACGTTTCTGCCAGCTTTTCCCTTCTTCGTTAACGTTGTTTGAAAGCCCTTTTCTTCTACGGAATACTCGTCGCAATTAATTTGCTACGGCGCAAAGTAAAAATATTTCATCTCGAAGCGAAACATGACTACTCCGAGAACGCTCGCCCCGGAGATACTCGAGACCGTTTCAAGGGACACCGTTGCGCTCGATGTTTTTCCAATTGTTTTTCGAAAGTATTGTCTATCTTTCCCGCGACTTCGCGGAGATTCGACGCGCAACTTTGTAGAATTTCTCGAGCGTGGTGCAGCTAAGCAATTCTTTTTACCCGGCCATTTCTCGTTAAACGTTACCGCTGTTTTAATCCGAACGCCTTTCACTCTCCGTTCGGAGCGAATCACTCGAACGACAGCCGCGTCAAAGAAAACTATCGATTCCGGGAACAAAAGCGCGTCCCGCTCGCCTTTATAAGAACCCAGGTTACGTCGTGCACTCGAACGGGCAACTTGTAACGAGGCGTTGCCGTTCGAGAACTTTCACAAAAGGGTATAAATACAAATTGTACTATTCATTAGTTCGCTGTCATGTCAGAGCCAGCCTTAATTAAAGAGAAAGGCTGTATTAACTTTATTGCCACCGAAGAACTTGCTCAACCTCTAGCCGTTTAATTTGTATCTCTCCAATAAATTCGGCAGATTAGATTAAACGATGTCGATAACTCTTGAATAATATACAAATGGATTGTTCCCTATCCCTCTCGCGCGAGTTTAATCCGTGCATACTTAAATCGCGTGAAACATAGTTAACCAAAATCGAGTGCCCGTTTATCCGAATTAGATCGTTCGGGAAAGTAACGCTCTTGATACCTGTAATTTAATTAATACGTAACTGGGTCAGTAGAACATCGTCCAGTTGTTTCTTTCCATCGTTCTGCATTTAGAACTGGCGTATCCAATTTAAAAGATCGTCAGTACGAAGATATAAGAAGTGAACGATGAAAGTATTAATGGGAATTAAAGAGACCCAACCTTCTGGGATTAACGGACCGTAGGCTGGATAGAACTCATCCGCTAATGCAATCCCCGTATAACGTTGAAACCGTCGGCTGTAATACTTGGGGTCAGTACTGAGCTTGGACCCCTTCTCAAAGACTTTTAATAACCGATTAATCCGAGAGATGTTTCCTACTCCAACTTTTCCAATAGTTTTAGAAAACAAAAGCTAAAGAGCTAACAAAAATTATATTCTTAAAGAAGCAGGGTACAAGAGCATTCAATTTTTTGGATCCTTTTATCACTCTGGATCTAAACCTTGGTTTGCCCACCTCAGGCTCCCTAGAGAATTTATTTGCTGGGTTAATAGACTTCGATCTTGACACTACCAACTAAGGGCCTCCCTTTTTAAGATTAATCTTGCTGACGACACAAATTGTACATGTGGTTGTCTGATACAGGATCCTAATCATATATTATGGCAATGTCCGATCTATGATAATAATAGAAGTACTTTGATTCGCAAACTTTGCAACAAGAGTTACTTTCCACCCTATACAATAGATTCCTTTTTGTGCAGACCTTCTCTTTGCCCCTATTTTATATACATACATTCTTTAAGTCTCACTGTTTATTTCTCTAGTGTTAATATTGTACTCGAAAATGTTCATTATATTGTTTCAGTTCTAGTCTATAAGTTATCATTGTAATGTTGCATGATGCTAATAATCCCATATGGAGTTTCATACTTTGATTCGCAAACTTTGCAACAAGGGTTACTTCCTACCCTATACAATAGATTCCTTTTTTGTGCGGACACCATTCCTTAAGTCTCACTGTTTATTTCTCTAGTGTTAATATTGTATTCGAAAATGTTCATTATATTGTTTCAGTTCTAATCTATAAGTTATCATTGCAATGCTAGCATGATGCTAATAATTCCATATGGAGTTTCATACTTTGATTCGCAAACTTTGCAACAAGGGTTACTTCCTACCCTATACAATAAATTCCTTTTTTGTGCGGACACCATTCCTTAAGTCTCACTGTTTATTTCTCTAGTGTTAATATTGTATTCGAAAATGTTCATTATATTGTTTCAGTTCTAGTCTATAAGTTATCATTGTAATGTTGCATGCACAGCCATGTGCATGCTGCTAATAATCCCATGTGGGGTTTCATAGCTTACTAACAAGAAAAAAAAGCAGTTGGGTCAGCTCACGGTACGGCTGCCGCGCGTCGCGCTGCATAAATAGCAAGGATGCAGTTTCAAGCGCGCGTTTGTATAGATTGGCACGTGTCCGTGTTCCGTCGCGTCCTTGTCCCCCGTGGCCGTTCAGCCTCTCGTTTCCTCCCGACGGTTCGGTACGCTGGTTAGCCGTGTCGAACAAATTGAAATCGCCGACTGGAAAGCGCGTCTGGATCGCAATTAACGCGGTTAACAGCGGCCCGCTCCGTGAATTCCAAGCTTAATCGTTCGGCGATCGTCGTCGAGCGACGATCGGAGCCACTCTGCATCCGGAGTGCAGCAGCCCGTTTTCACGAGTGTTCTTCGCCTCGTCGATATCGATCCCTCTCGTTCTTCCCGATTCATTCCAAACCAGACACATTCTACGAATCTCCTTTTTGACCAGAAACGTTTTTAACCGAACGTCCGTTTCGTCCGGTGAAATTCCGCGCCATCAGTTTCCCGAAGTTGCAATTTATTCGAAGATCTCTAATGAATAAAACATACGCCACAGTTTGTTCTACACGTCGAATTAATTGAATCATTCGTAACCACCGACTCGCTGAGCTCACGATATCGAGTTATCGGCCGGCTGTCACGAACAACGGATCGATTTCAAACGTCACGATCACGACCCACACATTTCAGGTCAGCTTCGATTGAATCGTTTGAAAAAAACAAAACTTTATTCGCAAGAATCTTGAAGTTCATTGAGAGTAGATTCACGGTGAATGCGAAATCGATGTTCTAAATGTCAGCGGTGAGTCGTGCCGAGGACTTGCGGATGTAAGTCAAGGTTCTGGAGCAAAGATCAACGGGAAAGAATGGGAGATGAGTCTATTACGGGAGATCGTGAATTGCATTATTAGAAAGTTTATCTGTACTGTATCCATCTCTCGCGGAGCGTATCGAAACTTGCTCGAAAGGAAAGCTAAATACTTCGAACGGTACACGTCCACCAATTAATAACAACATGAAAGTGATGTATGTACGACGAGGAAAGGCTCAAACTAATTAATAAACTCCGTACAATTAACTTCCAACTTCCAATGGATGTCTCAACGTTAATAACCAAACCGAATATTAAAGACTGTCATTACATGTTATCATTTTTTAAGTATTTGGTTTATAACTTTTGTCTTTATTATAATACTAGCTGACTCGACAGACGTTGTCCTGTACAAATTTCCTTTGTAATTGCCTCGAATTTTTTTCCTGAAAACTTTTCCAGAACCATGACGAACAAAACAAAAAACGAATCACGTATATCCAGCGTTCGAATCTTGAGTTATGGTCATGAGTTCATACAAAAATCCCATAGAAAAAAGCATTACGAACATTTTTTGAAAAAAATTAGCCAAATCGGTCCAGCCGTTCTCACGTGATGTCGTGACCAACGAACAGCATTTCATTTTTATTATATAGATTCATGTATCTTCGGTATCATATTCTGTTTTGTAAATTTTCATTTTCTCTGTATTGCATGTATTGTTTTCAGTATTTCAATTATGTTGAAATAAATCTCATATGAGATTTTCTATAATAAAACAAAAAAAGAAAAGTGATGTATGGGTAATGAAGAACTCCAGTTAATGGTCGTTTCGACGAAAATATCGTCACGCCACCGTTACATTAGATCCCGACGACGATTGTCACGGACTGGACGTGAACCGAAACAACGTTTCGCATCATCGGACGTCCTCGCACCGAAATCCGGTTGGTTTGGGGGCCCGTGATCTATGGCCTCGTCGAAACGCCAAGCAATTACCTCGGAGTCCGAACGGCTCGCATTATCGACAGAAGAAGCCTCGACTCGCAAAGCTCGTTAACAACTATAGCCGATCCATAATTCTCGGCCAGTGATCCTGGCTCTGGAGCGCGTTCCCCGTGTTCCTCGGGCCCCGGCTAATACACGAGAATGGCTGCCGCCTACATTACAGATTCCACGGAAGAACATTCTGCTTACACGACGTAACGCAGCGCGTCGTTAGGCGTGTTTATCGAAGCGGAAAACGCGTCGATCAAACGCGTATATACTCTGCGCGCAGCACGTTTCGCCGCGTGTTTTCCCCGTTTACACGTGCACCGTCGACGGTGCGTCGTCGTACGCTCACGCACATCCACCCGCACACGCCTCGGATATACATGTCACGTATACATGCATACATATATATATATATTAGTGGAATGTGTCGGATCTGTGCACGGGACGGTGAAAACGGGGCTGGCAGGCGAGCGAATTCAAACTGCAACGCGTCACGCGCCGGATAGGAGTAGGAAATGTTTGCCCGCGGATCTGCAGATTGCGTGAGTTTATTGCGTATAGCGTAGCCGCTCTCTCGCGGAGAAGCACAATCGATATCGTGTCCGACCGTGTTCTCTGTCTCCCTTTCTCTCTCTCTCTCTCTGTCTCTCTCTCTCTCTCTTTGCCTATCCCTCTCCTCCACGCTTTGCGGAGGTCGAGCCAGGCGAACGCGCGCCTACGATAAATGCAGCTTCGAGCTACAGGCCGTGGCGAGATCGATATTCACGGTTTCGCGGGATGAACGGGATAATGGACCGGACGACGATCGACTTATTTGCGAGTTACGATCTCGTTAAGAACGATTTAAGAACTTCTACTCGAACAGATCTTCCTGTAGCGCTCTCTTTTCGCTTTCTTATAAGCACCGTGGATCTATGTTAGTTCGAGCTCGGTGCACAGTGTTTCTGTTAATGATCGAGTTCATTTACTCCTCGATACACAATCTTTCTCGCTGCGTCTACTCTCGTGGAACTTGAGATCAATTTTTCAAATTATTCTTTTCGCTTTCGTACCATTTCTATCCACCGAAAGAGGAACGCAATCTTTTAAAAGTTACAAACAAGAGGGTGAATACCACCGTTTGATTCTTGTAATACTCGGAATGAATTTTTCATTGTGGTCGTGGCTCGTGTTGAATAAATAAGCTGTCCCATTGAATGGATAAACATTTCACGAAGCTTCTTGTTTAATGAATGAAAAATTGTGTTTCGGAGCCTCGTGCAGCTTACAGGTACAAGTAATGAAACGCATGATGAACGTCGACATGTATAATCATAGGATCAAACGAGTCTATCATATATTATTATTATTATTATTATATACGGACCGAGGTCCTTTTATACAAATGTATACAGTTTTTACAGTATTACTGATAAAAACAAAAAGAAGACGTAACAAAAAGAAAAAGAAAGAAAGTCTTAATCTAAAATCTTAACCTAAGTCTTAACTAAAATTTACAAAAGAATGGACCGCGCGAAACTAAACAAATACACGTATGATTAACAAATAGTATTGCGCAATTTTGTTTATTATATTACATTATATATTATATATCACATTTATTCCTAGTATGGCTGTGCCCACGCAGTTCTGCGTTTCCATAAAATGTTGATCCCTCTTGTTTTTTTCATTTCAACCAAGTATTCTTTAGTTCTACAATACTATCATTGAGAACGAGACATATAATATAATTCGCATGATGGTCAATGTGGTAGAATTCCGAGGAAATTCGTTCTGGAATTCTTTGTTCGCAGCGCAACATTTTATTTTGGTTCGGGACGAAACGTTCGAACTGATTTAATAGATACGGCGAAACAAGTAACGACGGCAGAATTTTATTCGCGATAAATCTAACCACAATACCATTCGTTTATAAAGATTCATGGTGTGGCAGAGACACCTATTCATAGAGGATAGAGGTTCCCGTGGCAGATAGAAAGAGGGCGACGGAGAGCGAGGGAGACGGACGAAGAGCAAAAGTATGTTTATACGTATCCGATATTATTGAGCGGGCTCTGAATAAAAGAGTCGATCAAACTTGCTGAAAGAGTTCCGCGATAGAATTGAGCCGGGAATATGAAGCGCGCTCTCCGGCCAGTGTTTCTTCTTTTTAACAGTTATACTGGAACTTCGGTTTTACGAGTCCCTTCGTCGTTTTATAGTTTGCCGTACCTCTCTCTCTCGTTTTAAAACTGTGCCGTGTTACACGTCTGGTTTGCCGTCATTTAAGTTAGTGCACGCTGTTTCGGAACGTGGTATCGGTTTTCTTCCCTTACTTTCGGGTTTGTAGAAACTACCACTGCATCTACGTGGCATTCTGTATACGCGTTTCGCGACAAACTTCTTTTAATCGCGTTTATTATTGGATTTAATCGCAAACTTTCTTGTGGAAATTCTTTTAGAAAGCAAGTAGCTTATCGTTTACTCGATACAACAGTTCCCTGTATCTCGATCGACAATTGTTCAAAACTACAATTAATGTTATTGGCGCACTGGTTCTGGATCAATTGTAGACAATAAACAAATTTGCAAAATGTCACATGAAAAATTCAACGTTTCGGTCTGAATTTAGACCATTTGCAATACAGAAAATTTACATTTTTGAAAACGATAATTTACTCGATACGTTCGGAAAAATAAAACTGTATTTCTTATATCTGAAATGATTATATCAACTACAATGCAGTCGATAAATTCAGATTTAAATATATTTGTAAACGATTAGCCGAGTCAACTGTATTATCCCGTAAACACCGTGCAATACGTAGCATCTATCTTTCAGAAATGGTAATAAAATGTTACACTATTCCAACCACTGAACAACAGATAATAATGGAAATGCGAAGAAGACAGATGGATAAAGACTCGTTTCACGGAGAATAATACATGGAATCAATTTGTCCAGTGCTCGAGAAAAACGCTGGGAACCACAGAGGTTTGTTCATTGATATTCGCGTTATCAGTGGTAGTGTCTGGTATTAGTCAGACCCGACGGGAAATTATCCCGTCGCACGACAGACAGGTTCATTGCCTCGTCACGGAACGCGGCCTCGAAGGAACTTAGTTTCCGCTGGAAGTTCTGCGAGCGGGGTCCCACACTCTCGAGGAACTTTCCGCTGAAATCTTATGTGGCCGCTTGTTCACCGGGAGTTTTCGACCGAAGATAAATAGCCCTGGCTCCGGATAAATTAATCGAAAAGTCACGCGGCTAGATTACGTGCTCACGCGGTATTGTATCGCCCAGTGAATTGCCTTATCGAATTAATTGATACTTCGGGCTCATCAACTCGTGACATTTCGGTGACTTCTTTATCGGCAACGTATGTTGTCAAGCGACTTCGGAGAAACGATCGGCACTCAAACGAGCCATCCTGTTCGAATTCTTTCGAATAAATAGAGAAGACGCTGTAAACGTTCAATTCTTATTTCTATGTATCTACAAGTTTTTAGAAAGAACCTTCAATCACCTTCCAAATAATATAATTGTTGTTTCTTAAGAAAAAGCATATTGAATGTTAGCGATTGATTAATTTATTACCAATTTCATATTGGTATTGTTTGGGTGACTTCAAAGGATTCATATTTGCCGCCACTTATCGATTGGACAATACATAGATCAGTGTTCTTTGATTCGTTGTCGTTTCAAATCTTCACGGTTTAATCAGTCCACATGTGACAGGCATGGAACCAACATGCTGTTCCTTGACTCTTTAGAATTTAAATTAGTACATTTTTCTAAGCAAGTGAGTTTATACATTTGTTTTCGTTTTCAATACCTTAGTGTTTTCTGCTTGTTCGGGAATGCGTTTGCCTAACCATATATTAATTAATTGATAAATTCTTATAGACGCAATACAGAAAAATTACATTCTTGAAAATGGTCTAAATTCAGACCGAAACGTTGAATTAAATTTCATGATATTGTTGCAAATTTGCTTATTGTCTGCAATTGATCGAACCAGTGCGCCAATAAGATTGATTGTAATTTTGAACAATTGTCGATCGAGATACAGAGAACTGCTTTAATCACACACAACGAAAAGTATCGAAGAATTCCCGTGTTTCGGCGAAAGAAGAATAAAACGGTTCACGATCCCGCGGCGGTGTTATTTCGAAGCAAAACGGACAGACCGCTGACGTGGAATGTTTTTTTCCGCGAGAAAAACAAACGGCCACGGCCCGCTAAAAAGACGGCGCAAAAGTTTTCGCGGTCGGCCGCGACGATAGGGTTTTAAAGTTCACGCGGTGTTTACGAGGTCGGCGGCTTAAATATCCTCGAGTTTTTCCGGCGCTGGGTTCCGTGGCCGGAATCCCGTTGCATGCGAAGGGAAATACTGCGCGCGAATGAATATTTTTGCCACGAGCCCGTTCGCAAATAACTGTGTATGACGTCAGAGCACACGGGGTAGACGATCAGTTTCGTGTTTTCCGCGAAATCTGCAGCTCGCGGAAACACAACCTTCAACCCTCTCGTTTTTCCCCTCCTACCTTTTCCGTCGTATTTTCAAAGTTTTCTTGTTCATCCTCGTTTTTTGCGGATTCTCTTTTTCCGAACCTTTATCTCCTGTCCTCTCACTCTCACAGTCTCGTTTGATTTCCCATTTCTTTGCTCTTCAATCTGTTGCTCTGTCTTCCTCGTTTTTATTGTCTTTCACTATTATTTTCCCATTTTTCTTGCTCTTTCTGCTTATCTGTTGCTCTGTCTCTTATTATTGCCTCTTCTTCTGTCTCGCTCTAGCACCTTTAGTCCTCTTTAATTTCTTGCTCTCTTTCTCTTCGAAACTTCCAGTCTCCTACTTTTTCTCCGAGTATTCTTTCAGTATTTTCGTAGTTTCTCACTGACACTTTTCCTCTTGCTCTCTGCGTGCAGCTTCCTCAGTCCCTCAGCATTCCGCCCTCTATCTTTCTCTTTCTCGCCTCTGAAGTTTAACCGGGAAACTTCGGTCCCAATATCGTGGACACCGAGTTCTCAAGTATTTTGTACTCCGATACGGTTCACGCGTCTACAAACTCCCCGCGTCGCTTTGACGAGCAGATTTTCTTGCACACCCGCGCCTTTTGCCAACCCTCTGGCTGTTCTCTCTCGCGTGTCCCGGATTTTGTACGCGCGACGCGACGATTCTGTTTGGAAGAAAGCGAGACGCAATATTATATGTCTGTTACGTTACAAGCATTTGATAGATCGCTCGGGGCAGATTCTATGCGAACAACGCTTCGCGAAAGAAAACGTGCGAGCGAGATCCGTATCTTCTTGTTCCTATTCTTGCGTCCTCCCAAAAGATAACTTCAAACATTTCGTTCCTTATTCGCTGTTTGCAATCGTTTTCTGGCCGACTGATATTTTCACAAACACGTGTACAAAGATAATTCGACAAATCCAATTTGATGATTTAGCTTTTCACTTTCTACAACGAGTAAATTTGCTGCTCGATCACTTGACGATTTATTCAAGCACATTTCGTATAACTTTCGATGCAGCTGCACGCGGAGAGTTGCTCACAATAATGTTTCTAGGTTCATTGTAGTTAATATTGCGGAGTAATCATGATCACAGAATCTTCTGAATAATTGTCAAGAAACCATAAAACGATTTAAGAAAGTAAAATCGAATGCTGTATCGTTTAAACTTACCGAAAGCACGTGCAAAAGAAATAGAATATAATCGCAATACAGATTCCACAGATGCTCAGTCTATTTATGAATCGCAGCAAAGAAAATACAATCCAATTTGATGATGTAGCTTTTCACGTTCCACAATTTCATTCCTTAGACAACAAAGTCGTTCTACCTGCTTCGTAGCAACGAGTACATTTGTTGCTCGATCACTTGACGATTCATTCAAGCGCATTTCGAATAACATTCGATGCAGCTGCACGCGGAGGGTTGCTCGCAATAAAAAGATCGATGGATCACCGAGGTATGATCTACGACAAGTCGAATTATGTTATCCGCGTCAGGTGGCATGCCGTGTCTCTTATTCGCGTGGAATCCCGATGCAGATCTCGGCGCGTCATAAATATTGTCGGGAAATTCAAGTGCGAAAATATCGCTCAAAGTGTAATTCGTATTCCAGCGGCGCTCGAAGTATCCGTCTGTTTCCCTCGCTCTGCTTCGAGGCTCGGTGCGGTGCCCCTCTCGGTGTCTCCGGGCTTCTCCTCTTCTGTTCCCTTGCGAGGCTGGTTCGAACAGGAAGATTTATGCGGAGAAGTTGCACGCGCGAGATCGGCACAGCCGCGAGTACAAGCACGTACGCGGGGCCCCGAATCGATGGAACGCACAAGTTCCGGGGACGCAGCTTGCAGCCGAGTCGTTGCGGACGTTCCGCGGTTCCGAATTATCAGCCGCAAGAGCGACGAGGATACTTCTCCACTCTCGCGACACCAATATCGAGACCGGATATTGCTACGATCGTATTGGCGATCCGCTTCCCCACCGCGGCGTTGCTACCCGGCTTGCTCAGCCAGTAAACCCGACGAAGCCAGTTCCAACAAAGCTGCTGCTGCTGCTCCTGAAAATTAGCCTTCCGCACTGTTTTACCGGGAAACGATCGATCGAAATTCTACCGGATTCTCGATCTCCTCCGACCGACCATCCTTGATACGATTCGTTAGAGTCTCCATTTAGGAAATTACAGAAGAGCCTCGCTATTCGATTGCCTCGCAAAACACAAACGTAACCTCTCTCGATACTATTGCGTTTTATAGAAGTTTTACTTCGTTCCTAGTTATTAACCCTATGCACTCAGAGTTATTTCACTTCGAAAATTAAACATGTCTTTCTATCTAAAATAATTCCGTTCTATATGATCTGTTTTATTTCGTGGACATGAAATTGATTGAATACCTCGTACGATATTTAAATATTTAACACTAGAACTTTCGAGCACTAAACGCAGTTGGCATACATTGCGTTCTAATAATGACAATATGGCATTTATTTAGATTTCGTACAGGCGACATTTAAATATGTACTTCAATAGAGAAGTTCACTAAAAAAATTTCTCAAAAAAACATATTTATACTTTTAGTATTTCTAATCGAAAAGAATTCGCATAAGTCATTTTGACTGGTCCGGTAGTTGTAGTGTTAATAATTGATTAGATCAGGGATCGGCAAACTACGGCCCGCGAGGTTAATATTGTTCTTTACGCGGATAAATTAAGTATAAAACAAATTACGTGAAATAGAAAGCTTATGTAAAGATATCACTTGCTATTAAAAAATATTTAGAACTCCTGGGATTTTGTTGCTCTATGGCCCACCAAGTCTAAAAATTTCACGTTCTGGCCCTTTCCAAGAAAAAGTTTGCCGACCCCTGGATTAGATCCCAACATATTTAATAATGTAAACGATATCTTGAATTATAGTACAGCAATTTTTAGTTTTTTAATTTGACTCAGAGTCACCACTCGAGTGCTAATTTCACACTTGTATTAAACCCGGGCGATGACAAAGGCAGCTGTCCCTTTAAGGGGTTAACCGAAAAACAAAAAAGCGGAGAGCCATAATAGAATGGTCGGAACGTCAATCGCTCCACCGGACACCGTATACGAGGCCACTCAACAAAGACAAACCACCCGCGAGCAAGAACCCCGTTCCAGTAGACGCCGTCGAACATCCGTTCCCGAATACCGAAAAAATCGGTTCATTGTTCGAGCGTCCTACTTCCGGCGCGCCAGCCCTCGAGAACTTATTTCGACAAGAAGTTAACTAAGACGATGGCGCGCGTCAGCGATCGTTCTCGACGCCGGTTGCTTTCGAACCGAGAATCAAAGCTCCGACATTTTTGCGCAATTCTGGAAGTCGCGTTTATCGCGGATCGTTTTTCGAATCGGTTCGGAGTCGATTCTCCCTCGGTCGCGGCGACGGAACAAAGGGTCGGCGGTTAATAACCGGCGCATCGGTGCAAACTGCGCAAACAGATAACGAGGCAAATAAACCGGAAGACTCTAGAGCGGAATATCGCCGAGGGAAAATTGGATTGGTTGCGCGGAAACGGAGATACGGAGCTGCGATATCCGTAAGAAACGCGGGGGAATTCTAGGGATTCCGAAGACAGGAATATTCTGCTTCGCTCGAAAATCGGGAAACACGCGGCCGCCCGAGCTCATTAATTTACAACCCCCGCGGAATCCAGTCGCGAGCAACGGAATAACGCTCGCACGCTCAGTCACGTAACCGAAGGGAAAACGAAACGGCAAAGCCACGGCATTCGGAATTCATACTTCTTTCCTGCAAGGTCGACTGCACAGCGAGATGTCCATTGATCGGGCGAAGAGGGTGGAAAAAGAGTGTCGCTTGATTGGTTCATCGATAATCTGCTTATTTTTACTGTGGCGTACACAATTGTTACGGAGCAGAAGTTTTCGGTAATCAGCGTTTCTAATGTTTGTCCTCTTTTCTGTTTCAGGTACGTTTTTCGTTGATGTCGCCAGACTTTTATTCCCCACGTATCCAAGAGTAAGTAAACTCTTCGTAAACTCGTAAACTGTATTATAATTCAAAATATTGTTTACATTATTAAATATGTAATCAATTATATTATATATTTTTTAGTTTTTAGACGCAATTTACCTTTGAAAAAGGATCAAACTAGAACCGAAACGTTAGGCACTATTACAAAATACCTATTAGATTAAAATTGATGGAAACGTTTGCGCCGAAATCATTAATTTAAAATTATTAAATATATTGGGATCTGACCAATTACTAAACATTCTATTAATTTCATATCCACAAAATGAAAAAAAATCACATAGAATGAAATTATCCTAGATAGGAAGACACGTTTAATTTTCGAAATGAAATATCTCCGAGTGCAAAGGGTTAAATTATTTCGAATAATGAATAATTGTAAAATATATAATTAATAGATGTTCTCGGCGCACAGATTCGATCAATGATAAACTAAACAAAGCAAATTTGCAATAATTAAATTTTACTTTGGATCGTCTTCAAGAGCATTGCGTTTGCTATGTCTAAAGAAAGGTTTTTAAGACTGTAATTCACTGACTGAGTTCCATGCTGGTCTAAATTGAACTGTGTGATATGAATAATTGCGACCGAGGATTAAGGATTCGAAAATCTCGGACGTAGACGTAAACGTTAAGGAATTGCGGCGAGCGGTACGTGTTGACAAGTTTCGAAAGCAGAGTAAAGCAGTGTGGGGAGGGGAAATCAAAAGCAGTTTAACAAGTATTCGCGCAAGTTTCGTCCCGGCAAGATGCACGGCAGCGATCTATCTGTGAACAAGTTGCCTTTATTACCGCAATAGCCGTGCGGAGCATGAACGACGGGGACGATAATACGTTTATGGCGGCATTAAACTTGCTACCGCGATGCCGTTACCAACTTTCTTGGGCGAAACTTCCAGTGGTCGACGAGGGAAACAAGCGACGCGGCCGCGCGGCTCGTTAATAATATTTTGACGACCGTTTTCGACGACGATCGCCATCGATGACGTCGCGCCGGCCAATCCCCTCGGCACAACACTCTTTCCCCACGAATCGATCCAACTTAATTCCTTAATTGAAATTCGATATTGTGCATCGCGGCGGAGTGCGAGCACCTCGAGCAGCCAAATTGGTTGCAACAACTTTCCAATTTCGCGGAGAACTCGGCAACCGTGCCGGTCGCGAGGTCGTTTTCTGGCCGATTTCCTCTTCGCTGTTCGATACAATTGCTGTCGGAACGGAGGATTGACACTGAATCGTCCATTCTGTTACCTACCCGTTGCTCGATGCATGGATGAGTTGCTAAAATTGTTGGACAACGGGAAGACAGTTTAAATTCAACGGGCCGGAATGTAATCTGACCCAGTTCGCTCGGAGGGAAGAATGTCGAGGGTGAAGCCGGCGGCGATGTTAATCTCCTTCGGTGACCAAAGCGCGGACACGCCTCAGAATGCGAGGTTGTGAACTTTTTCCCATTATTTCGCCGCTATCTATCCCGATAGAGTCAATCCGCTAATAAGTAACGGCTTGTTTTCGCAATTCCAACCCGGCGGACTGTTACGTTTTATTTCGATGATATCCGTGCGATATTGGATTCGATTTTTCTCCAGAGTGTAATAATCAACTCACCTGCAGCTATTCAACGAAAAAAAATTATTCAACAGCAATTGGCAATTGACAGAGAACAACGTTCCAACATGAACCTTGCCGCGTGTAAAGGGAAACTTGAATTCAATCGTAAATTCACGAATAAAAGATCAACAGAAGAGTTAGACAAATGGTAAATGGAGTAAAAGCAAGTTTGTACTTCTATTTGCGAAGCGAATTGAAAATAAAGCAGAGAGGGACGATACCAGAGCGGTAATGAAATCAGCGTGATACGAAAAAATAACGAAGCGAGGCTGGAAAAAAATAAGACCGGAGGCGATCGATCCGATCCTTTGTCCGGTTGACGTGCATCGAGCGCAAACGTTTCACAATTTATCTTTCGCCGCGCAGTTGATTTTGACTCGGCGCCGGCCCTTTCGCGACCGATTCCCAATTACTAAAATGGTCGAAAGTCATTTTTTCCCTTTCCCGGGACAGGTTTGATAAAATCGGCGCCACGGCGAAAAAAAAGAGAGAGAGGGAGAGAGAGAGATAGGGATGGAGAGAGGCTGTGCGAGAGAAAGGAGAAAAAAGAAAGCAGCAAACGCGAACGAGTCTGCTCGTTGTTAAAACGCGACGGGTCCCGCTTCCGCGAGCCACGAGCGCAAAAGGGGTTTGAACGCGGGCGCACGGTAAAAGCGGCAAAGCGAAGCGTACGCTCGGTAGCTCTATTATCGGAGCAAGCGCGGAATTTTTGTGCCGCTTTGTACGCGTTCGATGTTTTTTTTTTTTTTTTTTTCTTTAACCATCCCGCTCGCACAGCCCTCGACGAAGTTTCGCGACGACGCGCGGCCACTGGTCATCGATTGCAAACAGTTTCTATCGGCATCGCTCTTTGAGTCAGTGCGCACGTTTTGCGCCGTTCCCGCAACACACAACATAATACTCGTCCGCAATTGCTGCCTCGCGGATTCACATTCTCTATCCCCTTCGCAGTGGATCGAACCGTCCCGACGAAATATTACGTCGACACTCCTTCTCGATCCTCGATCCTGTAGGTATCTATTTAAATATTTTAATGTGTTGGTGTCAATCGATTGTCGGTGACCAACTGATCGTCTGTTGCTGGTCGTTATTACGAATCGACGATCGATTTAATATTAACAACCGATATTCCGATATAACCGATAATTTATTGAACCGGTATTGAATAAACAACCATTTAAATACACCTCCTACAATTCTCAAAATTTGAGATCACAAGCATATCATTATTATTTATTATGGTCATACTGAAGCCCTTTTACATAAGTATTTACAAAAAAAAGAGAAAGATACAAGACTATTCGTCTAATAAGAAAGAAGGGACATGCACAGAAAGGAAAGAAAAACAAAATATAATAATATAATACTGGTACAATCGATAGATATTATCATATAATCCTGCGTAGTTGCATTTGAAAATTTTGCAGAGATTCAATGAAAAAATCAATAAGATTATAAATAGTACATGATTGTTGCAATAATTCGATTCATTGGATTAATTAATCCATAAATAAATTTCGCTTTAAGTGTTTGAAAAGTCGCTCTTGTTCTCAGTTCACGCTCTGATACATAAAAATTGATTTGCGCAAGTAGAGAGGAACAATCAATATGATTAAAAATAAAGTTCTGGTCGGATACTATTCTTCGAGTAGATAATGGTTCTAGGTTCATTGTAGTTAATATTGCGGAGTAATAATGTTCACAGAGTGGCATTGGATTATTTAGTTCATATAAAGAAAACACTGAGAAATCATAATTGTCAAGAATCATAGAACGATTTAAGGAAGTAAAATCGAATACTGCATCGTTTAAACTTCAACTTACCGAAAGCACGCGCAAAAGAAATAGAATATAATCGCAATACAGATTCCACAGATGGTCAGTCTATTTATTAATCGCAGCAAAGAAAATACAAAAAGTTATTAGCCGAACGCAGCAGATAGAGATCAGTTCGGATAGAAAACTCGTTACCGAAAAATAAGTAGCCGACAGGTAGGTAAACAAGGTTCCCGTTAGCATCGCGACTATGTTCGCGAGCAGGAAAACGTATTCCGTCGTTCTTATAGCCTATCCCATGATCGTGTTAAACGATCCAGTTTATCGACGATCGTGGATCGTCCTGTTTCTCCATCACGAACACCATTTTTCCAGAACCGGATCGTATCCGATCTATTGGCGAGGAGATCGTTCGCAATCGGCCCGCCATCTCTTTAACCTTTAATCCACCGGCTCGGCGTTATCTCGTCGATCGTTAATTACCTGTTCTTTTTGCTCGATTGAAAGGAGGGATCGGCATCGATCCGGTGGGTTATTAAGCGCTCAACGCAACTCGACGCAACGCAGGTCCCGGAGCTTTCCGCGTAATTTACGTCTTCGTTTGCCTCTCGTTTTTAGCGCGGAGCTCGCAATATTTACACCTTCGTCGGACTCGAATCGTATTTTTCCAGACTTTATCGCGCAGAGTCGCCAGATCGATGGAATTGACTCGAATCGGATGACAAAGTTGCGACGAAAGAGCTTCGCAGAAGGGGAAGGTAGAGTACAGTTTCCAATTCGCAACGTGTGCTCGTTGCAAAAATGAAATTGTTCCGAAAAATGAATTTAACAGGAGAAAATCAGCTCGGTTACAGAAAATCTCTCGAAATTTTTGTTATCTGCTCCTGCACGGCTTTCTGTGGTTATTTTCATTGCGGTCCGGTTGATGCGAGCTACGCGAAGTGATTACGTGTTGTATTTCGAGCGCGAGCTTAGCGTAGCTAACCACTGCTTATAAACTCATTCGGTATTCCATGAAAATTTGAACGCGTTCGCCTCGGCTGACGAATCGGTTCCTCTTTTAGATTTACCTCTCGGTCGTGTGCAATTGATCTGACAGATTAATTGCATGAAAGTTACAAAAAAAAACCGTCGCGTCGCTTTATTTAGTCGAATCAATTTTTATTCTCATTTTATATATATTATACAAGTATACGAATGGTTTCGTTTCCTCTTTTTTTTTTCGTTGAATTTAAACAGTTCTCGGTTTTAAATACGACGCAGGCATTTCGGTTCTGACGTTTTTATCGTGCGCGACCGAGAACTAACATTTGCTTCGGACCACGAGATCTTTTTTACCGCTTTGCAGCTGTAATTTCGAACTGCGCGATATTTCTTTTCGAGGCTACCTAAAATTAACGGGAAAGAAGGAAATGCGAACGAGTTCTGTTTGTTCGATTTTTTATTATCCGAGTTGATTTTCTCTTCTTCGCGAAATTAAATACCGTGGTTCCGATGTTATTTCTACCTTGTTCAACCAAACGAACGTAGCACCGAGCATTCTGCATCTTGCTGTAAGACAAGAAATCTGAGATCCGTCATTTCGCGGGATCCAGCGTAAAAATTAGTCGAGCAGTTTTTCCTCGGACATTAGCAATTTAAAGTAGCAGCAGGCGTCGGGACATTCGTCAGCCCTAAACACCAAAAAACCGTTAATATCATTATATTCTGCCGGGGAATTTCTTCCTCGCATGTTCGCCGGTACGAAGTGGTTCATCAAGGAGTGCGGTGCCGGGTGCGGAGTGATCGATGTGGCCGAACAAAAACCGTCCCACGATTCTAAAGGTGTTTACATGAGAATTCGTGCGCCGCCGCGCGCCGTTCGTGATTTCTTCCCGGCCGTAATCCCTCCGCGGCCGAGACGATATAAGAAACGTCGCTCGTGAATTTCCAGGCCAGCAACACTGTTCAACGAGAAACGCATTGTCGTCCGTGGGATCGAAGGTAAAAACCATAATCCACGCGGAACAAGAGTCAACGAGTCGACGTGGGTGGCTCGGGGCCCGGCTCTTTATACCGGCGGTCGTTTACTCGCGGAACCAGTCGTGGATTATCCCCCGGCTGACACATACTAGACAGGATTCTTCTCTGTCTTTCGTCCCCGGGCTTCTTCCATCGATTCCTGTTTTTCGGTGAAGGACCCGTCACTCGACGTGTCTCGCTCCCTAAAACCATCCCAACCGTCGAAATCGTCAAACGCAGCTTTATCGAATTAAGGGGGTACACGTAGCCTCTAATATTACTAGAATCTTACTAGAAAATCAGGCTCAGAAAAGAAAGAGAAAAAAAGGCACAGTTTGTCAAATTAATTTAAAAACTCAAAAACTTGAAACCATTTAATTACTTATTCTACGAATTAAATGAAATTCGATGTAATCAATGGTACTATACTCAGTTTTTAATTTATTATTCGTGTAAGTTTAACAGTTGATTTATAGGTCCTTGAAAGTTTTAGTTAGTTTAGAGATCTCGACAGATTTCCTGGAAACGCGCACCTACCTTTGTGGTTCGTTGGCTGGCTATTCGGAAATTGAATTTCGGTTGATTATACGGGCGTTCAACTGAGTTTTATTCCGTAATAAAACTAAAGGATCACGAGTTGGAGGGATTTTGGGAGGGGACATCGGCGAATGAACGCCGAGGAGTTCCAAGTTCACTTTTACTGCTCAATTAACGTATTTACGCGCCACCCAGTGAGTAAAACGGTCCCTTAAACGGCCTGCATCGTTAACCCGGTTTAGAAAATTAGACTTCCTGCTTCGATCCAAGAGGAATTATGATCCTACTGGTCTTTGGTGTCGATTTTGTTGGTTCTTCTTAACTGAAACAAAGTGAACAAACAATTTTGGTGTACGCAAACACGACTCCTGCAACAAATAGGTCAATACGTTTTGATAAAACCTGTTCACTCCGTTTTACCTACAAATCCGTTACCGAATAAATCGCTATTCAATTCCACTTTTAGCACTGTTCATCATTAAAATGTATATTCTCATGAATGTCAAAATCTACAATTCAATATCCAATTATATTAATAATTGCTGTACCAAAAATCTACGAAAATCTGTTATACAGCACAGGGTCCATGCTATCAATGGAACAACGAGAATAACATCATTGATCAACACAGAAAAACGTTCCTCAAAGCCGAAGAGTTTCCCACGCGATCCACCGACATGGAATCGGTGTCGAGCCACGTCGAAGACGATACAATTGTCAAAATTGCAAACTGCAGAAGCTCCCGAGTAACCAGCGAGTTGAATTGGAGGTGATTCTGCAGGTGGAGGGAGCGGGACGGTCGATCGATGGCCGTTCCGCGAAGAAACGAAATTACTTGGAGCATCGGCGGGGGCGCAATGATTCGGTCGCCGTGTTCCCTTCTCGTCTGACGTCAAACAATTTCAGCGAACTTTTTCCGGCTTATACTTCGCTGCTGTCGTGATTTTCCGCGTTCCGCCATTAAAGCCGACGCGGTGCAGGCCCCGGCCGATCGATTTCGCGACGTGCCAGGTGTTGTACAGTACAGCTCTCGCCGAAAGAACATTCTTCGCCCGGGGCAGAGACTTTGGCTTCGCGAAAAACGGGAAAAACGCCCGGGAGAGGACGGTTTGACGCTTATTATATTTGACTTCCCTCGAATAGGAGTTCCGTCTGCCTGTGAGCCGGTGTCTATCTTATCGCGCCTGTCGGAATTTATTTTCGTATTTCAGCCAGACCGACCCAAGACGTTCCGCTTCGCCATGAAACTGTTTTACGAGCTCGTACCCGGAGAAACGATTTCCGAAATTCCAACGGTCCCGACCGGGGAACTGTCGTCGCAGCTTCGCCCCGTTCTTTCATTCTTTCGATGGCTTTACCGTGTCAACCGTGGACACGCGAAATCCGCCAGATTAGGCCCCGTTAACGCCGCGGGGCTGATTGCTCACTCGTGGAACACCGTTTCCGCGTTACTTCTGTTCACCCCCCTCTGTATCTTTACGCGAATTAGCATTTTAATGGACGCCGCACAGTGGGCAATTCGGACGAAATTTGTTTCGAAATCAAAGAACTTTCGAGAGAAATGAGATAGAGCGATGAAGTTTCTTTTTAAATTGAAGCTAGAACTTTGTAGAATATGGGAAAAATATGGGGATTATGGTACGAACGTTTTTTAATCTTGATGAAATACGAAAATTGAGGTATTTCAGTACCACGCGTGGAAACAATTTTTTTAAATACATGCTGTACATCATTTCCCGTGGATTTGTTCACGCTGATTTCAAATCTGGTTTCAAAATTTGTCTACGACATCAGGATTTTCCAAAAAATCTATTTTTGTGACAACAAAACTAATGAAATCATTTTTCGTTGAAATGATTTGATAACACATTAGTATGAAGGTATATCATACATGGAACACAATAAAAATAATAATAATGAAATATTTTAATGTTTTCATAGATGAAAGAGGTTTAACGAATTTTATCAATGTTAAAAAACGTTCGTACCATAATCTCCCTATTTTTCTCATATTCTATAAAGTTTCAGTTTCAATTTAAAAAGATTTCATCGCTCTATCTCATTTCTATCGAAAGTTCTTTAATTTTGAAACAAATTTCATCCGAATTGCCGACTGTGCGCCGGAGTAAGAAGATAATTTTTTTTGCCATTCCAAGTCTTCTAAACAAATTGAAACTTGTTAGAAGAATAGTAGTGTATACAAATTTTGTTCGAGGCATCAAAGATCCCGGTATACCAATTACAGATTAAGTAGAACCGTGTGTTAAAATGAATCGCGCGCATGCAAAACTAAAAAGAGTGAAATACATTTTCGTAATTTGACGCGTGTACAACAGTGAATTTACTGGAACCATCGGAAACACGTAGGCAAAATGGTTTACCGTTCGCAAACTAACGCTTTTGTCGCGACATAAAGTATTCGCGAATAGAATTTCGTGTTTGGTTTCGAGCCGACAAAAAAGCACGTTGTAAAAAGCGCGTTACCGGGCACAAAAGGCGTTTAGAAGTTGCAGCATTCTGCTATCCGTTTGCAGTGCTATCTGTCAATTTTTAACATGAAAAACTGCTCCCCCTGAAACGCACCTCGCTGAATTCTGGACGATCCAGCTCGGAAGCAAATTTTGCCGAGCGTCGCGCGTCGCGTCGTCGCGTCGCACGTTACCCCCGTCGGACAGAATATCCACAGATTTTTCATGAGCCGAGCGAAAAGCCGGCCGTGAAAATTCCCGGGGAAATTAAAGCGTCGTGAAAATGCCTGGGCAATACACAGTCCGGCTGGGGGCACGGTGGTCGCAGACAAGCCTGGAGAAATATCGTGCGATAAATGTCAAACGTAAACCAAAGCACAAGCGCGAAATCATGACGAACGCGGAACAGTGTCATTTACTTTGACGGCCGAACTACGATTATTTCGACTGCGTCGTTGTTCGAATGCTGGACCCGTTCAACGTACAGTCCCTAATGGACCATGATTAACGAGCACAGTTGCTGAAATCCTTGGCTTTACGGCTATTGCCATGTTCTACAGGGTTGTTTCGCTGGCTCTGTAATTCATGGCGGTCGCTCGCGGCCGACATAAGTGTCTTCAACAAATCGATAATGTTCCGTCTCTCCTATTACGTTCCGGTTAGCCAAGTAATTACTCGTGTGTGTGTGTGTGTCTCTCTCTCTCTTTCTGTCCCTCTTCCTGTTTTGTTCGAGTTGCCGTACCCGGACTCGAAACTTCTGCGAACCTTCTCAATTATAGCTAAAGGGTGAAAGCACAAAGAGGGAAAGAGGGAGTTTACATAAGTATCGAACAACTTCCTGATCGTTATTGAAATTTTTCCCTGCTCGAAGATTGCCAGTCTGCATCGTGTTATCCCCTACGGTCCTTAACGCGTTTACTGCCGCGTGTCCGTCACACATCGCATTCGGAATTGATATAACTGATTATTATCGACGCCGAGAGCCGGGTCGGAATACCAAATGCAGTCGTGAGCTAGGGAACGTTTTATGGTTCACTTGTTGACCGGCGCCCGTCAACGCTGGGGACGCGAAGTCTAATGCAATTCATTTGCCTCCGTAATTGATGCGAGATATCTCGATATGGAAATTCATAAAATATAAGTATCTCACTTTTCGAGTAATTAAACTTCTCCAAATCGAAGATACGATTCCCGTGTATTGTGGTCAATGATGAACATTGCTTTTTTTTATTGAGCCACTGAAACCTATTGTAGTTATATATAGATACACTAGTTTTACAGTTTGAGTACATTTACAATATGACTAACCACTAGAGATGCAGATCACAGTCGTTTAAAAACTGAAAGGTAAATTCACAGGCTTTGACATTTGGTTCTGCAATGAAGAGGTCCGCTTTTAGTGGTAAGAAAAACTTAATTTTACGTAATTTATTTACAAGTTTAATTCTTTGCAAGTCCTCGTTTCATGATCCAAGTCCTCGGAGACTGAGTTACACTTACAGCTAGGATCATCGACAATATTTACACGATGCAGAGAGGCAGCTAAGTTATAATGATTGGCCCTGATACGATTTACAGTGGAAATAAAGCTCCTTTTAAAAGAGACATCTTGAGTAAACCAGGGAGATTGATTAGGGTTAAAGAATTGATGAACATTGTAAACACAATTCAAAGTGTGATCATTATTGTAAAATACGAAGAACAAGATGATTGCACGCCAGGATCCGGCGCGTTAATGAAACCAGCTGTGAAATTCGCAACGATAATTTGCAGAATTCTAAACGAGAAACTTTCGACCGAGACTTCTTTATTTTCAACAAGTGGCGAGCGTAGGTTTTCCAAGATTGAACGCCCACGCGGTAGGAATCCCGTCAGGATGCGTCGGAGAGAAACAATTATGTATTCGCAAGCGATATGAACGAACGGCTAAGCAACGGTGTGTCGTTAGCGTTTCCGTGACTGAATATTCTTGTTGCACAAGTCCCGAGGAAAGAACAGAGCCGCGTGCCCACGAACTTGATGGAACATCGAACGCGTGACGTCACTCGACCTCGCACCTACCGTTCTATTCTCGACTGCACGCCCACGCGGTTAGGTAATATGTAATAGCAACTAGCGATTCGCGTAGCAAGGGTGACGACGTCGATTCGCGGGGGAAAAAGAAAGTCGAAGGAACACGTTCACGCCATTTCTCTTGCTTCCCGAATGCCGAATTGCTTACAAACAACGCGACGCTCCTTTTGTGATTGGGTAACCACTTGATATCGACGTAGATGCACATTTTATTTGTTTAAGAGAAAATTGTGTGCGTCGAATGAAGATCGATAACAAACATTTTTATTTTTTTTTAAGTGAAACTTCTTTTTTTATTTGTAAGCATTTGAAACACTTCTGGGTTTATTTTGCTTTACATGAAAAATATAAGTAAATAATTATATCCTTTAAATCGCACATTTTCAATGGCACGTTACAGGCATTCAAAACGAAATCGCGCTGTACTATACGTTAATAGTACCTATATTTGCTTAGTTTTGCGCTGTCCATAATTATGTAAATTTTAGATTACGACTTTAGATTAAGATTCGTTTCTGTCATACTAATAATATAAGTAAATATCATAATAATATAAGTAAATACAGTAATGTGGAATACAGGAATAATACAATAAGAATTCTATAATAATATAAGTGAATATAACAGCAATGTCCGTTAATATTAAATATGTAGATTAGAATTTTGGAAAAATGGAGTGGATGCTAATACAAGATTTGATATTTGGTTTTGCCATAATTGTGCTTATATTACGAGGCAGTTGGAGGCCCATACTAAGTAGGGAATTTGTTAGTTTCCTAGTTTCCTAGATGGCAATGCATAAAAATCTAGTTGAGACGATCTTCGAAAACTGTCCAATACCTTCGAAACCTCTCCAACCTAAGACATAAAAAATGATTCATGTATTATATCATAACAGAAGAAATCATTAGAGATGGAAACAAACTAGAAATATGTATGTAGCAGTAACTCTTCCGTATACACAGGCGTTCGACCGCGCTTTATAAATTGGCAAAGGAGCTAAACGGATAAAAATCCGGAGTGTAGCGACGGGAGCGTGTTTCACAATGGGTTGGGGGTACAGTAGAGAGGCTCGATATACCAAAGAAATTTCGTCGACACGATGAAAACCTGTTTTCTATCGATGATTTAACGAGCCCCGCTGGAAATCACGTTATCGTCGCGCACTCGACGGGTCGAGACGAATATAAATTTATTGAAATGCGCCGCGACCTCGATTCCCCTCTCATCGTCCACTTTCTTCTTTCTCTCTCTCTCTCATTCCCTCTTTTTCTCGTTCCCTCTCATCCCCTCAACGAGAGTGTAACGCCGTCGGCCACGCTTTATTTATCGACGAAGTCCAGACGTTATACATCGAGCGTTAATTAAGCGTTGGAAATTACCGATTAAAAGCCGATCGCCGACCGCGCGCGCGGGCTTTGATACGCGATGCCCGCCGGCGAGAAACGCGTAAGTGCTTTTGTAAAGTCACTTTTACCATTGTAATTGAATTCCGTTTGTTTTACCGGCTGCGGGAACGGCGAATCGAACATTGCCCGCACTCGATCGGTCGGAAACGTCGATTTTTAATCCTGCAACCCCCTCCACATTTCAAACCGCGAGATAATAATAACAATACCAATACTAATTATTCGACGCTTCTGCAATCGATAATATCCGGCGAAATGCTGTACAGTCGCGGTAACGAATTCTGGTCGATTCGTAAAGGACCGTTTAATCTGAACGAATATGATATCGGATCGTGTATTCTTTTGTGCAATTCTAAATTGAATATTGCCGCAAGCAATCATGCTGTTCGAAGAAGATTATGTGAGAAAAATGTCTGTGGCTTTGAAGTGACCTCGACCCTGACACAGGAACATCCATCATCGCACCAGCTCGCGATAGAAAAATTCAATTACATATGAATTCCAATGAAATTGTACACATTTCTCGCATGAACGGTACGATCGCGACAATTGGACCAATTGAATCAGGGATTCGCGCGTTCCGCATCGAACTTCCTATAGTCAGTTCAACTGAATCGTATCATTAGGAACGTAAACAAATTCTACGCGTCCACAGACTTGTTTGCCAAATAAATGGTTACTCTGAGCAATTTTTTAATTTTAAATCAACATTTGTATGAGGAATATTTTATTTATGTAGTATATAAATAGTCTTATAAATTTAATTCAAACTTATATTCGACAAATATGGTAAAACGGTGTGAATAAGCCTAAAAATCTATGGCATCAATTTTGAAATCTAAGATGGCGATGTGACATAAAATTAAAACTCTATAGGGGTGAATGGGGGGTTAAAAGGTTTTACGAAGAAACAATGTAAATTTTCGAGGGCATTAAACAGTTTCCTGTGCGAGCGAAGCCGCAGGGAAAAGCTAGTGCTTAACCCTCATCCACACGACGTGGTACCCGGGTGTACCTATTTCAAATTCGTATAAAATTCGTATAAATATTATCCGTGTGGATGAGGGTTAATAAAAAAAAAAAACAAAAGAAAAAGTTTATTCAGGTTATCGCGTGATAGAATCCGCGTTGCAGTGAAACTCGCGGCACCGGGGATCAGGAGCAGGGTCAATAAATAACTTATAACATACCATTAATAAAATGGTTTTTAGTTGGGCGGGCGGCAGACAGCGGGCTTAGCGGGTCTTCTAACGCGCTCGGCCGGATGATAATTTCCAGTATAATTTTGGAGCATCGTCGAGCACCGATCGCGTGGTTTCTGGCGTGGATTGGCTCCGGCGCGGTTCCATCGACGAGCATTTTGATATATGACCTGGCCAAATCGTATTCAACATTAACGTCGAACACCGTTCCACCGGGCCGGCCCGCGCGCCTATCGTTCGTCCCAACGAGAGAACCGACGTCGCTCGTGGATATACGCCCGCGTCCCGTTAATTCCGCATTACGCGTAATTAGACCGACCGTCGATTCGCCGATAGATCGCACCGGTGAACTCGACTCGACGTCGTTTTGCTCGCCCGTCGCTTATCCTCAACAGCTTAATTCCCTTTTTTACCGGTTCCCTCTCTTCTGTTCCTGCGGTGGATCAAACGGGCACACCGTACTTTTTTTATATAAAACCATCCGTGAAAAGAATAGTGCGACGAATTTGTTCAACTTTTCATTCACCGTTTCAAATTAACCAAAACTATAAAATAATTTTGTGGATCCAAAAGGAGTTTAAATAGTACATTTCAAATAGTGCAACCATAAGCCTGGACGTATTTTAAAGCTTGAGGTATGTACTTTCACAAAGTAGTACTAATTTTCCTCCAAGATATTGTAAGAATGTTGAATATTTGTGTTTGACTGTTATATATACTTTTATTGATTTGTATAATACGTGTTTTGTTAACAAGTTTGCGTGATGTTTTGGTTTTGTTTTAAATAAATGTTGCTGACAGTTCCAAATCAGCAAAGAACGAACAAAGACGTGTTGAGCTTACAATGTTTCTCCACGACGTAGCAGTAATTTATACGAAATTATCGCACGGCGATTTTATGCAGACGGATAGAATAAGACGCAAAGTTTTGTTTCTAATTCGACCGAAAGTAGTCGCAGTAAAATTTGATGGTAGTTCGTTTAGGGTACCGTTTGACTGTCGAAAGAACAGAGCACGGTCGTTCCAGATTTCCGTAAAACTCGGTAATGGTGCAGCAAACGGTCAGACGAGTGGCTATTGGAGTTCCCGTATGGGCTAACCAGCTGCATTATAGGGTAGTAGTTATCGTTAACCCCGACGTTAACCCCTTGCTGTGTAATCACGTCGCCTAGACGTTGAGACACTCCCGAGGATTATTAAACAGTAACTTTTGTATTCGTTTTGATAATGGGACCACTCGAGAAACACATCACATTAGTTTATGACCGGTTGATTGCTATCTTCGAGGGAATTAAATTGCTGTACGAAGGAAACCTGCTTTACCACTTTGCCGAAGATAAAATAAAGTGTCCTTATACTTCGTCCACCGATCCTTATAACGAGGGACGTCGGTTGCTTTATTATACACGCGAGAACGACGACTCAATTTGCATTATTTACGCAACATATTATTACAGTTTGGACACTTGTTAGATTCCTCTCGTATACACGATTAATTAGACACTGTATTATTATCCTACTTGTAATGGCTTGATCGATCCTCTCCTCCGTGATCTCGAAGGATCGAACGTCGGAGGCTGTTTCAGAGACTCGCGGGGCTAGTTCGTCCTTATTCCGACGATTTCTCAGGTAGAATTATGTGTCGGATCACGGTGCGCGATTATGCACGGGGAAACGAGCTATGCAAATCGAGGGTAGAACGCCTCCGCTCTATTCGCGAGGAGGAAACGCAGCGGAGAAGAATTTTCAAGGCTGCCGCGAAGATTTATCGAGTGTCCCGATCGACGGACAAGTTGTTGCTCGAGGTATCGTCCCCGATAGCGGACCTCACGCAAAGACAGAAACGTTTTCACCTTCCGCGCGAGTCGCGGATAAATCTCGTCGACGTTACACGTCGCAGCGACGGAGTTCGGTGTACCTCCACGGTTGTTCTGCTCGACGATGAATTAATGGCGAGCCATCGTTCAGTCAACACTCCGCCATCGTGTACATATTTCTAGGGATTCGACGACGGTTGCGGTCTCTTCTGACTTGCCGGAGCCATTACCAAATGTCAATGGATTTCTACGAGCTTGCTAATGAGCATCGGATCATTAATGTACAACCTTGTTTAACCGTCTCGCTGTGTTTGGTTTTCCTTATTTGAGCTGCAGAGCTTGTGTGTGCTGATTTTTTTTTGTAGGTAGCGCAGAACTTAGAATTTTGCTCAAGGATCATCTGAATTGTCTGGGTCGGTTAAGTGGAGTTAAATGGAGATTTAGTTTCTCTTTTAACCATCGTAAAAAGTACTGGTCAGCTGGGAATCTTGAGGTTGCAGCTCTCTCTCTTTCTTCGAAAACACTCCAACTAATTTCTTGTGAACGACCGAAGCAAAGATACAACATATACACAAAAAATACCATAACGAAGGAGCGGATTTTGAGTGGCAAAAGTTTCCAAGTCCAATAGATCGTCAAATTCAATCGTCAATTGCTAGAATCAGAATTGGGCATTCAGAAATAACCCATTCATTTTTGTTAAGTAAAAAAGAAAATAGCATTCGAGTGATGACTCAGAGTCACCACTAAAAGTTGCAACATCATTATTCGAATTGTTTTAAGAGTAATAATATGGAGGAAGAAATGTTTAATTTTCGAGTTAAAACAGCTCCGAGTGCAAAGGGTTAATCACCTTATAATAGAATGCGAAAAATATGAAAATGAAAGGAAAAATGCTAAGCTACCTGGATCCTTATCCATTCTGTTAAGTTCTGAGGAGCACATTGCCGGTCTTGCCCAATATATCAAAGATAGTGAAATGTACAAAATATTTTAAGGAACTGTACCGTGTTGCTAATGACCTTAAATGTTAAATAAATAAAATAAAAAAAAAAAGATACAACCGTGCAGCAAGCGGATTTGATCCGGAACGAATTCGTCGCGCTTTGCATTTCCGCGAGGGCGCGGATCGTCGCGATGACGATAAATGTAAATCAAGGACGAAACGGGGCCGGTCTTTCGGCGGAACCAATTAACGCCGAACTTAAGCGGAGCAGTTCGTTATCGTCGAGTTGAAGTCCGCGTAAAGTCCTCCGAGCTAAAGAGCGAGATGAACGCCTCGGCAAGTGGACAGCGGCTGCTGTGCACGCCGAAGGAAAGCTGCGCCGACGCCAATTAGCGAGAGGATGCAGACGTTAAACAACGTAACGTCAGCTCGATAATTAATGAAAACTCGGCGTGCCACTCCGAACCCCGAGACTATTTACGGAAAAGTTTTTCGCATTCGTTTCGGTCCGGCCGGCTGATGACAACGGTTTCCCCGCGAGCCACGAACTTCGAGGCCGGCTACCGGAAACACGGGGAAGTATTGCTTTCTGATGAGGCCGGCCACTCGAAACAAACGGGAAGTTGCCGAGTTTGAATCTAAAAAGGTTTGCTGAAACGAGCTGGCCACGGTAAACTCACCGGGCAAGGCGGTTTTGTATTCTCCGCGGAGCAAATATAGCGACTTTCTTGAGGACCTCCCCGGAGACTTGCTAAGCGATACTCTTGTTTCATAGAAACCGTCAAGCGTGCTTCTTCCTCCTTCTTTTTTTCCTTTCAATACCGTACGTTCGCCGTGTACTCTCGTAATTAGTGAAGTTTGCTTAGGTATCTTGAATAGTGGCCTTTCATCTATTTCGCCTGCTAATTAACCCGCAACCGGTGTTGTCCCACTTCGGTTGCATAAACAGTGACACGGGTACCCCGAGATTCCTAAATTACTTGATATATTGTCGAGCCGAAATTTGTTCAGTTCGATGATGGTTAGGTTGGCCAAGGTTCTTCTATTTTCTGCCATCGCGAGTCATCGATATTCGAACGTGCACAAAATTAATGTTTAAACGAAAGTCGAAATTTCCCGAAACTCGATAGCCGTGAACAAAAAATATGAAATTTCACGTACTATCACAAAATCTTTCGTATCCCACTTCTGAGATTTATACGAGGTTTATTTGAATGGTTGTTTATTCATTAACGGTTCATTACATAATGTAATTCGTTAAAGACTGTTGTTTTACAGTCGAATACCGGTTGTTAATAGCAAATCGATCGTTGTTTCGTAATAACGTCCAGCAGCAGACGATCAGCTGGTAACCGACGATTGATTGACACCAATACATTAAAATATTTAAATAGATACCTACACTAATGTTAATTACGGTTGTTGCACACTATTCTTGATTTTTTAGCTGGAAATATTATCGAACAAGTTCGAGAAAGTAAACTTTAAGTTTGTAGACTTCCTGTATTCATGAGACTCTCACGAAAAATTGTGGCGTTCACGAACCTTCTTTCTCTCCATGAAAGACGTACTCAAATTTTCAACCAGATTCTCCGTATAATCTTTCCCAGTTTACTATTTATAAAGCGTCAAATGATTTAGGAAATTCTATATTGCAAAGCTTTTTCTCGATCCTAATCTAGGCAACAGTAACAATTCGAAGTATTCGATCATAACTTTTCCGATGCGTTCTCGTTCAGCGCAGTTTTCTAGTTAACAATTTCATTTAAACTTCCGTTGCGTGAAGAAACAGCGTTTTCAGATGTCGTTCTAATTCGCGCGCATGATTTCTAGAAGTCCTCGAATTTCTCAACTGCTTCAGAGTTAATTTGTAACTCCGAAGGAACTTTCGAGGTAAGTACAACTCGGTATGGCGTAAAACTTCCAAGGTCTGACGAGATTGAAACTGTTAGGAATGATTTAAGGATATTCCGTCATACGCGAAGAACTGCTCTGTCTTTTCTTTTTTCTATATAGAACAGCTGCTTCGTACGGCTCGAGAACAACTAGTCTAACGCCGAATACGGAATGTTCAAGGTCCGACATGGTTCGTTATTAAAGAAATACTTTAAAATTAGAAAGACTGAAACATAGTATTTACCCTTTACTTTACTTTGCCGAAATTGATTCGTACCGATCAATAATATCCTTTCCGTCCAATAGATGGTAAGGAATGGATTAATTCGCGTTCTCATAGAATTGAGTTGGAGATTTACGAGCTCCAGCGACGTTATTCGAAAATCAACGACGGCGCAACGCGATCTAATCGAACACTCTTTACAGGGAAACATTGAGGAAACAAATTTTCCGCGTCGAGTGGCTACGGTTGGCTCGATCGGTCGTTCGGCGCGTCAACAAAGTTCATTTCGCGTTTCACCGTATAATGCGCATCGATTAGTCAACGTGATCCGTATTTTGATCAACGATCGTCGTTTCGGCGAGCGTTCCCCGGCAGCGTAAGAGTCTCGGGTGATAAATCGAGCGCGAAAGGCAAGACGAAAGGGAGAACCGCGCGCGCGGCCTGGTGATCGATCGTACGCGAAACGAGGAACGCGTGTACCCTAGAAAAGGAGAGCCAGTCCGAAGGCAGCCATGACCGTTTTCTTTCGTTCCGCCTGACCTCTGCCCCCTGACCTATTTTCCGCGGTCTTCCTGCCCTTCCCCTCGCCCTTTAATATCCCGAGGAGTCGCCTATCGACGACGACGACGACTCTCCTCTTCGGTATCGCGTGATCTCCGCTCGGATTCGCTTTCTTTTCTCGCGCTTTGTCGCGCTGCTTCACTTCTCCCCGTCGCGTCTCCGACCAATTGTTTCCCCGACGGTCGCGTTAAAAGCTCGGGACAAATTGTATTCGTACGCCGAGACCCGGACCGTGTGTCGCTCGTTCTTTCCCCGCTTTTTTCTTTCCTTGTTTCTCGCCAATCGATTCGATTGTTCGCCCTTCCGTCGCTCGTAAACCCCCGTTTGACCGCAACCGCGAACCGGAAAACGCGATCCGGCCGAACGAAGACTCACCGGAGCAGTTTCGCCGGTTACGATCCAACGGATCCGGCTCGATCCCGCTCGACAACGATAAAGCGACCGCTGCCCGCCGTCTCGGATATTGGATCGCGTCCGGTGATTCGTTTAAGGAATTAACTCTGGACAAGAGTGGCCTGCGTCTGTTTATTTCTCGTTGTTTTGCCTGTGGTCACCAGACCCAAGCCTCGAGGAGAACACTAGAAACTGACCGCCTTTGTTCCCCCGCGTTGCGACGAAAAATTCCTACACGACTTTACGAAGGAACGTTCGCACGAAGAATCAAAGTTTAACCCCATTGCAGTCGGAGCTAATCTAACTCGGAAAAGAAACGTTGCTTCCGACTTAGAATAAGTAACAATTTCGAATAAAGTGAGTTTAAAACTCGATTGGAAAAAAACCCGGTTTGAAATTGGTATTATACCTCATACAATACTTAAATGTGTAGCAATTGATTAGATACAAACATATTTAATGGTGTAAATAATATTGTGAATAATTGTACACTCGAGTTTTGATGTTTTAAAAGATTTTTCTCGCCACGCGGGGGCAAAGATGGCTTCTTCTATCTTCTTTAAATATCCTGGGCTCGCTCGATGAATCACGTCGATGCAATTCCGCGCGAGGACAACGAACTTTGTTTTCACCCCTGGTTAAGAAAAAAAGAACACCGTGATTGGCGAGCATGCTCCTGGAAGAACGTGTCCTATACCCTCGCATGGTATTGCGGAGACAAACTAAATAAAGATCGCGTCGAAAGAATATAAACTAGAAACATTGATAAGGAACACATTCGATATATACCGCCCTCCTCGCATCCGATATCGTTCCACTTTCAGTCTTCGAATTTCATTTCCAGCGTACGGGTCTGCTATTTTTCAGCACAGCTTTTTGAAATGTTTCCCTCGAATCTGGAAACGTCGGATTTTCATTTGATTTTTTTGCATTCGTCGAATTCTGTTCCGAGATATGAACGTGTAATACGCTATTGTTGTAAAATGTAGAACGAGTACGGCACAGAAATGCCTGTTATTTGGAAACAAGGTCGTATCGAACATGTGTTTACACGAACCCCTCTTCTCTTATTTTTGGAGGTTGAATGCTCCGGAACTGTTTACGTCAAACCTGATGTTATCTAAAGTCACGAGGACAGATAGTAGGAAATAATCAAAATATTTGAGAGAGAGAGACAAGGGATTTTAATTTTTGCTAGATACTTCATTGCAATTCCCCGTCACTATGTGGCTTTAATACTTTAATTAATCATCGCACGTTCTTGGGGGTAAAGAACCCCGCACTAATCATATGGAAAATCTATCAATGTAAAATCAGTTGGATTTTTCATATGTTGTAGCTTATGATCTTCTCAACAAAAGATGTAATGGGCACAAAGTTCAATAATGGACAGTTAAATATAGATATAAGATCATTGTTTTATTAATCCACACACACACAGCAGAGAGGGTTTGTAGTTTGGTGACGAACCGTGGGATCCTTATCTCTGCTATGACACGCAAAGATTTCTGTTCGCAGACCTTTTTAAGATCATTCAAAATTCAAAAATAATCACACTTCCAAAATAAATACTTACCGAGATTTGAGTTTTCGACAGCTCGAATTTCTCATGTTTCACTGACTATAATTCGATAACTGTCCATTATTTATTTTATTTATTTATCAATGCCGTAAACCTTGTTTGGTTTATATAGCATACATATTATTGAGCTTTGTGTCCATTACATCTATTGATCTGTAGATCATAAGCTACAATATATGAAAACTCCAACTGATTTAACCGGTATAGATTTTCCATATGTTTAGTGCGGTGTTCTTTGTTTCTAGATACAATGAACTGTCATATTTCCCTTATAATTAAAGTTTTTATTTAAGAGTGGATCATTCCGGTCGGCGAGTTTCTCTCGGGAAATGGAATGTCATGGCGGCGCGTTACCGTTAACGGCGCAGCCAGCTGATACTCCCCCGTAAAATAAGGATGAACTTACATTTTTTCTTTCGGTTGACCACGAAGTGTGGTGGCAGCGGTACGTTTTGCGGCGGCCTGTTCAGATAATTCCTCGCGTAAAGACAATGGAGATTACGCTGCCGTAATAATCCTCGGCTGCTCGTTGGCCCCCGACGGTAATCAGCATCGTCCCCGGGTCGGTTCTCGGGGAGAAAGTAGTTGCGGTCGTTTATTGTCCGGCCTCGGACCGCTCGGAATGCCCGGGACTACTTGATAATCGACCTCGGTCAACCAGTTGCCGAGAGAGGAACTCTGTTACGGGAATCTTTGACGCGGAATGCTCGGCGAACCGGTGTTAGTAATCAGAAATACCGATGGGAAACCGGTCATTAGTAATTACCGTGAAATATGCCCATAATCCTGACGTTATTCGAGACGGATCTATACACGCCGCGCTTCCTCCTGATTTAGCTTGCACTGTTTGGCCGAAGGATCGCGTGACATTTTATGGCCTGCAATTACCGATCGAATCGTTCATTTAACTGGATTTACATTGCTCCCGATGCTATGCCCTTTGCCATTACACACATATCATTACGCATTTTCCACTGTTATCATATCTTTCGTCATAAAATATTTTAATCCACGATTATTTGAGATTCTAGGGATCTTTCTGTTATTATTGTTCTACGATTTGATGAGGTCAAACAGTATTATGCAGTCGTAACAGAATAAAGGAAATAAAAATGTAAATGGTCAAGTAGATTCAAGGAATGCAGCATCGTTAAAACATTACCACAGAGTATTTAACCCTCATACGTTCCTCCAAAATAGCTGCATAAAAGAGACTAGGATAACAATTCACCCATTGTTATTTTACACGTTAAATCAACACATTATGTTTCATTTATACCGTCATATTTTAAAGAAATACATCTGACGATGTAGACACGAAAGGATGCATAATTTTACACTATGTGAAAATATCGAATGGGTGAATTTTCACCCTGAGAAACGTATGAGTGTAAGAATGGAATTTGAAGAATGTTTACCGTATGTTTTGACCGTTGTATATATTTTCATTGATTTATACGTTATATATATTTGTATCGATTTGTACAATACGTGTTTTGTTAACAAATGTGCGTAACGTTTTGATTTTGTTAAATAAATTTTACAGACAGTTCCCAACGAGCAAGAAACAGATAAAGAACTCGGCGTTTTGAGTAACCTCCTTACATGAGGGTTAATTAAAGAAGCGGTTGTTTGAAGTATACAATTGTAAGCTTTGTTTTAAGTATGCTCTGAACGTGTCGAATGCTTTAGCGTAGCAGCTCCCGAATTGATTTACACAATTATTTTATTTAATGACGATTAAACCCTTCAGACGTGGTATCAAACGCAAACATCAGTTTCGCATTAAACAGCTGATGAAAGAACAACGATAGGAAGCTTGTAAAAATGATCGTGCGAAAAGATGAATTACAATGCAGCCAGTGATCCAACCACATTCGTAATTGAAAAAATCCCGCAACGAGCGCGCGGTTCCTAAATCATCGCGCGCGTTACGATGCATGAAAACGGCAGATCGAGTGTTCCTCGAAAAATCGAAAAAAAAAAACGCGTAACGATCCTTCCAGAATTAATTGCGGCGATTCTGTTGCGGTAACAGTACATTAATCCGCGTGCACGAAGCATCTATTTCTCGGTGGGCACACACGCTCGGCAACTAAACCGGCCGGGCTGCACGTTTAAACGTAGTCGGCGGCGTCCGTTCCCGTTTCCGAAAACAACAAGCATTATCTCTGTCACTGGTACGGTTGATTACCTTGTCATAGCGTCACGCTCGTCGAGCAAACACGCGTCGCTTTGCCGTACGCGACGCGACTGGTTCCCGCTAACCGGTGGAATCTAGATCTCGATCAAAGTTTCCAGGGAAACGAGTTTCCTCGCCGTAAGCGTCCTCGTTGCTCGCCGAGAACCGATTCCCTGGAATCGTTTACGTCGCCCCGTGGCCGGATTGAAATATATTTTCAGCGGCATGACAAAAGTTCCCGCGGACGAAGATAAATTGCGCGAAGTTCGCCGGCTCGAGCGCGCTCCTTCCTTTCCGCGAGACAAACTCGGAATTGGAAATGAAGATTTACAGTTGCCCGTCGTTTAACTATAAATCACCGGCGGCGATTTTATTTTTTTTTTTCTCTTCCTCGGCCCCGCAAATAAGTTGTCCGCCGGGTCATCGGAGTCCCGAGGTCCGAGAGGCAAGAGAGTGTTCATCGAGTTGAGGACGCACTTTGTTACTCGCTGATCCGGGAATATCAGGAATATTGATAGCGCCTGTTCCGAAGAATCCGAGGCTACCAATGGGATCAGGGAGGTCTTGGAGACCTGAGGGTATCGAGGACACTCGAATGTATCAACGGAGTCGAGGATACCAGAGGAAATCGAGGACATCTAGGATGCTGTTGTCGCGTAGCGTACCCTCTGTTCGAATAGCGAACAGAGCCTTTTTTATAGCATTTTATAGCATCCGTGGCAACTGTTTTGGCCGCCATATGGTCAATTGAAAGGTTTTACTTAAATTATTTCAGTTATTTCATCATTACCTATTAATTTTACAGCGCCCTTTTTATCTTATTACGCGCTATAGTCAATAGTTACGCTACCTGTTTGAGTCACTAGAGATGCGCTCGGTACCTTCGCAGGACCATTTAGAAATTTCGACTTTGCAGTTGTAAAAAATATTCCCACCCCACCTTTTTCGAATAACAAATTAGCGAGCAGGACTCCTTGTAACGACCGAGCGTAACACATAAATAGCAGGAGCAACTGCGGAGCAGCACTATCAGCATCAAAATCAACAAGTTATTTGAAACTTTTCTTGTTACCAATATCATGAAGAAGTAAATTCAATCCAGAAACCCAAGATGAACTCAATAAAATTTAATGATGGAAGTGTAGAGAGCGACATAGCTCAAGGCAACTTCTTACCCAAAATTAATGACTGAACAATCAGGTCTCAATGACCTGAACAAAAAAAAACGGAGCAGCACTACCAGCATTAGCAATTGTCTTAGAGCACAACGTTCACCTCGAGCAAGTTTTTAAATATAACCAGTAAAATTTTGGAGTATCGATTCACTCCAACCGATACAGTCCACTAACAATTATTTCGCACAAACAATTTCAGCTAGGTGCGAGTTTAAGCAAGTTTTTAAATAAAACCAGTAATATTTTCGAGTATCGATTAACCCCAACCAATACAGTCCACTAACAATTATTTCACACAAACAATTTCAGCAAGGTGCGAGTTTAAGCAAGTTTTTAAATAAAATATTTTCGAGTATCGATTCACCCCAACCAATACAGTCCACCAACAATTATTTCGCACAAACAATTTCAGCAAGGTGCGTGTTTAAGCAAGTTTTTAAATAAAACCAGTAATATTTTCGAGTATCGATACCCTCCAACCAATAATCCACTAACAATTATTTCGCCCGAAAAATTTCGGCAAGGTGCGAGTTTAGCTAGCTAACATAACAGCTGTAACGGTGCGAGTAGTTTTTAGGCTGGTATGAGAATATAATAAATTTTGAAACAGTGATGAAAGCTGCTGAGGATTTGAACGATTGATAATCCCACAACTCTTCTCCCACGAATAGCACTCTGAAGTACTATTTGCGTAGAATCCTACAGCTCCAGATACGTAGATTTAATCTGAAGAGGCAGGTAGTGTTGAATCGACTCCCAAGAGTTCAATGTTCACGTCTACCGTATCGGTAGCTGGAATATCGAACTGGTTCGAAGGCTATATGCGTCTACAATCCTCGACGAGCTCTCCACATTACTCGTTCAGCTTCTATTAACCTCGGCAAACTGTTGCGATCCTATCCGACCGATTCATAACGAATTAATAAGTAAGCGGTTACTAGATTGTTAACAGTTTCGCGTAATGCTCGTGAGAATCGTTCCCAGGCCTTGCGGCAAAAGAAAAATACGCATCGAAGAGCAGTAACACGCGCGTTACTCGTTCGGAAGTGATTTAACGACCGGCTTTCGATTCTCACGTTTATCCGAGTCAATCACTGGCCGCAGATTGGGAACGCGATAAATGTGCCGTAGACGCGTAAGTGCTCGAACGATCGAGCTGGTCTCATCACGAAACGACCGGATCGCTCCGCAGTGGATGGTCCATCTCCAGGAATCCTTCGAGACGTTAGCATACCGAACGATTAGCGTGTCTGTCCGTACTTGTGATTTCGAGACACGATTAAAAGTATAACCTAGAGGAGACGAACGAGACACGGGATAATGTCAGGAATTCCAGTGTCTAGCTGCTTGTTACGCGACGAATGGCGCTCACGAAACCGCTAATGATACGGCTGCTGGTCAACTTCCAGTGCTTACACAGAGTATCAACCTCCTATTACTATCAACGAACGAACGAAGACATCGATCACCCTCTTCCCCGACGCCAGGATGAAGTCGTAAACGCGTTTAACGTCGTGTCGAATCCTCTCTGCCGGATCGTAGTGGTTTCTGCTGGACGCGTATCTTTTCTATCAAGTTTTAGTGTATTCTTTGGACAAAGGAGATTCGCTCGCTAAAGCTACAATTACTGTCACGGTGGTACATGTTCATTTATGTTGCTAATAGTAGCATGGAAATTTTTGTTCATGAATATCGAGGCATCACGGTAATTGTAAAATAGGTACTGGCTGATTCGACGATGGTACGGTTTAGCGTTAAGCACTTTTATCGGCGCTCGAAGTGTTTACCAACGGCACCGCGGTTTTTACGAGCGTACACCGGGCGCGGACCTCCCCGGCTCTGCATATTATGGACCCTTAAAAGTTCCCCGATATCGGAGATCCTGCGCCGCGGACGAGTTAACATCCGAGAAACTTGGTGTAGCGCGCGGAGCACTTTTGGCGTCATCGGGGATCGTATATTCAGCGTCAGCGGGCATCTGCGTCAGGGGATGCGGGTTCTATTACGTCAGACGCCTGCCCGACAGAATGGCCGATGCGTTATTACGCTTGAGAAGAGGCCGGCTGGCTCGTTAAATTACCATGAAACGTTTTTCACCACGGAAAACGGAGGGACTTGTTCCATCAATTTCGCGGATGAATCTCCCGATGAAAGAACGATCGTTCAAATACTCCAACGTTTTATGATTCACGGGCTCAAGGTCGATCGGAGAGCTCCAGCCGCGGCGAAATGAATATGAATTCTTCGGGAATTCCGAGTCGATTATAATTGGAGCTTGCTAATCGTTTCGCCGGGCGAGATGGGAATGAAACTTCTTTTATATTCAACAGATTCGGCTCGAGCTTGATCTAATAATAATCGTGATAAAATTCAGTCGCGCGATTTATTGTAGATTGCACACGGGCTTTTTTTCTTCCTGTGTCGTGTAATGTTTTGCTCCACAGACCTACATACACTATATGTAAGATCATTTGTTCCTTCCTAAAAGATTGTGAGCTGTATATATATAGCGTGACGTATAGTAAATGTAAGATTCTGGCAATGTAGCCTCTTTGCTTTGCAGCGATCCAAGTTAACTCATCAACTGTGTAAAATTAAATTGCAGCTACCCTTATGCTTAAAAATGTTAGATGCCCGACCCAACATTAAAGCTTGTCTTCTTATATTTCATTTCCTAAAGAATTGTAAAGTACGAATTTAATTTGATTTAATATTGTCTATGTATGTATGAATATATATTTACTGTAATTTACATTTGTACAGCAGATATAGATCTCACTTGAGATCTGAAATGCTTAATAAAAAAATAAAAAAAGTTGTAGATTGCAGTAGATTGTACGTCTAACAAACTCTAATGGTTTTCTCACCACTGTACCAATTTAGTAGACACAAATTAATATGGTGTTTGAGGAACGAACGAAGTTAACAACGATTTACGATATTTCTCTTTCGCCGATGCTACAAGGAACGCTCGCAGTTATCGAAACAACTGTTTGCTTTCATTCCGAATTTCAAACTAATCCATGAAAATCGAAATTCGCACAAAGGTTGTGCTCGCAAAGACAAATATCGCGGAAGAGTGGGGGTGAGCTGAGAATTAACTTTGATGATTTCGCTCTAGACCAAAGCTCGGAGCCTCTAACGGTAAACATTTGAATGGTAGAGCGAGCTGGTGCCGTGGTACGAATGAAATTCTGAAACTAATTAATTCGTTCGAGCGCACCCTTTCGAGCGTATCGCGCCTGTTACCTGTTACGACGTTGTCTTTTTCAACGGAACTGTCGCCCGAGGTTTCCTTCCGTTATCGCTTCAGCTGGAAGTTCGCGAGTGAAACAATTTTCGCGGACACGGTATCGGACGCGAGCGTCGCGGCGGTAAAAGGGACCGGGTTTGATCCGTGTCGTTTAACGTCATTCCATGGGTTCTATCGAGTCAGCAAGATTTCATCGTAAACGCCCCCGAGGATCGACGCGTTCGCTCGGTTCAGGGCTTATCAGAACCTCTCAACGGTCATCCCCCGGTTTTCCCTTCCTCATACCTTTTTCTCTCTATCTTTCTCCCCGCTTCTCTATTTCTCTGCCTCTCGGCTGCGCTCGGAAGACAGAGACAAAGGGTCCCGACATAAATAATTTATCCGAGAGAAGGCAGGCATCGCGGCAGCAACGGTGTATGTTGCATTAAATATGAAATCCAATATAAAGTTCCGCGCGAAGAGCAGCTCCCGCCCTTCCTGAGCCCATTACACGGCTCCTACGCGGAAGTTTACGCGCGTGAAACGCTCCCGCGTACGAACAAACCGTTAATTATTCTACAAATCGAGAAACCATAAAGTCCAGAAAATGTAATATAATGCAGTGCATCTACGAAAAATGTTTTATCAAACGTTCACGAATTCTGCAGATAAATTTTGTGTACGCATACCTTCAGCGAAAAAGGGAGATCAAAATTATGTAATTTTCAATTATCTCCCATTACATGCAAAGTGAGCTGCCGGTTAGAAAGTGTCACGACATAATGGATCCACTAGTTTACATTCTATCGAGTCGTCGTGAATATTTTAGAAGCTCTAGAGTGACCAAAGCAGGAAATTTGAAAATCAGTTATACATTAAAATACATATGTCTAGCATAGATAAGTAAACAGTTCTCTGTATCTCGATGGATAATTGTTCAAAACTACAATTAATGTTATTGGCGCAATTGGAGACCGTAAGCAAATTTGCAAAATATCACATGAAATGTAATTCAACGTTTCGGTCTAAATTTAGACCATTTTCAAGAACGTAAATTTTCTGTATTGCGTTTGCTTAGAAAAATGTACTAATTTAAATTCTGAAGAGTCAAGGAACAGCATGTTGGTTCCATGCCGGTGGATATGATACAATTATTTAAATATCCAAGTATTGCGTCAAACACCAAACTCTATTTTCTTTAAAAAAATAACCTGGCATTAACAAGAAAATGTTATTGATTTACCACGCGGCCAGTTGCGTCACGATTTCGGAAACACCCAGTGTACATGTTGCGCCACTATCATAATTACCGGCACAAGTGTCGTTAGCAATTAATCGCAATCTTCGCGCGCCGATACAACGGCCGATGGTGTTTCGATAGAGAAATGTGTTTAATCGTGATAATTTTATATTATTGGCCGGTGGAAGTCCCTCGCGGTGCTGGCATAGCAGTTTGATTTGTTCAGCGCCAGAGAATTCGTTCGCGAAACAATTAAACGGCCGCAGTTTCATATTACCGTTTTTCCCCCGATATTTCAAAGTATTTCGAACGGGAAATCATTTGATTCCGCGATCGGGGAAAAGCTAATGTTGCAGCCGCATAAAGAATTTAAAGAATCCCTTGTCAGAGTAAATACCGTGTTCGTTTATAACGCAGCGAAGAAAATTATGCGATTATACCATTCTTATTATTCGGATGCTTTGTTACCAGTGACGAAAGTTCGCGGCAGCGTGCTACTGCAAACCGAATAATAATTCATTATCTTATTACGGGTTCGGAATACCGCGGCGCGATGTCAGGTATCATAATATTTAATTAAGAAGCTTATGAACTTTGTATGGACTCTCGCTTTGATGCAGTGGGTTTTATAGACCGTTGCCTATTTTTATTTCCTTCTTGCTTGTATACGTGTACAGCTACGAAACTGTTTTTTTTTTTCGGAAGATCGATAATTGGGAAGCTAATAACGAAACACGAGCAGAAAGTTGGATGTATAAAATGAATGACGTTAATGGAGGATGGAAAATGAATTCCACAGAATTTAACTTGGAGTAAAACAGAGAGTTCATCGGAGCTGATTAAAATTCTCATGGAATTTCTACGAACGCATGAAATCTGGCAAAGATATGTGAGCATCGGTGTATCGGGCAATCTGATCGATCGAGCGTTCGCTGAACTTGGTGGTAAGTAAATGTTTTCGTTGAAAGAGGGTAACGGGGCTGTTATAGAAAAACAGTATTCGGTTGGTGGCGCATCGGTGGCTGCCGAAACCGACGTCAATAACTGCATATACTGGTCGTGGTTCTTCAACGTAACGGGTAGCAGACGGGAGTAAAGCGTGCATCGACGTTCAATCGTACACGCTGGTCGAATATCGATGCAGCATCGTCGAACCCCCATGGGTGCAGCTGCGCCGGTTGCCGCGCGTTTCCATCAATCCTCGGCCAACTGCGTTCATTCTAGGTATTTTTTTTAATATCAAACTTTCACCTTGTATCCAAAAGCGATATCGTAACAGAGAGGAAGTCTGTCCGACAGAATTTCAAAGCGGACCGACCGAGGATCCGCGCTGCACGCGAAATTTTTCATCGGCGTTGACGGTTATCGAAAACACAACCACCCGCGCAACCTGCTTTTCCCGCACACCACCGGAAGAATTAGAGGAGCAAGATTTCGTGAAAATTTCACCGACAATGCGGACGAAATAAGCTTTACAAGATGCAATATGTGTGGCCCCGATTTTTCGCCGCGACCCCAATGCCTCGAAAAAGGGTCGAGTCAACAGAGATCCCAGCCGAGGCCAAGTAGTTCAACCTACACCGTGGCCGTTCCTATCGTCTGTGCGGAACAATGCTTCGATTAGGCCTGAAAAGACCCAACCCAACAGTTCCCAAAACAATGGAAATCTCAAGGAAGAAGGTAATTCTCCTTTAATCCGCTGACCGAATTAGTCTTTTAAAGATTTCGCTGTTCCGCCCGTCGATTAATCGAACAATCCAAGTTTATTCGAATAAGTGGTTCGACTGGTTGAAAAAAGACAAATTCCGAGAGACTGCTTTTTTAACTTCCCGATTTATAGGGAAGTTATTGTAATTTAAGTTGCTATGTACCACCTGGTACAGACACTTATATAAAATGGCAGCCTCGAGAGTTTCATTCGACGCTTTAAAAGTGTTTCGCTTCGACACTCAAACTACTGTAAGAATATTTTCAAGGAACGCCTTGAGTGAGTCGTATCGGGTTAAATAATTTAGCTCTAATACTTCGAACACTTTCTCTTTATTAACTCTTCGCAGTTCGCAACTCGCAACTTCACTGGTTCTCGACTCTCACACTTCTGACTTCACAGTCCTTGCATTCGTTCCTTTTATACATTTTCATTCATCGTCTCTTGCACTTTCATTCTCTCTCTATCAGTCTCGCATTTATTAGGAAAATTCGCATGTCACTAATCCCAAACGTTCTTCTTTCACACCTTGGCCCAGACAGACTTCCTTTCTCACAAGACACACAGACACATGACACAGACACTCGAAACATTCACACCGCTACACTACGCTCCCTGAAAATTTGATTTAATAATTCAGGAAATTAACGAACTCGTGGCCAGAAGCGAACACTTACTTCAACGATGCTTGTAACAGAATTGCAAACTTGAAACGCGTTCCATTAAAAAAACTGCTCATTTCAAAATGTGATGGAAGGTAACTCAGAAACCGTTTCAAAAGTTGCCCATTTTCGAGCGTACCGATTCGTCCAATTCCCACGTTGTTTTCGCGGGAAATGATTGAAGTGTGTAACTCACAAACCAATGCGAAGTCAATATTATTACGAATATCAAACCGACAGGCAGCTCCGACATCGAAACAGATATTATTTTCATTTCATCGATAACGTTGCCGCTGTCAAAAAAAATTCAGTTGCTTCGATCAAACGATGAAGTTCACCGACAATTTCGAAACAACTATACGATCTCCCCATAACAAACATTTCAACCGATACTCTTTCGAAGTCTCTCGTTGCTTTATTTTTTGTTTTTACCGAATCAAATGTTCCCCTATTAATGAAATTGAACTGCATACTTGCCAGTGGTCCAGCGCTGGATTGAAAAAGAATCGAATTTACCCGCGGTAAATATCGTCGGTTGTTCTCCGGCGGTGTTTTGAATTCAATGAAAATTACACCGTATTTTCGCCGCTATTACCGAGTATTAACAGGGACAGGGGTGGAGGGAGGAGGGAGTGAAAGGGTGCACGTTGGCCCACGCAGCGTTTACTTAAGCGACGCTCTCGACGGGGTAAAACTAATTTCGCTTATTTCTCGGTTTTTCAGGATGCAGAGACAAAGCCGGAGTAGCTCGGAGGTGGAGGTTGCGCTGATGCGCCCCGTAAGCACCGCTGGCTAATAGCACCACGGCCCATCCCCGACACCCTGCAGCCACACCAGGTAGGATACACCTCTTTATGTCTGTCTTTTATGCATCCGCCGTTCCATGCGTCATTTTACCGGGACGACCGCGTGCCGCTTTTACGACGAATGTTATACAGCCGATCCTTTGACCGCGAACAAAGCCGAAATCGCCCCGTTATATTTCTGTTCCGCGTCTCTACTTTTTGGCCGGGACGAGGGCTCGACGACGACGCGTGTTCCTCTATCTTGGGACGCGACAGTTCGGCTATTCCGACGCGAAACGGCCGAACCGGTGACCCGTGGTGCAGAATCGCGTGCGCGGGAGGATGAAATCGGGGCGAATCGCGTGTTTTACGATCCTTCGCGGCGTCGTTTCAAAGTTTCATTAACCGAGGCGCGGGCTGCAACGTTCGGGGATGCGGCAGACTATTCGAGGATGCTAAAACATGTTTACCACCGGGAACTCGGAGAGTTCCTCGTGTGCTCTTGATGAGCTCGTCGAAGCTATATACGCCTCTGATATTTGTAAATACGTAGACAGTTCATTTAAATAGTTAACATTCGTATGGCCTCCAATTTGAGTTGCGACGAGACCAGCCATTTCGTTTTTTTCATCGTAGGAATGTTTTAACATTGTGTCTGTTGATAATTCTACAAGAATTTTAATGATTTCGGCGGCCAGGTTGTTACTTCTACATTATTTGCAAAATATCACGAAATCTATTTTTCGACGTTTCGATTTCCTTTTAGATCATTTTTAAGAAAAATTATAAAAATTGCGTCTGTAAAACAATAATGCAAAATTAAGTTTTATACCGTGTGCATTTAAAACCAGAAGAAAAACTGTAGCATAGTTGCTTAGAGTGAGGGAAAATAATTTTTTCAGTAATAAAGTTAATTAGCCACGTGTTTATGCTGAGACAGTATGTATGGTAATGGGGTTATGTTTCTTTTTTTATAATTCTACACGGTTATGAAATAAATTAATGCCAAGGATTCGTAGTACAGGAAATATGAAAACTCGGTATAGAGAGTTTATTCAGAAAAAAAAGAATGCAGATGAAGCTTCTCGTTCAAGCGCTTCGGTTCGACTAAAGTTAGGGTAGAAAAACGTGTTCAACGTATACCGACAAGATTATACAGTATTTTTTTATTGATGGTCGAAGGGTGGGAGGACCCAGGTATAAGGGATAGCGATACAGAGGAATCTTATTTTTAGATAAATCCTAAACACCAAGTTTAACACTCCCAATTATTTAGGACCGTTGCTCCCACTTATTGTTAGATTAATCCTACATACCTAATTTAACAGTATCTATACCTACACTGTTCGCGAATAATTGAAACTTTAATAACCATAATAAAAAGTAGGTCCCGCTGAAGTAGGCGATAAGGAGAGTGTTGGTAGAAGCGAGAGAAGTGTGGAACGGGATTTGAACCCTGAGGGGACCAAATATTCATTCATATACATATATACATACATACAATTGAAACTTTCTATCGTTCAATATTTTATGAGACATTGTTGTACACCTTCGCCGGGCAGGTATTGACGCACATTAAAACGTGTTTACCAGCGGAAATGATTAAAATTCTTCGATTCTAGTGCTTTTAATAACATTTCAAAGACTTCGTGCGAAGGTGTATGTCATTTGAAAATTAACAAAGTGTTGATTTAAATAACAAACACCTTATACGGTTCACGGTGAAAGCTGAATTGAATATTCGTCGTGAATTAAATTTCAAGCTGTTTGCAGTCACGTATATGCAGCAGAAATATTTTATCGAACGATTCGCGCTGGAAATAACTTCTCTTGCAAACCAGTACTGTTTCAATTTTCTTTAAAATACCTTTGAAATCCTCGATAAATTGTTTAACTACTATCTGACATAGTAATAATAGATTATGTGAGAATAGATACGAGTTTTCACAAGAAATATCAATGAAGGAATAGACACGTTTGACCTGTGCAGTGGAGGGTTAAATGATCCTCTGAAAGCGGGCAATTTATGCATAGAGGATCAAGGGGAGCCTCGACGACAGAAATCGGAGCAGGAGCCCCCGTGGAACTGAATTACCGTGTTCGAGAGTCGTTCGCAGTCTTTAAAAGGCTCTGTTTTCTCTCCGCGTTCGAATCGGGAAGAGCAGAAAGCGCGCGCCGGCTATCGAGTTACCGGTTTCGTTCGTATGATAAAACGTTTCCACGAGGAAACGGTACGAGGAGGATACGTGGGGAATCTGCGGTAATTGAAACGCGTGTACGGGAGAAACGGAGCAAGGACTGCTCCAGAGAAGATCTAGAAAACCGCAGTATAATTTCGAGCGGCGGCACGTGCAATCCTGTCCCGCACCGAATCAGAAACTTCCAGCGACGTCTTCTTGCGATTTTTCAACTGGATAATACGCTGAAATTTTTCCTGAGAAATTAAAAATAATAATTAAAAATGCTCATTTTCCAAAGATGCATAATGCAATATGTTTTATACGTTTGTGTTTTAATTCTCTCCTTTTGAGGGAACATTTGTAGCTTGTCTCCTTTATTTAACACATTACCGACCGGTGATTATTGCATATTGTATGAAAAATGTATGGTACATGGGTAAATTTTCATTTAGCATTTAAGTCGTCTAATAGTTTCATTTAAGATTGCAATGTCAAAGAAAATTTCTATGCTTTTTTTTTGGTACAACAGAATTATTGAAAATCCTATTAATAGGCTTCCGGTCGGTAAAATGTTAATATATGTTTTTAAGTAATTCAAATCTAACGTGAAGGAATTTAATGCAATTCTGATTTAGTGTTTGTAGAAATGTTAATTCTTACACAGTGGCGGGATGGGCGTTCGAGTGGCATTAGAAATGTATTGGATGTCAATGGAGAGTCGACTTTTTGGCAAAATGTAGGTGAATTCTCCGATCCGGGCCGCGCCTGCGTTCCAATGGCGACCGATACCGAGGATAGAGAAGCCCGTGTGTCCCGTGTTCCGATTAAACTTCCACCAACGTACCCGACTAATTCATACACGCCGTGCGATATTCATGAATCCCGACATTCCGAGCGCTTCGAATATTTTATGTGACCGCCCCGAGACGAACCTCGTCACGGTCGAATCACGTTCCCGTAATTACGCGGCTGGCAAAGAAATCGAAGACACGCGCTAAACGTCGTTCCTCCCCGCCTCGACTTACGCCGCGAACGATGCGCTCTCGACGGAATAATATTACATAATTATTCTGTCGAGATGGAATTTGTAAGTGGAACGGGACTGTCGAATCTACGAGCACCGAGCAAGTTCGAAATCTTGTTAGCTGGTACGTTCGTGAAACCCGTGCGAACTTGGAAACACTTTTTACATTAACCCGTGATCACGCAATCGTGAAAATTGTTGCGACAGAATTCATCTGTAGACCGTAGATTTCTATGGAAAATAGAAATTGTGGGACATACTAGCTACGTAGACTTTTTTTTTTAATTATAGAAAATCTCATATGAGATTTACTTCAACGTAATTGAAATACAGAATATAATACATACAATACAGATAAAATAAAAATTTACAAAACAGAATAGGATACTGAAGATACTTGAATATTATAATAAAGACATATTAGTGGTAGAAAAGGTATAAAACAAACACTTTAAGGCCGCAGCTTTTAAAAAATGATAACATGTAATGACAGGCTACCGTATACGTTTCTTTCAATTTTTCATATTATTAATCAGTCGAAAATAATTCGTCACGATTTTTTGATTCCATTATGCACATCCATAGTACATCATCAAATTATGTACATCATCAAAAATTGTTAAACAACCTATGAAAATGGTGATTCGCTGAAAAATCCACAGCCTAATAATTATTCTCGATGTACAAGAGTGTAATTAGAACATTTTCGCAACAGAACAACGTTTACAGAGTGAAAGAAGTTTTTACACAATCCTATCTGACAAATTAACGAAGCGATCTCTGAACGCGCACTTTGGTTGGCGATTACGGAGTTAATTGGCTGGAATTTTATTAAACGTGGCTTTTTGGAGCCATTAAAATATTACGAAGGCATCGCGAACCTCGCCGAAGCTTTAATATATTTAACATTCGCGAAGAAACTGCATTGGAGAACGCGTTCGATCCGGTCGCACGTTAATTCCGAAAACGGTGAATCGTCTGGGATCGCGGGCTCCGTATTTGGCTCCGCGGCCGCGACAGATAAACGCGAACGAGCCTCGCGCCTGGTGAATTATTCCCGGCCGGGATAGCCTGTTTACGATAATAGTCGACCCGTCGATTTACAGTAATTTTACACGCGCCTAATTAGCAATTCCGATCGAGGCCGGCTCGTCCGTTCGACTGCACGCGTTCCGCGGCCAGTCTGATCAGCCAACACATATTTTCTGTACAAATAAACTGATCCGCCATTCTCTTGGATCATCTATGCTGTCCACGAATCTTGAATCCATTCTCCTAATTCTATTATTATGGAATTGAATTCTAATAAAAAAATTGTACTTACCACTTTGAACATCTGTGTTTACTGCGCGATCTATAAAAATGTTTCTTAGAGAGAACGATTCTAGAAACTTTTGCACATCAAATGGCGTATCGTTTTATAAGATTCTGTAACCCTCATCCGTTCCTCGTGTCAACTTGACACTGGTTTCCTGAAATAAGTTATACTGTTGTATTATTTTTCGGTAAATTTTCCCGGAACTTCGTATCTTTTATTTTTCTAATTCTTATATTATTTAATAAACACAACCGAAATAACTACGATGTGAATGTTAAATCGTCAGTTCGAATAGAAAAATTTCTTGTTATTTCTATTTTCCTTGTCATTTCATCGATCCCTTATCACCGTGTCGATTTGACACCGAGGGACAGATACTGAAACGAGGGACGGATGAAAGATTAGTAGTTAAAAATTTGAAGAAATTCATCTAGTTGTTATAATAGAAGAATATACACCAGTCGCGTCTAGCTCTTATTAATTCCAGTGTTTCGCAATCGAAGCAGACAATTTTCAAATCTCAAGTTGTCGAATTATTCTGGTTCTCTTTAGAGTGCACCGCCAGGTACACGTGGAAAAACTGTGGAACGTGGTTGGACAAGTGTAATCCGGTAAACGCGTTTCGGTCCGTCGATGCGGATTCCCGGCGTGGTATAAACGGAATAAAATGGAGCGGAATAGAATAAAGTCTTTATTCCGGGGCCGGGAAGAGAGCATCGCGGGTAGCCTGGGCGCATAAAGGATTATTCGAAACGCAAATACGCGGTAACCGAGTGGAGAGAGGCCGAGAGCAGCGTGGCGGCTGTGTGGCGAGGAGGAAAATGTAAACTCGTCGCGCGAGAGAAAGGGGGATGGGCTGGGGGACGCCGGGGAAAATTAAATAATACAGAAAGACTGGGATTACGCGAATGCCTCGTTTATAAGGCAACGACGAGAACCGTCCGAGGTGGAACAAAAAAAAAAAGCAGGAGAACGGTCGTCGAAAAGCGCATTCTCTCGGCGAATCGGCTCACGGAAAGGGCTCGAGCGAACAGCGCGAAAGTATTTACGCGACGCGACGGCCGGATACACGCGCGGATTCGTGTTCCCAAGCCATTGTCGCGAGCGTCGCGGCGGATCGTTTTGAATGCAGGCCTGTCGAGGGACATGTAATTGTTTCAGAAGTAATAAACGGCCGTGGCTGCCAGGAACAACTTAATTGACAGTCAAAGTAATGGCTCGCGCTGCGCCCGGTTCGCGGGGACAATTAGCCGCAATGCATACTTGCAACCTCACCGTTGCCGCACGCGGCAATCTGTATTCGATGCCGTTCGTCCTTAATCCGATTCACTTAAGAAGCTAAACTGGTATTTATGGTGAACGTGTGAATCGTGCTCTGTCTAATGCAATTTTCTATTCGGTCGAGTCCTCGCTGAAATCAAAACAGATGAATATACTAAACAACGTTATCATTATATCAACGAGGCTTGTTTCTGCGATAGCGATATTATTCTTTGGCAAAGAGAAAGGAGTAATTCGTACTTTTCCGCGAAATTTGTCCCCATTACGGGGCCGCGTTAACCGCGATTTACGATGATCCATTAATTATTGAAGCAGTAAAACGTTCGCGACGCACTTCCGTTAAGGAGTCTTTACGATCTCGACCGTTCCACGTACTTAATACCATTTCAGAACCGTGGATCCGACTATTTGAATCTGAAATATGCTCGCTCCCTTCCATAACGGTGGATCGCTGAACGGATTCCATTTGAGAGCTCCGTTGTGTCGCGACAATAAGCGATAAAGTTTCACCGGTCGCGGGTAGAGTAACAGCGTCCGACGGTGCTATTTTTCACACCGTTACCCGGCATGGTGGGTCGTCGCGTCGTCGGCTCGGACCATGAAATTTATTCGCGTAGATCATCGGTTTCCGTGACCGACCATAGTGTTCTCCGCCGATCGAGAAATCGATTCGACGGACCGTCGCAACGCTTTCTTATTTCCGATTATCGACGCGCGCCGGGAAGCCGATACGTTCAGTATCGGTTCAGGATATAATAATACATGGGGCACCTTAATCCTTTGGCTTGTTCTTGGAAATAGACTGTACAATATTAGGAGCAGATCTGTCGGATAAATTGCACTGTCGATAGCGAATCGAATGCTAGATTGCAACGATTGGAAAATATCCAGGAATCGATGTTGACCACAGAAACCGAGGTTCCCTGTTAAGGTGTTATAAAGACAGATTCGTCGGACTGCAAAGTTTGATTATTATTAGCTGCAAGGATATGAGAAAATCCATTAGCAGGACTGCACCCGTAGATATACTAACATGGGCGATGCGCATCTACCGACAGCTATCAGCCCGATCCGTGAATGGAAAATGTCGCGTTTATTCCATGGGAGTGGCGGATTGTTGCACGCTATCTAACGGCGTCGAGTCTTTATTAGCGACGCGTTGGTATTTATACTGCGGTGACTCGTGAGGCAACGGTTCGCTGTGTTGCTTTCTGTGTCAGTAGTTTACAGATTGGTAATGACGACTTCGGCCGAGACTATGTCGCTCCAGTATCGTATCTTCAAGTTCCATAATTTTCAAAATACGTAAAGGACCACGCACTAATCGTATGGAAAATCTATCCCGGTAAAATCAGTTGGACTTTTCATATATCTCTCTCTATTTATTTATATATAGGTAGGAATAAGATTAAGATAGTTTTAAGTTAAGTTAAGGTGAAATGGAAAGCGGCGAGTGAGAAGGGGAGTTGATATATATATTTATATAAACTTTTATTTGATTCTCCTTGGGGTTACAAATCCTTACATCAACTCCCCTTCTCATAATCGCTGCTTTCCATTTCACCTTAACTTAAAACTATCTTATTCTTATTCCTACCTATATATAAATAAATAGAGAGAGATATATGAAAAGTCCAACTGATTTTACGGGGATAGATTCTCCATATGATTAGTGCGGAGTCCTATGTAACAGTGTTATAACTGTGGATTTGTATTTGTGATAAAAATGGGTAGGTACTATTTAAAACAGGAAAAAAATTAAGACAATCGAAGACTAAAGATATGTACATTATTTTCAACGTGTTAAATTATTCGAAAAAGTATCAGATGTGTTTCTGGCATTGACGCACAACTTTTTTATTTTGTTGTAGCCTCATAAATACAATCATGAACGAAATTTAAAGTGATTCATAAAAGTCGACAAGGTAGCACTCTTGAATTCATGTGTAAGCCCTATTTGAGGTTCACCGGTACGACGTTCACACGGATCCGGTGAAACGGGATCGTAAAAAGGACACTCGAGTCCCTCCGAGGTGGTCCACCTTGCCACGCTTCCGACTTTGAATAAGATGGACGCGTAACCTGCGGATGACCCGTACAACAGTTTGATAGGTGGCTTTAAAGGGCCGCGAAAACAACCGATAGTCCCGTAATCCTCTTACCTGTGTGAGCGGAAGCAGTATTTTTCGATCGAAATTCGAAAGCTTCGCACGTTTTCGAGCATCGGAATAAAATATATCGAGGTGCGATCGCTAACGTCATTACGGCGTGAAACGCGCCATGTCAGCGATTAGCCTTCTAAACTCATTTAATATTTTCACCTGGTTTTTACAGCAATTGAGATACTATATAATATAAAATGCAAAGTATTAGAACTTTGATCGTCGAAGGGTAGCATTAAATAGATCGAAGCTGTCAACATAACCACTCGAGTGTGTAAATACTCTTTTTACCATAGTTTCGTCACAGTGACTACTTTGAAACCGAGACCTCCTTCTTGCTCTAACTTCGACACTTTCTTTATTCCACTAGTTGAATAAGCAATAGCACCGTTGCTTGACATAATACAATTAATCAGACTTATCCGCAAGTATCAACGTTGCACGCTATGATTTCTTACTACACCTGGATTAGATTTAATAACAGCGTTCAGTCACACGCAACATTGTCATTGCTGTTTCATTTAATCGTGCAGTTCGTGTTACGCTAATGCAACTCTTGTTCGATCTTCGATTTGAACGAGATATATTTTGTAACTATTTTTACATTTAATCGTGCAGTTCGTGTTACGCTAATGCACTCTTGTTCGATCTTCGGTTTAAACGAGATTGTATTTTGTAACTATTTTTACAAGTAGGATAATTCTGTCTTTCTTTTTTTTTGCTTAACGTTCCGTTATCGAGAAAGAAGAAGTTTGCACAGAAGGAATTCGCTAATCACGAGGTGCAACGTGCCTGTTTGCAACGAGAACGTTCGCCTCTCGTTTTGTAACAGAGTTGTCACCCACCGGAGCGTTTTATGGCGAAACAAGGAAGTTATTATGTTTGTGCCATCAAGAATACGACTCGCTGAGCGTACAGGAAAACGTCGCGCGCGCTTTTCGAGACCGAAGCGAGCGAGTTCTTTCCGTTTCGCGGCGGTTTACCAGGGACCATGATGATGTGTTGGTTCAGCGGCATTGAGCGAATGCGGCACACGGAACGCTAACGCAATTACGCTACGTTCAAGCTTAATGAAAAGCGTCACGGCCCGACCGGCACAGCGTCGCCCCAGAGTTTATTATTGCGGCCACACGCTTTTCGGGGAAAAGAATGGACCGCGGGAACAACGAGTTTCGTCGAAGCTGTTAATTGTGGTCGCCGCTTCAAGTTGAATCCTCGGAAACCCTTCATATGTCACTGCCGTGAATCCTCTGACACATTAAGTACCAAACGTCAACCCTAAATTCCTGAGGAAATCAAAGCAATTAAATTAACAGTAACTAGACAATTAAAATTTATTACTTCTGCATTAGAAATGTTCTATCAGAATTGATTCATTCGGATTAAAAGATTAGTATACGATAAACGATAAATTCTTCTGGATCGAAATTAAGACATATATAATAAATTTGATGATATCGGCGCCAGATTCGATCATTTATAGAAAAAAACAACAAATGTGCAATTATTAAATCATGTTTCTAACGCTTCGATCCCGATGTGGATCTTTTTCAAAGACATTTTTCCGTATTCTGTATCAAAAGTGGACAAACATTTAAACAAATATTGAGGAGTTACACGAAAAACAACTTCAGTCCATGAAAAGATTAGTGTCAGTCGTGTATTACAAAATAATTTGGAAAATGATATAATTTTATAATGACTTTTCTTCAGTTTTCAGATAGGATTTGAGAGAACTGTCGGTGTCGAAAACTGTTCAAAGTGTTCGATACGAATTTTCTATATTTATCAGGTCGAGTTACTGTTATTTGCGAGTTTGAAGATTACGAGGAACGTAAATATCTGACAAGATAACACGGTTTTCTTCCGCGAACGAGAACTCGGATCCAAACGATGTCCCGAGCGAGGCCGCAGCTTTAAAGCTTCTTTTTCCTCTCTTTCCTGCCTTTTCAACTCGTTCGCAGCGTTCCCTCTACGAACCGCGTAAACGTGTTATGTGCCATTTGACTTTGAAACAACAAACTCTTACTTTCCCTCTAATACACTCGCGGACACGGTTGTTTGCATCTCGTGGCGATAAAGCGGGACGAATGTCGCGCCGCAACGACAGTTTCTACAATTCTAAACCGGCGCAGCAGGAAATCTGAAATGAACTTTCAACTTTTAGAAGAACCGTTTGAAAATTTAGTACCTTTCAACAGGAAATATGATGTTCAGAAAAATTAGACATCTTTAAAACATTCGGCGTTGGTTTCGATGGCTTCTTTTTGTTTCTTAAAACGTGCGTCGACCAAACAATTCGACAGCATTTTCGGTCTTGTTTCGCACGACAAGCTGAATGAATTTGTACAATTGATGATATTATAAAATTATGTGTAGCTAGCTAAAAATCAGTCTTGAAACGGAATATTGTAATATTTACGGAGTACGAGTTGCGCCATTATTTTTCAAGTTACTTGTTCGTTTCAAAGGAACGATATTCTCAGCAGAGAGGAAGTCGCAGTTCTCTGTATCTCGATCGACAATTGTTCAAAACTACAATTAATGTTATTCGCGCACTGGTTCGATCAATTGGAGACAATAAGCAAATTTGCAAAAATTAAGTTTAGACCATTTTCAAGAATGTAAATTTTCAGTATTACGTCTGTAAGAATTTATCAATTAATTGATATATTGTTAGGTAAATGCCTTTCCGAAGAAGCAGAAAACACTAATTTATTAACAATAAAACACAAATGTATTAACTCACATGCTTAGACAAATGTATTAATTGAAATTCTTAAGAGTCAAGAAACCACGTGTTGGTTCCATGCCGGTGGTATGTGGACTGAGTAAACCGAGACAATTTGAAGCAACAACGAATCAGAGAGGGGGTCGAACGTGAAATTGCAAGGTCGCGGGAGTATCGGTCGAAACAGTTTGGGGAAAGCAGAGTCTTGCTAGGCGAGCAAAGGGTTTCAGTTTCCGCGAGGACAGCCGGTAGAACGGTTCCAGCCTAGCCCATCCGCCGTTTCATCTCTGCCCTTTTTCACCCTCTTGTCTCTCGCAGACTTTTGACTCGCGGTGGCCTGTTTGATGAAAGCGCTACTCCCCTTTTCGAGATCGCGCAGCCGGCGGACTTCTTTCTCGCCTAGCACGCGGCTGGTTGCTTCTCGTCAGCCAGCGTAGCGACGATCACAGGGGATTAGACCCCGAAACTGAGATTCCCTCAACCTCGGCTGCCTTAGCGCTTTATCGCGCCAGAAATTAATAAAACCACGTATCCTCCTTGTTAAACTTTGTTCTCGTGCTTGCGCCAACCTCACATTTTCTCACCGTCAATCTCTCTGAGCCCTCTTTCCAACAAGTACGCCATTGCCATTTCCAAATCTAATTGCACACTCTCATCACGAACTAAAGACTAATTTTGTTCTAATCATTATCTTTATCTGCTACGATTTTCAATGCATGTATGTACTTTTTAATGATTCTCCTTAGGATTACATTTCTTACATTTATTTCTCTTTCCCCTGCTCGCCCCCTCACGCTACTCTTATCTTAACCTTAATTATAACTTATATACTACCTTACATATTAATTATACATTAGAACTATATTTATTGCTAAAGAGAGAGAGAGAGTAGATCTATATACAGAAGTTTATATCTACTTATAATTAGCTTATAAACTATTTCATTTCACTACTCATTCTTTCCACACGCACCCACGCATACCTTTCGGCCCCTCATCATCCCTTATCACTTATTCATTTCTTTCCCCCTCCCTCATCTTCCAATGTTACGATTTTCAATCAATTATTCTTATTGTAAGGGTGAGTTTTATCTGGAGGGTTGATAACTGTGTGAAGGCTGAGTAATTATATCAACAGTCTCATTAACCCTTTGTAATCGTAGCTATCGTAACTTGAAAATTAATTAATTTTCTTCATTTTATGGATATGAAGTTGATGCATTACCTCGTACAACATTTGAATGTGTAGTAATTGATTAGATACGAACATATTTAATAATATAAACAATATTGTGATTAGTGGTACAGCAATTGTTAGTGGTGACTCTCAGGCATCCCTCGACTGCAAAGGCTTCAATTTGGTGGAACATTTTCTGACAGGGGCTGTAAAGGAGACTTCAAATTTAAATTGGCCGGTGCTACGAGGGCTAATGTCGTCCACACAGTAACACCGCATTCCCAGACGCGATGTTTATGACATTTCGGGGCGATATTGCTGCCGCGACACCGCCGCAGACCAGGTGTTCGTGTTTACGGGGATCGCGGTGAATTTCGGGAAGTTTTTCGTAATGAAAGCCGACAGACGGAACAGGAGACGGACGATACAGCGATGCGCGAAATTTATTCGTCGCATTCGTGCCGCGTGTTACGTAAACCTCTTGCGAAACGGTCGGTCCGCAGTTTTCCTCCTGCCTGAGCGAATTTACTTAGCGAATACCTGACGTCCGCCGGCGCGGTTGCCTTCAAATGCTAATGCGTTTATGGGACGGTCCGAGTTGCGCTGCCGACCCGTTTTTATTAAAGACTGCACGATGAAACGCTCGAGTTAAACTCTACGAAGAACCGTCGATCGTAACGCTTCTTGTTTGCACGGAAACTTTGGCGAACCAGAGAAATATTCTATAATCTAACTTCGTCTGATATCGTGAATCCTTAAACTGAAACACTTATTTTTATACTCTCCATTTTTAACGATCGTAAATTTTGTATATGCACTGTATGATATCGGCGCTACAGGTTCGATCACAAATGCAATAATTACAGTAACTTCCCTATGAATCGGGAAGTTAAAAATTAGCAATTTCGCAGAATTATAATTTCAACGTTTAGGTTCAGTTTTGAACCATTCTCAAGAAAAGTCCGCGTCTGTGAAAATTGAAGCAATCAAATTTGTTATTCATTAAACTGACTAATTAATAGTTGTGAAAATTAAGTATTTATACATACTTGCTAATTGTGAAAAAACAGAATGAATTCAAAATAAGTGAAATGGTACTAGTCAATAAGACGATTAGAACTGTACTAAACTGTGACTGTTGTGGCAAAGTCAAGACTTATTTTTATGTCGGGATTCAGCAGAAAGAGAATTAATCCTTCCGTAATCCTTCGACAGAGAATTAGTGTGCGATTACTTATGAATGTTATAGCTAGATCTATTAAATCCATACATATCAATTTTTTATTACGCATTTCTGAGCCGGCTGATTAAATAACTTCGAGAGATAGCGTACATTACAATTTCCCGTAACAAAGCCGAAAAGTGTAAAATTTAACGCCAACGTTTCCTTGTATTTGCATTTAAGCGCGGCGGAATGCCGGCGGCCGTGAACGGCGCGCTAAACGACTGGTCGTTTCAGCGTTAATTTAAAAATCTTAATTTCGCGTCTATAAAATCCTACGGTGTCTACAAACTGCCGGGCAATCTGCTACAGTGATCTGGCCGCTTCACTGCAGCCGCTTTATTTTAGGCTAACTTCGGATCATTTACCGTAAAACCATGGAGCTTGTATTCAACAGTCTGCACACACTTTTCTACAAAACAGACCGTAAAATCCGACCTGTTATAAATGCAGTACATTAATTTAAAAAAAAAAGAAAAAGCAATCAAATGGCCGGTAGCAATTCTGTTAAAGCGAATTTAATAATTTTGTAACATTCATCGTGTAATATCTGTAGTCGCTTTTAATATTAATTGGGTTTAATTGTAAATATCGAGCCTGCCCGTTTATACTTAACAATGCAATTATATTGCTTCCGCCACACCCACAATACCAATCACGAATTATCTCAGCGTTAACGATTGTCACGCGAGTTCGCGGGCTCGGAATACAGATGTTGTCGAGCTAGAACACATCAGAGGCGAAGGATTAAGGCGGTTCACATTCGTGTGCCACCCTCGTCGTACTGTCGCGCGTTTTCGTACGTTGCTCACGCGGCGGGACAATTTCCAGCGTGAAACCGTTCCAACGCCTCCCTCGGAAAGAATTACTCCGTGGAAGCGTCGTCAGCTCCTCGGGGAGTTTTCGATTCGGTAGTAAACGGAACGAGCATGAGTCAGAGACGATAATCGAAAACCGTTTAAACAGGGCTGGTATATTAGCCGCGCGTTCGTCCACGCGATAAACCATCCTGCGACTCGTTGCCGGGATTTACACGTTCACCCCGGACCAGAAACAAGCCAGAATCAGCACAGACAATCCTTTCAAAAGTTTAAACAAAATATCGTCAAATGTGCGTGAACGTTCATTGAGACGGAATTATTTCATTCGTACTGTACGTTAATAATATAATGATTATTTCTTAGCTCTTCTGCAGCCAATCGGGTACCCTTTTACTGCATTTCATTCAACAATTTGTTATTGTTTCTCTAAAATATTGCAAGAATTTCTCTGAATCTCCATTCTTTGCTCGCTCATGTATTAATTTATAGTCTTACAATTGATTGTAAGAATGTTTATACCATCGTATGCATGCCATGTCATATGTTCTTATTAATTTATGCGTTGTATATATGTGTTTATCGATTTATACATTGCGTGCTTTTGTTAAAAAATAAACATTAGAGGCAGTTCCTAACGAGCAAGGAACGGATAAAGAATTATTACGCCGTTTGGAGTCTCTCCTCCTTACATCTATTCATTTTTGTTGGCTATATAAGGGTTAAGCTATGTACACACTGAAGCAACATCGACCGACTTCGAAGGGTCAGTGATTGATGTATGGAAAAATTGTGTGAACATGTGAAACTTAAAGAATTGAATTTCGGCCAGGGAAAAACGGTTTTCTAGTGCACCGTGCGTAGATCGTGTCGGGAGAGCCGTTGTTCCTCGGATGTGAGAAGTGGCGAAGAAGAGCGGCGGTCGCGCGAGCATGAGCGCGAGGCCGTGGAACGAAACTTGGCGACCTTTCAAGCCGGAATTCCGGGTCTCCCGGCGGGGCTTAAACGACGAAACGAGTCCTCTCCGGCTCGTATCCAGAAAGACGACGCGAATCCCCCGGGGTCGAGCCCGCACTCCCACTTCCGAATTCGTGGCACGAAAAGCGGCGGAGAACTAGCCCCGCTCCCGGCTGAAATTCTCGCACGGTCCCGCGAAAATACGAGGCCGCGCGAGCGCGCGTTTTACGGCTGGATTTAAAGCGTACTCGAAGGAGCCGAGAAATATTTTAATGGGACGTCCCGCGAGGCGCCGTCGCGCCGTCTTCCAACCCCCAGCCATCCCTTACCAGCGAAATATGAATGTCAGAGATCGCGTGAAAACTGCCGGCTGCTCGATCGGTTCGGATTCATTGCTCCTCCTGCCGCGATGTCCCGTTCAAATGGAAATCCGACCAGATTCAACGTGCTCGGAGCTCCTGCAATTTGCTACCACGTGATTGTCCTTTCGCTGTTCCCATTCTTAACCCTCCCGCGACACGAACTAGACCGTGGCTTTTTATGCAAAGCAAACGCATTCAAGCAGCTACATAAACGTTTCTAGTATTTCTGAATAATTTAAGTAGAATAATTAACTAGAACCCTCATCCATACCACGTGTCAATGCGACACAGTTTTTCCGAAATAAGTTATACTGTTCTGTTATATGTAAGTAAATTTTTCCGAAACTTGGTGACTCTTTTTTTCAATGCGAAACATATAACCGCAAAAACTTAACACATTACCGACCGGTGATTATTGCATAATTTTGAAAAATTTACAAGAATTTTCATTGTGAACTAACAAGTCATCTAATTATTTCATTTATGATTGCAATGTAAAAGAAAATTTCTATGCTTTCTTTTGATACAGCACAATTATTGAGAATCCTATTAATGAGCTTCCGGTAGGTAAAGTGTTAAGATGTAAATGTTAATTCATCAATTTGAATGAAGAATGTATGGATGAGTAACTGTTTGATTTGTTATTTTATCGATTTTTTTTAGGGAAATAGTCAATTCGTGAAATGAAGAATGTATGAGGGTTAATACAGTTTTATTTTTCTTACAACGATCCGCAAGCTAATTATCAGCAAAGCTGTCTTTCGTTGACGAACGATTTGGAGCAGTACGCTCTTTTTATTGCGACTTGTGTCAGCTTGACGTACCAGTTGTACGAATACAGTGATTCGGGCCATGTACCCTCCAGCCACCGAAACCATCGAAACCATGTAAATTGTCCACGAAGAGCCAACTAAAAATTGCAGAATCAAATTGCTTTCGTAGCTCGTTTCGTTTTCAAGCAAATTGAATTTGCGTCCGTGTATTCACGCTGACCAATAGATCCATCTGTTACACGTCGTTTTTGTTTATTGTACGGAACACCCGCATCGGATTAATTTCCAATATCAATTTTCTCGTAAACGATGGCTGTGTCCAAACAACGTGTTATACTTTTAACAGAATGTTTTTCCTACTGTCTACTTTTTGAAGTTTAGTTGCTTCAAAAGGGTCAGCACTACTCTGTGCAAACAAAGTACACCAGCACATTTCGCCCTCTTTTCAACACGTTTCTGCTTATAACTTTTGACTGGTAGCTCCTATGTTCAATTTGAGAGTGGAAGGGAGAGAGACAGAGAAAAGCGAAATGGAATTGAACGAAATAGATTATCACAAACACGTTTAGCACGTACATGCTTTTAAAAAATACTGTGCCACAGCAACGCATGGCGGGGGGAAGCTAGTCGTGTATATATCTCTTCTTTTTTATTGTAAACACTTATATAAAAGGGTTTCAGTCCGTCTATAATAAATAATACTTTAGTATCATGAGCAATTGCCGTTCTTGAACTGACCGGGCGTCGGTGTCACGGAGGGGAAAGCGTTAACGATATCTAAACGATATTGTCGATGTGTCTTTAAGTGTCAATAAGATATCGATGATTTACCGATAATCGATAGCCACGCCCCTCGGGTAAAAGCTGGTTAGAAAAGTGGCGTTAGCCGCGAAGATGAGTTTCCGGAGTCGTTCGACTATCGCGGTGAAGATCGCTCGGAGATGTTGTTATACTTTGTAAACAGAATGCTGAGAGGATCAGCGTTCAGGATGATCGACACCCTCGGGGTGGGTGAACGTCGGGACACGTCCCGTTCTAGAAAAGGGAGAGTGAGAGAGAGTGAGAGAGAGAGAGATCCTTGATAAAGCGTTCCACGAGGCGCAACGCGGAGCCCGTATCAGGTGCCAACGTCAGGATTCAAGCGAGCTCCGTGTCGAGCAGACTGTTGGAAACGGGGCTGAGGGAAAAGAGAGGGCGAACAGAGGAGAAGGTAGTGGGAGAGGGAGGGAGGGAGGGGGGGGCGGAGGAAAGGCGAAGGAAATACTCCTCTCCGCATGAATATTCAATCGCCTTCCAGTTTGATTTCGCAACGACGACCGTTCCACTCGTAGCTGGGACTTTCTCAACGAGCCCGACATCGTTGATAACCATTTGCGAAAGAATACTTTCTGGCGTGGCTGGTAACGACGAGCTTCGTGTGCGTCGTGCAATTTCACGAACGATAGGAAACACGTCCCTCCCCGACAGAGAACCAGTCGGTAATCGTTTAACCACGCCCACGGAGTGTCGTATGGTATTTAACGTCACGCTAAATGCCGCTTTTCTGTTCGTATTTTCTTGCAGCCTCGTTGCCTTTTTTTTTTTCCTCCTTTTCTTTTTATATCGTCGCGGCTTGCCTCCCCCTACAGCCTCCGACTGTGTATCCGATAACACGAATTACGAGATTGTTCCAGCGAGAGTTATTATTCCCCTGTAACCGATACACTGCGACCGGCGCGGCGGCGCGCCGAACGTTTTATCGAGTTGCTAATGCCGTTTTTATTATGGCTTTGATAGAAGGTCTTCGACGCGGCTCTTGTGGCCAATGGGTTCGGAGTAGGTTATTCGATTCGCACTTCACCTATCGGCTGTAGTACAGTCTTTCGAAACGCTGATAAATAATTGAGGAGTTCTTCACACATTACCGACCGGTGATTATTGCATAATTTTGAAAAATGCATGGTACATGGCTAAACACTTTTTAATGGAACTTTCAATAGTAACAGCAATTTCCATTGTGAACTCACAAGTCATCCTCAATAACGTCATCTAATTATTTCATTTGAGATTGCAATGTAAAAGAAAATTTCTATGCTTTCTTTTGATACAGCACAATTATTGAGAATCCTATTAATAGGCTTCCGGTAGGTAAAGTGTTGAGAACTCATTCAGGAGAATCTTGAGTAGTTAAATCTTAACGATTCCTTGGGAGGAAAAGTTAACCCTTTGCACTCGGAGCTATTTTAACTGGAAAATTAAACATTTCTTCCGATCTAGAATATTTCCATACCTATGATTTTTGCAATTTCATGGATATGAAATTGGTACAGTACCTAAATGTTTAGTAATTGATTAGATACCGATATATTTAATAATGTAAACAATATTTCGAAGAATGGTACAGCAATTTTTAGTGGTGCCTCAGAGGGGACAGCCGAGTGCTAAGGGTTAATATGCGTGACACTGAAACAATTCTTGTATCTTTAAGATTGTAATCAAATTTGGTACAGCTTCCATTTTTAATTACAATAGCACCTGAAATTGCGGGTCGAAACAGACCCGGTGATCGTGCCGTCGATGCGTGAATTTACGGCCATTTACAGCCGGTATTTCGTGGAAATTGCTCGCGTCCAGTTCCGATCGACTATTTGTTTCCTTCGGGCTGATGATATCGAAAAATCGAGGAGGCCATTCGTTTCGCAGTGGCGGCGCGGAGGGCGAAAATTATTCATGGGTCGCGGAAAGCCAGTTTGGCAAATTTGAATCCCATCGGAAACTCCGTCCGGGAAGTTTTTTGCACATCTTCGCGCGGGTCCGTGGCCGCGTCAGCTGCAGCTGCGGTGTATTTTTTTTTTACCGGAAACTGCATGGTAATAAGGTACGTGCCAATCGCTCGCGGCGAGGATGCGATTTATAAGCGGGGGTGGTCGATCGAGAGGTTGCCGCTGCCGGGGTTTGGTTTGGTTGCCGGGGGCGGGGGGGGGTGGAAGGGACGGGGGCCCGTTCCGTGTTCGGCGTGGAGCGCGTGCCCGATATTGACAATAACAGTCGGCGATAACGGTGACGATAAACGGCCGTTAAACGATGCAGCGAGCGTATCGCGCTAATGAAACAGTTTTCGACGAAATAATGAAATAATGCAGCCGGTGCACGCGCGCGTGATTTAAATTACTCTTTCCGGCGTGCATGTAAAAGCCCCCCCACCGCTAGTTCTAGGTCTGCGCGGCCCGTTACATGTTTAATTATCGGGACAACGGCCGCGGCGAGGAAAATGGTGAACGATGTTGCCCACGGCTGCGTATTTTCCACTTTGACTTCCGGCAGCCGTCGTTATCGCGTAAATTTACGCGCCGGAAAGATTAGGGAGATACGCTTTTCCAGCGGATTCAATGAAGCGCTCGCTTCGCGTTATTATCTCCGGCGCTAGCCGCACCTGCATATATGTGTAATACAATATTCAATTTTTCACCGTTCGATCCTCCGCGCGACACGGTAACGAGCTCCTGCTGAATTTTGTCGAGCGTGAAATCGCTTCAACCGGGGTCAGTAATACAAATCAGTGTGGCACAATTCGAGTTTTAAAGATCACCAACCGATACAGATTACTCTTCGTTCGAAATGGTAATGGATAGAGGTCGCTGCTAATTAGAATTCGTATACGTTTATTTAAATTCGATGATTGTCTCGTTGGAAGTGCAGTTTTACGCAGCCGACCGTGTTGCACACACTTTTTACTGGTTGTTGAATGCCTCATAACTGGGTAATATACTCACTCGCTATCTGTTTTTATATTCACGCTTGGAGGACTCGGATAGCAGCAGGAAACTCTGTAGAACGCGTAACCGAGGAACTTTGAACTATTACAACAACGGAATTGTAAACTCGTATTTAAGCTTTTTAAATATTTATACCAGAAATTTAATTCTTTATGAAGTTCATGCAAAATTGTATTCTCGAAGGTTAATTGATGGAGCCAGAAGTCAAATATGAACATGAATCTCCATCAATGAATTTTACGACGGACATTCGTTTTATAGTTTCCCGTCGCGCTCGAAAACAGTCATTGATATTCACGTCTTTCTGAACATAATAAAATTATGTGTGCAGCGGATACTATTGTAAGGAAAAGCCGTATTTATTATGCACGAATAACCAATCGTTGGTAACAGACGTTTTTTCACGGGCGTTCGTTTCGATCTGTCTTCTTTTTTCAATTCGTTGGCGATCGTACTTTTACAATTTTCCTTTTATTTTCGATTCTCTATTCTTACGAATTTAGCTATGTTAGGGTGTCTGTTAACACGCACACATACACACATACATCATCCGTACTTCAACGCTATACTATTTAATCGATATCCGAGAAAAAACTATGTTAAACTGACAGGAAATTCAAGGTTAACCATCATCCGTCCCTCATTTCGCGAACTGAATCTGTCCCTCGTGTCAATTTGACACAGCTTTCACGGAATATGTTATACCTTTCTGTTATTTGTAAGTAAATTCGTCCGACACTTAGTTACTTTTATTTTTTTAATGCGACACATATGACCGCAAAAAACCTACGATGTAAATGTTAACTCATCAATTTTAATGATAAAAAACATGGAAAAGCAACTGTTTGATTAGTTAATTTACCGATTTCATTATCACTCTGTCAATTTGATACCGAGGGACAGATTCAGTTCGTGAAATGAGGGACGGATAAGGGTTAAGATATACAAAAAAAAGTAGACATCTGTCAATAATATTCTCCATTTTTAACGATCGTAAATTTTGTACATGTACCATATGATATCGGCGCTACAGGTTCGATCAATGATACAAAAATTAGCAATTTTGCAGTGTTATAATTTCAACGTTTCGGTTTCAAACTTCACAGACGCGGACTTTTCTTCGTCGAAATTATAACACTGCAAAATTGCTAATTTTGTGTATCATTGATCGAACCGTTAGAGCCGATATCATATAGTTCACATACATCTGTCAACGTCTCGAATGGTCGCCGAATCACCCTAATTCACTTAATCTTCGAGGAAGATATTTAGTCACGAACGCACCATAAATATTGTCCGAAAGAAGCCCACGTTTTCTGTTCCAGCGCGACGGAACAGGCGGTACGGATGTTTCTCTGATTGACTGTACCGTACGTTTACCCGCGGTCTAATAATATCCAATTATCATCCATCGAAACACATCAATATCCGCTGTCGAGCGCGTTCCGGCTGACCCAGTCACCGTCAACGAACGTGTCCCGGCAGCGTATCGCTAGATCGAATTGTAGGATGGACGGCGGGGGGTGGACGGGCAGAAGGGTGGACGACGAGTTACGATGAAAACCGTCCGGAGAAATTATGAAGTCGGGGGTTGGGGCAGGGGAGCCGTTTACAGGGGGTTCGACGGCGTAAATAATTACCGCGTGTCAACGACGCGTAGCCGTATTTGCCCGTGGCAAATGCATCATCGATAACCGTGACAGGGCCGGTTCTAACCGCGATAGACCACCTGTGCTCTCGTGCGCCGAACGTATCCGGAGTTATCGTGCGTCCATCGATTCGTCGCTGGATTAGCAGCGAATGTCCATTAACCGTTCGCGTGCGCTCGCGTCGCGGCGGCTCGGCTCGTTAGCGGGCCGAAGCGGGTCGGAGCGGGTCGGAGCGGGCCGAGGCCGATCCGGCTTGCCTAGAAAATTTATTATCCCTCGGCCGCTCGCAATAACGCCGCCGGCTCGCGAATTCGTAATCGGAATTTCGACGAACGCGGAAATTGCGACGGCGCGCGCGTTGTTTAAAGCGAGACTCGGCCGGGCCGGCGTGTGCCGCTCGGCAAACAACAGATATGACAAACGAATTCCGTCGGCCGTCCTCCTCCTCCACCCCGTATTTATATGCGCGCGTGCGTCTACCACAGCAAACAGAATTTTTTCCCCCGTGGAAAAATTTATACGGCCAGAGACAAGCACCCTCCCCCCGGCTGAATGCAGACCCAGATCGATGATAGGAGCTGCTCGACCGGATCAACTTCCCGAGGATTCACGGTCTCGCGTTGCGCTACGAAACCGGATTCCGCGGGCACCGGCCGAGTGCGCGCTCCTCTGCGTCATATAAATTGACGCGATTAGTTTAAGAGATGTTGTCGGCTGCTTCGCACTTTCCTGGACGATGACGCGGAACAACGTCGTTTGAAAGGTGACGCTGCACGTGACGCAAGACCGCGAGCGATCGCAGTCGGGTTTAATAATTTAACGGGAACGTGCGCGGAGAACATATCTATTCGCCGTGTACCACGGCTCGATCGTTCCGCGTTTGTTCCGAAGTTGTGTTACATCGGAGTATGTTCGAGTTGATGGTCTTGTATGAAAAGTGGTAAGTTTTAAACGGAAATCGTTTCCCAGTGGTTATTGCTTGGGAAAGTATGCGTTCGGTGTATCGTCGATGTAGACGACGGGTTCGGTAACGAAATTCCAGGAGAATTGCGAAACAAACCGTTTAGGAAAAGTACGTATAATCCTGGGCCGCGTATAAATTCAAATGACTGGTCGCGCTGTAAAAGCGAGCCGTGAATATTCATTGGCCTTGGCCTCCCCACAGCCCTTCGGAACACACTCTCTCCTCCTCTTCTACGCTTCACAGGGGGACACACGTAGACAAACGAGAGAACCGCGCCGCGCCTGCTGGATCCCCACGGGCTTTACTTTGTCGCTTGTAGGAGATTCATATCTTGACTTTCAAACTCTTTGCGGGACAGGCCGATCGCCGAAAAAGGATTTAATTGGCAGACATTGAAATTAGCCGTGCGGCCACCGGTTACGTTAAATAATTATGAGCGCCCGATGCTCAAACGTTAATCGCCTTAATTGGGATTTAATGTTACACGGAATTAGTTGGGAAATATTTATCGCTCGAATTGAAACCCTCCGCGTTTAATTGCGCGCGGTGTATCGTGTTCCCGTCCCACTCGCGCACGCGGAAGTCCGTACATGAACGCGCGCGCACCTGTTTGATTTTAGTTTAAATTGGATACGTTCTACCGCGTACAAACTGTTTGCGTTCAACTGGCGTATTACGCGATGAATCTCTTATGACTTTTGAACGACGTGTTCGCTCCATGTTAAACGATACTCTATTCAGTCCGCTTTATTTGTTCCAGCGCGATGTCAAAAACTATATTTTTTTTTAGACGCCATCCTTCACAACTGTACCGCTGGTTGAGTGTTCCAAATACGACCAAATAAACTCGAATAAAAATAAATACGTATTTCATCGTGGAAATGAAAAAAAAAACATCGTTTTTGTGTTTGCTACATTCTGTGGAACAAGAATCATGTTGTTCGTGTTATCCCCTTGCTGTGCGATTTATTGTACGGTTACAGTGATTCGTCGTTCACAAGTTCTTCGAAGAAAAAATAGAAAGTTTATATTTATTGCACGTGTTCACCTTCGATTCTGTCAGAACACTCGAAATATTTATTTGTAGCCGGTTCAAGTGAGGAAAAATAGGAAACTAATCCGGAGAACACCGCAATAATAAACACCTTCTACGCAGACTTCAACAATGTCTCATCCGACGACGAGTTCGAGCGCACGGGCTCCGTCGAAACAGCACGGCTGTGCATTCTACAATGACTGTATATCGACAAGAACAAAATGGAATTTTATTTCGGTTGGAAAATTCGTAAAATACACATTATGTTGGATTATCAATAAGTGACCAGCACAATGAACTTATTGTTCGCTGTGAAAAATGAGATTTCGAAGTATTCCATTTAATATGTACTTCGTTTCATGGAATGTGGGGCCTAACCTAAACAGTTTAGAGATACGAGGGGACCCTGGTTCCCTTTCGGGGTGAAACAAAGAAAAGTTTTATTTCAAAACTACCAGACTGTATACAGTGCATAACAAATGTATGTTACTGTGCACTGTACCATCGTATTTGGACAGTTACGGAGACGTATAATCTACTCGAATGTATCTTAACAATCGGAAGAAAGTCGAAAGTACGATTTCCCATTAAAGTAGCGATCCGTTGCGCACCCTCTGTCGAATGAAAACAATGTCGACCCGAAAGGAGGTTATCCCGACCATATATATGTTTGTCCGTTTTCATTCCCCGGGTAAATAGAGCAAAGTTGTCGACCGGTGGACCTTTTATTTCTGAAGCGCCCTCGACGAGACCGTGCAAATAAAACAAGCTAGGCGAGAGCAGGTCGACGTGGGAATTTAATGCAGATAAAAATTGACCGGATTCGACGCATGTGCGCGCGCTCGTTCAGCTCAGTCCGGAGAGGCTCGAGCGTGACAAAAGTTCATGGAATTGGCGACAGTAGCGCGGCTTGTCGGTGGAATTCCTTTGAAACGGCCGGATAATTGAGCGCGGCATAATACAGGCCCGGGCGGGTGTTCGGACGGGAGCGGAGGCGGGCCGGTTAAAAGCTCGATTTCACCGTTCAAAACGGAGCGAAATTAGCGTCGGTAGTTTGACGCTGTCACGAGAAATATGCGGGGGCGCGGAGTCGCGCGGCGTGTCTGATAATTAATTTTCCGGCGAGCGAGTTCGCTAATGCACACGACCCCGAAAACCGGCCTCGCAAATATTGTTTGTGCATCGAAAAGTCTCGAGGACCGTGTGCGGGAGGGGCTCGGTCGAACCGCGCGGAGCTTGCGGGAGTATATGCGGCCGCGCGAACGCTCGCCCGCACCGGATGGAATTCGCCCGAAGTAGCCCGCGGAGTTAAAATTTCATTGTTTCCACCGCAAGCAGCTTCCGCTTCCGCCGAGATACGTATTAAATTTCCTTCCATTTCGGCTCGCCTTCCTCGGCGAGCGAAGAGGAGCACGCGAGAACGTGTGCTCGAGACCTCGAGAAAAGCTCCCGACGAACTGACGAGGAAAATCAACACTGCTCGCTGCCGGATTGGAGGATGAGTAACCTGGCACGCGAAAACGAGGGTGGGGGGAGGGGGAAATTTAATAACGAATACACCGCGTCCATGATCGTCCGGTTCTCGAGCTTACTGGTCCCCGGTTATTGATCAGCGGAATTAATACGCGGGGATCGGGTTTAATTGGCCGACCCGGAGAGCACTCTCGGCCGTATGCCGCGCGCTTGGAAAAATTTCTCGAACAAAAACGATACGTTTCCTTCCCCTTTTAGCTCGCTAATTGCCGTAGAGCTTTTTGATCCACCGGCGGCCGTAGGAGATTTTATAATTGAATCGGCGAGACTGTTTTATTCGCCTATTGCCGGCGAACGCACCGTCTGCAGCTTTCAAAGTGGCAAATAAGCGGCTCTAATATCGGACTCTCCTCTTATTCTCTGTAGCAGGTGTACATGCACCGTGAAGAAATCTGGGGAAAGTTAACATTTTAGTTATTTTCATAGATATATATATACACTTGTTTTTATTTCTTTAAGCTTACCCAGATTTACATTGTGTTACAGAATACAGTTTGAACAACGTTATCGTTTAGCGGATCAGGTTGTATGCGCAGGTTGTAAAAAAGTGAAAATAGATTTGATTAAAATATAGTATAAACTTCATTCTCATATAATAACCAATGTGTGATGATATCAGCGCACAGGTTCGATCAAAATAAAAAAAACAAGCAATCAAGAAATAATTGATTCATAACCTTTTGTTAAAGCAAGTAAGGCAAAGTGTTTCTTTTGTTACTTTCATATTGTTTGATCCGTTTAACACATATTACAGTGATATTAATTTGTTAGACGCATAAAAAAAATTCTTCTCTTGGAAATGATCCAACGTTGGGATTTTGTTAATTGCAAGATTGCTTGTTTTTTTGATTTTTATCGAACTTGTGCGCTGATACCACGACACGTTGCTCATTTAACATTTACGATCGTTACAACATAATTTATATCATATAATAACATTCGTCGAAGTCCGATCTTGCTGAAAATCGTGTCTAACGTATTCGCACGTCGCGCATTTCCGAATGGATCAGTTTACACATAGTTGGTACGAAGTAAACCGGTTTTCCCGCTACGCAGACCACTTTGCGTGTTCGCCGCGCGAACGGAAGTCTATGAAAGTTCGTGGCGGGGGAGTTAGGATCGCGATTCGATGGTGAGGCGAGGAGAGAGAAGGGAACGTAGCCGCCTACTTGAGAATTGGCACGAGACCGGCGCAAACACGTGCGTCCCATTTACCGGGATTCTACGCTCGCGAGTGCGCGAAGCGCGTTCGTGCGGTTGCCGCCGCTGCCCGCCTGTTAATACCCTCGATTAACCTCTCGTTGCTAACGAACTACGAGCGACGTTTAATTCGATCATCGGTTTTACGCCGGAAATTCATTAAGCCGCGTGCGCCGCGACGCGACGCTTTCAAACGCTCCCGTTCGACAAAAGGTTCGCTCGCGAAACGTGTCTAATGTTACTCGGTCAAACGAACCTGATCCCAAAGAAGCCTGCGATGAATGAGTTCCGTTAGAGCAACCTGCAACGCAGGGAAGAATGAACAGCTGTTTCTTCGAGCACGATCGTTGCGAAAGCGAACCGTGAATGGTTGCTCCTCTTCGGATCTTCCAAAAAGATATGTCTCTTATATCGATCGTATTATTGTTAATAATGTTTAATGTTCTCGGCGCTCCCGTTCGATCAATTACTACTGAGAAATCAAAGAACAATTTTGCAGATTATCAAATAATCATAGACGTTTCAATTCTAGTTTGAATCCTTTTCAAGATGTATTTGCATTGCGTTTGTTTTTTATGTGATTTAATACTTTAATATGGACATCGTGATACGCGTTGTACACATTTATTTTTTTGTAAACATTTCTTCCCGAAAGAATTGTGTAGGAGAACGATTATTGTAAAGTGATCTATGATTGTAGTGGATTTTCATCGTAGTATTGAAATTTACACGAATGAGTGCTTTTCTTATTCTAATAAAACAATACGTCTCGTGTTGATTCGATATAGATAGAAGGGTTTAGATGAAATGATATATAAACGTGCTGATTAGAACGTTTCGAGAGACAGGATTGATATATCCCTGTTGTAGTTTCGCTGTATTAAGAGGTCCGTAACAGCGATTCAGCCCTGATTTTTGCGAGAGTTTACCTTCCGCATTAGCCACCCTCGAGCGTTGCTTAATTAGTTGAAAGGGGCCGTTATCGTTAGGATCGACGAACAGTTAGGTCGGCTTTCATCCCCTCGTTATGGGATTTACCGTAATCGATGCTCGGTATGCGCATCGGTATCCGCATTCCGAGCGCAGCTTACAATTAACTTATTATTGTAAATTATTATCGTGTTACGAATATTCACCGGTAATTTCGTCTGTGTAGTTACATACTTACTTAACCACTAGCGGCGCAAGCTATCGGATTTGTTTCAATCCGCGAGCGCAACCGATAATTATATATCCGTATCCATTAAAGAATCCGTTTGAAATTCGCGAGGTGCCGTCGCGAAAATTCGTGAAAACCCGCAACGTTCGGGGGCGTGTTTAACGATGTTTAATGGCCGAACGACAGGCCAGAGATCACCGGAAAGATTGAATCTGTTTTACGCGAAAGTAAAATTCAACCCGGAGAATGATGCACATTAAAATCGCGTTCGACCGTCGAGCGGGAAAGAGAGAGGAGAACGAATTTCGACGGGGGGAAAACAATTCGTCTTCTTTATCGTCCGCGGGCCGTGGTGAAACAGGAACGAAAGAGGTCCGGCCCCGGCAAACGAGGCCAGGAAAAAACCCATAGTCAATTACGCGTTTCGGTCAGTCGGCCCGGACAGATGTGGAGCGGCCATCACCGGTTTTACGTGCAGTTCGGCCCTCTCGTTATTACTTATTCGATAGATTTACGAGCTCGCCGGCCGTTTCGTCACGATCGACCGACATAAATACACACGGGTCGAGGCACCGGCCAGTTCGTTTCCACGGTGTGCCCCGCCCCCTCCCTTCAAACTCGATAAATTATTTCGCACGGAGGCCACATTATATTCGTGGCCCGTGACCCGCCGCCGCCGATGGCAGCCGACATATCTGCGGCCGATAGCGACGCCAGAAAAATGGAAATGAAAGCGACGCATCCCTCAAAATTTCTGACCATTTATAAATAATTCTCTTCTCGAAAAAGGAATCTTTTTACATGAACCATTTCTTGCATGTCCATCAGCTCGTTGCGAACATTTATCGTGCAAACAATTTTTAAAAACGTATTAAAGAAATCCTTTTTTTTTATTGAGCCACTGAAACCTATTAACAAAGATACACTAGTTTTACAGTTTGAGTACATTTACAATATGACTAACAACTAGAGATGCAGATCACAGTAGTTTAAAAACTAAAAGATAAATTCACAGGCTTTGACATTTGGTTCTGCAAAGAAGAGGTCCGTTTTTAGTGGTAAGAAAAATTTAATTTTACGGAATTTATTTACAAGTTTAATTCTTTGGGAGTCATATAAACAGCACTGCCATAACACATGATCCAAGTCCTCGGAGACTGAGTTACACTTACAGCTAGGATCATCGACAATATTTACACGATGCAGAAAGGCAGCTAAGTTATAATGATTGGCTCTGATACGATTTACAGTGGAAATTATTAAAGAAATCCTTGAGGAATCTACGAATTTCAGAGAAGTCACCTAAAACTCCTCGTACTCAAAACTATTTAATAATTTCCAAAATTGTAAGTCTCTGAAACATTCGAAAAGGTTATAGAAATTCCAGAGACATTCTCCATGGATCCCTCGAGTAGTTCGCCGTTGTGAAAGTCTACTCAAGTCCAAAATGAAGGTCCCCAAAATGTTAGCTGAAGTTCGCGCAAAGGATCCTCGAAGTTCTTGCGAAGGTCCTCCAAGGAACCTCTGTGTCGACGTAGCCGCTCCCATCTGCACAGCTGGCAGGTCCTTTAAAAACATCCAACGATTGCCAGCATCGTTGGTCGGAAGACTTACAAGAATTCCCAAGGTCCTTGTAAAGCCCTTTAAGTATCCGCAAAGGCCTCGAATATGCTTTCCAAGGATGTCCAATGGTCGAAGTCGGCCAATGGAGCAAGATCAGCCGAAGGGACCCCAGGGACTCCACTAAAGGAAACTCTGTCGAGCATAGAATGGCGATGTTAGGCACGAGTTGTTGTATTTATACCTTCCAAAGGATCACAAACGATACCCTGTAACCTTTACGACTGTTGACGACGTCTGTACGCTTCCTGGACAGTTGACGCCATCCAGATGTCCTTTGTAAATGGTGTTCTGCCGTTATTATTAGAAGAAAAACGTTAAAACGTTCAAAGATTGCAAAATAAATGATCTAGACTGGAATAAAACACTGTTTAGTTAAAAGATTAGACGGTAATTTTCATTTAATTGATAGTTAGGTCGATCTTTATGCACAACGAAAACTGACTACATCCAAATTTTCTTCCTCCCTTGAATAATTTGCATAAGCTGAAAATAATGAATTTCTACTTCGAAATTCCCTATTTCAGCAGTATATCGTAAATGTATAAAATCTCGCTGTAGTTGTGAGTCTTCCACTTTGATTACCTGTTTCAAACAATGTCTGGCTTTCGTCGAATTAATGTCAAGTAGCATTTTCATTCATTTTGACCGTTCGTGTAAGTACATGCTCCGTTGTGTCTGTCTTCTTTGTACGAAGTATACTTTCATCCATATCGTGGCACTTGCTCGACTTCAGATGGGCTAGACAAACAAAAAATAAATGAAATAATTAAATAATAAATTAGTGGTTCGGAACCCACCATAAACAGTAGGTCCCGCTGAAAAGGCGATAAGTGAGAATGGAAAGAGGGGGAAGAAGATTGGTAAATGAATTTGAAACCCTGAGGGAAGTAAATATCATGTTACAAATAATAAATCAAAAAATAGTAGGAATTCATATACTGTTCCTTTTAATCATATGTTAATATTATAATATCTGTATTTCTACAAGAAACCTATTCTGTTTTGTAATCTTCATACTCTGTATTATATGTAGTGCATTTCTGTTTTGTAATTATGTTGTAATAAATCTCATATGAGATTTTCTATAATAAAAAAAAAGAAAAAAAAATAGTAGGAACTTTGGACCACCGGTGGTTCTCCGTTTTCGAAAAACAATCCGAGGATTTGAGTGCAGCAAGTAACGCGAGAAGAAAGATCGTTGTTTTTAAGTAAAAACATTGAGATAGGATCTCCGCTTAGGGAAAGAAGAAGAGAAAAAAGGAAAGGGCCGACAGGCCGTCTGGCCGTCAGCAACGTAATTGATCGTTCCGTCCCACGGTCTCGTGCGTGCGCGCAGTCTTCATGAATTCGAACGTCCACGATCGGCGATTCTATTTGCGTGTACCGTCAGAGGTCCTCGGCGCCCACTAAATTCGTGGTTAATTATGTACGCGGCCGGCGCCAGAAATTCGATACGCACGCGACCGTGAGCGCGACGAATAATTTCATCGCGCGCAGTCGGGATCCCCGTCCCTTCTACAATTCTCATTCTCCTTTTCGTTCCTGTTCGCTGTTCCGTCGAGATTCCGGAATAACGAGGCCGTTCCCGTCGAGGAGGGTCGCAAGCTCAATGTTTTCAAAATTTCAATTCCTTGCAACAAATCCTTCGAAAACTCTTGACCATCTATTTTACATTAAATCTCTGTGGATTCGGAGAATTCGGAGGATTTAGGAGAATTGCTAGAGATATGTTTTTACCCGAAACAGAAGTTTTAAAATCGTGCTTTTCACATCGGCAGCCATGGCTTTTTTTAACAACCAGCGAAAACCAATCCAACCAGTCTGCAAATCCAATCAGCGATCCAGTTAAAATTTTTACGTACGTGCTAACAGATGTTATTTTATTCTTTTGTAGCCACCGAACGTGTGCCAACACGTGAGAAGATCGATGTTCCGATTTTTATGTGTAATCACGTGAAAATTTGATCGTATATTTTGTAAATAGCGTGGAACGCGCTGGACTAATTCTACAATTGAAAATAGCTGAAAGAACGGACGTGAAAACATGGTTTGAAATTGAAAGGTTCCGTTTTCGATGCCGATGCGAAACGCGTCGCGTGGCTTCTGTTCAGCAGAGGGTTGGAACACCACGGGGCTGATTGTTGACCGACACGACGCGTCACCAAGCTCACGATTAAAATCTCGATTACAGCGTTCTGCCAGCGTAGCCGGATAGCTTTGACAACGAACACTCAAAAGTTCGGTGGTTCTCGGGCGCGCGCGCGCGCGTGCCCGGTATCGTAGCAAATTGATGGCCGATCGTGTTTCCCAGTCGCGAATGTTTCCCGAGCGCCGTCGCGTCGGTCGAACGTAAAATTACACCGTGCTGCCCGGGGAAAGCAATCCGCGGACGTCGGAATTGCAACAATTCCGCCGGAATCGGCTCGTACTTCCGTAAAATTGGCAAACAGGCTCGCGTCACGGTATTAACGGGCCCGTATGGTCGCGGTACCGCGACGTTTGTTGCAATCGGCCATCGTCGATCACTTTGCCGACCGATGAAAATCGCGAATTGATGAAGTACAAATGTTGCACGGTGCTCCTCTCGCACTCTCTGCCTCGCTCTCGCGCGGTGCCCACACTCCTTGTGAGTTTTCATGCGAAATCGTTGCGCGAGACGCAATATTTGTCAATAAGTCCTGTGAGTGACGTAAAACAAATTAATACTCGCCGGCGACGCGCGTTCAATCGAATACAAAAGCGGCAACGCGACCCGTGTTCGCGCTCGAATTATCGAGCGGATATCGACGCGAGCTCGGCCAATATGACGCGTAATCGAATTCCATCGGAACGTTAAAGCCCGCCCCTCCCCCCTGTCGATGCACGAATCGCATCCTTAAAATATATTTACTGTTCAAACGGAAGATAATGCCGTACAATAATTTCTTTCACTGCGAACCTTTCTGTCACCGATTTCCAATATCGAGAATCCGATGCAGTGCAGTTTCTGCGTTCACCGATTTAATCTGTTCGCGCGTTGCTAAACTCGTATAAAACACGGACAGATATTCCGAAATTTGAAATTTCACTAAAACTACACACAATAAAATATTTTGTACCCACGATTCTGTTCAGTTAAACGCATAAAATTCGAAGAACCTGATATAACTTTTTAATATCACGTGCCAAGTGTCAAGCAATAGAATTTGGAAAAAGTGGAGTGCAATATACGGCTTTTTGTTTTCCCGATATTTCTCGCTCGTGCATAGAATTTTCAGAAAAAAATTGGGGAGTCTTCTCGGCTACCAACGCTTCTCCACGTTCCAGAGCCATTAATTAAAGCATCCTCTCCAAGTTTGTAGATCGATCGAGCAGCTTCTATCGCGTCTAAGAGGAAAATAGCAACTCGGTTGTGTTCGTAGCTCCGTGAACAGCTTTGATAGGAAGCGAATGGAATCATCAATGACTGTCGTCGCGCGAGCCGACAACTTCGGAGTAAACAGAGTATTCTTCGGCGAGGCGATTCATTAAAAACCTAAGAACACGGCGAGAAAGACCGGAAGTTTACGGAAAGTTTCTCCTGGCGAGTGGCTCGCGACGAATAGCGAAGTTTGGAAATGCGACCGACTGCCTCTTCTCCCTCTTCTCCCTCTTCTCCGTCTCTCTCTCTCTCTTTCTCCATTACTCGCAAGGTTTCCTTCTCGAAGTAAAATAAGACGGCGCACGGTCCTGGAGCCGCGGGTAGCTTACCCAGTTCCTCGAACCATCCTCGATGCGAACTTCATTAAAGATTGCTACGGAAGTTGGATCTCTTAAACTTCTATTCATATAGATTTAAAGCTCGTCCAGGGATTCGCCGTGCAAACATTTGCCTCGTTCTCAAAATGCACGATCCCCACCCGTGTCGCGGCGCGCGGGTTCTTAGTCACCGATTCCAATAAAATTCCATTTCCGTGGGAAAGTTATCCCCGTTCAAGATGGTAATGTACAGCGCGGCTAGAAAGTAACGGGATTACATTCGAGCCGCTTCTCCGAGATCGTCGCTCGCGATTTACCATTTAAATTTATCTTCTACGATCTTCTTCCTTCCGCGGGAATGTTGACGCTACATGCCGATCAGAGCGATCTCCCACCGGGCCTCTCTCTCTCTGCGAAAAACTCATTACGAACTATCTTCGGGAACTCGGTCAAGTTTGCAGGTTTCCCCCGGTGCCTGATAAATAAACACGAAACGCCCCGCGTCGCGGTAAACATAGTCGTCTCTTGCCTCCTCTCGCGTCATTAATTTCTTGCCGTGCCGTGTGTTCGCCATCTCTGAAATCGCAAACTCGGAATGGGGTCAACGTAATGCTTCCACGGTAAATCAATCATCCTGTTTTTGCATATTATCGTCCTTCGAAGTTGTAGTAAAAGGCTCGTAAAGCAACGTTTCCCGTCCTAGAACCGTCGACCCGTTGTTTGCGGAACGGTTTCCCGCGATCGATTCGCGGCTCGGAATCGGCCAGCGGATGGCTAATCGAGCAGCTCCGGTCTGTTTCGAGCTGCCCCGACCACTTCAGACTTGCGTTCGCTCGAGCAGATTCGGTTGAAAGATGCACCAGGTAGATAAAGCTCAAACATCAAGCCACTCAAGTATAAGGCAGATCAAACATTAAGCAGTTCAAATTCGAGGCAGCTCAAACTTCAAGTAGTCAAACCATGAAGTAACTCGAGCATCAAGCAACCCACGCACCGTATACCTTAATCGTAAGACGGCTCAAGCATTAAACATGGACAGCATCAAACAGCTCAAGTATCAAACAACTCGAGCTTGAAGGTAGTCCAAACATCAAGCAAGTCAAACATTTAAGCAACATGGACACAAAGCAACTTAAACACAGTCCATCCCGTGCATAGAACAGTTCAAGTTTAAAACAACTGAAATATCAAGCAACCCACGCACAGTGTACCTTAATCGTAAGACGGCTCAAGCATTAAACATGGACAGCATCAAACAGCTCAAGTATCAAACAACTCGAGCTTGAAGGTAGTCCAAACATCAAACAAGTCAAACAGTTAAGCAACATGACACAAAGCAACTTAAACACAGGCCAGTCCGTGCATCGGACAGTTTAAGTTTAAAACAACTGAAATATCAAGCAACCCAAGCATACGACAGCTCCAGAATCAAGCTTCTCTCTTGAGACTAAGAAATTCGGGCAGCAATCATTTCAACATCTCATCGCTTTGCATTAATTTGTTATCGCTAGTCGAACACGTCAGTTCATCTGACACGAACTTCGTGAAGATGTAACCTCTAATGTAGAAATATTTCTGGGTTGCTATTCGTGATAATAGACGAGCATTCGTTATTCTTTATCAACAACTATCGATACAAATGAAGAATAAAAAATGGATTGTACACCAAAGAAAGCGGCCAAAGCTTATTCTATTATCGTGGGGATTACAGAAAATTATCCGGAGGTAAAAATTGTCGAGAATATCATCGCCGTCAGTGACAACGTGACGAGGGTAGACGGATAACGGGACAGGTCGACGAAAACGGAAAGTTTGGATCCCCGGTTTCCGTGTCAGCCTAATTCCAGGGCGATTTCAATCATGCTCTCTTGAAGGATCGCATTCTTCTACGGCCCCGTCGCGGAGGACGCAGCAAGCCGCCAGTTTCTTTGACTTGCGAATTATTAAACCGACTGCGACGTCGGCCGACGTCGGGGCGCTCCTTTAAAGATGCATAACGCCCGCGCAAGCCGGGAAGAATTGGAAGGGAGCGTAACGCGAGGAAATTCGAGGGAATTTCTGAGCGGCCGGATTTTATCCCCGATATGTTCTTTGTGCTCCGGGAGCGGCCATTGTTCCTTCGTCGTGCGCGACGTAGACGCGGAATTGAACGGGAATTCGGCGAGGAACGGATGGCCGAGATACGAACACGGTGATCGACTAAACCATTTTGGGGTTCGCTCCAACGTTATTGGACTGCGGACCTTTGTGCGTTCATACCCTCCAAATCCTTTCTGGAAACAGTAAAACATTCTACGAAATTCTATAAAAACCTTCCAGTAAATCAACGTTCCAAAAATATCGAAACCGAAGTAGGGACTCCCATTTGCTCAATAAAAAGGAGAGGTTCGATAAACTACTACTACTTAAGCAATTTTGCAAATTAACACAAAATTGCTTAAGTAGTAGTATTTGACCGAACCAGTGCGCTGAAAACATGAATATATGTTATTAACAATTTGTCGAGATCATGGAAACAGTTAAAAAGGAGAGGATCTGGAAAGGAAGGAAAACAGAGTATTATATAAGGATCATAAATAATGTACTAGATCTTAATATAGCAAAAATGGATTTTATCTAAAATTCAGAATGCTTATCCTAAAAAAATGTATTTTTATATCCGAGGAGGAATTATTTTCAAAGTGGTGCTTTAGTTCCGCTGGTTCTTTAAAGGAAGATTACGAGCCTGCCTGACACTAATTGATCTAATAGTCAACAGTGCCCAAACAAATCTTTCTACACTCTGATTTGATAAAAAGACGGTGTCGGACGTAATGGAACGTGGCGTTCAGTAAAAAAAAAGAAAAAAAAGAAATTGGAGTTTCCTGCCCGCGAGGATCCCGGCCGAGATTGAAATAAAACGTTTTATTAAAATTCCAGTTTTGTTTGAGACAGTTAAATGCGGGCGCCCAGACTCCCGGTCGATTTTTCACGCTTCCGGCACCTCTGTTCCGTTTCGCGGTTCTTACGCGCGATCTTGAACAAACTTTCGTCTCCGTTTTCGCCCGGCCGGCCCCCTTTTGTCGTTGTCGACCTTCCGTCTAGCCTGTTATCGAACGGCACGAACTTCTCGACGAACTTTATAACCGGGGTCATTCTGGATAACGAATTTCCATGGTTACCACCCTCTCTCACTCTTTCTCTTTATCTCTCCTTCCTCCTTCTATTTCTCACTCGCTCCCCCACTCTTTGTTCGTTCCGCCTTTCCGTTTCTGGATTCTTTATGATTCCATTTCTGGCGAAGCGGTAATCGAGCAACGAATTCTTCCAAGTTGGTTCTCGCGTTTAAAAGGCTCGTTCCGATGCAACTTTCCACCGGCACGCTCTGCTGTCATTCACCCCCTCCGAATCTATCCAGCGAGACGAATAAAGGAACAGAGAAAGCGCGAAGGGAGGCAAAGAGCGAACGCGCATTAATCCTCGAATGTAATTTGTTCTTTATCGAGTCCAGAGTGCGCGGGCGCGCGCGCGCCCGGCAGCTGGTTCCTCGGCGCAACGATCCCATTTTATTATTCATTCATAATGGCTTATTATTTAAGACGCCGTTATCACGGGTCAAGACCCGGGACTCTCCGGGACGCGATTATAAAATTTCAATCGGTCGATTTAAATCCGGATCGGCCAATTAATTCTCCGACTCTTTCCTGCCGACAGCCGAGGGACCGGCCGCGCTCGAGTTTCCTTTTCACTCTTTCTATCAATAATTATAATCGAGTTTGAAAGTTCTTCGAGGCTTCCGATGGGTGGGGAAGGCGGCGCAGAAGAGCGGGGGAGGTTAGCAGCGATTCTTCTAGGCGGTGTCTGGCATCGAGCCGATTACCACGGCAATTCCTTGCAGATTTAGTTTCCTAAGGGCTTAATTACGTATCGGTAAGCCGATCGTTGGGCTAACGATGTTTGCCGGCTTTGATTGAACTTCGAAACTGCAAGCTCGCCAGTCCGGAAGTCGAGGATCGGGCGCAGCATCGCGGAAACGCTCTTTAACGGGTTACAGTTCCGATTCAGGAACGACCGGGCTTCCCGCAGCTCGCGCCCGCCATCCCTTCGACCTTCTCTAACTCCGTTGTTCCGTTTGTTTTCCCTCCCTCCTTTCATATTTCTCGCTTTCAGCCATGAATCTCCCGCTTCCGACGCGTCTTGTCGCCGTGAAAGCACGTCGACCGTGATTTAAATCGCTTTTAACCCTCGAGTCTCTTCCCGAGGAGCACGTTCTTTAAATTGAATCGGTGGAATGGCCTCCGACACGATTATGCTACTACATTTGCTCTTGCGTAAGGTCGTTCGGCCAGGATGCGTCAGCTTTCTTATTAACCCTTTGCACTCGGAGCTATTTTAACTCGAAAGTAAAAACGTTTCTTCCGACCTACAATATTTCCATTCTCTATGGTTTTTTAAATTTGATAAATATCAAATTGATATAACACCTCATATAATACTTAAATGTGAGATATCTGATAGTGTAAACAATTATTTAACCCTCATCCGTCCCTCGTGTCAATTTGACACAGTTTTCCGGAAATAAGTTATACTGTTCTGTTATTTTTAGGTAAATTTTCCCGAAACTGTATGTGAGTTTTCTTTTTTTTTAATGCGGAACACATAACCGAGAAACCTAAGACGTAAATGGTAACTCATCAATTTGACTAATAAAACATTGAAATTTTGTTTATTTTGTGTCACTGTGTCAATGTGACACCGAGGGGCAGATTCAGTACGTGAAACGGGGGACGGATGAGGGTTAAATAATAGTACAGCAATTTTTAGTGCCGCCTCAGAGACGCCACTCGAGTGCTAAGGGTTAATACTGCTTTTGATAATACCCACATTTAAGAAATGCAGTCGTAATCCATCGCTTTAAAGCTGTACAAGGATTCCATAATTTATCTGCCGAAGTGTTTGCAAAAACTGGTAGATTCTATTTATTTAGTACGCTATTGGCTGAGTGCTCAGACGATATTTGATTGAAATCACTTGAACAGTCTCGGCGAAAATGGGTCAGCAGATTCGACTCGCTGTATAACCCAGACGATTCTCTTTCGCTGAAACGAGCAGAGGCTTAAACAACGAGACAGAAAGTCATTGTTTACGCATCACTCGTTGAAAATATTAGTTTGTGCTTCCGCTCGATATCTTGATTCGTTGCGGCAGATCGCGTGGAGACAAACCCGTTTCCACCCCAGCAGGGTTTCGACGGGGATGAAAAATAGGGAAACCGTTCCGTGGAGTCGATGTTTAATATTTAAATATGGTGGGACGCCCTTCTAAATATTTAGACTTCTGGCTCCCTTTCTCGTCGAGGAAGCAAGCTGACATTTTACGTTCAGCGTCGTTTTTCTTCCCTCTTGTTCCTCCTTCGTTCACTTCCTTCCGTCTTGGCTCCACTCCGCCCCACGGTACCGTTTGTGGTTCGTAATGAAATTGCCAGGTAGAGGAGAACTCTCTCTTTCTCTCTCTTTCTTTCTCTCTCTTTCTTTCTCTCCAGTTTTGCGTGTCCATTCCTCCTTCCCTTCGTCTTTTTCCCGGCACACCCCCGCCACCCGGTCACGCCTGTTTATTTTTACGCCGCACCGGTTGCTCGCCTTAACGCTGGTTCCTCTTTTGTCCGTTTAGAATCTGCGGAAGGTGCCGGGGCTCTTCTTCTCCCTGTAATATCCCGTTGTCCCGCGGAAACCGTGTCTTCGGCAACAACGCGCGGGTCCAAGCGCGATTTGCATGCGCCACGAGTCGCCGAATCCACGTTTAGCCGCCCTTTATGAAACGCCACCACCCCCGCGCGCTTTTTCATCCGAGCCATACCCGTACATAATGAATATCGTTCTTTTGCGTTAGCCAGATTACACCGCGTTCCTGGAATTCTCCAGGCGCCCGTCCGACCGAGACACCGGGATTTTCGGCGCCCGTACCCGACCTCTCCTGGATTTCCACCGTCTGAGATCTGCGGTCTCAGCCTCTGCTCTCGAAATGCCACGCTCTGCGGTTTTACTTCTCCACTATCCCGCGGATGTCCCAAACAATTTCGCGCAAAGTTCAACTCCGACATTGAAATTCTTTTAGACGTCTTCGGTTCTCTTCTGTGCATTGGTTTCTTTCGGATTGGTCCCACGAATCGGTTAATCGAATGTATATTGTGGGAGAACCGTTCACGCGGGACAACCGATATTTTCCATCCCTAGCAGGTTGAATCAAGGATCGTGCCAGTGGTTTATAAACTGCCTCAAGGCCAAGCATTAGCTTCCTAATGAAGTGGGTTAGGAAGGCAGGGATCGATTGGTTTAGTTTGCGGAACCTATCACGTAGGAACTTCGTCTTGCTAAAGCAGATGGCCCATTTGCGAGAACCCACTCTTGTATCGATTCGTCAGATTTTCCTTCAGACTAGATCGACACTTGGCAAAACTTTTTACTCGGAACTGGAGCTTCGTCGAGAACAATGAAACAGGTGTTGATGGCGGGTCGTCCAATACATTTCTCGAGTCTGGAAGGTTTAGTGACCGAATAATGTTGGATCCACTGTATATACGAATTGTAGTATCCGAAAAAGAATGAAAACTGGACCAGATGGCGCCTAGTCAGGACTGTCAACGTGGAATCGTAACAACAAAAAATATATAGGGCTTGAATCCACTCGGATCTATTAAATAATTAAAATTTTGAACCTGTAACAAAGGGTGTACTTACTCCTGGAATTCAGATTCGCAGTCTTACGAAAATTTATTGGACTGGTTATTAAAAAGATATTAATAAAAAAAGAAAAAAAAAGTGGAATCAATACAAAACTGAAGCGTTAGGCTGATACATATGTATGTTTATCAGTGTTACCACAAAAAAAAACTTTGTTTCCACGCGAAGATATTAAACCCTCAAACACTGTTTTTACCCTTAAATCTAGTAATATTCAAGGGTTACGTTACCCCCTTAAGGGTATAGATGTACCTATTCTAGGGTATTTATCAGTATCAAAATATTATTATTATTCCCAAATAAAATATTTAGGCAAAATATTATTCCCAAAATAAATGGGAACCTGAGAGTGGAATCTCGATTTTTTCCCCTACTCTGGACGCTCATATTATTAGATATAAACATAATCTCGTTAAATCATAAGCTGTGCGCCCTACGATCAACTTTCCTCTTTAGAACAAGCCCTCACACAGCTCGTAACATGCTCGCATAAGGACAAACAATTGTTTCCCGCAAACACTGTTTTCACCCTCAAATCTAGTAATATTCAGAGTTACGTTACCCCCTTAAAAATCGTGTAAACGCCGACAATTTTCATTCCGCGTAAGGATGAGTAGTCTACTTATTGCCGTGTCGTAGCGGTAAAACGCGAGCGCAACAGCGGCGACGGAGGACGCGTTCCGCCGCGCGGGTTTACGGTTGTTCCGAGAGTGGGTGATTTTCGAGCGGGTCACCGAATTACCGATAACCGGGGTGGGCCCTTCCACGGTAATGCGATCGATATTCACCGAGGACGAGACACGTCGACCGCGAATAACGAGTTTATCGGCTGGAGACCCAGATTCCTGGTAAACCTGTCCGTGGGAAAATCCAGGTCGACCGAGAAAGCGAATTCCGAATGCGAGACGCAGAATTCGCTCGCGGCTCGCCGTTCTCGCTGGCTTGTTCGCTCGCTTGCTCGCTCGTGACACGAGGAAACGTGACGGCGGAATTATTATCGTCTCGCTCGAGACCTTCGAGAGAGCCGAAAGCGAGCGAGCGAGCGAGCTTTCCACATCGATCGTGACTCACGTCCGGCCGCCTCTCCACGCCGACGCCGTATACGATTGATCGTTGCACCGATCGACTGCGACCAGATGTTCCGCCGTCGACTCGACGACTTAATTAGCGTTTATCGTCCTGTAATCCTTTATGCATCGTCTATCGATCAGATTTCCCTTTAACCGTTACCCGGACCGCTCTCCCAAGGGAGCTGTCTAGCTATCCCCGCCTGCCGATCGCTTTTCCTACCCCATTGTCGACTAGAGAGGAACAACCTGTCTCCCCAACACTCCTTCAAAACTACTTACTTTTCTTGTTTCCGCAATAATTTTAATCGTAAGTGGTCCAAGCAGGTGTTTATGGTTTATGGTTTATCGTTTATTCTTCTCTTTATATACATAAAGATGGCGTTGTAGAGCCTGAGCTCTATTTGCCCAATGCAAACCGGTCCTTTCTTTTAATTTCTTTCTTTTAATTTGTACTGTTTAAATCTGTAGAGTTTAGTTTTAAGAACACTGATATTGCCCTTAGGATGGAATCATCTTTCTTATTTAATATGTTGCAAACCTCCTCTTCTAGTTCTATATCCTTTTTAGCGAAGGTTCTCATTAATTTTCCTCTTTTCCCTGTGTATACAGGACATACAAGCAGGTGTTGAGTGAATGAATAATTCCTGAGAGTTGGTAGGAGTGTGTAAAGGTTTGTTTGGTACAAGTGAGTGAATGCTTGGTTGGTACGAGTAAATAGATGTTTGGTTGGTACGAGCGAACGGATTGAGAGTGTTTTGTCAAACGAGCGTTTTGAAATACTAGATGCGTGAAGAACGACAATAAGAGAGCACGTGTGTTGAGTGTGTTGAGAGTCATAATTGGAAGCGTTATTATTTATCATTAAATCACATTATATATACGTGTTTATATATCTTCTGCAATAGTTTGGTCATTAAAGTTTTATATTCAGTTTACAGTTAAAAATATATTAAGCAAGAGTTTTATTTAAATCTGCTTAAGCAATTTACAAAAGCAGGTTCATAATGTGAGACTAAATGGTGTCAGTGTACCTTTACATTCGGCCGCGCAGCGGGAGCACCAGACGGTTTGAAACGAATTGACGGCTCGCCGTTACTCGGTAATAAATAACAATCTAGTGACAAAGCTTGACAGATTATATTGTGCTGCGATCATATTTTGTTGTGATATTCTAATAAACACTCCTTTAATAATATCCTTTAAACGCATACACGAGTTGGTGCAATTCGAAACCGTCTGAGTACGTTGATGTACTATCGTCAATTCATTAAAATCACTCACGAAAGAAATTTTAATCTGTCTTCTGCTTCTTGCAATCGATCAAATCATTTTTATTTCGCATAAAAAACCGCAGTCTACTAATGACGAGCCTCGAGTTGAATTCCGTCGATATTCGCATCGCTGTAAACGATGCGTCGCAGTGATTTCGAAAGAGCTTGCTGGAAGGATCGATGACATAACGGTGCGGAAGAAATCGAGCATCGATAATTCCCGTCGATCCAAGGAACAACATCGGTGTCCGAGAACGGTTGGGTATTCAGCGAGGCGATTTCGCAGCTCGAAATTGAGGTATCGAAAGCAATTCCGCGTAGGAATGCCGATAGAAATCCGAAGTATCGCGAACGATCGAACGTCGTAATCGGCCCCCTAATCAAGCTGCGTATCACGGTGTATATCCGCCGGATAGAATACAGGATTACGCGCGGGATACCCGGCGACGGATTGATTCATAATGGGCTGCTAAATATTAAATAGCGTTTCGGATTCAACTGCGAGCGTGCCGTGTAATGTTGTGCAAGCGGCCCTGTAACCGTCCGCGGGATGGCACCGCCTGCTCACTGGGATGCATTCATCGCGACGCAGCGCGATAACGACTCGTTGCATTTACATATTTCAGAATCAGCCGGTAATTATGTAAAGCAGAGCATTACGGAGCCACGGGGCGGACTACGTTTGATTCTGTTCGACGAGGACCGATGTAAAATGCTGTCTTGAATACCGAATAACCTCTCCGGCCCTGGAAAAACCGTAATCAACAACGCCCCGATACACCCGGCACTTTTCACGGGAAAACTTTCATTCGATTACGATGCTTCGCGGCACCTTCGAGCTGTCGCACAGGGTTACATATAATTATCCCCATACGGTTCGTTGAAACAACTGAGAGAGATCCAAGAATAATGCTGTAATTAATTTTCTCTTTATACATTAACCCTTCACTGCATGATTTGTTCAATTCGGATGAAAACATTGAAAGAAGGTCAGTTTTTGTGTTTCACTTAAAGGGAAAAATATTGGGAGACATTAAAACAACATTTTTAGAAAAAGAAACATAAATAAACATGGTGAGGAAAGACATTCTTAGTTTACTATATACGAGAGTTAACACTAAATCTAGCGAGTCTTAAAAGCAAGTGGTACAAGTACCCTTATAAAAATGACAAGATTAATTTATTTACTTTATTTAATTTTATTCAGAGTTTGTGCGATTCCCATTGAAACCGTGCTCTACTAAAGATATCTAAATAACCACCAGATTGTAATTTGTGACGCGAGATTACATCTCCATACCTAATTCAACACAGTTGAACGCGGTTGTTGTTTCACATCGGTTTTAATAGAACGTCTAACAGAGAACCTAGATCTCCATTCGCCTTGACCATCCGCAAATGGATACACAGAAATACGTACGGTATCAGCCTAAAAATCAACAAGTTCGTTAGCTCTTTACGCTCGGTTCCTCAAAGACTCTAATCTCCGAGCTCCTGTAAGCCAGCTTAAGCAGCCATCAAACTTTTGTTAGCTTTTAATAAGGAGATTAAAGCGTATCACAAAAGAAAAGTACGAGGCTGTATAACAATGTAGGTCACGTGTAAGAAGTTAGCGGGTTGGTCGTGGAGCCGTTCAAGATGCAAATTCGGAAATTCCGCAGCCCGAAGTCACAGTCGGAAATATTAATTCCTTCCTGCGCTGTTTGCACTGTTATGTCAGCAAGAACGAGCCCCGGGGATCGTGATCGCGATTTAAATTCGCCGGTCAGCGAGATCCGAGATTGGCCGGAGCGTTCGTCGGCCGTGTTCCACTGCGGCTCTCGGTCCCGGACGATCGCGCTGCACCGTAATCGATGGCAAATTACAAGGAGAAGTTACTGGATGGGGTCAGGTGCTCGAATCGCGTCGCGATACCACGAGATTCGATGCCGGGAGCATGCTACGAGGGGAAGATTAAGGCAACCGAGGGGAAGAAGCGCCGCAGCTATTCAGGAGCTTGTATATTCCGCGGAGATTATCGTGCATAGATTAGGGACGATTACATTGTCCCGAAACGACGCGGCCGGCCCGGGCCGGCGCACAGTGCTCGGAACCTTTAGAAATAATGGAAAAAAAACTCATAACTTCGACATTCTCAATATTTTTTAATAATTCTTTTAATTTATATCAATTCTTAATCTTCACACTTCTCATATTATTAAACGAAATGTTAAACAGTGAATAGAATTGTTTATACATGATATTGTTTATGTTGGAATTTATTTAAGAACAATTTGACAAAAATAATCTACTGTTATTTAGTAGGTACATTCGGTTGCTTTATATCTTTCAAGCGCGTATATAAATGATACATTGTATCTATGCTGTCCGCGTCATGGTTACGACATTTTGTATTTTGTGGCTTCAGGTTTCTTTTTATTGAATTCGCATAATTTGCAATACATAGATTTATCATGGCGATTGATCATTTTATTGAATTCTGGCGCCTGCCACGTAATTCTTAATTAGCTTTACCCGCAATACTTTTTTTAACTCGACGAATTTGTTTTCCGAACTTATAGATTGTCTCAAAAGTCTGAAATTCTATTGTAAGTATTTATTAATCGATGCCGGTGTTCTGATCGGATATAACAACAATTAGAAGTTGTCGTTGGTCAAGAGGGCTGGATGATTTTGTAAAAAAATCGACGGAGTGACATCGAAAGGTGTCTCTCGTGTCCCACAAATTGCAACGTTACCGTGGTCAATGGCGCAGCGAGATAATTTTAATAGATCCCGGTTTCACCGGGCAATTTAAACTCCGCGCGGCTATTAATTAAGAGCGGCAGCGTTGGTTTTTTTATATCGGCACGGTTTTGCTCGTGACAGGGGCCCGGCGGTGGCGAGAACGTCGGCGGGCAACGTTGAAATATTTTTCGGTACGTCTGAATTTCACGAAATTGCGTGAAATCAAGGACGCCCCGGCATTAAGCGTAATTTCACGTCGTACGGAAAGTAATGCCGCGCGTTAATGGGTTTATGGACGTTTAAATGTAAATTTATGGTATCCCGGTGAATCGTCGACACCGCCACAATGTACACCCGAGCCCCGAAATTACAGTCATTAAATTAATTCCGCCAATGCTAAAAATACACAAAATTTAATTTCGTGTCGGGTAAGTATTTTTTAACGATTATCGCCGGGTTTCACGGAGATACGAGTGAGCCTTGGCCGGTAATTGTTTTATTTTTACACGTCCGGCGAAATAAAGTTCAGCAATCATCGTTCCCTGGATAGTACAGCGGGTGATATTATACGGTACGATAAATGTTATGTTAAAGACGTAAAAGGTTTACTGAAATTGTAACCTGGACAGGATGCAGCACATTTCGCAGACGTACGGGCGCGCGCAACGTCTTTCGCCCTTTTTCATCGAGCTACTCGTCGACGTCCGCTGTTTATCAATTTTTTTTCCCGCTCACTACACGTACGCTCTACACTCGCTGCTCGATAATTTACACACGCGGCAACTTTTAAACCTGTACTGCAAACAAATTACTCCACAGTATTTATCTTGCCGCTTGTTTGAAATTTAAATCGGTTTCATGAATTCCCGAACGTCGACGATTTTTCTTTCGCTGGAAAACGTTTCGAAAAATGATCAAAAATTATGTTTGTATTTTACACTTGTTCCCCGACGATTGCACACGGTAATTTTAAATCTGTACTGCAAACAATTTATATATCGAATTTCTCCGGTGATACGTTCCGCAGCCTCTGCTGCGAGAGCTTTTTAGTAAACAATCAAAAATACATTTTGCATTTCAATGATTCGCGCACGGTAACTTTATACCTGCATTAAAAATAAATGTTTTTCTGATTACGTGTTTCAGATTTAAATTGTTCTCGCGCTCTGTTCAGTACATCGATCGTTTTTGTAGAACCTGCTGCCGAACAGGCATTTAAATAAACGAACAAAAGCATTTTTTCTTCAGCCTATTTCTCTCGTAAATGCATGAAATGCAGTCTAGTAATTATCACGTGATCATTCTGTAGGTGTAATTTTTATAAAAATCGGGAATAACATCCATTTTCGTTCGACGCACGCTGCCAAGCTATTATCTGAGAGTCTCGGTGGCCGAATTGCCAACGATCGATACCCGGCCCTATTCATCCGGCACTTAAACCGTTCGCGTGGATAGCGTTACTAATAATCCTTTTCAAGAACTAATACATGGCTCGTGACACGTAGACCGCGTTCAAATTAACAAGATCATCCTCGCCCGGCCATAAATCCGTGAACAACCGTCGCGCGAGCGAGAGTCCGATCGCAGCGTCGTAGTGACGCGCGTGTGCACTGCACGCAAACGCACACAACCGCACGCATATACACAAACGCAATGTAAATGCATACGCTCGCGTCAGTATCGCTCGTACACGTTGGAAGCTCTAAGTAATTACGTTAGCCGGCGAATTAATTAACCGTCAGGCAACGGTTATCAGTGCCCGCTCGAAGGTGCTGGACAGTGACGCAACTATCGATCCAGCACGATCGAGAGGACACGCCGGAAGCGTCTTTGGTAATCCCTGAGGATCATCGATCGGAGGATCGTTCACTGTCATCGACCATGCGACTCCACCGGCGGCTATCTAATCGCCGATCGTAGTTATGTCTATCGATGATTCGACCCTTCTCAATCGACCAACGAGATTAGATATATTATTAATCCCAACTCTTTATGATTTATTCGGATAACGCGCTCGTTGGTGCTACCTCAACGTCGTTTAATCTCTGTATGCGTGTTAACCAATATCAATGCTCGTTAGGTTTAGTGTTAATTTAATAACAATTATTAACTTCCCGATTCATAGGGAGTTACTGTTTTATATGTATATTTTACAAGCATTTTTGTTCTATGAACAGCTAGCTTGATTCAATGAAATTTACTCGAAATTCAGTGCACTGATTAATTACCGTAAAATAGTTAACGTACCTGTTATTATTAATATCGATAGAAGAAACTATATTCTGTGTTTATTTTAATTTAATTTCATTATTTCGTTTCGAAAATAAGGGATTTTATAATTCGATATCCTTGCTACAAACGTCAATTGATATTACAAAACGGGTATTACGGAAATCACTGACAACAATTTCCTTGACAACATTTCACCGACTCCAGATTTCACCGACAACGTCTTCAACCGAAAACGATTTTGATCGATAACGAATTTGATCGACAACGATTTCAGATTCGTTGTCGATCAAATTCGTTATCTGTCAAAATCGTTGTCGGTTGAAGACGTTGTCGGTCAAATGTGGATTCAGTGAAAACCGAGTCGAGGAAATTTGTGTCGGTGATTTCCATGGGACCGTTACAAAACAGGGAGCTAATATTACCGACACGTGTACGATAAATTACGGTAATTTACGGCCATTTACACCTACACGTCTAAATTTGTAAAAACTCGTTAAATTCCAGTATGATTGCTATTCCATCGTATCCTTTGTATGCTCAATAAACACGTGAATAGCCTTAGCGGAATGATAATCGAGGTAAATTGCTATGATCATGTAGACGACGATCAATATGGAACTCCCGTGCTATCGCGGACAGCCAAGGTCAATTACTCTTCGAACTTCTAATGCATCCTCTAAGTAATGACTGCGTTTAATGAAGCTAGTTGCTGAAGATTATACACCACCGAGCGACAGTTTGAAGTCACTCTACAGTTAAGGGATGTGAAGACGTCTACGTCTATAATAACAGTGGATAATTGTATCTGGAAAGAGGTGAAAGCTGGTAGCTGTTATTAAGTGAAGTTAAGAAATGTATTCTGCAGTGTAGATAGTAGATTTCTTCATACACGTGTACACGTGTAGTTCGGATAGTCCCTGTTGAAGTTTGTGTATTGTTAATACAAGGGTACACGTGTATAAAACATTACACGAACTCAAATATGTATATACTCGTTACACGTGTAGTTTGGATGGTTCGTGTTGAAGTTCGTGTATTCTTTACTACAAGGGTACACGTGTATAAAACATTACACGAACTCACGTATATACGCATATACTCATTACACGTGTAGTTTGGATGGTTCGTGTATTCTTTACTACAAGAGTACACGTGTATAAAACATTACACGAACACAAACACGTGTATTTTCAATGGATGTTGAAAATCGTGAACTCTATTAGATATTCATCCTGGAACTTGTATTATCAATTCAGATTATATTTTCAAAGTTGTCATTCCTTCGAAAATTCGATCCGATCGCAGAATATGTTCTGGAAATCCCGATTTAGTGACTCCGATGGGAGCAAAGTCTCCTAAGAGCCGAATTCTCGGTGCTCGATTTCGAATGAATCAGACAGCAATAGGGTCCCAGGGTCCGAAATGAAATTCAAAGAAGCAATTCAGGTGAGGCGTCGTGATTTATCGGCTACACGAAGTGGCGCGACCCCGTATCTCGGATCTGTAGTTTGGAAGTTCCCGAGGGCGTAACGGGGGCGGTTGGTGGTGCTGCCGCTGCATCCGGCTGAAAGCAAAAGGTCCCGCTGTTTCCCCGAGGCAAGAAAATAAGGATGGTCTGGTTCCAGCGGCGAGGAAAGTGCCGGCTGGATGGAAGCTCGAGCATCGATCCTTGCCATCCCCGTTTTCGAGATAAGACCATCTTCCCCGTCCGCCCCAAGAATTGCATTCGCGCGCGCGGCCCGTATTACTTCTTGCATTTACGATCGGCCCACCCTCTCCGGTATCAGTCGGCCGGAGTTCATCTTCCGGTGAAATATTGGCCGCGCTCTCTCGGTGTCCAGATTTAATCACGAGCGTGTATCAGCTCGATAGATCATGCTCCGCGAGTTGCCGCGGCCCTAGCGAGCTAACTCGAGTTTGTTTTCTAACAGAGATTAATCGCCCTTCGATGGCCCGATCCGTCTTCATTCGCCCACGGCTCGTTCCGATTTGATGAGCACCGTTGCACGACGACTCCCGCTCGTTTGCAAATTCTTCGCTGTAAACACCGATTAAGAAATCAAACATTTTTTTCTTTTTTCTTTAATTTGGAAATCTCATATGAGATTTATTACAACATAATGCTTAGTACAGAGTATTACAAGGTATATTGTATGGTATAATAAAAATATTAGTTACAATATAAACATCAAAAATCCTTATGCACGTAGGTTACATGTATTTAAAAAGGCTATCATATATATACAAGCACTAATATTGGGTTCAGCTATTAAGCAACCTATGTCCAATGCAATTGGAAACCTGCTCTAGTAAGGTTCTGGATATAAGTTTGATCCTCTGATCTTTATATAACTTGCACTGCCATAGAACATGATTAAAGCGTTTCCTGCTCCTGGTTACATTTATGAGATTATCTATGATGCCAAAATCAAACATTTTCTCTCCTTATCTTACCGAAACTAAAACGAGCTCTGATCTATAAAAGTCAAAGCACTTGGAATATTGCTATCTGTCGTTACATTCTCGCAAACGTGCCGAACAAAACGCGAGTAAGATTCAGCTTAGGCGCTCTTGACATGATCGATCCGTATTGACTCATCGATAGACGAGATCGGAATCCAGAGCCATGACCGACTTCGATTGTTGTCTTTAAAGTGGGAACGATCGTGGAAAACGAGCGAGTGATTCCGATCGTTTCAACGTTCCACGATTTACGGGCGTATCTGTTGCTATTCAGAACGTAACAGACCGAAGAATGAAACACGCTTTATCCCGAGGTACGTGTTTTCTCGAGCGTAGTCTAAAAACCAAACAGTTGCGGGAAAGAAAGAGAGAGAGAGAGGGGAGGATCGTTCTCGCAAACGGTCAGTCGTAAAATTTTTTGGCTTTAGAAGGTCCAATCCGAGGTGGTAGTCCCGTGTCGTTAAACCAGCGATTGCTCTTAATCGGTGACACAGGGAACGGTAGAAATTCCCGTCGCGTTAACAAGGAACGTTTCGTTTCTTGGTAACAGGTGGCCCGAAAGTATCGTAAATAGAGATTCCTTTAACACCGGTTTCCCCTCGGATAGCATCGAGCAATTAAACTATCTGACTGGGTCTAATTAAGAACGGCAGACAGTTCCGGATTGAGATTATTCAGCTCGCCCCTAAATTTAACCCGGATTGAATCGGGAAGCGGCGGCGAACGAAATTTAATCGACGAAATCAATTAAAATGGCACCGGGGCTGAAAAGAAAATTTCCGTGGAAAAGCCTGTGCTCGCCGATGCGTCTCTTCAAACCTTTCCGATCGATTTAGCCATAATCGAGTAACAACGATCGCAAAAATCTTCGCTGTAAAAAAGATATCGTTCTAAAAATTCTCACTCATAACGTTTTGACATATTAATTTTTCAGATGCATTAAAAAAAATTTTTCTCTCTTGAAAACGATCCTTATCAGGATCGACACGTTGAGAATTTATTAATTGCAAGATTACTTGTTCTTTATTTTGATCAAACCTGTGTGCTGATATCACCACGAAGAATTATAAAAAATATCATTGATCGTATTTAAACCTTCATAAGTACCTCAGAATTTTTTCAAATGTTCTACATGTTAAAACAATAAAAACTTAACACTTTATTATTAATTACCACTTTACTACAATGCGCTTTGACGCGGTATCGAGCTGAAAATCTGAGATTCTCGTTTGTTTGACGGGTCGCATCGGTCGGTGGAATTTGTGGGTCGTATCGAATAAGGAGGTCGATCCACGAAAAACGCGATCCTCCGGCGAGCAAAAGCGCAAGAACCGTGAAGTATCCTGCTAATTGAAAAGCAGAGATACTCCGGTGGACGCGTAGTAACGAGCACATAAACACAGATCCTCTGTCACAGACGTTGTTGTTTTCTTCTTCGACGAGCTAGAAGGGGATAAGCCTGTAATACGTTTTTCGAAACGTCGTATTGCTCGAGTCGTTCCGCCGTGCTCCGGGATCCGTGGACAAAGGAGACACGGAGGGGTGGAGAATAAGGGTGAGAGACGGAGGTTGGACGAGATATTGCCGGTGCCAAGACGCCGGATGTGTAAGCTCGCGAACCACCGAAGAAAAATACTGCGATGACGGTATACGACTTTATTTCATCCCTTTTCGCTCGTAGCGATACCGTTCCGCCGAGCCCCTGAAACTATTGATATTTTCATCTCCGATCTTCTAGAAACATTCGCTTCCGCTCCCCGGAGGACTTCCATTCCCGGAGAACTGCCTTATAAATCCGGAAGATTGGCCACCAGAATTCCTATCCACTGATCATTCTCTTGCTAAACGAGTGATTAAACGTATCACAATAATTATTGTCAGACTATCTTTAAACATCTCGAATCCTAAGACAGAGACTAAAGTTTTCCACACCGAATGGTCGCAAGTCTGAAAACTTCGGAACTTAAGAGCGAAGCTTTCTTGATTTAAAGCGATTAAAACTGTTCACTCCTTAGGATTTAGAAATCCGGAAGATTGGCCACCAGAATTCCTATCCACTGATCATTCTCTTGCTAAACCGAGCGATTAAACGTATCACAATAATTATTGTCAGACTATCTTTAAACATCTCGAATCCTAAGACAGAGACTAAAGTTTTCCACACCGAATGATCGCAAGTCTGAAAACTTCGGAACTTAAGAGCGAAGCTTTCTTGATTTAAAGCGATTAAAACTGCTCACTCCTTAGGATTTAAAACAGTTCAATTGCAGCGTCCGTAAAGTTCCGCCAAGACCAATTTCGACTAAACTGTCAATAATTGCAAAAGTAATCGGTCCTCTCCTTTCGCTCGAAGGAAATCTGTCATTTTTTTTTTTCTCGATAAGAGGTTAGCCCCGGGTCTAATTCGTCGATTTTCCTCGGGGAATCGTTTCACGTGCGGCATAACTTACGTCGCGGATTCAAAGAGACAAGTCTATTGGGAATTCTGTTTATGTTTCGGTGCAACGATTGCACGGCGGAATGATTCGCAGAAAGAGACGGAGGCGCCTTCGGCACGCCGGTTACGACCTTGCCCTGATTGTAACTCGTGCTTTCGAAGCTCGCTCCTTTGCAGACACTCGAGCACGTTCTCATTTCACGCTTCAACAGCACGTCGTGCCGATTTCGATTTCTCGTCCATTTCTATTCTTTCAGATTCCGATCGTTCCCGATGCGAAATTTTTCCACGGGACAGCCCGATCGAGGCAGAGCAATGTTTCGTTGCTCGCGAACCTCTTTCTACTTCGCCGAGACGAATCGAAACTCTTAATCATTATCCCATTGTCTGCAGCTTCGTGTCTGCTGGCTTCCCTCTTTCTTTGGCTCGCTTGTTCATTCGTCAGCTGAACGCTGTATCTTTTTCAGGTCATTTCCATATCACCGTGTTCCGCCAGTCTCTGCTACTTCCTTAAAGCGTTATCCGTGTTGAGATTAGTTAGTCATCTGTCTGCTCTACAGTTCGCAGCAAGTCGCTCCGCTGCATCCGCTTTTCAATTTTACAGGACCATCTATTTGCATTCCTATCCGAGTGTGCTCCGTTTTCCTTGATTAAGAGTTTCAATATACATATCTGGATTAATTTATTTTGTTTCGCTTTAGATAAGAGAATACGTTGTTCCTCGTGTCGATGGATTGTTTCGTAATTCATTTCATGAGTACCAAAAAAAATCTATTACACTGTTGTCGACCATCCAAGACGACAGTGGGCGGTAAGGGCGCATAACTGTGAAATTAAAACATAGAATCCCGTTCTCGGACGGCCAGCAGACAGGGCGTGGAATCGATTATCGTCCGGTTGTCCATTCTCTTTCGGTAATTCATGTTCGGGTCGCGGGCCAACGAACGAATAACAGACGGCCTGGCGTGGGCCACGAGAACCGCGAAAAAAAAACAAAAGAGTAAGAGCAGAAACGTGGCGCATAACGCGACGGGGGTTGCAAAGGGGGTGTGCGGGGACGAGCACGCAGAGAAAGCGAGGGAACCGCATCGAGAGACTACCGAATGCAATATGATTCCCACCTCGACGTCGAGTCCGCTCCTCATAGAATATGCATGACATGCTAATGCGACTTGTACCTAATCTAATTATACAGTTCCACGCGAGCCGTCATCTAACCCCTTTGGCCTATCCTATCGTTTCTTCGAGCATACGCACACGCGTTTCCCGGCCGCTGTCGCCCATCAAAACTTCGTGTTTCCTACTCCTCGTTCCTACCCGCCTACCCCGCCCCTGGTTTCCGCGAGTTCAAACGTAATCGCCGGGAATACGAGGCAATTTCATCGTTGATCGATCATCAATCGTTCCCCTTGGATCTTCGAGTCTCGGTGTAACGGGATTCCGATCTGATCGGGCATCTTTTTCTCTCGCTATTGTTGGTACAAACGCAATTGAACGTAGCTTGCGATAGTTCGCTGAGAATCTTAAATGAAAGATAAACTAGGAAACCAATCGCTACTTTTCAGACTCTGCAAGACGACGGATGTACCTTAAATTAAAAAAAATTAGTTAGTTTTATTTATATTTTATACAGTGGTGCTACGTTTAAAACTGTATTTCGAATATGTTCGAACAGCGTGGTTTCAAAATTGCCGCTCTGCATTTCACGTTACCAACATTGATCGATATCGATCTACCAATCACTAAACATCATCTTTATATATATGCCAGAGCCTTCTTGCCTTTGAAACAGCACGTGTTTCAGTTACATATCTGCCACCATGGTTTATAGTTGCTCTTCGTGTAACTCTTCAATATTCGTTTGAAATGTTTGTCCACTTTTGATACAACATGTACGTGTACTATTCTGTTTTCTTTTTCCGTTACACGGTTTTCTAAAATATTGATTATATTTCAATGTTGTCTTCTATATTTTTTTAGATGCAAAAATGTCTCTTTGAAAAAGATCCACATCGGAATCGAAACGTTAGAAATATGAATTGATTGCACATTTGTTGTTTTTTTTCTATAAATGATCGAACCCGGCGCCGATATCATCAATTTATTATTACGTACCTTAAATTGTTCGTTACGTATGTACGGTGAATCGAAAACATACGTGCCTTGAACGAAGCCCATCAGCATTCAAGAATGAATGTTGTTGACTTGAGGTAATTCGGCGAGCAAGATACATAGAATTTCCAAATGAATTTTCATAGAAGCAATTACATGGCGCGAGAATCAATTTCGCCGGGCGTTCCCTAGACAAACTCGAATCGACGACGAGGAGGCGCCGCGCCTTGAATTCCCATGCGAGTCGTTCACGGTGGAAACTTCGAATTCGAGTAGCAATCTCCCCGGGCAGGAAGCTGTTCGTGTTCTTTCCGTCCTACTGTCTTTCTTCCGTTTACGTGCTCGCTGGGAGAGGCGGCACGGGTAATGAGGGTGTGCTCGTGAAGTGTTGCACGGAAGCGCAGTTACCGTGCTTCCGATGGCGTTTTCCAGCGAGCTGTGCACACGAGGTTTACGTAGCCGGTGGCCCCTTCTGCTTCCGAGAAGCAGAGTGAGAAAGAACAGGCGACAGCCGTTCGCAGGAACGAGTGGATAGATAAAGCGATTATGCCACGGTTCCCCTCTTTTCTCGCGCCTCGGCTTTCCCGTCAAACCGCCTTCGCGTTACGTTCGAGCTACCCGTGACACAGATCTGCCCCGGCGAACAACCATTTCTTGCGGTCTCTTATCTACCCGGCTCCTTTGTCTCCTCGACGAAGTCCGAGAGCCTCGGAGTCGTCGCCGCCCGCCCTTTTTCTTCTCCCTCGATTACACGGTGCAACATTTACCGCGATGCTGTATTGTTCCCTTTTTTTTCTACCCGGCCGACGCCTTCGCGGATCATCCGTGTCGTTTCATCTCTCCCGTAGACTCGCAAAGCGTGTTCCTCTTGATTCCTCTCTGATGCTGCCGCGCGCCGACCGGATGAAACGCGTCGCTGAAGTTCAGAGCTCGTATTAGACCGACATGATTTATGCCTGTCGGGCTACTCCGTTTCACTCTCGCGAACGATTAAGAATTATGCAGTGTTCGTGAATATTGTCTAGCTTCTGCTCTATGCACCTTGCCAAACGGCTCTGCTCTAGAAAAATTAATGGACACGTTCTTCGAGCATCGTAAATATACCGCTGGTCTAGACTGTTTTAGAAAATCATTTATTACTGTCTGCGGACTTGTATCGAACAACTACACTTTTTTTCTGTCTGGAAATTTTGTTTCTAAACTATTTGTTGCGTTGTAAAACACTCTGCGAACATGAAAGGAACAGAAACTGTTTCGACTACCAATGTGACAACACCAAGTACAGTCGAGTCTGACTTGGAGCCAGTAAGCCAAGTCTTGCAAATTAACAAATAAAGAAGCGTGTTGTCCGGAGTTTTGATTTTACACGCATTCGCAGTTCACCTAGTTGTGATACGTGTCCCAGTTTCGGGATCGACTCGATTTACAAAATGTCATCTTTGCTATGAAGCAGTAGTCTGTACGAAGCTATGAAAAGTACCTTCTTTTAATATTTACCTCGAAAACAGGAATTTTATTGAACTAAATGTGATGCTTTAGCGAACCATATTTGTCGGCTTTCATAAATTGTCACCGGCGGAGCGTGGTTTCGATAAAAGGATCAAGATCGTAAAGCGAAGGTTAAGGATCACCGTCTGGGAAGTTGCAAGATCGGGGTCAGTTATTAAACCAACGATCGAACGAAGTGCCGATCGTCGAGTTAAGAATCCCGGAGGTGTTAATGCACCTCGGGTGCGCGTGATCGAAGTTTCAAGTGTTCCGATTATTCGCGTGATCGATCCGACTCTCCAGGGCGGTTCGTACGATCGCGGAATCTCGTCGGGACGAACTTTCGATAAAGCTCTGGTCGTTGGGGTCGCCGTTATATCGATCCCGACCGGGATCGTGTCGAACGGTGGAAGAGCGACGGGATGCGACTGCATACGGCGTGCAACGGGGTGAACGCACTCGCGGAACGTATGGTGCAATTCGGCCTGTTGCACCGCGTGCACCAGCGCCCGAGAGCTCGCGTTACTTTAACGGGCCGCAAGCCTGGCAATTGTCGGCCGTCGAGATTATGCTGCTCCGCTCCTTATGCTACCTGCTCCTTGTGCTACCTGTCGAGTTGAAAGCGCTGCTCAGGACGCTAATGGCCGTGCACCTGAGCAATCAGAGATTTTCAGATCAACAATCGCGATCCGAGAATCATTGATCTTCGAGGATCTGTGCACACATTCAGAACTGATGAAGGCATTTAGCGTTTCTCAACATGTACTTCAAGATTTAACCCTTTTTTTCCTCTTCTCTCTCTATTCATATACTGTTCCTTTTAATCATATGTTAATATTATAATATCTACATTTCTACAAGAAACCTATTCTGTTTTGTAACTTTCATACTATGTATTATATGTAGTGTATTTCTGTTTTGTAATTATGTTGTAATAAATCTCATATGAGATTTTCTATAATAAAAAAAAAAAGATTTAACCCTTTTAGTGCCAGGCGAAAAAGAGGTGTTTATGCGAGAATAACCGGCCGAATTTCACGGTGTTACTAGGGTTTGGGAAAATGCTCATAAAAACCAAACAAGAAACAATATTTACATGATTTAAAAAGCAGTATATTAAGGACGAAATAGAGAACAAAACAATGACACTAGTTTTTCTAAATTCAAAACAAAAACTACTTTTTTTAATTCTCTCAGAATGACACAAGGCGCAAGACAAATTACAATTTTAAAAAAATGGTTTGCTTCTGTGCGATCGATCCGAACAGTGCGCGAGAGTTAAAAATGACGAACTTAAAGATGATGAAGAGTGAAAGCGTTTTATTGGGTCGAGTTATAAAGAGCATCCGTTTCTGAGAATAAATTGTAATCATACATTTGTCATCGTACTTGAGCTGTCCGATCAACGACGTCAAATCGTAACGGCGAACACACAATTGTTATTTATTTTATGGCTGGATAAAATTGATGTAAGCGGGAATTATTCGTGACTAAAAAATTAGTAAGTCGCGAACTACTTTTACAGATACGGCTTTCGAAAATTACGTAGAGAGAAGCATTAATATTTCGGGGTTAAGAGCGAATTTCTATTTTTTATTGAGGTTTCCTATCAGAACCATTGTGACTCTTCTTGTAAGGTTCTATCGATGCAGAATAATTTGATGATTCTGCGATCCGTCGACATGGTGCCTCCATGCGGACACGCAGCGATACAGTCCCCGCAGTTCAGGCCAGGGGACAGAATCTTTGCGAGCGATCTCAAGGTCAGCCGGGGGTAAGGTCGAGGGTCAACGATCCTCATGCTTTCCCGGTCGAGACCTGTGCGAGACGCACGTGGACGCTCAAGTTTCTCGGTAGGAGAGCGACCCTTCTTCGTCTGTTGCCGACCCACGCCACGGCGACGGATAGGTTCATTGACTGCTCTCGTTGGAAGGGGAGAGCCCTCTATAGGGGTTGATGAGAGTTCGATTTGGGCTACTTGTTGGGGGAACTTGAAATATTGTTCGCAGCCGGGGCTCGTTTTTACTGCGACCTCGCCTTCAAAATTCCAGTTGCCCTGAAATCCGCTCCATTTAACTGGGTTCAGCTTTTTTTTTAAGTGAAACTTCTTTGCTGAGGGTAGTAGTAGTAGTAGTAGTAGAAATTAATTTGCCTCAGGAGTGCGGGACAATCTATAATATATTTTTTATCAAATTAAAGATAAAGTATTGAATCCCGTCCCTAGTCTTAAATTCCTTTAACCTTTTACTCTAAGTCTATTACTGTCTAAAATCTAAAATGTATATCCATTTATTAAGTAGATCGTGTTCCGCAGTCCCTTAGTTCTTGATTAAATTAAATTTAAAGTGTCTTCCACATTTAGTTTACGTTCCCACATAAATTTGCGATCCCGTCGTCTGTTCTTTATTTCCTCGTAAGAGCAGCTCGACTTTAAGCGGCGTCCTCATCCTTGGGCTCCTCGACGCTTTCTTTCTCCATCACCGAAAAGAGTCGGTGTACTAAAATAATCCGCACGGGACGGTCTCACGTGCACGGTGTTATTAGTGGCGTAGAGTTTCGTTTACAATGTAGTAAAACATGAAACTGGCGAGGAAATTAATCTGTAAACTAGAGAACACTTCCGGAAACGATAAACGCGAGCTTGTTGCGGTTAACGATCACGCCACGGAATGCTTATTAACGCGGATCTTCCAGGGAGACTGGTCGGTTACGACGCAGCCTTCGATTTTTATCGGCCACAATCTCCTTCGACATCCTCGCGCCGTTCGACGTTACCTCGACGCGACGTGCTTCGGGGGTGCCGATTTTTGCTCGTTTTGCTAGAGCCCCCGTTGCGTCGCATGCACTCACCTGCGAAAAGATCGTCCCGTACGTTTCGACGTGGCGGGAATTCGTGGCCACGAGAACCCGATATAAAAATAATTCAAGCCTCGATTTTATTTATCGACCATATACCTGGTCGATTTCGCCCCGAAAATAATCCTCTGCCGCTGCACGAACGAGCCGGCAAATTTTTATTCAACAGTGAAATTCTTTTGAAACCCAAATGATTCTATCGCGAAGTACCTACTAATTCTCCATGTTAAATTGAAACCAAATTATTCAAATCAATCTGCAATAACTAAAGTAGTTCAAACCAGAGTTGGGCAATAATCGATTAAAATTTTACTCATGATTGATTGATTCATGTGTACGATTGAAAAAGAAATCGTCAGAAAATTGGCGATTGATTTAATCGATTGATGAAGTTAATCGTTAATCATTGATTATACGAAGAAATCGTCGAAAAATCGGAGACTGATTCAATCGATTGATGAAGTTAATCACCATACGGTCTATGCATAAATTGTAATATGGAGGGAGAGGGAGCAGAGTGCAGATGAAGAATTGACACTTAATCATTAATCAATTATGCGATTAACGATTGAAGTAGAACTTCAATCGTCAATCGACGATTAATTTTTTGTCTAACTCTGGTTCAAACGTGTGCCAAAAAATCTAACAAGTTTCCTAAAAATATATTGTTGACTTTTCGAAGAAAACAATTGTACGATAAGTATGCACTTTCTAAAGTTTCAAACGGCACCGTTTTCGAACGGGTTGAAAAATGGGAGAGTTGTCCGACAATAGTATCTTTCATCCATACGGAGGAGCCAATAAGCCAGTTGGGTTAATCGTGAAACAAATTGCTTCGCGATAACCGTGAAGTCGGCCGCAGAAACGATGGCGTCGCCGCGTCCCTCGGCGTCCGAGCGATTGCCATTGAAAATCGCTTGTCGCTTAGCGCTGCTGTAGGTCGCGATGACTGGGTGACGCTAAAAATAGTCGGCGGGAACGATGCCGCGGCTATTATTATGCTCCGATCGATGCCGAGGCAGTCGTGGCTAGTTATTTCAGACTGGGTGTCGCGAGTAACAGAAGGCAAATGGCCTGCGACGTCGGAAAAAATCAGTTTCCCTCCAGGGCACGAACGTGTCCTTGGCGAGACCGTGTCCCGCGAGAATGGCAAATGGTCGCCTCGCGAGCCTAGCACGAATTAAGCTGTCGTTACACTGGTTTTACGATTTCCGATCGAGTGGGACACGTGCCTGTCGCCTCTAGCATTTTCAAATTTAAGGAATATCGTTTAGAAGCCTTGTTACACCTGGAACTAATTGCATTAGAATTATAAATCTAATCGATCGCTTGCCTCAATCAATTTTGGTCGAGGGCGAGTCGCAAACCGAGGGAAACCAGAATCGGCGATAATCGACTTCGTGGAATCTGAATAAAATTCAAGATTCATGGCGACCGTTTATTCAACGGCCTCGGGAGGCCGCCGGAGAATAATCGCGCGTCTTCGAAGAAACGCGGACTCGCCTCTGGTAGCCCCAAGTGGCAATTAATCGGGCCAGCTGAAAAAGAGACAGCCCCACCTCCGACCTGCCCCAAGCCAGAGTTGAATTTGCTGCGGTTTCATAATCGTAACGAACGCAGATATATTTCAACGATAAAGTCTCCGATCGCAAGACGAAAATTGCAAACCTCGACAGAAATATGAATCCACCTAGTAAACCTAAAGTAAATCTCATTGAATAATGCTTTTAATGTCCATAATCAAGTGATAATTAGTCTGAAACGCAGTGTCACAATGGCAGAAATTAACATGGACGATGGCCGCACGAGTCAGCGAGCGCGTTTCGCTGGCGCGGAGAAGAAGAACGCGACTGGGCAGACAGTTTTAATACGTCGATTGAATAAAGTGGCGGTGATTTATCGGGAAAGCGTGTTAGTCGGTCCCGGGGGTGGCCTCCTGCTCGTCTACGAGCGTTCCACACGGTATCCACGTGTGCGGAACCAGGCCGAGGTTGCTACAGCCGCTGGACGCCCGCCCGTATATTTCCGCGTGCGATTTCCTGGCTAAATATGGCGCCGATAAATCCCGCTGCCGGTTTATCGGGTCCCGTTCCATTGTGTCCCGTGGCCTCTCTCGAACGCGAAGCCCACGGTCCGAACGAACCTTCAACCCCGTCGCTCTCCGGTTGCGCAGCGTGCCTGTGAATACTGTGAATGCGATACGCCACGGTAAATAAGCTCGCCGATACCCGTCGCCATTATCTATTATAGGATACCGACCGATACGGACCGAGTTTATTCCTTCTGCACCGAAATAACTTTGAATCAGCCCATTTCCGACTCGGCTTCGCCATCCCCTTCTCGCATTTTTCGGATAACTCCACGCATAAAGAAATACAGCATCTTTATTTCTGAAACGTTACAACGTAAACAACTACAATTAATGTTATTGGCGCATAGGTTCGATCAATTGCAGACAATAAGCAAATTTGCAAAATATCACATGAAATTTAATTCAACGTTTCGGTCTGAATTTAGACCATTTTCAAGAATCTAAATTTTCTGTATTGCGTCTGTAAGAATTGATCAATTAATTAATATATGGTTAGGCAAACGTATTCCCGAACAAGCAGAATACACTAAGGTATTAAAAGTGAAAACAAATGTATAAACTCACTTGCTTAGAAAAATGTACTAATTTCAATTCTTAATCCAATAATTCTTAACCCGATATTAAGATACCGAAATCCTTGGCGAATTTTTCTAACGAACGTCCAAGATCGAAGTTTTCCCTGTACAACGACTCCCCACAACTTAAACACGCGATTGTTTCATTGGCTAGAAACGAGGAACAAGTTTGGTCGTGTGAAGCACTCACGACTTTGTTCTTCAAAGTTGTTCTACTTTAATAAACTCGGAGTCGCGGTGATTTTCTAGAACTGTAGTGAGATAGAATGGGCGTAACTTTCATAACACTCCATCAAGGAACAATTTGCACGGTGAAATTGCCAATCGTTCTACATCCGACGTTTTATATTACCCGAGTATATTCGTATGCTGCAAACGAGTGTCCCGATCAAACCGGAGGGACACGCATTCTATGAAACAGGGAAACGAACGAGCAAATGAAGCAGGAAGCTCGACGAAGTCGTTGTTCGGCGAAGATTCATAAATCGTGGCCGCCAAGAGCAGATGTCGCCGACCGCAAAATAATTTTTTCGCTCGAGAACGTCGAGTTTCGAGATAACGTTCTGAAATCAATGCCACGCACATCCTCTCCCTATAAACATCAGCCCCTCCCTTCCCTCAAACAGCTCTTGGGGTGATATTGAATCCGGAGCCGGAAGAACTGGAAGTCGGCCAATACCGTAAACTATGTGCAAGAGAGCCAGATGCAGAGGGGAATCTCTAGTTAGTTTTAACTACCTGCGAACTGCATTGTAGTCGGTTCAAGTGCTTCCAACTGCTTCCCCAAGAGTTATCCCCGTTCCTGCCGCCGCGTTCGCAGGGAAAGCTGCCGGATACGGTCGCCGATCCCTTAATCGCAATTGCCCGCAAATCCACCGATTATTTCGACCTTTCCGTCCATGTGCGTGTACAAGGTGTCCTAGAACTATTCGCGTCAAGCTCCGTCGAGCGTGTCTGAACATCAACTCACTTTACTGTTAATGATTAGATCCATCTATGACAGGAGTCGGCAAACTTTTTTTGGTAAGGGCCAGAATTCAGGCAAACTGTCGAAATCATAATTTTAAATTGAATATCCATGGCCACAATCGTTAATAGATACAATGATCACTCAGAATTAAGTTCATTATCATTGTTAGTTTGTTTAAACATTTCCAATAACTTTCCACAAATTCACAAAACGATGACAAACAAATTTATTGAAATTTGGACAGGACAACATCTGTCAGGAAGCTAGTTTTCAATAAATGTTTCAAACAGGTGTCGCAAACCGATAACGAGCGCAAATACGTGACACCGGAGAAAGTAGAACATAATTGCAATATTGAATTCCTGTTCTTCTTATTCTGCGGAAATCAGTGCCAAGTCTACCGACAATTCTACGCCAAAAGGAAGCGTAGGTGATATTCTACTAGAGATAGAAGTCCGTAAAGCATCATGAAACTAGAAATAGGAAATATCATATTTCAAAAACGACGGTATCTCGATCGAGTAGCTCGAGCAACCGGTTGAGAAACAATTTCTCAATTGATTCGGCAGCTGATTGGACGCACCGATCGGGTCGTTGAGCGCGTCTCGTTTTCTTCGAGGAAAATCGATCGGAATCGGTGGACAGTTCGAGAGTTTCGAGGAATCGTTTGGAACCACCCGGTACGCGGACGGCACCGGCTATTTGCGCTCGTAAAGAATCGAACGGTATCGCGATGGCGCGGTGTAATATCGAGCCGATAATAAAAATCGCAGGGTGAAAGTGGTCGCTTCGGAAGGCTGACGGCAGAGAGCTATCCCTCGAAAATAGCCGACTCGATAAACGCATGCACGTGGATCGTTAGGTCGAACGGACGATAATGCGGGATAACGGGTGTGGCGGATAATGCCGGAACGTATCACGAGGCTTATTTGCCACGGTGGTGGCGTGTCCGTGGACACACGCAAACACTTCACGCCCCGATGTTCGGTGGCTCCGAACGCAGCCTTCGCCACCAGGCACAATGGAACGAGGCCGATAAACAGGCCTGCCGAGATTTATCGTTCTCGGTCCTTTGCCAGGAAATGCTGGCCCGATGTAAATACGTTTACAAGCACCGGCGCGGCGCGCGCGTGCACGATGCTGCTGCCGAAGGTACCACCGAAGGAACGATCTCTCTCTCTTTCTCTCTCCCTCTCTTGCAGCTAATTACACCCACGAGCTCACACGATCCGATTTTCGGCAACCGATACCACGGCTAACGAAAGACACCTCGATACACTTCGCCGAACGCCCAAGCACTCGGAACCAAGGTGAACGATCATCGTTAGAAAATCGGCTTCATTGTAACAGCTCAGCGTTATTTCTTTCAACAACGTTCGAACGTGGAAGTTGTATTCGAGATTGACTGGTCCTCAACTTTAAGAATGTTGGTGCTCAACGATTGCCACTTCCTGAAACTGTAGGTTTAAGAGGATAACGTAACCCTGAATATTACTAGATTTAAGGGTAAAAACAGTGTTTGCAGGAAATAATTGTTCGCCCTTATACGAGCATGTTACGAGCTGTGCGAGGGCTCATTCTAAAGAGGAAGATTAATCGTAGGGCGCTCTGCTCATGATTTAACGAGATTATGTTTCGTCATAAGACATAGACATTTAGTCAGTGTTTTAGTCATAAAGTTATACGCATTCAACCATTTACATCTGTAACATTGTACACGCGATATCGTAGGATTCCACTACATATATTTAATAAAGTCCATGAAAGAAACCATTTAAAATATTTTAAAATGTCCGCAAAGGATTAGTCTTGAAATCTTGTAAAGTAATCTTTCGAGTAAATAACAGTTTATTGGGAGCACGCTAATTAAGTTGATATCGTTCTCGATGGCAGCAAGAGGAGTTTCGCTCGGCGAACACCGCAGCAGGAATAATCTGTTCGGCGTCCGATAGATTCATCAGCTCAATCATCGGTATTTAATTCGTCGCGAAAACGAACAAGAAGAAACGAACCGGGCGGAGAAACGATCGACTCTCGAGCGAGAGGAACCGAGTCGAGGTGCAATGAAATTTATCGTTGTCAGTGGGTCTATAATGATCGCCGCGATCAACGGGTGCTCGTCGCAGCACCTACAGATTGCCTCCGGTTCTCGGGAAGCGTTAATGCTCCATTCGGTGGACGCGCAGAAGCGTCGAGGACCCGGCAGAAGAAGCCGAACCCGAAGAACCCTATCGCGCTTAATTATTTTCCAATGGTGGCTGCTCGTTTAATCGGATCTCGACTAATCGTACCCTCGTTCTTCTCGTCCGGGGCTGTTCTTCTTTACGGTGTAACACCGTTCGCCCGTGACGGGGCTAAGAGCAGAAGCAGTCGTTCCGTTCGATCGTGAAAGCCCATTCAGGAATTCCGATCGATCCGTTCGAAGGAAGCGCGAGAAAATTGCCGGACTCCGGTCCGACCGAGATGAATACACGCTTCCGATTTGATATCGAACCGGTTAATGATCGCCGATGGTCTCGTTTCGAAACGCACAATTTTTTTCTTCTCATTCCCGTTTGACTTATCGAACGGGTTTTCGAAGACTTCGGGATAATTGAACTAATTAGATTAGCAACTACATTCTTTGGTGTTCACCACTGTTGAGAATTCGTGTTACGCGTTAACCACCTGCAGAATTATTTTTATTATTGTAATAGATTGCCAATCTTCCCTTGGGGTGCAGCCGGCTAATTATCCTCCGCGACGAGGCTGTTGAATTTTAATGTTGTAAATTTCGAAACTCGATAATCCTGCCCGTCGCACAATTAATTGGAACGATACGTTACCACCGTCGCCGAGCAGAGTTAAAAACTGAAGGCGGGGGAGAAAAGTTGTGGGGGGTGAGGGCGGCGGGAGGAGTTGAAGTAACTAACGACGGCTTTTGTGAGCCAGCCTCGCTTGTAGCCGGAAATCGGGGGACTCGGGGATTAAACAACACCCCCCAAATCGTTTATCATCCCTCTCGCACACACGTTCCAAAGGGTGCACGCATCTCCACCCCCTCGCTATCCCGATAAACGAGCCTGAATTTTATTGACGGTATCTTCTTCCATTTGGGGAACTGCGGATTTCGTCTGTTGCTCTCGAATTTCGAGATTTACGATCTTCTCGGGTACAGAGATCTTTTCGGCTCAGCCGGATCAATTAGATTTAATTACGAAAACATTAATTGGAAATTTGTTCACGTTTATGGATAGATTTTTCAAGAATAATAGACATCTGTTAATCCCGTGTGCATCAACGCAATAAAAATGATTTTACAAGGGACTAATAAAGCGCACGAAGTTCAAAGTGGCGGAAGATGAACAGCAAAAGCGGGACAAAGGAAGCCGTACCGTTAACACCGGCGATTAAAGAGTGGCTGAGTTGTGTTGCAAAAAGTATTCACCGGTCGCGTTGGAATGGCGACCACGATGGTAGGAAATGCACACGCGTGCAGAGGCGGTGCATTTTCGTTCGTGTTTCTACGTACGGCTAGAGTGCACTGACCGACCTTGCGATCTTCAACCCGTCTTTCCGGCTCGCCGGCATGCTGTCCAGAATATTCATTGCTGTCGTCGCTCCTCCGGCCCATGAATTTCCACGAAAATTGATGCGCGCCGTTGATAAACAAAGAACCACTATTTCCGTGAAACGACTGCCGAGTATTAATTTTCAATAAAACTTAATCGCTATTCAGTTCTACAAACATTTTACAAAATTTACCTCTCGAAAGAACCTGTATATCATTTAAAATGCAATCGAAACATTCCACTATACATTTCATTTAAAAAGGACCCCGCACTAATCATATGGAAAATCTATCCCGGTTAAATCAGTTAGATTTTTTCTATGTTGTAGCTTATGATCTACTGAACAAACGATGTAATGGGCACAAAGTTCAATAATAGACAGTTATCGAGTTATAATCAGTGATACATTAGAAATTCGAGCTGCCGAATACTCAAATCTCGGGAAGTATTTATTTAACCGAGATAGATTTTCCATACGATTAGTGCGGGATCCTTTCTTCCATGTTCGTTTTCGCTCTTCCATGAGAAACAAAATGGTTGCCTCAAGCCAGCCAATATTTTCCCGAGAGGACCAACGTATAAGTCGGAATATATTAATGTTAATAAAATAGAAGCGACAGTGTTACCATCATAAATCAGCGATTTCAATGAACTGGTTGGCAAGCATCAAGGGCCCATCGAAGTCGCGAGCTTCAATTAATTATATGCGGCCGCGGAAGAACCGCGAAAGTTCCTCGAGGAACAATGTTCCTCCGAGAAGTAATTAAAACTCGCCGGATTCATGACAGCACTCGAGATCCAGCGAAACAATCCGACCGAACATCGACCAAAGCTCTGTCAACAGAATCCTTCTTCTCGTCGACGATTCTCCATCGGTAGATCCTGGTTAGGGGTGAGATGGTAGAGTAGGGACGGGGGTGGAAGGAGGGCCGTCTTGTCTGGAGGGGGTGTACACCCGGTGTTCCGTCGAACGAAGAAAAAAAGAACGAGACGAACCTATTCCAGCCTCGTTTTCTGCCCGCTCTTGTTCACTCGCGAAACGAGTAACCCGCTTTACGACGATTCCCGTGGAACGGAATCTGCGATACGCTCGGAAGAAAATTTCGCAGTCGTCTCTATCTTAGCCCGTTTTCATCTTCGGATTCTCCTGCCGCTTCCTCGGTCCTACGGATCGTACTTCACCTCCTTTCACCGTCTCTCAACGGTGAATCCCTTTGAATTTTATTCCGCATTTTCAACATCCAACCTATCCCCGAAAACGATCCTCGGCTGCATCCGTCTTCCGTTCTCGAAGACACACCGAATTTTGGCAACCTCGCTGCCTCCGCTGAAACATGAATGGACCGTTGACCTCGTGATTCGCTCGAACGCGCGAGCGTTTTGTTGATGAAGTCCCGCGCGGCCCGGTGCGCCGGAATACACTTCAGTTTCGCAGTGGTGGAGTTCGCGACGCAAATTCGGCACAGTTTGCCGCCGCGTTTTCTTTCTTTTTTTTTTCTCGCGCCTCGGTGACTTTAAATCGCACGGTTTGTGTAGCTTTCGGTGCTTGAAACTTTGCCTCCTTCCAACTTCGGAGTTTCTGGGAAGTTTGATTTAAGACGCGGCATTGTGTCCGGAATTTCCTGAAACGTGGCCGACTTCAAATTAGTGGCGGCGAGAGGTGTGTCGGTTTCTTTGTTTCGTTTCGTGTCTTGATTAAGGACCACATTTTTGTTTACTACCAAGAATGGCGAAGTTTAATTTCATGGAAACATTTACGAGACTGTTGTGTTTGAAAGACGTTCGTAATAGCGAGCCTTAATTTTATACGAATCTTGTCTTTGTGGACCGTTGTGTCTTCTTATAGAACACTTTTGCTATATGTTTATTAACAGATAAGAATGTAATATGTTTGTTAACGGAGCAGTTTTATTTCATTTTGATCTGAAGAAGTCTTCCAGTAAACGGAAGCAATTTTCCTCGTTGTAAGGAAATACGAAATTGAATATATATTAAACACAATCTATTGTTACGTCCCAAGACGCCAATAATTAATTAAGCTTTAGAGTCCACACAGCAAGTATAACCGTGTCTAACTCGATCTAGCTGTTCATTAATATTTTATCACTATTTGAAAGTTCAAAGGTATAGTAATTTAAGTCGTTGGATTCGTTTTGATATCAGCTACAATATTGTGAAATCAAAAATACATATTGACTTTTAAAAATTCAAGGTAACTTTAATTATTTATGCATTAAAAATTTCTTTTTCAATATTTTCGCTACGCCATACGTCACCAGACGTAACACTATCGATCAGCGACGTTTCTTGAGAATACTATTGTTCGAAAAAATTAGAATTCCAGCGATAGGAAAATTTGTCGAGAACGTTCACGGAGTAATGTTCCCCGGTATCGTTCGAGTATAAAAGTCCGCGACACTAATCTCCGGCAATCTTACGAATCCACCGGTTCCCCAAGAACAGGTCGTACATTAAAGAAGTAGAGGCGCCCTAGTAATTGCACGCTGCCATCCGGAGACCCATCAGAACTCTCATTCCCTCCAAAATAGGCTATTCGCTGGCAGCGAGGCCAGATTCCTTGCCGAGCCCTTATCGCGTTGAAAAACAAAAGCGACGGGGGTTAAACCCCAGTGACCCACATTACACGACGTCACGCGAGGAAGAAAAAAAAAGGTCCCAAGAGCGATCGCAGGAAAGGTTCCCTTTTGCAGAACGAGAAAAAGGAAAAATAAGTGAGCAGTAAATAGCGATGAAAGTGGCAAGCGACCACTTTCGAACGACGACTAATTGCCACCACTCTTTGTTTGTGCATCGTTGACGCGTGATAGTCGCGTGGCACGCGGTTATTTTCGAGTTGGCGCAGCCTCGTAACAACGTTACACGTTCCCAGGCTTTCTTATCTGGAACTGTCCGTGTAAACTCATCGGGAAACGTATGCGGCGTCGCGACGCTACGTTTTCAACGGCTCCAACGGAATACCAAACATCGCCGTGAACGAAATTGCTATGCAGAGTTTATCTTAGGCGTCGACGGTAACGGGCGCATCGTTCCTTATTTCCTACGCGCGAAGCGGTTTCAAAGTCGACGACGCGCCCCGGATGATTTCCTTGGGGTTCGCCTTCTCGCTGTTACGCGATTGCCCGACTATTTCTGCGATCTCCTCGCCAAAGATCGCTCCTCCGATCGTAGCGGATCTGACGATCAGCGTCGACATTCTGTTCAAGTTGCTATCACCAGCTGATACAGAATCATTTTATAAATGTTTCTGCAACTACCTCGTAAAAAAAAGTACATTCGTCGAGGCTTATTAAAAATTGTGTCAGATCAATTGAGAACGCGGAGCCGCTGGAACAGATGGAGCAAATCAATTTTCTGCGATAGCACAACTACAACAACACTGTATCGAGTTCGTAGCGCTACGTGAACCGATCTTAATCGCACCGCGGAGAAGTACTTACTTACGTCTCACTTCGGTAATAAATTAGCGTTACACGAATACGCAAGAGTGTTCGTGGTGCGGGGGCTTCGCAGAGTTCGCTAAAATCAATATTGACATCGTACCGGTTTCACGTTGTCAAAGCTGTCTGTTCTTCGCGAATGGCGGTCCGGCTGTTTGCCAGATGATTTAAACGCATAAATAGACGATTTGTTTACGGGTTCGAAATTTCTACGTACTCGTTCGAAAATAGAACAGTCAAATTTGATTTCGACTCGAGAATATTTTAAGATCAACCGAATCGTGGAACTGCTCCTCTGGATCGTGTCACGTTCGCAACGAGGATTTGCTGCAGACATTTTTTTCTGTAAGCGTCGGACGACAAAGTTCATGGGTTTCGGGAACGTTTTTCAAAAACGCCAGAGCGAGGCGACTTTATGATCGTCTTTTCTATTTTTTTTCCTCCCCTGTACGCGTTCGCCGTGCACAATCTAAATTTCCAACGACCGGAATCCTAATTACTCCGGGCACTAACGCAGTCACTTGGCGAGCGTTCTTTCACGGTGCTCGCGCTTGGAGGCCAATGTTGCATGCATATCAACGTCGTTATCTTCCCCTGGTTTTTGGACCACGCTGACGGCACGCGAAACACCCGCGACCGTTTCTCATTACGACACAACTTTCCTCGTGCCAAATTACGTTTCACCGTTTTCATTCGCGGCGAGACGCGGGAGAGCCCCCCCAGACCTTCTCTACATCAGCCGCCATTGAATTCGTTGCAACCAATTACCGTCTATTATCACCTTAATAGCTGTCCTTGTTGGAGATCGTCTGCTTAAAAAAAAACAAGCAGTGTCTAAATTAATTAATACAATCGCTATGCATTCTCTTCGTTCGAGATATTTGAACGGAACTGTGAAATTCCGTTGCACATTATTTCGAAATTATTGGGGATGTCTGATTTAAGTGAGGAGAGACTAGTAACTTGAATTATATATATATCAGGTTTCGCTCGTATAAGATATATAATCCAATGTCATTCTTTGATCATGATTACTCCGCAATAATAACTACAATGAATCTAGTAACCATTATCTGCTCGAAGAATAGTATCCGACCAGAGCTTTATTTGTAATTTAATTAATAATCATATTGACTGTTCCTTTCTACTTGCGCAAATCAATTTTTATGTACCGGAACGTGAACTGAGAACAACAGCGGGTTTTCAAACACTTAAAGCGAAATCTACTTATGGATTAATTAATCCAATGAATCGCATTATCACAAAATCATGCACTATTTATAATCGTATTGATTTTTTCAGTGATTCTTTACAAAATTTTCAAATGCAACTACAAAGGATTAGATGATAATACTATATCGATTGTATCATTATTAAATTTTTCTTTTTGTGCATGTCCCTTCTTTGTTATTACACGAGTAGTCTTGTATCTTTCTCTTTTTTTTCTTTGATATTGTAAACAGTTATGTAAAGGGCTTCAGTCCGTCTATAATAAATAATTTGTATGAGTATTATTTAGTGAAAAAAGGAATCAATCGCGCGTTACGATTCTTACACGAACTAGAAGTACATAGATAGCTTATGCATAAGGTGCACCGACCGCAATGTGTTAACCTTTTGTGGTGGAAGGCCGGTATTATTCCTGGCAAAGTGCTTTCACAAGGCAGCTTCTTCAGCTCCGCTTTTGCATTCATTATTTATGATTTCTTGACGAGAATAAATGACACGTACAGGGTGCTCTATAGATCCGGGCCAGGCTCTGTCATTGCGGACTAGAGTTGCCTCCACGGGACAGGAAATTCCGTTTGTTGTGTCAGTGACAGCATCAAGTGATCCTACAAAATGTTTCGTCTTGATAAAAGATTGATTAAACTTTATAAATCTACTTGATACATTGTCACTGTAAAAACTTCACAAGCAGAAAATTTAATTAATCGAACCTTCCCTTCGTCCGAATTCATTTTACAAAATACGAGATTTGTTTCTGAATCTAATTAACACACAGCTCCAAGGAAGACTGGGCAAACAGGAAATTCAGTTGATCGTGTCACCAGCAGCGATCAAATAATTCTGCAAAGCGTTTTGTCTCTGGTAAAAAATTAATTGCTCTCCCTTTGCGTCGCGGAAGAAAATATCGAACCCCCTTCTGTCCGAATTCGCTTTGCGGAGTAGCAGTTTCTGTTTCTGAATCCAATTACACGCAGCTGTACATTTCGAGGGCACAAAAGGCCTCGTGTCTATTCGTACACGTCTCTGCAGACCATGGCCACGGTAATTCCATTAATTTTCGTTCACGAAAGCAAGACTATTAATTAATTAACAAATTAATATCTTTGTTACTTCTGTCGGCACCGGTTCGATATCAACGATACCGTGTTTCTATTAAACACTTTACGGTGGAGGGCTGAAGACTGAATCGAGTTAATTAATGTCTCTCGAAATTTCGTTGCATTCGTTTCACCGTTCGCTTGACCGGCATTATCGAGCCCGAATCGCTTCTAATTACTGTACGGTCGTGCTCTTTTAAGCCGTTCCGCGGGCGAGGCGAGTCGACCGTTGTAAAACAATATCGGCAATCTCGTAATTGAACTTCTCTGCGGTTCGCGCGCTATTATTCCGTCATAATAGATTACATTAAGCCGCCGCATCCAGGTTAATCTAGCGAAAAGTTGTATATCCAGAGCCTGCCGCGCGGATTAGTTTAAATCTATCTCTCTCTCTCTCTCTCTTTCTCTTTCTCTTTCTCTCTGTCTCCCTTTCTCGCTACCGCCGGTGAAATCGTGTTCGAAGGAAATGCGCCTGCCTCGCAACGAATCGAACTTTCTTTTCTTCATTTTCCCGGGCGACGATCGATTCTGCTAAATCGAACAGCTGTACCGGAAAATCTTTTTAACGAGCCGACGAAGGAACGCCTTTTACCATTTTTTCTCTCGCCCCCGAATATAATTATTTTTAATAAATCTATGATTCCGGCGCATGGCTCCATCAATAAACTAGTTTACTGATCGAAACTTAGTTTATTGATCGAACCATGCGCCGAAATCATAAATTTATTATATATTTCAAGTGCGATCGAGAAAAAGTTTTACCTTTATAATTATTTTTACGAGATACTTTATCCCGATCTACTGGCTTTACAAAAATGTTCCCTTCGGCTAAGCAGTTCAATTTTATCTGACCAGTTCGATGTCGTTGATACACAATCGATTTAATATCTTGTCTAAAAATAAATACACGTACTACATCTTGAAAAACAACTGTATTCTAACGGAGAACATTTTTTATGTTTCAGGTAAATTCATTGAGGATTATGAGCGGTTCCTTACGAGACGAAAACGCAGGTTAGACGATGATTAAAACTTTCTATGATGTTTAAACTATTTAAAGATCTCGCCTTGAGTACAATTTAATTTCAAGGTTTAAGATTTATTACATACAAAGTGTCCGAAACATGTTGTACTTCCGTGAAAGTCAAATTACTTCAGGAATCTCATCCTGTTCAAGGAAATACAACATTCCTGGATAATCACGTATATCATTTGATTAATCAAGTTTGACGTACGAATGCCATGACGTCCTTAAGACGTCAATTCAAATGCTGTCTTAATGACTAATTCATCGGAATCGCCAGAAGAGGATCGTACAGAGAGAAACAAGCTCCTGCTACTGCTATAAACAGCATAGAAAGTTGAGAATCCATAGAACTGAACGATAAAAAATTAAAAAACCATGAAATACTTCGACCATATCGTGGTTACAAAATACCTGAACGCCATATTTCATTGAACATTTCATCGAACACGTCCGCGCGCGTTTAGTTGCGTGAATCGTCCAAACGTCGGCCACGCTGATTGATACAATTAATCTGATTGATAGAATTATACCAGAAATCCAGAGCATGTAGCCAATCGATTGGTATAATTAATACTATTAACAGCGTTAGACATCAAGACGCCCGTATTCATCGATATAATTAATTCTGCTGTTCGATGAACGAGCAACGCAAACAGGTGGAACAGCAGTATAATTCCTCGAAAATCTCGATGTTAAAGTGTGCGATCTCCTTTGCGTCTGGACGCAACGTTTTGTTATCCCAGAAGCGAAACGAAAATACAAACGTAAATCGATCGACTCACGTGTTCGAGTTCGGGCGATGCTCTTTCGCTTTTATTCGCAAGTGAGCAACAAGGAAAGCAAAAAATTTCAGACGCAAAAAAAGTCTCTTTGAGAAAGATAAACACAGGGATCGACACGTCGAGTAACATGTTTAAATAATTGCACACTTGTTGTTCTCTATAAATGATCGAACCTTGCGCCGAAATCATCAATTTCATAATATATTGAAATTTCGATCGAAAAGAAATTCACCTTTAAGGAAAGCAAACTTGTGCATCCAGAGACACAGCAGAGATCTACAAAGAATGAAATATGGTTCGCAAAACGCTACGAGATCGCACCTTTGCTCGGAGCTCTATTCGTCGGTCACAGTTGTTCGGGGAACTCGATTGCCAGTTTCTTGTTTCGTACGAATGCAGAAGTTGACAGAATACGTGTCGCTAATGATTTCGATGCAAATTGTCTGAAATTGCTTATCCCCCGCGGAAAGAGAAGTTCAGTTTGGGACGAGGAGGGCGCAGGCAAAACGGGAAGGCGGCGAAGAAGAAGGAACGATGGGAGCGAGATTAAACCGAGTGCAAATATTTAATTAAATCCGACGAGCGCGCATGCCCGCCGGTGGCAGTTTGCCGGCGTCGCTGCAATTTCTTCCCGAGACTCGCAGTGAAAGTGGATGCGCCTCGGTGCAGCCGCTGCATACGCGTCCAGGTTGCTTTCGAGATAATCGAGAGTGCGTACGAAACCCTGCGGCCATTCTTACTCGCCCCCCCTATGGTTCCAGCCATGTTCCTCTTGAATTATTATACCAGTCAAAAATTCAGAAGCATCGTTAAAGGAGAAAATTTGTTATGTTCTATCTGATATTATTCCATTCGCCAGTCGAATTAAAATTTTTGTAAAAACTGCTGCATATTGATAAACTTCAGACATTGTAGAATAATCAATACAGAAAATTTATATTCTTGAAAATGGTCTAAATTTAGACCGAAACGTTGAATTAAATTTCATGTGATATTTTGCAAATTTGCTTATTGTTTCCAATTGATCGAACCAGTGCGCCAATAACATTAATTGTATGTTTGTAACACTGTAGAAAACTTCAGGACAAAAATTCTTTCCTGACTTGTACAATAAATCGTTTGAAATTGAACTGTTTCTTCGCGGAACGGATGAATTCAGACATCGGAGGACCGGATAATCGAGGTTCTACGGTGTGCAGAAAAATTTTTGCGACCCGACGTGGCGCAGAATCTAGGAGCGACGAGGTTAAATCCAATATTTAGAGCGTCCACGGAGTCACGTCTTTGTCCGTGATTATTCCTGTTTCTTTTATGGTCGACCGCGTTGCGGAATAAAGCGAGGTACATTGTGGGAGGAGAGATTATAACTGGCACAAGCAGCCACGTAGAAATTTCCTCTCACAGCCGGATCTTCAAAGTAGACGGCTCTGTGAAAGACACGAGTAGAATCTACTCGATTCGAGTAGAGCACGCTCGAATCTTCTGTCTGTAACCAGAATGGCCAAAGTGCCGGTGAACTTTCCGGGCCGAGCATCGGCCACGAAGAAGTTTCCGCGATCCAGGGAGGGGGGGAGGGTAAAATCGCCGCTTTTAAATCAGTCCGCCCCGTGGACGTTCGGCGGCTCGTGCAATTTGAAAGTTAGATTGCTTAAGGAGCGCCGTTTGACAGTCGTCAAGAGATGACAGAGATATTTTCCTGTCGGGAACGTATTGTCTTGCGTCCCGGAAGTGGCCGGATAGTTTTCAGACCGTTTCAAGAACCTGCTTATGTCACCCTATTCTCATCAAACTCGTGATTACTTCGATGCTCTGGTATTCTGTGAACGACAGTTAGGAATCTTGATGCTCGTATTAATTTGCATACGTCCAAGAGAATACGTTAATATTAATATCTCATTAATCTCCTTAAAATCTCATTAATCTTCCATAAAATCCTCATTACCCCGCGTTGTTCCTTTAATTGTCCTTAACACTAGAACTACCGGACAAGTCAAAATGACTCATGCGAATTTTTTTCGATTAGAAATATTAAAAGTATAAATATGTTTTTTTGAGAAATTTTTTAAGTAAACTTCTCTATTGAAGTATATATTTAAATATCCCGTGTACGAAATCTAAATAAATGCCATATTGTCATTATTAGAAGGCAATGTGTACCAACTGCGTTTAGTGCTCGGTAGTTAACGTGAGAGCTTAACCACACATAATTATAGAAGCACGTACGAATTTTACGTAATGACGCGATCAACCCTGAACTTGGAGGTTAGATTACAGTCTATTCATACTCAACAATTATTCATAAACCTCTCCATTTTAAAAATATCAGCTGTGGATCCATCCTGTAGTTCGATTATTCAACAGTTCCACTGTGAATTGATTTTTCGTTGAAACGCTCTTCAAACGTTTTCATTACTATATTTTACTGTGTGTGTGTGTTTTTTTTTTTTTAGATTAACAATTCCCCATATTCTTCGAAAATAGAATGATTTGATATCAATCGGGAATAACAAAATTAAGAATACGTCGGTTCGCCGGGCGAAATGTTCGTGCGAATGTTATTTAAGATTCACGGTTCGGCCGCGATAAATCTCCGAAACGAGATGGATCGACGGGAAATCAATAACGGCTGGCGAATAATATAATACTTTCACGAGCTCATCGATCGACTTCCGACAGACCGAGGGCAGGTACGTTTCTCCGGTAATCCCTGGTAGGATTCTAATATCCATTAGTCCACTCGACGTCTGGCTAATCTATCTCACGGTCGTTTTCTCGATTTGCATAGCTTCCTGGCTTTCTTCCACCGGGGGCCGGCTCGTTTGTCTCGCAACGAGAAAACTGGAGTTCGATCGTACATCACGTTCGCGCCGCGGATACACCTCGATATTCCTAATGCCCGGGGAACACGTAGATGCCTCGATAACTGGCACAAATTGCCTTTTGAGAGGTGTGTATCGTGCCCGGAGAAATATATATCTGCCTTGTTACAGCCTCGTTCCAGTCGACCGCTCCTCTACAACCCTTTTCGCACTTTGTTACCGTTCAATCCTCGAATACCGATAAGTCGAAGATGGTCCCACTACACCGGCCATTACAGGGACCGATTCAGGGACACACCCTCCTTTATTTAACCCTCTGTCGATCGCAATATTGAAACGTACCGTCGAACGTACCAATATGATCCTCTTTATCCCTTCACTGAACTATCACTGATCGGAAATTTACGTTAATCATTATTTAATATGTTACTATTAATTCACTATTAATAATAGAACTATTTATGGATTTCGCTCGAATATTAAATACAATTTAATTGAATCGTTGCATTGTTGAAGCACATTTCGAAGCTCCACTAAACGGTTATTTATACAATATTTTTTTTTCATAGTATTTCATCAATTACAGGAAAATATGTAGAATTAATGGACGGCAACATGAAACACAGTCGGTCGCAACAAGCGAAACAAAATCGACCGATGCGTATCAATACATATTTACACGTTCACGACCGACAGAAGGTTAATAGCGCATTATGCGATTGATACCGGTGTGCCAGCAGGCTTACAAGGCATTACTGGTAATCCGAATCTGATTTTCATCCGTTTTATTTAGCTTTTTGCTGGCTGATACGACAGATAATCGAACTCGTTATTTACGCATGTTTTAACGATTTGTTTATCATTGAGGTATCCGAAGCTCGCGGAGCAGAAATGCTTTCAGTAGGCGCACGACAGTGTACTGTGACTGTACGAATTGTCAGCGGGACAAGTCGATACATCAACGCGGCAATCGCGAAGATACGATAACGGACGCGTTCGCGTATTCGCCGGTGACGCGGCGGAGCTGTTATCAGCGAAGAAATTTATCGGTAGTTCTGATAACGCTCTCGGGCGACTGTGATGTGTGCGTAATTGCACACGGTGGTGAAACCTTCTCCGTTTCTGCAAATCGATGGTTTCTCCAACAAAATCAATTACTTCAAAGTGCATTAGACTCTTTCGAATATTATCCATCGGATTGTGTGTAATTATTGCAATAATGACGAAGAATTCAACGATTTTACGACGATCAATTTTTAATACTCAATATTGCTTGGCGTGGAAACGAAAATAATTATCATTAATTAAATATTTCTGTGGATTGTAGAAAGTGAAGGAAAATCTATATAGAACACGAGCACATGTACTTCGTTTTCCAAAGACACGAAACATGTCGCAAGTATTAATGCTTGCTAATTGGAGACTCGTTTAGCAACGCCGAGCATCCACTGTACACACGCAGGAAGCGTTGATAGCATCGCTATTCGCGTCGCAATGATCGAAGCCGCCTCGATCGAATGGAGAGTGTCCGAGGTTTGAGCAGGTCAGTAAACGTGGAAGAAAGTGTTTGCGAAGGCATGAATGCAAGTGAGCGACGGAGACTACGGTCGAATGAATCTGCGAGTGGCAGAGAGAATAAGAAACGCTCGGAGAGCCTCAATTTCGCCGGGAATTACGAGCACCAGGAATCACGACGATAAATTGTCTGCCGTGCTCGGTGGATGCCAGGGGTGTAGCAGGGTGTCCGGGCTTTTCTATTATTCCCTTAAAAATTGTCTTGGGAGGTATTACGCAGTTGGACCCAGGCTAGGACTCGGAGACGAAACTTGCGAGATCGTAGACGGTCGATGACTCCCACTGGAGCGCTCGGGGCACTCATATTTGTCGGTGATTCGATCGGATTCTCTTCTCTTCTCTCTGCCACGCTTGCTTGCTTGCTTGCTTTTGCTCCTCTCTGTGTTCCTCTCGTCCTCTCCTCGTCCCTGTTCCGAGCTGTTTGCTACAATTGTGTTCGCCAGCCGGCCGGAATTTCGCGTACACAGCACCGTCACCGGAAAAGAATAGACGGAGTCAGGGGAAACGAGACACGAGGGATGGCGGAGACTGTGTTTTAAATAGCGACGAGCAAATTAAGCTGGAAAGATTTCGCGTTACCGAGTGATTTCGTGCTCGTACCTCCGAGGGTTCGCTTCATACTTTTTTTTTTTTTTTCAAATAACGACACACCGAGGGTGCACATTTGACAGGCAAAACGCGGTGGCAGCGTGTCTGGTTTTCATCGAATCTGTCCTTAATTTGTATAAAGTGTATTTTATAGTAACGTAAATTCGTTTACATTTATTAATAAGGTAGAACATTGCAGTATCTCTCTCTCTCTCTCTCTCAATCAATTATGAAATCTCTATTATCCTTTTCACTTGCACAATATTATATCATCATTTTGCTCTTAAAGAATTCAATTCGTTTTTAAATTTGACAAAGATAAATTGTATCTTGATCATCGTAAATGTTTAAAGTAGGATTAAAATGGATCCAGCCATCGTTTTCAGACGGTTATAAACGTTGCAGGTAGAGTGCATTTAGTATTATAGGTGTTGCTCTCCCGGCGGAATGTGAACATCTTGAAGCGTTCAAACTTTTCCACAAACTCGCAAAGCTGCCCCGAGTTCGATGGCCCTTCGAACCTGTTCAAACTTTTCGAAATGCGTAGAGAGTTACATTTTACAATAGTTCTATGGCTGGAACTTGCTTCTTCTATCATGTATTATTTCATTATGATTACAAACTTTCTCTTCGAGAAGGGAGCTAATTAACTGTCGATCGCTGCGGTTGTATAGAAAAATATGAAACTCTCGAAAAGTTTAATAGACAATGATCCTAAAAAATTTTATTTTGAGGCACCGTCGCACAGTGCGGTACCCTGTGGACAAAAATCTAAAATTCATTGTCTACTATCCACTGGACTCTATGTTGAAACTATGTTTTAACATCTAAATTATCATGTTTATCAATAGAAATATCAAATAATTCAATAGGGGATTAGTTACAAGCATCTTTTTCTCAAGAAAATCTTATATCAAGTAATTTATTGATTCAAAGCGTCACTTACTTTCATGGTATCAGGTAAAAAGAAATTTATGAAATATGTCCTATGGGATACGATAGCTTTAAGTACAGCTAATGTGACTGAAATTTCAAAATTTTTAAGTCTCTACATAAGGTATACTAGTTAATAATACAGTTGAAATAATGTATCTCACCTTTTTCCTTTAAATAGAGATATTTCAAGAAGGGTTCAAAACATCCTGTAGTTTTTGTTTTTTCGTAATTAATAGACTTTCGTTGCTGTATAGCAGACGAATATTTCCGATGTGACATTTACCCGTGGCAGAGCTTCGAAATTAATTCGTTACGCGATTGCAGTGTAAATTGCAGAGAAACATGACAAAGACGTCGCTACATAATTGCGGAAGGGGAGAAGAGAGAGCATGGTTGGGCGTCGAGCGTGCTTCTAATTCGCCGGTGGTGAATTAGAAGGTCAGAACGGGTGAACACGATTCCGCCGATTATACCGCGTTTTCCGTAAAGAATGGAGGACAGAGAGCTGGGGAGAGAGTGTAGCATCTGGGCGTGGGGTCGGTGATGCATAAAGTAAAACAGCGCGCGCTTGCAACGGAACGGGGCAAAACTCGCGGCGGTGTTAAGTGGGCGAGGCATTGTTCCGCGCGGCCTTGAATCTAATTATTCCGATGGAAACGGTTCTCGCGATATCTGTTGTTACTCTCGCGTCGCGTCGTCTCTGCGCGTTTGCGTGGGAGTGTACGGAGTTGTCGGTCGCGTTCGCAGGAAATTGAACGAACGTGTATACAAAAGCGCACGGGGGTGGTCGGAGACTTTCGGATCGCGCCAACTGCGGAACAATGTCCGACGTATTATCGTTCGGCTAAACCCTACCACTTGCTAACGCCGTCACGACCGCTGACGCCACCTCGGCGTCATGAGAATTTCAGGGTTACCCGCCGGCTCCGCTCTGGCGTCCATTGTTTGACGTCACAGTTCTTCGGACGTACATATCTGACAGTCTCGATAGAGTAAAACGTGACGTACTTGGAGAAATGAAAATTGTTCGTCAATTTTATGTTTATGTTATGATTAAATAATTCAAAGGATTCAAGTTCAGCAACGAGTTTTATCAGAACAGTTTGTGGATGTAATAAAAATTCTTCCTTTGAACGTTAGAAAATTCAGTCGGTCTCTCGCGAATCGTTTTTTGTTCTGAACTTCACTGTGGAAGCTTTTTTAAAGTGGGATTTTATTTGTTCTAATTTTCAGACGATCGTGGTAGATTGGCTACTTCTTTTGAATCTGCTGATAATACATATTATTTGCAAGAGTGATAGAACGTTTTCGTATAGAGTACGTAACACTTGTATTCTGTTCGTATCAATTTATTTTGGCGAACCAAATGTTGTGGTACGTTCGAACAAAGCCTCGAAGCTTCGGCCACGGAATCGAAACAATTAAGATCGCTGAAACTTTGTGTAGGATAAATAAAAATAAATGATTACTCGTTTAGAAAGTTGCACAGAATCTGGGATGCCCCATCTTACCAGATTGTGGTTAAATCTGCGATAGTTACCTTCCTACTTTTTTACCCGTACTTTTTTATAAACTCGTTTAAAAACTTTAACTCAGACCTCGAATAACTTTTCTCATAACTCCCGCCACGTTTTCGCGAGAGCAACTTTCAATGTTGACGCTTTAAAGACGTATGACTCAACGTCGCGTCAACGCGAATACTTCCCTTGCAGATATAAACTTATATTAAATAGAACGAATTCCGGCGAACCAGAAATATTTCGGAGATTTTCGACGAGGAATCACAGGTGGTGTTTAGTACTGGACTTAAGTTTTCATTACGGAGGCGCTGTTCGTTAACGTTTTAACGACGCAATGATAACTATTTTATTACTTCCGATGATCTGATTGCGAGAGTTTACCGGCGGAAAAGTTTCCGATACACAGTCTTAACAACGAGTCGTAAGAGGCGCATCCGATGCTGACGACGTTCCTCGTTCCCAGTAAGATTTACACGATGTTTCACGATCCACATTTTACGACAGCCGGCCGCAGTAAACGACCTCGAAGGCCGCCGCTGCTACAATGAGATTCCCCCCTTTTCAGAAACGGGACATTTATCAAGGGAGCTTCGAGAATCGCTCCCGCCGGAGACCTCATTATTTATCGCGAATTTCGTCCGCGAATGAATAAAATGAATAGAACGCTCCGGCCGCATTAATTTCGCCAGCCCTCGAATGCCCAGGCGAAAGTTACACCGCCAATGTATTTGTTGCTATTGTTTCCCGGCGCTTTCGTTGCTTCTAAGAACACTTTCGTTCGCCTTGAATGCTCTCGCGAGTATTCCCTTTAACATCTCGACGATCTCCCCTGCGGGATCACGCTACTTAACTTTCATTCGCGTCACACTTCCGGAAGTTTTCATAAGGTTATTCCTTCATTTTTCCGGTTCTCAAATCTCCTCGACTTCTCGATAAAAGTGACACGTTGGTCTCGAAGTTTTGACGACCACGTAAATTCAGATTAATTTTGTGCATTTTTACAACGAAACAATATGAAAGTAAAGGAATAAATAGCAGCATGACAAGCATGACTACAATACTATCATCTTCGAACGAGACATATAACATAATTAAATTGTAATGTTTAGTATGATATTATGAACGGTAAAATAAGAAAAGAAAATGGTGTGAAATTGATTGGTGGGTGAAACGAGAATTAAACAGGGGTTAATCTAGAGTTAATGAAAAATTTTCGAGTCCACTTTGCGGTAGGGAAAATAGAGTGGAGGTGGATTAGAGTGGAGAGATGATCGTTTTTGGCACGGTGGGTTTCGAATTTTGCGAAATCTGTAAGCGGCCCGCCGGCCCGTAATTCTTCCCGCGATTACGTTTATTTGTCCGCTCGTAATAACCGTAAATTTTCCCTCATTCTTGGGAGAAGCCGGCGCGGCGGCCGGGATCTCCATAACGGTGGCCGGGCTCTCCGCGGGGTTTGCGCAGTCAGCAACGAACGCCGCTCGTGCGAATCGAGCATGCGAAATGCAAGCTCTTAAGTAATAGTACGTCAGCCGGCGGAATTTATTATCGACTTACCGACGACGAGAAAGTCGCAATACTTTTACCGCTGCGTCCCGCCTGGCCTTCAAATTGTGCAGATTCACGACCGCGGATAGCATCCGACAGCAAATTTTGAAATATTCCGCGACTCGAACAAAGCCGATTCTTCGGGGAACTGAGGAATTTTATATTGCGATAGAACGCGATGTTATTAATCCACTGCTCGCCGAGAATTCTTTATTAGGCGGAACACAATGAGATAGGTATCGATGATGAATAATAATGGAAATGAATAATAATCTGCATTGCAAAATAAAAACTCTCACCGTCAACTTCTGGAAATCGAACTTCAACCACTCGAGAATAACATATTCTTATTATACATTCTCCTGCAGCTTCTCTTTCGCGTTACTACACACCTTTCTCGTGAATAAATTCCATAAACTGCGATTGATTTTTAACGAAGGAAGGGGATGTATAATCTTCGCAGGACCGGTCGATTAGAATGTGATTGAATTTTCATTTGTAGAACATGTAATAGTGTAACATTTGTTGAGAAGCAAGTGCAGTCTGCAGATTATGGAAATTTTATGCAGCTGCAGCATCGCGAGTGAAAAACGCGCTGCGGCAAAATCTTCGAGGGAGTTTAACACATTTTTCTTCTTTACTTTTATGTTTACCAAATCCGCGATGCAGCGAATGAATTTCAGGTTAACATCAGCCGTTATAAATACGTCTTTAGAAACTCGGAATTTACATAAAGATTCATGGACAGATTATTATTATGCGCCTTATGGTTCCCGAGTAGCCAGCGACCATAAACAGGTCTTTTATAACAGTGGCCTACTTTCTCTGTGTATTCTTTTTAATTCCGTATGGAGGTTTCATCGTTGATCTGAATACACTTTTAATTTAGTTGTTCTAGATTATACCGCAGGATGTCACGGGACACCCCTATACATAAATTATAACCATTCCCGTTCTTTCCCGGGTAAAAATTACTGTTCACATTTTCTACAAACTTGTAGAGAAGAAAGAAAATATACTAAACTGTAATATTATCTGTGCAGGGTTAATATATAAAAACAGAGTAAATATAAAGCGTCAGAGTACATACATAGTACTATAGGGACCGGTGACGCGACGTTAACGTCATATGAATTTCAGCGCTGAGTGACCGCTGACGCCACGCTTTCGTCAATGGTTTTATCGCCACATTCGTTTGCGTATAAATTTATTTATCCATTTTCGCGTCTGTTTATTTATTTAGCACTTCCAGCTGGTCACATTTACATATTCATAGCTATCGAATTTTTTTCCCATGTACAGCTGGGAACAGAGATTACCCGTCGTGAAAATGATCCCATATTTCTCATTGTTTTATCAACTTCAGTTTTCAACGAATCCCAAGGAGCAAACTTGAAACGCCGAATGTCTGATGCTAAACCACAGTGATTCCGCAGGAAACAAAAGCCTGGAAAACCCCGAAAACCCATTTTCCCCGGACGCCTAAGTCTCCAGCGGTCCGCGTCGTCGCGTCGCACTAAGTAACCCTTAGGAAAGATTTGCTCGGCGTTGGCGAGCAACTTTAAAACCAAGAAGTTACCGTAGTTAGGAGTTTTCATTACGATATCATCCGCGTGCGGTCGGAAGCGCGACGTAATTTTCCCTCGCCGCGACCGTTTCTATTCAGGCCGGGTGTCCAAGTTTTGCGGGCGGCAATGTTCCCGCGTTCCGCTTTAATTCCATTTGGCCGACCCCCTTTTCGTCCCACCACGAATCCGTCCGCCAGGCTCCCTCGCGTTTTCACGCGACGCGACGCCCGGAGAGAGGCGTCCGTGCACAGAAAATTTGCCAGTTTGACAAACCCGCTTGTACGGCCACCTGTGCGTTCAAACTTCATTCGCCCGTTCACGCGACCCGTCCATTCGAACCCTCGCCCGCTCCACTTTCCTCCCCAAGACACACCGTCTCCGTTTCTTGCACGGAAACGCCCCAATACAACGATATAATCGTTATAATAAGTCGGAACACGATCCGCGGAGTGCTCTTATCGGTCGGACAACAGAGATCGCACTCCGATTATCGGAAATCACGAGCACTCTTCCGAGCAGTATTTGCACACTCGCTTCGGCTTCGGAAAATACAAAATGCGCGCTAGTACTTGTTTAACCCTTAGCACTCGAGTGGCGCCAATGAGGCGCCACTAAAAATTGCTGTACTATTATTTAAATAATTGTTTACACTATCAGATATGTCGGTATCTAACCAATTACTACACATTTAAGTATTGTACGAGGTATTATATCAATTTCAGATTTATCAAATTTAAGAAATCATAGAGAATGGAAATATTGTAGGACTAACTGATGGAACCGGAAATTAGATAACCGCCATAACTGGTTCTACAAAAATTTCTGCTGGATGAAGAATGTTATCAATTTTTCCAAAAATCAAAGAAACTCAATCTACCTAATCATGAATTACATCCTGATCTTCAATGTTCAGTAAGAAAGTAAAGATTCATTAAAATTCCGATCAACAGAACACAGACAAACATTCCGAATTTTCCGGAAGGACGGACTATTTTTCAATTCCGGATCTAAACACCGTTCGTGTCCTTTTATTTCGCCTCGAGTTCCCCGGCACGAAAACACCGGGAAAACAGAACGAGAAGAAGCTGGCTGGCACATCCGATGTCCTTGGTCCTGTTTTTCGTTTCGATCGAATCAATTTAAACGTCCCGGTCTCGCGCGAGCGATATCCTCGAAAAAACAACTGCTCCTCGACCCGTGAGTCTATTAGCTCTATAAGCGGATCGAACGAACATTAACGAACTTCTGTTTACCCATCCTCTTTCCTCTACTTATTCATTTTCTCTCCTCCCCTGGGCGGCAGTCGAACGACAAACTGATAGAAAAAAATTGTTCGAGCCACTCAACGAAGCGAACCTTTGCCACGATCTAAACGCTGGTAAACGGATCTGTGACGGCAGAGTGGCCCGCTGATGTTTTAGGGGAGAGCTTTCCTTGCCTTCTTCGAAGGGACCGTGTTTACTTATTCGTGTCCCTTTGTATTTAGGGACACTCGCGATGCAAAGACGTCTCGCGCGACGTCTACGCTAATGGCCTCTGATCCGATCAAGAATACATTAATATTGCACACGGCTAGTTTATACGATCTTGACTTTGAGAATGCACGCTTTAGAGAAACGTCAGAGGTGAATTGTTCAATTTCTCTTTATAAAGGAACTGACTTAACCCTTAGCACTCGACTGGCGACTCAGAATCACCACTAAAATTTGTTGTACCATTATTCAAAGTATTCTTTACATTATTAAATATGTTTCTATCTATCAATTATTAAACATTTGTAGGATTTAAGTCGTCAATAAACAATTTAAGATTTAATTTCAACTAATACAGATACAATATTGAACATTAGCTTTTTACACGTCAAACGAGAATTAATCAAACAACACAAATTATGAAACATGAAGAACGCAAATAAATAACAAATATTGAATCGATAATAAATAAAAAATTCGACGGAATTCTCGTCGCTCGAAGACGACTTCTCCCTACAGATTTAAGTATTTCACGAGGTATTATATCAATTTTATATTCGTATGAAAAAAATTAATATACATAGAATGGAATTATTCTAGATTGGAAGAAATATTTAATTTTGGATTTAAAATAGCTTCGAGTGCAAAGGGTTAATTTTTAGCGAGAACCCTGAATCTTTTCAAAACTGAAACTTTCATTTCAGTGATTAGTGTATTTACCACAAGTCCAAACAGCGTTACTAATTATATTTGTCAAACAATCCATCGAAACTATTCCGCAAAACATGTTGGCACAATCGATTTCGTCGTACTTTAACAGCATGGCACAGAACAAACGCTGTTAGACCTTATCTTCCCCATGGATCCGATTTAAACCCGGAATCTCGGAGTTTACTACCTGCAAGAGCCTCGGAGCTGGCATTTTTCCGATTCGAACCGAAAATCGATTCGATACCGAGCCAGTCTTTTCTCAATTTCTATCGCGTCGGTGATTTAAGTCCCGCAAGCGATCGGGCCTGCTTGCTCGAAGTAGATAGCGAACCGTGCGATCCCTTCCGCCATAATTGATTCATCGTGAATATCGTGATTCGGACTCTGTCGTCGAATATAAATTCGACCGGTTGATTAACTTGATTATTGATCTTTTCAACGTCGAAACGGGAGGTTGTAGTTTTACAAGTTGCAGAGGTGGAAAACAACATGGGAGACGATTTATGTTTACGCACGTGAAAAATTGTGAGAGGATACCGTCGTGATGCATTTTTCGGCAGAGAACGAGAGAAGGTGGAATGGGAGAAGAAAACGAAAGCAATTAGGGCCGCGCGAAAAATGTTCCGGATACGGTGGAACGATTTACGGTGAGCTCGTGCCTGCAACAATTTATCACGACGACGGACTCGAGATAATCTCCAATGAACCTGTTACGCTACAAATTAAATTAAAAATGATTAAAGTCCGCTTCGGCGAGTCCGTTAACAAGTGTGTGCGTGCTTCGGAACGTCCTCCGCTCTTGTTCAAACGAGAATAATTCCTCGAGATAAATCATAGTTCGCGATGTTTATGCGAGAGCCGGACGACGACTAACGACAACCAGTGGCTCGTATTAATTCATCACGACCATGAATTCGATAGAACTTGACATTAACTTGTTACCTTACGGTCTCGATCAATAATTACTTTTATTAGGTCGTTGAATTAATTCGCATAATGTCAATACAATTGTTATATTAAAGACAAATGTTTAATGTTCTCGCGGCGCTACGGTTCGATCAATGTTTGATTTTTGATTGATTGAATTGATCGAACCGTAGCGCCGAGAACATTAAACATTTGTTATTAATAAGAATACGATTGATATAAGAGACATATTTGTTATATTAAGGAATCACTGAACGATACAAAATACGCGAAAGTATTCCGTTGAAATTATTTTTCTGCTTTGCATGCGAATATAATTAAATGCTCTTCGTTGGAATGGAATTACGCCCGAGGCGGAAAAATGTTGATTCACGGGTCTTCGTTTTTACACGCAGCCGGTAAATTACAATAATGAAGGAAGATCGGGTGGGGCGAATTCAAAGAACGAGTTAATTCGTCATCGCTCGGTTAACAGGTGGTTCATAATGTAAAGGTATCTCCATTTTTCATTGCCGCATTGTCCATTTTCATTCATTTATGCCGGAGAGCAGAAGAAACAACCGAAAGCGAAAGTGAAAATATTATTCTGTATATTTCTACATTTGTAACGAACACGGCTAATAAAAAACCGGCGGAATGAACGGTTTCATACAAACTAACCAAGTCTTTTACTACATCGCGAATGCAACCAGCTGTCGACGATGTAAACCAGCAGCTATTTAAATCTGCTTTTTAACTCGTTGAACTTTGAACCAATGACAAATTTTCTTAAACAGACAAGCAAAAAGTGTTCGTCTACCATCGACGAGCGTGACAAAAACTGGATGTTGCTCGGTGTGGACGAGGCCGGCTACAAACTTTAGCATTTCTCTACAAAAATTGAAAAACGAGCAGAGCGAATGGAAGAATGGCGACGGCAGGAGTGAAGCAGAGTGAGGAAAGTGAGTTTGAGCAGCGCAGCAATTCCAGCGCTGCCCATAGCGATTCAGGAACCGTTCCTCGGAGCGATTGTGCTCACGAAGGTCAGTGACGCGACGCGCTCTCCGAAATAATCCCGCGGCTCTCATTACGAGCGTCGTTAATCTCCGCCGCGAGGAACGCGAAACGAGCCAATTAATCTTGTCGGCAAGAGGAGGCGAACGCGCTCGTAAGTAGCGGTCCGACGCGGATGAATAATTAAATCTGTCCCCGGGCCCGATGACTGGGTCGCGGTGTTTTCGCCGTGGAATTCTCCTGGATCGGCGGTTCCTCCCGGCGAGAGGGATGAGGATGCTGAGAGAAGGGGTTGGTTTCTTACTGCGATCAACGGACGCAGTGTACCGTCGCAGGAAATGCCGAGAGAACGGTCGGGTAGTTGTTCCGGACCGTAAAAACCTGAACTAAATCGAAATTTTTCACGGCCTCGACAATCCATAACATTTCGCAGAGTCCGCAACCCAAGTGCAAGTGTGTCTTCGTTGCATTTCGACAGAATTCATCGAGCCCATATCTTAAAATGACGTCTCGTCAAAGTGTCGTAAATTGGAAGTATCTTAAGCGAAACACAGAAACTCAATTCCTTTAAAAACGCTACACAACGTAAGTCTTTTAATTTAAATCATTTCGAATCGCGACACGAAGAAGTCGCCCCGGGGATGTGCGTTAAAATATATGAAAACCGTTTCAGCATTTAGCCGCGCAACGCATAGAGACGTTTATACGGTAGAAATATTAAAAAAGCTTTATGAAAGATATTCATAGGGGTAGTTTCTCATCGGGCTAAAAGAATAATAGGAAAATCAGCTAGAAAATCCCCGAGAACTATTCCGTTCGCAATGAATAACGTATAATTTAAAGTGATATGAATTTCGTTGGTGTTTTTACGGTTTCTGGGTGCGCACGGTCAGGTCCCGTTTCCAGTTGCGGGGGGGGGGGGCGGTAGAACTCGATCCTTTTGCCTCGCAGTTTGCCCACGGTCGTCGAATAAAAAGCGACGACAATAAAGGCATTATTAATGGCCGCAATAACGGCAATTACGGGGATGAATATTGAGGTCGCCGCGAAAGTTCTGTCCCGCCGCCGGTTCCGTCGAGATGGATCGGACCATCTTTCCCTCTGAAAGCCTCTTTCATCGGGATCGCCGAAGTTGAAGCGTAGATTTTCTAGCGTTATTTACCCACCGTCCTCTCTCTTTTTGCCTGCCCCCGATATCGTTTCGAGGTGTATTATACGAAAGCGAAATACGACCGCGTTCATAAGCTTCGAGCGTACTTCAGCCTTTAAGGAACTCGCTTCCCCGGGAAACGTTTGCCTACGATTGCGACTTCCGTTCCGCGATGCGCAACGGGGATAACAATAACAACGAAGGTAGCAGTAATATTTCTTTGTGACGCATTTTATATACTCCCGGTAATCCAATGGTGCGTTTACCTTGAGCAGTCTTTGCGCGGGTGGCGCACAGTGGTCGGAACCTATAGAAATAATGGAAAAACTTCATAACTTCGACATTTCTCAATATTTTTTAGTAATTCTTTTTTTATGTCACTTCTTAATTATCACACTTCTCATATTATTAAACGAAATGTTACACAGCGAACTTAATATAATTGTTTGTACATGATATCGTTTACTACATTACGAACTATTATTTCAGCATACTAAAATTGAAAACTTGAAATAGTATTAAGCAAACAAACTAAAAATAGAATTAAAACAAACAAACTTGAAACAGTATTAAAGAAAAATCTTCAATATCTGCTTCTACTGTTCTTTCTTGTTCACTAGTTTCTTCAATTTCACGCATTAAAAGTTTCCTCCGTGCTCTTTTCAATGTTGTACTTATAACCCTTAACGGTCCAATGGCGCCATATATGCGACATGACACTTTTACTTACTGGGTTAGGTTAAGGGTTAATAAATTTTCACTAAAATAAAAATATTTCTTTTTCTACACTTGATTTAAAAATGTTTTACAGCTTCTCTTCATATGAAAAATAGCTGGAGCTGGTGGGAAGTAAACTTGAAATACTTCCGGACCGTTAAAGGTTAATGTTGTAACACGCATTTGCCACCATGTAAAAGCAGTCTTTTAAATATTGCTCACGACATTTCGGGAAAGCTGTGTCAAATTGACACGAGGGACGGATGAGGGTTAATAACTAATCGTTCAGAGCAGAAACGTCAATACAAAAAGACTTCATTAGCCAGTACGAGAAATCCGAGCACAGAGACGCCAGCAAACGGCGTCGATAAATTCGCGCGAATACGAGCAAGTAGAACGAATCGGAGATCGACGATTCTACATCCGTCAAAATCAAAGAGGGCGCGTCCCGTCGAGTATTACGAGATCGGGAAAAAATTCCGGAGTGATTTGAAAGCATTCCTGCACGTCGACGGAAGCATCGAACGGCGTATCGAATAACGTTCAAGCATTCAACAAGGCGCGATACCTATGTACGAAGAGGCCGCACGCGAGCTGCGAAACGGATCCGAAAATGTTCCCGGGCGTTCTCACTCGCGAGCTCCGCTTTTGTTCTGGATCCGGACGAAATGGCTTTACCGAGGAGGGAGGGCGGGAGGAAAAAGAGGAAGGAACACAGCGTGAGAAACAAAAGAGGCAGCAGAGAAATGAGAAGGGGTGGCGCGGGAGGAGAGGGGGTGGGTGACGGTGTATAAAAAAAGAAGAGTCGCGAAAACGAAAACTCCGTCGGGGCTCGTACGTAATTAAAAGTCCCCCGCGAACGCGTCGAAAAAGCTTCGAGCGTGTTGCTGTTTGATTCCGGGCGCTCACAAAGCACTCGAAAATGCTCCTTATACGGTGGCAGCGCGCGAGCGAGCGAGCGAGCCCGTTTGTGGGACAGAGAAACGCGGGAGGAGAAACGTGACCTCCATAAAAGGGAGTTTTATGCGAGCGGTTCGCATTTGTTCGGAGTTTAAAGCCGTTTCTGCAGGTGCTCCCATGCCGGTAAATTGCATGTAAACCCTTCCAGGCCAATTGCGCGACGACGGAAACGAGAATGCCGACGCTGTCGAATGCCGTCACGGCTCTCCCTGATACATCCATTCCTTTTCGGCTGCCCACTGGATATCCGTACAATTTTTATCGGTCCCGCTTCTACGTAGATGTGTCACGATCACGATCTGCACCCAATCAAAAATGATCATCGATCGCTAAAATTTCCCACTTTCTCTTTCTTTCGAACCAATGTCGCCGAACCTGCAGTCGCAACAGCATCGATTTTTTATTCAAATTAGTGAAACTGTCATCTTTATTGAAGAATCATGCCGCTTCAACTTTTCCATTGTCCATTAAAAATGTTTGTTGCTTGAAATTTACTGAAATCATTTATTCTGTCACTCTGAAATTAATGCAACGCGTACAATATTCGTAACAATACGATCGACAGAATGCCTCGTGTCCTGTTTATTTTAGATGAGATGGTAGATTACACACGTTTAAAACGTTAAACGATAATGCGCGCAATATTTAAACAATGGAATCAATGTTTCCAGTATTCTATTTTATAAAAGAACGTTCTCCGATTTTTGAATTTAATATTTCACCAACAGGCTGCATGTGATTCATGACATAATATATTATATCGAAAGCATTGATGTTCCATTAATATTTTCGGAAACTCGAGTAGACACGTGTACGTTTTACCAGTTACGAAAAAAGGTTACATAAAAATACTGTAAATTAATCAATTCGTAAAAAGTGGAACGGAAGATGTCAGAGTCGTACGTTTATTATTTGATTACCGTGCTGCTTTTAACAAATGCATTGAAACTCTTGTACCCACGCCACGTCCAACAGATCAAATAAAAACGAATGAAATTTATATGAATAGAAGAACGTTTCACACTTTGCCCCACCACAATCTGACCGCCGATAATTTAATGAAACTGCGATCCTCGGCCAAATTACACCGAAGTGGAAGCTGAAATTAAGTGAAATACTTCCGACCAGGTTTTCGCGTAGGAAATCAAATTATCGAGATTACATTATTCGTTTGAACGTGCATTAAGAGCCGCGTTATACTTTAATACTTACCGAACATTCCGGGTTCGACCTATCGTACGAGGTTTTTAAAAAGATATGTTTATGATTCGCGACCTGATCGCTCGTCGAGTATTAAGTGGGCATTTTTCGAAATCTTAAAAAGTGGTTTTACAGACGTGTAAAATAAAGCATCAACATTTTATCCATTAAATTATAATAGCTGAACTAGCAAACATAGAGTATCTACTCAAATAAATTGGTACAAAAACTACTACATAAGTAACAAATGAACAATTTTTAATTTCATTTTAAGACAACAAAATTTAAAGAATTAATTAAAAAATGATTACAAAAAATATATATTTATTACTATAATTGTCTGTAGGTAGGAATAATGTTTTTAATGAATTTTAGTGGAAATTTCATCCCGATATCTCTTATTATCGCATTAAAATAAAAGTCTTATGCATCAACTACAACAAACAGAAGTTACATAAAAATTGATTTGCTACTCCTAAGCATTTTAACAATATTACTATAATATTCCTGAATTTTTTTAACGTAGCGTGTATTAGTCAGCGTCGACGGCACCGAAATGCAACCGTGAACAATCTTTTATCTGAATCGACGTGTTCAATCAATACTGGTTCCATAGTCTGCAGATTTTGTCCCCTTTTCTCGGTCCTTCCATAATATTTTCGAGGAACGATATCACCGCCCACGCAGCGTCTGAGGAAAACTGATTTTCCTCGGGCCGGGCTGGCCGGTATATTTGTCCACGGGAGCATGACGTCGAATGTATCGTTTTTCTCACGAGCAGCGTGCAACAAAATAATCCATTTAACGGATTCCTGTTTCCAGGTTGCTGCCCACGCATCGATTCCCATGATATCGCCGGCCGATAGAGCTTCCTACGCGCGTACGCGTAAATTAGTTGGGGCTCGATTAGCCACGATCGACTGGCTCTGAAACCGAGTCGACATTTAACGTCCGTGACATATGCGGAGAATTATCGACGAAGATATTTTACCGATACCATCTGCGCTCGCGGCTTTGCGTAAAAGGATTCAATGATTTTCGCAAGCCCCTCGCATTCCTAAAAAAAAAACGACACGTTCCCGTCATTTTTCCGAAATTTGACGACAAGAAATATACAGTAAAATTGTTCTGCAATTGTGATTCGTATCGCTGAAGACTCTCATCATTCGGACTGTCTTAATTTATGCGACTACAGTTATCGTTCATTCTAAAATGACGCACAACGAAGTATATACATATATTTTGAGAAAACGCCAAGCGATAAAGCGAGAATTACTTATCGGAGACATTAGCGTAATTTTAAAGCGGAGAGGCAAAGTTCATTTGTTTTACATATTTTTCAAATTTCAAGGCGACCGAACTGAAAAATACGGTTCCGACGATAACACGTTTAAAGCTGTTTGCACAGTTTCAGCCTGTACGTACATGGTGTATATACATCATAACTTTGTTATTTTGCCAGATTTTTTAAAATGTTGTGCTTCGGGAAAACGCGTTGAAGTTTTTCGACCAGTCCGAACGGGGACAGGTCTCCAATCTAGTACGAGTTTCGAAGTTTCATTGAAGACAGGCCTTGGAAATTGAAGACGGTTCAAGTTCTTGCGCATCAGAGAGTATCACTCGGGGAAGCTCGGTCGCGTTCATAAGACATTTCTGTTCTTCAAATTCCATTTCCCATGATTCGATTGGTACCTTCCTCGACCGGCGAAGTTCCCAGTGGTTTGCTCGCTTTGATCACCGGCTTTTTTCCCGTGTTTGGCTTCCCTGACCTTATTCCGACTTGCACGGTTGAACAGACCTGGCGATATTTATCTATCTGCTCGCTTGCACCTCGTTTTTACCGCCCCCGGGAAAATTGTTTACAACTGGCCGGATTATGAAATATTACCGTTGTCGTAGAGCTAGGAAAGTCGTTGCGAAAGCCCGTTACGAAACACTACTGGCTCGGATTTAATGGACAACGAGTGATCTTGAATAATGATTGCGATACTCCGGTCTGTCCGCTTTCCAGTGCCGAGGTTCGAGCACCGATCGAAGATGTTCACCTCGTTTCCCATGCGACACGGTTTATCTCGCGAGCAAATTTCCTCTTCAAATTGGAAACAACGTTGTTCCCTGCGATCGCGAACTCATTTTTTATTCCAGTCAATCGATTCTCAACTTTTCCACGCCAGTGTCTCGAAAGCGCCTTCCGCGATAGGATTGACAAGTTAACTAGTCGTCGATGGTGAACGATCACTCTCGCTTAGAACACGGCGCAACTCATTTGTCTTAACCTTTCATGAGCCAGACCGTCATTTTTGTTTTATCTTCGTCGACTTGTAGTCTGCACGGCAACCAAAATGCGCGTTACGTTCGTCCGACTGACTGTCGCGGTTTCGGTTCATTACTCGCGAACCAACTCATACTTAGCGTGTTTTACACGGGTGTTAGTACGTAATAATTCAAAATCACCGACACACCGAGCTCTCCGAGCACTTTCACTGCTCGCATTTGAAACTACAATGAACTCGAAGTCGAGCAAAAACTTTCTTCGACAATCACCGAGGCAAGCTGATTTCTTTTCAAGTTTGCAAGTCCCTCCGAAGGTTTGTTGCATTATTATTAGATTCTACTTTCTACAATTTCGATTTTCAAACTCGCCGCGCGATTCGAAACTTTCTTCGGCAACTATCGAGGAACTATTGTATGAGCTGACTTCTTTTCGAGAGTTCCTCCCGATGTTTGTCCCGTTATGGAAACGCTACTGTAAATTCGGTTTCTACAGATTCGTGCGCCGCTATCAACAACTTCGAGGAACGATTAAAAACTAGACGGCGAATGTCGCCAGCGCGTGATAAATTTTGGCGGATAACCGACCCGCGAACGATCCGAGGAAAACACGAGAAGAATTATGATCGAAGATCGTATCGCCAAGAAATATAATCTCATACAAACTACGAGTGACACAAATGCGCAAGATCGATGGGCATAAATCTCGCGAGTTTGCCGCGTTCGGACCAGATTCTCTACCGGCGCTTTTTCCTTCGTGCTTCTTTAAGCTTCCAACGATCGAGATTTATCAAATTAAATGCCCAAGAGAATCCGTTCTTCATTTTTCGCCGCATCTTCTACCCGCGCTTCCGCTTCTTCCAGCCGCTATAGGTCAAACTCTATTATGGCTTTGCTGCGAGCGCTTTCCAATCGATTCTTACCCACTCGGCCTTTGTTACAGCCACGTGTACCTAGCAAGGTAACCCATTATTAACTTACAGCTTTCAAACTTTGACGGCGATACTAAATGCGGGTACGTTATCGCTCTATTTTTTATCATTTCGAGACCGCGACGAAGTGCATCTGTACCGGAAACTATAGAAACAGATGTCGATGCATCAGTATTACGAACAATTTAGATTCTACCAGGCCACATTATCATCTTTACGAAGTCTGTTGGATTATTAGAAATGATAGTGCAACTGCCAGAGCAAAAATGAATTTCGTTGTCTGTGAGAAACGCTGCAGTCTGTAGCATAGAAAAAGCAAAGAACATGTAGTGGCCCTCTCGGAAAAGGATTGGCAAGTGAGTCAAAGAATGGGGCCTTGCCGATCCTCTCCGAGTCAAAATGTAGGAAGGCAGAAAAACCCTCCCAGGGCAAGGAAAAAAAAAGTCTGTAGCATAGAATCATAGACCGGATGTAACCGGACCCATGGGCCTGGTATTCTTCATACTCAAGGGCCTGTGCTGTAAAGTGTAAAGCACTGTAAACTATGCAGGCTGGGGTTTTTCCTAAAAGTCAAGGGGGGAGGGGGCGACTCTTCCGTCCAGGAGGCAAGTCTGACAGACAAGTCATCCTTTCGTGCTTTTTAATAAAGTTGAATTAGTAAAGTGAAAATTCTCTGCTTTGTTGTTCATTTGAGAACTCCCATTTCCAATAAGATCACGTTAAGGTTCCTTCTATTATAGAATCATACAACTCCAGATTGAAGAATTGTTTTTACAAAAGCAATATAAATTTATCAACCAGATGGACCCTGCGAGACCGCCGAACAAAAACCGGCACTGTACCAGGGAATCCGATAATTCATTTTACGATCAATTAGAGTCACGAACTACTCGTTCACCCGTGAGATGATCCCCATCGGTACTACATTTCTACTATAAACGACATATCCAAGAGACCGTCACGCAGTGTGTCGCTAACTGTGTGAAAATTGCAGCGGCGACTGGTGACCCGTAACGTTTCCGGTACCAATTACATTTCGCTGGAATTCAATCGGATCCGGGTGAAAACACCTCGCAACGCGTCTAGCGTGTAAAACCCAGGAGCAGATGGAATTTCCTGATACAAGATCAGCATTAGCCCAATCGAGCCCGTTTGGCAGTCCAGAAATCAAAGCAGTTCGCGCGGTGGTCGTCAAAGGAGGGTCTAAAGAACCTTTGGATCTTTGATCATGCTAACAACGCTTTTTCGGACTATTCGTAGTTCGAACCTCTGCCCGCCCCTTCCCGCGCAATAAAACTAATGCGGGCGGGGACTAACGTGCGCTAGCAGCTCGCGAGTGTATGTGTAGAACGATGTAGAAAGGGCTGAACCCTGTTCGAGGGGAGAGAGGAAAGGAACGGGACGAAGAGCGACGAAGAGGTGGCGAGAGAGGGTGTGGGATGAAGAAGAGGGGAGAGAAGATAGAGGGACGAGCACGACTGACCCACTCCACCTTGGCATCCACTCTCATCCGTTCTCGCAACAAACGCATCCGTACCTCAAACAAGCGGCCACCATGGCCGACGTCGACACCCTCTCCGCCACTTCACGGTCGTTCGCACCGCACTCTCTGTCTCTCGCATCTTCCATCGACTGACGAACCAACCATCCCCCTTTTCTCTCGCCTAACCACCCCGGGCCCGGTTCGATCCCACGCTTTTATGGAACCGCCGACAACCCTCGTCGGCGAAATGTTAATCCCCGAACTGTCTTCGTGCCCGGGAAGAGAGCGCAGTCGATGGTTCCCGGGGATTTGCGATTTTTATCGAGGGCTCGACGCGACGCGTGCTCGCCGCCAGACACCCGGCGAAATTCGCGCAAGAATTCGTTCCTCTTTTTCGACAAAACGCAGGCCGGATTAACTCTTTGCTCCGCGGATATCCCTTGTTTGCCGTACACGGGATGTTCGATTAGATCGCGTTGATTTTCGAGTAACGTCGCTGGAGGTCGTAAATCTTTAACTCAATTCTATGAGAACGCGAATTAATCGATTCCTTACCATCCATTGGACGGAACGGATATTATTGAACGAACTTGCACTTTTTAACAAAATAAACTCTGAATTTATTTAATACTGTCGAATTTACAAGATAGTGAAAGGTGATGGTACATGATTCAAGTCTCGAGATGAACTGAACTGCCGGTGAACATAATGAAAAACTGTCGGTTTAAAAAAAGGCGTGACTTTAAAAATGAGCCATGCGGATTCGTCGATTGGCATTTCCTTTGACGTTGGTGAGGGAAGCGGTCGTCTCAGCTGACTGGTTAAAATCATAGACAATACAAAGGGTAAATGATCGCCTCTCGCTATGTTCACTCGCAGGACCGTCATACCTGTGAGTGATCCACGCAAAAAATCTGCATGGATTAATACTTCAATAATACTTTAAAAAGGTGACTCGAATCTGGTCGCCAAATGCGGACCTAGGATTTGTAAAACGCTAAATCGAATAAGGAGTGATGGCATTGCGGAGAGATTGCTGCTATACCTGGTTCGATGTTATTTTTCTCTTTAAAGGAAATGATATAATTGACTACCCGCCTTACAAATTGAATTGATAATGAACTAAGAGTTTCAACTTTTTTTTTTTACTTGGAATGAACACGGGATGAATCGTGACAGATCTAACCGAATCGAATGTACAGGGTGTCACGACCACCTTAGCGTGATTCCACACCTAGGATTTAGTGGAAATTGACATAAAAAAACTCCCCGATAAATTGACCATGACCTTGAAAATCAAGGTAATAGAAACAACATTTTTTGTTTGATCGTGTTCTACTAGTCATAAGGAGCAACTTTGTGAAAGAAGCCATGGGTCACGTCTCAACTGTTCTCTTAAAATATAATGTTGCAATTCCAATCATTTTTGCAGCTTCAACTTCAAATTCGTTGAATTAAAAAACATTCATGAAATAGATTAAAAGCATTATAACTTTATACAAACCTCTGACTACTTCGCTGAAACACGAGCAGTACCAAATCCCCAAGAGAACCCACACAATGTAGATATAGAAATTCAAATTCCCTTGAAAATACAAGTTCATTAGATCCAACCTGTTCCGGTCTGATGCGAGCGCCATCATCGATTATCAGCTTTGGATTTAAAAAGCCGCGTCAGCCGAGAAAATGAAAAAAGAAATTTCCTTCTTCCCGATTTCCCGAACGACGGTATCGGAGGGGAGAATACGAGAGCGGGAACGTAGAAGAAACGTATTTCGGTTCGAACTGGCGGCGGCTGTTCATCGGATTCGGAGCATGCAGCTTGAGCAAAAAGTTTACCCGAAGACGTATGTTCGTCGCGCGACTAGGCGTCTACCGGCTCTCCCCGGTTGAACCAGTTCCCGAGCAGCCATTTAAGCCGCGGCTTAACCTGGCTTAAAGCGTTGCCTGGCCCCCGTCTCATACTTCCGCGACGTTCCGTTGCCTGACCGTTGCACCGCGGCTTTTAATCGAGCCCTACCGGATTATCTCGACTCGCGATCCTCGGATCAGCCTCCAAAGCACTCGACATTTATATTCCGCGTTCGAACGATACGCGTCGGGGAGTGCCGCCCTTTCTTTCCTGATCCTTAAACACCGTGATCCTGCAGGAACACTGTACTTGCAACTCGTCGGTTCACCGAACTTATTACGTTCCTCCAGTTCTCGAGGAACTTAATTATATAGTTAATATATATAATATAGATAATATATATAAATCTTTATTTGGTCCCCTCAGGGTTACAAATTCGCTGATCTGTTCTCCTCCTTTTCTCCACTACTTCATACTATCTACATACTAGTATAATTCTTAAATCTACTCTCTTAACTTAAACTTAACCTAGAGAACTTATATCTAAACGCCTTACTTACTACTTACATACTAGTTAACAATATAGATAATATATAATACATAATAAATAAAGAAGGGAAGGATGGGAGTCAACGATTATTAGCACAGGCAAGAGGAGGGATATTAGAAAGGTGGAACAGATATTGGGAAAAAGAGGAAAATAGAAAATGTGAATTCTGCGAGGATAGTTTTGGAAACTTGGAACATATGGCAAGGGAATGTAGGGAAATTGAAAGAGGCCCGTACATAGAGGAAATAGTGAGCGAGAGGGGGTCAAAAGAAGCGATAGATTGGCTAAGGAAGCTAGAGAAAAAAAGGGAAAGAACAGAAAGAAGGATGGGAGAAGGATAGGACAAAGTAAAATGTATGAATGGACCCGGAAAGGTGTGGAAGGATGAGAGAGTTAAGATTGAAATGTAAACCGAGTTCCTTTTTTATGGCCGGAAGGCTAAAAAATAAAGCATTTCTATTCTATATAATACATAATATATAATATAGATAATAAGGTTATCAAAAATTCTAGGAATATTAAACTTGTGGAATTTCGTACATTCGTATGTACAAGTAACCGACGATAAAAAACGACGAATAATAAAGTCCAGTAATAACAATTTACTGTAGCCCGTTTCGTGACTCCTGAAAGTGATTGATGATGCCAAAATAACTTTAGAAAGTTCCGCAGACCAGCTCTCTTTCCAGCAAGATGAACTAGAACAATTACCCACGCGACGAACACACTGAAGAACCAGTGAAATTAAGCGCGCATAAAAAGTTACGCACTATCTACACCCAAATTAGAACAAATGACGAGAAGCACTGCTCGTTTAAACTAGTTCTGAGCACGATTCGAGATAGTGTTTGCACACATATTTCTGCCTCCCGTTGAAATGGAAAAACAAGAGAGCGTCTGCAGCGTGTGTACTTTTAGCTCCGTTTGTTTCTTAAATGTCTTTCGCGACAATAAGAAACTTTTGGAACACCTCTGCTTTTGTTTAGCGTGCTGGGGAAAATTTGAAATGCTTCGAGCAATATTTGAGAACCGGGACTTGCTCGACGCGAACGTTCCTTGATCGTAACCGACGTTTTCAGAATTTTTTCGTATTACTGCCGAGGACCGTCTTTGGCTTCGGAACATTCGAACCGCCCGAGGTTTCCAGGGAGCCACACGCGCGCCGAAGATTTGGTTAGCTGGAAGATTTCCTGTTTAACTTACTCGACATAATATTTGGCTTTCCAGACTTCCCGGTTCCAAAGATTTTGAACTTCCCACGAAGTTTCGGCACTCGCGATATCCTCCAAGTTCCTGGAACTCTGGGAATTCAGCCTCCTCCAAGCATTTCCCTGTTTTTGAGGTCACGATTAACAAATTTGATGATCTCCCAACTAATTTCGACCTGCCGAGTTTATTGTCTGCGCCAAATTGTGAACAATGTGAGCACAGTGCCCGAAATGTTCAACATATGCTTCATGAAAGTCATTTATTAGAAATAAAATTGTTTGGAACTGTCTTTACGATGAGAGACTCAAAGGAAACTAGAAAACTATTAATTACTGAAGCGTTTATTTAATACTTCACGTCTCTACGTAATATTTATGTAAATATCTAGATAGCCAATGGAATGATTAAATAACTTGGGTCCTGAACGCAAATAAACCTTCGAACTTTTTTCATTCAGTTTCCCGCAGAAGTCGTACCAAAATCGAGGAGAAACCAGATGGGTTGAGACTTCGCGGTGCCCTGTCCCGATTCATAAATTAAAAATAAATCTTGTAGAACTTCAATTTCATCATTTCGGTATAATTCTCTTAATTGGGTATTCGAATTATTTGGATATTCGGTTACGTCGAAACACTGACAGATCGAATCATAATGGAATCTCCTACCTTTCGATATTCCAGAACGAAGAATGAATAGGTATATTGCAGGGCTGATGGATTTCCAGAGACCCTTTATCGAATTCAACAAGCGAGAATTCCCTGAAGGTCTGATTTCTCCGGAGACCAGCCGAGAAAAGAGGAGATCAGATTGACCGAGGAGATCGTCCGAGAATTGGGAGGGTCTGATACCCTCACTTTTGAGCACTCTCCTTTAATTGTCGTAGACTCGTCCAATCACTGGTCAATACCTTCTTTCATCGAGTACGGAACCGTCCGAAGCAAACCGAATCTTTCTGACAATGATATTAACATGCGGAGCACGTTCGTCCCGATCTTAGATCCTTGCATTGAAAAAATCAATCACTTTTGCTGGCAAATGTCTCATAAGCCACAATTTATTCCGGAACAATATTTGATTCTATATCCTTCGCCCTCGTAGATCAGGTACGAGAATACAGCATTTTCCAATTACAATTCAAAGAAAGAAGTCGCCTGGCCATCCTTAAAGGCATTACAGTTTCCACGGGCCGAATACCTCGCGATCCACAAGCCCGGCCCGTCGGATCAGCCTCGGTTCTCGGTCGCGGCCACTAAAATAGCAATATTTATCACGAATCTTATCGGCGTGCCCTTTCGCATTTCGCCGTCCCGAATCCAGCCATAAAACGTGATTCCTCGCGTTTCTATCCGATCGGATCCCGGGTCCCTCTAATCCAGAAACACATCGGCCACTGCTTTAGCCCGGATATTTATTACCGGGAGCGTTATCGAATGGCTGGCCATACCCGAAACCGTGAGAACTCCAGTTAACCGTTTCACCCGGTCGTACGACACACCATGATTCCCTCAACTCTCCGTGCCTCTGTATCGGTATGTGCGCCACGGCTGTTTACGTTTTCTCATTGCTTTCTGTGGGTGATCACAATAAATTAACTCGTGCGTAGACAAAGAATTAAATGTATATTTGATAAGTAAAACGATATTGAATAGAATGAATACTGTAAAGTCAATTATAATATCGTCTCGCGACACGTGCCGGATTAAGCCAGCTCGGGGCCCGTAGCAAATGTTACCAGAGGGCCCTAAGTTTTGCACGATAATATAATAAAACACGATGAATGATCTTTTTTTTAGCAAAAATATCCGGGAACGGTATCGACCAAATTTTAGATCAATTTTTTGTTGCAAGCGCGGGGCCCGTAGCAGGAGTAGCAAATGCTACTTAGCATATGTCTATACTCTCTCGCATCTCATGACACACTATCACTCGTTCTCTCTACTCTCGCTCGCTCCGCAGTCAAAATAAACAATCTAACAAATAGAACGACTTTCACACAGTACGATCCTCATCGATATCATCACGTCCAATTCTGAATCTAATCAAGAAATTAGGCGCTTCGCGTCTAAAATCCAATGCACACTTTCAACTGCTTTTTGCCATCTATCTGATAAAAGTTAGGTATACGATACATTCTCTCGAAACCCACGGCACGAGTTAAAGCAAAATTTCGAGCCATCTATTCCCAGCGGCGCGAATTAATGCTACCTTCTAATACGTGCGTGCGAAAGGGGGTGGAGGGCGTGAAAGGGACTGGAATAGTTCGGGAACGAAACGAACGGGAGGGAAGAAGGACTGGTGGATCGTGGATGGAAGGAGGACGGAGGAAAGAGGGGCTGGTTCGAGAAGGAAGGGCCTTTGACTCGCTCACGAAGGGGACCGAAGCAACCCCTTAGCCTCGGTCTACAAGGGTGCGCGATATTGATTCTCGCCTGGCGCTCGACACCGACGAAGCTCGTCTCCGTCGTCGTCGTCGTCGTCGTCGTCTACCATCTACCTGTGTGCCACCATGGAAGCCTGGTTGTCTACCGTGCGTCGTTTTACCACGGTGCACACGCAGACGGTGGCTCGTTGCACGTCTCAATGAGCCACGACACGATCGAGCCATCGCGACTCGGCTCAGGAACCGCCGCTGTCTCTCCTCTTCCTTATCCGCCCGTGATAACCGATAACGATCGCCGCTCGAGTGGCTGCTCGCCGCGAGGATAAGCATCTCCGGCGCCCTTCGATATCCGGACACCGACCGGCAAACCATTTGATAGAGACTCGACGTCGAGATCCCCGTGACAACGGTGAATCACGATAACTGACGATCCACCTTCCTCCGGATTCGTATAAAACGATGCTCCGGTCGCGAACTCTGTTAATGATCGATCCTTGAGTGATTTATACGGTTCGAAGTCGGTTTTACCGGAGTGTAAGGACGTCCGGAGAAACAATAAAGATTCGGATTTTAGAGAAACGTTTATTCAATAGAAGCTTTCGTTCGCGCTGCAACGATAACCCCGCTGCTTCTTCGCTGTGTCCTTATATATGTTTCCGCATCGTAGGTGGTTACCTCCGAAAACCAATCGTAATTAGTTAAAATTAACGCACGCCCTCCAAAAGGCGACAAAGTGAGGGAAACTGGTGCGTTTGTGGAGGTACCCTCGCATTGAGCCCTCGCTGCCTATCTAAAGCCCTTTATTGTCTCGCACTTGGTCTGCAGATGGGTTATGGTACGTCAACGGCTATTGAGACCTTTAGCTAAAAAATATGAAGTCCCTAATAAATTATTATAAAACAGAAAGTTCCGCTAAATCTCAAAAATAGCCTGAGGTCACGTCCGCACCGTAATCATAAACTGCGCCCCTTTCTAGAGCACGGTATCCTGCTGCAATCCGCATAGGCCACGGTCACTCGAATCCTTACAGGAGTTCCTCGGTTTAGCGAGGCGATAGTGTCGCTAATCAGGGGAATGTCATTTCTGGTCTACATTGATTCACTACTAAAATGCGTTTGATTTTACCGCTACCGTTTAGTCCGTGTTTTTACGAATTAGTCAGCGGAATTCGCATAAATATCGACGCCAACCACCGTAATGCGTAATATTTCACTGGTGGTCCCCGAAGCTCCTCAGGAAGTTACGTTTAATTGAGCCACGACGAGGGGGTTTCTCTATCAATCTCGGCCATTTAGAGCCGTAACTGGACGTCATCGGAGTCGCTGAACAATTCCGCTTTGTTCCTCTCGGCAGGTTGCTTCGCCGCTTCTCGGGATGATCTTATCTTTCACGGTGCATCGTGGGCCCAACGAGATTAATAACGCGAGATCGCGCTGCCTCGCAGTTCAAGTCGCTCGCTCGAGAAAATAGGGGCAATAAGAGGGTAGAGGGGCGAGAGGGAAAGAGAGAACAGAGAGAGATAGAGAGAGAGAGAGAGAGGTAGGGAGCGAGGGAAGCGGCTAGCACCAGACAAATACAAGACAATGAAGATTAATGTTTCGCCCTGGTTCCATGGCCGACGTGGTAGCCAACAGCACCGTGTGAACCGGGTTTTCGGTACTCTACACCGACGCTTGTCCGTGTTCCTGTGGTTTCGTCGGAGATTCTCATGTTTGAACAGTTTCATCGACTTTGTCTCCGTTTTCTATAAAGAATCTTACGTTGTCTCGCGTAGACAAAGTGTATAATGTGACGGACTTTCGTCAAGTCTAGTTTTCGGTGTATGTACCTAGTCATTGACCGTTGGAAACCGGACCTGAGACTTTTTCAAGGTTTATGTTTAAGGGTCTATTCCGTTTCACTCATTAAGCGCATGGATTGCATTCAATTTCGGTTCTCTATGCAGTCTATGCGCATAATGCGTGAAAAGGAAAGGGACCCTAGGTGTTATTGCATAATAGCATAATCATTGATTATACACGTGGATCGCGTTCATTGACAAGGGACGTTTTTAATTGCAGATCAGCAGTCGGCGTGACATGGATGTGAGCTTCACGAACGTATTAGAGGGGGCTCGCCAGTTCTTCCAGGGACTGCCCGTACCGAGTACAGCTGGTGCGGCCGCGTCAGCGGATCACAATCTCGCGACATCAACGGGTACCGCCTCGTCCACGTCGGCGTCGCACGACCATGGCACCGCTTCTCCGTCGCCAGCAGCACCGACAGCCCCGCCAGCACCACCGCCATTATCGTTACCGGCGCAATCGGCTCCGGGCGGCAGCAACAGCAATAGCAACAGCAGCAGCAATACCACCAACGAGCCGGAAACGAGTCGATATCCCAATAACGATGTCCGGCCGTCCTCCGTGGAGACCGGCGGCGCGTCCAGTTCCAATAGCTTTTGGAGTCCATCGGTGGAGCCGTATCCCCCGCAACCAACGAGGGTCGAAGTCCCAGACACGAGGCCGGGCGACGATGGATCATCCATGGAGGCCAGCTCGTCGTCCCCGAACACGATCACGTTAACCGAGATGCAGCCGTCGAGCAATCGAGCCTCCGCGTCGAACTTCCCCCCGAAACAATCGTCCTCGTTATCGAAGGAACATCCGCAACCGACGACGACGACGACGACGAGTACCGACACGAGTTCGCCACACCTGCACCAGATGCAACCGCCTCAGCAACCGACCTCCCCCGGTCCGGTGTACCAGCAGCTAAACACCGTCTCCAGAACGTCCTTCTCCACCGCGGAAATACTCGCCTCGTCGCACCAGACGAGCTACCAGACTGCCAACGAGCGACAACCGCAACCGAACGCGTCCGTTGTCGCGCAGAGAACGCAGTACTACCCCCGCTACCATCATCCGGACATCACGAAGAGCGCGCCGGTCCCGTTCAGCCAGAACTCGATCTATCAGTCGGCCAGCGTGCCAGCGGTGACGTCCTTGGGGAACGTTCAGCCAGCCACGAGGCCAACGCCGATGGAGCAACCCCACGTATCCAGCGTGACCGGCCAAGGACACGGTCTGGAGCAAAGGGTCCCGAGCTCGTACAGCAACCCCGCGGCTCCGACGAGCGCAACCTCGATCTACGGATCGCCCTCGACGCAGAGCTATCGTCCGTTGCAGCATCAACCGCAGAATCGATCGAGTTCGTCGAGTAATCCGACGGACAGGCCGGTGCACGCGGAGAGATCGCACTCGTCCCGCGTGTCCTCGTCTCCGTCCTGCTCGTCGGTGAATCCGTGCAGCCCGCGGCACGGTGGTAGCTTGAGTCACATTCCTTCGTCGTCGTCGCAGAATCTTCCGGCGCACATTCCATCGTCGCATCTGCCGTCCGCGGCTGGCAACGCAGCGGCTCATCGTACACAACAGCAACAACCGCAGCAATCGTCCACCCAGATGCAACACCAACAACAGCTCCAGCAACACCAACAACAGCAACAGCTTTCTAGTCGAATAAACGCGTCCCCGCATTCGATCGGCGCCAGCGCATACCGGATGGTCGTTCACGGGACACCAGCGTCCTCGTCCTCCTCCTCCGCCTCCTCGTCCTCTAATCAAATGCCACCGCCGCCAGCGTTGAGCGGTTATCATCCTGTTGCTTCTCCCCATGACGCTCCTCATCACGCCGCTCCGTCACCGCACAGACAATCTCCTCACGTGTCCACCCTGCACAATCCTCACGCCTCTCCTCATCACGCTCCATCTCCCCACAGCAGCTTCCAGCCCCATTCGCCGACGTATCCACCGCCGCCGCCGCCGCCACCCCCAGCCACGTCCACTCCTCACTCGTACAGCCTTCCAATTACGTCGCAACACTACCAACCGAACACCGGTTACGCCGGTAACATGTACGCGCTGCCACCACAGTCTTCGTATCATTCCTTCCAAAAGAATCCCCAACCGCAACCGCCGCCGCACTCGCAGCCAAGCTATTACCCGCAATCGAGTCGATCTCAAGGACAACCGTACGCGCAACCGATGCCGATACCCGGCCCGACGCAATCGATCTGCTCCGGAACCGGAAACACCAATGGCCCCGGCTACCATCCGAGCAAACCGGTCACGTACAACGGCGTCGATCCGAAGAGGAGCTCGATGGAGGTGCCGTATGCCTCCTATCGATCCCCGTTGCCGTCCGTTCAAAGGACCAACACGCATAATCTTCCTCCGATCGCCGCGGTCTCCTCCTATCATTCCAACAGAAGGGAGCAAACGGCGAGCAAAGCTCAACCGATGCAAAGACCTCGTGGATACCAGCCGGGCGCGCCGATCAAAGTTGCGGTGGTCACGAATCTCACTTCCTCGATGACCGCGCCTCAACGAGTCGCCGAATATCCGACGACGATGCCCAGCATGAATCACGCGATCCCTGTCAACGGACGAACCACCACGGTCACGAATTCCTCGTACAGTAGGTACGCGAGCCAACACGGCTACCCGACCTACGCCACCACGACGGCGCCCAGTCACCAGGGCAGCAATTCCTCGAGCACCACGGTCACCTCGATCGGGGTCGCCGCGAGATCTTCCGTTCCGCCGGTCAGCACGATGCACGCCTATCAAACGGCCGACGCGAGTCGCACGGGATCCTCCTACCACCACCAGCCTGTCAGGGCAACCGACGACTACGGGTACAAGGAGTATTCCTATCAGAACTCCTCTACGTCGACGGCCCAATCCAGCGTGGCCTCGAACATAGTCACTCCCTCGCCGCAAACGAACGGAGTCCGGAAGAGGGAGTCACCGTTGGACTTGTCCGTCAAGACCGTAAAGACCTCCGCCGATTCTACCGCTCAAGACGACATCGAGACCGCCACGGAGAAGCACGTGAGCAGCTCCACGGTGATCTCGTCGAGGAGTAACGGGTCCAGAAGCATGCTACCACCGCCTGTTCAAACCGCGCCGCAACCGGCCTCGTATCCCACGTTCGACAATCGGTTGTCGAGCAACAGCGGCAGGGGCATTCAAGCGACTAGCGGGCCGATCCGCGCGTCCACGCCGCAAACGGTTTGCGCGCCGAAGGTCGACTTCCTACCGGACTTCAATTCCGCGCCGCTGCGTCACCACCACGGGCAAACGCACGAGAATACTTTACAGCGGAGGAGCTCGGCGCAACAGCTGTACGCTCCGCCCCCGCAGTCTCTCTCCTCCCAGCATCCTAATAATACCGCTCCACTGCCCCACATGTCCTCGTTCAAGAAGTCTTCACTGCCCACCGCGCAGGTGTACGATGCCGTGACAGCGACAGCACCACCACCGCCGGTACCGTCGTCCTCTTATCTAGTGACCAACGAGTCCAGGCCCTCGAGGTATCCTCCGCCGATGGTGGACCCGACTAGGATCGGACACGTCGGCCTGCCGATCCACGACTATCCAGCCGAGGCCAAGTACTACATGGACAGCAGGAACAAATTCGGACAACTGCCGCCTCCTCAGAGGGAACGGACGCCGTCGAAGAGGTCCGGCGACGCGATTTACGCAGCCGCGGTGCCGCACAAACAACCCAGGCTCGATGATTGGTTTCACAAGAGACTGTCCACCGCGAAGGCGATACACGAGCAACAAAAGAGGCAAGAGATGAACCTGTCGGTTCCTCTGGCCAACGGAACCCTGGTCGCGCCTAACACCTACGAGCAAAGGTCGGACAACGGGTACTCGTCGTCCGAGTCCTCGCGATACCAGCAAGCCTACTGTGATAAGAGAAGCTACGCCGAGCCTAAGGTCACCCATAGTTCGCTACCATACAGTCATCCATCCGTCGCGAAACCTGTCAATGTGCATTCTTTGCCGCAACAACTGAACGCCAGCCAATCCGCGTACTCCAGCTACCGACAGGCCCAAAAAATGGGTCCCCCACCAGGAGGAACCTCCACCGGACAACCCGCCGAACCGCCGAGCAACACCGGAGCTGATAAACGGGTGCTCAGCTTGCTGAGAAACAGTCTGGAGAACAAACAGCAAAGGGAGGAACAGATGAATAGTCAGCAGCCTATCCTCGCGAATCATAGTCAACAGAGTTTTCAGAATAAGGTATGCTTCGTCTATCGTCTACGCTTTATCACTAGTTATTAAAGGATCTACTTTTATCATCTTCTATATAAATAAAAATTAGTGGCCCGGAAACCACCGTAAACAGTAGGTCCCGCTGAAAAGGCGATAGTGAGAATTGGAAAGAGGGGGAAGAAGATTGATAAATGAATTTGAAACCCTGAGGGGACCAAATATCATGTTACAATAACAATATAAATAAAAATTAAACGCTGTTCGTTGGTAGACGCATCACTTGAGAACGCCTGCACCGATTTGGCTAATTTTTTTAAAAAAATGTTCGTAATTGCCCGAATAATATTTTTAGGGAAAGAAAAACTGGAAAAGTACTATTGGAATTTGGACAGGATAACGTCTGTCGGGTCAGCTAGTTTGTAATATTAGAATATGGTAGAACAAGTTAATTTAAATATATATTGCTAATTTTTATTACTTGTCGTGCGTCTGAAGTAGACTGGGCTCTGATGTCTTTTCCTAGAAAATACATATACAGTTATGCAGGGTGCAGTAAAGGAAAACTATGTGCAAACTTTTAGTTGCTATAAATATTAAACGGTGTAGTGAATCGAACCCAAACTTTGGTAATTGCATTAATTTAGTAAGAATTATATTTTGTCAAATTTTCAGAGATTTTATTGCGTTTTTATATACCTCCAGAACATCCTAAAGTGATATAACTTCTTTCATTTCGAATTTCGAATACGCGCGACATACACCGCGAACGTGTTGAATTTGACAGTGTTTTGGCGGAAGATATCAGAGACGTCGAAAAGACCGATAGCTATCGGACTAACAGTTAGGTTCTCTATTCCCGAAGGTGGTCGCGCCGGTCGAGCCGAAAACAAACATCGGACGACACAACCTGTCACCATTCACGGCGGCGAGCCTGCTGGAACGGAATAGCAACACGCCGCCCCATTACAAGTTCCATGTGCCGAGAGCGGTAGACTCGATCACTCAGGAGGCGCCCCGCAGCTTATACGCTTCGAGAGTAAATTCATCCGCGACGCTGCCTGGCAAGGAAGCACTCCTGGGACCTCGGGGAGCCGAGAATCAGATTCACCGTGACAAAGACGACGGGCTTGCCGCCATATTAGCCGCGAAGATCAGAACCAAAGCGGAACTTAAGCAGGTGAATAGGACTGACACGTTCTCCCACCTGTGACTCAATACTTGACACCTCGGCTTCTTCGTCGTCTGACAACCTGCTTTCATCTGTTCCAGGTGGGAACCGGCCAATTCGCGAGCAAACCGACCGCTGTACCCGCAGCCCAGGAACCGTCGTCCACACCTAAAGGTACATACACACTTCACTTTATCGTAAATTCACATTCAATACCTTGTATTTCCTAGTTTACCATTTACATACTTCTTTTTCTTCTTCACTTTACACTAGAGAACATCCTTTTCGCTTCAGTTCTACGAACTCTTAGGGGAAGTTCTTGTAGTAGTATAAAATTATATGTACATGTTTTTTTTATACTTTCTGTGTTTTCATCCGCAGAAACATTAGATAGCTCCGCTTCAACGTCCGGTCCCCAGTCGTCAGCGGGCAGTCCTCCGAAGTTGACACGCGAGAAAGTAGCCTGTTTACCACCTCGAAGACGATTATTCTCGAGAACCGAAGATGAGAACACGCCGGTGGCTCCGACGGTACCTGTGCAAGCTCCTGCACCAGCGATCGCGTCCACGGTGCCAGCACGAGCCAGCGGTTTCCGAAGTTCCTCCGAGACGTCGGTGTTCGATTTCAGGGAGAGTGATTCCGAGGGTGAGATGCCGGTCCTCGAGCGGCAAACGCTCGAGGAGATGAGGAGGGACAGGAAACAGCTGTCGAAAGTACAACCACCTGTACCTCTGAACGACGCTATGTGCATGGGCATGACGTCCTCGTCGGATCTAGTGAAGATAGAGTTGAGGGTAAGTGGACCTTTAGCTTTCAATCTTAGCCTTCAATCTAGAGACTGGAATCTTACGTCGAAGAATGAAATTGAAAGTGACACATCTTATATTGTAAGGGAGAATGAAAAACTTCTAATTTCAGTACTTTGTACATTTATGGAGGCAATGTGCTTTTTTTTTAACTTTGTCAACTCACGTCGGCCAGTTTTTACAGCGCACTAATGTCCCGAAAACCTTCCCCCAGGAGAACGAAAAAATCACGGAGGTGGACAACATGTGGTCCAGTGCTTGCGACAAGTTTATGGAACAGCTGCGTACCGGTGACGCCATGAAGAAACGTGGTCGCAAGAAGAAGACCAGCTGCACGGTGACCTCTAAGCTCGACGAGACCGAGACCGACAACGACAAAGAGGCCGACTCTAACACGTCCTCGCAGATCAAGCCCGAGGACATCAAACAGGAGTTGCAGGATATCGAGTTGTCCTCGGACGTGAAAGAAGAGTTTCCGGAAACCAGTAAAGAAGACGAAACCTCGGAATCGAAGGACATCAAGGTAGAGGTGAAGGAAGAGCCGGATGTCAGCAAAGATTACGATAAAAACTTGAGCGACGATTCCGATGAAGTGCCGTTGATTCGAAGAACGAAGAAGATGAAGAAGGAGGACAGCGATTGCGACGAGGAAATAATATGCAGGAAGAGGAGAGTCGGACGCGGCAGCAGGATAAAGTTGCAATCGTCCAGCGGTAGCGAGTCTTCTAGCGAAGAGAGCGACGCTAGCACGGAGTTTGGTAATGGTTCCTCGGTTGCTGACAGGCTGCGAGCGAGGAAGCGGTCGTCCAACAACGGTACAGAGTCTGAAGGAATGAAACTGCGATCGAGAGACACGACACCGCACAAGGCTAAGGGAGAAAAGGAATCAAAATCGTCCAGTTCGAAGAGCAACTCCGGGTCTAAGAAAAGCAAACCGAAGCCTCTGTTTGGAGACGGCAGCGACTTCAGGCCCGGCTGGGAAGAGGAGGTTTACGTGTACAAAAAGTCCTTGAGGATGCCACCTAGGTTGATCACAGTATCAAAGCCGCCGAGGTTTCACAGGTTATCCACCTCGTTACCAGACTTGGATCCCGACTCCCCGGCTTTGTCCGTGTCCATGGACAGCTCCGACGTATGTCTCAGCAGGAAAAAGATCGTGGACAGCGACTTGGAATCAAACTACAGCTTCAGCACCACAGGGCTTGGCCCGGGAAGCAAGATCGACGACGAGGAGGCTACCTCTTCCACGACGATCTCGTGTCCTGCGAAGACTACGAAGTGCAACAAGTCGGAGGGCAGTTCTATTGTCGATGTGCTGGCGCAGAAAGTCGGTACCAGTAGGAAAGAGCAGAAGAAGAAGCAGAAGGAGAAGGCGGAGAAAGGAAGCAGCAAGCTGTTGCCGAAAGGTAGCAACGAACCGGAACTGCTTCCGACTCCGAGCCTGACGCCGTTGCTGGAGTCGACAAAGTTGCCGAAAGGAAAGTCTCCGAAGAAGGACCCGAAGTCTCTGAAGTCTTCACCCATCAAGGTGACTGGCTCGTTCCTCTTGGGTTACTTCCGCAAGGAAACGGTGAACAACTTCCGGGACACGTTTAAGAACAACCACGCCTTGCCGAACGAGTTTTCCACGCTGGTATTGAAGAGCAGGACGAGGACGGAGACTCGGGTGCTAAAGAAACAAGCGACCATCAGGGAAGTGTTCGGCGAAGAAAGACCCGCCTCGGCACCGCCAATGCAGAACCACGACGATACGTCGCAAGACGATGACTCGCAGACAGAAACGGTGGATAACACGTTGAGCAAGGCGAGGTTGAAGCAAAAGGTGGTCTCGCGACTGAAGAGCGCCGGGATCTTGAGGAGTCACAAGGCGATCCTGAACTCGAAGCGACATCTGTTGATCGCGAAGAGGAGGAAGGACCTGCTCAAGTCGTTGGCGGAGAAGAAGCTGCAGAGTCTGAAGACGGAAGCGGAAGACGAAACGGCGCAGGAGGAGACGAACGACGCGAAAGAGGCGGAGAACAACGAGTTGGACGACGAGACCAACGAATCGGAAGTTTCGAACAAAAAGAAGCACAAACTGCGGACCAGTCGACGTAAGTTCCGCTCCGGATTCGACTACGTTCGTAAAAAGAAGAAACCGTTGAAGAAGGACGAGACACTGCCTAAAGAAAGGAAGAGGGTACGTATTTATCATTGTGATGATTTAGTCTAAGTCTTCCGTCTGTACGAGCCACTCATGTTTCATGAGATTTTTGTATTGCAGCAAGTACTGACGAGGCCCAATCCAGAATGTGTCGCGGACATCCAGTCGGAGATTAGAACTTGGGTGATCAAGAAGGGCGTCGGTGAAACGCTGTTGCACAGAGCTGCCAGACTTGGCTATACGGTAAGACATTCTTTTCAGTCTAGTTCTCTTAATTATTATAAGAGCGTGGATGCTCTGTGAAAATGAAGACTTTCTATAAAAAATTATACATAATTCGGAAGTACATCTAAAAACTGAATGCGCATTTTGCTTGCAGGATGTCACAGCCTATTGCTTGGAGAAGCTCAATAATGCACCGAGTCCCAAGGACAATGCAGGGTACACGCCTCTTCACGAAGCGTGCTCGAAGGGCCATCTTGAGATCGCGAAATTATTGCTCGCGTACGGAGCAAACGCCAGCGAAAGTGCAAATGGAGGAATAAGGTAGATTGTTGATTAATGTTTCCATTGATATTCGTCGAGTTCTGTGAATGTAACTAAATTATAACATCTTATCTGGTTACAGGCCACTTCACGAGGCGGCGGAGAATGGTGCTACCGAATTAGTACGACTATTACTTTCATATGGCGCTGATCCCCTATTGGCTACGTATTCGGGGCAGACTCCTCTTATGTTGGCTGCAGAAACGGATGCCTATTCGATTCTGGAACAACATTTGGATGACATTCAGGGTCGGACGAGCACGCCATGGTCCTTCGGTGGACCGTCTTCTATTTTCGGTAATTATCCAACTTGATTACTATCTCCGGCAGAAAGTATTCAATTAAAACAGCTAATAGTTTGAAAGAATCAGTTTGAATAAACACTAATGAATACGATACGAATCATTTTATTTCAGACCCCGAAGAAACCGGTTACAACCCCGTCGACAATCCTCCAATGGATAGTCCGGAACCCGAAGTAGACGAGATCGAGATGGAAGTGAGCGACGTGAACCTGCCGGTTCTGTTCTCGTTGATCAACGATCCCGACAAATGGGTGCTGCTGCAGGACCTGATGACGGCTCTAAAGATAAAGAGCAGAGACGCTTTATTGCGTCAGGTGAATCCTAAAGCTCACGCGGGACCGCCGACGATCGCGCATCGTGACGTGATGAGGGAGTTTAAGCTCCAAGACTTTTTGGAGCAGTCAAGATGCTGTCACCTGCTAAGCGGCGGCGAGAGGATCAATGTGCGAGGCTCGAAGGTGACGCTGATCAAGTACAACGACAAAGTGAGGTCCCTGTTGAACGTCGAGAAAGTGGTGATCAGCCTTAGGTGACAGGAGACCACTCTGGGGCAGTCGTCACCCCAGGCAAAACCGTCAACCTCCGCTGCGAAGGATGTACCGAAGAAGGCGAAGGCCTCGAGTTGCACCTCGAAGAAGCAAGGTAGAACGCGTCAGGGTAATAAGACGTCCGATTGAACGATCGTTAAACGGACCTGTACAGGCGTAGAGATTCGAAAGAGTTTCGTCGATTGTTTCCCCTCTCGTGGTCAACCGGAACACACACTTGAGACAGCTGCGGGACACGTATCACGGTGTGAAGGGCACGGGGTGGACATACGTAGCCGAGATCGAACAATGCGATCGACTAACAGCGAACTGTGACGCACTATTATTAGCAGTATTTATTGGAGAATATTCTATTCGTGTCTATTCGCAAGAACAGTGATATTTTATTAACTAGAGCCAAGCGCGATCGGGTCTGTAATTGTAACGCTTCTAGAGTTGAGGATTTTCGCTGTCGCCACAGAGATAGAAGCACGATATATCGTTCCTGTCCGAAGATTGTACGATACTATTGAATATTTAAGCGTTTAATCTCGAGTTAAGAGACCGTGAACAGTCCTCGCCAGGAGTCAGGACCGGAAGTAGTCGGGGCCGGTCGCGAGTAAAGAGACGACGTCGTCTAGAAATATTTTTTATCGCAACACGGATCCAGTGTGTATGTATGTGTGTGCGTGTGTGTGTACATGTCCACACGCTTCTTTTACCAAGCACGATTCACCTGATCGGGGAGGATCGCGCGATTCGTTGTTAGGCCAGCAGGAAAAAGGACGACGACCGTCGGAACGCAAACGTCGACTTGTCATCGGCTTTCACGTGTTACCACTTTGTTAGGTTTATTTTTTGTTTCTTCCTCTTCTCCTTCTCTGTCCCTTTTTGTACTGGGTAGTCAAGCGAGTTGATTAGCGAGTAAATCGGTTTATCAATGAAATCTTTACGTTGATCTAGGCTTAAGTAAGTGTTGATTAGTCGTTCGAAAGTGGAGCATTTATTTTCCTGTTTTCCGTTTACCTTTCTTTCTCCTTCTTCTTCTTTCTTTTTGTATCTTTGGGATGTGCAATCTTGTTAGGCGATCCTGCGAACGCGATCGATGGTCAATCCCGGGCTGGATAGAGAACGCGAACGGATTAGGGAGAACTATAATATCGGACCGATTTGGTCACGGCAACGTGTCCATTGTGTGCAATAACTTTCGTCCAACTCGTGATTGACTCTTGAATCGGCAATTTCCGTTCGATTGAAATTGTTTTGGAACTGACTGATGCGGTTCAGAACGCGTTCACTGTTGCTTGAGTTTGCTAATTAGCACCACCGCGTTGTTAATCGATGGCTCGCAAATTGGCGAGCGTGTTTCTGTTCCTTCGAAAATTTCTCACAGGAGTTAGCGAATTTCGTTATCTAGATCAATTTTATTAATCGGTTATTTTTTAAACGTAGTTTCGGGATAATACCGAATATGTTGTTTAAATGTGGCGGAGAGGGGCGAGCACGTCGAGCAGTGAACGCGTTGCGTGGATCATCGACAGGAAGAACGATTTAGGAAATTTTCGCAAAACATGGACTTCCTGTATCGATGATACTTCATCTCGATGTGGATGAACAAATTATTATCAGCGTACTTAGACGTTCGTGTGTCGACGGAACGGCGCTTCAAAATCGAGGGGGAACGTAAGCTCCGTGTGCCGCAAGCTTCTATGATTGTTGTTCGGTGAAAAGGCAGGCTTGCGCGTTTCATTTCACTCTGTATACAGATTTCAATTGTTATAATCAGTCTCAGGGAACTATCTCTATGCGTATTTTCGATATTCTGTGCGTTGTAGAAATTGGACAGAGACGCGACCAGGCATCGTCGATCAACAACGACGCGTTCATCCTCTCGATCAATTTTTGTCACGCGACGATGAACGTTGGCCGATGGAAAAAAACATAAATGATACAATTCTCGATGCAACGATATATGGCTAGAGTGAAAAACAAAACATCCACTGTAATCCCTAGTTAGAGAACGAACCAACTCGAGCTCGGAGAGACATCGATGCCTGGTCGCTTACTCTGACGGTTTAATTTTATTTAGCTGACGATACGAGGGAATCTTGACGTGGACAGTGCAGTTTACATGTACATATACCTATTTTCGAACGAAACGATTCCGCGAACGTGTGTGACTTTACGCCCAAACCCGGTTCTCGTTATAGCTCGTCGCTTCTGTGCAATTCTCTCTCGAGCGAGGATTCACCAGATCAATCGAAGACTTTGCGAAAGGGACTAACTTGTGCGTACTGTGCGTAATTGTACCTTTTTCGAATTGTAAAGTAGATGCATATACGATGTAAGTAGCGAAAAGAACGCACTGCAACACTAGTTCATATTAGCGTATGACGAACACGTACACACTCCTGTGTAATTATAATATATGGCGTACGGAAGGGAAACCGCGTTTAGAAGGACTTGAAGAACATTGTAATTTTCAGTGAAACCGATTGAACAATAGACACGTGGAGATACGTATGTAGTATGTACATACTTCTCGCAATTTAGGGGCTATCGCAATTATTACCGCTACTGGTTACTATTATTATTATTATTGTTATGATGATTATTATTATAATTATAATTATTATTATATTATTATTGCTATTATTATTATTATTATTACTATTTAACACTACCGTCACAATAACTACGAGTACTACAAACTACCGCTGATGACTATTACTATCGCCACCAACAACTATTGCCACTACTGTCACCGAGTATCCGCTTTTTTTATTGTACGATATATACATAATAGCGAACTATTAATGTACATTTTCTTAGCTGTAACGTCTCCTCCATCACCAACACAACCACCACGACAATTTTCCTCTCCCCCCGATCCCCTCTTGTAATTTATATATATTCGAGATACTTCTAAATGTGTTAAACTGCTGCTGCTTTACGAGAAAGAAAGAAGAATTATATGTGAGAAAAAGAACAAATATATTATATATATATTATATATATATAAATATAAATAAATATGTATATACACGTACATATATATATATTTTATTTCAGAAGTTTAGTTTAATGGATATATAATGTTAAAAAACCCGAGGAAGATAACAAATTGAATTCTCTCTCTCTATCTCTCTGTGATTCGTCTAAAAGAAAAATGGAACTAAGGAAAGATGATAGAAAAAAAAAATGAAATCAATTGAAGAGTTACGATTATTAATTAATTAAGTATTATTATTGTCATCGTCTCATTATCATTGCTCCGTACCGTCAGGTTATATCGAACAAGCCACAATGAACCGACAAACACAGTTTTCGTAATGAACTTGACTCGTGATCTTTTCTTTTCGCTAATAACAGTAACGAGTTATCCTATCGATGTAATAAAAACAAGTATTTTTACCGATATGCCCTTGTTTAATTTTCCTTGCCTGTATGCATCCATTTATTCTAAATAATAATAAATAAAAATAATCTTTTGTTTCAAGAATTTTAATAAATATATTCTCCCCCTATATTTCTTACTCTCGCTAAATAATCCAAACTATACACGAATAATATAGCACCTAATCGATTTGAATCAACCGCCACAATATTCATAGAGTTTTTTGAACCGCAGAGAGCGCAGTTGACGAGCAAAGGGGAAATTACCTTTTTGATGTTGGTATTACTTGTGAACAATAAATGGAAGTTCACGAAGTATCGTGCCGTGAAGTATATTGAAAACGATATTAGAAAGTGTTGTGACATGAATGTGAAGTGATAGAAAATTGAACATACGATGATATTACAGAACACACGATAACGATGCGTCTTAAGTTTGTCAAAACACTGTTAGTGCTTGCACTATTAGGTAATATTATTATATGGCACAGAATATGGAGGTTATTTGCAGCGCAAAACACATTGAGATTGTTGACACCAAATGTGACAACTGATCCTCCGCAAAAACTTCATCGCCGTTTAGCGCGTCTTGTTACCGTGGTTATACGACAGTTTGAAAACTTTGAAAATGACGTAGCTTCCACAGTGGAGTCTGTTTTAGAGTTTTTTCCTACTATTCCAATTTTAATAGTGTCTAACGAATTACCATACCCTCCATTAGAATTGGATTTTGCCAATGACAGTATGCAAAATGTGAAACTAATAAATTTACAACCGGATTTCAATACATCTTACGATGAAAGAAATCCACTTTTCTATGTGCGTACGAAGTACGCATTATTTTTACCTGATGCAAGCCGACTTACTAATAAACAGGTCGTGCAGGTAAGGATCTTAGTGTCTATGTTATTAAGACAGAATTTTAATCAGCTTGATTAACATTCGAGCACAATTATTTTGTTACAGGAGACTGTATCACATGCAGCGAAACTAGGTATAGTAATTGTACCTATAGGAAAAGCAACTTTGAATTGCATTAGTATAGATTTAAAAGTAAGAGAATGGAGCCTCAAGTTTTCACGAATTGATGGCAATGTTTGCAACAGTGTAACTGGAAAACATGCTACTATTATTGAGACGAGATTACTGAGGAAATTAACAGATCCTTTCCTGTTACCTTTCACGGATGCATTATACATTCAGACAACTGCAATTAGTTCAAAGGTTTGTAATTTCTGTTTTAAAACCCCAATTTCTGAGATCACGATGAGAATTATTCCTTGTCACTAGGTTCATATACTGTCTAATTATCAGCTGAGTGAAGGAAAGATATTATACAGAAATCAACAGTCACAATGGAAGTTACAGCAGTTACATCTAAATCGTGAGCGAATAATGTTTGAGAAGTTGGGGATTAAAAAAGTTGTAAGGGAGTCAGATACTATAGAATGGTATGGTTGTTCAAGGGAAAGCAGTAGATGTTTTGGATCAATTATAAATGGTGTACCATCATATCTTTATCAAAAACGATATACACCACCTTGTTGCCTCTCAGGATTAAGAAAAGTTGCTCACCATGTGTTTGATAAATTAGAAGAAGTTGGTGTCAGATTTTGGTTAGAGGGAGGGTCTTTACTTGGTGCTATGAAAAATGGTGATATCTTGCCATGGGATTATGAAGTACAAATAGGTGTAAATCGCGATGACCTTGAACGATCGCCATGGTTAATCAAGGCCATGAGTAAACCCACTGTTGATAATGACGGTTTTGTCTGGGAAAAAGCAACAGAAGGGGAGTTTTTTAAAGTGCAGTATTCAAAGATTAATCATTTGAACGTGAACATTCTTCCATTTTATTCGAAAAATGGTTCAATGGTCAAGGCAGCATGGTTTTTAAACCAAAGAAATTTTCCGGAACAGTTTCTTCATCCAATGTCAAGTATTGAATTTGCTGGTAGGCAAGTGCCATGTCCCAACAATATTAGGGATTTTTTAGAGTTGAAATATTTTAAAGGTGTGATAGAAAATCCAGAACTTCCTGGAAAAATTTCTTTTTAGACTTTACACTTAAATAAATTCACTTTCTAGGAAAAGCTACATGCAGTTAGAAACAGATAATATTTCTGTGTTAAGGTATAAGTTAAATTACATATTTAATAACTATTTCTATACTTACTCAGATTTTACATTTTTTATTACCATCTTAAATATTGGAACTAATATCTTCTAATAAGAATGTAAATTAGGTCTTGCATCGTAGAATTTCCACTTGAGATATATTATTTTCCGACGATTTATAAAAGTTAATAAATGGTGTCGTAAAATAAGAATGATTGCTGATTTCGATAGTTCATCAGTATAAGAATAAAAGACGTTTTACAAAATGTACTTAAATATGTAGATCTTACATATTTTCTTAGTTTCATAAAAAGTTATGAACGTATTTAATTATGCTTTATTTACTTTGACATAATTATTCATTCTTGATATAAAAATTAATTTATTTCATAATTTATTAATAATAAATTGTTGTATATATGTATGTTCACAAGTTCCTAAAACAAATTTTAGATTATTTCAAAATTGATATTTTGAAACTTGTTACTTTTCGTGTATTTACAACTTTTGAAAATGAATTTTTGAATGTTGTTAAGTCGGACGATAAAAATGAAGAGTTTTTATTTAACTCCATGAAATGAATTGATGTGCCAAAGATTTGAAGCAGTTTCCGTTTCAATCGTTTTCTTTGCTTTCTGTATCATTTTATACCATTTGGTTAAACCTGTAGTACAAATTATAATTTATAATTTCGTCAGTATTATTTTATGTTATATATTTTGAAAGTATTTATATGGATTATGAATCTCATTGACTAATGTTACTGTGATATGTAATCTTTCTATATATGTTTACAAAACTTAATTTAAAGACATATCTCTGAAAATTGTATATCAAATACTTTAATCTTTAAGATTTGATTATAAACTATTGTAGGTTACTTAAGTAATATTTATTTTAAAAATTAAAAGGAGACAAAAGACACTGTGATAACCAGTGCTTACTGTGTTACTTGATATACCAGTATTTAATTAAGCCTACAGTTATTATTCCACTTTTGCAGTTTCCTTTCTTCTGCTTTTGCAATATACAAACGATTTTACATGTAAAACTCACTTGTGTAAACCAATTTTGTGAAGTTACTCCATTATTCTGTAAGGCAGTTTATGAATAATCTTTTGTTGCAAAGAAAATCAGTGCTGTTATGTGTATGGAATTGCAAAAAATTAAACATAAATAATGCTATTTATAGAACAGTATATTAAAGTAGTTTCATAATCGTTAATATTTGCTTCTAGTCTAGGACACACATCTTGTAGCAAGTCTGTATACCAACATTATATTTGTAAGTTATAATAATATTTTTAATGTATTCTAAATTTAGTGCCAATTCATTTATAAAGACATAGATATTGTAGGATTTTTAATAACGTTTATTTTTAAACACGCACAATGTAAGAATCTATTACTCCCTACAATATTAATATGTATTTTCTGTTATAGCAAGTACTAATAAAATGTTACTGTTTATAAAACAAAATGACATACTTTTTAGCTACAACTTAATGTAGATACATGAACGCGCTTATAATTAAATATTTAGGAATTCCATAAAAATGTGCCGTTTATAAAATGAATTTCTTATCGTATTTACACACATAAGTTATATTAAGAGAAAAATACGAACACGCGTTTGTAAGTAATGAGGTTTTTTTATTCGATAAAAATATAATTTTACTATGTTACTACCCGTACATCCTCCGGTGGTGTTAATACGGATGGTTCACGTACAAAGCTTAGTAGCTTTTCTAATTTCATAATTTCTAAGTCCCTGTGCGTTAAATGCATTTGCCTCTTCGTTGGTTTCACTTTTATTCGAAGATTTGGCGAGAGTTTTAAAGTAGTGACTGTACCTCTATAGCAAAACCAAAGATCAAGTTAATGAAATAGGAGTCTCACATGTTCGTTTAATACTTACTTATCATCACCAACAATAATAAACGGCAGTTGCTTGTTAAATGCTAGACGAGTTAATTTATTCTTCTTTTTACTAACAACTGCTTGACTACATATTGGTCTATATTTGTTTACATTTAAATCAAACACCGTGACTTTTCCATCATTTGAAACACAAGCCAATACTGTTGAACTGTATGGTGCCCATTCAACGTCTCCAATTGGAACACCAAGATCAAACATAAACAAAGGTTCCCTATAAAGAATTAAATATATAACCAGTGTTGTAATATTAGCTGTTTATATATGATACTGGTTGCATTAATCTTACATTCTATTATCCTCCCATATTTTTATTCTCCAGTCACCTGAACAACTTGCAAAAATGCTAGAATTAAATTTATTGAATACTATTCGGTACACTGGCATATTGTGTGCTTCATTGTAAGTTTTCATATAAACACTACTATATGCTGTGTTACATTTGTAAATTGTTCCTTCTTCTGTCCCTACTAAGAACACATTTGGATCTGCAGGATGAAATGCTAAACAGGTTCCACATCCTATGAAAGTGGAAACATTGTTTTTTAATATGCAAAATGAGTTCAATATTATTAGAAGTGTGCGCGATTTCCGAAATTTTCGAGAACCAATTCAAAATATTATGCATTAGATTGATTACCTTTAAGGGTGATCATAGTACCATCTGGTCCAGGTATTGGAGGTCGGTCTAGGACAAGTGTCATCACAGTTGTCAATGCAAGATCATTTTGAAGTAATATCCAGTAATTTATTTTTCCATCAATACTGACACTGTAGAATGCCAAATTACCTTCTTCTGTATCGGGTGCCCAACATACCTTAATAGATAAATATCAAATTACTTATGAAATTGCTTATTTCTGTGATTAATATGATGTATAAATTTAACAAACCTCCCAAACTATTCCTCCATGCTTTTGACCAACATCATTACTCTTATATTGCGGAGCTGTCGGTGGCAACATGACGTTATAAACAGCAACAGAACCATCCATAGTACCTTAATTATAAAGATAGAGATTAATATTATTGTTGCATACTGTTACATGGTTTTTTACTTTTTTACCAATGACCAAAAGATGTGGATGTTGTTCACTGAAGGCCAAAGACATTACTGGGGTTTCTATCGGACAGATCCATTCTGGATACGATGGATTTTTTAAACTAAACAAGCAGACTATTCCATTCGTTATTGGACTATTAAATGACACTGCAATTATATATATATATATATATAAGTATATGTATAAACACAAGCTATAAAATATTTAACATTTTGTATTAACTTGTTCCATAAGCTACTGCAAATAAGTCATAATATCTGCCATTAAAGCATAACTGGGTAACATCGTGCTTTTTAGTTTTTTCATAACTGAATTTCCATAAAGGCAGTAACGATCCTTCTCCATCCTTAAATTCATCGCTTGGATCATCCCAATATCTGTAATCTAAAAGTATTTGTCTATATATTTCATCGTGTACACTATTATTATTTAAATAGTAGTCACCTTGTGCTATATCATCGAAAATATTTTGATTCACCATTCGTTCCAACGTTTTTGCTGCTTGTAACATTCGAAATGACATTGCCATGGATTGCGTGTGTGCTTGCTTTTTCATGTCCTCTTTTTTTAGTTGTATAGTTGGAACTCTCTTTTCTCTTTCCCTTTCACGTTGTTGTTGCGCAAAATCTTCCTAAAATGAAAGTATACGAATCACTTATCTACTTTTAAGTCAATTAATTCATAAAAAATATATATATATACTTGATACTCATCAAAGATTGTCCATTGAAAAACGTGTGTATTGAATATTCCTGTTGGAGGTGGTACTGTTTGTGTACTCATTTCCTATAAAATTATTATAAAATCAGGTAAATAACGTGTTAAATTCAAATTCAATGTTATGCTATCTTACTCGTAAAGGATTTGTGTATGTTAGAGCAGCCCTTTCACAAAAATTAAATTGGTTTGGAATTTTTTTAGGTTTCGTTGTTTCTGCTTCTTCTTCATCTGGTTCAGCTTCAACCTCGGGTTCTTTGTGTTGCTCCTCAACATCTTTTGTATGATCTATAAAAATATGGATAGTGATCCATAAAAGTTTTTAATATCACTACAACTGGCCATTATACCTTCCTCGTCTTCTTCCCCCTTGTCTTCCTTTTCTTCTTCTTCATCTTCTTCTTCCTCCTCTTCATCATCACCAAACATTTGAGGCATATCGTGAAGACTTTCCACTATAAAAAGAGAGCTGTATCATTTCCTTTACATATTACAATGACTATAAACATGATAGATAAAGCCTTTATGGAGTCTTACCAATAAGTCCACCGGATAATTGTATTTTTGCTTCTTCAGAATCCTTGTGTAATATTGTTCCCTGTACATTTAAGAGTGTTACTAAATGTGGAGGAGGCGGCAATTTTATGAATTCTTTCAATTTCCATGACCATTCCACTAAAGAATCTGGAACTCTTGTATTGTGAATAGTGAGGACTCTTGCGATCTCTTCTTGCAATTCCTACGAATTTGACACACATTACAATGCAAACTGATATTTCTAAGAAATATATAATTAAAATATGTAGTGTATTAATGTTTTTTTAGCAATGAAAGAAGACATGTACTTCTTCTGTCAATTGCAGCTGATCGTCTGGTTTGAGAAGAACTTTTCCACGCATCCAATCCATATCACCACCAGCAAAATCTACACGACTCCGTCCAATACTCATTAGCTATGTACGTATAATGAATTTCAATAAATAGTATTTACACAATTTAATAGTATGTTCCAATTATGAAGTACTAACTCTTATATCCTTGTCTGACACCTTCGACGCTGATCTCTTTGGGTGTGCCATTGTTTCAGCTTCCCAATTTATAATGTAACTGTGTATATAAAAATATAATACACTAATTGTGTATTCTAATTTATTTTACACTTTAATTACAACATTCATGAGAGAAAAGTATTCACCAAAATGTTTACAATACTTCAAAGAATGTTAAAATCTTTAACTATATAAGCAATGTATAAAACTTTTGTTTGTTTTATATAAATTAAATTGTTGAATATATTCTATAAATTGCAAACACTATTTTATTGTAATAAACATACATTAGAAAAACGATCTGAAATTATCCACATTCAATCTGGCTTAGAAGCATACAGAAAGTTGTAGTTGCTTAGGAAACATGTTATATTGTTGTATACATATATGTAGTACCATTCAAATGCAATCAAATAATATTTCGTGTACACATCAAGAATTGTTATACTATATTTTATATCAATTTATTACATCTGCAATATTATAATACTGGTATCAAAAATATATACATATGCACGTATAGTTTAATATATTTTATTTGTATTTAAAATTATAGAATGCATATGATGTATATATGCATAAAGTGTACAGCATATATATTTTTGTAAAAGTTTATGCCTATTTCATTCAAATAATTGGTAAAAACGTTAAAGTATCCCTGTGGTTATATATATGAAAGAAAATCAATAACAGAACATACCATGATAATGCAAGCATGCTTGGTACTTATAGATAAGTCAGACTCGTACACAAATACTTGTGAGTAAATATACAAAAATCGTACGCTTCTAAGCATATTTTTGTGCAACTGAATATATATTATTAGTGCATTATGTTACATTCAAGAATACATCATTGTTTTTCGAGTACCTGTTCAAAGTACCTGTGTACAAACAATGATTGTGTGCATATTATAAATGGATTTTGTGCATTACTATTAGATGTTTAAATAATAAGAGGTATATTCTTAGTTATTTTATGAGAAATTTTTACACATGTATGTATGGTTAGGTGAGAAAGATGTTTGGTTTTATAGACTGAAAAAGTGGTATGTTTTCTTACAGATGAGGTAAGAATATAAATGTTTGATGTAGTATAACATTTTATTTTGTCATGGAAGATAGTGGAATTGACAGTGACCCAAAAAACACTGGACGCGTAGAAGATGAAAGACTTTTCGTGGTAAATATACAACATACTATATTTTATATTACACAACATTAAATGAGCGTAACATTAAATGAAAGTACTATATCATTCTGTAATGTAACATTGAATATTTTTTAGGGAAGCGATAGTAGCTGTAGCAGTAATCAGACACAAACATCTCAACACAACTCTAGTACTAAGCAGCTACAAAAGAAGCTAGGTACTTGTTAATATATTATTTTGTATCATGTTTGTGTAATAATATTAATATCCTGTGTTGAAGCACTTATTTCTATATTTTGCATATCGCATAGAGGCACGGATTGAACAAGCGAAACGTATTCAGCGTAGCTCAGACTACATAAAGCTACCCAAATATGATAAAGGAGGTAACAGTGGTAGCAGTACTGCTGGTTTGATCTCGATTCAAAGACTTCCCATACCAACTAAAAATAAAGAGCATCTTCCTCTTGTTGAATATTGGCATAGCGACAGTGAAAGGTAAAGATAAATCTCAATAAATATGAATTTTTGGAGAATTCACAATATAACTGTGAATGTATATAAATGCAATAATTGTGAAGTATTTATAATTTCTGTTTCAATTTTGTAGCGAAGGTGAAATGACCCTATTTCCAACATCAAAGTCGAAAGATTTATCTAAGCACAAACAAGATTTGACTGATACTTTTAGTATCGAAGAACTAAGCGAAGAAAGTGAGGATTCTCTGAATTTAGGACCAACTCAACCATCTCCGGATTTAAAGTTTATGCAGTATCATGGATGTACTGAGGATTGCCTTCGTTGTCAGTGCCACATATTGTAATTTATTGTTATATACATATATGCTTTAAGTATATGGAAGATTAATTATTTTTGATGTGTTGTTGAATATTAATTTATTATTTTGAAAGTTTATATAATTATACGATCGAAAATTTTATATATATATGTGGAATGAGGACACCCCAGACCTGTGACCTGTGAGACAAGTATAGGAAGGGTTGTACAGCACCAAGACAATGATTGTTAAGGCGTGTCGACTGACCAGTCCTAAATGAGGACTCTTAGTCAATCCTAATCTCGAGAACACGGATTTGTGTTCTGTTTGTCTGGTTCCTTTTTTTGTTACCAATCAACAATGTTGTCAGAATTGGGATGGAGGATGGGGGGAGCACTGATTATCGTCGCAGAAGAGAACGAAGACGGCGATACATGCACTAAGTGCACGAAGATAAGAAGTATGATGATGTATGTGCTGATGAAGTATGATGTACGATGCGTGCGTTAAGATACAAATACATGAAGATGAGTGCGTTATAAATGCAAGAAAAGACACTGTGATGAACATTCGAGGACGAATGTCATTTGCAGGATGTGAAAATATGACATTGCAGATCTTTAAGAAGCTTAAGACGACTAGAAAAAGTTGAAGGACCCTGAATGTACCAGTTAGATTAACTATAATTACCAATAACGTAGATAACCGGATTCCTTACTTCCTTGAGATCATTTATATCTATTAAATCTTGGATAGCGGTGCTTGAGTTCATTTTGACCAAATATTTTCAAAATATAAATTGGACACACATATCCTAGTGATTCATTTTAATTGGATGCAATAATAAGATCTAGATAAAGCACCTTTAAAAATATATTTAACAAAACTTTGAAACAACTGCCCAAATGGATCTAATTATTACTGTCTGTGCAATCGGCAAACATTGTCCGCTTCCTGAGAGTTAATCGCATTAATGCGATCCAGAAGCTACGCCTCGATCATCGTCATCACGAATCTCCCTGACAACGTCGTCTTCGATTTCGCTCTCGACGTAAGCCAAATATATATTTACATCATGTGATTCAAGAGATGTTGATTTTTTATACTTTTCTATTAGTTAGAAATCTGCCAATAGAATATCTGCAAATTACAAATATTTTTCAAACGAATAATTGTGTTATATGTTTTACATATATCATTTTATTTCCTTGATTCTGTGAACATGTAGCAATTATATTTAAATTCCCAGAAAATAATGTTTTTTTATTGTAGATATTTGTAAACCTTATATAACTTATATATTATAGTCTTATTCTGTCCATAGCCGAAGCATTTGCTGTAATTTTGAAAATATACTTATTGGAAGCAATTTGTCTTTTTATCTTTACCAATTTGAATAATAAAATAACTAAAGTGTCGGTTTCTATTCCTTAAAGCTTTATCAACGATAAAAGAAATGAGAGATATTACGTTTCATGGAACAAGGGGTTGTATATCGCGAACACCTTTTTTCGCGTACATGAATAATGGAAATTATCGCGGAGACATACGATCAAGTTCTTTGGTTCAAATAAAACTGTATTAAAGGTATTTCGCCTACTGTTCTTGTCATTTTTCGTACTGCATGCGAGCTATCGAGGTACGAACAAATTGTCTCACTTATAAAATCATTTTATTTTTTCGTCGAAGCAAACCTTACGTGAACGACCATGTTGTACAACAAGAATGTCGGCGAATGGGATGCTAATTAATCGTTCGTACGCGGTAAATTTATACTTCCCTCCGATACTCCGACAAGCACGATTTTTAATTAAACCTGCAGGAAAGGGGCGCGCGGAGAGAAAGTAACAACCTGCTGGGAGGAAGAAAATGTTTGTTACACGTAAGATCCACATATAGGGTGAAACTTTTAAATACCACACAATTTTATAGTTATTCAATGTCATTATACGAGTCGAGAAATCCTTGTAAAAAATGGAATAGTTAATAGTGAAAATTTGCAACAGAAAGAAGAATGGAGAAAAAGTTTATAAAAATATGGTATGTTACGACACATTATAATTTCAGTAAATAAGTGAGTCCATATTCATTCCAATATATATAACGTCAAGTATATTTTGTTAAAATTAGCAAAAAGGTTTTTGGTGCGTTTATGGAACATGTAATTTTTTATTGACCATATATAAGGGAAACATGATGCATGCGTATATATATAATGAATATTTAAATGCACCGGCCTCGCGTACTGCTCTCGTACATATATGTATAATACTGTATGAAGGAGACGTATTCGCTGAAGCCGCCATCGTCTCAACACTCGCCGGTACGGTCATAAATTGAATGAAAATTATGGCATATTTTGTAACCAATTTGAAGTAATAAATTTCTCCCCCTCGGTGACCGTGACAATCTGTAATGTGTGCGCCGCTAATATTCCTTCATTTATTCGCACGCTCCAAGCAAAAATGAGGAAGAGAGACGGAGGTCCTGAGATTCCAACGACCGATCAACCACTAATTCCTGTCAGATACCACGGGAAGAAGCGTATAGAGAGATACACTCTGAGTTTATTCCCCTTTCGTTCACACACATAAACAGTGAACACATTTTCTAAAATACTATTTTCATTTTTTATGAAACTGTCCGTGATGCATCAGTTGATGCTTCAGATAATGACGATTTCTGGAATTTCTTCATAAATTTCAGAAAATTATTATTTTTTGAAAAGATGTTGATCAAAAGGCCATGTGAATAAATGAATATCAACCGGATGTGTTAATGGTGTGTTGATTTTAATGATAGATAAAGATACTTTTAAAAAACGTGTGTCTTACAAAAGATTGCATGACAGAGTAGTAGAACAAAAGTAAAGTTTGATTATATAAGACAGTTCTGTACCCTAAAAAGACAACTATCATTTATATAAAGTTGGTATCCCTTAGCAATTTATTTCATATTTTAAGAAACCTATTAGTGTTACTACAAATGTTGTACGACATTATTATTCCGCAACTCTCTGGTCGCGCTACGAGAGTTCTATTCGATGGCCTCTCGAAGAAACTGATCAAACACGTGCAACGTGGTTTATTAATTACTTTAAGTACTGATTTTTGAGTCACCGTAGCTGGACACTACCTTTGAATCTAACCCAAAACCAGTAGAACCGGATTTCGTGAGAATATGTCCTCCAAGGCTTGAAAAAAGGATCGATAAAACGGAAGAACCATAGGAGAGTTTCGTTAATACGCAGTACAGCATTTAGACGTTATACACTGACACCAGACGGAGAATAAAACTGCATTCTACTAAAATGCACTATGATAAATCAAAATATCCTGCTAGGAAATATAGGAATCAGATTCTCTGAGATTCCCGATTTTCAGGATACCTAATTTGCGAACCAAAGCGGACGACCCCTAAGTCGAAGGATCTAATAGTAAGGAATGATAGTAATTGATATCACGCATTGTGTAACGATACGTTTACGATCAAGCGAGCATCGTTACTTCCTTGTTCTTTGAAAATCACATGATCGTTTGCGGGATCGCAATTTTTAAGGGGACATAGCGGTCTCCGAGAAGACCAGTGAGAATCCGGACTGGCATTCAGCAATGGTGCCATATTACGATTTCATTTCTGTAAGGGTCCAAGAGAAGGCCAAGTGTTGTGCAATTATGGCTACGCCAATGAGTTTGTCCCATAACGGGGCTTGAACCACGGTCCGCTGCGTACTTACTCGAAACCCATCGCTTCCCGTACCAACGACTTTTTTCTTGGCCGGCCGCTTAATTAAATACCGATGGACGAAGGCATCCGTATTCTCTTCGTCGAGGGCTGCGCTTACGTGATCGTAACTGCGATTTTACCTTGTTAAGGACGAAGACGAAAGGTTAAATATGCTCTTCGCCTTCGTCTTCTTCCTCTATCAACTTCAGTAACACGATGATTCCATATTATAAACATACTTGCGCAAGCCAGTTCCGGTACGCATTCGCACCGGGTTTTTTTTCCCGACACAGTTGCTGGTCCAATTCGGAAAGTTTCGCAATGTTACGTTATTTTAGAAGAATTATTACAACTTTTTAAACAATGCAATTTCTCAAACACAGTATTATCCACACTGTTTGAGGAGGTAATACCGTCAACCGTTTATAGACGTTTTATAACTGTATTTCATTTTTCAATGGATTTAAGAGGATTTCAATGGGTTTGTCCTTGTACGAGCATGTTACGAGCTTTGTGAAGGCTCATTCTAAAGAGGAAGATTGATCGTAGGGCGCTCAGCTCATGATTTAACTAGATTATGTTTATATCTAATAATATGAGCGTCCAAAGTAGGGGAAAAAATCGAGACAACCACCTTCAGGTTCCCATGTATTTTTCTAATACAAAACGATTGTTGTCATTGTTCAAACCTTCCTCTAACAAATGAACCTTTGTGCAGCTCCAAGTATGCTTGTATAAGGACAAACAATTGTTTTCCGCAAATAAAATAAGAGAGATCGTGTAGAATTGAATTATTTTCGGTCGGAAGAAAAGTTTTATTTTCGAGTTACAATAGCACCGAGTGCAAAGGGTTAATCTACTGATTTTTTTTAATGAAACAAGATTGCGTCGAAATGCGCAACAGTGTTTATTATAAATATCAGTTTGATACGCATAAAATGATCGTATAGAACTGTCGCTCGCAGAGCCTGCGATGCGACAGTTACGGAGATACTACTGTACATGTAAAAGTGTCTGTTCCCATGAATGAAGCGGAGACGGCCACGTGGGGCAGGGGGCACGCGGCGCGGCGCGGTGTAAGGAGCGTGCACGTGAAAAGCGCGGCAGAGGTGTGCACGCGGTGCGACAGGTGTTTCGGTGATAGTTCGACAGATGGCGTGGACGTAGTTGGCGGCTGCTTGAAACACCTGACCGCTGCCTAGCAGTGCGGCATGGACTTGTGCGGCAGGCGCACACTTCTTTTAAAACAGGTAGCACGCGCGGCTCCGGCCAATTGTTTTGATTATCGCGTCGGCGAACCGGGTCCGATAATGTGCGCGCGAGTGTCAGTCTCCGAGGGTGCCGTGTCCGCCGACTGACAGCCCTTCGAAGGGACCGGAAGCAAGGGTTGCTGGTGGGAGACGACCACGATAAACAGACAGAGGATTCGCGAAGTTTCTTTCGCGCGGTCCTGCGTGCGCAGTGATTATGACAGTCGCTTCGATCTGCGCACGCACCGATTACGCGCCCTCGAAAGGGTAGGCCCCGGCACCTCGTTGCAAAAGGACCAGAAAATAATGAGCGCGCACTGATCGCACGGTCCCTGGATCATTCGATCGGTTCATCACGATTTCCGGCTTCCTCCTGCTGTAAAGCTGTTTGGGAATTTCGTTTTAATGATATGCAAGAACTGCCGGTGTCTAAGCCACCCCGTGATTCGAACCTCCCGCTTCGAGTGCTCGAGATTTTCGAGGTTTCGCGCACGAAGCGCCGATCGCCCTCGAAAATGTGATCGAACGTCGTGTCCTTTGTCCCGCGACGGATTTATCGTGCCCGGTGAACCGTGCGTGCTTTTTCTGTCACAATGACGGTGGATCGATCGGTGGCGACGATGGTGTTCATGCTGATGACCACCGTGATCGTGCTCGTGCACGCGAAGGATGTGACGACACTGGAGTACGACGACCTTCTTCCGGCGAACGAGACCACTGCCCGGCATCGCGTCGATACAGGTTCGTTGCTTTTCCTAATCCTAAATATTTCAGCTTAGAAACAATGACAAGCCTCTATTTATTAAATTTGTGCAATTTTTATTTGAATATGTGTTTGGATAAAGATATTTATCGAATCAAGTTCCACGTAAGCCACTTCATAATTTAAATATGAAATCGGTCATTTGACATTTTTTCTGTTAACACTTTTAATCTTATTCCATGTGCATTTTTCACGATTTTTATCTTCGTACGTTTTGAATATTTTCTTTGGAAACATATATGTGATTATTTTCGTCTTATTCTCGGTACATAATTTTCTCGATTATTTTGCATTCATTTAGTATTAGACTTTTATACAACAACCATAAACTTCGCCATGAGGACCAACGTTTCGCGATACCGTCAGCGTTGAATTTATCCACGTCACGATTTGCATTGAATGTCGCCGCTCATTTAAATTATCGAAAGTGTTGCTTATGCTTCTTGCACAATGTGTGTCACGACGCTACTTTTGAAACATGCGACCTTCCTGTGGGCACTGTATTAGCAATGTTGATAGAATCATTCTAATTAAATATATCCGTTATGACGGCGAAATAATATACGCTATATATTTGTCGTTGGAAAAATTTAAATATGGCATGTCTTTCGCGTGATTTCTCCATGGAGAAGCATCATCCGCCGCGTAGAAAAAAAAAAGAAACATTCGCAATGTTTCCTGTTCGCCGCATGGCAATTGCACTCTCTTGAAATCAAGTACTATGACGGTGAATGCTTGAACTTTGTTACTCGTCTTGGATTTGCCGAGGAAGAATGACCTTTGCTCTAACGCTTCTGTGAAAGTGTTATGCGCTCGCCGCGGAGGCCTTGTGTCTTTCCGAAGTGACTCTTCTAGCATTGAAAATTATCATTTTCTTCAATTATCGATTCTTCAAATTTAACTTCGAGCTCGTGATCGTATTAAAAAATGTTCTCACACTATCGGTCGTTAGATTAAACGTTACGTACTGCTCCAAATACCTGGGAGGATCGAGCGAAGAAATTGATTACTATGTAATAGCATATTAAACTCTTTTATATCCTCAGGACTGTTTCATAAATCACAGATCCGATCCACGTCTTTAGCAGTACAGATGGATCCATCAGCATCGAATTTAAGCAACACTGTGCTAGCAATTCGAAAGTCAATTTGCTACGTGAATTGATTGATACGTATTTGATTCATACTTTAACATTGTAGTAGAAACCGTTCAAAGGGTTTATTATTTCCTCGCTGGCCTCACTGTAGTTCGATGCAACGTAGAGGCACAGTAAGAAATCTCGATTGGCCGGGATTTTTCGACGATAATTCAATGCAAAGGAGAAACGTGTTTGCAAGATGACTTGCTGCTTCGCTCGGATTGACGAACAATGAACTCCGGTCGGACTGCATTGTCCTATTGCTCCAATCATTCGCGTCAGACTAACTGGAACCGAGTAACATCCGTAACGAGTCACAGGATTACATAATTCATAGGAACCTCTTAGTTGTTCAGCTACTTAATCTTAATCATTATGCAGTTACCTTCTGTAGATCGTTGTACCTGTATACTGATTCCGACAAAAGTTCCCGCAGTTTTTTTCATGGAGCCGTAGTTTCTCGAGGGAAATTTTCACGGACCATTATCTATCCTGCATTATTCGCTGAATCGTTCGGCACCAACTAATGCAGAAACTCTTTCGCGGATTAATACAAATGATCTCATACATTTTTCCTTGGGTAATTAATAAATACTGATAAGCGTATGTTATAATGAATATATCATCATGCAAATCTGTGATCACAAACCGGACAATTTTAAAACTACAATTGTATTATTTGTACCTTACTAAAAATCTTCATTTTGCACAAAGACCCGCAGTTCGGTAATAATGCCTGGAATATAAAAGAAGGAAAGAAATGTTAGGCAAGGGTGAACGCTTCGAGGCGAACGTGTTAAGGGTTCGAATCTATCGATCGTAGATCGCGAAAAACCATCTGGAATACTTAGTTGCAGTTGATTCGAGGGGAAAAAAATTTCACACGGCGCGCAAGCACGCGTCGATCGTTATCGCGGATCGTTGGACGACGGCCACAGGGTTAATCGTGTTCATCTGATTTACATTCGCCTAGAAAGGCGGAAATGCGTTTCTGTGCGTGTCGATGCGAAGTGTCGTGTGCCAACTCGACGAACCCTCAAGGAGGCGTCTAACTGCGCGTGCAAATTACTCGCGTGATCGCGCTTTCTATCGACACTGGCAAACCCGTTCGCTAAATAGAATTTGACGCCCGGCAACTCGCAACCTGCACACGTTTTCCGATCGTTTCCGTCGTCGGTCGTCGCTCGATCGAATCGGAATACCTTGCTCGAAGATTTCTGTACGCGCGTGTACGTAGTCACCGGCACGAAACAATACAGGATGTGATGTAACTGACGCGTGTTGAAACTGTACTCACGGCGAAACCGTTTCGGAGACATTCTAGCCGAGCGTTTATCAACGATCAAAGTTCCCGCTGGGGAACCGTATCGAACCGGTTGCAAACAAATTGTTTGTGAACGCTAATTTACATTGAAACTGTCAGTAACTTTACTCCACACCTTTTTTAACATCAGCAATATCTGAAGAATTTGTACAATTCCGTGATTGATCTTTACATGCCAAATGGTGTACTGGAAGATTTGATATTTTGGTTGAAAGATTGAAGCTAAGAAAGTTTCCACAATAAAAAGCAAGGTGGAACGGCTGGTGAAATTAACGAATCCAGCGAATTAATTATTGACGAACGATATTATCGATATAATAGTTGCAGTTGGTTGTATCGACTTCGATTCGGATCGCGATTAAAAAGTGTATGCACGCGATTCGCGCGGGATAGGCGCGCTATTTTAAAATTTGCGAGAGCGTCCGGCACATCTGATGCATATGCATGCACCAGCGATGTAAACGCTGCCAATGTAGAATTCTTTTTCAACCTTGGTGCCAATGGTGGCCGTGTACGTGTCGAGCCTGTTGTTAAGAGCAATCCCGCGAACGTGGTCAGGGGTTAACTGTACGAGACCAACGTGTTCAGAGCATTTAGTTTAACGATTTACGGTTTGTTCGTGTTAATTTTACTTACAAGAATAATTCGTTTTAACAAGTGTACATTTGTTCTTTCATTTGAATAAAATTTACAAAGCAAATTGATCGCGTACAAAATAGTTGATTTTTATGATTGTCCGAATTATAATTATTCATTTAAATTATTGAAGGGTATCACGTTTATTGCAACATCCAACAACAATTTTTGTGAGCATTTAAATGTTGGAGGATTCTTCAGAGCTCCAAGAAACTAATTCGAAGCACCAATGCGTACATTCACCTGATTTGATAAGAGAGTCATGTACAAGATTGTGAGCTGACTGTTTATCTATTTTCGCGCGTGTGAAGCTGGTTACACGCGAGAGGCGTGATAGAATAAAAGGTCAGACATCGTGTCTAGGAAGCCACGATGATTAATGTACACGCAACGTTAAATGATCGAGAGAGATTTAATTAAGATTAACCCCGCCGAGTTGGATGATTATTCTAATTCGCGACTGCACGGTGCCATGGAATAAATATGATTTATTGTCTCCTTCTTGTTCTCTTGAATCCAGGAAGCTTGCAAACGTTTGTACGGCTGGTCGATAATCTTATCATTATTCATTAAAATTGATTACGCCGCAGTATTCGTTCTAATCAATCATTTCGTAGACGTTCGCACGTTTTGTAGCCCCCTGTACCTTCAATCGTTTCTTCGATTATGACTTCATGTTCATTATTAGTACACTGGAATCCTGTAGAAAAATCATTGGTATTTATTTACATTTAATTGCGTTGTCTAACCCTGTTAAAATTAAAATTTATTTCAATCAAAGGAGAAAGATAATCTCATGATGCGCTCTGTACCGAAAAGTACCTCGTACACCTTCGCTGACAGCACAATCGCTTGATGAAAATTCATTAATAATTGACGGTTGTTCGACGACCTGCACGCGTAATCTTTCGGATAATAATTGTCACGGTCGTGGCGTATTCCTTAAACTGTTGCGTATTGCCTTGTACGTGTTACGGGTATGGTCTTGTAATGCGATGCAAGGATTTCAAGGTTTCGCCTATACGGGTATGGACAGCTTTGCCATTCGTTCGTGTCGCGTACATGGACATGGTCGGAGCAAGATTTAAACGAAGTTGCAATAAATCATGCATACTTGCCATTGAAAGTTAAACGGCAAACCAGTTCTCCGCGCATTATCCAGTTTTTTTCCCCCGGCGACCTTATTGCTCCAATTATCTCTCCGTATATGTGAAATCGAAATTTCCCTCGACCGTTCTCCGTGACAATCTTTCCATGCTCATTCTTGTTCTCCCCCCAAAAAATGAATTTCTGATTTTCGCCAGAGATCAATGAAATGAACAAACAGCGTCGAACGGGATCGCGAACGGTCTTCATCAGAATGCTAGAAGTCACGCAACAGAATGACTCGTTTTCCCGTTACATGATCGAGAGTTTACGTAAGCAGGTAAATGATTTACACGCGTGTGCGGTGTTTTTTTTTTCTTTTTTCTGTCGCGTTTTCGTCCGTAGCCATAGGAAACGACGTGCAAACGAGACTCCATGAAACTACCATTTTCTTGCGGTGTACTTTAGTAACGAGCCCGGGTCGCGTTTTCTCGTGTACTCGCGTTTCCTGCGCGTTCAGGAATTCTCCCTCCGTTATTCTTTCTTCCTCTTCTTTTTTTTTCTCGAGGCCGGCTTTACGAGCCGCTCGGAATACGTGCGTTCGCTCGTTCGCGATTCGAAGGGTGTAATTTTACAGCCGATCATGATTAGGGACATTAACTCGGCCGAGTTCTTTCGCCGGACCGATACGGCGCGGCGCAGCGGGCTGCATTCTTCCCCAGGGTGTATAACTTCGCCCGTTACGTCCGGCATAGTCGTTACGCCGCCGCTGTTATGCAGAACAATGAATAGTTAAGGCCTCCTTATTGCCGGGCCGGTCGTGTTCCCCGACTTCTTTGGGAGATCTCGATGCCTGTTTTGCACAGTGTCTTCCTAAAAGTAGACACAGCACGGCCAGTGCTAATTTTTCGCGCGGCAGGTGTTCGCTAGCTCCACATTCCGCGGACCTGTGCTACCACGAACGGTACTAAACGCTCTCGAAAATTCATTAACGCTGTTTTCTTTGCTTGTTTCCTGGCCGATGGTCACGGCAACTGCCAACAACTTCTTTTTATATTTATTTAACGTCGCTTTCAACTGTTCGGTAAGGTTGTTAACTACGCGAGATAAGATGCAGTATTATTAATTATTTGTACCAGTTTGTGGCTTTTGTGGAGGCATCCAAAGAGTTTGCTGCTTGGTGATAATTGTGGAAATACTATTTTTATTTACATCAGAGTAAAGCAACCCGTTAATAGAAATCAGAATAAATAAATTTAGGGGTGTGCGGGTGCTCATCAAGTCGCTCGCAACGTTACGAAGTAATAGTTCTCTGTATCTCGATCGACAATTGTTCAAAACTACAATTAATGCTATTGGCGCGCTGGTTCGATCAATTGGAGACAATAAGCAAATTTGCAAAATATCACATGAAATTTAATTCAACGTTTCGGTATAAATTTAGACCATTTTCAAGAATGTAAATTTTCTGTATTGCGTCTGTAAGAATTGAACAATTAATTAATATATGGTTAGGCAAACGCATTCCCGAACAAGCAGAAAACACTAAGGTATTAAACACGAAAAACAAATGTATCAACTCACTTGCTTAGAAAAATGTACTAATTTAAATTCTTAAGAGTCGAGAGGAACAGCATGTTGGTTCCATGCCGGTGATTTTTGTCTCCAATGAAATTGTCTTCAATTGATCGAACCAGTGCGCCAATAACATTAATCGTAGTTACGAAGTAATTATCGGAATGGAAGCGTATTTTGCTAAATTTTACAACAGGATGCAGTGATGAATCTCGAATTTAATAGAAGGTTAAATCATCCTCGATCCAAGGAAGCCGTTCGTGCATAAAATAAATCTCTACTGTAGCACGTTTTAATGACGACTTATACGACCGTCGCATAGTCTTCATACACTTCGGAAATTCAGAAACTGCATCGTGTCTCACTCGAATCGAATATTATTATAATATCAAGGGACGGCGGTTCGAGATCAAAGACCGATAAAGCGGCGAGTTGAAAAATCGGTGGAACGGCTGAGACAATCGAAGCCGAACACCTGCATCATAAATAAGAAGTGCTCTCTCGCGGCTCTTGCAATATTTATGACGTATTGTTGGATCGGCACCTGCTGAAATTTGACGCGCGGCGTTATTGCTCGAGCGTGATCGACCGTTGCGAGCATAACTTCCCTATTGGGAGCGGAGAAAAAGACGGTGTCTGCCTTGTAATTGGAAAATAAACACGTACTCGCGAATTCGTAGGAAAAACGCGCGATCACGGGGCGCGTTGCGTCGCCATAGAACGGTAAATCGGTATTCGTCGGACGGTAATTATCCGCAGCGCGGTGATATTTTTCGTTTCGCGAGGAATGCGACTTTTCTTGTCGTTGTTTTGACGTCTCTCGATGCCGCTCGTTGCTCGCCGGGCACCGTCGTTCGCGATTTTGCGGGCTGACAGTACAATGGCGGTCGCGCGAACGCTGACAACATTCTGCCGTCATAGTTTCTGATATGTATGCATCGTTACGTGTGCGGCGCATGGATTCGTTGGCTAGGATGGTTGACGGGATTTTTCTATTATATTTTCGCTGGGGGGACACGAATAAATTTCATCGGCTGAAACGGACGACAGTTACGCTGCGGTCGAGCGGTCTCGTTTAAAAAGGTATCTAAGAGGCAAAATGACGATTATCGGGTGGCATGGCTCGTGGCCGCAGGTGAACGCATACGCGCCGGGTATAACGTACCTCGATACTTCGAAAGGAGAGGGTGTGGAAACTATATTCCGCATAATAGCGTATTATGTTAACGGCTGGCTGCGATGCTATCTGAGCTAACGAATACAGAAATGGTTATAAGTAAACATGCGGCTCCAATGAAAAGTAATGACTCTGATTTAAGAACTTCGGCAAAGGCCAAGGCTCGACTTGTTGATTAAGAAAAATGTTCTTATTATAGTCACCTTTTATATTGATTCTGCGAGGCTATATCCGATTTAATATATAATTGAAAATCGCCATATTATTTTGACAAATAGTGGTGCATTAATAGTTAAATTAGTTTGTACAAGAATTAATATTATAGGTCCAATAGATACAACGAGCAAAAACTTCACGTTTATCCAAGTACAAAAAAAGGGTTGCATAAAACACCATTCGTTAAAATTGTTCTCTCATAGAAATTATAGTGTCCAACGCATTAGTTTTCACTTGCACTTACGTAAATAGCTAATGGCTAATGTGCCAAACTGAAATTAGTGGTAGTTAGTGCTGTTTCTTGGTTCTACTCGTTAGATTTCAATAAACGTTCGATGGCATTGAACGGGTGGTGCAACAAGCACCACGTTTTTGTCAATTGCATTTCTGAAATCGAACAATTTAAAATATGAAACGTTCCACAAAGCCGTAATGAATTGGACATTTTGCGCTGCATCGAATGGAATGCATTGTGATGGTTGAAATTTACGGTTCGCAGAAACCGCGGTGGCGGCAATTAAAAAGACACCGAGACAAAATGACGATTATCGGGCGGCATTGCGATCCGAGTATGCGCAGGTGAATGTAAATGTTCTGGCTAGTCTCGTGTAGCTGGGATACTTATAAAGAAATGGGCGTGTAGGGTAGACGTTCTGCAATAGTATGCTATAGTTGGCTTGCAGGACCGCATTTCGCTCAGAGGTAGGGAATGAACGAGTGCATTTTATCTGCTAATCTAACGGCGTTACGTTACCCTGCCTTATCACCGTTGTTATCGCGAGGATCATTTTTATCTGGGCAAAATAAGGCGACGGCTGAAACTCGATTACTCTCTATCAAGAAATTAGCAAGAAAACCCAAACGAAAGAAACTCGATTCTTAAACAATGAACCTGAAAACCGTACAGAAGGATTTTTACGAAATTCTTGAGTAAGTTCATGATGTTTCAATATCGGACGTGAACAACAACATTCTTAACCGTAATCGACAGGCTCGCTATATTTGGCTCGCGATACTGCTTACAATATCCACGCCTAGTTTCTGTGGTCGATAACTGATAGACGTAAAAGTCGAACTAGGTAACGGAAAGTAAAGGTATCCCCGTAAAACAATCCCTATTATCTACACGTGTGTTCTATTTGTAGAAATCAGTGTCAAACAAGCGCCGGCACGGTGTAACGGTGTTATCCTCTGGGCGATTCGGTCGGAGAACTATTTTCAAACAGTGGTTAGCAGGCTCCTCTTAATTAAAACGGGTGTAATAAATTTATGCTAATAACTAGCCGCGTTTCCGAGGATCGCTGCAAGCACACCCTACTATCCGTTAAACTGTTCGGGAAGCCTACTACATACTAAAACCCTACAATTATCCGCGATCCGTGTTCACTGACACGCGATGGACGTGGAAGCTACAGGCAAATCACTGGTACGTTCGCCAGAAACGATCGCGTTGCGCACGTTGATTAAGAATAAAACACGAGGATCGTCGGTATCGCGAACACACGCACACCGCGGACCTCGACTTGTTCCGTGCTTAAAGGGGAGGAGCGAAAAACTTTTCTCCGCAGGCCGCTGCTGGCTCGCCGCTACGGAATCGATTTTTTACTGACGGAAAATTGATTGCGTGGTTACCATTTTTTACCATCGCCGTTAATAAACTCTCGGCTATATCTTCTTTAGATTGCACTTATTCGAGCGTTGTAAAACCGTTTTCGCTTGCCTGGAATCTCGAAGCAGGGAAGCTCGAACGAAATACCAGCAGAATCAACTCCCCGCGGACGGATGTCGACAATCAAGTTTTTGTTTATGGCTTTTCAGGCATTTTTGGACTGATGATGACGGTAGTTTTCTACTCTGAAGCAGAAATATAAATATTCTTATCCGGTTCGGTGATTGAGCTTTCTGACACATTCCCGAGATTAATTCTTGTTTAGGGATGCTGTGCTTAATACTGGGTCGAAGAAGATAGGGAAAATATACCGTGTTGGCCACGCAGCAGCGCACCTTGCATCCTCCGTGTAACACAGCATGCTCGGCTGGGTACACGACGCGTATAATCTGCACAGGTGAAGCGGAATCTCGGTGGTAAACGGATGCCACTTTCCTTCTCCCTTTCTCTCTTTCCTTTTTCCCGTTCAACATTTTATGTGATACGAGTCGGCGCGGCGTCGTCGTGGTCCTCTCGCCGAGTGCCGCAGGTTTATACCGGTCACTCGCATCCTATGTCATTATCCATCATTACGAGCCGGGACAACGGTAAGGAATAGCCGCTGTCGAGTCCCCGGTGTCTTGTAAAATCGCTTCCTCTTTATTTATTTTTTCCGAAAGTTACTTTACTCGTCGAGACTTTTCCTGCTTTTCGATCGAGTACGATTCGAGTCGATAAAACCAATTCATTTCCTAATCCTCCAGAGTCGTAAGCGAGTTCCCACAGTCGAGAATTGCGGTATTTGTTACAGGTATTTCTAATGTAACATTAGTTAAAATTGCTGCTTTCCTAAGCGGGATATAGCACTTCCGAAGACAATGTTTGTGCGCGCGTTGAAGTCTCCAGCGCGGCGGCGTCTCGCTTGGCCGCGCATTGAGATCTCCAACGCCTGGATCTTCTATACTCGTGGGATCTACGATTTTCTTTTCTACTGTTTCGCTTTCTCGTATGCAATTGCATTATTGATACAGAAATGAAAATAGCTCTTTCGGTAACATGCATGGATAATATATTCTGCTCGAAGTCTCCATTACGAGACTGACTACAGTGCGATGAGATGAACAAACGAAAGAGGAAAGAAAATAATGGTGACTATATGAAAAAAGTAGCATCCGATGCGAGGCATTGAGCGTTGGTAAATGTTCCGCGTGTTGGTGTCGTTGGAAAGGGTTAATCACGACGACGCTTCAAACTCGCGCGATAACGCTTAGTCCGTAAATATTTCGCGGTTTACACGCATACGCGCGGTCTCTGTTTCTCGTGATACGGAGCATTAAAGTCAGTTACACGGTATATCTCCCTTCTGGCTGGCTTACCTCTTGTTACGTCCCGCTGTTGAAGGTGGTTGCTGGTATATGGGGGGTACCGATGATTACACCAACCAGCTCGGTCAGCCGAGATAGCTGGGACCTGAGTCTGCTTCTCTCGTGGACGCTTTATTTTCCGGCGGCGAGCGTCGGTCAGGTGGAAAGTCTTTTTCGTGGTCGTTTTACCGTCCGGATGATGGTGTCTCGATTTTCTCGATCCCTCGCGACGCCTAGCTAATTCGTGCCAGTTCCCCAGATGGTCGAGGAGTTTTAATAGAACCGCGAACTCGCGCATGGGCAACCGGCGCCCACCATATACAGCGGGTCCTGTAAATTTACCGGTAGTTAGAATTTTATAGTCGCCGGTTTTGCAGATCCAATGTCCGCCGTAATGTGAACTTACGATCGTACTCGCCGTACGAACGCTGACAGTAAATATCACTAAGACGCGCAATTAATTCGATATTATTTTTTAACGCGGCCAACACCGTCGAAAGATCTGTTCATTTGCACGATCCGAATCTGGCGTCGACGGACTCGCGTTTCTAAAGCGTGCAACGATTTTTCAAGGATTACGAAAATCTTCTCGATACGAATCGGGTGGCCGATGTGATTTATTAGCGTTCGAGGAGGATCAAATTCAGATTTGTGCGACTCGTACGTCATCTAAGCACGGTGTACGATCTTTACAGGAAACGATATCGCCGGCGAGATTCAACCGAGATTTTTATTGGTAGCGGCTAATTGTAATATATTGCAACATAAAGTATGTCTATAATAGAACGCCTGCAGAGATCGCTTTCAGGCGTTCGGAGATTTATTTTCGCGCGGTCCCCGTTCTTCTCGGAAAATTTATTGAACAAGATTTAAAGAGCAATGGGAATCTAGGAGATTCGCTTGGTAAACATATTTCATCCCGTGCGGCTTGTTCCCTCGGGTATCTGCCAGCCGCGATTTATTTCGGACGCGCAATTAAAGCTTACAAAGCTGGCGAAAGGAAAATACAGGTTGCTCTTTAGTTACCTGCATTCAGCGATATTGAAAAGTCTTTAATTAAACACACATTTTTCACGCAGCACATATTAAAACGCAGCTAAATTAAATGGCCAAAAATTATGTAAAAATGAACTTTTAACTTTGATCTATTAATAAAATGGTATTATATAAAAACGTTTGCACGAGAGGCTCAGATATCGTGTTCTCCAAGGATCACTTGTAATCCGAGCATAAGCGATGAAACGTAACGGACGCGTCCTTCCCCGCTAATTATTTTGCCACCGTACGTAATAGTTACTAATTAGCGCGGTTGCGGATAATGCGGCGGAGGCCCGGAGCATCGTTACGTTCATCTAAACATTATGCACCGTCCAAGGAAAAAAAATTAGGAAATATCATTTCAATGAGGAAAGCGTAAGAGAGGCGAGAGATGGCTCTGCGCGATAAGATCCCTTTGTTGCGGCACACACACAATGCAATTATTTAATGTCGTGGGTTCGAAAAGGTTTCGTGGCGGTGGAAGAAAAAGTCCGGCAAGCCATAAACACCGAGGGCGCATGATTCCTTACGCATTATGAAGGAATGGTAAATGTGCGTGTCTTGACGCGACTGGTTTTCCGCGAACGGCCGCGCTTTCCAACGGTGTGTTTCAAGTGGCACCGTGGAATGCCTAATGTCATAGAGAATTCATGCCGAATGTTCTTACGAGCTTCTCATTAAGACGGTGAAGCAACGCGGTTTTACAGTTCTTTTCTCAATTTCCACCGTGGTCCAGCCTGCTACGTCTGTTCCAAATTCCAAAGTTTCACTTTCAAACGATACATTACAAACGCGTCGCGCGGATTGCTGCTCGCTATCGATACCTACGCTCGCGGATCCAGCTGTTTGATCTTGTATTACACGTTCGACGGCGTTTCAATCGGTATATTGCCGGTTAATTTTCCAGTACTGTCGCGTGTCAGCTGATACACGTATGCATGCACGCGGCTACTATAATCGCGCCGGCTTCATAAACTGGTTTCGAGCAAGCAGGCCGATTGAAAAATCGCGCAACACACCGGCACACAATGGTCCAGATCGAAGAATTTACTAACACCTCTGTGAAAAATCAACTTTCTCGATACATACCTACCGATTTCCCGTTTCGCGACTAATGGACAGATCTTTGCACAAGCAACGAACCAAATTGTTTAGATACTTATGAATGACGCAGCTTAAAAATTGTACCGCAATTTTCTCGTGGAATTTCTCTGTAAAATCGGAATTTGCACGACGTCTCTCTCAAGTACATCAATCTCGATGAACGTGTGTGCATATTTCCTTGATTAGGTCGATTAACACCTTCGGAGCGAATAAATATGAAAAGAGAAAACAGGATGCATTGAGTTATGCACTTCGTGCAAGCAGAAAACTTTTATTTCCAGTTAGAAAACCAATATTTCTCAGTCCAGCTTTCTGTGCCATTTTTAATCTGGTATCTTATGAGGGTTGAGAGGTCGCGCAGAATCTTCTAAATCCTTCGATGCAGCCGCGGAGTTTCTCAGAATCGCCGATCGACCTCGAGAGTAAAATCGAGAGACCGGCTCCGTAATCCGCGCCCCTCTTTTCCGTCGCTTTTTTCTGGGGTTTCGCGGCGAGGGAACAGGATCTTAGAGGGGGTCGGCCAGGGGGACCGTACGGGAGCTGGCTGAGCGTTTCCATCGGTGACGTGGGATTTTCTTTTCGTGTCGATAGAGCTCCGACGGACGATTCGCGAGTTTCCAGGCCGAGAAACGTGTCTCACCTGAGGAAAAAAAGAGGATCGCGGCTGCGTACGATGTTAGCGGACTATATTACCAGCAACGCCAGGGACCATCCATCAACCGGATCGACGTAGACGAGCAAAAAGCTCAAACTCGTCTAAACCGATTGCTCGGAGCAGGGCTCTCACGGTTGGCTCACCGCGGCCGTGCTCATTTCAGATAACCCGGGTCCCTGCGGCCGTGTACATCTTCCCCGAGAATTTTTATCGCGTCAGGTTCGTACGCCATCCGCGGCAACGCGTGTCCAACAGCCTAGATAGGATCGCGTGTGTGCGTGCATGGATACCCGCCGTGTCCACCTGTATAAATGTACATACGTGCTTCGTCGTTCCAAGAGATGTTTATGGTCGATGATGCTTTCACGGGACGCGGAACCCTCCTCGCGCCGGGAAATATTCGGATTGATGGTGCCCTTTCACGGGGAAATTATGGGTGCGTCGAACGCTACACTGTTGACGACGCTTCTAAAACCATTCGACTTTAGAAGAAATCAAAAACGGCCTCTGACTAACGCGACAGGTCCTCGAGGTGCTTTAATCTTCTCTGAGTTGTCCATTTCTACTTTTAACTTCATTCTAGACGCATCGAGACTTTTTAATTCGACTGTTCAACCCTCCAGTGCAGGGATTGGCAAAATTTTTTTGGAAAGGGCCAGATCGTACAATTTTTAGACCTGGTGGGCCATAGAACAATAAAAAACCAGGGGTTCCAAATGTTTTTTTAATAGAAAGTGATATTTTTACATAAGTTTTTTTATTTCACATAATAATAATCATTATTATTATTTATTACAGACGGGCTGAAGCCTTTTTACATAAGTGTTTACAATAAAAAGAAGAGAAAGATAAAAGACTACTAGTCTAATATCAAAGAAGGGACATGCACAAAAATCAATACGATTATAGATAGTGCTCGAGTCTGCAATAATGCGATTCATTGGATTAATTAATTCATAAGTAGATCTTGCTTGAAGTCTTTGAAATCCAGCTCTAGTTCTCGATACACGTTCAGGTACATGGAAATTGATTTGCGCAAGTAGAGAGGAACAAGCAATATAATTATTAACTACATTAAAAAAATGAAGCTCTGGTCAGATAATATTCTTCGAGCAGACAATGTTTCTAGGTTCATTTTAGTTAATATTGTGGAGTAATCATGATCAAAGATCGACATAGGAATTTAGCTTATATGAACAAAACCTGAGAAATTTATTTGAAATTTTTTCATGTAAAGAACAATATTAATCTCGCGGATCGGATTCAAAACAGGCGGCTGGCCGTAGTTTGCCGACCCCTGCTCTAGTGCACAGGTCAAATCCATAAAACTTTTAAACAAGTCTGTCCCCTTTTTATCCTTATTTAGCTTGCTTGGAATGTTATAAAAGTTCAAAGAAGTTCTTCTTTTGCTAGCTTTATAACCTTACTTTAAGTAACAAGAGCTGTATTTGTCACTAAAAATTATCAGACCACCCGTGCATTAGCAGACAGCGTCCCATCGTGAAAGTGCTCTCAGAATGTAAACAGTTAGCGCACTCGTGTGCGTGCTAATTAATTTAGGATGGACAGAGTGGGCTATCGTCCGAAAAATAGGAACGCGCGTTTCCCACGCGTCGGTCCGCTGGCGTTTTTCTTAATGGAGGATAAATGTTGCCTGAAAAATGTCGCTTTAATCGACGCGTCTCCCCCGTTTACATAGCGACCGTAAGCGCCCCTCGCAATTTGCGAAGGGCCATAACGACCACGAGATAGAAGACCAATTACGGTACGCCGTTTAGAATTCTCGGTCTGTGAAAAACGCCCAGTTATGGCATCCGTAAGCTGGCCGCGTGTTTATAGGCGTATCAGTCCGCATTAACGCATTTTCTTAATGCTCGTAAACCGTAACGATTGCGAGACGCGCCAAACACTACAGCCGCCCCCTAATGAAGATGTCCGACGATACAGTGAACTTCGTTCGCCTGCGGTAATTAAAATTATGGGCTTGCTCGTCGTCGATTTCTAGGGGAGAGTATGGAGACCTTGGTGCTGTAATTGTCAATGCCATTTTCGTGGAGACGCGAGAGCGTCTCGAGGAGTGGTCCAGGATCCATGGTCTATTTTTACAATTGATTACTATCAAGCTGAATCTTTGTGAACAGCTTCGTTTCGATGAGACACCCAACAATTTCCTGTACGAAAATTCTCGATTGTGGTAGCTGACAGGGGTAGCAGGGATCAAATATGTCGATTTGACGATTCTCAAAAATTTATTACTAACTGGGTCTTTTTGTTCAATCTCAAGATAATTATCGAAATTATTCGAAAAAATATTTGTCCTACAAAATGTATGGTTTGATCAACGAGTCCCCCCCTTGCAACATGTATCGATAACGAGGTCATCAAAAATGATTACTAACCAGCTGATTCTTTTACTGTTGCTTAATTAATATTTATATAATTTAATAACCAATTAAATAACAAAAATCCTAATGGACCTTCTCTCCTTAAAAATTTTCCTCGAATGATCCTGGCGCAACAGTCCTTAATGAAATACCACAGGTCTTCATTAAACTTTTTTTATCACGTTCAGCACCGTTTAGGCGGACAGTTTTCTAATATTTTCCACGAGAATCCGGGTTCTGCGTAACTCGTGAGCCTCGCTAATTAAGTTCCATTTTCGCGTTTGATTGTCCCGCGGCCGCGAAAGGGCTAATTGCGACACGGGTTGCGTGAAACGCAGGTCTCGCGTTGGCCGCATGGCGAACCGAAAGTTTTCCTCGGCGAGAAGCATTGCGGTTCTTAAGGTACCTATTTACGGGGCCCGTGGAAGCGAGGTAAAGTGCCGCTCAATGGCCATTTACGCAAGGCGAAAATGCTGTCATAGGCGGCTTATTATCATTTCACGACATAAAAAGGTATTGCCGAGTTTTGCTGCGTCTGGGCTCTCCCCGGGTTTGCCGCGTTGCGTGTCACGCGTTTCGTATACGTCGAAAAACTGTGCAACGGTTTCTTTAGTTGCTCGGACGAGCTCTCGCTTTGACGAGCGGACGATTCGGAAACCTCGATTCAAGAGCCGTTCCCCTAGGTCGCTTTATTATCCGAACGTCCACTGGCTCCGTTGACCATCGCGTCGCAACTAATTGTATGTGTAATTGTGTCATCGTCTACACAACACCGTCATTAAATATTTCGTTTCGACATCCGCGCGCATGCCTCTCCGTCACGCTTTAAGAGAAAGAGGTTACGGAACTCCTACCTTCCGAACGGTTCGCGATGTTCTTCATTGTTGTTAGCCTTATCGAAATTGATTACACAGTTCCATTGCAATCCGCTATAATTTTTGGTCGAAAATAATTACTTTCGGAACGAATCATTTAGTGAAACTACTCTCTATTGACATTACAATAAATAGTTTTAATTGCTAGGTTAATTCACCAGTTAATTATTCGGCCATTAAAAATGCCGGTTTCACGATTCATAAAACAACACATATTTTTGAACGAGTGTGTCTACGATGATTAAATGCAGTCATGGTTAATTGAAATTCCCGGTTTCGCGTCTTAATTCATTCACGTTTTGAGATGCATGCGATGACACGGTGGACGTTAATTGAAGGCGAGCGTGTTGCCGACGTTGTAAATTAATTAGTGGAACACCTTGTCACAGTTGAATTGTCATGACATAATTTTCGAGGATTCTACACCCGCGTCCTCGGCATCCTTGCGTATACTTTTACTAATGCTGATGATGTTTCGAAGCCCCGGTATCATTGACACCGTTAGGAGGGATTAGTAGATAATTCTTTCTGTGAACAATTGAAGTAGACATCCTTCGAATAATGTGTGATGAGCATACGAGAGAGAAATGATAAAGAATCCGTAAAAAATGCGCTGTATAATGTTCACGACATTAGTGGCTCATGATAGCGATGATGCAGCAAAAGCTGATAATTGAGTAGAACCAGAACGAATTAGGCGTGTCCACTTTTTCTGTCTCTTAAAACGACTGCTGCACTACTAACCTAATCCCGTCATCTGGTTTTTCATAGTCTGCCCTACTTCTCGATTTTTAGTTGATTGAAAAATATTTGGCAATCTTCGTTTCTTCATTGTGTCTGTAGAAAGTGAAGAAAACTAAAAATTAATTTTTACGCTTCTTTAATTCAGCGTCTAATAGACACATTACTTCATTATTTTTTATGCTACCTGCATACACGTCTAAAGCAATCTTCATATTTTGCGAAACATCTTACAAGGTGACCGAGATTTATGTCCGCTCGTGGAATCTTTAATATTTTACCAGCTCGCGCGGATCCCCCAAAATGGTAGAATAGCGTGCAGCTTATGCCGTGGTAATATATCACGGAGAAACCGTTGCATACACCACGTTTCGTGGTCTACCAGACAGAAATGAGTTCCCAGGATCACTTCAAAGTATGTTTTATAAAAATACAGATACATGGTGAATTCTAGTGCACAATGAATCATGTATGCACGGTTTCCTGACAATTTATTTATGCACGTGTTGCTGGAAATATTTATTGCATCTCTGGGCTGTTTAACACTCCAGCTTTTACGGTACAATTTATTTCAAATTCTACAATAGTACTTTTGTTGTTTTTTTTTTACCGAAAGCAATTATTTTTAAAATAATTTTTAAGGGACGTGTTTAGCGGAAGATAGGGCACACGAACACGTGGTAACATCTGGTCGTTTAATGCGAACGGCCATACGATAACGACCCTGATACCATCGTCGGAGTGCTACGAACCATAGGCTTTGTTCTTGAATGGCAACCGCGTATGTGTCTTGTCTTTACGAACCACTTAATAATTTCTGTTTTACGGCCCCGGCGTACTACAACGTCTACACTTTCGGCTCAACACGGCTTGCTGCCCGAGAAAACTAGCTTTTTACACTGCGGCACGGATACCCACACGTGTCCGCCACACTCGCATCATCGTAGGAGCTGTTATAACACTAAAAGTAATTGCACGAACGTGCAAGTTAAACCAGACTCTCGTTTGAGCCGCCGGTAAAGCTTCGGCTATCGCGGATTCATGAAAGTTTTATGCCTCGAGCCTGCGCTAGCCTTCTGTCAGGATGCTGCAATTGACCGTGAGACGCTTTAAGACGTCGACGATAGCCTGTCGGTTCCGTTATACTAAACCCTCGACGGATTTAATGCTGGAAGCATATACACTAGGGTGGACCTTAGTTATACTTGGTGAAAATTTTTTTGCGAAATTTTCTTCACGCCTCTTACCTCTATTTCAAAACTTCGCGCTCGATGAGGCACGACTTCCCGACGTCCGATAGCTTTAAAACTTTGGACATATTATTTTTTCATGAAAAGGAACAATATTGGGGGAAGGCGTGTCTAAAATTTCGTGGTCGAAAGATAAGGACCACCCTAATATACACGCATCCCTTACCGTGCTTTTATTGAGATTTTTATCGTAATGTTTCAAAGATCTTCCAGCTTTAAAAACCTATAAAAAATCGACAAAATATTGAAGAAGTTTGAAAAAGAAATTAGAAGTGGATCTGTAATTGTTTGTCAGCTTGGAACAAGTGAACCCTCGAACGGAGGAGCCCGAGTGGGTTGCTAACACTGACCTACAATACTCCGAGACATCTTTAAGGGGTTAATCCCCTTTTCGCAAGGGACGAGCACACACGAGCCTCTAGGAGGAGGTCGAAGACCGTTTCGTGGTCTCTCGCGGCGAGATCCGGCGAGCGTTCATTGATAAAACGATGGGGGCTCTTTCCTCCGAGCGGCGCGAATTAATTAAGACGATCGATGTGTCCCCAACCACGTAGCACCCTCCCGATATGTATAAGGGCCCGGCTTAAGCGTGCCAACCCGCGTGCCTCGGGCCTCTTCCTTCCCTTATCTGGATCTCCGTGAAATGCGACGTGGCGGTGTCTCCGTCGTCCGATGACCGATCGCGAGGATTTACGCCGTTCGTTAAATTAAATTACGCCTACTTGTCTCGGCAGGGTCTCAGCTCTCATGAAAGAAGCTATATCGACGCGTCGGTATGGCGTCCGGTATTTATAAACCGAGCTAACGCGTTGCTCCCCAGTATCCCCGGTCTCTTCTCTTTCTTTTTTTCTTTTGCCAATGCTGGAAATGAGATCGGGATAGAACGGTTCCGTACATGGTCACCTCGAGCTACCGTCCACAAGCTATCCGAGGACTTTTAATTGATCACAAAGGTCCGCGCTGTTTATTCACAGTACTGTCAGACCTTGCCAACCGTAATCCCGAGAATGCGGGATTTTTGTTACGCGAAACAAGCTCGATTCGGTTTCGTCGAATTCCATCCGACAGTGGGTCAGGAGTAGCTCTTACTATAATTAGTATACTCGTTTACTAATTGTTTTAGGAAATTGTAGTCTTCAGATCTGATTAGAAAATAGACTGTGAAGCAGGGAATGTAAGCTTAGCCCCTAACAGTGGATTAAACGAGGAAAAATCTGAAGGTAAAACGAATGGAGACGAGATGAGAAAGATGAAGAAAAAGGTAAGCAATAAAAAGGACAGAGGGCCGTAAAAGAGAGGATCGAGAGAATCCGAGGGTAGAAGTTTGCGAGACAGCGCGTGGGTGGTTCGACGCATAATTACGTAAGGGTCTATTAAATGCAATCATTAATGGAAATCTAATGGCGGCGGGGCTTCGTGGCCGTAGCCCACGTGGTCGCGTGATCATTTGTACAACATGTCGGTGGGGATCGAGGCCGATCTTTGATTTATTTGTTGGCATCGTTTTGCTCGTTCGCTGGCTCGTGCAACACGCGCTGGTAATACGCCCGGGACGGTGGCTGCCCAGTAATAGGTTCGAAGCGTTTCGATTACGCGCGCCTCTTGACGCGAAGAAATCCGCTGCCTATCGATCTCGCTGGAATTCCGATACGCTTCATAGATGCGAAACACGTATAGCTGCACGATAGATAACCGGCTAGAGGTTTTACGATACTCTCTCCAGCTATTCGGATTCGTGTTTCGTGCGGATTTCGTATTCGTGGGTAATCGAAACGACTATGAAATCTTGGAATTAGTTTAGCTTTAACTATTTGCGGGTCGAAGAGTTCCCCTTTATTTCAGAACGGCATCGTGTAGTTCAATTACGTTCCCCGTATGTAACTTTGGTATCCAATTTAGAACGGTTCAGGAATACTTGCTTACCAAATATGGAGCTGCGGGTGCAAACGTCGACGACGAGCCTGCCTCCACATTAAACCATAAGGAATTAGATGGATTTTCTTATCTTAATTATCCAGTGACGCTTCCAATAGTACTCTGTCGCGATACGACGTCGTTGAATTAGCCAATAGGAATTGCTTGAAACGACGAGTTCACAACGAAATAACGGAGCCGGTTGCTTTAAAAAGAGAGAATGTACTTTCCCGCGGGATTGCAGTATTTTATAGTACCCGGTCTCAATCGAAAGTAATTGTCTTCGATCGTTATAGAACTGGCGAACACTGGAACGGGCGAGTTTTAATTTAACAGCCGCGTTACGAGAACGTACAGGGAAGGATTGTCGACGGCGTCGTAAAGTCTGGTTAACTTTGCATGGGGTTTACAGCTTCCACAAACTTGTTTAGTTCGGACGCAGAGCATCGAGCCTCGCTGGAACAACGAAATTTTATAAAACCTGGAAACGACGTTGCGAAACTTGTTCCGCGCACTCTGGATACTCTCTTGTTGTCTCGTAAAATCCGGCGAGGTTTATTAAATTGGATCAGGCTACGCCCGTCACGACAACAATCCTCGCAATCGGCAATCCTCGTTTCCTTTGCAGTCAATTTGTTTCTTCCGCGAGATACGCATTGTTCTCCTTTTCCGTCTCTTTCTCTGTACGTCGTTTATTGTCGTTCATCAGCGGATCGTCGATCCTCTAACTAGACGTTAATGGAAATTCCGCGAGCCGCGCCGGTAGATTGTGTGGATAGCGACGTGGGACTTCCCCTGCTGTCCTTCTTATTATGAAATTGACTCTACCACGGGAACTTGTGCGCCGAGATGTCAGCACGCTTTCGCGGAGACTAATCCTGGAATGCATCTTTCACCGGTGGGCGTTCTATCCACAGGGGATCTCGCTAATACCCCTCTGGCAGAATTCAGTGCAACGTACGATTCCTGGCCTTACTTTTCATTCACTTGTCCTCTCATTAGCTTCGGCCTCCCTTCAGAAGTCGCTTAGCAACTAGCTCCTTCGTCTTTCCACGAAGAAAAACACTAATCCGATTCTATTTATACAGTCCGAATCCTTAACTGAACCGAGCAGGAACTTTAGTCTAATTTTCACATTCTTCTCTATCTCTATCAACGTATATATATATTTATCACTAGCTTTTCCCCGCGGCTTCGCTCGCACAGGAAACTGTTTAATGCCCTCGAAAATTTAGATTGTTTCTCCATAAAAACTTTCAACCCCCCATTCACCCCATTCGGATTGTATCAATGAGCATTAAGACCAAGTTTCAAGCAAATCGGATCGCGAACATAATATTCCTCATATAAACGTTGCAACCCCTTTTCACCCCCCCAGGAGTTGAATTTAAAAATATCCTTTCTTATCTACAATTAATGTTATTGGCGCACTGATTCGATCAATTGGAGACAATAAGCAAATTTGCAAAATAGCACATGAAATTTAATTCAACGTTTCGGTCTAAAAGACCATTTTCAAGAATGTAAATTTACCGTATTGCGTCTGTAATTAACCGTATATTAATTAATTGATAAATTCTTATAGACGCAATACGGAAACGTTGAATTTTTCATGTGATATTTTGCAAATTTGCTTATTGTCTGCAACTGATCGAACCAGTGCCCCAATGACATTAATTATAGTTTTGAACAATTGTTGATCGAGATACAGAGAATTGTTATCCTTTCTTATCGCTTGTATAGATCATAAAGGAAACCTCTGTGCAAAATTTCAGCTTTCTAGGTCCAAGGGTTTAGCCTGGGCGTTGATAGGTAAATAAGTCAGGACATCATTTTTATATATAGAGATTTTCCACACCAGGTCCACGCCTTTCTTCTCTTCGACGTTTCGTAGGAAGTTTATGTCATGTTCCGTGATTGTCGAACAAGATACGGGATTCAGCGAGCTTCAGGGTCACGCGTCGCAGCAATCATCGCCGTCCCCGGCGGAATCCCCGTGGCTCCCTCTCCGGCGTTCGTTATTTTTAAGCCGGACATTCAATTAGCCGAAGAAGGTTTACCTCCACCCTCGCAGCATGACGGTTTCTAGTTCACTTGCGATAGCCCGCGCGTCATAAAATTGAATGTCGCCATAAAGTTCAGGTGTTTAACACAGTTTGCAGTCAGTGCCCGATCTCGATGCGCACCTCGCGGCGTGCTGGTGGGCGTCCAATCGTTATTCACCACCTCGCCGGGGGTCTGGTTGCCCGAAGAACCGCAGGCAGTGCCTCTCCTGAGCTTTATATCGTGCCGTGCGCCGCCAATCAACAGCGTCGTTTCGTTTACGTCGTCGATCATGGCCTGGAGAGGTTCGATCGATATCGGCAGAAAATCAAAGGTCAGATTTCCGGCGGAGATCACGCATAAACCTCGCCTGAACCGTTAATGGCGACACTGAAATCCTTAATTTCGTACCTCGCAACATTCTTTCTTTCACATCACCGACGGAATCTACGAAATCGATCGAACGATTCTATGATACTTTTTCTAAGACAGGTAATTTCTTTTTACCTTTCATTTACGATCTCGTATTCACCTCTAAATAAAATGATGAAGCCTCTAGAAAAATCGGAGAAGCTGTAGGAAAATTTTGTGGCTTATGAAAACATCAATTTCAACATAATTGAAATACAGAATACAATACATACAATACAGAGAAAATAAAAATTTACAAAACAGAATAGGATACTGAAGATACATGAATATTATACACTTATACTTTAAGGCCGCAGCTCCTAAAAAATGATAACATGTAATGACAGGCTTTGATATTCGGTTTGGCTATTAACATTGAGACATCTATTGGAAGCTGGAAGTTAATTGTACGGAGTTTATTAATTAATTTGAGCCATCCCTCGTTGTACAAGTCGATTGTAGTGCCTCTAGAAAGATTGTAGTCTAAAATTGCAAGGGGATTTGTTTGTCCGAGGTGAGCGAAGATAGAAGATCCTGGTTTCATAGGAGTCATGCTCGGGGACTCTAGAGCCATCGAGCCCCGGCCATAATAGTTTCCAGGTTTTTTGCTCGTCGGCGAAAATGTTTTATTCAGCCCATTCGGTTGATCCTCGTTGGCTCCGTACTTTTTGGTTGTAGAGCTCGCGTATGGCCTCTCCACGTGATCGCGCGAGGAAGATCCCCATTGAGATCGGCGCGGCTCTAATTGGAATTCCCCTTGACCAGTGGTCGGTGATCACCGGGTAAGCGTCCCCAGTCAATCAGAAGTAATTGCGTTTGACGACTTAAGAGCCCTGGCCAATACCAAGACAAATCACGCTTGGGAATCTTCAGTGTCACGGGGCGAGGCACCCCGTCGTCGCTGTGCCGCGCGATCGATATGAAAAATCGAGGGCCCCGGTATCCGTCCTCGACAAGAGAATCAATTCCGGTCCGGTTATAAATGTTTCGCGTATCCCTTCGCGATTATTAGGCCGTTCTGGTAAAGTGGCCATCCCTCAGGATGATTTATCGTGCTGGCTCGGTCGAGCGGTTCGCAATTTAACGCGTGATCCGATCTCGAAGTGTCGCTCTGCCTACCTGTCTTCGTCCTGGAGAGAAAGGCCGGTCTGGAGAGAGAGAGACAGAAGCGTGCGCGCACGGGGACAAGAAGAGAGCGGAACGAAGCGGGCGAACGGTTTTCGTGGGCGTTCCATTTGATGATATTCATTAAACGTACTGCGGCGCGCTCGTTTTACCCGCGGTATCAGTTTCTTCTACACCGAGCGTTCTCGTTTGCTCCGCCGATATCGAGCAGCTGTGATCTGGAGCATGCACTTGGTCGCTTCGCCGGAAGGATCGAGATCGGCAGCGAACGGAGAGAGAAAGGAAGACGCGAGATGTGTGTGCAGAGAGGGAGAGAGAGAGAGGGAAAGCGTCGGCAACGCTCCAGGACCGAGAAACAAGAAACAGAGGATACAAGAAGGGAAAAAAACGGACACGCTAGGTGGGACAGGGAGGACCGATCACATCGCGAGAGCAGGATAGTAGAAAATGCTAGGAAACGAGGATAACATCTCGTTAGACTAGTCTAGCAAGCTCCAGAGGCCTGGTTCCACCGCTTCTTGCGCCCGAGATTGATCATCTACGCGTATACCGAGCTTATCCGCTAGATCCTCCACTGCTTCGACTTCGATGAATAACGCCGACTCCGGCCCTTTGCCTGTGCCGCACCGTGGAAAATCGTTTCCAGTTCGCTTCCGAACCTGTTTACATAACGGTTCGACTTCTCTTCCTCTCCCTCTCTCTTTTTATTTCGATTTTTCCCAAGCTCCATTTTCTTCCAGCTTTCGACCCTAGCCAGTCCGAGGAAAGGTCCCTGGCCTCGCATACTCGCGGAAGCATTTAAAATCCGCATTGGGAGTTCGGTCCTAGCCACCGTGGTGTTCAGACGTGTTTACGTTCGTCGCTCGTGCTTGCGAGTTTGCTGTTCACGCGTGTGTCTAGTTTCTGTGTTAGAATTTCAGTATAGTTTCTCTGGGTCTCTGCTCCTGGGTTTTTTCCCCTGCGGGAAAACCTTATCTTCCGTAATGAGCATTTCCGACATCGGGGATGCCCATTCTCAACGTTCTTTAACAACTACTGCTACTTCTTCAACAATGACCACATATGCTCAAGCTGCCCAAAACGCAATGTTCCCAAAAAAAGACCAAGCCATAATAGTCGACTCAGTGGAAGGAATCAACATCAGAGATTATCTACTGGCCTTCGGCAAGTTAACCGAACCAAGCAACATTAGATTTGCTTCTCGTATCTCACATGGTCGTGTGTGTCTATACTTAAGCAGCCTAGCAGTGGTAAATACACTTCTCGAAAACCACAAGGTTGTTAATATAAACAGCCACACACTCGGGATCCGTCCGCTGCTCTCTCCGGCGAAACGCATTCTATTATCCAACGTTTGCCCAGCTATACCTCATTACCTCATTGAAAACAAACTATCTGATTTAAACATCACGTTAAAATCTCAAATCTCTTTTGTTCGTGTGGGGGTAAATGACCCTGGATTCAGTCATGTACTAAGCTTCAGGAGACAAGTCTACGTTCATCCAGATGACATCTCAAAGATTCCTGACGCTATTCAAATTAATTTTGAGGACACGTTGTACTGGATTTACATATCTACTGAGAAACTAACTTGTTTCTTATGTAAAGATGAAGGCCATTTGGCCAAACACTGCAAGAACTCTACTGTTGACAATAAGAATCTTGCTCCAAAACCGCAAGTCAAGAACTCCAGCTCCACTGATGCAAGAATTATCCTTGTTGACAAACCTCTTGCTTCCCCGGACCTACAGGAGGCCCCGAAAACACAAAGTTATCATATGCCTCCTCCTGCGCCCATCAAGAGACCCCCGTCCACAACGTCGTCAACATCAGACAACTATAGGCTTGACAATACGTCAAAACAAAACCTTTCAAAAACTGATGACAACAAAACTGAAAAAACTATCAAAGGCTCGAGAAAAAAACGCAAAGTTGAGGATAAATCAGGCTCCACTTTAGAAGAGATCTCATCATATCTTCGTTCATCCTTAGATTTCTTTAATGACAAATCACTAAATCTCCCACTTAATTTTAACAATTGTGCTCAATTCCTTATGGCCACGTACGACAATCCGAAAACTTTGGAAACTGCGCTGGCTTATACTCAAGATATTCCAGCTCTTGTGGAACAGCTGACATCTCTAAAAGTTTTTATTCCGGAACGTAGACTAAAAGAACGCATAAATCGGATCATTAAACGACTAAAAAACCCACCAAATACAGAAACAAATAGTGAAGATTCTAGTGCCTTTGAAGAACAAGAAGACTCCCCCTTATAAACTCTTTCCTACCTAATCCCTCGCTCATGACCACTTTTCCTTCTTCTCTTCGTTGTTTATATTGGAATCCAAGAAGCCTTCGTCCTAAATTACCTGAGATCCAATCTATTGTGTCGGACTATGACATTCTTGTCTTTGTTGAAACATGGTTAACTCCTGATGTATTAGTGTCCATCCCAGGCTTCTTATCACATAGAATGGACAGGTCACATTCAAGAGGAGGTGGCATTCTCATGCTAATACGTAGAAACATTGCGTTTACACAATTATCTAACTTAACATTACCTGATGATTCAGTTGAGCTGTGTGGTATACGTGTGACTAATGTTATTCCGTGTTTTGACCTTATTGCTTGCTATAGGACCCCAGGACATTCTCTTACTCAGAATCAATGGTCCACATTGGTTGATAACATAGATAGTAATCGTAACTGCATTCTCGTGGGCGACTTTAATGCGCATCATTTAAGTTGGAATTGCAATTACTCGGATAGCAATGGGAGAAAACTTTATTACTCCATTGAAAACTCGGACCTGTTTTTACACAATAATGACACTATTACTCATATTAACGTGAATACTAACTCCAAATCCAATATTGATCTTCTTTTTTCCACTTTGAACTTTTGTGACGCCATTGAGTATGAGATCTTTGACGAGACCTGGGGCTCTGACCACTTTCCTATCTCTTTTGATGTGCACGTTGGTAAGTTCTACTATGAAAAAAAATCTTTCAAAATAAAATCAAGACGTACAGACTGGGTCTCCTTTCATGATTACTTAGAAAAGTCCTATGGCGAATTTCTCTTGGCTGATTACGATTGTCTTTCTCCTTCTTCTAAGTATGATTTTTTTTTCAATACGATCTCCTATTCAGTTAAAATCAGTACTCCAAACAGAAGTAATGCTTCCCTATCTGCTAGACGAAATTGGAATAACCCCGTTCCCTGGTGGGACGATGAATGCAACAAACTTAAAAGACAACGCAGAGCTACTTATAGGTTGTGGGAACGTACAGGTGCCTTATTAGATTTGATTGAATACAAACGAACTGCAGCTTTAGTAACCAAAACTTTCAAGAAAAAGAAAAAAACCTGTTTCAGATCTTTTGCTGAATCACTCAACTTTCGTACCAACCCAAGTTATGTTTGGGAAAAATGCAAAATATTCAAAAATAAATGGACTAAGGCTCGTCCTTCTCATCATTCAGAAAATCTTCAATCAATTGATAATACTGTAGCCGCTCTAAATAAAATTAGTCCTCCATGGGTCCCTACCGACCCTCTAGAATTTCCAGATTGCTCGCCGAATGAATTCTTTGACTCCCCTTTCAACTTTGTAGAATTCAATATAGCTCTTGATTCAAAAAATGCCAAATCAGCTCCTGGTATGGATGGTATTGATTTCGAGATTTTACAAAGACTTCCTTCCAAATTTAAATTACTTTTATTGGACATTTTCAATCTTATGTTTCGCTGTAATGAATTTCCGACCAATTGGAAATGCTCTTATATTCATTTTGTCAAAAAATCTGACGGTATAAACTTACGTCCCATTTCTCTTACATCATGCATTAGCAAACTATTTGAAACACTGATAAAAAATAGATTACAATATTGGGCGGAAATAGAAAATTGGTTCCCATCTAGCCAACACGGTTTTCGAAAGGGTAATTCGTGTATGGACAACTTGACCAGCTTAACCCTTAAAGTAGAAGAATCCTTTATAGAGCGTAAAGAAGTCCTAGCAGCATTTTTGGATGTAGAGGGTGCATTTGATAACGTCAATGTCGACATTATGTTACGTAAACTTGCATCCTTGGGATGTTCAGCAAACGTGATTAAATTCATCAACTTCCTTTTGCGGGAAAGAACAATATTTACAGTACAATCATTTGAGGCACCTAGACTTGTCCATAAAGGAGTTCCTCAGGGTGGTGTACTTAGCCCTATCCTTTTTTCACTTTACACTTCACAAGTAACTGACAGAGTACCTAAATCAGTAAATGTTTCCTTATTTGCAGATGACATTGCCATTTATATTAAATTCTCTTCCCTTATAAGAGCAAAATCAATTTTAGAAAAAGCGATCAATGTCATCAGTAAAAATCTGCTTGATATTGGCCTTGTTCTCTCCCCAAGCAAAACGGGTCTCCTCCACTTCAACAACAAAAGAATTCCTTTCAGCAATGTTCAATTAAATGTCGGAGGTTATATTATAAAATCAGTTAAACAAGTCAGATTTTTAGGAATTATATTCGATAATCGACTATCTTTTGGTCCACACGTGGATTATTTGTATACAAAATGTATAAAATTCATGAATATGTTAAAATTCCTTTGTGGAACGTGGTGGGGTTCTGATCCTTTAACGTTATTAACCATCTACAAGAGTTTCATACGCGCAATCATAGACTATGGTTGTTTTCTGTTCTGGCCAAGATCTGTCATCCTCAGAAACAAATTAGAAAAAATTCAATACTCAGCTGTAAGGATTGCTCTTGGTTATCGCAGAAGCACTCCTCTCAACGTGATGATAGCAGAATCTAAATTGATGCTTCTATCAGATAGGGCAGCATTTTTATGCAAACGCTACCTGGCCAAAATTGTCTCAAACAATAGCTCCAAAATGTATAATACTCTTACTAAATATTTTAACCTACCTGGTAGATTGAACTCTAGATTTAAAAACAAATTTTTTGACACATGCATTAACTCCCTTCCTGAATTAAAAGATAAAATAATCTCAAACAATAACTTCAACTTATACTGTCATGACTATGATACTCTGGTAACATCAATCCCAGTTAACACAACTATGGGTGTTGATCTTAGACAATCAGTTAATCCTAACCTCCACATCAAACAGATTTTAAGTGACTGTTCCTCCATAGCCATCTTCACCGATGGAAGTAAAATTGCTAATGCAGTTTCTGTCGGCTGCGCTTGTATTTGCTATGAGTTAAACGTTCGTATAAAAAAAAGTATTGACCGCAATGCTTCGATCTTTTCAGCAGAATGCTTGGCCCTGTGTGATGCAATGGATATCGCTCTTCAGCATAGAAATCTCTCATTTATTGTCTTTTCTGATTCTTTGAGTGCTTTGCTCAGTTTAAACTCCACTAGTCTATCAATCAAAACAAATCCCTTCGTTCTTGACATTAAGAAGAAGTATGCAAAATTCTGTCAGGATAACTCGCAAACTATAAAATTTTTTTGGATTCCCTCGCACGTCGGTGTGTATGGAAACGAAGACGCTGACTCCCTTGCAAAATCTTCTACAGCTGCCAATGTAGTGGACATATCTCAAGTTCCTTTCTCTAATTTTACCTGTCATTTCAAGCTAAAAGGCAACTCCGACACTCGTTCTACAATCACTGTGCAAAGCTCTTTCAAGGGCACTCATTATTTTCAAAAATTCTTTAACCCTAGTCAATCTCCCTGGTTTACTCAAGATGTTTCCTTTAAAAGATGCTTTATATCCACAGTTAATCGCATCAGGGCCAACCATTATAACCTAGCTGCCTCTCTTCATCGTGTAAATATTATTGATGACCCCAGTTGTAAGTGTAACTCAGCCTCTGAGGACTTGGATCATGTATTATGGCAGTGTTCTTTATATGATTCCCAAAGAATCAAACTTGTAAACAATTTACGTAAACTTAAGTTTTTCCTACCACTAAAAGCGGACCTCTTCTTTGCAGAACCAAATGTCAAAGCCTGTGAAATTATTTTTCAGTTTTTAAACGATTGTGATCTGCATCTCTAGTGGTTAGTCATATTGTAAATGTAATCAAACTGTAAACTAGTGTATCTTTGTTAAAGCCGAAATAAACCTACAATAGGTTTCAGTGGCTCAATAAAAAAAAAAAAAAAAAAAAAAAAAATCCGCATTGCATTTATCAGTTGGCTCCGGATCAAGTAGGATGGCTCCAGACCTGGGAGTCGTCTTTGATTTATGGCTCCGCCTGGGAGAACACGAAATGGCGATGTTAAGTGCAGAAGGCGACGTGGGGAGTCCCAAATTGCTGTTTCCTCTTGCGGGTGCAATCCTTCATCACCCTTGTAACCCACGCAGCCCGTTGCCTCGGCGAACATGGACGCCAGTAAAAATCGCTCGTTAGGGTCGCCACTGAAAATGCAACTCCTCGCTGCGTCACTTGCTTTCCCTGCAAAGCAATTGTTATAGCAGGCTGCGTATTGTTTGATCCGTCCAAGATTATCCTTGGGAATATTCGATTGAAAAGAGAAATTACTAAACTGTAGATTTTTATGCATTCGTTATATTGTTTCTTAGTGAAAAAGTATTTTTCGAGTATTTGATCGAACCAGTGCGCTGAAAACATGAATATATGTTGATAGGGAGAGTGTTGGTAAAAGGTGAGAAAGATTTTTATGCATTCGTTATATTGTTTTTTAGTGTATTTCACCTTTGTGAGACCTCTTGCTAGTCCAAAACGATTCGATCGCAAGTTAAAATAGAAAAGAATTTCTACTCGAAGAACGGTATCGTTATCTGGCATCAAGGGATGCACTAAAACGGCTCATTTAGCCGCTCTGCATCGCGAATTTTGAATTTTTCATGCAATCGAGAGTGAACTGAGTAAAAAATGGCAGATCGCGTGTCGGGGTAAACAGACCGGGGAGAATATCAGTCGCGAAAGGTAGTAAAATTCTAGAAAGAATCTATGCAGAAAGAAATTTCCATTTCTGTCTCCTAATATTGATTAATTTTACGGCGTGTCACGGTCTGCTAAGTCATTTCGCTTATACCGTGTCGGCTTTGTTGTTAACGACTGGTCGATTCGAAGAAACGGAATCCGGGAAGACGGGGACGTTGCATCGAGGATGCAGTCGTGATTTGCATCGGATGACGTGTAACGCGTTGTCCTTAGGTAGCAGGTACCTCGCTCTTCATAATCGCGACCACTGGAATTCACTTTACGACAGCAGAGTCTCCGGCGCAGTTCCTTTCGTTTCTTTATTCGCGCGTGAAGAGTTGCTTCCGCGTGCTTCTTGCACCGCGGAGAGTATTATGCGTACGCACTGCTACGATTCCGTTGCATGAATAAATTATACGGGGTTTTAGTGGGATTTCTACGATCTCGAACTTTTTGCGGGATTAATCCATTCAGTCGCGCTTCCTGCTTCGGCTGCGGCAGCCACTTAGCTAGATTTTGCTGCGGAAGACTGTATTTCATGTCGTTTGCCAAGAAACACCTTTTTTCAGCTAATTAACATATTGAAAAATTCCTGCGGAAGCATAAATTGCACAGGGGACGCTGGAAAATCTACCAGGTTCTTTCGTTTCTTCGGTTAACGACTTTAACGTATAACCTTTGTATACGTAGAATAATGAAAAATTGTATAAATTTTAGTTTGTGATTGTATAACCTTGCCGATCATGGATGGCGAAGCAAGTCCGGCGCAAGTGTTACTCAAAACCGCGGCCACACTCAAGCGAACATAATCGAATGGCCTCATCGTTCGAAATAATCGAGCCGCCGATAGATAATAGTAGCTAATGTCGCAGGCATTTGATGCCGACACGGTTCATTCGCGAGCCACCTACATTAGAAGTGCAACAATAGCGTAGAGGCTAACTCTATTTCGCTTAACCCGCCGGTACGCTGGTGCCATTTCGAGCGACGATAAATAACCAACGCGTTTACCGTCGTGTAACGGACCCGTGTATTCGCCGTGCGTTACTATTTGGTAGTGTTGTAGGTAGGTGTAAGGTTAAACCGTATAAGAGAACGAGCCAATTGACTGATTTCGACGTCACCGAGTTGCGTGGGCGTGTGTAGCGGTTAGATTGCGACTGTGTCAAATGCCTGCGACATTAGCTGCAACGCTATCGACTACTCTATTACGTGCGGATAATACAGCGAAAGAGGTTTATTAGTGGAAATCGCACCTGGCGTTCGTAATTGATTGGCAAACCTGTAATTTCTCAGGTAATTGCTTTTTGCGTAGTACTTTACGCTTTTTACTGAAACCGGTAGAAGATCACCGTACACTAGCATTTACTCATTGACGAACACGTACAAATAGTATGTTACATTGTAAGAAAACAGATAGGCTTGTATAATTAGAATTGTTTCGTTAATGGTACTCGATGATGAACGACAGGATCAATCTATGTAAATCTTCTTTTTGATCCAAGCTCTCTAGTCGTGTCCTGTACTGAACAATGAACGACGGTCAATATTATTTTCGTGGTTTGTGAATGGAGAAGGAGAGTTAACAAATGCGAAATCGGTTTGCGAATTCTTTCGGAATGACGAATTACCGGGGGCCGCCCATGAAAAGATCACGGTGTCGTTGAACAGAGGATTGCGCTGCGCCGGGCGAAAAATGCGATCCTCGGAGCAATTGGCACGGGGATCGTGTGTTTTTTAAATTTCCGTAATTCCTGGATCCGTGTAGCCTCGGTTACTGAGAGATACGAGTCTCGCAAACCGCTCCTCGAGCCGCGAACCCTGTCATCATCGGATGGAAGCACGCGTCAAATACCGCCTACGAGGGATTCGTGTCGAGCACGCGAGCACGGAGGGCAAACGAGCGTGGAGCCAAGCCGCTGCAGAAAGCCCTCTATCATCGAATCCAATTTACCGAACACAACCGGGCCGATTACATCGGAACACGAACGGATCTCTCCGTGGAAGCCCCACGGAGCCCCGAGTCCTCTCATTAGGGTTTCGGGTCACGGGTTATGTCTATCACATTGTTGTTCGAGTCGGTGCGCGCGATGCTGGATGATTAAGCTGCCTTCATACAACGGCGCTGGTAACCAAATAAAGGGGGGTGAAGTAGTGAAGACGTCGGGATCAGCGTATCGGATGGTCCCATCCGAGTGTGGAGACCTATGCTAATCAATTAATCTCGTTGGTAACCATCGTTCGACCAATCGGCCGATAGACAATGACTCGTTGGACTCTGATAGACTAGTTCCTCTGATTGACTCGGATCTCAGATGATTTAGCATTCGATTATCCTTCGGATGAAAAACATCTGAAGTACAGTAAGAGTTTCTAGTAGAGTTTATTATAATAGATCACCCGAAATTGAATCGATAGAAGATGTTCCTAAGTTTGCAGACAGATCAGCCTTCGAGTCGTGATGAACTTCTCAGGAACGAAGTTGAGTGAATGAAGCGAGAGTCTTGCTGAAACATGAATTTTAGTTTTTACAGTCGTACGTAGACGTTTGTCATTGTTGGGTTTCTCGTAAACAAACAAACTTAGTGTGCTTGACCTTTGGACCGGGACTAAACAAGCCCGGTCGACGCAAGAATGACACAAGAGGGAAATCTGGTTTGTCAAGGTGGCCACAACCGCGGAATAACTCTTACGTACAAAAGGCCAGCCACTCGGAGCGAGAGAAGAGATAAAGACCGAGTCGAGGAGACGTTAAAGTTCGTGACGATGCGTATATTCAGTGTCCTCACCGGTTGAAATAAAACAACCGAAGGAAGAGACGCCGGTGTGGCCCACTTGCGGTGACATGACATAACCGGCACGCAGATTCAAGGCGACCGAATGCAGCTTGCATTTCAACGAGCTCCGAGAAATCTCCTTGGTTGCCGGAAAAGGGCGTAACTTCCTCGAGAAGCACTTCCCCTTTCTCCATGAATCAACTATAAACTATAACTAACCCCTCGACAGCAAGAAGTTAGTTAATTCTAGTCGTAGGTCTAACATACTTGGTTTTGAACTTGATACAACCGGTACTCAACTCTAGAACCCGATATAGCAGATCTTAGATCTGTGGATCCCGATATGGTCGATTGCAGCCCCGTGGGACTCGATACAATCGACTTCGGACACGTAGCTCCCGATATGGTCGGCTCGGAACCCGCAGGGCTCTATACGTATAGTGGACTCTAGATCCCTGGGATGAAAATAGAGGACGCTAGAAACGCTAGAGTAGACTATAGTAGACTCGTGGGACAGAGCATAGTCGATTCTAGATTCCTAGGATCTGATAGGATTGATTCTAAACCTTTGAGGTCCTCTGCAGTTGTCCCTAGATATGTGGGAGCTAATATAGTGGGATCTAACATAATTGATTAGACCTATAGGACAGTGTAATGCAATATAAGCTACTCTAGACCCGTGGGATCCGATATAATTGACTCTAGATCCGTGGGACCTGATACAGACGGCCACAGACCCCTGAGAACCGATATGGTCGATTTCGAACCTGTGGTGCCAATTATGGTTGACCCTGAACCTTCACCAACAACCTCAATACCTCCGAGACCCTTAGGTTCAAGGGTGACCTAAGTCATTAGTCCCTTGGACTTTTAGAAACTGTTAGAAGATTCTCTAAGATTCTGCTGAGGGTTCTAAAATATTGCTCAAGTGTACTAATCATAGGTCTAGGCTGTGGTGTACCGTCTAACTTATTGGTTAATTAACTCGTAGATCAAGAGTTGATGACATTGAGGTGTGAATATGTGATGTCAGAATTCTAGGATACACTATCTGGGTCTCTCGTTTTTTATGTCACCTTCGCGGAACCCATAATGCGAGGATCGTTGAAGGCAATTGGTTTTCATAATTCGTAGGTTATTCGTAGCGCACTGACAATTTCATAACACAAGCTGTTAGAGGAAAACGGGATAACTAAAAGAGAAAATACGGCACGATTCACCTTCGTCGCATCACGAAGAAGCTGGAAGAGAACGAAGATCTAGAGATCAGAGAAAGCTGTTACCCCAAGATTACGAAGCACGATTCAAGATCGACGCTTTGAGGTTTACGTACACATCTCGACCTGGCCTGTTTCTTTCATTTCCCAAGTTTAGGTCAATGATATGTAAACGATTTCAATATACGTAGAAGCTCGACAGAAAATAATGTTTGTTCGAGTGAAATGTCCACAGAAAAATACCTCGGGTGTACCAGTTTTTAATGGATTCGGTATGTTCGTTAGAAGTTTACTCGTGTAATGTGGTTCCAACGACTCGTTCGGCGTCAATCGTATTCGATGGCGTATTACATCGTACGTGGCATCTCAATTCAAGCGTGGAACTATTTTCTAGTGATAACATAATTTTTCGTGATTGATTATGGTCTCTCCTGTCACGCGATCGTTCTTAGGTTTCATTGGAACACGCGCCTAACCGATCCACCGGGAAGCGTATCGTGTTCACTTTTCCAGAGGAGAACGTGAGCGTCTTCTTTCCTTCCTGCTAGGCAATTAAACCATCGACCTTCGTGACGTGCAACTTATGTTGGCCCTAGGAGGATCCCTGCCGATTGATTATGTTTACGCAGACATGGCCTTACCATCTTCTTCCGGTACCAAGTCATGGCTAGCAGTTTGCACGTTCTTCGTGTTCTCTTTCGACCGATCACAGTGTTTGTCAAGCAATCAAGCCACGCCTTAAATTATTAAATTCCTTAAAATTATATTTTCTAATTTACCATTACCGGTCGATAAACCTTAAAGGACATTAAATGGAAACTGATTGTTCCTTCAACAAACATGCTTGCTGTAAAAATCTGTATCAAATTTTGTTGTATATTTTAACTTGCGTTATTTTCTTTATTTTATTCTATATCTAAATTTTCCATTTTCAAATAACCATTTATGAATAATTAAGTTATCTATTTTAAATTAGTTTGCAATTAATTCATGGTATATTTCATTGTTAAACTCTGTTAACAATTTTGTGGCGGAAGGTGTACTAACGATAAGATTCTTTTTAGGATTAGTAATGTATCATTACTCATGTAATGTAAACGTTTCAGTTCGTCTCTTTATCTTCAGTTCGACATTCTATCTACTATTACTCATCCTTGAACCTCATCCCCATAATTCATCCCTTACTGACCATTAGACCTAAAACAACCCCCACTTTACAGATTTCTTCTTCTCGCGAGCATTCTTTTCTCAGTCTCTATTCGCTTCCGATCAGTCTCTTACCGAGTCTTGTCTAAACTACTAACATCTTTTCTATTACGTTCGTAGTTTGTATTTCGTTTAGAAATTGTACTTAATAAATATACTTACATTAAGTATCCGGAATACAACAATTTTGTTGAAATTTATGGCTATCGTTCTCACATTTGAGGAAACGAGAAATATTTCTTCTATTTGGATGAAGAAAGTGGAATGCGTGTGTGTGTGTATAATACCTTAGGAATGATTAATTAGAATTAGCGAAGCTCGGAAATTCCCTGGGAGAGTCGAGACGGAGAACGTTGTCAGTCATCGTGAATCATTCACAGCTGTTACGGAAATCGTTCGGAGATGTTTTCGAATGCTAACGATCCGAGCAAGCTAGTCCTCCAGAGTTCCTCATTAATTATTCAAATTAGAGCGGCATTTAAAGCAGCCGGCAAGTACGAGAAGCCCCGTGCCACTGTTTATTCTTGCTAGGCTCTAGAGGGGTTCGCGGAATCCTCTCTTCGAAGAAAACCTCTCTTCTGCTCCTCGGCAAGAGCGTTGCGAAGAATACCACGCAAATGTAAGAAAAAGCCGGCGTTCGGCCAGCAATCATACCGAAGGTTATGTCCTTTTCCACTGAACAGGAACGGGAATACAAAAACGGGGAACTCGACGGGAGATGCTAGAAGGGTACAGCTAAAAACTATGGACTACTCGGGATTCTTCAAGATTCCCGGCTAAATGTTTAATACCAGTCGCGAGACGTCATTCTAGAATCAAATTCGAAAATCAATCCTTTATATTTATTCAAACACACACTATTCCACTATAATTCATAAAATAAATGAGGTAAAACAGTTGTTACAAAGATACTCTTATTCTTCAATATCATATCAGACTGATCAGACTATTTCTTTCTCCTCGTTGTAGAAATCGAAGAATTTCTTACTGAATCTTTTAGTCGAGTGGTAATCCGATGATTTCTGTCGGGGTCATTATTTAACAGAGAATTGCAAAGCTAAGTTTGACAGAAGTCGTTAAGGGACTTCCGCAAAGTGTCAAGCGTGGTTCGTTGATGGTTCGCGGGAACGGGCTTGTTCCTTTTCGAATAATCATTATGATAGACGCGTCCGCAGGGGAGAATCGCGCGAAACGACCGGTTCTAAATAATAGTCGGCATTTCCACCGGATGGGGCTGGAATGAAAAGCACCGACGTCGAGGATAAACGTGTAAGAGGAAAAACAGGAATCTCCTTTTTCCCATTGGACGAGTGCGATTCCTACCGGGGCACGTATTATCGAGTTTCATCACAGAAGTCGAGAAGAGAGTTCCCTCTTCTCCGTGGAGTAGATGCGCGATCGGTGCTCTCGAGGAACAGGTTGCCATCCAGGTTTTTGCAGGTGGCTTATAGAGCAACCACTGTTCCCTCTCTACCATCTCATTCTCTCTTTCTCTTCCTCCTCGCCTGCTCGTTTCTTTCCCCTGGCATTTCTAGGTACCTCGTATCTAACGATCTCGTCTGGAGCAGACCGCGCTGCTCTTGAAACTCGGTACAAAATGTTCCGGTCGAGACCGCGAGCCGACGTTACCTTTATCACCGTATCTTCGTGGCCGTTCCGATTACGTTCCAACTCGGTGCGACTCGGGCACCGGAGACGTACAAGTGAAGAGCAGAGTCTACAATTCCCGGTCCATCCTCGAAATTCGTTTGTCACGAGCTGATGTTCCTGGGAAAGCGAAAGTTACGTTCTCTGTATGACCATTCTCGGAAACTTAACAGAAAGGTGACTAGGCGACGCACAGTATTATAAAAGTACAGATTTTTTCAAATCACTGTTCAACATTTTTTTTCAGCTTATTTTACGTCGCTTTGTGAACTCATATTAAGGAGTTATTTCGCGACGGGATCTACAGTTTTTATAAGGTGGGTTCCGAACCACCTTGGGCACCACAGTTTGCAGAGCAGATGGGGTAAACTGTTCAACGTATAATTACTAAATGAAAATTGATTAACTCTTGTATGAAATATACTAACATGATTGTATTCGTCAGATTAGAATGGTCGGACGAACCACCTCGAGACTAAAGCATAAACGGAAAGGGAAAGTGCATATTCCTGGTAAACACGAACGCAAGGATACGCAAGTTGTCGGATGATACAAGGCAATTAACCTCTATTACTTTCGAAGAAGAAATACGTCAATGAAATCCGCATTGTTTTCAGTAATTTATTGTCTGATTTAGTTGATTCGAGTAATACTTGACGCGAGGGGTGATTAACGATTAGCAGATTCATGGCCAGCGTTCCTATCGATAGTCAAGGCTCGCGAGAGCGAGAGGGACCATGTGAAAAATGAATCCGACATATTACACCATCCGTATCGTTCTATCAGCTGGTTGTCACGAGTCATTTTCCATATGGTCACGATCTGCACCTGGAATCCTTGATCGGAAAAGTTGCGATCCTTCACGCGTGACTTTAATTAGGTGCTCGATGTCTGTTGATTAATAAATTGAATTTTTCATTCGCAGGATTCTTCGTATTCCTTTTCTGGACTTTGGAACACGATACCTCGACGGCATTGAATCGATATCCTAACGACGCATCTTTTTAAAAAAAAACGTTGAAGCATAGAAAATCAAACGTGTTAATCGACGTACGTAAATCGTGACATTGACATATAAAATATTTCTCGATTCGATAGTTGGCGAAGGAACATCGCTATCGCTGCACCCGGTCGATAGATTACGAATTCATGGTTTACTGCGACTCCTTATTCGGCCGGTGGACTCGATGCTCCTAGGATCCGTGGATTTAATAATGTTGCATCGAGACAGATTTATGTCTGCCGATATGAAATCGAGATGGTTCGAAAGGCTGCCTCGTTTTTGACGTAGACGTCTTCGTTCGCCGGGGTAACTGTGCCATCTGATTCACGTGCCGCTGGAAACTTTATTCCGGTCACGTTCGCTTATGCGCATATGCTACGCCGAGCTCCTTTATTTTCTCTGCATCATTTACGCACGTCCCCTGCGTTCAGATATGCCTTCATTATAACTAATGACGCTGTAACTCCTATGATAATAACGATAGATACGCTGTACATTTGATAATGCTCTTGCTATCGTTCCTGAACAGTGTTAAGCCTGTTCGCGTTCCCATTAATCTCGCCTGTATACAATTACTTGATTCTCGTTCATCTCGACATTGTTTTTAGTAGGATGGTACGAATGCTTTCCGAACATCTCTGTACTCTATATTCTATATTCTTCTTTGTTCTAATTATTATAAACATTGTTCTATTCTCAGGATAAGAATTCGTATGTGTCAGACTATTTTAAAGGGTTCTCAGCTTTGATATAAGCAAAACAATGTCTTCTAATTTGAACTTCTTAAAAAAAGGTATGAAAAAAACAAAAAACGAAACTGCACTATAAGGCTGGTTTTTCGGTCTTATTTGTTCGGTAATATACAAATAATAAACAATATACTGATCGAATTGAGTCGGTTAATAATACAAAAACAACTAAATAGAACATATAATTTTTATTATTATATATCTCTATCTATATATAGACTCCACGCACACAATTTTTGCTATAACAATGGTTATTTACAATAACAAATTCCATAAATTTTTGCAAGTGGTATCATCGCCGTAATATCTCCAACTAAATGTGATAGGTTTCATCGCGATCGGTACATTATATCAGCTTTGATATAAGCAAAACAATGTCTTCTAATTTGAACTTGTAAAAAGAACGTGTTGAGCAAGCGACCGAAGTTCGTCAGCCTTCACACTAGACGTATAAATCATTGTTAGCTGTCGCCGGCAGCGTAGCACTGCAATTTCCCCCGTGGTCGTTTCGCGAGCATTAGAATTTAAAAGATGCGCCGGGCAACTGGTACTCGAGCACGTCATTCAGAATGGAAGTTCATGAATGTAGATAAGTACGAACAGCGGTTCGGCTCATTGTAAGCATAATCATTGGAACCAGTAGCCTTCGTCTCGGGATCGGGTGCTTGTTTGCGCTCGCATCGGTTCCTCAGTTATCTCCATCGCTTAGCATACCATTATTGGCGCAAAATACGTGGCTCACTTTCTCTACCTCTGCTTCTTCCATCAAAGAACGCACCACGATTGATCCTCCGTGTAATATTTTGTTCTAACACAGCAACAAAAAAGACAATGTAATACTTTGAAAAATCATACGAGATTTATCTACTATTAAAATGGTTCGAGTAGGTATGGATCAGCTTCTCAATTGTTAGGGACACAGTCGTGCTCGTTCGACTCGGCCATAGGCAAGATCGTTTACGACACGGAGCTTTTCGATTACGCTGAAAACAGGCTATGGAGAAGCTTCGCCACTGACTCGAACAGTATCGTCCCTTAACGTTTTTACGGCGAGGGATCGTTGGAGAAGATATCCAGCGCGAGAGAGTCTCCAGGGACCGTGGAATCGGGCTGGAACGAGCTCGAACCCTGGGGCGGCGCAGTTCCAGTAAATAAAACCGAGTTGGATTCCATGGTGGGCCAATTTCGTTCTGCTTTCAGCCTCCTATTATCTAACCCGGTTTCTGTGTCTCTACCAGGGTCTGCTCCTTGGTAATATCTGGGTCCGTCGTGTGGAACGGGGACCATTTTTTCGTTAGCGATAATCGTGGGTTGTTCGCACGCGTGACGGTTTTTACAGGCTGCTGTTCCACCGGGGCAAAAAGAAATTGATTTCGACGGAGTCGGAGATGCGTTCTCCTCTTTATGGGATAGGTCAGGGATCGGGGGACCATTCCGGGAGACTCTGGCTCCGGTATAACTGCATTCTATGCCTCCACCCTTCCGAATAACTATTTCGTTCGACGCGCGTAGATACGCGAACTGTCGTCCTATTTTTCTAGCTTGTTGCTCTTGTTGTCGGCTTCGTCGAGTTTCCGAGAGAATGCTGGAGAGAATGAAGGTTTGGAGACTCTTCTTCTGGAGCCTCACCGATTACAAGGGGAGCAAGTTTGTATAGGCAGAGGAATAAAAGGATTTAAATGACTTTCGAATAAATTTCTTTGTTGAAGACGTTCTAGTCTCTACAAGAAACGTTTCGAAGATGGTGCTTCGTACTGTAGAAAAATCGTCGAATGCCATTTCGTCGGAAAACCAGATCGATTCTATCTGTATCGGCGAATGCAACGGGTAGTGCAGTAGGTTCAGATTCAATGCAGCACGGTGGCATCCAGATAGGGTGCAGAGAGGAGTCTTGTTTCGCCCTGTTCGCCGAGCACCGATGGTTTTTGCGTACCAGCAGGATACTGTTGGCGCATCCAGAAAGGAGCCACCGTGGCTAGAGATGCTTGGTTTGCTCGCCGAGTCAATTTTCCTCATTAAGGCTAGATTCCTGCACGAAGCGTGCGGCGAGCGCCGCGAGAAACTAGATCCCGTGGCGGGATAGGCTGACTGGGGCCAGCCAGAAGGCTGCGCAGACCCGTAAACAGGAGCGAGCGAACGATACCGTCTCGCGGGACTCGCGTGAATTCTGTTTCTACGCTTCCAGCATACCGAGATCCATGACAAAAAGGAGGCGCACGCAAGTTCTCTCGACCAGACTGGCCTCGATTACATTCAGAAAAAAATCCTCGACTCGACTTGGATGAGACTGCAGACGTCTCAGCGACGTCCAGTCTTTTTTCGATTGCGGCGTAGTCGAGAAAGTATCGGTCATACAGATCTAGGGTATCTTCGAACGTGCAGTGTGTTGGTACATACTGACAGACCCATGAAGTAGAATACTAGCTCGTCGTTTAAACATTTATTTATTTTCACGTTTCTTCTACTTTTAATTCGCCAGTGTTTTCTGAGTAGATTGCAAAACGTAAGTAGATAACTGTTGTTAATGTTATCGATCGTAAGATTGTTAAAACAGATAAAGTATTAATGATTTATTAAACACGATAAAGCAATTTTACAAATTAATTTAAACTTTCAACGTTTCGATCCTTATGTGCTGGATCATTTTCAAGAAACAAGAAAAACTGCGTCTGAAATTGTAACAGATAGAAACGGTTATGATACAATCAGATTACAACATCTAGTCAAGATTCATTATTATATTACTCACTTGCTTTATGAAAATTTTAACATAGATATTTGGTTTTTTGACACATGCTGTTACTAGGTTGTTACACAGGTTACTGAAGCACAGACACGAGGCTTAAGTAGATAAGTAGATAACAGTTCTCTGTATCTCGATCGACAATTGTTCAAAACTACAATTAATGTTATTGGCGCACTGGTTCGATCAATTGGAGACAATAAGCATATTTGCAAAATATTACAAGAAATTTACTTCAACGTTTCGGTATAAATTTAGACCATTTTCAAGAATGTAAATTTTCCGTATTGCGTCTGTAGGAATTTATCAATATACAGGGTGGACGATTTATCTGAAGATATTGAAATATCTCGAGAACTATGCATCGGATTAAAACAAGTAGGTAATAAAAGTTGTTCGTCTCGAAGGAGGACATATATATATATATATATATAGGGTTGTCTGCTAATACGTGTACATATACGTTCCACCCTATAGATTCAACATTTCTGTAAGGCTGTTGCCCTCTGAAATCCAGAAGATCCGGCAGTGTCTAGTCAGCAGAACTTGCTCGATCCAGATCTTTGTACCACCCGCACTAGTTGCGGTTCTTAGAACTATGTACGTCGCTGTCGGAGTTGTCGGCTAAGGAAACAGGATTCAGGACTAGGTGCACCAGGAGTTTGAGCTTGCGCGATTCCCCGTTGATTATCGGAGCCGCGAGAAGCTGTCCGCCCGAGACCAACAGCTTGTCCGACGCTGGAACATGTCTTTGATAGGCGTGGTTTCGAAACTATCGTCTTGAAGGGTTGTAACGTTGAACGGAGTTAGTTAAGCTTGATTAGGTGTTGACGGTGTTCGAGTTTGTGTGTTGCCACGGCCTCGAGGGGCGGGGTTCGATGAGTTGCGGTTTCTGTGCTTGTCGGCTTCGTAGGCCGAAGGAATCTTTCGTGAACTCGATTCCGGAGAACTAGACTTCGTCGGGCTGCTGCGATTATTTCAGAAACACGAGTTCCGCGTATCCGGTTTGACGAGGATGAGTTTATAATTATCGTGAATTCTTAAACTTGCCGGATTAACGAAGGGAAACTTGTGAAACTTATCGATATCGTTTTTTTTTTATATATATGAATATGTATCTCGTTTTTAATCTTCGATTCTTTCCACGAATTTCGTTCCACGTTTCAGCATTATTGTATTTCATTTTGTTTATTGTCTCCCGCCGCCTCGGCAGAATACGGGAAAGTCGGTTAATAATTGCAAGCCGCTTTCCAATATCGATGTCAATGTCTATCGGGGATGAATTGTTGGCGGCGTGGGTGGTTTTCACGGGAGAGAAATCGTCACGATCGTCCGATATTTCCTGTTCGCAGATTCCACGGTCGTGGGACACGTGTCCAGAGATGTTGGACGGTGATCCGACGTGTTTCCTTCCCGTGGATCGCGCATTTTTTTTCCCCTTTGGCTTACATCTTCGCGCGAGAAAGTAAACGGGTCGACCAACTCTCTCACGGTGCGCAACTCCTACGGCGGCGGTTCTGCTAGATTCAGCGGCACTTCGGATGTGCACCGGGTGTTTACGAAATACCCAACACACTTTGCTTGCTAACTAAATGTTCTATTTCTTCCTTTCGTTTCGCTCGTTTCCTTCCATTTCAATCACGAACGTCTCCCAACCAATTGTCCCTTAACGATTCACTTTTCGTTTGATTCTTCTTTAGCTAGATTAAAAATTCATTCAATTTCGTGTATATAGTAGACGATCTAAGCAAATGATTTATAAAAGAAAGGAGGCTGACTCGTTCATTTTACGCGAAACATCTATTAAATTAACTTACAATTACTTAACACATTACCGACCGGTTATTATTGCATAATTTTTAAATATCTCTGGTACATGGCTGAACACTTTTTAATGAAACTTTCAATAGCAACAGCAATTTTCGTTGTGAACCAACAAGTCACCCTCATTAACCTCACATAATAGTTTCATTTAAGATTGTAATGTAAAAGAACATTTCTGTGCTTTTTTTTCGGTGCAGCACAATTATTGAAAATCCTATTCTTTCGGTAGGTAATGTGTTAATACAAGTCTTCTTAAAATCTACGTTACAATCGAATTACCTGCAATATCGGGGAACTCGCTTGCACATTTTCCTGTGAATTTATAATCAAATGATTTCCGTAACGAGGATTAAATGTATTCAAGCCTCCTCTCCAGTTACTTTATCGTCGACGGGCGTCGTTTATGTATTAATCTGAAGCGGAAACGTCCCGATTGCACATCGAATTCATTCGAAGAGGCAGCCAACGAGTGTATCTCGCTTGCGAATCACTTTTACAAGCCGTTTGACGTTCATATCCCACGCAGAACTCGCACGTAAGTGCCTAATAACGACAGCCTCGGCGAAAGTAGGATGCACTTGG